>CM066924.1:19357805-21882179 GCA_033964015.1 Scolanthus callimorphus
ATCATTATGTATTATTCAACGAGGGAAGTTTTATTTTTTAACGCTTACCATGAATAACAAATGTCTGTAACAAATACAACGTTGATCCTATACAACGCTCTGTAGTCACTACTGTCCTGAGTAAAAATTGGAAGACGTTTGCACATTACGGCTGATCTAATATGTCAGCCGCAAGAATGCACTATTGTAGAGACAATGAGTCTTTGAACAGCTGAAGAACGATGAGTTGGTTAAAATATGTAAATCACTATCATAGGGTACAACCTCATCTCCAGGTTGTGGGTAATTTCAAGATGGCGGTTGGTCGAGCACAAGACCCTGGAGGAGGCTGAGTCACATGACAACTGTTTGAGGACATGGGATTCCCCACCCTATGCAGCCTCACATGACCGTTTCGAAACAAAGGACAGAAAGTAATAAGATAACTGAGACAGAATGAGGTACTTTCGAAAAAAAACGAAAAAGAAATTTTGAATTGTCATCCCAACCCTTCTAACACGGACAATTTAGACTGGCAAATCACCATCCTTCCAGTGGTTGAAAGTATGCATGATAAATCGGCGAACAAACAAAATGTTGACAAAAACAGTATGAAACTTTCTTAGGGTTGGTCATGTTGCCGAGGTTAAGTTAAAGATCCGTTTTTTCTCTCGCGGAATCGCACTAGTTAACGAGTCTATAGAACGAAGTACGCGTTTATTCAAACCAACTTCATGCCATGGAAAAACCGTTTTCAGAAAAGCCGTAAAGACAATATTCCCACTGACAAAACCAGATATACAATCTGGAAAACGAAACAACTCTTAAAACGACGTATCGTAAATTCCGAAAATAGGCCCCTCGTGTATTAAGTCCCATATATAGCCAAGTGGCGTCATCAATGCAAGGACAAGTAGAAATATAACATACACCTCGGATTACGGAATTGCGTTGTTTAGGCATCAACATTCCATTACGGTTTTCTTCAGCAACGAAATAGGAATTTATACATAGTCCCGTGCATAGCCCTATCCCCCCCCCGAAGGTCCTTTGAAAGCTATCGGCCCATGTCCCTAAAGTTAAAACTTCACGGTGGTTTACAAGATAGTTGTAACAAAAGTGTACATGTGGTGTAATATTTTTTTTTCATGGGAGGCCATTTCAAGGCTCGACCACCACTTAATATTACGGAAATGAAGCGCACTAGAATCAGTTTTTGACATTATTTTAATCACGTCGCAAAGGAAACGAACTATTAGACTGTCTATTATTCTAAACATTTTTGGACAACCCACCATGGAATTTTGATCCTGTACTACGTTACCCACCCCGGAATTCAAGGCTGATCTAGGACAACCCCCTCCGAAATTCCACAGGTCCTCAAAAACAGGGGATTCGGATTTGTTTCGCTACTGTCCCTCGCTCAATGTGGCTTTTGGACAGTTCATGCTCATGGCTCTAGTTCTCTTAAAATATTGATGTTGGAACATGCACGAGTCGCTATGTTTGTCAGAACAGAACAGAACAGAAACCTTTATTTAATTATAAGACTCATGGTAGCCCTTTCAGATTGAAAAAACAACCTGTTATCAACAGGAGCCCTGAGCACTGATGCCATGTCACGTCGACTGATGTTTGCCTATATGAAAACTCGGTGCATAAAATTAATCAAAAGAATAGCTTTCCTCTGAACCGCTGCCTCTCCAAGCAAATGCAAGCTAGCAACAATATACATTTTTGAAATATCCCACAATATTTACTCTCCTCGTTTCACGTCAAATCAATTCTTTTGAAACGAGTTTCATAAACCAAAAGTTTTAAATCTTTTTACTCTTGTAGTTATTCTTTTGAAATTTAAAGCAATGACTGTTGATGTCAAAGGTTATAGGAAAAATAAAGGATATTTCTAAATAAAAAGGTCTTTTCTTCTAATATTTGATCTACAAATTCAAGTACAGGGTTTTTTGCAAAACGTGATCCCACGTTGGGCCTAGTTTGAATTTTCAGCCGTCTTTTTCCCTACACTTCAACACTCGTTGCGGGAGAAAAAAACTGAAAGCCGAGTTCCAAAAACGTGCCCAGGTATGGACTAAGTATGTCCCGAAGAGCGTTTTTATCTAGTAGCCAAGTGGTGCGTAATTTCCACTAAACTTGTCGCACCTACCCGAAAAAAACACATATCAAGCACGTTTCCGAACTGTTGTATTTCAGGATTTTTCTGATTTTGTATGTTAAAGATTTTACAGAATTCTACAACCCTATAATTATATCATAAAGATTATATATACATAGCCAGTCCATTTCTAGTACTTCTGGACATAAGTCTGGACATAAGTGACTAGACCCTCGAGCACTATGAACGTATTGACATTAAGTGGGACCGCAAACTGCGGGACATTCCTTCTCGATACCACCTTCAATGTAAGATAGCAAATCGACCGACTTTAAAATATTGCCTTCACCCGAGGGGCAATTTGAGCAAGCCGCACAATGTCATAGTCAAAGTCAAGAGAATAAATATTGAAATCCGTTATGTTACCACTAAATCGCTGATCCTCAGCAAAATCTCCCCGTAATTATCTTGATCTTGTCCAATCACAATGTACGGATCCTGCATTTGAAACGATGCTGCCACCGGACCGTGATCTTTCAACACTCCGTCTACGAACGTTTTTAAGGAGCCATCGTCCTTATTCCATTGAACGCCGACGTGGTGCCACTTTCCATTAGTAATTGTAGCACTAAATTCTCTGTAATCAAAGTAAATAAAAATAATAATAATACTTATCCGACTTACATCCAAGTGAAGGGTGAAAGGTATTTGGTTCAATACTGCAAATCCAATCCGGCCATAGTATCGAACCTACGTAGGTCGAGTTGATGTATTCACTTGGAGAATTCTAAATGACAACATGCAATTCCGGCCTGTCCATGAAGAGACAAAACAGCCCGTTCCATCGCCATATCGCATACGCGACGCCATATCGCGGATGTTTTGAGCTATTCCCTAAGCTTGGTAGTCTGTACCACTTGGTCCATGTGTCGCCCAGTGTCTCTGTATTAATGTATTAATGTTGAAAAACGAATCGGCTCTCTAAGCCTCCTTCAGATTGTGATTGAACGACGTTCAGAGCATCCGCCCTGGATGACCTTTCGTACTCAATGCATGTGCATGTGTTTTTTTTTTCTCGAGGGGGTCAGAATCAACACCCCCAACTCCTATTAGAGAATGTAAGGGTCATGAACTCGAAGGCAGAGATTCGCCGGCGGGGGGGGGGGGGGGGGGGGGGGGGGGGGCTTGAGACGGTCATGGGGCTTTAGAGAGATGGAGGGGAAAAAAGGACTCGTAGAACGCGCACCACCACCACGCATACGCACGCATACGCGACATCACCCACGTGCGTTGAGTATGAAAAGTCATCCAGGTCGGATACAGAATGTCAATCAATCACAAACTGAAGAGGGCTTGGAGAGCCGGAACATTTTGAACATCAATATAGAAACAATGAGCGATACACAGACAAAGTGGTAAAGACTACCTAAAGACTACCTAAACCAAAATCATCACTATAAAACAATTCAGCAAATGCCAATCAATACCTGTAATAAATGCTGTGTAATTCACGAAAAATATACCTGTACTCGCTTCTTACTCCCACCATTATCTTCGTTGTATCCATCAATATAATGGCAAATGCGTTGGTTACAGTTGGCGTAGCGAAACTGAGAACGTATTGCTCAGGCAGTGAGGTTGTTGTCTGGACCCAACAAGTAACAATGAATTGGCGAAGCTCTCCACTGTACCGATATTTGATAGCATCTTTATGTGGAACCTCTGGAAACTTCATTATGAAATTGCCTAAATGGAAACAATTATGTAGATCATTCACTGTCTTATTGTATAGAGCGGTTTCAATGACTGTGGTGAAAACAATTGCCAATCAGAATCGAGAGAAATCACGACTTGCTCCTAAATGGCTTTTTTCTCAGCCAATTGCAAGCTGAACCAATTACTAAGTAATTACACAATTTTATTTAATACAGAATTTGATTGGCTGAGAAAAAATGAGTAGCCAATGAGAACGCAAAGCAATCGCAATTACGTAACAAGTCTTGACAGTCATATGAAATCCGCTCTAACAGTTTGTTCGTGACATAGCATAGCCCCTTTTACTTATGTGAAAATCGTACCTTTCTGACAGTTGCTACCCTTGAAACATGCTTCACAAACACATCTTCGAAGTTTGATCCCTCCATATCCTGACTGACATTTGAAATTCGCATTGCAAGGATTTCCGACGCAGTTATTCTGTAATGGAATATCCAATGAGGAAAATTGATATTAGTGTATTCACATAACATTTATAGACCTTTATCACGTTACGTGGCTTAATGATATAAAAATAAATAGAGAGAAAGGACAAAACAGACAAGATTTGTGCCGACGTTTCGGACTCTTTACTTTCAGTCCTTCATCAGGGCGGTTAATGATATCTTACAGTTATCACTAAGCAGAGTCAAGCAAGTACTCAAATCAGCACTTCCACATTAATAATTGAAGAGTGCTTGAAAAGTAACCAACATACAATTGTATTAATTGGTAGATTTGTTTTGCAATTTTTTGCAATCATCCCCCGGGGGATGATCGTCGTATCTTTTAGGGGTTAAAATCACGGGTTTTGGTCTATTTTACGGGTAGCCTTGAACATTTAAGGTAGATTTTAAGGGCTCTAACACGGCGGCAAACCTCAACACAGCAGCAAACCACCAAGAAAGAGAAAGAGTACCTTTCGGAGTTCCCGACGATCATCCCTGACCAAAAAATGTGGGAGTCCTCCCCCACCCTCGCCCCCCACCCCCGGGACATGCCTTGTAAAAGAAAATAATAAGCCAGGTCACATTTTGAAAATTAATATCTCAGCCAGAATTCAAGTAATCCTTCCCAAACTTTGCAGGTTTACTAATATGAATGTGTTGAGTTGAATTCTGGGAATACCCGTTTCCGGATAACCATTAGATAGTATTAATCAAACGTAATGCACGCTACCTTGATTGCTCTGTACGTGCAGCCAGAACAGTCCTTGATATAAGAAGGATGAGCCTCGTCACTGGAGGAGCTCAGTTGGCACTTCAGGTTGATAGGGTTGAAATTGTACGAATGGCAGTCCGGCTCATCAAAACAATGGGACTCGCAAGAAGAAGCACTGCTTGTCGTCACATTTTGTAGTACGTGACCTCGTAATGCTTTGTTTGGAACTCTGGTACGCCACTGAACTTGGCGACATTCGTCTTTATGAGAAAAATCAAAGGCAACGATTGGTTATCTCGGTAGGAGAGATAAAGTACGTGGTACGCGACAATACGGGTAAATGATATTTTGACTTTGTGCATGTCACGAGCAATTTATTACTCGGGCCTCCTCTCTCGGGGGAGGCGCCGAGGTTGAATTCGAGACTTTTTCCAGTCCCAGACGCGGGTTCAAGTAGGGTTAAATATCGCTGAAAACCTAGTTATAAGGATTCATGAGAATTTTCTCTAGAGCCAGACGCGGGTTCAATTGACAGGTTCAGTATGCCTGAGAACCTAATTACTTGTTGTCAGATGTTATCTTCTTTGTATTTAAAGGAAACTGAGCCGAAATACGTAACGCCCTGGCTTTTGGATGCCCTCACCTTTGCAGGGCCTTGTAAAACTATTTACAGAAAGTGATTGTAACTGTTGTGTGATTCAGATTAAAGATGCTTTGGGACTTTGCCCTCAGCCATGCAACTTTCCGACTTCAATGATTTAAAGGAAGGAAGAAAATATAAATAAAATATTTGCAACCGCGAATAGGATTTTTATATTCTTTCCTTCCGGTTTAGTGTCATATATCATTTGCCCTTGATTGAACTTGACACTTCACATGTCACCTATTATGTAACAGTAGGCCTACGGCGTCCAATTAATTGAGCTCCCCTATAAGAGAATTGGGACGTAGCAAGGATTCAATCATAGCTTTGGAAGCGAAGCCACGTTTTCTTTCTTTGTCCCGCCTCCTCCCCTTGCCATGCCACTGTTAGGTTATTAAGTAGATAGTTTTAGTTTGGACGCCTGGCGTTTGGATGCCCTTCACCTTTGCAGGGCCTTGTAAAGCTATTTACAGAAAGTGATTGTAACTGTTGTGTGATTCAGATTAAAGAGGCTTTGGGACTTTGCCCTCAGCCATTTTTATCCCAACAGTGTGTCTGACTTTTCCTGGCCCTGTAAATCGAGCTCAAGAGATGCAACTTTCCGACTTTAATGATTTAAGGAAGGAAGAAAATATAAATGATATTTTAACTTTGTGCATTTCACGAGCAATTTATTACTCGGGCCTCCTCTCTCGGGGGAGGCGCCGAGGTTGAATTCGAGACTTTTTCCAGTCCCAGACGCGGGTTCAAGTAGGGTTAAGTAAGTGTCGCTGAAATCTAGTTATAAGGATTCATGAGAATTTTCTCTAGAGCCAGACGCGGGTTAAAGTGGCAGGTTCAAGTATGCCTGAGAACCTAATTACTTGTTGTCAGATATATGTAATTTCGTCGTATTTTGACCTGTGCGTGAACTCGAATTCGTTCGATGCACGTATGGATTGCGTGACAAACAAAGGCCGCCTTGATAAATCACCAAATAACTACGCCGTAAATTTGTCAAATTTTCACTCAATTCTATATAAAGATAAAATAGACAGAAGCCCGAGTTCACGCAGTTATGCGTCTAGTTAATTTTAGCTCGATGCGAACTCTATTAAGAGTGAAGACTATTCTTCATTTCTACATATCTTACGCGTATTTCTTGGATTGGTCTAAGCAAAATTGCTCTATTTTCACTTCATTTTTTAGGTAATCGATGTTTTGACCCATAGTTTAGTAGCTCAATAACAATCCTGTCGGAATAGCACAGTTTCGAATTCTCTACTCTACTGCTGAATAGTCATCAACGGCGCAAAAATAGTGGGGACCTCAATTTGAATTTAAGCTTCATCAGCTCGTCGGTATTCGTTTTTTTTTTACTTCAAACTGAGGCTCCCACTGTATTTATGCGCAGCGGTAGAACAGACTGGACTATTATCAACGGTCAGGTATACTGTCACATTTGAAACAATTGCAACTGGTGTCTTTAATGCAATTTCCTTCGTTCAGCCTTATATCTTTACTCCATTTGTATCCTGATAAAAGTTTAAGAATATATTTTGAGCTTATACCACATATTGTTATTTTTTGTTATAATTAACAACCCCCTTCCACCACTTTTGTTGGGGGGGGGGGGGGGGGGGGACGGTTTTAAGCGGAAGAGGGCCGAATAGTCGAAACACGTTCTATCTGTAAGGTTTAAAAGTCGAGTACCTTCAACAACCTTCCCTTGTTTATTTAATAAATTTAAATATTCAGACGTTGTGTAGCCATGAAACATATGAGATAACTAATATAGTAATTAGTATAAATATACAAAGCTCCCGTTTAAAAAAGATAATGACGTGGAATAAATGGCCTCCAAGGTCTACTTTAAAGTTCTTAGATGTCAAAATATGGATAATATCGACTGCAACTGAGATAGCTCTCCCAGGTATAAAATTTAAACGTTTCTATACTGATGTATCATTCGTGAGGCATACACTCTTTTTTTATGAGAACCTTTTTTATAGAACGTTCAGCCTGAAATTTACCCAAATTTAAGAACATGCTAAGAACATGCCTGAGCCTCAGACAGGAACAAAATAGATTTATTTTCAGTGATGCGTTCTAAAATCCAGAATCAAATGTTGTAATTTATAAACTCTCTTAATACTTCATTGGTATGTATCCTTCTATAAGATCTATCATATTTCAGGTTCCGACGTCACTGAAATGTAAGAACATCCGTAAGAACATTTCCAGCCTCTAACTGCTCCAAAAATAAGAACGGCCCAGTCTCAACTGAAAATTAGACGTTCTTATAAAAAAAAACGAGTGTATATCCAATAAACGTGTTTACGGGCGTCCCAGCGAGGGGTACTGAAGTGTTTTCATATTTAATGCGCTGCAAAGGAAAAAAGCAGGTGCATTTGGCCCTCAATTTCAGCTTGTCGCATACAAAATCAGCAAAAAAAATTACGTCCAAAATATATAAAATTACAAGACTTCCTTGTCTACTCAACAATAATAGATTGCAACACGAAAGAAAGGGAGCTTTCAGTCACAAATGTTCTTTGAAATGCAACATACATGTAAAGATATTTAAGCAAGTGAGCTTACAAGAGGTATTTCAAACCATTTGTAGCGATATCGGTGGTCTTTCTTGTAGATTTTAATATTTAGTGTTGCTGTTTGAGTGTGTTTCTCTGTTCTTGGTGTTTTATCGTACCCAAGTATGTCTCCATGCTTTAGTGAACCGTCGATTTTAAAATACTTTGGCTAGCGCCTGTTTTGGAACCTACAATCCATTAACGTTCTATGTAAACTCAATAATAATAAGGTCAAATAACATTGAACGGCAATGTATACACCCATATAAAGTTGATTAGAACAAGTTGTTAAATGGAGCTACCAAATATCATAGGGAAAAAATCGACCCCACAGAAGCAACACCAGATAGAGAGAATGAAACCGTGAGCTTCGGCGAATACTATCTGTATCTGGGACTGCTTCTGTTTCTGTAGGCTAGATTTGTTACCATTGCCATCAGGTGGCTTTAGTTAGGAAATTGCTCCGGCGTTTTTTAAAGAGTATATAAAGTCATCGCAATGTTTTTATGGGCAATGCTACAATACCTGCATAAATTCCGTAGAAGTAAAAGCAAACCACAAGCAGGATCCTTAATATGACCATGTTGAAAAATACAACGAGCAGATTTAGAAGCGTTTATACCAAACAGAACTCCGTCCACCAAACGTGGCAGAGATATCCACTAATCAGGGACACAAAGAAAACAAACGTCAACTAATCCTGACAAACTAATCCGTCCGCCTGAAAGCAAATTGATATGTTTAGGCATGACTGACAATGCTACGTCGCAACGCAGATCCCGACTTCAAACAATTGGACAGTTAAACTCGATACATTCTATCTAATGAACACACAGAAAGCCTTAGCAAATCGTTTGACTAACAATACGATTACCTGCTAAGGATTGATAATAAAACAGGCAGCCTTTGTTTTTTATAATAAGTACAGCTTACATGACGTTTTTAATTAAGGGAGCTATGGATGTGAGTTCCATTTTTTTGACAGAAAGAAACCTCTGCTAGAAGTAGAAGGGTACCCAAGTTACGGAAAATACGTTGGAACAGAAAAGAGCAACAAAAATACCGGCAAGCTTAGAACTTATATCACCACAAAGCTGCCACTGAAACAATTAGCTTCGCCTCGTAACAATAAAGGTGGTGTTACACGGGACAACTTGCAACAAAAACTTTCCTCGCAACATTGTTGCGCGAAAAGTTTCTACCGTGTAACATGTGGCACAAGACAACTTTTCGCGCAACATTTCACTCGGCAACATGTTGCGAGTTTTTGACTTGGCTTCAAAAACTTGCAACACAAAATCACGAATATCTGAAATGTTGTCTCGTGTAACATGTGTCCAACAACTTTCCGCGCAACATTTTGTCTGGAAGCGAGGCAATAATGAAATTCGTCATCAGCTCGAGCTAAAAGTTGTCTTAACGGTCGTGTATCAGATGTGTGCGCTAAAAGTTTTCTCGTGTAACATGCCCGTTGCCGAATGATTCGACGTCAGGACTTTTCGCGCAACAATGTTGCGCGGAAAGTTTTGTTGCGAGTTATCCCGTGTAACATCGCCTTAAAGAAGACATGTTTCATAGCCTGTGTTTTTCATGAATTGGAAAGAATGTAGTATTCAATAAAATGCAGCATATTAGGTAACTTTGGCCAGTTCCCTGCTTTGGCACACTTGACAAGTGGAATTTAAGCATGTACAATCTTCATGCTTCGCCGCGCACAAACGCACACTAATTGTCATCATCTTTGAAAAAAATATATCCAACTGTCCAAAGACTGAAGGACTGCACTGGAAAGTGTCCTATGCAGAATACTAATGGTCTAATTAGTATTTTGTATTAGAGTCACCTGATCCAAATCCAGAGCAGAGATTGGATAAGCATCATATGAATAATGGATGAATATTATAAGTTTAGGTAGCACAGACGCCTAAAAGCGGAACTCCAATCATAGACACCGCAGTTCTTACTGAATGGTTTATTCTTATAACAAATGTATCCATTTTGAGGAGCCTAGCTTGGGATACCCAGCCTGGAATCTCAGTGAATTTCAAATGATCACCCTGAAATTTATGGTTACCCAACCTGGAATTTTACACTTGTAAATGACCGATTGATTGATTGAGTTGAAAAAATAGATTCTCTCTTCCATCGCGGGCTACACCAGTAACAGAGAGTTGGCAAATATTTTCCTATTTCGCTATTAGTTCAGTCCCCTTTGTCTCCTTGCATCTGAAACTGTTTACCTCTTTAAAGAATCCATATCAATCTCTGTGATTATCAATGTATTTTGGGGGAACTTGGCGTCAAAATGCAACAACTTTTTTGCAGTTTGGAGTCCAAACCGAACGCCGCGGCGCTGTGCTAGATCCAAGACGGACTGTGATTGGCTGTGTACACGGGTCGACACTAACCCAAGTGCGCATGCGTAAATAAGAGCCTGCGATGTTTAATAAACCGCTGAACGTTCCATTTTGGCTTGGATGGGTTGATTGCTCGTGTGACGTTGAATGATACGTATGGGGCTCCACTCCGTGCCTTCGGCGCGGGGAGTTCCGCTATAACGATAACAATATAACACCTTCCATATGTGATTACTACAATATACTTCATAATTGTGCAGCTTGAGCTACCTTTTTAAGTACCTTTAGGGCGTGGCACCTCATCATGAAAATGCAATACACATCGCACGACCAAGTACATCCTCATGACGAATATGGATGTATTCAGTCAGGAGACTGGCAGGTCAACTGGACCTTTAGAGTGTATTTTACTTCAAGTGTACTCATGGAAAGTACTCTCATGAAAGTAGCCAGCACCAGCAGGGCAATACATATTTTGCAGCCCGTACCACCGACGGGAATTATAGGGTTGAACTGCAGAGCGCAATTAGACACAGACGCGGGTAATTCATAATCTAAATGCCGATGGGGGCCACTGATAAGCGTTTCATGAAATCACTGATGAAAGCGAATTTCGAGCTTTTAAAAAGGTGGGAAAATCCAGCAATAAAAATTGATCACCATGATGCAAATTTACATCAAGGAAATGCACAACCAGCGGGAGCGAAGTGAATGGCGAGGAATTTGATATCCCAGATGCATATTGAAAAAAATCGGAAGATCAGTGGGAAGTATGAGAACAAATGTTCTGGGGCTTTTTGTTTTCGGCCAGATTTGCCCGAAATCATGGCCATTTAATTGAATGTAATTAGTGACGTAGCGAATGCCTATTAGTAAGATCTTGATAGCTTTTCGTCTAGCCGCATGTTATAACAGACACCAATGGGTATGTATTTCACCATTTACACTATCATTTCCTAGCCATATTGCACTAATTGCAACTATTTATTCATAGCTTTCGAACCTTCGATAAAGTATGTTTGGAACCTTGGTAAAATGCTGTGGCTGGGCGAATCATTCGAAAGCCATGGTATTTCACCAAGGTTCCAAACATACTTTATTGAAGGTTCGAAAGCTATGAATAAATTTTTACAATTAGTACAATATAGTTAGGAAATGATAGTGTAAATGGTGAAAATGCATACCCATTGGTGTCTCTGTTTCAACACGAGGCTAGACGAAAAGCTATCAAGAGTTACTAATCAAGATCCTACTAACATCCATGTAGATACCCAAGGAAACGACAATACGTCATGGCGACGATACGCAAGAAAAAAAAGAAGTCCGAGTCAAGGCGAAAATGGCACAAATGTAACCTTAGGGAAATTGTTGGGAGCACAGGAACGCAATTCTTAAGCGCGTAAAAGAGAGTGTACCACAAAGATACAAATGAAGCGGAAGATGCTAAAGCACTATGAGACGCAGTGTTTGGACAAAGTAAAAGACATCCCTTTAATTACAGTAGCTTCCATCAGAGTGGTGAAAATGGCACAAATGTAACCTTAGGGAAATTGTTTGGAGCAGAGGAACGCAATTCTTAAGCGCGTTAAGAAGAGTGTAGTACCACAAAGATACAAATGAAGCGGAAGATGCTAAAGCACTATGAGACGCAGTGTTTGGACAAAGTGAAAGACATCCCTTTAATTACAGTAGCTTTCCATCAGAGTGGTGAAAATGGCACAAATGTAACCTTAGGGAAATTGTTTGGGAGCAGAGGAACGCAATTCTTAAGCGCGTTAAGAAGAGGTAGTACCACAAAGATACAAATGAAGCGGAAGATGCTAAAGCACTATGAGACACAGTGTTTGGACAAAGTGAAAGACATCCCTTTAATTACAGTAGCTTTCCATCAGAGTGGCGAAAATGGCACAAATGTAACCTTAGGGAAATTGTTTGGAGCACAGGAATGCAATTCTTAAGCGCGTTAAGAAGAGTGTAGTCCCACAATACAAATGAAGCGGAAGATGCTAAAGCACTATGAGACGCAGTGTTTGGACAAAGTGAAAGACATCCCTTTAATTACAGTAGCTTTCCATCAGAGTGGTGAAAATGGCACAAATGTAACCTTAGGGAAACTGTTTGGGAGCACAGGAATGCAATTCTTAAGCGCGTTAAGAAGAGTGTAGTACCACAAAGATACAAATGAAGCGGAAGATGCTAAAGCACTATGAGACGCAGTGTTTGGACAAAGTGAAAGACATCCCTTTAATTACAGTAGCTTTCCATCAGAGTGGCGGAAATGGCACAAATGTAACCTTAGGGAAATTGTTTGGGAGCACAGGAATGCAATTCTTAAGCGCGTTAAGAAGAGTGTAGTACCACAAAGATACAAATGAAGCGGAAGATGCTAAAGCACTATGAGACGCAGTGTTGGACAAAGTGAAAGACATCCCTTTAATTACAGTAGCTTTCCATCAGAGTGGCGGAAATGGCACAAATGTAACCTTAGGGAAACTGTT
This sequence comes from Scolanthus callimorphus, assembly GCA_033964015.1. Taxonomy (NCBI): domain Eukaryota; kingdom Metazoa; phylum Cnidaria; class Anthozoa; order Actiniaria; family Edwardsiidae; genus Scolanthus; species Scolanthus callimorphus. The sequence continues at coordinate 19,370,882 of CM066924.1, forward strand.
TGGAGCACAGGAATGCAATTCTTAAGCGCGTTAGAAGAGTGAGTACCACAAAGATACAAATGAAGCGGAAGATGCTAAAGCACTATGTACGTTTCTCCCATACAACTGACCGGATTAATTTATGTAATTTACAGATATGTTCATGGCAGTAGTATGGCGGATGCAGGCCGAGCACCGATGAAGCTCACGAAGAAATTTAAGTTGGAATCCAACATGGTCTGATATACCAGACCGGACCAGCGTACTAAAACGTTTAGCGTAACCGGAACTAAAACCTGGGGTCTGAGAACCAGACTGGGCTCTCAGCTGCTGTCCATGCACTTTCAACAGCCGCCTGCAGTAGAACGCAAAGGATCGTGGTGGGTAAATAAAAGTTAGCACATCACATCTAAAATTGGTGTAGGCGCACATCGCGACCACATTAACGCACAATGTGAAAGAGGCCCTTGAGGGTTTCCTGTCAACAAAGTGATCGCTTGGCTTGGTATAACAGTGGCGGTACATTGGAATGGAAAATATAAACAGTTCGTTTATCAAAGAGAGGGATTACATCGCGTGGAAACTTGAACGGATATCGAGTTCCGCAGATGTGGTTGGCCTTTAAAAGCAATCCGAATCAAAGCATGGTCGTGTATTTCGTTCATAATGTGAAGGTAAAGCGGTCGGAATGGATTCATTAATGATACAAGAAACAGACACCAGATACACTTATCGGTCAAGGTGGTAGACCAGCTGCACAAGTCTATACAAGATAATTGTTTTTTTCAGAGGAGACAATAATGCATGCGCAAACTCAGCCTGCGTGGAGGAGTCGGACTCACCACCGGAAAGTTAAGCGAGAGGTACTGGAAGCACTGTCAAGAGACACACTAAGGGATCCCACACATACAAGAGATTCAGGATGATAGAAGATCCCTTCTAAACGGAATCAGCCTTAAGATGGAACAGTCCACGCTGCAGTGCTTGCCAATGATAACGCTGGTCGAATATAGTACGGGATCAAATCGGAAAAGGTAAAGCGTACTATATCCCAATGTAAAGCGACAAGCAGGCCTTGACCGTTTGAGGTAACCCACTTATGGTGCATGTTTCTGCATGCAATGATGTAATCAAGAGAGCTTTTAAGAAGGAGTGTCGTGATGGGTATATCGTAAGACAATATCACGTATTTGAGTAGTGGGAGTAGTTATCGACTGGGGATTCGTAATATTTTGAGTTGAGCATTATCGTATACCAACACCAACACCTGCGCGACACAACCACACAATTTAGATAGACACTATTTGACTTTTCCTCTGTTCCGGTCTTGGTTTCATTCACGTCTTAGATTAACTGTTGAGTATTTAACTTTGGTGGTCTAAATCAAATGTGTCACATGGAATATCCCACGCATCTAAAGGCTCGTGTGTACCAAAAAATACAAGTGATGACGCGTGGTATATTCCATGATAAGCCACTCTATACAAAGCATTGTATAACGAGTCTATATAATTATATAACACGTCTCTATGGGCACATATTTTTTAAAAAATGTGCGCAGCAAAAAAGTACGGACCCTACGAGAATTATACCATAGACAACGAAATCTTAGAAGATACCAACGATATACATATACAAACCCTTCGGCACGCCCAAAGAAATTTCTTCCTGCGTTTCGATTTGAAAGCCAATATCCTTGTATATATCCACTTTAAATGCTTTCTAAATGGCGAATATGAAAAACATTTTACAAATATGTTCAAAAATTTGGATCATAACATCTAAAACAACTTTTCATCTGTTTAGGCCGTCATGCTAGCAAATGGTGAATGGTGAACATTGAAAAGGAATTACGATCTCGTTGGAATGACAATGTCAAAAGTACTTCAAATCTTTTGTAAGTCATGTCCCTGCTCTTTGCTTGATCACAATAGAAATCAGATCCTGCTAGGCCATCGAATTGCAGCTAATGATATTAGATTGATCCAATTAGTTTGAAAGAACAAGTGTTTATGTTCGATTAGGGGGTCGCCTCTTCAAAAGTTAGAGCTAATATTGAATTGCTAATCAATCACCCCCTTATTGTTAGCACCATTATCGAATTCTTTGCATTTTTGGTGAAGTGGCTGTGGTGAAAGTGTGGAAGAACAATAAAATCAAGAGACTAGAAAAAATCATTCGCGTGAATGGAATCACGATTTGTTTACTGATACAAATACAATGTACATACATCTGTCTAGGCTGCGTACAGAATTTGGATGAGAAGGGACCAACACTATCAAACACAATCAATTGATTGATTGAATATTTTTAGTAAATATCATTTACAGCTGCGGTCTACTCATTAGTGACAATTGTGAATGTAAAGTGTGCTCAGTTACTTGTAAAGCGCGAAGAAATCAACATCGATGTTTAGTTTACCCTTTTAACATTTTCGCTTCGCAGAACAATTGGCATCGCGATGTCTTTTACGATTATCAACTCTCGTTGTCAATGCCGTCATTAACACTTATTGACTTGGACCTAGGGAAACAGTGTGTTTTGTGGAACCGAGAGGGTCGAGTGTCCACAAAACATACTGCTTTCCCGAGGTCCCAGCCAATTAGTGCTTTACAGTCATATCAAGCAGTTTGTTTTGTGAAACCGAGAGGGTCGAGTGTCCACAAAACATACTGCTTTCCCGAGGTCCCAGTCAATTAGTGCTTTATAGTCATATCAAGTGCCAAAGAGAACAGAACAAAAATATAGCTATTCTCAATTTATTAAAATATCTTTAACTCTGATCCTCGCTAAAACTAGTTTTCTGAATGAAACTCTGTTTTGCAAACGCGCGTGACTTCCGCATGTGATATTTCCGTTGTCACGTGTGACTTCTAGTTTTTATACTTTTCGGTTAATTACTCTTTCCCCTCCCAGACAACTCGTCGAGAAACACATTCTCGAACCCAGAGCTCCCCGGCTCGTAAGCTCGCGGGGGAGGCTCTGGTGATCGCCACTGACGCATGCGCAAGATTAATACAGAGCCGCTGAGAGGAAGACCTTTCAGCGCATGCTCCAACGCTCAAAATCAGCCAATCAGCAACGGACCTCAAATGAATGTCCCCAGAGCCTCCCCTGCGAGCAGACGAGCGAGGGGAGTTCTGGATACCAGAATGCGAGAAACAGTGAAATTCTGTGTCCTTCACGTGACACACTTCCGACCAATAGGATACCCGGAAAAGTGTACTTTGACACTTGGTATATAATAATACCGTTCAAATACTGCTGCTTCATTTATTTGCTGGTAAATAGGCAAATGCACAGGAAGTGACGCTATCTGAGAATGGCGAGTTGGAGAACACGACATAAACATTTATTTTCTCTTAGCATTCAAAGCAACACAAAAGTCTTTGAATAACGAAAAATCACACACGTACACTTGTGCATCATGTCCGACTGCCAATAATAGACTGATAGTGGCAACCACAAAGAGGTGGTCAAATTTAGGCAATTAAGAGGGCTTTGTCGATGTGTACCTCAACTTATTCAAGTTATAATATTCGTATATTATTTTACTATCGCAGGTCAGTTATAGAAATAAATTCAGTATCGAGTTCACGATGGCAAAAAAAAACGAAGTTCATGTTTACAACCCAACGCCATCGTTTTTAGCTGAGGACACGGGAGCTTTTCTGTCTACTTTTGGCATATAGTAGAAACAAAAGGATATTGCATTACACTTTCTTTTGGTGGTCAGGGGAGAGGTAAAACGTATCGACGACGACGTGGAAGATCAAGGAGGGATAATTATATATAATCGGGCAATTGGATCAACTTGGCTCGTTTGGTCTCGCCATGGGTGTTTTGGCTGGACTGCGTCTCGCCAAAATACGAACCACGGCTCGATTAAACTCGCTTAATATTTTGCCGAATCAAACCAAATTGATGCTAACCTCTTGTTTCTACTACATGGCACACGGAGGAAGCTTTTTCATATTTCCGATTCTATTTTCGGCTCTTAGTATATAAATATACCGAAGAAAACAACATCTGAAAATTTTATAACACAATGAAAGATCCGGAGCCCCATCCATTTGTAACTTGTTTATATCCTTTTAATTGTAAATATTTTAAACATGTCATGATTCATTTTAGGTGCGAGGGTATGTTAAATAAACCATCTTTGACATGTTAATGAGGGTTAACATTAGGGAGAAGTCTAGGTTTGAACTGTAGTGGCATTAGCCCTTGTTTTCCTTCTTTAGATCGGCAGTCTCACCTCTCTCTCTCTCTCGTCGTCTTTATCGTCGCAGGGCAAGGTAAAACGAATTTGTGTGAAACCTGCTATATTGTCCATACAAAAGGAAACGCAACAGCAGCAATATAGAACTAGGACCTATGTTAGAGTCACAGTGATTTCCTTAAATATTTTTAGCAAGTCCGCGGTACACCGGCGCCTTTGCAAGTTGACAATTCTCTGTTAGAGCGCGTATCAAGCTGGTTGGTGATTGGCACCAAGATACGCTCAACTGGAACTGTCGCATTGAAGAGACCGTGAAGAATCTAGCAACGGCTCTTTTATCTACGAGTGTGTAGGAAGGCGAATCTCCCCCAAGAGGTGGGAATTACCTTATATAGCACAATGATTCACACTGTTTTAGAGTGTGGCTCTCCCATGTAGGGTGGGCTGCCAGAACACCTGCCGGACGACCTGGCGTTAGTTCACAGAAGTAGCCTGCGTATGTTTGGTTTCCCCCAAAGATCCTCTCCCCTCCTTAGAGGAAAGAAGGGACGCGCTGTGAAGTCGTTCTGGTCTAGGGCCTGCAGGGTTGTAAAAGTCTCGATTGTAAATAGCCGGCGTTTCTCATTGTACGTATTTATTTTTAGATGGGGCCATTAATTTTACCCCGGTAATTCCACAGGGTGTTCATTTGCATCTTTGAGAATGAGAATGCGGAATTTCAACAGGGATTGCTTCAGGGGTTGTGCAGGAGCCTCTAAATTTCAGAGGGGTAGAGCAATTTTGAAAAATTGGAGTTCCTCGATAAGGGGGGTAATGCTACTGTTTGGGACAGTCATTATGAAGCCGGAAAACGGGATTGGAAAACGAAACAACACGCTCAAGGGCATATTGTTTACTACTATGAGGCATAATTTGACCTTTGCTTCCTGCGTTCACAGGCAAGAATTCTAGTTGCGAACAATGAAGCATGGTTCTTGGTGTATGGTTTCACCAAGGAAGTTTTAAAAACCCTTCGTTTCACTGGCAGCGTTAATTGAGACAGGTGTATACTGACCAAAATACATAGACCAAATACATTTTGGGGACGCAAAAATGTTCAAACGGGGTAAGAATGTTCAAACCGTGTTCAAACAGCTTCCGTATTTAGAAACTTAAGAGCAGTGAGGGTTTAAATCAGCCACCTTTACATTGCCGGAAATATTTTGGGTATGACACTTTTATTTATAGTGGCTTTTAAATTGTTGAATAACATAACTAATTAGCAAGAGCAATACAAAACTGCGAAGTGCCACACTTTTCTCAAGAATACTTTTCAACAGAAAAAATGAAATTCCGTTCCCCGCCCACTGAAAGCACGTCGAAATCTGAACTGTTTACTTAGATTATTGCAACTTTTTGAAATGCCGTGATGTCTTGATTTCTTAAAGATATTTCAGAACAAAGCAATTAGCAGATCGAATAAGTGTGTCTATGTGGTGCAATATATGTAGCTTACGCCCAGAAAGTGTGACATAAACACCAATCCGCCAAAACGTTCATATACTTACACCTTAAGCACAGAAAGAAAGCCATTCATTTTTCTTAAGCATCTAATGAAAACTCCCTCGTGTTCTTTATACTATTTTCAGCTGAGCCGGATGACTAGATTGCAAGCTAAATGAAGCATATAATGACATGCTTTCTCAGTCTATTTTGAGAGAATGAATTTTCCTGTTCAAAGGGAAGTCGAAGTAATGATATGTCAGCATTTTATTTCTAAGTATATCATTCTGATAACTTGTTTACGTGTGGGCACCCCAGTTAAATACCAATTTAAACTTTCCCTATTACAGCACTAAGTATAAAAAGCACATCGATAAATAAAGTGTGTTGTTCATAAATGACAATGACCTTGTTCGTTCCGGGTATGCAATCAGACCAATCACTCACGCTATACTTCTTAACCACCACTTACAAATCCTTTACTATCGAAACCTACCTCACTTCGAAAATTCAAACAATTTTTCAATACTGCAAATCAATTACCTAAATACAAGTATGTCCTGTTTTCGGAAATTAATTCAACCTTACTCTGTGAAAAAGATAGGAATGTCTTTCATTGAGCACTTGTTTTAAACTAAATTGGTTATCATGAATTAGTGACTCGCATTAACAACTAGTCACGGTCGGTTAGCTGGAATGAACGAGTGAAAGACAAACAACGTTAGAGGAAAAGCAATGGAATGAAAGCCCACAGGTATCCCAAACTGGAATCGCATGGTACGGATATGAGGGCAGGATTAATGTTGTAGGGAAAGAACGATAGAAAATTCGATTAATGAAGAAAACATTTTGCTAGAATGCACTTGTGGTATTTTAACCTCTTATCAATTTGAAAGCGTTTAAGCACGGGTAATAGACTGATGTTGGACGAGAAGCCTCCTCACGCGATGTTTGCCTTAAAGGCTCATTCCATCACAATCCCTCCCCCCTTTCATTAACAAAGGAACGTGTTCATATATAGCACAAAAGGCCAATACGATACAGTCTTGCGTTGCCTAATCAATTAACGTCCAAAAATGGGCTCTGTCGTCACAACTCCTCGAAGATGCACGCAACCGACAAATAAAGATGTTTCTTGAACACAAGAAACATTCCAAAAAGAAAGGAAACTCTTCTGACATCAGAATACTACTAGAAAAGAAAATAGCGTTCGTCTGAGGTTATGGATCCTTACGCGTTTACAGGTTAGTCAGATTTGCTTTCGGATAACTGTTACTAATGCTGTTAACAAAACGGTTGTCACAGCGTGCCGAAATTGTGTCCGTTGCGTGCCGCCTACAATAAGGCAAACACTAATTGTTATCTGTATCTACATTATTTGTAAACTCGCCACCTCCTGTGCGAGTATTGTCTAAGACATTAGAAGAACAAGCCCACGGCCACGAGAAGTTTTGTAAAGAAAATATCATATTTGTTCATGGAACTTTAATCTGTGTATTTCTACAAACGCTAATCTATTGACCCTAAGATAGCACATCTCTCTGATTTGTCAACATTGTTACTAATCAATAGACGTCAAATCAAAAATCGTTCCTAGATTCTATATTTGGGAATTCACGATAAGGACAGAAAATCGTATCCTTTTTTCCAGAGAACGTATTAGGCAGTGTTAAATAGCAATTCATGGCTGGGTTTTCTAAACTCAAACAAACTTCAAGTCGTTCATCTTGCAGTATTGTAATAGTAAGGTATATCGACTTTAAGCTTAAAAAGTCACTTTCTTGTTGCTTATTTTTTTTGGTAGGTCAGGGACGAGTTAACCAACTTGGAGGTGTATTTATAAATGGACGTCCACTCCCCTTGATTCTGCGCCGCAGAATCATAGAACTAGCACAGTTAGGTGTTCGGCCTTGTGACATTAGTAGACAACTAAGGGTGTCTCATGGCTGTGTCAGCAAGATCTTATGCAGATTTCAACAAACGGGATCCATAGAACCTGGTGCCATCGCAGGCAGTAACACTCCGCGGGAGGTTACAGCTGAAATTGAGCAAAAGATAGATGATTATAGACAAGAGAGCCCCGGGATGTTCTCGTGGGAAGTTCGAGACAAGTTATTGAGAGAGAATATTTGCACCAGATCCACGGTTCCATCATTGGGAGCTATAAGCCAGATCCTAAAAAGTAGAATTGCAAGCACAAGCAGCGCCGCTTCAGACGATGAGTTTATTGATGTGGAGAAAACCGATGATTCAAACGAATCAAACATCAGGAACTCAACTCAAGAAGAAGACGAAGAAGTAAAAGAGGAAAACGACGATGAGTCGACCTCGGCATCTGAAAGCGAGCCATCGACCCCGAGTTTCACTAGCCCCTATTCCATTGCTAGCATCCTTAAGAGTTCTGATGGAAAAAGCGATGAGCAAAGTACCCCAGGCGACACAAAGAACATCAAAGTAGAAGGTAAGATTCGACCGGACGAATGACAAATCTAGATGCCAACAAATATCAGTTCTTACTACACTTCTTCGATCACTGTATAGCTTTGCTATATGGATACAAATATGGTAGGAAATAACGTATTTGATAGGGACAGCGCCTGGCCTAAAAATCGAATTATAACTAAAGTAACATGACATCGCTGCTTGTTTTACACAACAACCTTTGAATGCACAATGAAGGAATTTTGTACATTTCTTATACTTCCGCAGAAAAGCACTTGGCCATTGAGAACCGTCTTTCCGGTTTAATTTCTCACCATATTGGGGGACGTACAGTTTTGTTTTGCAATCAACTCCACGTCCATACGCTTTATTCATCTAGACAATTTTTTATTTTGTAGCCCAAAGCTTATAGTAACCCACAGTGTTTGTTACCGTGGCAGGCATTGCGCTTTTCTACAGAGGATGAATTTATTTGCGCACATCTGTCGCGATGACATCTTAAAGTGACAAAACAATAATCGTTCGTAAAACTCTGTAAATCCTGTAAAAACAATCTCCCAAACTACGAAAGTATATTTTTTCGAAGGCGGGATGAACGACAGGGAACAAAGTACAGTCTTATACAGATGAGATTTGTCTTTTCATTTCCGTTGTACCCACAAAAGCCAGAGCTTGAACCATTTGGACTGAAAGTGCAGGTTCCAACACAACAGTCTTCAACGGCAAAACTGAAAAAGCCAAATCCTAATCATAAACTGTTATTGAGGTTTCGTGGAAATTGTACATATGTGTAAAGGAAAGGCAAATAAATACTTCTTCACTTAGGAAAGCTTGCTTTGCCTTTCCTTTCCTTTCCTTTACACTATTTGTTGTCAATGTTAATGTTTCGCCACACAAAAGATTAACATATCAAGAAATTTGAACGAGAAAATTATCAGATGTTTTTTTTCAAACAAACTTGCCTACTGTTAGGAGCCTTTCATTAAACCAGATTAACCATTCTTGAGCTCTTATGGGAAGGTTATGATTTCTCGGGTTTGAATTTATGAACAAAATGACCAAATAAGGGGAGGAACAAGGACCTGTTTTACACAAAAATCGTTTGGTAGCGCATGATCCTCCTTAGCATCAGGGGAAAATTCCTCTTTGACTAAACTAAACAGGAAATTTTAAATGCCCAATCCGTTCATTGGTAAAAGCAAAAGAAAAATAGTCCGCCTTCTGTCATGACATTCCAACTTAATAGCTTCTAAGGACCAACATATATTGCTCGGTTTTTGTTACGACTGACGTCAGTAAGGCTATTATGACATTAGATAGGTATTTTAAACTTTAAGTGATATCACTTCACTTTTAAACCACTCTCCACTCTATAGGTTTAGGTGCTAGAATCTTTACCTAATCGACAAATAATTGTTTCAATAAAATAACTTAAAACATATCACTATATCATATAGTGCATCACCATACATATAAGCATTGCAGGTATCTTTCTGCGTATATAAGAATTGCAGGTATCTTTCTGCGCGTAAAAACAAACATGACGTTCATTGACCTATTATGGCATGATTCTGTTCTAAGTAAAATGGTGCCACTTCATTATATCGTATATGAACCATTCAACACACCCTGGAGAAGATAAGGGAAATGCTGCCTGACATCAATTGTCCCAGCACTTGATATTCATGGATGGCTGTGAAGGACAAGTTATGAAGGGCAATAATTGCAATAACTTTAACAAATGTTCTATCTTTCCAACCGTGAGCGACTCTCATTTAAATGTATTTGATTATGCTTCATTCAATTTATGACATAAACCATAGTGTTTTATAGGATTTCTACCACTGAGAAATTTCGTATCTCATCACACCTAAGATACGATATTTGTCACACGTGAAATTATAGATTTTACTATGTGGGACGCTTTTCTCAATACAATCCCTGGTTTTGGAAAATGCAGGGTTAAGGTTTATATAATAAACAAAATATTACATGGACGCTCGGAGCTATGGAAGTTATCTTCTCGCTGATATCTCACGAGTGAGCGCGAAGATAAATTCAAAATTTCCGAGCGCCCGTGTATTATTATCTTCTTATTTAGTTTTAACTGAAAATATCGTATCATTTCCAGAAGATTACCCTCTGCCAAATGCAAGTCCAACTCACTTTCCGCTGAACAACGACTTCCTGCTTACTCGCAAACAGCGTCGCAGCCGTACGAAGTTTACTTCGAAGCAAGTGAAAGAGCTAGAAAAAGCTTTTCAAAAACTCAGTATCCTGACGTTTACACGAGAGAAGAACTGGCACACAGACTGAACCTTACAGAAGCTAGAGTCCAGGTAAAGAAAAATGTTGAAAAATGCTCACATGTTTCAAACTGGTCTCCATGAAGGCCACATTAAAGGCTCAACCTCAACGCACAGTTTCAAAAGAAAGAAAAGAAGTTTGGTGCCATAAAAACAATGACAACGTCAAATGTTTGCGCTACGCTCAAGCCAAAAGTCTAGCAAATTTTTTCATTATAATAATTTTTCATATTTAGACTTTATTTCCCCTCTAAAGATATATAGTTGTAGATACACTTGATGTACTTTGGATTTGTTATGGAAGGTAAAAGAGAACTAAGCCCATGTGAAGCGGAACTCAGCCCACTCGAAAATATATGACATTACATATGACATTTAATTTGTCAAATCCGAACGAACACCTCTGGTCATAGACATACAGTCTATGTAATTTCCTTGTTTTGATATCAGACTTTATTCAGCTCATAGTGCTGCTGCCGGGTGGTTCGAGGCGGTAGAGGGGTCCAATGGTCTTTAACATTTAAAGAGTTTTAACTAAATTCACCCAGGGGCAGTGCCACAATTTCGGGTGAATTTAGTGAGCTGTCTAATCGTCAAATAACCAACTGCAAGATAAATAACGGTATAATACTTTATACGGTTTAAAAGAAAGTGGGACGTTACAGTTACACTTTCAAAAAAGAAAGACTAAGTCAAACAGCTCTTCATAACTTCATATGCTCCTTTGCAGGTCTGGTTCTCAAATCGGCGAGCGCGTCTCCGCAAGCAAGAAATGAATGGGGACGAGGGCAAACGGAAGCCAAGTCTTGGCCAGAACGTCTGCGCATGTCATCCAACGGTTACACCACTCAGATACGTTACTGTACTACCTGTGGATGAACGAGTCTACTCTTTGCCTGTGTTCTAGAGCCAGGCGTAAAGAAGGTCGGCATCAGCCGATTACGAGTGTTCAATCAGTATGCTCAGCTGAAGGGTTGGCTCTGAAGAAGGGAAGTGCATTGGAGATTTTGGTTGATGGATGAGCTGCTAAGCGAGAAAGTGGCTTACAAGCGCACCAGTTGTTCCCCTAACGCAATGTTCCAGCGGATACTGTCTAGGGAATGTATTAAACGTCAAGACGGACTGGGGTGCTGCAACCTGTAAAGGTGCTGCATCTGCTATGGAAAATGTTCATACTGACTCAATGAACTCAAATGTATCAACCATTGTACTTAAGCATCATTTTATCGAATATAAATAAGATCCGCCAAGCGAGAAGGGAAAAATGCGAAAGAAGTTCAGAATTTTCATACAAACCTTTCTAAAATTGGAAAATTAGACTGCCAGATCTCAGCTTTGTCATGCGAAAATCGGACGAATAATATGCTCAGTGCTTAGATACATAAAGTAGCTACCTTGTACGTCCAAAGGGCTAAGTGATAAATACTATTGCAAATAAGGGCTTGAAAATTGACAGTAATATCATTGTGTGTATCTATATGTAAATACAATTTGCTTATCAAGAGATTTAACGGAGATTAAATTGTATAGAGGGTGGTAAGGGTAAAACAATATTACATATCAAGGAAAATAAAGCACAAAGTGAAGTGTACACATTTGCATTGCAAAGTGACTGCGCAAAGATTCTATAGCCTGTAAAACCTCGATTATTTAACAATTATTCCTCGAGCCCGAGTGGGCTCTGAGTCATAGCCCATGAGGCCGAAGGCCGAATGGGCTATTGAGTCAGTGAGGCCACGAGGGCGAGAGGAGTAATTGTTTTAGTCAAATCACACTAGTAGGTCAATTTGTATAGCCAAAAACGTTTTTTGGTTTGGTCATTTGCCATTTTCTGGCTTTCAAATCCAACACTTTTCGCTACTAGTAGGCTATAACTTATAGCCTAGTAGTAGCTCAACCAATCAGAATGCAGCATTGACAATATCCCACTAGTGTGATTTGACTAATGCCAAATATTCCTGACTTATAGAGAGCTAAGCTAGCATTCTTAGCTACTATTTTCCTTTCTAAAAAAGGTTCAATTTTCAAGTTTATAACTGAAGCCGATATTTGTTCACAAAACGCTTGTCGCGACTACATGCTTGAATGCATGCAGACAAAATTACCAATTCCGCTTACTTCAAATAAACGAATTACTCCGATTTTTAAATTTTTAAACTCCCACTCTACGTTTCCGAACAAACGATTTTGGCTTCCGTCCATGAAATCTTTTAAGACAGGCGCATGAATTTTTCGTTTGCATTTTATGGTGAAAAATTCCGTTTTGAATACACAATTTGTTTGAACACCTGGACTCTATTTTGGACAACATTTAAGAGATGGCAGAGAGAGCGTGTCATCTCGGCAAAGTGTTCCAGCATTTTGCATTTTTGGGAACCATCATCACAAGCAAGATTTTTGTTCTTAAACTTTTAATTCCAAATTTCGCTTAACTGCAGCATTGGTATGCGATCGCTCTCTGAATGTTTATTTATTAGCGTTAATGTTAATGTTAATCTTATTCTGAGTAGTCTTTGAAGCTCAAGTTGTCGATTTTGGTGTTCAGCATATCGCCGGAAGTCTTCATCGAAAGCCAAATCTCAAGTATACAAGACAGGCCAAGACAATGCGCCAACCAGGAAGAAACATACCTTCTATTTTAATGGCGGCAGAGAATACAAATCTCTTAAAATAAAACTCCGATACTAGTGCCAGAAAGAGCACTTTCACATTAGTGTCAGTTGCCATCTCCGCAGAGAAAACGGCAGTTGAACATATCGATTTTTGTGTGACTGGGGGTGCTGCGTCTGTAAAAGGTCTAGTCTTTAACTTTAGGTATTCTCGGCCGATGTAACAACTTACGCAATGAAACGTCCTCTTTTACGAACATAAAGGTACTGGTATTGGTTTTTCGATACAATTCATTTAAGATTTCGGTCGGGCATTGAAGGATAATAAAACATTGGCAACGACAGCAACGGCCAGACCCTTCAAAGGAAATGCCTGGCAAACGTTATAAAAATAATAATCAGAAGTTCTGACGCAGGTCTACCTGCTGGGATAAGGCAACGACATGCTATGCCGCAAGCCAAAAGAATCAAAGGATGCATAGGTTGGGGTGAGGCACCTATAGGTCTATTGTGCTAGCATAATTTCTGTTATTATTGCTATTGCTGTCAATAAAATAGCACTGCCAGCATAATTGGTATATTGTAGGAGTTTTTAAGACGAACTTTAATTTTTATTACCGACAGAAAATGGAAAGATCAGATAAACGTTCGCGTGACATCAGTTCTTGGCGTGACGCTAGTAAACATTTGAGTGTCAACATGTGGGGAAAAACCTGTTGGTCCCCCAGCAAAAAACAAAGGATGACCAAGGCTTGCTCCTCCAGACAGACATTTCTACGGCAGTGCTAAGTAAATAGCGAGTGTATTACTGAGTAGACTGAGGATAAAATACATTGGCATATTGTGTCAGCAATGTCAACTCTTTGGCATTATTTAAAGATTTTCTTGAGAAACAGGACTGAATAAGGTGTAGCATAATTTAGAGGAAAGGAACATAACTTGAAGTAAAATCGAGCACTGCTAGTAGCATACTATGCCACTATTACTAGCACAATCTATAGGTCCCTATTGTTGGGATGGTCACGCGCCCTGCGCCATTTGCGCACACAAAAAAATATTCCTTCCCGTGTTGGTATACTCCCTACGTCCAACTACTGGTAGCAAGTTCATACATACACACTTTATTTCTACACGGGATAAAAGATTAGTGTGCTACACAATATATATGACTAAAAAGAACATTGCGTAACTGTTTTACATATTTGGCGATGTGCGTCTGATTCCGATAAGTGGGCCTTTACACCGCTCTTAAAAGCAGATAACGAAGATGTTGTGCGCAGTTCTGCTGGTAATTCATTCCAGGTTACCGCCCAACTATACTCAAAAGATCGCTTCATTCAATCGGTACGTGACTTTCGTATGGCCAGATTATTCTTTAAGCAATAAAAATCGGATTTCTGTGGTTTATAATGTCATAAACGCACGAGGGTTGGAAAAAACGTCTGAAATCCACGAGCCGTAATAAAATAGCATTGCATCTGCCGTGCGTTTATAATGTCAGAATGCACAGCTCTCAACCAATCAGCGCGCGCGTACTATCTGAGCTATTTTATAAAAAGTCATAGGATGTTGCATGCACGGGGCTTAGAGACATGGCTAAAGTCACACAATGGTTAGGGTTTGGGTTAGTAATTAGGTCATGGGTTAAGGTTCGCGGCAGAGAACTATTTTCCTTTTCCTAAATGAGGCAACCAAACTAAAGGTGAAAGAATAATCCAAAAAGGTAACGACGGTTTAGGAAATGGAAAATTGTGTGGGAGCTTTGATCTCCGCCTTTCCTTTCCTTTTCAGAAACCTAATTTCCTATCTAAAAGGTACATAAACGGTTGTGGTTGAGCTTCAGTAGCACATCAGTTCCCTGCTAGCAGAGGCCTCTTTTCTCAAAAAAGCGAGTTTGGACCCAGGGCAGCGGTCTCTTTTCCTCAGAAAAAAAAGGCCTCTGCTAGCAGGGAAGCATATCAGTGACAAAGCAGGGTGATTTCGAGTGAGGCCTTCGCAGCTACTATGTAAAATGTTTAACGTCAAGTCTTTTATCGCATTTGGGACATCATCAGAGACTGGTCGAGAGTGTGAACAGTCTAAACAGTAGGTCACTAAATTGTTTGCATTCCTCGTGTGAGTTGATTTTGGGTTATAGCTTCCGAATAAACGAGGCCTCAAACAAAGGTCTCTCTCAGTAATTAGTGTCCTTACTTGGATAGAGCTATTTTTGGTTCCGGTGTTTCAACTTGAGAGGTGTCTGAAGACGGACGAATCTCGATTTCTTAGATACTGTTTGACACGGTCGTGCGTAAAGCAAGTAGTGTAATTTGATAATATTGGAGCACAATCTGTCGCACTCGCGCACATTTTCGTCGTGCGAGAGGCTTGGTGTAAGGGCGTGAGACAATTATGTGCTACACGCACCGGGGATCCCTCATTGCGGAAATACCTACTATCTTGCTATCCAGGGCCTCCTAGAAAATGGTATTTTGAAGTAAGAAACAACTCGATCTTCTCCCTTGTATGGAATGGGGTCTCCGCGCCGTTGGCGAGCAGGATCGTTTTAACATTGAGGCCGCCGACATGGTTACCGATCTCGGTGGAAGACTGGGCGCTAAAGAAATCCAGATATTAGCGATAGCCCAACGGTTCTTTTACGTCCCTCACTGGGGGGGGGGGGGGGGGGGGGGGGGGGGGGGCACAACTCGGATTTTTCTATTTAGCGCCCGCACGCCCTAGCACAGACGTCTCTTTCTCGCGATTTTGAGGGAGGAGAGGCTGTACACAGGCAATACGTATATACTAGCGGTTTCTATTGAAAGTAAAGTGCTGCGATAAATGTAAAGGAGATAGGACTCAATCCGGTAAACTGTTCAGGGAGATCGTCTCTTCCATGTTTAACGCGTTCTTCAAATGCATTTCATCCCCTTCGAATAAAACACGATCGATGGTCTCTGTTGTCCATGTCGAAATGTCATACGAATTTGCACATAACAAAGCTGAAAGACTTCTAAAAGCACATTACCTTCCTCTAGAAATATCGCCTTGATGAATACTTCCACGAACAAATAAAGTAGCATCTGAATGATAAACTTTCAAACTTACCTTCACGAAGCAAAGGAACTTTCTAAAACAACGAAGAGACTTTCCAAATTCGCAAAAGAACGAAGGGACTTTCCGATAACCGCTGATTAGTAAGGACGATACTGCAGGCGTCGGCATGCGCATTCATCATTGGCCGATAGCCGCTGGTTACGTAAGACGATCCTGCAGGCGCCAAAATCATCCATCGCTAGCTAGCCCACGAAATCGACTTTGCCTTCAGTAATATCGTGCGCCACAGAGATCCCACCGTTCGAAATAGTATGCTGCTCGCTTCGCTCGCAGCAACAATAGGACTCCATGCTGTCCAATTAAGAAAAAATTGGATGATTCAGAGGAACCCTGGAGTTCCGAGGAATTATCCATTTTTTTCTTAATTGGACAAGCATGGAGTCTTGTTATTTATTAATTATATAGTGAATGATAAAAAGCCGAAAGTGTCCAATTTCAGAGCGCACGATCCAATTTAAAAATAATTGGACAATTGACAACAATGTATTTCGTACTGGCTATATAATTAGTAAATAAAACGGGGAGTTGATGTGTCTTAATGGAGTTTTCCGTTTACAAGAGTGTCCGTTAGTAGAGAGTTAACGGCAACATCAGAAAAACTGGGGGGCAAGGGCCCCACTGGCCCCTAAGGGCGATACGGCCCTGTTTATTATATTGAGACGGGAGGGCAAGGGCCCCACCGGCCCCTAAGGGCGATACGGCCCTGTGTAGTGTATTGAGAGACGGGACCTCGGTTCTTGTCTCATCCAAAAGACGTAAAACACAGGAAAAATGACGAAATACTTCAACCAACGATGAACATAAAGTCGAAACAGCAGAGAAAAATCCCTCACTACCCCAACTTGGAATCGAACCCGGTGCAGAGGTGAGAGGCAAGCGCCTCACGCGATGCGCCATTCTACTTCGCCTTCTACAGGCTTGCAAACCAGATCAGGTGAGCAGTTAGGCGAACAACACCCGGGGATGCCAAAATAACTGACTCAACCGAAACCCAAAAACATTTAACCAACCACACTCTACCGATGAACTGCAATCGACCCTCGGAAGGATTCTTCACCATACCCTTCAACAGAAACGGCCCCACTCAAAAGAATTGGATTGCTTCTAGCCAGAATCTTAAGGCCCATGTCGAAGATGTCCCCATCCACCTCAATAACAGCTTGGGACGTATTCAGTGCATCCAGTCAGGGGACGCCACCACCAACCTCGCAGCTCCCTACCCTTGCAGCGTAGACATTGTGTCGCTGTACACGTCGTTTCTTGAAGCCAGACAATGCCATCAATAAGTGGTCCACTCTACAACCTGTGCCCGAATGACATCAGGGACCTAATAGAGGTCACAGTCAACAACACGTCCTTCGTTTTTAACGCCTTAATCTACGGACTACCATGGGAAACAGGGTCTTGGGAATGCGGGCAATTATCTTCACGGATAGGCTTTACACTATAGCGCGCAGATTAGATGATTGCATCTCTCTTTAACAAGATACGTCGATGACATATTTCCAGGCCCCGCACGCGGACATGTTCGATCAACACCCTACATCGTAACATCAGCTTGGAAATTAGGAAACCATCGCTTTCATGTCTTGGCGTGCTCCTTTGAGTTTTACAAGAATAAGCCTTTGTTTGTACATAACCAGTAATCGCTGCCTCAGCACACAAAAGGGCATATTGTCAACCAGAGGGCCCGTACAAGCAACGGTGCTCCTCACAGGAAGTAATGAACAAGCAAAGAGGAAAAGTTCAAGGGGTCAGATTATTCTCGTCTTAATTCAGCATTTTCTACCTGGTGTACACCTTTACAGCAACTCCACTGATAAGAAACTAACTTAAAATATTAACCTTTATAGGTTCTTATGTGGAGGGGGTTAAAAATGAACCTAACAGATTCTTAAAACCCAGATTCTTATATACGCGGGTTTTTACTGTATTTAACAATTATTCCTCGAGCCCGAATGGAGCCAGTAGCCCATGAGACAGAAGGCCGATTGGACTATTATCTAGTGGAATAACTGTTTTAGTCAAATCCAACTAGAAGATAAATTTATTTGGCAAAAACACGTTTTACTGTCATTTGACACTTCAAATCCGACACCTTACTGATTGTACACGACTCCTCGCATTTTTTATGACGTCACCTATAACCGAAACATGTTAATTATTCAACTGCTCGCATGATACTTAATATGGCGTGGATCCCGAAATGACGTCGAACGCAAATCATTTTATCGAATTACAAAAAAGGAATTGGCTTTAACAAAACCACGCACTCTGCACTACTTTAATTATATGTAAAACCACATTCGACGAATGTGTTGTCTTTTATCAAAGCATATATACTATGGCAGATACTATGGTAGAAAAGGGTGTGTCTGGAGGGAAAATGAAATGACGGAATCGATAGAAAGTCACTTTCGAAGACAACGACCCTTTTTGAGTTGTGGAATTTCCGCTTTTAGTACTGGCGCAATTTTCTGGCTCTACCCCGGTGTAAGAGCCTGTGCATTGTTCACGAGTTGAAACACAAAGCTACTTTTGTTTAGTAGAACGAATCATGATGAAATAAGAACTGAACACAAAGGAGTCCTCTGGGAATGGTTCTTACAACGAGGTATACCCAATTTTCTGCGAAACAGAAATAATCAGGCCAGACTACTCACCACTAAAACGTCTACTGACATTAATGCCCAAAATTGATTGATGACAGCAAATTGATTTTATTTCGCTTGTTACTACCAGCTACTGGTGAAATGAGGTCAACAGAGGAAAGATCCAGTGTATTCTTCAAAACTATCGCAGCTTCACTCTCAATTTATGGTAAGCAACCGTGTAGCATACTGAGTAACTGCGAAAAATAACACTTTAACAAGCACCTGAGAATCGGTTCATTACACAGAGGCAAATAGGCTAAATTAAGGCCTCTTCTAAATATTTTTGTCATTTGTTCTGTACTAAATGACCCACAACATCCTCTTCAGAGAAACAATAGATTAGCAAAACAAGAACGAATCTCTTTCTCTTCATAATTAGTGTTAAGTGCCATGAACGAGGCCGGTATTGCTATGAGGCGCCAAAAAAGAAGACTAATGTACCTGCGGTATAAAAGCAACGAGCAACCCTCTAATATCATCACTACTCGAGCCTATGGAACTTCAGGGTTGCAGGTGGACCCAATTTATGACAACAAAAAGTCTTATATAAACTACTCCATTGAATAAACAAGAGCTACAGCCATTACGACTGCTCCGGGTCATTGATCTATTATGACTAAATTAAACATCTTATGCTTTTTTGTCCATCCTTTTTCGGGAAGACATTTTAGGATTTCATTCAATTTCAAACCCGATAAAAAGAGGTCCATATCTTGCTTTTTATTTAAGCAATGAAATTTCTATCCTTTTCAGAAAAGTAATTAACAGTCTAGAAAATACTGAACTTTCATACTTTATAAACGACAGTCTTAGTGGATAACTATAAGAGAAAAACTGTGACGGGTCCATCGTCCAAATCCTTACCTTTTGCTAGCTTGGCCCGACACTTTTGTTTTTGGTGCCTACCGACAAAAGAGATATCTAAATTACAGAAACTTTAAAAGTTTAAGAAGAAGAATAGGATTTATTATTGTCAAAATAAACTACAATAAATTGGGCGGCATAGCCTTTTTATTTAACTTGAATATCGCAACTCTCAATTTATTATCGTTTAAAAATATAATCAAGCAACTCAAGTATCCCATTACTACAACAGCCATTCGACCAGGCAAAGTGAAAAAGTCTAAAAGCTCCCGCAGTGCTTTAGCAAGAATTCAACAATTTAAGGATTGAGCCCTCAAGGGGAGTGAAATAACGCGAGCGTTTCAACAAACACATTCGTGGTTTTCAGCCGTCACTGCGTAGGCGCGGCAAGGTGCAATGTTTGTACTAGATTTATAAATCCGAACAACCATAGCAGAAATGCAGAATTGATATATTGGCCATTGCGCCACACGATTCGTTCTATTTTTGAAAAAAAATACTGCGCCCCTCCCCTCCTTGCTTCGCAATCCTTAGTCACCCAAATCGACGGCATGTGTTACTAAACGCTGTAAAATATGCTGATTCGTTAACTGATCGCGTTGTCTTTTTGTCCTCGTTTGTCCATTCTTCCATTGCAAGAGTTTCCACTCGGATCCAAAAGACATGACACAAATTATTTATCCACCGTAGAGTTATAACCAAGCAATCTTCTAAAACAAAGCCATAAAAGCCCGACGGTGGTATTTCAATTTAATTCACTATACGTTATACTAGTGCTTCATTTCTATGTCAGATATATTTACAAATAAAATAAGCTATTCACTAATACGCGGCATCTTTACAACTACGTACGTTTCGATACGTGACTCCCAAAATGTAGAAAACCAAGGCAAAGAATCAGATTAAGAGAATAAGATTAAGCAAATGACTTTTCTCTGTGTTGAAAAAAGATACTGTGAACTATGTTTGCTAATACTAGTGCAAGGAAGGTGACTAGCGAATTGATGTTGTTTTCTCATAGTAAGTGTCAAAACTTTACCACTTTTCGTAAGTTACAATGAAGACTGAGCAATTGTGACCGAATCCTTCGAGTTATAGCATAGTAAAACAATAGAAAAATACACAACGCATTAACGTCGCCTGCACCATTCAAAGCTGAACGCGCCGCATGCAACCAACCGGCGTACATAGACCTCGAACTGAAATTCGAATCAAGCCTCCCCAAAAACGTCTAGTGCCTTATGTATAAATCAAGAAAAGTCGTGTTCAAAGCTGGTTGCGTGCAAACGTTTCAGGCCTTTAGAGAACATACGCATCCCATTAGCTTCGGAAACGATTACAGAAAATGCAGAATATTGTGAAGCAAAAATAGCGCGGACTGGCATAAGTAAGGCATTCGATGCAGGCGCTATACTAGTCCTCATGAGTTAAGAGAAGTATACCATTCGGTTGAGCTATTAGAAAACGAACGGTACAGGGAAACAAACTATGACTACCTCATTCAGCAATAGCTTATTGCGGCATATGAAAAGCGTCTTTGTTTGAAGAAATAAGACCAAAAGAACAAAAGAAATGATCCCCAAATTACTGACATGGAATTTGACATGCAGTCTTTACCGGAGTCCTCTAAACTACTGACCATATGAACTACCATAGGTTCAATATAACACTAATGCGGCGGTTTTGAGGGAATCAAGTAAAAGTTGAAGGTTTGTTTGCCTGGGCTTGTGAAGGGGGCCTGAAACAACGTCTCATTCAACCATCTGCATATTCACTTCGTATTTTCCTACAATGAGTCTTTTTATCCAGTGTTGTCCTGTCTAGAAGTACGTAAGGTAGTTGGAATGTTGTAGCATGGAGAAGGAGAAGGGGGCCACAGGTGAACCGAACATTGCACCATCACAAGGAAGCAACCTCTCTTTCCGTAGTCGCGCCCGACGATTTGAAAACCAAACCTAGCAAAGTAATAAAACGTATTAAGAAGTTTCAAGTTCCAATAAAAATATTCAAATCGTTCTCCTCCTTGCAAGATTTTTCTACTTAACTTGCTCAAATAATGTGGCTATTTTATGTCTTGTCGAGCTGAATTACGGGCTTCTTTTGCGCAACCGCATGTATGAATTTACATCTTTGATAGCATAAAATCAAAAACGGAAAGAAATCACTAAAATGAAAAAGAAGCGTCGGCTGGGATTACCATTCACTTTCTGAAGTGAACAGTGATACTGACGCGCCATCTGCACTGCCCATAAGCACATGCTTCCTTGTTCTTTTTTTTTTCTTCACTCGAGAGTTTTACATCCAAAATTACAGGGAAGCCTCAAGCAAAAAAAAGAAGTTTCAAATAAGACAGATTTCAGTTAAGAAGCTTGCACTTTTATTTCTTTTTCCCAAACCTAAATCAGACGCCTGCATGTTTAAAATGGACAATCAGACGCCTGCATGTTTAAACTACATTCAAAGCTGCTCGCTACAATGACTGTTAGTGTTAAAAGCAAAGTGTATCCGGTATCGTAAAACACAAGAAAACACGAATGTAGGGATTTTTAGGTATTCCCCAATTATCTGGAAGTGTTGATAAAGTTAATCATTTATATCTTGCCAAAGGAAATAAGCTGGAAAGTGCTAGATAGAAGATCAGCAAGGGCCGGGCGTATACATTATTTTCAAAGGAACTTCGGCTAAGTACTTCAGTCTCGAGTATCTTCGAGTGCGTCCATTAATATGTTGATAATAGCGTCGTGATCGTACAGATGTTCTGGCTTTCGGCAAGAACACGCTCTCTGACTCAAGATTCTTTGGCTAGAGGCGTGCCTATAGTGCGTAGATGGGTGTAATTCAATGTCATTTAGTAGAAACACGTATCATAAACAAAATTTTATTTTAGCACTTCATAAAAATTAAGTTCAATGAAGTCAATAAACCACTTTTGGCGGCGAACATTAAAACCCTCTTGAGTGAATAAACGCTGTGCCTTGCCGCTATAAAGATAGTGTGCAATAATAGTAACCAAAACCATCTTACAAAGGTTCAATAACCCAAACAATTATAGCGCGTAATACATACTTGACATATACTTCTATGGCATTCAGTCCAACCTAACATTCTCTACGGCGATACAAAATATTTTTTTTTCTGTCATCCAATGACAAATTCTGATTTTATTAGAGTTAAGAATGCGCGATTACTTGAGACGAACGTTGCCGACTATCTGGGCACACTTTGCTTGTGTGGCTCGCGTTTTTCTTTTTTCTGATACACATTCTACATTTTTCACTTTAAATCAAGTTTTCATGCAAAGAACATTTTCAGAAACAATTAGTTTTACTTGCTGGCTATACAGAACTTGTCATAAAAGCACTTCAAGCAATTCTTTTTAAGATAATATTCATCAAATTAAGCGAAAAGGGGGTATTATAATGAGACGGTATAGAACGCCTACAATAGGAAACACACAACAGGTATTTATGGCGGAAACATTGGAATAACAAAACTTGGTTCAAAAGAGAAAAGTTTGTGAGCCCCGAAGACAAATAAGTTGATGAGGAAATAATTAATCATAAGTCAAGATATGCGAAACATTTCCCAAACAAAATAATGACATACTTCATACTTCTATAAAACTGTTATTTTAGTCCTCCAAGGTAAACATGATTTCTAAATAAGAAATATCTCATTCTAGCGAAAGTGAAACCATGTTATCACTGAAATATGTTTTACTCTTCGCTACGGTAAGGCACAAGATTCACCTAACGTGCCTCTGTTCAGGGATTTGCAATTGATGAAGTATAGGGTTCTCACTAGAAGGAACATCTTGTTAGTTATGTACTTTCTCGCTTCCTTCGCCTTTAGCCAGAGAGACCATGTGTCAGCAAATATTGATTCAATTGCATTCTGCTCGAGGGAGTTAGTTTACATAACTGGTTACAACAACCAAATTATCTTCGAGTGAGCTGTAATCTGAATGGGTGGTTTTCTATCCACTAAAAGGGGGCAGGTCTCTATGCATTTCTCGTGACAAAAACAAAACTCTAAAATCCACTTAAGGTTGAGAAAATGCAACTGATTACTCTGTCTCTATATCGTCATGGCTTCCTGTTATGTTTGTACTACCCTGAGAAGAAACAAATGCAATGTTCTGAAAAAGACATTATAGCAATCAAAGGATAAAAAAGCAGCAAAACATGCTTACAGACGTTAAAATTGCGCTTCAAACGACGTAACAACATGTTCCATAAATTCGTTGTAACTCACTCAAGATCAACTTCAACTTTGTTTGGCCACGTTAGGCTCAGTAAACCGAGCATGACAAAACTCCCGTGCATTAGTTTGAAAGTCTTGAACAAAACATAAAAATATTTGTCACTTTTACAATTGCGCATTAAATTTGATTGAATAGAAAACATGATTATTGGACAACCTATACGTAGGAAGACGTTTAAGCCAGACAGCACGCATGAGTTAGGTCGTGTTTTTTAACCAAACTTTCTCACAGACCGTCTCGCTTTGATGAAAGGAAATTGTTCAGTGGTGAAGAGGTGGAGCATAGTACCCTTTTCAACACATCACGAAAAGATGCTTTATTGACCACGAACAATCTTAGGCGTGGCGACGACACCATTGTTCAAACTTGCTTTAGGCACATTCATAAATCCACTTAAGACGCCATAGTTAAAAAACAGAATCAATTCATTCTACTTTTTTGTAAAGAAAAGTATGTCAAGGTCTTAGTGGTGCTAGCGTTTGTGATGAATTTCTATAGGAAGACTGCAGCAGTGTTACCATATATATTTGACTGTATTACCTGCACGCGTGCCTCGCTTAAGCCAAGCCTTTGGGCCAACTCTTCTCGAGCGTAGATGTCAGGGTAATGCGTTTTGCGAAAAGCTCTCTCTAGTTCATCTGTCTGATTAACAGTGAATCTCGTTCTACTCCGTCTTGGCTTGTGACAAGGAAGACTCCCGTCTCCTTTTTGCTCGCTTTTGTCGCCGCTGTCTTGCTCGTTCTCGTCTAAGTAAAAATAGAATATGTAACGGGTCAATTCGTTTCGCTGGGATGAAATGGCTCTCTTTCTAGAATCTTCCCTGGGGCTTGTCAATATGATAACCTAACATACAAGTTATCCACTCATCTTCACCGTTCGTTGAACTTTGCGCTCGATTATAAATATTATTAGACTTTCCTTTCGCGAGTTTATCGAAAATATCGTTTGAACTACTAAAGTTGCGCAAAGAGTTATCTGAAAGTAGTTCTGATACTTCTCCTAAAACTGAACAGAGAGTTGAGCAAACTAGTTTCTATAATTTATCGATAAAAAATATTTTACATGCTGTCAAACTTTCGCTCTATCCTTGCAGATTTGGATGTAGCTGATCAATTGGTTGTTCTGGGATGTGCTAAAGCTTTGAAAAAGCGTCTAAAAAGGTCGAGCGTTTGCTATTGCTAGACAAGTACTTCAAACGTCTTACAGAAAGCAGAAAGCAAACCATACTAGGCGAAGGGATACATTACTCTATTTGACTGTCGAAGGATTCGATCTCTTACCTTGCACAGCCTGGGGATTTTCGTCTCTTCCTGTATTTGAGTTTTCATCTTCTGATACATCGGCTAAATTGAGGATATTGGAAATAGAAAAGGGCCCTTTGAATCCCCGGCTTGATCCGTGCGCCTCGTTCGCTGTGTCGCTCGATCTTTCCTGTTCAGTTTTCACAATAATCTGTGTTGGTTCCCGCTCTATCCTCGCGGCATGTCCTTGCAGTTTTTGCGCGTACGTCTTTATCACATTACTCACAATTTCCAAAGAAGGGACGTTAGACTTCGAACATAGTTTCTCTTTCAACAAGCGATCGCGAACCTCCCAGGAAAATATCTCAGGCTGTTCATACACGTACTCCTCGATCTTATGTATTATAACGGGAGTAATGTCTCGTTTCTTAAAAGTATTTATGGCAGCGCCGGGCTCAACAGAACCAGTTTCATGAAACTTATTCAGGATCTTACTCACGCATCCATGCGACACGCGAAGTCTACGGCTTATGTCACTAGGCCTAACTCCAAGACGAGCTAGCTCTATGATTCGCAACCGAAGTGGTCTCGGCAGTGGCTTGCCGTTGATAAAAACACCTCCAAGCTGGTTGACTTTTCCTTGTCCTAAAAGTTTGACGACAGAAAGGATTAATCATTTAGGTATAGAAAGGCTCACATATAGATATATTGCTTTCGACTGAAGTTATCAACTAACGTGAATCACCTATTAAACGCATTGTTACAGACTAGTATATCATAGAAGTGTGTTCAAGTTCTGTCAATTCCACGGTTATGAAACCTGTCGACTAACACTCCACGGTACTTAACGCCTAAGCGCTTTCGCTAGGCTTGAGATAGGTATGAAGTGAGCGTATCCATTTGCTAGCGTGTTTCTAGAGTCTGTGGCTTTACCTATCGAAAACTAATCGCACAGAGATAACTAAAAGTCGTGCACACTTTTTACTTTCAAAAGTTAACAATTGTTTTTCGCAATCGAACATAGTTGGTCATTCACCCTACTCTCCCCTCAAGCATACACGTGAAGCCAAACAAAGAAAGGCTTTCAAACAAAGCCAAAATACTTAATTCTCACGCCGTTTCTGAATAGCCATGGCTCTAGATTTTAATCTTCTAAACCTACATCTATGTTTTTGATGTTCTATTACACATTTATGTGGCTTTAAAGTGGGCACTACCTCTATTTAGAGACCGTTTACTTGTTATTATAAGCGACGGCCTCCCAAGGAGGACCAAATACACGTCTATACAGAATTCACAGCATGAGCTGATTTCTCCGCAGATTACCTGGGAATATTAGAGAGTCCATTTTTCACTGAAGTCGGCACACGCTAGGCAACGTAAGGGCAGCGGCAAACGATATTTGGGTTGCAGACATCAACATGCACCAATAAAATAGGTCTCTCCCTGTCAAGGGCGAGCCACACGACTGAAAATCGTGAATGTTATCCTCCGTGAAATCCAATTTACTATGACTGTAAAGGCTATTCATTTGCACATTAGGCTATTTGTTTACGATGCAGACTGTATGTTTTGCTTTGCAAGTGTTCCAATTGAACGGAGTAGCTATATCATTGGCGTGAGGTCAACACTTAAATCAGCCAATGAGATTTCTCTATTCCTTTCCATATATGGATCGACAAACTTGGTGTGGGCTGTCGCAACAGACTTTCCGTTGCCATAACTCAGCTGCCGTTAGAAAGCATGTCGTCAAGTACACCACTCAAAATCTGCTAGCTATTATGCATTTATTACAACAATACATATTGCAAGCCATGATTTCTAAAACACAATGCCTAAAACCGATTTGAGGGCATAATGTATTGGATCCCTGTGGTGTTCGTCACCAGAAAGTCCTCCTTGAAAGTATCTTAAACAATTACAGGCACTCTTGACATTTTCCTCTCGCTTTAACGATGTCTATTCCCAAAGGTAACGGGAAATGGTGTAAATAAAATATGCTCATTACGTCGACTACAATTATCGTGAGACTTAATTGAAAAAAAACTATGTGAAAGAATGGACCTTAACGAGAGTATATTCCAATATTAGCTATTCCCTATTGCTCCATATTGTTTTCATACCACGAAATAATCTGCTAGACTTAAGCTTTAAGACTTAACAAGCTAATACATTGTTATATACGCAGAAGTTGATTTTAAACCGTTACACATTTCGCCTCCATATGTGACACACAAGGAAAATGGTGCCGTTTCGCATCTTGCAAATTCGCGCCAATGAATTTTTGTTAATTTTCTCCCGTAACTGAACTAATCGGTCATTACAAAATTACAAACTCGACTGAACATATTATTTATGCGATACAACTAAGTCAGGGTTCAAACAAGAAGGCCCTGATGAAATTCCATGACTTTTCAAGGACTTTTACAGGACTACAGTAAAAACCCGCATATAAGATCTGAACCTGGATTTTAAGAACCTGTTAGGCTAGAATTATCCATGTGAACCCCATGTTTCCTTGTATTTTCAAATCAAATAAGAACCTGTTTTACGCTAAAATTATAGGTTTTTATACGCGGGTTTTTACTGTAAAATAAAAAATCAGGCACTAACAAAACGAGAAACATATTAACTGGAAGTAGGATCTATTACTGTAAACCTGCCAAAAATGACGAACAGTGTTGAATCAACAGAACATACTGAGTAATTCTAGACATTTGAAATTTATCTAAGTCAAGAATCTGGTCATCCTTAAAGACAAACGTCAGGACTTCATAAAATTCCAGGACTTTTCAAGGCCGTTTCAGAATTCCAGGACTTTCCAGCACCGCGCGAACCCTGTAGGTATATTCGGACCATTTATCTCTCGAGGCCCCTCCACTCGAGCCACACCCTTCCTCAAATAAAGTAAGGTGACACGGTATTTCGTCTAATATAGGAAGCGCCACTATTGTCATTACTGTGTAACAGAAAACAAAAGGTCTTCCCTGATAGGGAGGGATTTTTTTTCAAACGTTATTTAGACAGAATCTTTTAATAAAATTACATAGTAAAAATATGCTCTTCCAAAGGGCTGTGTATTATTAAAAACTATATCTATCTGTTTATTTATTTACATTATCAATTAGAGAACTTTTTAAGATTGAAATGATGTGTTTTTTATATTATTTGGAAGGCTATTCCACAGGACAGCTCCTCTATATTGGAAGCTGTGATTCCCTGCTTCCTTATGAGGTCTGACCACAAACAAATTACCCGACGAATTTCTAAGATTGTGCTTATGAGTTTGATGGGAATAGTCCATTTTCGGCTCTGTACATAGTCAATGCTAGCTGTTTGGCCCGCCTAGTCTCAAGGTTGTCCCATTTTAGCTCATTTAGTAGATCCCTCGACCTTCTATCATAGGTTGAGAAGGTCAGAACCCTGGCTCCTTCGCTCCTTCGAGCGGTTGAAATACACGGCCGCTATACAAGGAGAGGTTGGGAGAATATACAAGGACGGGCTGCATATGGATGGCGCATATTGCTACAGTAAATTTCTAATTAAGTGAAAGTGTTTCTTGTTACGCCATTCCATGTTATCGTGGTCAGCAGGATAACGTTCTAGTGCCACTGAGGCACACACGGAGATAAGTGGACATGGGTCCCTTCTGCCAGGTTTCTAAAACTATCAACTTTTTGGAATGATAAGACTGGCATTAAGATATACTTGTTATACTTCATGACAAAATAGAACTAGCTATACCAGCAGCCAAGATGGAGACAGATGAAATATCTCGAAAATCAAAACCATGAAATATCAAGGTGACGTTATGTTTTCAAAAAAATAAATAATGTTTGGAGAAACAAAAGATGGCTAACCAGAAAAAACGAAGTTGACTAAAAGAGAAATAGCCGAATCTACAAGACTGATATTGCTTGATCGTCGGTAAGAGATCGAATAATGCATGAGGTTCGCCCACTTTTGTATGAAATCTACAGGACCTACCTTGCCAGGATACACAGGTGAATCGAATCGAAGTAATGATCGGTATTACTATTAATACTGCTCGAAGTGCATTGCACAAACGCCTGAGGGCCGCACAACTCCGATGTCAAATAAAGAGGTTGGATGACTTAACGCGCGGCGCAAATTGCTGCCGCGCAGCTTACAATCATAAGAGCTGCTAACAGTTTATATGCCTCCGAGTGCCAGGACATTGCATCGGCAGACAATCCCCTACTCTTGCGAAGAGCGCAACGGATTTTTTAGCGTCCACCTTGAAGAGAGGTAGAAGTGAAGGCAGACGGGACCTCGGTTTATTGTCTCATTTGAAAGACTTACCGGTAGGAAACACAGAAGAACTAAGTTCAGCCCACAATATGAAAGAAAATGCCCGAGTTGGGATCCGATCCTGGTCCGCGGTGCGAGACCCATCGCTTTTACACTGAGCCAGCCATGCTTCCATGCAAACGACTGCTCTTCTGCCATGGCCTCAGCCATCGAGAAAAAACGTTACGTTCACAGAACGAGAACCAAAGGTTCGAAACATTTTGCCAAAATTTATCGTGAATTACGTGATGTGAACCAATTCAAAACGTGATGTAAAGTTTAACAATCGCATTATGATACCCACTACTGTACTTTATAAAAAACGATCGGTTCTTTTCCAGTCCCAGGAATAGCGCAATAGGTCTGTCAACCTATTGTTGCCTTCCCCCTGCTCTACCTTCGTTCCAATATTTTCCAAGAGCTAAAACTCCCAGTGCAGAAGATCACGATATTCAGATCTCGGGAAGCCAGAGAAATACCTAACACAACACAACCTTTCACCTCTGCATTTAAAGATGTTAACCCTTTTTCTCAATTGACTTTGGAAACACCATCCTAAACGATTTTGTGAAGACTTTTCTTAATTCAAACGTATTTCCCGAGAACTTCTGGGTCTTGAACGGCATCTTGTTATTAGTTTGAAGTCACTTAAAGCCTATACTATCCAGGCTGCTTTAGCACTGGCTCTATTAAACTACAAGCCAGTATCATTGACATCCATGCAAAATAATGTACCATCTTATTGTGGTGCGAGTTGATGACAAGAGGTTTTTCAAGAGCGGGATATTTGTTTGTCTGATCGACTGCAACCCGATATATGTACGATGATAATCGGGTGCAAAGCCCAAATTGAAAGATTCGCATTTATTCTAATACACATAATCTGTCCAAGACACTTCAGGGGACAAAGATGGCTGCTGTTAGTGGACAACGTCTTGCAAATCTAACCAAGGAAACACTCGCCAAGATGCGCACTGAAGAGAAGTTTGACTTTTTTTACGCTAGTATTGTCCTCAAAAGTGAAGGCTTGGTAGATGAACCAAAGCTTCCAAGAAAGCAACAAGCTCCTGCCAAGCTGAAGTTGGTGCTGGCGCAACATCCTATACTCAGACCGCGAAAGATTACTTCAGAAGAGTGTATTATGAGGGAATCGATCTTGTTGTCAATGCTATAGACAAACGCTTTAATCAGAAAAGTTACAATAACTCCTACGTCAAGATGGAGTCCCTCCTTGTTAGAGCTGCCAATGGCGATGACTATGAGTTGGAGAGTGAAGTTTCTTGAAGGACACTACAAAGAAGATGTGAATACTGGAGCCCTTTCAGGATCAGGACAGCTACGTAACTTGGAGGTCCTTTCTTGAAGTACACTACAGATAAGATGTGAATACAGGAGCCCTTTCAGGACAGCTACGTAATTTGGAAGTCCACTACCAGTAGCTACAAATTTTTGAAGTCTTCTGAAAGAAGAGCAGATATCATGCTTTGATGACATTCTGTTGGTGGTGAAAAACTGCCACAGCCATTCAGGAAGTACAAAGAGTATGTAAGCTGCTTTTGGTAAGTCCAGCTACTAGTGCTGCTGGTGAACGCTCATTCTCTTCTGCCCGGCGACTCAAGACCTCGCTTAGTATATGATCCATTATGGCTGATGAGATGTTTAGAAACCTAGAGAGACTAGACGAGTTTGTGCATAGTTAACGTCGCAAATGAGTTTTTCTCTCGCAATTAGAATCGCAAGAAGAACTTTGGCAAGTTTGAGCAGAGTTATCGCATTGCAGCAGTGCTCGCCAAGTATGTAAGGTGGGATAGTTTGTAGTCAACACGTCACAAAATAATAAAGTTCACATGCGGGCAAGCTAATAAAAATCACTATAGCTGGTCAGCACTCTTTTAGAATAAGTTACCATGCCAAGTTTGGAGGCAATCAATGAAAATTTGAAAAAAATATACGAGGATAAAATTTAGTGCATCGCCATTAAATGCTTTATTTTTCTAACTTTGCAACTCACCAGCTAACTAAACTCTAACTCTAACAATTGCAAACGGCACCCAAAAATGAGTAAAGTTGTCAAGTTTAAGGGCGATACAAGTGGTGATAGGATGATTGTTGACCTCACAATTTGCACTTTTACTAAATTTTTGGCACTCTTTCCATTGATAACAATGAATATGAGCTAGCATGCTGATAAAGAAAATTGCATTTCCAAGTTGCACCCCTTTTATTGAGAGTGGAAATATGGTGCAGACATGCAATATGATGGGGAAATTACCCCTACTGCTTTCTTTTTTTTTTTTTTTTTTTTTTTTTGTTCAAATTTAGCCCTGCCACTTTTTTAAGGTACTCTGCAGCCCTTGTCCCATGTGGAATCTCATGTAATCATAGCTGGGATCCCAACTTTATGTGGGATCCAAGGTAGCTGTCCAAGCTGGGATCCCAGCAATCACAGCTGGGGTATGTAGGTGGGATCCCTGGTATCACACCCAACTGGGTAATGCAGGATCCCATATGGGATAAGTGGGACCCTACCTTGGGTTGTTAGACATCCCAGGTGGAGTTCCACACTTTCAGTTTTGTTGTTTACCTGAATGTAGTTTTCATGCGCAAACAATAATTCATCTAAAAACAAATATCTGCAAACCAGTACTTTGTTCTGTAAATGCAATTACTGCAGTGTGTTTTCCAAGTGTGCTCATGGTAATGGATGATCCACTCATCACAGTTCTAGGGGGCTAGGGGGTCTGTAGAAAACAGCCAGCAGAACTTTTCCACAGTTGTTGGTGTTTATTTCGATGGCCGAGTGTTCGATGACTGAATAGTCACACAACTTGACTTGTTTACAGTACAGAGAGCTGTGACAGTGATTAACTTTTCAAACTCAATAAAAATTTTAACTGTAGCATCAAACATTCAGAGTCACTCAAAGCTAATAAATAGAAAAGGGGCAGCCACTTTAACTTTGTCTTAGAAAATCATGGTTTTGACACAGATTGTTCAGATTTTCAATTTGGAACAGCAACCAGAAGTTCTAAAAATAATGAAAAACTGCCACCCTCCAGAAGGGATGGAATAAATTACCACAAAGAAGACATTCAAACTGATTTATTAGGAGAACTGTGAGTTAAATGAGCATGAAGAAGCAGGAGAGCTATGATGCCCTCAAACCTGCCCAGCAGTACTGGAGCAAAAGAGATGCTAACAGGCTGTGACAGTGAAGCATACCACAGTACCTGCTCCTAGCTGTTTTTTCTAACTCACTAGGTGTTAGAAGTTGAAAAAGTTGAAGAGAGAGGCAGCAGAAATGTTTGCTCTTGGGCATTCAGCTCACAACGGAACAATAGAGACAAGGCCATCCAAGCAGTAGCTTTAGAGGGGGAAATGACAGTATAACAAAAAAAAGGGCTGGTTAGACCCCGTCCCCACAGATCAGGTGTTCAGGCCCCTCAGAGGTTAGGGCAGGATACCGGTAGTACTTTTATGAAAAGAGAAAACAACACAAAACCAGCTGTGGTTTAAAAAGTATTGTGAATTTAGAAGACATTGTTAACCCTTTCAATCCCAAACCGGCCCAAACCACCCTTTTGTACACTCAGGAACTTTAAAGTGTCTATCATAAAACTCACGGCAAAATGACACTTAATATCTGGTGATTTGTGTAGAAGAGTGATTTTTCTACTGTCTAGAGAAGACAAGTGGATCAGAGGGTCGGATTTCTCACAGAAACAACCACTTGATTTCACAAAATAACTCGCGATTTTTGACATGCAAAAACACACGCTACACTGAGCACAACGAGTCGTTTTTTTTCGCGTAAATTTCTAGACTAAATCAAACACAATCAACAAGCCACAGACTTAACTTAAAAGTACCTTTAATCCTTAGCTCTGACCTGAAATTTCTCCTCTGCAAGTGTACATTCAAGGAAATATGCGCTTTGAACTTTGAAGCGACTGAACAACAAAGCCACACAAAACCCTAGCGCTCGGGATACCTGTGGTAAACCAATGAAATTTCACAGCCGTTCCCCTGTATGACAGGTTAGACGAAAGATTTATGTAAGTCTTTTTGCCCTGCAACAATTAAAAGCAAAAGCATCCTCAGTTGCTTGCTTTTTATGTCTATTCCTAAGAACTCTGTGCTGAGGCAAAAAGATTCCACTAGAGAGGAGCCAGAGTTTCTTTCACCAAAATTTTCAACAGCTCTCAGAAGAACAGTGGAAAAAGTCAATGAAACCCCTCAGCCATACTTCTTACTTGAAGCACAGCACAAATGTATTGTCCATAATAGACTTAATGATGTCCTATGGCCTCTTCTGAGTGGAATTTTAGTTGTATTTTTGACTGTTTTATCAGAAGTCTAACCTGTGTGATAGCTTCCCGCCGTTGGAAAGCAAATTATGGGTCAGCGGCAAAGCTCTACAAAAGCCCCAGCCCCCCTCTCAATGAAAAACAGGAAACCCAGAAACGTGGTACTGATATGCAAAAATGGGCAGGGGTGTGTCTGTTTGTCCTCATAAAATAGGAATATTAGGGAAAATGCTATGGGACTGAAAGGGTTAAAGTGTGCAATTAATGAAAGGTTCCAAAAGTCAGCAAAAAAAAAATCAAGAGAACAGTACAGGTAGAAGGTACATTGAAATTTTCCAGATCAGATACCAAAAACAGTAAGACAGAAGTCTACATTGACTATGATGTAAATTATTTTGTTCCAATAATTTTTTCCAATCATTACTTGATTTTAAAATGCATGTAGTGTGGGTGTATTGTACGTGGACACACTCATAGAAGTGTATATTGAAGGTTCTCAAATTATAATTATAACATGAACCTTAGCTCTATGCCACTCTATTAATCATTTCACAGAGAGGCAAATAGCATTTGATAACCAATAACTACTTTGAGCCTAGTTTATTAGTAGAATTGCTAACTATGCTTTTGAGAGATATTGAAATATATTTGTCTATTAGACAATTAGACTACTAGTTACGTTTCTTGAGTCATATAGTCATAAATGAGGAACACATCGCTGAGGTGACTATTTGTCTCAAAGAAAACAAGGTAGTCTAAAAATTGGTTTTTTCACTAGCAACATAAGCATGGATATGCAGATGTAAGTTTTTACATTTGTGAAAATTAATTGCGAGATATCTCGGGGGTAGGACGAAACTGGCTCTGTTTCACATGAGAAAAAATTGCACTGAGATATCTCAGTGTTGTGGCTAGAGTGCATTGCCATGCACACTCACAATCAAGAAAGTTGTCCCTACGTTCACATGGAGCTGATGGTGACTGAGACAACTTCACCCCTAGGGCTGTTCCTACCTTCCAGACCTTGGGGCCCCGAATTGTCTCTGTCGCATGTGAATGGTTTGATTTCAACATGTCAGAGAGATTGTATAGAACTTGTCTCGGCCCAAGACAACTCGGGGGACCAACATATCCCTACCCCCTGAGATATGTCGCTTCATTCGAACAGGCCCTAAGGAAGGGGACTTAGATAGAAGGAAACCTTCTTTTCTGCTTCCTTCCTATTTATGTCTCTGCCACCCAATCTCCTGTTCTTTTGTTTGATTTACACACAAGGGGGGTGTATCCAAAGGCAGGCTCTGTGGTGAAGCACTAAAATACAGTAAGCATGTGACAAAATTTCTAAATGTATGGGAAAATGAGCAATGAAAAGGGCTGCTACCTCCTCTGGCTGCACAAACATAAACGTATAACATCCCATATATCTGACTACTTCATTTCAATTAGTGTAGGTAATTCATGATTTCAGTTTAAATTAGAAATTGTTCTGCTAGCTTTTTCGCTAGTCACATAATAGATTATACTGTAAGTAAGGAGGCTAATGCAGACCTGCCAACTCTTCACAAGTCAAAACCTGGAGACGGGCCATAAAAAACCTGGAGATTGGGGTCAAAATCTGGAGATCAGCCAAATGGCTGTAAAAAGCAATAAAAACATTTCTGAATATTCAAAAAAAGAGTCAAATAACCCCAAAAAAAGGACTTACAATGATTTGTGTTCCTTATTATATTGTTCTGTTGCTTTTTTTGCTCTTATAATTCACATCGGTTTATGTATCAGTCAATTCCAGCGGTGACCATCCCCCCCCCCCCCCCCCCCCGGGACACCGTGGGGCATTTGCACACCACTGCCTTCCCTTGGGTGGGGAATTTTGAAAATTTTGCTGGCCCAGGGGCCGGGAATTGTTTTTTCCCAAAATTGTTTTTCGGGGAGGGTGGTGAATTTTGGTTTTCTCATCTCAAGCGTGTCAGGTTTTGCGAACTACAACACCAGTTATAATAACTATCGATTGGCAGTTACAATGTCCCAGTTACAGAAAATAATGCCACAAAAATAATGCAGAGCATGGCCTGTATACACCACGTTTGGGGAAGACACATTTGCACATTTTGCAGTTAACGTCTTCTATAGAGAAGAGACAGATTTCGCAATTTCGTCTCAGTGGAAAAACATAAAAATGAATTGACACTATAAACAGAGTTCCAATTTCGCAAAAAGTCAAGTAACATAACTGCGAAATAGTTGCTCTGCAAATAGAAAGGTAAATTTCGCATTGAGAGATTCCGGGGACAATTTGCAGCCAAATGGCTACAACTGCGAATGGCCTAAGAATGTCTACCGATATTGTACTAATACCTTAGTTTCACTTCTTTATCTATATTTTGTCTCGCTTCAGTGAAATGAGAACTCATTCAAAGACGAGAAAACTAAAGTACATTTAAAAACGCATTATAAATGCGTGCAGTATGAATGGAGTTGAAGTTTTTGTTGTGAAGCTTTGTCACGCAGAGTCGATGGAATCTTACCATCTTTTTCTCGTCCCGGGGATGGGGCATTTTCCCGCTTTTTGCATTCCCCGCCGTGGGGTATTTTGCATTTTTGCTAGCCCGGGGGCGGGGAATTTTCAGTTTTATTTTTAGAAATGACCAAAATCACGGGGTTGCCCGGGGGGCATGGTCACCGCTGGAATTGACTGATACATTACCTGTTTACCAGTTTTTACAGCTAGTTTCAATTTGGATTGCACAAATCATGGCTCAAATTCGACCAAATCATATATTTTTCTCTAATGAAAGAACATTTTCAAAAACCGTGAGATTTTCAAGACAAACCGTGAGACGGTGAGATCATACCTCAAACCGTGAGTCTCACGGTGAAACCGTGAGAGTTGGCAGGTCTGCTAATGAAATTGCAGTATTTGCTATAGTATGCGACTACTGATAGCTAGCTACAAGCGCAGCCATTTTCTGTCGTTTGAAAACATCGAGGTTGCTCCGAGACGATACAGTAGGGGCCTCGATTCATTCCATGGAACATTTTTAACCCTTTTCAGCGGAAGGGCCAACGTTTTTAGAACAAAAACAACATAGAACTATAAATGATTACTTTAAAAAAGCCATTGTGAACGATTTGCTGTGTTATCAATTCGAGAAATGGATAAAAATTTTCCTACGAACCTCCACAAACACGCGTGCGCTTCCAAGTTTGCGACTGCACGTTCGAGCACGTGAACTTAAAAATTCACTGGAAAGAAGCGGCTTACTGGATAAAACCTAGAGTTACACGAGTAGAAATTATAAAAGAAGAAGTCTTTCTACGTTACCTTTGGTAACTCCGGTCCTCAAAGGCCATAACCACTAGGAAATAAGAAGAATTCCTTCCAAACTATGCAAGAGCGCGATACTCAAGTAACGCTTCTCCTTCGCGCGCTAGAATAAAAGCCCAATGGATTGTGGGTAAAAGCTGTAATTTGATGCCAAATCAGGTGGGCTGCCTGTGTGGATGACAATGCATGTTGGGTAATAAAGCAAATTACCGCTGGCCACCCCTTTTGAGCCTGCACTTTGTCTGAACATCATCAAGAAACACGCGACGCCGGCATCAAAATGTTTGAGTTTTCCACCGATTTTCTCGAGCTTGTGAAGCATTTCCCGGTGTCTTTCTCTGTCCTGTGTATCATCCCTGTTGTATTATTGAGTGGACCGGTGTCTCAAGCAAGTGGAGCGTATGAATTCCCAGTG
Source organism: Scolanthus callimorphus (assembly GCA_033964015.1). Classification (NCBI taxonomy): domain Eukaryota; kingdom Metazoa; phylum Cnidaria; class Anthozoa; order Actiniaria; family Edwardsiidae; genus Scolanthus; species Scolanthus callimorphus. Next base: position 19,408,399 of record CM066924.1, read on the forward strand.
TTTAGGATGCAACAATATGACCTTCAACAGCCAGCCGGTGGGTTGTGGTTGTAAGATGTTACGGTTTAACTAAGTAAAGAAATTGCCCGGCTTCCTTTAAAAGCTGTGTTTGTCGGCATAGAAGATTGGTATACATCGGAGTGCTTTATAAATATGGGATCCATAACTTTCGCGACCACGTTTCCGTCAAATATTATGCTATTTTTTATGCGATGAGAAACAATCAATAGTGACAAAAGAACTTTATTAGGAATCTCAGAAGATTTGAAAAGTAGACAGTCTTTTAGCTGGTTGCCACCTCGTTGGCAAAAAAATAATTGTTTATCTTGTTCATGGTGCTTACAGGTTCTCGTAGTGCACTTGTTAACATGGAAGCCCGCCCCATCAATTCCTCAGCCCTAACCAGACGCTGTGTCCTGGCTCGGATATCAGAGCTAACGGCAGAGAGATTCCGTGAGGTTGTAGAACAGGGTGCAGGTGCAATCCTTGTCTTTTTACCACGGGATCTGTCTACCCTTGATCCTCACGAAGTAGAGGTATAATAATGTTAATTATTTGTTTCAGAGCTTTGTATGTGATTCTTTGAAAAAAAGGTTTTTGTTTTTCAATTCCAAACTGAAGTTCTCCCCCCCCCCCCCCCCCACAAGAAAGGAGACCACTAAAATAAGGCAATACAGGTCCTGAAATTGGACTACTGTGAGCTAAGGTAAACTGTTGATATGATCCATGGTTTCCCAACCATCCCATTCTTTGCCAATCATCTGTGATACCATGTTTCCATATGTTGGAACTGACAGAGACATCAACAAACCATCCACAGCAGTTCCAGACATATGAGAAACAGCATGAAGTAGTAGAGCTCCATATATCAATGTGGATGATGTCAGTAAGACATCTGATGGTATTCAGTTTTTGTGTTTTCTTTATTATTGAAGACTGTTTTTTTAAAGACTGGTTTTCATATGTCGGGAACCATCTGGGATCCATGGTTTCCCGACCATCCCCGTCAATTGCAGTTTTCTGAAAACGCATATCGGGAATTGTCGGCGACATCGGCGATTGACTGGGATGTGATCAGGAAAATAGAAACAGTTTCTATTTTCCCGATCGCATCCCAGACGATCTCTGACGTCGCTGATGGTCCGCGAAGTCGTGTTTTCAAATGTCAGGAACTGACTGGGATGGTTGGGAAACAGGCCATCGCCGATCATTCCGGACGCCCAACATATGAAAACCAACCAAGATTTCTCTTCACGTTTTCTCTTCATGATCTCCAGAAGCTTCAAAGTCTAGAGAAGGAGTTGTTAACTCAGTCAGTTCCAGTGGCTGTTTATTTTGCATATGAAGACGACTATCTTTTGGACGTGTATAAACACATACAGATTGCCATCACTAGTGACCAGGCAGGGTCTGCATTTGAAGGTGTGCCAATCAAATCAACAAAAGAAAATGTCCAGCCAACATATTATATGGTTGTCATGATATCTAGTCAATGGACGATTCCAGCTATAAACTTGTGCACACTCTTTTCTTTAGAAATGCCTTTGGAATGTAACACAACTAGGTTTGTGAAATGTAACTCAACTACCTAACAAGAACATGCAATGTGCCAATTAATATAACTGGAATTGTCCATTGAAGGGCTGGGTTATTTTCTTTTTTTTTTTGGCTGATGAATTCAGCTTTTACATAATATGTGATTGCACATATCAAAGGCATGAACATCAGAAGACTATTTTTGTTCTTCCTGTGGACCCTATCTTGACTTCCAGGGCCTGACACTGCGACTTAATTGGGGGGCTTGCCGACCGAAATTTTAGAGCAAGTTGCCAAATGGTACCCAATCTTTCTGAGTTCAGCTGAGATCCACGTTTATGTGGCAACTAAATCTTTGCATTTTGGCAACTGAATTTCTTTAATTAGTCTCCAATGGCGCCAGCGAAAAAGTTAATGTCATGCCCTGACTTCTTCTTCTTGCACTTTCAATATTCCTGTTGAGAACACAGTAAGCGCAGTTTCCATTCCCAAGACATGTTGGGAGATATAAGGGGCCGACCATTTGACTTCTGAGGGGGAGGGGGGGGGAAATATCCTGCACGGCCCAAAGGGCCGAAAAAAATTTCCTGCACAGCATATTTGTCATAATCCTCAACTAATTTTACGAAATAAATATCCTACAATATCTTAGAGACGTAAAAAAAAATCTTGCAAAAAAAAATCATCCACCCCCCCCCCCCCCCCCCCCCCCCTCAAAAGTCAAATGGTCGGCCCCTTAACTCTAATCCCAAGTCTAACATGGGGCATCCAGCTTTTCCCAGGAATACAGCTCTGTTTTGGGATTTCCTTTTGTTTCTTTATTTGACATATGCCTCTTCCCTGTGCCATAGTCTGGTCATGTGCACTTCAAGGGTATACAACAATCAAGTTCAAAGAACGTTTATGGTCGTTTATTACACTCTTGCCCTTTCGCAGCTCTGTTGGGCGTGGCATCGGCTAGTGGGTACCAACTGGTAGCAAGTGCCTCAGAGTCCAAGCAAAAGAAAGACACAGCAATTACAAGTATACAGGTGAAAATAATAGAGATGAAACATGAATAAATGTCTCAAGAAGGTTAAATATTTCGAGTTGACAACTTGAATGTTGGACAGAGCATTCCTAAGATTATTTGATGGATGGTACATGATTGTGTTCCTTTGATTAACCCATTCCCATTTTGATTGACAGGGTAAACTGGCTGGTTTAGGAGTTGATGAGAACTTGCCCACTATTGCTATTGTAGCACATTATGACAGCTTTGGAATCACTCCTGTAAGTGCATAATGTGTGAATCCAGAAAAATCCACACTGTACCTCTGCCATGGAAGGGTATTGGAAATTCCAGAGGGGTGAGGGGTCAAATATATTTTATTTCCCGTACAATCACTGTATTTTTCTCTGGAAATTCCAAAGAGGTGGATGCCAAGTACCTTTTTTCCACATTCAATCATTGCATTTTTCACTGGAAATTCCAGAGGGGAATTTCTCAGGGGAATATCTCCAAGGGGGATTTTTTTCTGGAATCACAACATCACTTTACTTTTTACACTTTGATTAGCAAAGACTTCATGACAAAAACACAGGTAGGTTCTCAGTTATCTGACATTTCAGTGGCATCTTGTACTATTTTCAAGAGACTGTTACTAGACGTACATGTAGTAATTTCATACCTCCATCACAATGCCACAAAATGGTGAAGAAGCCACTATTCTTTTTCATAGAAGCACCATTTGTTAAAATAGGATGTTTGTCCTCAATTCTTCTAATTTCTTCTAATTTTTAGAGTCTTTCCAATGGATCAGATTCTAATGGTAGTGGGGTGGTGGCACTATTAGAGTTGGCTCGTCTATTCTCAAGGTACTGTATACACCTTTTATTATTCAGTTCATGTGCAGAGTAATTCAAAGTATAGTGGATATTTTAAGTACATTTACCTACCTTCATTACTACAGGGTCATCAACTCTCCCAGCACTAAAATCGCTTTGTCTCCTGGGAAAAATTTAAGATGACTACCATACATCTGTACCTGTTACAGGAGAACATTTAAGATGACTGCCATACATTTCTCCTGGGAGAATTGCAGATTTTCCTGGGTTTGACGTCCCTGTTACTATGAGAAGTCATGATGAAATTCTGCAATTGACACAAATATAGACTAAAATCCCAGGCCCAGTTTTTTGTCTTATTTCCAGATTTTTGAAATTGCAATCCTAAATGTTCAGCTTCAAATGAAGGCTAATTTTACTGGTATTTTCTAAGTGCAAAAACATTTAAAAAGGCATAAGACATGTAGTGGTAGGCATAGTAAGTTATGGTACCGTACTGTGCAAGGTGACAGTATGCCAATGTCCAGTTTCATTCAGTTTTAACCCTAACAGTGGGTTTGTTCTTTCTTCAGGTTGTATTCTGATCCCCAGACACATGCCAAGTATCCTTTTCTGAAACAATTTGTTTTTAATTCATTTCCATGGACATCTGGACAACATGATCAATTGTGGTTAATCTGGCATTAGCGGTTCTCAACATGGGTATGTGGATATTAAATGTGACTGCCCATTGTTTATGTACATTGGGTCAGTGTCCCTCGTGTAAGAAGAGGTTTTAAGTCATCATTCAGCCTTATGGATGGAATATTCATACAAATGTACCAGTACTTACTGGTACCTAAAATTAAACTTAGAAATGTTTAATGAGCATTTAAAAGTCTTATGAGGATCATTATTGCAATCCTTTTGCTGAGGCAGAAAGAGCAGTCTAAATCAGAGATGCCTTAACACTGTCTAGATCTCATTTAGTCTTCATGTTATCTGGAGGTGGAAAGTTTAACTACCAAGGCACAAAAAATGGCTGGAAGACAGTGTTGATAACCCAGGTATAAGTGTTGGTAAATACTGTGTTTTGCATTATCAGACCTGCCAACCCCTCAGAAGTCAAACCTGGAGACTGGCCATAATAAACCTGGTGATGGGGTCAAAACCTGGAGATCAGCCAAAATGGCTGTACAAACCTGTAAAACAATTTCTGAATATTAAAAAAAAAGTCAAATAACCAAAAAAAGGACTTACAATTATTTGTGTTCCTTATTATATTGTTCTGTTGCCTTCTTTGCTCTTATAATTCAAATCAGTTTACCTGTTTTACAGCTACGGTATAGTTTAAATTTAGCTTGCACAAATCATGGGTCAAATGTACCTATGAGAAAAATATTTTTCTCTAATTAAACAACATTTTCAAAAACCGTGACATTTTCAAGGCAAACCGTGAGACCATGAGCTCATGCTTCAAACTGTGACTCTCACTGTGAAACCGTGAGAGTTGGTAGGTCTGCATTATACCAATGCCAACAAAGACTAGGTGACTGTAAGTCCCAAGGGACCTGTTGCAGGGGATAAGTCACCTACCAGTAGTCTGAACAGGTTGGGGATGAATACTGAAGCAAATTCTATATGCACTGTACACACTGACAAAATAAGCAACAAATCCCTATAACTTAAACTAGTACACATCCACAAATTCACCCACTTCAGTTTGTGATCTAGTGAGACAAAATATTATTTGTACCTGTGTCAAACATTTTGTTCTTAGACTGAATTTCCAAATTGATAAATATTATATTATTATTACGAAAAAGGGAGCAGTGCACACTACATGTAGGAAGCTTGAAGAAGTTTTGTGGAACTGATCCATGGGACTTGTTCTCTACTAACCCTGCGAGCAGTGATTTCCTCCTCTCTTAGGCCAGCGGCTAGCGAGGGAGAGAAACCACTGCGAGCGACCGTTTAGCGTCGTCCTCAAACTTGGATGAATAAATTAACTCAAAAGCAGTAAAACCGGTTTTAATCCCGTTTGACACTGGTACGTGTTGACATATTTAATCAACAGTTGAAACCGCCATGAATCCAAAGAAGCCACGAAAAAGCTCCAAACACGGCATAATAAATTTCTACAAGCAATAGTAAGCTTAACTGTATGTTTTGGAGGAAATTCTAACACTTCGGAGATGGAAAACTACGGAAAACTGGCTGAAAATCTAGCTGGAAGGTGTCACGCGAAAGGTCAAGTCCCATGTGTTAAGTCCATTAGCGCCAGATGTGACGCCAGATGTGACTTGCGTTACTCGATGGAAAACCAAACGGTCGCTCGCAGTGGTTTCTCTCCCTCGCTAGCCGCGGGCCTAAGAGAGGAGGAAATCACTGCTCGCAGGGTAGTTCTCTACTTGTGCTAGTATGGATATATTTTATACCATTACCCTTGAGGTTAAACACAGTTTAGTATGGAGATTTCATGCCATTACTGACCTAGCAGAAAGGGCAAAATAATGCATAGAAAAAAGCCACTGGAGTTTGCCTTAAGGCTTATAACTTTTAGTGGAAGAGAACTATGCTACACTAGATCAGTAAAAAAACTCTCCTACCGGTAGGCCTGCTTTAAATCTGTAAGCATAGTGAGAGTAATAATATCAAATATCATTTTATTGAAATTATGTGGGATTTAAGAGCAAATACATGGAAACTGCCAACTATATACAAACTGCAGTCCCTCACTGGTTCCATTTAACATCTTTATTGATCTATGGCAGATTTCTCTCTGAAACTTCTACATTTTGAGAAAAGATATCTGCAATTTTCTTTGAAAATGATTGGCTAGAAACCCAAGACAATAGTTTTTAAATGGCATCTGAGTTCACTTGTCATGATAGAGCCGATTTCTTATGACTGTGAAAATACTGCGACATGGCGCATCACAGAACCTGCCCTGCTGCAGATATGGAATGAAATTGCATAGTTGCGACACAGCACAATTTGTCGCTGCACTTTTCATAGTCATACAGAATCTGCTCTATACATGTATGACACTGAATTATGCAATAATTTATGGATTATGCAGATTATGTGGAGAAAGCCACATGATTTATTTTAGTCATGGACGGTTTCCATTTTTTTTTTTCAGAGCAAAGTGTATTGAATGAAGTAGACTTTGTGCTATGCTTGGACAGCCTTAGCAGTGATAAAAGCCTATATTTACATGTATCGAAACCACCAAAAGAGGGAACCAAGGCATATGAGTTGCTAGAGGTGGGTATCCAAGGTTGCTAAGAAATGTAAATGTAAGGTACTACAACGATCTTGCTAATATATCTTTTTTTCTCTTTTCCAGGAATTCAATCAGGTAAGAAATTACCAATTTTCCAATAAGTAGGAGCTTATCCCAATACTAAATTATGTCACTCTCAAGAAAAAATAATGACACAACTTGTAACTGACAAAGGCATTTGCCGTGTTACACAGGTATCCCAGACTATGTCCCCTCCACTCAACTTCTCTGTTGTGCACAAGAAAATTAATTTAGCAGAAGAGACATTGTCATGGGAACATGAGCGTTTCTCAGTTCACACCCAGCGTCTGCCAGCAGGAACTCTCTCACACTACCAAGAGCCTTCTGTTCATGGGAGAGGGTCTATTTTTGATGTCAGGTTAGTTACACTATCTGTCTGTCTTGTTGTACTGTCTGTCATCTTCGTGACATCTGTTCCCAGTATTCAGATGGAAGTGGACTCTTCAATGTCAATGTTTGGCATTTTGAAAATGCAGTGTTTGTTTGTTATTGTTGTTTGTTTGTTTCTATTGCCCATTCCAGCTATTGCTGCATTGTACACACTATTTTGTTGAAAAAAGAAACTTTCCATGTCCCACACTTGTCAGTATGCACTGGTAATGCATAATCCTAGTAAAATCAATTGTCAAAACAAAAACAAAACAAAAAAAGAATTGAATTACAGTACTGACAATTTCAGTTTTCTTCCCATCACAGGTCTCCTGGAAATGATGCTCAGCTGGAGCAGAATATCAAATTTATAGCTGAGACATTAGCAAGGCATATTTTTAATCTAACATACAAGGTAGGCATGACCTAGATCTTAGGCTAGTAACAGGGGGCACCAAAGGTCTGTAGTACAAGGCTCAGAGTGATCCACTGTACTCACATGTGGTAAAGAAGCCCTGACTTCAAACTCAAGTTTGTCGACAATATCAAATAAATCCCTTTTCTCTGCCCAGCAAAGTTTTATGCACCAACCAACCAACTGTGTGCACCAAGATTGGTTGTTTAGTTGTTGTCAGTCAGTTATAGGGTTTCTCATGAAGGTGCACACAGTACAAGAAGGGGCTCCCTTGCTACAGACGGGGTCAATGGTCCATGGAAGGGGGTCCATGTTCCCGAACTTATATCCTTAGTGTTCAGTCCCCCAATCTTGTGAGACATGCCTTGCATATTATGCCCTATTTGGAAATTGCTGGTGATCCCTGGTGGAGGCATGCAGTTTAATGTGTTAGAATGTTGTTATGGACTTTTGAAATTAATGAGTATTGTGGACTTGTCTCTTTCAGGGTTACGCTAACAGTCTAGAAGTGTTTAATGAAGAACTTGTAAGTAGCTATCACTTTGGCAAACTCTGTTTTAATTGGCTTATCATTCATGGTGATCCAGCATATATATGTACGTACTTTGAGCACTTTGCTAAACTAGGACACATGTAGCGCGCAAGATTTTGTGTCCTGCATGTTTCCCCGAGTGGCTAAACTAGGAAACATCGCACGCGTGTGTCTCGGACACATGAAATGTTTCTTGTTTTGCGAAGAAACATTTCTTTGTGTCCCGGCTACAAAATTTGTCGCACGCAACAATGTTTCTCGCGTGGCTTAACTGGGAAACGTAATAGAGGAAACATGTGTCCGGCTACAATGTTGCGCGCTACATGTGTCCTAGTTTAGCAACAGCAGAGTAGGCATTGGAAACGATATTGGATCTTGAATAATTTGCTGCATCTTAAGTTATTTTTCCTGTTTGAACCTCAGAAAGTTGATCAAGAGTTTGTACGTACGTGGATGGATTACCTGGGTTCACAGCCTCGTGCAGCTCAGCTCATACACAAGGATCACCCATTACTACAAGGACTCGAGTCGGTGAGTACATGTACCAGCACAGGTGGCACAGTTGTCACTGGAAAAGTCAGGTGCGAAGTAGTAAAAGCTGGTATCCAATTAAGGTGTACAACCATTATCTAAGGCATGTTTTATTTTTTTCAACAGGTTTTAACTAAATTTGTCAAAGATGTTAAAAGGTTGACAATGAAAGCTGATAAAAGGTAATCATATCCCACTACTTGTTTTATATTGTTTAATGCATTCTTTGGATGTGATTTCCTCATAATATTGTTTGCATATATGAATGTTGCCTGCATTAAATATGTTTCTTTGATCTCAGGGATCCTGAATTTGTGTTCTATGATCAATATGAGGCCAAAATGTCGGCATATAGGTAATGTATTGATTGAACTATAGCCTTCTTAAAGAGCCTTCGTCACCCGCCATTTTGACAGTTGACAGCATAAAAAGGCATCCATTTCCATCGGCTGATTTATAGAGCACTGTTCTCGATTGAACGTCGTAAATCAAAACTGAAACATTGTCTTTAGATGTTTATTAAGAGATTTCTACACGCAATTCGTCTTCTAATATCGATCAAAAACAATAACAAAGGAGTTGTTGACACGGGCTCTTCCATGAACTGTGACGATTTTTCGCGAAGGTTTACTTTTCAAACGTGCACGTGTTGTCGAAAAGTAGTCACGTTTCTTGCTCTCTGATTGGCTGAAAAATAACGGTCAAAACTGCAGCCAATCAGCGAGCGAGAAACGCGACAACTTCTCGACAAAACGTGCACGTTTGAAACGTAAACTAACGCGAAAAAATCGTCACACTTCATGGATGGACGCAAATGGTAATATCTCCTTTGTGTGGTAGAACAAGCCAAAACGAACGAACAAAAATATGAAATCTCTGAATTTTGATGGTAACAAAAATGGCGCCGATGCAGTACATTATGGGAAATGTGCGACGGCTCCTCTAAGCCAAGAAATCTAAACGCCCGTTGTTCTTTCGCGCCGAATCCTCGAGCATGCGCACAGACGTGCAGCATAGTTCTGATTTTGACCCCTGCCTGTGCACATCCACCATCTTGGGTTTCTCCTCCTAGCCCGAGGGGAAACTCCCAGAAATTTCACCAGCCCAGTAAGTTTAAGGTGGCGTACACCTATTCAAAGGCAGAACAACACGAAGTTTTAGACTCCGAGTTTAGTAATAAAACGTTCCCCGATTAGTGTCATTTTTTGCCAGTCAATAAAACAACCATTCAGCTTTCTACTTGCTATCGTTTTCTTTGAATAAATTTAACCGATTTCCTGAAATCAGTGAATGGACAAAGCAGGGTATAATTAAACATGGCCTCCTATTTCTATAAAAACACGGCTAAGTACCCCTTTTTTGGTTTTCAACAGACAGCACTAGTACCCTTTTATGTGCCTGTGAAAGCAAATCGGAATCGAGTTCTTGGCAGGCGCGCGATGACTTCGACGAAATCTAGATGACTTAGATGCTTACATTTATTGCAGGGCGCAATATTGTGGCTATGTCTAGACATGAGTACTTGTACTCTTCATATCTTACCTGGCAATTGAAAGCTTGATGTCAAAGGAAGTTTTTGCAAGGAAGTACGTTAAGCTGAATGCTGTCCAGTACAAAGTTCTGATAGCCAGAATGGAGGGTTTTGTTTCACTTCTGAACTGAAATTATGCATCCTCTATTCCTTTGCTTAATTTCCAACTTTTCAGCTGAGATTTTCCTTTCTTGTTTCCTGACAGTATAATAGAATAGATGCACTTTTGCCTTACATAATTTTAGTGAACAACACCAATACGGTGTCGAGAAATAAGCGAAGGCCTTTTGGCCTCAAAATTCATTTGAACTAAACTCAAACCAAAGCCAAAATGCATGGCTTCGACTCAACACAACATTCCGTACCGGCGTGAAATTTTGAAAATCCATCTAGATCATCTAGTCATCTAGATTTAGTCGAAGTCATCGCGCGCCTGCCAAGAACTCGATTCCGATTTGCTTTCACAGGCACATAAAAAGGTACTAGTGCTGTCTGTTGAAAACCAAAAAAGTGGTACTTAGCCGTGTTTTTATAGAAATAGGAGGCCATGCTTAATTATACTCTGCTTTGTCCATTCACTGATTTCAGGAAATCGGTTAAATTTATTCAAAGAAAACGATAGCAAATAGAAAGCTGAATGGTTGTTTTATTGACTGGCAAAAAATGACACTAATCGGGGAACGTTTTATAACTAAACTCGGAGTCTAAAACTTCGTGTTGTTTTGCCTTTGAATAGGTGTACGCCACCTTAATGCATTGTTTTAACCTGTTGTGGCTCCAACGTAGGCAAATTTGAATGTTGTAAGGGGATTCCAAACTACAAGTTGTTCAATAGGGCTATTAATGTTGTGACTTCACTTTCAGGTTTCAGTAACAAGTTCCTCTTTTTTATGGTTTCCAGGGTTAAACCAGCTATATTCGACTTGTTCCTAGCTGTCGGTATTGCAGCATACTTAGGAGTTTTCTATTTAGCCATGCAGGTAAGAGCCCACATTGCTACAACATGATTAGTTACGGGAACGCGACGTCTGGTTACCAATCTGCGTTGATGCGCAATCTGCATTGATATGATGCCCTATCGCGCGCTGGTCTAAAATTTGGTCACGCTCCTCGTTGCTGGGGTCCATTGTGAGAGAGCAAACTTGTGAATATGAATACACCACGTTGAATACGTGAATACAAGTATAAATGCAGTATGAATCCAAACCAGATCTTATGTGGCACACTTTTGTAATTAATTATTAACCGTTTTGTTCCTTGTTGTCTTTCAGAATTTTGCGATTTGGTCTGATATTTTACAAAAACAAGTAGGAACATTGAAAGTCAAGCAGTCTTAGTAATTACCATGGATCTTCAATCAGCTCCAAGACGGACTCCGCAGAAATGCGACTATTTCATGAATAATATGTTCCAGACTGTGAGACTTACGTGGTACATGCATTATCTGATGGAAAAATGAGTGTCAGTGTGAACAATTCAATAACAACAACTAAAGTAGATTTTGACTCCTCAGCGAAATGTCAAACCCAAAATGCTTTAGAGATTATGGTGCTCCAGTTCGGATTTTGTAAGGAAATATCTATGGACACTTCAAAATACACCCCTCATCCAGCACCATGGTTTATATACTTGCGCCACCCCTCCCCCTTCGGAAATGTGTCCCTCCCTTTTCTGGATCCGTCGCTGGGTAGTGACTACAAATCATTCATGTCAGCTGATCAACAGTGTAGTAGGATGAACAGAAGTGGCTGCTTTGTAAAACAGCTATTGTAAGAAGTATTCTATAATGTAGACGATGCTACTCTTTGGCATCGCCAATTATATACCCGTCGTGTTTCTACTGTAAAAGAAAATGGCAATAAAAGAAAAACAATTTTACATTGTGGGGGTTTTTTTGGGCAGAGGCAATCACTGTGAATAAAATAAAGTGATAGTAGAAGAGAGGGTCGATAGGGGGTCGATAGAGGGTACTCCCTTACAAGAGCTATACGCGTTTGTGCCGCCAAACGGGTCCCGACTTTTCCCTTCGGCCGATAGAACGTTTACGAAATGCTCTCTAGAACGGGATATGATAATGAAGGCCACCCAGACTAGCTGCTCCTTATTAGAAGGTGTATTGATTGTGTAGTGGACGTACCTTATTTTATTATTTTTTTTCAGGTCTGGGTAATTTTTTAAATTTCTATTTAGAATGGGGTCTCAATTTGGATGCAAATCGTAGAATGGGGTATCTTTTCCTATAAAAATCTTTTCAGAACGGATTCCGCATTTGGACGTCGCATCGGCAAATACTCACTATATCAAGCGAAGAACACGGGGCTGAGATGGCCTGGTACATACGGCGTACAGTCAAAATCGTTGTTTCGTGTTGGATTCTTTCTGTACCGCCAGTCGACGACTAGACTGCTTGACTGGCTTTTCGTCGCTACATAAAGCCATGTGACTGTACTAAGCGAAACAGGGCAAGTACTTGATTGACTTGAGATCCTTTGACCAAACCCACTATTTGCTGCAGGATTTTTTGGGGGCCCGAGGGCCATGCAAGGCATTTATTTTCAAAAAAGCCCCCCCCCCCCCAAAAAAAAAAAAGTTAAATGGTCGGCCCTTACACAACAAGTTTTATTTGTCAAGTAAAAGGTAGACATGCAAGCTTTTCAACAAGCATACATGTCAATGAAAAATTGTCAATTTTGTCTTAGCCTGCGTAGCCGGCCCTGTTGTTTTCGAGGAGTCGGTTAGGAGACAGATTCCATGGGGCGCGCACGAAATCGCGCGTTCGGCTCCGGACTGCGGTTCGCACGGAGATCCTTCCTTGAAAAACCCAAGAGCCAGCTAGGCTGGCTATTTTGTCTTTAATTCTACACCCCCATGACGTTGCAATGATATTTCCAGAACAAAGTGAATCAAAATGAACGGTTTATTGAATTATATATACATAAAGTGACACATGCTTTGAAAGGATAAGGACAACAAGATCCTCACAATCTCTGCTAAAATTAACCAGTGTGTGGGAACATTTTGGCAATATTGTGATTGCAATGTTACAATGATTGAATGAAAGAATATACATGAAGGATTATTGCTTGGTAGCTCTAGCCAGTCTTTGTTGCATCTCATTAACTTGCATAGTCACTCTATCTGGCAAGGTCTTATCAGAAAAATATCCTGCAATGGCAATAATAACAAACAGTTATCAAACAAACATATTATTTTGTTGTATAAGCACATTGGGAAGTCATTAAATATATTAATCTCCCTATCCCTTTTCTGCTTTGGACTTTACTTCCCTTGCTATGCTGAGGTGGATGTGTGGCCTGAAACTGGATGATGACACCAGCCTAAGCGTCATTCGCGATAGGCTTGAGATTGACAACCTTGAGACAGCCCGTCGTTGTGCACAGCTTCAGTGGTTTGGCCATGTGGAGAGAGCATCAAGTTCAATCTCCTCCACCAGGAGCTTTGAAGTTGAGGTTGCAAACGAAGAGGCAGGCCAAGAAAAATGTGGTATGAGGTGGTCACTGATGACTTAAACGTGTCTGACTTGACCGGGGCGCTTGGAAGATGGCTGTGAAATCCATGCGACGTCATACCCACTCACAAGTGGAATAGTTCACATCAAAGGATAGTGAGTGAGTATTCCCACCCTGGAAATTCTGAATTGCCCACTGGCACTGAAATTTCAGTGAATTTCTTCACCACTTGGGCACAGTGGACTTTGTTGGTAATGGGATGTACAAATGAAGGAATGAACAAGCCTCCTCAAAAAAACTAATGGTCTTGAGGCAGAAACTCAAAACAAAATCCATTGGGCAAATTGCACCCCACAAGAGGTTCAAGTTTCAGTACCCCCCCCCCCCCCCCCCCCCCCCCCACCCAAAAAAAAAAGTTCATTCACATACCCAAACAATTCCAATTGAGCACCCAAACACAATCCAAGAAACCTTTAAAATTTATTGCAAACACCCAAAATTCCTCACATCCCTTTTACTTCAAGAGTAGCTCCCCCCTGAGATTTGTTCAAGGCTTTCAATTATAACCACACAATTGCCTAGGCTACAAAGAGCTTCATGTTTATGGCTTCTTTCTGAAACATGAAAGGGTTGAAAATGTGTGTAACAATGTAGGTGACTTCAGCATCAAGCTTGTTGATACTAGCAAAAACACTTACTGGATGCAAACTCCCTCACATTCTCTGGTCTGTCTTGTAATATGCTCCTATAAACAGGATATGAGCAATGAGCTAATTTGACTCAGATCAGATTTAATGGCTGTATTTATACTATATTTATACACTCAAAGGTCTTAGCCATTTTAACCTGATTTTAACCTTAAAAGATAGGTCACACACTTTTTTTACATGGGAGGGTACATACATGCATCCAGGGGTGATCAGGGGCTAAACAGGGCTTCCAATGGACGATTCAAGCTTTAATGGATGCATGTGCTGCCTGTTGGTACTTGTGTTACATTTTACAAAGCAAGTGCTTTGTATGTGCCTGTTGCATCCTGGTAGTTGTGTTACATTCCAAAGGCATTTTCAAAGAAACGAGAGCACATGTGCTTATAGCTGGAATAGCCATTGTGCACCCACAGAATGATTTTTTTCTCATATTCAAACTTTTTATTCCTTTGCTGTGCTTGCTTATAAAATAATTTTGTTGAGCATTTAGACATGTAGAATATGCAACTGATAGTAGAACCCATCAAGCTACCTTGACCTTCAGTACTCACCCTAAAAAGCCAGTCAGTAGGCATCCCACCTCTGGATGGTCACGAAGATACTTTTCATTATCAATTCTTGTATCAATCTAAATACAAAATATCATACTAGGAGATGGGAGACAAACCAACAGGGACGTCAACTCTCCTGGTTGTGCTGGGAGTCCCAATATTTTTGCTTCGTCTCCCGAGAAAAATTTAAGATGACTGTCATAGATTTACTGTATTTCTCCCGGGAGAATTGCAGGAAATTTCACCATTTCAATGCGGTATCCATATTTTTTAATTCCCAGGGTTGACATCCCTGAACCAAGGTTCCATCTGTTTCTTCCCTCACCATCAGGTCTACAAATCTGACCCTTCAAAAAAGATCAGATTCATTCTAGGTTGGGGGAATGTGCTGCATGGATTCACCCCAGTTTTACACTTTCCCGATTTTGCTTGTTTCAAAACATGTTGATATTATAAAGAAAAACATCGGCAAGGTCCTCAAATTACAGTACTTATATCCGCTTTGCTCTGACGAATGAGCAAAAACAACCATTTTGTTTTGAAAGGCCAAGGCCTTAAAAATGTTCTGTTTCGGTCTCACTGGTCGACCTCGCTTCTGTCTATTGCTCGCAATAAGCAATGATAAGAAAATACAGCTCTACCTTGAACTGGTTGAGTTTGGTTTGCTGTTCCGGTGTTAGCGCTCCAGCATCGTTCCCTTCACTGCCGCTAATATCATACATCTGGTTCTTCTTCGCCGCCATCTTGTTTTCGCCAACACATAAATTTCTTCCGAATTCTTCGCTAAATACTTGTTTGAAGACGGAAAATCAAGGACAAGAGGCAATCTTATTGACCATTCTTAATATGCGACACAATGACAGAAAAAAATTGTTTGTTTATATCGCTTTTTTGGCCGATTTTCTGGGACCGTGTAACGATCCCGCCAACCAGTTGCTTAGAAACCTCAACACAGGAACCCCATGAGATGCAGACAACGTCCACAGGAATCCCGAAGATTCGTACAAGGCAAGTCTTGGTCCGACAAAACTATTTTACCCGACCAAGATTTCCAGACATCCTTATTGAGTTGAACTTCGATTACTCACATAATCAGTTTGAAAGTAGTGGCAAAAGTGCAAATGACATTTCTCCAAGAGCTGAACTCGGGTCAACAGAAACTTACACTGGGGCAATCTAAAAACCCCTGAAATTACCCACTTAATACAGTGCAGTAAAAAATATTATTGTAGATGGAAGCTCGTGCCACAAATCATTCTGTTTCTAAGACAGCTATACTACGGTGCTATACTAGCTTGTGGGTCTGGCACACTGCGCGCATAACGCTCGCGCCGTTTACTATGTTTCTGACTAAATTGAATGTCGTCTTTACAAGAACATGTGTATCCCGGGGGGGGACTCCCCATATTTTCAGACGGGGGTGCTCGTCCTATCCCTTAGGGTATAAAATTGACATACGTGCTATCTCTTAGGGTGTTTAAAATCAGCCCTATCTCTTAGGGGAGTCTCAGACCAATCCTTGCCCAGAAATATATTGGTACTGACACCAGAACCGATATTTAAAAAGGAAATTTGGTTGAAAACCCTAAAAGACCTAAAATTCGCTTTTATTTGTTTTGACCTGCCAAATTTGCTATCTTTTAGGGGTAAATTCGGCGGTCTCCACACCAAATTTGCTTTCTTTTAGGGGTAAATTTGCTGTTTGCCACACCCATTTTGCTATCCCTTAGGGTCAAAATCAATTTTCCCGACTAGCACCCCCGTCGAAAATATTGGGAGTCCCCCCGGGATGTGTATCTTGGCGAGGAAAAACAAACTCCCCCAAAAATTCCCTGCAGTGATAGGCCATGGCGGGCAGTCATTATAACTATATATTCGAAAGAAAAGACCCCTTTGGTAAGCATAAGTTCGACGCTACAAGCATAGAAATTTGCGTCAAAGTTTCGGATGCGCTTCATGCACATGAATAATGATTCGCCCCATGTAAGGTAATCCAAGCAGATATTGTATTCCGGATTCCAGCCCTTGGATTCCGGATTCCAACCTACTGGATTCTGGATTCCATACCAGTGGATTCCGGATTCCATAATTCTCAAAGAATCCGGATTCCAGTATCTCTTTATCACTGAATAAACTCTTGGATTCCGGATTCTCAAGGCCTTTGGATCCTGGATTCCTGCTATATGGATTCCGGATTCCATTCTACGGATTCCGGATTCCAAAGCTAACAAAACGTCGGACTCCGGATTCTGGATTACCTTACATGGGGCGAAATGATGAAGAATAAAATGAAGAATAAAACCTATAGGCTTTACACCAAGCTTCTGTTTACACCTAGTCTCTGAGGTTTGATGAAATGGGCTGGCCCACCGGTGGACCAACTAGCCGGGCGTTTGCCTTAGCCCAACCTTCGGGAGGGGATGATAAAATGTACAATACACGGACTACACTGCTTTGTTATATAGTAAGATCGCTTAATTTCGTCCTATTTTGTCAAAGTTTTCAGAATCTGAACCTCAAATATTTAACATGTTTAAGGAACAAATAAAAATATGTGGAATCACTTTTAGCAGTAGCTTGTAATTAATTGACTACATATTTTGATGCACAGTGCGCCTGAAAATGAGAGACGCGAGAAGGTGAAAGTTTTTTTTAACAAATCTCAGCCTCTACGTTCACATAAACATTTTTTGAATACTAATAACTAATAAACGTTTTTTTAAACCAAGTGACCACCCTCAGTGTCTGTGCTATATGGCCGCTTAGCTGCCAGTGGCGCCGTTGGGGCCAGCGTAATTCTCTTACGAGCTGACAAGTTTGCAAAGTGCCGCCTCTGGTATACACCTATTTCAATTATAACATTGCTCTGCAAAACGTAAAACCATGAACCATGCATCATAATGAAGACGTTATTTCTCGCATTTTCCCTCGAGTTTGGCAAACCAAACTAAACTAAAACCACCCAATGGCACTTTGTTTACAACTTTGAGACACAATTTGGCGTGAACCGCTTCGTTTTAGGCAGGAATTACCATTACGATTTATGAAGCATGGTTCATGGTTTTACGTTTTGCAGAGCAACGTTAATTGAAACAGGTGTATACATTTACAGTTAGTTAGATAAACGAGGTTCTCATCATGTAATGCAATGTATAATAGTACGATTCATTAACCCATCATGCAAACACGTCATCATTGGCAACCAACCTACATGTATAATCGCGATACTCGCTGGACCCAGCAATTAAATCTAAAAGTCTAAAAGCTGCCAAGTACAAATGCGGGAGAAAAAATTGAAAAATGCAAACAATCTTTCTCTTGCGACATCGACGGCCGCCATGAAACACTTTTTTGTACAATTACTCAGTCATTTAATATGATGTATCTAATGTATACAAACTCTTTTAACGTTCGTAATTGTTCGTGATATGTGTGCCACGAGGGGGCATATAGTACTCAAGAAAAAGGGTTGTTTTTCCGCACACTTTTTTCCGACACCCAATCGGGTTGTATAGTGAAATAAGTCCTTGCAACTTCGTTCGCTGCGCGATTGTAGAACGCATTATTATGAAGAAAGTTGTAATCCGTCCTTTCTCCCGACTGAGCCGCGGGTACGAAGCCCGGAATGAGCCCGCTCCGAGGCTGGCCTCGAATATTATCCGGCACACGCCGGTACATGAAACTGGGAGCAAGTTTCACATTCACGTGGGTATGTTTGATCTTGGGTGTGAAGTTGAATCCGTATTCGGACTTGGCAGGAGGTGTCTTCTTGATATACATTGCAAGCAGTGGTGGCAGCTTGATCTTTTCGGGCATTTCTTTCATGTCGGCGCAGTGGCCCAAGTCACTTGTAATCGCAAGTAATTTAGAGTAGTTATTGTAGATATTGCCTGATCAGAAGAACTGGAATCCTTCAAAAGCCCTCATTGCTTCGCCTTTTTTTTTGCCCAGTGAAGTTTTGTAGCTTATGCCAAATTCTGTACAATAAATCAAATCTCTTGGTGGTCTGTGTACACTTATCATCTCGTTTTGATAACTCTGTTTGCTTTTCGTTTCTGTGGAAATGAATCCCTTTGGAAAAAGTGCACTAGACCATTTCCCCCCAAGGGACACGACTCCGACCTCCATTTTAAAGTAAAAACTAAACATTGGTTAGCTTAAAAAACTACATCCTTTATTAACGTACTGACAGATCGCTAAGACCTATAAAAACCTGAATGAGGCGCTAGAAATAACAACAGGCCGAATTGGCAATCACTGCTTGAAATATATAAGAAGAGTGCATGACAAATATACATGACAAAGCAGTTGACCTTTGAAAGCTTTATGAAGCGATAATTGATCCACTTTACTGTTCTCTGTGCATACTTTTATGGTTGCCATGTCAACCATATTGTAGTCTGAGTTTTGGGTCACACAAACTTTACTGTCGAAAAGCTAGGGCTGTCTGGCTTTGTATGAAGTGTTTCTTCTTGCTAAAACAGAGAGCTGTTTTTGTGTCAGTCCATTCTTTTGACAACGTTGTTCATGGAGTACGCAATTTAGGAAAAGCAAAGGATACAATGTAGACTGGACCCTCGTGAAAGAGTTGAAAGGCCTCGCCGACGCGACTGTGTGTGGTGTGAGCCCGTGAGTGAGTGTTGCTCACTGGATATCTACTGCTTCGCTATGCCAGTCAACAGACAAAGGGATGACGCGCATTTACTACGCGAAACAGTCACTAAAATCATCTACAGGTCTGAATACAACTCTAATTACACGGGGAGTGAAAATCCACTTCAGCATGTTCGGTTGCCGTCACGATTCACGAGGAAGTCGGCATGGGAAAGCAACACGAAGCCGGACACATCACGCGTGATTCAGATGCCCCTGCGTGCTCGGCCAGGCATGATAAACCTACAGGGCCTAGAGCCGAATCCTACCACATCTCCTATAAGAAGCAAAAGCGCAGGCAGTTATCACAAAAGGACAATACCGCCAGTATCAAGAGATTCCTTCACAAGCAATCGGTCTCATCGGCCTTTCACCGGGAGCTCGATAGCTAGCCGAGCGCGCGCCGAGGAGTTTCTCCGAAGGCCTATGGTAGCTCGTCGGATTCAGAGCCAGCTGTCTCGATACCCGAAGGATTTCCGATTTATTGATCAACAGTGCTTCTTCCAGCCTGCCGAGGAATCAAGAAAAACATTCTTTGTGATTAGTCCCGATTGGGCATCTGAACGTACAAATTTCATCCGCAAAAACAACATCTTTGGTTAGAGTAGGCATGGTGGTATCAATTTCCGCTTGGTTGGAACCGCTCCTTGCGTCACTTGCTGGTTTTTATAATACAGATTTACGGAGTCGGAATTGGGCCAAATAATATTCAAGTAATCCTGAGAGTGCACGGCCGTGTATTATATTAATATATTGTTTTCATTGAATCTTAGCCAGAAAATAAATATCGCCACAACAAAACGTCTTGTTCCTTCGCGCTCAGTGGATTCCCAGGACCTTAGCCAGGGGATGCCACAGGGGGCCCCGGTCCCCCCTTTCTCGGGAGATTTTCCCATACATTAATTACTATTTGCTGGAGGAAAGTTTGAAAATTTTCGTCCCATGTTTTCACTATCCGCCCCCTCCCCAACCAAAATTCCTGGCTACGCCCCTGATTCCCTCCAAGCAAGAGGCCTCTGCATTTCGCTGGGTGAGGGACCCTCAGACAACGAGATGCAAAATACTTTTCTCTGCATTTCGGGTCGAGAGAGGAGATGCAAAAAGATGCCTCTGCTAGATAGAGCAGGGATCAGTGGATGTGCTAGAATTTAACAAATAGACCTGAAGACCGACCCATTATTCAGTTATCCTTCGAGCAGTGGGGTTTGGGCTGCACTCCAATTTTGGAGCTTACATCTAAGGGGAGGGGGGGGGGGGGAGTAAACGGGATTTTTGCCACTACCACTGCCAATCCCCCTGTTTGGGTTGATGCTGTGGTTGTGTGTCCGAGTAGTCCTGGTGATTAAGACTACACCGCTGATCAGTGATGTAGATATCGCAGGCGCTACTGGTCAATATGGTGTATGACCGTCTACCAGGGGTTGCATATCCGCCTGGGTATAAACCGGCCCAGAAACACACAGAAATGGCCGACACCGACCCTCTAGTTACGGCTCAGGAAAGCGTGCTGACGTCTATTGCTGCAAAATCGCCAAAGGAATACAAAATCGGTGAGAAAAATGACTCAACTTAGAGGTTCTAAAGTGTGGTAGTTCAAGGGGGATTTAGGTGTCGAGGATTTTATATGCCAAAATTGACCAGGAGCTGTTATGTATTCGATTGGACTCTTTTCATATTAAAAAACCTGTTTCGTCTTTTTCTTGTGAGATTTGTTTGACGACAATCAAGTTGATTTTTAACCCTAATGTTCAATCATTTTAAAAGACCGTCTGAATATCTTCAGTGTCAACAAGATATAGCGTACAAATCTTCCTTTAAGTCCTTTAGCAAAATAAGCTTAGGAAATCATTCGTTATTGGTAGCCATTTTGACTAAAGGAATGTGTGAGACCGTGAATTATTAGAGCATATGATCAAGTTCAAAAGTGTCATGGATTTAATTCATGGGTGAGGGGTTGGTTGTTAATATTGTTTTAGTCGTGGTTGAATGATTTCCAATCAAAATGCCAATTTCATATTGTTTATTATGTAACCTCCTGTGCACATTCCTTTATCTTTGTGTACAAACTAGTGCATGTAAATACTATAAATACTAGGTGTGGATTGTCTTTTCGGTCTCATTTAGGTCATTCTTAAATTTCCAAATTAAATATGTGATATTTGTATGGAAAATGGTACATTTGCCTCCAGGAAATGCCCATTCTCATCTACAACCTCCAGATGCATTTGGCCATACCAATAAATCTATCTGTGTTACACTCATATCCCACTTATTCCTTGTATTATCATTTTGTGCTTTCTTTGCATTAAAAGAGGGTTGTTTGTGTTTGCGATGCCCTTGCTAATAAAATATGATGGTTGTATGCATTTTGTTCCAACTTATGCTTCATGGGAAATACATATATGTTATTACTGGTTGGGAGGTCTGTATAGGGAAAACTGTGACCGAGGACCGAAAACTTTTTCCAGGCCAAAGTCAAAGTTTTTCCTTATACAGACTGACTTAAAGCTTTAGTTTTTTCCAACTCTTAAATTTGATTGTTTTGATGAAAATAAACACATGCAAATAGTTACTGTGACCTATGTCAGAGAATAGGAAAATATCGCCTGCACATGCATAGTACAAGAACCAACCAGAACATAGAATTCATTACCTTGCAAAAATAATCAATGTGGTATTGTTGTTATGACAGAAAATGTTCAGCGACTTACAGGATTTGGCATTGGAGCCCTAAGGTAAGGAGCCTCCTGCAAAATGGTAGAGAATCGGCATCACTGCATTTGTTTACCCACCAGCAAAGTACTTCATTTAACCTGTTTGTTTTCTCTATTTTAGCATGTTTACAGTGCAGGCTATTAGTCATCCATTTGTGGTCTTCAGACGGCAGTGCCAGGTCAATAGTAATGCCTCCAAGTACCACTTATCCCCTTTTACAGTTTTTCAAATAATGATCAAGCTAGAAAGAAAGCAAGTAAGTCTGTGTTTTTTCCTACAGTATTTATGTTTTTCCTATTGTGTGGTTCCAGAAAATATCCATACCCCCTCCACGGAAGGGTGTTGAAAAGTGACCCCCCCCCCCCCCCACCCCTCTGGAATTTCCAAGGAAAAATACAGTATTTGTATGGAAATAATCAGGTAAATTGACCCCCACCCCACCCCTCTGGAATTTCCAATGCCCTTCCGTGGGGGGGGGGGGGGGGTATGGATAATTTCTGGAACCACACATTTGCCATGTTAGTTATAATAGTATTTGGATTTGATATACAATCCTGAATGTGATCCAATCTGAAATTATCCATCTACTGTCATTCTTGTATCCAGAGCTCCATGGCTCGTCACCTCACAGGGGATGCTCTGGTGACAGCCGTTGACGCATGTGCAAGATTTGTTATAGAGTCGCTCAGAAAAAGAACTTTCTGTGCATCCCTTAACATTCAAAATCAGCCAATCAGCAAAGATCCTCAAATAATGGCTGTCACTGGAGCCTCCCCGCGAGCTGAGGTGCTAGGGAACTCTGGGTACAAGAGTGGATCTACTGTATATCAAGGTTTAGTTTTGGCATGGATATTTGATTTTGAAATCATTGCATTCCACACCAAATACTGTGTTGGAAGCAATCAATAATGGTATATGTATTGTATTCTTCAGGTTTTGGCTCCCTTTGGAAAGGTTATGGTAGCACATACATTGTGTGTGCAGTGAATTTCTTCAGTGAAGCAGCAATAAGTGCTATAACTCAACTTCCACAGTAAGTTACATAACCAAAATAAGGATGAAATACTTTTCATTCATACTTTAAGTTACCTATACAAAGGCAGTTTTATCAAACCTCAGCTTATACTAAGTAACACACTCATAAGCACACTGGTAAATCAATTTATTATTTTGTTTTTCTAAGGGGCTTGTGGGACATCCAATGCCTTAAAGGAGACCAAAATTTGAAAGTAAATCATTGGAATTTGACCTGTCCCAGCTATAATAGCTGGAAACACATTTTAAACAATTAATTGTAACTTAAGAAGGTCTTCTATTGTAATTACTTTGTTACTGTTTCAGGAAACATAAGATCATTTATTTTGTTTGTGTTGTCAACCATCAGTTGACATTATTGAGGGAAGGGTGGGGTTTTAGCTCGCCCTCATCAACATAATACTGAGGGCACAGGCGAATGTCACCTTGACCCACAGGTTTGGCCACCATTATTGATTGACATTTTTTCTGAACAGAGAGAAACCAACGAAGGAGGCATCTATTAAAGATGTTGGTGCCCACCTACTGCTCAAATGGTAATTATCTTTGTTGGTCCCACTTTCATTGGTTTGTGAAAAAAAGACCTGCTCAAGGTAGACCTTTTTGGTGCTACACTGTATGTAGGACTCAAGAAAGCCTTGATTACAGGGAGGAAGGATCCTGTTTTAATGTTTGTATTTTCTTTTTGTCAGCTTGGGCCTGGTTGTTAGCATGCCAATTGCTGCAGCAAGCTTGGGAGAAACGGTGAAGGTAGGTGAAAAACCCAGGAGGATACATGAGGGGCATGTTCTATGACTACGATCGTAGGGAGCGTAGGGGCATTCCGTGCATAGTTTAGAAAAAGCTACAGTGATATAAAATGGTGTTTTCAACCGTCACCCTCGAAATGCAATATGGAGTGTAGAGACCGCAGCGCAGCTCGATATAAAATGGCAGTTTCCATCCATCCCCCTCGAAAAAGCAATGCCTTCCAAATACCGTAGGGACATGAGGAGCGCAGTGTGGCTTGATACAAAGTGGTAGTTTTCAACCATCACCCTCCAAATAGCGTAGGGAGTGTAGAGAGCGCAGTGTGGCTCATTATAAAATGGTATTTTTCAACGGTTGCCCTCCAAATAGCGTAGGGAACGTAGGGAGCGCAGTGTGGCTTGCTATAAAATGGTAGTTTTTAACCATAGCCTTCGAAATAGCATAGGAAACGTAGGGAGCTACGCTACTATGATCGTAGTTTAGAATCCCTTGTCATAGAATTTGCCTGGAGGAAAGGGGTAGAACTGTAAGTTTGTTACTTTCATTATGTTTCTTTTGAGAAATTTCTAAAGATATTTTTATCTCAAAGGAAGTTATGGATAAGCAACCTGATAGCTTTTGCAAAACCTCTGAATAATGTTTGTGGTTGCTTAAAGTGTTAATTGTGAGATCAAAGGAAGCCACTAAAACATGGTTTGATTAAGATTTCGCAGAATTAAGAAGACTGCAGAAAGGGTTCATACTATATATTAACTAGATGATAATGTGAAAAGCTACAAATCATCACGACTTTTACTCCATATTCACGAGTTCCTTTCTTTTGATTATTCTTGTAGACGGATCGTATCAAGGATGTCCATGGGGTAGTGAACACTGTCAAAGATGGTCTGTACCGTTTCGTTGGTTGGAATCGCTCGGCGGGTCGCCACGGGCGCCTCCTTCCCATGTGGACTATAGCCACGCCCACAATCCTGCATGGTATGCTTCATTACATCCTAGAGTCGCTAGTCCAGCATATTGTGCTACAGACCATGGGACGGGCGGGGCTTTATAACTTGGATCCCCCTGAGGTGGAGGGGTGCACAGAGGATGAGCCACGCCCACCTAATGATATGACCCAGAGTTACTACCCAGAACTCTTTGCCAACTTCATGGCTTTTGTTATTCCTGATCTGGCCCTGTATCCATTCGAGACAGTTCTTCATCGACTTTACATTCAAGGAACTCGGACAATTATTGATGATCTGGACAATGCGATGGATGTGGTGCCATTAAGCACGAATTATCTCGGTATTTTGGACTGCTTTCGCACCATTCGCCGCGAGGAAGGATTTCTCGGGTTCTACAGAGGATTTGGTGCAATTATTGTACAGTGTGTGGTTTATTTTATTATACTCAAGTTTACTAAGCTGGTTTATGCGCAGCTATCACAGGATTTGAAAGGAAGTAAGCGATGAAACCTCGCAAGATCTTCTGCGTGATACTGTTTAAAACTCGTGTAGCGCATAATAGTAGCTGGATAATATATTTGCATAAAATGAACGAACTAGTACTACCAAACTTCACTGTATTGCTGTCAAGAAAGAAATGAACAGTTGCCTTTTTTTCTGCTATTTAAACCGCGTATAGAAATCAGGTTTGCTTTTGCCTTATATTTTATTTCGATAGTTACTGCGATTTTCATAATTCTGCGAACTCCCACTTAACATTTCCAAACGCCAAACTGCGTTTTGGTTTCCGTCAATCAAACCGTTTAAGACAAGCGCATGGACTCTTAAGTTTCCCTTCGGTTTTATGGTGACAAATTTGGTTTTGAAGCCTCTGAGACCCCGTCCACACTACTCCGTTTTCAAACGAAAACGGATACTTTTTGCTCCGGATACGGCTATCGTCCACACTACAACAACGAAAACGATCACCGAAAACGGATCAATCCGAAAACGCTGTCCAGAGTGGAGCGATTTGAAAACGGAGCTGTTTGAAAACGCTGTTTTCTAGTGTGGACGGGTGAAAACGATGCTATCTGAAACCGATGACGTCACCACAGCAAACCCGACTAATTTCGCGGGCCAACAGATCGAAATGCGCATGTGTTGAGCTTGCTTGAGCATGCCCACTGAATGCATAAGAGCGTTTTCGTACGGATACGCGTTGTAGTGTGGACGGGCGAAACGATACGAAAACGATATGTGTGGACGCAAGTCTTTTTGAAAACGGAGCAAAAAGTATCCGTTTTCGTTTGAAAACGGAGTAGTGTGGACGGGGTCTGTCAAAGCCTGCGTGAAATCACCCAGAGCTGTTCACTCGTTTGATTGACGGAAGCCAAACCGTGGTTTGTTAGTTGGCGTAGAGTTCGCAGAATAAAGATTGCAGTAATTTCCATCTTTCTAATTTGAGACGGTTGAATGAAATTATTTTTGATGAACGTGGTTTTGATGGGCGCCCTGTGGAAAAAGGTAATCCATACAACAGGAAACTCGCTCAAGAGACGAGGGCTTGAAAAATGCGAAAGAACGACTGAAACTCGATAATATTTGTGTTTGACTATGTTAAACATTGCTAGGATTGGTAAAAGAAAATCTAATTATATCAGTATGTTATGATAATTTGTAGACAGTTAATTCTTTGCACCCTCGAGTGAAAAATGTTTCGCGGGAAAAGGGACAAGGCGTGCTCAGGGTTATTGAAAGAAGAGAAGGTACGCGTACCCAGTCGACGTAGTGGCGCGCAATGGTGGTGGCGCAAAGGCTTGTGGTCCGGGTCCACCCTTCCCATAATCCTCTGCGCGCCTGCCAAGTAACACAATACCTGTATTCAGTAACGCAAAAACGTACTATCATCAGTGCGCCCTTCTTTTGGCCCACTATCCTGCTAAATAATCTTCTCGTGTTTTTTAAATGTGCCTGCTACTTAAACAAAGCGCCAACTTGCAAACCTCGAGCTCCCCGACCATGCGTAATTAGACCTTTGCCCCTTATTTTTCCTTTACTCATCTGATTGTGGGGAAAAAATAAACTTATCTGTTAAAATTTCTGCATTTATTAAAGTTTGCCAAACGTTTACATATCATTTAACCTCGATTCAAAATGTAACAAATCAAATACCTTAAATCTGCCAGCAGATCTTTAAATTTTAAATAAGAGGAGCGTTATACCTAAACAAGCCCGAAATGGTGCAGATCAGTATGAATTGCTCTTTCGATCCTCGATGACTTCGCCCCGTGTAAGGGCATCCGGCATCCGCGATTTTTTTGGCTTGGCATCCGGTATCCATCGACTAGGCATCCAGCATCAAACGATAAGGCATCCAGCCACCAAGCGGCATCCGGCCACAAGCGGCATCCGGCATCTGGATGCCTTTACATGGGGCGAATGACTCGAAATTTCCGCCTATATGTGACGTGACCAGTAATAATTTCTTCTACATCAAATGTGTTCAATAAGAGATACTGCGAGCGCGAATTTGTTTTCGGCTCTTCAGCAGGAATGGGCGGCTGTAAAATGGCCGAGTCCGCTGACCATCTATCAGGACAACAGTCACCACCAGTCGAAAGCGGTTGCGCCTGTCCGCGTCCACTGTGGAAAGTTTGTAGACTGGGGTCGAGCCGTCTTGGCAGTAGTACACGGAGTCGAGGTCGACGGAAAAATATTGCTGTGGATTTGAAAGCATTAGAATGTAAGGTTTGCACGGAGGGAAGCACGTCACCATGACAACAGTCCCTGTTGTACCACCATTGAGGTGTTAGCCGTAGCTACGTTGCGTGACGTCAGTTAGTGACGTCATCACAATTTCTCAAATCGAAAATGATGAAACAACAAAGAAGTGGTTGACAAGGGTTCTGTAATACAGCGCAGCGCGTCGTCTCACCTTGTTCAGTTGAAGCTCCTCCATGTGGACGTGCAGCTGCACTTGACCACAGCGATCCCCACATAGGAGTCGTGCCTGCGGTATTCGCTCTACAGCGGTCTCAACGCTTTGAATCTGCGCGTAGAATGTGACAGCCATGCGTATTTTGGCGTCTAAAATGCGCTGCCGTGACTGGCGTTGAATTCTGCTCTGTCCCTTCTCATAGAATACTCTAAGGTTTAGAAATTCAATTTGCACGACCTCATAC
This sequence comes from Scolanthus callimorphus, assembly GCA_033964015.1. Classification (NCBI taxonomy): domain Eukaryota; kingdom Metazoa; phylum Cnidaria; class Anthozoa; order Actiniaria; family Edwardsiidae; genus Scolanthus; species Scolanthus callimorphus. Next base: position 19,436,427 of record CM066924.1, read on the forward strand.
CCCTCGGTAGCCTCCCTAGCAGGGAATGTTGCTTTGATTGGGGGCCTAGCAAAACCGGTCAAACCTGTTAATACTAGTTTCTGTACCACCACTGCTTCGTCATCCGTGTCTGCACTCCCTTCCTTCCCCGGTTCGTCATCGCCTTTCCCCTCCAGATAAAAACACGGCTCGGGTTTCATTGGCTCATCCAAGCCTGTCACAGAACCAGTCAGACCTGTTTGGCAACCTGTTAAGCCTGTTAGTGATTGTAGTAGCACTGTGTCATCAACTGGACGTTCGGGCTTGTCATCTACGACCACGTATCCTCCGGTAGCCTCCATAGCAGGGAATGTGGCTTCGATTGGTGAGCTAGCAAAACCGGTGAAGCCTGTTGATACCTGTTTCTGTATAACCGTTGCTTTATCGTCCGTTGCTTCACACTCTTCCTTTCCCAGTTCATCATCCTCTTTCCCCTCCAGAAAGAAATACGGCTCAGGTTTCATTGGCTCATCCAATCCTGTCACAGACCCAGTCAATCCTGTTTGGCAACCTGCCAAACCTGTTAGTGCTTGTAGTAGCATTGTATCATCTGCTGGACTGTCAAGTTTGTAACCTTGTAGAGGCGAAGCCATATTGTCATTTGTTTCCGTTGCGAACACTGCGCAGCTACCTCTGCCAATATTGTCCTCTTTCTTGACATCGATCTCTTCAGTACAGGGATTATTTATTGCAAGTAAAGAGTCTGAGAAAGGCAAAAGACTAAAGTAAATTCCCTAAGAATGCAATAAGCCTATCCAGTGAGACCCAGACATAAAACCCTTAAAACTCAGAACAGCTAGCCACAAGTGTGAACAAGCCTTCAGCAGAGCTTTACATTCTGAGCTTAAGTCTCACTTAGATCTCCATCATGAAGAATAAAATTAAAGTAGCTTTATTCTTTTAGATTAGATTCTGACATTCCAAGTACCAGCTTCAGTTCTTAAAGGGACTTGAAAATCATAAGAACCAAAGTTTTATAACATTGCAAAACGGATAGAGTCGATGGGATATACCCACCGGCTGGGCAAACTGTGCGGGCGCGTTTTGGAGCTATACTGCTTGCATTCTCGTACCTAGAGGTCCCCGGCTCGTCACCCCGCAGGGAAATCTAGCGGCGGCCACTTGAGGATCTTCGTTGATTGGTTGATTGTGAACGGTGGGGCATGCACCATAATTCAAAGAGAATGGGACGAACACTCAAGTGAGGCTCATGCGGGTGATTCTTTTGTTTCGCATTTTCCAGGTGCACTGAACACGTTGAATACGAATACTGCTTATTCTGATTGCTCTGTATCAAATCTCGTGCTTGCGTCAATGGCTGTCACCAGAACCTCCCCCGCGATGTGACGAGCCGGAGAGCTCTGGGTACGAGAATGTATTGCTTGCACCCTAAATTTATAACAATATTATGAAATATGAATAAGGTACCGATTTCCGCGCAATAAGAATTTTGCTTCATTCGCCACAAAATGTGATATTTTACTGTAAGCGCGCGCGATGACGCGCACCACATCACGCGATCTCATTGCGCATAACAGAGACTGCGCAACGAATGTTAATCAGAGAAGTGACCCATAACAACAAACTAATGGTGCTTTGGTGCTCAAGAGTGATCCAAACGCTTTGATCGAAGGTTACTTTTCTAAGCCCCAACAGCACCTTTTAAATTACCTTTTTAAATCGTTCCCCATTTGGACTCCACCACCCCACCCCCTGAAACCTGCATGTTCCCAGCTCAATCCTTACCTAGCTTACTCTGCAACAAAGCATGAGTGAGCTCCAGGGCCAAACTCTGAAGCAGCGACATCCTGGTATCATCACTGGGACCAGAGTCTTGACTCGTTGGCATTCGCACAGGGTCTTTTCTTAGCTTTTCCAGATTCGATATAACAATGCCACTATTTAGCAATTTGTACGCGCAGTGCATTGCAGTGCAACTTGCCTTATTGCTGTTAAATATGTATAAAGTCATAACTCAGTTTATTATTTCTACACTGCAGGTACCACAGCAGCGGCCAATAATTACAGCGTTGCTATGGCAACATCCATTAGTACTCACACACGGAAGTAAAGCTAATGTCTTCCGTTCAGTGTAATCGCGGGCGCAAGCACGTGTACACGCGGCCTCCTGTTGAATTTTTGGGCCCAAAATAGAATCAGTTGCGACTGTGTTGAAACGTTTAACATTTTACGTCAAAGGAACTTGTTCCTGTAACGATGGTAAAACATATTCATAGTTGTCTTGCTCTTGTTGATTTGTGAGTTTCATGGCTTTGTCCGCACAGCACAAATCCCTAATTCAAACGTTAAAGTGCACAAGTTTGTTTAGTCTACTTTTTTACACTCGTAGAGTTTCAAACCGAATACATAAATTATGCAGAACTTCTTACCTTGATAAAAATGCTTAAACGTTAACAGGAAGTCAAGCGGAAACACTAGAGACAGAAAGAGATTATTCGAGTTTAATTATTGTGGATAACTCGAATAATTCCAATAAAAGTCAGCTTGAATGATAAATATGGAACTACAAAAGCTGTTAAGCAAAACCAGTAAAACCCGTCGTATAAGAGTCTGGACTTTTAATTTAGCCTAAACAGGAGGTTCTTATATAAATGGTACTAAAGCAAATTTAAGGCGCTACCAAGGTTCTTAATATAGGTTCTTATATTTTCATATGAATTTTATTTAAATACATATTATAAATAAATACTTGAGCATTTATGATACAAGCTTGAAAGAAAAAACTGTAGTGCAAAGTTACTGCAGTTTATACCTATAGTGCACTTTTACAGCAACTGAAAAGCCTGTTATGTGGGGCGGGCTTGAATTGATCAAACGTTAGCCTAACAGGTTATATGAATGGTTTTTAGTACTGTAGTATACAATAACACAATTTTCACATTTGACAAAGAAAAAAAATACATACAGAAACGACGTGCTTTAAGGAACTAACAGGAAAAAACGTATCATGTACTTGACCTGTAATTATCAACAATAGATTCACTTACGTGCATTTAGAACTTCCGGTGTCCATATGTTGCTCGCAGACCTTGTAGAACAGCTTAAGTGTAAAATTAGCGATCAAGATAGAAAAGTATTCCAAACAAGATGTAAACAAAGATCTCGCTCTTGTGCACATGAAGTTCGACATACATATGCCGTAAGTGCGCGATCACAAGGAGGCCATAATTTTATGTCATGACTCGACCCGCGAGCAAGTTTTGGATCCGACATGACTTTGAACGCGACCCCTGATCTATTGTTATATTTTCGCAAAGAAAATGATTTTCAGAAACAACGTGTTAAATCGAAGTGAAGTTTTTGTTATATAGGCCGTAAATAAAACGAAATTTCAGAAGTCTTTCAGCTTTGACCTTTCATTCATTCATTCATTCATTCATGCATTCATTTTATTATTGGGATATTTCTAAGTATAAAATAAATAATCGGACTGATCCGCAGGTAGTACAAACTAATCGAGGCGGGCCAGTCTTACAGATTTCTCAGAGCAATTAAATTACATGTGACTATTAAGAGGTTTATATTTCATATAGCTTTAAGACTTAAATTTAAAAAAATAAGGTAAAAGAATTAAGTGAGGAAAAGAAGAAGAAACGAGAAAGTTTCTTTGACCTTATAGTCTGATGATGCAATCAGTAGACAAACGCAAGTCTTTTTTATTTGTCATCAGACCAGGGACGGCGGAACCCGGGGAAGCCCCCCCCCCCCCCCCCCCCCTCCACATTTTGCCAAGGTTTCATACATGTTCACTAAACTCAGCCCCTCACCCCCCCCCCCCCCCCCCGCCTTGTCACACAATCTTACTAAAGAGCCCCCCGCCACTTTGAAAACTGTTCCGCCGTCCCCCGAAAATAAACTTTTTCTGATCATAAAAAGACTTCAGATGCTGGGTCAGTTTCCTTTCCGACCTAGAATACAGTACGAAACTTTTTCTTCCTTGTCTCCTCCAATGTTGGCATGGAAAGTGTGTACACAGGCCCAAAACAACATTTGGAAGGGAAGAAAGGAGAGCGAGGTGAGAGCTACGTGTTGCGTAGTCTCCCCGAAGCCGTTAATTTGTTTCGGTCACGGGAGACGTTGCGTGACCGAAACAAAGTAACAAACGAGCGTGACATGAAGGCGCGATGAATATAAGAAAAAACAACAACACGACTACTACCCTTCCCGCTGGACATTTTTGGTAGCGAGGATTCATCAAACTTCATTCCGTTCGTTCTGACGTAGTATCAAGTTTTATTACAAAAAGGTCAGAGTGCATAATTTAAAAAAATAATACCTAGTCACGTCCATTTACTATTTTATTTTCGATGTTTGACTCCAATTACATACTATATTATACAGATTTACAGCCTTAGCCATGCGCGATATAGCGATGAGTACAATAATGGTATGACCCTATAGAGAATACCTTAGATATAGAGGCAACAAGGACCCGTGCCATCTTGAAAATTCCTGCCCTCTCCCCTACCCTACCCTCCCTGAATGCCATATAGTCGTCTTCTTATAAAACGAAGCATAATCAAACAAAAAGACTATTCATATTCAAATAAGGCGACTATGGTGACATTCAGCCAAAAAAGGCCAAAACTACCTTTGTATCTGCTGTACGCTGGACCAAGATAAGATCAACGTTTCTCCTGGTTCTAAAATCTCAAGATAGGATTAACCCGTATAGCTAATGAGAACCTCCATATATAGCTGGGGTCTTTGACCGTTATGTATCAAGGCAGAGCGCACTGAGCTACTAATTTACTACTAAGGGTCTTGCGCGGGATCACCATAGCTTGGTCGTCAAGTGTTAACTTCCTCAGCTTTTTCTTGTTCATTTTGTTTTTGAATACAATAACAGCCTTGGAGCGCGGATCCAGGGGCGCGCATTCGCAGTCCTTGGGCAGCAACACGTCAATGTTTACGTACTTCTTGTCGGGTCTCTTCCCGGCAGCCAATACGGCTACGTCGCCCGAGTGTTCGAACATGCGCACTTTGCCGTCTTTCATAACGCGTATCACAATAGCTAGAGAAACAGAGTAAAATAGAGACAAGGACGGAAACGTTTTTGTGTTGTTGAGAGACAAAAAGTAACCATGCTTTCAAAATCTTGCGATCTGATTGGTACGCATAACTTTGCAGCGCTTAAAACAACACCAAAATATTGGGCTGTAATGTTTACTTCGATTTTCATAATAGTCCTGTTTCGAATTCTCTACTCTACCGCTGAATAGGCAATAGACAAAACGTTTTGGACTCGTCGGTATTCGCAACTTTCGGGTTCAAATCGAGGCTCCCACTGTATTTATGCTCCGATGATGCCTATTCAGCGGTAGATCAAAGAATTCGAAACTGGACTATTCTGCGAACTCCCGCTTGACATTTCCAACGCAAAACTGCGTTTTAACTTCAGTCCATCAAACATTTTAGCCGAGCCAAGTTTGGTTTGCATTTTACAGTGAAACATTATACACTTAATGACTGCTCTCGAGGGAAACAGCGAGTTTTGTTTTCCCGAGAATCTCGATGTTTCCCGAGACGAAGTTCTCGCTCTGGCGATGTAGCCCGCGCGGGCAACAATTTTTGAATTGTAGCCCGCGCGGGCTACATTGAGTTTGTACCTCACCACGTGACCATGATAGAACCAATCAGAGCGCGCGTTTTTGATCGAATTAACACGAGCTATATAATAATGTGTTTTGAACCCTAGCTATAGCCCCTATCAGTTCACAAGATCTGTCAAAGCCCTCCGTGAAAATCACCCAGAGTTGTTCACTCGTTTGATTGACGGAAGCCAAACCGTGGTTTGTTGGTCGTTGTATAGTTCGCAGATTTATGAAAATCGCACTATTAGTTGCGGTTTTAAAGATATTTCAATTTACGAGATGACGTGACTTACCTGTTTTTGCATTACAAAGCCGTGTGAGCTTTGCCGGAGAAACCTGATCAGCACACACAGGACATCGAGGGGAGGGGGTGGTGGAGGAATTGTAGGCTTGCTGGGTTCTGATTTTATGAAAGACATGCAAATTAATTTCTTCTTTTAATGTAAAGTTGAATTTTTCCCTGATAGCTATGTTCCAGTGTTTAAGCCCGGTGCACACTAGCGACATATGGACGTTATCTTGCAACAAAAATGAATGGGAAAATAATTGAAATAATCAGTATTTTCCATCGATCGTGATTAGATTACTTCACCAAAGCAATCTTAGGTTATTTTTGTGGATTCTAACTTGAACTTTTTACTACTAGATTTTTGTTCGCGTGATATTTTTCTTATATTACAAGTGTGCACCAGGCTTTATCTTGGAAGCATATCTACGATGCTTCCAAACTGTGTATACGCAATCATTTCTGGTCATACGCAATCATTTCATCACAGGTTTGATACCATATCGATAACAACCTCTTGGATAGAAGGGGCACAAACGGGGGTGTTTTACAGCAAATAAACGTTTCTACTTTTTATGCACAATCCAGGCTCGGCGATCTTATGAACTTGGTTCTCACAAAAAGAGTTACAATTCGGAAATCACTCTTAAGATTTTTACCTTGTGGTGTGCAGAGCTCTTCAGTAATGTTGTAAGAAGTTGTGGCAGATAGCTCTGAAAGAAGGTAAAGCGTATATAAACACGGGGAATTTCTGCAGCAGCTCATTCATGGAAAGCTGTATTCCCCAAGGCACAAGAATGTGAAGTGTTCGGAATTCACATATGATATTTATCCATGGAAAATCCGAACACTTCCCACTCTTGTATCATGGGGAATCCAGCTTTTCCAATAAATGGGTTTCTGCAGAAAATCACTGTGAAAATTCAAGTTCAATTTTCAAGCGTATAATTCGCATGGTGGTAGTTGTGTTACATTCCATGACGTGTGGCTAGCATGCGCGCGTTGCATCCTGGTAGTTGTATTACATTCCATGACGTGTGGCTAGCATGCGCGCGTTGCATCCTGGTAGTTGTATTACATTCCATGACGTGTGGCTAGCATGCGCGCGTTGCATCTTGGTAGTTGTGTTACATTCCATGACGTGTGGCTAGCATGCGCGCGTTGCATCCTGGTAGTTGTATTACATTCCATGACGTGTGGCTAGCATGCGCGCGGTGCATCCTGGTAGTTGTATTACATTCCATGACGTGTGGCTAGCATGCGCGCGTTGCATCTTGGTAGTTGTGTTATATTCCATGACTTGTGGCTAGCATGCGCGCGTTGCATCCTGGTAGTTGTATTACATTCCATGACGTGTGGCTAGCATGCGCGCGTTGCACCTTGGTAGTTGTATTACATTCCATGACTTGTGGCTAGCATGCGCGCGGTGCACCTTGGTAGTTTGTATTACATTCCATGACGTGTGGCTAGCATGCGCGCGGTGCATCCTGGCAGTTGTGTTACATTCCATGACTTGTAGCTAGCATGCGCGCGTTGCATCTTGGTAGTTGTGTTATATTCCATGACTTGTGGCTAGCATGCGCGCGTTGCATCCTGGTAATGGTGTTACATTTCAAATGCATTTCTGCAGGAAAGAGCGCGTGCTCATAGCTGGAATCATCCATTTTCCGGTTCAGCTCTGTTGTGAGGCTAACCTGTCTCGTAGTAGTCGTACACGGTAACAGTGGCAGGTTTGGTATTCTTCACGACATTCACTTGATTAATGCCGAACTTGAAACAAACACCGTCTGATTTGATCTGGTGGGAAACAAACAATGATGTGGTCATGATTCGCTATCCCAGGCAAGACGGGGAAAAAATATGGTCATGATACTAAGCAATTATTGGATGAGGTTTTTGTGATCTCCAGAATAAACAATGTCGAGACAGGTGGAATCAGGCGAGGCCGTGAGGCCGAGCCTGATTCCACTTGGCGAGACATTGTTTATTCTGGAGATCACAAAAACCGAATTCAATAATTGTTTTATTATACATTGATTCAGTAAAAATACTTTTATTTCTGTCAAGCAATTTATTTTACACAAGCGCCTTGTTAAAATAGGAAAACGCTCTAGTCCTATGATGCATTGCGCGCGTATCAAGAATCAGCTAGCTGATTCTTGAAGAATCAGCATGCTGATTCTTGGATACCCTCAAAGTGCGTGATTCCCAAAGTAAAGCGCGCGCTCTTAGCCAATCAGAATCGATATAGCGAGTACAATGTATAATAATAGATGATGTCAGGAGTCCATTGCTATGAGTGATTATCTTTCACATTGCACAGGGATTTCTGCAGAAACCCTTCAATGGGAAAAGCTGAATTTCCCATGGTAGTTGAACGGGAAGTGTTCGGATTTCCGGTGGCTATCCATGTGACCACTCCGGACATTTCCCATGCTGGTGACTTGGGAAATTCAGTTTTTCACATGGATGGGTTACAGCAGAATTCCGGTGTTAGTGGAGGACTGTCGGCTGCCGCTAGACCTGTCGGCTGTCGCTAGAATATTGGCCCCCTTAACTGTTATGCTCGCCCCACCCTCCACCTCCCTTTTAACAATCAGCAAAAATATGCTAGTTGTTCTAGCACAATCCCAAGCCTATCCGCTACGAGTATTCTCTCGATTATGAATAAAAGGGTTTCAGCAGGAAATGTGATTCTACAAATATCACATATCCCACTGTGAATCAACTCAGACGATGATGGTGATGACGATGAGCTCGAGCACCTACCTCATCAAAATACAGGATGACCTTGTTTGCTTCAGTTTCGTATCTCCTCAGCCCGAGATCATGACGATTGGTCAGCTGAAACCACAAAAAAAACAGGTAGATCCTTCATATATGGCACACTATAGTGTCCTCCGGAAATATATCCCCATGTCTTATAGAACGAGGATAGGGAAAAAATTCCGCATAACCAATGCCTTTATGCATGCAGATCATGCTGTATGTAAATAAGTCATTTGCGCTTACTTCAGGGCCGGTCTTACGTGCTCTCTTAGTCCACCATGAGGATGAGGATTTCAATTGTTCACGCAAACATTTTACAAGTAAAGCTTTGTTAAAACAAAGACATAAGAATAAGAACGAAAGGTTTAATGCACTATGTTTCGGAGTCCTCACGACTCCATTGTCAAGTGACTACAGAAATAACATCGAGATACCATAACGCGCAAATAACGAGATACCATAACGCGCAAATAACGATACCATAACGCGCAAATAACGAGATACCATAACGGGCGCAAAAAGTCGGGCATTGGGGACGCAACTGGGCAATAAGTCCCTTTATTATATAGCTCGTGTTTATTCGATCAAAGCGCGCGCTCTGATTGGTTCTATCATGGTCACGTGGCGATCTAAAAATCCAATGTAGCCCGCGCGGGCTACAATTAAAAATTGTTGCCCGCGCGGGCGACATCGCTAGAGCGAGAAATTTCGGCGGATAGTTTTTTATGATTTTTACCGTATTTTCTTTTTGCTATATAATAAAAGACTTAATCACTGCACCCTCGGGAAACAGCGAGTTTTGTTTTCCCGAGAATCTCGATGGTTTCCCGAAACGAAGACATCGAGATTCGAGGAAAACAAAACTCGCTGTTTCCCTCGGAAGCAGTCACTAAGTGTATAGTGTGCTCGGGTGTCAAGGCCCGTAGCTCGCATTCTTGGAGGGGGTTAGTTCCTATGGGCCTGACCTACCGCCCTGTCTCTCAATTGTGGTGGGGGCAACAAGTGCGAACAATGGCTACGGAATGATGCCAGAACATGAAAAAGAAATGAAAGTGGAGGCTTCTCAATAACCAAAGATGAGGTTTTCTATTAACTTACTCTATCTAGTGACTCGTCATCTGCCTCGAATCCAGACACGAGTTTGGCCTCGATCACCGCCATGTTCGAAGCGTCCTCCTTCAACCATCTGCAGAGAATAGAAAAGTATTAATATCAAGTAAAAGAGGATAACATATAAATACTATAATAAATATTTTTTCTGATGCATAGCCAGGGAAGTAAATCTCCCGGCCGAAACAGAGGACATTTTCTTTCTGTTCGTGGTCGCAACTCACTTTAGTCGATAAGATGATCTAGAAAAACAATTCTTAAGTGTCGATTTACTTGGCGGTCTTTCAAACGCCACACCGAAAGAACGATGATTCCTACTATCTACAGCGGAGGCAAAAAAACCCTCAAATAAAGGTGCATTGGTCAAGTTTTTATTGTATTCCTAAATGTGGTTGTGATTTGATATAAAAAAAAATAATAAAAAGGACCATACTTCCAGACGTAATGCTGAAGCGCCGTATGGCGTCCGTGGGTACGGCTCTTACGCCCACGCCAGAGATTTCAGCCCTGACAGTCGCTATCCTTTGTGTTGAATTGCTCATTAGCGGCCCATACCTAAGGGTGAGGGAACGCCCGGCCACCAGACCATAGATAGACGCCCCTTGTACGAGTAGTGAACAAATGTATTTTCCGCTGGTATTCAAGTGATTATCAGCTAACATTGTCTTAGACAATTCCCTTCAGAACTGTTAGCAACTTCTGATTGGCTCTCAGATCTATATAATCTTATCAGAGATTATTGTTCGTTCTCTCTCTCGCATTTCTCTGTGACCGTTATTGCTGGAGGTTTACTTTTGGTTTTCACAGGTGACAGATGTCGGACAAAGACGATCAAGACGAGCGATTATTCACCGCGGGACATTCTCAGCAAAGCGGTGGAACCTCAACACAGTCTCAAGTCGGCGAACCTACGGTGCAACCCCAGGTCCAGCCTCAGCTAGTGGAACAAGTGTTTTCCATGTTCAAGGGTTTTCTCGATAGTCAGCTCGAAGCGAAAGGCCGCCAACTCACTTCCAAGACAGAAATCCAGAAGCAAATAGAGAAACTCAGCCACAAGGGTAACAAAAACAGTTTGAGTTTAATGCTGAAGTAAGTTCCCTGCTTTCTAACATAGACGAAAACCGCGATAACCCCAGCAAAGTGCATTCGCTTGTGCGTGAAGCACAGGACGTTGTTAAGAAAAGACAGAAACTTATAAAAATAGCAGATAGGTCTAAAGACGGTTGGGCTGTCGTTGAGGAGTATGAGTCCGATGACTTGGCTTCGAACTCTGAGGATGAAAAGCGTCTGCGTAAGGCAAAGAATGTCGTCCAAAACGAAAAGCGGAACGAGTCAAACGCGACAAGAGACCTAAGCTTGACACTAATTCTCCTGCTAATCAGCTTTTTCGTGGTAAGACTATTAAATGTTCTTAATTATACTTTGTTATGTCTCTTGTCACTTTGGATGCCTGAGTATCCAACCATATAAACACTGTTGTTTGTCGTTCATTTTGCATTTAAGTGCAAAATATTTTACGTTCGTTTGAGCGTAGCGAATTAGAACGTAAATGTATTTTCCGCTGGTATTCAAGTGATTATCAGCTAACATTGTCTTAGACAATTCCCTTCAGAACTGTTAGCAACTTCTGATTGGCTCTCAGATCTATATAATCTTATCAGAGATTATTGTTCGTTCTCTCTCTCGCATTTCTCTGTGACCGTTATTGCTGGAGGTTTAATTACCCACCCGCCCACCCTAGAGTCATTGTATTTTAGTATTTTCTAACACTCGAAAATGTATGTATTTTCGTTGATCTTCACAGGCCGCTCTGCAGACTTTAGTGCAAACAGGTGCTTCAGATGCTCCCGCCTCGGGCACTGGATCAAGGACTGTCCTTTTGCATGGTCGACCAACCAATCCTATGCAGGTTACACAACCCTTAATCGCTCCGGTTTCCCATATTCAAGCGTACCCCGAGCTTCTAGTCCTACAGGAAGAGGAAGGGCTCTCCTCGACAAGCCAGCTAAATGAAGAATTATATGACGACCAAGATTTCTATGAGGTACCATACGAATATGAACATTTGTCTAATGCGAAAAATATTCAAGTGAAAGGGAATCTAAGAAGGAACATTGAATTTTGGCGCTCTATTGGCACTTCAGAGTTTGTATTAAATATTATCGAGCACGGTTATCAATTACCGTTCGAGGTGCTTCCCGCGCGTAGTTTCAGTAAAAACAATAGATCCTCTTTGGATAATACTGAATTCGTGTTAGACTCGATTATGGAACTGTTAAATTCAGGGCGTGTCTTAGAGGTATCTTCGCCGCCACATGTCGTAAACCCATTGTCTGTTTCAGTACAGCCTAATGGCAAAAAGAGACTGATCCTCGATTTGCGCATTGTCAACAAGCATCTTATTAAATACAAATTGAAGTATGAAGATTGGAAAATTGCACGTACTTATTTCCACAAGAATGCCTACATGGTTTCGTTTGATCTTAAAAGTGGTTATCATCATATAGAGATACACCCAAAATTCCAAACGTTCCTTGGTTTCTCGTGGTATTGGCCAGGACATAGTTCACCTAAATATTTTTTTTTTTCCGTTTTGGCGTTCGGCTTAGCAACCGCGCCTTATGTATTTACTAAGTGCTTAAAACCACTAGAGAAGTTTTGGCGTATTCAAGGTATAAAAATGGCACTTTTTCTGGATGATGGCTGGATAATCGAGGACACTCTAGAACATTGCAAGACTGTGTCAGATACCGTTAGAACTGATTTATATAAGGCTGGGTTCATAGTTAATGAAGAGAAATCTATATGGCAACCGTGTCAAGTAATTCAATGGCTGGGCATTATTTGGAACACTATTGATGCAACCATTCATATCTCTGATAGAAGGCTTATTGCCATTGAGGATCATATTAATAAAATTCGTAAATCGAATTACATCGCTGCAAGGGAATTGGCTTCGTTTGTCGGGAAAGTAATATCTGCTGGAGCAGTCTTTGGAAACGTATCCAGAATTATGACTAGACATTGTGCTATGTCAGTCGCGGCTGCACAAGACTGGGACACTAAATTCATGCTTGACGATTATTGCATAAGAGAATTAGAATATTGGAATGAGAATGCGCGTCGCTTGAATTTAAAATGTTTTGAATCTACTCCTATTAGTTCCCATTATCTGGTGTATTCTGATGCAAGCGCCACTGGTTGTGGGGCTACTATGAATTTAGATGGGAGAACAAATTTGTCATAAACAATGGGATGAGAACGAGTGTACTCGTAGTTCTACATGGAGGGAACTATCGGCAATTGAATATGCACTTAATTCATTTATGCCTATATTTAATGGTTGTTATATCAAGTGGTTCTCCGATAGTCAGGCTGCATGTCGCATAATACAAGTGGGCAGTATGAGAAAGGATTTACATCGTATAGCTGTAAACGTATTCAATGTATGCGCCATTAATAAGGTGGAACTGGAAGTTAATTGGTTACCTAGAACGGAAATTGAAAGAGCTGATTTTATTAGTCGGATAATTGATATAGATGATTGGCAGATATCTAAAGAGTTCTTTGACACGATTGACGCCGCGTGGGGTCCCCATACCGTAGACTGTTTTGCAAATTATTATAATTGTAAAATTTCAAGATTCTTTTCCTGGCATTGGAACCCTGGGACCGCCGGAGTTGATTTCTTCGTACAGAATCTGAAAGGGGAGAACTGTTTGGTTGTTCCGCCAGTTACTCTTATCGGCAGAGCCATTCATTACCTCTACAAAAGAAAAGTTACAGCTACCCTGGTTGTCCCGTTTTGGCCATCCTCTTACTTCTGGCCTTTGCTGTCTAGAACGTTCCGCGGATTTATTTTAGACTGCATCCAAGTGAAAGGCTCGGATATTCTTAGGCAAGGACGAAATACGAACTCAATTTTTGGTTCAGCCAGGTTCAATAGTGATATGGTAGCTATCAGAATGGACTTTCGTATAGAATCTCATTTATAAGCCCTAGAATTATTTAATAATTTTCACCGTGTTATTGGCCTTATGAACGGTATTTACGATAATTATCAATAGTTACGCGCTCTGACTATCAACATCGTTTAATAAGTCTGTCATGGTTTAAATGGTTTAGGATAATAGATTTCCCAAGCGTGATGTATTATTGTGTGCGCTATTGTTTGCATGTGCCACACGATTGTTGCATGGATCAGTGAACGAGGCGCTCGTAAAGCGCGGATGAAAGCAAGCCAAATAGTGTATTGGCATTCAATTATCAGTCTATGGCAAGAGGGTGTAATAGTAAAAAAAAAAAAAAATACTGAGTATGATGTATCACAGTGATTACGCAGAGCGTTGGCAGGATGCCTAAGGATACGAGATCCTTTAAGGACGCGGGTCCAGGATAAGATGTACGCCCTTCGTTGGGGCACTCAAAAAAAAAAAAAAAAAAAAAGAAAGAAAAGAAAGAAAAGAAAAAGAAGAAAAAAAAAAAAAAAAAAGGAAGCTTCTTAGTACTTGTGGGTATTTTTGTCTTTTCTCGTCTATATTTTCAGATTCTGCAGTCCTGTCAGGGCTGGGACATTCTCCCTTCAAGTTTAGCCAACATCAGAAGCAGAGTGCTGGAGCTGGGTATGAAATCAAAGGCTGATTCTACGGCAAAAAGATACACCAAGAGATCAAGAAGTTCATCACTTGGTGTAGGAATGTTAGTTTTAAGATTTCATTACCAGTACCGATTGCTCTTGTGACTGCTTATCTTACAAAGATTTATGAAGACTCTAAGTCCTATGCAGCAGTAGTTCTCGCGCACGCAGCCTTAAAATGGTTTCATTCATTTGCGCCAGAGGTTCTAAAAAAACCCTCTTGATAGTCCGCTTTGTCACAATATTTTAGAGGCTGCGAAGCGTTTGAAAAACCCAGTACAGAAAAAATCGCCTATAACACCGTTAATGATACGCAAAATCATCGATAGGTATGGAGAGATTGATGCAAATCTGAAGAATTTAAGGATATCATGCATTTGTTCTATTGCGTACGCAGGATTTTTTCGATTTGATGAGCTAAGCAGAATAGCGCCAGCCCATATTGAATTTACACAGGAGTATGTAAAAATTTTTGTTCCAAAATCTAAGACCGATGTTTATCGTGAAGGCAGGCATGTATACATCAAGAGATTATCGTCTAAATATTGTCCGGTAGCTTTATTGGAAGATATATTCACCTTGCAAATATGGAAACGAACGACATTCTACCTATATTTAGACCGCTAACTTTAGTAAGCGGTCTAATACATATAAATTGCGCGGTAAAACTTTATCATATACACGCTGCCGGGAAATTTTTAAGGAATGTATAATGTCTATTGGATATGATCCGAAATGTTATGGATTACATAGCCTTAGGTCTGGAGGAGCTACATCTGTTGCAAATAGTGATTGCGGAGGTCCTGTATCAGACAGACTGATCAAGCTTCACGGAAGATGGAAGACAGACACTGCCAAAGACATGTACATTCTAGATGACGTAGGGAAAAGACTAGAGATATCAAATAAGTTAGGGTTATGAAGATTTATCATTGTTAAAGAACTGTCAAATAAACACGGTCACTTTGGATGCCTGAGTATCCAACCATATAAACACTGTTGTTTGTCGTTCATTTTGCATTTAAGTGCAAAATATTTTACGTTCGTTTGAGCGTAGCGAATTAGAACGTAATTAACACTTCTCTTACATTTGTCGAGATATTTATACCCGAAATGGGATCCAGTACATCCATGTGGGACGTGCTTTTTCTCTATTTATTTAGGTGAGTTCACATTTGAGCGAAAAACTTGTATTGGGCATTTCCTCCTTCATTCGCTAATGATTATACAGCATGTTTCCATTGGAATTAACAATTTAAGGCATGAAATTGCTCCAATTTGTTTCCAACGATTTGCGCATGCGCAAAAACGTTCTAATGTATTACCCTCTCTGTCATGCAGATTTTTATCATGAACGAAATACGTACAACATAATTATAGCAATTGTGAATACTCAAGCGAATATCATAAATACAACGGACTGATTGGTCGAGAAATATTTGTGGGTAACGGCAGCAATTTGAGCTTCACAAAGCGAAAATGAATTCATATCAAATTTCATACTTTCAAGAAAAATGCGAAAAAACGTTCAGAATTCCCAAACAGACTGCGAAATCTTTACCTCGCTATGCGAAAATTAATGATCATTATGCTCAGTGTAAAGATATACAAAGAAGCTATCTATCTTTTCGCATATGGGGACCCATTTCGCGGCACTAACGTTCCATTTCTAATGTTATTTATTCATTTTTCCTGAAGAATTATAGTAACCCGAGACATATTGGACATACCTTGCGCAAATACTCAGCTCCAGGGGCTGACACAACTCCTCCCCGGCTTCCGACACTTCGCCGCTCGCAAGTGACTTAGAAGTGCGACGATCGACGCTGACTTTGAAGTGGAAAGCAGGCTCCTCTTCTACTTCATGAATATTGTAGGACACGTCCGCCTGTAAAAATGATAAATTTAACACCTGATTCACATGTCAAAGTATCGTCTTTCCGATCGGTCAGATTTATAGTGCACACCACTATAGGAAGAGTGAACTAGCAGGCTATCAGTATATCAGATCATTGGTATAGAGCAGATTGGGTATGACTGTGAAAGTGCCGCGACACAGTGCGGCACTGTCGCGGTCGCGTCACGGAACCTGGCCTGCTGTAGATACGGAATGAAATCGCGTAGTCGCGGCACGGTCACGGTCGCGGCGCGGCACAACTTTGTCGCAGCACTTTTCACAGTCATACGAAATATACTCTATCACAAATAACGTACCTGTACAAGGGCACACCCTCGCCAAAAGCATCTATTGGTATTGAAGCGGGAAGCAGGTCTGACGGGATCTGTGGGACATTATTATAGCACCATGAGCAATTTGAAATTATACAACAACACTTATAAAACTTCGTCTCGTGGCGTACGTTTTTGTCCATGACATGCTGTGACGTCATCTAGTATAGTACAGACGTATGAAAAACGTAGATCTATTTGTTAACAAATTGAAAACATGGAGATTGCACACCCCGCCTGGACAAGCTACCCCTAGATTCCCAAACCATGCCTAGTACACGTTGCTTCGGGAATCGGTCGCTGAAAGCACGGAAAACAACAAAAAAAGAGATGGGATTCTTTGTGTGACCACCAAATAATGGCGCTCGACTACCGAAGACCAAGTCCCAAAGCGACCTTTTTTGAAATACATTCCCAACATTGGACATTCATTGAAACCACATTAACGAGAGAGGAACAAAAAAATCGACAGAAACTTTCATTGGTTGTATTAATTTAAAGCCTAATCGTGGACCCCTTTATGTAACGTACGTACCCGAACTCTTTGCATTACAAGTCTATTGTTCTCTGTAACGCGGAACTGATGGAAGAAGTTTCCACTGGGAGAACCGACGTCAATCCTCATCCGGGCTCTGTCGCCATATACAAGACCAGCGTACAATGACAGGGCTTGAAGCGCCACACAGGTATCCTGAAATTAGAATAGTTCATTGAACACAGGTATCCAATATAAAGAAAGTGTTGTTGTTTTTTACGAATCGGCGCGGGCGTCCTGTGATTTTTCAGCCAAACTCTGCACCAGGCTGTTTAGTTGAGAAATAAACAAAATAACAAAATGGTGATCAAATGCAAGTTCTAGTGAGCTATCCTGCTTTTTTTTTCCGCTTTGATACAAGCCGGGAAAATACTTTCAGACCGTTTCAAACAAGGTAAGGGGGATTTTCTATTAAATAGGGACATTTTACAACGTCGGAATGTCGACATTTTTGGTGTAACTTTCTTGATATGAAAGAGATAATGATGTGGCAATCTCAATTTGCGGGATACCTGTGTTGATGAAAATCCTCCCAAAGCGTTTCTCTGTTGCGTGAGCCATCTCACCACAGGTAGCACCTCAGCTAGCACATTACTGTCACTGCCATCACCAATCAGAGCCATCAGGGCGTATGACGTCATCTCTATGTTAGTCGCGCGTGCGCGATGATAAGGAGGTGACCAAAACCTAGGGCCAGACTTCTTGGCGGAGGACTCCTTCTTTTCCCAGTACATCAGTCCATCTGTGGATCGGATGACATCATTAGTAACCATGGTAACTGGATATCAAGTAGATAGCCTGAGTAGCAAGTGTTCCCCGTGGAGTTTTAGGGCAGAGAATAGACTCAAGACAGGGATCCCAAGGGGGCGTATCTCAAAATGGCGATCTTTGCGGGCATGCGTTCCTTTCTTTTTCTCCCCTACCTCTTCCCTCTTTATTTTTCGCGCGGCCCAAATCTCGCACGAGTTTCTCTGCTCGAAAACGTTTTCCTAAAATGTTCTTATATGGGAGTTTCTACTAACCAAATTTTGAATTCAAGCGAATTCATCCGAAAAGTTCATCAAAACTTGTTGATTTTGGAGAGAAACATTTTACTAACCCGCGTTACGCACAAGTTTGACTAAACGACTTGCTGATATAGCTGAATAGCCCAAGACAAAAGCTTACATCCTGTTGGCACCCAGTTCAGATCATGTGATGATTCCTTTGGGTAGTTACGTTTTAATAGCTTATACGTGTGAGTTTATTCAGAGGTCTTGCCGGTCAGCACATACCTTTTTGGATGGCTTTAGACTTTAGTCTCTTAATAAACTCGCCGCGGTCTGCGTGAGCGGTGATTGTGTGAGCATACGCGAGGATTGCGTTACTGTACGAATCTGTCACGGTATTCTTCTTGGAGGAGATGCATGTCATGGCTTTGTTGATTGCCTTGTGCTGAAAGAAGTCAAACAGAGAACTCTTATGATCAGAAAATGCTTAAAGAGCCCTAGTCAGCCACTCCTTTGTTATTGTTTTCAGTCGATATTATACAACGAATTAAGCGTAGAAATCTTGAAATAGTCTTCTAAAAACAAAGTTTTGTTATTCATTTATCGAATTCTATCGAAAATATTGCACTACATCCCCAAAATCAGCCGATGGAAATGGATGCTTTCTCTGTCTTGGTATGTTGCTAGGATGACAAAATGGAGGCTGACAGAGGCTCTTTAAGACGGTGCCATAAAAATGAACTAAATTCGCATCTTGTGACTATATGTTACTGCGATTTTCATAATTCTGCGAACTCTACACCGACCAACAAACCGCGGTTTGGCTTCCGTCAGTCAAATGAGTGAACAACTATGGGTGATTTGTTGGATCTCTCGAACTGATAGGGGCTATCGAGGCTTCAAAACACAATTTTTCACTATAAAATGCAAACCAAACTAAAAAAAACACGCGTGAAAAGGTTTGATTGACGGAAGCCAAAATACATACATACATACACTTTATTTAAACACGGTTATAAAACGCAGTTTGGCGCTCGGAAAATCAAGTGGGAGTTCGCAGAATTATGAAAATCGCAGTAAATGTAAAACTCATTTGGGGTCATTGAAATCCGCAATCCGTTTCTAAAATTGTTATATGTAAGTTATCGGACAGTCGCTGGCCTTTAGAACGCCATGTGTCCGTTGTATGGACACATCTGGATATTTCGATGGTAAAAAAAAAACAGAATATAGAGAATAACAGGCGCGTTTGACTTACCAAAGGAGATAAACCAGCTTCTATGAGGGATATAACCACATACGCGGTCAGCGTGACGTCAGAGCTCACTCCTCCCTGGAAACAACCAAACAAGAGTAGTTAGGAAAAATAAAGAAATGGGAAAGGAAAGGAAAGGAAAGGAAAGGAATGGAAAAGGAAAGGAAAGGAAAGGAAAGGAAAGGAAAGGAAAGGAAAGGAAAGGAAAGGAAAGGAAGGAAAGGAAAGGAAAGGAAAGGAAAGGAAAGGAAAGGAAAGGAAAGGAAAGGAAAGGAAAGGAAAGGAAAGGAAAGGAAAGGAAAGGAAAGGAAAGGAAAGGAAAGGAAAGGAAGGAAAGGAAAGGAAAGGAAAGGAAAGGAAGGAAAGGAAAGGAAAGGAAAGGAAAGGAAAGAAAGGAAAGGAAGGAAAGGAAAGGAAAGGAAAGGAAAGGAAAGGAAAGGAAAGGAAAGGAAAGGAAAGGAAAGGAAAGGAAAGGAAAGGAAAGGAAAGGAAAGGAAAGGAAAGGAAAGGAAAGGAAAGGAAAGGAAAAAGGAAAGGAAAGGAAAGGAAAGGAAAGGAAAGGAAAGGAAAGGAAAGGAAAGGAAAAAAAAAAAAGGAAAGGAAAGGAAAGGAAAGGAAAGGAAAAGGAAAGGAAAGGAAAGGAAGGAAAGGAAGGAAAGGAAAGGAAAGGAAAGGAAAGGAAAGGAAAGGAAAGGAAAGGAAAGGAAAGGAAAGGAAAGGAAAGGAAAGGAAAGGAAAGGAAAGGAAAGGAAAGGAAAGGAGGAGTAGTAGAGATGAAAGGACGTTACGACACCCTATGTCTGCTGCACGAGTGTCCCGTCACAGGAACCCAGTAAATATGAACTGACGCTTTTGCGCAAACGATTACTGCAGCATAGGAGTACTGTCCCGTGTCGTGTCTAAGTATTTTGATTGGTTGATCAAAAGAAAAATTGCGACCATGTTTCTCGAATATCTGGAAGTTTTGGTGAATTTGCCTAGTACATTTGCTAAGGTATGAGGAAAGATACTTGCAGATCTTCCCGAAAATGTAAGCCAAGTCGATAGTTGATTTTCTTGATATGTTACTGAAACTGAACTAGCGTACTTGCTTTAACACTTTCGTTATCCAACCTTCAAGACAAACCGCGCTTCCCTTGGTCTTATTCACTAACGGTCTCATAATGATATGATTATGATTAGTAGAGGACATTATCGCATGTGATACCTTTAGGGCCTTGTTAAAAAGTCGCCCGTACGGTTTGAAGCATCCTGTTTCCAGTTGTTTTCTCAATATCCATTGCGTGGTTGCTTTCAGCTCATTTTCGTCAATGTAAATAAACTGACGCGCTTGCGCAAACGACCTCAGCACAAACGCAGTGAGCCTGTAAGTGAGAATGAATACCGTTATCAGGGCAACGAAAGAATAAAACGGCACGACATAGATATTGGTAATTCATCAGAAATGCGATGCTTCCCTCGACCCTTCAGGGTTCACACAAGAAATAACTTTTCCATCCCGAGAGAAGTATTAGTTTTGTTTTCCCGAGAATCTTGATGTTTCCCGAGACGAAGTCGAGGGAAACATCGAGATTCGAGGGAAACAAAACTGGTGTTTCCCGAGGGAGTAGTCATTAAGTGTTTTGTTATATAGCAGAAAATATACTGCAATTATTAAGTCAAAACAAATGTATTTAAAAAATGAAAAGAGAAGTTACAAAGTTTGCGCGCGACTGCACCATGTAAAGGGAAAACACTCATAAACAACACAATTTTCTTGCATTAGCAAAAACTTATCAAAATTAACAAAGGTTTTTAAAAAGACTCGCGTGTTTACAATAAACTTTCTCTTTTTCCCCGCTCTCAAACGCGACGCGCGAAAGCAATATTCCCCGACCAGTCAATAATTTTTCGAAATATTGACTGATCGGGGAATATTTGATTTGTACTTCACCACGTGACCTTGATTTAGCCAATAAGAGCGCGCGCTCGGTTGGAGTGAGCACTCGCTATATAACAAGAGAACATATTAACTAAAAGTATGAAGTAAAACATCAGTGGTAGCCCACAGCCTCATTCCTTATTTAGCTCACTTACCATAAGCTTCCTTGCTTGTCCCGATTACCAAAGGCGCTATATGAGCCGTTCTTCCGTTTGTACGTTAACTCTCGCTGGTAACCTGTGGGAAATGAACGGCAATTGTTAGCGCCATGAACAACTGTTTCGGAATAAGAGGATATTTGTCGCCCCATGCAAGGGAATTCAAGACCTTCTGGATTAAAGATCCCAGCCCCTGGATTCCAGATTTCTAGAGACCGGGTTCCAATAGTTGGATTCAAGATTCCAAAGCTCAAAGGAAGTTAGATTCCGGATTCCATTCAGTTGTACAGATAGCTCCTGTTTGAGGTCCTCAAGCAAATCACACTTGTTGGTAGCCTGAATTTCTGACATACAAAATAGGTCCCCCGAGCCAAAAGCTCACAAAAAGTTGATTCTTGATTCCATAGACCGGATTATGGATTCCACTGGAGTGAATTCCGGATTCCAAGCTCACGAAAAGTTGGAATCCGGATTTCCTTACATGGGATTACTTGGAATTACTGACAGCAGTATAGCGATGGGGTAGGGTGGTGAGGCGGAAAATAACGGGGAGGGACAACGGCCGTTGCCATCGCCCATGCGATAACTCTCCTCCAACCCCTCTCCACTTCAATAGCTACGTAGATATTAGGGGATCTAGTATTACGTCTAATTTAACTAGAGAGCGACCGCCCATGAGCAAAAGACCTTGCAGGGCAGGTTACTAGGAGAATCATTCGCCGTTTCACATTTTTCAATTCAGATATCTATTTGTACCGATCCATAGGAACATTAGCGTACTTATGCTGGTCGGCAAGGAGACGCCGCGATAATTGGTATCCATAGTGCGCCAGTTGCCAAGGAATCCCGTGGATTAGCGTGCTGATTGGTTCTCACCTGTCCGGAGATACCCCACTGCTGTTTCTTGTACGTCGCCTGTTAATTGATGTGTTGTGTTCAAGTAGCGCATGATGTAGATATTCGGCGCAAACTTCACCATGTTCTGTTCTCCACAGCCCGTGGGCAGTCGCAATAACCCGTCTAAACCGGACAAACTTGGTCCCATCAAATCACCTGAGCAGAAGCAAAGAACAACAAAAAACAATACACGTATGAGAGGGGTATGTGCTCGACTAATAGCGGAGCTCCTTAGCGGCCAAAGGCCGCAGAGCGGAGCACCATAGGTATCGCAGGAAAAATACAATAGCTCAAAGTATAACTCGATATACGATCGACTTCGTTTTTCATGGTTCAGCGGTATTCCCATGAGTACCGTGGGCGCGTTCGAGCGTGTCTGCCTGTCCAATATACCACAGGCAACCCCTGAAACCGTCTCTCATTTTGGCGGGAAAATACTGCGCGCCTGTGAAAAAATATGTAACCGGGAGCTCCGCTTTTAGCCGGTGGCTAAATCTATTAATATTAATGGGTACACACACTCGTCAAGTAAACATGTTTCATTAAATATTTAGAGCTACATAACTCTAAAGACTGAGATTTATTTTGTAAAAGAAAATTGCGGTTTTACCTATAGTCGACAGAGTAGCGTAGACGGAGCCATCTACAATGTTCTTTGGTAGAGAGATTTTCATCCGATCTGAGAATATTCCTTCGGAATCTATAAAGAAAAACAAATTGTCTGGTCCTTAACGGGGCAAGTGGTTGGTGGCGGAAAAGAGGGAGTCAGTAGCATGTAAGATAAGAGCGCATACTTTTGGCTTGCTTGAAAACAATACTAGTGACTTTCAATGCTTATACCCTTACCTTTAGGACAAATAAAACTGCTGTAAGTATATTCACGTCGAACACCTTCGGGCTGGAATCAACAAACATCGATCATTATTGATAATGTGGGAGATTCTGAGTAACGGACTCTTAAAATAACCAATAGATAATCATCAAAAGAGCCTAAAAACATAAGTGTTTTACCTCTACCAGTAGCTTTCGCAGCACTGTGTCAACCACGCCCACTCTAGCTTCTTCTCCGGGGTCCTGACACTTGCTAGGGAGCGCGTCAGCGGCTTGTACCGTGAGAGGAATGCGACCGAGCTTGACTGGCGTTACAACAAACTTGACTGACTTGGCCTCGTTTGCGCAGACGCAGACGGATTGATTATCAGAAGATTGAAGAGTGAAGCCATCTGTCCTTGTCAGTGAAATGCGGATCTGTGTAACACATAGCGCCATAAGTTACGCAATCGTTTAAAGAAAGGCGTCGTTTTTTTGTCAATACCTACCCGTGCATAACGCGGGTTACCTGTGTAGACCAGGTTTAATTACTCGGCCTAGAAACGTTTTGTTTACCCTCCCCACCCTAAGTTTTTAGAGTTTATGTTTACCCACCCTGGCACTCCGTATTTTGGGATATCTAGCCCGCCAGCCGGCTCCCATGTGGTGTTATTTAGAAATATTTCGGGTTTCAGGATCCCTGTGGCGCACAAATAAAGTAAGGAACTGAGAGGGGCGGGTATTCCTCGCTTTTTTAGGTGGCCAACCACGCTGAACTCCCACTGGTACTTAAGGGAAAAGGCGGTTTTGCGATAGGTCAATGAATTCTCTTGCCACGGCAACAGAATCAAATGAACAAGCAACACACATCCTTTGCAATGGGAAAGTTACAATTACAAGGGAATGAAGACTTGTGTAACAGGCAAAGGTTGAAATTGCACAGCCACAAAATAGTAATCTATTAGTTTCTTTCACAAAATACCAATGAATGTCACATACAGCCACCCAACTACTTACCGTGATACAGCGTGACATGTAGTTGAAGACAGTACTAATAATGCTAACTTGCTCCCCCCTGATCACAGAGTACGGAAGCGTCAGGGAGACAAAGAAAGGTTTGAAGACGGTGAGGGAGGCCGGGGAGGACACGCCTATCCCGTGGGTGGTGGACATGGCAAACGCACTTGCGTACCAACTTGTGATGGTATCTGGCACATGCGCAGTCAGCACCTTCTTACCAGTTTTGTCACTGCAGAGAAAATACAAGATATTGTCATAATTTCAAACTGATGCACTTTTGGAATTCAATATACCATAGCAAGAGTGGATTACCAAGAGTTTCCATATTTACTATGTACGCCCGAATCACAGTCAGAAAAGTGTCTATTTTTAGAACTAGGTTTCCCGCTAAAATTCGTCATCCACAGGGTTCCCACCAATGTTTCTCGCCACGCGAAGAGTTGTGAGATCCAGCCTAAAATTAAATCACAGATCATTCGAAAAACCTTTAAAGTCGCAAAGATATTGTAGGATATTCTCTATTTTTGTGTGTGTTGGGTATACGATGAATTCAGGGGAATCAAGAGGGGATTCGAATACTTTCGCGCGCGAAATTCAAATCTAAAAATAGACACTTTGCTGACTGTGATGTGGACAAATACTGTACGAAAGATTCTAACTCTTGTTAATCTACTCTTGACTATAGTCATAATGATTTGGAATGTTTTTTATGAAGAACACTTAATTGCTAGATACTTCGATACGCGGGCTCCCTGTGTTTACTGAGTCCATATATATGTATCTCATGTCAGCGTCTCTATTTTGTTACATGAGTTCAGGCGTCCTGTGGCACAATTACGAAAGAGCCCGTCTGTGTTTTTTTAGTCCGCACGGGCTGCCTGTGGTTTTTCAAATCTCTTCACCAGGCCCTCGGGCCAAGAAACAACCAACAGTCGGCGTTCAAGGATCCGTCTTACCTTACCCATAATGCACTGCTCCGCCGCCATTTTCGATATCAGAGACTCGACAAAAAATGTTGAGGTTAGAGCATCTAACAGGTACAAGCGCAAAGAAAACTCGTAGTAGCAGAATTCCTTTGCATTATTAAGTTAGCAGTCTCGTACCCGGACGTTACTGATTTTTTGCGTTTTTTTGCGGTGATTTTTCCAATCGATATCTCTATGTTTTGGAGCCGTAGGCACTGGGAATGAGTACTGGACACGGCGCGCAATGAATCATGGGAAATGTGCAATTCATTATCCCACAAACCTTTGCGCACCCTAAGCGTCTGGGTACGAGGCATTCTCGAACCCAGAGCTCCCCGGCTCGTCACCTCGCGGGGGAGGCTCTGGTGACAGCCACTGGCGCATGCGCGAGATTTAATACAGAGCCGCTGAGAGAAAGACCTTTCAGCGCATGCTCCAACGTTCAAAATTAGCCAATCAGCGAAGGTCCTCAAATGGATGACACCAGAGCCTCCCCTGCGAAGTGACGAGCCGGGGAGCTCTGTGTACGAGAATGGGTCCGAGGATGTTAAATCAGTTTCTGTTGGTAATGAATCGTGAACAAGAACAAAGCAATGCATTATGGGTAGAGTGAGACGGCCCCTTTAAGATGTCTTTACTCTCGCAACGAGTGTTGAAGTGTACGAAGAAAACACGGCTGAAATTCAGGCTACGATCAAGCAGAATCTTAGTCTACCTGACAGTCTCTTCCGTCCATAGCCAAGTCTCCGGGAAGTTTTTCCTGATAGGTGGGACAGTCCGCTTGACCTGGTTTGGCTTCTTCTTTCTGTTTGCCCCTCCCACGGGGGGTCCGGGTCGGCCGCCTCCTCTGCGAAGAGATAACTCCACAGTCTCTTCTGGCTGAGGACCAGCGGTCATTGGAATAGCAACTGAACAAAAACATAATAAAGGTGATACTAGCAATTATTGGATGAGGTTTTTGTGATATCCGGAATAAACAATGTCGAGACATGTGGAATCAGGCGAGGCCGTAAGGCCTGACATATACACATCTATAAACGAGATGTTCGCCACTATCTTAGCCTGCTAGCAGACGTTGGAGGCTGTTTTTAAAGAGCCCGTGTCAGCCATTCCTTTGTTATTGTTTTTGTTCGATATTAGAAGACAAATTACGTGTAGAAAGTTTCAGATTTGATTTACCAAATTCATTCGATGAAATTGCTCTTTATTCTCTAAAACAGCCGATGGAAATGGATGCTTTCTCTGACTAGATGTGTTGCTGTGCTGTCCAAATGGCGGCTGACACAGGCTCTTTATAGTCGTTTTATGTCGAGAATCTCTATGCGGGCGCCATCTTGGACGCTTAAAAATTCGGTCTGACTCAACCGAGACCACCAAGATGGTGTCCGCATCGGGATGTACTGGGATTGGCTAACGACCTAAAAACAGCCTCCAACCCCAGGCTAGCAGGCTACCCCTATCTGTGTGATTGCTGTAATGAGGTTTAGCTACAAAATGTTTACTCATAGGTGAATAGAGCGGTTTTCACATGACTGTCGTGAGTAATTCGCAATTACTTTGTAATTACTCCTATAGGTTTTGTTCAGAATTGGTGTAATTACTTTGCGATTGGTTTCACGACAGTCATGTGAAAACCGCTCTAGTGAATCGATTAACTTACCAGGCCCAAGATCTATATTTCGGCCACGATAATCCGGACATGGCTTAGTTTCTATTGCTAAATCAGAGAAGTAGATGACTCCAATGTCCTGGAGATAGAAAAGAGATATACTATCGCATGAACAACATTCCGTCGAACTGGCAACTCAGGGACGGCGGAACAGTTTTGAAATTGGGAGGGCTCATTAGTAAGATTGTATGGCAAGATGGGAGGCCGAGTTTAGTGAAAATGCATGAAAACTTGGCAAAATTTGGAGGGGCTAAAGCTTTCCTAGCACCGACCCCAACCCTCCCCCCCCCCCCCCCCCCGGCTCTGCCGTCCTGCAAATGTATAGTCCTAAAGTGATGACGTCACAAAAACAAAATTTTCAATTTAGCACTATTTGTTCCTTGATTTCGAAAGGGCATATCGATTAAAAGCTACACACCAAAAATGAGGTGAATCGGTTGAAACGCGACCGAGATACGGCCCGCTGAATACATAATTTTCTTTAACAAATCATAAAGTTATGAACTGAGTCCAAAATACAGTGATTTGTTAAAGAAAATTATGTATTCAGCGGGCCATAGCACGGTCGCGTTTCAACCGATTCACCTCATTTTTTGCATGCAACGTTCTTTCGAAGTTGGTCTTTCATTATCCGTGGACTAAAATCTGGAATTCGACATTTTTCAAATTTGTGACGTCACACTTTATTACTCTCTGTGGAGCCCTGCTGTGGAGTATAACGGTAGGCCAGGAGCCCATCAACAGGAGCCTCCATCTACTCCACCAGGCCTTACCATATGCACAGGAGTAGAAGAATCTATTTTTAGATTGTGATTTTGAATTTTCCGCCTCAGGCAGATTAAGGCATGGGTCTCGTCTTCTTTATCAAAAATGTGAGGGGGTGGTCAAAATGTTGTTTATGATGTATCTTACTTCATGAAAATATTTACGTTTGTTACTTTACATAAACTGATGACATCAGAACCGACCTTGCATGTGTGACATTTAACCTTCTGGTGTCACGCAAGTATCCCTTTCATATTGTTTGGCTTAAAAGTCTGAGTTGAAAACCCCAATGAAACTAAACACCTTTTAACTTTTAACGTGTCTAATGGCAATGTCCTCAAAACTGCATCTGGATAATTAGGACTTAATCTATTTTTACTGAGAAAATAAAGAATTACTTACTCGACCCAGTCCCCTGAAAAATATAATCATGAATATTTAACGTATTTTAGAAATATCTTCAAATTTTCAGATGACAAGTTGTACATGTTGATAGCCTTAATCTATTAATAAGAAAAGGTTCCAAGAAAACTTGCGTTTAGCGCTCAGACTTTTGACAAATATGTTGACAATTCGAATTTTTGGTGT
This sequence comes from Scolanthus callimorphus, assembly GCA_033964015.1. Taxonomy (NCBI): domain Eukaryota; kingdom Metazoa; phylum Cnidaria; class Anthozoa; order Actiniaria; family Edwardsiidae; genus Scolanthus; species Scolanthus callimorphus. The sequence goes on from CM066924.1 coordinate 19,464,662, forward strand.
TAAGAAATGTGATAGGTCACGTGATGAGTTGATGAAGAGTGTACATGATTGTTATTGAAGATTTTATCCATACCGATCTTATGAACAAGTTATTCCCTTGTTTTGTGCATTTTCAAAAGGAGTTGACCACCCCCCTTAGTTTTAGGTCAAAATCAAGCATTGACCCATGCCTTAATCTACCTGAGGCATACACAGGCTAACATGTTTTTAAAAACGTAGTGTCGTTTTTACAAGAGACAAACATGACGGCATCCATTGGCGAAGTGAAAATCATGACAATCTGAAAAGTTGAGGGGCTCCGTGGGGGGGGGGTCCCATTTTTCTCGATATACGTACGTGAAACGCCTTGGACGAGTCCTCTTCGTTAGACCAGCCATATGGCATGATGGTCCGTCTCTGGCGCCTTAAGGGGACTGGACGTCTTCCCCACGGATGCCACCAACCACCGCATCTACGTCGTCTATACCCATAGGCCGGCCCAATGTCACGTGTCTTCAGGTACGACATCACCTAAACATATACACAGCCGCTTAGCATGATACAGATGGGATTCGTTTGGTGTTTGTCTATAGTGACGGTTTCTGAAAGTCTTACAGAAGATACTGAAGAAGGCCTCGCCTACCACCAAGGAACAGTTATGGTCTGTATAAGAACTAGGCAAGCCAACAGCAATTGCCAAGCATGCTGAGATGCAATTGGCTTCTATTGAAAATATTCGGGTATTCATTAGCTTTGACACAGCTTTCAGTTTTTCTGTGGTTTATCTAAGCGAGACATAGAGCGGATTTCAGATGACCGTCGTGTTTGCAATTGGTTTGCTTTCTCATTGGCTGTTTATTTCTATCAACCAATCAAGGAATTACTAGCCAATTGGTTCGGCTCCTGATTGGCTGGGCTGGAAACCATTCAGCAGTAAGTTGTAATATATTCTCACTGGGTCCCATTGTACTCTATATAAGATATGGGAGAAAAGGCCTGGCGGAGCCAAAGATGGCAATGGTTTGTAATGATTAACCACCAGATCTAAGGGTGAGCACGATGAGAGCAACGGCCACCACCAATACATTATAAGATTGTACTATATAGGTTATGAAAAAGGGGGAGGGAGGGTGGGGGAAAGAAAGCCAAGAGGCACCACCAGGTCTAAGGGAGAGCACAATGAGACCACAGGCCACCACTAATATGACGTCTCCCATAGACGTCATTCCGGGCGTTCGTTCTCAACCAACTGAGTATGTTAATGAGTTGATATCTTATATACGTACTGCTGGTCCCCAGTGGGAATAGTAATATATTCTCACTGGGTCCCATTGTACTCTATATAAGATATGGGAGAAAAGGCCTGGCTCCGCTTATCTGCCACTTAGGTGTGTGCAGGTTTGAACCCCTCTTACTATCTTAAACCTCTCTATAACTTCTACTAACTTCCACAATATCCCATAACTCAGAAATATCCCAAAACTCAAGGATCCCATAACTCAGAAAGATGTGTTGCACCGGTCCTAGGTCAAGAATTATTTCTTATTTTCAAACCAGTAAAACCCTGATTTATATACATATGAGACCTAATTCTGACAGTCATAGTGCCCTACAGAGCCCAACCCTGAAGACATAACACATGCATCCCCGATGCAGGGCCTGGTCTCCTCCCAAAACTCAGAATCTTAGAAAATATGATGACTTTGTACACTAGTCAATGAGTAGGGATGTATAGTGTAACAATTTACAGGCGAAAATGCTTAAGGGTTGCTGGGTCCGGGGCTGCACCCCTGCCGATATACACATATTCAAGCAGTTTATTGACATAAGAGGTTATGATGTAAGCTCAAGGGTACAACCCCAAACCCAACAAACCCAGAAATGCCCCGTCCGAGGACAGAGCACTGGACAAAATGTCCATAGGACCGAAGAAGATCCCTCCAGGAGTGTTGGGCAGAGAGTTACATATCATGAAAGAGTCTAATACATACGTTAACTTTGTTCGTCTAGTGAATTGTGTAAACAAAGGTGGGATAATCCTGATAGAACTAACACTTCACAAATCGGCATGCGTAACAAAGACAACTCGATATGATATATAATACAAGATTTTAGTGGCACTGGTTTCCTCCCAAAACTCAGAATCTCAGAAAATATGATGACCTTTTACAACTAGTCAATGAGTAGGGATGTATAGTGTAACAATTTACAGGCAAAAATGCTTAAGGGTTGCTGGGTCCGGGGCTGCACCCCTGCCCATATACACATATTCAAGCAGTCTATTGACACAAGAGGTTATGATGTAAGCTCAGGGTACAACCCCAAACCCAACAAACCCAGAAATGCCCCGTCCGAGGACAGAGCACTGGACAAAATGTCCATAGGACCGAAGAAGATCCCTCCAGGAGTGTTGGGCAGAGAGTTACATATCATGAAAGAGTCTAATTCATACGTTAACTTTGTTCGTCTAGTGAATTCTGTAAACGAAAGTGGGTCAATCCCGATAGAGCTAACAATTCGACATGAGTGACAAAGACAACTCGATATGATATATAATACAAGATTTTAGTTGCATTGCAAACAACTGGACAAACTTCATCAAAAGGGTAGTATAGCCCCATCCTAAGGGACAACACACTCCAGGCAGTACACTTTACTACTTCAGCACAATTATTTGCACCTCTCCACCTCTCTTGTGGGAGGCAAGGCCTGGTTTCCTCCCAAAACTCAGAAGGGTTATCCAGAAATTATCGCGCATGACTTTTGCCGTATGAGGTTTAGTAACAAATAAACCAATCTAAAAGGTAAAAAACAAAAAAAATACAAAAAATAAATAAAAATAAAAATAAAATAAAATAAAAAATAAATAAATAAAATAAAGTAAAAAATAAATGAAAAATAAAAATAAAAATTACGTACAATGTTTTCACAGTGTTGATTGCATGATCCGCTCGGATCGAGCTGTTTCCTAGGAGGTTAGAACAGGTGTTAACCCCACCTGTCACCTAAAATATTTTGTGCCAATAATGTTGCACATCGATAAAAATTCAATTGAAATCGACAAGTTATTTCTGTTGGAAAACAAACACATTTACTAAAACCAGTCTTCAATATGCAGTTTTAAAGAATTATGAAAAAAAACGACCTTATTATGGCAGATTGTCATAGCATTTACTTTCACCCTAAGGAATAACACACACTACCAAGCAGTACACTTTATTACTTTATTACTTTAGTACAAGATTATTTGTACCTCCTTGCGGGAGGCAGGGCCTGGTGTCCTCCCAAAATTTAGGAAGGGTTATCCAGAAATTAGTACAACCAAAATTTGAGGACCTTCGCCATAAGGTTAAGTAATAAGTATACCACGCTAAAAGTTAAAAATTTAGCGTACAATGTTTCCCCGGTGTTGATTACATAATCCGCTCGGATCGAGCTGTTTCCTAAGAGGTTAGCGCAGGTGTTAACTCCACCTGTCACCTAAAATACTATGTGCCAATAATAATGTTGTACTTCGATAAAACGTTCATTGAAATCTATCAGCTATTTCTGTTAGAAAACAAAGACATTCACTGAAACCAGCCTTCAAGATGCAGAATCATAAAAAAAGCCCTTTATTATGGCAGATTGTCATAGCATTTACTTTCACATTACCGCATTACTTTCGTCACGCTGGTATATCATAATCTTAAAAATACACTAGAATTTGAGCGACTTTTCGCTGGGCAGAACAACTCTGTAGCCAAACTCACACTAGAATTTGAGCGACGTTTCGCTGGGCAGAACAACTCTGTAGCCAAACTCAACTGAATAACATATTATCATCTTAAAGTACACTAGATTTTGAGCGACTTTTCGCTGGGCAGAACAACTCTGTAGCCAAACTCACACTAGAATTTGAGCGACGTTTCGCTGGGCAGAACAACTCTGTAGCCAAACTCAACTGAATAACATATTATCATCTTAAAGTACACTAGAATTTTTGAGCGACTTTTCGCTGGGCAGAACAACTCTGCAGCCAAACTCAATTGAACAATATAATCCTTGAAATACACTAAAATTTCAGCGACTTTTCGCTTTGCAGAACAACTCTGTCGTCAAACTTCTTTAAAACGCTGAGCCGAGCACATGCTAAGAAAAATACCTGAACCGACGAGAAAGCAACGTGGGAAAATAATTCAGGGCAACCGAATACTCACAGTACATCTTTGAATATAGGGAGAATATGTGTCCGGGCTTTCTAGGTCGGTTGCCGGGAGTTAAAGGAATCAGAACTTCCAAGCTGGAAACCAAAGCAAACAATACATTAAGAATGCAAAAATGAAACGCCAACAACGAAATTAAATACCGAATCTGTCGGATATACCCAAGGTTTATCTTGAGATGGATGGACTTGAGACGGATGGGGAAGTAGAATTGAAGAGACAGCAGGCAATGGTGTTCCTTCGTGGACGCTTCAGAAAGGGTGGCGAGTCAGGCTTGAACGGAGATTGCGACAGGAACACGTTCGAACACCAAGTTGAAGCTGAAGTGCAGACGACGCCAGTAGAAAATAAATAACTTGAGTGTTGATAGCGGGAAGAGAGGAGAGGAGACGACGAGAACAAGTAAATTTTAATTGTAGAAGTAGGTTGCGAAGTCTTGTGAAGAGTAGAGTGCAGACTTGAGTCGAACTGGAGGAACGTCTAAGACGGGCGTTCGTTCTCAACCAACTGAGTATGTTAATGAGTTGATATCTTATATACGTACTGCTGGTCCCCAGTGGGAATAGTAATTACTCTTGTTTCTGATTGGCTAGTGATTGCACAATTGCGTTTACTTTCACGATGGTCATGTGAAATCCGCTCTATAAGCAAGTGTGGTACTCATCACAAACAGGATAAACGAGGTTGAAAGAGTTCGCACCACGGGAACCTATTAGTATAAGATATTGATTCTCCTTTCTTTGTTCTTGTTTATTCTGATTGGTCTAAAGACTTGCTTTGGATTTTCTCAAGCAAGTCAAAATCTATCATGTTTTCCTATGTTACTAGTCAAAACAACTTTATGTGGACATGTCCCTGAGCTGATGCGTTTTGAAATTATGCTTTCATCACATTTTTTGCCGGGCAACAACCTGCGCAGATGTTAGAAGCTCGAGAGATCTTTTTCTAGATCTGATATACTGTATCTTTTAACATGGTTTTGTCCATGTATCTCACTAAAGGAAAATGATGACTTTTCTTAGTTTTGCTTATCAGGGCAGTGGCATGGTACTTGAGATTTTTCACCTACTGTTTTGAGAGTCACGCTCTTTGCATGTGACCTTATGCGGCTGGTGAGTATCTTAAATTTGAGTCTTTCTGTTGTGTCATAACCATTTGCTCTAGTAGGCGGCCGACTAACTGTCCTGCTCTAGCTACACCGTGCTGAAGAGACCCAAAAAGGTCGAAACAGCTGTCCACGGTTGCTTGTGTGCTTTCAGTTTGGACTCTATCATGCCACTGTCCTGTTAATATTTTTTGCGTAGTACCAGCCTTTCTACCTCATGTTATTCTTCATCTTTTTTTTCTCGTTTTCCCTAGGGGGTAGGGGGGAATCCTTACCTTGTCTTCTGTCAAGTCATTAGCCGATCGTAGCAAATGAACACTTTTGTCGACCGCTGACAGGGCCACTCGTGAACCTCGTGCGCCGGACAGTATGATGGTTACAGGCTGGCCAGGTTTTCGGACGGAATTGTTAAACCGGACGGACACCTTGCAAAAGTGGACATTTTGGTAAATACAAAAAACACGTTTCTGCTAATAAAACAACAACAACAACCGGATTTTTCCAGTCAAACAAACCTGATTTTCTAGTTTGTCTTCTATGTCCACTTCCGTACTGTCAGCCACAGTCTCATTGGTTTTAGTGCTCTCTGGGTCCCTTATGTAGAACACCAGGACCTTGATTGAAGGCATCATCTCTTGGGTTACCTGTGGTAAATGGGACACTTTAGTCGGTGAGTGGCTCTTAGAAACTTGCAGATATTCTAGAAACAACGCTCGTTTGGTAGCCATTTTGTTTTTGTCTGACCCCAAAGGGTCATGTGAAGAGAAAAATCACAGGCAGCCCAGTGTTGTAAAAAACAGTTTTTTTTTCTATATTTTTTCTAGCACTTACTTTAAATTTATTGAGCCGCTTGCAGCAATAATATCCTTAGGAGGTTTATGCTGTTTTCGCTTGCGATAATGTGATGTCCCTGGAGGACCCCTGGATCGACGACTCCGACCACCACTTCCGGCGCCTGCAACTGGACCCTTATCCGACGTAGTTGGCGATTGCGTCACGTCCCTGGTAGTTGGAGTTTGCGTGACATCACGTGTGGTTGGGGACTGCGTGACATCATTGGTAGTCGGAGATTGCGTGACACCTGCTGTAGTTGGGGATTGTGTGACGTCATCAGTTGTAGGAGATGTCGGGCTGGTGGAAATTCCTTTCTTTGTGGAAGTGATAGTCTTCGTTCCTGAGTAGACCAATTTTCCGCCGGAAATAACCTGCAACATAGAAGTATACTTCATCATAGCGGCCGCTTGCGTTGCGTACTAACTATTCATTATGCCGAATTCCGCTGACTTATCTTTGATACTGCCTAAACCAATCAAGATTCGTCTAGTTTCGCCTATTGCATAATTCGCTTGGCTTTCGTCGCGACAAAAAGGAGGAAAAAAAAAACACATCCGCGTCAAAATAAGTCATATTGCAAGAGCCTCACACCGTAATTCAAGGTAGAAATCACGTGAACTGGACATACAAGCACGGATCCCGATTTTTTAGTGGAGGAGAGCAGACTAGTCTCCGAGTCAAATACTCAACTCTTTGCTAAGTAGTTTATTATACAGGATACCTGAGGGTGGAGAATTTAATATGATGCCTTATTCTAATGATTTTTTTTCGGTGACGTTTTCGCTACTCACTATCTATCACGTATTATACAACAACACTAGTAAATCGCGCGCTCTTATTGGTCGAGAGCCATGTTGCTATAAGAGTACAGATACACATCCCTGTTTGTTGTTGAATAAAACAAATAGATCTCGCTTTTTGTGCGTATGTACTGTAATAGATACACTGAAGACGTCACAGAATGTCATGAACAACAGTCACGCAACTCGACTGCGTCTCGTTGCGTACTTTTTTGTTCATGACATTCTGTGACGTTATCTGTGTATCTATTACAGTACACACGCACGCAAAACGAGATCTATTTGTTAAATAGATAGTGAGCAGGTGAGCCAATCAGATTGCAGGATTCGTTATATTATGCGCGTGGTTTTCTGCTGATATATAGCACATGATATTTACATGGTAGTGGAAATCTGCAGTGTGAGGTTGCTTCTGAAGCGTGTACTGGAACTTGACATGCGCAGTACTACCAACCTGAAAAATGCAACAATATAAGTGATCATTAATAATGAATTAAACTTGAACAAAGAAAATGATAAGCGTGAAGGGGGTTTGGATCGCGATCTTAATTTATATCGATTTTTTGAGATTTCGTCCCAACGCAGTCTTGGATGAGCAGTAATATAAATAGACTTCATTGATGTCCTTAAAACTCCGTGATGCGCTGGCCACTGAGCTTGAGTAGAAAAACGGCACAGAGCACTACTCTTCCCAGTAGACCGTTATACCTCTCGGTTTTTCAGCGGCTGCTCTCAAATTCATCGCATGATCACCTTTTTGCACCACGTGATGAGTTGCTCATGTACCACGTGATCAATGTTTGTGGGCGTAAACTTTGAGCGTTTGATCTGCTACATTATTTTGCTGCTTTCCAACAAAGTCTACGCCCAAAACGGTTGATCACGTGGTACATAAGCAACCCATCACGTGGTACATAAAGAGGTGTTCACGCGATGAATTTGAGAAAGCCGCCGGCGGGCTGAAAAACCGAGAGGTGTAACGGTCTACTTGGAAGAGTAGTACTAATTACCCATTTTCTTTCGCATTTCCGGACATTGGCCAGATAAAAGGGACTGTAACAGTCTTATGTATCTTAACTAGTACGCTAATAAAAATTGTTATTCCTTTGTCAGATTCGACTGAGACCTCACTGGGGGCTACCATGTAGAGAATTTCTGAAAATAGTGTCACGCTATCCACAGGCTTACCGGTAATGATTTCCGTATTTTGTTGAGCGAGATGAAGCTCCAGCTTGGCGAGTACCACGGGGTGCAATGGATACCAGCAGACGACCACCAGTCACGCGCAGCTTTGGTGTTACCACCCGTTATATGGCGAGCCTGTAAATATTTCAAGACCTCTGTCACGCAATAGAACATAGAAAGGGAGTCTCTACAGAATTACCCGTTCATGGGAAAAGCTGAATTTCCAATGACACAAGAATGGGAAGTGTTCGGCTTTCCCACTTCCCATACCTGCACTGGTGGTTCTAGGGGAGGGGCCAGGGGGACCGGTGCTCCCCCCTTCCAAGAGTAAATGTACAGGAAATGTATGAGCATTTCAGATTTTTCTTTTGTCATCTTTTTATAAGGGTGCCCCCTCCTTCGGACATGTGCCCTCCTTTACAAAATTTCTGGATCCACCAATGTGTCTGTGCCATGGAAAGTTCAGCTTTTCCAATTTTAATGGGCTTCTGTAGTTTACAGTTTATTTCCCCGTGATACCAGCTACGAGCGCGCACCTAGAGAAGCAGTCAAGACAACGACACTTAATGGGTACTCATTTGAGACCCACTTCTATACTTGTTTATATTAGTTTCGAAAACCCAACTTAAAGGGGATCTCGCACGCTTAATATTCGTCCACCGTGGAAATAAAATAAGTAAAATTGTAACCATGAAAACACATGTACATTTACTCATAGTAATCAAAATAATCCTCCTGATTACTAGAAAAACGTTTCAAGTGTTAGACAAATGTAATTCTAAGTTGTTTTGATCTGTTACCAAGAAGATGGAATTGAATTGTGATTTGAGCTATTTTCTTGTCAGAGAAGTGGCTAGCAAGCGTGCGAGAGCCCCTTTGATTGAAGTTGGCCAAATTATGTACTGTTCTCCGCTGTTTCTGAAAACTGTGTTTTGAATTAAATTCAGCAGCTGAAACACAAGCGTCACCGGAGGAGAAAGTCACTAATAGAACAAAGTAAACAATTCCCATGGTTTTGGAAAGTCTACTCACGTCAATAGAGAGGTACCGTGCGGTTGGGTCGATGTTGTCGATAGCAAACCGCACCAGTCCGTTAGTAACCTTGAAATCCTTGAAGAACAGCTTACGCTTGTTTGTATGTGCACTGATTTTAACTGTTTCGCCACTAAGCGGGGTACCATCAGGGGAGGTGACGATTAGCTGTAGAGGATAAAAGATATTTATTATGCAACATTTTAAGAAGTGTCACACGCCGCCAAACATGCTCGCCTCTAGGATTTTTCGTTGACAAACTAAAGCGTTTTAGGACAGGAGATAATCGTGAAAGCATCAACAACACACCAACGCTGTTAGTTTGCGGCGAGCTTTCCAGTATATTAGAGCAGGGCCTGACATTAATATTTTTCAAAAGATGCTATTGGCGCCTAAGTAAAAAAAAAAACTAGTCGCCAAATAGTGACGTTTGGTCGCCATTATAGAAACAAATCTGTTTGCCACCTTCTCTCCCGAAACAATGCTGTTGACATTGAATTTTAAGAAGAGTCAGAGGAAGTCGCCATTTGGCGACTAGGTTTAAATTATTGGTCGCCAAACCCTAAATCTGGTGGCAGTGTCGCGCCCTGTATAGTACCACTCGTAACGCCTGTCTCAATTCCCGAAGCCAATAAAAAAGATTTGGACAAGATTACATAGATAACGTAGCAATATCACTACAATAATTGTTCCTAAGGCCCTTGCAATAGCAACGCTGACCCGAGAATAGATTCTAATAATAATAATAATAATAACAATAACAATAGAGCAGATTTCAGATGACCATCGTGAAAGTAAACGCAATTGTGCAATCACTAGCCAATCAGAAACAAAGTAATTACAACTTACTGCTGAATGGTTTCCAGCCCAGCCAATCAGGAGCCGAACCAATTGGCTAGTAATTCCTTGCTTGTAATTAGTTCGCAATTTGATTGGTTGATAAAAATAAGCAGCCAACGAGAAAGCAAACCAATTGCAAACACGACGGTCATCTGAAATCCGCTCTAACAATAACAATAACAATAACAATAACAATAACAATAACAATAACAATAATAATAATAATAATGATTTTATTGCAGTTTCTCTACATGGTGAAATTAATGAAATTAATTAAAAGCTAAGAATATTAATAATGAATATCTATCTATGTACAGAACAGATTCCAGAACAGATTCTCACCTGTCCATAGAAAGGCAGACCAGGTTTGTAATGTCGTGGGGTTCCTTGGTGGAAGTTCATCTTCACTCTGTACGGAACCACCTGAGCTGAGGTGCTACTAGCGTTGCGTGACACACCTGTTGCCGTTTCCGTCACGGTTGCGTTGATATGTAACGACAGTCCATAGTAGCTGTACTTAACATCCTTCAGCTTGAGCTCTTTGTTGGTCAGTTTGATGTCCTCGCAGCCCTTGATCTACAAGCATATACGCACAAGAAATGAAGACTCGAAAAAATTTGGTTGGTCAAAAATGTCCGGCGAGACAAAGATTTGACCGATCAGCTTTTAATGTTGGACGACAGACATTGTCCGATAACCGGCTCAAAAACGTACATGTTGCTAATTTATATTAACTGCACTATTCTACCTACCTTTCTCTCCTCGGTTATACTTGCGTGGATTCGGTTTTTGGACCACCACCATTGGTTCTTGAGATAAAAAGTGACCTTTAACTTGCCAGCGACAGGTTGACCGTACGTGTAGCTATGAGAAATAGAGAGGCACAAGGATACCTCCAGGAACTTCAGAAGGGGACCGGTGGGGCGGGGGGGGGGGGGGGGGGAAGAAAGGGGGTGTCGCCTCCATTGGACTCAGTATTTGTGAATATTGTCTTTAACGTTTCTTCATGAACAAGCGGTGAGAACCCGACGAAATTTGGTAAATATTTCCCAATGCATGTTCGTTGTTGCTCAATGCTTGATGTCCAAATCCCAATCATGTTCAATGATGCAATCATTCGTGAAAAAGATCCGTAAAAATCAAGGTTTTCGTCGTGTAAGTGCTATCTTTTAGTGACCGTTTTGATGCATCTTCTGGGCGTCGAAATTCGCGCGGAGAAGACAAAAGAAATGTTGAACGGTCAAATTACTTCTGGAGCGTTGGAGTCGAAGGATTGTATCTACGCATGCGCGCTGCTTTGACCAATCAGCGACAAGGCCCTCAGATGGCTGTCACCAGAGCCTCCCCTGCGAGGTGACGAGCGGAAAATTAGTTACCTGGCGCAAAACGTGCTCACAACCTCTGGACTATCGATTGCAATGAATGATGGCGGTTGTATTGTCACCTCAAACTTTGGCAGCACTGAAATGACGAGATTAATGCCACATTAGTTGAGGGCCTTAGACAAGGTTTCATCAAGGAAAATGCACAGCCCTTTCAGGGGATCACAGAGAACAGTTCCGACTGGAAGCTAATAGCAAGAAAGTATGAAAAATTGTTGGGGCGGGAATACAGAAAATTGTATCATCTATCTTCTTCGCGCTCTGTTGCGCATAAGGCAAGGCCTTACAGAAAATTGTATGAATAATAATAATTCGGCTAAATAAGATCGGGCCATTAGGATAGCCCGGCCTTCTTCGCATTTCAAAGCCTTTGAATACCTACCATATTTTGCAACCTCCACTTCTTGGGATATCTTGTTTCCCTAAACAAAAGTAAACGCAGCTCGTTCATCTCTATTCCAGAAATGGTATGCACTCACATACATTTGAATGATAACAAGTGATTTCAGGTTTGATAATTTTGTAGTCTGTACCATCATTATCATCATCATATTTCCCTCTTGACACACGCTTGTGTCCTTGGAGCGCCATTGTTCAACAGTTCGGTAGTTCGTCCTTTTTCATCAATTAATATTTTGCCCGCAAAACAATATCCGAGAGTGGGGAAATCGAACACGTGCGCGCGTGAATGGTGTATTTCATCGCGCATCGCGCACGGTTGGGTTCGCAGGAGAGGAAACATTGTTACACGCAACAAGATGTTTCTGATGGAGTTCATCTTCTTGTTGCCGCAACATTGTTCCCTGGTGTGGCAAAACGCGGAAACATCGTGGAAACATGAGCGCGCATGAAATGTTGCCGCAACATTGTTGCCTCATTTAGCCACATTCTCGAACCCAGAACTCCCCGGCTCCTTACCTCGCGGGGGAGGCTCTGGTGACAGCCACTGACGCATGCTCGAGATTTGATACAGAGCCGTTGAGAGAAACTGCGCATGCTCCAAGTTCAAAATCAGTCAATCAGCGAAGGCCAACAAATGGATGTCCCCAGAGTCTTCCCTGCGAGCAGGCGAGTCGGGGAGCTCTGGGTACGAGAATGCGTTTAGCCAGCGCTTTTGGTGTGAGGGGAATGACGAAGCCTCTAAAAATCTTTTATGCGCGATAACTGTAAACTTAGCCGGACGCTTTTCACGATCGAGTGGTGGTTCAAAAACGAGCTAAGCCGCGTCCTGCACAGAAAGTCGAATTACCTGCACTTTCGCTTCGATCTTCCACTTGCCGAGCACAGGTTGACTGGATAAATTGAAGTCGAGGCTAGCAATACCTAAACACAGGGAACCCATCAGTCAGTCGCGTAATCACAGCCATCGTTCCGGCCCGCACCAAAGTGATCAAAATTCGCACATGCGCGTACCGTGACGGTCCCGCTTTAAGTCTATGGCCATAACAAACTGCAATAATATTTGATTACCTTGATCGAACTGCACATTTTTCCACTGCATCATCCTGACGCCGCTGGGATTCTGAAAGAGAAAAATTTAATAAATATTTTCTTTTCGGGATTTCTACAGAACAATCGATCGACATATGCAACATCTTTATGGTGATATTTTCTACGATGAAACCAGTAGAAGAAATAGTTGAGATATTCCATAACCATCTAAGCCAATCAGGTCGCTTAGTGACTAGCCTGCGAGCTGGCTCTCCAATGGATTTATTTCGGATATTTTATTTTTGGCGTGCGGGATTCCTGTGATTCTCGCGACACAGGAACCCCGCGTGCCAAAAAAAAATCAAATATCCGAAAAAAAAAACAACAACTGCTCTAAGCGAAACAAGGCATGAATATGATTGGATTAGACGGTTAGTCTGGCGGGACAGAAAACCGAAAAGTAATACGACTTTAGATGTATTACGAAACAATTCTGATCCTAGTTTTATGCGCTGCATGGATTAGCAGATTAAAACATCGAAGGAGGTCAATAATAATGTAAATCTGAACTGACCTTCTTAACTAACACTCAAAAATCCATTATAGCGATTGCATGCACGCACCTTTTGCCGGAAGAGGTCAAGGAGACCTTTTGAGTCTTATCCAACTTTAAAGAGCTAGTCGTATTTTTGTGCGGTAAAGCACTCGAATAGTAAGTTGGCGTAGTGTCTACTTGACCACATGGGCAGCAACAACCAAAGGTTGAGATTTATGTTAAACGCCGTGGAGAAATAGTGTTTTGCTGACGTTTCGAGCGTTAGCCCTTCGTCTGAGCAAAAAGACAACAATTTTAGAAAATAACGAACCCCCGTGTGTAGAGCACAAGTTCTGATCTTTTTTTAACTGCTGGCAAACATCAACCTGTTCTTTTTTGCCAGAAGGGACATCGAAAAAATCCCCAGCAGTAAGAAAGAGATACATGTATTTTTCCAGACCAAGACGAGTCAAAATTCCGAAGACACCTAAATATAACTAAAACAGTCCTAAAACGTTGAAGGGTCCAAAAATGTATTAAACTTGTAAGCATGAAGGGTGGGGGGGGGGGGGGGGGGGGGGGGGTGGATGGGAGGGCACTCTCGGAGATGAATGTCTTGCCCTTCTTATTTTCCTAGGGAAGTTGTGGGTGGCCGTGCCGAGGGCCGTGCTCCTTCCAATAGAAAATTTGGAAGTTTTTTAAAACTTCGAGGACGACAGGAAATGCGTCAACAGATGGTGCTAAATTACCAGGGGTAAGTGACCCCCCCCCCCCCCCCCCTCCCACCGCGTTTCCGCCGTCCACGTATTATCACAAGACGATCTGGAATCTGCAGATACTTACCGCCATTGTCATCTGGCTGATCTAAAGATATAAATGCAAATGGAATAGAGTTAGTTACTTAGTTACTGCAAAGGAACGTTGCGCGAGGAGAGACAACAGATATAAGAACACAGCGGGGCAGCTCACTATCACAGAAATTTGGACTGGCCGGTGCTGAAACTTTTGACGAAATTTTAAGAAAGAAAGAAAACATGAGAGAAAAAAATACTCTAAAAAAAAACAGCATAATCTAAGCTCCCAGAGGAAGTTTGATGGTATGTTCAGTATGAGTTCCATGATTCCAATTTCACATCATAACACTCTTGTTGGACTTACCTTTCCTTTTATGGGCTTGAGATCAGGCTGAGTTGCGATAACTCTCATGCGAACTAGGAATGGAACAGAATTAGATTAGACTATGTATGAGATACATGCCAGGCAAATCTGTCTGCCTCCTTTGTCTGTTCGCTTGCGCATGTCTATCTAGCTCTCAAACTGTCTGTCTGTTTGTCAGTCGGTCGGTCGGGTATAGGCTATGTATGAGCTATATATATCACGCAAATCTAGTCCGCTTGCGCATGTCTCCCATGGTAGAAAAATGGGAAGTATTCGGATTTCCCATGTGAATTCCGAACACTCCCAATGCGTGTGCCTTAGAAAATTCAGGTTTTCCCATGGATGGGTTTCTGCAGAAATTCCCTGTGTATGTCCGCCCTCCCGTCTATGCGTTTCTCCAGTATAGTCCATCTGCCCGTAACTCACTTTTCTGTCCAGGCTTGTAGATGGGTTTATCCGTCTGAATGAAGAGCACCGCCTTGTCTCGTTTAAGGGTGACAGGTTTTGGTTTCTCGGTAAACGTTTTTCCACTCCCAACTTCAAAACCTTGCACGGAAAGAAGTGCGTTCTTTCTATTTTCCTTAAACTTTAGATGTGATGGAATCTATAAAAAAGTATGCAATTCACGGTAAAAATTTGTCACGGGGTTCTGTGAGTCATTTCTTCAACTACTTGTTGGTTGTCAAAACAACAACTAGAAAGTAAAGAAAATGTTAAAACTCTAGGTTTGGAGACAAATAACGCAGCTTATCTACACCGCGCAAAAAAAAAATAACGTACCTTTAACTCTAGTTCACCAGGGGTCCCTCCACGGAACAATTTGCTCGAACTGGCCACAAGTACCTTACTTTTCTTCATCGTTAAGTTAGCAATGATGTTCCACTGCGCTTCATCCTTGGATAGCGTCACAGAGAGTTTGTGTGTAGTCCCCACGCGTAATACATGCGTAGACGTTATCAGATATGCGCTGGAATGTGAAACGGTGAGCGTTAGATGGTATGGACCAGAGTCGCACGGCGACTTGGTTCACGAACATTATCGTACCGAGAGCTCCCCGGCTCGAGGCTCTGCCGCTCTCAGAGCTCGTCTGTTCGCAGTGGAGGATCTGGCGACATCCATTCGAGGGCCTTCGCTGATTGGCTGATTTTGTGAACGTTGGGGCATGCGCAGAAAGTTCTTAGCCTCTCAGCTCTGTATCAAATCTCGCGCATGTGTCCTCGTGGTGACAAGCAGGGGAGCTCTGGGTTGGAGAATGCTCTGGTGACAGCCACTAGGGCATGCGAATAAGAAAATGACCTATTGATGTTTCAAATTACTTGTAGAGCGTAGACGTCGAAGTCATAGGTTTAAAACAAGACTAGCGATTTAGGTGCGATTTAGCGAGATATGGTTTTCAAAAGTGATAAACCTGGTTTTATGGACGCATGCGCGCCGTTCCAGCCAATCAATGAAAGTTCTCAAATGGCTTCCACCAGAGTCTACCCCGCGAGGTGACAAGCCAGGGGGCTCTGGGTACGAGAATGGTTCGTGAAATGTAACGCATTTAGCGCGCGCATGATCGTTATAGCTGGAGTCGTCAATTGCACGAAAGAAGGTATATTTCTTCCTGAAAAACTATAGGAACTTGCTGAAACGACTTACCCTATTTTGCATCCGCTCACGATATAAAATGCTACTTATTCTAGTACGTAAATCAAATCGGAAACCTCAGCGGATGAATAATGTTAGCGGGTGGGAGTGGAAAAAAGAACAATCTCTTTAGGGACCGATCGTTTATAACGTCTACGGGGGGGGGGGGGGGGGGGGGGGAATTTTGGGGGGGGTAAAACTCCAGAGGCGATTTCGAAAATCAAAGTGCTTTAAACCACAGCAAATACCCATTGCCGAGTTTAGTCATATCGTGAGGGACTGCGTACGAATCCCTTAATATTACGATAGTCAAAACAAGACCCACTTTAAAGAGCACATCGATTTGTGTAAAATCCGAAAATTTGGTGTTAATCGAATCAATACTGACCAAGATCAATCACAACAATTTCAAAACCCGGACAAAATCGACAGAAATGTCCGCATACCGTATATACGTTTCTTATTACATTTTGGAGTTTTTGAATTGCTATATCTTGGTCAATATTGACCCAATTAAAATCAAATTCTCGGCTTTTGCACAGGTTGATGTGCTATTTCTTACTAGGTGGGTCTTGTTTTGATTTCCTTAATATATAAACTCGGCAATGCATTGCGATTTATAGCTGCGCGCGAAGTTCGAATTTACGTGCGAAGTATCCAAAGCGAACTCGTCGCGACTGCACAATGCTGGAACTGATTTGTTTACTAGAGCCTGTTTACTATGACCTGTATGACGTGATATGAATTGTTTGTTGGAATTGATAAAACGTTTTAGTAGCGATGAAAGCAGCACTGAAAATTGTCGAATTCCATATTTGCTAATCCAATATTTCGTGCAGTATCAAGTAATAGAAAAAATTTTATGTTTATGTGAAACTTGAAACTTGTCTACTCTGCAGTGCTAGATAACTGCGCAGACCTTATTGTATTTGTTGGCTTCAATTATAGCCAACCCCCTTGGAAGTGGGAAGGGACATTTGCCTGCATGCCTAGGACGAGAGAGCTCTCATTTTTCAAAAACCCGCTTTCACGGTTGCAGCTATTATTTCCGTTTCCTATTTCAGAGCTTAAATGACCGGAAGTGAAGTCTCGAGTCCAGTCTGAGTTGGGTGTGGCTATTTCCCCCAGCTCGAATTCACTCTGCTCTTCGCGTGTTTAACTAATCTCTGCCTTTGATACGAGCAACGAAATTCCATGCCAGTGTCGATGCCTTGGATATAGCATTACCAAGCATTAACAGGATGAGAAGGGAGAGAAAATTCCCAAGCGCTATCAATGCGAGTGTCTTCGCCCTCGTCCTACTCTGCCAGGGTGTCCGATCACAGAATAGCGATAACAACCTGGGTTCTTATCAAAATGGCAAAAAACATTGGAAGCATAACATAGGTGGTGCCGCAAATGAGCTGACGCCTGTCTGGTTCTAACTGTGCAAGAAAGGCAGGGAACAGCATTTCCTAATTTCCTGGCTCCGTTGCAAAACAAAAAGGCACTAACTTACTGAAATCCATGTATTGTACATAGAAGTATAACATAGGTGGGGGCCGCTAAATGGGCTGTCTGGTTGTCACTGTGCAGTGCAAGAAAGGCAGGGAAACATAATTCCTGATTCCATTACAAAAACAAAAGCCCAAACTAACCGAAGTTTTCAGGAAATGGCCGTTCACGCCTGTCTGGTTCTGACTGTGCAAGGAAGGTAGGAAAACAAATTTTCTGAGTGACCTCGAACTCTGCAAATTTCTCACCCACCGCTCCTTACTCCCTACTGTGTTAGAAATGAATTCCAAAATAATATTTTTACTAAAAGAACATTGAATTGTGTAGTATAGTGCAACAAACTACAATTGTAGTACAGTATCGTAGTTCACGAGTTTTAGTAGTATTGTTATTTGATTAGCAGGATAGTTATTTGATCTTCCGAGGAAAAAAGTGGACTAAAATGCTATATATACTGATGTTTCGGAACTACTGCTCCTTTAGCCTGCTAGCGGGCTTTCCAGTGGGTTTTTTCGGTATTGATTTTTTGGCGCGCGGGATTCCTGTGTCGCGGAAAAAACACAGGAATCCCGCGCGCCCAAAAAAAAATGAAATATCCGAAAAAAATCACTGGAGAGCAGGCTACTGCTCTTTCATCAGTTTAAAACTGAACTGGAAAATAATGTGCGCACACAAAACGCCGTATGTAACATAATGCATATGCGGTACGATGGAGGTCAGAAGGGTCACGCCCGTTTCCCACTTTGGACGGGACAAAAATTTTTTTTTGACGCGCGGGATTCCTGTGTCGCGGAAAGGACACAGGAATCCCGCGCGCCAAAAAGAAAATGAAATATCCGAAAAAAATCACTGGAGAGCAGGCTACTGCTCTTTCATCAGTTTAAAACTGAACTGGAAAATAATGTGCGCACACAAAACGCCGTATGTAACATAATGCATATGCGGTACGATGGAGGTCAGAAGGGTCACGCCCGTTTCCCACTTTGGACGGGACAAAAACGAGGGTACAAGATTGCGGATGGCATTTATTTGGAACAGGGATTCCTGTGGGAGCCGAAGGTCCAAAAACAAATATTTCCGGGTAATCACATATCAAATCCGGCTGGCATATTCTGCTCTCTTGCACTTGAGAAGTTTCCGTAATCAACTTCCGCACAAATGCATTCTTCATGGGATGGGTCATATAATGTGTCCAAATTCGATTTTGGGCAGGGGGAGAGGAAGGGTATAGCAAGGGTGAAAAAAGATGTCAGACATTAAATGAGTGAGTTATGACAGTCGTGATGCATGATGCATGACCTTTCCTCTCGCTAATGATTTTGCGAAGATCGATTATTTTGTTAACCGCAAAAATAGGAATGAAAAATGGACAAAAAACGCGTTGAAACGGATGCCATACGAACTGAACAGTCACGTCCCTAGCTAGACGGTAACGAAAACCAACCGGAGTTTGTTATTCCGAGGTACCATTTCTATTGCGCACTTTAACAGCGATAGCAATCTTTGAGAGGAACTTGAATGCTTTGATTTTGCCACTTATAAATGTGCTTCCTCCAGCATCAGCAATAAAAAGAAAACAAGATCATAATAATTTGCGAAGCTTTGATTCTGATTCTATTGCACTGCATAGCTATGCGTTAATCAGCTTCTCACTTCACTTCCCGCGTCACTGGCAAAGTGCGCAATACACATAGCTCAGCCCGATCCCGAGAAAGACGTCCATCACCAAACGAATAAATGCTTCACAGAGAGATATAAGTCAAATAAAAAGCGTCAACAACTAACTGGATAGCTAATGTCTTTTTCTACGTTTCCACGATAATATTTATAGTAGGACGGCTAACATGCTAGCGTTGCGAAGCTTACCTTTCAGCATACAACGAGCCACTGATAATCAACAGCGCTGCAAGACACAGCCGTTCCATTGTGTCTAGTTTCTGTTAAACATGGACTTCCCAAACTCCTGGCTTTATAGAGTGCTGTTGAGCAATTCAGGAAACCCTGCCTAGATTGCCTACGCTGTAATATAAGCGGAAACTCGATTGTGCGATGGACGAGTGTGAGAGGATCTCAAAGTGCTTTGAAATTCGATACTGACAGAAATACTAAAGAGGTCATGACAAAACGCAATCACGAAAACTTGTCAAGTTGATAACAGAAATCCTATTTTAGTCACGTGACTATAAACTCACCGTGAATTTACTTCCGGTCAAGAAAGAACCTTCCAAAAAATACAAACGCCGCAATATTTTCACATAGTCACCGATCGAGCGCTCTTGGCTGTAATAAGGAACCAGCTCCGCTTGCGACCACTTTCAAGATTACCCATCGCCTTCCTTACTTCAAGCTCTCACTGAGTCTCTGAGAACCTGACCTGACATGACCTGATCGCCGCTAGTGACCGCCCCTAGCTCCGAGGTTCCGAGTAATCTGACCTAACCTCTGGTCTCCGAGGTCGACAAGAGGTTAGCGGCGAACGTGCTAAACATGGCAATTACCCATCATCTACCGCGTGGGTAATCAATGTTGCAATGTACCACATCGAGGTACATCAAGTTTCGCAATCCTGTGAAAATTCGCAGAAATTATATACAGGATGTTCTACAGGATTAATACAGGATAAATATACAGGATGTTTTAGAGAGAAATACGAAATTTCGCGACCCGGTTTTGAGAATCTGTGAAACTAAACGCCAAAAAAAAAACATAAAAGGGCTACGGGCCAATAGGCTATTTGTAAGAAATAATAAAAACTTGAATGGTTGATTAACAGCTTATAATTTTCATTTATACGATATTTCGGTCAGCCAGTACCGACCTTCTGAAGAAGAAGAAGAAGGTCGGTACTGGCTGACCGAAATATCGCATAAATGAAAATTATAAGCTGTTAATCAACCATTCAAGTTTTTATTATTTCTTACATATATATCTACTGGTTGATAGGTCCTTTATCGGATCCAGCTTCAGTTTTACTTGTAAGCGATCCTGCAAATACTTCAAAGTTTATTCAATAGGCTATTGACCCGTGGCCCTTGAGGGCGAGAGGTCTAATTGTTTTAGTATCACCCAACTAAGTTGGACAAAAAAAAAAAGTGAAAAATTGTGTTAAAAAATCACCAGAAACGAGAAGCGGCCGCTATTGTTTTCATGTTCAAAACCTCTAGCGTAGCCAATCAGAATGCAGCATTGGCAATAGTCTTCTTCTTCCGGCGTAGCCCACCTCCTTCCGTGGGGAAGATTCTTGTGAGCGTAGGTGAAGTGCGTGTGCAGGTGCCAAAATAAAATGATGAGTGTCAGTGCCAAGGTGTAGGTGAATAAAATAAAATGGGTTTGCGGTGTCAATGGGTGGCTAAGTGGCCCCACAGCTGCTCTTTGAAAGCATTTAGGCTGGGGGCCGCTACCACAGAGTCCGGCAGCGCGTTCCAATCCCTGATGGTTCTGGGAAAGAATGCCATCTGATGGTAATTTGTGGCAGAACGGGGGACTTCATAGCTCATGCTGTTGTGGTGTCTCGATTTCCTCTTTGTTGGGACAAGCGGGGCGTCGCAGCCTAGGGCTACCAGGCCATGTTTGAGCTTGCACAACATCGTAAGTCTTAGAAATCGCCGCCTGAGTTCCAAGGAGTTCCAACCAAGATCAACTAGCATCTCGCTTACACTGGATACATTGTGGTACCTGTTCAAAGCATATCTCGCCGCTCTGCGCTGGACCATTTCAATCTTGTTAATACTTAGCTTAGTGTGGGGATCCCAGGCAGTACAAGAATACTCCAGCGTTGGACGTACAATCGTCGTGTAGGCTACGGTCTGAGATTCTGGTCATTGATTTTAAGTTCCGTTTTAGAAAACCAAGGCTGCTGTTAGCTTTGTTGGTGACATTGGTGATGTGATCGTTCCACCTAAGATCTCGTGAAAGAGTTACACCTAGGTACTTGACAGAGTCCACTGCCTCAAGGACTTCCCATGCAGCATATAATCATAGTGGATCATAGAACGTTTCCGCCCGACACGAAGAACTTTGCATTTGTCAGGATGGAACTTCATCTTCCATTTGTCTTCCCAGGAGGCCATGCAATCCAGATCTTGTTGAAGAGCACGGCAGTCAGCGTCAGAATGTATTGTAAGGTATGCTACGGTGTCGTCTGCAAATAGCCTTACATTCGAGGACAGTGATTCTGGAAGGTCGTTAATATAAAAAGGAAGAGACAAGGTCCGAGGACTGACCCCTGGGGAACACCTGAGAGGACTGGGACACTCCCCGAGATTTCCCCTTCAAGGACCACTTTCTGGGATCGTCCAGCGAGGAAGGCTTGAATCCAACGGTTTGTGTTCCCACAGATTCCGTAGTGACTGAGCTTCCTGACCAGTAGATCGTGGCTCACCTTATCAAAGGCTTTACTAAAGTCCATAAGCAGTACGTCAGATTGCTGTCCATCATGCATGGTATTTATGAGATCGTTGATGAATCCGAGCAATTGCGTTTCGCATGATCTTAAAATTCTGAAGCCATGTTGCAAATAGTAGAGAATGTTGTTGAAACTGGCGTGCTGCATAACTGAGCTGGTGACAATGTGCTCAAGAAGCTTGCAGCAAATGCAAGTTAAAGAAATCGGTCTGTAGTTGTTAGGGTCGCTTCTTGATCCCTTTTTAAAGACCGGAACTACATTAGCTTCCTCCAATCACGAGGAAGTTGGCCACTCTGGTAGGATCTCCTGAATATGTTGGTGAGGGCACATGCAATGGGTTCGTGCATCTTTTTTAGTACTCTGGGAGCAATGCCATCTGGACCTGGCGCTTTATAATCTTTGAGATTTTGTAGCAGCTTTGACACTCCCGCTTTGGTGATGACAATATCCCTCATAACTGGGTATGCTGGAGGGGGAAAGGGAGCTGCATCCTGATCAGGTTTATCTTCATGAGTGAAGGCAGAATGAAAATGGTTATTGAGAATATCTGCCTTGGCCTTAGGGTGCGAGAAGGAGTTCCCGTCCACCTTCAGGGAGGCAACCCCTGAGGCGTCTGTCCGCATGTGCTTTATAAAGGACCAAAAGCGCTTCATGCCAGTGTATTCGTTCTCATCTTGCACAGAAATGACAGATTTAACATGGTCCCAATATGCTGCAGATCTAGACTCTCTTTGGATCCTGGTCTTCAAGTCCTTGATTTTCTTATCGAGGTTATTAACAGATTGTTTACAGTTCTGTGCCCTAGCTTTCTTGCGTTTTATATTGGCCCTGTCCTTTTGCTTAATTAGCTTCCTGATCATCGGCGTTATCCACGGCAGGTTGTTTTTCTTTTACTCATTTTATGAGGAATGTGCCGGTCAATGCCATCGAGTAAGGCTTTTTTGAACATACCCCATAGCTCTTCCACAGACATTGTGTCCTTATTTAGATCCAGCTTTTGTGACATCTCATGGAGATCTTTCTCCAAGCCATCCCAGTTTGCCTTTGTGTAAAGAGGGATTTCCGTGGCTTTTGGGTATGACGGATGGGTTGGATATCTAGGTTAATCAGGGGGCATTCATGGTCTGATATTCCTGCCACTACATCCACTCCGTCAACTCTAGTTGGATTGTTTGTAATCATGAGGTCTAGAGTGTTCCTAGTAGTCCACTAGTTGGGTGATACTAACATGTATTAGTCAAATCACACTAGTGGTCTATTATTAATGCTGTGTTCTGATTGGTTGAGCTACTAGTAGGCTATAAGTTATAGCCTACTAGTAGCGAAAAGTGTCGGATTTAAAAGCCAGAAAATGCCAAATAACCAGAACAAAAACATTTTTTTGGCAATACAAATTGACCTACTAGTGTGATTTGACTAAAACAATTATTCCTCTCGCCCTCATGGCCTCTGAGTCAATAGCCCATTCGGCCTTCGGCCTATTGACTCAGAGCCCACTCGGGCTCGAGGAATAATTGTTTAGATAGTGAGTAGCGAAATCGCCAGTGTAAAACTTTCTAAAATCCTAAAACCATTAAAATAAATATGTTTAAGCAACACATCGAAGGTAGTATGCTAGTGGGTTTCTACTAAAACAATTAGACTACAAGTTCGACAAGTTTTCTATGAGTCAAATAGTATGTGCGTGCCTCGTTAACTACCTATTGATTCATAGAAAACTCGAACTCGTAGTCTGATTGTTAAATTCTTGGTTTTCACATGTCACTAAAACTCCCTAAAATATGCCATTTATATTTCACGACAATAAACAACATATGGACAGAACCCTCTAGATATTGCCATATACTTATGGGTAAGCGAGTTTCAGGTCAACCAAGTAAATATTTGTCAAGTTCTGGTAAATACGATTTTAGTAAGAAATGACTGGGAACTTTGTGATCGATGCCTCTTATTTCTCTGATGACATCTTTGAAAAGCATCTAATTCACACACAAATACCATGGAATAACAGATGAAAGTCAAGCGTTCGTTTTGACCAAATTTAGGGAGATATGTTATTTTCTGAATGAAATATGATTAACGTAATACGCGTCAAGACTTACAGTAAATGTATGGAGCCGCCATCTTGGTGCCCCTTTGAGGGACACCAAGATGCCAAGAATGGCGGCCAAATCACGAAGTCTCCCAAAAGCGCACAATAATAATAGGAACAACATCGAATGACATGTGTAGTTATTCTATAATCGTGTATTCTCTACTATTTCAAAGTAGACCATAACTTCCTGTTAAAAGTTCCCAATCAACTCTTCGAAATTCGTGATCGGGTGTTGCGTGACATGAATTACCTTCGGCGAGTAATGAAGCGATATGATATTTGGAAAAAATGCTCCCAAGAGGGAGTTTGTAAAACGGTATCATAGCTGAAACATAGTAAAATTAATTCAAGTGAAGTTAATATTTTGGTGACGTCACGTCAAATCCAGGAATAGACAAAGCGAAGCTCCGACGCGAATGAAGCCCTGGACCATGAATGTCAGACAAACGGTGAAGTTTGCTTTTTAGGTTTCGAACGAAACAAGGCCCCTAAGAGCACTCCAAACCTATTTTCTTATACATTAGCTAATTAAGAAGGAAGATAGTAAACCTCGGAAGAGTACTTACGATTTGGGTGTGTTTTCGGCCAGTTTTAGAGCGAAGAAAAACTCACACACTGGTTTCCCGCCGTTTTGGGAGACACGCGCGTGCGTGTGCACAGTCCACGCCACAGGAAGCCCGTGAAACATAGCTAGAACCTATATGGCAAAACGAGATGCAACGAGATGCAGGCCGTGTTTTTTCGTGAGTAAACTAAAGTCACTGAAATAGGCCGAAGCGCCATAGTAATTACAACAACAACACAAGAGTTAGCACCTCTCAGATGCTTCCTTCCCTTGGATGGCTGACACTTGAAGATCCGAAGCAATCTGGTGAATATCTCTTTTCCGCCCTGTGCAATTACGTTGTATTGAGAGTACGCCGAAAAGCAACAAAAATGAAATGAAGAGCTTGAGAAACATTGAAACATTTTATCCGACGCTGTCCGACGGCCTCATCCGACCAGCGCGCGGTAATGAAGCCTGAGGACGAAAGGGACTGGATTGGGACTCCTGTGGTGCCGCAGTGCATCTTGGGTCTCATACTTGCAGTTCGTTGTTGTTCCCCAGTCGGGGATTGTTGATCAGATTTTGCTCTGACTGTCACGGGGTTTTGCTCTCAAAATTTAACCTAACCACCGACATGGATAATTTAAGATGCTTTAACTGTCACCACACAAGTCCTACACATGAGAATTTCTTCAACATTAGCGAGATCCACAAAGCTATTACGACAAAGAAACTGGCGAAGGCAACGGTCGGTTCACTGGATCAAGATCAAGATGGCGGCGTTGTTGACAAGGAGAACTGCCTACATATTGTATGTGCTTACTGTGTGTATGAACGGCTGCAGATCTGCTCAAATTGCTCAGTGAACCTTCCTCTTTGTATGTTTAAAGTTATGGAGTGGTTTAAAGCAAAGGAGAGCCGGGTTTGTATTGATTGTTCAGCGTATACAGACACAATCGAAATCCTTAATCACGGACCAAGAACTAGAATGGAATTACTTCAGCAATGCTTCCGATGTCACCGATTTAAATATTTACCTTCGTTTATTGGCTCATCTAAGGATTTAATGGAGGACATACCGCAAGAATGCATTAGTTGCCAACTGAAGGAGGATATTACCAAGTATAAAAAGATTTACAGGAGCGATATGAACTCAAACTAAAACAGGAACCAAGTTTGGGCAGCGAAAGTAAATATGATTTGGCAGCAGCAAACAACGGCTGTCATGGAATCAGGAGCTATGCTTCTGTTGTAACACAGGGTTCAAATCAAGCAGCTAGCTCTGAGGATAGTCAAAGCGGGGATGAAGACGACGAGGAAATGAAATCACTCGAAATACCCCTGTCACTAGACTTGCCCCAAGTCGTACTCTATGTTTTTCCTTATAACAAAGTGAAAAAAAGAACACGGCCCGGTGGTCGGTGGAGCGCGGGAGAGTACGACTTGTTTCGCTTGCACGCTTTCGATTTTAATTTGCATATTTTTGCCGCGAAAAACGAATGCAGAACAGCGCGCGCTCAAAGTGGCGCGATCTTCGTCAGCAGTGCGCGCCGTGAATTTTGTCAACAACTAAGAATCAAGACTTTTGTTGCATGATTTCGTCGTGTTATAATGCTAGTTTTGGAAAATTTATCTTAAGAAATGCTTACGAAAATTCATCAGAATAGATCTACAAGTGGAAAGACTTTGAAGCGCAGCGTTTGATACCTAAAAGATGTTTTTCGCCCAACAGAGGATGTTTGTGCGAAAAATATTTTCCGTTTCAAATAGCGCGAATGAACGACGATGGCGTAAAATGTGACGTCAAACTTTCTCTCACTCGGATTGGATGTTTATCAGACACACCTCCAACACACCCCCGACCTAAATTTAGGTCGGTAAAAACTGGCGGGAAGCGAGCGAGAAAAGTCCGTTGTACAAAATAAACCAATTAAAAAAAAAAAAGAGGAACAGCGGACTTTGGGAAAGTCTACCCTGTCACCAGCTGACTCCATTAAAGTGACAACTTTCAGCGCATCGCTCAATGGTAAGCAAGCTCGTCTGATGCAATCAATAGATTCAGCTTTAGGGACAAAGAAGGAGCGTCTTGGTATTGGTTGGGTAAATACTAAATGTAACAGTGTTTTCGGATTAATTTGACATCGTTCAATGAGTTTTCTCTGAGTTTTTGTTGTTTGTTTCTGCCTTGATTTGAATGAATAATTGATTGGTGGTGACATTTCTCAACTTCAGTACTGGTGATGTCATATTATTTGTAAACAACTTTCTTTTTCTCTGTTGAAAATGTTTTATTTGACTTAGACAGCCAGGAGTGTATCCACATTAAGTGCATCACATGACTGGATCTTTTCCTTAACCATTATTGAGTCTGTCTTTCATCCAACCACTGTTACAATCTAGTACATAAAACTTACATTATTATGATTGGTTTAAACTTTATGTTCAGAAAAAGTCCAAGGTTTGAAATCTTATGTTGTATGGGATTTTTGCATATCAAAGATTATTTATACGTATCCACTTCTTGTCTGTGCTTTTGTTGGCATACTACCACACAACACGTTTCGACTCAGTGAAGAGTCCTTGTTAAGTGTTGACGCCACTCTTGCAATCCAGAAATCTTGAGTTTTAGTCCTGCTTTTGCCACTGGCTATTTGTTAATACAAAACCATCTGTTTTGCCTCCACATTAGCTCTACAAGCTGAATTACCTGTACCATATAATTCTGAATAAAACCTGTAGGAGTAATTGCAAAGTGTTTGTAAATTACTCACAGCAGTCATCTGAAATTCACTCTAGATGTTATGAAGAAAATCATTGTATTTCTCCTTGACTTTAACTGCCCAACAGTCAGATAACTCTTCTATAACAACCCCCCTCACCCCTCCCCCCCCCCCCTCCCCCCCCCAAAAAAAAATGATAGTAGCTGCAGATGTTTAAAAGGTTGCTCACATGTACTCCTTGTATCTCCAATTATATTGTTTTTAGGTTTTCTTTGTATATTGTCTGATGTGTGGGTGGGATTGTGTGTTTTGTGAGAGTTACATGGTGAAACCAATATGGAAAAATATTGGCTGCACAAATATTTTCTGTTTTTAATTTGTGAATTATTTTTGATGCTCTTTGTAGCACATATCTAGTGAGCTAAAGCTATATGCTGGGAAGTTAATGCCACATTTTCTTCATTTTTCTAGAGACAATATGTGAAACAGTACTTAATGCCCTCAAGATATCATTTCACCAATTGGAAGAGAAAACCAGACTAGAACTGAAACTGATGGAAGTTGACAATGAACTGTTACATGCAGTGCTGAGAGACAAGCTCATTAGAGCATCACATAAGTTCTCAAAGCAGGGCACCCAGCAAACATTATTTGACTGTGCAGAGTCTCGTTGGGCATATATGGGAACATACACAGCAGCTCATGCAAGTTTGGTACTGGCTACCCTACAGAGCGGTTGTTTCCCACCACTGGACAAGTTCCTAAGGGAGAACAAGATGGACAAGAGGTAACTAACAGTTAATTTATTTAGAATTCTTAACAGGGCACCTGATAGACGGTGGAAAAAGCTGGCAGAAATTTGGAGCAAATTGTGGGAAATGTTTAGATCGTGTTGATTTGATAGAGTATTACCATGCAAAACCAATTTCATTGTTTGTAGCACTTTTTGAAAGGTATTGATAAAATAAAGAATTGGTGTTAACATTGAGAAGAAATTCCCAAGGAAACCTGAGAAATAATTTTTCAAAGTTGTGAAGGAATAGTGTTGGCTGTTGATATTCATTTCATGGTGCTGTCAACCTATATAAATTGTATGGATTTGGACAAATTTCCGGATTCATTTTCAATGTTTGGCATTGTAAGAAATGAATTTTTTAGATCAGATATCAAAAACAGTAAGACAGAAGTCTACACTATGATGTAAATTATTTTGTTTCACAAATTTTTTCCAATTGACTACTCAATTTTCAAATGGATAACTTCTTATAATCAGGGCCCGTGGTTTGATGCGCTGGTGCGGAAACGCATAATTTGGCTTTCTCCGCATAATGCGCATAATCCGTCAAATCCCGCATAATCGCGCATATTTTCCCAAAATTTCGTGAAAAACATCAAAAAGGCATCATTACTTGGTGAATTTTAATCTTTCTTACCTATTTTTCTCACAAAAGTCATACATTTCTTCTGAAATCGTCTGTCCAACGTCGCACTGGGAACTGATATCGAAAAGCAATAAAACGCGCCTAATTGACCAAATAACTAATATTTCCAGCTGAGCAAGATAGATTCAAACACATGTTTGCGCTTTGGATATTTTACAAAGAAAAATCACGGCAAAACAGGACGCTAACCGCGATAAAAACGGTCAGCTTTCAATGCACTTCAAATTGATTATATGACATTACGCTTTTTCCTGGCTTTTTCGTGGATCTTTATTATTGCTACAGACAGCAATTTCATTTCACAAACAACGCGAAAAATACCAGGCACACGAACAGCTCCCACGATAACAAAAACAAAAACACTGACAGAATAACGTGGCACGTTTCCGGTTTTATAAAAGCTCTTACACTACCTCTGACGATAGTGCAGATCGCTCTCGCGATCAGGATTTATTTTGATAATTACACGCAGAACGACGGCAAACAAACGAAACAATGTTTTTGTGATTAAATGAGAGATCGTAACGGTCCGTAACGATAGCTCTGCTAGTCTGCGTAGCTCTCGTGACCGTTCAGTTGGATAGGAGTGCGTTGCTACGATCCTTGCAGTATGAAAAAAGTGTGCCTGGGTCTGAGACAAGTATTAACGAAAGAAGACGAAGTACTAATCTTTGCTACCGTGTAACTGAAGTTGGTTGGCAACGCTTTTTTGTAAGAAAGTAATAAGCTTTGTTAAAAGCGAAAACACACGTCTCCCTATAGTTACTAGAAGGAAACGTAGCGTCATGACGTTAGTAAAGCGATGCAATTGGAACTCATCACAGAGCATTTTCTAGACAAACAAAAGTTGTTAAAGTTAAATAGCAGCTATATCCATGTAACAAAAAAGGGCGAAAAGAGCAAAATATGTTACGACACTTGGAAAAAAATATTGCGCAATCCCGCATAATTTCGTATTTTTAGCGCATAATTTCGAATTTTTAGCGCATAATTTCAGAAAAAATCCCGCATAATTTCAGAAAAAATCCCGCATCAAACCACGGGCCCTGTATAATCTCACTTTAATTTTTTAGGCCAAAGAATCATGTGTGCTGTCTCGGGGCTGGCCCTGGCAGCGAGGTTTTGGGCCTGACCCAATTCTTCCCTCCCAGCACAGACTGGTTACTATTGGACAACTGTGGTGACTGGCGGCATCTTGCCTACACACTTCTTACAGAGACTGCGGGGTTAACATTCAAATATGTACAGTGGACGTGTCCTGTCGGCTGCCTCCTAACAGGTCTCCTCATATCTCACCTAGCACTGCTTTTAGAAAGGTAACAGTAAGTTTTCTTTATACTGGTAGAGCTAAAATCAAAAGTGGTTGGTTTAGTTTGGCTTTGTGTTTACTTTGCCTTACTGTTGGCCGAGTAGTTTGTATCTTTGTTGTGTAAGCCAATCAGATGTTTGTTGTGTCCTCTCCTCATGACCAATTTACTATACTTGACCTTGGAAAAGCCATAAAGAACTCTCTTAAAATGAAAGTTTTGCAAGGTTGCGATGCTTTTGAGAAACACCCAGGAAGGGATTCGCAATGGAGATTTTTATAAAAAGTTGACTTCTTTGCACATGTTCATCAGATGTCTAAATCCAAATTGCAATTTTTTAGTTTGACTTGAATAAAAACAATGGAAAATGGTGTTTGGCTGACTACCTTGATGGGATAAATGGGTGAAAATGGCACAAGAATACATGCACAGTTTGAGAAAACAATGGGCAGTAATCTGGTATCAAACTTGTTCCAAAATTCTGGAAGTGATCATTAATGACACCAAATTTTGCTGTTGATATACATGTACCACTTCCGCTAAAGCTGCATTTTTTACCCCCCAGGCCAAGCTTTTCATGTTTGTCAAGTTCATATCTGCTGTGCAGAACCTTCCAGGCACATACAAGTATCTACGGGACCTTCTACGGCGTTCAAGCCCAGGCACACTCTTCCTCTTCATAGACAATGCACACATCCAGACCAAGAAATTCATTGAGGATCTGGTCTTCCCACATGCTAAATACCATGATCGCAAGGACTACAAAGAGAACGAGTACTACACTCTTTACACAACATATGCGGAACTCAAATCTGATGGTGTAGATGCTGTAAGGACTAGTCTGTTGTCGGAATGGGTGGGGTTCATAGCGTACTGGTGCGACAGATGGCCCATGTTGGACCTTAGGGTTAATGTTTTACTTGCTGTCAAGAAGTAGTCACAGTTCACATCTCTGAGCTCTCCAGCATAGTGACTTGTCACGCAATGCCTTGTGTGACTGATGTCTTCTTGACTTTGTCACAGAATGTGTTTGAGGATGTCATTTTTTCTTGACATACAGCATGGCTGTCATGAAATAAAGTCACATCTCAGGGCTCTTCCCAGCCTAGTGACTTGTCACGCAATGTTTTGGGTGACTGATGTCTTCTTGACTTTGTCACACAATGTGTTCGTGGATGTTGTTGTTTTGTGACATACAGCATGGCTGTCATGAAATAATGTCACATCTCAGGGCTCTTTCCAGCCTAGTGACTTGTCACGCAATGCCTTGTGTGACTGATGTCATCTCGACTTTGTCACGCAATGTGTTTGAGGATGTTATATTATTTGTGACATACAGCATAGTTGAGTACAAGTCTGGGTGGAGCCCTGTGGTTCTTGTTGCTGTTTTGCCAATTTACAAATGCTGAAGAATCTTTGAGCATGCCTCTGGGTCATCCTTATTAGTGTTCTTTTTCAAGTTTTTATTGAAAAAAAAAGAAAGAAGGTGTGGTTTGCGGTTGATTTTTGTACAGTTCTGTGATGGGTTTTCTTCATGTTTGTGAATTATCATATATGTTTTTCATGTATACTTATCGTTCAAAGCTAAATTAGTATTTATTTTACAGTTTGCTAACTCATAAAACATAGTTGTGTAAACATTCATATAATATATTACAATAACAAAAAATAATGAAATTTCTATAATTTTGGGATTTTACAAAATCTAGATTATTTATCCTTTGTATTAATTTAGGTATTTATCCAATCTTCGATCATTCATAACAATAGTCCTTCTCCATAATAAAAATGGAGCTG
Source organism: Scolanthus callimorphus (assembly GCA_033964015.1). Lineage (NCBI taxonomy): Eukaryota > Metazoa > Cnidaria > Anthozoa > Actiniaria > Edwardsiidae > Scolanthus > Scolanthus callimorphus. Next base: position 19,496,584 of record CM066924.1, read on the forward strand.
GATGGATAACTAGATCCCACACCCGTCTCGCCTACATAGCTAGCATTCCCATAGAGTTTTCAGACAGAGAAAACGTTGGTGGCCAAGATCTCAGATCTACCCTTGTGTAAGAACCTGTGTGTTGTTCACGAGTTGCGTCACAAAGCTTCTTTTGTTTGGTAGAACGAATCATGATTCAGAGCTGAACACAAAGGTGTCCTCTGGGAATGGTTCTTACACCGGGGTTAACCCGAAAGTCTCGCTCGTCGTGGCTTTCAGCGCTTTCTTCAGGTGTCTCTGCAAACTCCACTGGAACGCAGGCTAACATCTATCTTAAATATTGATATTATTCTCGTTTGCTACCACCAGGGCTTCCAACAACAAACTGTCAGAAGTAGGTCTGGGAATAGAACGAGAATGAATGAGAAATGTGGTATATCTCCCGGCATGCAGCGAGCGCTTTATGGGCGTCATCCTTATAGAGCGCGCGATGCATTCTGGGAGCTGAATCGAATGGGGCGCGTTGGACTTTACACTGTATTTTTGTGTTTTTTTTGGGCCAAGAGAAATAGGAACTTGGGTTAACGAAGGGGGTAGGCCAAACGCAATTATGCGTACGTGGTGGCTTCTGAGATAATATCTTGTAGATACCAATAAATATCTAGGTACTAATAGAGCTTTGAACGAGAAGATCTCTATTCATCCCTATTTCTGGTTTGTATAAACTGTTTATAACACAACGTGACATACATATTACTTGTAAAGAGGTGTTCTGTCCCGTTCATACCTCCCTGATTTTGCATAGCGTATATATTTATGTCCATTCGAAAATAAAATGTGTTTAAAAACCCGATGATGTGTTGTTTTTGTGTACCCACGATGTAAGATTGGGTGATATGAGAACCCTTTCACAAATGTGACGCGCTCTTGAAATGTTAGGGAAAATTGAAAGGTTAGGGAAAATTAGCCATTTCATTTTTTTTTTTTGTCTAGAAATACTCGTCCATTTTCCTTCGACGTTCGGTAACACCCCGAGGTCCACTTTAGGTCATTTAAATATTCTTTACCACCCCAACTCAACTCCATGAAACTCAGAATCAACCACAGAGTCAATGTTCTTCTGTTGATTTATTTACAAGATGATACAAGAGTAATAGTACATCCCCAATTTTACAGCTGTAAAAAATGTGATATTTTTTTTCAGGAGTATTATACACCGGAGCGTCTCTCTAGAATGAATCGAATGTCATGCTATTCAGTTCTATTTGACTCTGGGTCTTTCTGATTAGTGTAATTACTCAAGCGATTCCGCGCGCTGATTGGTCGAGACGTTCGTCATATTTTGCTATATATTCACTTATAGGTGAATATAAAACTGAAAGCAGTGGGGATCGATCGCGCACTTTTGAGAGAGAACTAAAAAAGAAACCTACACGCGAAAGTGTTTTGTCGAAAATCTTAAGTCACTTTAGTAATTTTAAAACAATTAGTCGCGTCAGGCTCCGAAAATATCGGCGAATAGTCGACTATTCGCCGATATTTACGTCGTTGACTAATTGTTAATTATCTTTCTGGGATAATAGACTCCTTTGACGAGAAAGACATTTGGATAATCTAATATATATAAATGTGTATAAAAATTCCAATAATCTATTAGCACATCACAGGGCGAGTTGATACGTTGATACTCTTGGCGAGTAAAAATTTAAACCATGTCGTCGCCTAGCACCTAGCGACAGGATGTCAGTCCATTTGAAATCCTGAACTAAGTGGGGCGGGCCTGTTATATTAGCAGAACTGCTCGCTAGCTCTCATAGTAATAATTGTCTGTAGCGCTTGCTCTACTTCTGGGTCCAGTTCGCCCTGGAAAGAGATAAATATCACCCTGTGTCAGCGGACCACGGGTCTTTGGTTTCTCGGAAATGAGGCTTCTTATGATATCAATAGTTAAGGGGGCTCGATAGGGTGTGTACAGCGGTAGTCTTTGTCTTTATACTCAAGGAAAAGCAAAATATGAAATTTAAGAAATCTGATCTAATACGATCTTTCGATAACAAATATGGTAATATGATCTTTTGATACGATGGTCTAAACGCTTTCAGATGGATTCGGACTAGCTTAGTTTGGAAAGAAAGTATGATAGTTTACCTGGACTGCCGTTATCAAATGTAACCGATAGGTACTTATTCTTCGCTCATATTCTAGTGATAATTCCTAGGAAGGAAAAGATACGATAATAAGCAAAATATACAGACATTGATTACGGTCTATCCCAGAATGCCTATCCTAGTCCCTCCGCGCGCACGTCTTCTTTGTACGCATGTGCGACAGCCTAGTCCCTGGCGTTCTGGCCGGGCTTCCTGTGGTAGAAGCGTGACGTCACGGAAAAGCCCTCCCTGAGCCCGCGCACATTAGCGGTTTACCTTCTCACCCCATACAAGGAACGCCTGGGACGAGGCAGACGCGTGTGCATTTTGAAGTTTTTCAACAATCCCTAAAGTTGCTCACGTGATCTCTTGAGTGCTCGTGACCAATGGAATCAAATACAAGGCCGCCATTCGGGAGTCATTTATGGTTACTAAAGACACTAAAAATTTGGATGCATGGCGTCTCCACGTTTAGGCTTATTACAGCTGTTTCAGGTAACACGTGACTTCGCCGCTGTCAGATTCTTAGAGTTTGGCAGTTGGGTTTTCTGCGTTGTCAATCAATGCAATCCGTGTGAGCCAATCAAATTCTTGCCAAGTGCATTTGTTTGGCTTCTCTTGCGAGACATGTCGCGACAGAAGCCAATTCACTGCACTAGGCGATTTGATTGACATCGCAGAAAAACCCAACTGCCAAAGAATGTTTTGAACGCGCTGGGTCGCGTGTTACCTGAAACAGCTGTAAGTATTTCTCGGGTGAAAAGAGCACAGTTCCAGATATTAGATTGGCGTTTCGCTACAAGCGCTCTTACTTAGAGCGGGTAAGGTGGCCCGTTTCATCCAGGCCATGCAGTCAAAACAGAGCCATGAAATGTTGCCAGTAACAAATGAAAATGGTATTAAGCTCTCAAATATTCTCACCTTTAATCTTTGTTTAAGCCTATTCATTTCTGATTCTAAAAATTTCCTATGGCTCAGCTCGGCTCCTGATTGGTTCTTGCTGTTTGTGAAGTCACTTCCGCCGCATTTGCTGCAGCTCTTCCTGGCGTTTATAACCTGGAATGGAATCACGGAACGGGGAGAGCATGAGCTAAGTTATCCAACCACGTTCCCAAAATACGCGAAAGGAAAGGCGCTGGGAACGAAATTACTAAGTTATATAGATCCCATATCAGAACAATTTCGTTAAATTTCCTCAGGGTCTAAAATTATGGAGCGAAGGATGTTTTAAGACAAACGTTTTGGATACTTTTGATCCTTGCATGAGGAATTTACAGGCGTATAAGTTCGCATTTTTTACAAAGGACATATGAGCAGAGAGGGAACAAAATGCGCAATATCGGGGTGTTGTCCCATGAGCCATTCTGTGCGATACGGATCAAATTGAACCTTGGGCAAGTACCAGTATTTCTATGTTATTTTCCTGTATCTGCGCGTTGGGTGCCACGACGCGATTTTTTTCCGGTAGCTGCTCCCAGACTATTGTAAACTCTTTGTATTGCGGATTGACTTTAAAGTATTATTATTACATATTATTATTAGTAGTAGTATTTCTGCCTGATGCTCGTCTCTATTTCGCCCCAATGACCCGTCAAACACTTTGACAGACGGATTTTCTCAAACACTTTTGCATTGGTGGATTTAGCGGGGGGCAATGGTGCCCCTTACGTATGTGGTGAAGTCTTCCCAGGCATTATTCTTGTTTTAGAAAGATTCCTCTTTTTTCGCTTCTACGCCTCCTGTTCTTACCTCTTGTTCTAGCATTTCGTTTGCCATTTTGAGCTCCTCGATTCGCTCTGATAAATTGAATATTTCTTCTTCACTACTGTCCTGTGAAATAACAAGAAGCGCGTATAACTATGTTCTGTCGTCGTGCCCGAAATTACGGTGCCTAGAAATTTAAAGATGGTCGCCAGTCTGCGACCTGAAATCAAATCTCCTCTCCAATGCGGAAAAATGGAAAATTGTTTGTTCCCAAAAAGCAGATTTTTGAAGAAGATAAGGTCAAGATCCTTGCGCTAGTATTCTATTCCAGCTGCTCTCTTGCTTACGGACTGGTAGGTTAAGTTGTGGGATGAAATGCGAGAACGGCGGCAAGAGGGCAGAAGGGCGCATTCGGCCAATCAACTGCAAGGGATGGGTGGGTGGGGCTTGAAAAGACTAGACAACGGGACTTGAGCCCATCCTCAGCTCTCGGTCGGTCCCGGCCAATCTTTATTTATCTAGTCGCACTTACATGTCCCTCATTTCAAACGAAGCTGGACCACTATATCTATTGTTCTGTACACTTGTTCTGCTTGTCGATCGAAAATTTCGGCTAATATGTGTTTACATGTTACTACTTACCTTAAGTTGTTCATAAACATGCCGCGAAATTACATCGTCTTTGTCGTTGTGGTTGATGTCTCTTTCGATCTCAGACTAAAACGACATAACAATACATTAGGAGAACGATAATACTGACGGCGCAACATCAACACCTTGCCACATCTCGCTACATCTAAAAATAGATTCATCTACTCCTATGCTTCGGGCGCCCACCACTAGGTGATGGAGGCTCCTGTTGATGGGCTCCCTGTGCTTCGGACGCCCACCACTAGGTGATGGCGGCTCCTACTGATGGGCCCCCTGTGCTTCGGACCCCACCACTAGGTGATGGCGGCTCCTGTTGATGGGCCCCCTGTGCTTCGGACGCTCACCACTAGGTGATGGAGACTCCTCTTGATGGGCTCCCTGTGCTTCGGGCGCCCACCACATTGTAGGTGATGGAGGCTCCTGTTGATATGGATCCTGTTAGGACCCACATCTCAGTACGAGGAGCAATAACACATGCATTTGCCGATAATTATGGAATGATTTTGAAAGGTAACTGCATGGAATAACTGCTGCTACACGAGGGGAGGGAGGGAAGTGTTGCGTGACCGACACAAAGAACGGGCTGGGAGGGAGACTACAGTTAGGCTGGAAAGTGCTAGAAACACCGTTCTACTATACCTTGCTCAGACGATCCTTAAGGGCTTGATTTTCTATCTTTAGTGTCGTTATTTGACCATTCAAGGACATCAGCAAATCAGAACTGGCAGCTGCTGAAAACAGTAAAAAGAGAAATATATACTTAGGTGAGCGTTTGCTGCCCTTTTAAAACATGCTTCAGCGGCGGGTGTTGTCAGTTACCTATAATAAGCATCACTCTATACTAAATAATGGAGCAGGTTAAAATTTGTGTTCACTAGAGAACATATTTTAAAATACACATAAAACCCTTACCTTTTGCTTTCTTTTGACTTCTGGGACTGTGATTCTCCTCGACTCCTGAAAAACAGTGACTCGGTTTTAGAACCATCACGAGAGACAGGTCTCACCCATGTAATGGATGTAATGTTAGCACTAGAGCTGTTTTCACATGACTGTCGTGAAAGCAATTCATGAATAATTCACTATCCAATCAAATGCGATAGAAATTCAACAACAAGCCGATCAGAGAGCGAGTTGATTCGCAATCTTTCCTTTTTGCGAGCGAAGTAATCACAAGTAATTATGTAATTGTTTTCTCTACGCGATCTGATTGGCTGAAGGATCAAATACCATGCCTTCGACCAATCACAGCCCGAAGCAGTCGCAATTACCGAGCAATTTGTAATAACTCGCGACAGTCATGTGAAAACCGCACTAATGTACTAACCTGGTAAGTCAATTTCGTGTTCATGTCCACCGTCGCTCGAACCTGCATCCTCTTCTTCCTGAATACCAAAAAACAAATTGTGTAACATGTCTTTTTGAAGTGATATGCTTAAGAATTAGCAGTACGTAAAAAAATGTTGAAACAAATGTAGCAAATTAATATCATTGTCATTCGTGTTCCACGTTGGTTCCGCTCGGGTGGCGTAAGAAGGACCTGCTCATCACCTCGCGGGGGAGGCTATGGTGACAGCTACTGACGCATGCGCGAGAATTGAGAGCAGAGCCGTCGAGAGAAGTAACTTTCTGCGCATGCACCAACGTTCAAATTCAGCCAGCTCTGGGTACGAGAATGACCAGTGGAAGGCAAGGCTTCCCGAGGTCCCAACGCGCCTCATCGCGACACTACTCATTTCTATGATTCGCACTTATTCACGAGTTAGATAAGGTGTTATTAGTCCAGTTATTACCTGGTAAGACGCTACCTGGACCTTCAATGTTTCAATTTCATCCTAAAAAGAAGTAACGTCATTTAGAATTCTGATCAATCACAGCCAGAGCTAATGACAAATTAACAAGTATAGACAAAGATAACTGCTTGTGAAGTGAGGGCGCTTGGCGTTTCTTCTCTGGCGGCGCTCGTGTTTTCACGCGCTTGTTTTCACGTGGCACAACTTTACGGTCTGGGCGCGTACAGCGTCCGACGACTGTATGGCATTTCTGTGGGCACGATAACTCTCTGAAATTAACGTAACGTAACAAACTCTTACCTCTGCGTTATGACGGAAATGCTTCTCCTGAGCTAGATTCACTTGCATTTTTGTGATCTAAAAAGATGAAGGAAGTCTTTTATTTTTTAGTCACAAAAATAGCATAATATATAGATTAAGGCACTGCCTAATAGCGGAGCTCCCAGTGATTATGGTAAAGGGCATTTTCCCGCCAAAATGAGAGACGGTTTTCGGGTTGCCTGTGGTATGGGCACGCACGCAGACACGGGCTTGCCCGCGATACCCATGGGAATACCGCTGAACCATAAAAAACGAAGTCGATCATATACCCGAGGAGCTCTTGACCTGATTTATACTTTGAGCTATTATATTCTGCGATACCTATGGTGCTCCGCTCTGCGGCCTTCAGCCGCTACGGAGCTCCGCTATTAAAGCAGAGGAAAATATTCTATGTAATCGGCTTCTTCCAAAAGGTATGAAGGCCTTATGAAACAGGTAAAACCGGTTTAACTTGTTTGAGCCTGTAGAACTCTGACCTGTTGTTCGAGCTCCTCGATTTTCCTGTCTTTCACTTCAACAAGGTCGTCCTCTAATGAGCCCTGAAAAAAGAAAATTTGTTGTTTAGGGGCTATGTCATGGCTGTTTCAACAAAATGTCATAAAATAAGACCAGTGATCTACATAAAGAGCTCAGACTATTGAACTTCATTAACAATCAAAATTATACCACAACGCGCGCGTTTCTCGAATTCTGATTGGTATTCTGATTGGATAAAGTATATACCACGAAATGCGCCATCATCAGCGCACGTGCCAAAAAGAACCAATGAAAACACCGTTTGGCTGCGCGCGCGCTGTTTTTGTTTTTTTATTTTTTTTTTGTGGTATGAGTCCACAACATTTTGACCACTTTATTACGTCATTCCATGGTATATAAGAGGACATACCACGGAAAACCAGGAGACATTTGTTAAATGCCAATTCGCAATTCAATTCCATCCGCTCGATATCAAACGAAAATACTCTAAGTATTTACTTATCTAGCCAAGAGACCTCAAACAACAGGAGCGCGTAGAAAATACAAGTCTGTTTTAAGGCCCGTTTACACATGCAATTTTGCTGCAATTTTTGTCGCGCGAGTCGCGGCGATTTTTCTCGCACGTACTCAAAATCACTAATGTAAACTAGATGCAACACGGCGCGACCGACCGCAAATTTTGTCGCGTGATGTCGCTGAGATTTCAAACATGTTCGAAACTCTTTGCAACTTGATGCGATATAAAGAAAGAGAGCATAGAAATCGCACCGGATTTGCATCTCATTTACACTAGAGAGTTGGAATTGCGCCTCGCCCGAGAAAAATCGCGGCGACAAATGCAACAAAAAGTTTAAACCGGCCTTTACTCACGTTCATAGTCGAATGAGTAGGAGGCGGAGATTTCTTCTTTTCTGCATCGAGCTCCATTTCTGTAAACCGCAACTGAAAAAGTGTATCCATTCAAAACTCGTTATTGCGAGCAATCGTCGGACCATGACCCATACTCAGTAAATCCGAAGGTGACACCTAATTGACGAATCTCTCACCCTTTCTAGAGTTTTCTGGTGCTGTACACGTAACTTGCTCAGTTCCTGATTCATCATTTCGTTTTCCTCTTCCAGCTCCTACAGAATCGAACACAAAAGTATCTTGTCAGTCATAAACACTTCTACAAGCATGCAGCAATATGCTTGGAAAACCCTGTGCATAACAAATTCTGGAAAGTAACTGCTTATCGCAGTCAAGAAAGCAATCGAAGAGATCGCAAAAAAAATAGAAGACCTGAAAAAATATTTAAGGCTTTTAACAGGAATCGAAAGCATGGCTACCGCGATACCGATGCGTTGCTCTACTTACTGTGAGCTTTGAAACCGCCAGATATAGAGGCTTATGCCAAATGTGGGTTCTTAAAGTCCCGAAGGGTAAGTAATTATGCAATAAATTGCCCCTTTACTGTGCGACTACGTCAACCGGGCCATCCCGTAAAAAGTTTGTCATTTAGAGATCCAAACCATTTTAAGCAAATTTAATACCTGCAATACATCTGACGATGAGTAATTAAATGTTTTGAAGTTATTTCTGCCCATAATTTCCACAATTTTTACGAGAAAAGCGATATTTCGGTGTCTCAGATCTCAAGAAAGTCGAGATCCTTTGTTCTGTATTCGCTTTCTGATTGGCTAACTTCTTACAAAATGGCCCGGTTGACGTAGTCGCACAGTAAACAACAGATGTACTTTGCTAGGGCTTATTAGAGGACGATCTCGTTGAAAAGAAAGACAGGAAGATCGAGAAGCTCAAACAACAGGCAATGAACTGCGCCGGGTAAATGAACAGCACATAACAGTTGAGAAAGCAATCCACGCGATCGTATAAACTAGAAGACATGGAAAATATTTAAGGCTTCAAAGGGAATCGAACCCAGGTATGATATGGTGAGGTGAATTGTTGGGTTGTTAATGCCCCGAAGGGCGGGGTATGAAAATAACAAAAGATGATAAAAATAAGGGTAACCGTACCTTTATATCGTCTGTTAAATCTCGCTCTTGCATCATAGGCATACGAGGAGAAGAAATCGCCGTCGACGCTTTTGATGAAAATGACTCCTGGAAAATATCACATTCGCGATTCAAACAAGGGCATACGCAGGACTTTAAAAAGTTGCAAAGCGTACGCAGGATTTTTTAAAATTATGTGCCAAAGTCCCCCTGTCAGTTAACCTTCAAAATGGCTTTCGTGCAATCAAACGAACAATACAGATAATAAAATACCTGCAGCGAGGACGTTCCATCACTTGTTACCGATCCGGCAACTCTCTGGAAAAACCCCACACAAAACACTTTATCAAAGATGGACTAAAATGACGGACGAAACCATGGAAACTGGACCCATTCTGCTCGGGGTTTCTTGCGCGAAAGAGTCATGCGCATGATAAGAATCCATCAGGGGGAAATAGTAGCTTGCTTACAGGCGGTTTGTGGATGTTTTTACGGCAGAAATGCTTCAGTTCATAATCGCGCGCGAGAAATCATTCTATCACGAACTGAAGCTTTTCCGTCGCAAAAACACACACAAACCGCCTGCAAGCAGTCTAGGGAAACACAGTGTTGCAATTATGTAAATGTTATCATAAAAATATTCGATATTAAAACACGAATTACGCGAAGAGATACATCTAAATAACAGAATAACCATGCATCTACAAACAAAGTTCTATACTTGATCTACCGAAGTCAATCGAAATAATAGCACTACATTCCCCAAATCCGCCGATGGAAATGGATGCCTTTCTCCGACTCGGTATGTTGTTGGGCTGAAAAAATGGCGTCTGATTGTGGATCTTAAGGTATTATCCAGTCTCGGTTCTATCAATCCTGACGTACCGGTCGTGAGTGTGGAGTTGTACTTTGATGTGAAGACACGGACATTTCCTCCGAGTCGTCGTGGTTTGTAAATGCTGAAACGAGCTCGCCCTGAAATGACATGAACGTCTCTGTCAGTAGACTCCGTCGCCATTCTAATCCCCATAAGACTCGGCAAACACGAGATTCGCATGTTAATACTACCAAGATTACAAGCAGCGAATATCTTGACTTTGTGGGCTGAGTTTAAAGCTGGCGTCAGACCAATTGAACATTTGATTTAACATTCATTGATCTACATTTGCTGGACGCAGAGATGCCAACCTCTGACCTTCAAAATGCGGGACTATGCAGGGGTGTTTTGTACCTAAATAATGTCTTTGCATTGTGAAATGACTTTACAAAATTACAGTATTTCTATTAAAATCGGGAGATTTGGCGGAGAGCGGGAGTCGAAACGCAAGAGCCGGAGAGTTGGCACCCTCGCCCAGTTGAACGACCTTGATCGGGCTTACTATACGCTCAATGGAGTTCGACGATAGACAACTTGATTTAACTTGGCGCGTCCAACAAATGTTGAATTATGTTGAAGTTAAACTAGTTGACGCTAACCTAATGTTGAGTTGGGTAAACAGAAACTGGGAAGCCATTTCGTGGCAAGATAATGAGGCAAATTTGCTAAGTTCCTGAAAAGGCGTGAAAGCGTACAATTTTGAGGCCATGACTATAGGAGTTTTCAAACAGACTTAGTATGTACACTCTTTTTTAGAAGAATGCCATGTATCGACTCTAGCCTAGGCCAAAAGGGGCGAAAAATGTTTTTGTTTCAGTAAATATATGGGAACATGTATAGGTTTATAAAATACAGAGAGAAAGAGTGTACGCCACTTCATCGTATTGTCAGAAAAAGCCGAACATTAACTTTTTTATTGGAAAGATTAAGGCAGGCTTCTACTACGTTTGGAATATCTTTCTCTTCTTCTTCTTCCGTTTCGCTGTCATCTCCTGATCAGTAAGAGTTGAATAAATTAATGGTTGCAATTTGAAAGATTATGTTAAAGACCGCCAATAATTTAGTTTCTGGAGGAAAATATTGCGGAAAATCTTCAATCGTTGTAACTACGGCAGCCTTGTGTGTGTCACGTGCTTTACCTCTTTTATTACCATGGAAACGCACGTATCACACGTGATCTTACCAGCATCCCACGTGGCGACTGTCGGCGCGCTGTTGATAAGTGTAATGATCTCCTTGTACCCCCCAATCCTTGCGTAGTCTGTCGCTGAAACCGAACACGAACAAAGGGATAACCAGACATCAGTAACGAGCGAGAATAGAAGGACTCTGTTGCAATTCCAACTCTCTTGTGTAAACGAGATGCAAATCCGGTGCGATTTTTGTGCTGTCTTTTCTTCAAATCGCATGAAGTTGCAAAGAGTTTCTAGCATGCTTGAAATCTCCGCGACATCACGCGACAAAAATCGCGGCAGACCGCGCGGAGTTGCACCTTAGTTTACATAGTGATTTTGAGTTGAAGCGTACGTGCGAGAAAAATCGCCGCGACAAAAATTGCAGCAAAAATTGAAGGTGTAAATGGGCCTTTAGAGATAACAGACCTTAAAAAAGTAGCCTTAAAACAGGCTCTCCTGTTTCCTTTGGTGATTGAGTGTTCCTGTGACACTTGGTCAAACAAATTTCTTGGGCGCGCAAAAAAAACTTCTCTCCAAAAACTATAGACTTCTCTCCAAAAACTATACTTTGTAGCAGGCTACAAAAAAGCAGCGCGTTTCCGGCCGGAGGGTGGCCATGGGGTGGCGTGGGCATGGGGTGGCGTGGGCATGGGGTGGCCAACTATAAAATGTCCGTGGTGCTCTTGGTACACACGCCTAAATCGAGGAATGCTCACTGGCACTTAGAATTTTTTCTAAACAAGCGCTCACCTACAGAAATGAAAAAAGAATTATGAAAATCATCAGGGTTCGAACCTGTAACTTTCCAGTTACTTTACCCAAACCCTAACCACTACGCTATGAGTGAATTCGCTGGTTCGAACAGCTCGTTTTATTGATTAAGTACCTTCATAGTATTAATCTTTAATAGAACGAGGCATATACTATAAAAATATACTAAAACGATGTATTAATCCTTATCCTGACTAGTAGTCTTGATAGTTCAGATATTTGAATGTTTTTAGGTCAATTTGAAGTAATATTATCAAAAATATCGTTAAATTATTCATGGTGAGCATTCCTCCATTTAGGAATGACGCTCTTGGTGGTCCGGTGATCTACGGTATCTACAATATCTATCTAGCCAGTGGTATCACTTATAAAACTACTTAAGATCCTGTGTCCGATGGGTGTGACCACTGTTATGATTGATTTGTTGTGTTTCTCTAATATGGTAAGAAACTTTCAAAATAATACCATTAGTTTGTTGTTCTATGACTACATATCACTCAAATCAACTTTATACCAAAGGATGGATCGAAATTCAATGAGATTTATACGGATTTACTTCACTACTTCGACCGTTACCTCTTTAGCGTAGACTTTCATGGGCTACAGGACTATTTGTCCCGCCCTTTAAGGGGGAGAGGGGGGGCATACTGTTGCTAGTTCGGCTTATTGTGGGAGATCACTTCTGATTCCCTGTTTTGCACTAACTCGCATACCTGTGTGCCCTTGGGTGTCCTGGAGATGGGAATTCGCGCCTCTCTTTAAAAGCGTCTCTACGCTTTTGGTGAGGCCAAGGAGACTTGCGTACATCAATGCTGTTCTGAAAAGTACAGGCATGAAAACATGACCGGCGGAACAGATTTTGAAGCGAGGGGGCTCATGAGAGACAATAAATGGCAAAGCGGGGGCTAAGTTTATAGAAAACATATGCATTAAAAAATCTGCTGAAAAGTCCCAGCACGCCATGCTCCGCTGTCCATACCATGGAAAAAGCTTCAATAGCGTAGAAAGTCTTGTCGGCTCGTGCGGTACTTTATCCCTTTTTCTTCAGTAGCACTTCGGAATGCGCCATCTCGAAATATCGGTGGGCTATAAGCTTGTCATGCACGAGGATCCCGACACTCGCGAGCGTCCCGCAAAAGAAGCAAAGCACTGGATGATTGGGCATGTAGACATGCTTGTTTCAGTTGATTCGAAATTCAGCCCAGGCAAGCGCTTTCAATTTCAGTGATGTCTGATTTTTTCTGCTAGTTTCTTCAGTTTCAGTTTCAGTTTATTTGCTCGGTTAAGCTATGTTGCTAATTACCAAGATTATAAATATGTATATATAAATTCACAATAAATAAGGAAAAAAAATAAGAATGAAAAACAAGCACTTCAGTTTGTTGAGACTAAAACTTAATGGCCCACACAGTGTTCACTCTAGTATGTCATTTGTAGAATTGTTTGTGCGATTTTTCCAGAACGAGTTTAATAGAGCAGGAAGAAAGCCTTTTTTACTATTCTGCGCGGGCATCTTGTGGTATTTTCAAAATCTCGATCCAGGCCCTTTGGCCCAGGAAAAACAAAATGGCGACCAAGAGAATGATGTTTCTCGAACATCTGTAAGTTTTTGGTCATTCTCAAACCCAGAGCTCCCCGTTCAGCAGCTAGCATCACAAAATCTCTTACACAATGCACACTAGACGCACTGATAAACTGCATCACAGAGACGAGATCAACCAAATCAAACCAGATGATTCCAAGTGGCTGTTTTTACTAACTTTTTGGCACTGTCTGCAATGTTGACTTTTGCTCCTCTGTCTAGTAGGAGTCTGATAACACCTTCCTGGCCACTTTGTATGCCCATTAGTAATGGTGTCCGCCCATCCTGGCGACCAGAAAAATACAGTACAACATGTCAGGTTGGGACTGGCTAACACTTTGTGGCCATTGAACCAGTTCGAGGTACTGGCTCCAAGTATTCTACATTCCCAGGGGGGTTGGGGGGGGGGCACTCCTCACCTTTTGGCATAAATGTTTAAAAATCCGACCATTTTTGCCAAACCCAAAGAATACCATGTCCAAAACAAAATCCCATGACCAAAAAAGAAACAGAGCTCACTTCCACAGAGACAAATGCAAGCCGTGTTTTCTTATCCCCACCTCCCTCCAATTTTTAAAAATTTCATACACCCAAAAATCATTTTGCACCTCCCAACACAAAAAATCTGGTGTACACACACCCCACCCCTCCCCTAGGCTAGGTTTACCTTATCAGGTACATCCAGGGTTGCATTGCTATTGATCAGTAGCTCAACAGTGTCATGGTGTCCTTTGGCAGCTGTGGAGAGAAATCAAGAATAACATTTTAGTATCTTCACTATTTGTCGCAATCAAATCATTGACCTGATATCATCATGACATCAACTTTTTTATCATAACCATCATTATCACCAAATATCAGCAACAGCTTCAGAAACAGTATTAAGGATTTCAGGCAATCCTTGACCAACAGGCATTTTTATAGCCTATGTGGCAAGCGCAAAGGGGGTAGCAAGTGCAAAGCATCCGGGGTCGGGGGAAATGGGGAGAGGAAGGGGAAGCGCTCCTATCTCCTTCCTCTCACCATTCCTCCTGCCCCCCAGCCACATGCACCCCTTCACCCCCTTTTCCCTTTGTGCTCCTGCCCCCTTCTCTCCCCTTTTCCTTGCTACACAGGCTAGCATTTTTAGGGCACACACAAACTTAAAATTTTCTATGTCTTACTTTTAGGCTACCATTCAGAGGAGTCCTGCGTTTCTCACCTGCATGATGCAGTGCTGTCATCTTTTTCTTATCTTGTGAGTTGACGTCAACACCATTACCCAGAAGTCTTTGCACACACTCAGTGTGTCCAGCTTTAGCAGCTACCAGAACAGGATTGCACCCTGGAATGTTGTCATGGAAACACACAACATCAGCTTTGATCTGAATTGGGAATTCAAGTGGTCTTTGCAAGAATTTGGGCCTATGTTAGTTTCTAAAATCAGGCCTAAAAATGAATTCTCCAGATGGACAAAGAGGTTTTTCAGACAAAAAAAGGAGAAAACTGGAATAATCTTGAAAAATAGGAAAATCAAAGCTTGACTCATGTGATTACCTGACTTGTCTACAACACTAAGATCTGGTGCTTCCTCTAAAAGAATATCCAAGCATTCAATGTTGCCTCTCTGGCAGGTGGTATGAAGCCTGTGTTAAAGAACAAAATATAACAGATAGCAGAGGAGATTTGACATGACTGTCCTAGGTAATTAAAGTATAGTATTGTGATTGCATCACATTGTGATCAGTTCACGACATGACCTCTGGACCAATCAAATTGCACAACAGAAAGCAAATAAACATACTGTACACCAGCTTCTTTGGACTAGCAAAGAGTACAAAACGACATGGAATTTTCCATATTTGGGTAATTAAAATGAGTATAAACTTACATGGTAGTCCCATAAGGGTCCAACTTCACTGGGGAAACACCTTTCTTGGCAAGAGTTGACCTATAACACCCATACATCATATAAATTTTGATAAAATCACATTTAAGAATTAGCACTTCTCATTGGAATTTATGGAATTGAGAAGCTCTTTCATTTCGGTTCATTATCTTTGCACGTCCATGCACAGGCATTTTCACAATCCATTTGCTGTTTTTTGAAATATTGCGCATGTCACGGTGCATGCGTAGATTAGAAATGAAGGCGGGTACCATCACCACCATTACATTGGGTGTGGCTATACAAGCACTGGGTCCAGGGGTACCCCTAAATTTAGAGCTTTGGGGGTAGACTTTTCCCTGCATTTCAGTTAATTAAGCCTTGTCTCCTGTCCTCCAACATTGGGTACAAATCTCCAGCATTGTGATATAAGCAGTGTTGTTTTGTTAGGTAATCTCCCATATTTTGAAGGCTAGAGATGACATCTCCTGTGCTATACCTTAACCTTGCTAAATCTCCATGTTCAACACACTCCATAAGGCGCTCGTCATACTTGGTCCAGTCAATGGACAAGCCGTCAATACTCAGCTGGTTCTGTAGGGAAGGGCAGATAGGAAATGAAATGCAGTGAATGCCATACATATTTATAAACTTCCCCGTTTTTCAGTCAAAATGTGCTGGCTATCCAACATTCGATTCCCCTGTAACTACTGATAAATAACTTATGCCATTTTTTCTGTTTCTTGCTTTTTATAATTTCAGAGGCCTAATGTTTTGTATATGAGGGACCATTACTATAGTTGGTCACAGATATTTGTTTGGACTAACAAGGCAGGGAATATAGGTAGAAGTTGATGGTTGTCAATATGGCACAGCTATAACAAAAGGCACAGAAAACAATTTTTAATTGCAACCATGCATTATATTTAAAATTTCTATAATAATATTGATTTAATTATATCCATTCATATAGATTAAACTGCGTCTAGGTATATGATTGGATGAAAAAAGATTGCCCCTATAAGTGAATATTGGACACTTTGACACCTGTTAGCAGCATCAGCATAAACAACACTAATTTCTACACTTGAATCGAGTCCAAGAGAATTTACAAACAAGTATAGCCTGAGCTAAATTATTAAATTAACAAAATTCAGCCCCTAATTGTTCATTTTACAATAATATGTTAGCATGTGTGCTATAAGTGTAGTTTAAAAATCCATCTTGAACACAACAACATCATCTAATCGTAACGCAAATGGAGTGTTTGAAGGATATCTCAAAAATAGGAAAGTGCGGAAAGTGTGTATACAAACAAAGCAATCACCAAAACAATTTTGGTGCCAATTATAAAATAAATTTTGAAGTGTCATGTTTAAATTTAAATCTATAACAATTTTGTGGACTCTAGAAAACTGATCAAAGACATGGATAAAGCAGGTTATAGCTGATTCCAAAATAATAATTCTTCGAGTTCGAGGTATTTTGCTATCATTGGAAACTTCTCTTTGGAAATAAAAAAAAATCGCTCGAGTTTGACCCAAGTTCATAAAGGCATGCTGGTTTCCCATCATGTAATTCTAGGCCTAATTCAATCAGTCTCAAACACTGCAAACTTTGTCTAATCCAAGTTAATCTAGAAGACAGTTGAGCAAAGTTTGCAGAGAGCGCACTGTAAACAGTGGAACGCTTGATCGAGGAATTAAACTTTCGAATTTTAGGTCAATCAAGCGAAGTGGTTTGACACGAGAAATAACATGAAGAGCCAAGAATAATTAATCCGCTACGTTTACAACCGGACTCACCTGAGAGCTTCTTTTGACGAGCTTTCCTTTGATTTTCTTCATCTTTTTATCGTCTCAAGGTTTCCAAACTACCAAACACGTCCTCTTTCTGTGCTCACAGTTGCACATTTTTGTGCGGTGACGAATTTTCCGCCGGCTTCACTTCAAATCATGCCATGGAATTCGAGTTCGTTCTTCACTAAAGTTTTATCAAGAATTCCATAAAACGTATAACACCTGATGTTTTAAGTTATTAATGACCCGTTTGCAGTTGTGTAGTGTCAATTAATCCACCATAATTGGTTGAAAAGTGTCATTAGATTGGAAGACCGCGAGTTCCCTGTAGTTACCAACTGAACACTTATCATGAAGGCATTCGACAACAACACACGACGGGACGGACGGCACGAGCGTGACGCGAAACCAAGGGGAGGAGGACGGGAAAAAATGTTCCCACTTTGGTTCTGCTGTTGTGTTGAGAAGGCGCCTCGGTGGATTGAAGCAAATCGAAAAGTGATTACAAAACCTAGTGGTGGTTCAACGTGACGTCTTCGATAAAGTTTCTTCACGGGACTGCGTGCTTGCCTATGGTAATTTTATTAAAATTCAAAATATTAATTTTAACCGGCTGTATACACAGGCTGTCCGATGTGTCAGCACGGATACAATGTTTTTGAATGACCCAAATTATTTAAATGACTGAAAAGGTTACTATATGCTACCATTTGCGTCCAAGAGTGCCGATTTTTTCACGAATATACTTCGGGAATGCAGAACGGTCCTAGTGCCCTTGTACCAAAATTAAATCACGCTTTCCACTCCACAGGAAACCCAGGTTCGGGAACTGTAGAAGAACGGCAAGCATATCATCAATCCCGGAGTCAACTTCACGGGGCCACGAACGAACGCGGCAGGCTTCTCACAATCCATCCGCACACAGGGACTTGGAATGGATCAGCGTTAGTAGCTGACTTTGCTCCTAATCAAGGGCAGGCGAATTGAACTTCTGTCAGCATCTATGCTCTCAAAAACTTGGAGAGATTAAATTTAAAGAGAAGCTAGTGCGCGACTCTGATGCTGCTGAGGGTTCCTTATGTCATGGAATGGGGTGAGTGGCTCACTAGAACCAAATATTCAGAAATATCGAGCTAAGAAAAAGCTATTTTGCCTTTGAATCTTATCCCTGATGAAAGTTTGTCGAGAGGGAATTAAACGTGCTCTGACAACAAAGACAGTGAAATTCAAGAGGGAAGATTTGTATCATATTGCGTTAATGAGTTTTTACAAAGGTCGCTCGATTTAATCGCTATCAGTTGAGCACTCTGCTGTCGGATGCAGAAATTTTAGAAACGACCAAAGAAAACTATCGGCCCTGCTTTTAATATAGGCAGAAGTTGTTAGGGCACGTTTTGCAACATACGAAGACAGAGAAAGCATCCATTTCCATCGGCTGATTCAGGGATGTAGTACAATATTTTCGATAGAATTCGGTAAATGAATAATATAACTTTGTTTTTAGAAGACTATTTCAAGATTTCTACACGTAATTCGTTGTCTGATATCGACTGAAAACAATAACAAAGGAGTGGCTGACTCGATGCAGTCGCAAAACAAGACCAAGGGCATATTTTCTTTATCCAAGAAACATCATATTCGCCCTCGGCCTCCAAGCAATCACCCCTACCTCTTACGTTTTTCTCTACAAAATCTTGCATCCGTGACATTCGTTTATAACCAAAGCACGCCTATCCTACAGTTATTCTGCTCTTTTTTCTACCAGATTCGCCGACGCACTAAAACTCCTATTCCTGGTCTGCATCGCCCTAAGCTCCTTCACAATCGCTGCGTATCTCTATTTAGCCAATCAGCAAACATCTGTTCACGTGATATCCCTGGACTACCCCGAGGATTTCACCAGCTTAGCATCCACAGAGCATGCGCAAATTACATTCACGGACTTCCATGGAGATAACCGCCCCAACCTCTCTCGGCCTCTACCTCACCCGCGAAGTCACGTGATTACCAACAGCTCTTACTTGATTGCTCTATACGCGCGGGTAACGGGATGCGCGCGGGAACAAAAGTGTGGAATTATCTATCAGTACTTGAAAATCATTCTAACTTGCCAGTATCAGGACACGCCAGGGTATTTTTGTCGGGCATGGACATGGGATCCGGCCAACTATACTTTACGTCTTTCTGATAGGTTAGAGCCTACTAAGGCGTATAACGGGTACTTAATATGCGCGTATCCTCTAAAGACAAATAGAGTGCACAAGATTCACTACGCGAACGGTACCACTGATTTACCAGGGTGCAGCCGTAGTACAAATTCATGCACAACAGTTGAACCTTATTTCGACACGCGAATCAATATGCGTATAAACTGGAGCCCTTGTTGTCGCGAAATGAATATCAATTTGTTATCAGACATAGTAGATGTATTTGAAAGACAGCGCATACGATATGTGATGATAGGCGGGGCGTGTATCTCGGTTGTACGCGAGAATGGGACGTTTATACCGTACGATACGGACTTGGATATCATGATTCACATAAAAGATCGCGCGCAACTCAAGAATCAGACAGCTCCCACGCTGGGTGAACTAGGCTACTATCTAACATGGCACAGAAGGGACACGTATGTTCGGTTTTGTGTTAATGCTGTCTGCGACGCGCATATCGATGCTTGGTTTTACGAATTTCTTCCCAACAACAGGAACCGACTGCGCTACCATGGAATGAATTGGTGGGAGGTTCGAGAAGGAATGATCTTTCCCACCACGTGGAGGTATTTCGAAGGCCGCAAGTACAGATTTCCTCGTAAGATAGAGAGTTACCTTGAACATGAGTACTCTAAAGGAGTAATGGCGGGATATAAGAATTGGAGGGATGTGTTTCTATGTAATTACAAGATTGGACGGAAGTGTACTCACTATGCTGAGTATGTTAAAAAGTCGAAAGTCGGCCAAAAAAAAGTCGTAGATCATTCCATGAGTCCATAGGAGCGACGCTCTTTCACTTTAGGACTATCGGCCAACACACAAGACTTTGTGCTATTTTTAGCATCAAGATTATCTATGGCAAAAAATCGAAGGTCGGTCATAAAAATCGAGGATGATTCAAGGAGTTCATTACTAGGAGTGACAACCTTTCACATTAGGACTATCGGGCTACAACAATCTAGAATTTGTGCTATTTTTAGCACCTAAATTATAGATAGTAGATGGATTGATTTATACAGACAAAATACCACTTTTTAGGCTGATCAATTATTAATTTAATTATTTAATTATTAACTTATTAATACAAGGGTTTCAGTGAAAAATCGGTTCTATAAATAGCACAAACTCTACTGTGATGGCGGCAAACTTAGTAGCAGATCAACACTCTTACTAATGGACTCTTGATCAAGTCAATGCCAGTGATAAGGAACTACTTCTCGATAAAACTGGCTTGCTGCAGCGCAAGGTAGACCCAAGAAAAAAAAGAAATGCCGCTTAAAATTCCGCTGTTTCAATTTTATTTACAAAAAAAAATCCTACACAGTTGTTCTTATCTTACAGTTCGTAAATACAGACCACCTACTCAATAAAACAAACTTTGGGATAAAAAAAACTGTGACACGAAAAAGAGAAAATACTAATTATATTCGAAATTCAAATAATAACCTTTCAGTTCTTGACTATTCAATTCTTGACTATTTCAGTTTTGTACACTATTTCCAACACCATTGTCAATTTCAGTGACAGTCCAACTAAGTTCTACCTACCTATTAAGATTTCAATTTGCGAGAACAAGGCTGATTTAATATTGACACCTGCCAAGGTTAGAGCAGATTTCAGATGACTAGCGAAAACTAAACTTAAATACAAAACTACTAGCCAATCAGGAGATGGAAGCCATTCAACAACAAACCAATCAGGAGGCGAAGTCAGACTTGCGTCTAGTAATGACGCGAGCAATGGCACGTTTTTATTTAGTTCGCAATTTGATTGGCTGAAACTAGACGAAAGACTTTGCTCTCGGCCAATAGAAACGCTGACCAAAGTCTGGGTGTCTTACTTTCGCGGTCATCTGAAATCCGCTCTATCCCTCGAAAACGGTGTTAAAACTATTCAGCACTCCATTCGAGATCGATTAAATACTGCTTACAATAAAACGTAAGTTGAAAGCTGCTGTGCTCCCAATCTCGTACCCAGACGCTTTCCGGGTTTTTAGAGCGCGCAAAGATTTGTGGGATAGTTTTAGCAGGGCGCGCAGAGAGTTATGGGATCCCACAGTTCATTGCGCGCTGTGTAATAATCATTCCTAGTCCCTACGCCTCCAAAACAATTTCCATGGAGAACAAATCAAGAGTCCTCAAGAGTTAAATCAAGAGAGACGCAAAAAAATAAAGTATGGGTACGAGAGTGCTGTGCTCCCTCAACTGATCCGTTCCGAAGCTTGAAATTGACAGTTTGTCAGGTTGTTGGAAACTGCTTTGTTTGCTTCGCTCGCTACTTTTTCGCCACATTCAAAACGTGTGCCTCCAAAAAAGGCGAAATTCAAGACATCTAGAGGATGGACAATGTGGCTCAAAGTTTGTGAGACCAACAAAACTTGATTACTACTGATATAGAATATAGAAGTTAACCTATCAATAATATACAGCCAAGCCTTCCCTGGCTATAAGACGGTTTTCTATTATCATGTTGGTCTAGGATCTCATAGTCCCTCAATTGGTCTAGGGCTCATCCATTTACTGTCTATCATGCAATGTTGTATATGGAGCCTTTTCTAAGAAACTCACTAGAACACACCTCGGTACGAGGCATCTGTCGGCATGAACAAAGGGGAACATCAGCACTTTAAAGCGGGACTGTCACGGTACGCGCATGTGCGAATTTTGATCACTTTGGTCCGGGCCGGAACGATGGTGTCAGAGGGAGGAAAATACGCTGGTAGAATCCGTTCAAATCTTGTTGTTTCGGGGTCCATCTACCCTTAATTCTTAACGGGTATTCTCTCCTGAGATCTCCTTAGTATCGTGACCAAATTTTGGAGTCGATGCAATATTGTTTGTCGTTTTAAATTGAATGAGACTCGAGCGTCATTTTCACTGATGGCTGCCCAACAAGAAAGGCCTAATCGAGGTCGTCCTTACGCCAAAATGGCTTGGGAACACAATAAAAACAGGATCTGGATATCGGAAAGGGTCCACGAGACATGGACATTGTTCAAGGGCTACGGTATCTTCACTTCAGGCAACGATTGTGCAGCTCATTTGCCTAAAAACCCCTAAAACTTACCATAATGTCGCCCCTGACGAATGAACTCCAAATTATGTTTTCCCTGAGGCGACGTCGCGCGGGGCGTGGGTATTTTCCCGCGAAAACGAAGTGTCCCGTGATTGGTTTATTTAAACAGGGAATCCCGGTTTTGAATGATAGTTGTGGGATCGGCGGTCTTTGCCCGAGCATGCGCGTACCGTGACAGTCCCGCTTTAAGTTGAGCAATCATGTCAGTTTCGTAGGATTGGCATTGGTGGCTGTTTTGACGTAAAAACACGAAGTTCGCGGACGCTATATTGTACGGCGCGCAAAATGTTTCAAATGGCGAAATTATCAGCCAATCAGAATCGCCCCCGATCGCCTGCCGTCAGAGCTTCCTCCCGTCAAACGCAGAAGAAGCTCTGGGAATGAGATTGAAGTGTATTTTGCGCGTTCAATATGGCGTCGGCGATTGCGAACTCCAGATTTCTTGTTAAAACAGCCACCAACAAGTGCTAGCAGGCTAGCGAATTTGTAATTCTAAACATGACTAAAGTTGACTCTGTTATCTGAGTATTGTCTCATGGAGTCTGTGTAGATGGTCTGCCGCGCGCTGGCTGAAGTTTAGAGCTGCGTGGATTGGAAGCAGCCCCTGCTCGTTCATCAGAGACAAGCCACACACACCAAAATATGAGTGTAGCGCGTCTACAATACAACAATATAAAACATACAATCATATGCAGGGCTTGCGATTGAAAGATCATCTGATCAACGGAAGGCTTATCATGGCCTAAACAAGGGTAGTCGGGTACCGGTAGAGTACGTTAGCACTTCCTACCTTCGCGTCTGATCAACGTCACGCTTATCATGGCCTAAGCAAGTTAATTGGGTACCCTGTGGAAAGTAGCCTGATTCTCATCCGCTACGGTAGAGTTCGTTGTCACTTCCTACCTCCGCGTCTGTCCAAAGCCACGGGGTGAAAAGTTATGATAACAATCAATTGGAGAATATTGACCAATCACAAAGAAGCTTTCATTTTCCTCAAACTATTATCGACCAATCAGAGTTCGGCGATCATAAAAAAACCCGGAAAATATCTAACACATGTCATGCCTTACCTGGGTGATTTCCTGGCCACTTGGAAAATCCTCCAGTAACGTTTGCTTGGGTCTGCATCAGATAATCCCTGTTGGCCACGAAATCGATCATGTGGAACGACTTCAAAATCTGTAATGAAATACAGAACATAAACATACGTGTTTCCCAGAACATCCCATGGTTTATAAAATGCTGATGAAAATCAGAGACGGGTAGTGAACGTCAGAGATGAGGAGTTGTAAGGGGGATGGCGTTGGCAAGTAACCAGGGGGCGGTATAAGCAGGAAGGGAGGGAGGGGGTGATAATATCGATGGATACTAGCTGTTTAAGGAAATGAATAATGTTAAAACATCTACAAAAGACGTGGCCGCTGGTTTTATGTGTGATTAACTTTAATTCATTTGACAACCGAATGCATAAGAGTCAATTGAAATAACCTTCTACTACTACTTCTACTACTACTACTAGCACAGATAACCCGATGTTTCCTAATTAATATTGTTCCAAGTAAGAACGTTGGACCTTTTGTCTTTGGGGCTTTAATGCGGCGACCGTCTTTGAGGCCAAAGATTCTAAGAGGAGCATGCCAACACCCTCACCCTCAGCCCAGGGACGTGTGAGCCTCAACCCCCCCCCCCCCCCCCCCCCCACCCCCTCATTTTGAATAGCAGTAAGGGGACGTTCTTGGTGAAGGTTGGAAATAAAATTACGGGAAAACGCGCGCGTGTGACGTTTCCTTTACCTCTAAAGACGCTCCT
This sequence comes from Scolanthus callimorphus, assembly GCA_033964015.1. Lineage (NCBI taxonomy): Eukaryota > Metazoa > Cnidaria > Anthozoa > Actiniaria > Edwardsiidae > Scolanthus > Scolanthus callimorphus. The sequence continues at coordinate 19,520,818 of CM066924.1, forward strand.
ACCCAGAATGCATAGCAGGTATCCACGGGTTTATTTGGTCTGCCATGGAAGCCTGACTTCTGACGGAACATACACCATCTGATAAGTCTGTCTAGTTCATTCTTGGAGAACACTTTATCTAATTGATTCATGAGTGAGAGAGAAGCTATAGCGCAGAATGTGGAGCCACCTGAAAATAACAAGGAACGTTAAAAATAGGCACATTGCGTGCATGTGTGAGCTACGTTAATGGATTGTCGTGTGTCTAACTGTTAAACTAAATGATTCAGTCAGTTCAACTCAACTAATACACACATTCACCAGAAAATAACAACAGAAATCAAACTACTGCTGTGCGAACTTTGAAGCAACATTCAAACCCTGTTTTCGCGGCTTCCTTCGATAGCACAACTTACACTTAGCAAACCACCCAGAGGTTGCTTAGATGTTTGATTCAGAGAAAGCTTAGAAATCACAATTAATTAGTCAGTGCAGAATTATGAAAACAAAAAATCGCTACGATTGTGCTCGATTGAAATGTGAGCTCGATTGCTGGGTGTTTTTATCGCCGGGCGAGCAGACAAATCGAAATCCTTCCCTGCTCGTCGCAGGATCATGTGCGTCTCAAGCGCCAAGATGGCGCCCGATACGCGAACGGACTGGGTTTTCCGCATGGTATAAACGCAACAGCAACCGCATGCAAGCAGGTTAGAGCTCCGTAAACGTGAGTGGTTATTTCAGCAGCGGTTGGATATGAGTGGGAGATTACAGTTCTGGGTCCGGTTGCTCGAAAGTGGTTTAGCACTAATCCAGGATTGATTACCATGGTCACTCAATGGTTTTGTTCAGAACTAAACCTGGTTTAAATTTAATCCACCTTTGAACAACCCGCACCTGGAATACTTAAAGTGACGTAAAAGTGATGGGTGCTACGGCAGAACTTTCTCCTACTTCTACAATACAAATGTAACTTACCATGAGACTCTAGATTGGGTCCTTGTGCAATACCATGATCATAAGACTGAAAAAATTCAGAAACATTTACGCTCAGCAAAAACGTTGGAGTTGCGTCATATCCAAAATGGTGATATCTCTACAATGCACTAGGGACTTCATTATGGGATAGACCTTGGACTGACGCCAACTCGCAATAGTAACTAGACAGGGTTCCTACTTTTTCAGGCTTTTTAAATTGCAGGACGTTCAAGGACCTTTTCTTGGACGTTTGAAAAAAAATAATGACCTTCCATAATGAAAAATACGGGTTTTCGCGCATTATAAGACCCCGTTCACACGAGAACGGTACAAAACCGGACCGGTACAATTCTGGTACGGTACCGTCGCGCGTTCACACGGGAGCTGCGTTACCGGACCGATTTTGGCACGACTAGGTCGTGTGAACACTGTTGCAAAACGTGCCAGAATTGTACCGGTACCGTATGAACAGGTGGTACCGTACCAGAATTGTACCGGTACCGTATGAACAGGTGGTACCGTACCAGAATTGTACCGGTACCGTATGAACAGGTGGTACCGTACCAGAATTGTACCGGTACCGTATGAACAGGCGGTACCGTACCAGAATTGTACCGGTACCGTATGAACAGGCGGTACCGTACCAGAATTGTACCGGTACCGTATGAACAGGCGGTACCGTACCAGAATTGTACCGGTACCGTATGAACAGGCGGTACCGTACCAGAATTGTACCGGTACCGTATGAACAGGTGGTACCGTACCAGAATTGTACTGGTACCGTATGAACAGGTGATACCGTACCAGAATTGTACCGGTACCGTATGAACAGGTGGTACCGTACCAGAATTGTACCGGTACCGTATGAACAGGTGGTACCGTACCAGAATTGTACCGGTACCGTATGAACAGGTGGTACCGTACCAGAATTGTACCGGTACCGTATGAACAGGTGGTACCGTACCAGAATTGTACCGGTACCGTATGAACAGGCGGTACCGTACCAGAATTGTACCGGTACCGTATGAACAGGTGGTACCGTACCAGAATTGTACCGGTACCGTATGAACAGGCGGTACCGTACCAGAATTGTACCGGTACCGTATGAACAGGCGGTACCGTACCAGAATTGTACCGGTACCGTATGAACAGGCGGTACCGTACCAGAATTGTACCGGTACCGTATGAACAGGCGGTACCGTACCAGAATTGTACCGGTACCGTATGAACAGGCGGTACCGTACCAGAATTGTACCGGTACCGTATGAACAGGTGGTACCGTACCAGAATTGTACCGGTACCGTATGAACAGGCGGTACCGTACCAGAATTGTACCGGTACCGTATGACAGGCGGTACCGTACCAGAATTGTACCGGTACCGTATGAACAGGCGGTACCGTACCAGAATTGTACCGGTACCGTATGAACAGGCGGTACCGTACCAGAATTGTACCGGTACCGTATGAACAGGTGGTACCGTACCAGAATTGTACCGGTACCGTATGAACAGGTGGTACCGTACCAGAATTGTACCGGTACCGTATGAACAGGCGGTACCGTACCAGAATTGTACCGGTACCGTATGAACAGGTGGTACCGTACCAGAATTGTACCGGTACCGTATGAACAGGTGGTACCGTACCAGAATTGTACCGGTACCGTATGAACAGGTGGTACCGTACCAGAATTGTACCGGTACCGTATGAACAGGGGTACCGTACCAGAATTGTACCGGTACCGTATGAACAGGTGGTACCGTACCAGAATTGTACCGGTACCGTATGAACAGGGTTACCGTACCAGAATTGTACCGATACCGTATGAACAGGGGTACCGTACCAGAATTGTACCGGTACCGTATGAACAGGCGGTACCGTACCAGAATTGTACCGGTACCGTATGAACAGGTGGTACCGTACCAGAATTGTACCGGTACCGTATGAACAGGTGGTACCGTACCAGAATTGTACCGGTACCGTATGAACAGGGGTACCGTACCAGAATTGTACCGGTACCGTATGAACAGGTGGTACCGTACCAGAATTGTACCGGTACCGTATGAACAGGGGTACCGTACCAGAATTGTACCGGTACCGTATGAACAGGGGTACCGTACCAGAATTGTACCGGTACCGTATGAACAGGCGGTACCGTACCAGAATTGTACCGGTACCGTATGAACAGGTGGTACCGTACCAGAATTGTACCGGTACCGTATGAACAGGTGGTACCGTACCAGAATTGTACCGGTACCGTATGAACAGGGGTACCGTACCAGAATTGTACCGGTACCGTATGAACAGGTGGTACCGTACCAGAATTGTACCGGTACCGTATGAACAGGGGTACCGTACCAGAATTGTACCGGTACCGTATGAACAGGGTTACCGTGCCAGAATTGTACCGGTACCGTATGAACAGGGGTACCGTACCAGAATTGTACCGGTACCGTATGAACAGGCGGTACCGTACCAGAATTGTACCGGTACCGTATGAACAGGCGGTACCGTACCAGAATTGTACCGGTACTGTATGAACAGGCGGTACCGTACCAGAATTGTACCGGTACCGTATGAACAGGTGGTACCGTACCAGAATTGTACCGGTACCGTATGAACAGGCGGTACCGTACCAGAATTGTACCGGTACCGTATGAACAGGGGTACCGTACCAGAATTGTACCGGTACCGTATGAACAGGCGGTACCGTACCAGAATTGTACCGGTACCGTATGAACAGGTGGTACAGTGCCAGAATTGTACCGGTACCGTATGAACAGGTGGTACAGTGCCAGAATTGTACCGGTACCGTATGAACAGGCGGTACCGTACCAGAATTGTACCGGTACTGTATGAACAGGTGGTACCGTACCAGAATTGTACCGGTACCGTATGAACAGGTGGTACCGTACCAGAATTGTACCGGTACCGTATGAACAGGTGGTACCGTACCAGAATTGTACCGGTACCGTATGAACAGGTGGTACCGTACCAGAATTGTACCGGTACCGTATGAACAGGTGGTACCGTACCAGAATTGTACCGGTACCGTATGAACAGGTGGTACCGTACCAGAATTGTACCGGTACCGTATGAACAGGCGGTACCGTACCAGAATTGTACCGATACCGTATGAACAGGTGGTACAGTGCCAGAATTGTACCGGTACCGTATGAACAGGTGGTACCGTACCAGAATTGTACCGGTACCGTATGAACAGGTGGTACCGTACCAGAATTGTACCGGTACCGTATGAACAGGTGGTACCGTACCAGAATTGTACCGGTACCGTATGAACAGGTGGTACCGTACCAGAATTGTACCGGTACCGTATGAACAGGTGGTACCGTACCAGAATTGTACCGGTCTCGTGTGAACGGGGTCTAAGAGCCACATGGGTGCCCTTTGTTTCAAAGGTAGCACGTTGATGTGTTTTATTCGGCTTTCTTTAATTGTAGTTTACACTGTACACACTCAACATCTTGCAATTCTTTCTTGAACAAAAATATTTCCATGACTTTGATGGGTTTTCGTAAAAATTCCATGACCTTCAAGGCCTGGAAAAGGACATTTCTACAATCCACGACTTTTCAGGTTTTTAAAGGCCCATCACCAACCGGGAGCCTTTGCGCCCCGTTTTTGTTTGTTTTCAAATTGATCCATTGTTTTTCGGGTGCTGATTGGCTAAGAGTCCGCAAAGGCTCCCGGTTGGTGATGGGCCTTTAAGGACCCGCGGGAACCATGCTAGGGAAGTAGAACAATGAATGCGGAATCGGCGAATAAGAACGTATTGAAACGTAAGCCTGATTAAAGGGCCTCTGTCAGCCTCCATTTTGTCAGCCTAGCAACATACCGAGTCAGGGAAAGCATCCATTTCCATCGGCTGATTTAGGGAATGTAGTGCAGCATTTGCGATTGAATTCGATAAATGAATAATGGCACTCATCTAAAATCCGTTCCCTCGCCTTACCTGACTTTTCCGTATATATTCTACTGCTTTCTCGGTATTTACTCCACTCCAGTCATTGAGTATATAGCTAATGCAGCAAGCACAGTAGATAAATCGCATGTCATTCTCGCTACCAACATATGTAGGGCAGAAGCTGTGGACCACAATGTATCTAGATTAGCGATGGATGGTAGCAGAGTGATAGAAACAAGGCCAGCTATTTTTCTTAAGAGCAAAGTAGAATATAAAGCATATCATTTATCAGGACCTATTGATATCAGCTATGATATTAAAGGGAGGTGGCATAGCGAATGGGTGCGAGGGAAGCTTCCCTCAAAAAAAAATCAGAGGGGGGCTATTCACGGGCTTGCTGTGCCACTGTTGAAGGGCCGCAGCCAGGCATGGGGTGAATAAATAGAATGAAATGGAATAAAACAGAACAGAATGTAATGGATTGGATTGGAATGGAATGAAGTGGAATGGAACAAATGGAATGAAACGAAGTGGATTGGAATGGAATAATATATTTTGTAAATGGTGGTCATTTTGTAAATGACCCCTCCCCCTCGCTACGCCACTGTCCATAAATGACCATAATCAGCACAGCATCAATTAACTCCCTGATCGGCTCAATCATACTCATATGCGCCATCATCCATCATCATCCGGCTTACCTGCCATCTTGTAGCTGCAAATGTCTGAGCCCTTCGATGATGGCTGATCTGTTCACTCGTGATAAATCATCTCCTAGTATGAGCAGCATGGCTAGTGCCGTGTACGTCATGGCGATGTGTCCGCATTCATATTCGCACACCGAGTCAGGGTTCTACAAACAAATAGTATGATAAACTTAATATTATACCTTATTCACACCGGTGCTTACGATACGTGCTTGCTCCAGGAGCGATCACTCTGATTCATCAGCAAAACTACTAATAATGGTGGGCCGTAGCAAGCGTAAGCCTTCGAAAACTGGGGGGGGGGGGGGGGGGGGGGGGGCACGACATCTGAAAAACACATGGCAGTTTTTAGGGAAAGTTTAAACTCTATTTCCGAAACTTTAGAGCCCAGCATGTGAAGTTACCGCATGTTTGAGGGAACTTGGGTGCAAAATCGGGAGTTTTAAAGATTGCTTGCGGCCCCTGAAGCGCTACGGCACTGAATGTTTAGTATAACTTTCTATATGAAAACGTATAAATCAAAATACGTTTCTTAATAAACCCCACTTCCTCTTCTACTACTTCCTTGGGCTTCTCGTCTATTTTAGGTAAAAACAAGTAAAAACTCGTATTCTTTTATTCAAATAACATATTTCTTCCTGGTAGCAGAATCCTAAAATAGGATAATCTAATGCTAAAACAAAAACAGGTAAAAGTTTCCTTCTCATCTCGACGTATTTGCTGAATAACTAAAAACATAGCCTGCCTAGCAAGCGTTTCCGTGGAATTTTAGGGTCAGAGAAAACCTGAAAGTGACAACGCGGCAAAATGTACTACGCACGCGCAGCTCCTCACCTCCAGTCAAGGCCTTTCCCTGACACCTTGTGCGAAATTCAAAACGTAAGCCGTAGAAAGAAAACGTAAGATTCGAAATCCCAGAAAAGTTAGGTTTTTAGTTCTTCAACAACATATCTTTTGAATCTGGGTTTCCCCCAGAGCCCTGAATCTTGCCGCTGGCCAAACGATGACGGGCTCTGGGTACGAGATTGTCAGAGGAACGTGCTAGAAGAATCGAAAACAACCAGTAATAGTGAGCTAAGTGCTACATTTATAGAGGTCTTAAAATCAATTCCGTACATTAAGAATCTATGCTAGTGAGATTCAGAAAACATACACGACGGCAGAGGATCACATTTTAATCCGGCGGATTAGCGAAAACAATTGCGCACATTCGGCTAAAGCAACCAAACTTTGCCCGCTAACAGTTTTTAGTGTTTTATTGGAAATAAGATATGGAACCACGCTAAATTATATTCTTAGCGAAATCTAGAGAAGTTTTAATGTGAACCATTGTTTTGCCATTGGCAGACATCTTTGAATCATTTGTTATTCATGAGCTTTGCAGCACTTGTCACGTTTATAGAGTATAGCACTGCACAGGAAGGAAATGTCATGCCAAAATTTCAGAGAGAAGCTTCTATTTACACATTTGGCACATGAGGTACCCATTATCTCGATCTTTTTTAGAATTTGTTGGTCATTCTTGAAACATTTCATCAAATCTCTGTTTATATAAATTATAAATATTCCCAATAAAATAGTCGTTGCATTTAATAAATCACCAAAAACTGTAAGGCGACGTTCAACCGAATAGAAGTCACTCAGCTCTATCACTATCACCAGGCAAAATCTTGGGCTCTTAGCATAAAATTTCCTCGAAAATTTGCTCTAATCCGCCGGATTATTTACTCAGTGCGACTTTCACAATTCTCCCACTGCGTTTTGGCTTCTGTTCATCAAACATTTTAACCCGGGGGGGGGGGGGGGGGGGGGGGAACTCCCATATTGTTTGGGCGGGGGTGCTCGTCGCACCTTTTAGGGTTTAAAATCAGGCCTCTGGTACCTTTTAGGGGGTAAAATTCGAAAGTGTGTAATTTTTTCCAAATAGGTACCTCTTAGAGGTCCGTTCTAGCAAATCAAGCAAATTACACTTGTTGGTAGCCTGAATTTCAGACGTATTTTCCCTCGTAAAACATACGAGAGAAAATTACAAGGGAAAAGACGTCTTGTTGGTACCTTTTAGGGGTCAGTGTGTGTGTACTAAGCGACGCCATGTTTAGTACCTTTAAGGGGTAAAATCGAAAGTTCCCGACGAGCCCCCCCGCCCCAAAAATATGGGAGTTCCCCCTCCCCCCACCCCCCGGGGGCATTTTAAGACAGGCGCGTGGATTTTTTCTAAGTTTCGTTTTGTTGTATTTTATGTTGAAAAAATTGGTTTTGAAGCCTAGCTTGTCCTTATTAGTTCAAAATACCTTTTAAATTCCGCGTGAAATCAGCTACAGGTGTTCACTCATTTGATTGACGGAAGCCAAACCGCGACTTTTTAGTTGGCGTAGAGTTCGCAGAATTATGACAATTGCAGTAATACAAAAAAAGTGCAGCAAAAATACTATTTCTTCCTAAGCAACCAAACCCTAAATAGAAGTTCAATAATATTTATTTTTGCAAGAAAAAAATTCGCTCTTGTGACGACAAAGTTGCTAAAGCGCTCAAGGACAAGTGAAAGCTGTCGTAGTTAGTTTATCATACCGAAATAGACCTTAGTTGAACTAGAATAGGGGTGGCATATATAGTACATAAATACGCCAGCTTGGGCATTGCAGATCATTCAGCTTACTGATCACCTCAAGTGAACAGCTAAAACGAAAACCTTCCTGGAACCAAAGAAGAAAGGAACTGAAGGTACGTTTTCATTGCTTTCTTAGGCCCAGCGCAAGTGGCGAACTTCTTCAGTCGAACCTTTCCTTTTTCAAAGGATGCCGCTTCATTAGACTTTATAATAGAAAACTTTCAAATGTTTTGGACTGCTACGTTGCCGTAGGCCTTACTGCCGGGGGGAGGGGGACTCCCCATAAAAACAGACGGGGTGCTCGTCGAGAAAATTGTTTTCAACCCTAACGGGTAGCAAAATGGGCGTGGTCCACAGTTAATTTGACCCCTAAGAGATAGCAAATTGGATGCGGAAAATCCTAATGTTTTTCCGGTTCTTGAAAATAACCATCAAGTTGAAACAATTTAATCAGAGTTGTCGCTGAATTTCTAGGTCACCTTTGGCGTGAGACCCCCTAAGGGATATCAAAATCTTTGGACACCCCTACGAGATAGCAGTTGAGTGAATTTTATACCCTAAGGGATAGGACGAGCAACCCCCGTCTATGTTTATGGGAGAGCCCCCCCCCTTCCCCCACTGGCCTTACTTCTTTCAACTTTGCTATCAGTTAAATACGGGATTTATTCAGTTTCCTTTTCTTTTAATTTTCTGAACTCTGTATCATAACTTCTTAGTTAACATTTTCGGGCTGCATGCAGTAGACTTTCACAAAGTCCTTTGTCGTCGCAACTTCTTAGTTAACAATTTTCAGGCTGCATGCAGTAGACTTTCACAAAGTCCTTTGTCGTCGCAACTTCTTAGTTAACATTTTTCAGGCTGCATGCAGTAGACTTTCACAAAGTCCTTTGTCGTCGCAACTTCTTAGTTAACATTTTTCAGGCTGCATGCAGTAGACTTTCACAAAGTCCTTTGTCGTCGCAACTTCTTAGTTAACATTTTTCAGGCTGCATGCAGTAGACTTTCACAAAGTCCTTTGTCGTCGCAACTTCTTAGTTAACATTTTTCAGGCTGCATGCAGTAGACTTTCACAAAATCCTTTGTCGTCGCAACTTCTTAGTTAACATTTTTCAGGCTGCATGCAGTAGACTTTCACAAAGTCCTTTGTCGTCGCAACTTCTTAGTTAACATTTTTCGGGCTGCATGCAGTAGACTTTCACAAAGTCCTTTGTCGTCGCGCATGAGAGTATTCCAGTAATATTGCATTTTGACCCGGAACAAATTGCAACAGTAGCTTTCTCTTCAAAACCCTTTTAGATTTGATGTACTTATGAACATACTAAAGTCGTCCAAAATCCGAGCACGGCAACATCCTGAAAATTAGGAAAACTTGATGGGATAATTTTCTTTTGTTGGCGGCCATCTTGCCCTTTGTTATTAATGAGTCTTGCCGCACTTAGTTTTGCGAAGCTTTTGATATTCGCCTATACTGTACAGTATTCCCAGCTAAGTGTTTAAATGTTTAGTGGTTTAAAATGGACTCATTCGTGTTATATATACTTTGTTAGGTATGTTATTTTTGCAAACTACGCATTGACTAAGATAAATTTCCAATGTCATAAGTCCAATACAGTGCCTGACTAGGAATCTTGAAACACGTTTCCATAAACAACTCAATAATTCTTAATAATGGATTCGGTTGGCAAACATCAATAGACTCTAAATAAGGGGTCATTTCTATGTAAAGGAAAGCGTTAAAATATTTACCTGTAACGCGTTACAGTCTAGAACTAGTTTTATCAGCGCAGAGCTCCAAGTGCCGTAAACCTCATTAATAACAAAAGCCAATATGGCGAAGAAAGCTGTTTCCAATTGCTTTTGAATAAATCCCTTTTTTTCAAGATGTTGCCGTATCGGGATTTTGGACGACTTTTGATATGTTATTAAGTGAGTATAATAGAGTCTAAATCCGTTGAGATTTGTACTGTTGCAATTTGTTCTGGTTAGCCTTATTATTCACGTAAAATGACTGGACTAGAGGCCGACTTGGTGCAAGTCCATAGATTTCGAGTCGGCTCTCCAGTGTTATTTTTTTTCGGGTATTTGATTGTTTTTGGGATTCCTGTTTTCCCCCACGCGACACAGGAATACCGCGTGCCAAAAAATCAAATATGCGAAAAACAAATCACTGGAGAGCCGCCTCGCAGGTTAGTTCGTCTAGGGCTGCAGGTATATAAAAGGAAAATTGCGATTTGGCTACAGAAAGATGGTCTAAAAAACTGCTAGCTCGGATATAGAATTCAGGTGACGCGGCACCTTATTTAGCGAGCTCAGTCAGTTATCTTTTCTGTTTTGCAAGATTCGACGCTGGTTTCAATTCTCCACATATATTTTTTTAGTTAATACACCTTATCCAAATAAGATCCATCGGTAAAGAAATAACATTGACAATCATTTCAATTTTTAAACCAAGCAAGCGTTATTATGGAAATTATTTAGTTTTCTTCTCCAAATTGTTCTTTTTCTGCATAAGGTCTTTTTAGTTAATCATTATTTTTAGTTATCATTATTATTTTTATCTTTTTATATTAATTTCCAGGTCGAAGGATGCGAAAACTACAACTAGCACTCCTCTTCATGGTGGTATCCCTACTTCTCATAGACCAGAGTGAGGCCTGGATCAGCGTCAGGAGAAGTTTCGTGTACCAGATTTACGCCGCTATGTCTGCAAAAGGGTCTGCAGAAACGTTTGTCATTGGGTCACTGGACGCCGACGCGATCAATCAGAGTGAAGGAAAGCACTGCTCAACATTATCTATACTGTAGATGGTAGTAGTTATTATACTACTTTGACGTCATTTTACCCTATAAGGTCAAAATTGAGTGCAGATATGGAGCCGTATTACACGGTTGAAACACTTTAGGAAACGGGTTACGAACCGGTTTGGCGCGCGCAGTTGAATGGCTTCCCGATCGTGCGCATTCTCGAACCCAGAGTTCCCCGGCTCGTCGCCTCGCAGATCTCGTGAATACCGTTAAAATGCCTCTCAAGGCTGAAAATTTGGTGGCTTATTTGATCACTCATTCAAAATAAGGAGAACGCTGTTTATTTGACGTTGATAGCTCTCTCTTGGTTTAAGAGAAGAAATATTTGAAAATTTTACTCATGCAAATTAGCAAAAATGACGTTACAGACAAAATGGTAGACTCAAGAAGTCAGCAATGTTTTATCTGTAATTCTGTTTGGGATAGCTGGATTCACTTGGCAAAAACAGAGAAGAACCAAGACCTCAAACATCGATATGTTAATTACGTTTTTCTGCGGTAACAAATTTGGCTCTTAGAAGTGTTTGTTGGAAACATAGGTGAAATCTTTGCAATATTCCATAAATAAGATGTGATGTCCTCGAAAAACATAAATTCGGTCATAACTTTCATAATATTCGTTTGAAAGATATCAAATTTGGCGGACAGTAGAATGTATCATTTAGCAATACGTTAACATACTTCGATCTTTATTTGCGCTGCAGGCAACTCGACAACGCGCAATGCCGAAAATTGGAAACCATTAGTCTGTCGTCAAAGTTTACCGAATACGACAAGAATGGCGACGGAAAGATCTCGCCAGAGGATTTCCTCCGCGCTCTCCACACGAGTGATTTCTCCGTCAGACCGATCTTCGAGGAATTGGACAAAAATGGTGAGTCCAAAGCACAATTCACGCGAAAATAATTCCGCTGAGTGTGATGTGGAGAATTATTCAGATCGAGAGGTTGTTATCCATCGAGGCCGAAGGCCGAGGTGGATAACACCCCCGTGATCTTAATAATTATCCACATCATACGAAACCCGAATTCATTCGTTGCTTTATTATCATTCACCTTCTAATTGTTTTATTATTCATTCAAACTGAATTTCCCCGCTTTACTTCAGTTTTGCCAGTCCCCCAACAAGTGCGCGATGTCACACGTTTCAACTTATCCAACTTTGACGTCGGGAAATATCGGGAATAATAGTGAATTATATATCCCGCCAGAACTACAGGCATCTTGTGCTCAAAACTCCTCTGACAAAAGTCAGGTCGCGCAGCTTAATCAAGCAGGGAATTCGCTGATATTCAGTTGTATAAAGTGATCTTTGTATATTATTTACCATTGCTTGTTTTTTTTTTTCTTAACAGCGAATGGTTTCATCAGTTGTGATGAATTCAGGATGTTCGCAACTCCCATTTGTTCGCAGCCAAGCAAACTTGCTAGAGTACTGCTGCCCAGCCCCAGAACATTGCAAAGAGTTAATTCCATCACTCAAAGCCTATAATCTAGACTATAGTGTTAAACTATGGCGTAAAATAATTATAATGGTACCCTGGTAGCAGAGGTTTCTTTCTGTAAGTATTAGCTAGCAAAGTTGTTCGCGTGTCTGGTATTTCGCGTGGTTGTGTTTTGATTGATAGAGAAAATCAAAACAACCATACGAAATACCAGACACGCGAACAACTTTGCTAGCTAATAAACGACTAACAGAAAGAAAACTCTAAATAATGGATTCCTGAATGGTCCTGGTATACTTTCTCATTTTGCCAGAAAATGTTTGTGTTCGAGCATAATTTAAAGATTAATAACAGTGATTCGTGTGCAAAAAAGTCTCTGTCTTTTTTTTTCCCCTCTATATAATTCCAGAATTTAGTGTTAATTAGGTCAATCACTTATCAAGATTTTTCCATTAGACACTCCGTTTTACTAAGAAAAGGGGCTAAAATAAAGGAAACAAGGAACAGACAGGAGCTTGGCTTTTCTAAACAACATCATGTTATTTTTCTATCAGAAAACCAATCCCTTTCAAGTTCATTACCCAATCACATGACAAACATCCAACCTAGCCTGTGTACATTCGCTACTAACATCCAAGAGGAATAATAGTAGCGTCTGTGAAATACCGTAACTAATCATGTTCAGGTCACGCCATGAAAAATAAATGTACATAATAAGTTAAGCCCGAAATGACTCCTCTGACAGCGTGTGCGTACGGAAGATTTTCCAGCCAATCAAATTCAAGAAAAAATGATAACGTGATCGCGAGCCAATCAGGAGCGAGTCCCCGAGTCCTGGAGAAGGGATTGTGTGACCTGAACACGATTAGTGACGGGATTTACAGACGCTACTAATCCTCTTGGAGGTTAGTAGCGGATGGACACAGACTAAGTCAACCTTGATATTTTTTTTTTCATATGATACACAAACGATTATCCTGTTCAAGCTTTTCTGTGAGATATATAATAAAATAGCATTACATTCTGTGCATGATTGACTGCTTTACTGCTTAAGAACTCACCAAAATGACAGGGTATTATTAGGGAAGGAAGGGGATCACCTCACAGAAATGGCTGATCGCATTTTTAAACCGAACCGGGGGGTTGAGGACCTCCCTTAAAGGCCGGTTTACACTTGCGATTTTTGTTGCATTTATGACGGCGATTTTTCTCGCGCGCGTTGCAATTCCATCTCTCTAGTGTAGACGAGATGCAAATGCGGTGCGATTTCTGTGTTCTCTTTCCTTCAAATCACATCAAGTTGCAAAGAGTTTCGAACATGCCGAGTGCGGAGTTGCACATAGTTTACATTAGTGATTTTGAGTTGACGCGTACGTGCGAGAAAAATCGCCGCGACTCGCGTGACAAAAATTCCACCAAAAATTGCTAGTATAAACGGGCCTTTAAAAAGGCAAAAATTGCGGGACGCTAGTGCAGGTACTCGGTAGGCTGTATTCCCAGCCGTTCTTTCTTGTGCGATCGTGGCTTGAATTCGAGAGCCATGTTGAAAATGGTATCCTTTAGGGTTAAAATTCTGGTTGACCACGCCTAGATTGGCATCTTTTAGGGTTGAAATTTTATTTTCCCGACGAGCACCTCCCCCCCCCCCCCCCCCCCCCCCCCCCCCCCTCTCTGACGACATATGGAAGTCCCCCCCGGGAACTATAGTTTAATTAATTTGGTGTAATTAACAAATCGAGAGCCAGAAACTGAAGTTTCAGCATAAAACCTCTAACCTGGCGCGAAAGGCAGCGCGTTGAATTTGCAAGATTTTACTGAGATGATTTTGGTCACGTGACCCGGTTAGTGCAAGTGGCTTATATGAACAAACATGTTAGACGAAGTTCAGTGATATACGCCGTCATCCACGTTGCCGTTGTCGTAGCTTTTAAGTGGTATTAGAGACCCGAAGCCTGTTTGAATTAGTGCTTCGTCGTAATAACTAAAGCAACAAAGAAGAACATTTCTGAACCATCAATAAAGGGCTTGTCGCGTGACATCAATGTTGAATAATATATAATGTTCAATGAAAACTTATAATTCAAACTGCGTTTTCTTAATAACCCCACATCCTTTTCGGACGACTTCCTCGGATTTCTGGTCTATTTTAGGTGAGAACAAGTAAAAACTCGTTTTCTGTCATTTAAAGAACATAGGAATATCAGAACTTCTTCTTTCTTCCTGGAAGCAAAACCCTAAAACGGATAATCTAATGCTAAATCAAAACAGGTAAAACTTTCCTTCTCATCTCGACGTATTTGCTGAATAACTAAAAACATAGCTTGTGTAGCAATCGCTTCCATGGAGTTTTAACAGAGAAAACCTGAAAGTGACATCGCGACAAACGTAAGCCGTAGAGACAAAACGTTAGCTTCGAAATCCCAGAAAAGTTAGGTTTTTAGTTCTTCACGACATATCTTTTGCACCTCATAGTTTAGTGGTGCTTGCACCCGAGATGAAATGAGAGTTGAAGTTGGTTAATATGTACCTTGTTATGGAGAGACCGCCGTGAACAGGAAGCGAATATGCCAACTCCGATATTTAGCTGGTGTACAGTTCGCCAGAATTATGAAAATTGCAGTAATACAAAAAGAGTGCAGCAAAAATACTACTTCTTCCTAAGCAACCAAACCCTAAATAGAAGTTCAATAATATTTATTTTTGCAAGAAAAAATTCGGTCTTGTCTCGACAAAAAGTTGCTAAAGCGCTCAAAGACAATTGAAAGCTGTCGTGGTTAGTTTATCAAACCGAAATAGACCTTAGTTGAACTAGAATAGGGGTGGCATGTATAGTACATGAAATACGCCAGCTTGGGCATTGCAGATCATTCAGCTTTCTGAGCACCTCAAGTGAACAGCTTATCGAAAACCTTCCTGGAACCAAAGAAGAAAGGAATTGAAGGTACGTTTTCATAGCTTTCTTATGCTCAGCGCAAGTGTCGAACTTCTTCAGTCGAACCTTTCCTTTTTCACAGGGGCGGATCCAGGAATTTCAGAAATAGGGGGGGGGGGGATAGTGAAAACTTGGGACGAAAATTTGCAAATATCCTTCATAGACTAGACGAAAAATCAGAAAAGTGCAATATTTAAGGCGCATGAGGCATTTTTTAGTAAAAGCTGGCAACAAAAGTTTTTCTTCTGTACTTTTTCACGCTGAATCCGAATTTTCTTGTTGCCATACCTGATTTTGTATCTGTGTATGTACTGAGAGGAATATTCTGCATGCATTAAAAACAATAGTCGTAGATGTAGTTGACTCTATATTTGCCTATATAGTATTCTCTTTCCACCATAATCGTCTGTTGCTATTTATTATGTATTGCAAAATGATTTACGCTTTTGTCTTTTACTTTTTAGCTTTCAGCCTTTGAACGTGATGGTCTCACAATCGCCAGATATCCAAAATGGCGGCCATCTTGGATCCGCCATTTTGGATGACGTTTCTACGCCCATTCAGCACCCTATCCCATAATATAGATACTTTGTTTTGAATATCACATTGCCACTTATCCATTTCAATTTCACTGGTCGTGAAAATTTGAAAAGAAAAATCGGCGAAAAATTCATTGTAGAGGTTTGTGTGACAGCTGTCAATCATGACGTCATTTCACCTCTTAAAATGCAAAATCTGCGTTGGCAACAGAAAAATTCGGATTCAGTGTAAAATGTCGGTTAAGATGGCACTTGTTGCAAGCTTTTACTAAAAAATGCTCATGAAGTACGATTTTCCGAAAGTTCGTCTAGTCTATCATCAAAGACATTAAATGTATTGGAAAATCACCCGAGAAGGGGGGGGGGGACGTCCCCCCTCGGCCCACCCTAAATCCGCCCCTGTTTCAAACGATGCGCTTCATTAGACTTTATAATAGAAAACTGTCTCTTATTTTGGATTGGAACGACGCGACTCTCGCGCACAACGCAAGTTTTGTTACGTTGCTAATTCTGATTGCAGTGAAAATTAGAAACAAAATGTTGTATTGCGAGTTTTTTCTTCTTCTACTTTTCGCAACATCACGAGCAAAATTGTTGCGTGTGGCATGTCTCTGCGATTCGCGAGGCAATGTTACTTTCAGATTAGCCAATCAGCTCCCATCATCATGTTTTTTACTTGGAAAAGCGCTGTGCTGTATAATCTTATCGCTGGCGTATGACATCCCGCAGAAACTCGCAATGATTTTTTAATTCGTCATCGTTGCGTTGCGAGTTGCGAGAAAAATTGCCTTGTGTGACATGCTCTTTACGTCTTCAAATTCGCTATCCGCTTAAACACGAGATTTACTCAGTTTTCCTTTTCTAACCTATTTACGCTGATTTATGATGAATAACGCCTATAAAGTTGGTAGAAGGTGTATAATTACGATTATGATTCTCGCTTAATTTCGAACCCTATTCAACCTTTCGAGCCCTATTCAAGTGAAGCCGCTTTTATTCACGATAACAATTGCAAGTTTTTGAAAGCCTTATTCGCAACCTAAAAGCCCGCCTAACTTGGAAAGGATGCTCCGTCGTATATGGCGTATTTGATTTTTCGTCAAAAAGAATAAGTATAAAATACAGGAATTATCAGATAACGGAACTCAGCACTCAGCCCAGCTGTAGTTTTAGCTTCGTTTCATTTTTCATGTCCTTTTTTTTTTTCGTTTCCATTTATAGCTCACATGATGAATAAACTACTACTAGCACTTCTATTCGGTGTGGTATCCCTGATGTTTGTCAACCAGAGCGAGGCCTGGGAAGCGTTTGTAAATATGTTAATTGTGGCCGGAAATATAAATCGGTGGTGAGTAATATACAATAGTACGGACCGCTTCAGAGGGTAACAGTTTTGTTTTTAGTAACAGTTAGAATTTCAGCTTTTCTATCATGCACTACTACGCCTAAAAATGTTATTAAAATTGCTTTCTGTAGCGTCATAGATCTTGGATCCGCCCCTGAGCGTAGCACGCCATCATCATTTACACCAGAGCGTCCCCTCATGGCGCGTGATCGACCTTGGGGCACAGATGCTTGGAGTACGGTTGAATATACTAATTGCATTTTTACATTTTTGTTACATTTTTACTCCTTATACATTTTTTAAATGTTTTTGATGTTTTTTATTTTATTTTTAATTATTATAATTATCAATTTTCATACTTTACTGTAAAGTATTATTACGATAATGCCAACTACTCGCGAAATTAATCAAATCGAAAGTTTTCACGACAAATTTAATATAATAAACAGAATAATACATAGGTGCTTTGAGATATGAAACTTATCTTCTCGTGTTCAAATTTGATATTTCACTCGTTCGCTGCGCTCACTCGTGAGATATCAAAATGCCCATATATTATTCTCTATATAACTGATAATAGAACAATAAAAACTATCCTGTAGTCAATTGCAACAAAGAAAGCAGTCTCTGCATGAGGTGCTTGTAAGAAGTTCAATTTTCTGATAGCCTTCTTGAAAGTACTAACCTTGTTACTGAGCTTTGCCCATAGAAAGGGCCCAAATAAAATAATAATTCGATCAGTGAATAGTCATTTTCGCGCGCTCTGATTGGTTCCTGAAATAGTAGATATCAAACACTACTTACTGTTTTGAGAAAACTCTCAAAGTGGCAGTTTTTTTCGTGCGCGATTCTGCGTCTTGAATCCTTTAAAACCGTATTTTATTCTACTGATTGGTATATACTAAAACAACTATCCCCCTCAGGGTCGGTGCCTAGCGGTGGATATATACCTCGACGCTTCGCGTCTCGGTATATATCCACCACTATTCACCTCCCCTTCGGGGGATAGTTGTTAACTATATTGATGTTAAGTATTCAATCGCAGAGGAAAGACCCTACTGCATTCGAGGACCCCTTCTCACAAGACCCGGTTAAGAAGCTACAGGCAGCCCGACACGCGCAATGCCAAAAGTGAGACCACTCGTCTAAGAAAGGTTCCCCAAGGCCATGACGAGAGTGATGATCAACTCATGAGTCTAGTATGCTAGTGTTAAAATAAGTAGCCTGCCTGCTGCTCTAGTGTGGTTTTATAAACTGCAGGAGAGCTGGCTACAACATAAGGGACTAAAATAAAGGTAGTAAGGGACAGACAGGAGCTTGGCTTTTCTAAACAACAACATGTTATTTTCTATCTGAAAACCAATCATTACCAAATCATGAGATAGACAGTCTAACTTGATAATTGTTTTCCATATGATACAGAAACATATCCTGTTCAAGCTTTTCTGTAAGATATATAATAAAATAATTAAATTCTGTGCATGACTGGCTGCTTTACTGTTTAATAGCTCCAAAAAGACAGGAGAGGAAGGGAATCAACCCACAGAAAGATGGCTGTTGCACGAGTCTAAAGTAATTTTGAGCCATAAAAAACACCATTTCTTTTCACGTGTCGGTGGTTGTCACCAGAGCCTCCCCCATGAGGTAATAAGCCAGGGACCTCTGGGTACGTATTAAAAAACGTATTTGCCGACCGACTCCCCAAACTCGCAGCTCGTAAGCTGAATTATGCTGGGTCTCAAGGGCGCCACTGGCAGCCAAGCGGTCCTAAGCACAGACACTGAGGGTGGTCACTGCCAGAGGGTTTGTTACGTCCACGGTGGTTCTTTAACGTCCCGCCCGAAACTGGGAAGGTAGGAAGGCGAGACGGGACCTTGGTTTATTGTCTCATCATCCGAAAGACATACGAGAATGCAAACAGTGTCACTGCAGCAATAAAGCTCACACAAGTTCTTTCCCAAAGGCATTGAATATGGCTTTCATAGACTGCTTGCAGCCCCTTCCTTGGCGAACGTCCGTAAATCGAGAATAAAGTCCTAGTCCTACATTGTAGTTTGTTTGCGCGCTCGTATTTCAAGCTCACGAAGCAGCGCCACGGGGAAGAAAGCGCCTTCGGCGCTCGCTCGTGACTCCAGCACTCACGCCATCGTCGCTTCGGCGATCTCGTGCCTTCGGCACTCACGGACTCCCTTTCGCTTTCTCTCGATTTACGGACGTTCGCCAAAGAAGAGACTGCAAGCAGTCTATGGCTTTCAAAAAACTTGCAGCCTCTAATTTGCAGCCTCTAAATGATAGGAGTGTGATTTGACTAAAACAATATTCCTCTCGCCCTCATGGCCTCAATAGATATTGACTCAGAGCCCATTTGGGCTCAAGGAATAATTGCCAATTATTCAGATCAAAGGGGTGTTATCCATTGAGGCCAAAGGCCAAGGTGACTCATGCCAAAGTCAGAGCGCATTTCGTGAAAATATATTTTCGTCTACAACTTTACAAATATACTAGCTATGAACTTCAATCTTGGAGAATATAAACAGGTATCTTCAGGCAATATGTGCGCATTATCTGATCTCCATTAGCGTAGTACTTTTAATAATATCTGAGCGTAAATGGACCCCTTCCTTGAGAGATCAACCTCGCGCAAGATCAACCCCTAGGCCTTAGTCGTGTATTTTGGCCGTGTTCTATAAAATAGGCACTTTGCTTCCAACGAATTTCCTGAAACTTCGTCTAAAGGCCCATCACCAACCGGGAGTCTTTGCGCCCCGTTTTCTTTTGTTTTCAAATTGATCCATTGTTTTTCGGATGCTCTGATTGGCTAAGAGTCCGCAAAGGCTGTCGGTTGGTGATGGACCTTTAACACTTAGTCCAACTGACTTCAATTTGATTAACAGAGTTTATGACACTTTCCGTAGAAAGAAAACGTAAGCTTCGAAATCCCAGAAAGTTAAGTTTTAGTTCTCCAACAAAATCTTTAGCACCTCATAGTTTGGTGCTTGCACTTGAGGTGAACATGAGAGCTGAAGTTGGCGAATATGGAGCAAAGACCATGGTCGCCATATTTGTACCAAACAAACTAATTTGGTGTATAATAATTAGTAATAACATCCATTAACAGGCCCTGCCTTGACTAGCTTTGCTGTTTGCAGGGCATCCCATGTAATCTGGTTTTTGCTTTTTAGAAATAAATTGATTGAATTGAATTGAATCAGTAGAATTGTAATATATATTATAATTCTACTACTTCCTTGGGTTTCTGATCTATTTTAGGTAAGAACAAGTAAAACCCCGTTTTCTGTCATTTAAAGAACATAGGAATATCAAAACTTCTTCTTTCTTCCTGGAAGCAAAATCCTAAAATAGGATAATCTAATGCTAAACAAAAACAGGCAAAACTTTCCGCGGCAAAACGCACTACGCACGCGCAGCTTCTCACTTCCGGTCGGTCTTTCCTGACACCTTACGCGAAAATCAAAAACATAAGCCATAGAAAGAAAACGTAAGCTTCGAAATCTTCTTCAACGACATATCTTTTGCACCTCATAGTTTGGTGCTTGTACCCGAGGTGAAAATATAGAGTTGAAGTTGGCGAATGGGAGCAAAGACCATGGTCGCCATATTTGTACCAAACAAACGGATTTGGTATATTTAACAATTAGACCTCGAGGCCGAATGTGCTATGATGATATTGATATCATATGATATTCATATCTATTGATATCATAGCACATGAGGACGAGAGGTCTAATTGTTTTAGTATAAACCAACTAGTTGGTCGGTTTTGGCAATGAATTCCATTATATATGTTGAAAAAATCAAGTTTTCTTGCAAAGAAAGGTGGTGGTTTTGCCAGGCACGGTCTATCACTAATACCATTAGTAGCTCAGCTAATCAGAATGCAGGATTTGTAATAGACCATTACACTAACGCGTTTTCAAAAGTATTCGTTTTCAAACTTATACGGATTCGCAGCGTGCAAGTGTGGACGGGAGATTCGAAAAATTTAGCTCCAAAAAAGCGATCAGTTTTATTTGATGTTGACACGTGCAAGGACAGTCTCAAATTTAGTGTACAGTTGACGTCATCATTTTCATTTTTATCCGGAATCGCCCGTCCACACTAAAACGATATGTATGCGGGTTCGTTTTTATTCACTTTCGAGAGCGTTTTCAAACTTTACGGATTCGATGAAAACGATCAGCGTGTTAGTGTGGACGGAAGGCCTAACCGTATCAAAAAGTATACGGATTCAAACGAAAACGCGTTTAATGTGAACGGGGTCTTAAATAATTTTCAACATGCCCTGCCATGATAGCTTTGCTGTTTGCAGGGCATCCTATATGTACTGATGTTTGCTTTTTAGAAATAAAATTGATTTAATTGAATTGAATCAGTAAGAATTGTAATATAGGTTTTATAATTCTACTACTTCCTTGGGTTTCTGGATTTCTGATCAGCTATTTTAGGTAAGAACAAGTACAAACTCGTTTTCTGTCATTTAAGGAACATAGGAATATCAAAACTTCTTCTTTCTTCCTGGAAGCAAAATCCTATAATAGGATAATCTAATGTTAAAACAAAAACAGGTAAAACTTTCCTTCTCATCTCGACGTATTTGCTGAATAACTAAAAACATAGCTTGTGTGGCAATCGTTTACCTTGGAGTTTTATCAGAGAAAACCTGAAAGTGACATCGCGACAAACGTAAGCCATAGAAAGAAAACGTACGCTTCGAAATCCCAGAAAAATAAGGCTTTTCGTTCTTCAACAAAATATATTTTGCACCTCATAGTTTGTTGCAACTAGCACTTAAATATTTTTCAACATGCCTGCCTTGAATAGCCTTGCTATTTGCAGGACATCCTATTTAACCTGGTTTTGCTTTTTAGAAATAAAAATTGTTTGAATTGAATTGAATCAGTAGAATTATAATATAGGTTTTATAATTCTACTACTTCCTTGGGTTTCTGATCTATTTTAGGAAGAACATATAAAACTCGTTTTCTGTCATTTAAGGAACATAGGAACATCAAAACTTCTTATTCTTCCTGGAAGCAAAATCCTAAAATAATCTAATGCTACAACAAAAACAGGTAAAACTTTCCGTGGCAAAACGTAATACGCACGCGCAGCTTCTCACTTCCGGTCGGTCTTTCTTGAAATCCCAGAAAAGTTAGGTTTTAGTTTTTCAACAAATATCTTTTGTACATCATAGTCTGGTGTTTGCACCCAAGGTGAAAATGAGAGTTGAAGTTGGAGAATATGTTCCCTGTTAACGGCGGTCTCTCATGGAAGCGAATATGGAGCGAATGCAGGGAAGCGAATATGGAGAACAAAACATGGTCGCCATATTGTACCAAACAAAAAACCCGGGGGGGGGGGGACTCCCATATGTTTGGGGCGGGGGTGCTCGTCGTACCTTTTAGGGTTTAAAATCAGGCCTCTGGTACCTTTTAGGGGTAAAATTCGAAAACTTGCAATTTTTTTCAGATAGGTACCCCACATTAGAGGTCCGTTCTAGCAAATCAAGCAAATTACACTTGTTGATAGCCTGAATTTCAGCCGTATTTTCCCTCGAAAAAATATACTTTTTAGGAGTCAAAATCAACTAAGCGACGCCATGCTCTGGTTTTCAAGCTTGGATGAAAGATACCTTTAGAAAGCTAGGAAGACCAAAATTAACGGATGAAATTTGCTTTCGGAGCCAATCCATCTTGAGCCAGCACAGGAACTCGTTTCTCTCACCTCTGCATTGAAACCCACTTGCATGCTACACAGGCAACTAAAAAACAGTTCTTTTACTTTGACAGGCAGTATACAATTGAACTTCGATTTTACGATATGCCACGGAGGCCGTTAAATCGAGGATCTAGCCATCAAGTAAACAGGAAAATAAAGGTTCCACTATACTATACATAAACACGTTTCTTAGTATACCACAGTTCCAGGGCCAAAAACAGAAGATGTCAGAGGAACGTGTTAAAAGAATCGAAAGCAACCAGTAACAGTGAGCTTAGTGCTACATTTATGATTGACACCAATGTATCTGTTAGATATACGGAATAAAGAATATTATTGTATTTTATAGAGGACATTAATGTATGAATTCGGTACATTAAAAACCTAAAAATTTATACTAGTTGACAGTCAGCATTTACTGCGACTTTTAATTCTCCCACTTTACATTCCGAACGCCAAACTGTTTCAAGACAAGTTTCGTTTGCATTTTATCGTAGAAAATTTCGCTTTCTAGGTCCTTATTAGTTCAAACACCTCTAAACGGCTGCGTGAAACCAGCCAGAGCTGTTTGATTGACGATACCCTGGGTACCAGAGTCGCCAAGCGATCACCCGTTAACCGACACGCTAAGTCAAGACGCCGTGTCAGTAGATTATGCGTCTTGCAGACTCTGGTATACCCAGGGCAGATTGACGGAAGCCAAACTGCGATATTTTAGCTGGCGTAGAGTCGCCAGAATTATGAAAATTGCCGTAATGCAAAAAAGAGTGCAGCAAAAATACTACTACTTCCTAAGCAACCAAACCCTAAATAGAAGTTCAATAATATTTATTTTTGCAAGAAAAATTTCGCTCTTGTCTCGAAAAAATTGCTATAGCGCTCAAAAGCTATCGTAGTTAGTTTATTCATACCGAAATAGACCTTAGTTGAACTAGAATAGGGTGGCATGTATAGTACATAAATACGCCAACTTGGGCATTGCAGATCATTCAGCTTTCTGAGCACCTCAAGTGAACAGCTAAAACGAAAACCTTCCTGGAATCAAAGAAGAAGGAAATTGAAGGTACGTTTCATAGCTTTCTTAGGCCCAGCGCAAGTGTCGAACTTCTTCTGCCCAACGCCCAACCTTTCCGTTTTCATCCCCCTCATCCCCTGCGGGGAGACGAGCTGGGGAGCTCTGGGGGGGGGGGGGATATTGAAAACATGGGACGAAAATGTGCAAATATCCTTCATCAAATACAGTAAATGTATGGGAAAATCTTCCGAGAAAGGGGGAACCACGGCACCCTCCTAAATCCGCCCCTGTTTTTTACTTGGAAAAGCCGCTGCGCTGTATAATTTTATCGCTGGCGTATGTCGCGAGGGTGTGACATCCCGCAGAAACTCGCAATGATTTTTAATTCGGCATCGCTGCGTTGCGAGTTGCAAGAAAAATTGCCTCGTGTAAACAAATTCGCTATCCGCTTAAACACGAGATTTACTCAGTTTTCCTTTTCTAACAAATTTATGCCTGATTTATGATGAATTACGCCTATAAAGTTGGTAGAAGGTGTATAATTACGATTATGATTATTGCTTAATTTCGAGCCCTATTCAAACACTCATGAAGCCGCTTTAATTCACGATAACAATTGCAAGTTTTTGCAAGCCTTTTTCGCAACCTAAAAGCCCGCCTAACTTGGAAAGGATGCTCCGTCGTATATGGCGTATTTGATTTTTCGTCTAAAAGAATAAGTATAGAATAGAGGAATTATCACATAACGGCACTCGGCACTCGGCCCAGCTGTAGTTTTAGCTTCGTTTCAGGAAAATTTCGCCAAAAACTGTCGTTTTGCCGACGTTGCAAAACTTCCTTATTAGGAAATTCCCCCTTATTTGGAAGGTCTGTAAGTATTTTCCCTCATATCTTAGTGAAAAAAGCAGGAAATTTTACCAAAACTTGCAGATACTCGAGAAATATTGTTCCATTGGTCGCCATTTTGTTTTTACCCCCCGCTGAGGGGTCTGTGACACGTTTTGAACACCACAGGCAACCAGCGCGGATTTGCCATAAAAACGACAGCACTTTCTTTTTTCGTTTTCCATTTATAGCTCCCACTATGAATAAACTACTACTAGCACTTCTATTCGGTGTGGTATCCCTGATGCTTGTCAACCAGAGCGAGGCCTGGGGAAGCGTAGCCGTGGCCCTTGCCAGAGTGTGGTCTGCACTAAGGGTTGTGACAAGCATTGTGATTCCAATGGATGTAAAACAGTTTGTAAAGTTATTAGTTGTGGCTGGAAATATAGCGGCCGTCGACGTGACGAATCGGTGGTGAGTAATATACACTTACGGACCGCTTCAGAGGGTAACAGTTAGTTTTGTTTTAGTAACACTTAGAATTTCAGCTTTTCTATCATGCACTACGCCTAAATATGTTATTCAAATTGCTTTCTGTGGCGTCATAGATCTTGGATCCGCCCCAGAGCGCGTGATCGGCATTGGGGCGCAGATGCTTGGAGTACGGTTGAATATACTAATTGCATTATATCATTCCTTTTAATAACGCTTTATAGCAATTTTTACATTTTTGTTACATTTTTTAAACGTGAATACTCAGGGCACTGCCCCCCTCAATAATTTTAACAACATTTAATAACTAGGAATTCCCGTGGTAGTTCAAGGGGGAGGCATGGTAACGAACTTAACGAACCCCCCCCCCCCCCCCCCCAATAATTTTTGCTTCCGCCGTCCATGACACTAAATACGCAGCTGCATTTTAGTTCAAAACATGATTGTCGATAGAAATGAGGCAAAGTATGCAAAGTAAACGCAAAATACAGATAGTTTTCGTCACTCATAATAATAATAATTTTAACAACTATCCCCCGAAGGGGAGGTGAATTGCAACAGAGAAAGCAGTCTCTGCATGAGGTACTGTAAGAAGTTCAATTTTCTGATAGCCTTCTTGAAAGTACTAACCTTGTTACTGAGCTTTGACCATAGAAAGGGACCGAAATAACTCAGAGAATGTTTACCGTGTTTTATGTGTTAAATCTATCCATCTTAAAATCTGAAGTTCTGAAATTATAATTCGAAATAGCCCATACTATATTGATGTTTACTATTCAATCGCAGATGATGGACCCTGCTGCATTCGAGGACCCCTTCTCACAAGACCCGGTTAAGAAGCTACAGGCAGCCCGACAACGCACAATTCCGAAAGTGAAAACCACTCGTCTGCGACTGCCATCAAAGTTTACTGAATACGACACGAACGGTGACGGAATGATCTCGCCCCAAGAGTTCCTCCATGCTCTACATATGGGGGACTTCTCTGTTGAGCCCATTTTCGAGGCAATGGACAAGAATGGTACTTTCTTATCGTTATTTTTAAATAACTCTATGTTCTCTGACATGGAATCTTTTAATATGACGTTCGATGGCAGGAACAGTCAATCAAACGGTGCTAGCCAATCAGATCCTTGCCCAATTTCGGCAAGTGCAGTGAATTGGCTTCTGTGTTGCGACATGTATCATAAGGGAAGTCAAGCATCTGCACTAGGCGGAACAGTCAATCAAACGATGCTAGCCAATCATATCCTTGCCCAATTTCGGCAAGTGCAGTGAATTGGCTTCTGTGTTACGAAATGTCTCGTAAGGGAAGCCAAGCATCTCCACTAGGCAAGGATCTAATTGGCTCTCATGGTTTGCATTGATTCACATCGCCAAAAAAAAAAAATCAAATGCCAAACTTGACAGTTTCAGAAAGTTGACAGGGTGAGGTCATGTGTTACTTGAAACCGCTCTAATAGGACAAATTACCAAGGCAAGACTCTAAGTCTAGTTAAGTCTTGGTGACCAATTTTGATTAATTGTTTTAGTGCTATGAAACATGGTTGCCTTGCCAGAGGGAACAGCAGCATTCAGAAATTACCAAAACATACTGAAAATGCCACTCATGGTGCAAAGCAAAGTTGTACGCTAGAATATCAGGACATCTCAAATGAAACTTTTATTTGAACCAAATTTCAGATATCTTGTTCATGTAAACAAACCATGATGTCATGTGATATAGAACAATCTTTTTTCTTTATCTTTTATCTAATTTCAGGGGATGGCTTCATCAACTGTGTGGAGTTCAAGAAAAGTCCCAAGTCTCCCTTGTTCTTACAGAAGCCATCTTGCTAAGAAGAGGTTCCCCAAGGCCATGACGAGTGTGATGATCAACTCATTAGACTAATATGCTAGTGTTAAAATAAGTAGCCTGCCTGCTGCTCTAGTGTGAGTGTTTTTTTCTTGAAGTTTAACTTTTTCTGACAAACTGCAGGAGAGCTGGCTACAACATAAGGGGCTAAAATATAGGTAGTAAGGGACAGACATGAGCTTGGCTTTTCTAAACAACATCATGTTATTTTCTATCTGAAAACCAATCATTACCCAATCACGAGATAGACAGTCAAACTTGATAATTTTTTCCATATGAAACAGAAACATATCCTGTTCAAGCTTTTCTGTGAGATAAAATAAAATAAATCATTTAATTATGTGCATGACTAATTGCTTTGCTGTTTAATAGCTCCAAAAAGACATGGGAGGATGGGATCACCCCACAGAGAGATGGCTGTTTCATAAGTCTAAAAGTAATTTTGAGCCATAAAAAACACCATTTCTTTTACACATGTGTCGGTGGTTGTCACCAGAGCCTCCCCCATGAGGTAATAAGTCAGGGATCCCTGGGTACGTATTAAAAAACGTATTTGCCGACCGACTCCCCAAACTCGCAGCTCGTAAGCTGAATTATGCTGGGTCCCAAGGGCGCCACTGGCAGCCAAGCGGTCATAAGCACATGCACTGAGGGTGGTCACTGCCAGAGGGTTTGTTATGTCCACGGTGGTTCTTTAACGTCCCGCCCGAAACTGGGAAGGGTAGGAAGGCGAAACGGGACCTTGGTTTATTGTCTCATCCGAAAGGCGTAAGAGAATGCAAACAGTGTCACTGCTGCAATAAAGCTCACACAAGTTCTTTCCTAAAGGCATTGAATACGGCTTTCAAAAAACTTGCTAAATTTGCAGCCTCCAAATGATAGTAGTGTTATTTGACTAAAACAATTATTCTTCTCGCCCTCATGGCCTCAATAGCTATTGATTATTCAGATCAAGGGGGTGTTATCCATTGAGGCCGAAGGCCAAGGTGGATAAAACTCCCGAGATCTGAATAATTCACTCCATATCACACAAAAGATGAAGTCAATAATTTAATGATTCATTCAAACATTTAAGGTGACTCATGCGAAAGTCAGAGCGCATTTCGCGAAAATTCGTTTGAAAACGATGTAGTGTAGACGGGGTCTAAGAGAGTTAAGGTGACTCATTCGAAATTCAAAATGCACCCAACTGTGTCTAGAGCGCAAATCTGCGTCACCAAACTCAAGGCTATAACTTTTATGTCTTTTCCTCTATTGTTATAATTCTTTTTTCAAATCCTACTTTAATGATGTATAAATAAGTTATTAATAACAGATCTTCTTGGAAACACAATCTTAATTTTTGTGAGGCCCTATTTTCATATTCA
Source organism: Scolanthus callimorphus (assembly GCA_033964015.1). Lineage (NCBI taxonomy): Eukaryota > Metazoa > Cnidaria > Anthozoa > Actiniaria > Edwardsiidae > Scolanthus > Scolanthus callimorphus. The sequence goes on from CM066924.1 coordinate 19,549,367, forward strand.
GGTCGTACTAGAAAAAAAAATGCCGGTTTTTTGGCCCCAATTCCAAGTATCGATTCCAGTTTAAGTAATCTCAAATCAAGCTAAGTTACAGAAAATTCGTCGGAACAGAAACGCGATAATAAAAATGCCGTCAACTTGGCCAAATTAGAAGGCTGATTCTGCTTGGCTTGAATTGAATTTTAATAGTGCTCAGAAAACTCATTATTTTGGGCTCTTCCCTCGGCACTATGTTGTATAGTAATTTATTGTATTAAACTAAATACCATGAACTACTAAAATGTTGATAAATTATTTACCGAGGAAAGAAATCGTGAAAGCGCATTGAATATATTACAAGAATGTCGCGTTAAAATGTGTCATTATTACGTATTATTTCTTGCTGGTTTCTTGATGATACCCTTGGTTGGGTGAGTACAATCAACACAGATTTAAGATGAAGAAATAGCCTTGCTGGAATTTTAGCGGGCTCGGAGCATTCAATATAATTTACTTGTAAACTGAAATTAAGCAGAATTTTCACTTGTGTTCTAGACAATCGCAAAACGCGATTATCAAGATTGACTTCTAAACACGCCCAATGCTTACTTTAAAGAAACTTACCGTATGTGAATTGATTCAGGTTCTCCTTTAAAATGAGCATGCAACCTCCAATTACGGGATGTAACAAGACAACATGGCTGCTTGAGTTTCTTTGAGCGTCCCTTGATAACAACTCGAATCAATTGCATGTTCCTTTCTATAGAATAGGCAGCAGAGACATAGATAAAAACTTCTAAGCGAATTCTGGAGTAATGCATTTCAATTTCGCTACACATATCAGGATCAAATCCTAAATCCCGTAAATATTGAGCTGTCATGACCCTTCTGCATGAAGGAGTTCAATAAATGTAAGCCGCGCATGCGTATGCAAATGTCCCTGCTACTCTTGCTATGATGAAAGCTTTCTTTGTTCGCTGATTAGAGTAGGCCTATGCTCCCCCTGGAGAAACGTCAGATTTCATTATCATTCATAAACAAGAGAGCTTCAAATCTGCGTGCAAGACTAGAGGGTGAATGTCGTAACTTTGTAATTTTCTTCTACACCAAACAAGCACATATAATGTCAAACAATACAACATAGTTCCGACGAATTTTCTGTAATTTAGCTTGATTTGAGATTACTTCAACTGGAATAGAAACCTGGAATTTGAGCCAAACAAAACAACATTTTCTAGTACGACCTGAATATGAAATTAGGGGGCCCCACAAAAATTTAGATTGTGACTTGTTTGTGAATGTTTCCAAGAAAATCGGTTATTAATAACTTATTTATACATCATTAAAGTAGGATTTGAAAAGAAGAATTATAACAATAGAGGAAAAGACATAAAAGTTATAGCCTTGAGTTTGGTGACGCAGATTTGCGCTCTAGACACAGTTGGGTGCATTTGAATTTCGAATGAGTCACCTTAATGATACCTTCCGCGAAATTCAAAAACGTAAGCCATAGAAAAAAAAAACGTAAGCTTCGAAATCCCCATTCGCCAATTTCAACTCTCGTTTTCACCTCGGGTTCAAGCGCCAAACTATGCCGAGGTGAAAACGAGAGTTGAAATTGGCGAATGGGGAGAAACACGATGGTCGCCATATTTGTACCAAACAAACTGGTTTTAATAACATCCATTAACAGGCCCTGCCTTTACTAGATTTGCTATTTGCAGTGCATCCTATGTAATCTGGTTTTTGCTTTTTAGAAATAAAATTGATTGAATTGAATCAGTAGAACTTTGATAATTCTTCTACTTCCTTGGGTTTCTGGTCTATTTTAGGTAAGAACAAGTAAAAACTCGTTTTCTAACATAGGAATATCAAAACTTCTTCTTTCTTCCTGGTAGCAGAATCCTAAAATAGGATAATCTAATGCTAAAACAAAAACAGGTAAAACTTTCCTTCTCATCTCCACTTCCTCTTCTACTACTTCCTTGGGTTTCTTAACGTATCTATTTTAGGTAAAAACTCGTTTTCTGTCATTTAAAGAACATACCAATATCAAACCTTATTTCTTCCTGGTAGCGGAATCCTAAAATAGGATAATCTAATGCTAAAACAAAACAGGTAAAACGTTCCTTCTCATCTCGACGTATTTGCTGAATAACTAAAAACATAGCTTGTGTAGCAATCGCTTCCGTGGGAGTTTTATCAGAGAAAACCTGAAAGTGACATCGCGACAAAACGTAAGCAATAGAAAGAAAACGTAAGCTTCGAAATCCCAGAAAAGTTAGATTTGAGTTCTTCAAAAGCATATCTTTTGCACCTCATAGTTTGGTGCTTCAGCCGAGGTGAAAATGACAGTTGAAGTTGGCGAATGGGGAGCAAAGACCATGGTCGCCATATTTGTACCAAACAAACAAGCTTTAGTTTTCAAGCTTGGATGAGATACCTTTAAACAGCTAGGAAAAGACCGAAATTACGGATCAAATTTGCTTTCGAAGCCAATCCAGCTTGAGCCATCACAGGGAGTCGCGCATGCGTTGCTACACAGGCAACTAAAAAAACAGTTCTTTTATTTTTACAGGCAGTATACAATTGAACCTCGATTTTACGATATGCCACGGAGGCCGTTAAATCGAGGATCGTAAACAGTAAAATAGAGGTTCCACTATAAATAAACAAGTTTCTTTGTATACCACAGTTTCACGGCTAAAAAAAAACAGAAGATGTCAGAGGAACGTGCTAGAAGAATCGAAAACAATCAGTAACATTAAGCTTATTGCTAAATGTATTGAATGAATTCCGTCATTAAAAATTTATACTAGTTGACAGTCAGCATTTGCTGCGACTTTCAGAATTCTCACACTTTACATTCCGAACGCCAAACTGCGTTTTTGCTTCCGCCCATCAATGACATTTCAAGACAAGTTTCGTTTGCATTTTATGGTAGAAAATTTCGCTTTCAAGCCTCGCTAGGTCCTTATTAGTTCAAAAACCTCTCAAAGTCTGCGTGAAATCAGCCAGAGCTGTTTGATTGACGATACCCTGGGTACCAGAGTCGCCAAGCGATCACCCGTTAACCGACACGCTAAGTCAAGACGCCGTGTCAGTAGATTATGCGTCTTGGAGACTCTGGTATACCCAGGGCAGATTGACGGAAGCCAAACTGCGATATTTTAGCTGGTGTACAGTTGCCAGAATTATGAAAATTGCATAAAAGAGTGAAGCAAAATACTACTTCTTCCTAAGCAACCAAACAATAAATAGAAGTTCAATAATATTTATTTTTGCAAGAAAAAATTCGCTCTTGTGTCGACAAAGTTTCTAAAGCGCACAAAGACAAGTGAAAGCTGTCGTGGTTAGTTTATCATACCGAAATAGACCTTAGTTGAACTAGAATAGGGGTGGCATGTATAGTACATAAATACGCCAGCTTGAGCATTGCCGAACATTCAGCTTTCGGAGCACCTCAAGTGAACAGCTTAACGAAAACCTTCCTGGAACCAAAGAAGAAAGGAATTGAAGGTACGTTTTCATAGCTTTCTTAGGCCCAGCGCTAACGTCGAACTTCTTCAGTCGAACCTTTCCTTTTTCACAGTGGCGGATCCAGGAAAGGGGGGGAGGATAGCGAAAACTTGCGACGAAAATTTGCAAATATCCTTCATCATTAAATGTATAAATGTATGGGAAAATCACCCGAGAAGGGGGGGGGGGGGGGGGGGGGGGGGGGGGCCCTCGGCCCACCCTTAAATCCGCCCCTGTTTCAAACGATGCGCTTCATTAGACTTTATAATAGAAAACTGTCTATTATTTTGGCTTGGAACGACGCAACTCTCGTGCACAACGCATGTTTTGTTACGTTGCGAATTCTGCTTGCAGGGAAAATTAGAAACAAAATGTTGTATTGCGAGTTTTTTTTCTTCTTCTACTTTTCGCAACATCACGAGCAAAATTGTTGCGTGTGGCATGTCTCTGCGATTCGCGAGGCAGTGTTATTTTCTGATTAGCCAATAAGCGCCCATCATCATGTATTTTACTTGGAAAAGCTGCTGTGCTGTATAATTTTATCGCTGGCGCAGAAACTCGCAATGACTTTAAGGTGGCTCCCGAGTATTTATTTCAGAAATAGACCTCAAATTCTAGCGTATGTTTGACCCTGGGTTTTCTTGGCGTTGTGTTGGAGCAACGAAACACTGACTCCTTTTGGATAATGTTTCTCAACATAGTATTGGAAAGACGAGCCCAAACTTGGTAAGTCTTCTCAGTTAGTTGTACTCTACCTCTCACGAAAGAAACTTACGAAACAAATCCAGCAATTTAGTTATTTCGAGCTCGAATTGAATATTATAGCAACAGCACATTCTGGACAAGAAGCTGCTCTCATTCGTTTATTAAATATCGCTTTCTGTAGATACTCGATTCTATTTTTCTTTTATATAATTAAGAGTGAACATTAGCCGACATAATCCTGAAGAGCTCCCCTACTTTTCTGATATCCGCGCTCGGCACATTAAGGTATGAGTATACCTTTGAAGGGTGTCGCGGGAAAAAAATTCGTATCGCGTCACAATTTACACCACAAACGTCGTTTATATCATTTCAAAGCTAAAAGGTTGGTCTATCTGATGGATAATTTTGCTTTCATTATATTGTACATGAACATATACTTTTTTAGCCCTAAAGAAAAAGTACCGACTTTGTTTAAAAGTTCCAGCTTCTTCCAATTAAATTGCACAGATCCAAATTTAAGCAAAATCTATTCTTTAGAAGGCGATCTAAAAAATGGTGTGCGGGATTTTTGATTTTCCTTTCAAAACATATTTTATGCTAATTTTTGTGTTAGCATTGCCTAAAATATCGATTTCAATCTGTTTTACGTAATATTTCCGAAAATACGTAAAATATCAAAATCCCGCACACCTTTTTTCAGATCGCCCTCTAAGGAATACATTATGGGGAAATCTGGAGCTTTTAACATTAACGGGAAGTGGCAGGAACTCTTAAAAAGCAAAAATTGGTACTTTCCTTTGAAGCACAAAACGACGAAAACGTTCCATCAAATTAACGTTGCATATAAATATACCACGTAGCAAGTAAGGCCGTTTCACAAGCTTTAAAACGATATATAAATGGCCCTTGTAGTGTAAATAATGACGCGACAGTGATTTTTTTTGCGAAAAATTGGCATCACTCGCGCAAAGGTATACTCATACCTTAAACAGAAGCGGAATAAGACATTTTTAGAGGCAAAATTATTACATCGTTTACAACTTAAATCGCATGGTAAAAGCTGACCTGGGCATTTCTCTGAGTAAACCCTTATTACTATGGATGCGATTTTAGCTGGTAATAAGATCATTCACGGTCGAATTTTCAAGTTATACCAATTATTCTAAAAACACCTCCTTTGGAAAATTTAAAATACCCCAAACAGACGAGCTTAATATATCAAATGAACTACACCATTTGCTAGTGCAGAGGTTGCTTAAGCTCTGTGAGAACAATTATGGAAATCGGAAGATTTTTTCAGGGTCAAACATACGCTAGAAGTTGAGGTCTATTTCTGAAATAAATACTCGGGAGCCACCTTAATTCGTCATCGTTGCGTTGCGAGTTGCGAGAAAAATTGCCTTGTGTGACATGGTCTTTACGTCTTCAAATTCGCTATCCGCTTAAACACGAGATTTACTCAGTTTTCCTTTTCTAACAAATTTATGCCCCATTTATTATAAAATACGCCTATAAAGTTGGTAGAAGGTGTATAATTACGATTATGATTCTTGTTTAATTTCGAGCCCTATTCAAACACTCATGAAGCTGCTTGCATTCACGATAACAACTTTGCAAGCGTTACTCGAAACCTAAAAGCCCGCCTAACTTGGAAACAGGAATTATCAGATAACGGCACTCGGCACTAAGCCCAGCTGTAGTTTTAGCTTCGTTTCATTTTTCATCTCTTTTTCCGTTTCCATTTACAGCTCCCATTATGAATAAACTTCTACTAGCACTTCTATTCGGTGTGGTATCCCTGATACTTGTCAACCAGAGCGAGGCCTGGGTATCTGCAGCCGTGAAAGTTTACAAAATTTACAAAACGTGGCGCTGCACTAAGAAATGTGACAAAGATTGTGGTCACAATGGATGTAGAAACCGTTGTAAAATAATTCGTTGTGGCTGGGAATATTATAGCGGCCGTCGACGTGACGAATCGGTGGTGAGTAATATACACTTACGGAACGCTTCAGAGGGTAACAGTTAGTTTTGTTTTTAGTAACAGTTAGAATTTCAGCTTTTCTATCATGCACTACTACGCCTAAAATGTTCTTCAAATAGACCTTTTCCGCTTGAGTGGGGATCCTGTGGTTTGTTTACGCAACTGGCATACCTGCCAACTCTTCCGGTTTACGCGGGAGACTCCCGGCTTTGAGTCAAATCTCCCGGTCTCCCGGTTTTCACCATAAATCTCCCGGGAAATCAACTCGCTCAGGCAATTTCTGCATTAAAACCTCAAGAATTTAAGCGAGCAACGTTTATTATTATTATTTTTTTTTGGGGGGGGGGGGGGGGGGTAGACGAGGTTATGACAATACTTTCCCCTATCTCCCGGTTTTCACTTGTCCAAGGTTGGCAGGTATGAACTGGCCAGTTGGGAAAACAAACCCAGCAAAACCACTGGTTTTGCGGAAAAGGTCTATTGCTTTCTGTAGCGTAGCACACCAAGTGCTAAGGGACATCAAGGACATAACATGGCCGCGCGAAAATACAAATTCTATCTTTGAGTGTTGAAATTTTATATTTTTTTTACACGAGAAGATAAAATTTGTCTCTTTGTTTATTATGCAAACAATATTCCGCGCAATCCTCGACTAATTTTATGAAATAAATATCCTACAATACCTTAGAGATGCATAAATATCCTACATTACCTTAGAGAAAAAAAATTCGCAAAAAATATCATCCACCCCTCCCCTCAAAAGTCAAATGGACGGCCCCCAAGGTCTCAAGTCTTCTAGCAAGCTAATCGGGGAGACAACGAGAGAGAAAACACCTAAGAATTCTATATCCTACCTATAACTAACTCTTATTATAACTTCACGTCATTTACATAACATTACAAAAATACAACTATAATTATAATATTAAAATTAAAGGAGTTGACATAGCGCAGGGGTGCAACCAACAGTTAGGCCTCTATTGAAGTCATTAGTTCGTGTCTGGTTTTAAACATCTTAAATATTGAGGATGTTATCAGCCGATCAATAAGGCCATTCAATTGTTCCCCAAAGGGCAACCTATATACAATATTCCTAATGATATACCCTATATACATTATCCCTATATACATTAAACATATATCACTGTATAATAGCACAATAAAAACTATCCTGTAGTCAATTGCAACAGAGAAAGCAGTCTCAGCATGAGGTATTGTAAGAAGTTCAATTTTCTGATAGCCTTCTTGAAAGTACTAACCTTGTTACTGAGCTTTGCCCATAGAAAGGGCCCGAAATAACTCTGAGAGTGTTTACCGTGTTTTATAGTGTTAAATCTATCTATCTTAAAATCTGAATTTATAATTCGAAATAACCCATACTATATTGATGTTTACTATCACAGATGACGGACCCTGCTGCATTCGAGGACTCCTTCTCACAAGACCCGGTTAAGAAGCTACAGGCAGCCCGACAACGCACAATTCCGAAACTGAAAACCACTCTTCTGCGACTGCCATCAAAGTTTACCGAATATGACAAGAACGGCGACGGCATGATCTCGCCCCAAGAGTTCCTCCATGCTCTACATATGGGGGACTTCTCTGTTGAGCCCATTTTCGAGGCAATGGACAAGAATGGTATGTTCTGATCCTTATTTTAGAAAAAATAAAGAGCACACTCTATGTTCTCTGACATGGAAGCTTTTAACATGACGTTCCATGGCAGGAACAGTCAATCAAACGGTGCTAGCCAATCATATCCTTGCCCAATTTCGGCAAGTGCAGTGAATTGGCTTCTGTGTTGCGACATGTATCATAAGGGAAGCCAAGCGTCTGCACTAGGCAATGATCTAATTGGCTCTCATGGTTTGCATTGATTGACATTGCCAAAAAAAACTCAAACGCCAAACTTGACGGTTTCAGAAAGTTGACAGGGTGAGGTCTTGAAACTTGAAACCGCTCTCGTAGGACAAATATTACCAGGGCAAGACTCTAGTGAAGTCTTGGTCAGGGTCTTAATGGGGTTAACTGTTAACTGATGAACGGCTAGAAAATTAACTGTTAACTGAGAATTCCGTATTTTTTTAGCTGTTAACTGATACCGACGAGATAACTGTTAACTGTTTTTTTCCTGATTGATAAATCGGCAAAAAATATTACTGGTTTCACAAGGAATTTCTGCAGAACCCATCAATTGAAAAAGCAGAATTTCCCTAGGCACACGCATAGGAATTGTTCGGAATTCACATGGATACGCCATGGGATTCCGGACACTTCCCATTCTTCTACCAAGGGAAATTAAGCTTTTCCAATGGATGGGTTTCTGCAGAAATTCCCTATGTGTTGATTGGTTTCGAATTGAAAAAAAAACTAAGACCTCAGGGTCCTGAAGGGGGTGTCCAAATCCAATTTCCCATCCTAAAGCTAAGTTTTCTCAAATGGGCAATTCCAGAAAATAAAGGTACCCTCCCCACGGGCGGCACTAGTTTTTGACCCCCTCATGCATCCATAATTTCCAAAATGGTCTACCCCCATGCATATAGAATTCCGGGCAGGTTAAAGAAATCCAGCTTTGAAAACCCCCCCTTGCAATCAGAATTCCGAGTTCTTAACCCCCCCCCCCCCCCCCCCCCCCCCCATCGGAATTTCCAAATGCCGCCCATGGGGGGTACCTTTATTTTCTGGAATTGCCCAATCCCCCCGTCCCATTAATGGTAGACTTGGAAATCCCAGCGTATCAGATGAAATAAAAATCGGCCAATGCAGTGCCGTAGCGCTTACAAGGAATCGGCCAATGCAGTGCCGTAGCGCTTACAAGGGCCAGGGGTCCCCAAGCCCCCAAGTTTTCCCCCAAACAATCCTTAAAAATCCCGATTTTACATCCTGCATATCAAAGTTACCCCAAACATGCGGTAATTTCACATGCTGGACTCTAAATTTTCGGCCGCTTTGCGCGCAAAAGAATTTACACTTTCCCTAAAAACTGCCTTTTGCTTTCTATATTCTCGTGCTCCCCAGGTTTTGGAGGCTTGAGCACATGGGATCCAGGATCCAAATTCAGTTGGAAGCCAGGATCCATTCAGACATTGATAAGGAACCAAACAATTTGCGTTTGACCTTTCAAAATCTAGCAATTTTAACACAAAATTATGGTGCATTTCTAAGGCCGTAGCTAGAAATCTTTGTCTGGGAAGGCAAGCCTTGGTCATCCTTTGTTTTTACTAGGGGGGCAAGCGGGTTTTTCCCCACATGTTGACACTAAAATGTTTACTTCGCTGGGGGGGGGGGGGGGGGGGGGGCAACTGCCCCCTCTGTCCCTATGCTAGCTACGGCACTGATTTCCGATGGTCTTTATGCCATGGTCTTGTGCATGCCCCAACCCCCCTAGAAAACTAAGACAGAAGCTATCGCACATAGTCAGTGTCCCGCAATTATATTTTGTGTCCGTCGCAACTGCACGTTCGGTAGGTTTTCGTAAACCCTCCGATATAGTCATGTTTAATCATGGGTGAGCTAACAATGTCATCCTTTTGGAATGAGACCCCGCAGTTATAGTTTCCGCTCTGACACTTCAATCAATGAGTGCCTCAGGTCACTAGGACTGGGATCCGGGATCGGGACTTCGCCGTAATGGCAGGGAAACCTCGACAAGGCCAATGGATCCAATTACTTCTACCCTTTACATGGGGCGAAAACAATCCCATTCCCCTTTGCTATTGTTGGTAAGATTTCACATCACAAGCTGGCGTGGCGTACACGAAGTTCTATATAATTTACTTCGTTAATTATTAAAATAATATAATTAATTAGATTTAATAATATAATTAATTAGAATTAATTATTAATGTTTGCCTAACTGAGAATCGGAAAATGATAACTGATAACTGAGAAAATTGCCAAAATTTAGGACCCCCCCATTCAGACCCTGCTTGGTGACCAATTATTTTTCAAATTGCAAACAGCATTGATAATGATTGAGAAAGCTGAAAATTATTGTTATTTGGCAGCAATCATATCAAAACACTTATTGATTTAGGGCTATGAATAATGGTCACCAGAGGGAACAGCAGCATTTCAGAAGTTACAAATTTAAGCTATCTTGTTCATGTAAACAAACCATGATATCATAGTGATATAGAACAATTGCAACAATATTTTTATCTAATTTCAGGGGATGGCTACATCAACTGTGTGGAGTTCAAGAAATATCCCAGCTCTCCCTTGTTCTTAGAGAAGCCATCTTGCTAAGAAGAGGTTCCCCAAGGCCATATAACGAGATCAACTCATAAGTCTAGTATGCTAGTGTTAAAATAAGTAGCCTGCCTGCTGCTCTAGTGTGGTTTATTGTAAAAATATAAACTGCAGGAGAGTAGGAGAGCTGGCTACAACATAAGGGGCTAAAATAGGGTAGTAAGGAACAGGCAGGAGCTTGGCTTTTCTAAACAACATCATGTCATTTTCTATCTGAAAACCAATCATACCCAGTCAAACTTGATAAATTTTTTTCCATATGATACAGAAACATATCCTGTTCAAGCTTTTCTGTGAGATATAATAAAATAAATCATTAAATTCTGTGCATGACTGACTGCTATACTGTTTAATAGCTCCAAAAAGACAGGGGTTTCAGGGGAGGAAGGGGATCACCTCACAGAAAGATGGCTGTTTCATAAGTCTTTAAGTCCGTGAAATGTGGTGAGCCCTGATAGTAACCTAGTCTTTTTACTTTTGACAATGTTACCACGATTGTGTGTTTCCAAAAAATATCCATACCCCCCTATGAAAGGGATTGGAAATTCCAGAGGGGTCAATTTACCTGATCTTTTCCATACAAATACTGTAGTTTTCTTTGGAAATTCCAGAGGAGTGGGGGTCATTTCTCAACACCCTTCCGTTGGGGGTATGATATTTTTTGGAAACACACATTTTAATCTCCGAACCGCAAACTGTGTCTTGGCTTCTGGCATCCAAAATGTTTTAATAGAAGCACAGCGACTTTTCTTTGTGAACTCAGCCAGAGCTGTATGATTGAGGGAAACCAAGTAGCACTTTGTTAGGTAACAAAGAGATTGCAGAATTATGAAAATTACAGTAAGAAAATGCTGCAATAGTATCATTGCTGCAATAAAGTTCACACAAGTTCTTCCCCAAAGGCACTGAATTGAGTAAGGCTTTCAAAAACATGCTTAATTTGCAGCCTATACCGGTAAAATGATAGTTCCAATATACTGTTCCAACATGGCCATTTGTTGAGAGTATCAGTGGTTGTTAAAATGAACACAGAATTATGCAGGATTTTTCAGCAAATTATGCGGGAAAATGTCCCGGGGGGACTTCCAATATTTCAGACGGGGGTGCTTGTTGGGAAAATTGATTTTGACCCTAAGGGAGAGCAAGATGGGTGTGGCCAACAGCAAATTTACCCCTAAAAGAAAGCAAATTTGGCGAGGCGAACGCCGAATTTACCCCTAAAAGATAGCAAATTTGGCAGGTCAAAACAAATAAAAGCGAATTTTAGGTCTTTTAGGGTTTTCATCCAAGTTTCCTTTCAAAATATCAGTTCTGGTGTCAGTACCAATATATTCTGGGCCCCCCCGGGAAAATGTCCAAATTATGTGAGGAATTATGCAACATTATGCAGGGCCCGTGGTTTGATGCGCTGGTGCGGAAACGCATAATTTGGCTTTCTCCGCATAATGCGCATAATCCGTCAAATCCCGCATAATCGCGCATAATTTCCCAAAATTTTGTGAAAAACATCAAAAAACATCATTACTTGGTGAATTTTAAACTTTCTTACCTCTTTTTTCTCACAAAAGTCATACATTTCTTCTGAAATCGTCTGTCCAACGTCAAAACAACTCGATAGAAATGAGAATAACAAGGCGTTCTATGCTAATAGCGTCGCGCTGGGAACTGATATCGAAAAGAAATAAAACGTGTCTAATTGGCCAAATAACTAATATTTCCAGCTGAGCAAGATAGATTCAAACACATGATTGCGCTTTGGATATTTTACAAAGAAAAATCACGGCAAAACAGGACGCTAACCGCGATAAAAACGGTCAGCTTTCAATACACTTCACATTGATCATATGACATTACGCTTTTTCGTGGATCTTTATTATTGTTACAGGCAGCATTCAGCAATTTCATTTCACAAGCGAAAATACCAGGCACACGAACAGCTCCCACGATAACAAAAACAAAAACACTGACAGAATAACGTGGCACGTTTCCGGTTTTATAAAAGCTCTTACACTACCAACGACGACAGTGCAGATCGGTCTCGCGATCAGGATTATTTTGATAATTACACGCAGAACGACGGCAAACAAACACGATGTTTTTGTGATTAAATGAGAGATCGTAACGGTCCGTAACGATAGCTCTGTTAGTCTGCGTAGCTCTCGTGACCGTTCTGTTCATGGTTGGATAGGAGTGCGTTGCTACGATCCTTGCAGTATGAAAAAAGTGTGCCTGGGTCTGAGACAAGTAAACGAAAGAAGACGAAGTACTAATCTTTGCTACCGTGTAACTGAAGTTAGTTGGTAACGCTTTTTGTAAGAAAGTAATAAGGTTTGTTAAAAGCGAAAACACACGTCTCCCTATAGAAGAAAACGTAGCGTCATGACGTTAGTAAAGCGAAGCGATTGGAACTCATCACAGAGCATTTTCTAGACAAACAAAAGTTGTTAAAGTTAAATAGCAGCTATATCCATGTAACAAAACAGGCGAAAAGAGCAAAATATGTTACGGCACTTGGAAAAAAATATTGCGCAATCCCGCATAATTTCGTATTTTTAGCGCATAATTTCGAATTTTTAGCGCATAATTTCAGAAAAAATCCCGCATAATTTCAGAAAAAATCCCGCATCAAACCACGGGCCCTGATTATGCAGGATTGTGCATTTCCAGAAAAAATCCATACCCCCACACCACGGAGGGAATTGGAAATTCCAGGGGGTGGGGGGTATCAAAGCCCCAGGAAATTCCAGGGGTTGGGGGGGATGGCTGATGGGAAAAAATTTCCAGAGGGTCGTTTTACCTTCAGATTGTTGTTTGGTTTTTGCCATTCAACATTGTCGGAAATGACTTTTTTTCTCAGCGCTTTGCAATGACAAAGAAGTTAATTCATCAAAACTGTCTTTAACATGCGAGAAATCTTACAAGGCTGCATTTTAGACCACATTTCTTGAACAAAAAGCCTTCAGAAAGTGAGCAAACACGAGATCGTTCATGTATCCGTGTAACCTAGTCTGATTACCTATGGCACAGGGATGCCAAAACAGCAGGCGCAGATCAATAGACTGCTAGCAAGCCTTTAGCACGTGAAAAGTTGTTTTGGTGTCGAGTTACAAACTTTACTTGTTACAAACTTGTATCATGGGTTTATTTACGAAGAGAGCGAGAAAACTTTGAGTTTTTTTAGCAACAAGACGCTAAAGTATCGGACAAACGTCTCGCTGGTTTTCTTTTCTATTATTATATGGCTGCGATGGTACGCATGCTCTGATTGGCCGATTAGCGGGCCGGAATCCCCCGTTAATCGGCCACGGTCATTACATTTTCGCCCAGAGGCTCAGTCCATAAAGCAAAAATTTCATCCCTCAGTCTGGAATTTTACAGTAAAGCCCTCGCGCTCGGTTATTAAGTAGTTAGTAATAAAACACAATAATAAATTAAATAATTAAGGTACTATAGCTAAGCTTTCTCCTTTCGTACATTTTGTGGGTTTATTTAAGAAGCAAACGAGAAAACTAAAGTTTATCATAGGTTTCAAGTGCCTTCGGGGACAACGAGAAGCCAAAACATAACTCCAATGGTAGTTCCAAATTGTTTGTGTGTAAACAGTTTGTTTTCCAATGGTGATTAAAATTAGACAGTCAACTGCTTTACACAAATTTTTGCGACGTGATTTAATGTGCACGTCTCCCATGCTAGCAGGCACTTGTTCTGTGAACGTCAGCAAAGCAAGAGAAGCTTCTGTCCACTAGCGCGCGAAAAAGGAATTTTACCGCAGGTTGTGCCCGGCCTTCGTTAATCACAAGAAAAGACAGAAAAGTATCAGTGAACTGTTTCACTGATTTCCTTCCTTATCGATTTACTCTCCTATAACCTTTCTTTTTGTAACCTCTTTTTATGATAAACAAGCTTACGCTTGGTTTCAGACTTGGTTTTACCGTGTTAAAGTGCTCAGAAAGTGTATGAACAGTGACATATGGTACTAAAAATAATAATAAGTTATGCAAACACGTCTTCAAACTGCGTGGAAGCCAGTTTTAGAAACGATAGTATATTTCCACGATCAAAAATTCCAGGGGGTAGGGGGGGTCAAAAGTCACCCCCTGGATTGGAAATTCCAGGGGCTGGGGGAGGTCTCTAAACAAATTCCCTCCGTGTGGGGGTATGGAATTTTTCTGGAAATGCACATTGTGCAATAATTTTTTCAAAGTCAATTTTTTAAAACCTTTTTTACCATTCAAACTGGCCATCATGTTACATGAAAAGTGTTGAGGTGACATAACTTGGCTTGTTCCCGGCAGCGCTTATTTAGTCCTCCCAATTGGCGGTAGAAAAATATTATCTGTGGCATTGTTTTCACTCTTTTTAGGGACCACTTTTTATAGAATAATTCAGTAATAGCGTCCTGTACATAAGCTGCAAACAGCAATGCAAATGAGAAGGGCAGAGAAACAATACAATTAATTACAAAACAAAGTGTGCACATGTCCAAATCCATATGCAATTTGCTGCGATGGAGGTTAAAATGCAAAGGAAATTCGATGGAGGTTAAAAAAGGAAAATGCAAAGGATGATTTATTGATTATAAGCGCAATTGGAACCTCTAACATTCACTTCCACATGGAGAATACTCTCTGTATCAGTGTTTGTTACAAATTTATTCATGCCTAACATGGTGGTAGAAAACAGTTTTATTTATTCAGCATTTTTTATCACTCCACATCCAAGGAACGATTTCGAGAAAAGTGTATCACTTTTATGGTACTTGTAAAAGTAGACAAAAATAATCGTGAAATTATGATATTTTATTTGAAAAATTTGGTAAATTTCAGAAATTATGTGCTATTAATTATGCAGGATTTTTTTGATTATGCGGGATTATGCGGAGAAAGCCAAATTATGTACTTCCGCATCCACGCATAATTAAGTGGTCTCTGGATACGGTAACTTATTCAGATCAACGGAGTGTAATCCATTGAGGCTGAAGGCGGAGATGGATAACACCCCTGAGTTCTGAATAATTCACTCCATATCATACATTAAAAGTGGAAATCATTAATTGAATAATTATTCATTCAAACATCTAATTGTTTTCATTCATTGTTCATTCAGTGTCTGAAATCTTGCTGCCCTTTTCCCACTTTACAACTACACTGAGAGAGAAGGCAGTGGCCAGCCTGCCTACAAGCATCTCATGTGAAATTTAATTTATCGAATCTTTGCAGTGGTGGATCCAGGGGGGGGGGGGGTTCCAAGGGTTCCACTTGAGCGTCAGAACAATAAGGAGTTCATTGTGAAACCCAGAACACTTGTGGAAGAGCTCTCAATAAGATATTATTTGAGGTATTTGAAGGAGTGAGGAAGAAACGGAACCCCCTAAGTCCTTAGTAAAATCCTGGACCTGCCACTGCTTTGAGGTCATAAGTCACTCACCTTCAAAAACATCAAGAATTTGTTGATGGTACCAATCAATCAGAAGCAGGAAAATATTTTGAATGTGTAATAATATAATGCTGATACTGCTGCAGTTACCTTTAAATCAGCACCACTAGTAGAGGAACCACGAAATCCACATCTTGCTTTATTTGTTCCTGAAATGAGTGTTAAAATATAGGAAGTCAAGGACCATTAATTTTGCAGGTTCACAGCATAAGTCATAAAAAGTGTTAATTTTTTATTGTTTATTATAAAAAATTGAAAATAGTGTTGAAAATTAAGATTAAATTGTGGTCAAACAGCCAAACAATAGAAGAGGTACAGAAATTGCTCTATGTTGGGTTTACTCATGACTACTTCTTGTATGGTCATCCTCAGAGACCCGGGGGACTTTTCGTCTAACATTTTCACTCAAGAGAAAAAAGGCTCCTGGGGAACAGTAAGGAACAAACTTGGTCAAAATTTGAAACCTATGCTGACCTGTAATTGGTCGACCTTGGAGGTCAACCAATCACAGGCATGAGTCCTGAACAATACAAGGGTATTAAGGCGTCATGTCGGCCACGCTTGCTTTTGACCAAATTCATTCCTTACTGTTCCCCATTGGTTATATGTTTATCAGGAGTGGGGAGATGAGGAAAAATTCCCTTGGTCTCCGAGGATGTTGTATGGGTGCCCCTGGAATATTATCTGCTTTTCATTTTTGTGCAGGTTATTTTTGTACTAGCGCCCATAAAGCCCATGAGCAGATTTTTCAAAATTACTTTGAGCCCTGCTACAGCATTGTGTTTAGGATATTATAGGTTCCTGCAGGTGTTACACTTTCCTCTTGTCTGAGACTACCAAAATGGGAAAAAAATGGAAGTTTTGACAAAAATTAGGAATAAGCCCTAAAAAAAAGAAAAGGGGGAAAATATGGTAGCTGAACTGTAACACCCTGCTGCACCCTACATGACTTGGACCTACCATCAGTTGTGGGAAGGACTTGATGTGAATAATCCATTCTATTATTTCTTTCCTCTCCTTTTCGACACTTCCTAATGCATCAAGAACATCTAGAGCAGAGATGGCAAAAAATGCCACTGTCACCCTAAAAAGAAGAAGAGGGATTCCATGGCATTGCAGTATGCCTCCAGAGCTCAATAGAGGGTGTTGTTGGGTATGAGCCCTAAGTTGATGACTTCCTGCCAGGGCAGTTGGGGACTGACTTTAAATCTACAATCTGACGAGGAAATTAAAGTGTCCAGTTTCATTTTCTGACAGAATTTTTTTCCCCTCTTAATATTGTGTGGTTCCAGAAAATATCCATACCCCCTCCATGGAAGGGTGTTGAAAAGTGACCCCCCACCCCTCTGGAATTTCCAAGGAAAAATACAGTATTTGTATGGAAATGATCAGGAAAATTGACCCCCCCACCCCTCCGGAATTTCCAATGCCCTTCCGTGGGGGGGGGGGGGGGGGGATGGATAATTTCTGGAACCACACATTGTGGAAAAATGAAGTCAAATTTTCAGATGCAAAAAGGGTTTAGTTTGTACTCACAGTACTCTGAACATTGAAAGTAGGGGGTGGTGAAAGTGGACACTTTATTATGGGATCAGATTGTAGATCATTTCTTTAAATCGTTTACTAAGCCTCGTAAGTCATGCAGTTAACGGTAAACAATAACCATATTGGAGGATTTGGACAAGCTGTTCACTCCTCTCACAATAGATATGAAGTCAAAATCACTTTCTTCAATGTTAGAATGAAGCACAATGTAACACAATCTACTGTGATCACATTTGCAATTTGTCTTCTGTTTTCGGTGACAAAATCACAAATAACAGTTTACAAGTACTACCA
The DNA here is from genome assembly GCA_033964015.1 of Scolanthus callimorphus. Taxonomy (NCBI): domain Eukaryota; kingdom Metazoa; phylum Cnidaria; class Anthozoa; order Actiniaria; family Edwardsiidae; genus Scolanthus; species Scolanthus callimorphus. The sequence goes on from CM066924.1 coordinate 19,567,077, forward strand.
TTATTAGATGATCGCTAATGTTTTAACGTATATGAAAAATATATAACATGCAAACATTACTGACAAATAATAGGGTTCTCCTTCCTCAGGGATTTCATGAAAGTTGTTAGCAGCTGGCAAAAATGATTTGATTTCGCCCCAGAGCCATTATGTCAACAAATATTCATGTAATCCGTACCTGCTAGTGTCCAAAGAAGCATATTCAGATGGTAAGACAGCCAAGCACCTCTTGAAGAACTGGATGTGTTTATCTCTTAAGAAATCCTCCTTGAATTTGGGTTTGCTTTCCTCGGCTTGGTTTAAAGCAACCTCCATCTTGTATCGTTATTCTAGACGCGATTTGAATTGCAGATTACTAAAATAATCCCTATAAGCTCTATCCCTGTACATATTTAGAAGAAGAACAAAGTCGAAACCGCCCTTATTCCACGAGCTTACAAGTTATTTACTTCAGTTTGATTTGAGATTAAATTTAGGGTGTTGACAATGCAAAGATATCTCAAGAAAAAATAGATTTCGACGGGTCAATTTTCAAATAAATGACAAAAACTGCAAGCAATGACCTTACCTTAATTACTTTATTTCCCTATTTACAAGAATTCCCCCACGGCTGTATATTTTCCCATTCAAATTTATAAGTGGTTGACAGATTTACATTTCTTACATCCGGCCGCCATATTGAATTTTCACTCCCAAAATGGCGCAGAGCACTATGGGAATTACACAGGTAGACCATAATTTTCGATGCTGGAATAAAAATTGTTTCAGAAGCATTTTGAAAAACAGCACCATCATTTTAAAAATTTAAGTATGATTTCTAGGTCTTTATGCTTGCGAAGGTTTGGAATATTACAGTAATATCTTGATTCTATCTTGTTTTATTCGCTTCAAACCAACATGCGCCCGCGTTTATCCAGCAGTTCTTGTCTCTATGGCAACAACCACAGCAGAAGAAGGATTCGAGAAGAAGAAACGAAGTAGAGAACTCCAGCTGCAAAAATTACAGAATAATTCACTGTTCTTCATGCGGCTTTGGAAAATGGGATCCAACCCATCGAAGAGTGAGGTCGTAAGCATACGAATTCCCTCAGCACAGCAGAAAAAGCGAATCAGGTATGGTTGAAATGGAGACGATAAGATTCACTTTTGATAATAAATAATCATCCATCTTTCCTACTTATAATTTCAATTTTAAAGTAAAAATTCCGCATGGTAAGTTGGTTAGTTTGTGTTAAAACTTCTTTTTCGTAAAGAAGCTCTCTTTTCTAGCTAGTTGTCACTCAGGTAATGCTAGCAAGCAGCAAATTATCGTAGCTGGCCTTAATACGATAATGTGAAGATTCTTTGGTGTTAAAATTGAATGTAAGCTTAAATATTGTCTTCTGCAGTGATCTAGAGAGTTGTGACAAGACATCTTCCAAGAGCCAACCAGAGGTAAGTCCCCTCTCTGGGCATTTTGAGAAATAGAATTGTACCTGATAGTCAGACATTGAAAACAAACTCTTGGCCACTTGTGATTGGCTAGATTGTACTTCTGCTTAGGTGAATAAACATTGCATCATAAAAACCTTTATGTATTTACAAAAAGAGTACAACAAATGTATTCATCAGGGCAGACCCCATAAGACAGCTATGTGTAGGTGACCTTTTATCAATCAGATGCTCCTAGCATCATGTCCTAAAAGTTCAATGTCTGAGCAAGAGTGAGATGATGTCAGATGTTCTTGCAGCCCTTGAAAGGTTATTATAATACGTTGGCAAGCATTGTGGTGTATTATCCGGGCTCTAATGTACATTTTGGCAGGCTCTCAGGTTGCTGCTCTCGGGTCTCTGCTATGATGGTTGGCATAAATTCTCGTTTTTGTACTCCATGCTCTCCAAAGTTATAATAATAGTAATGTAGATGTTCTTGGGCATACAACATATGTTTTGGGCTCTTCTCAGTGCTCATTGCTGCGCTCAGGCTAAAATGAGCTTGAATCGGGCCCCAAACCCTTTTTTACGCTTGCGAACATCAACTATATTGTTATATCAAACCAAGTCTTAAACTAATTTCTCAAATAAACTACCATGCTATTGTAAGGACCATTGTACATCCTTATTATGTTCTTCCAGGTTGATCAACTTATGTCAGAGCTGACGGCACTCAGAAAGGAGCTGTCTAAAGAAAGAGCAAATCATCTTAAAGAACAACAGACAGCAATTGCCTACCAGGAACTGGTGAATATAGATGTAGTTTTCTTTGGTAATCTAAAAGTAGAATTTCCACAGAAATTAATTCATGGGAAAAGCTGAATTTCTCATGGCACGACAATGTGATGTGATTGGGACTCGCATGTTTATCTGTGGAAAAGCTAGCCTGCTTGCAGTCATTGGAGTGAGTAGTTTTATGCCGAGAAACTCAAGTTCTTCAATGCATGCGAGCAGGCTATGGGAAAGCTGAATACATCCTGTCTTGTGTCATGATGGGAAATTCAGCTTTTCCCATGAATGAATTTCAGTGGAAATTCTACTTTAGAATGATCTACTCTGAACATGCTGTTTCTCTAGTTTGGGGCTCACAAAAGACTTATCTGAAGTTTTACTCCTGTAAAATGAGAGATTTTGCCAGTATTTACACATGGGTGCCCAGGGGGGGCCTCAACTATTTTTGGGGCGGGGGTGCTCGTCGGGAACTTTCGATTTTACCCCTAAAAGGTACCTAAAATGGTGTCGCTTAGATGATTTTGACCCCCAAAAGGTACCAACAAGACGTATTTTTCCTTGTAATTTTCTCTTGTATTGTTTTCCGAGCGAAAATACGTCTGAAATTCAGGTTTCAAACAAGCATGATTTGCTTGATTTGCTAGAACGGCCCCCTAACTGGTACCTATCTGAAAAAAATGCAAGTTTTCAAGTTTTACCCCTAAAAGGTACCAGAGGCCTAATTTTAAACCCTAAAAGGTACAATGATCACCCCCGCCCCAAAAATATGGGTCCCCCCCCGGGCATGGGTGTACTCAGATTTTTTTAAAGAGGGCTTCCACTTTGCTATTCCCTTGTCCTTACCCATAAATTTCGGGATGAACACTATAGATACCTGAATTATTAAAAAAAGATATAATGTTGGCTATAATTAGAGAGTTCCGGAACCCCTGGAACCTCCTTGGTACCCCTTGGTACACCCGTTACATTTACCCCAGTCACTTTGAACCCACATGCTGTGCAGTGTAGTCTTGGGCCTTATTGAATTTCCCTCCTGTAAACACATTAGCTTGATGAGCGAGAGCGTGATATACTCCACCTAAGGGAAGAGCTGGAAAGTCTACAGAATCAGTGCACTGCCTCATCAAGCACCACAATAGATAACAGAATGGATGAAGAGGAGCAAGATAAATTGGACAGGACAGTCCATGCTAAGGACCAGGTTTGCTATCCCATTTTTTTTGACATTTCACTTTGCCATTCTCCAGGGCTAAAAATAAGAGCATTTGAAATCTTGGTCAATCTCAAAAATTGGTATCTTATTTTGCCGTTTTCAAGAGAAGTTGCATTTCAGCATCATTTGTGTTTGTATGTAGTATATCAAGTCATTAGAAGAGGAGCTATCTGGAATGAAGGAAGAAACGACCAAGGTAACTGAACGCTACCAGAAAAGTTGAAGAAAGTGCGAGCACTCTCATCCAAGTCAAGACAAGATTCCTCGTTAAAATTATTTGAGTTGAAAGACGAAAATAGCAAGTTAATGGAGCAAAACACAAAACTACAAGGTATGCATAATAAATTTGGTGTACAATTCTTGTGGAAAGAGAAGACTACATGGTGTTTCTCAGTGTGGCGCTCTAAATTTTTATTTGAAACTATCGAGACGGCTAGTAAACAGGTTAATTGAAATAAATAAAAGCTGCACTCTAAAGGACATTTATTCCCGATATCCTGTAGGATCAACAAAAGGTTAAAATTTTAGGGGAGTTAAACAGTGATACCCCGTTTCCTAACTTGTATTTCATAGAACGAATAGAGCGGATGAGCGTGGACTCGGGAGAGTTCAGCAGACAGAGCAGCGCAGCCAGTCGGCGGTCTATTTTGTCACGTGATCATGACGTCACATCACGTGATAATGATATCACAGAAGAAGTTGACCCTCATGACGATCCCCGGATGAAACTTGTTCTAGATCTTTCACAACAAGTTGCTGCATTGGACTCAGAAAACCATCAGCTAAAACAAGAGCTAAGGCATTCCAAGAAAATTGCGGAAAAAGTTGAAAGGGCAAGGTTAAAAGCGAAGAGAAAAAAACAGAACTCTACTAGCAATGGTGTTATTAATGACGTCATGGTCGTAGATAGTAATACAAGCTGGTCAAAGATTGATGCCGCTCGCGCGTGTCTTGAAGTGGGAGACAGGACTTAAATGGCGGGAATTGTAAATAATGACCAGCAGGCACTTCAGACCAGCAGACTTCTTTATGAGACCTGAAGTGGTCTAGTTTATTCCAAATTATTCGGTCAGTTATGACAATAGACGCTAAATCAGAGAAAAATAATTATTTATTGTTATTTCCATTTTGCGGTGCAAAGCAACCGTTCGTTCGCGTACAAAGGAAATAGATTTATGCAAATTCACACGATATGCTGTGTTATTATTGTGTACAAAAAATAAAACGCTATCTTTAGCCCTCATTTTTTTCATTCGCAGTTCACATCCAACATTTTCGTCTGTTCACATAGATTTTGAAAGGATTGCGGATGCAAATTTGTACCGCAATATTTTTTTACGTATAGTGAAAGATAGGTAATAAGTTACTATCCATGACATGGGCGTGGTCCATTTGTGCCCAGCTGCCTCCCTATTGTGAAACTTAAGATACAAAAATCGTGACGAGATGCTCGTGGCAGAAGTTCCCACTCCGCCTTCTTCCCCTCCTTGGCTACACCACTGCATACGTTTCCCCTGACGACTGCTTTTCTTGAACACAAGTACTTGAGTTTACAAATGTCTCCCTGTATGCTACTGTTGAAGTACCTGGACTCATAAGTCATTGTTTCCTAAGCCACACATCCGGTCGGCGTGTTGCGTGACGGGTCATGCTATCAGCTCCACTGCGTGACAAGAGACACACTATGGGTAAGACTAGAAAATACCACGTGGTTACTAGCCTCCTCATATCGACAAATATTTTGTGAGTTGATAACACCTCAAACACCACAGAATTTCTGACTCTAGCATTTCCTCACGCGAAATTATGGTGTCCGTGGCTGAAAGTGATTGGCATTCCTATATGGGCCATCCGTGTTTCCACGGGCCCAGACTCGTCCGATCCCGTGGAAACACGTCCCGAGAGGCGCTCCAGTGGAACCCGTCCCTAGAAGCGCCACGTCGGTCCTGACCAATTTCGCAAATCAAAAGCAAGCTGGGTATTTTGACCGCTCCCACTCCTTCGCTGCTCGGCACGCGCTATGTATACAGTAGTAACTGGCGTTCCCCGGTCTTCCTGTAGACTAAGATATGAAAATCCGCGAACGAGGTATTTTGCGAAGCTGGATCCTGAAAAACGGACCTGTCAACCAGTTGAACTGAGAGAAATATATATAATGAAAGGTCGACGAACAGCTTAAACGATAATTATTTAATAACGATATTTCAATCGGCCATTACAACCTGAAGAAGATCGGTAATGGCCGATTGAAATATCGTTATTAAATAATTATCGTTTAAGCTGTTCGTCGACCTTTCATTATATATATTTTCCCGGTATTCCTATGGTAATAGAGGCGTGACGTCACAGTAAGCTTATGCCCCCACGCCCAAACGCGCCACTCACTGAGAGGAATGCCTGGCATGCCTGTTGCTCTTTGTATTGGTCAAAAAGCTGTATCCCAGTGTAGCCTGTAGGCTAATTCCAGTGACGTCAGCCGCGCACACTAATATAATAAGAGCGGCGCGGGGCCCATTGGTGAAAAATGTTGGTCACGATTTAATATTGCGTGACCACAAAACAATGGATTTGATGCATCAGTAACTAACTTCCCTGAAATCGAAGCTATCGTCATGCTCGAGGGTCCCGCGCGGCTCGCGGGAGCTTTCCAAAAAAGTCGCGCGGCGTGAAATTTCGCGAGGCAAAACACAAGCGGGCAAAACACAAGCGTCTGATACTCCAACGTGTCTGAGGAATAGTGCGCGCAGTAAGATTTCATGACCCACTCACATGTGCCCTGTATTTGATAAGAAATCCTCCTTTATTGTAGTTCTTGTCCGAGAGGAACACAATCACCGCCATGTTTCCTTTCACGGCGATGGCGCGCGAGCGAGCAAGTGTCCCGCACAGCCTGGGGCCGACTCTGTTATATAGGCCATCCATGATCACCACGTAGTCATACCTGTGGACACAGGAAGACCATGACTGAGTGCCTTCGCTTTCAGATATCAATACTGCATTTCACGGTTGTGCAACAGCCTTTGTTTGAACCCAAGACAAGGTTGGCCTTGCACTGTTAGGGACGTGAAACTCGTTAGTATTATTAAAGGCCTGATTTGCATTCCAAGAGAATGAAGATTTTATCAGTGCCTCGTCAACCTTATACCCCATTCACACAGGCGCTTAAACTAGTTTAAAGGTAGTTTAATTAAACTGGTATAAATCCCTATCTCCAAGAGGAGACTGTTCCAAGGACAAAACTGAATAGACTGTACTTTACATGTTACCAACTGATCATTTAGCTAGTAAGAGTTTATCGCAGTAAGAAACTTGTCATGTTATCAGGCGAAGAAAAACTTGTTTAACTAAACATGGTTTTGGTGTGAATGGGGTATTAGTCTTGATGTGATGCAGCAATTCGGGAACTGTGGAAAGGTATATCCTTAACAGGGAGGGGAAATCCCTCCAGTTATAGGTTTTCCTCTCAAACCCCCAGGTAGCCTGGCGGTCTGTCTTGCTAGCGCTCGATTGTTTTCAGTCCTCACTCACCATTTGTTTTCAGTCCTTACTTACATGCAGTTGCGGTCTTCCTCTAATGACATGCGCTCCAGAATAACGTCGATCACGTGATACGCACGTGGTAGCATTATGGCCCAACGGCAATGGCTATTGGGCGGGTAGGACTGGGGAAAGTTTGGCGAACTGATGAAGCCAGCTGGAACTGTGAGGACTCCTCCGCAATCTAAATACGTAAAATTATTACGACTGTGACGTCATTTTACCATATAAGATCAAATTGAGTACAGATGTAGAGCCGTATTACACGGCAAAAGCCGTATTGCACAGTTGAAAGCCGTATTACACTGTAGGAAACCGGTTCAAACCGGTTTCGCGCGCGCAGTTGAATGGCTCCCGATCGTGTGTTAGTGAATTTTAAAGAAAATAAATATTTTTGTTCGTAATAAAAAATAAGTCTAAGATAACTAAGATGTTTTTTCATGTAATACGGGCGGATATTTTACGAGTTGCGGACGTATTTTTCCGAGCCCCGCACATCTAATAAGATTTAGTCAAATCACAGTAGTGGTCTATTATCAATGCTGCGTTCTGATTGGTTGAGCTACTAGTAGGCTATAAGTTATAGCCTACTAGTAGCGAAAAAGTGTCGTTGAAAGCCAGAAAATGGAAAATGACCAGAACAAAAACACTTTTTTGGCGATACAAATTGACCTACTAGTGTGATTTGACTAAAACAATTATTCCTCTCGCCCTCATGGCCTCTGAGTCAATAGCCCATTCGGCCTTCGGCCTCATGGGCTATTGACTCAGAGCCCACTCGGGCTCGAGGAATAATTGTTAAATATATGTAAATATGACTAAGGCCGGCAATGTTACAAGTGACTAATAAATATATGCAAGTTTCAGCGGGGATGTCACACGCTCGCTATCTGCTATCTGTTCACGGGCACACAACGGGGCTGTTCCTCAAAAAAGCTGTTCCTCACCCCCTTTCGCTACTAGCTGGCAAAATTCATCGCGGCCTCTTGCTGGCTGGCAAAATTCATCGCCTCCGGTTCCTGGCAAAATGTATGCATATCGCTTTTGCTGGGAAACACAAGTTGCTCATGGATGTTGAAAAGTGACAGTACTTAAAAATTCACTTAGTTTAGTGGTCGTTTTAGGGATACCCATATATTTTTCGGGCTTCCTGTGGTAATGTTACTCCTGGCTGGGAAAATTTTTTTAATTGTCCTGCTGGCTAGGAAATTTTTTTGACACGCAGCTGCTGGCTGGGAAAAAATGAGACCCTCTACTGGCAAAAAGGAACAGCTAAATTTTTGCCAGCAACTTTTAAAACATGTATTTATATGCTCTACGTGACTAGAAATGTCCAAATACGCCATTTAAACGCATTTTAACCAGGGGGGCTGGTTGTGTGCCCGTGTCTGTTGAAAGGATCAAGTAGCACCCTGTTCAATTCCTGCTCATTTCGGTAACCATTGCGTTGCAAACTGCAGAAGCAAACTGCAAATGCGAGTCCTGGCCGGTGCGTCCGTTTTGGTACAGTATTGGCCTGGAGAGAATCAGATGTCAGTAACAAGAAAATTTCCATTTTCGCTCACACTTTGGATGAGGTTGTCTCCTTCTTGTTCCTGTGGTGCTCATCAAAAAAGCCGTTGGGCTCGGAGTGATTTTTTCTGATGTACCTAGGAAGTACGAAAAAAGAAAGATTATTGTACGGCACTCAAAATGGCAGAATGGAGAGAAAACATCTTGGTTTGGAGTCATGTGTTGCAGACGAGACGTGATAAATAAAACACGTTTGACGGATGGCAAGAACTTTTGTGAAGTGTGTTTACTTGTGGGGGTGGAGGGAGGACGTTTTGCGTGTAAGATGGTCAAACACTGAAATAGAGCGGTCTCCTTAAAGAAGTTTTCACGCCTCTTTCTAAGGAAGGACAAAAGAAGTACTTAAATTCTGCATTTTTGGAAGCAATTTCGCTGGAGCGTAAATCTTCCACGTAACTACGCTGGAAATTCAACCTATAAACTTTTGTGCAGTTTGTTAGTGGTGAAACTTGAAAGATTTTTCATGTGGAGTAAAGGACTAGAAAGATAAAATCGGTTTTACTTTTAAAGTCAATTTTACTCGCGAAAAAAGACCACGTTATGGTGCACACCATACTACTGAACTACGTATACCTTGTCTGCCGGTCACCATAGCTTTCACTGTTGTTGCCGCTGATTCTTGTCGTGGTTCTCTTTCATCTCCGGCGACGCAGCTATTGTCTTTCACATCCGGGAACGTTTCACACGCTAATTCTTTCGGCCAATTAAATTCGAATGCGTCCATCAACGCCGCGCACTCGTCCCTAACCTTCCTACACAGGCCACGGCAAGGAGGTATGAGAGCGGACTGGGTATCAGTGCAAGATGGGAAGTACACAGAACACACAAGTGTTTTCAGACTCGAAGAGCAGTTGGCTCTGATGAAGGGCAGGAGTTTACGCATTTCCCGTTGCGCTGAATTTGTGTCGCGTGCCCAAGGATATTTGGTAAGTGAGTTTTCTTAACGCTAGCGCCAGTGCATACTCGTGAGAACAAAGGCTCGCATTTGGAATGTGAAAATACTTTTGTAGTAGGAGTTGACGTCGTGGGCTTGTGATTTGTTACAGCTTCAGACATGGTGGATTCGCCCGTTTGTTCGGTAGTTTTACCGTCTCTTGGCTGAGTTGCCAAAGAAACAATATGGCGCTTTACATTCCTTGTGTTGGTCACGCGATGATGGCGTGGCGAAATTGAATAATGTGTAGGTGACTTTGTTGACATGTAAGTAGAAGGAGTGGGTACCATTGTTGTAGTGAGTACTGACATGAGTACATTGGCATGAGTACTGACGGAAGTAGAATGCGTGACGAGCGAAGCGAGAGGAAGCGATGTCGGCATAGGCTCTGTTGTTTTTACTGAAAATGTACAAAGAAACTATCATCGTGTAATAACACGTACTTGCCAGCACACCACACACACGTGAAATATTTTGCTAGCAAAGACAAGGCACGAAAAAGTAATTTTCTTTTTACAAACCAGCAACGAAAGGTGGTGAGGAACAGGTTTTCTGAGGAATAGGCCCATTGTTGGAAGTGTACCAAATTGCCAAAATGAATGAAATGCTGGCACTTCTGGTATACAGAAATCATTCATACTGTACATGATCAAATGTGATTTATTTCCACCTTTTACAGTCAGTAGACTGAATTACAGGCGAGTCAGCACACACACTGAATTTATACAATAAAGAAAATAATGTAATTATCAAGGGAGCAGAGGCCACTGTACTTCCCCATGTCTTCTTCACCTATGTCTATGCAACCTCACCTCTTCTGATGCATCCCCTGGACACACCTACACGTCTAGACTCCGTCCGAGACTTTAGCAGCACAATATCAACCCCCGAGATACAGCCAACAACACCTCTACCAGTGAAAATCCGTATCGGTCGGGGAAACGGATCCCGGAGGGCGGACACCACATGAATTTTCGGAGGCCCTCCGTCTATGCTGTACCGGACCTCTTGAAGGTAACGCTGAAAACTCAGAATATGCCGGCTCCCATCGCAGAATGAAACCCGGGTGGCGCATTGATGTACACAACTCCAGGACCCTGGGAGCTCTGGAATAGAAACTGGATCCGGTCGCTTTGTGACAGGGATAGAAGAAAGAACTGATTTGCGTTCTGACTGGTCATTTCGAAGAGTTGTCCTGAGCATTCGGAAGCGGAGAAGCGAATATAGATATCTGCGCCAGCAGCTTTTTCGTACACAAGGTATCGAGAGGTTCTCTTTCCATCTGCTGTCTGAAATATCCCAGTAAGCTCTGGAAAAAAGAAGGCAAAATCGAAAGAATTAGAAGCGCGCGTCTCATTTCTGAGAGGTAACACAATGGTTAATTTGCTGCAGCCATGCAAGCTATATTTGACCATGGAGCCATTCGAACAGCACTCGCACTTGATCGGAGCCCTGCACTCGAGAACACGAGGAACCGCAAATGCAAATTATGGAACTCGTAAAATCCATGAGCAAGGAAATATTGCGCTCTTCTTGAATTTGCTGCTTGCAAAATGAGCATCAATTGTTGTGTGATTTGTGACATCATAAACTAGTTGCATTATGACGTTTATGAAATGATGTGACGTCATATGAAACCCAAGAATTCGTTGCGCTACGAACGAATGCGCGCGCGCCTAAGTACAACGCACGCCAACATTTGGTAGAACCAAGTATTGCGCACCAAAGTCTGTTCAACGAAAACAACGACATCATAAACTAGTTGTATTGTGACGTTTATTTGAGAGAGTTAGTTGCGCTCCAACGAATGCGCGCGCTTCTAGGTACAACACGCGTCAACAATTGGTAGAACCAAGTATGCACACCAAGCTCTGTTCAACTGAAAACGACGCCGCTCAATCAATGCTCTAATAGCAGCTGTAAGGTGCCTGCGAAGATTGTTCTACACAGTCTGAGAAAATGAAAGATTTAGCCCTGTCACAGACTTCTCTGAATGTCTTCTGCCACTACGCGTTCCTTATTGGGCTTCCTGTGGTAAATCTCGGTTCTCTTTCTAGTCCCTAAACACAGCAAACCCAATGCTAGCCTATTGACGCACAAGAGCTCATGAAAAAAATTATACCTGGTTTCCGCGTCGTTTGAAGTATCGTGGTACTTGTTGAGTTTGCTAAAGAAAAACAGGACCACAGTTATTTCAAAATAGAGATATGTATCAATTATTCCTCGAGCCCGAATGGGCTCTGAGTCAATAGCTCATGAGGCCGAAGAAGGTCGCCATGAGGGCGAGACGAATAATTATTTTAGTCAAAGCACACTAGTAGGTCAATTTGTATAACCAAAAACGTTTCATGGTCTGGTCATTTGCCATTTCCTGGCTTTCAAAACCGACACTTTTCGCTACTAGTAGGCTATAACGTATAGCCTACTAGTAGCTCATCCAATCAGAATGCAGCATTGACAATAGACCACTAGTGTAATTTGACTAGATCAGGATAGGCGCGAAACAACAAAAGGACTATGGAGGATGTTATCGATCGTAATGGGGGAGAAAATGTGAGCGCTTTTTTGCCGTGGTCCAAGAACTTTGAACTTCAGTCGTTTCATTCCAGATTTCATTCTCCTTCATTTAAGACTTGTTACTCAAACCGTTATGCTGGGACCCAAACACCTCAACACGTCCGTTCAACATTTCGTTCGTTCTTCTCAGCGCGAAAACGATGCTTGATGCACAGGGAATTTCTGCAGAAATCCATCCACGGGATTCACATGGATAGCCATGGGCAATCCGAACACTTCCCATTCTTCTACCATGGGAATTTCAGCTTTTCCCATGGATGGGTTTCAGCAGAAATTCCCTGTGATGGGATACCTTTGCAGTCCATTTCGTCCGTGCCATGCTTACAGTCCCAGAAGCCATTGCAGACTTTACTATCAGGGATACATCCTCCTTCGACGCACTCAAATTCGTTCACACCGCAGAGATTGCGCAGGTTGGCTAGAAAGTTGAAGTAAAGAAAGTAGATCAGACCTAGTGTAAACATCACTCTTCCATGCCAAATTCAGTTAGGAATGTCAAAAGTTATTGATAATGTATGCGCGTGCTTAACCGCGCAAAAAGTACTAGATACTATTCAACATTCAATAAAGGTTGTTGGTATCGTGCGCGCTCACGCATTTAGCCACTGGCTAAAAGCGGAGCTCACGGTTACATATTTTTCTGTTAACGGACGCGCAGTATCTTTCCCGCCGAAATGAAATACGGTTCTTGGGTTGCCTGTGGTTGGGGCGCGCAGACACGGACGCGCCCCCGATATCCAAATGGGAATACCGCTGAACAATGAAAAATGAAGTCGATCGTATACCGCCGAGTTCTATTGTATTCTTCCTGCGATACCTATGGTGCTCCGCTCTGCGGCCTTCGGCCGCTAAGGAGCTCTGCTATGATTAAAAAGTATCTTGATAAAGGCAACATTTATCTAGCCCATATATTTTCGCGGTCTGGGCGCGTAACATGGGTTTCCCTCTCCGACAACGTTTTACTATAGAGCAGATTTCAGATGACCATCGTGAAAGTAAACGCAACCAATCAAATTGCGAACTAATTACAAGCAAGGAATTACTAGCCAATTGGTTCGGCTCCTGATTGGCTGGGCTTGAAACCATTCAGCTTGTAATTACTCTTGTTTCTGATTGGCTAGTGATTGCACAATTGCGTTTACTTTCACGATGGTCATCTGAAATCTGCTCTAGAAATAAGCAGCCAATGAGAAAGCAAACCAATTGCAAACACGACGGTCATCTGAAATCCGCTCTATCAAGAAACTGTCCTGTCGTTTGTTTACGAATACACGCGGGCTGCCTGTGGTATTTTTGAAATCTCGATCCAGACCCTTTGGCAAAGGTAAAACAAAATGGCGACCAAGAGGACGATGTTTCTCGAGTATCTGCAAGTTTTGGTGAATTTTCCTGTGCTACATTCGCTAAGATATGAGGAAAGATAAAGACAGGCCTTCCAAATAAGGTAAGGGGGGTTTCCCAATAAGGAAGTTTTGAAACGTCGGCAATTCGACAGTTTATGGCGAAATTTTCTGGATATCGCCATCGGATAGATGAAGCGTTGTTACCACAGGTGGCCCAAGTTCAGTGTTTGTACTTTGTGGTGTCCAGATCCCTTTTCTGTTGGCCGCGCGAGACGGTTCGTCGATGTTTTTCTGTACGATCTACAACATAGTCAAAAAATGTGTTCAAAAACTAAGTTAAGTAAATAATATCGTATAAAAGTTACTTGTTTTATGTTGTGGGATTCTTCAAAATTGTTCACGTGAAATCTGGGGCGAATTCAAGCATGTTTAGGGTGTTTTTTCGCTTTTCAACGAGAACTGCCCTCTTTCTCCTTATATACGAAAACAACAGAAAAGGGATCTGGACACCACAAAGTACAAACACTGAACTTGGGCCACCTGTGTTGTTACTGTTAGTAGCGCGCTCCACTTACTGCAGTTGATCTCATCGCTAAAGTCACCACAATCATCGTTGCCGTCACATTTCATTTGTTCTGGAATACACGTGGACGAGTCACACGTGAAATAACCAGGCGTACAGTTCGTGGCTGCTGGAACAAGAAAGGCAAAGGTCATTTCAGCGGGGGGTGGGTGGGGGAGGAGGAGGGTAGTTGCAGTTGCCCCCTTCCCCCCAGCGAAGTAAACATTTGGTATCAACATGCGGGGAAATCAGTTTGCCCCTCCCCCCCCCCCCCCCAAAAAAAAAAACAACAACAACAAATTCTAGCTACGGCATTGCTAAGTTCAGTCTCAGTCAGCCGCTGACAGCCCAACAACATACCGAGTCTCAGAGAAAACATCCATTTCCATAGGCTGATTTAGGGAATGTAGTGCAATATTTTCGGGTGAATAAAGGTTTAAGACAACAATAACAGTTCTATTGACAAGAAAGATATCATTATATTGGAATAATATATCTTACCTGCCAGTTTGAAAATATCTGGCACCAGTAAGAAGAACAAGGGAAACACTGTTGCGAATTTCATACTCTCCACCTGTGCTGAAAAAAATGTTTACGTATTCCGTAAGTGACGATGGCTTTAGGAACGAAGCTACATACTAGCATGTTTAAACATGACAGAGCTCGAGAACTGAAGTTTCCTAATCCTAAAATATCGATTCCCGTTGAAATTCCCAGTTCCGGTATTTACAAAATGAATCCATGTCTCGACATGTCAGACTCCACTCTGATTAAGTAATTCACAGAATAAACAACGTTAAATGAAACAATCACTCACCATTAAAAGTCCATTACAAGTGAATGCATCCCATTTACACATATGTAGTACAAAATATGCGCTAAAAACACTAAAACGTCTTCCCGTCTCATTTATCGCATTCCAGAAATTCCGGAAATCTTCAAAACTGTGAAACTACTGCAACGCAGTTCTTAATCTTCCAGGAAATATCAGATAGTGTAACATCTAATCGCTACAAGAAACAAGAGCAAAAGTATCGCATATCCTACGAACTCCATTCCTCAGAAATCTTTGTTTTGCCTTGAACCCTTGCGAAAGTTTGGAGTTGCTTTGCCGACATTTTGATTCATAACAGCAGCTACGCGAAAAGATAACCAATAAACCTTGAATTCTTCAGTTATTTGTCGTTCATTTGAAGAGAAAGATTAAAAGAAACGTTAGGTTACAAGTTCGAGAGGCTTAGTGTTTAAGCTAGTGCGCTATTCTATTACCTACCTTTCACATTTACTGCAGAAGGTTGAGTCGAAAATAGCGAGGAACTAATTCGAAATCGGTGTAAACTTTGGAAATTCTTCTTTCGTTTGTTTGAGCTGCGCAACTACGCTATCTCGCCCTGTCGTGCGTAAACTCTAGCCCGTTGAACAACAAAGAACTTGAGTGACGAAAGGAGATAAGGAACTGGAGAAACACCAGGATTGAACTGCTTAGCACCGCCTGCTGAGAGTACACACAGGAATCGGGTGGGCTAAGGAGGGTTTGAATTACAAAGAAGTCTAATTTCACGTTTTTCCCGTCATCGTAACAATACAATTTTTCCTCATCAGTTCACCACTAAGAAAGTCTCAATATCTTTGAACACTTTGGAAATGCGAAATAAAGTTGCCTTGTTGTTGTTGTTGAACAAACTTGAGTAGAAAATCGACTTGGAAAAGAAACGGTACTTGGGTATTGACACAGAGGGGCGTAGTACATGCGTAGTACGTGTATCTAATGGAGCTGAGCTGATGAAGTGCAGTACGTACCCTCAAACAATTTTCTGGCTACGCCTCACGACCCCAACCACGAAGGGAGCTCTGTGTAAAAACAAATGAAAATTTAGTATTTGCATGGAAAATAAGATCTTACCTCTTTTTAGCCTGCGTGGCAAGTTCCCGTGTGTTTTCTCCGAGAAAAGAAGCCCAGAGAATCACTAGAATCAGGAGAAAGCGGCGAGAAGAACGACGAGCGTCGAGCGAGGTTTTCAGGGCTTTGGCCACACGAAAATGGGGCGCGAACTTTTCATAAACTTTTCACCGCTTTCTCGTCTGTTTCTCTGGGTTTCTTTCTTCTGAAAACACGGAACGCTTGATAGCAGGCGAAAAGGCTGCATAATGTGTATTATCAGGGAAGTCAAGGATAAGAACCATGAACTCAAAGAGAAGTTACCACCTTCCGAGAGATACTGTTATCCAAACACTAGGAAACTCACATTTCCAAGTTTCAGTCAACTCCTCCAAGATAGTTATCTCAGCAGACCCCGTTGTACGAGGGCAGAATTAATCTGATTGGATTGTAGCCATGGGATGTTTTGTCAAAGGTGTGCCGCCGTATTCACACAAGGGACATTTTAGTCGCTAGAGATATCTGGGGGCGCAGTATCTCAGAGTCTCTGAAATATGAGAGTTTGCAGCTTCCTAGACATGGTTACCAGCTGAGTGCATGAGCGTATTTTAAGAAAAAAAAATGCGAATTATATCTCGGGCGTAAGCGTCAAGTTCTAAAACGATGTCATAGACCAAGGGCGTATGAGGCATTGCTAGTCGTCGAATTTAGCACATTATTTGACATGGAAAAAAAAAAAAGGACCATACTTCCAGACAAAGAGCTGAAGCGTCGTATGGCGACCGTACGGTTCTTACGCCCACGCCAGAGATTTCGGCCCTGACAGTCGCTATCCTGTGTGTTGAATTGCTCAGTAGCTAGATACGTTTGGGTGAGAGTACGCTCGGCCACCAGACCAGATAAGGACGCCCCTTGTACCGTTAGTGAACTATCAACATTAATTATGCATTTCCAATACATTTATAGGTCTGATGAGCGTGTAAGAGATCCATGTGGGGCACGTTGCCTGGTTTCTTAAAAAGTAACTTATTTAACGGTAATGCAGAAATCTTTCTCACAGTTGCCATTAATTCGTCATAAAAAATAAATCCAATATTATGCGTATTATATGGACACGAGAATGAGTTTCTTTTTAGGTTTTCGTTTGCGCATGCGCATACACGTAATCTTGACTGATTTTTTTTTAGTGAACAGACGACCATTAATACCTGAGAGTTCATCTAAGGATGCCCAGTGTTATACTCTCAGCTTCTTACATATTGCCTGTCCATTTATTCGAATATATTTCCATTGGTCCATACATATCCCGTGGCTAGGGAACTAACCCGAAAACCAGTTAGGTTGATGACCACTGATTAGCTCAGCTACTATTAGCCAGTCTGTCTGACTGTCTTGCTTAGCAATTTCCATTTAGATTGAATATCTTCCAAAGTCCGAAAAACCCGAACTTGCCTGCTGAGCTGTTAGTACAAATTTGTGTGCGCGAGTGTGCGCGGGGCTCCTTTCAAAACTCGCTCCTAGTCCCCACTCAGTGGAGTATTCCAAAATGGCGGCGGCCGTCTTTTGGTTTTGTGGTAGATGAGAGATGAATTTCTTGTCTGTTGTTCCGCCATTTCAACGTTACTCATCTCCTTTCCAAGATGCGAGAAGTAGTGATTCACAAGGTGGATTTTGACTTGTTTGACCAGGATGTTAATCCTATGGAATACGATTTTTTCAAGAAACACATTGGGCATTCAAACGAATGATTGAAGACCAGGTACTGTAAGTCTTATTTAAGTATAAGACTTTCTTATTTATGTCTAGATTCTATTTGATATTGTCTTGGACTATCCATGAAGGCACTACGCTTGACATTTCCCGTGAGAATTTGGTAAAATTATATTCTATCAAGAAAGGAAATTTACGTTTACATGCAGATGCAGTTGTTTTGAAACCAGGTTTTCGGCTTTTGTGTTTGTTTAGTGTGTTTTGATATCGATTATCCTTATCTAAAACAAGTTCAACAACGTTCTTAGTGGACAATACTTTTTGTATTATTTATTCTATTATTTTCACCATTATTTTGTAGCCAACTAGCTTGTGAGAGACTTGGAATATTGTTGATTAAAGTTTGCCATTCATGGTACCTCTTGAAGTGTACATACAAAAAATAATTTCTAACTAGTCTTGGCTGTTTATCAGCCAATAAATTAGAGAAATGATATGAAGATCTGTTCAGAAAAGTCCATGCATGTGAATATGTGCATTTATTATATAGACGCGAGTGTTTTACTGGGAAATATGCCACTCGTAGATCTCATACGAAGCTACATCCGGGTCCTCAGTGACATATTTTCCATATCCTCACTAGTGAGGATATCGTTCAAAACAAAAGTGCTTGGAAATCAATTTGGAATATTTTTTTCTGGTTTGTCTATATAATAAAAAGAAAATTACACGGTGGCGAGAAGATATGAGTTTCATTCGCTGCGCTCATTCGTAAAATATTGTTCTTGCCACTCGAAAATAAAAATCATATCTTCTCGCCACCGTGTAATATCCTCTATGTAAGGTATATGCTATTTATCTTTCGGATATTCACACTAGAGATGGAAAACTCGTCTGAGACAAGTTTTTCGTCCGGACGGTAAACTCGTCTTAGTGCATAACTGGGACAAGGCAGAATTTTAACAGGAAATCTTAGTGTGAAACCGGGACGAGACAGATTTTTGACGGGAAATCATCTGAGTTCATATCAGACGGAAAACTCGCCAGACAAGAAAACCCTCATGATGAGTTTTCCATCCTGTGGTGTGAATACGGCTAATAAACCAAGGTCCCATCTCACCTTTCTACTCTACTCAGTATCAGGGGGGACGTAAAAGATCCACTGGGGACATTATAAACCCCCTCAGTGTCTTTACTTATGACCACTTGGCTGCCAGTGGTGCTGTTGAGACCCAGCGCAATTCAGCTTACGAGCTGCAAGTCTGGGGAGTCGGTCTCAAACATTTACATTTATGCCTCTGCCTTGCCCCACTGTTTAATTCTCATAGCAAAGTCATACCACAAAAATTGATATTGTGTCAGCATGTGTGTGATACCTGGCAACATTTTAATCTCTCTTCATTTCTTTTCAGCCTAAAGTGGTCAAGAAGAAATTCATTGAAGAATTTAAACAATTTTCAATAAACCATGGATGCATGAAAAGTGTTCCTACAAAGGTGAAATGGAGTACACAGGCACATTACCACTGTATGCATTGCTACGCGACCTTCAAAACTCACTGTTGCGATAGGTGATTTTACGCAAGAAAATTTTAATATCAATTTTCTTGAACAGAGAGTTAAACATTCTAGGCAAGGGAAGCCAAAGGATAGCTTAAAACCATTTTCGTTGATTTTGCAATCAATATTGATCCAGTAAAGCAGCCGAATCCAGCGTTTTGGTTCGATTGACGGCTAAAAATCGCCAATCACCCATTGCAATGCATACAGTGGTAAGTACAGTTTATACCTCCTAGGAAATCTAGAAAGTGTGGTGTTTGTTCCCTGCAGGAAAGTGGAATTGTGTGTGCATTCAAAACATTGACTAGTGGCTTTTGGCAGCTGGGCTTTCTGTGTAGTTGATCAAACCATGTGAGCCAATTAGGTACTTGCACACCATTGCCTATAATTGCCTTCTGCATCGCAACATCTCTTGCAACGGAAGCCAAACGAATGCATTGGACAAGCATATAACTGACTTATACTGAGTGCATTGATTGACAATGTGTTATCCAGACAAAAAACATTCCTCCCCCAGGGAAGGGATTGGGAATTCCAGAGCAGGAAATTCCAGAGAGGGGGCACATATCTCAAACCGTTCCATGGGGAGGGGTATGGCAGGGCGTAGCTGCATATTGTCTGTTTGGTTGTTTCTTTATGAATAATTTCTGGAATCATACAATGCAGAAAAGCAGGAAGGTAATACTGTTATTGGCCATAACTTCACACAATGTTACCAGAAATATGATTTAACTCATCTGAGTTGCTTAAACTTTCAGGGTGAAAATTTCTATGGTTACTTGGATGAAGCGACTGCTTACTATGAAGAGGCGTTTGTGAATGGTATGTGTGTTGTCAAAATTTAATTTCTGTGGTCCCCTATTTCATATGAGGTAAGGTTTTTGCAATTTGATAAACAATAGTGCATTTTCTTCTAACACAAAAAATAATTGGATTCTGAATTGTTAAAGGTCACTGGTCTTATTTTGTTGAAACAACCGTGACAGCAATGGCCTCTGGCAGGTCGCAGAAAAAAAAGACAAATTTCGCAGGATTTTTAGGTTCAAATTCGCAGAAAAAATAGCCAATTTTGTGGCAAAATTTGTGGAAAACAGCCGATTTTGTGGGAAAAACAACCGATTTCATGTGATTTTTTATGATCAAATTCGGGAAGAAAAAAAAAACGTCAGACTTCCGCAGGTCAAATTCACATGAAAAAAAATGGCCGATTGCATGTGAATTTTACAAGTAAATTTTGGAGAAAATGTTTGTGTGATAGATTTGAAATTTTATTAACGTTTTAATGAAAAAACAAATGTACAACTTAGTCACTTTGTCACAAAATACTGTGATCAAGGGTTGAGGCAATTACTTAGGAATGGTTTATATAACAGAGGTCATCATTTGCTATTCCATCAACAATGCGCTGAGAAATGCACCAATAGCAACGCTTCTTACATCTTTGCTAGTATCCAGTTTTCACGAAATTTTGAGCGCCTGGTTGTTTTGAATGTTGTTTTACTCGAGTCAGTAGCGAAACATACGAGCTGAATTTGCAGGTTTGCCTTGTTTTTAAGGCAAGTAGAATACTTGAAAAGCCAAAACGAGTTTCAAATATGCTGCGTCATTCTTTAAGATTTCTAGGAAATTTCGTGGGATTTCGCGTGCTTTGGTATATTTCGTGGATTTCGCAGATTTACCCAAATTTCAGGGGTCTGCGAAGCCTGCATAGCCCCTTTAATTTTCATCTATAGAGTACTGATAATGGGATTTTTCATTTTCCCTTACAGGCAAGCCTAGTACTGCAAGGCATCTTGTTGAAGATGCTGTGATTTTGGCACAAAACAGACATACTTTACCCTACATGCGAGATTCCTCATATGGTATGAATTTTAATCAAAAGAGCAAGCGTCAAAAGCAACAACAACAACAACACTTTATTTACAACAACAATATATTGAGGCTCATATGAAAAGCACATAAATACAGTGGGAGCCTCAATTTGAACCCAAAAGTTGTGAATACCAATGAGTCCAAACTGTTTTGTCTATTGTCTCAAATTCAAGCTTCATCAGTTTCTCGTTGGTATTCTCAACTTCAAAGTGAGGCTCCCACTGTATTTACGCGCCGTTAATGCCTATCAGTGGTAGAGTAGAGAATTTGAAACTGGACTATTCATATGAATGTAGTGAATTTCTGGGGTGAAATTAGAAAGTGATTACTAATTACTATAGACATAAAGTTTGACAGTGTAACCTTCAGGGTACCTCTTGGTACATATTTTAAATACATTCCTAAAATATGCAAACAGTAGACAGCTTTGCCTGATGGCCAGGAAATCTTACACATAGTGAGCATTGCTGTCAAAACTAGCTGGTGACCCGCCAGAGCTCTGCTGGCTACTTTATGCTATTTTGCATTTCACCGCCTTCTGCTTTTTCATTGGATCCCAGACAAAAAACATAATTGAGCCACTGAAACTAGCCAAACAGGGCCAGTGAAGTGAAGTGGTTAGTATGTTGTAAGACCTGCACCAAGGATGAGTAACATCCCTGTGGTTCTTTAATGAACATCCCTCTAGTGCATGTGATATTATAGGACCTTTAACATCCTTATCCAAGAAGCAAAGGCAGCATATCCCAAATATGTACAAGACCCTGAGTGTCCAGCTTTAAGTACAAAACCATGACCTCCCAAAGTCAGACCAAGGGGTGTCTAATCTTAAGGTTTTTACAAGAAATATGAAAACAAGTGGGTAGCAAGATCTTCCCCTAGATCCGCCCTGCTACCACCCCTCTACTAACTATGGATAGAGATGTAAGATCTGAAAAAACTTCTTTTATATCTGTTTTCTGATTTCAGCAAAAGACCCTTTCTTCTATAAAGAAACAAGGTAAACATCCTGTCTTCAATAACAACTGTGTGATCAAACCTTATTTGGTGACTACAAGACTGACTCATATTTTTAATGATGGTGCTGGCGAAGAGTTCCAGTCACTTATTTGAATCAATAATCTTACCCTATCTGTTTCTGTCAGGGATGTGTTCAGGAGATTGTTTGGCCAGCCAAGTGAGAAGGGAACTTGTCTTAAGGTAAGCATTGTAACACAACCATTTTAGAGCGGATTTCGAAAACTAAACGCAGAGCCAATCAAAAGTGGAAGCCATTCAATAGCAAACCAATCAGGAGGCGAAGTAGTAATAATGTTTTAGTAATAATACTAATTTGGGAGCACCCAACAAAGTCTCGGTACTCTTGCGAATGTGCAATTTGCAAAAGTACTAGTAAGTCAAGCTAGTATAACGTGCTTACCAACGGCGCGTTTCGTTTAGTTCGCACTTTGATTGGCTGAAAGACGAAATACTTTGTTCTCGACCAATAAAAACGCTCACTTAATGGTGTCAAAAGTGGTTACATTGATCTATGACTTGATTTCTTTTCCTCATACCTTACTCATGGTCGCGCTCTTTTTTGCAGGTTGTATGTGTTCTCCCTTTTCATATCAAATTCGGAGGTGCAATCGTTCGGTATCTGCGACGGTGGCTAGATGCCGATGATATCCCGACACCAGTCCGACTTGCCGACAGAACATCGGCAAAGCCGAAACAAAGCCCCAAGACAAAGTTACTGAGAAATGCAATCACAAAAAAGACGATGGTAAACTTACGTCTTCGAAAAACGAGAAATCACCAAAACCTCAAGAAAACGTAGCGAAAACAATTGCAGAAAAAGAAAACAGCACAAAATCAATATTGGAAAAAGAATCGTTCCTTTTATGGACCCTATTCCATCCCTTGAACCCTTCGGTGGCAGGCAATTTGATTTTACGTCGAGTTTGTCAGACTATCTCCTGTCCAAACGGCTGAGCAGTGTAGCTGCGCCCGATAAAATGACATCACTAAATATAGATATGTCTGACACTCCAGTTGGAGTCCCAAGTCAGAGGCTACCGTTTGACTTCATGCAGTTTCCGCTTCATGATGGTAATAATTTATGCCCCGGGAACGACCTTATGCAGGACATCCGGGATAGTAGTCGATCTCACGCGCGTAGTACCAAGGCCTTCACGGCCGACAACGATGAAAGAGACTGGCAACAGCTAACTGCCAAACAGCTCGGGAAACTCGGATTGGACGATGATAAAATAGTTGACGCGAAACGGAGGAATAATACCGTTGTATTAAAGGTGGAAAAGGACGACTCTATGAAGGATCTCCGGGAAATGCTAAAACTCGGTAAGCCACACCCAAACAAAGAGTTTGAAGAAAGGTGGCAAGAAGCGCAACGACAACGCGAGGAGGAGTCTAAAGAGATCACCCCGGAAAGAAAAAAAGAACTCGCTACTATATTGAAACAGTTTGCAGGACTCCACTTTCCAGGGCCGGTTTGGTCCGGGCATCACTTCCCTCGCGGATAAGGGAACAGTGAAAAAAACATCACCAGTGCGCCAACTGTCGACGTGCTGAGCCCACACCAGGCAGTTACAAGAAGTGTCAGCGGTAAGCTGTGTGTATGTCAGGCGTACATTATGTCATCTTGTTCTGCAATATTCTCGTAGCCAGAGCTCCCTGGCTCGTCTGCTCGCAGGGGAGGCTCTGGGGACATCCAATTGAGAGCCTTCACTGATTGGCTTATTTTGAACGTTGGGGCATGCGCAGAAAGATGTTTCGCTCAATCTCGCGCATAATTATAATTATTATATAGACACGAGTGTTTTACTGGGAAATACGCCACTCGTAGATACGAAGCTACATCCGGGACCTGAGTGACATATTTCCATATCCTCACTAGTGAGGATATCGGTCAAATAAATCAAATCACTAGTGAGGATATCGGTCAAAACAAAAGTGCTTGGAAATCAATTTGGAACAATTTTTTCTGGTTTGTCTATATAATAAAAAGAAAATTACACGGTGGCTGGAAGATATGAGTTTTATTTTCTCGTGTCAAAAACAATATTTTACTCATTCGCTGCGCTCATTCGTAAAATATTGTTCTTGCCACTCGAAAATAAAACTCATATCTTCGTGCTACCGTGTAATATCCTCTATTTATAATAATAATATGGTCATTTATTATATGGATGCCAGTGTTTTACCGGAAACTAAAACACTCGTATTTTCCATATCTTCACTAGTGAAAATATGAAAAAGTTATGTACCGCATGTCCCGGATGTGCACGTTTGCAGTGTTGTTTTCCTCACCTTCGTCTGCAGTGATATCTCGCTCGGTCACTCGAGTTTTAAGCCACAAAACTAAGTTTTGTTCTAGTTCTAACGAGAAAAACTTATTTCAACTATGGCAGAGAATGCTACAGCAACACAAAAATGGAAATTAGTTCTTAACGACACTGGGAACCAGAAAGATTGAGGGAGCATTTCACAACTAAACACTTTCGACTTTACCAAGTGAGTTGTTCAATTTGTTATGTTTTGCCGCTATGTCAATTCTTATCCATATAATAAAAAGAACATTACACGGTGGCTTGAAGATATGAGTTTTATTTTCTCGTGTCAAAAACAATATTTTACTCATTCGCTGCGCTCATTCGTAAAATATTGTTCTTGCCACTCGAAAATAAAACTCATATCTTCGTGCTACTGTGTAATATCCTCTATTTATAATAATAATATGGTCATTTATATAGCGCTAAATATCAATAATTGTTCATAGCACTTTACCCTTACATCGCATGCATCAATAGCTGTCACCAGAGCCTCACCCGCGAGGAGACGAGCCGGGGAGCTCTAGGTTCGAGAACATTATGTTGTTATCGACAACAGACGCTGTAAGCTTTTGGCCCAATCTAAAGCTGCCTTGTGACATTCAGTTACAGCTGTTTTGAGTATTCTGCGAACTCTCGCGTTCGACTTCCAATGGCGTTCTGGCTTCCGTCAATCAAACTCTCGGGTCTAATTTGAGTCTTAGCCGACCGTAAATTAGGCCATTTGTTTAGAAAAAGATGGTGTGTGTTAGGGCATTTCAGTAGGATGGCGAATAACGGAATTCATGTTTTCCAAAGAGTTTCTAAGTTTGATTGACGGAAGCCAGAAAGCGGTTTGACGGTTGGAAATCGATCTCGAGAGTTCGCAGAATACTCAGAACAGCTGTAACTGGGTAGAAGAATCTAACATCGTATTGTAGTCTGTCTAACGTCCTTGTGTTGTTGGTCGTTTACCATAGTTTTCCGTCCATCCTTTCCTGTCCAACCGTTTTGTTTCTCTTTGCTTCCCAATGCGCAGAACATGTAAACTTTTAGTAAAAGACGCCGTAAGCTTTTGCCGCAACGCAGCAATGTTGCACGACAAGTTTGGGATTTGTGTGCCTTGTATTTTCTTGGCTTAACTAGAGAGGGGTATTAGCCGCACTCGTGTGTCCACGACTCGAGCTGTGGAAATTCCCCCTTTGCTTCCTCGCTTGACGGAGTTACGCTTTCATGCTTTCAGGTGTAAAGGCAAGAGGACAAGATTTTACTGCAGTCGTGAATGTCAAGGTACTGAATATGATCAGGGGAGTGTTCCCTGTTATGATAAACCTAGCCTGCTAGCAGGCGTTGGAGGCTGTTTTTATCGGCGAACCCCGGAGTTCGTAGTCGCGAGCGCCATCTTGGATTTTTTTTGGCCGAGTGACAATGGGGCGAGTGACAAAACGAGGGGGTGGGGGGCGGGACCTTGTTACCAGACTAAACTATTTAGGGCGCGCGCACCATGCGAAGACGGAGAGATATTTCTAAACTTAGATTCAATTTTTGTTCTGAATGAATGAGAGCCTACTAATCTCCTCTGGTGCGCGCTACCCGTGAGAAATCTGTGTACAAGGCCATAATTTACGTGTCTTTTTATGTAATGGCGTTGCGATGACCGCGTTTGGTTATAAAAGGTTCGGGAGGGGGAAGGGGTACATTGTGGGGCGTTCTATCCCCTAGAAGGGGTTAGTCTCCTTTTGCGGCCGTAGCGGTCTCTGTCACCCAAGCGCTGGAAGCGTGACAGAGACCGCACGACAGAGACCGTGTGACGGAGACCGCTACGGCTGCAAAAAAAAAAAAGGGGGGTTGAATTGCAACAAAGCGGTGTTTTGAAAATGCGTAGCGTGAAACAACCACTCTAGCTTTAAACTTCCATGCCACTTCCTCTAACATAAGTGTTGTCTCTCACTTTAGCCGAAGACTGGGTGGCCAAGCACAGAAAAGAACACAACGCCATGGAAACTACTGTGTCTTAGCACTTGTACATTATATGAGGTTATGAACCATGAAACTTAGATAGGTGGTCGGCATATTATGTCTCACTTTAGCCGAAGACTGGGTGGTCAAACACAGAAAAGAACACAACGCCATGGAAACTACTGTATCTTAGCACTTGTACATTAAATGAGGTTATGAACCATTAAACTTACGATAGGTGGTCGGCATATTGTGTCTCACTTTAGCCGAAGACTGGGTGGCTCTGAGGCCGGCCCACTCCGGCTACGCCCCTGGCAATGCCACACGAGGTTTTAGCGAAAGTAGAGCAGGGGCGTAGCCAGTGGGCCCGGGCCCCTCTTCTTCAAACCAAAAATAAATGAGAAATTTCCGTACCCCTTGGGCCCCACCTATTTTAAATCCTGGCTACGCCTCTGTAGAGATAGATGTATGTGTAAACTTGAAAACATGGGTTACACCAAACGCTTCGGTTGGTAAGCTGTTGCTGTGGTTGTAAACAAGTCACAAAATCACAAAAAACGACGTTGTAGAAGAACTAAAGAAAACAAACATCTGAAGTACTAGTACTTAGTTTCACATGAAAGCTATACATGCGATTTTTTCGCGTTGTTGCACTTCCAAATTGCTAGTGCAAACGATGCGATTTCTGTTTAAAAAAACGTTGTATGGCAAACAACATAAACTCAGCAACTTCTGAGTAAGACAGACAGACAGTGTTTATTTAGAGAGCCGTATACAAAGAGTGCGTAGCCTCTAGAAATTAAAGATTTAAATTGGCCAGGTTTGCCTTATGGTGATATTTGGCTATTGTACTTTTGCTGTTTTTAGGTGAAATTGATTCTTGAAAGTTATATTTTCTTATTTAGTTTTTAGAAAAGAAGGTTCCATTCATTAGAATAAAGAGAACAAACGTTTCCAATATTTTTGTGCTGGGCGGGCTCCCTGTGGTAGAAGCGTGACGTCACAGGAACGTGACGTCACAGGAAAAGAGCCCGCGCACATTCATTCAGCGGTTTACCTCACGAGGAACGCCTGGGACCTGGCTGTGGCTATCTAAATTTCGGAATTCTGAACTTGAAAGTATGAAATTCTTTATACGGGCTTAGATTTGGGGTGGTGAGCGTGATTCCATCAAGATTTCATCCCATTCGGAAGGATCTTTACCATCCCCAGTGAACTCGTTTCATCTCATGAGCGCACTATGGGTGAAACGAAATTTCATTTTCGCTTCGTTTACAAAAATATACACCTAGTTCAAAATAAGGTAACGAATCGCATTCTTAGGTAACGAATCGCATTTTCAACGCCAAAGCCCAGCGCGCGTCATGAGAGCGTAACACTACTGGTATTGTGATTTGAACTTGGGAAGAAAAATAACGCATGACACTATGGTTATACCATGAGACGAGAAATCAGATTTATTAGATTTTATCGGACCCCCCGCGTAAGAACAACCTTCGGCGCATGCAAGCGGACAATAAAAGAATAAAAATACAAGTGATAAATCAAATAGTTTTCATATGCGGTAAAGCGAGTGTGGTGAAAATAATCGGGCTCAAAAGGCACATTGACCCGCCCATTCAATTACCAAGTTATTATTTTTTTCTCATAGACAAATTTCTCAACTAATTTTGTAAATTTTTCATAAGCAAAAGCCTTATCTATTTCACTACATTTTGCGGGTCTGCAAAGCCCGATAAGGTCTGATTGGGTTGCCTGTGTTATTGACAAAAGACTCGCAGGCGAAACATGATATCTTTGTAATAGCGTGACACGCACTCAGAGTCAGCTCTTTATACCAAGAGTACTTTCTGTATGTGCTGTGTTTTAAAGGCTCTCAGAAACGGCTTTTTGTTTGTAGAAAACTTAAGCCAGCATGATGCGACGACTGTGTGTTATGTGTGCGGTCGCCGTGTTGTTTTTGACGTGCTTAATGCTGTGGAATGAATTCGGGAGCGTACGAAGAACGGTGGTTTACAGAAAGAGAGGAAGAATTAGAGGTAAATGCTGAATCAGTTCAATCGAACTCTACGTTAAACTCTTTCTTCGGCGTTTTGAAATTACCTGATTCCGTATTTTATTTGATCTCTGAAGGCGCTCGCCAAGCAGAGAAATTGTTATTAGTTGCTATATCAAGAAACGTAAACTATGTTTTATGTTCAAATTATTGCGCACGACCGCAAGCGTGGCTCGCTGTGAAATTCCCTCTGTTAGCATGTGCCACGGCTTTCAGTCCTAATTAATGTGCGCCTTAAAATGTTTGCTCACAATTTCGATTAATGCATTACGGCAAATGGTTTAAGAGCGTATGGGGTTCAGGGCAATTGGGTCGAAAAACCACCCCGTCATCACTTTCCACGAGAAATCAACGCGAAATGTCAGCAAGTGGTGTTTGGTTTATGGAAGAACTATGTAAGGTCGGCCATTTTAGCAGTAAAAGTAACCCAACACTGCATGATTAAAACATTTCCTGTCACATCCGTTTTACGTTTCGAATTATTTCCCCACGGGGCATTGGAATGCATGGGACAGACTTTATGGTGAAGTCAAAACAACGTAGTCGCTTTGTAGTTTTACTTTGCTTTTTTGTTTTCTATACGAATATTGTCATGATGTTAGTTATATAAATGGAAGCCATTCTCTGATTATTGTCTTATCGGGGTAAGTTTTTAATCCAGTAATTATGTGTCGGATTTTTGCATCTGGAAAAAAAGGTGCAATAGTCTCAGACCAGCTTTAGCCAAATCTTATCTGGTAGAGCTTCAAAATTCAAGTTGGTATTTCATCAAATCATTGTGAGCATACAGACGAACTGTACGTTATTTTGTCATTTATTAGTTTTAATGAAAAATTGCACCGCGGTTTGTCTTTGTTAATTTTATGGTCTCTTTTTTTTCCGTTCCGTTTCAACTAGAAACATAAGCTCAAACATCCGAGACTAATTCCGCCGTTATAAAAACATCCCAGGTATAGAAAGGACAAATAAATAACCAACATATCTTAAAAATAATAATAATGAATTGAATTGGGAAGGAAAAACTAGCTTACCTAAAATGCGAAGACGAGATATGCTGTATGAATGAGCCGCCAAAGGTACTTCAGTCGTTAAAGCATATTTAATATTAAATAAAACAAATACTAATTCCATGTGTTTTTGCGTGTAAAGGTATGGTATAGGCAAAATACAACTTTCATTTTAATAAACAATATTTTATTGCCGCTTATAAAAGTTTTATTGCTGTGTTTTTCTTCTTACAAAATACATTCTTATAAGATGAAACTGCTAATTCCGCCAAAAAGCTATTCCGTGCCTCAAGACCGTCATCAGTCATGGCAAGTAATGATAATTCTCTGGTCCAAATGTGAAAACTCCAGGCGCTTTTACATATCATGAGATACAGACTGTACGAATATTATTAATATGAATTAACAACTATCCCCGTGTATATATACAGCTATGTCAACAAACGTTGTCCGGAGCAAACGCTACCACACTATCGGGGTGCTTACCATTGGTCACGAAAAAACCGGTAATTTCGGTTGGGATTCCAATGGTACAGTCAATGGTTCGGTCATTCCGGTTGGTACGAGTGGTTCAGCTTCAGAGGTTGTCTCGCATTCCAGTTGGAACGAACCGATCGGAATGGTTTGTACCATTGGCACTCCAACCGGTTTATGACCAAATAAGGTAGCCGATCCGAACCGAAATGCGAATAAGCGAATGGTAAGCGCCATTCCACTCGGTATTTCATCCCAACCGGAATGTTTTGTACCATTGGACGCTGATCAAGCCAACCGGTTTTCCTTGACCAATGGTAAGCACCCTAGGAATAATACTGAGAGAGAATAAGACAAAGAATCGAGAATAAAGTAGTAAACGTGTGCTTTGCCAAAAATATTTTAATTGCAGCGTGAGGGGTTTACCCATATTCCCTAGCGGTCTGTGCGCTTTAGAATAAAATACGGTGGATTAATAGATTCAAAACGCAGAATCGCTTGCGAAACGAGCCGCCATTTTACAGTTTTTTTTTTCAAAATAGTAAATAGTGTTGGATATCTACTATTTCAGGAACCAATCAGAGCGCGCGAAAATGACTATTCACTGATTTGGTATCTACTACGCCCGGGGTGCCTCATAGGTGAAACCAAAAGGACGAAATTCCCGTGTTAACCCAGTACAAAATGTCTTGCAAGCGATCTATTGTATAACCACTTGACATAAGCAGGGTGATAAGTGTCCATGATTCTGTTATGGTATACCTATTTGTTCCCATGACGCATCGCGGGCTATTTAACAATTAGACCTCGAGCCCGAAAGGGCTACGGGCCTATAGCCCATGAGGCCGCAGGTCGATTGGGCTATTGACCCGTGGCCCTTGAGGGCGAGAGGTCTAATAGTTTTAGCATCACCCAACTAGTTGGACAAAAAAAGTGAAAAATTGTGTTAAAAAATCACCAGAAACCTCGACAAAACGAGAAGCGGCCGCCATTCTTTTCATGCTCAACAATGGCGCTTTCGCTACTAGAGGTCTATTGATAATAGTCCCCTAGTAGCGTAGCCAATCAGAACGCAGCAATGGCAATAGTCCACTAGTTGGGTGATACTAAAAGACAGTTAGCTTTGAAGGTGCAGCGTTTTTCTGAAATAGGAAATGATGGCTTGAAGAAATTCAAGAGACAAACGCTTTTATCAAACTCACGGTGACAAGCCGAGGGGGGTGGACGATCAAGTGATTTTACGGGTAACACTCCCTTCCGCAACATTCCGTTTCCTGATTTTCCGGAAGGAAGGAAGGCTACAGCCCCGCAAAATTACTAGCTGCCGAGGTTGCGCAATACATCACTGTAAAATTTACGAGGTTGCACAAGATTTTTCTGTAAAATTTACGCGCCAAAGTTGCGGAGATTGTCCTCCCAATCTATATTTTACCGATCATTGCCGTTTGGTGCCCCTGCTAATTCAAGGAACTCACAGGCTTTTCATTAATTATTATTATTACTTTTTTCTGAATTGTCTCATATGACGATAACAAGTGAATTTTGTTTGCGGGTAAACTGTAAACTCCGGGGAGATATCGTCCCTCACGAAAAGCCGTCATTTTAGAAGAGTTATTTTAGCATGCAGCGAACTGTACCGAGTAATTACAGCGCGTTCAAAACATCGAGAGAGCTTTTGGCAGTTGGGTTTTCCTGTGTAGTCAATCAAACCATGTGAGCCAATCTTATCCTTGCCTAGTTTCGCCTAGTGCAGTGAACTGGCTTATGTCTCGCAAGGGAAGCCAATCGAATGCACTGAGTAAGGATATGATTGGCTCACACGGACACGGATTGCATTGATGGACAGCACAGAAAACCCTGGCGGCAACGGCGAAGTCGCGTGTTACCTGAAACAGCTGTAATTTCAAAGCGTTGTCTGGATCAAACATCTACGTAACCCGGTAGTTTTTGCAAAACCTCAAAAAGTGATGTTTGTGGTTGTTAAGTGTTAGTTGTGTGATCGATGGAAGCTGCTAAATCACAGTATGGCAGTTGCTTCAGAGTTCGCAGAATTATGAAAACGGCAGTAAGATATTGCATTGGGAGTTACGTTCATGAAGTCTGCTTTCACGCGAGGAGTTCAAATCGAAGAGTTTACGTCCAATCCAAGCTGGGAGTTGCGCGTGAGGAATAAGTTGTCGGATCAGTGTGCTTCGTTATCTTCTTGTGGTTTGGATAATTAGACTTTTTGGCAACAGGGAGGGGAAACAATAAAAAATTAACACGATCAACGAAGAAAGTTTTCTAGATGTACTAGGCTCTGCGAACGGGAATTAAAACTTCAGCTCAGTGTAAATTCATTAAACGTTTTCAATATTGCATTTCTCGAAAAGCTTATTGCGTGTAACTTGCAGCTTTTAAAAGCGCGAAGTTGCGTATTCTTTTTTAGATTTTTCACAGACAAACTAATGCACGGAACATCAAGTGCTCATGTACCGCGATCGATGTTTGTGTAAAGATGCTGCTGGACTTTCGAGTGAAGATGACGAGCTTAGCGCCGATTGTTCGCGTGTTAACGTTTTACCGCAAAAGCAATCAAAACTGATATAGCAATTGATATCATTCATTTGTTTGTTTGCTTATATAAACATATATTTTATTTCTTATACTTTTAACCATGGTAAATAATTCTCGCAATATTCAAAATCTACAATATAAAAATAGGTTAATCCTACTTCTGTGCTTCGGACGCCCACCAATAGGTCCTTCTGAGTCATCCCTTTTAGCCATGACCGATGGAGGCTCCTGTTGATGGGCTCCCTGTGCTTCGGACGCCCACCAATAGGTGATGGAGACTCCTGTTGATGGGCTCCCTGTGCTTCGGACGCCCACCAATAGGTGATGGAGACTCCTGTTGATGGGGTCCCTGTGCTTCGGACGCCCACCAATAGGTGATGGAGACTCCTGTTGATGGGCTCCCTGTGCTTCGGACGCCCACCAATAGGTGATGGACGCTCCTATTGATGGGCTCCCTGTGCTTCGGACGCCCACCAATAGGTGATGGAGGCTCCTATTGATGGGCTCCCTGTGCTTCGGACGCCCACCAATAGGTGATGGAGGGGTGGAGGCTCCTGCTTATTTTTTTATATTCCTTTTACAGAACTCAGGCCTGGCAAAATGACGGTAATCGGCGGCAAGTCTCTGGCGAGCCACGCTGTGTACGACCAAGTGCAAACCTTCGTGGTGTTCATAGGTTACCCACGTAGCGGCCACACCCTTATCAGTTCGCTCATCGATGCCCACCCTAACGCAATCATAGCCAACGAGTTTGACATCATAGGACGCTGGCTCAACTGGAAACCGGAACAGAGAAACAAGTATTTCCTGTTTGACCAGTTATACAAGAACTCGCGCGCGGAAGCGAAGAAGGGGTTCCGTTCGTACCGCCAGAATGCGCTGTTTAAGTACCACGTGAAAGGGCAATACCAGGGCTCTGTTAATGGCACGTTAAAGGTTGGTAGTTGGGGAAATTTAAAGGCGGAGCTCCGCCCGCGAGAGCGGAGCACCATAGTTAAGGAAAATGGTTGCGCTGATTTTTTAATTAATGTGATCCGCTAATAATAGCGCATTGTTCTGAATGTTGTGTAACTGTGTCATTTCAGGTTATTGGCGCCAAGAAAATAGTTAAAAAAAATTAAGGGCGGAGCTCCGAGCACAAGAGCGAAGCACCATAGTTTTTAAGGAAAATGATTGCGAGTTAACGTGATCCGTTGCTAATATTGAAAGTTGTGTAACTGTGCCATTTCAGATTATTGGCGCCAAAAAGGCTGGCAAGACTACAAATCAGTTATCCAAGGACAAGAGATCCGAGATCTTGGATGTGATCATGAAGGCAGTCAATGTCAAATTCAAGTTCTTGCACGTGGTGCGGAACCCGTTCGACAACATCGCTACAATGTTACTGCGCGCCAAAAAGATGAGACAAACCATCAAGAAAAACGGGAAAAAGGTTAATATATTGCAAAATATGACGAACGTCTCGACCCATCAACGCGCGGAATCGATTGATTAATTATGCTAATGATTCTTATTATTTAATTATTTCCAGGTAAATGACACAGTAGGTCTGGAAAAACAAATCATCAAGTACTTTGACTTAGCGGCCAAAAACCAGCTACTAGCAGCGAAATACAAGAAAAATCTCCTCGTTATCCAAAGCCTGGACCTTATCAAGAAGCCGAAGGAAACCTTGCGAGAAGTCTGCAAATTCTTGAACTTGTCGTGTAACCAGAAATACTTACAAGACTGCGCTAAAATCGTGTACAAACAGCCCTCGAAAACTCGGCATAACGTAGTCTGGACCAGTGCTCAGAAGAGAAGAATTTTAGCTACTCTGAAAAGATATCCTTTTCTCAGGGGCTTCACATTTTACTCATGACGGAACTCATGGCAGAACTTGTGGTAAAATACAAATTTAAATTGCATCTGCAATGACTTCACGAGGCGCATGGGTGCTCAAAATGGCGCGAATTTTTCCCGCCATTTTGGAAAGCTCGTCAAACCAGTTTTAAACAAGTTCCCTGAAGTGAACAACGTTGAGCATTCGTGAAATCAGCTGATTTTAATGATTGTCCTTTAAGATTAGTAACTGATGACCAAAGATATTAGAGGCAACCCAGTAGTTGATTTATATGCGCAACATCGAACACAAAAAAAGAAACGGTCAAATTTCTTTTCTTGGCGCGCGACGAAGTTCTGGTCTCAAGACGACCGAAAATTAAATGTTGGTTAAGGCTGGTTGTTACTAAAAAAAATATTTCATCAATCTCTAGAGCTTGTCGAGAAGTGTGTGACATCGAAAGCTCTCCTCCATAGACGGCTGTGGAAATGGGGCGGGGGGGGGGGGGGGGAGTTTGCTGGTGTTGCGTGACATTTTGAATTTTGATCCCAATAAAATGGAAAAAACATTTGAAAACAGCTTCCAGAAAATAGAAAAAGCCGAAAATTTGAGTTGATTTGGGTAGATATTAGCGAAGTTATTGGCGCCCGAAGTAGGTTGTTTCTCTAAGGTTTAAACCTTCCATGGTCTTCCTTGGGAGGTACTAGTCCCTCTGCTCTGTAGTGTACAAATTAAATTGATAGTTATTAAGTATTTTATAAGAAAGCTATATTGCTTTAGTACAGTAAGCAGATATTTTATTTCAACTGGGAAGGGTGGGGGGGGGGGGGGGTTGTCAACCCTTCGGCTGACGTCCCCGAGGGGGTAGGGGATGGGAGGATACAAACAAATAAAGGTTAGAGAAGACCGTTCTGATTCGCCAACCACATTCCCAATGTCTTATGGGTAATTTTCAACCTGCCATCTTGAAAATTACCCAATTAAGCCTTTGGAAACGAAGTTGCCAATAGACCCTTTTCCAAAATGGCCGCCGCAAATTCACGTCTTAAAATTAAACTGACTGAAAATAAAATACTGACACTAGAAAGAGTATCCTCACATTAGTAATACTTTAAATTTTCGCTATGCCAAACCAGCCATGTCGGCTGAGAAAGCAGAGTCTGAAAATTGAAAATTTTACAGAGATTTGTATGACTGGGGGTATGACGCATACCCCCAGTCATACAAACGTCTGTAAATTTTTCAACGTTCGTTTTCTCGGAAGATATTGGAGAAAATGCAGAGAAATTTTGTAGTTTTACTAAAGTGATGATATATGTGTTCTATATGCTGGTGTACATTAAAAAAAAATCGATTGGAATTTTCGGCGGCCATTTTGGAAAAAGGTCTATTTGCTATTTAACTTGTCAAGAACGTTAGGGGTAATAAGCTGCTAACATTCCTTTTCGGTTGCTGCAGTGGTCGATGGGATACCTGTGGTAACATTATTGCCATTATTGCCCAGATTACTTTAAAAAAACAAACTACTTAAAAATCTCGAAAAAAATACAAACAAAAGTTGTGTTCTTCATTTGCCGAATTCGATTGAAAATATCGCACTACAGTTCCTAAATCAGCCTATGGAAATGGACTTTCCAAAAAAATAGCTGTATCCCACCTATCGAGGAACTCGAGGAACAAATTTTCAAAAATTGCTCTAATCCTGTAGAAATTCCAGGCACCCCTGTGGAAACTGCAAATGAATTTCCTGTGGACATTCCAGGGTCAAACACAAAGATCCCTGTGGAAATTCCAGGTTCGTTGACAGAAGGAAATGGATATAAAATGGGACTATGGATTCTTTCTCTAACTCGGTATGTTGTTCAAGGCTCTTAGCAATGGGCTCCTAGTATAATATTGTACCATATTTTGATAGTATTTAATCAATTAGAGATTGAATTGCCAAATAAAAGCTAATTTATCAAACTCGTGTTTTTTCTTCTTTATTTGTGTGCGATCCTTAAAAGAGCAGTCCTAGACCTAGGCTGCTCAGTTTGAGAAGAGGGGAATATTGTTTACAGGTTAGCCTGGGTGCCTTGATCGCGGAAACTCGGTCCGTTCGCTGCTGATCGGACGCCATCTTGGATTTTGAGGCGCGCGGTTCCGGGTTTGTGTTTTCCGTTTTCATGTTCTATATGCCTTCTATTTTATTCCCGTCTTCTTTCATTTCAACGTTCGCTTATCGTTATGTAGCTCTTGGAGCTATTGCAATTCCTGTTAGAGGTTTTTCTTTGTTCATTTGTAAGTCACGCAATCCCTGACCTCAGAGTCTCCAGTGTCACACGCTTGGTCACACTCACAAAGTTCACAAAACCACGAGCAAACCACTCGCGCGCGCTCAAAGGTGGTGCCTTTGGGCAGTCACGCAAGAATCCGTCACGGAATTCTTAGTGTTGTCACAATGTTCTGTCGTTATGCCACATGAATAAAGTCAGGAATATTATGTACAGTATTCTGGCGCTAGCATGCGGTCACGAGATACCACACACGTGATGTCACGATGACATGTCAAGCTCACCAGGTCACGAGAATGCGTACGAGAATGCGTTACCCGTTCGTTGCGTGACACTACGTTAGCTTCATGATGGGGAAGGCGCGGTGTGCCCCGAACTCGAATACTGGAACATTCTGGAACGAAAAAAACAAGTATGTATTATCAGTATAAGGGTAGGACTTAGGATATAAAAAGTATGGACTCTTGCTAGTTGAGAAAATCGACTTACAAGAGAGCCCTGTGTGTGGCCACCAGCTGCAAGTTTCATCACCACAAAGTTTGTTTTACTCACTTTTAACAGTAAGCTCACCTACAATAGGAAATGACACATTTGATCATTTTCAGCAGCAACTCAAGCAAAACCTCTATAGCTTCATCTCTTGTTTATTTACGGAAACACGTGATCCGGCATGCGTTGTAGGGTCTTGGTCTTCCTAATATGTCATAGAATCCTATGATATCTCTTTTTTGTGTAAATTGAGGACGAGATATCATAGGATTCAAGTATATTCAAAGCGTTCAGTCGGTAGATTCCGTCGAAAATAGCACTCAAAAAGACGATATCGCCCTCTTCGCTGCGCGACTCGTGCGATATCGCATTTTTCGTGCTATTTTCTTAGCGGAATCTAGCCTCCTGAAGCTTTGAATAATCCTATAAAATACCATGGCAAGTTTGGCGCATACTCTATTTCAAAAAAGGATGCACCGTCTGTCTGTTATAGCCCGCGATGCTTTATGGGAGCAAATACGCATACCAAAACAGAATCATGGACACTGCATTTTTAGGATAAATAACCATACTTATCACTGCAATCTCATCGCTCACAAGAGATTTTGCATTGGGTTCCCCAATGACGCATCACGTGCTCCAACAGACAGCTGTGGCATGGCGGTACCACCTTTTCTAAAATGTCCTCTCGATCTTTTGGCGTCTTTGCGTTATCATCTATACTTAGAAAACTCCAATACATTAAAGTCATGTTCGCTACGCAGCAACATCTAAAAGCAAAATAATATTCCCTGTACACTATAGGGTTCGTTCGTTTAGAAATTGGAAAAAATCCAAGAGTTTTAAGCAGCTGTTTCGCAATTTTCCAGGATAATTTTCAGCTTTGACAGTCAATTTTCGATAACGTTTCAAGCTTGAAAACGATTTTTAGAATGATTACATTCTTGATTTTGTGAATTATGAAATTCGTTTCATTTTTCCAGGACTTTGTTCGAAATTCCAGGAGTTTCAAGGACTTTCCAGGAGTACAATAAAAATCCAAGACTTTATATGCATAGCAACCTTTCTCGTTTCCTTGTGAGATTAGGAACAGAGACATCACGTTACCTCTTCTGTCGGGCTGGGAACTGGTTCGAAGATGGTCTTTGCTTGGTAAAAAGAGTTGGCGGCCAACAAATAAAGATCGTTAGGCTGCAAAATATAAAGAGACAGCAGTGATAACCAAAGCTCCCGTATTATTTTCCCGAATAGAGCGGGTTTCATATGACTGTAGTAAAACCAATCGCAAAGTAATAATTACAAAGTAATTACCAATTACTCACGACAGTCATCTGAAAACCGCTCTAAACAAGAAAGTAAATCATCATCCATGGCTAAACTTCTTTATGTTGATTAAATGAAAAAGCATGATCTCATTTTTGTTCTTCTGCGTGAACGTATATGAGATGTGTTGTTTGATAAAGTTTACAAATACAAATAGAGCGGGTTTCAGATGACCGTCGTGTTTGCAATTGGTTTGCTCTCTCATTGGCTGCTTATTTCTATCAACCAATCAAATTGCGAACTAATTACAAGCAGGGAATTACTAGCCAATTGGTTCGGCTCCTGATTGGCTGGGCTGGAAACCATTCAGCAGTAAGTTGTAATTACTCTTGTTTCTGATTGGCTAGTGATTGCACAATTGCGTTTACTATCACGATGGTCATCTGAAATCCGCTCTATATCACTTGATGTAGTACTGACCCTCGCATCACTAGCCTTTGACATGTCGGTGAATTCGCGATAGTGTGCGTAGTACATGGGTTGAGGCGTGTCTACAGCTTGGAATGGCATGAACCGCCGCTCGAAACGTATCTGAGATTAAAACAAATGAACTATATATGTATAGACTGCGAAAGCCGACAGCACTTCGCGCTCACCGAAAGAGTCTCCCGCAAAGAGGCGTCTGTGCGCTCAAGCCCAACATTCCATACTGATGACGTATTTTGACCCAGATCTGGCTTGAGCGCGCAGACGCGGCTTCTTTGCGCGAGTCTCTTTCGGCGAGCGCTTAGTGGTGTCGGCCTTCGCAAGCTAACTTGTCTACTGCTTGCGTTGGTGCTTGGTTCAACAGTGTACTACACTCAACGCTTGATTCTCGCAACTGAAGCAAGCGCAAAAGCCAACAATCCGACCACTTCATTAACTAACGGTGACTGTTATTTGCTTATACCTACCTGCTCGGAACTGAACTCGAAGTTTGGTCTCTTCAGCTTTCCTTCTAACTCAAACCCTTCAAGAGCCTAAACAATAGAAGTAGTAAAATAATTATATGATCGGCTCATTTAAAGAACAACGAATTTGTACGCGCGCGCTCTCTTCCAGAAACTGATTTGTAACTGCGGACGCGATGCACAAGTTGTCAAATGGCGAAGGGTTAGTTTTCGTCTTGAAAATTAATCTTCCCAGTAATTACAACATTCCAATGTCCATTTGTCAGTTAAACAGGTATACATCGTGTGGGGTGGCCACTTAGTTGCCATGTCTTCTGAAGGCTGGCTATCTGATTGGCCGAAGTGCGGTTGCATTCCCACCAAATGGGTTTTTATCGCTGGATGTCCTATTTCTACAAGGTTTTTGGCCTAGAATTTCCACAGTGCATCATGTTAGAAAAGCTGGAATTTCACGGTGCAGTGTATGTGGCTTTTTGAATTTCAACAGTGGTCATGAGAGACGTTGGAGCGTCCACAGGGGCAGAGTAATTTTTGAAACGGTCCTCGATAAAAAGGAGAGGGGATAGTCGTGTGCATTAGCGAAATGTTGGAACAGATTGATTGGCTGAATAACTGTCAAAATTCTCCCTTACCCTCAGATACCCCTGACAGAGTAACCTCATTCCTTGGTACAGGTGCCTCAGTCCCTGGTGCTCGTGTATCGCCTTTTCGCTAGCTAAATATAAGGCGAGGAGAAAAAGAAAAAGAAGAAATGTTTGCATGAAGAAAGACAAAATGAAGCCTCTAAAGTGGTATTTTCTCACACCCATCACGCCATCAAAATCAGCCAATCAGCAAAGGCCCTCAAATGGCTGCCACCGGAACATGCAAGGTGATGAGCAAGGAAGCTCTGGGAACAAGAATGGAGTCCTTCACATTTGAGGTTGTTTTTGCTTGTAATAATAAGATGTGGATAAATTACCTTTCTTTTTCTTCTTATTCTTCTTTCCACTTCTTCCACTTTTTGTTCTAATATCATACAAGTAGCATTAGTATTGCAAGCGACGGCGGTTATCACTCAGTACGGTTAACTTTTTTAATTCAAATGTATTCACGTTTCGGCCTGGAAAGCGGCATATTATCACATCCACGGGTTGACTGGCGAAATGGCTCGAAGCCTTCGTTACTTTTTACATGCGGTAGTACATGAAATGTTTGAAAAAACTATCTACAAAAAAATAACTGCGTACTTTGTTTCGGCCTGGAAAACGGTATATTATCGCATTCAAGGGTTGACTGGCGAAATGGCTCGAAGCCTCCGTTACTTTTTACATAAGGTAGTACATTAAATTTTTGAAAGAACGTTCTACAAAAAAATAACTGCATACATCGATCCCCATTCGTTCCCGATCCTTCCCGACATATGAAAAACAGACTTGGGGTACTGAACCGGGGTAATGTTTTGTTTTACTACAGTCATGTGTAATCTTCTCTAAATCAACAGTGCGATTTTACCTATAGCGGCTTCTTGGACCTGTAGCAGCTTCTCCGCTCTGTTCAAACACGTCATGTGCCAACCGAAGAGGAAATCCAGATACCTGAAGTGATGTCAGATAAATCAAATACCGCATCACCTCTAATTCAATCGTAAAGTACGCACATGGGATAAATAAAAGAGTTTCACTTAATACACAACTACGTGACTCGAAGGCAGTCTCATCCGCCCTTGTGAAGAACTAAAGGAATTGAACGAAATATTATGTTTGTTTGTGTTGCGGCCATAATTGACTGTAATGTGGTCAACACCAAACTCCCTCAAAGCATTTCACCAACTTGTGAATTGTGCATATGAAGCAAACGTAATCATGAATGCAACTGAATAAAAATGCATCTAAGCGCATGTACTTTCACTTGATTTGCTGGGGAATTCCCCTGGATTCCAAGCATGTAGAGCGGCTCCTGATTGGCTGTTCGGCTCCTGATTGGCTGGGCTGGAAACCATTCAGCAGTAAGTTGTAATTACTCTTGTTTCTGATTGGCTAGTGATTGCTCAATTGCAATTGCTTTCACGACAGTCATGTGAAATCCGCTCTATTGTTCATATCTATGGAAAACTATGGAATAGCTCTACACTGTTATATTTACCAGTAGATATAGTGGTATTCGTGCGGGCTATATAGTTCCAGTTCAAACCCTGACATCAAGTACTGCACCATGGTGTTAAGAGTGTGGTACAACACCCAGGAACCGAAGCACGCAAAATGTTGGCGCTGAAATGGGAAAGCAGGCTCGTGGGTGTATATAATTAAGCAATAAAAGTGCTTTCCGCGTGCTCTCTGGTTTCTTACAAACACGAGGGGGGTGTTGGGAGAACTGATCAAGTGTCTTTCAAGTTTTGATCAGTTCGACCAACAATCCCAAGAGTGTGTAAAGAAACCAGAGAGCACGTGGAAAGTGCTTTTATTGCTTTTAGAAAATAACATACACACGCGCGAAATCGTTGCGTGACAATCGTGTTTCTCAGGTCTCTTACAAACACGCCTTTTAACCAATCAGAATGCGCACATTCACAATATAAAATACAAAATTTATTTCTAAATTTCTTTTATAAACTCTAATAGTGTTTTATCAGTATTTCGACCATTGAGAAATATCGTAATTCGCACGTGTGAAAAATTACGATAATGCCTACTGTCGCGAAATTGATGAAATCGAAAAATTTTCACAAAAACGTTTATATAATAAACAGAATAATACATCGGCGCTTGGAGATATGAAATTTATCTACTTACTTGTGGTTCATATTTGGTTAATAAAGTATGAAGCTCCGCGTCTGTTTTATCTGCCTGTTGGAAACAAGTTAGATAGATAGATGATTATTTAAGCAATAAAACGCGGATTTCCGTGGTTTATAATGTGATAAACGCACGTGGGATACATGGCTCGTGAGTTTCAAACTTTTCAAGCGTTTTCCCAGCATCCCAAGTGCGCTTATCACATTATAAACCACATAAATCCGCTTTTTGTTGCTTTTATAAAATAG
This sequence comes from Scolanthus callimorphus, assembly GCA_033964015.1. NCBI lineage: Eukaryota > Metazoa > Cnidaria > Anthozoa > Actiniaria > Edwardsiidae > Scolanthus > Scolanthus callimorphus. The sequence continues at coordinate 19,609,222 of CM066924.1, forward strand.
CATTGCATCTACCGTGCGTTTATAATGTGAGAATGCACAGCTCTAAACCAATTATTTTTATAATAATAAATACATAACAACCCGAAGGTTAGTCTCCCTCGCCGCCCGTTCTTTGTGTCGGACGCAAAGAACGGGCTGCGAGGGAGACTACCCGAAGGTTGAATAGCACAAATTCTACAGTGTGCCAACTGTCCGCCAGGACAGTCCTAATGTGAAAGGTCGTCACTCCTTCACGCGTACCTCGTCTTGTAAAGTGGCGAACTCCTCGAGCAGATGCCCAAGCTTGTCTCTTTGTCTTGCTCGGTTATGGCCAAGCGTGTGAATGATAGATTTTACTGTCTGAAACAGAAAAATACCAAGGAAACATTAATTTACTTTGATATGTATGTATGCATGTGTTAATTTTCGAAATGGGTACCCTGAGGAAATTCTGGGGTAAAAAAAATTCCAGATTTCCTCGATAGGGAACGGATATTACCATAATGCGTGCGTAATATGTCAGTAGTTGTGGTATATTCCACGAATCAAGTGCCTAGAATGCGCGCATTGCAACCTGGTAGACTTTGTGTTACATTCCTTGGCCGTTTTAAAGAGGGCGTGCATCGTTCATTGTCTAACGCAAGACTAAGCGTAATATCCCTTACTCTCTATCTATACTCACCCGTACTGCTCTGTTAATGAACGCATCTGATAATTCTTTCGCTTTTGCATTGTTACTCAGTGAAGACCTAAATCAGGAAAACAAGGAAACTGCATGTAAAGGTGTCTGCCAAACTGAGCACACCAAAAATCCAAGCGTAGACAAGACAAGTGAGGAACGTATAGAGAATTAATTCAATATGAATTGAACAGTTTGTTGAATCTTGTCTACTTACTTTTCTGCGATGGATGGAGGGCTGTTGAAAGCCCTTATAGCATCTCGTATAACCTCTGATCCAGGGATTTTTCCAAATAATTTATTATTCTGCCATATAATTAACTGAAATCAAAAGTAAAGCTATTGTGTCATTGCGAACATCAAATTTCCTTGGGCAACCCAAAATTAATAAAGTTGAATGGTTAGGAAACACGGGAAACTTCAAAGGATGTCAACAATAACGTGGGCTGGATTTTTGAGAGGGACATCGAGAATGTACAATCTTTTATTTTGTGCTCATCTAATTTCCATGTCTGAATGCACACTGGATCTTACTGGTTGAATTTTGGTACTTATGTACCCTGACCCCTGCACAAACAAAAGGATTCCTCTGAAAAAGCGAACAAAGAGATAGTATAATAACAGGGTGTTACAGGTTTGGTAACCATCCCACTCTATACATTATGGGCAACCTATCCCGTGATAGTGCATGCCTTTAATGGAGACCCCTGTTGTTTAAATACTGCAGGTGGACTATATCCTCCGCGCTTACTCACTTGTAAATTTGATCTCGTCAGTACACATGGGTGTGTCTTGCTAAACTCTTGTACAAAATCCTGCCACAAAAATAATGAGCGATTTCAGAAAGTGTTTTCTCCTGAATAAACTGTACGATATGGAAAATAACATGTAACCAAGTTCAGTTGACCTGATCATCCTCGGTTCTTAGAAACCCGAGCTTCAAACAATTATATCAGCGGCACTAGTCTGATCTTCTGATCAGTGAAGGAATAAGAGCGTGGACCATCATCTATGTTTATTATGACATGCTATCGTACACTTCCTTGATGAACCAGACACAGTATTGAAAATCTCTATCAGCCAATAAAAATGCACAGAAATGGCACACTTATGGTCATAGCCCGGTCTAAAGCCCTGGCCAAATGAAACGCGACTTGCGTCGACTTGCGCTCGTTTGGCCACCAACTGGCGATGGCTTGCACAGACATGCAATGACTTGTGTTTTTACTTGCGTCCACTTTGAACATGTCCAAATTTCCATGCAACTTGCGACAATTTGCGTCTCATTTGGCCACCACATCGCAAGTGTATGCAAGTTTCCAATTTTTTCATTTTCCAAATTAACGAAATATTATGACCAAAAAAAGGCATAAAATGTTGCACTTATATATACCGTTTCCGGGAAACGTTGTCACCCAAAAAGCCTATAAGCTTGAAGCGCAAAGGATGATGGGGGCATTTAAACTGCTACTGTTTGATCTGAATTCAGAAGTTATCGCAACCACAGGTGAAATGATTAAATTTCAGCACATTTCCAAGCATGTTTGTTTCTAATATTTTACAGAAATTTAAATAGATATTTACCCATACTCCCTAGCGCACCAAGCTTATAGGCTTTTTGACAACGTATCCCGGAAAGGGTATATCTAGCTGTTATTTGCAAGCATGAGCTTGCGTTTCATTTGGCCAGGGCTCAAGTCATACAAAACATGACATCTTGTACTTACAATAATAACATGCAGAGGTGTGCACTCTACAACATTACACACATGCATAAGCCTTGTCACTATTTTCTTTAAATACTCCATTGCCTGAGTGTAAAGAAGAATTGAAAATTGATCAGATCAACCACAAATCTCGATCAAGAATGAATCTTGAATGGGCACAGCTATCTGTAGCCTGCTAGCCGGCTCTCTAGTGTTTTTTTTTTTTTTGGATATTTGATTTTTTGCCGCATGGGATTCCTGTGTTCCCCCGCGACACAGGAATCCCACACACCAAAAAATCAAATATAAAAAAAAACACAGGAGAGCTAGCTAGCAGGCTATAAGCTAGCTGAGTCTTTCCCTCATAAACACAATGGCTTTGGGATTGCACCAGGGTCCTTACCTGCTCTCTACCAAACATGCCGCATGGGATTCCTGTGTTCCCGTGACACAGGAATCCCACACACCAAAAAATCAAATATAAAAAAAGACTGGAGAGATAGCTAGCAGGCTTAAGCTAGCTGAGTCTTTCCCTCATAAACACAATGGTTTTGGGATAGCACCAGGGTCCTTACCTGCTCTCTACCAAACATGACCACATATCTTGGAAAGGAGGGAGGAAGCAATCTTTGGTTTACAAGCGGCTCAAACCCCATCATCTCACCTGGAAAGAGATAAATCGAGGTAACTAGTGTTAGATTTGCAATGCAAATTCAATGGACACATTCAGATTTGCAATGTACCATTTCCAAATGTGGTCTGGCATAATAATTATGCCTGGTTCACACTGAAAGAGCCTGTGTCAGGCGCCATTTTTACAGCAAAGCAACATACCATGTTGGAGTAAGCATCCATTTCCATCAGCTGATTTAGAGAATATAGAGCAATTTTCTCGATTGAATTTGGTAAATCGAATCTGAAACTTTGTTTTTAGATGTCTATTAAGAAATTTCTATACGTAATTCGTCTTCTACTATTGAACGAAAACAATAACAAAGAAGTGGCTGACACTGGCTCTTTAAACTATTCAGGAGGTTACTGAATATTACAAAAAAATAGATTACAAAATGGAAGTGCAAGATTGGAATTAGGTATTCAGAAGATGTGAAAATTTAGGATCTTTTGAGAATACCATGTTCAATGAAATAATGTTTAATGCTAATGATTGTACCCACCTTTGTCAACATTGCCTTGTTTCCCTAGCTCAATGGTTTTAGTGACAGGATCCACCAGGGTCAGGGCTGTGTTGAGAAGCTGCTTGGCAGTTACAACACCACTACACTATGGACAGAGATTTAGACAGAGGAAAATATTACTGTTTGGGTCCATATTAATTGCTGGTCAAAGGCAATTGTGTGTAATTCCAGAAAGGAGCCATATCCCACCATAGAGGGAACTGGAATAATTGATAATAATTCCAGGGGGGAGGTACTCTTTCTATTCAGATGGTAGGTATACCCAGGGTGGGGGGGGGGATGACGGATGGCCAGGATGAAATGGATTGATGATAGAGGAGCTGGTGGATCATTTGTCTCCTGCCCCTCCCCATCAATTTTTCACCTTGCCCTTAAAATTCAAGACAGTGCTGGTGGTGACGAGAGCTTTCTCCCAGGTTTCTTGACATAAAAACAACACTCCATTTCCTACAAGCAGGCTAGATGAAATAAGGGTGAAATGGCCAAAACATTGGCCCAAACTTGATTGCAGACAAACTTTTTCCAAAACAAAAAGGCCCAGTTTGGTCCCCTCTGATTTCCAGTACCTCAGATTTGTCCAGTGCGACAATAGCACAGTAGAATGCCTTGAGGAACTTCAGCCTTGCAAGGACTGCTTCATGTTTCTTCACCTCTAGCTATGATGAGAAATATAATGATGTCAAAAGTAATATCATTGTGTACCATTAATTTGCATTGTGTGTTTCCAAAAAATATCCATACCCCCCCTACGGAAGGGATTGGAAATACCAGACGGGTGGGGGGTCAATTTACCTGATATTTTCCATACAAATACTATTTTTCTTCGAAAATTCAAGAGGGGTGGGGGGGCGGGTCATTTCTCAACACCCTTCCGTGGGGGGGGGGGGGGGTATGGATATTTTTGGGAAACACATATTGTGTAGAGCTGTACTGCCTTTCTAAATTGGAAATTGGGACAGAAAAAACATTGTTTGTACCTGTAAAGCGGCATGACCTCCTTCATTGTCTGACTTCAGAGTTAGTCGTACTTGCTACAAAAAAAAGGAAAGCGAGTTGCAACTAAGATGCAACAATGTAGGAGAAGTCAATGGTTCCATATAATATACAAAAAGAAAGCAAGGCAAACAACAGCATATAACAACAACAACAGCAGCAGATTGTATACCTTAATGTTTCTTGCAACTTCTTCTTCTGCTTCTTTTATCATACCTTGAACACAAATTCATAATAAGTCAAACCTAAGCTGATTAAACAAGACAATTGATTGATGGACAGCATATATAAATAGGTAGGGGCAAATGCCATTAATGACAGATGAAATAGAGAATAGAGACAGGCATGCTGTCATTCAGACAGATGTACAAGGAAAGACAGGTATTTGAGAAGAAAAAAACAACAACAATAGACAGTGTAATCAAGGAGGTAAGGCAACAAGCCACTCAGACAGTCCTGGGCTAACAGACATGTTACTTGGCAGACATGTTACTAGACCGCTTAGAGGCAGACAGATGGGAGGGTTGTCCAACACTCCCAAATTGGGCCGATTCGGCAACAAGGCTGCCGATTCGGCAAACAGGAAGTCAGTTTGAGCTTGAAGCAGTGTTCAGGGGCTCTCTCAGATATTGAATATTTGTCCCTTTAAAATACCCCTATGTATTTGTCCCTGTAACTTAGGGGAGAGGTAGTTAGTACGAGCACAGATGAACGAAGGTCAAGCATAATAGACAACAAGTATCCAGGCCTAGGAAAGGGCGCTCATTTCGGTTTACAACCCCACTCACTGGCCTGCAAGTACCTTGATTAAACAAGGGAGGAGGGGTGATCAAATTGGCTAAGTAGCTGACCAAGGCGGGCTGTCGGTTAACAAACGTCGTTGCCCTTTTTTCAAAATGGGCAAATTGGGCCGATTCGGTAAGCCAGTCCGGAGGAGTCTCTGTGGTTTAAGGTACTGCAGCCCAATAGGTCTGCCTTTTAGACGAAGGATGACCACCACTCCCCCTCAGTTTTTCCGAATAGGCAAATTGGGCCGAATCGGCAAGCCAGTCCGGAGGAGTCTCTGAGATTCAAGGTACTTGCAGCCCAATAAGTCTGCCTCCTAGACGAAGGATGACCACCTCTCCCCTCAATTTTGCAAATAGGCAAATTGGGCCGAATTGGCAAGCTAATCCAAGGAAGACTCAGAGATGCAGACCCAGTGGACTGCAAGTACCATTAACCTTGTAGACTCCTCCGGACTGGTTGTCGAATCGGCCCAATTTGCCTGTTGGGAATAACTGAGGGGGAGGGGTGGTCATCCTTCGTCTAAGAGGCAGGCAGACCTATTGGGCTGCAAGTACCTTGAATCTCTGAGACTCCACCGGACTGGCTTGCCGAATCGGCCCAATTTGCCTATTCGGAAAAACTAAGGGGGAGGGGTGGCTATCCTTCGTCTAAGAGGCAGACTTATTGGGCTGCAAGTACCTTGAGTCTCAGAGACTCCGCCGGACTGGCTTGCCGATTCGGCCCAATTTGCCTATTCGGAAAAACTGGGGGGAGGGGTGGTTATCCTCGTCTAAGAGGCAGACTTATTGGGCTGCAAGTACCTTGAATCTGAGAGACTCCTCCGGACTGGCCTGCCGATTCGGCCCAATTTGCCTATTCGGAAAAACTGAGGGGGAGGGGTGGTCATCCTTCGTCTAAGAGGCAGGCAGACCTATTGGGCTGCAAGTACCTTGAATCTCTGAGACTCCACCGGACTGGCTTGCCGAATCGGCCCAATTTGCCTATTCGGAAAAACTGGGGGGAGGGGTGGTCATCCTTCGTCTAAGAGGCAGACCTATTGTGCTGCAAGTACCTTGAATCTCAGAGACTCCACCGGACTGGCTTGCCGATTCGGCCCGATTTGCCTATTCGGAAAAACTAAGGGGGAGGGGTGGTTATCCTTCGTCTAAGAGGTAGACTTATTGGGCTGCAAGTACCTTGAATCTCAGAGACTCCTCCGGACTGGCTTGCCGATTCGGCCCGATTTGCCTATTCGGAAAAAACTGGGGGGTAGGGGTGGTCATCCTTCATCTAAGAGGCAGACCTATTGTGCTGCAAGTACCTTGAATCTCAGAGACTCCTCCGGACTGGCTTGCCGATTCGGCCCGATTTGCCTATTCGGAAAAAACTGGGGGGTAGGGGTGGTCATCCTTCATCTAAGAGGCAGACCTATTGGGCTGCAAGTACCTTGAATCTCAGAGACTCCTCCGGACTGGCTTGCCGATTCGGCCCGATTTGCCTATTCGGAAAAAACTGGGGGGTAGGGGTGGTCATCCTTCATCTAAGAGGCAGACCTATTGGGCTGCAAGTACCTTGAATCTCAGAGACTCTCCGGACTGGCTTGCCGATTCGGCCCGATTTGCCTATTCGGAAAAAACTGGGGGGTAGGGGTGGTCATCCTTCATCTAAGAGGCAGACCTATTGGGCTGCAAGTACCTTGAATCTGAGAGACTCCTCCGGACTGGCTTGCCGATTCGGCCCAATTTGCCTATTCGGAAAAACTGGGGGGAGGGGTGGTCATCCTTCGTCTAAGAGGCAGGCAGACCTATTGGGCTGTAAGTACCTTGAATCTCAGAGTCATCCGGACTGGCTTGCTGATTCGGCCCAATTTGCCTATTGGGAAAAAAACTGAGGGGGAGGGGTGGTCATCCTTCGTCTAAGAGGCAGACTTATTGGGCTGCAAGTACCTTGAGTCTCAGAGACTCCGCCGGACTGGCTTGCCGATTCGGCCCAATTTGCCTATTCGGAAAAACTGGGGGGAGGGGTGGTTATCCCTCGTCTAAGAGGCAGACTTATTGGGCTGCAAGTACCTTGAATCTGAGAGACTCCTCCGGACTGGCCTGCCGATTCGGCCCAATTTGCCTATTCGGAAAAACTGAGGGGGAGGGGTGGTCATCCTTCGTCTAAGAGGCAGGCAGACCTATTGGGCTGCAAGTACCTTGAATCTCTGAGACTCCACCGGACTGGCTTGCCGAATCGGCCCAATTTGCCTATTCGGAAAAACTGGGGGGAGGGGTGGTCATCCTTCGTCTAAGAGGCAGACCTATTGTGCTGCAAGTACCTTGAATCTCAGAGACTCCACCGGACTGGCTTGCCGATTCGGCCCGATTTGCCTATTCGGAAAAACTAAGGGGGAGGGGTGGTTATCCTTCGTCTAAGAGGTAGACTTATTGGGCTGCAAGTACCTTGAATCTCAGAGACTCCTCCGGACTGGCTTGCCGATTCGGCCCGATTTGCCTATTCGGAAAAAACTGGGGGGTAGGGGTGGTCATCCTTCATCTAAGAGGCAGACCTATTGTGCTGCAAGTACCTTGAATCTCAGAGACTCCTCCGGACTGGCTTGCCGATTCGGCCCGATTTGCCTATTCGGAAAAAACTGGGGGGTAGGGGTGGTCATCCTTCATCTAAGAGGCAGACCTATTGGGCTGCAAGTACCTTGAATCTCAGAGACTCCTCCGGACTGGCTTGCCGATTCGGCCCGATTTGCCTATTCGGAAAAAACTGGGGGTAGGGGTGGTCATCCTTCATCTAAGAGGCAGACCTATTGGGCTGCAAGTACCTTGAATCTCAGAGACTCCACCGGACTGGCTTGCCGATACGGCCCGATTTGCCTATTCGGAAAAACTAAGGGGGAGGGGTGGTCATTCTTCGTCTTAGAGGCAGACCCATTGGGCTACAAGTACCTAAAATCCAAGGGGGAGGTCATCTTGACTAAGAAGCAGACAAACTGTTGCAAATACCATGAGTATCATAGTTGTTGACGCCAGACTAGCTAAACTTATAGGAAAACTAAGCGGGGAGGGTGGTCATATCATGCTTGTCACTGGGCTTTTAATCACGCTTCTAGGACCACCTGGTTACAAAGCCGATGTCATCCTTCCGATTGGACTTAGATTGGACGGCGGACAAAATTAAAAGTCCGAGCAACGAACTGGAAATCACGATTATTCTTCAGGAACATATAAAATGTGTTTGTTCTAGAGCAGGCATTTACATTTTTCGGCAATCGGTGTCTGTTCCGTGCTGTATTTAAATCACGCTTCTGGTATTTTTTGAGTTTGTCCGACGTAACAACAGTAAAACAATGAATTGCGGTCGGTAAATTCATTTCATGTATTAGGAAATGTAGAACTACACTAGTCCACTACACTAACCAGAACCAGAGGGACGTTAAAGAACCACAAGGACCGTCGGAAGTTGCCCAACCTCTGTGTCACAGAACTCACCATACTAACACACACTCATGTTTATAAACTGGTTTCTATAGGATGAGTTATCCAAAAATGTAAAGCGCTTAGAGCTCTGAGGATAAGCGCTATATAAGCACCTACTTTACTTTACTTACTTTACTTCAAGTTAGATAACCAAGTTGCGACAAGGACATAAAGGACACAAAGATCAACATCATTGAATATGTATTTTTCACAATTTTATTTCATTTCACCCCAGCTAGGCTGACAAATGTAGTGATTCTGATGATTCTAAATATAAAATAGCTATTCTGGGTTATGAAATGCTTTCTTAAAATGCGGGACATACCTAGACACATAAAAGGTAAACGAAAACGAAATTTCCCAAAGTTAAACTTGAATCTTCAGAATTTGAAATTCCGAAGCCAAGATTAACTTTTGTCTACTTATTAATTGAAAGTCTATTTCATTACTTTAGTCTTTTGTGAACAAAATAAAAGTTAAATTAACTCTGATGTCGTGTCTATGACTAGAGAGAAGGTACTATACTAGAAAACAGCGAACAATGAAATATTTTCGGTAGGTACGATCGCTAGTTGGGGTGAACCGTAAAGTTTACTGAATCGACACATTCATTGCCTAAAGTTATTTTAATTTTGATTAACCTAATATTTTTTTTCAACTGTACTTCATTTTTTGTATTTAAAAAAACTCATGGTTCATAAAATGCATTTCAAGAAATTGCATTTTGAAATAAAGGGAATAACATTTTCTGAAATACTATGTTTTGCTTAGTTAAGTATATTCATCCATCTCTTGTGCTTCATTCTTTCATCTCATTCTCATTCCTTGTCAATTGAATTGAATTATTTTCTTGCGTCAAGTTTTCCAACTTCCATGCAATCTCAGTATTTTTGCATCAATTGTCTCAAATCTCTGAAATATCATGTGAGAAATTAACGCGGCTGTGATTGCACCCAAATGCCTGGTACATTGACAAGAAAGACATGAAAAAAAAATTGCAGCAAAATCTCATTAGCATTCAGTAAGTACTGTACATGCAATACTGTTTGATTATATAAACACCCATGAAATACTGGGTGATCTCCCCCACAAAAACTTGATATCTTCACATGTGAAAATACTGATGTTATTTCAAGTGTGAAAATATCATACTTGTCTTTGCTCAATGCTCGATTTATAAGCTTGACTCAAATAAAATTTGAATTTGGTATTTCAATGATGTTTATATAATATACAGAACATCACATGACCGCTTGGAGATTATAAATTTCAACACTCAAAGATAAAATGTGTATCTCCACACAGCCATGTAATATCATCTATGTCATAATGTATACAAACATAATATTCCTTTTGTATTTATTCACTATCATGTTGCCTTTTCCTGGGGCTGGTTTGTGCTTCATTCTTTCTTACTGAGTCAAACTGCATGTTTAAAACTGAAAAAAGATAAAAGATTAAGTAGATTTATCATAAACTACAGTAGTTAAAGTATCTCTAGCGCTCAATTTCTGACCCTTATGCCTTGTACCAATCTACAGTAGACATAAATTTGTAACTTTCCTCCCTTTCTTGCATTCTGTTTGTTCTACATGTATCTATTTGCTATTAGTTCTGTATCATGTAATCAGATCTGCTTTCATTCATATTTTAAATTTGAGCAATCTCATGATCATCACCAGTGAAATAGTGGGAAGGCACGCTTTTTGAACAAGGAAAAGATTTTGAACTTGGGAGGGGTAGTGTTGCAAAACAAACACAAATTTGGGCTCACAATTTTGAAACAACGAAAACATTAGAATTTCGGCTCTGCACCCTCACCAGTGAAATTTTGGGAGGGCACGCTTTGAGAACGAGGAAAACATACATCAGGGCTTACGCCTTACCAGTGAAATTGTAGGCGAGCACACTTTGAGAACAAGAAAGCATGAAAATTTGGGCTGATGGAGGGGGCACAATTTAGGAATAAGGAAAACATTAGAATTTGGGCTCTACACCCTCACCAGTGAAATTTTGGGAGGGCACGCTTTGAGAATTAGGGAAACATAGATTGGGGCTCACTCCTTACCAGTGAAATTGTAGGCGAGCACTCTTTGAGAACAAGGAAAGCATGAAAATTTGGGCTCACAATTTAGGAACAAGGAAAACACTAGAATTTGGGCTCTGCACCCTCACCAGCGAAATTTTGGGAGGGCACGCTTTGAGAACGAGGAAAACATACATTAGGGCTCACTCCTTACCAGTGAAATTGTAGGCAAGCACACTTTGCGAGCAAGGAAAGCATGAAAATTTGGGCTCACAGAGGGGGCACAAATTAGGAACAAGGAAAACATGAGAATTTGGGCTCTGCACTCTCACCAGTGAAATTTTGAGAGGACACGCTTTGAGAATGAGGAAAACATACATTGGGGCTCACTCCTTACCAGTTAAATAGAGGATATTACATGGTGGTGCAAAGATGTGAGTTTTATTTTCGAGTGTCAAGAACAACATTAGAACGAGGAAAACATACATCAGGGCTCACGCCTTACCAGTGAAATTGTAGGCGAGCACACTTTGAGAACAAGGAAGCATGAAAATTTGGGCTGATGGAGGGGGCACAATTTAGGAACAAGGAAAACATTAGAATTTGGGCTCTGCACCCTCACCAGTGAAATTTTGGGAGGGCACACTTTGAGAATTAGGGAAACATACATTGGGGCTCACTCCTTACCAGTGAAATTGTAGGCGAGCACACTTTGAGAACAAGGAATTTGTTTTGACCGATATCCTTACTGCTAGTGAGGATATAGAAAACATGTCACTCAGGTCCCGGATGTATTTGGGCTCACAGAGGGGGCACAATTTAGGAACAACGAAAACATTAGAATTTGGGCTCTGCACCCTCACCAGTGAAATTTTGGGAGGGCACGCTTTGAGAACGAGGAAAACATACATCAGGGCTCACGCCCTTACCAGTGAAATTGTAGGCGAGCACACTTTGAGAACAATGAAGCATGAAAATTTGGGCTGACGGAGGGGGCACAATTTAGGAACAAGGAAAACATTAGAATTTGGGCTCTGCACCCTCACCAGTGAAATTTTGGGAGGGCACACTTTGAGAATTAGGGAAACATACATTGGGGCTCACTCCTTACCAGTGAAATTGTAGGTGAGCACACTTTGAGAACAAGGAAAGCATGAAAATTTGGGCTCACGAAGGGGGCACAATTTAGGAATAAGGAAAACATTAGAATTTGGGCTCTACACCCTCACCAGTGAAATTTTGGGAGGGCACACTTTGAGAATTAGGGAAACATACATTGGGGTTCACTCCTTACCAGTGAAATTGTAGGCGAGCACACTTTGAGAACAAGGAAAGCATGAAAATTGGGCTCACAATTTAGGAACAAGGAAAACACTAGAATTTGGGCTCTGCACCCTCACCAGTGAAATTTTGGGATGGCACGCTTTGAGAACAAGGAAAACATACATTGGGGCTCACTCCTTACCAGTTAAATAGAGGATATTACATGGTGGTGCAAAGATGTGAGTTTTATTTTCGAGTGACAAGAACAACATTATTACGAATGAGCACAGTGAATGAGTAAAAATATTGTTTTTGAACTCATATCTTCAAGCCACCATGTAATTTTCTTTTTATTATATAGACAAACCAGAAAAATTATTCCAAATTGATTTCCAAGCACTTTTGTTTTGACCGATAGAGCAGATTTCGTATGACTGTGAAAAGTACCGTGACAAAGTTGTTCCGCGCCGCGACCGTGACCGTACCGCGACTACGCGGTTTCATTGGCGATTTCATTCCATTTACAGCAGGCCAGGTTCCGTACCGCCACCGCGACAGTACCGCGCCGTACCGCGGCACTTTTCACAGTCATACGAAATCTGCTCTATCCTTACTGCTAGTGAGGATATAGAAAACATGTCACTCAGGTCCCGGATGTAGCTTCACATATTGAGATCTACGAGTGGCATAATTCTCAGTAAAATACTCGTGTCTATATAATAATGTGTGGTAGAACACGATTTGAAAATAAATATATAGCTTCTTACCTGTTACGATATCAATGGTAATAAGATCGATCCCAAAGGGAAGCAAGGCTTGATTGATCCATATTTGAAATCCCTTGTAAATCGTCTTTGGAATCACTTGAACAAGTTCGAATCGACAGATTGAACTCCAACCAAATCCCAAGATGTATATTCAACGGTGTAGTTAAATATCAATGTGATAAATGGTTCAAAGGAATGAATTGGCCGGACAAATGATGCCGATTCCTGAATAGACACAAATTAGCCCCGAATCGACAAGCAGTCCTTTCCGAATCGACAGAAGAAAACAGCCTCAAAAAATATTTATAGTAGACGATCAGATGCAATTTGAATTCAAAACAATTCCCAAGATATATATTCAACATAATAGTTAAATACCAAGGCGGTAATATGGTTCAAGGTGAAGAAATTTAAGAAATAAAAACGCTTGCCTTCCAAATTGGCTCGAATCGGCAATAGTTGGCGAGGTGGCTGTCGAGGCGAGGTGGCTTTGTAACCGCGCGAGGTCTTAGTACCCAGGGCCTCTCGCTCCTCTATGATCTGTAGTATTCGGTGCGCTCGGCGTGGAAAACCTACGGATCCTGACCCTACTCCCCCTCAACAGCAAAAGGGGCAACTCAGAATAAGAGGGACATTATTTTTAAGAGGGACATTATTTTATGCCCGAGTTTTACTTCCGGTTTAAAGCTATTAGCATAATTGTGGCACACTAAAGGAGACCCACACTGGCTGAAATGTCCCTTTCCCGAACTGACATTTGGTTCGCCGAATCGGCTAAGCCAGCTGCGAATCGGCCCAATTTGACAGTGTTGGACATATCTGACAGATGGAGGGAGGGAGGGAAAGATAGATGGATGGACAATGGACAGACAGACAGACAGATGGTCAGACAAATTCAAGAATAAAAGTAATCTACCTGCTGCTCTGGTTTCTGAGACTTGATTTCCCATCTTAAACCCATAGGTCATGGACTGAAAATCCTCCTGTAGATAAGACACATGTCAATTTCAAGGACAGCTTTTGAGGCATTAGGAAATGTAAATGTGGAAGGGAGACAAGGCTCACATGTTTAAAGTGCCACTTCAATGGTTGAAGCTGACATGGAGGTGGCCTCTAGAAAACTCTGAAGAAACTGATTACTCATGATCTGAGTGGGGTCTGTCTTGCAAAGATGCCAGTTGACAGAGGCAGCACTTGAAGGAGGCTGCAGGCCTATGTGACAGGGGCTACACACTCTAGTACAATAGATGCTAATTGCACTAAGTTAGAAATTATAGCGGAACTCCTTAGCGGCTGAAGGCTGCAGAGTGGCGAGCACCATAGGTATAGCAGGAAGAATACAATATAGCTCAAAGTAGAACTCAGGCATACGATGGACTTCGTTTTTCATGGTTCAGTGGTAATTCCCATATGGGTGTCACGGGCATGTGTATGCGTGTCTGCCCTTCACAGGTAACCCAAGACCACCACTAACATGGTCTCATGGTCACTTGGGGCTTCATTCGGAGCTTCGCTTTTAGGGAGTGCCTAAATCTATAATATTATGATAACCGTACATTGTAAAAAAAACTGTTTTTCTTACCTCTTCAAATACTTGTGCTTTGTTGACAGCAACTCTGATAAAATCACAGCACTTCAGCACAGCCACACAGAATGCCTGGTCAGAGAACACGAGAAAATTAATAAGCAGGGCATTAAGAGTGATTGGCATGTGACATGGACGTCAACTCTCCCAGTTTTGCTGGGAGTCTTGATATTTTTCGCTTCGTCTCCCTGGAAATATAGAAGACCACTGCCATACATTTTACTGTATTTCTCCTGGGAGAATTACAGGATATTTTGCCATTCCAAGGTCACTTCAGATTTGTTAAGTCTTAGGGTTGACTGCTGAATACAATTCTTGTAAGCATAAAATACAGTGGGAGCCTCAATTGGTAGCAGAAAAAGATGTTAATATAAATATCAAGCTGATAAGGCTTGAAATTGAGACATTAGAGGAAACGTCTAATCATCAATATTCGCAACTTTCAGCTTCATGTTAATTGAGGTGCCTCAATGCCTATTCAGCTGTATCACGTGATAAACAGGTGTCTGACAGCACCTAACATTACCTTTAGACAAGGATCCTCAATCCTAAAGGGATCATGCATATAAAGACAGATGAAAACAGTCTGTACCAGGGAGTGACCATCCAACCATGTCACCTAGTTGAATAAACAAATACTGAGTAAAATCATAATTGGCACTGGCTAGCTAAAGTGCTGGGACGTGCTGTGGTCTCTTCAGGGAAACCTGACGGAAACTGTCGACCAAATGTCTGAGGAAGTGGAGCCTGTCTGTGAAGCCCTCCCTTGACAGAGGCACCTAATGGCAATGCAGCACTTTCCCGGTGTTTTAACGATGCTAACCCAGTGACTGAGTGTGAGCGTTAGTGAAAATCTATAAGACAGGCAGAAAGATGTGGAACGCATTTGAATTAGGCCTAACAATGCCTGATTCTTATTTCCTTACCAGACAGGCTATTAGCTCATCCATTACTCCAAGTAGCTCCTCTGGGGTGAAGTTCTTGATCTTCAGGGTTCCTGCCTGTTATTCAAATACTTTGTTCGATTATTTTAGTATCAGAATTATGAAAATCTGATAAGACTAGCAGGATAACTAGGACTAGCAGGATAACTAGGTAGCCAGGGTGTAATTTGACATGCTAGCAGAGCAGGACTCAAACTTGGGGCACTGAATAGTAAGTCTGACTATCTGACCAATCAGCCATATGCTGACTCTCATTATGAACAAATTTTGCTCCCATAAATTCCAGGTACAGTTATTGGGGTTCAGTACTGTACTATAGTAACTATCTACCAAATTAAATAGAGTAACTTTTGGCATGTGCCGTCTGTCGTTTTTTATGATTTTAAATATCTTGCAATAACTTGTATTTTTCATAGGAATTTTTATCTAGGCCATGTTATCACCAATTGTAAATATCTTATCAGTTTTCCATTTTAAGCTATTGTTATGATATATTATTGTAAAGCACCACTGGATTTTTAGTAGAAGTGGCAGTATATAAATTGATTATTATTATTATTATGGAATTCCTTTACCAAAATCACTTGATCACAACAGCAACAAGTACCTGTATTGCTTGATCTAACTGAAGGACTTTCCTGGTCTTGTTACAAAGCATTCCAGCATCCATCTTTGGATCCATCATCTCAATTGCTGACATAGCCTCAAAAAGTCCAAACCTATGATTGAATAAGATTTGGATTTATTTAGGGGGTCCCCTACATTTTTAGATGAATTGCCTCCCTCCTAGGAAATAAGACAGTCTTATAGCAAAATTCATCAATGAGTGCTTCAAAATAAGGGTAAACTTCAGCAGGCAGTGGAAGCCTAAAACATTCAAGACTAAAATCATTTTTAATGCAAGTGTATATGATTCTTGAAATAAAGTTGTTTTGTCTTGTATCATATTTGGATGTTACATATGATCATGGTGATATTATCAATTTGACCTACTTACGTGGTATCATTGACTAGTTCTCCACATTTCAGCTCTATACAAACAAAGATAAAAAAATGTAAAAACAGAAATAGAAAATGGGAACTAAAAATGGTATGAGTGAAAAATTAAAATATGGACAGCAAAAAAGTTGTTTTACTGGCTGGCATACCTGTGCTTGCATCTATAAATTCACTGGTGATTTCAGCCCAGTTGTATTGTGGTTCACTTGTTCCTTTAGAAGAAGACAGGGTAAACAAAAACATTCAATAATATATTGTACATTTTGAGAACAAACGCACCGAACCAGACAAAAAAACTCCACGTTTGAGACGTAAACAAATGAGAAAAATAGTCACGCATTGTTGAAGAATAGAAAAAAATGGTAGTGTCAGCATAGGTGTTTAAGCAAGAATATACATTGATGTTAAAACTCACCAAGTTCGGATATTTTGCGAGTGACAGTTTCGACATTGTCGCCTTCGCCATCTTGATGTGTCTCCTGAACCGGCATGCTGCAAGCATAAACAACATAACTCTAGTGAGCAAGCGGCGAGCCCACAAACGGCATAAGAAATCTTCATCATAGCATACCTTAGAACAACTTTTTCTTCTTTTTCTGCTTTCTCCTCTTGTTCAGCGTCCTGGAATTGCGGTTCACTTTTCACCGGCGTTTCTTCTCCCGTGTCCGCCATCTTGTCCTGACGTACAAGCGCAAAGGCTCAAGGGAAATGAGGAAGATCCACAGGTATCCCAAACACAGGTGTGCGGCCTCGTTGCTCTGGGCGTTGCTCAGAATAGTTGCTTTCTTCGGAAACAGATGCTTATTTGCTCGACCGCAAAGCTGTTTTTACACAGCGTAAATGGACGCAAGAGCGCACGATCTCGTGAAGAAAGTATCGCACCCCAAAATGGAAAGTTGAGCTTGTTTGTAGAAAAAAAGACTGTCGTCGGCATAAACTTAACTGAATATCGCGTTAATAATAATAATAATAATAACTTTATTGTTTAACCACGGTAGCTACATTCATTGTTGCTCGCTAGCACTTTATGGTTTCCTCAGAATGTCTTGATGAAACGCTCATTGCCACAGCTCCCCCGATCAGAAATCAGAAATCATACGCGTGATTACAAAATCGAACGGGCGCGCAGCGCGAGTCAATAGATTTTAGGATTTGCAAGTGATTTAAAATGAATATAATAACGTGAGATAAAAGCATTTGAAATTGTTTAGCTGCAATACTGTTGACAGTTCTGTGTAGTCAATTGTAGCCATGGCATGGCGCGAGAGTAGAGCATGTGTCATTATAAGTTCCATTGAGGGGGGGGGGAGGAGTTCATTCACAATTAGCTCGAGTGTCACTGGCTTTTGCGTAGCTAGCATTTTGGAAAGGGGGGTCACAACTATTGCAAATATCTGCGCAATATTAAACCAATATATATTTGCGGTATTTCCACTATATTTCATTTCATCTTCTTACACCGGGATAAATCCCGATTGATTGAATACAGGGATCTGAAGTAAAATAAACTTAAACTGTATATGATGACCCTGACCATTGTTGTCAATTAATTTACTACGCTTTTCGTTCCAAGGGGGAAGGGGGTCCATGCACCCTAGGACACCCCCCCCCCCCCCCCCCCCCATTTAGCTAGGCCCCTGACGTAAGTCGCCAGAGCATTATAGTTCGATAAGAATAAAGGACGCGCCCTATCGGAATCAGTATCAAGCAAACTATACTGTAGATACAAAAGCTTACAAAAATCTCCATCTCTTCAAAACCACGATAATATTTTTCAAAAAACATCAGGACAAATATAACCTAAGTAAAGAGTCGTTCTTTCTCGCGCCCGTGCCTACAGGGTTCCCTATGCAAATAGTAGGGACGACCGCGGCGCGAGGAAGAGTGGACGTTCCGAACTATCACAGACGCGTGGCGACAATGATTATATAAAATCTGTAAGGGGTGACTCCAGCTATAACGCACGCGCGCGCTGCATGTCGGTAGATGTGGGACATTTGTCGAACAAACTGTTAAAAAAAGCGCGCGCTGCATTCTGGTAGTTGTGGGACACGGCTTTGGGCATTTCTAAATAAAGAAAAGAGCGCGCGCTTATAGCTGGAATCGTACATAAGGTGATGTTACACGGGACAACTTGCAACAAAAACTTTCCTCGCGACATTGTTGCGCGAAACATTTTTATCGTGTAACCAGGTAACGTGGCACAAGACAACTTTCTGCGCAACATTTCACTCGGCAACATGTTGCGCGTTTTTGAGTTGGCTTAAAATACTTGCAACACAAAATGACACATATCTAAAATGTTGTCTCGTGTAACATGTGTCCAACAACTTTCCGCGCAACATTTTCGCCTGGAAGCGAGGCAATAATGAAATTCGTCATCAGCTCGAGCTAAAAGTTGTTTTAACGCTCGTGTATCAGATGCTGTTGCGCTAAAAGTTGTCTCGTGTAACATGCCCGTTGCCGAATGACTCGACGTCAGCAACTTTTCGCGCAACAATGTTGCGCGTAATATCACCTTTAGGATGCAAAAATACAAATTATTCTATCTATTGTTCTTCTTTAAAAACGCCGTCGTCATGGTCGTCAGCTGGACACTTTGACTGCGGGCCCTGCTCGATCTTCTTCCCATATTTGGACTTAGTTGATTTTTGTTCTGTAGGGGGAGGCCTAGGGCTTTAGTTGGTCGTGGTGTGAGCGAGGCTCGTTTGCCTTGTGTCATGACAGGATGCAGACGATGGGGGGAGGTACGCGAATGAGGCCGCTCTATTTCTTTCTTGGGTGGGGGAGGGTTCAGGCGTTCTGTGGAGACAAAACATGTATATCATCTTATGTCTGGTGCACACTAGCGACATAACGACGAGCGCGCGCTCTCTTATGCTCTTAAGTGTGAAAATCGCGACATAACATGTCGTTAGAACGTTATGTCTCTAGTGTGCACCAGGCCTTACTCATCAATTATTCTATATGATCTTGAGGCTGATTATTTTGCTGGTTATGGTTTTCCGACCATCGCCATCGATCCTAGTCTTATGAAAATGCATATATGGGAATTATCGGCGACGTCGGCGGTTGACGAGAAAAATAGAAACGGACACAACAAACCATCCCCGATTATCAACGATGGTTCCGGACATATGAAAACCAGCCTTAGAGAGCGCGCGCCGTACAGATCACCTAGCTGAAAGGTGACAATTTAAACATACATATACCTACCTAGGAACTCCTTATCAGCCTCTAAACTTTCTAGTAGGGGAGTGAATGTCATCCTGTCATCATCTGTTTCTATAATAAATAAATTCACACATTATAGAGCGGATTTCAGATGACCGTCGTGTTTGCAATTGGTTTGCTCTCTCATTGGCCGCTTATTTCTATCAACCAATCAAATTGCGAACTAATTACAAGCAAGGAATTACTAGCCAATTGGTTCGGCTCCTGATTGGCTAGGCTGGAAACCATTCAGCAGTAAGTTGTAATTACTCTTGTTTCTGATTGGCTAGTGATTGCACAATTGCGTTTACTTTCACGATGGTCATCTGAAATCTGCTCTATCTGTTATCATGTCTTATAGAGAGTTCTGCTATAATGGAGCGTGTCCATTTCCCATATCACAGTGTAACAGCGTGTTGGAAAATGAACTCTGTATGAAGTTATTTTAAGTTTCAAATTTTCACGCAAAGCTTACGTTACACATTCGCTCAGCCAATTAGAATGGGGTAGCTTTGTTAAGAAACGTTTATTCAAGCGGCAATATTGTACTAAAAATAACTTCAGACGTGCTTTATTTTCAAATTCGCTGTTACACACCTCTGAGATGTACGCTCCTATGTAACGAGCTCCTGGTGATACCAGCTATAAGGGCGCGCACTTTGTTTTGATTATTATAAATGTCTTGGGACTGTAACACAACTACTCGGATTGAACGCGCGCATATAAGTCACTGGTGAAATGTAACGCAACTACAGACATAGAGCGCGCTCATTAATCATAGCTCACTCATCAATGTATAGCCCATTGGATTTCATTTATTGAGACAGATTACACATCAAGGCTCAGCCTAGTCCCTTGGCTTCCTGAGTGGGATTCCTGTGATTGGAGATGAACCGTGAGTAAGCGCGAGAGCTGGGCCGAGCTCACCCGCAGAGAGTGTCTCCTGTGAATCTCTTAATTACCCACCACAGGGAACCCACCCAAAACGCCAGGGACTACGCTAATCAAGGCTCAGACCTCTGATGTATTAGAAGCAGCATGGTCTCTCAGCTTTCCTGCCTGGCTAGAGTTTGATGCCATTACTATTTATTGGGATTCGGTTTAGCGAAGAACGCCATACACAGGGTATTTCCCACAGGGAATTTCTGCAGAAACCCATCCCTGGGAAAAGCTGAATTTCCCATGGTAGAAGAATGTGAAGTGTTCGGATTTTCCATAGCTATCCACGCGAATTCCGAACATCTCACTTCCCATGCGTGTGCATTGAGAAATTCATCTTTTATCATGGATGGGTTTCTGCAGAAATTCCCTGTGATACACTAACTCAAAACCATGGACGGCGGAACAGTTTTCAAATTCCGGGGGCTCATTAGTAAGATTGTATGGCGAAATGGGGGCG
Source organism: Scolanthus callimorphus (assembly GCA_033964015.1). Classification (NCBI taxonomy): domain Eukaryota; kingdom Metazoa; phylum Cnidaria; class Anthozoa; order Actiniaria; family Edwardsiidae; genus Scolanthus; species Scolanthus callimorphus. The sequence goes on from CM066924.1 coordinate 19,630,212, forward strand.
GGGGGGGGGGGGGGGGGGGGGGGCTGAGTTTAGCGAAAATGTATGAACTTGGCGAAATTTGGGGAGGGGGGGGGGGGGGCTATAGCCCCCCTAGCTCCCCCGACTCCGTCATCCCTGAAAACCTACAATGTTTTCGTTCCAAAGAGAGAGGAGTTCTTAGGTTTTGTATAGACTCGGGTGGGCCAACTAGACAAAGTTACTAGTACAACTGGTTTACAATTTTACTTTTTTCGGTTATAATGTCCGTGATGACTTACTTTCGCCTCTGACGAGCACCAATATTTCCCGGTTGCTGAGATATTTGCTGGCGTAATCAAGCGGATGGTTCAATAGATTCTTCAGTATCCCAGTCTCGTCTGACAAATCTACTATATCTGAAATTGGATGATAAAAACACGACACTTATTCTTATTTCTATTTAAATAGCTGAACTTTCTCCTGCTCTTCGCTGTATCATGAGTTGAGGCGGACCGGTTTTCACACTACAAGCAATGCTGCAGGCTTTGAGAGGTTTTGTGAACTAATTCGAACTAGCTAGCGGAGCTAGGGCTAGCTAATTTTTCACCAATAAATGCAAACTAACTTAGAAAAAATCCATGCGCCTGACTTAAAATGTTTGATGGACGGAAACCAATGACACAGTTTGGCGTATAATGCAATGTCAAGTGTTCAAGAATTATGAAAATCGAAAAAAGTAACGTTGTTTAGATCCGGGGGGATGATCCTCAGAAATTTTCAGTTTCACTCCTAAAAGATACCAAACATGGCGGGCCATGGCGTGGCTCAAACAATTTATTACCCTAAAAGATTATTACCCTAAAACATGAGTTTTAGGGTAACAAGTATATAGGCGCGAAGGACACAGGTAAAGGTGAAAGATACCCATCAAGAAATTTCCGTGTTTGTTTCCAATTTATCGTCTTCTCGAATCGAATAATCTCTCTTCTTACACGGTTTTAAGAAGCACTATCATAAGAAAAAACAATTTGGGCACAGTTTCGGCCCTAAAAGATACCAATCTGCCTAAAATTTATTGAAGATCACAATCACCCCTAAAAGAGACCATACGACGATCATCCCCGGTCAAAAAATATGGGAGTCCCCCCCCCCCCCGGGGGTTTAGATATATCTCCCAAATGTTTCCATAAGCCTGTGCATTTGACGTTAAAGGTTAAGAACGTTTATAACAACTGGAAAACTGTGTCGGGCCACCTTAACTAAATGAATTAAAAGGAACAAAGCAATTACCGTCTTCATCACAGTCACAGCGTTCTTTGATGTTATTCAGCAACAAGCAGCTTCTGCAGTCAGGATTAAACAACTCCTTTCTGTCATCTACACATAAGCAGCAAAAACATTGGCACGGAGAAGCATGGTTAACAACGTTGTCCTGTATAAAATAAGTCTCGTCAACGCTTACTGCCTATATTCAGACTTTCGTCTTTTAAGGAGTGATTCCTTTTTGCAATATCTACTTTCATAACTTTTTGCTTTTAATGATATATTTTTATGATGCATAAAAGCGCACTTGGGCAATTTGGAAAGTGAGTGCGCTAAATAAATATTAAATTATTATTATCATTATTATTATTATTTAAGAAAAATCAGTCAAAGATGCTTTGCAATTGTGCATGGACGGATATGGGTGATGTTCGCTCTTTTGACATTATGTCAGTCATCTATATAGTGCATCTATATAGTTCGTGCCGCCAGATCGAAATACAATAATAGTATAACCGCGCGATCGATATGCAAAGAAGGCGCACTCTGTTGTACAGTGGCGCGCATGCCGGAAAGGCTGACGTTTGTTTGCCTGACATAACATTAGCTAAAAAACCCTGATCAATTTACATTTGGCGAGTTTTCATTTGAATAATAAAGTTTGTAAACAATGTAAAGCCTGAGTAAATGAAGGGAAAATTTCAAACTTAAATGGGACAGATACAAATGTTTTAGTGTTAGAACGCTAGCATGAATATGTAATTGCATCAGATGTATTTTTCAAGTGTTATATTACTTCCATAGTGTCGATTTGAGGAAAAAGGGTGCCACGACTAAGATGTAATCTATGATTATCCAACCAGGTCGCGTTATAAAAGTAAAGAGGTTGCTATGAAAACGTGAAATATTATCCCTTGTCTTTGTTTCACTTGAATATTCTCAACTAAGAGTCGCAAAATCAGCAGTTTTTAAAAACTTTGGAGACGTTGAAAAATGAGAAGAAATTACAGCATGGAAAAATATTTCTCGCCAGCACCGATCGTCATGAAAGATGAAACGAAGCACAATTCTTAGCTTGTATCGGTGGAGCAAGGTCGACATATTTATCATCCGAGTCAAAAGGCTTCTGAAATATGGAAAAATAAGATTACAGCAAAAGCAATGTTTCAAGAAATTGTTAATAACATCATCCTGAAACTTTTTAACTAAGAGTCACGAAGCTAGTAAAAACAGAATAACAAAACACTGCACTCTTAAAGTTGTTCCCAATTCATTTATGTCAGCAACGCTAAATTCAAGATATCAACCTTGACAACTCAATTTGCTTTTTGTCATCTTTTCGTTTCGAGGTGACATGTAATTCTGTCATTTATGATTTCGCAAACTTTTCATATCCGGCTCTTTGGCATGATTAAAAAATACTCGCTGTATTCTCGTGGAAATGTTTTGCTATTGCATTGAAATAGTTTGAGAAACATCTAGGCATCGAGTAAAGCCGTTGGCGAAATAAATCATTATCCGATAGTCGTAAGCACTAAATTACATGTTTAAACTTAGTATTTAGTGTAACAATGATTTTAAGGCCATGGTATAATAGTTTTAGAAGAAGATTTTTACTTGTACTGCGCGCAGTGTTTTTTGTTTGCGTGAGAATCAAGATCCGGCCCGGCTCTTGGTGCTCTTGGCTCTACGGTCAAAATCCTTGAAAACTACAAAAACAAAATGATTCACCTTTTCATCGCTCACCTGCGTAACGGACGGTGACAAACATCCTGAATGAAAATTCACGCGTTTCTCGAGACGAAAACGTACTTTCGAAACCCTGCAAGGCAACTCCAAAGACGACTTTTAAAATGAAATGGTGGTGGCTTATTAAAGTTATACTGGCTTTCTTTGTAGCTTTGTATGTTCCACGCTGTGTTGACAAGAAACGCTTTGCAGGACTGGCGATTTTCGGTTATTTTTGTACGCACAGCGATCCCTCAACAAATGCACCTGTCATTATAACGCTAATTTCAACCAGGCGTTCCTCTTATCAATTGTAGTATTTGAAAACTGGGAACTAGTTTGGGCTAGTACGTCATGTACTCTGATTATAAGATTTTCTTCTCGTATTTCTAAGAAAGTGGCATTATATTCATTGAGCATGAAGTATCACTGTTAGATTCGAAATGGCGGCGGATGGCGGCAAGGAAGACAACTTGAGTTCCTGGGTGAAAAAGATCGAGATTTCAAGGAACATTTAAGCCTTTTTAACACATAAGTACCCCAGGATGGAACCTGAACTATCCTTTCAGCACTCAGTCGACCCGATTTTGTAATTAGTGGCTTGCTTTTCTGCTTTCAAATACTTTGATCCGTAAAATGCTAGCCTTAGACAACCACAACTTTTGAAAGGAAGCTCAAAGATGTCTCGCGCCCGAAACTCACTAGAATTATCTGATTGCCATTTCCAGAAAATAGAATGGAAGATCAAGAAAGCTGCGAGCTGGAAGTCCGAAAAGTTCAAGCGGAGAAAAATCAGTTGAAGAAAATAATCGAAGGCCTGAATACGCAGTTGAAGAACGTGAAAGATGAACTGGAAGGAACGAAGAAGAAACTCAAGAAAGCTGAGTACGAGCGAGACAATGCCGAGAGTTATGTTACGAATCTCAAGCAAGAGATAGCGACCCTGAATAAGGATCTTTATGAGGAGAGACAGAGACGGAAAGAGGAGCAAAAGATACGACAGCAAACTAAAGGAGGTATGCTGCTTATCACGATGTGACTGAGATGGTATGGAGTTGTTAATAATACATTATAAATCATCTTATTTTAATAAGTTAACATATAATTTGATAACCATAACTTAATAGTAATATTTATATTCCAGTGTAAGGTCATTGTTTTCAGGAATAATCTGGGCATACTCCCTGTAAAGACTGCCTGAAACTATTCATTAACTATGAATATACGAGGGACTCTTAATGTGTCAGTCAATCAGATTTTAGTTTTTATGACTACATTTCAGATGAGACACCAGAAACAGATGGTTGTGTCTTAGCGCAGGATAGTATAAAGGATGAAAACAAGGTAGGCAAAAGTAAAAGATTGAGTTTCATGCTCATAGTCCCACAGTTCGTACGTGTGTCCTGGAAAGGAAATTCCTGGAAATCCATCAATTCCTTCCAAATCCCTATATTGTATATAAACTTTGAAATGTATTTTCATAGGTTACCTTTAAGATTTATTGATGGAACTAACTCGAGTTACTTCTTGCATGCAAATCTTTCAAAAGATGCTGAAATGTAGGCAATAGGGTTTGTCCTTTCTAGTAACCTGAATTTTTTAACCACACGCTGCTCGAATCACTAAAACAATCTGTCTTTGTTTTTTGTTTTTTCTTTGTAGGATCTGAAGTCAGTTCTCGAAGAAGCTGCATCAGCAGCTATGACAAGAAGTGGGCTTGTTTATGATGACAGGACTGGGTTTTACTATGACTGGAACTCAGGACTTTATTATGATCCTGTAAGTGGATGTGGATTCTTTCATTTTAACTGCCAGAAACAGAGATGTCATTGATGGGAATTGTCTGCTGCAATGATCATGAATTGTTGGTTTCCCAAAGATCCCTGTCATCACAGAATATCAGTGACATCAGTGTTCATCTGGGATGTGATAGGGAAAATAGAAACTGCTTCTTTTCCCCAATTGACCTAGACTATATCACTGATGTCACTGGTCATCTGCCATGCCATGTTTTCAGTAATTCTGAACTGAAAGGAAAGTCAGGAAACCTGCCCTCCCTACAGATAATCCCCAATGGTTCTCTTTATGAAAACCAGCCTTAACAATTTAAATGGACAATTGTTATAGCAACCTTCCTGAAACCAATGCCATTCTGAGGTTGCTTTCAGAGTTTGGAAGCATGGATAATATGTACCTTTAATGTATACTTTAACTGTCAAAGTAAAAATCAAACAATCATACTACAGGGACGTCAACCCTGCCGCTTGAAAAATCTTGAGACACCAAAATATTGGGCTAATGAGACAGGAAAAGACCTAAGTATGTCTAACATTTTGCTGTATTTTAGCTTTTTAAAGGTCCAGAAAAAAGCCTTCGTCGATTTTTCAAAGAAAACCGGGAGATTTTACTTAAAAACCGGAAGACTCCCGGCAAAAAACCGGGAGAGTTGACGCCCCTAATACTAGGGTGTTAAGGAAAGGTTTTCATCTATTTCATGTAAATCTTCTAAAAGTTTTTTCTTCAAACAGAACTCCTGCCTCTATTACAACAACAAAACTGGAACTTATTATTACTATGATGAGTCAAGTGGCAAGTATGAGTTTCATTCTCAAGTGGACCTCGACCAGACAACCAAGAGCAATGGTGAAAATACTGACAAAGATAGTACAACAGAAAATAAAATATCTGCGAACAGCAAAGAACTAAGAAAAACTAAAACATCTAGACAAAAAGGGCTCCCTGTTGATAAAGATGATGCCAAAAATGGTGGTGATAATAATGATGATGATCATGATGATGAGTATAGTAGTGGCGAAATTGTTGACTCTGATGATTCTGATGAAGATGATGATAAAGCATCAACTGATGAAGAAATTCCACCAGTACCGACAGTTGCTCCTTGTATAAGAGCAGTAGTCACCAAGTCCAGCAAGTTAAAATTGGCACACTCTTCATTGTACCTTGCACTGGGGGGACACTTGGAAGGCAAGTATCCGTAAGGCCAGTAACCACAATAAATACAATATCTAGAGCAGATTTCATCACCTTACCATCACTCCAGACCTGTAGGTTTTATTTGGAAATTTGCTACAGTCATAAAGTTGGAGTTTGTGGATGCTGAGTTTTTCTGTGCTGTCACTCTTGGCAAAACAGGTTTTGTTTGTACTAGCCACCTCTGACCTTTGACCTTTTAAATGCAGGAGATAGTATATGATAGTGTGATTTGGACCCCCGAAAATAAATAACTTCACAATACTAAAAACAGTATTTCTATTAAATGGGAGATTTGGACCTAATGCCATGGGAGATGAGGCTGAAATGGGGGACTCTGGCAAAATGTAAGGAAGTTCGTAGCCTCTGTAGCCGAAACAAGTTGGGGACTGGAGTAAATGGAATGTCTGTTACTTTTAGGGAAAAAAATGCAGGAAACCTTATCAGGATTCCAGATCTGGAAATAAGCAAGGTACAGTAAAATAATGAATGAGCTTCCAAAAGCTTCAATAAAGACTATATGTAAAACATTTTTGTTACACCAACACAGGGTGGCTTAGCTAGAGTGAGGTTAAAAGGGAAGGGACCCTTATCTTTCTGGTTATATCAGGCACCTGTGAAATCATAAATTTAGAGCATGGTCCCAATAAAACTGTCTAATGTCTATGTCCATGTGATTTCATAGAGCGATCCTCTTTACATTTTTTCTATCCCTCCCTGGCCCGACCCTGCAAATAAAAAAAAATTAAACTGAAAGAAGCCAGAAATTCTAACAGAACTGCTCAGGATCCCTTTCTATTCTACAGGACAGTTTCCTTCCAATTTACAAGGAAGGTTCTAACCTATGTGATAATGACAGGAGGTTTTCTTTGTTGACACAGCATCATTGTCAGATTAAGTATGATGGCGAGAGGAGGCAGTACTTCATTTGTGACTTGGCAAGCAGAAATGGGTCCTTTCTGAATGGGAACAGACTTTCTGAGGTAAAGACTGAATTGTCAATCATTAGATACAGATGAACGGACAGACTGTAAATGTAAACATAGGAGGCCGACTTCTCAGACTTGTACTAGGTCTCAATGGCATCACTGGCAGCCAAGCGGTCATAAGCACACACGCTGAGGGTGGTCACTGCCAGAGGGTTCATTATGTCCTCAGTGGTTCTTTAACTTCTTTGACTGGGTAGGGTAGAAAAGGCAAGGGATGGGACCTCGGTTTATTGTCACGTCTGAAAGACCACATTAGCCATTATAGTACAACACTAATTTTGGTGCATTTCCATTGGTCGAGAATAATCATGGTAACACTGGTAATCAAAACGTTATATGTAAATTGCACTTCAGAGTCAAGAGCAAAGTGAAGCACATGTGTTAACACATGGTGACATGCTGACAGCGGGTGGTACCACCTTCCTATTACACATCCATCCTGGTACAGAGACCTGTTATGAGTGTGAACCTGGACAAGTCCAGGCAATGAACAACACAGATGATGGTAAGTTCAGGATGTACATGTGCAGCCTGGTGCAGTGAAATCAAGAATCCCCTTAGGCGGGCATTCACCAGTATGGTTAATCTGGTTTCAACCAACCACTTGTTCAAACAACAGGGGCAGATACCCCCCTTTTTCGGGAGATTTGCCCACACATTTACTGTATTTGCTGATTTCCCATATTATCACTATCCGGCCCCCACTTTCTGAAATTCCTGGATCCACCCCCGCACAATCCCATATTCATTGTTCTACCTCCCTAGTTACTGTTGCTATGTCAGAAATGTTTATTTGGCATAGAGCATGAAAAAACACCGATTGCATGAATATGTTACAAGTTGCCTCATAATTAATGTGAAATTCATTAAAAAGATTTGAGTTTTTGCTTGTTGCTCAGAGACATTTTGAATTTCATGTGTAAAAACTGCCCATTTGTTGATTTAATCAAGCAAAAAAAAATTTGAATGATATTGCATTAAAATGCACAGTAGTATTGACAATTTGTGCATTTTAGTCTCCATTATAGGAGTTGTGCAACCTGCAAAAACTGAAAACTCAAGAAAGAAGCAGCTAAAAATGCTGAAAAGAGCTTATGGATTAGAGGTAAAAAAAGCGTGTCCATACATTATACATCAATCCTTCTGATTTTTGCTGTTGTTGTTTAACATTTTAGCAACTAATTGCCTAAGTCTGATGAAGTGTTTGACTCTTAAATATACTAATGTTGTAGAAAGAGGCATTTTGTGAGCAAGATGACGCTGGAGATGCTAAAGGAAAATACAAAAATCGTGCACAACTGAGGTACGTTTTGAAATGAAGTTTTAATAGTACAGGACGGACAGTGGAATTGCAGTTAAGAAACTCCTATATTAGAGCACTGTGGCTCGGACAATTCACGAACACTGCGCGTCATGGCTCGCCTTATCGTGAACATTCAGCCAGTTACATCGTGCGAAATGATTGATCAACCAATCAAAATGCGTAGACATGGCACAGTTGGACATTAAGTTTGATTCAGAATTGGTTTAAATTGCTTTGTGATTGTTTTCACTGCAGTTTTATGAAATCCGCCCCAAGTGAAGCAATTCTATATAACAATTCTATATAACATTTATTTGCAGACGAGTGAAAATAGGCAGTGATTTGCCAAATGTACCAGATGCTCCCCCTGCCTCAGTTCACAGGTACGCGATATAATCTAAAAAATTACCCTTCTTTAACTCATAATGAAATGCCTTGTATGGGCGCGACGATGGTTTGGATTGCCGAAGGCACGAGCGAGCGCCGAAATTCGCGAGAACGCGCCACAGGGGAGAAACGTCGAAAGAAGGGACTTCGCGCCATCGTCGCGCCCGGTTTTTCACGCGATCGTTTTCACGGACGATCGCCAAAGAAGGGACTGATTATTTAACTGATTACTTGATTCATTTTCCAGGCCAATCAACTTCGATAACAAAGGAAGAAAAATGCTCGAGAAAATGGGATGGAAGACTGGCGAGGGACTTGGAAAGGAGGGAGCTGGTCGCACCGAACCGGTAAGGCCGGTGGTTTCTCTTGTCTCTGAACATCACGGGGGCGCCTGCTACGCAAACTAAAGAGGGGCGGATCAAGGATCAACAGAGGGGGAGGGGGTGGGCAGCGAAGTAAACATAATTGCAGCCAAATCGGTAACCTTGTTCCAGCAAATACAGTAAATGTATTTGAGAAATCTATCAAGAAAGGGGGCCCGGAACCCCTTTCTTGCCTTTCCCCCTACGAATCTCGCCATCTTGGCCTGCCGTCTCGATACTGGCAGTGCATGACAACGCATTGACACTTGACTATCGTTAGTAAATCCTCTCGCCAAATGACAAGTCAAATTGACATTTTTTTTTCTGTAGGTTCTGGCGAACATCCGCGAAAGCAAGAAAGGGCTTGGAGGCGGAGTCAAGAGATCTCTAGACGAGGGAAGTCAGTCTTCACGCAGTTCCAGTTTCTTACGCGCTAAAACTAAACAACGATATGAGCAAATAGTTCGTTCATCAAATGACACAAGTTCAGGAGCTCCACAGAAAAGACCTGCGTTTGTCTCTAGTCAGACATCACATTCACAATTAGTTCATCAAGCACAAACGTTGGTTTCTTCCGTGGATAAAGATGTTGATATGTTTGCAGAATAAAAATCCACGTCAAGATTTTTATGTAAAAAGTTATTGTACATACTCTGTAGAAAAGACACGGGTACACAACGGACCAGTTCCTCACCCCTTTTCGATGCTATAAAAATAAATGTCAATGCAAATTGATTCCATTCCGAGGGCTTTTATTTTATGTTTTTTTGTGGTATTTTGACTCTTGCTGGCTGGAAAAATCGCCTCTTCGTCACTGCTGGTAAATTTTGCAACCTCACGACCCTCAGCCAGAAAGGTAGAGAAAAGGGGCCTCTGCTAGCAGGGAACCTCCGAGCAAAAAGGAACATATTATTTTTTGCGAGCAGTTACGTACATGTATGACAAGACTTGTGTCTTTGCTCTACGTACTCTTATACCCCATTCACACCTGCGCTTAAACCAGTTTCAATGTGGTTTAATTAAACTGGTTTAAATCCTTATCTCCCAAGAGGAGACTGTTCCAAGGACAAAACTGAATATCCTACACTGATGTTACTTGGAGATCATTTAGCTAGTAAGAATTTATCGCAGTAAGAAACGTGGGATGATATAGGGCGAAGAAAAACCTTGTTTAACTAAACATGGTTTTGGTGTGAATGGGGTATAATGGAAATGGCCAAACACGCTACTTAGGCATAGTTTACACGAGGGGAACGTTGTGTACCTGTTGAATAGAGACAACAAAATTATTGTAAAATAGAGACAATAAAACTGTTCGAGTTTTACCTTTATGTGCTTCGCAATAATCGGAATGAGCATCCAACGAACCACAGAAAACTGATAAAATGTAAAGTTTGGTTCACTCACTCAGAGCCGACATTGTGACTATTTGGTCTAGATTTAGGGTTTGGCGAGCACACAGGAGGAAATCTTTTGCATCACATGTTCCAACAATGCACAACTGTAAAATAGCCAGCTTAACATTTGTAGATGACTAGTTTCTAAAAACAACTGAGTCGTCTGTGTCGGCGTGATGTAGACATGAAATTATAACAACCAGGTTGAAATTTATGTCAAACGCAGTGTTGCGAGAAATTTTCTGCTGACAATTCGAGCGTTAGCCATTCATCAGAGCAAAGTGGGAATAATGGGAAGGGGTGCGGTATATGTAGTTAGGTTAGCCTGGCCGTTGCTAGCCAAGCCTGACATCTTCACACTTTACAATCAAGACTTGGCAAAAGTCAAAAGCTCATATTTTTCAAAAGGTACTTTATACTATGTCCATGAACGTCAACTCTTCTGGTTTTGCTGGGAGTCTCACGATCTTTCGCTTCGTCTCCTGGGAAAAAATCAAGCCGACTGCCATACATTTACTGTATTTCTCATGGGAGAATTTCAGGAAATTTCACCATTTCAAGCAGTCTCAGATTTGTGAAGTCCTGAGGTTGACATCCCTGTATGTCTCTAAAGTTGAACTTTATTGCATTACTATCTACTGGTATAAATAAGTTTGTTTCAATCTATTGGATTTTAAGAAAACAAGGTTAAACGTTCAGAAATTAATTTACAGTTCTGGCATGGATCGTAGCTGTTGATTGTCCACTCTCCCTTACAGCCAAAGACGCTCAAGCGTCCCCCCGTAGAGCGCAATAATGAGACATAATAATGGACACAATAATGGACATTCCAAGAACCGCAAAGCCAGGGTCAGAGCGTGGTGTCAGGAAGGTAATCTAGCCGAGATTCGATTTGAAATCAAAAGACATTTCCCAAGCCGAATGCATTATTGAATCGAATAATGGATCCAATATTCCAAGACTCAACTCATTATTGCACTCTAGAGGGGGACGCTTGAGCGTCCTTGGCTGTAAAAGTAAGAAAAATTAGGAACGGTGGAACAGTTTTCAAAGTGGGGGTGCTCATTAGTAAAATTGTATGGCAAGGTGGTGGTGCTGAGTAGTGAAAATTTATGAAATCTTTGTGAAATGTGGGTGGGCTTCTGCCCCTGAGCTTTTGGGCCCATTTTCAAAACAATGCATCTTTTGTCTCTGGAATGAGAAAATAGATCTTGATGTTTCCTTTGTCTGTCCTTACAACCTCTTCATGTCTGACAAGAAAACATGCTGCAATCCCATATGTCAGGGTGGGAGGCCAAGGTTCATGACCTTAAGCATTGTAAAAATTCTATTCTCCATAATCAAATCCTGATATGGTCGCCTTGTGCAGTGGTACTTAATGAATGGAAAACACCCAGTCCTGAGTATATGATAATTTGATCCATCGACTTCCCAGTTAAAATGAGACTTCCCGTATTGATCATTCACAACATGTTTATAAGGCACAAAGTAGGATGTCCAGGGGGGAGGTCTTTGTCTTAAATGCTGACTCAACACTTCAGAAGCTCTGGGTCTTTTGTTGTATCTGGGAAACTTGGACAGCATTTCACCAATCCTTGATAAAGTTGGTTATTCACATTAACTGTCATCAGCAGCTACAATCTGCAGTTGTGCTTGATTTACATGAAAGCTATTTATCCAGGCTTCAATATTCACTTCAACAGGGAATGTACGCCTTGATTTACATGAAAGCTATTTATCCAGGCTTCAATATTCACTTCAACAGGTACATAGTTTATCCACTGTCCACGATACCCATAAGGCTTTTAGGCGTAAAGCTTAGGCGCGCATTGCTTGGTGGGTAAATTACCGGGATGACCTGGGTCGAGTAATGGCGGACGAAGGAAGAAAAAAGATTGCGCAAAGGTAAGAAGTTGCGTAGATTAGTTTCTTGACATTTATCTATACCTTGGCAATGTTTGTTGTTCATATTTTGCGTCATATGTCTTGCCCAATTGTTCACACATTATTTCTTGTTTGTATGTCTTGTATCCCTTTTGATGTCGCATCAGCAAGGACGAGGCCACCTTCCCTGCGAGCAGAGGCTTCATTTATCTCCCTGCATTTTATTTTACTTTTCTTGTTTTCTTGTGTTTTTCAACTACGCAAAAGTAGCCTCTGCACATAAATGTCATTTCTCTGTCGCGCATATAAGAGCATGGAAGAGGCCGCCTTGTATTGATGAAATTTAATGATTTTCTTCCGGGGGAAATATTAACAGTAAATCAAGAGAAAATGATCCCCAGAGAACGCAACCCATCTGAGTGGCAGTAGTTCTAAAAATAGATTTCTGTTGGGAATTGCATGCACATTCGAACTGTTTACCGTTGGTGTAGAAGCTTGTGCGTGTTGATGCAAGCAGCGCATCAGCCAATCATATTGTGTGGTTCCAGAAATTATCCATACCCCCCTACGGAAGGGCATTGGAAATTCTGGAGGGGTGGGGGGGCAATTTACCTGATCATTTCCATACAAATACTGTATTTTTCCTCAGAAATTCCAGAGGGGTGGTGGGGGGGGGGGGGGGGGGGGTCACTTTTCAACACCCTTTCGTGGGGAAGGGGGGGTATGGATATTTTCTGGAACCACACATTACGAGAACAGCAACAGTGCAGCGTCACGTAGCATGCTGGTCACACATGCATCCTCACAGTGATATCTGTTGTTAGAGAACAGCAACGAAAACTGCAACAGTGCAGCGTCACGTAGCATGCTGGTCACACATGCATCCTCACAGTGATATCTGTTGTTCTTCTGCCACTGTCATGGAAAGAGATCCGTGTGTTGGGGTTGCGTTCTCTGGGGATCATTTTCTCTTGCAATAAATGTATTGCAGTCGTCTTGAATTTTTCCCGGGAGACGAAGTGAAACATCTTGAGACTTCCGGCAAAACCTGGAGAGTTGACATCCCTGCTGATCAGCTAATTTTGTACTGTGCGTCTATCAGAAGGGAGAACTTTACTTGGCGTGGGGGCAGGGGGGGGGGGGGGGGGGGGGGGGGATGGATATTTTCTGGAACAATGCCATAATATTTTGATGCAATTTTCTTGCCAAAAAACCATTTCAACATTTCAAAAATTCATTTTCTTGAGTTTTTTGATGTGCCAACAAAGTTAAAAAGTTGTCAAAAGTTATTAAAAATACTGATTTGTACTGCATTTCAGACCAACATGCTTGTTCCAAATTCTGAGCTGCCATTTGCTTTTTTCCCACACGTAGATAAACGTGCTGTGTTTCATGGCTGTGATGTTACTCCAGTATTGATATAGAAGACTGTTTGCTACCTGATATCGCTAAGGGTGAAATACTTGGCAGACTTAAGGCAGTAACAATATGTGGTTCAGATCTACACACCTTCCAGGGGAAAAGAAAAGAGCCTACTCCAAGGTAATGTGGATTTTGGCACTTCCAAATTTTGTGTCTAGAAAGTACCTTTGGTACTTTTTACATGCATTTCAACGTAGACTGCTTGCAGCCCCTTCTTTGGTGAACGTCCATAAATCGAGAGAAATGTGCAGCACACTTTACCGTGCGGCACACTTTAACATGCGGCACACTTTAATTGTTTATGATGTTGAGTATGGTCATGTCAAGTTACTCAGGAGAGGGAAGCGTGCCACAGAAGGAAAACAAATAAGTCGGCACAATGCATAAACAAATCAAAGTGTGCCATGCATAACAAAACATTTCCCTCGATTTGAACTCCTTCCATTATGTACTCTGCTAGCAGAGCTTTCTCCTGGGAGTCTTTTCTCATGTCATAGTCATTTGCATCTCTGTGGAATAACAACAAAAACAAGTGCAAAACCTAATGAGGAATAAATTAGGTTCTCGTAAAAGAGAGATACAGTGGAAAAGTCTCTGCTAGCAGGGTATCCATTATGGAGATATCGATTGTTTTCTTGAATCCACAACCTTTGAGTTTCTTTTTTTTAGTTTCATATTTATTTCAGCAATCAAAAGTGTTGAATTTCTTAAAACTAGAGCTCTCCAGACACGTAACAACAAACTGCTGTAGACTACTGAATGTAGATATTTAATTATTTCTTAGTGTTTTAGGACATGAAGGAGTTCTAGAGGTTGTTAGACACAATCGACAGGGAGCAACTAATCTGAAGTCTGGAGACTGCCTTACTTTCCATGTTGCAGACTGCTGTTATAAGTGTGAACGCTGTCAAGATGGACTCCCTCAGAAATGTACATCACTTTTCAAGGTCTGGTCCTTTGGGACACCTCAAATGGTCGCCAATTAAATTAGAAATCATCATTTCCATCAACAAACATCACCATCATCATGCAGTCATCATATCTCTATCATCATTCACAGCATCATGATTGCTATCATCATTCCTAAAACCTAACTCTTAATTAAAATTGACATGCTTTGGTCAGAAGGGTGTGCCATGCTTACCCCCCACCCCCCAGAATTGGCTAGAATGTACGTGCATTGCAAAAACAATGGCCAAGAACACAAGTAAAATCAAGAATAATATTGTCATCTGATCGTTTCTGTAGTATGGACACGCCCTGGTATCAAATGGAACAGGAGCTAATGGTACTTATGCAACCCACATTGTAATACGTAAAGGCACACACGTGGCCAGGATTCCAGCTCATATTCCAGACAGCATAGCAGCACCAGTAAATTGTGCGCTAGCTACAATGATGTGTGCTCTTGATGGGCTGACATTGATCACAGGATCAGGAAAAGGGGCTGTTGCTTCAAAGAAAACTGCCCTGATACAGGTACATATAGTTTACAGAGACATAACCCAACACACACCCTCAACCGTGAATCTAGCCTGCATAGCATGCGGAAAGGGAGAGGGGTGCTAGGATGCTCCTCTCCCCATTCCCTCGCATCCTTGGCACCCCTCTCCCTTTCCTTTTGCACTTGCTATGCAGGCTATCATGAATCCTGGAAGCATATACACTGCAAACTGGATCATGCAAGGTCGGACACATCTAGGTGATGCCCAAGACGTAAATCTGCATAATGAGTGTGTGATATTACTAATGATGCAATGCCACATAGTCATCTTATGAGACATCTTTGTCCACCACATTCGCCTTTGTCACATGTGCGGCATCTTGTTTTTCTTATTGGATTGGAATTGAGGCAAGCAGGAAGTGTGACGCAGCATTTAAAATAAATGCTGTTTTTGTCCTGAAAGATTAATATGGCAGATAACATAGATTTTCGGCACAGAAGTTTGAAAACCCTGCTGAAAATTTATGAGTGTGACTGCTCAAAAAGGTGATTGCCTACTGTTTAGCCTCATTTCCATGCTCAAAATGGTGATGTGTAACAAGGCGAATGGAGGAAATTAATTTACTTAGTAAGGACCCTCTACTCTACCCCAATGGAATGTCCAGCAAAAACTACAGTGATTGTTTGGGAAATGCATGTAGATCCCTTGAATTTCTGATTCCCTCCACTATTGGTTGGGATATGGATCGTGTTCTGGAATGACACATTGTTAGAGCAATGTTGCTTGTCTATGTTCCCAAGTTGCTGAATCCATGGCCTAATTAGAAAACGTTGTCATTTCTTTGCAGGGAGCTGGTCTCCTAGGTATTTATGGCTGTGCCATACTTCATGAAGCTGGTTATGACAAGGTTTATTGTTCTGACGTAAGCCCTCTCAGACTTCAAACTATCGGCAAGTTCGGTGGCATTCCACTTGGGCCAGGTCAAGAAAGACCAAAGGAAAACAGCATACATACAGTCATAGAGGTAAAATTTGTATATACTGTTGGCTTTCGTTTAATTTAAATCAAACGCATTCTCAATTTGAACAGCATTTAGAAGAGACGTTTTGCATAAAACAGCCCGTAAAGCACAGTGCTGTTGTTTTAGGGTTTCATATTTTTTCACTGGTAATAGTTACAAATGTTTTGCTCGGAACTCTTAAGCCTAGAACTTTTTGCATTCCTCAAACTAAGTACTGTTTTGTTTAGTTGACATCTTTTTGAAGTATGTTCAATGAAAACGGTACATCATGATCGTCAAGGATTACTTCACGCATCGGATGATGAGGCGTGTCCACGAAAAGGCCAACGATTTCAAAGAAGCCAGTCACGTGTTCAGTTATTAGTGAAAGACTGAAAGTGGTTTGAGTTGGCTTGCGATTGGCTGACGGGGAAACCATTCAGTAGCAACAAGTAGTTTCTAGGCTAGATGTTCCAATACACTTATTTCTTTGTTCCCTTTTGTGCTCGCTTGACTACTACACTTGACTAATACACTTTATTTCACGGGTTTATGAAAACCACTCTGTTGCAGTCATGTTACACGAGGCAATATTTCTTGCAACTCGCAACGGAATATTTGTTGCGTTCAGTGGCGAGTTGCAGCGAAACGCGCGCGTAACATCCCCCTGCAATGCAGTATTTTGTTGCGTTGTGAGTTGCAGAAAATGTAGAAGCGAGTACTTTTCCCAACGTTGCAAGACAAGTTGCTACGTGTAACATGTCTTGGCAATTTATCGCGCAATGGTTCCCTGAATGAGCCAATTCTTTCGCCTGACTTTGAGATTTTGATAGTGCCGCTGTACCGCTTTTTACCGTGGTAGGTATGTGGTGTGCGCCATGTTATCAGTGAAGGAATCAAAGTACTGCGCCCTGGCGGGACATACGTGTTTGTTGGTATGGTTCATCCCGACAGCCGACTCGACATGCTCACAGCAGAGCAAATCATTCGTAAATGCCTCACAATCAAAGGTCAGTTGGAGCGGGATAGATTCAGAAACTTCAGAAAGGAAGGCGCAGTACAAGAGGGTTGTCAATACACTGACAAATTTATGCAAGGCATTGTCTAAAACAATGGAGTGCAATGGAGTGTATTATAGAACGAGGCAATACAATGGAGAAGAACAATACCATGCATAAATTTGTAAGAGTATTGGACTAGTATGGAGTACAAAAGGTGCTTCCCATACTCCAACAACCGGTGCCCGAGTTCCTTGATCTACTTTCTTGAATTACTATAACGACAGTGCACATAAAAGATATTTCTGATGACTAATTACTATATTTTCTTTTAAAAATTAGCAGTACGCTCCCTGTGCGACATGCCCCAAAAATGTATAGTTTTATGCACGCGAAAGAATAGTTTTGCGCCTGTTTGTTCATTGTTTTATTTTACCGGTTTTGTTGCGATGTTTTATGTACACATAACAAAAATTCCGTAAACGTTTCAAACATTTTGGGCCTTGGGCTTAGCACAGTCGCTCGCCATGGCATGGATCATTTCGGTCATATTGCGCCGCTGCCTTCTTTGAGAGTTTTCGCAAAAGCTTTTAATTGCAAACATCAATTCATACAAAAATGCAGTACTTTTGGGCCTTTCTTTATAAAGGCCTACAAGTACTTTTTACACAAGCAAGACAAGGAGTTTTTATTCTATCCGTCACCGAACATGTTAAACCTAAACTGGAGGTCATCCCCCATGTATCTAAGGAATCCTAATCTTTCAATCTTATGGATAGTTTTAAATACTGTATCTCTTTATCAAACTTGCACGTTTTTTGTACAAAATTTGCACAAAACATTTATCTTGTACAGGTGTCCATAATTATGGTCCCCATCACTTGGACCAAGCCGTTGACTTCCTAGCACGGACAGTAGATAAGTATCCATATGGCGACCTCATCAGTTCCCCCTACTCTTTAGATGACATAGAGCAAGCATTTGGCGTGGCAGCAGCACAAAAGTATTTTAGAGTATTAATTGAACCATAGGGCACCATAGAATATAGTACATAGGTAGAAATTAAAACGCATGTAATGGGCAGTTCCAGAAATATATGTACCCAGGATGGGCCGCATTCGGAAATTCTGAATGGGAGGGGGGCTCGGAATTCTGCTAGCACGTTTTTTTTTTCGAACCTGGAAGCTATTTTAACCTCTCCGGAATTCTGTATGCATTGCATGGGGGGGGGGGGGGGGAAATTAAAACTAGTGCCGCCCGTGGTGGTGGTACATATACAGGGTTCGTGCTGGGAGCCGAAAAAAAAATTTCAGAAAAGTTCCCTCAGAGTGGACAGTTAGATTGTCAGCGTAAATAACTCATTTACTGACATCAAACTAAGCAAATTACAAAAAATCCTGTAACTTTTTTGTGGTTTTCAAGGATTTTTGTCCAATTTCCAGGCGTTTCAAGTGCCCTTGAAATTAGCACTTTTCAAGGAGTTCAAGGACCTGCACGAACCCTGATATATTTTCTGGAATTGCCCAATGCCCATTGTTACACCAAGAGTTTCCCTGCTTGTGGGGGAGGCTCCTGTAACATTTGAGGGCCTTGAATGAAAGTTGAGGGATGCGCAGAAAGCTTGTTCTATCAACGGCTCTTTAACATCTCATGGACACATCAATGGCTGTCCCTAGACCCTCCCCCATGAGGTGAAGAGCCACTGGCTCTGGGTACAAGAATATGCCATTCCTAATTTACATTATAGCACATAATGTCATACAGAATAATTTGAATGTTTACATTTATACTGTACAAAATTTTGGCACAAGAGGTGCCTGACCAAAATGTTTTTTTTTTTACAGAAATGCAAATTTTATAATTGGACAGAATAATAATTTTAAAAAATGTAAGATTTTTAACAGAAACTTTAACAGAAACTTTTCCTGTCATGTTAACTGGGTCGTATCATCGTGGAGATATGTAGATTTGTATTTCTGAGCTGGACTAACATGAGAAGGTTAGATTGCTACTAATAAGAATGCCAAACAAATGAAGAATTAAATGTGAGCCTTTGTGCTTCAGTTCGACTTTGAGATGGCCTTCTTTATACCAGAGAAGTGCGAGTTTATACTGAATACAATGATTAAAATAAGCCACATTTTGAAAACTATGTGAAACTGTGAGAAGCTACACCCTACACACTACCCTAGCCTATGAAGCGCTACACCTTATGCACCCTCTCTCTTAATCCACCTGGAATTCCAGTGAATTTCTTCCTGACAACCATGAAAATGGGCTGTTAAAAAAAAAAACATTCTCCCCTATTGAGGAACTTTTAAAAAATTGCTCTACCCCTGTGGAAATTCCAGACTTCAGTACATTCCCTGTGGAAATTTGAACCAACCCCTATGTAAATTCCTCATTCTCTTGTGGGCCTGTGGAAATTCCACAGTTTCGAATGAATACCCTGTGGAAATTCTGGGTAAAATGAATGGCCCTGTGGAAATTCCAGCATCAAAATCAACAAACCCTGTGGACATTCAGGGTCAAACACAGCAGGGTGGGGAACATTTTTTTGGAACAGCCCAATTTGTGTTTACTCATCCATATTTTGGGACTACTCACTCTGGAAATGTACTCCAGGAAGTGACACCCAGTAAAAATCATGTGTGTTTGCCATGCATTTTTCACTGTTTCCTAGGTTCTTCTAGCAGGGCTCTTTTATCTTAGTGTCACATCTAGCCTTTTTTGTACTTGCTCCCTAACTACATCCTGAATTGCATTCACCTCTGATGCCTCAAGGGTTCTGTCCATGGCTCTGTATGTGATACGGTAGCAGTGGCTTTCTTGGTTGTTCTTGGGATGTACAAAGTGATCAATCTGCTCAACCTTGACAAAAACAGGAATTGAGGAAAGATCGTATTTAAACAACTATAGAAATAATGTATGTCCTATTCTAAAATTTGTGAGACCAGTCTCTTGTATACACCTATCTCAGAAGAGATTGCTTCCTGTTTGACACAACTATTTTGTTGTAGACTCCAATGCATCATGGGAGATTCCATTAAGGGGCAACATTTAACAAGGGTAAATCTGACCCCTAAATATTTTGGCTTCTAAAGGGCCCTCCCATGACAATAAATAATTAGGCCTCTTGTGGGGTGCAATGTTTTCTGAAATAGGGTGCAACCACACAAACATTTAAAAGTTGAAACAACCAAGATACCACTGAACTGACAGTACAGTACACATAGGCTTTGGATAAGCACTACTGCTATCTAGTCAAAATATTTTTCCATTAAATTAAGACTGCTGTGGATGGGTTTCTGGGCTTTCAAACGTACCTGTTTGCAAGTATTATGAACTGCAACAACACAACAGGCAGTTGTTGTTTCAAAACCCTGGGATCAATGTGGGCTTGGTTTCTACACCAAAATCCACCATGGCCTCCAAAAAGGGGGGCTCAAAGTAAAAAAAAATGGAGGCCAAAGTTGTAACCTTGCTCTTGCAAATACAGTAAATGTATGAGGAAATCTATCGAAAAAAGGGGGGCCCGGGCCCCCTGAGCCCCCCCCCCCTAAATCCGCCTATGTCAATCCATTTCAAAGTATTTAGAAAGTAACCTTATTATGCAGCAACAAGTCTCACCTTTTCAGCCAAGTCTCCTGCAATATCCCTCACCAGCTCAAACAGATCATTTGCTGCAAAACCTTCAGATACCCAGAATGCTACATCCTTGTAAGTGGGCGGGTATTTACTGAAGGGTTTGAACTGATCGATCTGACCTCTTGGTACTGACTCAGGAATCGTGGATCGGTGCTCCAGAATAGACGAATGTCTGGTATATTGAATAACCTCATTGCGAGGCGCTCAAGGCCAATGCCAAATGCCCAGCCAATCCTGTCGCCAGCACCACCTATGAAAATACATAACAAGTGTACTTTCTTGAGTGATTGCAGTGGGCTTTTCCCAAATAGCCATACCACACCATCATTTTTTTCTATAACCACATATTACACAATTCCATAGGAGGGAGGTGGGGGGGGGGGGATCTTAACAGTGCTAGATCTGTGAACCTTTGTAAAACAAATAAGCTAAAAATAGCTACCATTAACAAGGAGGTTTTGTTCCATTACACCACACCCCAGGAGTTCAAGCCACTCCCCACCAAACTTGACCTCTAACTCCCAGGAAGGGTGGGTGAAAGGAAAGTAAGTGTCAACCCACTGCATTTCCACACCCTCCCCACAGAGATGCTCAACTATGCCTGCAAGCACTTGTTTCAGGTTGAACTCCACTAGTTTTACTGCCTCCATGGTGTGAACAGTTTGCTTGTCCTCAGTTCTTTTGCCATTTTTCTCGAAAAGCTCTAGAGGCTCCTAAAATGAGTTGGAAATAAGAACAAAAAAATAATTAGGCAAAATATAAAAGCAACCCCATCTCTAGCCTGTGAAAGCCGATGCCACTTAGTGCTCGTCGAAAGAGACTCGCGCAAAGAGGTGTCCGCGCGTTCAAGCCAAACATTCCATACTGATGACGTATTTTGACCCAAAGTATGGTCAGAAGTATTACGCAGCCAGTTTGACTGTTTGATATTTAATTCTTATAGCAGACAAAGTATTTTATAGTAAGGAGTTCAAATAAAACAAAAAAGATGCAACAAAGTTAAACTGTCCACGCCATTCTTCTGACCAGATCTAGGTCGGAATACCTCATCAGCATGGAATGTTTGGCTTGAGCATGCAGACGCCTCTTTGCAAGAGTCTCTTTCGACGAACGCCAAGTGGTGTTGGCTTTTGCAGGTTACCCCATCTCCTGCATTTTGAATGTCAGAGGTTGGCATCTCTGGAAAAAGGTCGAAAGACATACTCTATTCATTTTGTGATCATCAGCAATCTTCTTCAGCAGTTGCATTTATTACCTGCCCTACCCTGTCGAGGACCTCAGAACTCTAGGGTGGGTAATTCCAAGTGTCATGGCAAGGGCGTTCATGTTCTGATTTTATACTTTTTAGTCATAAACAGGGTACGAAAATTAGCGTTTTTTTCTGTCATAAACAGGG
Source organism: Scolanthus callimorphus (assembly GCA_033964015.1). Lineage (NCBI taxonomy): Eukaryota > Metazoa > Cnidaria > Anthozoa > Actiniaria > Edwardsiidae > Scolanthus > Scolanthus callimorphus. The sequence goes on from CM066924.1 coordinate 19,652,383, forward strand.
TTACAATTTTGCAAGCTTGAGCAGAACACCCTACCTGACTTTGGATTGAGTAACCTCCCCCTTGGGGTCCGCAAGAGGGGGTTACAGATGACTTTTGTGAATGCCAATTTCATCTTGTGAGCCTAGAGTATTAATAGTTTAGAACCTCAATGCATGAGTACCTTGTATTTACTGAAGAGTTCATGCTGTGTGAAGAGACGTACCCCCTCCATCTGATGAAACACTGGATAATGACACCTGTCAATCTCGTCACGGCGATACACATCCCCTGTGACTAGAAATGCATCCAGCCCTGTCTTAATCAAATCTACCTGATGTGCTGAGGTATGAGCTCTCAACAAGAGGTCCTTATTAATGTAATAATTATCGTTGACAGACCGGCTAATGTGATCCTTAGGGACAAGCAAGCTGTCAAAGTTTTGCTGTACTGTTACTACAGGAGGAAGGTTGTCAACCATTGTAAACACAGGCCCGTTGCCCCACCGCCTGTAACTGTCGTAAACAAATTCGTGTACTTTGTCTTTGATTATTTTCAGGGGGTGATTGGGCACGTGGTGTAAATTTCTGCCAACTTTAGACAGGATTGTTGGTGTTGCGTTTGTGTTTTCATCTCGAGGATAGCTTTCCGTCAGAATTTTCACAGAATCAGTGAGTTTAGTGCCTCCTTTGGAATCAGTTTTAGTAGATAATGCCCTCGATGTAAATATCTGAACAGTTCTTTGTCTGCTGTGTTGAAATAAAGAGCCAAAACACCGCAAATAAATCGACCCACTGGAAGCCGCCATCTTGGATTCTTATTTGGTCCCAGTCTTCCTCGCATCTTTCACAACAGGGATTCCAGAGGCGCTTTCCATTTGGCAAAAAATCCCGGAATTTTCGGTTAGAAGTCAAATGGAAAGCGCCAAACCCGGGGAAAAGTTTCGGAAATTTGGGACAACCTTTGGAGCTTACCCCAAACGTGGGAATTTTCGGAGAACTCGGAATTTCCGGGAATTTGTCCCTTTCCATTTGATTTCTGACCGAAATTCCCGGAAATTCCGGGTCAAATCACAGGTCGCCCAAGCTCTTGTTTCATATTTTAATAAATTTGAATGAATTTAGGCTGTTTTAGAGCACTCTGCATAGCTTGCATTTTGGCTGTTGCAGTCAAAATTTGTAAAATAATGAAAATAAAAGAATTGTTCAATCATGTTGTACTTACTTGTTTATTAGCCCTTTGTGATCTCCTCTGGGAAGTCTTAAGCCATTTGGATCACTTTTCGAGCTAGATATCATTCACAGGTCGCCCAAGCTCTTGTTTCATATTCTAATAAATTTGAATGAATTTAGGCTGTTTTAGAGCACTCTGCATAGCTTGCATTTTGGCTGTTGCAGTCGAAATTTGTAAAATAATGAAAATAAAAGAATTGTTCAATCATGTTGTACTTACTTGTTTATTAGCCCTTTGTGATCTCCTCTGGGAAGTCTTAAGCCATTTGGATCACTTTTTCGAGGGGGGAGGTTTGTGAATGATATCTCTCGAAAAAGTGATCCAAATGGCTTAGGCTGCATTCATTATGTATACTACAGGGGGGGGGGGGGGGGGGGGGGGCAGAGGATTTTTGGGGGGGATCTCAAAATTTAGAAACTGGAAAAGGGGGGATGTCAAGTTTTTTTCATAACATGAAGGGGGGATGCATATTTTTTTGAGGTATTATATATATTTAAGACAAGGTTGTGCAGTTTGATAGTAAATGAAGGAAGGCTCAATTGTTGAACACCGAGTTTGAACCTCCTTCCTGAAGAAATATCACTTGCACTACTATTCTCGTGTATTCACCCTCTTTCAACTGATATGTTGAAAAAAAAACTGCGCGCTTCGCGCGCATAAAGAATTCTATTAAACTTAAAAGATCGTAAAAGGCCTTCTTGTTTTACTACAATTCCTCGAGGTCCTCTTCAGTGGCTTTTGTCTGCCAGACAAAACGCCTTTGGACTTTTGATTAATAGTCTTGTAGCTTCATTGTCAAAATTGCGGCGCGCTTCGCGCGCACAACGGGAAACATACCAAACAACAAATACAAAATAAATGATACTCAGCCTATGTGTAGTAAGGCTCCAATCGAGGAGCGCACCAGATCACTTGGTAGAAAGTCACTACCGACACAAAAAAGTAAAGCCACCTAGGATTTTTATTTGCATTTTTACGCTCTGTATTTTTTTTTATCATTGAGCCTTGTTCTTTATTTTTTGTAAAATTGATATAAATATAAATTTAAAAAATTGTCTCCGGGGTGATGGGGGGGGGGGGGGGGGGGCATGTTTTTTCCTTTTGACCAAGAGGGGGGATTCGTAAAAATATGTTGTGCCTTGGGGGGATCTGAAAATTTTGCATTGTCAAAAAAATTTCCTCTGCCCCCCCCCCCCCCCCCCCCCCCCCCCCCCCCTGTAGTATACATAATGAATGCAGCCTTAAGACTTCCCAGAGGAGATCACAAAGGGCTAATAAACAAGTAAGTACAACATGATTGAACAATTCTTTTATTTTCATTATTTTACAAATTTCGACTGCAACAGCCAAAATGCAAGCTATGCAGAGTGCTCTAAAACAGCCTAAATTCATTCAAATTTATTAGAATATGAAACAAGAGCTTGGGCGACCTGTGGTCAAATGGAAAGCGGTGCAGAACGTTCTCGGACTTTCGTCCAATCGTGGCTGTTCTCGTGAATTGCCGGATTGAGACCTTTCCATTTGACTCAGAGAACTACTGGGAATTCAAACCGGGATTTTTTGCTAAATGGAAAGCGCCCCAGATCACTGGGCCGGGCAGACACGCTTCGTCGAACAAAGATCGCGTTTGGTATCAAAGTTTTAGTCTGAATTTGATTTCTCTCTCCAAAATCTTCACGAAAGTATAGATTTTTACTATGCATCTGATTTTACAGAATTTTTAGGAATCACTGTTTCTTCTTTTTTTTTTTAGGAGGGGAGCAGCTAGTGAAATTTCCAGTGAACTGTAGGATGGTCAGAAATAAAACAGCTCGGAGGGAGCTCGGAGGGATCTGCAGTGGCGGATGCAGACCCTTAAGAAGGGGGGTGGTTAGTACAAAGGATATACTACAGAGTTCAGACCAAGGGGGTGGCTAATCTTAAGGTTTTTACACAAAATATGAGAACAAGGCAAGGGCGGATCTAGGGGGGTGATTAGGGTGGCTAGTCACCCCCCTTGTTCTCATATTTCTTGTAAAAACCTTAAGATTAGCAACCCCCTTGGTCTGAACTCTGTAGTATATCCTTTGTACTAGCCATCCCCCTTCTTAAGGGTCTGCATCTGCCACTGCAAGGGGGGTGGCTAGCCACCCTAATCACCCCCCCTAGATTCGCCCTTGATCTGATTCTCCCCAAAACAACAACAACAACAAGAACTCAAGAGAAATTGAGAGGTAAGCCAACTCTATTTACTGATACTTTGCCTGGTCTGCCTGTAGTGTGATGCCCAGGTCCCAATGGACCATGGGAATAATTTAAAAAACACATCGGCATAGAGAAATGAATAATTGATTTCATTCCCCTGACCCTCGCAATTAAGGTTACAGGATACATTTTCGCTGGGTGTGCGTTTTCAAAACCTTGTCGCGGCGCAAATATTCATCGCATCGCCATAACCAATACATCATTTTAAAGATAAAATGTGAAATTTATCTGCTGTTAAGCTTTTGTAGCAGTTGCATGAAAATTATTTACGGCGCACAGCAAAAACCGCGTTTTCGACCGCCCCTGATAAACGCTTTGATAGGCCGCGGCAGTTTACAGGCTTGGCAAATCTGACTGCGCAATATCAATCACCACATTGTTGTCTCTAAAAGTGTGTCGGGCTTTTTCAATTGAAGGCTTTGTTTAGGAATGATCGAACGATCAAGTTGATCTTGTGTTTAATAGTTAACTGGGACCCTATCGTGATAAATAATTTTTGAAATACTGCGAAATTCACAAAAGCCCGACACACTTTTGCTCCCCAACCATTTATCTATCTCATGGCAAAATTTCAAAGCATTCCGTTTAAAACCTGTTGGTCTATCAAAGCATTTATGCACTAGATTTAGCGAAATCTTAAAGGCGAGTTTTGGGCTTCTAAAGTAGGGATTAGTGAAGATTTTGTCATCACGCACTTCACTTTCAGCCAATCACGGCAGGCACCCCCCACTACTGGAGAGGAACCTGTGATTTTCCTGTGAAAAAACCTGTGAATTCAGAAAACCTGTGAAAAAAACCTGTGATTTTATTTTGGACCAATTTCAGACAGATGGATGTCCAACAACAAACCTGTGAAAAACCTGTGAAATTATAAACCTGTGAAAATAACCTGTGAAAAAACCTGTGAAAATATAATTGAATAGTTCCTGTGAAAAAACCTGTGAAAAAACCTGTGAAAATATAATTGAATAATTCCTGTGAAAAAACCTGTGATAATATTTTTATTAGTTTTGCCTAGATGACTAGTTAGAGAAACCTGTGAAAAAACCTGTGATAATAGTTTCAAGTTATTTTTCCCTAGAAACTTGTGAGATAAACCATGTGAAATACCCTGTGAATTTTTTGGGCCAGAAATAAGTATGATTTTATAAATCCTGTGATTTATTTTTCCAGAAACTTGTGAGATAAACCTGTGAAAAACCTGTAATATTTTTGGGTCACAAACTAGCAAGATTTTCAGAATCCTCTGATTTCATTTTCAATTATCTTTTTCAAATTTTGATCCCTTAAGCAAAAATAATGGAGAGGGTTAGGTGGATTACTCACAGTTTGGAATGATTTTAGAGGTGATAGAGTGGATCTCACATGACTGTCGTGAGTAATTCACCATTATTTTTTAATTATTCCCATACATTTTATTCAGAAATGGTATTGCGGTTGGTTTCACGACAGTCATATTAACACCACTCTAAATTCCTGGAGTTTCAATTACAGCTCTGGCAACTCACTAGCATTATTATCTGCATTATAAGAATTTGCTTGTTTGTGAACATGCATTAAGACTGCAGGCTGCATCTTTTTTGTGCCTTAAAAATTTGCATTCAATTATCAATTAATCAATTAATTATTAATAAATTGAATGAAATTTAAGAAGCTATACAGTATTAGGAGCAATATGGAAGCCATCTGATCCTGACCATTGTCACTATTTTTTTGCACAGAATCCTCAAATCCCTACTATCTGCATCCTTTTCCATGACAATAACCCCGGAGGGTCCTTGAAGGTTAAAATGGTAGGGATGACCGTCTGGAAGCCAGAATTTCCACCCTAAAATAATACCTGTTAGAAAAAATTGACACCCTAAAAAATACTGCTCAGCTCTAAAATACAAAAAACAATAAACATCCTACCGACTGAAGGACAGACAGACCTCCCCCCTCTCTTTTTTGTGACCACAATATATTCTGACAAATTTGATATTTGCTAAAATATAAAAATTCAAAAAAATTCAACCACTTTCATAGGCCTGCCAGCTCTCTAGATCTTCCTGGGATTCTCCAGGATCTTTAACAAATTTTCCATTTCCAGCATCAAATCTCCAGGATTTTCATTCATATATAAGGGTACAAAAAAGTTAACGGAAGTCCGCGCCTTCGGTAAAGATTCGGCAAGCGTTCGGACGTTTTCGGATTCAGAAAGGTTTCGGGAAAGACTCGGGGGAACGAGATCAGTTCCGACGAGTTCTCCAGATTTCAGAACTTCTGGGTTTGACAGGTGGAATGCACTTCTAGGTAAACTAAAATTTGGGTACTGTGAAAAAATAAAACATAAAATTGTGTGCTTGAGCTCGAAGTTAACGAAAAACTGGTCTTTTCCCACCATCAAAGACATGGGCATAAACGTGACATTCTTTAACACCTTTAGAAGAGCCTTCAAAAAGCTTCAGTCGTTTAGCAGTTCAACCCACCTTTTAAATATGCTATTTTTGCGACATTGTGACACTTCCTTTCATAATTATGAAGAGGAGCAACTGAAAGAAGAAGACTGAAAGACTGTGTGGGCGCCATCTTTCACCACAACACAGGCATCCCGAGCGTGTGATCACGTGACACCAGTACTCTATTTTCATTGGTTACTTCTTGGAAAAAAGGCGGGAAAATTGAGGCATCCGCGGCAGAGTGGTGAAATCGCTCGTTTTCGCCTCCAGAAACAGTGAGGAGAACTATGGTTTTCAGTCTTGCCTCTGCTGTGTCAACATTGAAAAGAAACTTAGAAGCTACAACGTAGATAGGCAAGTATTTGTTTATTTTAATATATGATTAAGTTTAATATGTTTTGTTACGTTTGAAACTTCATCGTGTAAAAACCCGTACATGTCTGCCACCTCTGTCACGACTCACAGCTAAGTTTCATATTAAACGTTGCGTTGTAGTAAGCTTACTTTTTTAATATCTCTATGCACCAAAGTGGATTTCAAAGTGTATTTTGTTTCAAACTCGCAAACTGGCGAAAGCCGAAGGTCAAGTAAACAGCAAGTAAAAGAAACCGTTCTGCATTTTGTGAGTTTTTTCAATAATTTCTTCATGAACAAGCTCTAGAACCAGACGAAAGGTGCAGGGATGTCAACTCTTCTGGTTTGGTCAGGAGTGTCAAGATTTTTTGCTTAGTTTACCGGGAAAACATCAAGGAAAAACTGCCATACATTTACTGAATTTTCTCTCGAGAGAATTTCATGAAATTTCGCCATTTGAAAGCGGTCTCCAAAGATTATTGGGGTTGACATCCCTGAACGTTTGGTAAATGTTTAACGTTGCTAAGGCACATAGCCAGGAATTTTTTTACAAGTACGGATGTCATAGAAGTAAGCAGAGCTTTTGATTTCTGAACCATGTATCATTTGCCACCAGGAAAGGTAGACATGTGCATACTGGTCTACATTTACTTAGCTAAATGTACAGTGTAGGTGCCTGGAAAGCTAGCCGTCTACCAAGACTGCTTATTAAACTAATTTCTACTATTGCTGAAGCAAGATATGTTCATTGCTTGCATCCACACAGTTTAATCAAGTTACAAAGTTCCTGAATGCAACTGCAATCAACAAAACTCTTGGCTGCTCTAGCTGCTAGATCAGATGGTACTGGAATGGGAACCAATCAAGAATCTATAGCCAGGGGGCAAATGAGTACAAAGCACTGGCGGGAGTTATGCAAAGAACCATATACTCAAGCATCTTTAGTGCAAGAAAACAAGCTCAAACTCAAGACTCAAGCAAGATTGTTGTTATACCTTTGTTTCTACAAACTGAAAAGCAACTACACTGGCCATATTGCCGTCTTTACAAAACAAAACAAAAAACCAACAAGTGCATCCAGAAAAAGACAACTCTTTTTAGCGAGGTTGGGGATACCTGGACACTGGTTTGGCAAGCAGCTCATCATATCTCCAGCTAGTAAACCTTCTTGAATCTTCATTTGGAGAGAAAAACCCTAAGAAGAACCCTACGAGACTCAATGCTTCAATGCATGTTAAACAGTGTCTAACCTAGAACACAACTTTTGAATCATATTGAACACAGTGTTCTTGCTATTGACGTTGAACCATTCAAAATTCATGACAAAGCTGTGCTGTGAAAAAGGTGTCTTATGTTTAATGAGCAAAATAATGAGGTGACATGAGCAAAATGATAGGGGCGTAGCCAGAGGGCCTGGGCCCCTCTCTTTGAAACCTAAAATAATGGAAACATTGGAAAAATTCCAAATATATTATATAGAAAATGCAACACAAATCCTGCCTTATTTCACATTGTCTCTATGGTTAACTGTTAGGATAGCCATTTCGATCAACAAAACCTGCAAACTGCAATTTCTGTATGGGAAAGAAAAGTTATTTCTGCCTATGCATTTGGTCAGGGATCTGGGATCCTGGGGAGGGGGGGGACTCTAAGGTAAAAATGCTAGGGGTGACAGTCGGAAAACTCGAATTTTGACCCTAAAAAATACCTGATGGGAAAAAATTTCCACCCTAAAAAGTACCCCTCAGTCTGAAAATACCCTAAAAAATACCAACAATTTTGACAGATTAAATTTTATTCTGGGCTGTTTATTTGATATACATCACATGTATCCTCTCGAGTTTCAAATACACTATCATTCTTTGAAATATTTTTGACCTGTCCCTTATTTTCGTGAGAACCCCCTAAAAAAGACCTATTTTTTCTTACCATGCCTTTTTGTTTTTTCGAACCCCTAACAAATACCAGATCGCCGATTTCAACCCCTAAAAAATAAGATGGTCACCCCTAGCATTCAAATATAGGGAGTCCCCCTCCGGGTCTGGGATACTTGATAAATTATGTTATTCTCAGGATTTGTATCTCTTACCTGTAGCTAGTATCTCAAATATTTTCAAGATGGAATGCCAGGTAGAAGGTGGGATTCAAGCCATGCTTATTTGATATCCCATGTAGATTCCATAATTTCCATCTATATTCCTAACTAATATTATGTGACATTTCATACAATCCCAGTACAATCACAACTTTTAAAGTTTGGACATTTAACCTGGGGTAACTAACTAGAGGAACTCAGTTGGGGTAAGTCAGGCAGTTTCTGATCTGTAAAAAAAACTGTGAATCCATGTGAATTTTCACAGCATTTTCTCCCTAGTTTCACAGGGTTTTTCACAGTTTTTTTTCACAGGTTTTTTCACAGGTTTTTTCACAGGTTTTTCACAGGTTTTTTCACAGGTTTTCACAGGTTTTTCACAGGTTTCAAACCTGTGAAAACGACCATCATCACAGGTTTCCAAAATTTACAAACCTGTGATTTTCCTGTGGTTTTCCTGTGAAAATCCTGTGATTTTTCACAGGAAAACCACAGGAAAATCACAGGTTTCTCTCCAGTAGTGCCCGGTGTGCCAGCATGCAAGGACATACTTTTTCGCGCGGAATAGATAATGAGGCTTCTTTCCGATCTCTTGTATTAAATTGTCCAAGCGAACATTTATTATCGTCTTCGAACTCGAAATCAAACAGTATGGTTGAGCCGCGTCCAAAACCGAGTTCTAAGAAGTGCCCATGCTTTGAAAAGGGAAATGCGAAACCAAAGCAAAGGCGCGCGCCGAGAAAACGACAAAGACAAATCGCTTTGGCTTTCAGACGATTCTTTATCCCCATCGAACTTGATGCAATTGGTGGATCTTCTGTCCGCTGTTCTTCGTCAGCATTCCTTGGATTGGGTTGATCGAACATGAGCCTTTGTCAGACAGAGCGAGTTGTGATTTCATGTTCTCCTGAAAGCTTAAAGATTTGTTTTTTTTTTTGGCTCCTTTCGCACGCTTTGAGACCCAAGGACTGCGGTTAAGCTTTTTTCGCTTCCCCATGATTGGGAATAGAGAATTTTCAGAAAAATCGCTTCTACACGACACTTATACACTAAACCAGAGAACAACAATGTGTGACAAAATATGGCGGACCATAACAGTCACCTAAATGTCCCGTATGTTACGCGAAAATGCTAATGATGTGTGCTGAACCGAGACATCACAATAGGATAAAGGATTATCACAGGTGACCCAGGACAATTGTTTGTGTACTACAACATCGAAGTATTGGCAGTAATATAGGATTTATATGGGGATTGTGGTAAGAGATGTTTGGACCTGGAATTTTTTAGGAAATTATCAATAAAAGTTACTGAAACTTACCATGTTGTTAGTTGTGGTTGTCCTTGATGCTCATGTGAAGTTTCACGGATTTATCTTCAATTCGCCCCCCATACAGAGAGAAAGACAAGGTGGGAGGCTGAAGCCAAAAATCGGCTCGATCGACCGATCGGCAGAACGCACTTCGAGACGGATTTTTTCACAAAATTCGAATTCCACAACCAAACAAACACACCACGATCGTAGATATACATGTTACCGACGCAGCAAAATCAATAAATATCCTGCAGTTACGTACGCGAAGGTAGCAGACCCCGTTAAACTCGCACGACCCCCTTTTCAACGGTCGTTAAAAATCCGCGGGACGCACAGGTTGGGTAACCAAAATGGCGGCCGTCAAACAACCAAAATGGCGGCCGTTACCAAAAAACTCCTCAAGGGGGAGGGGGACCTAGCGCAAACTCGCAGAGCGGGCTGCTCCCTAGGCCAAATTTGCTACAAATCCATTCTTCTCCGTAAAAAAAGTTAAATCCCTTTGTTCGGGAGGTAATGGATTTATTTTGAAGTCGCACAATCTGATTTGCATGAGTTTGCGCTAGGTCCCCCTCCCCTTGAGGAGTTTTTGGTAACGGCCGCCATTTTGGTTGTTTGACGGCCGCCATTTTGGTTAGCCAACCTGTGCGTCCCGCGGATTTTTAACGACCGTTGAAAAGGGGGTCGTGCGAGTTTAACGGGGTCTGCTACCTTCGCGTACGTAACTGCAGGATATTTATTGATTTTGCTGCGTCGGTAACATGTATATCTACGATCGTGGTGTGTTTGTTTGGTTGTGGAATTCGAATTTTGTGAAAAAATCCGTCTCGAAGTGCGTTCTGCCGATCGGTCGATCGAGCCGATTTTTGGCTTCAGCCTCCCACCTTGTCTCTCTCTCTGTATGGGGGGCGAATTGAAGATAAATCCGTGAAACTTCACATGAGCATCAAGGACAACCACAACTAACAACATGGTAAGTTTCAGTAACTTTTATTGATAATTTCCTAAAAAATTCCAGGTCCAAACATCTCTTACCACAATCCCCATATAAACCCTATATTACTGTCAATACTTCGATGTTGTAGTACACAAACAATTGTCCTGGGTCACCTGTGGGATTATCTCGCCTGTATTGAAAGACATATTTCTCGGGCATTTCTAGTTTTCTATACATTTCTCACGCTGCTTTTAAGATTTCAAGAATTTTTTTTCGAGAGAGTAAAGATCAGGCCTTGATGAGGAAGAACTGTGATTTTCGAAAATTTCGCAAATAGAAGGCCGCGAATGTATCCTGTAACCTTAAGTTGGAATTTTAACATATCGAAAGTGGTCTATTGCATTTGCGGCTTTTATTAACATTCTTCTTAGAACAGTCATGTAACAATGTATATGGGCTCTTCAATTCACGGGTTTCTGCAGAAAGTCCCTCTTCTTCTCTGCTTATATTTAGGAAATCAACTCCTTTCCTATAAATACATGTGCACTTCAGCCATGTCCCATTGAAGTTCCTTTATCCATGTTAGTTAAAGATCCTCCATCAATGTCCCATTAGTAAAATGGGTCTCCTCACCAATATCGGCCCTCCCATCCTTAGAAGAATAGGACATTTTGCATGATGATGTCATTTGACTAATTCAAACGGAATCCTTTTCAGTTTCCTTTTCTTATTCAGATCAACAAATTCCTTCATGAATAAAAACATAATAGCCTTAATTTTCTACACAATAAGCCGCCACGCAAAGGTTTCTGGTAGTTGTAGTCAACCACGTCTTCATCCAAATGTCCTATTGGTCCCTACATTCTTGTATATGGGTCCCTCATTCATAGTAGATGGGTCCTTAAGCCATGCTTCTTGATTGACTAGGTCCTTCATCTGTATTCTTACTGGAGCCTACATGCTTCCTTTGTCTCTTAGTATGAGTCCTTCATCCGTGCTCATCATCCATCATTATGTTAATATGTAGGCCCCTCATCCATATCATCATCATCACCCAACCCATATTCATCATCATCATCAAAATGGGACACAAGGTAATCATTTTCCTGAAGATGAGAGAAAACTGGATTCAGGACTGATTTTCTTTGAAAGTGAGATTAGCAATTTATGTTGACATTGAGAATCATCCACTTGCAGAAAAATGTACTGTGTGATTCCAGGAAAAAATCCACACCTCTCCAAGGAGGGGGGAGAGAGAGAGGGGGGTGAGATGTGACACCCTCTTCCCCCAGCCCTTTCCAGTAACATACAGTGTTTGTGTGGGAAATATAATGCTTATAGCTCCTCTTTCTCCACCACCACCCTTCTGTACTTTCCAAATCCTATTGTAGGTGAGGATTTTTTTCTGGAATTATCATGCATATTGGGAATCTATACTCCATATGGCAGAAAAAAGCATTCATTCATGACTGCCAGATTTGGTGTCTGCATTCAGATTTTGCTAGACAAAAAAAAAGACTGCATGATTTTGTTTTGCTGGGTGATAGAAGCTATCGGAAGACCTGGCCCTATAGCATTAATGCACCTCAGTGAAAACAATGGAAACACAAGAACAAGAATACAATAGAACAATGAGGTGTATCAAGCCAATAGTGTTAGATTGCTACTAGACACCCTGTTACCTCTTCTTGTTCTTCTTCATCATATTCCTCCTCTTCTTCCTCACTCTCGTCACCTCCCTGGTCTCCTGCCCTTGGGGGTTTCTCTTTCCCCTCTGCTTCTTCCTTGTCAGCAAATTTCTTTAATTTGCAAATGAAAAAAAATATTTAACATTCTGCTACTATCAGTAATAGCACCAAGACTATAAAATGGGGCATCTCCTCTCTGAATTAGAAGCTGGATTACCTCAAGTTGTTCAAGTCTTGAAGTGATATCCTCTGATTTCTTTCTTTTGGGTACAGAAGGCAGAATAACTGGTGCTAGCAAAAAAAAAACAATTTTAACACAAACTATTTGATAAGTTCATATGGTTCATAGATGTAATTGGCATTACAGTAAAAACCCGCATAAAAGAACAAGTGGATTAAGAACACTCAGGCTGAAATTTGGCCAAAAAGGTACCTTATACATAAGAACACATGCAGCCTGAAAAATGAAAATTGTTCTTGTATAAAAAGATGGCTGCTAGTTAGATTTGAGGACAGTAACCTACTGTGGTAGAGTACAGTAGATCAATAGACCATTGCACACAGATTTCTACAGCAGGTACTGTATGGGGATTTCCAGGGTGCATTTAGCCATGCAGCTTAATTTTTTCGGCCAATCATATTCTTTATTTGACTGTTGGTAGTGAATGCAGTATTTGATGTTAAGAAACAATTTTAAGAACACCTTAAGAACATTTTCTGGCTGATTTTGCAGAAAACACCCAATGTATAAGAACAAAATCAGCCTGAATCCCCAAAACACCTGTTCTTTTATGCGGGTTTTTACTGTATATAAGCTAATGTTCCATTGGTGACTCCATCCATAGTTGGGGGTGACACATTGACCAGATTATCTAGAATGAACCATGAAGATATCATAACTTACTGGCATGTGATTGTGACTTTCTTTTCTTTGCTCTTATTTTCAACTCAGATGGGAAGAACCTCCAGTCTGTTAGAGATGATTCACATTTTATTATGAGCTGTATTCATTCAAGATACTACAAGTACTATGAAAATAATGTAACTTAACCCATCCATAAACAATGATTCTGGCAGGTATAGCAATATAGCATAGTTGTATAGCAAAATGAGTGTGATTATAAGTTAATATTGTAAAGGAGCAGAGAAGAAAACGGGCCAGCTGATAATTGAAAATGATAATGATGATGAAATTCGGCTGTTGTTGATTACCAATAATGATGACAATCACGATGATGGTGCTGTCATGATAAAGATTATGATGGTGATGATTATAATTGTTATTATAAATACCTGGCTCCCAGTCAAGCGTTGGCTCATCATGTGGTTTCTCTCTATACTTATCAGAATACCTCTCAATATCTGCAAAGAAAAGTAAGGCACTATAAATGTAAACATTTTTGTTTATACTTTAACTGGAATAAACTGTTGCTATACCTTTCTTGGCAACATCAGGTTTTAAGAAGTAAGGTGACTCTTGCATGAAAGCCCTAAACTCCTGCTTTAGAGCCAATAGATAATCATCTGCTTGAGAGTTTCTCAGCGGCAGTGGCTTCTTCTCTTGAGGCTGTGAACAATGCCAAGACAATGATCTATTACTGAGGGTTCATATTTTTTTAAACTCTGCAGGGATATATATCTTGACTGAGCACAGCATTTAATTGGATAAGATGCAGAATCCAGTTCGCATCCATTTAAACAGAGGTACATTGCTGTATAAAGGGTGGGGGACTAATCATATGCAACTAATTGCCCCCCTTTTTCAGAACTTCCTGGTATAGTCTCTATAACATTCACTCCCATTTTAATCGCATTTTTTTCTGGATCTGACACTGACTTTCCTTGATTTTATTTAAGCATTTTTTTTATTTGGGCAATCTAAACATAATAGTTTGAAGAAGGAGGGCTGTGGCTCCTCCTCCTGACAAAATATTTTCAACAACATTTGTGGCCAAATCAAGGCTCTGTCTGTGTAACACAACTGACGATCACAGATGATGTAAATCAATAGAGACAACAAAGAATTCCGAGTTTCACAACAGAACGAGCTAACAAAGAATACAAAAAATGGGGTCCCCCCATATAGTCCGGTCAAATTAGCCCGAAAAAACCCCGAACCTGGAAAAAATTGCAACATGGGAAATTTTTGGTACTAATTGTCAAAAACATATGTAGGTATAACATATCCAAATTTCGTAGAAATCCGGCAGGGGGAAGTTGGTTAAATTTTTGGTTTTACCGGCGACGTCAAGGGCGCCTTATGTTTTCAGCGGCACTTAGACACTGAAAACACAGAAACTGAGAGAATGTTTATAGACTGTACAGATGAAACCGGGAAAGATTTAACAAGGTTTTCCGGTTGAAACAAATAATTTCTGAGCGATGAGTTACGGCTATGAACAGTTTATTTCTTTTATTTCTTTTAGCGTATAATATTCGAACTTTAGTGTATCACCACGCGGGAAATACAAGGATCATATGGGATTTGTCAAAACGCACGATTATTTAGTTATTATTTTGCAGAATTGGTTATAAACAAACACACAATTCACATATGCAATCACATTATACAGTAGAAGTAAATTGCTCGATATCTCGTTCAATATCACACCGAGTTACGGCCCTACAGTCTATAGCCCTCAATTCGAATTGTTCGCTTTCATTGTCGAAGTGCCACTGAAAACAACGGGCTTTCCTTCGTGCAGACGGAAAACCCCAAATTTAACCAACTTCCCCCGAACGGATTTTCACAAAATTTGGACACGTATTTCTCACATATGTTCCTGAGAATTTGCTGTATAAAAATCCCATGTTGCAATTTTTTCCAGGTTAAACGCTTAATTGACCGGACTAATAGCCCTCTTTTGATCGGTCCATGTGACAAATCATGATCTAAAATCTAGTTTAAAAACTCACGGGGTATAATGGCGGGGGCTGTTGTATAGTAGTAGGTAGTGCTTCTCCTCGCCCAAATCCTATAGCACCGATATCAAACGTGAACCCTCGACCTCTCCCTCTACCACGACCACCGCGGCCCGCCATCTTGGATTCGCTCACCACAGCTCACCCGTCGTGAGATTGGAAGAATCGCCACAGGCATCCCAAGGCATTCATATAGCTTGACTCATGCCTTGAAAATACGCTCCGAAAAATTACAGCCATTTTAAAATCTTGGAAAATTGTGAAGAACGTTAGTTAGCATAATATAAGAAAAATGCAGAATATGCTGTTCCCTTGTTATGATGTGAATAGAAGCAACTGAAAAGATAACAATTTTGGTCTCCCTGTGTTAAGGCCCCATTCCTTCTCATCGCGCAAAGCCAGAAAAACAACAAGATGGAATGGCGGGCGAAGAGTTCCTCGCGAACCTCAGCCAGCGAAATGCAGAGAAAAGAGGCCTCTGCTAGCAGGGAAGCGAAGACCAGCGAAATGCAGAGAAAAGAGGCCTCTGCTAGCAGGGAAGCGAAGACCAGCGAAATGCAGAGAAAAGAGGCCTCTGCTAGCAGGGAAGGCGAAGAGAAGCCGACTGTTTTGGTCACAGGTACTTTTTAGCTACTAAGTTATGTTTTATCAAAAACATTAACTAGCAGAATAATCCTTTATCGATACTGCCCACATTATTACTAGCTTGTGTTCAAATATAAAAAAAAAGTACAAGAACTGTCAGATTTTGTTTTCTTCGTGAAAAACATTCCGCCGGTGACCGCACGAGAATTCGAGCTTTGACCTTTTTATTTCTTTGCTTTTGTTTACAAAATAACCCTATTCTAAAAGATATCATTACCTATTATCAAGAAACATAGGGAAAATATGATATTTATTTCAACATTTCGTATGTAACGACTAGGTAACTTATCTCCTCGAATATCTTTCTTTCTCGTTTTGGTACCGTCTTGGTGCTGGTACTAAAAACTATCTGCGTGTCGTTTCCAGGTTTTGGGCCGTTCGGAGATATCAAGGAGAACTCTAGCATGGTAGCAGTAAATGTGAGGCTATAAATTATTGTTGGACTAAATATATAGTGCCTCTATTTTCTTATGAATTTTTTATGTAATCACTCCTATATTATTTTATTCAGAAATGAAATGTGCTTTTGTTGAAATATTATGCACCAGTCAATTGACAACCCCCAACCCCCCCCCCCCCCCCCTTTCGCGCATTACCGGGGCATTCACCTTTTGGCAAGTGGAAGGCAATGAGCACCTCTGTTTGCAGGTACAATCTGAGAGGTGAATGCACCATCCCCAGGGTAACAATTAAGAGTGAATGCGCTCCTTGCCCAACAAATTTAGTAAAATAACACAAAGGATTTTTACTAACTGAAAAGAGTCATGTCAATGGTACCCAGTTTTCAATGCAGCCACCACCGATCGCAAAGCGCAATAAAACCATATTTTTCTACTTAATGCATGTACTTTCGCTAGTGTAGATTAGAATTTAATACATGTAATTCAAGTAACAAAAATCTGTATTTGTCGTGTCTTTTGTGAAGTAAGGGGCTGTTCATATGGAGGTGAGACAGCCCGGAAAGCGGGCTGGTTTCTGTTGTGTTGTGTCCTGGGGAAGAGTGACTCCCCGCTCGATGTACTGTGTGGAAGCCGTGAAAGAAAGTGCATCTCCTGACCAACAGGGCAGTAATGTAGTGTGAATTCTGTACGAAAGCGCTGCTAGTACCCCGCTAATGCGCAAATGGGGGAGTGAAGGGCTTTCAATTGACTGGTGCATTATTTTCTGTTGTGTTTTTCCAGGAAAGATCCAGACCCCCAACTTGAATTTGGAATATAAAATTCCAGGGGGTAGGATCAATTATTTTGATAAATCCCTTACGTTGGGTAAATCGCTGCATTCGGTTGTGGATCTTTTCTGGAATGAAACACAAGTTTTTATTTCTTTAGACAAAGGAGGCAGGATCCCTAATGAGGGGTGGCGAATGGTCAATGCGAGAATTCCGAGAACGCGAGAACGCCGCTTTCAATATCCGAGATTGAGAACTCGATTTGAGGTTCGCCATATAAACACAACAAACTGGAAAATCCGAGATCCGAGACGACCTGAAAAAAAATCCGAGATCCGAGAACGCCTAAAATTTTGCGAGAAAACAATTTTTTTGAAGGACCATTCGCCATCCCTCTAATGGAAAATTTTAACAGAAATGGCCCATTCATGAGAATCAAACAAGCTGTAATACATGAGATTGGAATTTTCCAATTTGTGCTTGGGAAAGGCATTTTCCCTATGGATCTGATGAGAATTCCCTAATCATGGAAAAGCTAAAGACATCATTTCCTAAACCAGGGAATTGCTATTGCCTGAATTTCAGCCTACCCTTCACTCTCGACCATACATATCTCAACCATACATATCTATAATTGGGAAAAGCAAAATTAAGCTTTTCCTAATCTCAGTTTCAAAGATTTTAAGCCCATGCATGGGAAAACTGGCCTTTGCCACTTTTAGTTCCCATATATGGGTTTATTTCTGCAGATGAAAGATGCCATATGCTTTATATAGGTTGATTTTAACCTGACTTTGCTCCATATTTTACTACCAGCTGCTAAAAACATCAGACAATATCAAGAACAAAGTAAATCTTGTAACAGAGGAGATTCCAGTAATATATGATTATGTTCACAAGAATGTACCTCATCTGTGGGAAAAATACAAGCCAAAGGCAAGTAATCAGGGTTGAACTCATCATCTGATAAGTTGGAGTTACCATACTGGAGAGTATCCATGTTGCCTGACGAAGTCCTACCCAGCAGGGAACCATGGCAACTGGGCAACAGCTCCCCACCCTCAGGGGTACCTATCACACCGATTGCTTAGTAGAATATACTTACCGAGAGTTCTCCCATTTGGCAGGGTGGGAGGGAGCTGGCAACAAATTAATACTCTAGCGAAGCAATAGAACTGCCACTAGAATTGCTGCCTGTGCCAGGAACCTTTGGGGTCGCCTGCCTTTCTGTGACAGGGAATTTCTGCAGAAACCCATCCATGGTAAAAGTTGAATTTCAAGTGGTAGAATTCTGAAAATGTCCCATGCATGTGCCTTGAGAACTCCAGCTTTTCCCATAGATGGGTTTCTACAAAAAATTTCCTGTGTTCAGGGGCCAGCATCTCAGTCCAAGGGACATGCAAAATTGACTCCTATAATTTTTTTATTCAGACACATACAGTAAAAACCTGCATAAAAGAACAAGTGGTTTAAGAACACTCAGGCTGAAATTTGGTCAAAAAGTTACCTTATACATAAGAACACATCAACCTGGAAAATGAAAATTGTTCTTGTATAAAACAATTGCTGCCAGTTAGATTCGAGTACAGTAACCCACTGTGTAGTAGAGTACCAAGGAGAACAATATAATGTGCTAGACCATGCACACACATAGTTCTACAGCAGGAATTCCAGGGTACATTGAGCAATTGTTTTTTAGACTTGACTAATTGTTGTTACTAAATGACTGTCACCTTTCTACCAATCACATATTTCTTTATTTGACTGTTGGTAGTGTATGCAGTATTTGATGTTAAGAAAAAACTTTAAGAACACCTTAAGAACATTTTAAGGCTCATTTTGCAGAAGACACCCAATATACAAGAACAAAATCAGCCTGATTCCCCAAAACACCTGTTCTTTTATGCAGGTTTTTACTGTATTATACTAGTATGTTCCTTAACTGTTAACCCCCAGAGGACAAGTTCCAATTGCTATTGACAGGACTGCTTAGCATTACTAAACACAATATTGTTAAAACTATTGTATTATACAGCTGTGCGTGCATGTTGGTGTCCACTCCAACACAGATACAGTTGTGTTAGAATCCTGTGCACATAATGAGGGTTATCAGAGAGTTAAGGACATCAATGGAAGTTTGCATCAAACTGAGTGCTGTGTGCCTGGTGAGTTAGACAATGATTATTTGGAGCTCATGGGTTCTTTCATGACAGAAAAACCCTCCTGTCAATTTTAACATCGGCCTCATACAAAACAAAACAAATTTTCCCACAGAAAAGTTTTGTCATCCACTTGCACACACACGCAAGCATTACCACAAAGGGAGTGGGTGTTCAGCCAATCAGAAACTTACCTTTACAAACACTGAGCTAATTCAATTGGTTATTTATACTCAGTGGAATTCAGTATTCATATTATCTCAGTGTTTTCTGCATTGTTGCAGGTGCACCAGGTATTATCAAAACACCCTTAGATCTTAGTCAAATTTTAACAGAAGCGAAGAAGTCTGGATGTCCTTGTGAAATAACACTATCAGAGGATGCTGGCAGGTGAATATATCTTCAAGTATTTATTGCATTTCTTAATACTTTATGCACTTGACTCAGTGGTTTTCTCATGCTTCTCTTCTTTTTTGTGTGACTTAAATTTTGCATTGGGCTGAAAAATGTATTTGTAAAAAATCTCTTGTTGAGTTATAAACTTTTGTATGGTGATTAAATTTCATGACACCAAAGTTCATGAAACATTTCAGTTTGACACATAAGCTTGGATATTCCAAGTTTCAGTAGCCATCCAAAGCATGCAGAATTGGATATCCACCTATTTGGCGAATACTAAATCTGGCTATGATAAACTCTAACTGGTACTGGAATTAATATTTAGTGGCCACAATGAACCCTTAAAAAACTAATAATATCATGAACAAATATTATCATTGATACTGTAGGTGTCCTAACAACCACATTTTTTATTTGTAGATATCTATGTGATTTCACATACTACATGTCATTACATCATGGTGACAAACCTGCCATATTTGTGCATGTCCCACCCATAGAGGGTCCTTATAGTCGTAAACAGTTAGGTGACACTTTAACAATTTTGGTAGATGCAATGATCAAACAGATTGACTTGGCATAATTTGGGACTTTCTGGGTTTCTTGCTGGTTTTCAACAAAACCAGTCCCCTCTACTTACTATCATGTACATGTAACTCAGTCAATGATGCCCTCCCTGACTCTAACCTTTGAAAGCTGACACCACCAACTAGTGATTACAACATTGAAAGGATTGTGAGTGCACACACAAATTTTGAAATGATTGTGAAAAAATCAAACAAAAACAAGTTTTTTTTTGGCAAAAAACTTATATGAATCACTTGAGTAATTATGTCGCCTCAGGCTCTGTGATTATCGGTGATTATCTGTGACTATTTGCCAATAATCATCTCACCTTCGGCAACTAATTGTTTTAACAGCGAGGAATTCAAATAAGATTTAAAAAGTTAAAATGGCCACATAATTCTTTTTACCAGATCTTGAGTCAAAATACCTCATCAGTATGGAATGTTTGGTGTGAGCATGCAAACGCCTCTTTGCAAGAGTCTTTCGGTGAGAGCTAAGTGGTGTCAGCTTTCACAGGCTACCTGGACACCAGAAATCTGGCAAAATCTGGTTGGAATACAGTAAAAATGAGAAGAAGAAAAGAACAATACAAGTTGCTAGCAGGTCTCATGGTATACTAACAGTGAAGGAATCAGGAATAAATAATGTAACTAATAATATATTACAATTTAGGAAATTTTATCTTCTGCCAAAATTATTAGTGTAGATATCAGAATTACTGGGGAAAAGGGTGTTTGAGATAGTAATTTGCATTATGAATATTTCCAGATTTTGGACTCTTTGAAGGATTTTAAATAATGTAGGTAAAATGAACAGAAAACTGTTGAAAAAGTATTTGCAATTTTAACAGGTTTCAGAAAACTGCAGTAAAAGTACCTGGATGACATTGCCAAAACTGACAAAAATGTTTGGAGTAGGATGTTAGTAGGAAATGCAACTACTGGGCAACAAACATGGGGCAATGTAAATAATATTTAACAATGAAAACTCATAACAGGAAAGTAATATTAATAGGACAACTGCACTCTCTAAATTTGATTAACAAGTTGAAACTCTTGGAGGTACACAGAGACATTTGTCATTCTCTAGAAGCTGAGGTGTGCTCTACAAAAAAGAAGCGTTAAGTTAGTATTACTGGGAAATATGTATTTTGTACATCTCATATGAATCTACTTCTGTGACCTGAGTGGCATATTTCAATAAAAATAAAGGCGCTTGGAGAAATATTGTTCTTGCCACTCGAAAATAAAACTCATATCTTCTTGCCACCTTGTAATATCCTCATGTCTAATGCCGTGAGGTAGCCCCCTACAGTATACCCTAGAAAAAATATGTGAAATATACAACAGACTGGTAGATGACAGTGAGTTTAAGAAAGCCCTGTCAAACTTCCTGACATTGAAGATTTTTTAGTATTGTATTTAAAATTTTGATTTTATGAATTGTATTATAGAGCAGATTTCAGATGACCGTCGTGAAAGTAAAAGCAATTGTGCAATCACTAGCCAATCACAAACAAGAGTAATTATACTTACTGTTGAATGGTTTCCAGCCCAGCCAATCAGGAGCCAAACTAATTGGCTAGTAATTCCTTGCTTGTAATCAGTTCTCAATTTGATTGGTTGATAGAAATAAGCAACCAATGTGAAAGCAAACCAATCGCAAACGCAATTGAATTACGAAAGTCATCGGAAATCCGCTCTATTAAAATAGAGCTTATTATATCATTGGCCAAGTATTTGTTTTCAACATTTTGTGTCAAATTTTGAGGGTAGGTAACACAATTTTTAAGGGTAACATCTTAGAGACTTCTTTAACATGCGCTGTAGATCTTTTATAATCTTACAACAATATGAACACAACTTTAAGCTCTGTATACAGGACAAACTCAATCAGACAAATAAAAAATGTGTTATAGCAGAAAACATCTATTCCTCTTGCAAGGAAGTGAGCTGACCCCTCTCATAACAGATTTCCATTTCCTTCTTCGGGGAGGTGTGGCTATTTCTCTGAATACAATCTTTTTGGTACAATATTTAAATGTTCAAAAGTTCATGGTTATTATTTTGAAATATCCAACCGAGTCGGTCCAAGATGAATAAATTAGTGCTCTTGATAAAGGAAGGCAAAATTGTAAACAAAATCAACTCTTCACAAACCCATACCTGTTAATCCAACTCAGAAGTGGAGAAGATCTAAAAGGTCATTGGCTCCCTGATACACCTAATTCCTTTTTATTGTTTGAAATCTTGTCCTATTTTGTGTTTCCATTGTTTTGCTTAAATAGTGTTAGATTTTGCAATAGTTGCTTATACATGACTCACCCAAATTCATTAAAAATCTTGAGTCAGGTGAATATAGAACATGTATGAGAAACTATACACTGGGGGGAGGGGGGACACTTCCATATTTTTTGGACAGGATGATCACTGTATTTTTTATGGGTTAAATCACAGGTTTTGGTCTCTTTTAGGGCTCTAACAACTACAAACCTTCAAGAAAGAGAGGGAGAGTACTTGTTGACAATCAAAGGCAACTTGAAAATTCTCTTTTAGAGTAAAAAGTATTTGAGCAAAGCCCTTTTTGGTATCTTTTAAGGGTTTCCCAACTATCATCCCTGACCAAAAAAAGCCCCTCCCCCCAGAATATACATTTGTGCCAATGTGGGTGAAAAACAATGTAAGAATTATTTTAAATATATTATATGCAGGTGAGTGGATTCAAAATCTTATGACACTTTCGAGTTGACGGCTCCTTGAATCCAGAGCTCCCCAGCTCGTCTGCTCGCAGTGGAGTGCTCTGAGGACATCCATGTGAGGTCCTTCGCTGATTGGCTGATTTTGAACATTGGGGCATGCACAGAAAGGTGTTTCTCTCAGTGGCTCTGTATCAAATCTGGTGCATGCGTCAATGGCTGTCACCAGAGCTTCCCCTGCTAGGTGCCCGAGCCAGGGAGCCCTTGGTTCGAGAATGATTGATGGCTATGCTCTAGATTGAGGGTACAAACTTCCAAGACAAAATCCACTCTTGACAAACGACACTGTTTACTCAGCTTTATCCTTGACTTCTTCCTCGTCCCTTTGTCGCATGAGCAGGACAATGTTCAAAATCAAGCAACCCATTGCAAATGACCCTGGAATAAACTTGAAAGCAGGATCGCCTAGCATAATAAGCATGTGTAACGTCACACCCATAACACCCATGCCAACAGCGCTTGCTAGAATCTTCACTGGCTTGGTACCAACAAGTGTTAAAACTCCAACTAGGCCCTCTATGATGCCATATACTCGCATAAGCTTCATAGGATCCACTTTGTACTTGAAATATCTTGTCAAAGGGTTCACTTTTGCAAACCGTGCAAACTCTCTTTGCTAGAAACAGAATTAAAAATTAAAAGGGCTAGTGAATGCAGTTGTCCCGTAGTTTAAATGGTGCGGGCATGGAGTTGTTGACATTTCTACATGTTTACTTTTTCCCTCTGACACCTCCGCCAAGGGGCCAATTTTAAAAAAATGTTTTATTACAATAGCTTCGTAACTTTCATTTCAAAACATCCGATTCTTTTAGGATAATCCGAGGATCAAAGAAACAAGTTTGCATGAGAAACTAGTCGCTTGCCTTTGCCTACTCGAACAAAGACCGAATTTGGCGCCATTTTTGCTTTGACCTTTTCACCAGGTTTTCAAAACAGTAGATAGGAGAAAACATTAAAACTTTCGAATCGATGTCTGAGGATGGCGCGATAACTGCACTATATAGGATTACTGATATTTAGATTTAGATAATATCATTATATTAGAGTCTATTAGATGTATAGTAGATTCTATCTTACCTTGTCCTCCCTTCCTATGCTGGACCCCTCGATATCGTGATATTATCAGATATTATCTTATTAGAATCTATTAGATATCTATTTAGGTATCCTCTCTTCCTATGCTGGACCCCACGATATTGCGATATTATCAGATATTATCACCTTAGATTCTAATAGATGTCTAACTAGATTACCTCCCTCCTATGCTGGACCCCAAGATATTGAGATATTATCAGATATTATCATCTTAGATTCTAGTAGATATCTAACTAGATTACCTCCCTTCCTGTGCTTGACCCCACGATATTGTGATATTATCAGATATTATCATCTTAGATTCTAATAGATATCTAACTAGATTACCTCCCTCCTATGCTGGACCCCAAGATATTGAGATATTATCAGATATTATCATCTTAGATTCTAGTAGATATCTAACTAGATTACCTCCCTCCTATGCTGGACCCCAAGATATTGAGATATTATCAGATATTATCATCTTAGATTCTAGTAGATATCTAACTAGATTACCTCCCTTCCTATGCTGGACCCCACGATATTGCGATATTATCAGATATTATTATCTTAGAATCTATTAGATATCTATTTAGGTATCCTCTCTTCCTATGCTGGACCCACGATATTGCGATATTATCAGATATTATCATCTTAGATTCTAATAGACATCTAACTAGATTACCTCCCTTCCTATGCTGGACCCCACGATATTGCGATATTATCAGATATTATCATCTTAGATTCTAATAGATATCTAGCTAGATTACCTCCCTCCTATGCTGGACCCCAAGATATTGAGATATTATCAGATATTATCTTATTAGAATCTATTAGATATCTATTTAGATACCCTCCTTTCCTACGCTGAACCCCACGATATTGCGATATTATCTGATATTATCATCTTAGAATCTATTA
This sequence comes from Scolanthus callimorphus, assembly GCA_033964015.1. NCBI lineage: Eukaryota > Metazoa > Cnidaria > Anthozoa > Actiniaria > Edwardsiidae > Scolanthus > Scolanthus callimorphus. Next base: position 19,677,268 of record CM066924.1, read on the forward strand.
GATAGCTATTTAGGTATCCTCTCTTCCTCTGCTGGACCCCACGATATTGCGATATTATCAGATATTATCATCTTAGATTCTAATAGATGTCTAACTAGATTACCTCCCTTCCTATGCTGTACCTCACGATATTGCGATATTATCAGATATTATCATCTTAGATTCTAATAGACATCTAACTAGATTACCTCCCTTCCTATGCTGGACCCCACGACATTGCGATATTATCAAATATTATCACCTTAGATTCTAATAGATATCTAGCTAGATTACCTCCCTTCCTGTGCTGGACCCCACGATATTGTGATATTATCAGATATTATCTTATTAGAATCTATTAGATATCTATTTAGATACCCTCCTTTCCTACGCTGAACCCCACGATATTGCGATATTATCTGATATTATGTTATTAGAATCTACTAGATATCTATTTAGATAACCTCCCTTCTCTATATTGGATGCCAAGATATTGTCATATTAACAGATGTTATTTTAACAACAACTATAGAACGAAGCAATGTGGAAATGTGGGACCTATGGAAATAAAACCTTTGTAGAACGAAGCAATGTGGAAATGAGGGCCCTATTAAATTAAACATTGTAAATCGAAGCAATGTTAATGAGTGACCAATTGGGAATAAAGCATTTGTAGAACGAAGCAATCTGGAAATGAGGGACCAATTGGGAAGTAAGCATTTTGTAGAACGAAGCAATGTGGAAATGAGGGACCAAGTGGGAATAAAGCATTTGCAGAACGAAGCAATCTGGAAATGAGGGACCAATTGGGAAGTAAGCATTTGTAGAACGAAGCAATGTGGAAATGAGGGACAAATGGAAATTAAACATTTGTAGAACGAAGCAATGCTGAAATGAGTGACCAATTGGGAATAAAGCATTTGTAGAACGAAGCAATGGGGAAATGAGGGACTTATGGAAATAAAACATTTGTAGAACGAAGCAATGTGGGCAAGAGGGACCCATGGGAATTAAACATTTGTAGAACGAAGCAATGTTGAAATGAGTGACCAATTGGGAATAAAGCATTTGTAGAACGAAGCAATGTGGAAGTGAGGGACCCATTGGAATTAAACATTTGTAGAACGAAGCAATGTTGAAATGAGTGACCAATTGGGAATAAAGCATTTGTAGAACGAAGCAATGTGGAAGTGAGGGACCCATTGGAATTAAACATTTGTAGAACGAAGCAATGTGGAAGTGAGGGACCCTTGGGAATTAAACATTTGTAGAACGAAGCAATGTGGAAGTGAGGGACTGATGGAAATTAAACATTTGTAGAACGAAGCAATGTGGAAGTGAGGGACCCATGGGAATTAAACATTTGTAGAACGAAGCAATGTGGAAGTGAGGGACCCTTGGGAATTAAACATTTGTAGAACGAAGCAATGTGGAAGTGAGGGACCGATGGAAATTAAACATTTGTAGAACGAAGCAATGTGGAAGTGAGGGACCCATGGGAATTAAACATTTGTAGAACGAAGCAATGTGGGCATGAGGGACCAATTGGGAATAAAGCATTTGTAGAACGAAGCAATGTGGAAGTGAGGGACCTATGAAAATTAAACATTTGTACAACGAAGCAATGTGGAAGTGAGGGACCCATGGGAATTAAACATTTGTAGAACGAAGCAATGTGGACACGAGGGACCAATTCGGAATAAAGCATTTGTAGAACGAAGCAGCAATGTGGCAGTTTATCTGCATTGCGACGGTCAATACATTGTTGATCTTTTGACAAGTAGCTAACGTCATTCCTAAATGGAGGAATGCTCACCATGAATAATTTAACGATATTTTTGATAATATTACTTCAAATTGACCTAAAAACATTCAAAATATTTGAACTATCAAGACTACTAGTCAGGATAAGGGTTAATACGTCGTTTTAGTATATTTTTATAGTATATGCCTCGTTCTATTAAAGATTAATACTATTAAGGTACGTAATCAATAAAACGAGCTGTCCGAACCAGCGAATTCACTCATAGCGTAGTGGTTAGGGTTTGGGTATAGTAGCTGGAAAGTTACAGGTTCGAACCCTGATGATTTTCATAATTCTTTTTTTCATTTCTGTAGGTGAGCGCTTTTTTAGAAAAAAATTCTAAGTGCCAGTGAGCATTCCTCGATTTAGGCGTGTGTGTTTTTTTAATATGTCTTTGCTGGTGGATCACGTGACCAAAGTTAAGTTATTTATATATTCATAACATCGATGAACCGCCCAAATATGGTAAACTCCAATGTTTGTCTTCTGCATATTACATATTTAGCCTGTTCTGTCATATATCTGTCATTTGTGGGAAACTCGTAAAAAGTTTGCAATAGTATATCTTTTCTTCGGTTCTCGTCGACTAAATCTCAGACGATGTTATTCTCAATTTCGCAGTGATAATGGTGTTGGATATCTACTAATTTCAGGAACCAATCACTGGAACGCGCGAAAAACGGGCCTCTCGCCTGATTCTACCTATTGTTTATTCTGGATACCACAAATCAGTCTATAGGTACACTAAATTCGATGACATTTGATTGTAATCTGACTTATGTACAGCCATTCTTGAAAGCACGATATATGGGTCTTTTTAATACTTCACATTGATAAGTCAAATTTTCTCCCAAATACTGTGCCTTCAAGAAATGCTGTAAAGCAGCGAGTTTTCACTCAACGTAGTTAAAAACTTAGTGTAGTGATCAACGAATGATAGTCATTGATCAATCTGTATAACCCGTTGCTAGGCGCTGTATCGATGGCAACAGACTAAGACGCAAAGTTGAGGAAAAATGCGCTTTTAATTTCTATTTTTAGCAAAATTGGCCGTGTTTGAGACTTATTATCGGACAAACTGGCATACATATGAGCGCACATTTTACGTGGGAATCATTGACAGGTATATCAGTCTATAGCTACACTAAATTTGATGTCATTTGAGTGTAATCTGACTGATTTACAGCTATTCTTGAAAGTATGCTATATGGGTCTTTTTGGTACCTCACTTTGACAAGTCAAATTTTTAACCAAATACAGCGCCTTCAAGAAATGCTGTAAAGCAGCGAGTTTTCACTCAACCTAGCTTAAACTTAGTGTAGTGACCAACGAATGGTAGTCATTGATCAAATTGTATCACCCGTTGCTAGGCGCAGTATCGATGGCAACAGACTAAGACACAAAGTTGAGGAAAAATGCGCTTTTAATTTCGAATTTTTAGCAAAATTGGCCAAGTCCGGGACTTATTATTCGACAAACTGGCATACATATGAGCGCAACTTTTACGGGGGAATCATTGACAGGTATTAGTCTATAGGTACACTAAATTTGATGGAGTTTCAGTGTAATCGGACTTATTTACAGCCATACTTGAAAACACGATATATGGGTCTTTTTAATATATCACATTGACCAAATACTATGCCTTTAAGAAATGCTGTAAAGCAGCGAGTTTTCGCTCAACGTAGCTTAAACTTAGTGTAGTGATCAACTAATGGTAGTCATTGTTCAAATTGTATCACCCGTTGCTAGGGGCTGTATCTATGGCAACAGACAGACTAAAAGTCGAGGAAAACGTTCTTTTTATTTCGAACTTTTCGCAAAATTGGCCATATTTTGAAGTAGTGTTCGGACAAACTAGCATAATATGAGCACAAGTTTTACGTAGGGATCATTTGCCGGTTATTTGTCTTTACGACCACCAAATTTGATGGAGTTTCAGTGTAATCTGACTGATCTAAAGTCATTCTTGAAAGCATGATATATGGGTCTTTTTAGCACTTCACATTGACAAGTCAAATTTTCACCCAAATCTTCAAGAAATGCTGTAAAGCAGCAAGTTTTCACTCAACGTAGTTCAAACTTAGTGTAGTGATCAACAAATGATAGTCATTGATCAATCTGTATAACCCATTGCTAGGCGCTGTATCTATGGCAACAGACAGAGACTCAAAATCGAGGAAAACCGTTCTTTTTATTCCGAAATTTTCGCAAAATTGGCCGTGTTCGGGACTTATTATCGGACAAACTGGCTTACATATGAGCGCACATTTTACGGGGGAATCATTGACAGGTATTAATCTATAGATACACTACATTTGATGGAGTTTCAGTGTAATCTGACTGATCTAAAGTCATTCTTGAAAGCATGATATATGGGTCTTTTTAGCACTTCACATTGACAAGTCAAATTTTTACTCAAATACCGCGCCTTCAAGAAATGCTGTAAAGCAGCGAGTTTTCACTCAACGTAGCTCATACTTAATGTAATGATCAACGAATGGTAGTAATTGATCAGTTTGTATCACCCGTTTCTAGGCGCTGTATCGATGACAACAGACAAAGACGCAAAGTTGAGGAAAAACTCGCTTTTAATTTCGAATTTTTGGCAAAATTGGCTGTGTTCGGGACTTATTATCTGACAAACTGGCATACATATGAGCGCACATTTTACGGAGGAATCATTGACAGGTATTGGTCTATAGGTACACTAAATTTGATGGAGTTTCTGTGTAATAGGACTTATTTACAGCCATACTTGAAAGCACGATACATGGGTCTTTTTAATACTTCACATTGACAAGTCAAATTTTCACCCAAATACCATGCCCTCAAGAAATGCTGTAAGCAGCGAGTTTTCACTCAACCTAGCTTAAACTTAGCGTAGTGATCAACGGAGGATAGTCAATAATCAATTTGTATCAATCGTTGCTAGGCGCTGTATTTATGGCAAACAGGCAGAGACTCAAAATCGAGGAAAAACGCTCTTTATATTTAATCGAAAGTTTAGCAAAATTGGCCGTATTTTGAACTAATTCTCGGACAAACTGGCATACATATGAGTACAAATTTTATGTAGGGATCATTGGCCGGTTATTTGTCTTTGCGACCACCAAATTTGATAGTGGTTCAGTGTAATCTGACTGATCTACAGTCACTCTTGAAAGCAGGATATATGGGTCTTTTTAATACTTCACATTGTCCAAGTCAAATTTTTACCCAAATACCGCACCTTCAAGAAATGCTGTAAAGCAGCGAGTTTTCACTCAACGTAGCTCAAACTTATTGTAGTAATTAACGAATAATAGTCATTGATCAATCTTTATCATCCGTTTCTAGGCGCTGTATCTATGGCAACATACAGAGACTCAAAATAGGGGAAAAGTGCGCTTTTAATTTCGAATTTTTAGCAAAATTGGCCGTGTTTGGGACTTATTATCGGACAAACTGGCATACATATGAGCACACATTTTACGAAGAGATCATTGACAGGTATCAGTCTATAGGTAAACTAAATTTGATGTCATTTAAGTGTAATCTGACTGATTTACAGATTGAAAGCATGATTATATATTGGTCTTTTTGATACTTCACATTGAAAAGTCAACCCTTACAACCTATGATATTATCGAATAACTATCTGATAATATCTGTCTTAAATCAAGTATCTGATAAACATATGATAATAGATAATAGATCATTATCAAGTAAGTATCGGATAAACGAAAACTACCGGTTGCAAGGTTAAAATATCCGATAAATATCAGTTACTAGATTTCCATTCATCTTGATAGTTCAACCCTCACAACCTATGATATTATCGAATAAATATCTGATAATATCTTCCTTAAATCAAGTATCTGATAAACATCCGAAAATAGACAAAAAGATAATTATCAAGTAAATATCCGATAAACGAAAACTATCAGTTGCAAGGTGAAAATATCCGATAAATATCAGTTACTAGATTTCCATTCATCTTGGTAGTTCAACCCTTACAGCCTATGATATTATCGAATAAATATCTGATAATATCTTCCTTAAATCAAGTATCTGATAAACATCCGAAAATAGACAAAAAGATAATTATCAAGTAAATATCCGATAAACGAAAACTATCAGTTGCAAGGTGAAAATATCCGATAAATATCAGTTACTAGATTTCCATTCATCTTGGTAGTTCAACCCTTACAGCCTATGATATTATCGAATAAATATCTGATAATATCTTCCTTAAATCAAGTATCTGATAAACATCCGATAATAGACAAAAAGATAATTATCAAGTAAATATCCGATAAACGATAACTATCAGTTGCAAGGTGAAAATATCCGATAAATATCAGTTACTAGATTTCCATTCATCTTTATACTTCAACCCTCACAACCTATGATATTATCGAATAAATATCTGATAATATCTTCCTTAAATCAAGTATCTGATAAACATCCAATAATAGACAAAAAGATAATTATCACGTAAATATCGGATAAACGAAAACTATCAGTTGCAAGATAAAAATATCCGATAAATATCAGTTACTAGATTTCCATTAATCTTTATAGTTCAACCCTCACAACCTATGATATTATCGAATAAATATCTGATAATATCTTCCTTAAATCAAGTATCTGATAAACATCCAATAATAGACAAAAAGATAATTATCACGTAAATATCGGATAAACGAAAACTATCAGTTGCAAGGTAAAAATATCCGATAAATATCAGTTACTAGATTTCCATTAATCTTTATAGTTCAACCCTCACAACCTATGATATTATCGAATAAATATCTGATAATATCTTCCTTAAATCAAGTATCTGATAAACAATCGATAATAGACAAAAAGATAATTATCAAGTAAATATCGGATAAACGAAAACTATCGGTTGCAAGGTGAAAATATCCGATAAATATCAGTTACTAGATTTCCATTCATCTTTATAGTTCAACCCTTACAACAATTGATATTATCGAATAAATATCTGATAATATCTTCCTTAAATCAAGTATCTGATAAACATCCGAAAATAGACAAAAAGATAATTATCAAGTAAATATCCGATAAACAATAACTATCAGTTGCAAGGTGAAAATATCCGATAAATATCAGTTACTAGATTTCCATTCATCTTGGTAGTTCAACCCTTACAGCCTATGATATTATCGAATAAATATCTGATAATATCTTCCTTAAATCAAGTATCTGATAAACATCCGATAATAGACAAAAAGATAATTATCAATTATATATCCGATAAACGATAACTATCAGTTGCAAGGTGAAAATATCCGATAAATATCAGTTACTAGATTTCCATTAATCTTTATAGTTCAACCCTCACAACCTATGATATTATCGAATAAATATCTGATAATATCTTCCTTAAATCAAGTATCTGATAAACATCCAATAATAGACAAAAAGATAATTATCACGTAAATATCGGATAAACGAAAACTATCAGTTGCAAGGTAAAAATATCCGATAAATATCAGTTACTAGATTTCCATTAATCTTTATAGTTGAACCCTCACAACCTATGATATTATCGAATAAATATCTGATAATATCTTCCTTAAATCAAGTATCTGATAAACAATCGATAATAGACAAAAAGATAATTATCAAGTAAATATCGGATAAACGAAAACTATCGGTTGCAAGGTGAAAATATCCGATAAATATCAGTTACTAGATTTCCATTCATCTTTATAGTTCAACCCTTACAGCAATTGATATTATCGAATAAATATCTGATAATATCTTCCTTAAATCAAGTATCTGATAAACATCCGATAATAGACAAAAAGATAATTATCAAGTAAATATCGGATAAACAATAACTATCAGTTGCAAGGTGAAAATATCCGATAAATATCAAATACTAGATTTCCATTAATCTTTATAGTTCAACCCTCACAACCTATGATATTATCGAATAAATATCTGATAATATCTTCCTTGAATCAAGTATCTGATAAACATCCGATAATAGACAAAAGATAATTATCAAGTAAATATCGGATAAACGAAAACTTTAGGATATCGCGCCTGTCTGCGATGTCTTAGATGAGAGAGAAAACTACCAATTCATTATTCTATAAAACGGAAACATGAAATTCAGTCGCATAGTATTTATAGATGTAAATCAATAAAGTTGCAATCCAGCTGAGTTGATCTCTGCTATAAACACATGAATGGCTTACCATAATCCTATGTGCATTTTTGTCGATCTGGTCGCTGAGTTTTACGATTGCTGCCAAGCAGAATATTATAACAATCAACCCAGTGATCAGTCGATGTAGTTTGAACATGATTTCGGTGGATATGAAAGCAAAATCAGCTAAAACAAGCTGTATTTAGAAAGATGTTTTGCTCGCACGTGTGTTCCTCGGAGATGTTGTCGATGCACATTGTCACGTGATGTCGGAAAACGTAAAAGGGACTGGACTGGAATGGGATGAAGGAGAGAAATGGAGAGAGATGGCGTTCTTCCTATGACTGTGAGATTGAAGAAAAATTATTTGCGTCAGTCAATTCTGTATGCTTCAGGTGGCTAGACCCGCTAAGAAAATAACACGAAAAAAAGCGATATCGCAAAGACGATGCACACAGTTTACAGTTTACCAAAAAATTATATTTTGTTTATTTCGTTTCATAAAAAGTGCGTGTGAATTATGCAATTGTTTTTTCTAAACAGGTACAAAAGCTCAATATGATAGTCCTGATTGCGCGGTTCGGGGGTTCCCTGCTAACAGAGGACTCTGGGACTCCTTTAGAAATCAAAAGCCGCTAAGAACACCATGGTCCATGTTTGATAGTAGACTGCTTGCAATCCCTTCTTTGGCGAACGTTGTGAAAACGAGCGCGTAAAAATTGCCAGAAGAGCACCGAAGGCGTTTCTCCCGTGCGGCGCGCTCTCGCTCCTAGCTCGGCACTCGCTCGTGCCTTCGGTACTTCAAGCCATCGGCGCTCGTTTTTTCACGCGCTCATTTTCACGGATGTTCGCCAAAGAAGGGACTGCAAGCATACTAGTTTGACAGCAGAGTATCAGCCAGGTTTACGGTAGCTAGCTCATACGTGCGTAGCCACTATACGTAGCCACCTTCACCCAAACTGAAAGTCTGTGAGAAGGTCATGCCCGGAAAAGCATATACATTAAAGTCTGTAGAGTGGGCGTGGAGTTCCAGAATTTTAGAAACAGATACACAGTACAGATATGGGCCGGAACGATCAAGAAAGGATTCGCGGAATTCTAAGAATAGTTCTTCAAGTTTGCCTTTACAGCTTCGCATCTAGAGGTACGCTCCGAGTTAGCTAGACTCCTGCTTAGATACAAATTGTGGTCTTGCTAGTGTTGCAATTTGTTGGATCCACGCTACTTCACTCTGCCTTGGATTTGTCAGTTTCCCTTTGTTCGTCTCTCTTAAGCAAGTACATGTTGCCTAGCAACAGCAACAGTATTACCGCTGGCGGCGTCGCGCTACCAAGGGGCTCACCAGCCATGGCGTGTGTATAAATCGCTCCCACCATAATTACTGCCAAAATGATGTCACATAGCAACCGGAAGGACCTTGGACCAATCAGGAGGAGAAAGGCACACGACACCTCGATGCAGCCAATCACCATCAAGTATTGAGAAGGGTCGACGTCATAGTCAAACCATAGCTTGAACGGGTGGATTTTGGCGTAGCCAACAAACTTATTTTTCTGCGGAATACAAAGGCAAAGAAATTGTTAGTGTGAACCAGGCATCCATTTATGATTATTGATGCAGGTCATTCACTAGACCATGTGGCATTCATGCCCTTCTCTGCAAGCAGAGGTAATGTTGTTCGCGAGCGAGCAGAGGTTTCTTTCTGTCAGTCTTTTATTATCAACTTGTAATGTTACTTGTAATGTTGTTCGCGGGTGTCTAGTATTAGGCGTGATTGTTTTATTTTGCAGCACATGCGAATACCTTTGCTACTAGTTGATAAAAGACTGACAGCAACACCCCTGCATACAAACGCCCCTCAGGCCAAATAACGTCACTCATCCTTCCCCCATGCAGAGAATGAACAGAGCAGAGCGATACGTGCGAAAGCTTGGGAATTTTTTCAGTTCTGTGGATGACACATGGCAATTTCTGTCTTTTAAAATTTCTTGCGGCGTTTTACCCTACTTACACGCCTAAAACACTTTGTTACCTTATAAAAACAAGCACTGTTGTCGTGCTAGGACCTGCGAGCTTGTGGCATAAGCGCATTGTTATTGTCTTGTACATTGTACAAAACATGCATTCACTCTAGCTTCTATTTTCCGCTTTATCATATCAAGTAAACAATGTTCAGCATAACGTTTTTCTACACAGTTGATTTTTCATGCGACTGGCTCTGTCTGTTGTACCGTGAAGCGTTTCTAGAAAGAGCTCATCCATTACATGTGAACAAATATATCTGTATTATCATAAAAGCTCCCTAATCTTTATGATTCAAAGTGCTTACCATATCAAGATGAACCTCCGGATTAATCTTGTCCGTGAGTTTAATCAGTCCAGACATTGTAAATATGAACACAAGCAGAACCACAGTTACTTTAGTAGCCAAGCTGCTAGCAGCCATGTTGAAGTTTGCTCAACAATATCAACACAGAGGTAATAGTCAGGAGGGTTTAATAATCCGTTTATCACATTGTTCATGCGGACCCTATTGTTTTAGGAATTGAAAGGGATATGAATAATTCCTTGCGAGAAAAGGCTACTTTTAACTCCCTGCACGTGTTTTTATTTAATGTTTTCTTGTTTTTCAACATTGCAAAAATAGTATCTGCACAACATAAATGTAATTTCTCTTTTCGCGCATGTGCGAGAAAATGGCGTGAGCTTGGGAAACTGGTCGATGAAGTTTTTGCGCGAGCCAGAAAATTCAATTTACCAGCTCTGCACTGCAACTAGCTTACACTGTAAGCAAACTTACTTTTTGTTTTTGCCTTTTATTCAAACGCACCTCTGATATTAGTGTGTTTGTCAATTCGCTATACGACTTGACAAAACGACTCTTGACAAATCACAGTATAACTTTTGACATTTCGTGAATATTGCGCGATCCTATATAAAAGTTCCTTAACACCTATTTTAGAACACTTATCTATACTCTAGAATAAATGGGCTCAGAATAACTGAGTATACACAACAAATGTAGTCTATATAGTAGCACGCGCTTCCCTAGCAAGTTTGTTTAGTCAGTTAGCGCGCGTTCGAGCGCTCATGCACTTTTTAAGACGGTGTGTAAATGTACAAATATAACGGTTTCTGCTACATGCTGCTGGCTTCATCAGTTGCCCTGTAGACTTTCCCAAAGTCCGTTGTTCCGCTTTTTTTATTGGCTTTTTTGTACTCTCCCGCGCGCCACGGGACCCGGCGCGTTTTCTTCACTTTGCTCTAAGGAAAAACGAGAGGACGACTCGGGGCAAGTCTTATAGTTGCCCTGATGATATCAAGAAAGTGCCTGTCGTTTTTATGGCAAATCCGCGCGGGCTGCCTGTGGTGTTCAAAACGTGTCTCAGGCCCCTCGGCGGGGGGCAAAACAAAATGGCGACCAAAGAGATCGATGTTTCTCGAGTATCTGCAAGTTTTGGTAAATTTTCCTGCTTTTTTCGTCAAGATAGGAGGAAAAGTACTTACAGACCTTCCAAATAAGGTAAGTGGAATTTCCTAATAAGGATGTTTTGCAACGTCGGCAAAACGACAGTTTTTGGCGAAATTTTCTTGTTTTATAAACAAAGCCGAAAATTTGGCAAAACATTTGTTGTATACTCAGTTATTCTGAATAGTTTATTCTGAGTCTGAAAAACACAACACTATAGAAGGTATATGAGTCTATTTGAGTTCATGGGATACACATCTACCTAGCTATAAAAACCTAGCATTACTACCGCTAGACCTACAAAGGCCACTTCATCAATCATCATCAGACGTTCTGACCTGAGGCGTCTGTCTATGGACATGTGCAGTCCACCATTCACTCCCTCTTGACACCAGCAAACTCTTCATCTCTCTGTATCAAGTACATGTTCCCTAGTGACAGTAATAAGCAAACCGCTGCTGGCGTTGCCTTAGCAACAGGCTCGCCCACCATAATAAGCGTAAAAATGGCTCCCGCCATAATCACAGCAAAGATTACGTCGCACAGCAACCGAAGTGATCGCGAGCCAATCAGGAGGAAGATAGCACACACAAGTTCAATCCAGCCAATCACCATCAAGTATTGATAAGGATCGACGTCATATCCAAACCATAGCTTGAATGGGTGTACCTTGGCAAAGTTGACAAAGTCATTTTTCTGTTGAAAAACAAAAACAAAATGGAGGGAAATATACCAAGTGTACAAGAAGATGAGAGAGTCTTCTCAAATAAACCCGTGAGAACGCGCTTCCAAATTCATTAATCTCTGACTTAAACTACGTGAAACTACAAAGCCATGTAATGCGTTGGTTATGAAAAAATGCGTGACCTGAAATTCTAAGAGCAGGAAGAGGTAACACAAGGCAACAACCTCCCGTCGCTTTAGCTCAGTAGTACAGTCCCTGGTTTTACAAGCGAGACGTCGTGTGTTGAACCTCGGCCGACCCAACAGTCGAGTCGAGTCAGGTCGCTCCTGCATGCGTAATCCGCGGCGAGTTCTGCGGCTTTTTTTTACTCGCTCGAACTTTTTTGGGGTGTCCCAGCTCTGCAGCATATTTTTTCAGCCGTGCCAAGCCTGCTCGACTTTGTCCCTATCCATTACCCGCAGATAATTTTGTCGCGAATCTTATGAAGTCATCGAGCTTTGATTGATTCAGTGTTCATATCACCAGATCACGCAATCTCGTTGCGTCAGTTGCAGGGGCGTAGCCAGGTCGGCACAGGCCCCCCCCACCTTCTCGGGAGATTTTCTCCATACATTTACTGTATTTGCTAGCGGGAATTGAAAATTTTCGTCCCATGTTTTCACTATCCCCCCCCTCCAACCAAAATTCCTGGCTATGCCCCTGAGTTGCCAAGTTTGTTTGTGTTGTTTACCTTCAAGGAATCGTTTATGTTGGAACGTTTATGTTTGTTTGGAGGTAATGTAGTCCTATCTCCACGCGGTAAAACTCGATGTAGGGGTGCGACGCATGTATTGTAAATTTGGTCTTGAATTTGACAGTTGTAAAATACTCAAGTCTAATTCTTGTTTCTATGGCGACTTTTCGAGAGAGCAAGCCATTGAGACAGGTCTGGCAAAATAAACGTGTATTCGATCGTACTCTGTTTTTTTTTTAATCCTACGACAATGAAAAGGATTTGCACACACTGTGTTAATTTTCAGTTTATTGAGTTGAAAAGTATGCTCGACTTTCCCAGCCCTAGATGAAAGTTTCGGTATATTCACGATTTTCCCTACATAATAACAATAACATCAAAGCTTTTATCTCTATGTTGCACCCTTGATAGGCACTTAGGGACAGACAACTCCAGGAGGGAGCGCTGCAGGCCGGTTCGGCTCCAAGAAAATTTCGGCACCACTCTAAGCCAGGAAAAACATAACCTGCACAAGAAACACCTGAAACTTCCCCCAGAAATATCTAATGATACGTATTTACGCCCATTGCATGAGTCACTAAATCTAAGGTAATCTACCCAAAACAATGGTCCTGTCAACATCAGTTGCTTTCAGAGTTGGCTAGCGTCGTTAGCCTGCGTTGACAGCCGAACTAAAACCTGGGACTCAACCCAGGTTTAGTTCGGCTGTCAACGCAGGCTAAGCGTCGTCGCCACTGATTTATATAACTCAGGTGTATTCTGCAAAAGCTAGTAGACTCATAGCCCCGAGAACTGGGAACGAGACGCCTTGCCCTATATTATAAGAAAATTTCACCCAAACAGATTCAAGTACAGCTCTAGGTATTCAAATCTTTGTTTGTTGTTTTGCACCAGTGATTTCCTAATGCCCGTCCCGAAGTTTTGTGTTGGGTTTTGATCGTATGGATCTGATATCCTTCCCCGAAAGACAAAGGCTGGACATACGCCTACTATACAACTTACTATATATTTAGACTATCCTGAAGTCCAAAAAAGCTATACTAAAATTCTACAATGTAGTTGAAGACGAGAAAGTAATAAAAAAATTTGCACCTCAATTTCATAATTACAACAACAACACTGAACAACAGTTGCTCCAACTCCCACCTACCATTTGGTTGTGAATCCCAGAGCTCACTTTATCAGTAATTTTGAACAATCCGGACGGCAGAAAGACAAAAACCAGTAGAATCGTAGTCACTCGGATAGCGATGGCAGCCATGTTGGATGCAAAGACGGTTGTGACAGCTTGTACTTCGCGCTTTTGACCTCGAAATCAACTTCTAGTCTATCAAACGTCAATATGCATGAGGCATGAGACGGGGTGTGGATCGGAATAGTACAGAAAACGTTTTCGAAACGGATTGAGTAGTAGCCCTACTCAATATATAAATCACCACGCGCTAGAGGCAATATGTATAGGGCATAAGTGATTTTATAATAAGAAATTCGATCCGTGCGCTGCGTGTGCTGATTGGTTGAGAGTTTGGAGCAGAAAATGGAACAGCGCACGTGAGCTTCTATTGAGTTACGAAACAAGGAAAGCAGACAGAAAGAATTTTAGATGTCCCACTTGCGTGGGTAATGTGAAGATGGTCCCGGCCATGACTCGGGATAAGAGTGATGGAGTACGCGCCTCCATAATCACTATATCGCATGTACTTGTGAGCAAATACAAACAAGTCAGTCGTGCTCGATGATTTAGCGCCTCAGCGGGATCTGTCCAAAGGTTCAACCTCGCGTGGTTAGCGAACGGAAAAAGCAGCAATGGATCCTCAAGCATGTGTAGAACGTGAAGGAGTTAGAAGTTGTCCCTTCTGACCCTTTATTTTTCTGACCGTGATAATAAACTGAACTGAACTGAATTGTCACCTCGCGGGGGAGGCTCTGCAGTGAAAGCCATTTGAGAGCCTTCGCTGATTGACATGCGCACATAAAACCAGCTCTATGTCTCGCTTTTGAGAAATTTAAAACAGCACCACAAAAAAAAGGCCTTATCACGGTTTCCGCCGCCATTTTGTTCGGTAGGCAAGATGTGCAAAATCCCACATAAACTCTGTAAACGCGAAGTGAAATCGTTGCGAAAATATTGCACATGTTAACAAAGTAATTAGCGTAAAATAATTCTACTTGGCCAAACAATCACTCTATCAAATTTAAGCTTCCTACGCTCTCTATAAAGCGAGCAATTGTAGTTTTTATTTTTCCACATCTACCCTTGTATTTTGACAGGCTTCTTACGCATCGATGCACACAGATTTTACACGCGTTTGTATGAAGAATTAAAAACGTAATTACTCGATTCATACGGCAGCTATAACCTCCAAACTTTTAAGGTAAACAGTTTCAGCCACTATCTCAATGCTACGATTCATATTTTACCGATATGTTTGATATTTTCGCAACGATTTCACTTCGCGTTTACAGACTTTATGTGGGAATTTGCACATCTTGCCTACCCGAACCCGAACAAAATGGCGTCGGAAACCGTGATAAGGCCTAAATGCCTTTGACGCTGCAATACAAAGGACTACAGATTAATTTCGAGGCATACAAAGTCTAGGTAATTTTCTCCCTAAGGCTGGTTCTCACTGGAACGCAAACGCAAGCGCAAGCAAACCGAGACGGCGTTCCCTTGCGCTTGCGTTTAGTCTGTAGTTTTAGGGGAAAGTTTGGGCTTGCGAGCGCGCTTGCGTCGCTGTTATTCACACTTGCTTTGAGCTTGCGTCCTGCGCTTGCGTTCGTGTGTGAGCCAGCCTTATACGGCACGCATCAGCACGTGATTGCTGTAACCAGAACCTCCCCCGCGAGATTATGAGCCGGGCAACTCTTGGTTGGTACGCGGATATATCCGGTTCGGCGTGTTGATAAGTTCACTCCCTTTTGACACCAGTCGTCGCCATCTGCCCGTCTTTGTAAACCAAGTACATATTCCCCAACGCCATCGTCATACAAGCAACCTCCGGTATCGCCTTAGCAACAGAGTCGCCAAGCATTTGTTGTGTAACTATAGTTGCCATCATGATGAGGGCTAAAATGAGGTCGCATAGCAACCGGACGCTTCTTGGACCAATCAGCAAGAAGACAGCGCACAACAGCTCGATACATCCCGTCAGAACACACAGCCGAGTAGGGTCTACATCGTATGCTTTGGCGAGGTGATCAAACTCTTCTTCCTGATGGATGGAAGACAAGTTTTAAGTCATGGTTTTTTTCTGCCTTTCAGCGAGGTAAGCGCTGGCTTACAAATTTTTCGCCAAGTATTGATGTTGGGAGGGACACTGTGATGTTGGGAGGGACACTCCAAACATTTTAACATCGCTGGTCTGCGGCTCGTGATTTTACAACGTTCTCGTGTCTCTCCCAACATCACGCGTGCTCAATTGCGGCGATAAAGTCATAGAAACATGTAATGAAGTCTTGCTCTAATGCCGGTGGGGGGGGGGGGGGTCCCTATATTCGAATGCTATGGGTGACCTTTGTATTTTTAGGGATTGAAATCGGCGATTTGGTATTTTTTAGGGGTTCGAAAATAAAAAAAACGTATGGTAAGAAAAAGTAGGTACTTTTTAGGGGATTCTCACGCAAATAAGGTACATAGGTCCCAAAATATTTGAAAGAATAATAGTGTATTTGATTTATATCAAATAAACGACCAGAATAAAATTGAATCTGCTGTCAAAACTGTTGGTATTTTTTAGGGTATTTTCAGACTGAGGGGTATTTTGGGGGGTGGAAAATTTTCCGGCCAGGTATATTTTAGGGTCAAAATTAGGTATTTTTTTAGGGTCAAAATTCGAGTTTCCCGACGGACACCCCTAGCATTTTAACCCTAGAGCCCCCCCCCCCCCCTGTGAAGTTCCCCCCCCCCCCCCCCGAGCGTTTACCCAACCCGAATTAGAGGGAACGTCCGAAGTTGTCAGTGCAGGGATCACAACGTAAAAAACACAACAGCTAGCTCAGTACAGCCCGTCAGGGATCACAACGTACTATCACAACATCTCAGGTACAGCCCGTCAGCAGCAGAACGCACAGCCGAGTAGGCTCGACATTCCCGGCCCTCCGGCAAATCGTGTAATAAATCCCTAACACCCAGGGGATACTCCAGCCTTTTCGGTTGAAGTATAGCAATGTAGCAATACTGTCGCACATAATGTCGAAGATTTCGTGACGTCACGTGGCGCCCGCCAATTAATTCACGAGCCGAGATATCATTCCATTCCAGGCGGTGCATTACACATGTTTACACACTTTCAAAACTTCCCTGAGCACAATAATTACACATATTCATACACATACATAATCCTTATTTCATGAGGGATTAGCCCTGAAAGAGTTTCCAGTAACATATGGCCCTCGTATATAATCCCTGCACCTGAGGAAGGCACTCCTCCGTGGTTCTTTGGCGTCTGGTTCTGAATCGTGTAGGGACTAGTGAAAAATTTAATGTCGAACATGATAAATATGCCATATTTCCTTGGTGATCTACCTTACCATAAGCTGGGTAATCCCAGGGTGAAGTTTATCAGTGAGTTTGAACAATCCTGCCGGCACAAGCGCCAGAACCAGTAATGTTGTTGTGACTGTAGTTGCTCTGCTGTCAGCCATGTTGGCATTTTGGGAATGAGAGAGTGCATATCTATCGCATAGCATGATGCAAGCACCTTTGACCTCTTTTATTATAATACACATCAAAGAAAACTGTTACATAGCTACATATGTATATTTTATACTATTCCAGAAAGTAAAAATACAAAACAGAACGCAAAAAGGCACTATGCAAACGCCTGGATTTTCCACATCATCCATCATGGATTGAAACCTCCTATAATACCCTTTGTAGTGTTGCGTAACAGATTAATTCATAAAATTGGAGTGTCCAATTGCGTGATATAGCCTCTCGCCCAAGGTAGGAGAACTAGCGGAATGCAGAGAGTCATTTCGTTTCCTGCTGTGCATGAATAGTGGGAGGAGGAGAGTGAAATGGGGTTTTCTCTAATATGACATCAATATTTACTTCATGATTTGGAAACATGTCATGCAGCGTTCCACCGAGCTATCAACGTATAGCAACGTTGTACACCTACCTGCCCTGCGAAGTTTCCATTTTTATGAACCAAGTCGTATACGCCCATTTTTAGTGGTAGTTTGTTTTACCTCGGTGATTCTAGTCTGATTTCTTGCTGGAGTTTCACCCTGCTGGGTTTTCATAATCAAAAACGTCATCAGTCCGGGACTCCCGGAGGAAAGGCGGAGGCGGGCGGATCCAGGATCTAGGGGGGGGGGGGGGGGGGGGGGGGGGGAAAGGGGGCCCCAAAAGAAAAAAAAATGGAGGCCAAAGTTGTAACCTTGCAAATACAGTAAATGTATGGGGAAATCTAACGAAAAGCCCCCCCCCCCCATAAATCCGCCAGGCGCCTGACTGCTTCAGGGTCCCCTATTGGCAGCACGGCTTAGTTGCGGAACGAGATCGTGTTATTCACAAACGGCCGTAGGAGAGGGTAAATAATAAGTTTATTCCATAATGAGAGGGTCAGTATCATGGTATACGTCTGAGAGGTACGTGCTTGATGTAAGGCTCGGTTTCCAACCGTAGATGGCTGTTGATTGATTCAGAGTTGGCTAGCGTCGTGTCGCCTTTTTTATGCAAAGGATTCTGAGTTGTTTATGTAGATAACTGGTCTTATTTATAATATTTTGTTGAAACAACCGTGACAGTGCCCCTTTAAAAGCCTGGCGGGCAGTCGCTACTATGTCTGACACTCTAGGTCAGCGTGAGTTCGACGTTCAAGCATAGAACATCATCGGGCCGCATTTTACGCATATGAAGAATAAGAATTTCTTTAGGCGCGCTTTGCGCGCGTAAAGAATTCACACCCTTTGTTCACTCTCCAAATTAAAAATGAAATGTTCATCAACCTTTTCTCTGAGGCTTGACACAGGCTCTTTAGCGCTCAAGAGTAAAATAGTACTCCAAAATGTGCCCAGGCGCAATCGGGATAGGACCCAGGGCGGACTCAAGTGGTTGATCATATTTCACTTCTCTGGCATAAAAAGGCAGCGCTATGAAGCACAGTTGGCACTAAAGACAGCAGACAACACCCCAAGTCACTCCACCAGCAAAGTTGCGGAACCTTATTGTGTTTCAACCAACCATGGTAAGCAATGCCAATGTTGTTCACTGAAAAAAGTGATAATTAACTCGAGAAACTTTCTCTTAGCGTTGTCTTTGCGCCAATTCACTGCATGAAACGCCTTAAAGTAACTCTCCCTAGTGCTCGGATTGCTACAACGGATTTTACTAAGAAAGGTGTTGATTAAAACGGCAAGTATAAAATGCAGACCAGAAAATGCAGACTATAGACTAGAAAATGCAGACTGGAAAACGTAGACTAAAAAATGCAGACTAGAAAGTGCAGCTGGAAAATGCAAACTAAGAGTAAATTACAGCTAGAAGAAACGATGAGTTCATGTGAGTAGCGAGATCGTCAAGATCGAGGGCCTTGACTCTTTAAGGTTGAGAAACAATGCGGCATCTTGTTCAATGTCTTGCTTTATTGTGAATCACTGTGTTCGGGGACTAAGTACAGCTTGGCAGTATCGAGAGGCAAACAGGTCAGACAAATGCGGCCCAGGACGGCTAGCAAGCTTCTCCTAGAAGGCACGGTATTCGAATAGGAGTTCCTCACTCTGCCGAGTATCGCAGGGAGGGTCGATTCTAGCAAGGATACTCGGCAGAGTGTTCAGTCACGAGATGAACTATTTTATGAGTCAAACGAGTCAATAAGTCATGAGTCGTGAGTCATGCTGTCATGAGTCAAGTTATGAGTCAAGTCTAAAATGATTATATTTTTGTTTTCATATCTTTGTATTGACTTGTACGTGGATAATATGAGGCATCGGAACAACTTGTTACGTCTTGTGCGTCGTTGTTGTTAGCTCAAACACGGACAAAATGTTAAAGTTAAACGTTTATTCAATTGATATCTCAGGAAAAGAACCATTGTGCTGAGTGTGGCAAGAGGGGTGGAGCAAGTACAGGGGCGGATCCAGGATCTCCAAAAGGGGGGGCCCAAAGTAAAACAAATGGAGGCCAAAGTTGAAACCTTGCTCTTGCAAATACAGTAAATGTATGAGGAAATCTATCGAAAAGGGGGGCCCGGGCCCCCTGAGCCCCCCCCCCCCCTTAATCCGCCTATGAAAACGTAACGCATTCCAACAACCTACTAACGTAACATCCTGTTGATTATAAAGCAACAATTGTTTGCTGATCGAACAGATTAGATACTTATCTGAAACAAACGCACAATGCGTGACAAGCACTTGTCGCGATGCCTGCCGCCCCCTTCAAGGCGGCTGTCAAAATCATATCAAAAATTGTCATCAGCTGTCATCGCCTATTGTCTCGCTCAAGTACGTTTCCCTGAACCAAAACAGTCGAGCTTGCTTGTTTCTTTCGTCAGCTTTATATTAAATATGGCTCAAATCCGGATCAGTACACTTATTTTCTCCAACAAATGTATCTGGAAAGCTTGGAGCTCGGTCGGTTATTTTGGGAAACCTGCTTGAAAGTGCATGTGGACTCACAGGTGACCCAAGCTCTGAGTTTGTATTTCTATAATTTAAATGGGGAGTTTGCAGGTGTTGCGTGACATTTTTAATTTTTGAACCTAGCAAAATAAAAATACCATATTTGAAAAGAGCTCACCGAAATATGTGAAATCCTAAAATTTGAGGTGGTTCGATAAATAACAAAGAAGTTATGAGCGTCAGAAGTTGGTCGTTTTCGTATAGGTTTAATGTGCCCACCACAACATTAAACGTATAGAGAAACAGCCTTCTTCGGGCGCCATAGCCTGCACACAGGCGCTAGTTAGAGTTCTAGGGGGCTAGGAGAAATCCGCTTGTGATAGCTGGCGTGGCGAAGTTTGGGATTTTGTGAAGCTTGTGGGATTTTGTGAAGCTTGTTTGCGAATTCTCGGGGGCTAGGAGAAATCCGCTCGCGATCCCCACGCTCCCCGGCTCCGACCGCGCGCCACAGGGTTCCTGAACTCGAAAAAAAAACTCCGAATAACAATACAGGAGAGCCTGTTCGCAGGCTACGGGCGCCAATAACTTTGCTAATATCTACCCAAATCAACTCAAATTTTCGGCTTTTTATAATTCCGGCAAGCTCTTTTCAAATATGGTATTTTCATTTTATTAGGATCAAGATTAAAAATGTTACGCAACACCTGCAAACTCCCCCATTAGACAGCTTTTGAGGGCTGTTTTAGGACAGAAATATAAGGGAATTTGTATAGTGTTTTTGAGGGTAAAATTCAATGTGAAAATTTTAAAAAAGGCAAGATTTTTACACTCACTTGTTTGTTGTCTCTTTGGGATCTCTCCTGAATAGTATGGAGCCATTCTATTCACTCTTCCGTGAGATATCCTCAGCGACTCCCCCCTACTTAAAGAGAGAGAGAGAAGATTTGCAGCCCCGAGAAATCGGCCCCGAAAAATATCGCAAAATAATCGAACTCACCTCAAACTCCGTCAGCAGTACGCTCTATCGTAAACATAAACGGTCCAACTAGGGAAAAGTTGCAGTCTGTTTTTGGAGAAGGAAAATTTGCCACGAAATTTCCACTTCGCTGCACTCGAGCGCTCTCAAATCGTGCCTGAGTCGACCAGCTGAGTTCCCAACGGTCGCTTCACTAGGCTCGGTAACCTCCCCTCGCACTTGGGGTGCTTACCATCCGATTAGGATTCCAATGGTACAGTCCAGAGTACAGAGTGGGTACAGTCGATCGTATACCTGAGTTCTACTTTGAGCTATTGTATTCTTCCTGCGATGCCTATGGTGCTCCGCTGTGGGTACATCTTACCCATTCACGTGGCTTTTTTTTTTATTGATTCCAGAGTGTCATTAAAACTCACATGCCGTTCAAGATCAGGATGAAAGGACGGATGAACAGTCATGACTTTGTAATCCAGGCGGTCGGTGAAGGGAAGCCTTTTGGGTAAGTTCACATACGAATAACAAATTTTCCATTGTAGACATTAAAAAACAGGATATTTTTACTCTCGCTGTGGTTGTATTACCACACAGTGTGATGTACGAGCTATACTGGCACTGTTGATTGTGGAATGTTGTCACTGGTTTACACTGGTTTTACAAGTTTGCAACTGTCCTGTACTATTGTAAATCTTCCTTTGAAAGTTTCAGTCACCCAATTTTGTTTCAGGCAAGAGTGAAAATTTCGCGTCCAACCCCCTTTTCAGAAAAGATCATGCACGCTCGATTAACATGAATCGATCTGATAAAACTCGCAAACATCCACCTCGGAACATTAAAACAGTACGTTGAAAATATGCAGCCCAAAACTGAGTATAGGTTTTATTTTCCAGCACTCCGGCTTGATTGGTTCTCTTGTAGCAATAAAATCAGGAAACATATTGCGCATTCTCAGTGGCAACTTAAAAAATGTTAACGTTCTACCTTAGCATACTTATTTTATTTGTCGTAATGGAAATATCCTAAATAATACACGATGGTGGGCATGTGTGACGTGATACCGAGAGCATGCTCAATTAACATCACCTGTAAGAAGAAAATTATCGTCCCACATGGCCGACTGATTGGCCTATGTGGCATATATATACCGTTTCCGGGATACGTTGTCACTGAAAAAAGCAACAAAGCTTGGTGCGCTAGGGAGTATGGGTAAAGATTTGTTTGAATTTCTGTAAAATATTAGAAACAAACATGCTTAGAAATGTGCTGAAATTTAATGATTTTACCTGTGGTTGCGAAAACTGTCTGAATTCAGATCAACAGTAGCAGTTTAGATGCCCCCATTATCCTTTGCGCTTCAAGCTTATAGGCTTTTTGGGTGACAACGTTTCCCGGAAACGGCATATATATATATCTTATGTTGGCAGAGGTATACTGCTTAGAGGGAGAGGGGACAAGAAACAGGATACCTAACGTCGAACAAGTGGCTGCCATGATGCTAAGCAAATAGCTTCAAAAATCTCCGTTTTCGAAATATCCGGATACGTGTGGACGGGGTCTTACCTGGATTGTGATTGGCTGAAGGGGAAGCCATTCAGCAGCAACTTTAATTTCTCTCGTTTATGATTGGCTAGGTGAAGTTGGTCTTACTGCTGTCTTCGGAATTTGTTCCATTGAGAACCAGGTGCGGGTTATTCAAGATGGTTTAAATTTAAACCAGGTTTAGTTCTGAACAAAACCATCGAGTCACCATGGTAATTAATCCTGGATTAGTGATTAACCACTTTCAAGCAACTGGACCCAGATGAGCAACATGCTGCGCGAGAGCTCGCATGTCGTGAAGAACATTCGGTGTCTGTCCCGCGTTGTTGAGTCGATTGACTTGTCTATGCTATCGCTTTGCTGTCTGTAGTGTGTTTGCCGTAACGCAATAATAATCGCTTGAAATAGTTGTAAAAACACTAACAGCGGTGGATCTGGATCCAAATGGCTGCAATGTCCCAATAAAATCGAAGACAAATAGAGAGAAAGGACTAAACAGACCAATATTTATGCCAACGTTTCGGCTTTACTTTCAATCCTTCTAGACTAGACGAAATATCAGAAAAGTGCAATATTTAAGGCGCGTGAGGCATTTTTTAGTAAAAGCTGGCAACAAGAGTTTTCTAATGTAATTTTTCACGCTGAATCCGAATTTTCTTGTTGCC
The DNA here is from genome assembly GCA_033964015.1 of Scolanthus callimorphus. NCBI lineage: Eukaryota > Metazoa > Cnidaria > Anthozoa > Actiniaria > Edwardsiidae > Scolanthus > Scolanthus callimorphus. Next base: position 19,700,850 of record CM066924.1, read on the forward strand.
ATCCCTGATTTTGCGTTTTAATGGTGAAAATGACGTCATCATGATTGACAGCTGTTCGCGAACCCCTTAAAATAGTTTTGTCGCTCTATTTCAAATTCGAACGAATATTTAACTTGAACAGGATAGTTTAGAATGTTCTATACGAAAAAGTGTCGTATTATTCGGATATGGCGCTGCTGTGATAATCAAAATGGCGGATCCAAGATGGCCGCCATATCGTCAAATTTGATTTTTAGAAACTATCAGTCTGGTAGTCAAAAAGGCATGGAAATAAACAGCTGACAATGAATTCAAGGTATCACAGTATAAAATGCAGTGCTGCTGGTCGAATGAAGCCATATTAAATATATAAAAGGCAAATCAATATAAAAAAGGTGAATCAGATTCACCGCCGCTTGATTTTATGATCTAAACGATATCCCCATTTTTCGATGATCATCCTTGGTCCCGGCAACAAAACTGTGCCTTTGAAGTTCTTATATCAAGAGTTCGTTCACAACGATCATGCAATCTGCTGCCCCCGTGGCATAATCGAAAAACAGCGGAAACCTCAGGACCAGCAGAAAACCTCAAAAAGAAACCTCAGACAAGAAAGGGGTTGGAATAGGAGAAGGCTTTCAGGCATAGAGAGGAAAGCTACTCCGAGGACAAATTAAAGTCTTACATTTCTCATTTTTGCTTATAAGTTCAAAGTTGCCACCACCAGGCTATAAAAATAATACGGAAAAGGCTGGAGCAACGCCTAAATCGTCATAAAGTGATTTCCCCCCTTTATCCTTGCTTTTTTATTATCATTATTATTATTGTGTGTGTAAGAGGAATATTCTGCATGCATTTAAAACAATAGTCGTAGATGTATTTGACTCAGTGATAGGCTTTAAAATCAATAGTCAAAGTGAGAACTTTTACAGTAGGAACGACTAACTTTGTGGATTGCGCTTTCTACCTAAATTCACCTAACAACAATCATATAATATTTGCCTATATAGTATTCTCTTTCCACCATAATCGTCTGTTGCTATTTTTTATGTATTGCAAAATCGTTTAAGTTTTTGTCTTTTATTTTTTTTAAGTTTAGCCTTTGAACGTGATGGCCTCAAACAATCGCCAGATATCCAAAATGGCGGCACGGCGGCCATCTTGGATCCGCCATTTTGGTTGACGTTCTACGCCCATCAAGCACCCTATCCCATAATATAGATACATTTTTTTGAATACCGCATTGATACTTATCCATTTGAATTTCACTGGCCGTTAAAATTTGAAAAGAAAAATCGGCGAAAAATTCAATGTAGAGGTTTGTGTGACAGCTGTCAATCATGACGTCATTTCACCTCTTAAAATGCAAAATCGGCGTTGGCAACAAAAAAAATTCGGATTCAGCGTAAAATTTTGCATAAGATGGTACTTGTTGCCAGCTTTTACTAAAAAATGCCTCATGAAGTACGATTTTCCGAAAGTTCGTCTAGTCTATTCATCAGGGCAATACACGTGATGATACTATACTTGTTATTAATAAATGGTGGTACAATTAACTGTTTTTATTTCTACAGAGGGGAGCAATTCGTCAAGTTTAGAGTCATTGAAGGGGCACCTCTGCCATTTACCCCCCATGTTTTGATGCCTTCTGTTGGCTTTGGAAACAAGGCGTTTATCAAACACCCAGACGGCATTCCCGATTACTACAAGATGTCATTTCCAGCAGGTTTTAACTGGGAGCGTACCATGGAGTATGAGGACGGAGGCATGATCTCCGTTAGCAACCAGTCAAGGTTGGCGAAATAGGCTCCGGCGGAGAGAAGAATAGCTCTCAGCCAGCCTCTCTCTAATAGAGAAGGAACTGGTGCAAGGCAATCGCGCGCAAAAATGCACACACACGAAAAAACAGTTTAGTTCGTTTTAAAACAAAACCCAGCATTGAAATTATATCCCTTGACACACACAAAAAAAATGATTGGGCTACCAGTGGTGGAAGATGTACTTGTTGAGGGCACAGTGGGTCTTATCCGAAAGAGTAGAAACAACTACGTTTAGCCCAGAATATGAAGGGCCTTTCCACAGAAATGACACATTTCATTGAGAACACCAAAAGGATCGCAAATCACTTGTTGAAGAAACAGCAATACCAACTTTGTACAGTCTGCTGTAGGATATCAAAAGAAAACTCGCAAACAAGCCTCGGGAAGCTAGAATTTCGTTACTCAGTCACGTGAGTCGCATGGAATGGCCGTGAACAATCTTGAACACAATTCAAACGAAAGAAAATTTCCTTGAGCCGGGAAGCGATCCTGGACCATAGATGTAGCGGTGAGAGACCAAGCCGGCGCTCCGTAACACTGACCCCACTTGATGACTTTCTTACAGGCTCGTAGATGGTATTTTAAACTACACTGTCCGTCTTGTTGGAGTGAACTTCCCCCCTGACAGCCCAGTGATGACTAAACAGACCACTGGATGGGAGCCCTGTTATGAGACAATCACTCCCCGGGGGAGGACCTGCAGGGCTATGTGACCATGGCAATGACACTGAAGAATGGAGGACATCTCATGGTGAACATGAAAACTGATTACAAGTGAGTTAGAAAATAGCGAGCTCTGGGTACACACGTGCTTAGAATCTTAGAAATGACGCCTCAAAGGCAAGTAAGTTAGAAATAACGGGATACACATGTGGAGAAATGACAAATGACAAGAATGCTCATTGTGTGGTCCTATACTGAAATGATTCAAACACAAATACCTCAGAGGCCAGTTTGCTTTACGCGTTATGAGACCTTAGATCGTTCACAAAAGAGCTTGAAAAAGTTCTTCACGTTGAATCTGCAAGGCCCTCACAGAAACATTTTCTCCTATATTGGAAAGATAATGTTGATTCCTTAAATTTATTCATGAACGACGCACAAAAACTATCGACTAGGAACGCTTTCATTTCTTTTTGCAGGTCATGCAAGCCAGTTCAGATGCCCCCATATCACGTTGTGGCTTTCCGACTAGTCGTCAAGCAGGAGGAAAACGACGCTTTGACGTGTATCGAGAAGGCAGAGGCCCTGCATTGCCCTCTTCCTCATGATGTTTCCTTTCCGGCACCAAACTTTACTAAGCTTTTTAACGAAATCTAATCTCTGCAGAAACAGGAGTTGTAAAGAGAAGCGAACGTGTGGCTACTTAGAAACGATCATTTTAGCACTATGTATCTTTGCGTTTTATAGTTTTCAATAAAAGGCAGGGCCACAGTAAATGATTTTGGGCGGTTCCAGTTTTTAATAGATGTATTTTCGGTAGATTCTGGTTGTGGCTGTAGCTAGCTCTGGACACCTTGTCGGCGGATTCCTGTTTGCCCATCTTATTGGTGCGTTGCATGCCGGGAACAGGGTACCGGGGTCTCACTCGCAGGGAGGCTCTGGGGCCTTTACTGATTGACTTATATTGAACGTTGGGGCATGCGCAGAATGATGCTGTCACAGTTTCCCCCGTGAGGTGACGAGCGGGAAGCGCGCAGCAGAAATAAGAGTTGACTGAGAACGGGAAGTAATTAGCGTGCGTACCTGGTTCTGATTCGTAGTGACTAGTGATGTGAAACATTCAATGTCGAATATGATAAATAGGCCACACATCCTTGGTGATCTAACCTAGCCCTAGCCTACCATATGCTTGGTAATCACAGGGTGCAGTTTATCAGTGAGTTTGAACAATCCTGCCGGCACAAGCGCCAGAACCAGTAATGTTGTTGTGACTTTAGGGACGTGTCATTATATCCTAACGTTTTTCGCGTGTCTGAGGGATGGTCCAATTTTTTTTTCACTCGCATTCGGGGGAGGGTCCAAATTTTTTTTAGCAACTCCTCTATCATTTGCATTTTTCTACTCAACTTCAATACATAATAAACATTTCGCGCATAAAGAGTGATATCTAATATTTTATATTTGAGAACTCGCGCAACGAAGACACAACCCCCTCGCGCCGTCTATAAGAACAAGTGTATCTTGACGAGCAAAATATAAACTCACCTTGCAGTGATAGACTTGCCGCGCAGTTTACTATGCAGTCACTATTTTTCGTCATTTGGGGCGCGCAATTGCGCGCATGAATAATAACCTGCAGGCTCATCAATAGACGCTTTCATCGCTAAACTATGTAGTAGAGGTAGCGTTATTTCCTGGGCTGCTGAAAGACTTTGTTTACTATACACGAAAAACGTAATGTTCATCTACCCTTTCTCTGAGGCTTGATGAAATGCGTTTATCAAAAATTGGGCGCGCTGCGCGCAACGAAAGGAAAATATGCCCCTATCTTTCTGTAAAAATGTTTTCTACTAGGTCAATTTTTTGAGCTACGACTGGGGGAGGGTCACAATTTTTTTGTAATGTTCAAGGGGAGGGTTCTAACTTTTTGGAGCCTTGCTTAAAAAATGGGAGCCCCCCACTTTATATGGTCCCGTGCCGCCTGTGAGAGGAGAGGGAAGTGGGGTACTGTATTATCTAATATGACAACATGAAAATATATAGTTCATGATTTGGAAAAAACATAAGTGAAAAGAGAAATATTTGTAGTTTCTGCAGCTTCTGCCACACATGCGCACGCACTGCGAAGAAACATGGAGCTCGGCGAGATCACTTTTTGCTAAAGAGTTCTTTTAGAATACTGCTAAGTTGAGTTTGCTTTGCTTTACTCCTTCTTGACCCCAGTTTCTCTTTGTTCATCTTTGAGGATCGAGTACATGTTGCCTAGCACCACCGCCAAACAAACAAACTCCGATATCACCTTAGCAACGGAATCGCCAAGCATTTGTAGTGTGAATATGGTTGCTATGATGATGAGGGCTAATATGACGTCGCATAGCAACCGAAGGCTTCTTGGACCAAACAGGAAGATGACAGCGCACAATAGCTCGATACAGCCCAACGAAAAACACAACCGGGTAGGATCGACATCGTAGACTTTGGCAAAGTTGACAAACTCGTCATGCTGATGGAAGAACAGTATTGTATAAGTAACAAGTGTAGAGAAAGAGAGAAGTGGTAGTTCAAGTCCTGAAAATGACTGTCCCTTTCTGCGTAAAGCCCTGGTTTGACACATGTAGCGCGCAACATTGTCGCTGGACACGTTTCCCAGTTTAGCCACGCGAGAAACATTGTTGCGCGCAACACATTTTGTAGCCGGGACACAAAGAAATGTTTTCATTCGTCCAAGACACACGCGTGCGATGTTTCCTAGTTTAGCCACTCGGGGAAACATGCAGGACACAAATGTTGCAGCAACAGCACGTCATATATCGACATATCTAGTGAAAAGCAGATCATGTAGAAGCCCCTTGTACACGATACCGGTGTGACGTCCCGGGGGAAGCTTGAAATATCGTATTTTCAGGTATCTTTAATTTTTAGCGATCGCTTACTAGATTGCTTCGACAATAATTTACTTTGCATTTTGGAGACAGGGGGTAAACATGTGTCTTTGTTTCCTTAAAAGCCTATCTTGATAATCTATATTGAGCACTTTTGTCTATGCTACCCAATGAGATTAAAGCAATGACTCTAGCATTAAAGCTAGTCTGTATTTGTAGCTGGAACCTTGCTCATATTTTCGCGAGTCGAAATGCCTTCCATCGGCTTTACATAATTACTTAAAATGTTTACACGTTTACAGAAAGCAGCAAAATAAATTAAACAAATTCCTTGATGATTTGTTCTTACCATAAGCTTACTCATTCCAGGGTGGATTTTATCAGTAAGTTTGAACAATCCTACTGGTACAAGCAGCATAACCAGCAATGCTGTTGTGAATTTAGTTGCTCGGCCGTCAGCCATGTTTGTTGATACTTCGGGATAGTGCCCATCGAGGCATATCTAAGCATGCAACCACCTTTGACCTCAATTATAAATACTACATCAAAGAAAACTCGAAACAAAATAATTAGCAGTATATATACATTTCACTATTCCAGAAACAACAGCAGGCAAACAAGCACTTGGTATCAATTTTCTAAATGCTGACTATCCCATGGATGAAAGCCCAGTCCTTGTAATGTCGCGACATATGTCGTAGATTGGAGTGTCGCGTGACATATTTCGTAGATTGGAGTGTTGCGTGATGACTGGGACAACTGTGCGCGTAAGTCACGAACGCTTGCTATGCGTCCAACAACGCAAGGCAGCGGAGTGCGACCTTTTACACTTTTTAAAGGGGTAGCGTAAAGGCTGCTTTTCACTGGAACGCAAGCTGGACGCAAGCGCAGACGCAAGCGCAGACGCAAGCGCAGACGCAAGCGCAGACGCAAGCGCAGACGCAAGCGCAGACGCAAGCGCAGACGCAAGCGCAAGAAAATCGAACGATGTTTCACCAAGAGACACGTACCAACATCAATTACTGATATATTATTATTATTCATCTTTTATTCAGTCATTCTTGAATCCAATGGCGTTGGTTTTACAGTTCCTGGAAATTGCTCAGGTTGGTATGCAGCACTGAACACTAAAGAAACAAATTCTAAAAATGAATAGTAACTTGTCACCTTAAATGCCATTTCTCTCCGTAATGAAATCACCCCAAATAGATACGTCATGTTTAGAAAATAGAAAATGTCTTCAGCTCATCCGCCGGGTGTACTGAGAAAACGTCTTGGCTCTTGTATGAAAAACAATGAAAAACCTTTCTCGAGTGTCCCGCAACCCGCGGGCGCTCACCTCGCGTATTTTCCTGGCTAACCTGGCGGGGGAGGTTCTGAGGACAGCTATTTGAGGGTCTTCGCTGATTGGCTGATGTTAAACGTTGGGGCATGCGCAGAAAGCTGTTTTTCTCGACGGCTCTGTATCAAATCTCGCGCACGCGTGAATGGCTGTCACCAGAGCCTCGGTTCGAGAATGGAGCCTCCGCCTCTAGGTGACGAGCGGGGGAGTTATTATTGTTGGTATGAGATTGTGCGAGCATGCTTTGTTGACCTTGAAAACCAGCCGGTTGTTTTGTCCATGCAATCAAAAGCTCATCGAGCAACGTGTTCCTTCTTTTTAACGAAATGTATTCTTTATTCCAAGGAATCCCCACATTATTTTCTTGTTCACCAGGGGAACCTCAACGTTTTCCAGGAAATCATCAATGCGATTTCTTTCATAATTTCCAGGAAACGTACTCGTAAGGAACGTCACGTTTTCATTCCATTTAAGGACTTGGTTCCAAGAATTCTTCTTAACATTCCAAGAAAACGCACCTCCCTCGGTGGCTTTCCGCAAATCTGCGCGCCTTCCGCACGAAACTATGGTCTTGGTTAATTTCTCTGTAAAATCCGTGTAATGCTTTATTGGAGACTGAACATTTCACCTTGACTTCGGTTTTATGGGTGCAGCGCTTAGATTTAAGGGCGCGCGTAACCCTCATCACGTTCCAAGGGAATCCCTTTGCTGCTGATTACACATAGGCCTCGCTGTTCTGTATGCCAAACTCTAGAACTCTCCAAGCCATGCGGTGATCCAGGATGGTCTGATCTCGACATAATGCCCATACATAGCTCACCATTTCGATATTATCCTAAAACAAAATAAAATAAAATAAAATAATGTACGGGCGAATGCTGACACTCACCTACTGGTAAACAACCCCTTCGTTGTTGTTTGTAAATGGGCTGTTCCAAAAAATAGCTGTACCCCCTATCAAGCAACTCCAAATTTTCCGAAAATTGCTGTATCCCTGTGGAAATTCCAAACTCCTGCACAACCCCTGCAGAAATTTGAAGCATCCCTGTGGAAATTCCACATTCTCTCAAGTCTCCCCTGTGTAAATTCCAGGGTAAAATTAATGGCTCCGTGAAAATTCCAGAGTCAAACACAACAACCCATGTTGAAATTCCAGGTTCCTCAATAGGTGCTAACGGATTAAAAAAAAAACAATTTTCCCTTACCTCTCCCCCCTCGATCACATTCCCAATAGCATCTCTGAGTGCCATAACTTGTTGTGCTGTGAAGGTCAACACCAGAACTGGTCCATGCTCCATTATTTTAGCCATAGCAAGCTGAAAACCAACAAACAAATTACTATCACAGGCAAATGAAAACGTGGTGAGTAAAGTCTAACTTCCATTGCTCGGGTATTTGGTGCTTTGTGTCTCAATGTCCAAATGAATCTCTTTCTATCTGCTTAAAGGCCTATCACCAACCGGGAGCCTTTGCGCCCCGTTTTCTTTTGTTTTCAAATTGATCCATTGTTTTTCGGGTGCTCTGATTGGCCAAGAGTCCGCAAAAGCTCCTGGTTGGTGATGGGCCTTTAACCTATCTGTCTTCCTGTAATAATAATAAGTTTAATTCAACCTCTTGCAGTTTTATGGGTCTGTCTACCTGTTTCTGTCTGCCTGTCTCTCTCTGCCTGTCTCTGTTGGTTTATATCTGTCTGTCCATGTCTGCCTGTGTGTCTGTGTCCTCCTGTCTGTCTGTGTCAGTCTGTCTGTCATAGTCAATCTCTCTTGGCCCGTCTGTCTGTCTGTGTCTGTCCATCCATCTGCCTTTATCTGTCCATGTCTGTCGGACCATCTGCGTCTGTCTGTTGCTGTTTGTCGTGTCTGCATCTGCCTGTCTGTCTGTCTGCTTATGTATCTGTCTGTCATAGTCCATCCATCGTGTCTCTCTATGTTTGTCGGCCATCTGTGTCTGTCTGTCCGACTGTCATAGTCCGTCTGTTAGTTTGTTTTTTCTGGTGTTCACTTACATCAACATCCCTAATGTCCAGTAACTTGGCATCCAGCTTGTGACCCAATTGCTTTGTTTGCTCTATCTGTGCTGCTAATACGTTATATGCCTAGAAGGAAGGGTGTAAAGAAGGGTATCAGCTGTCAAAGGACATCAGTAGTCAACAACAACAACAACAACAACAATCTTTATTAGTACTTGAAGCTTAAATAGTCCAGCCAGAGGAGCTCCAAAAGGCTCTGAATAGAGACAAGAAAACTGGAATGACAATCCATACACCCACTTTGGTTTGTCAACAGCTGTAAGGATCATATCATTATCAAAAAGAGAGAGACATAAACATACAAAGAAATAGTAAAGTGTAATTACAGCAGTACTTACTGGTTCATGACACCAATCATGTAGTATTTCCAAGTTCCCTTGTAGAAATGCCTAAATAACAGAAACCCAAGATTTTAGAATTTCAGTGCAGGGCCTGATATTAACATACCTAGAGAAGTGCTATTGGCGCCCAAATAATATATTCTAGTCGCCAAAAGGGAAGCCTTGTCTCCACAATAGAAATTTGGTCCCCATCTTTTTCTCATGAGTTAATTCTGGCGACAGCTTATTTTGAGAAGGGCCCCATTTTTTAAAAACCTACAGACTGGAAAGGTAAGTCACCATTTGGTGACTAGGTTGAAATGTTTGGCAGCCAAATCCTAAATCTAGTTCCCATTTGTGGCCATATGTTCACAATAGACCTCCACAGCTTGGGCATAATGTTGTCCCATTTTAGATCATGTGGCATTCATTTGAATATTCTTTCTTTGTTAGGGTTGCTTCCATATTCATCATATATCCTTCAGTGCGTAGCAGAAAAACAAAGAAAGAATACTCATGGGAATGCCATGTGATCTGAAATGAGAAAACATTACACCACCCAAGGTAAAAAGGTCTGACTATATCAGGCCTTGTCGGTGTCACCACAGGTCAGAATAATTTCCTTTAAAAGTCTAATGCATCATTACCATTCCATTATTAGAACATGGAAGGCTGAGTCAGGGGGGGGGGGGGATTTCATGTTTTCTGTAAACTCAGCCCCCTATTTATTCTGCCATCCATATGGAAACTGCGACAATTTGAATTTCATGCAGGAAGCAGTGCAGGGTAGGTTGCACGAATCGATGTGCCCCAAAGTGCGCAGTAAGTATACCTCCAGAACTGCTGGTATAATCTCAAATTCACATTCTTGTAAGAATTTGTCTTTATTAAACTGTGGGTCAATCTTGGTGATTTCTGATAATGTTTTTGCCATCTCTGACTGGGAGAAAACATCACCTTTAAAAACAAAGAAGAATGGTGTGAGTGGCTGGTGTTTTGGGACTGGGATTGCAGAAAATGCATCCCATAACTTTCAGCTATGAAATTGGAACACAATTTGTAGGAATTAAAATACCCAGTTTACAGTCGAGTTTGTATACTCAACAATGACTTATAATGCCATTTTTAGCTATTTACATCATTGTCTGGTTGGTTGCCCCTGATTACGGCATGGGAATGGGTCTTAACTCTGCCTGTACTTACTGAACATGTCAGTGACTTTATCAGTGACCACCCGAGATGCTCTGACAAGCACATTGTCGCTCTCATCATATTTCATCTTGAGGCTGAATAGCCCTGTCACGACAGGGTTGTTATCCTTGAAATCCTTCCACTGTGCATACCACTTAGATTCCTTGTGTAAGACCACACCAGTTGCATCTCTGCAAAGGATTACAGTTGGTACCAAAAGAACAAATAAATCATGTAGCTGTACAATACAATATAACATTATGAACTCCTTGACAACAGGCTTTCTAGACACTAACAAACATGAAAACTTAAGGACAAGAGAGAGAGGACCTACAGTTTTACAGCCTTATATGTGAAGATGCAAAGGTCTAACCATTTGCAAATGTTAACAAAGGCAGTAGCTTATCCAGACCTCAAGTATTTGAGGAAAAAGCCCCAAGCCACAGTATGAACCATTTATGTCACGCTCATCAGACCGGCATCTATTAACTGAGCTAACAAGACTGTGCTGTTGTGTAAAGCATAATTGCCTTTGATCAATACTTACTCATTGGCTTCTATTCTTCTTTCCTTGACCTCAGGCTGATTAGCATTCACATCAGTTCTTCTTCTTAGCTGGGCTGCAGGTGGATACATAACAGAAATACCATTCAACATTTTACTAAGCCAACCATGGAAACCTAATATCATGAATTTGAGTAGCCTCAAGCAATGAAATGGCATAATTCTGGAAATTATCCATACCACCAGACCCCCAGGGAAGAAGAACTCCCTCCCCAAATTTCCAGTGAAGAATACAATGATTGTATGGGAAATAAGATCAGTATTCATCCCCTGGAATATCTAAAAGGGAATTCTAAAAGAAGAAAAGTAATAATTCTTGCAATGAAGAAATTCTTTACAGCCTACCTGGTGTTTGGTATGGTCTAGAAGCCTTTATTTCTTCATCAATGAGCTCTTCTTTTACAACTTTAAATCCCTAAAATAGCAAATAGGGAAAACAGTTAGTTTTAGGTCAGGAGATTTGGAAATTGAACTGAGAATACTCACATGGGAAACTGTTTTAAAAGTCTCTGTCTTGCCGATTTCCTCTGTCTGCTCCTGCACTTTAGATGCAGCATCTTTAGCAGATTTGCTGAGTTCATCTGAGGCCTCCATTCCTTTCTTGAACACATCACTTGATGTTAGGTCTCCGTAAGCCTTGGACACCTTGGCTGTGACTCCTGAGGACATTGTCTTGGCAGCCGAGGACACCTTTTCTGTTGCAGTGGACATATTATCCTAGACATACCAACAGCTTGACATTACTGTCAGTGATTCCAATGTTCTCCAATCAAAATCGACAAAATTTCCCACTAATTACACAATTACCATCATGCTGGGCATGCATTCATTACAGCTGGACTCGCCCATTATTCCAGCTCTACACCAATACAGCACAACAATTTGCTCTCATATCTGCAAATGGTTAGACCTTCGCGTCTTCCTGGATAAGGATGTTAAACCATAGGTCCCGTCTCTAACATGCACTACACTAACCAGAACCAGAGGGATGTTAAAGAACCACAAGGACCGTCCGAAGTTGCCCAACCTCTATGTCACAGAACTCACCATACTAACACACACACTCTTGTTTTTAAAACTGGCTTCTATAGGATGAGTTATATCCATAATGTAAAGCGCTTAGAGCTTTGAGGATAAGCGCTATATAAGCACCTACTTTATTTTACTTTACAATTTCTTATGGGGAATTGGGAATTCAAGAATATGGAGTAAAATGGAAGTCTTCTTTCATTCCGTTTTGTTAGAGCAATGGCTTGTCATGAAGTGCAAACTGGTGTTATTTACTGCTACTGGTTACTAACCTTGACCTTAGAAACAAACTCAAATCTTGACCTTGCTGTTTTCAATGTTTCTGAAGATTCAAACTTCCCTGCCTCTTTCTGGAACTTTTTAATATTTTCCTGTTGAATAAAATAGCATTGCATGTCAAAAAGAAGTGTAAAACTATAGGGTGATAACTCATAATTGTATTATACAGTGCTTTGACAGGGCTAAAAATCAACAGTGACAAATTTGAGCGTATTAAGTGCAGAAAGAGAAATTCTAGTCCCACAGATGGAGGCAAACATTAGAATTATCTCCAATCTAGGCAATATTTTGTGACTATCAGTCGCAATTTGGAGCCCTGTTTGAGATGAACTGGATATGAATTCTATGCAACATACCTGCATCTCTTTGTTTCTTTCCATGCCTTCTTTGATATTCTGGATAAAACGTCCAATCAAGCCTGGCTGCTGGTCTGGTCTTCGAAATGCAAATGACCTCACCTGTATGCAAAACATATTTTTTAAACAGCAGCACAAAACTTTGGCATTTTAGTAATAACCTACAGCTTATATACTTTGATAACTACACAGGGCTTCTGACAGGGTGCGTAAAAAAGTCAATTTTGTGGGACTCATAGAAAACAAGAACCAGTAGTCTAATTGTTTTCGAAGAACTACTTGCATAATACTACCTTTAATGTGTTGCTAACATAATTATTGATATCCATGATTTGGAAAGTTTAATGCTAACATTTTCGCTACACACTGTCTATTACGTGATAGATAGTGAGTAGCGGAGCCAATCAGATTGCAGGATTTGTGATAGTATTTAGCTTATGTACATAACTGTTCATGTTAGTCGACGACTGGTTCCTGATTGGACAAAATGCCTTTCACACACAAGTATTCAGAATATTATTCCTCTTTGCTTTCCCCCCAAAAAAATTGATTAAAAAAAATTGAATGTAATCTAAAACAATAATACAATCAAATTTTCATATGACAAAATCAGTGGGTAATCTCAATATGTAAGTTATATAACAAAGAGAGTTCTTCTACCTGCATACTCTGAGCATTGTTGATTCTGATGCCGTCCAAACGCGTGTCTGCGGACCAACGAAACTGACACGACAACTTGAGCTTTCTCTCGAGAGCTGCCGGCAACTTTGGCAGAAATACCGCGAAAGGGTGGCCTGTAAGTATAGCAAAAATTCAACCAGAAAGCATTTCAGGAGTTCCTTTTAAGGGATGAATTCTCTGGATTTTGTCATTTCAAAGATTTACAACTCTTTTGCACGTGCAAAACACCGCCGCACGCGTTGGTGTCACAAAATATGTACAAAATAATCGGCAAAATAGCATCGTAAACTGCAATCAAACAGTAAGGAAACATCTATTGACAGTAATTTATAGGTCCTTGGAAAGAATCATGGATTATGTAGAGTATTTCTGGAAGAAAACAAACATGTTTTCCCAAATTTCCGAGCCTTACCTGCGCCATCTTGGAAAATTATTGCGTAAGATAAGCGGTGATGTATCGCAGGCGCATGTACCCATGATGCATAGCAGGCAAATTAAAAATGGCGGCAGTTCATTATTCATGAGGTTTGAGCAATTTTTTCTTAACATTTTGTCTTCATTTTTAGCGGCTTTTATACTTTGAACTTCATCAAATTTTACTTAGAAGTATGAAGATAGCAGTAGAAGGTTGCGCTCATGGAGCTTTGGACCAGATTTACGAAACTTTGCTGTGTTTACAAGAGAGAGAAGGCATCAAAGTTGACTTGCTGTTGTGCTGTGGCGATTTTCAAGCTGTGAGGAACAAGACTGATTTGCAATGCATGGCGGTCCCTCCTAAATACCGTCACATGGGGACATTTTATAAGTACTACACTGGAGAGAAAAAAGCGCCTATTCTAACTGTTTTTATTGGGGGTAACCATGAGGCGACAAATCACCTGTGGGAGCTCCCCCACGGGGGATGGGTGGCACCAAATATTTATTATCTTGGATATAGTGGTGTAGTTCAGTTTGGTGGCTTGCGTATAGCAGGTCTCTCAGGTATCTATAAATCGCATGACTACCACAAGGGACATTTTGAATGCCCTCCATATGACGAAGATGACAAGCGCAGTGCATATCACATCAGGACATTTGACGTTTTCAAACTTAAGCTGATTTCTCAACCTCTCGATATTGTCATGTCACATGACTGGCCACAAGGGGTGTATCACTATGGCAACCTACAGAAGTTGTATCGCTATAAGAGTTTTCTGAAACCTGAGATTGAGGATAACACCCTTGGAAGTCCCCCTGCAGGAGAGCTGTTATTTGCTCTAAAGCCCTCCTACTGGTTCTCAGCACATTTACATGTTAAATTTCCTGCCTTAGTCCCACACGAAGGAGAGACATGCACCAAGTTTTTAGCCTTAGATAAGTGCCTCCCTCGCAGAGATTTTCTCCAAGTGGTCGACATCAGTGAGCCTAAAGGGCCACTAGAACTGCATTATGACCCGGAATGGCTGGCAATCACTAAACTCACAGATGCTCTCATGAATCTCACCCCAAACCACACAGTTTTACCCACATCAGAAATGGACATTGCCAAGTACAAACCTGATAGTAATGCATCTGAAGAGGCTACAAAACTTTTTAATGCAGATTTAAAAATTCCTCTCAATTTCCAAATGACTGTTGTTCCATATGATGAGTCAATGCCAAAAAAGAAAGGGGCCCCTGCTGTGCCTGTTTTGAGTCCACAAACAGCTGAGTTCTGTCAGAAACTTGGTATTGATGTTCCTTTCTTTGTGAAGGAAAGTGCTGAGAATCCTGATGAGATAGAAGTAGATGACAAAGATTATGGTGGTATTATTTTTACTGATGAGAATGATCAAGCCCCAACTGGAAATCCTGATGAAATTGATCTTGATGATGAAGACGGTGGTATAATTTTTGCTAATGAGGATGTTCAAACTCCAACTGGAAATTCTGAAATTAATCTTGATGATAGCAAATATGATTTTAATGAAGGAAATATAGACTTTGAGGCCGGTTCTAAAGCTGCAAGACAAGAGGCAATGAGCTTGGATGTTATAACCAGTGTGGAAGATAACAAAAGATTTGATGATGGACAAGAAGCATTAGAAAGCCAAGCAGTGGAAGGCTTTACAAGTGTAGAGCACCAAAGTGAGGAGTTTAACAGGTCAATTGATGAACCTGGGATAAACCAATCAAGATTAGAAGGAGAAATCAAGCATTGTACACAGGAGATGACGAGGACTGAGTGAAGACTGTTATTGGTTGGAACTGCACTGCAGGGAAAATGTACTCACTGTAGACCTTTTTGTTTGGTTTGTTTTTAGTTAAGACAGATTTTACCAAGATTTCGAGCGATTTTGACAAAAAGTGGTCAAAAATCCAGTTACTCAAAAGTCTAGAGCATCTTGGTTTGATTTTAGTTTGCTTTGAAAGAACTACACATAAGGAATAACTTGGGTTTGTCCTGCTATAAATTTCTCATGGAAAGTGTAGAAATTAAATTTCAAAGTTCACCACCTGGAGTACAATAATACAAAAACTCAAGTGATTATTCTATATAAATTCCCTATAAATTGTATATAAACTTTGAAGTGTAATTTCATAGGTAGCCTTCATGATTTCTTGATGGAACTAACTCAATTTATTACTTGCATGCAAACCTTTCAAAATATGCTAAAATAAAGCCAATATGTTTTATACTTTCTAGTAACCTGATTTTCGGCCACACATTGCTGGAATCACTAAAACAATCTGTCTTAAATCAAACACCTTTTAAAAATGGGCTGATTCAAACACTGGTTGTCAGGGCCGTTCCTGTTGAGGAACTCCAAATTTTCAGAGCAACCCCTATGGAAATTCCATGTTTTCTTGTGTCATCTGTGGAAATTCAAAATTTGAATGAATATCTTGTGGAAATTCCTGGTTAAAAAGAAAGGCCCTGTGGAATTCCCACGGTCGAAAACAACAACCCCTGTGGAAATTCCAGGGTCAAACATGACAACACCTTTGTTACTTGATAGAGGGTATCGGATGTTAAATGGAACAGCCCATTGCACAGCGAATAGTGGTAGTACTTTCCAGTGGTAGTGAATTTTCAGTCAAGATTTTGAATGTGACAATGCACCCACCTATTAGCATTCCCAAAATCTATCCTTGCTGATTCATCACTTGCTTTCCTCAGGTTATTTAAACAATTCACATGTCACTTAAACATGTTTTACTAGTGAGTGTCATAAACATTCAAACATTTTTTATATTGTATTTTTTATCATTGTAGTATTGCATGTATCACAACTTACTCATGTAAGTATATTTTTAACTTTTTAAACTATTTTTTCTCTTTGTAAATATTTTAAACTGAAGAAAGTCGAAGGGCGAAAAAGTTTGATTAAACGGTATTCAAAGTTAGATTGAATTCCATTTTAGAAAAATTGTGTGTTGACTGTCTCTGCAAATGTTTTATTTTAAATTATACATATTTCACAAAGTACAGTCTGTGAATTAATAGGGAAGGGGGGCTTATAAAAAGATTTGAGAGAAAATACCAAGGCTTCTGAAAACTCACTCAGCTTTCATTAAAAAATGTATACAGTATTATAGGTACTGTGTATAAAGCAGTGGGCCTGTGGGGGGGCTCCCCTATTGTTGGGGCAGGGGTGCTCGTTGGGGTTGGGGGCCCGGGGGAGGGGGACTCCCCTATTTTTGGGGTGGGGGTGCTTGTCAGGAACTTTCGATTTCATCCCTATAAGGTACCAAACATGACGTCGCTTAATCGATTTTGACCCCTAAAAGGTACCAGCAAGACATTTTTTACAAGGGAAAATATGCCTGAATTTCAGGCTACAAAAAAGTGTGATTTGGTTGATTTACTAGAATGGATCTCTAACAAGTACCTATCTGGAAAAAGCCAGAGGCCTGATTTTACTGTGCGACTACGTCAACCGGGACATTTTGTAAGAAGTTAGCCAATCAGAAAGCGAGTACAGAACAAAGGATCTCGACTTTCTTGAGATCTGAGACACCGAAATATCGCTTTTCTCGTAACAATTGTGGAAATTATGGGCAGAAATAACTTCAAAACACTTAATTACTCATCGTCAGATGTATTGCAGGTATCAAATTGCTTAAAATGGTTTGAATCTCTAAATGACAAACTTTTTACGGGATGGCCCGGTTGACGTAGTCGCACAGTAAACCCTAAAAGGTACGATGAGCACCCCTGCCCCAAAATAGGGGAGCTCCCCCCAGGGTAGTGGGTTGTACTCTGTTGCCAATTTAAACTAGAGGGGCTTATTAGAGAGAGGGGGCTTATTCTGGGACAAAACTGGAATTTTATTTTTATCACAAGTGTTCTTCAGTTCATAGTGAGAATATTTTGCTGATCTTTCATTCAGTTCTCTCCATCAAGCCATGAAAAAATACTCATGAAGTAAATAAAATTGTAAAATCTCACTCAGGCACTGCATTAAAGACAAATAAATTCGTTATTTTTAAAGTTGACAGAAAGCCTTATTTGTTCTCTTCGTGTCTTTTCGGGAGTGTGCACTGCTCATCAGAGGAGTGCAAACCAGTTAGGCTTGCCACAAATCAGCCTCTCTTAGGGGTCACACCCATCCCCCCTCCCTGTAGGCAGGGCCCTGAAGGGGAAAATGGGATTTTGGTTACTGGGACTAGGATTTGAAGTCTTGCAAATAATAGAAAATTGGAATGGGACTTTATTTTTATCTGATACGCTGGGATTACCCAATTTCTGAAAGGATTCGTTTGCGAGCTTGCGTGGTGCAGTGGCGCGTGGTTACCCTGGTGAAGACGCGAGGGACTGGGACTAATGTAAGCTTTGTAATGCAGCAAACTAAGACTTCAAAACAGGAAGAAGACAACGCTACAGTTTTTTCTGATCTTCGGACAACCAAACCACTTTAATGCCTGAAAGGTGTTCCATTGACGTCTAAGTGAAGGTTTTATCATTTGTTCGTAGTGAAGTGTATTTTATTGGAGGCAATCGTGTAAAATGGGGCTGTATTGGCGGTATGCACCGCTGCTCAGGTGAGCATTCAGAGGATGAGGTGACAACACAACAGTTCTTTTGACAATTTCGAACGATCAAGTGTTCGATCGAAGTGTTGATCGAACTGTTAAGAACAATATTAGCTATTTCTTAAGCTGAAAAGCGTGTTCATTTTGCCTTTCATAGTAAGGAAGTACGTACATTTAGAACATTTTCGCCACCATTACTTGGCTTTTGTACTTCACAAAAACTTCATTAGAACTAGAAGTAAGAAGTATGTAGAGTAGTTGCTTCTCAACTTTCAAACATTGATTCCTCTTGGATTAATAAAAATGCTTTGAACGTAGACAGTTATTGGAAGCTAGCATCTGTATTTTGATTTCATATGACAGGCGTAAATTAGTACCCTGTTAAGACTCACTTGTTGGGAGTAATTTCACTGAGTGAAAGTAGTATTCCTCAGTTATTGTAGCATAACTACAATCCATAGCTATCATTCAAATTATTCGTAATATTTTAAAATAGGAATTCAAAATTAACCATAACTTTTCTTCCTTTTTATTTTGTCCATTGATTTTTCTTGGAATTATTTTTGTTGCACCTTAACAAAATCTCCAGATTTGTTTTCCTCCAGATTCCACATTTTATTTACAATCATTATTTTTTGCCAAACAAGATGCCTTCTTACCTGTCTCTTAAGATGCCCAGTAACCTAAACTTTGGGACTGCCCATCTAGAGTAATCTAACAACATTTACCAGTAACATCTACTAAAAATTGTTATGTTGGTGTGTGAACCAACCATAATTCTTCTCTTTAAAGTGTGCTTGCTGTTGCTGCCCTGCAGCAGTTGGCTGCTGCTGTGCCTGCTGTCCAGGATGTCGCAGCTCTACCTCAACACGTATAGTTTACACTGTTTTCTTGCTGCTGGGAACCATTATCTCATGCCTTATGTTGTGGGATGAAGTGGAGAAAAGCATTGTCAGCAATGTGAGTATAGCGCTATTCACTGTTTATCGACATTGCCATTGTAATGCTAATGTGCCAACCGTAGATTGAATAGCGCCCTTTGTTCTGTGAACCAATCGATCTCTGGTTGGCGCATTAATATCAATGGATGACGTCAGGCAGCATGAGTTTCCGGACGGTCACCTCTAGCATTTTAACCTTAGAGTTCCCCCTCCAGGATTTTACCCCTCAAAGAAAGAAAACCTGGCTAATATGTTTTTATATTTTAATTACAGGACCCACTAGGAATATTTGATGCAACCTGTAAGAAAGCTGGTGCTGGTGAGAAGTGTGAACTATTAGCAGGTCACTTAGCTGTGTACAGAGTTTGTTTTGCGATGGCCTGCTTCTTCTTTCTGTTCATGCTGCTCACCATCAAGGTGTCGTCCAGTAAAGATTGTCGAGGGGGGATTCATAATGGGTAAATAGACAAAGCAAGTAGTTTATAGCTAATGGACCATTCCAATGTTTTGAAGATTGCATTTTGCTCTATTTTTAGTTCTATTTTTTACTGCTTGGGCAGTAGGTTCATGTTTGGTAGGAGGTGCCTAGCGACAAAGGTAGAGGTAGCAGTTGCAATAGCAACCTGTCCCAACCCAACCCTTTGAGGGAAGGAACCCCCTATTCATCCCCCTGAGTCTGCCCATGGATTGGTTTCAGAGCCCGGGGAAAGACTCCTATTTTTTGGGCGGGTGTGCTTGTCATACCTTTTAGGGTTTCAAATCAGGGTCCGGTTGCTCAAAAGCGGTTTAGCACTAATCCAGGATTAGTTACCATGGTGACTCAATGGTTTTGTTCAGAACTAAACCTGGTTCAAATTTAATCCACCTTTGAACAACCCGCACCAGGCCTCTAGTACCTTTTAGGGGGTAAAATTTAAAAACTTGCCATTTTTTCCAGATAGGTACCTGTTAGAGGTCCGTTTTAGCAAATCACACTTGTTGGTAGCCTGAATATCAGGCATACTTTCCCTCATAAAAAATACAAGAGAAAATTACAAGGGAAAATATAGCTTTAGGGTCAAAATCAACTAAGCATCACCATTTTGGTACCTTTTAGGGGTCAAATCGAAAGTTCCTGACAAGCACACCCGTCCCAAAAATAGGGGAGTCCCCCAGGTTGCAGAGTTGGACAATAGTGGCTTTTTTCATGTCACCAAGCTGGGAAGTATTTTTACAATCCATCTTGTTCGCTTTTTCTTTAGCTTACTTCATTGAAAAATCAACAAACAAGAATTTAATGTAATTGCAGGTATTGGGCAATCAAGTTCATTTTGTTGTTGGCTCTTGCAGTCGGGGCCTTTTTTATTCCAAGGGGTGATTTTGGGACTGGTAAGTCATATGGAATCAATCATGTGATTGCTTGCTATGGGATCATCTTTGCCATCCCAGGGGAGTACTTCGACCCCTTAATATGATGGAATGATCGTCAGGAAAAATTGCATGTAAACCTTAGCGATAGCAATCAGGGTGTGGCCCATAGTAAATTTGCTCCTAAAAATGAAAGGAAATTGAGTTTGGTCAAATAAGGGATAGCAAATGACTCTTGGATTTACAAGATGCAGGCACTTAGTGAATTTTGATACCCTATGGGATATATAGAGATTATTCCATGGCAAGAACTTGATATCGTTTTTATTCACAAGTTTTTTTGTCATAACGTGAACAAGCGAGGCTTTGAGAGAGTGAGCGGTATGATACGAAAACAAGTGAATAATACAATATCAATCTCTTGCCGTGTCATAATTTGTTTGTTATATCCTCTGAGTCAGATAAAATAGCAAAAAATAAATACAAATTGCGTTTTATCTTGCTACGATTTTTATTCACTGCTGTTGTCACAGTATATAATAAGAAGGGGTAGCGAATGGTCCCTAAAAATATCAAGAGTCTCGCCAAATTTTAGCAGAGTCTCGGAATCTTTGAATTTTTAATGTGTGTCTTGGAATGTCAGATTTTTGCCCTCAAACTTCTAAATATGGGATATGAAGGGGTAGCAAATGGTCCCTAAAAATATCAAGAGTCTTGCCAAATTTTAGCAGAGTCTCGGAATCTCAGAATTATTAACGTGCATCTCGAAATCTCAGATTTTTGCCCTCAAACTTCTAAATACAGTAAATGTATAAGCTGATATTTTTCTTCAGTCTTGGGCTCGGATTTTAAACTGCCAGTCTTGGCGCCTCGGCAAGTCTCTGATATCCCATTCGCTACCCCTATATTATGATGATCATCCTTGTATAGTATTTTTTTGGGGGAGTCTCCCCAACCCGGGTTTGCTGTAATGTCCTACTTACTCTTACTAAATCATAATGTGTCCGGGGCATACTCAAGGTGATAACTCACTGTGCTAAAATATTCTTGCAGTGTGGATGTATTTTGGCTTCATTGGTGCAGTCTTGTTTATTCTCATTCAAATGATTCTTCTGGTGGACTTTGCGCATTCTTGGAATGAAATCTGGTGAGTCTAGAGGCATACTTAATAAAGTATGTGTATGGCAAGGATTTTAAACAATAGGGTTTCAGAATGCAGCCAGGCAGATTTGTGTTTAAAGGAAACAGTGGCATCTCTGGCATATTGAACAAGAAACATTGTAACAGACTCATTTGTTAGAAGGGGAGCCCAATTCAGAGTCTAATATAACAGTGCGCTAGGCATTGTCCAATCAAAATAAAGAAATGTCTAAAAACACATTGTGATATGTCTTTAATGACTGTCTGTTCAAGGGGATCATTTTCTTCTTCTGCCACATACAAGATATAATATGTCTTTGTTATATAATATATATTTTGTGGGTGTGTGAAAATCACCTGTGAGGCGAAGGGTGCATAGCTTTTTCAAGGAAAGCTAGAGATATCCTCAAGATAACCTTCAAATTGTTGCATTTTTGGAAGTACAATATGTATTTTAAAAGTTTTGGAAATGATCTAGTTTTGTATCTATTGACAGGACCACTAATGCAGAGGAGAATGACAATAAATGTTGGTATATTGGTAAGCAAGCCCTTGTTTTTTCTTTACTTTCTCATAGGATTTTTTCTTTTATTTCTCTTCATATTAATTTTTCTCCTTCTCTATTTTAGCCCTGTTTATCTTCATGATAATCTTCTTTGGTCTGGCTCTGGCAGGTCATGTTCTTGGATATGTCTTCTTTACAGAGGTAATAATAATAAAATTATATTGTGTAGTTCCAAAATATCCATACCATCCCAACGGAAGGGTGTTAAAAAATGAGCCCCCACCCCTCTGGAATTTCCGAATAAAAATACAGTATTGGTATGGAAAAGATCAGGTAAATTGACCTCCCCACCCCTCCTGAATTTCCAGTCCCTTCCGTAGGGGAGGTATGGATAATTTCTGAAAACACACATTAGGGATAAATTGATTCCCTGTCATACTTGCGTGGTGCACTGTTTTCAGCTTACACTGACAAGCAATGGCAAATTGGTTAGCAAAGGTGCACAAACGAGGCAGAAACAGACAATGCTATACGATTAGGATACGTTCATTTGAAGGCAATTAAAGGGGGAGTTTGGTAGAGCCTGTCTAGATCTTGCCAAATATCCATTGCGAGCCCAAACGAGAAAGTCAACTAGATTCTGCAGCAAGTTGACCTGCAGGCAGCTGAACGGGTTCACGAAGTGCTAACATAGGTATCTACTTCATCGCTGAATGCCATATAGTCGTCTTCTAATAGAACGAGGCATAATCAAACAAAAGGACCATTCATATTCAAATAAGGCGGCTATTGTGACATTCAGCGATAAAGCATATACCCTAACATACTCTACCCTAGCGGATAAGAATCAGGCTACTCTCCACAGGGTAACCGACTAACTATGTTAGTAAAAGAAAAGTAGAAAGTAAAGTAAAGTAGGTGCTTATATAGTGCTTTCCTCAAAACTCTAAGCGCTTCACATTTTTGGATAACTCATTCTATAGAAACCAGTTTTATAATAATGAGTGTGTGCTAGTATCTGGCGAGTTCTGTGACACAGAGGTTGGGCAACTTCCGACGGTCCTTGTGGTGCTTCAACGTCCCTCCTCTGGTTCCAGTTAGTGTAGTGTATGTGAGAGACGTGACCTATGGTTTAACGTCCTTATCCGAGAAGACGCGAAGGTCTAACCATTTGCAGATGTTAGAGAAAAGGCAGCACCTTCTCCTCAATTATTTAGAAAAGACCTTGAGTGTTGGTCTGGCCGGGGTTTGAACTCCCAACCTCCCGAACATAAGCCCGGTGCTCTACCACTGTGCTAACCAGTCATTGGTAAGGCCATGATAAGCGTGACGTTGATCAGACGCATAGGTAGGAAGTGCTAACGTACTCTACCGTAGCGGATGAGACCCGGGGGGGGGGGGGGGGGGGGGGGGGGACTCCCCTATTTTCAGACGGGGGTGCTCGTCCTATCCCTTAGGGTATAAAATTGACAGACGTGCTATCTCTAAGGGGTGTTTAAAATCAGCCCTATCCCTTAGGGGAGTGTCAGACCAATCCTTGCCCAGAAATATATTGGTACTGACACCAGAACCGATATTTACAAAGGAAACTTGGTTGAAAACCCTAAAATTTGCTATCTTTTAGGGGTAAATTCGGCAGTCGCCACGCCAAATTTGCTCTCTTTTAGGGGTAAATTTTCTGTTTGCCACACCCATTTTGCTATCCCTTAGGGTCAAAATCAATTTTCCGACGAGCACCCCTGTCTGAAATATTAAGAGTCCCCCCCCCCCCCCCGGGGATGAGAATTAGGCTACTCTCCACAGGGTACCCGACTAACCTTGCTTAGGCCATGATAAGCGTGATGTTGATCAGACGCATAGGTAGGAAGTACTAACGTACTCTATCTTAGCTGATGAGAATTAGGCTACTCTCCACAGGGTACCCGACAACCTTGCTTAGGCCATGATAAGCGTGATGTTGATCAGACGCGAAGGTAGGAAATGCTAACGTACTCTACCGTAGCGGATGAAAATCAGGCTACTTTCCACAGGGTACCCGAGGCATTGTAGCTTCACCTCCACTTGCACCAGAAAGTAAAATTTGCTTAATACTGTTATGTAAAATCTGTTGTTTTGTGATCTCCAGTCATCAGGATGTGGGCTGAACAAGTTCTTCATCAGCTTCAACTTGATCTTGTGTGTTGTGATCTCAATAGCATCACTACTGCCAAAAATACAGTCAGGTAATAAAAACAGTGGTCTATTGTCACTGAATGCTGCATTCTGTGCTTGGCTGAGCTACCGGGGGGGGGGGGACTCCCATATGTCGTCGGGCAGGGATGCTCGTCGTATCTTTTAGGGGTTAACATTCGGGTCCCAGGTATCTTTTAGGGTATAAATCAATTTTCCCAGAAAATGGTCTCTTTTAGGGTACTCGGTAGGCTGTATTCCCAGCCGTTGTTTCTTGCGCGATGGTGACTGAAATTTGAGAGCCATATTTAAAATGGAATCTTTCATCGGCTTTTAGGGGTTAAAATTCTGGTTGACACGCCTAGATTGGTATCTTTTAGGGTTCAAATTTTATTTTCCCGACGAGCACCATCGCCGGACAACATACGGGTGTATGTTGTAGATTCGACCAGTCGCCCTAGACAGTCTGCTAATTTTCTCTATTTGTCTTCACTCCCCTAGCCCAGCCCAAGTCCGGACTCCTCCAGGCTGCTATTGTGTCTCTATTCACGAGTTACCTGGTACTTTCTGCTCTCGCCAGTGAGCCCACTACCCCAGGTACTGTACTGACTGCAGAAAAGGTTGCAACTCTCAACTGTATGTTGTAGCCTGTGGTGCATCATGGGAGAAACTAAGAAGAACGTATAGTCTGGAGTTTCGAGTTCTTGAAAAAGTTGTGAATACCGACGAGTCCGAAACGTTTTCACAAGTTTGTCTATTGTCTCAATTTAAGCTTCCATCAGTTTCACGTCGGTATTCTTTACAATTAGCTGTATTCACACTAGAGACGGAAAACTCGTCTGAGACTCGAAGTTCTCGTCAGAAACAGTTCCTGTCTCATGTCAATTCTACTCAGAAACACTTGCTTGTTAACTGTCTAAACTTTCTTCTTCAAAAAAAAGTGTTTTCGCGTGATCACAGAAGAACAGGGAACCATATTCAAGGCGAGAAACTCGTCTCAGACGAGTTTTCCGTCTCTAGTGTGAATACAGCTATTTTTCAACTTGAAACTAAAGCTCCCACTGTAAAGAATTCGAAACTGGACTGTCCTCGTGCTGTGACCCTGTGTAGATTTTTTTGCGAGCGATGTATTGTAGAATCATTTGGCATAGGCAAGGTTAAAAAACCGTGACGCAAAGCTCCCATGACGAATAGCAGGAGTAGCGGCCTATAACAAGCTGATAGAGTGACCCTAGACTCTGTTCGCTCAGGCTGCTCATATTGGGGGTTAAACTTTGTTCTACTGTGTCTCACGTCGTCTTTCGCATAACCGAGGCTCCGTCTCGACTCAGTTCCGTGGGATGCAATAAACCCTCTCAGTGACGACCTCCAGTGTCGGTGCTTTATCGCGCTTGGCTACCCGCAGTCGGCGTAATACAGCTTTTGAGGTCAATATTTGGGGAGTCAACCTCCAACATTTACATTTTCCCGTCTTTCTTAGTTAACGTGAACGGCACCGTAATAGAAACTGTGTGTGGAAATGCCGAGGGACTGGCCGGCATCACAGGGACTGGGGCCACAGAATCGCAAACCACGGTTGTGGTGGTCGGACTTGTGCTGCTATTCATCACCGTGGTGTATGCGAGGTATGGAACTTTTTCAGAATCTGCATGAGCAATTTATGCAGAGGCGGATCCAGAATTTTTTCAAGGGGGATGCATAAAATATGTGGCTAAAACAGTTGTTTGCACTAAAACGTTTGATACTACTGTAAACTAGAGCAGATTCGTATGACGGTGAAAAGTGCCGTGACACGGCGCGGTACTGTCGCGGTGGCGAAGACCGATTTTATGCGTCTGCTGGATGTGACATTCCGTGCAGCGGGCGCGCCCCAAGGATGTCAATGGCTCCATAAAAGGGGAATGACGATGATGATGATAATAATGGTGGTACGGCACCTGGCCTGCTGTAGATACCGAATGAAATCGCGTAGTCGCGGTACGGTCGCGGCGCGGTACAACTATTTCGCGGCACTTTTCACAGTTATACGAAATCTGCTATATAAACACAGGGGGAGGGGGTATTGTTTTTCTCGGCCAAAGGCCTGTCGACAAACCACAGATAGCCTGCGCGGATACACAGAACGACAAGACTTTCTCCTTCATTTATCATCCAAACAAAAAAGCAAGTTATGTGTTTTCTTAAGTGAACGATCCGTCACATGAATTAATCGTTCGTTTGTATTTCAGTCTCAGAACTGTTGGGAGTGCCGACAGACTGACAACTAGCACAACGTCTGCAGGTTTGTTAAGATAGATTAACCTTTACGAAACGTAAAATTGGCTGGACATGAAGTTTCATTATATAAAAGGGCTCCAATAAATCCACTGAATACCTGATATACTCTAGAGTCGTACTTTTGAGCAAGGCGTGGAGTATGAGCCGACTGATTATCGCTTCATTTTCTTGATGCATTAGTCCAATCGGAATTATTACATAATTTACCTAATCAAACTTAAAATACTGAATAATATCGCCATTATAAGCGACAAATAGCAAACGTTTTCGTAATGTTTGAATTTCGAACATAGTTCTATCACATAAAAAATGGTCCATCAGCGCGAAAACGATCTGACATAGTCTAACTTCCAAATCCAACTCTTCTTGTTCAGGTGATACTGAGAAGGGACAAGTTCAGGAGGACGAGGAAGACAGTGTGGCGTACAGCTATTCGTTCTTCCACTTCATCTACTTCCTCGCCTCGCTCTACATTATGATGACCCTCACCAACTGCTCAGGTACTGCGCATGCTCGGTGATAAAACGCCTCTACTTATTCAGCAGTGCCAATGAAATTTCTTTATTATTATTATTTCTTCGAGTTTCGTACCCAGACGTTCAATTTTTTGCGTCTCTTGCGGTGATTTCTCTCATCAATTTCTCTTTTTCTCTATGAAAGTTATTTTGGAGGCGTCGGGACTGGGAATGAGTATTACACGGCGCGCAACCATAACTCTCTGCGCGCCCTGTTAAAAGTATCCCATAACTCCCTGCACGCCCTGCTAAAACTATCCCACAAATCTTTGCGCGCCCTAAAAAACGGAAAGCGTGTGGGTGCGAGACTGCCGCAGTTCCTCTGAATAGACGATTCCAGTTATGATATACATTCGCGGCCAGGTTTCAAACTAAATTGAATGAAACACTCAGTCAACAGGAAAGAAAGTCTTATCATACTACTAATTTAAGAAGACTGCGCCGTCACAACTGTTGTTGTCCGCGGTGCGTCGAAACTAAGAAGAACGAAATTCCAGTGTAAGCCCAGCACACAATTTCGTGAATCATTGGTACCGGTCATTTGGTACCGAGAAGGTTGATGAGTATGGCTACTTATCCCCCAAAATCAGAGTGTACGTGATTCTATTCTCACTGGGCCCCAGCAGTGCATATATAAGATATAAACTCATTAGCATATCATCTCAGTCGCACTTGGTTTGACAACAAGCGCCGGAATGGCGTCCATGGTAGAACGCCATCATTGGCGGCGGCTGTGGGTCCCATTGTGCTCACCCTTAGGCCTGGGGGTGCCTCTTGGCTATTTTTCACCCACCCTCCCTCCCATTGCCTTTGCCATCTTTGGCTCCGCCAGGCCTCCTCTCCCATAACTTATATAGTACATAGAAACCCAGTGAGAATATATAACTATTGGTATGCCTATTTGCGTCATTGACGCATCGCGGGTTATAGCAGACAGTTGTGACAGTGCAACCTTTTCTGAAATAGATGTATTTATAAATCCTCCCTTACTCAATGCATATAGTTTCCGAAGATTACTATCTTTTTATCTTTGCAGCCCCGAGGGATCAAAGCTCGATAACTTCCAGCGTAACATGGCGTCAGTATGGGTAAAGATGGCGTGCAGTTGGCTCTGTCATCTCATCTATATGTGGACTCTACTAGCTCCAGTCTGCTTCCCAGACAGGGACTTCAGTAACAGTATAATGTAGCATGGTGCTTTAACACAAGCCCAGTCAGTGACGTAGCTAGACACTTGCCGACGGGGGAGGGGTGTAGGTGCAGGGGCAAAGGGAGGTAGTAGCCCTTTTTGTTGCTCATTTTCCCATACATTTAGAAATTGTGTCACATGCTTACTGTTTTTAGTGCTTCAAAAAAGGGGGGTTGATCCCCCCACCCCTCCCCCCCTCTGGATACACCATGGCAGTACGAGAGCCCATCACTAAGAACATTAGACCCCTACTTTAGAGTAATTGAAGTAACTTCATCTGAGTGAAGTTTGATGAGCTGAGCTCGTAAAAGATAGGCAAAAGTAAATCTTTTCTTGGATGCTTTTGTGCTATCCATGTACTGAATAATAATATAATTATCCTGCTGGATTTTGCAGATTATCGTCTGATTTAGCCAAATAGGTCGTCGCTCGTCGGCTAATGCACCCCCCCCCCCCCCTCCACACACACACCAATAATATAATTATCCTGCTGGATTTTGCAGATTATCGTCTGATTTAGCCAAATAGGTCGTCGCTCGTCGGCTAATGCACCCCCCCCCCCTCCACACACACACACCAATACAAAACCCGGGCATTTGCTGGGACTAAGCGGGATATTAACCTTAGTTTTGGGGACAACGGTAGCTTTCACTCCCTCACCCTTTGACCCGGGGACACTGGAATATGTTTGCGCCGTTCGTTGTGACTTCACGTTCGCAACATGCTGTGCAGTCGCCTACAAAGGCTCTAAAAAAATCGATCGAAGCTTTAGCTTTTCTTCCTTTCACAGACCTCAAATTTCTAGTCCCCGCATATGCCAGGGTGGGGAGGGGTACACTGACTGGTGCTAAGTAATAACTTATCGTTGTTTACTTTGCGTTAATATTTTGTTACTATTGTACATAAACACCAGCACTGGTATCTGTAAGTATCAGACGATATTTAGCGGAATTTCGCCCCCGGGGGGGGGGGGGGGGGGGGACCGGGGATGATCGTCGGAAATTTTCAGTTTCACCCCTAAAAGATACCAAACATGGCGGGCCATGGCGTGGCTCAAATAATTTCTTACCCTAAAAGATACCTAAAGTATCGCGATTCACCCTGCCACTCTGTGTTGTTGTGAGCCGTCAATATTTTGTGGTATTGACGGCTCAAAAAGAGCTAGCAAAATTCAACTTTTTTCGCACGAATTTATGTTTCATTTCATTGTCAATAGTTAGAAATAACGTTTAGCTATATTTCTAGCAATATCTTATGGCAGAAAGAGATTTTTTTCGCCGAAAAAGATGGAAAAATGTAAACAGAAAATGCTCGAGCTCGTGCGAAAAGCCCATGTGATTGCGTGAGATCGTGCGTAAATGTAATGAGAATTGAAATTTCAATCGACAATAAATAGCACTATTTCTTGCCATTTCCTCCAGAAAATCTTCAAGAATCGCGATACAATATTAATTACGATTTTGAGACGGCAATTCCACAAAATATTGACGGCGTTGGAAGAAAATATTTTCACGTATTGGGCTCCGTCGCTGCGCGACTCCGCCCAATACGTGAACATATTTTCTCCCAACTAGCCGTCAATATTTTGCGGAATTGCCGTCTCAAAATCGTAATTAGTATATAAGATGAGGCCTTATGTGCAAAGTAGGCGCGAAGGAGACAGGTAACAGGTAAAAGATACCTATCAACAAATTTCCGTGTTTGTTTCTCATTTATCGTCTTCTCATCGAATAATCTCTCTTTCTTACACGGTTTTAGAAGCACCATCGTGAGAGAAAACAATTTGGACACATATTTCGGCCCTAAAAGATACCAATCTCCCTAATTTTATTGAAGATTAAGATCACCCCTAAAAGAGACCAAGGCCCCGTGATTTTAACCCCTAAAAGATACGACGATCATCCCCCCCCCCGGGAATTTCGCACTGCATGTAGCGCCTATAATCCATATCTGCTTCATCGAAAGCCTAGCTTGCTCGATTCCAGATGCGATTGCTAAAATACAGTACTGTAGGTATTGCTTAAAAATTATATGTAAAGTTTGCTTGCAAAGCTATAGGCACGTACTAATTGCGTAAAGGCGCTTTTGTATAGTTGGCATTTATTTTAATATTATAGGAAAAGATGTAATTTGTTAAAAATAAAATAAAACGTACGACAAAACATTGGAAAACATAGACTATTAGTATTACTACTCCCGACAATTGCGTAAAGACACTTGTAGTTAGCATTTATTTCAATATTATAGAAAAAATGTCATTTTGATAAAATTGTGTTGACAAATAAAATGTACGCCAAAACCTATTACTACAGTACTCCTGAATCAGTTTTTGCCGTTAACAATGGGGGTCTTTCTTGGTGTTGTAAGATGTATTGTATTTTGGATTGGAGCTATTCATGTATTCCATCTTATTGTCTCGTTCTACGGTCTTTTGTCTTCTATTCCTGCCTCTGGTGCCTTGCAACACCAAGAAAGAGCCACAATTTGTTCCTGCAATTCTTTAAAATAAAAAAAACAAGAGAAAAGACGGGAAAGTGAAAGTCATTGTAATTTCGATGCGGCAGCTTTTGATCTAGACTAAAACTACATACGAGTAACATACGAGTAACATACGACTACATACGACTACATACGAGTAACATACGACTACATACGAGTACATACGAGTAACATACGAGTAACATACGAGTACATACGAGTACATACGAGTACATACGAGTAACATACGAGTAACATACGAGAACATACGAGTAACATACGAGTAACATACGAGTACATACGAGTAACATACGAGTAACATACGAGTACATACGGGTGAAAAAAATGAAAACCTCTTTTAAGCTTTTTTTAGCGAATGAAAAAATTTTCATCTTTGATCGTCCTATATAATTTGATCGTCTATATATTTTATTCATTAGTGGGTGGTGGGAAGGGTCACTAGTGGGTGGTGGGTGGGTTCACCAGTGGATGGTGGGGGTCACTAGTCGGTAGTGGATGGGGTCACTAGTCGGTAGTGGATGGGGTCACTAGTGAGGAAAGTGGGTGGGGTCACTAGTGGGTAGTGGGTGGGGTCACTAGTGGGTGTTTGGTTGGGTCACTAGTGGTGGGTCATAAGTGGGTGGGGTCACTAGTGGGTAGTGGGTGGGGTCGCTAGTGGGTGTTTGGTTGGGTCACTAGTGGTGGGTCATAAGTGGTGGGGTCACTAGTGGGTGGGGGTGGAGTCACTAGTGGTTGGTGGGTGGGATAACTAGTGGGGGGGTCACTAGTGGTTGGTGGGTGGGGTCACTAATGGGTGGGGTCACTAGTGGGTGGGGTCACTAGTGGATGGTGGGTGGGGTCACTAGTGGGTATTGGGTGGGGTCACTAGTGGGTAGTGGATGGTGTCACTAGTGGGTGGGGTCACTAGTGGATGGTGGGTGGGGTCACTAGTGGGCAGTGGGTGGGGTCACTAGTGGGTAGTGGATGGTGTCACTAGTGGGTAGTGGGTGGGGTCACTAGCGGGTGTTTGGTGGGGTCACTAGTGGAAGGTTGGTGGGGTCACTAGTGGGGGTGGGTGGGATCACTAGTGGGTGTTTGTTGGGGTCATAAGTGGGTGGGGTCACTTGTGGGTAGTGGGTGGGGTCACTAGTGGGTGTTTGGTGGGGTCATAAGTGGGTAGGGTCACTTGTGGGTAGTGGGTAGGGTCGCTAGTGGGTGTTTGGTGGGGTTATAAGTGGGTTGGGTCATAAGTGGGTGGGGTCACTAGTGAGTAGTGGGCTGGGTCACTGGTGGGTATTTGGTGGGCCATTAGTGGGTGGGGTCACTAGTGGGTGTTGGGTGGAGTTACTAGTAGGTGGTGGGTGGGATCACTAGTGGGTGTGGGTGGTGGGTTTACAATTGATATTTATGCTATATGTGATTTCTTACTTGTTGAAATCACATGAAAAACAGAAAAACCCACCCACTAGTAACAACAACAACCACTATTGACCCAACCCACCACCCACTAGTGACCCAACCAAACCAAACAACCAACCACGCACTAGTGACCCCACCCACCACTAGTGACCCCACCACTAGTTATCCCACCCACCAACCACTAGTGACTCCACCCACCACCCACTAGTGACCCCACCCACTTATGACCACCACTAGTGACCCAACTAAACACCCACTAGTGACCCCACCCACTACCCACTAGTGACCCCACCCACTTTCCTCACTAGTGACCCCATCCACTACCGACTAGTGACCCATCCACTACCGACTAGTGACCCACCCACCATCCACTGGTAGGCACAGACAGATTCTGCTCGGCAACTTTTGAGCAACTTTTTCAATTTTGAGCAACTTTTTCAATTCTGAGCAACTTTTTTGATTTTCCGTTATTTACGAGCAAATTTTCACAACAAATTGGCAATTGTGATACATTTTGCCATTTCAAATCAAACACAGAACGAAAAATCTTGCTAAAAAATAAAAATAAAAATAAAATTGCTAATTGTTTAAAAAAAAATCACTTTTTCGTCTTGGGTGCTCAGAGGTCTCTTCAATATATGGATGTCTCGTTGGGTATCCTGTGTTATTCCAAATATAGAGCAGAAGCAAAACTGGTGGAAGACCCTATTCAACTTGCTAGAGAAAATTGGGCAGAATGGGACAGAACCTGACGGGACTTCCTTATTTGTTATAGTTTTCTTTCAAAAATAGTAGCAGCTATTATTGTATTTTGTATGAGTTTGATACTTCAAACGGCAAGTGAGTCTCTTTTTCATTAATCAACCTTATTGATTTAGGGAGCGTTCATAATTTATCTAGAGGGGGGCTATGATGATTTTGAGGGGGGGCCTCTGTTTTTCCCTAATATGATTTAGGGGGGGCTATGGAAAATTTCCAACAAACATAACATCGAGCATAGGGGGGGGGGGGGGGGGGCAACCATTTTCCCCCGAAAAAATATACGAAAATACAGTAAAAAAGCCGCATATAAGAACCTAAAATTTTCATTTTAATTCCCCTTGACATAATAACCTAATAAGGTTATTAAATAAATTTTAAGCTAGGTTCTTATCAGTGGAGTTGCTGTAAACGTGTGTAGGTAGAGCTCCTGAATTGGAAGATTATCATGATTATATTTAAAAGTAACTGGACATTCATTTTGTTTTCTTTCTGAAAAAATAGATAAGATTAATAGCAATCTTCAGGATCAGTAACTATCACAAGACTTTAATATGGCTAAGGGTGGGTTTGACATGTATACATGAATCTGAATCTGAATCTGTATATGTGGTGGTGGGGGGGGGGGGGGGGCTATGATATTTTTCTTTGATTAATTGACATCTCTTGAGGGGGGGTCAGGATAAAAACCCTGAGATCATCAGGGGGGGCTTCAAAAAATGAAAAGAAAAAAATTAGGAAATCATCATAGGCCCCCTCTAGCATGATTATGCTGGATGGTGTTTAGAATTGCTTGATCTTTTTGTAGATACTGCGTTGAGTGCACGTGAACCTGACTCTTTTGTCATTTTTTAAATATATCAGACGACAAGTGTGAAGAAATGCTCTTTTTGGGGGAGCAACTTGTTTGATCATGTGAGCAACTTTTTCAGAATTTGAGCAACTTTTGAGCAACTTTTGAGGGTTTGGGGGCAACTTTTGAGCAATTTTTGAGCAGAATCTGTCTGTGCCTATCCACTGGTGAACCCACCCACCACTCACTAGTGACCCTTCCCACCACCCACTAATGGAATAAAATATATAGACGATCAAATTATATAGGACGATCAAAGATGAAAATTTTTTCATTCGCTAAAAAAAGCTTAAAAAGAGGTTTCATTTTTTTCACCCGTATGTACTCGTATGTTACTCGTATGTACTCGTATGTTACTCGTATGTTACTCGTATGTACTCGTATGTTACTCGTATGTTACTCGTATGTTACTCGTATGTTACTCGTATGTACTCGTATGTACTCGTATGTTACTCGTATGTTACTCGTATGTACTCGTATGTAGTCGTATGTTACTCGTATGTAGTCGTATGTAGTCGTATGTTACTCGTATGTTACTCGTATGTAGTTTTAGTCTAGATCGCAGCTTTTCCCATGAGACCAGAAAGTCTTGCACGTGAAGAATTTAGCACCAAGTGCGCTGAGGCGAAAACACTGGCTCAGCAGGGGTTTTCTTGGCGTTTGGAATTGGAACGACGAAACACGAATTTACACGAAAAAGCGAGCCCAAACAAGGTAAGTAATCTCGGTTTTATTTGCTCTACCTCTCACGATAAAGGACTGGCAAGACAGTTTCTCCTGTTCTGCTCATTCGAGCTCAAATTGAATGTATTCAACATTTTGGTCATAAATGCTCTCATATCACTTCTATTCTCTTGCGCTGCGCTTAGCCGCACAGGAATAATTCCAATGTACGTACATTACTGAAACGAGATGGAGGAGACCCTGCAAAGTATATATCTCTATGTGGAAACTCGATTTCCTCTCCTCTTGAATAAATAAGTACTTTTCACTGCAGTCTTGCTGTAAAAATCTAACAATGTACATTAAAAAAATACAACATGGTAAAATTAGACTGATAGACATGCAACTAAAGTCTGCAAAGTTATTTTGAAGTCATAATTATCAATATCTAATTATGTTAAGATATAGATATTGTTTTTAATTAATTTATCTCCTGTTAGCCTCCTAGTCTTAGCTGTATTTAAAAACATTGCAACTCTCAAGTCCTGTCAAATCACTTTTTGCAAGCCGGATAACTGTTCCCCGAAGAAACATATTACGTATTGCTTTCTTGGCCTTTTTATTTAACATGACTTGACAAAAGAGCATTTCCTCCACGACTTTCTGTTGAAGCCCGCATGTTGCGCTGGAAGTTATCAAGCTTTGATCCCTCGGGGCTGCAAAGATAAAAAGATAGTAAACATCTTCGGAAACTATATGCATAGACTAGATAGAAGAGGAAGACATGTAATTCAATGACAATTTATCCAATCGGCTTTCTGTTGAAGCTGTAGCAGGTTGTTTCAAGAGCAAAAATTCTTGTGGAATTGATTGAAGTCTCAGTTCGGAAAACAACTTGCTAAGATTCTTTCGGGATTCCTGGTGATCTACCCATTTCAGAATGGCCTTGAAAATTGCCTCTTCACTGCTGACTTGCAATTCATCACTAGCTAATATTTGTTGGAGAGTGCATAACTTGATTTCCAAGAAATTCTTAGAAGTGACAACCAGGTCAAAGTATTGTATAGCACCCATTTGAGGCAAGCTCCGCTGGAAATTACTAGGTCTTCCATTAACACAACAGTGCTAATAAATTCTTCAGATAAGGGCTTTTAGTTGGACGTCCAAAAATAGATCATCAAATCATCTAATCACTGCATTAAAAGCAGACTCTTCGTCATCAATAGCTCTGCCTCTTAGTTTCAAGAACTCATCTGAATCCAGCACTTCTTGGAAATCATTCTTTCACAATTCCAGTAAATACTGATTCCGCCAGGCCTAGACATTCATATTGGACAGCAAAGTCGTATATTGCAACACAGCTGACAGGATCAGAAAAATCAAAGCCCTTTGTGAGAAAGCGATCAGCTGATTTTTTAAGAGCTGGCAATAAAAAAGTCAGCTGTCACTATAACATGCTGGACATTGTCTGGAGTAAGCTTGATTTTCCCAGTGTAGTTGTAGCTTAAAACTTCATCCATCCCTTCTACACTTAGCGAGTTTAGCTCTACAATATTCAGAGATTTCTCTTTCATGTCACTACCGAATAAACCGCTAAAGAATTCACTACCAGCGGCTAAAACACCCCGATGTGCACGGAAATCCCAACCATCTAGGATCACCTCGGGTTTATTTAATGGCATAATATTAAGTACCCCAGATAAAAAGATTTCCCCGTGTTTTTGTTTTACGAAACAACTAAAATAACACGAGACAAATAGCGAACAAACAGGACAACAAACCGATGCAAAGCTTTCTTCAGACAACGGTCGATATTTATTTACTATTTCTCTTTCTATATAAAATATAATCTCAATTTATTTAAATGTTGATCAAATTTAACAATAACAGAACATTTCCCGCCAATGCATACGGCGCAGGAGCATATTTTTTTTTTTTTCTTTGCGTTTTTCATAGTATTTATACAATATGTCCTTTCAGTGAAGAGAAGGGCTTGTTTTCGAAGGGAAAACTGACTGAACACAGACGACAAAATCGGTTGGACGCGCTACTCAAATGTCATACTTGAGGATCAAGCCAAGCTCGCACCCAGAACCCATCTTTGGTTAGCGGCAAAAAAACTTGGGTACTTCATATGTGATACTACCAAGTGTACCACAGTATTTCCTCGTTCCATAAGACATTGGGAGATTCAGGTTACCCTTGGCAGTATCGTATATGATGTACCTACCGTTTTTATTCGCTGCTGCTGGCTACGCGTGCTCTGGGTACAAGATTTGGATCCGGCGTGCCTTGCGCGAGTCCCGATAGATTTCCGGATAAAACGTAGGTAGCGTTGGATCATCGAGCATGCTCAAAATTTGCGAATCAATTCTTCAAAAAGATGTATAGTGTATGTTACTCACTGAGAATCTTATTTGCATGTATCTTAAAGTCTCAACGATACTCTATAAATGGATGAAATCAGTGCAACTTTAGCAGAATTTAATAAAATCGCAGCACTGCTTCAACACTTCATTCTGCCAAAACACACCCTTTACAGCTGTTTCAGGTAACACGCGACCCAGCGCGTTCAAAACATTTTTTTGGCAGTTGGGTTTTTCTGCGACGTCAATCAAATCGCCTAGTGCAGTGAATTGGCTTCTGTCTCGACATGTCTCGTAAAGGAAGCCAAACAAATGCACTGGGCAAGGATTTGATTGGCTCACACGGATTACATTGATTGACAACGCAGAAAACTCAGCTGCCAAACTCCAAGAATCTGACAACGGCGAAGTCGCGTGTTACCTGAAACAGCTGTAAATCTTCCATGCCCCTTCATCCCCTGCCATTACATTTAGGTAAATTCTTTTCGCACGTCGTGGCTTGTAATCGGTCGGTCGCCTTTCAATCTGACCATATAAAAACCAATAAAATAAAAAGTGTACATAGCTACTCCGTCGGGTAGAGGGGTCGGTAAGGGCGTGGTGACAACATGAAATTACGAAATAAAGCCGCCACGGTTTTTTTTCTTCCAGAATCACAGAAATACGTTGAACTATCATCGCAGCCCTAACATTTCTAAGCTGTTGCATTTAAAGCCTTTCTTCTCTGGATAAAATTCTTCAAGTTCCATTGGTATGTGGCATCATCCAATGGCCATTAAATACAAAGAGAATGGTCATCTTGTCAGTGTATTCCAGATCTGGAAGAAGCTGAAAAACAAAACAAAGATATGTTAGTCACTTTCTACTAATAGACGCAGTAGTTTTCAAAGATCACCGAGAAAGTTACATTGCGCAACAGCTACAAAAGGAATTGTAAATTGCCTTATTACGGTGCGACTACGTCAGCCGGACCATTATGTAAGAAGTTAGCCAATCAGAAAGCGAGTACAGAACAAAAGATATTGACTTTCTTGCAGTCTCAGACATCGAAATATTCGCTTTTCTCTAAAAATTGTGAAAATTATGAGCAGAAATAACTTCAAAACACTTAATTACTCATCGCCAAACGTATTGCAGATATTAAATTTCCTTAAAATGGTTTGAATCTCTAAATGACAAACTTTTTACGGGATGGCCCGGTTGACGAGTAATACCCTTAAACTTAGGGATTTAAAATGATTTGTTCTGGCACTTTTTCCAATAGGCAATTCCAGAAAATAAAGGTACCCCCCCCCCCCCCACGGGCGGCACTAGTTTTGACCCCCCCATGCATCCAGAATTTCAAACATGGTTTACCCCCCCCCCCCCCCCCCCGTGCATATAGAATTCCGGGTAGGTTAAACCCCCCTCCCCTTCAGAAATTTCAACTTTTACCCCCCTCCCCTCCGGAATCCAAATAATCACCACCTTGTTTATTATCGCGAAAAAAGTAAAAATTTGCGAGAGGGAAACGTTGCGGAGAAAAAGGCAAAAGTTGAGGGGATGGTTGCGGGAATTTATTAAATTTGCAAAGTAAAGAAAACACAAAAAGCGCATAGTCTTGTTTCAGAATATTAATACAGAGCATGATAGTTTGATTTTGAAGAAAAAAATACCACCGGCATTCACAACATCCACTGGATATGAGCTCTACATTTTTAGCGTGTTTAACTAGTAGCTAACTGGCTATTTTGTAAGATTTGAATTGTAGGGGCAAAGAATCGGATGATATTATCGCGGAAAAAACTTGAGACTTTCGCCATTCGATCGTGAAATGGGGGAATAGACATTTCAAATGAAGTGTGGAAGCTTTTTACTTGCAACACACATTTTCAAATCGCTTTCTAAAACAATGTTTCCAAATATAACCAATAAGAAAACACATTAGAATGAGCTTGGAAAGCCTAGTTGCTACTTATTGCGGATCTTCGAATATTTGAGGTTTAGGAAAAACCCATATAGAAACTAAAAAGGAGTAAAAGAAAAACATATTATTCAACATGCATATTACATGTACCATTTTGAGAAACGTTTATTAAACTATACCGTGTTGTTCCGGGATTTCATTACCGTCGGTTGCAGCTACCCGTCTACGCACACGTCAAAAACATGTTCTGTCGGCACGCGAAACTTTAAAGTTTTGACAGTGAAACTTGGATGTTTTGACGGCCAAACTTGAACGTTTTTTGTCACAATATTCCAGTCCGCACTTTCGTTTCAATAACAAACATTGAAAAAGCTTATATTCTGGTAACTTCACAGTTTTCTGGTCAAAAAGAAATAAATCAACTGAGCTTTTTACCTTTTTCCACTCACGAGCGTCACCAAAGCTTCACGCTTGGGCGGGCAAACTTTGAAGTTCAACTGTGAAAACTCCGAAGTTTCACGTGCCGACAGAACATGTTTTTGCCGAGCGTGCAGACGGGTAGATGCAACCGACGGTAGATATGTTAGGGAAAGTTGCGGCGGGTTTTGGTGAAAGTTGCGCATCCATGCAAGCTCAACTTATCCCGTATCGCCAACATCCTTTATATTAATTTCATTGTGTGATGGTACCTTTATTTTCTGGAATTGCCCAATGATATAACTATCAATAGATTTTAACTCTGTTAACTTGCCTACTTGTGTGCACTAAATTCTATCTTTGGCAATTTCCAATCTACTGGGTTGTTCCAACAAATAGCCGCACCCCTATCGAGGAACTCCAAATTTTCAAGAAATTGCTGTACCCCTGTGGAAATTGCACATTCTTTCGTGACCACGGTGGAAATTCAAAGTTGCAAATGAATACCCTGAGAAAGTTCCGGGTAAAATAAATGGCCCCGTGGAAATTCCAGGGTCACAAACAACAACCTCTGGAGAAATTCCTCGATAGGGGTAACAGATATTAAACGGAACAGCCCATTGGACCAAAACTCGCCAGGGTCACTAATTTAAGGAGCTCTTTCCAATGATAGTGATGGACTTTCGTCAGTTTGCCCGGACCCGCGTACGAAGCTGGGAATATCCAGCCGTCCCAGGCGGGCTTCCTGTGGTGAGCTCGGCCCAGCCCTCGCGCTTACTCACGGTCCATCTCCGAGCACAGGAAGCCCGCACAGAACGCCTGGGACTAGGCAGGCTTTTGTGGAGTCACGATGCTCCCACCTACGACTTCTGTAATAAACTTGGATCAGTGACATTAGTATGGTGTTTACCTTGGGTGTGATGAGGAAATACTGTGAAGTGTTGGGCTTGCACGCCGTCTTCACCACAAGATCGAACACGCGACGTTCATTGTTCGGATCCATACCCTGCAAATACATCACAACGTGAGTCTACCTCGCGGAAAATGGCTCGTTCACGATGCTCTCTTCCTTGGCCCGGCTTCAAGGAGCCTCAGTCGTTATTGAAAGACGATTGCTTGTAGAAATCTCGAAACAACATTTAATATTCGATTTAAATACTGCACTGATGGAA
The DNA here is from genome assembly GCA_033964015.1 of Scolanthus callimorphus. NCBI lineage: Eukaryota > Metazoa > Cnidaria > Anthozoa > Actiniaria > Edwardsiidae > Scolanthus > Scolanthus callimorphus. The sequence continues at coordinate 19,741,096 of CM066924.1, forward strand.
GTTGAAACTTTCTCTGACTTGGTATTTTACTAGGCTGATAAAATGGCGAAACGGCGGCTGACTGGGCCTTGTTAAGCAGCCGAGCTCTTAAAAAAATAATTAAAAAGAACAAGAAAACTATCCTTCCACTCCTTTAGGTACGTTTTGAGGAAATTATGATCATTGTGCCAACATTTCTCAAATCATGTGGTGCTAGCCCCCAAAGTACGGTAGTCTGCCACAGGCATCAAAATAGACGGGTAGGGGTACGGGTACTGGTACGGGGTACTGGTACTGGGTACTGGTACTGGGTACTGGTACGGGGTACTGGTACGGGTACTGGTACGGGGTACTGGTACGGGGTACTGGTACGGGGTACTGGTACGGGGTACTGGTACGGGGTACTGGTACGGGGTACTGGTACGGGGTACTGGTACGGGGTACTGGTACGGGGTACTGGTACGGGGTACTGGTACGGGGTACTGGTACGGGGTACTGGTACGGGGTACTGGTACGGGGTACTGGTACGGGGTACTGGTACGGGGTACTGGTACGGGTACTGGTACGGGGTACTGGTACGGGGTACTGGTACGGGGTACTGGTACGGGGTACTGGTACGGGGTACTGGTACGGGGTACTGGTACGGGGTACTGGTACGGGGTACTGGTACGGGGTACTGGTACGGGGTACTGGTACGGGGTACTGGTACGGGGTACTGGTACGGGGTACTGGTACGGGGTACTGGTACGGGGTACTGGTACGGGGTACTGGTACGGGGTACTGGTACGGGGTACTGGTACGGGGTACTGGTACGGGGTACTGGTACGGGGTACTGGTACGGGGTACTGGTACGGGGTACTGGTACGGGGTACTGGTACGGGGTACTGGTACGGGGTACTGGTACGGGGTACTGGTACGGGGTACTGGTACGGGGTACTGGTACGGGGTACTGGTACGGGGTACTGGTACGGGGTACTGGTACGGGGTACTGGTACGGGGTACTGGTACGGGGTACTGGTACGGGGTACTGGTACGGGGTACTGGTACGGGGTACTGGTACGGGGTACTGGTACGGGGTACTGGTACGGGGTACTGGTACGGGGTACTGGTACGGGTACTGGTACGGGTACTGGTATGGGTACTGGTATGGGTACTGGTATGGGTACTGGTATGGGTACGGGTGCCCGGGACATTCCTCCTTCTCTTCTTACCTGGTTAATTTCATCCACGACCCTAAAAGGGCAGTTAGTGAGCTCTTGAAGAGCCATCAAGAAGAGCATGGTGGCTACGCTTCTTTCTCCGCCGCTCTGGTGAAATGGGGTCAGCACATATAGCGCGTCCTTCGCGCGGAATTTGACCTTGATTTGTACTCCGTACTTGTCATATTCTTGCTCTCCTGAAAACAGAACATGAAAAGGTCAATTTATGCAATAGCCTGCTTGCAGGCGGTACTGAGTGTTTTTATCGCGGAAAACCCGGTCCGTTCGATGATCGGGCCCCCGGGACCGCGCGCCTCAAAATTCCAAGATGGCGCCCGATCATCGAACGGACCGGGTTTTCCGCGATAAAAACACTCAGTACCGCCTGCAAGCAGGCTATTTATGCAAGTTATTTCAATCTCTATCTACCTCGTTCAATATAATGGCCACTAGGAAACCGGGTAATAGGACCTATAGTTTGGAAGACAATCAACCATAGCGTTGCGTTGGGCCTCCCAAAAATTTGAAAATAAATAAGCAAGTAATCTGATATTTTCCAAACGAATATTACCAAAAGTAAGTGCAATGGACCCTACAGCTGCCTTTGTGGACTTATCACATGAGACAGAGAATTGAAATCTGTTAATCTAGCACAAAATTTTGATGTAATTCCGAACGTCTGGAAGCTAAAAATGTTCCTTTGAGAAACAAATATAGCCCCCTAGAAAAATAAAAAATGCAAGAAATTTGATATCCGAGAGTCAAGCCCCCCTGCAAGGGAGTGTAGTGACTGGCAGGGGCTCTTTAAACATGGTCACCTAGAAAACACTAAAATAATTATTGTCAGAAAATAGAAAAATATTCTCTGAAATTGAAACAGTCAGTTTAAAGAAAGAAGTACTGAAAATTTCGTTGGATTACGATGAAGGATTGCTGAGATGTGAGCGAATTAAGATGGCAAATTAGTATGTTTGAAAAAAGATTGAGGTAAACCGATTTCAAAAGAGTCGGATTTTTTTTTTTTGCTCCGACGAAGGGCTAACGCTCGAAACGTCAGCAAAACAACATTTTTCCACGGCGTTTAACATAAATCTCAACCTTTGGTTGTTGTTGTTCATGTTCACGTCTCCGCCGACGCAGACCACCTAGTTTTCCCGTAAAACTAGTCATACCGGATTTCCTCATGTAAGCTGTAATTACAATCCGCGAATATCTTTGCAATCCTACATCGAAATGACCTCAAATTTTCACCATGTCAAGTTGAAAGCATTCTTTACAAATTTGAGTTGTTATTTTTATTATTGGTGATATTATAATTTCGGATGTTTTCGGTGACCATGTCCCTTTAAGTTGGTAGTTTCTAAAAAGCATGATATAGAACATAACACTTTCGCGAGTAAACCAGATCAGTTAAAACATTTGAAAGTCTGCTTTACACTAGTGAAGTAAGCGGAGACGGAGGAGACGTATACGTCCGTGAAAACTCATTAACGGAAACGGAAGTGTAAGCGATGAAGTCGGCGAAGGAGACGTAAGAAAAAGGAAACCTTCCGTTCCGCTTCCTTCACGCTTACGTCTTTTTCTCCATCACTGAATTTTCACACGGAAACAAGTGCCCCTACGTCTCCGTCTCCGCTTACTTCACTAGTGTAAATCAGGCTTTAACCTCCGCCATGATATTCTCACCTGCTCCATGGCAAGACAAACCTCTCCTGCACACCCCATCATGCGGAAGAACTGCCCATATTTGGTATTGATCTGGGCCAGTAACTCTTGTAGCGGAGTTAGCCATCTAGACAAGGAATGTAGCGGAGTTAGTCACCTATGTTACAGGCTTCCTGTGTCAAACACACGGAGGCGGGTAAAAACGTCTTGCAAACTCCTCAGGCGAAAACAAAATGGTGACGCAAACAACTGATAAACGCCATACGTAATACAAACAGACGAAGAAGCTGTAACAGAGTCGAACAAATTTAAGAGCCCGTGTCAGCCACTCCTTTGTTATTGTTTTCATTCGATATTAGAAGACGATTTACGAGTAAAATACACATCTAAAAACAAAGTTTCAGATTTGATTTACCCAATTCTATCGAGAAAATTGCTCTATATTCTCTAACTCAGCCGATGGAAATGGATGCTTTCTCCAACTTGGTATGTTGCTATGCTGTCACAATGGCGGCTGACACAGGCTCTTTAAACAACCTCTTTTATTTTAGTACCTTTCCTTGATAGAGGCGATCTCGTCCTGCTTGGAGCTCAATGTTGTCACTTGTTCCTGTACTTGTCTGTTGACGCCCTCGATCTCTTTCTTGCGAGCTTCGTATTGTCTTACGACCTGATAATAAGCAGTTATTGGATGAGGTTGAGCATGACACCGTGAGTTAGCAAAACCGAGGCCTGTGGTATCTGCCGAAGCCGAAGGCTGAGCAGATCTTTCATTTAGCATGTCAAGTTCACGCGACATTGTGAATTGATTGTTTGATCTCGACCAATCAGTTTTGCGATAGTGAGTTCAATGTATAGTAATAGTGAGTCGAGTTATCGCCAATTATCACGTCGTCTTCAGCGACTAACTGTTTTAAAGTATAATTGCTCAAGTGATAACTAGTTTTGTTGGATTTTTTCTAGCCTGCGAAAGCCCACACCACTTAACGCTCGTCGGAAGAGACCTCTTTGCGCGAGTTCTTTCGACGTGGAAGTGTTGTCGGCTTTCGTAGGCTAGATTTTTTCGCGATCATAGCAAAACTCGCGCGCACTTCCAATGCTTTTAATAGCCACGGTAGGTGATTATAGCAAGAGAATACATCACTCTCGACCAATCATCGCGGAGAATATCTTATATAGTTACTCCAGTAATTCTACTAAAAAGAAATATCACACATGAAAGCTCACACATGAAAGCTCTATAAGAAGTGCATATTTACCCCGGGATCGGTCTGGTAGTTACATTCTGCTCGTGCTTTCTCCTCATTGATCTTCTCATCAATCTCGTCGAGTGTGTCCGGAAGAAGTCGGAACGCCTGATATACAAACAGGTTATCAATCCTTCATGAAATCCCATGAAAACAATGGAACATATATTTGAATTCATGTCATTAGTTCATTCTCTCTTATTGTAGCCTTTGAGGACTAAATTACAAGAGTGCGGTCACATAAATACTACATACTTACAATCAAAATAAATAATACTTATAGATTTGTAAAGGAAACGTTACCACTTCTCCCTAAGCCTTGGTATCTGAATATCATATCTTCCAAATTTCATCAAAATTTGGAATATGGTCTTTGGTTATAAGGAATACTTGTGTACAATATCTTGAGCTTTTATATTCATAAACTGCGAAGTTATTTAAATATTCGTAGAAAGCTCATTTCCGCTCTGTCCCAGGACTCAGAATGCTGAGTACTTACTTCTTTCAGGCTGGCTGGAAGATCTTCCTTCTCTGGTATCCCTGTCACTTCATGAGCAACCTTCTTAAGATGCCTTGCTTTTGATTTCTGCGCCTCGAATGTTGCTTGAGCTCTCCCTTGCTCTTCCTAAAACATAACACAACATAACATAAGACATCGTGGGCGTAAATAAAAAAGAAATACTCTCTACGGACAGGGTTTTCCCAGGAACAATCAGCTCTTCTAAGTTAGTTTAATTGTTTTATTTGTCATTTCAATTACCCTGTTTTATTGAGTGTGAATAGGCCTCCTCGGCTTGGGCGTAATGTTCTCCCATTACAGATCACATGGCATTCATTTGGATATTCTTTCTTCGTTTGGGTTGCTTCCATATTCATCCTTTCGTGCGTAGCAGAAAAATAAATAAAGAATACTCAGGGGAATGCCACGTGATCTAAAACAGGAATGTAGGCAAACTTGTAGATGTCTGTGGGTGTGGTAGCAGCATGGATTTCAAACACAACGCGACAGTTCGGTGAAATCCGTAGTATTCCCTGAAACAACTTCTCTTAGCTGGCATATAGTTTTTCAAATTTAAATTCCCCTACCTCTAGCCTACTGATCTGCTCCTGTGATTGCCGATACAAGTTCTCAATCCTATTCTTCTCCATTGTAACTTTCGCATGCTGTAGGCTGGCTCGCACTCGCTCCTTACACACAACCATACATTCCTGGAAAACAAAAAATAACTCATGAAGGCACTGCATAATCACGGAGCTCCGCGCACCTTATGCACAACTACCAAACCTAAAAGGCGAGTTCCATAAATAACTTAGCCCACAACTATGGTTTGGGGGTTCTCGTAGGATAGCTCGCACGCGCTCCTTTCACACAAACCATGGATTCTTGGAATACAAAAGCTCCACGTGCCTTATGCACAACAACTACTGCAGAGCCAACATAAATACACTGGGGAGCTGCCTAAAAGTTGTACCTAGTTTACATTAGTGATTTTGAGTTGACGCGTACGTGCGAGAAAAATCGCCGTGACTCGCGCGACAAAAATTGTAGCAAAAATTGCAAGTGTAAACGGGCCCGTAGCCCACAAACCTGCAATTTGTGGGTTCTGTGGGTACATAACGAGATTACTTGAGTCTTCTGAGGATAGGAATGTTATAAAGGCAGGTGAGACTAACCTTAATAGCATCTTTATACTGATCAGCAAGATTTGTCCTCTTGGCATTGATTTTATCAATCTCGCGTTCGACTTTCGCTTCTTGTGCTTTAAGATTTGGTGTTTCCCTCTGGGCTGTTTCAAGCCTGAATGAGTAAAGATCTCATGTAAAAAGAAGCAAACTTGGAACGGCAAAGACGAGTACAAATAGTTACATTCAAGGAGGTTCACTACGAAGAGAATTACCTTATCTTACGTTAAGAATAATAATCGGTCTACACTAATCTCGAGGGAACTAATTACATGCGCTTGGAGTGGGCTGGAGAACTGGTGCATGTGTTGCACACCACATACCTCCGAGAGCGAGGCCGATGCAACAGAGTGACAATCACCTGGTCTTTAATTTGCATGTTGTAAAATCTGGACTAGACAAGACTGGACTGGACTGAGAAAACCTGGACCCTGTAAAACCTGGACTGGGAACACCAAGACTCTGTAAAACGTGTACTGGGAAAATTTGGGCTCTTTAAAACCTGGACTGGGAAAACCTGGATTCTGTAAAACCCTTGGAATTGGCTTGGAAGCCAAGCTACTGCACTGAGTAAGGATTTGATTGGCTCACACAGTTCGTATTGATTGACAACTGCCCAACTCCACAACCGTGTTACCTGAAATAGCTATAATTCGGATTGCTGAAGGCTTTGCTTATGGAATGTTAATTTGAAAATTCGCATTCTGCTGTGAACTTCAAATGACAGTGAAGACACAACTGTTGGAGATGTTCTAGTGAGCACTTACGCTTTCTGTTTGGTTTCCATCTGGTTACCAAGCGTCCTCCTTCTCTGAAGTTGGGAGCTCAGGTTTTTCTGAATGGCAACACGATTATGCACAAATGAGTAAGTGCAAGATTAGAGTTATAAAAGTAAAATAATTAGCAGCCAAACAGCAACAAAATCGCTACTTCTTCTACGTTGTTTCTAAACTAAACCAGTCGCAGAAGGCAAACGTGCCGTGGCGCTTTTAGCGGAGCTCCTTAGCGGCCGAAGGCCGCAGAGCGGAGCACCATAGGTATCGCAGGAAGAATACAATAGAACTCCGGTATACGATCGACTTCATTTTTCATGGTTCAGCGGTATTCCCATTGTGTATCGGGGGCGCGTCCGTGTCTGCGCGCCCCTGCCACAGGCAACCCAAAAACCGTATTTCATTTCGGCGGGAAAATACTGCGCGTCCGTTAACAGAAAAATATGTAACCGGGAGCTCCGCTTTTAGCCAGTGGCTAAATCTATATATTATTTCTGAAATATCGTTATGATCTTTATGGAGGTGAATGAGTCAACTCTGTACCAAGTTGCACAAGCCATTCCTACGGGTATGAGAAAGTAGAAATCAATCTTTCCCAAGGACGGCAGCAACCCTGTTTGGCCCTTCAACATGTAACACTCATTTTGTAACTGGTCTGGGAAGCTTAAAAAAGGAGACGAGGATGATAGGATAGTCGCCTTAACTCCTGACAAAGCGGTTAACCCCAATTACTTATCGGGGGTTAACCTCTTATCATGCTTCGTAAATGTACGAGTGACAAGCTTTGGTGATATTTCTTCTACCAACCTTCTGATTCCTGTAGTCCTCGAGCTCTTTTGTCAAGCCTTTCTCCTTATCCTGAAGCTCTTTGTACTCTTCAGTCTTTGCTTGGACTTGCGTCTGAATCCCCTGTGCAACAAAAAAGATAGAAAGTGACAAACAGAATGTAGCTCTGTGGATGAGAATCCGTGCCATAAAAAATGTAAATCAAAATACATCTAAATCAAAGCAATGTCATTGGCAAGCTCGTGGATATGCAAGATTCTGTCTGTCATCGATTCTGTCCTATTATGGATCAGTTTATTGTTACTGCACCAACGTTGCTTCAAAGTAGACTTTTCCATGGTCTGGTGTCTGATCGCTGTCCTTCGATATTTCAGTTGCAACGAACTGATTGGAATGACCTGTTCCATTCTCAACCAGCCGGTTTCATGAAATGAAAAAAGGTAAGTGATCCCACTCTGGATTTCACTCCACCGACCGGTTAGCTCATTAATAGAGCACCGGGCTGTTGTGCAGGAGGTCTAGGGTTCAAACCGCTGGACCAACACTCAGGCTGCCTTGTTCCAAGATCTGCAAATGGTTAGACCTCCACGTCTTCTCGGATAAGGACGTAAAATCGTAGGTCCCGCAACGGAAGAGAACCACCTAGTAGAGTCGTTTGCGTAACCCATTAATTTTAATGATTTTTTTAAACAATTCCCAGCATAATAAATCTTAACCATTATGTCAAACCAACCGGAATTTCTGTGACAATGGTAAGTACCCTAGAACATACCTACAATTTGAAGTCATCAAAATGAGGATTAAAATACGCATACAATGCGGCACAAAAAAGGAATTTAAGGTTTTACCTGCAGTTCAGTTTCAAGTGATCTCTTCATCTCGAGGTCAACAGCAATGTTGAAAATTCTCGCGTCCCTGAAATATAGTGGCAGTGGAACACTGAACATTAGTATTATGAACAGCTATAAACCATTGCCACAAACAATATTACTAATCTATTTAAGTTTAATTTACTTTTAGTTACAATAAGAAATTCCATAAGAGATTCAACATATTTTGTTCTAATCACCTAGCGGTGACTATTACCATCATCATCAGTAATATTACAAGCCATGGTCTGGAAACCATATGGACAAGGCCCATTAACTCCCCCAGCTCGTGGCAGCCTCTGACGCATGCGCGAGATGTTATACAGAGCCACTGCAAGAAATAACTTTCTGCGCATGTCCCAACGTTCAAAATCATCCAATGAGCAAAGGCTGCCACCAATCTCGTACCCAGAGCCCGTACTTTTTGGCCAGCGGCAAGATTCAGGGCTCTGGGGGAATCGATTTTTTAAAACCCAGATTCTGGGTTTCCGGTTTGAACGTTGTATGAAAGTTCGTTACGTTTTTGACCTACCACGCATGCTCACAAATCGGATTCCCCCAGAGCCCTGAATCTTGCCGCTGGCCAAAAAAGATGACGGGCTCTGGGTACAAGATTGAGGATGCCACCAGAGCCAATGAGCTCATGGACGAGAATGTACGAGGCCCGGAACTTGTGATCCAATGCGACTAGAGTTTTAACTCTGGCGAGCAAGTTTTTCTAACTTGGCAACCACTTTTGTCATTATCAAGGAGCCAGCTGACTTGATAAACTAGTTTATTTCGGGCACTGTTTAAGGAGAAAGGGGTGTTTCGGAAATTACTAAAACAACAAAATAGCAACTGAAAAATCATGGTCAAGGGATTTGACAAAAGACAAAGAGAGAATGTTATTTGCTGCTATTAAATAGTGTATATTTGTTTTCAAAGTGTTGGACTAGACGATATACTCAGTATAGATGGTATTACCTGAGATTCTCAACACTAACTGACTTCTCCTTGTTCCCATACTTGGAAAACCGTACACGATACTGAAAAATGGACATGAAAAGTATCATTACCAAGTCTCAAAGACTTGAGGATATGAATGAATGTAACAGACAACTGACTGGGAGTGCGGATTTCATATGACTGTAGTGAAACGAAGTGACCACACCAATTCTAGCCTGCTTGCGTTTGATTGCGGAAAACGAGCCTCAAGCGATTGGCGCTGCTATCTTGGATTTTCAGGACGAGTGAGCAAAAAAGGCTACACCAATTCTGAATAAAACATATACCATTTCAAATTACTCACGACAGCAGGAATATGATTACAGACTTACTCGTGAAGAAGGAGTATAAAAGCTGCGAAGACCAGATTCGTCAATAACCTGCAATAGAATGAATCATTTTTAATTCAAATTCAAACTTGGCTTTCGTTTTAATAGCGTTTGCATCACTAGATTATCATTAGATATCTAATGATACATGTCACCTTGTAACAAATATGTTTCAAACTTTTCGTCATTCAGCGTCATTCAAGTTCCGAGCTGATGACTGGGAAGTCAGCCATCGACATTTACATTTCAAAAGTACATACCTTCTCTGCATGTTGCGCTGTCCACTCGGTGCCTAAGGGAATCTCATGAATTCTGTAGTTCTCACAGATGTATTTAGTGACTGGTTCAGGGGCGGTGAATAATTCAATTAGATAGCACTCAAACCCCCATTGGCTAAAATAAGAAAAAACAAATAAGCTTGACTTGGTGGCAGCTTTTACCTTCTTGATAACCTTGTTGTGTAATAAGGAATTATAACACACCCATGCCACGTTATCGATTCTGATTGGCTAAAAGTGTGCAGCAAAACGTTGTCAACATTAGGTTTGATGCGTCATATTGCACACATTAGGTGGTTTGGATGAAGACTGAATCGACACACGCTTTTTGAATTGAATACGAGGAGGAAAATGCCATGGAACTTAGCTGAATAAAAAAAAACGTTTTGCCGTGCAAGGCCTCATATCTTTGAACTTTGTTTAGCTAGGTAATGTAAGTAGTCGTGATTGCTGAATAATAATAACAATATTGAATTTGGTTTTCGCATGATAGCGAGATTTTTAAGGCCTGAGCTTCGCTTCGGCAGACAACACAAGCCTCTGCCTTGACAAATCTCACTATGGTGCTCAACTTCAACCAATAATTGTTCACTATACGTCCTCATCGAGCCTGCGTTCACACGATCGGAATTTCGTCAGAAAAAAACGTTTTCCCGTGCAATTTGAGAAATACCCGTTCAAGGTAAAGTAAAACATTTTTCAAGGATGTTTCTATCAGAGCCTGGAAGTGTTCTGGTTTCCCATGAATGGAAACTGATCAAAATGCACGAGAAAAAAAGGTCACTTCCTGCTTAAAAGCAGGATGTGCTCATCAAATAATATATACTAATGGCTTATATACCTAAGCTGTTCTATATCACGGCGAGGTTTGTAGTGTGACATTGGTTCGTTTGGGGTAGCTACCCCATTCACCCTTAGTCCTTGTTTATCACGAACCTGAAGGAGATTGATCAAAATTAATAGCTATATTGACTGAAGGGAAGGAGGCAGGCTGTCAGAATGTTTCTAAGCAGGTGGTTATTCAAAAAAAGGTAGCCAGCCCTGTTTGGCCTTGCCAGCCAACCATAGCAACCTATTAAAAAGGCAAGTTTGATTTTTGATCCCATTCTTTGCGTTTGCATTGTAGCTTGCCGAAATTTGGGCTTTTTACTATCAATCAATATGCTCTTTTCATTTCTGAGCATCATTTGCGTGAAGCTGCTAAATTTTTAAAAAGGTGACTGGGTCACATGACCTCTAGTGCAAAAGGCCTATATGCATTTATCTGGGACCGGATGAAAAGTAGCTGGCAGTGAAACGTAAAATAGCATTAATAAGTAGCCGGTTGTCGCTGGATTGTTCTGACAGCACTGGCACAGATGTAAGGAAGGACTGACAGACAGACAAGATATAATTGAGACATAATAGAGTTCAGGTTCCCACCTCTTCCATAAACAGGTTCATGTCACCCCGGTCCTCAAATAAAAATGATGTCATGTCTTTCTGTGCAATGACACTTTCAAGGTACTTCGCATAAGCAACATTGTGCATGTTAACCTGTAGAAGGAACCACAGAATAGGCAGTCAAAGCAGAGAATGGGAAATGAACACTGGCAATCAGATATGAAAATTCTTCATACATGGAGATGGGTATTAGGTACATCTGTCTCATGGCTCAGCAGCTGCATTGAACTAGAATGTGTCCTGAGAGAATCATATAGTTCTGCCATCTGGCAGAGGCAAAGTAAGCCAGCATGTAGACTTGTCGCAAGTTGACCTCTCGGGGCACACTAAGCAAGCGAAGCGAGCCGACCAAGCATGGTGAGGTCTAGCCAGCATGGTGAGGTCCCATGTCTCTCCAGATTATCTCTGTTTCTTAATCATGTTTACATGAGAGGTGGGGTCATAGAGAGAATCACATAGTTCTGCCATTTGGCAGGTAATGCTGTCATCCAAGAACGATTGCCCGCCTATATAGCAAGGGTAACTTTTGCCCATGGAAGCACTTGGGTCAAGGTGGCTCTGCTATCTGGGAGGATGTCCACTCATACTAAAAACGCATTGCAAAACTAATCAAAACCACATGGTAATGGCATGTAATATACAGAGTTTCCTGCATGTGGTACCCACCTGTAACATGAGTGGTTCATAGACAGGGTGTTTGAATTTATCCAGGTTATTTCTTAGCCACAACACAGCATTGTATGTATCTCTAAACCGAGAACGCAAGAGCTCCAACCTCTGATTCCTCATGTCTTCTAGCCTGTGAAGACGGCTCTGGACATCTGGAGGAACAATCATCATAGCAATTAGGTGGACAACATGTTGTTATAGGGTTAGAAGTGGAATATGGCAGGAAGAGAGACAAATAGCTCTACTTGGTCCACAAATTGACCCGCCAGATCCACAGCTTGACTCACCAGATCTGCAACCTAATCCACCAGATCCACAACTTGAACCACCAAATCTACAACCCAACCAACCAGATCTACAACTTGACCCACCAGATCTACAAACTAACCAACCAGATCTACAAATTGACCCACCAGATCTACAACCTAACCAACCAGATCTACAAATTGACCCGCCAGATCTACAACCTAACCAACCAGATCTACAAATTGACCCACCAGATCTACAACTTGACCCACAAGATCTACAACCTAACCAACCAGATCTACAACTTGACCCACCAGATCTACAAATTGACCCACCAGATCTACAACTTGACCCACAAGATCTACAACCTAATCCACCAGATCCACAACTTGACCCACCAGATCTATAACCTAATCCACCAGATCCACAACTTGACCCACCAAATCTACAACCTAATCCACCAGATCCACAACTTGACCCACCAGATCTACAACCTAACCAACCAGATCTACAATTGACCCACCAGATCTATAACCTAACCAACCAAATCTGCAACCTTATCTACAACCTAACCCACCAGATCTACAACTTGACCCACCAGAACTACAACCTGACCCACAAGTCCACAAATTGACACACCAGATGCAGTTTGGCCACATCCACAACTTGTCCCACTACATCGACAACTGTATACAAATAATGCCCATTCAATTATTTGCCAAACTAGAATTAAGGTACCTATGTGATAGCCAATGCGGATCAATTCAGAAAGGTTAGCTCAGCTGGCTTAGCAACGGTCTGATGACCTGGAGATGGCCTAAAAATAACTTAAGGGTGCTGAATTGGCTTTTCAGATAAGGACTCAAAACATGAAGACAGAAATCATAGAAGAGAGGTTCCATCCAGTCCTTTTCTACACGAATGAGATCTTTTTAAAAGTGATAAATTACACTCTGTCTGCCTTGCATGCTCGTTACCAGAACACTCGCAAGAGGCTTTTCTCTCTGTTTCTACCAAATAGAGACGCCTAGGGACGAGGCAGACACTGTAATGTTTCAGCATATGCTGTGGTTTAAACACAGGGCCTTGCTATTTTGTTTACCTCTTCCTTGTAGAGTTAGCTGTCGCTTCTCTTCTACTATTCTGTTACCATTCTGCTGTATCTGTGTGATTTCACGTGTCAGTAGCCGAGCCTTGCCATTTATTTCATCTATTTGAGGCTGAATGATGGTAAATATTTCCATTAATTTATAGCATTTTGTTCCTTTTTATTATTCCATTTTGTTCTATACAATATGTGTATGATCTTTTATTGTGACCAACACAAACCTTTCTTAAAATTCGATATTTCTAGCTCATACTTTTTTAAACATGGCCAGGCCCGTAGCTCGCATTCTTGGAGGGGGGTTTGTTGTCCTCCGTTTTTCAGAAAAAAAAACCTGTACAAACCATAGCATTTTCTTGTGTTTCCTACCTGTTTTGTGACCAAAAGCCCAATTTTTCTGTCCCCAAGTGGGCCTGATAGCTAAGGTCAAGCTCTGGGCATGTTACCCAGGAAGTCACCTCTGATATATTCTAAATTAATTCTAACTGAATAATATATTAGTAGGTGGCCACCTTGTTCCCCAAGCAAATTATGTACCTGCAATTCTGATGGGTCGGGAAGCTTCTCTAGCTCTGTTTCATAGCCCTGAATTTGTCTTTCAAGATCACTAATCCTATAGAAAAATTAAAGATGTATTACTAGTAACAGGAATTGACAATTTACAAACGGGTTACAGGGGGGTCCAGGGTGGCCGGGAGCCCCCCTTTCTCAGAAATTTTCCCATACACTTACTGTATTTGCTGGAGAAAATGTGAGCATTTTCGTACCATGTTTTCACTATCCGTCCCCCCCCCCTTTCAGAAATTCCTGGCTACGCCGCTGGGTTACCTCTGCACACATAATATACTGCACTCTTTCTCATGACTCCCAAAATATAAATTGAGGAATGGTTAATTAATCACGTTTCTATAATAGTACTGGTGACTTTCATACTTTTTCTGACGTCTCTTTTCTTCATCTTGCATTTCCTTCAACTGATTTTGCTGCTCTTCAATCTGCAATATAGACATACTGTTTAAAAAGTAATGCCCTCTAATTTTTGCAATCTGTATGGTGAATGAATGCCCAAAGTGACACACCAGCCTTCACTATCTTATTTTCCCACATCAATGAAAATCATAAAAAGGTGTTCCCCTCTTAGCGTGAGCAGGAAAAACAATGGCAAAAAAAATTGGTGTCATTTTTATCTGCAGTTTGAAGCCTCTAAGTTGTGAAATTGTCACAACTTAAAATATGAGCTGTTAAGAATGACATGTTTGGTGCCTACTATAGCCAACATGTTATAACAACTTACAAAACACAACACAACAAAATGTCCTACCTTATCAACAAGATTTTCAAGTTGGTCACTCTTGGCTTTGGCTTTCCTATTGACCTCATTCCCTCTTTCACCCTACAAAGAAAAGAACCAGTATTTGTTAGCCACTGGTTTAGGGATTTTGTTAACAAAGTGCAGGGTTAAACAACTCCATGTTTCGGTTGGAACCACTCACCTGTTCTCGCATGCCTCTATCTAGTCCATTAAGTTGTTGTACAACATTGTCCAATCTCGCCTGCATGGGTGCATTTTCCTTCCTACAATCATCAAGTCTCTTCCGGGCGTCATCTCTTGCAAGCTTTAGCTCTACAAACTTCTTCCTGGCTTCCTCATATTCCTGGGAAAAAACGGTTTATGGAAGAATGTTATTCATATCAAATCATTTGCAACATCCTAACCAACAATTGTCCCTGTTGTATGTTTTGATGCAGACCACAAGAAAGTAGCTTGTTCTCCATCCAATCCTCAACACAATCCTATTTTTTGAAAATTAATCATTATCCTTAGCCTTGTCATCCTTAGCCTTGTCATCTTTCCCTCCTTTTCCTCGACCTCATTATCATCATATTTTTAGTATATCTCTCGCTCGCATAAAGTGAACACAACCACACGCTTTGGTTCGTGAATATAGACTGATCTTTAATAACATATCTACAGCTTATGGCATACGCCATGACCTTATATGGTACTACAAATAATCATAAGCAATCACGTCATCCGTTATGTGATACTAGAGTGCTGATACACTACATCCCTCCCCTTTTAAATGAAAAGAACAGAACATTGGTTAACTCAGGAGCAAGAACGATATCTCAGTACTTGACAAGGTAGTCAGCAAGCCTTACAGGTTGTTGACGCACTCGACTGCTACGACGCACTTCACTGGCTGCACTTGGGGTTGCCATGGTATCCTCACTCGTAGTGACTCCTTCTGCTGGTGTCTCATTATTAGCCTCGGTTGTCATGGGAACCTCTTGTTCTGCCTGAGCTGAGGGGAGCACTTCATTGTCAATTTGTTCAGGCATTTTCTTTGCGAATTGAACATTCCGCCTAACTGTATTTCCTGTCTCATTTGACTGGACGATCATGTCTGAACCATTAAGATTGATTACCCTGTATTTCTCTGGCCGGAAATTCGGCTGTAACTTACCTTTCGTCTCATTCCGCATCACTACTGTATCCCCCTCCTGAATATTGCTATCAACTGCCTTCTGGTCTGCATAGTCTTTCATCTTTAACTTATACTCCATATCTCTTTCTCTCGCCACTTCTGGGTTGGCAGCTGTATAGTCTAGCTGTGGTAGCTTTGTCCTCATCTCTCTACCGAACATAAGAGAAAACGGAGTACACCCAGTACTTGTATGCGGAGTTGACCTATATACCAATAAAAACTCCCTAAACTCTTTCTGAAGATCCTTTTTCTCTACCGTGGCTATAGTGAGTATCTTCTCTATGGTTCTGTTGGTCCTCTCTACAAGACCATTGGCCTGTGGCCACAACGGAATGGTTGGCACCCACTTAATACCATTGCTTTTAAGGTATGCCTGAAACTCATGTGAAATAAACTGTGGCCCATTGTCTGACCTAAGGGCTTCTGGGAAGCCAAATCTTGTAAAAATAGCATCCAGAAAATCTATAACTGGCCCTGTCTTTGTAGATCTAAGCAATGCTGCCTCAAAGTATCTACTAAAATAATCAATTATCACAATAACGTAACGGCCATCTGGAAGTGGGCCTAACAAATCTGTACTACAAAACTTCCAGGGTGATGTCGGCATCTCTGTTGTTACTATGGGAACTGGCCGATCATAACTAGACACTAACTGGCAAGACTCACAAGACTTACACAACTTCTCTATGTCCTTATCAATGCCTACCCACCAAACCGTGCTCCTTAGACGTTGCTTACACTTAACAATTCCCTGGTGTCCTTCATGAGCTAGCATTAAAACTCTGTCTTGTAAACTTGGTGGAATAAATATCCTTTTCCCTCTCAGAATTACACCATCACTCTCGCTAAGTTCCGTCCTGACTGCTTTGACACTTGTTGAGCATTTCTCCCATCTTCCTGTCCTAATTGCCTCCTTCACTACTTGTACAATCTCACATTCATCTGAACTGGATTTAATTTCCTGCCACGACATAGCTTCTGGCACTGCCTCCTGAACAATCATGGAAATGTATTCCCTAGTATCATCCCCTACAGGGAAACCTACACTGTCCCTGCAACTCAACCTAGACATAGGGTCTGCGATATTAGACTCACCTGGCCTATAGACTATCCTAAATTATAAGGTGCTAATCTTAAACTCCACCTCTCTAATCTGGGTGTGGACTTAGCATTAGCATTGTTAAATATGTGCGTAAGTGGCTTGTGGTCTGTGATTAACGTAAACTGTGTTCCTAATAGATATAATCTAAAATGCTCACATGCCCACACTAAAGACAAAGCTTCCCTCTCTGTCTGGAATACCTACTTTCAACATCTGACAAACTACGGTGTCCATAAGCAACTACCTTCTCGGTTCCTCCCTGTCTCTGAATTAAAACAGCTCCTAGCCCTACGGACTGGCATCTGCAACTACCGTGGTCTCTGCCTCCCTATCAAAATAAGCTAGGGTTTCACTAGCGCTCATCATACGCTTGATAGCCTGAAAACTATCTTCCTGTCTCTGGTTCCACTCAAATGTCACTGACTTCCTGGTCAATTCCCTTAATGGTGCGGAAAGCATGGCTAAATCTGGTATATAGCGGCCTACATATTGCACTAAACCTAAGAAACCGCGTAACTCTGTTACATTACCTGGCGCTCTGGCTTTAACTATAGATTCTACCTTGCCTGGGTCTGCAGCTATCCCGTTGTCTGAAATTACATGTCCTAAAAACGTAACAGAAGATAAACCAAACTGACACTTCTCTGGATTAAGTGTTAACCCACTCTCTGACAATCTATTCATGACACTAACTAGTCTACTCTTGTGTTCAGCCTGATCTCTACCAAATACCATAATATCATCTGCTAAATTTAGCACTCCTGGCAATCCAACTAACACCTTCTGCACTGTATACTGAAATACCTCTGGTGCACTGGAAATTCCCATACCTAACCTCTTCATACGAAATAATCCTACATGGGTTATAAATGTGGTCACATCTTGTGACTCTTCCTCCAATTCTAGCTGAAAGAATCCCTGCTTAAGGTCTAACTTTGAGAAAACAGTAGCACCATTAAGCTCAACTAACATTTCCTGCATTGTTGGAATGGGATACCTCTCACGAATAACTGCCTGGTTAACTTTCCTCAGATCAATACACATCCTGATTTCGTCATTCGCCTTAGGAATTATTACAATCGGACTTACCCATCTCGATGCTACCCCTTCAACTGGTTCAATAATATCCTCTGCTTGCAATCTTTCCAGGAGATCCGCCACCTTGTCTCGATAACCAAACGGTAATCGTCTCACTGGCTGAGCAACCGGTTCCACCTTATCATCAATATGTATCTTAACCTTACTCCCTTTGAGTTTGCCCACCCCTGAAAAGCACTCTGGAAAATTAGACTTAATTTCCGACTCTAGGCTAGTGTTACATTGTTGTTCCGAAACTGAATTTACATGTAATAATTGTAGCTTCTTAGCGGTGTTATGACTAATCAAATTACTAACCGATGCATTGCCATCAAAAACATAAAATACCGCAAGACATTTCCGGTTACGGATACTAACTTCCGTTTCAAACTCGCCTTTCAGCTTAAGCGCGTCTTGTTGACCAAAAGCATACAATTTCTTGCTAGTTTTCTTTAGCGAAATATTGCTCTTAATTTCCTCATAAAGCTTACTAGAAACAATATTTGCCGCAGCACCGGAATCTATAATAAATGGAAAACTCTTTCCCCCGACTATCGCCTCACACGTAGGAGTCTCTTTGAGCTGCCTAATCTCCTCAACAGAAAATAAATGGGTAACCCCACTGTCCTGATTTGGTTTCTCTTCAGCAGGCTCTTCAGTTATCTCATATTGCGTTCCGCCCCTTCCTCGCGAACGGCCACGTCCTCGTCCACGCACAGTAGGAGTTTGGGTCTTCTCCCCCTTGCAGTAGTTCGACTTCGCGAAATGTCCTACCGCTCCGCAGTCATTACATTTCCTCCCCACTGCCTTACAGATTTTGTCGGTGGATCGGTGTCCGGTTTTACCGCAGCGATAACACTCTGTTGCTGTTTTCACATGGGAAATTCCACTCTGAGTCATCGGGGGTGTGTCGACTTTCCCACCACGTGTTGAATCGTCAAGCAACAGAAAAGCGTTCGCTAGCTGAACCGCCTCAGCCAAAGTTAAATCACTCCCCTTTTGCAGAAGTTTCCTTTCGATTCCACTGTGATTTATCCCAGAGATAAACTGTTCCACAAGGTTCTCGTTCAAGATTGTGCCGGTAAATCCACAGTGTCGAATTGCATTTCGCAATCTCACCTCGAATGCCGCTACACTCTCGTTCTCTCCCCGTTTAAGTGCGCGAAATTTCGCCCTCTCCAATCGCGTATTGCGCACCGAACCATAATGTTCGATTAGCTTGGCCTTCAGATCCTTGAATGCCAACGATTTGGGCACTGCTGGCGACACTAAATCCCTGAGTGTCTCGTACTGCCCCGCAGTTAGTCCACAGAGGAGAAGCGCAACCTTGCTCCCCTCTGGAGTCTCCATCAAATCACAATAGCATTCAAGCCGCTCTAAATAGCTCTCGATGTCCCCAACTCCAGTGTAAGTTGGGACAGGGACGCTCTGCACCATCTGCTGTGCCATCCCGAATCGCTCGTCGCCAATTTAGTATATCTCTCGCTCGCATAAAGTGAACACAACCACACGCTTTGGTTCGTGAATATAGACTGATCTTTAGTTACATATCTACAGCTTATGGCATACGCCATGACCTTATATGGTACTACAAATAATCATAAGCAATCACGTCATCCGTTATGTGATACTAGAGTGCTGATACACTACAATTTTCTCAACATCATCATCACTATCCTTTTCTTTATCTATATCCTTATCCTTGCGTTACTCATCCTCATTCATGTCCTCCTCATTCTCTTCCTCCTCTTCGTTATCACAATCACCACATCTTTTCATCATCCTCATCTTCATCCTCTTCATTCTTGTCTTTCCAATCCTCTCCTAGGGTTCGTATGCTTTTTGAATGAGAAAAATCCAGGATTTCCCAGGAAGTCTTTAGTGAATTTTCCAGGAGTTTTACTGGTTAGAAATGCTCCGTCCCCCCCAAAAAATGACAAGTCTGGAGGATGTCATAATTTACAGCCCAAAATCAGATTCACAAAACTGACTGATTCAACCAAATTTGAGTTGAAACATTTTTCCAGTATTTTCCTTAAATTCCAGGAATTTCCAGAAGAAATGAAAATCCAGGATATTCAAAGATTTCCAGGATGCTTACGAACCCTGCTCTCCTCTTCCTCCTCACTATCATCATTATCTACCACCTCCTCACAATCCTTTCATCCTCATCATCCTTCTCCTCCTCCTCATCATCACAATCCTCTTTACCAACACTTTCATCATTATCCACATCCATCATTTTCTTCCTCTTTCCTTCCAACTCTCATCCTTCTCCTCACATTCCTCTTTATCCTCACTCATCATTCTTGTCATCTTCCCCGTCTTTATCATCACCATTCCCTTCATATTTATCCACATCAATTGGATAAGAAGATCACTTACTGCCCATGGCCTCTTTTTCTCCAGTATCTGTACTTTCTCTAGATGTCTCTCCCTCTCCTTGTACCGCTGAACCTCATGTTCAAGTCGCTCATTCTGCTCCTTCAGTCTATCAAGATGGTTGGACTTCTCTCCAAGAGACAGCTGTAAGTGGAAAATGAATTGTTATGGATAGCACAGAAACATCATGGGTGCAACAGTCATATGATACCCTGCTAGCAGAGGCCTTTCCTTGTCATTTCGCTCTCTCGTTTGTTGTTAGCCTACGCGGTTTGGCTTTCGCATGTTGTTAACCAAAACGAAAGCTCTGCTAGCAGGGTAGTCATATGATTGCACTGGGGAGTAAACAAATTCAAACAGAGTTGATCTATAATCAAAACACCTTAAGGTTACTGAGAACCTTCGCGCATCTCCTCGGAAAAAAAATTATACAACTCCTTCGTTTAACCAAAACATGTCAACCTATATATCGTTGGAAAGCTTATGGAATGGACTAGCGGACTATGACAAAAAGAAATGACTTTTTAATAAACATAATTTTTTTGAAGGTTTTATTAAAAATGTCGGTGTGACACTTTCAAGAGCTATCGCTGCCGAACTGCTTGACCTTGACTCCCAAGTAACACATTGTTTTTAACCCTTAAAGGTGTTTCTCAAAAACTGTGTCTGCGTTTTTTTAAATTTTACGTAGTTCAAAAGTTATGGAACTTTTTAAATTTTTTTTCCAAGGTCAAATTTTATAGAATTTTCACGCTCTAAAAATTTAAAATATCATAACTTTTGAACTAAACAAAATTTAAACAAACGCAGACATGGTTTTTGAGAAACATTTGAACACCTTTAAGGATTAAAACAATCAGTTCGGCGGTGAAAGCTCTTGAAATGTCACACTCATTTTTTTTATAAAGCTTTAAAAAAATATATTTAATAAAAACGATATATAGGTTGACATGTTTTGGTTAAACTAAGGACGTGTATGATTTTTTTTTCCGAGGATGTGCGCGAAGGTTCTCAGTAACCTTAACTGTCTTTAAAGGATTGCTCTCATGATAAACTCAACATCTCTTCATTGATGCTTCAACAAAATGCACAATCAATTGAACAAACCTCCATGTCCTTTTCTGCTTTCCTGAGGTCAATCAGCCTCTGATGATCATCACGCATACCTGGAGGTCCAACCTGAAACACCCATGTACATGTTACAAGCTTTGTTAGAGTTTCCTTTGATGTGTAGTGGGTGGCGAATGGTAAATTTGAGATTTTCTGAGACAGCGAATTCAAGGCTTAAAAATCCAAGATCGAGATGATGGACTCAAATGTACCGTATTGCTGGGAAATTTGGTAATGTGTCAGTTTTTGTGACTTTTACATGGCTAGTGAAAACATGGTTGAAAACACTAGTCATGTAACTTACAGCCTCTTCTGTGGCCACAAGAAGTTGCTGTGGTGTCATTTTGGCAAAATCAGCCACTTTCTCCTGAAAAGAAAAAGGAAATTACTTTTATTTAGTAAGGCATCTACATGAGTAGTACTTAGTTCTATTCATAAAGGGTATCTTTAACTAGATGGTTACTGACCTGAGGCAAGAACTGACATAAGTTGTTGATCTGAACATTCATCTTTGCTGTGATCTCTTGGACCTGATGGTAGACATGAAATAGGGCAGGTAAGATGCTTGTCAGTACTTACTTAAATACTCACACAGAAAATCCAGAAATTATGGTAGCAGACGGTACTTTTAATTTATATGAAACATATAGCATAGGCAGAGCTAGCATCCAAAGTACTCACAAATTAGTAATAAATTTAAACTGAAGGGGAGGGCATGGCCCCGTAGTCCCTTTGACAATGGTGCTTCAAAGATCTTTGTCAATGTGTCAAATTTCTTTGATGTAACATTGTAATTGAGTTACAGCCAAAGACGCTGAAGCGTCCCCCTCTAGAGTGCAATAATGAGTTCATTCTTGGAATATTGGATCCATTATTCGATTCAATAATGCATTTGGCTTGGGAAAACATCTTTCGATTTCAACCCAGATTTCGGCTAGATTACCTTCCTAAACCACGCTCCGATACTCTTAAGTCACTGGCTTTATGCTTCTTAGAATATCCCTGATAATACTGATCAACAATTTCTTCTCTAAATGAAGGAGGGAGAGATTTACCAGGCTCGTAAAGTCTACCAGGCCCGCCATATTGGTACAAAACTCATAAACAAAAGGCTCCCTGTGGATTTTTTCCATATATGGAAGCGCCTCCATCGTCTATCGTCCAATCAAAAAGCGAAAATCCAGTTCAAATCGAAAGACGTTTTCCCAAGCCGAAAGTATTATTGAATCGAATAATGGATCCAATATTCCAAGAATCACTCATTATTGCGCTCTAGGGGGTACGCTTGAGCGTCTTTGGCTGTAATGGCGAGAAAAACAATGCAGGAATAACCATTAGTCTCATAGAAAGACATATTCCTCTGGTTGCAATCTTGAGCAGTGCAGTAACTCACCTAGCAAAACCATGTTTACTGTTTGTTACTTTTTGTTCCATTTTGTTCCTACATACCTCTTTCATGCTTGTTGCTTTTCCATTCACTTTCCAGACAGATCTGTTTCCTTCCCTGTAGATTTCCCTTGTAATAACATAGTTTTGTCCACTAGAACAGTACCTATTATAAAACAGACACACACCCAGAAAAGTTTAATGTGCCTGTGTTCTCTAATAAAGAAAAATCCCTACAGCTAGAATATTCTTATATGATTTGGGTGCATGTGCATGCATGTGTACAGTAATCCCACCAATCAGAGCACTCGCTTTACCAATATGGTTGTATAATTTGTCATAACATTAAAGAATGCCTGTTGGTCGTCATGCAATGCGGCCTTGGTATCTAATTACGTATGATACGAAAGTACTTCGGAACCACTTTTTTTTTGGGAACCACTTTGTGCCACATTTAGACATACTTCACTGCCATACGCAATGCCTGCCATTGTGAACGATCTTTGAGTTCACACACAACAGAACGGCACAAAGCAAGGAACGCCTTGCACATTTGGTTTGTTTACCATGGCCGCATAGAGTCACAAAAACAATATTTTCGATTTAGCAATATTTGTTCCTTGATTTTGAAAGAGCATATCGATTGAAAGCTACACGCCAAAATGAGGTGAATCAGTTGAAACGCGACCGAGCTATGACCCACTGAATATAAATTTTCTTTAACAATCACTGTATTTTTGGTTCAGTTCATAAAGTTATGAACTGAGTCCAAAATACTGTGATTTGTTAAAGAAAATTATGTATTCACTGGACCATAGCTTGGTCACGTTTCAACTGATTCACCTCATTTTTTGCATGCAACGTTCTTCGAAGTTGGTCTTTCATTATTCGTGAACTAAAATCTGAAATTCAAAATTTTTCAAATTTGTGATGTCACACTTTAGGACTCTATTGCATGATGGTTGAAGGCATTCTTTAATGAGCACTTTTAGAAAGTTCATGAACATTGAGAATAGACATGCATGAAAAGACATTAAAAGACATTAAAATTGCAATTATAGTTCTTGTTGTTGTTGTTTAATTTGCAATTGTTTCTCAAACTTACAACTCAATCTCTGTCATGCCTTGTGAAGCTCCGTGTTTTACAAACTCTCCAACCTGAAAACAGAATAAGTGAAAGCTTGTGGCATGTGTGTAATACCAACATGCTTGAGGATCTCAGGGTGCAAAATAATTTTTCAAAACCTGCTCAAATTTTGCTTAAAATGGAAGCATATAGTATTCCAGGATATTTGACAACATCTGATAATGAGTAAACACATCATACAACAATTTATACACATTCTGTTGCTGCACAATTTGCGATCGTTTATTGGCCATTTTTTGCACACAATTTGAACTTAAGTACCCACACTTTTTTATCTAAAAATGGTCAGCAAAGTCACAAAAATTACTGGCTATCACCAGCCAGCAGCAGCTATTGAACCCTGTGATTCAGAGCTATTTTTCTTTTCTTGTCAGATCACGGCTTGACTTGGTATAGGTTCATCATATTATCTACTATATCTTTCTTTCTTGTGTTCTCTAAATGCTCACCTCAGTAGCCCTTCCTAGCAACTTGGGTTGCCCAGCTAGGCCAAGGCAAATAGCACATACAACTGATGACTTTCCTGTACCTGAAATCAGAATCAATAATTGATTATTATAAAAATCATGTATTAGACAGCTGCAAAAAATCTCCACTTCCCTGTTGAGGATAATACAATTCAGCTAACTGTCCCCACCCCTCCTGTTGGATTCTTCATGGCCGCCCTGGAATTCATGTTATCCACACTAAAATACCCACCCAAGAAGGATACAAATGTGCATGAAAGATACAGCCAAGTCAAACCAAAAGACCATGACATCCCAGAAATTTGGAACATTGAAGTTAAGGAGGCTGCCTACAATTTTTCTCGGGCTTGACCACTTGACTTTATGCGATTGTAGCTCCGAAATGCAAAAAGCTATTAAAACCAAACTTCGACCACTTACTGGAGAAAGATTGAAATTAGTAGTGATGTATTTTTTATTGTTATAGGAGTTACCATAGCAACGTTGCAGGGGGGAGCACACTTTTGATTGACAGGCATCTGAAGTGCTATTCAAGCTAAACTTTTGCAATGACACACTGAGCCTTACTCCTCACACATTTGTCTAGCCCTACACGAAGTTTAGACGGCATTCACCAAGCCGATTTCAAATAATTCAAGGCGACTTTTTTGACTGTAAAATTCTACTTTTTTGCACGTCGTCCAGTATTCATGGAATATACTTGCTTTTTTTCTGCCAAATTAATAAGTTTCTGACTGCCAACGTATTCCCAAGATATTCAACTACAACTCTACCAATTTTGACGTCCAAAAGTGTTTTGATTTTCCCTGACAAACATAAAGGCAAACTTCAAGTTTTGGGGCGATTACGCAAACCACACTTCTGAACACGAAAAAAGCTTCACAATGCGATTCTGGTGGCGAATTTTCTTCCTACTCACAGAACTTAAACTTAAGCATATTAGGAGGGCAATGTTTGCGCGAGAAAAAAGTTTACGTTTCCAACGTCTCGCAGGAAATTCTAAAGTTGGTACTCTTGCTTAATGTTCTGCTCAAGTCTCTTCAGCTAGTTCAGTTTTAAAAGGTAATTTTCATGCAAATTTGAGTGAGTTTCTCACATTCCAGCAAAGTTCTGATCTGATCACAATCCATGGTCACTGTACCAGTACTATGGTACCAACCATGTCATAAAAAAGACAAGTTTAGTACTGGTATTTGAACAGGAAAAGAGTTAGACAGCCTTTTTCTTCGCTATTATTCAGATATTAACTTACCATTAGGCGCACACAGAAGATTTAGATGAGGCCCAGGACTGAATTCACATTCATCATACGTTCTGTATTTTAAAAAAAATTGATACTTAGAATCGGAGAAAAAAAAACTCCCTTGTAAAGAAGGTTAGAATACCCGGTAGCATGATTTCATGCATACAGAACTGGAAATTAAGCATGCTGGACGAGTGGCCAGTACTGCAGAATCCAGTGGCACATTTATCCATTCATACTGAAAATCCTTCTATAAGAGTATTGACATCAATGGCAGTTGTCTCTTTTGTAAATGAAAAAATTGCCACTGAATTCTGCAATCTAAGGGGAGGATGGTGTATCAGGAGCTGACATAATTTTTTTGTGTACAAAAGTAAGTTTTAAAAAAATTAATCTGTCATCTGTGATTGCTACCATCGCCATGATTCGTGAACGGCAATATTTGATCAACATGAAAAGTGATGTATGCTCATGAACTTCATAAAACATGATAAATGGCTTGTTTCTGGGTAAGGATTTTCAATACCTGTGGAGCTAATTCTGATGTATTTGCATAGATAGAGTGGGTGCAATTCGATAGTGTCTCTAATTCGATAGTGACTCTTAATCGGTTCTGGTAAGGGGCGGACCATTAGAAATGGTGGGAGGGGGGGGTGGCAATAATTTTGCGTATGAATTTTTTTTCGGGGATTAGGTTGTGCAGGAATTTTTTTTCGGACTCGAAGGCCATGTACGATTTTTTTTTTCGCAGACACACACACAAAAAAAGTGGAAAGGATAAACCCACGAGAGGTATCTTGCGCTTCGAGCACTACCTGTTCCCGTGGCGCTCCGTTCCCACAGGCCGTCCAAATCCGCATCAACAAATCAACAAAATTTTCTTATACTATATACTATATTTGGTTAAGAAATGGATTAAGAAAATCTTGTTGCTGTATGTATAGATACAACAATTTTTTTTATGATATACTTTTATTGGTTGCCGTTAAAAAAGAATGAAGCTGTTAAATGTTTTCGCCATCCCCCGGCCCCTATTGGACATAGTAGAGGTGTTTTTCTTTCGTTGCGCGGGAAGCGCGCTCGAATTTTTATAAACGCATTTCATCAAGCCTCAGAGAAAGGGTAGACGAACGTTCCGTTTTTTGTGTATAATAAACAATGCCTGTAGGTTTTATTATTGATGACGCAAATTACGAAATTATTATTATTCATTTGTGTGAAGCGGTCCACATGACGAATTTCTATACTTGTAACGTCGAACTCACGCTTACCTAAGTGTGATTCTTTCGAACATAGTGACTGCCTGCCAGGCCTATCACTACAGGGCATTTTTTGGGAGAGTTTGTTTTAATCGGCAAGATACACTTGTTCTTGTAAGCGGCGCGAGGGCAGTGTCTTCGGTGCGTGAGTTCTCACTGACTATATGTTTGATGTTATTTTTAATGCGCGCAAAGCGCGCCGAAATTTTTATTAAGTGAAGTAGAAAAATGCATAAGAGAAGTTGCTGGAATGACTACTTAAGACATCTTTTTAATGAGAACCCAAGCCATGTCTTTGTAGGATTTTTATTTCCTAGCTTGAATCTCTGCAAGATTTTTTTTTGGAAGGATTGGCCTTGCGCGAATTTTTTTTTGGGAATTGCCACCCCCCCTCCCCCAACTTCTAATGGTCCACCCCTAAGAGTTATCTTACTATATTTTATTATTTTTTTCAATTTTTTGTGGATTGTGAATGCTCGAAACAGTTTATTGTGAAACATGATTTCCGATTTTTGAAACTTGTGAATAGTGCAGGGACCCCCTTGCCGCCCCTGTACTAAAAGGGGCCAACCTCCAAATGCGCGCGATGCAGTGTTTTTGGCCCACAAAATGTCTTTACGTTGTGAAATGGCTTTACAAAGCTACAGAGTTGCCATTAAAGCGGGGGATTCGGGCACAATGCGGAAGACGAGGGTGAAATGCGGGAGTTCCCTCGCCATCATCTCCACTGATCACAAGTGACTTCGGGCTGTACGTTTCACAAGAGGCTGTCAGAGTCGCAAAACTGATGCATGTGCGAATCCCGAATGCGCAAGGAATTTACCAAAACACATTTCATTAACGGGATAGAAGAGCATCAACAAGACTTCCAAAGACCAGTTGAAGGTAACAAGAACAGTCTAAAGGGAAATGCACGTCAATTTCCAACAAGAATCTCCTCTTGCCTTCAAGAGACACGTGAGAACTCGAGGTGCGAAATCGTGCTTCTTTTCAAATACTTACAAAAAATTCCTCATTTTCACCCGCACGATCGCTCCATCAACAAACTCATCCGAACCTGGTTTCTTTTTACTGCTTCCCCCATCGCTTAAAAGCTGTTGCTTGCTCTTCTTTAACGCGGAAAGCTCGTTTTTCACTGCCGTTCCGCGCTTTCGCGACGCCATTTTGCCCTCTTCCCTGTTGATAGAACTTTCGCGCCAAGCTGTCTTTCCAAATAAGGCAGTGAAGCCCAAATATGGTACAACACAGGAAGCCCGAAGCTTGTTGAGAGGATTTTAGAAACGGCTTTTGGTAATGAAAACCGAAGTAATTTTTTGATTCGCAGTGAAAAATCCATTTGAGTAACATTTAACACTTCTTTGCTAAGTTTAAACTTTTTCGCTTTTTAATTCTCCTTTTATAAATCCGGATCCTTTCGATTTGTCCCCCCCCCGTTGGGAAATAGTTGTGCCCAGACCCCCACAGAGTTTGTTGCAGTAGCTGTTACAGGAAGTAGATGGAAATGTAATGGTTTCCTAGAAGCAACAAAGTTATTTCGCAAAAGTTTCTGGAATTACTAGAATCAATGGAATCGTTTAGATTACAAAGGAGTCTGAGCAATGGGGGAGCTTTGTAAAACGAATGTAACGAGATGAACGAAGGTATGCCAAACTGAAACCGTCGATGCACGCTCTGCACTGTGCAGGTCACACAAATGTCCCATCTTCGTAAGTTACGTATGAATGTTAATTAAACTAATACTTGACAGTTTTAATAGATCAAGGGGATAGATTATCACTCAAGAATTACCAGTGAGTAAGTTTGTATGTTGTTTTCGGAGAATTAAAAGGAAGGATACTTCACTCCTTCTCTTAAGGATAGCAAAATTATTCTGGAACAAATTGCAAGAGGCCAATCAACTGAGCAGCTATTAAAGTTAATTCTTATCATGATATTTGTTATTCAGTATCTTCACATAAATCTGAGCTGCAAATCAGATAACTCGATGGCTAATAAATGATGGTTTTACAGGTAGTCGTAGTCTTCAACTAGTAAAATGGCAGCATTTTTTTACAGTGAATTTAGAGTATGAAAATTTTGTGGCTTGTCAACTATTTCAAGCTGAAATCTTAACAGAAAAGGATTCTAAGCTTAAATTAACCCCAGCTTTTTCACAAAATTTCCATTTCAGGCTTATCAAAGTTGATCGCCGATGCTTGTGACACAGGAAACCTTGACATTCTTCTTAATGTCATCTACAACTACCCAACTGCCGCAAGCAACATCATACATGGTGGAGACAGGGATCCCACATTTCTCCACACAGCTTGCAAAAATGGCCACCTCTCCATTGTGCGGCAGTTGATTGAAGCAGGTGCTAATGTCAATCAACTGTCCCCTATCAACAAAACGCCACTAAGCATGGCATGCGAGAATGGACACCTTGAAATTGCACAGCATCTCGTTGAAAAGGTGCCATTGTTCATTCATTGAATTCAGACTTTGAGAACTCACCTGTGTACTTAGCATGCTGCAGAGGACATACAGATGTTTTAGTGTATTTAATATGCAAAGAGCCTAATATATTACATATAAATGGACAGTTCTTATTATATATAGCAGCTTGCGAGGGACACTTAGGTATTGTAAAATTTTTTGTCCAAAGAAGAGTTAGTGTTAACCCACCCCTCATCCCAAGTGAAGATGAGGAACAGCCACCACCCTTGGGTGCCCTGTATGCCGCATGTGATGGGAAACAAATTGACACAGCAAAGTATCTTATAGAAAATGGTGCTTTAGTTACAAGTAGAATTGTTGAGATATTTGGGGAGGATGTTATGAAAGAGGTAATGTTCAGGTAAGTTGATTAATGTAAACACCTTTGTTTATGGGTACATGTAAACAACTTTATTTATGGGTACATGTAAACAACTTTGTTTACGGGTACATGTAAGCTGGAATAATGGGTTACAGGCCCATTTTCGGTCAACAAAGAATACTTTTCTCCTATAATTTTCATTAATTTTTATTTGGCTGTAAAAAAAATTATTTGTTTTTCAACTTGAATTTTAGAGCAGCCTGTAACTGCTGATATACAGCCATTACAGCTAGTTTCTTCAAGTACAACACAATTACTGTAAGAACCAAAATTGTCTGGGAGGCAAACCGAGTTGGCTATATACAAATAATGGTTGAGGAGACTCTTGGGTCATCAGGGTACCAGGACAATGCTCTGACCACTCGGCTCTGTCTCCCATGACCTTGCTTTGAGGCTGGGTGGCCTACACTTTTATTTTATTCGTTATTTTTTGTTTTCCTATCTAGATACACCAAAGATGTTAAACCCAAAGAAAGACAGCCCTGTCATTTGAGCAAGACCCTGAAATAACCATGTTCAGTGCTGCATGGGCACATAAGAACCTGTATTCACTTCACAAGTCCTGGTTTGTGGACTACTCCCTAAGGCTCGTGAATATTGATCTTGCAAATAACTTTCTTGAGGAGCTTCCAGAGGAGATATTTAACACATTACCAGCTCTAGAGGAATTGGATGTGTCTAACAACAAGTTGGTGTGTTTGCCTGAAATCACCAACCTGTCATTTGTGAGGTACTATATGCATATTTTATAACAACTTAAGTTTGCAAATCATA
This sequence comes from Scolanthus callimorphus, assembly GCA_033964015.1. Taxonomy (NCBI): domain Eukaryota; kingdom Metazoa; phylum Cnidaria; class Anthozoa; order Actiniaria; family Edwardsiidae; genus Scolanthus; species Scolanthus callimorphus. The sequence goes on from CM066924.1 coordinate 19,771,647, forward strand.
TTTGAGCTTTAGGGTATAAAATATAAAAATAATAATATAAATAATTTTTGGAAATATCTGACAAATCCAGAAAAACCATTCCCTTCTGTTCCAGATGGGTTGGGGGTCAAGTTGGTTTTTATTTCCTAATGGATTCTGAAAACATGATTCCTCAACCAGGCCAAATGAGAAACCTCTGATTATTCTGATCTATATTTCATATCCTACAATATGTACTCTAACACTACTTACTCCTTTGTTATAACAGGCTAGAAAAACTATTTGCCCAGCGAAACCAACTTGTCCTGGTGCCTTCTTCACTTTTCCAACTAAAAACTCTAAAGAAAATCAACCTGTCACACAACAAGCTCACATTCCTTGGTGATCATCTGGATGATGCAGAATCAGGTGATGATGAGACGTGGAAGTGCACATCACTCAAAGTGCTCAAGCTGACCAACAACAACCTAAAGACCTTACCTCCTGGGATCCAGTCTGCTAGTGGACTTGTGAAGCTTTTTCTGAATCGTAACAAGCTGGAGGACTTTCCAATGCCTTGGAAATGCCCTTTGGTATGTAAATATTATACATGTTTCATATACCCAGCACTTTTTGCTAGTTTTAGTACAATTTATAGCCTACTCACAGTCTGGCCAATCAGAATGCAGCATTGATAATTGAACACTATTGTGATTTGACAAATTAATGGTAGATGTGTCAGTCTAACCATTTGCAGGTGCGAGAAAAGTCAGCACCTTCTCAAAAATTTTAAAACCTTCAGTTTTTGTCCAGCTGAAGTTGGAACCCAAGACCTCCTTCCCCAATATCAAGTTAGATTGGACCTCCTATCCATACTTGATTGTATAAGCATTTCTATAAGTGTTTCTTTTCTTTGACTTTCACAGGACCATAAGAAACTACCTGTCGATCTACCTATGCCTGTGTCCCTTATTACATTGCTAGTAAAAACCAATAGTAATGACCTCTGCTTCTTTTGCAGGAAACCCTGGACTTGTCCAACAATTGCCTTTCTTCATTCACCTGCAGTGTAGACATGGAGTGGGCAAACTCATTGTTTTATCTTAACCTTTCACACAACAATTTAGAGACAATATCTGGTAATGTATGCCAGCTTGTATCACTACAAGACCTTGACGTCAGCTATAACAAGATAAGGGCTCTGCCGCCAGAGCACTATTGGAGATGCAAGAATATGCATAAGATGAACTTGTCATTCAATAAAGTAAGAACAGGTTGAAATATTATTATTGTTATTATTAATGTAGTTGGTGATCCCAGCGCCAAACCTATGAAGAAGCTATAGAATTTTGTGAAAAACTATAATGGTTCTATGGGCCTATTTTGAATTATGTGGCCCATACAATTTAGTTAAAGTATAATAAAATGCATGGAATTAAAGCTATGGAATAATTATATCCAGTGCAGAAAATGTCCAAACTTGGGAGTTTCCATTCTTCTAATATATGGGAGCATCATGACATCACCACGTCTTCAACTTCATATACAGTCAAGCTAGCGAAAATCCACCACTTCCACTGAAAACCCATACCTAGGATTTGTATTGAGGCAATAGACCGATCCTGTCTTTGCATTAATTAATCACCAAACAATGGGCAGTTTTCCCTATGGAATTCAAAATGTCTCAGCAACAAACTCAGCTTTTCGTGACGAAAATTTAAAACCCATGAAAGTAACATTTTGGCTTGCCCGACATAGCAACAGTAACTAGGGAGTAGAACAATGAAGCAAGATCGGTCAATTTGTATTGAGGCAATAGATTACAAATTGCCAAAGATATAAAAAAATCAAATTTAGCCCATCATGAAGTGATGAAATATGATGTGATCATGTTTAATAAGTTTGGTTACATTTCTTTTACAGCTATTGGCCAAACCCCAGTTTGAGTCCTCCACACACACATTACGTCACAGGTTGTTCAAACCGACATTACAAGATGAAGGGCAGGATCCAAAGACAGATTGTGAGCTCCCTGTGGAACTGTTTTCCCCAACATTAGAAACATTACTGCTTAATGACAACTGCCTACATGTGGTGCCACCAACTGTTTGTAAATTGACATCACTGAATGAGCTGGACTTGAGCAAGTAAGGAAATCTCAAGGGTGGCATAGTATGTCAACCAAACATATCATATTTTTCTCAGGTATGCGAGCTTCAGGATCGGGCAGCAAAAATATGAAAACTTGCATTTTTTCCAGTTAGGTACCTCTTAGGGGTCCGTTCTAGCAAATCAAACAACAATGGTTTTATCAAATTCCCACTTGTTGGTACCTTTTAGGGGTAAAATCGAAAGTTCCCAACGAGCACCCCTGCCCCAAAAATAGGGGAGTCTCCCCCTAGGAGCCAACCCTGTGAGGCAATGAGCTATGGGTATGAGAATGATCAACAAGTGAATCACTCTTTGTGGCAGCTTTTGTGGTGGTGCAATCATTTTTAACCACCATTTTGAATAGCAATGGCTGATTTCATTGAGCTTGTTGCATCTGAATACCTGAGAAAATGGTCTATTCAACATCATTTAACACAGTGGATAGTTAAACTTTAGCAAAAAGCAAAGTGAAGCTGCATGATCTTTTGTTGTTTCTAGTAATCCTGATCTAAAGACCCTCCCACCACAACTTGGCAATCTGCGGAACTGCTGGCAGCTAAGACTGACTAATTTGACACTTACTGATCTGCCTAAGCACGTGAGGCCTGGTAAGAGACTCATAATCTACCACAGCAGTACCATAACAGGGCGCAAATTAAAAAAAAATTAAATAGGCGTAATTTTACGCTCAGCAACAAAAATCTAGAAGTTTTTAACTTTATAAATTAAACAAGTTTACGCCTTACTACCATTTGCATCCATCGAAGAAGCGTGACGATTTTTTTGCTTTTGTTTACGATTCAGACGTGCACGAGACGTAGTCGCGATTCTCGCTCGCTGATTGGCTGCAGTGTTTGACCGTTATTTTTTAGCCAATCATAGAGCAAGAGAAGCGACTACTTTTCGACAAAACGTGCACGTTTGAAACGAAAATCAAGCGAAAAAATCGTCACACTTTATGGATGGACGCAAATAGTAGAATAATAGCGGAAAACAGTTATAGACGCAAAACTCCAACATCTAGGCGCCCGTATCGGCGCATTTTTGAAACCTGCATAATTGCCCAACATATTGGTCGTAGAACATAAGAAAATTCTCTAGATGTTGCCAAAGTTACTTATTTTGCTCAACATCAAATTTTATTGCCAAATTGACATCTTTACAAAACCAGCGAAACACTAAATGTGTAAAGGCCGGTCCGAACGATAAATGTTCAGTCTCTCAACTTTTTCATGTTTGACACCACCTAGACCACCTACACTTAAGAGCCTTCAACATGTTGAATCGTGTTTTGTCTGGAGTAAACATTCCGCCTGCTCTTTTTCAATTTTAGGCAGTGCTGGCGTACGGCCTAAGGACACCCTCGCTTATCTTAGGGCCACACTTCGCAAGTCCGTCCCTTACTATCGCATGAAACTTATGATTGTTGGTATACAGGTGAGCATGCCAGTCTGTGCGAGGAAAGTTTCTGATTGGCTGATCTTTGCGAGGAGCGTTTCTGGTTGGTTGATGTTCCCGCCAACATTCTTGCAAATTTTGACGCGTGCGTGAAGGAAAAAAAAAAGTAGCGTAATACATTATCCTCCTTTTGTAGGGCTATGGGAAGACGACTCTTCTCGCTGCACTCAAGGGCCAGCCGTTGCCTGGCAACCTCTCTACTGTTGGGATCGTTGTAAACGAATGGTCGGTGCAGATCTCCAACAGTTCTTTGCTCTCGAGAATCATTTCACCGGTAATACAAACACACTTACAATTTCCTACCAAGTATGAATTGATGCTTGCCAGCCTTTGGCGAAGGCGGGGGAACCCTCAATAATTATATTGATGGTTAAGAATATAATGAGCAATTAAAGAGCCTGTGTCAGCCACTCCTTTGTTATTGTTTTCATTCGGTATTAGCAGACCGGATTACGTGTAGTAATTTTGAAATAACCATCTAAAAATAAAGTGTTCTTCTTCATGTACCAAATTGAACCGAAAATTTCCCACTACATTCCCTCAAATAGCCGATGGAAATAGATGCTTTTTCAACGGTATGTTGCTTGGCCGTCAAAATGGCGGCTGACACAGGCTCTTATTCCATTTATTAGTGCGCTGGGCCTATTTGCCATTCCACATCACGTGTTTCATCTAAAGCTTATTTTCTGAGCTAAAAACTGGTAGACGTGCACCACCTCGAGCCGGAAGCGTGCCCCAACCCCCCTCTAGACATTAAAAAGATGTATCTCCGACAGTGCTTTGCAAAGTTTTTGTGTCTTCCGGGTTCGGAAGCCCTTCGCTCGCCCAGTCTTTGCTCAGTTGTTCTTTTCATCTAAAACAGATGCATAAAACCTCATTGTTTCTGGTCTCGTTCATCAGGGGAATATGATGAATTTCACCAACATTTGTGCGGTAAGGAAGCATTTCCATTTTGTCTTACCCTTTTGTTTTTATTCCCGATATTTTCAGTCCACCGGCCCTCCCACTATCACGTTCAGCACGTGGGACTTGGCGGGCCAGAGCGTGTACTATGCGGCACACCAGATGTTTTTATCACCGAGCACCCTCTACTTGGCTGTCTGGAATGCGACACTTGGTGATGAGGGGATTGAAAACCTCCGCAGCTGGTTACTCAATATTAAGGTACTTATAACTCAAATACGCAGTGTCTCAAATACATTGGCAGCTCTGGGTACTTGAATGGCTGTTAAAATGTTTTGTTGTCTCAGGCGCGGGCGCCCTATTCAGACGTGATCGTCATCGGTACCCATCTTGACCAACTTCCGAAGCAAAACCGAGAATCACGCGTGGAAAAGCTCAAGCTGAGCATCATGAACAAGTTCGTGGACAGCAAGGGGTTCCCAAAGATCGTAGGTAACATAGTGGTGTCCGCGACAACAGGCGACGGGATACAAGACTTGAAGGAGATGATCTACAAGAAGGCGCTTAATGCCAAGGAACAGGGGGAGAAGATCATCGGCAAACAGGTACAAGGGAGGGGAGGGTAGAAACGTGGTGTTCAAAATGAATTGCAATTTATAGTGTAACACATGCTGCAAATGTTTTCCCAACGCTGTAGGGGTGGCCAATGGTTAATGTGGCTTAAAAATACGAGATTAAGACGATGAAAGATTGCTCCTCAAACTTTCTTTGTAATTCGTCAAAGAGAGATCACTAGACAGATCTTTAAAAATCCGAAATTTCCAGAATCTCTAAAAATTTCGCGAGATTCTGGATTGTCCGAACGAGCATTCACCGCCCCTCGTAGTGCATTAGGCACGAAGAAGCCATGTTTGTTTTTTTAACAGGTGGTCAACGACTCAATAACCTTGCAGATTCAGGGTTTAATGTTGATGCCGAGTGTTATGCAAAAGGACCACCTTGATTCCAGAGCGCGTGATGTTAGATTGTGGCTAAAATAACCCCAAATCATGGCTCGAAATTAAAAATAACATCAAAATTTGAAGCGCAACATATTGGCCCCATTTTATTAGCGGCAATAATGCAAATGAACTGCAAAAATTTGCACTGCTTTCACACGGTAGTTTACGATAAACATGTGTGCACTATCGAGGTGGAATGAGCTTTATGATTTTGTTTGTGTTAATATAATAATAATAATAAATAGGTTTATTCGAATGCCATTGCAGTTGAAACTGAATTACAGCAACGGGTCAGCAATATCTAGCAACAATAATTACAAAAATCTATGTGATACAAAGTCACCAAAGCGATTTGTAGTCGGGATGCGTCCCGTTGTACTCACAAATTTGTTTGAAAATTTTCAATCCACAACGTTTCAAAGGTGATTCCCGTAACACATTTGTTCTATTATGGTACAGGTACCAATGAGTTACATCCAGCTCCAAGACGCAGTCATCCATGAAGCGATGAGGCGTCGGGATGAGCGGGAACCCCCTGTGCTGATGGAGGACGAGGTTCTAGCCCTGGCGGCCAGGAATAAAGACAACGATATACACGATCACGATGAGCTTGCTTTAGGTATGGTAAATATGCGAGTTCGTATTGCATACGTGAGGGCCACATTCCACGTTTATCCAATAAATATCACATATTGCCCAATAGGACAACCATTTCCTATGAAATACAGAGAGTTTTTTTAATGGTCTCTCTTGTTGGGGCCTTCTACGCATTCAGGCAGGAGAGTACTTCTGGATTTTACGTCGGATTTCTAGATTTAGTAGATTGAACGGGTTCTCCATCATTGATAAATTGGGGCCGCAGATGAAAATCCAAACAGTGACCCCCCACCCTCTGGAATTTCCAAAGAAAAATACAGTATTTATATGGAAAAAGTCAGTTAAATAATTGACCCCCACCCCTCCGGAATTTCCAATCCCTTCCGGGGATGGGGATGGATATTTTTTGGAACCACACATTTTAGCTTTCATTGACATTATAAAATAGTAAGATAATTTACATGTTTCTCGTTTTTATTTCACAGCCACTCGTTTTCTACACGAGAATGGAATACTGCTGCACTATAACGACCAGCTCCGCGGGCTCAACACGCTATACTTTATCGACCCGGCGTGGGTGTGTGACTTGATTGCTAGCATCGTGACGGTCCGAGAGAAGAACGGATACGTGCGTGACGGAATCATGAAGACAAAGAACGTGCAACTGGTGTTGCGTGACCCACGTTTTCCGCCACAATTTATATCTCAAGTAAGAGTGACTGCGCTGGTTTCTCCATTTTTTTACCGGCCCAGGATGTCATTTCTTTACAAACCACAAATCTAGTTTTTTTTTGCGTTCCAAAACATCCCAAATTTCTGGACTTAGAAACATTTCTTTTTTCGCACCGCTCCGCGAGGCGAGATCAACCGGCCAACCATAATAGTTAGATGAATGGGTTTTGTGCGGGGCGTTATCATTACAGTGCGACCATCAAGCTGCTTATTTGAGTCTTTGGTCTTTGTTAAGTTGTTCCACCTGTTTTGGTTCCCGTTACTTTTCACTTGTTTGTGATAACAAGTCTGATGGCGAGGAATCTAACTACCGTATGTTTTTCATAAGAAAATTTCGCCAAAAATTTGGTGCAAAACCTCCTTATTAGAACCTCCTTATTATTGGTCGCCATTTTTTTCTCGGCCAAAGGGCCTGCTGATTAGATTGGAAAAAACACAGGAAGACCGCGCGAATTGTTAAAAAACGACAAAACTTGCTTGATTTGTTTCTTTTGCTATTTGTAGTACCTTCAGCTAATGGAGAGGTTTGAGATCGCCCTCGCTCTGGACGACGCTCAACTCCTTATTCCATCCATGCTTCCTCGCGAGTCGCCAGGTATGAAACTCAACGAGCTGCATAAATTCTTTATGCCTAAAAAACTTGGTGGTGGGACAGCTAAGACCCTACCCCACACCCCAAGGGGCAGAGGTGCCAGCATGATGGACACCAAGAGAAAGGCTATGACGTTGGACGGAAGTGAAACGTGGCATGGGATTGAGGCTGAGAGTGATGATGCGCCCGGGGGCGGAAACGTGAAGGCTGGGAACGAACAGGAAATTGAGGGTAAGCACTCCTTATATGACAATCAGGCAGCATTACGAGCGTAATACATAATTTTAACTACTCTTTTTCTGCTTCCAATTGGGAATGTTTTGCGTGAGCTCGCAGACGCCTCTTTGCGAGAGTCTCTTTCGGCGAGCGCTTAGTGGTGTCGGCTTTCACAGGCTACCCAGCATGGGTGACCTCTGCCTGATACAAAATAGACCATAGTTATGAATAGACTGTACAATGGCTACATTTGAGCAGCGCACTATCTCAAAGGTTCCCATCTTACCAAGAACTGATTTAACTGTCGTTCTTCGAAACGCTCACAGCCAAAGATAAAATGGGTAATTGAAGATCCTCTTCTAAGAATATTAACTAATGTTGCAGGATAAAGGTTGTGTTTTGAAGGTAAACTAACAGGAGTTGCAGTGACTTGAATTATTCGATGCAACCGCCATCTTGCTTCGGACTTAGCAGCCTGGCTTGAACCTAACTATGCTTGAACGTATGTCCGGAAACACATGGAGCCCGAAAATTTAGGACCATGCTCCCGAAAGGCAGTTGACAACCTGCAAAGCTGCAAACTTGATTGATATGGTACATTTTGTCTAGGATCCCATGACATGATTCGTCGTAACTACCAAATGGCGTACGTCCCTAGCGGTCTGTGGAGCCGACTAATTACTCGTCTGATGGTATCACTTCAAAGATGGCGGCAGACGGAGGGGATTGACGAGGACCGGTTCAGTATGATTTACTGGAGGAAGGGGATCGGAGTGGTGTACGAGGGAGGGCACTTTCTGGTCCAGGCCTACAGGGAACTGGTAAGAGATGACCAGGGATCCATCTGTGCTCCAGATTGTTTCGCCAAAAGCTGTCGATTTGTCACCGTTGCAAAATGTCGTAGGAAATTCCCCTTACCTTTTTGTGTGGTCTGTGAGTATAGTTCCACATATCTTATCGAAAAAAGCAGGTAAATCCACAAAAACGTCCAAAAGGTCGAGAAACGTTTCGTCCTTCTTTTGTTTTTAGTCAAACGGCTTGACGACGTTTAGGACACAGGCAACCCGCGCGAATTCTTAGAAAACGGCGGCATTTCGGTGGCTCGTGAAGTATCATGGGAAGATGTTCCATGATCGTTTGCGGGCGTTACGCGATGACTTGGGTCAAATCAGAGGCCACGCTCCGCAAATGTACGAAGACGAAATCGATTTTCGCATTCCAAGCAAGCAGATAGCAGATAGTACAGAGAGTTTTACCTACACAATCTCTCTGTTATGCTCGGGTGCCTTTTTGTGGGGTTCCAGTGGACCACAGCGCCCTTTTGCTTAAGGAGGCTCAATACACAACTTGTTGTGCTCGCTTGAAATATTGCGTTTTCGAAATTTCTTGAGGAGAAACTCAGGATGCAGTATAGGTTTTTGAAAGGCAGGGTGCTAAAAGAAAGTTTAACCTTTTTCGTGAAATAGTGACAAGCCTGACCGGATAGTCCCTACTTGTTGGGTGCTTTGTTCCAGGTCCCTTTATCAACATGCCGATCCCGGACAGAAGAGCTCGAGGGAATCTCGGTGGAGGTTTGGTCTCACATACGGGACTTCTCAGTCATGGGCTTCATCGTAGATCAGATCGACGCGCTTATTTCCGAGTGGTATCCAGGTAACTGGTACAAACGAGTCTTTTTTTTTCTTTACGCATGATTTTTGTTCGAGGATCAGGTTGTGCAATATTTTTTTTTTCCGGAATTTATATGATGTTTTTTTTCTAGCTTGGATCTCTGCAAAGATTTTTTTTGGAAGTGATTGGCCTTGCTCGAATTTTTTTGGGGGAATTGTCAACCCCCCTCCCCAATTTCTAATGGTCCACCCCTTACGACAACAAGTTCAGCAGCAACAGCAACAACAGTTGTGACAGCAGCAACATTCGAAACAGGGCAATAATTTCATTGGCTCAGATAGCTTGATTGGCGGAACAGCAAAGTCAGAAATCAAAACATAATTATATGTTTTTGAAAACGCGGGCCGCGATGCAGCAGTTTTAGCTGTAATGATTCAGGTGCAACCTTCTGACTCGTGTCTTGTTTTTCTTTAGGTCTTGATGATACCGACACTTTCGGGTTCCCGCTCGTCCGTCGCCTCATCCCGTGTCCTCGCTGCACCATCTCCATCAGACGCCGCTCATCAATGTTTCGTCGCTCCGCCTCCTTAGAGTACCCCTCCCAAAGCCATTCACACCACACCCGACCCTACAACTTCTCCCTCTCTACCTGCGCGGCCTCCGCCTTGAACTTTGCCACCATCACGTGTCCCTTCCATCCCGAGATCGTGGTCTCCCTGGACGAGCTGATTCCCGATTTGTTGATGACTGACTTGCCAAGGAGCCTCCTTGTAGAGAGGAGTGACTTCACGTACCGTACTGATGAGGCGAGCAGACTTGGAGGGGGAGGGGCGGGGGAGGTTTTCAGGGGGGAGCTCAGGAAGGAGTTTGTGGCCGTCAAGACCTTTCACTCAACACGAACTTCAAGGTATGAAAGCAACTCTTGTACGCTAATTTTGTGCTAAGTTGCGTTTTGCGACGTTCAGTTGAAAGTCCTCTTTGGTTTTCTTGTATGTATAATTTTTTTTTAGCGTTAGAATTTACAACCAAAGACAAGACAGAGATTCGAGCCTACCAACTAGTTGAATAAAATATATTGCAGGAAGTTATGCTTTCAGTCGATCGATATGGTTGCTTTGTATTTATTTTGTATTTTTTAAACCAGTTTTTTTGGTAGATTAGTATAGTAAGCCTTTATTGTTTCTCGCTTTTCTCCAGTCTCCTTCTCGATAGTGGCCTTGGCGGGGAGTCTGGGGTTCAAGGCATGCGCAGTCGGAGCGAGGGTCTGAGCATGCGCAGAGCAGGACTGCTGAGAAGTGATATCGCGGACGAAGATAACGTCGAGGATGAGCTGGAGAAGACCAAGGTGGTACGGGCATTTTGGGATCTTCGACAAGAGGTAAAGCAAAAGCTTGTATTGAAATGGGTTCCTAAATGTTATTTAGTCTCGCCGCGTGGACCTGGGATCGACACTACTTTAGCCTGATAGCCGGTTTTCGGATATTTGATTTTTGGGGGGGGGGGGGGGGGGGGGGCGCGGGATTCCTGTGTCGCGGGAATCCAGGAATCAAATATCCAGGAAAAAAAACACTGGAGGCCAGCTCGCAGGCTAACACTACTTCGACCCCTGAGATCACGGCCGCCCCTCTAAACGTCGGCGACTTGAGCACTTACAGATGTGATGAAGCCCCCATGTTTTCCATGTTCCTCGCCAAATTTTGCTCCCACCCTCCCTCCCTTGTGTTAGTTCCCCGTTTGGTAGGAAAACACCTCTTGCAGTAGGTTCATTTAAAATATGACAAAAGAGGCCCAACCATAGAAATATATCGTGTTATCAGATTTATCAGCCTATACAATGCAATGCATATATCTTATTAGAAGATACGGATATTTTACGAGTTGCGGACGTATTTTCCCGAGCCCAGCGGTGAGGAAAAATGAGAGCAACGAGTAAAATGTTCGCCAGTATTACATGAAGAAACATCTATGAGTTATTAATTATACGACGAACAAAATATTTTCTTTTCTGTTCAAGATTCACTAGAAAACGTACAGTTTTTCACACGATTGCGAAGCTATTGAGATGCGCGCGCAAAACTAGTTACGAACCGGTTTGCTACAGTGTAATACGGCTTTTGCCGTCAAACTTTTCTCGCGTTTTTCCAACATCCCTCGTGCGTTAATCACATTATAAACCACAGAAATCCGCTTTTTTATTGCTTAAATAAGTCTTATGCTATTGGATAATTCTACAGTATCGTATTCCCGTCCCTCCTTAGGTTGCCGTCCTGTGCCACCTTAACCACCCCTGTGTGGTGCGTCTACTAGGGGTGTGTCTTCATCCCTTGTGCTTCCTTCTTGAGCTCGCTCCCCGCGGTAGCCTGGCTAATGTGCTAGAGGACATCACAATGGGGCACGAGGCCGGGAACGCGGAGACCAAGACCATCAATCCTAACACCTACACCAAAAGGCAAAGCACACTTGGACGGGGACTGACTTATAAAATAGCCTACCAGGTATGTGAGGGCCTGAGACCCCTGACTTGTTCACAGGCGTCTTTAGAGATGGCGCGTCCATGAACCTTTGCATTTTCCATTGTCTTCCTCCTCTTGTCCGTGATCCTTAGCGCGCCATATTTTACGTTTTCTTTAGAGGCAGCTGAGACCCGGTTTCAGGGTCAAAGAAACTTTTGCAAGTACAAAGCGAGCTTTTCGATATGTTTTTCATGGGCTTTCAGAGTCATTTCTCTGACCTCTGAAACCCCACTAAAGGGATACGCAAAAACAAAACAAGAATTGCTTCCACACAATGGAATAGTGACATTTCAGCTTAGTAGAAACCCGTGTCCAATATTATGTTGAAAGTTTTATGTTTTGATACGGAACTTCAAAGACTTTCGCAGACGAAATTTGAATAATTTGAAATTGATGTTTTGGCCTTCTTTGCACTCTTAACCGGTTCAAATCTATGGAAATCTTTCTCTAAAGACAGGCTAAATCAGAAGGGATTTTAGGAGGATTGGAGAGCTAGGCTTCTACTGCGAAGTCATAAGTCTTTCATGTAAATTAACTTGCTGTTTCTTTTCAGTTCAATTTCATTGCCCCTGAAAAATCGTCTTTATATGATTTCGGTTTGCAATCCATGTTTGCGCCCTCTCTCATCCACCCCCAGGTTGCAAGCGCGTTATGGTATCTCCACGACTGCAACATCATCTACCGTGACCTGAAGGCCGATAACGTGCTCGTGTGGTCGCTCGATGATACAGAACTCGTCAACATTAAACTGTCCGACTACGGGATTTCCTGCTTTGCCACGCCCCAGGGTGTGGCGGGGGATGAGGGGACCCCAGGGTACCAAGCGCCGGAGGTCCGGTCAGGAGTAGGGTATGATGAGAAGGTAGGAAATGCAAGTAATTTAGATGGAGAGGGCATTTTGTTATTACCATTTACGTCCATCCATGAAGTGTGACGATTTTTTCACGAAGGTTTACTTTCCAAACGTGCACGTTTTGTCGAAAAGTAGTCACGTTTAGCTGAAAAATAACGGTCAAAACAGCAGCCAATCAGCGAACGAGAAACGCGACAACTTCTCGACAGAACTGCACGTTTGGAACATAATCAAACGCGAAAAAATCGTCACGCTTCATGGATGGACGCAAATGGTATTATTGGGATTTTTATAATTCTGTGGATTTTCATATTCGAGCGCCAACCGACAACGGTTTTGGACGCTTCATGTCTAGAACTATTTCTGGGATTTTCCCTTGCCGATAACTATTTTGGGTTTGGCCGGTCGGTCACTGTTTATCAACATTGTTATTCTAATGCTAATGTGCCAACCGTAGATTGAGTAGCGCCCTTTGTTCTGTGAACCAATTGATCCCTGGTTGGCACGTTAATAACAACAGATGACGTAAGGGGTGATCTCCATGTGATAAATGTATAGTTTGTACTTGTATGGCATGATAGGAAAGACGTCTTTGCAGCTACGCATATAGTTATGATTCAGCTTGGTTTCTTACAGGCAAACTGTAAATAAAATAGTAAATAAATAGTGAATAAAAAATAAATAATATTTTCTTGTAGGTGGATATCTTCTCATTTGCCATCTTTCTGTTTGAGCTGATATCGGGCACGAGGCCCTTCCGGAACTATCGAAGCGCCGTGGACATCAAAAAGGACATCCGACGTAATATTCGGCCCTCATTAGAGGACCTGGAGATAGAAAGGTATATATGGTCTCTAGCACATGTCCCTCTGTATATATGGACTCTTACCAAATGTCTCTGTATACATGGTCCCCCACCACACGTCCCTCTGTATATATGGTCCCCAATTCGTGCCCCTCTGTATATATGGACCCCCACCAAATGTATCTGTATACATGGTCCCCCATCACATGTCCGTCTGTATATATGGTCCCCACTACATGTTCCTCTGTATATATAGTCCCACTACATGTACCTCTGTTTACATGGCCCCCAACGGGCTGAAAAATCGAGAGGTGTAACGGTTTTTAGGGTAGTGTAGTATATAACCAAATGGCTGCCTCCCGGCCAGTTGGAGATTTTAACAAGTTTGTTTGAGTGTGTTCTTTGTTTTCATTTGTTTTGTCCCAAATTAGCTCTATGAGCTACAATCAAAACCAGTAAAGTGTCAAATAGTGAGCACGTGATCAAAATTTCGCCACTACGCGACCAATCTTTTCGCGCCAGAATTGACACTCTACTGGTTTTGATTGTAAATGTTACACTCTGCTACCCTTGTTTCATTGTTTTCATGTTTCTGTTATTTCTCAGCCAATTGCCGCGACTTGAACAAGTCATGCGGTGGTCGTGGCTCCCCCTCCCAGAGCGCAGACCATCTGCTGATACATTACTGCGAGAGATGGAGGAACCGGGCTTCCTGTGTCAGTGCCGCATCATGCCTGATCCTGATAAGGGAGAAGTGCTGGAGAAAATCACGGCCGTGTACGGGCTCTCCCAGACTGCACCATGTAAGGAATAATACGTCATGTTGCTACGAGAAACATCATCAGACTGTTTGTTGTTGTCGTTGTTGTTGTTGTTCTTGTTGCTGTTCTTGTCGTTGTTGTTGTTGCTGTCGTTATTGTTGTTGCTGTTGCTGTTTTTTCGTTGTTGTTGTTGCTGCTGCTGTTGTCGTTGTTGTTGTGGCTACTTAATCGTAAACGAAAAAGGAGACGGAGATGTAAGGATGCTTATTTTCGTGTGAAAATTCAGAGACTGAGACGGAGAAGAAGACAGCTTGAAGGAAGCAGAACGGAAAGTTTCCTTTTTTCTTACGTCTCCTTCACCGTCTCCATCTTTTATGCTTTCATCTCCGTCATTAAAGATCCATATGAACGTAAGAGCTTACGTCTCTGTTTCCTCACTTCACCAAACATGTTTAGAGCGGGTTTTATATTACTGTAGTGAAACTAATCGCAAATATTTACACTCCTGTTTACCTATTTCAACAGGTAGCCCACAGTCTGCTCTAAGCAGTAACCTAGCTGCTGTGCCCAAGAGCTCGGTATTGCTGTGGAGTCGAGAGCGGGACCGTCGTACCTACAGCTGGCTAAATTGTGAAACGGGCGAGTTTCAAGGACACGAGGAGTCATGCCCTGGTCCGAGGGTGCTGTGTATGGTGCAGGTTGGCAAGCGCACGTGGTTAGGCACGGAGGTGAGAACAGAACAAAATTACCATACAGATTCGCACTACATCCCAAATAATGGCCATCAGTATTCGCATTACACACAAGACAATGACTATACCCATTCGCACTACATCCAAGAGAATGGCCATACTCATTTGCACTACATCCAGAAGAATGACCATCAGAATTCGCATTACACAAAAGAGAATGACCATATTCATTTACATTACATCCAAGAGAATGACCATACTCATGTGCACAACATCCGAAAGAATGGCCATCAGCATTTGCATTACACACAAGAGAATGACCATATTGTTTCACACTACAGCTATTAAGATAATGACCATACTAATTCGCACTATCCAAGAGAATGACCATACTCACAACATCCAAGAGAATGACCATACTCGTATGCAAAACATTCAGGAGAATGACCATACTCAGTCGCACTACATTCGCCTCAGTCAGTCGCCATGTTGTCAGCAACTGCATAGCAAGCTACCCAGTCAGAGAAAGCGTCTATTTCCATCCGCTGATTTCAGGAAAGTAGCGCAATATTTTCGATGTATTTGGTAAATCAATTATACAACTTTGTTGTATAACTTTCTGGATTGTAATAGATTTCTAATAGATACGTGGCTGTGGCTGTCACTTTTTCATCTTATAATATAAGGTTGTTGAAACAAATTATTCGTATTTGCGTATCTTTCTAGGGTTGTACCATTCAAGTGTTTGGTCGTCGATCTTGGCAGCTTCCCAACACCCTTTGCTCTTTTCTTGTCAAAGCCCCAGTCCTCGCTCTTCTAACGGAGGAATCTTCTGGGTGAATCAAGACGCGACTGTCCCAGGAATACCGCCAAAGGTACGACACCTCTTGCGTATGCATTTGCTCATAGCATTGTTTGGCTCACGAGTTTGCAGTTTGTGGGTTGTTATAATCTAGCCTATGCAGAGCAGATTTCGTATGACTGGAAGCATGGGTGGCGCAGCGTTTGAACGCTTGCCTCTCACCTCAGTGCACGAGGTTCGATTCCCAGACGGCGGCAGTTGGAATTTTTCTGTGCTGTTTTTCTGTGCTATTTTGTTCATCTTGGTCGAAGTGATTCGTTATTTCTCCAGTGTTTCTCAGTCAGTCAGTTGAGACAATAATCCTAGGTCCCGTCTCTCAGCCCACTTCACTTAACTACCGTACTATATGTGAGGGACGTTAAACAACCACAGAACTCACTACAGAATGATATATCTAACAACCACTCACGCCTGTAAGCTGCATTGTATAAATCGCAGTTTGCACTTAGGGATCAGACATGTCCACATCTGTAAACCGCATTGAACATATATCCATATGATAATTTGCGATATACAAGGAAATACATTTTTACGACTGTCAAAAGGCACGGAACCTCGCCTTCTCGTAAACATTCAGCCAATCACATCACGCGAAATAACAGATCAACCAATCAAAATGCTTAGACACTGCACGGCACAATACCGAGCACACGGCACGGAACCTCGCCTTCTCGTGAATATTTAGCCAATCAAAGACAAATCCACAATCCCGAGGCGATGTTTTGAAAATGCGTAGAGAAACAACTGATTTCTTTGTAACCTACTCTTATATTAGCCTTGTACGATTCCTTCTAGCCAAACTCACAAGTGTCCAAGGTATACGCCGCGCTTGCTAACGGCACCGTTGTCGTCTTCACACACATTAGTGCCACGTCTGCTTGTCAATCACACGATGACGTCATCATACGGCATACTGACGACACCGATGACATCATCATGGCCGAGATGTCTCATTGGTGCAATATACAAGTCATTAATCTGGGGCAAAGCAGCAACCCGGCTAAGAGTATGGTGCTTGTTAAAGACTCCAGGGAGTTATGGGTAGGCTGTGGCAATAAGATCGTTGTCATGGATACCCAGACTCTAGCTGTGGTGGACGAGATCGCTGTGTACTCATCACAGCGAGCTCACATCCGTAAGATGGTGGTCTTGGGGGATAAAGTCTGGAGTATTGATCGGCGCTCCACTAAAATTCTCGAATGGGACGTCCACACCCGTCAACTCAGCATGGTCTTCGACCTTGAAGTAAAAGATTCCATCGGAAAAGTTGTCTGCTCACAGTTTACAGACACCTCAGCTCAAGACATCGGCGAAGACGAAGCCTCGCTGCCAGGGAACACTCTACCACGTTGGAAAGGCAACTCGGCTACCCCGCATGCGGCAGCAACCCCACCCTCTTACACTGAAGCTATGCATGCTCAGAGCGGTGATCGCCAATCTGGAACGAAAGTTTTGGTGGACCGCGCACTGGGGGATGTATCGTCCCTCACAAGATCTGGAGCGGTGAGGAGAAAATCACTGGAGAGGCCAATTACTCCTCCAGACCACCCACCTCGGGATGGTACGGCTGAATCACATGACCAAAGTGATGAGCATTCGCCGGATGATTTGTTCAAAACGCAGCACGGTGAAGATACCTTAAACACGCTCAGTGAAAGGGTCTCGAAACAGTCCGCTGTTGCAGAGGCTTTGAGTCGAGTTGAAGCTTTTGCAAAGGCGTCTGGTTCTAGTATCGAAGAATTAGCTGCTCTTCAGCGTCTTGCTACCTCAGCTGACAGCGGGTTTGAAGCTGATGAACTTCTTGAAGAGGCGGCAGGTGGGGCGGAGGATAGAGATGAGAACAGGATGGAAGAGAAACTCGGAGAAGAGTTGTCTGACGAGACCCGCGGTGTCGCTATTGATAATCATGATCAAAGTGATCATGCATGTGGGGAATCAGAAGACGACGATCAAAAACTGGAAAAATGGGAAAATGAGAACCAAAATAGTGATGGTACTACGGAAGAAGAAAGCATCGCAGACAAAGACAATCTCGAGAGTAAGTTGAATTTTGAACAGGATTCAGAATTTGAGAATGAAGGAAGAGGAGGTAGCGAGAATGAGGAAACAGCTGTTGAAAATGGTTCAGGCGCTCCTGCGTTCGAGTTTGTTGATCGTAAGGATGTCATTGTAGAGCAAGCAAAGGAGCGCATCGAGGCTAAACGGACTCTGTTTTACGACAAAGAAACAGCATCAATGTCGTCGTTAAAGATAACTCCACAAACCGTTCAGCGAGGACCTTCTCTAATGCGATCGTGGAAGAGGTCTAAGAGAAAACCTACGCCTGCGAGTGAAGATACGGCATCACCGAGAAAGCATGCGCAGAGGCCGCGTCTCCATGTCATGACGGGTTCTGTGAACAAAGTTATGACTCTGCAGATGATAGGGGGGACACTTTGGGTAGGCAGAGGGAGGGGAGATATAGTAATCATTAATATCGACCCTCAGGCGGAAGACTGCCTGTACGGAGAGGTACTAGCGAGGATGGAGTTTGAAAACCGTCTTAACTACGAGAATGGGCAGATCGATGAGATAATTAACACTGGAAACAATAAGGTAAGACTGCTGTAAAACTCATGTCGCAAACCCATCACGTTTGTCGCCACTTGGCGACTCTGGGTTCGTACAACAACAACAACAACAACAAAATACTTTATTTGTCCTCTGAGATAATTATTTACATAGTATTGGAATATATTATAGCGGGGAGAACAAAGCTTCTTAAAAATAGCAAAGGCTAGTCGAGTTAAGTAGCTAAAAGTCAGACAGATCATGTCAGGACGTACGTGTCGAGGACGTACGCGTCCTGGAAATCCTGGATTTTCATTTCCTTCCTGGAAAGTCCTTGAAAATCCTGGAAAACTCCTGAAAGATATTTCAACTCAAGTGTGGCTGAATCAGAGTTTCGTTATTCTGATTTTGGGCTGCAAATTATGACATCCTCCAGACTTGGGGGGGGGGGACTAAAGACTTCCTGGAATATCCTGGATTTTTGTCATTCAGAAAGCGCACGAACCCTGGCGACTACGGGTTTAACTTTATGGTCGCCATTTTGCGACTAGGGTTTCACCTGCTTTGTCGCAATTTTAAATCCTGAGTTTGTAAAACACTCAAGATGATCGTGTTTTGGACTTTGTGGTTTATCGTGGGTAGGAGTGATTCACCATTTCTCCTGTGTTTCACATTTTTCGGATTAGACATAAATCGAGGCCCCGTATCTCAGTACCTAACCTGCACCTAACCTAACGGCACCTAACCTGTATCTGAGGAACGCTAAAAAATCCTATGGAGACGCGGGAGACTATCCTCAGTGACGGTCCTCACAAATAGCTTATCTTATCTTAAGAAAAGGTTATACTGTGGAATCCCGATTTTACGATACCCCACGGGGGCAACAAAATTGAATCGTAAAATCGGGGTATCGTTGTAAACGAACTCTAGATATAAGGATTTTAAAGGCGAGGTGTTGTTACCGGGACCCAGAAACGTCGTCGTAAACTCGGGGTATCGTTAAATCGAGGATCGTTAGAATGGCAACTTTCCCTTCCAGTCTGTAGATTTTCAAGAATGCCCTTCTCAAATTAACTGTGAACAGCATTGATTAGGGAGAAAAAGCAGGCGACCATACTTATATTGAGGCGACTAAACTTAGGCGACTAGATATTTTCATTTAGGCGCCAATGTCTGGCCCTGTATTTAATGACAATGAGTATTTCTTACGGTTGGTCCAGCGTTACGGCGTTGGGTCTCTCACCGCTGTGGTCCGGGTTCGACTCCTGGCCGGGACAGAGGAAATTTTCTTTCTGTTCGGGTCTCGGTCGAAACTGGTCCATATTGTGAGTTGAACCATGTTCTACTGTGTTTCACGTCTTTCGGATGAGACAATAAACCGAGGTCCCGTCTCGCCTTTCTACCCTACCCAGTTCCAGGGGGCACTTTAAAGAACCACTGGGGACGTAATAAACCCTCTGGCAGTGACCACCCTCAGTGTCTGTGCTTATGACCGCTTGGCTGCCAGTGGCGCCCTTGGGACCCAACGCAATTCAGCTTACGAGCTGCGAGTTTGGGGATCGGTCGCACATACGTTTACGTTTACGTTTTATCTCCGTTCATTTCTTGCTAGGTCGTGTGCTGCAGGAGACTGGAACCGATCCGAATACGCAAGGCCCGTCCAAGGAAAAACTGCTCCCGCCCCAGTCCCCTAAAGAATTCGACCCGTCAACCGAGCGATACCAGTTGATCGTGCTAGAGGCCTGGGGACGAAAGGAGTTCCAGGCATTTAAGTCTCATCTCGAGCGCTTCAACGCACTAATGGACTGAACCCCTCAGCAGATAAGTAGAAATATGATGATGACATTTAAGAGCATAATCATGAATCAGGTCCGGGTTGCATGTATACATTTATTGCATGACTTAGGGCCCGGTGTGTTTTGTAAATTCGTTGCATGATTGTGGGTTAAGTCACGGCAACCTGAGTACGTTTCGTACACGGGATGGACTCAGGATCGGGATTCCTGTGTACATGAAGTGCATGGACATGACTGAAGGCTGGACTTCCTGTGTCCACATAGTGTCCTGACCATTGCTCGGAACTGGGTTCCCTGTGTAAATTTTGGCTCGAAAAATTAATTTACAGTTAGAAAATAATTTTATTTTTACAATAGACGCACAGACTTTATTTTATAGGCTAGGTACTAGGACCGAAAAAATATATATATTTTATAGAATGGAAAACGTAAGTGGAAGACACACATAGAGCGCAGCTTAAAAATACCCGTAGTCCGGCTGCCTGTGCTTGTTAAAAATAGAAAGGAAACGAAAGTGACAGTGGTAATCTGCGAGATTATATTGTTAGCGAGAGAAAATTAGACAGTTTTTTTTTAATATCGAACGTTGATTTCTATGTACACAATTGCACTCCAAAGTGTATCAAACATTATCAAATCCGTCGTATTTTCAAGATTTTGTCATCCATGACGCCCAATTAGTGCTTTGCATCACGCACGTGATTAAAAGTGTAAATAAATTTTAGTTATATTCCAGTCTTTTATTAGTAATAAACGGAATGAGTCAATTCTGCAAAATAACTTTTTATTGAATTCAACGTGTTACCTGGAAGTCTTAATTTGACTTCAATTCAATGTTATTCCTTCCACCAAAAAATCTACATTCGTACGGGTTCGATTCCTGGCAGGGACTTAGTAGACTTTTTCCGCTTGTGTTTCATATGAGTGCCAGTTAGGGAAACAAACCACAGCGCCCCCGCTCTAGCGGGAAAGTTCTATTGTGAACCGAGTTCGTTGGTCTTGCCATGAGGTTTTGGTTGTACTCCCTCCACAAAAACAATTCCTGAAATTCCAGTTTGGGCCAGAACCCCATGTATGTACTCTATAGAGGGTACATCCTACTGTACTATAAGGCATAAGAGATCATGCAGAGTACACTGAGATGTACCCCACAGCAAAAACAAAGGATGAACAAAGCTTGCAAGACAAACTGGCAAAAATCAGCTGTTTCGGAGCCAAAGTGAACCTAAATTCTGTCTTGTTTCAGACCAAACAGATTTAATTTTGTAGATATTTTGTTTTCGACTCAGCGATGTCAAAACGCATGCTTGGTCCTCGTGCGGGCCAACACTGTGCATTACGCACGATGAGAAAAATGAGTTTGATCATTTGTGCTTATGTTGCAGTGGCGACCAGCTCTATTTCAAACGACACCAAGACCAAAAGAAACCGGTTTCTTTTTTTTTTACATGTAATAGATTTCTATAGAATTTGATTTTGACCCCGCCACTGTATAAAATTGGGAAAGTGGCATTGGACCTAGCCACTCTGTGTAAAACTGTTGGGAAGGTGTCTTTGGACTAGCTGTACTACACCCCCCGTGGTGTTTACCCGTCTCTGGTGGTGTCAAACCAAGTCTTCTTGAGGCTGTACACATCCCACGACTCGAATCCCGCTATAAACTTTCTCGAAGTTATGCTCTTATCAAGCCACGTATTCTGGCGCCTGCAAGAAGCACGCCAGGACTGTAACCAGCACAGTGATGCTAAAAACCCATAGCGAGACCTTGTCCATGACCATAGCCGCAATCCGCCATTCCTCTTTGTGTATATTGACCTTATCGTCCACAATAGAGTTCTCCACCAAAGTCTCCACTTTCTTCAAGATCTGCTCTCCCAGCGCGTACACGACGCTGTCTTCCTCAGGTACAGCGCCTAAGTTTCCCGTTGAAAAGTTCAACCTATTGTTGGCCATGAAACCATTCCTCCCCACGTAGAGGCTCCGCCTTGTGGTGTTAAAGGGATTGTTATTATCGGCGGCTTCAAGCGTCTTGGGAAGAAGGTGCTCTTGGTACTGCCCTTGGCCTAAAACTGCCGGCGACTTTTCTTCGGGTCGTAATACCAAATCGGCGTTCTCGCCACCACCGTGCGCTCGCATGATCTTGGAATGCTCTGAAAAGCGTTAAGATTCTCCATGCGGATTCCAAAGAAGTTACCTAGGTACCCTAATATGTATGTGCGCACCCATTGTGGCATTTCCATGCAATCTGAGTGGTAGTATTTAAGGATGTAACAAGTCCATACAAGCGCGACTGCCATTTCAATCATCCCGGCCATGTAGAACTTGGCGATCAGAGGGATAGCGTCTGAGGTCGGAGGGATTGTCTCGGCGACTACTAGCATGAACACTGTCATGGCCAGGAGAATGGTAATGGACAAGGACGTTCGCTCACCTGAAACGGAATAGATTTTATTAATTATACTACTACACACCTAGACTGGATGTCAGGCGTCCACTCGCTCTCGATCAGTTATGGAATAGAGTTGAGGAGTGCTTGCTGTCGATTTACAGCAGGCAAAAAGATGATGAAGTCAAGAACCGACTACCTGCGACTGCTGGATGCGTGGTTCCAGCAGGAACATCGT
Organism: Scolanthus callimorphus; assembly: GCA_033964015.1. Lineage (NCBI taxonomy): Eukaryota > Metazoa > Cnidaria > Anthozoa > Actiniaria > Edwardsiidae > Scolanthus > Scolanthus callimorphus. Next base: position 19,794,322 of record CM066924.1, read on the forward strand.
AAGGCTGTTCCCGACGCCGGAGGTGGGTGATTTTGATTATGATCGTACTCTTGATCTCACTTTAGCGAAGAAGACGTTGGAATTTCGCACACGGCTTACCCTCCGCTAGCGAAAGCTCTCTTTGTGTTGTGACTCTTTTGCCTGCTCGATTATCCAGCACCCCTACGGGAGCTGCTCAAAAATGCTGCCAGAAAAAAGGAGCGCTGGATTCTCTAGCAAGGCCTTCGCTAAGGGTGTCTCCTTAAATACAGGATTTGTTTTCTCACCTGATTCGGCGGGAAGTACAAACGAGACATTGATCAGCGCCGTGATGGTAACCAGAGGCAGTATCAGATTCATCATATAGAACAGAGATCGTCGTCTGATCATAAACGTGAACGTGACGTCAGGATAAGGCTCATCGCAACAGAAATACTTGATCACATTCCGAGCCGCTTTGGCAGACCTCAAGTTCCACTCAGCGCTCGGGAGATACTTTCCGAGGTCGGCCGTGCCGCTTTCGTTTACAATGTTTAGTCGGAAACCATCGTACGTCCACGAGCCAAACTTTAGGGTGCAATATTGGGTGTCGAAGGGGAAATGTTTTACGTCGATGGGGCAGTTGCTTCTGAAGGAGACAGGGGCCAGCCATGTGTTACGCCCGTCGAATCGGAGATTCACTCGAGTGTTCAGCCGGTCGAGGTTTCCGCCAAATGTAACGTCAGAATCCGCACTGAGAGAAACAAAAAAAAAATGGCTAGTTGCATTTCGAGATAATGAACCATGAACCCTGTATTAAAGACCCTGTGTCAGATGGGTGTGACAATGTTTGATCTGTTTGTTGTGTTGATCTAATACGGTAAGACAATTTTAAAGAAACACCATCGGTTTGCTGTTCTATGGCTACAGATCACTTACACTAGTTTTAGACGAAAGGATGGATCGAATTTCTATGAGATTTAAACGGATTGAGTTTAAAACCCTTACTCCATTAGCATAGACGTTTATGGGCTACATGTCACGCCCATCGGACACAGGGTCTTTAAGCACAAAGAAGAGGGCCAGAAATTACGCTGATAAAATTTCAATTTTATAAAAATTACGAAAGTTTTAATCGACATGTTTCGACAGTTTCAACTGTCATCATCAGTGAATTATTCTATGTGATTTACAAACGGAATAAATAGCTAAAGAAATTACAATAATAAATTACGTCAATTGTGTAAAGGCCAGCATATGTTGATTATACTGCAAGCTTTAGATTAATATGTTGTACTTGTCTATTCAAAGAAGGCTTCTCACGTTTGATGTGAATTGCCTCTTTGATTTTAAGGGCAAATTGCGACGAGGCGGAGTCCAAAACAATAAACGAGGATTCCGACGAAGGTGCGGCGCACGCCTCATTGCGGCTTAGATGTTTGTATATGTGAGAAGCCTTATCCGTTCTTAAGTGTTCCTGCACGCGCGTGGCTATGTGACGGACTGTTTCACCGACATAACTGGCTCCACAGCCAGCACAAGTAAATTTTTAAACAACACATGCGCGCAAGTCACTGGGGATGGCGTCTTTTGTGCTGAAAAAACTCGATATTTTGCACGTTTGAAAAACTAAGCGAATATCTAAGTCTTTACAGTACCGCTTGGACAGACAAGAAAGTTGCTTTTGTGTGTAAGCAGAGAAGTTACCTACAAAAGGCAGCTTGAAATAAAAGACGTTGGAACTAGGCGTTGGAACAGAGGTTTGGGTGGCTTCAGACTCTAACTTCCTATTAACTACATTCTTAACGACATTCTCAATTAGGTAACCAGGATAGAGGTTTCTCATAAGGATATGTGTCAGGTCTTGAATATCCTTATGGAAACCAAGCCAGGAATTATTGATTTTGTAAGCACGATCTACCAACGTTTTTATTAGGCCTATCTTATATGAAAAAGAAGTGAAACTAGAAAATTAGTAAGCAAACCCGTGAAAGTGTTTTTTCCGATAGATGCTAGTAATTGCGCGCTCCTGGTTGTTGTTAATAAGCACGTCCAAAAATGGCAATTTCCGTTCCACTTCCTTTTCCATTGTAAATCTAATGTTAGGATGTCTAGAATTAAGGAAATCAAAGAACGCTGAAGCCTCAATGTCCGAGTTAAACAGGCAAAAAGTGTCATCCACATATCTACGATAGAAAAATACTCCATACGTATCAGTATTCTCTAGCCATGACTTTTCATGGTGTCCCATAAATAAGTTGGCGAGAAGAGGGGCAAGAGGCGACCCCATTGCTATTCCGTCAATCTGATCGTAATAATTTCCTCTGAAAAGAAAGTGAGTGCGTGATGTAGCTATTAAGAACAGTTCCTTCAGTTCCAAGGCGGTGAGACTAAGTCCTGGTTGGCCCTCAATGATGTACTTGACCGCTAGGTCTATACTCTCATGAAGTGGGATGTTGGTGAACAGACTTTCGACATCAAAGGAGACCATAAACTTATCCTTTAGAGACAGTCCTTGGATTTCATTTACAAACGTAAATGAGTCCTTAGTGCAGATTCCAACGGAATAAGCGGAGCGAGCAACGTCCCCAAGTATTTAGCAAGATGGTAATTGTAGGCGCCAATCGACGAAATGATCGGTCGAAAAGGCGGAATTCCATCAGGTGGACGTGGTTTATGCAACTTGGGTAGGCCATAAATCCTGGCGGGTTGCGATCCTTTGGGATAAAACTGTGTGTAGGTGGCACCATCGAAACGTCCGAGTTTTAGAAGCTTTCTGAGATAGCGTTGAAGCTGTCCTTCCCTGAGTAGCGTAGGATCTTTTTCCAGGGCAAGAACTTTGAGCGATCAGAAATCAGCTCTAGAATCCGCTTGTCATAGTCATTCCGATTTAGTACAACCACGCCATTCCCTTTGTCCGGCTTTAGGATAACGATGTTAGTGTTTTTTCTAAGCTCTTTCAAGATCTTGAGACGCTTTAAATCTTTTTCAGAGGGACGAAATGAGTTAATGTACGAATGAGCCAGGTGCGAAAGAGCACTTGCCAACTTGCCTTCTAGCTTTGAGTCTTTGATGTTTCTTAGCATAGTAAAATTGATGCGTTCGAAGCACGCAAAAACATCGGTACCACTGATGGAAAAGGAAGTGGAACGGAAATTGCCATTTTGGACGTGCTTATTAACAACAACCAGGAGCGCGCAATTACTAGCATCTATCGGAAAAACACTTTCACGGGTTTGCTTACTAATTTTTCTAGTTTCACTTCTTTTTCATATAAGATAGGCCTAATAAAAACGTTGGTAGATCGTGCTTACAAAATCAATAATTCCTGGCTTGGTTTCCATAAGGATATTCAAGACCTGACACATATCCTTATGAGAAACCTCTATCCTGGTTACCTAATTGAGAATGTCGTTAAGAATGTAGTTAATAGGAAGTTAGAGTCTGAAGCCACCCAAACCTCTGTTCCAACGCCTAGTTCCAACGTCTTTTATTTCAAGCTGCCTTTTGTAGGTAACTTCTCTGCTTACACACAAAAGCAACTTTCTTGTCTGTCCAAGCGGTACTGTAAAGACTTAGATATTCGCTTAGTTTTTCAAACGTGCAAAATATCGAGTTTTTTCAGCACAAAAGACGCCATCCCCAGTGACTTGCGCGCATGTGTTGTTTATAAATTTACTTGTGCTGGCTGTGGAGCCAGTTATGTCGGTGAAACAGTCCGTCACATAGCCACGCGCGTGCAGGAACACTTAAGAACGGATAAGGCTTCTCACATATACAAACATCTAAGCCGCAATGAGGCGTGCGCCGCACCTTCGTCGACATCCTCGTTTATTGTTTTGGACTCCGCCTCGTCGCAATTTGCCCTTAAAATCAAAGAGGCAATTCACATCAAACGTGAGAAGCCTTCTTTGAATAGACAAGTACAACATATTAATCTAAAGCTTGCAGTATAATCAACATATGCTGGCCTTTACACAATTGACGTAATTTATTATTGTAATTTCTTTAGCTATTTATTCCGTTTGTAAATCACATAGAATAATTCACTGATGATGACAGTTGAAACTGTCGAAACATGTCGATTAAAACTTTCGTAATTTTTATAAAATTTCAATTTGTAATTGTCGTATTTTAGTGAGGTACTAAAAAATTGCTCACAGCCACAGGACTGCGTCCGTGAAGTACCCTGCGTTTTCTTTTTCACAGAATACATTTGAAAAGCTGCCCAACACGTTAGTTACACGCCCTAACCATAGTTAATGGAGTGGAATGGTTAGGAAGCCCGGCAAACTTTAAAGGACCAACACAATAGCGTGGGCTGGATGTTGAGAGGGGCTATCACGTGATATTGAGCCTGCACAATCTTTTGTTTCACCCTAATCTAATATGCATGTCTGGTTGTACAATGAATCTTACTGGCTGAATTTTGGTACTTATGTACCGTGACCCTGCACAAACAAAAGGATTCCTCTGAAAAAGTGAACAAAGAGATAGTACAATAAGAGGGTGTCAGGTTTCCTTACCATTCTACTCTATAAACTATGCCCTAACGGTGTGTGATGTGATGTGTGTGGTGTGAGCGATTTATAGTTACTCACTTGTCATACAGAACAATATCTGGTAACCAGACCATCTTTGGGAGGACATTGATGGTCTTCAGTCCGCCAAACTCGGTGGCGTTCCAGCTAAGATACGGGTTATACCAGATCTGCCTGACCCAAGTACTAGTCGTCAACAGCTGATTTTTCTCATCCTGCCAAACAAATTATGCTTATGTTTATCTTTACGTTGTGGGTAAAGTTGATTGTTTTGGCTGAACATGGCTGGGAACAAGAAGTTGGGATAGAGCTAGACTCCGCAGGCATCTCTCTCAAAAGGAACAAAAAAAAACCGTGAAAGCACTGTCTCGGGCTCCTGTGTTATCCCCACTCCTTCCAATGAACCCGAAACACAGGAAGCTCAAACTCTCTCAATTCCTTTTTGCTCATGCTCCCCCTGCGGAAAAGGGTAGGATATCTTGTCCGCCAAATGAAAGAACCTTCTGTGCAAATGATCGCAAATGAGGTGCCGAGTAGTAAATAGGTGCATAGTTACCACGTCCACGATCTGGTTCAAGGTCAATCCAAAGATGACTGTGACTGGGTCTTTGTCATTTAACACTGGCCGCTCGTTGGTGTTGTAGTTCTGGAACAACTTAGTTAGTAATCGCCTTTCGTTGTCGCTTGCACGTGTACCTAGACATAATAACAATGGTGATGATGGTGACGATGATGGTCGTACTCATGGAAATGAAGCGAGCGTTTTGTTTCCAATTGATTCTAGTCAACCGGAAACAAAAGGCTCGCCTTATTTGCATCTCTAAGGTTCCTACGCTGAACAACTCCAATGTAGTTGTTTCGTGAACGAGCTACGATAAGATCGCGAAAGTTGCATTTTTTCGCAATTAAGGGATGCAATGGTGATGATTTCATAATGAGGAAGCGGAGAGGGAGTAAGCGGAGATGACGATAATGATGATGAGGAAGCAGCAAAAGGATGTGTGTATGAGGACGAAGATAGATATTGTGTTGAAGATCAGCAGAAGGGATTTGTATGAGGATGAAGTGAAGATGAGATGAACAGGAGGAGGAAGAGGATGAGGATAGAGATGAGAACGAAGAGGAAGATCAGCAGGAGGAGATAGAGATGAGAAGAAGGATGAAGATCAGGATCAGGAAGAGAAAGTGGATGAGGATAGAGATGAGGATGGTGATGAAGACCAGCAGGAGGTAGAAGATGGGGATGACGACAGAGATGAGTAGAAGGAGGATGAAGATCAGCAGAAGGAGGAGGAGGATAGAGATGATGATGAGGAGGATCAGCAGGACGAGAAAGAGGAGGAAGAGGATGAACATCAGCAGGAGGAGGACAAAGAGTATAGAGATGAGGAGGATGAGGATAAAGATCAGCAGGGTGTGGAAGTGGAAGAGGATGAGGACGGGATGTGAGTGAGGAGGAATAGGATGAAGATGATGAGGAGGTGGAGAAGGGGAGGATGGTAATGATGGTCACGAGAAGGATGAAAATGAAATGGCTAATATCGTACATGAATAAATACAATAAAAAGTTCGTTCTATTTTCTCCGATGACGATTATTATAATGAAGGTAAGGATGAAGATAATGATGAGAATAACAATGAAGATGAGGATGGGGATGATGAGAAGACGAGGGCGAGCATGAGAATATGGAAGAAGATGATATACATTCCCAAAACTGATGACAGCTAATTTTTGGACCTAAATGACCTCTAATTTTTGTCATTCGTTGAAAAAAGTCCAAATTGGACCTCTTTTGGGATTCAGAGTTTAAAGATCGGATTTTAGCTGATGCGACACGAAAGCCGGCCTTGTTTTTGAAACTCGAGTGTTCCGCGCATTTTTGTATTTAGTCCCTTTAGCAGCAAAGAGACCTCAAACACGTTTCATAGTAAGGAACTGTTCAGGTGTGAAAGTGAACGAATTGGTCAACAATAGGAACACAGGGTTCCTATTTGAGTAATCAGGAACTACCTGTTCCTTTTCAATACGTTCCTTTTTACTCGATTTGTTCCTTTTAAAAGTGAAATGGAACAAACGTTCCGTATTGATTTCTGTGAAAAGGGAATTCGGACCAAATGTTCCTAATTTCTTGCAGTGAAAGGGAACACCTGTTCCGATAACTTCACTTTTTGTTCCCCTATTGCCCAAATTAGTTCCTGACGGTCCTAAAAAGGAACAATCACTCTTGGCATTGTTCCTTTTCATTGAAAGTTCCTTTTCTACTAAATGTGAACTTTAGTTCCTATGTGAGAAAAGCACGGATTTCAGCATAACTGAGGGTCGAGTGATTGCAGAATTAAGTGTAGTGCAAACATCACAGGCTGATAATGTTAGTGTGCTCGGGCAGCAGATGTTACAAGCAAAACAAGGTAAGTTGGCTTTACTACTTATAAACAACCAACACACCCAGGCTTGTTTGTCTGTTCATGAGAGCATGCGCAAGCCTGTCGTCTTGCCCTTTTGTTAAAGTGGACTTGCCTGAACTTGTTCGATTGTTTGAAGCTCAAACAAAAGGACAAGTTTGGGCAAAGCTTATGCCCAGACAGTTTTGATTGGCTTGTAAAATGTGTTACTCTCTAGGGAGCAAATGTGAATATAAGGTAAGCCCGTTCGAGTTTTCACGCATTTCCAGTCTTGGTCTCGGCGAAGGATGAGCAAGAGCGAAGAAGTGGTCAACTGGTCAAAATTCCCAAATGCTTCGCCTAAGCCAAAAAGGCTTCACTTAGAAGAAGATGAAACAGACGGCCATTTCTACTGCCCAGTTCAAGATTGTAAACACGATGGATTCTCCACCCAGCGAGGATGCAGGAAACACGTTAAGAAAAAGCATCGGTGGTTTTATTATTTCGATGAAAAGCCCAACTGCAAAGCTGTCCAGGAGATCGAGCCAACTGGTAAACAAGAACCTCCTGAAAACACTGTGCGCAATTCGAAAACCATTCCTTCATTTGATATTTCCAGTGATATTGCAAAGCAACTGAACTCCTGGCTGACTGGCACAGGAGGAGGGTGCAAAAGCAAGCGCCAAGCCAAGCAAATAGTTAGCAGGTGTTTAAAGTTTCTTAAGTTTTGCTGCGAAGACGAAGAGGAATTGACATTTGACATAATAGACTTTGGTTTGTGCTCTCCTAATCTTCTTTTCAATTTGTTGACATGCTACAGGACGAATGGAAGCTTGGCCATGCAGGACGACTGAGTTACATCGACGCAATTGGAGAAATGGCGGACTTCCGAAAGGTAAATGGCGCGTCAAAATCGGTGATAAGCAGCCTTTATACGACAGAGGTCTACTTGAAAAAGGTGCGCAGAACAGTTTCTAAAATGATGCGCATTCAGTGGAATGGTGACCTCGACATAGAGTCGTTAGAGGCCAAAGGGCATTGGGCGACATTAGAAGAGCTCTTGGAAGCGGTTGGGCGTTACTTGCCGCGCTACGAAAACGTGCTTAAAATGTGCAAAGAAAAGCCACGCGCAGCATCGCCTCTGGATTTATCATTCGCTACTAAATTCCTCGCGCTGTATTTGTTTATCAAGGTGAAAGGCTCTCGGCCAATGACCTATCAGTACTTGACGGTCGAAATGGTTAAAAGCGCAAAGAACAACGGTGGATATATCGACCAGAAAATGTTCAAAACTGCTGGTAAATACGGCTTTGACTCGCTGTTTCTGACAGACACAAGCATGCAAGTCCTAGATGGTTTTATCGCTCACATTCGTCCTTTGCTAAAGCCCAGTTGCGATTATGTATTGGTAACAAGAAATGGTGGTCAGCACAGCAAACTTGGGGAGTCCATGAGCAAGTTGGTCTTTGACGCAACCGGCAAATACGTCCATCCTACGCGTTATCGGCAAATAGTAGAGACTGCAAGCTCGTTAAAACTAGGCAGTTCTGCGCAAAGCACCATCTCAGAAGACCAAAAGCACACTTCTGTGGTTGCCAGGGTACACTACCAGAAGCAAAGATCGCGCGACGTCGCAACGAAAGCGCACACGTTTCTGAAGGAATTGCAAGGTGACAAGGGATCAGAACTTGAAAAAGATGTTCGCGCGCGGCTTTCAGACAAGTCTACGTCCTCGCAAGAGCGCGAAGACAAGAAAACGAGCAGTTCTTCTAGTGACGAAGTGGAAACAATTAAGGAAGTCCCGCCGCCCGCACGTCCTGCTGGTAAACCACAGCTGAAGGTAAAAGGGCATAGCTCGCTAAGAAGAAAAAGTTTACCGTTTACTCCCGAGGAAGACAAATACCTAAAAGCTGGACTAAAAAGGTACGGATTTGGACAGTGGAAAGCTATTCTCAGAGACTCCGAGTTTTGTTTCGAAAAGGGAAGGACATCCAACTCCTTGCTATGTCGGGCAGCGCGAAGATATCCTAACTACAACAAAAGGTAAAACGTAAAACGCTGCTTTTTTGTCGGCCAATCATAGTACATGCTTTGATCAGAGAGCATTGTGGGATATATTGCGCAGCTATAAATCCGTTTGCCACTTTCATTGCTAGACAAACAGACTCTGAAATGGACAGCTTAGTGGACAAACATCCAGAGCTCGCTTTGCAAGATATCAAGTTCGCTGGTGAATTTCTACAAGGGATTTGTGCACTCAATTTTCCAAAAAGTGCGTCTTTTCTGGCAGAAAGTCTGCTCTGGCGACACCTTAACAGAACCAAGGACAGGAAAAGGTCAACTCTAAGGGAACTCATATTGGCATGTTTATTCATAGCTATAAAACTGGAGAGCGGTGACTTTGACAGAAATAACTTATTTATGGACATGATCTCTTCACCGGTATCAAGAGAAGACATCATAGAAGAAGAGTTGAAAGTACTCGAATCAGTTAACTGGAGGCCCTTGGGTCATTTCGACATAATAGGTCTTTAGACAATGTCCAGCAAAGACACTAGCTTATCTTTGCTCTTTGATAATCACGTTAATAACATTTATTATTGTCAATTGTAGATCAATACTTTTATCGTAAATATGCTGAACTGCTTGTGAAAAGTAAACTATAAATAATCTCGAACTTTAACGGTTGTCATGGTAACAGAACATCGATGCGTTATTAAACAACTTGATTTTATTAACTAGTCGATAAACCCTTGAATTCTCGTTATTACAATGCTTTAGGAAAATTGAGGAAAGACAGACTTTGACAGGCTCATAACATTTATTATTATCAATACCCCACGATGTAGATCAATATTTTTATCGAAAAATGTGCTGTGAAACTGCTTGTGAATCTTGAGCGGTTGTCATGGTAACAGAGCATCGATACGTTATTAAACTTACGCGATAAGCAACAATAATATTTATTTGGTTGTCATGGTAACGGTATCCTTTCGTGTGGACTATTCAATGTGCTACTTTAACAAATGTCGATTTTCAAATAGCTAGTGATTTTAGTACCATGATATTGATTTTGGTTGTCATGGCAATGGCAAAGCTAAACATCCTCGGAGAGGGCGTGATCGATTGACTGTCCTTTTTTTTTGCTCGCACGAAAGTCCGTCGGTATTGGAGCATAGGCAATCAATCGAGCGCGCCCCTCTTTACTTTTAATTTTACTTTTATTCGTATACAATTCTAGCACAAATTGTCAAACTTAGAGAAGCTCTCTTCAATCAAAACTGTCTACATAAAGTATTCGTGTTTAAGTAAGCAGAATTATTTTTGTGAGAAAAATCTTGTGAGCTTTGATTGCCCTTTGAGGGGCGTTTCTTTCGGCTTTCCACGAGGTCTGCCGCCCTTCGACGCGCTCTGGTTGGGTACAGGCACCCTCCCCACATCCGTGGTGACGAGTAGTCTTCGAGGGGCGCACGAGTCTCCTTTCTCCTTTTAGGTGTGGGCCCTTGTGTGGCAAACGATGGCGTTTTCGGCACACGTTGTACCAGTGGTGGCGAGCGTGGTGGGGCGATCAAACCATCATCTGTCAGTATCGTCATGTCGTACTCTTGGCCTGGCTTGGGTGTCCACGACGGTGTTGGCGGGCATGGTGTCATGAATATGCCGTCGTCGCTGTCTAGTCCTCCTTCTTCCTCTCCATTGTCGACTGCACTCAGCCAAATACGAGAATACACGTCAGTGACATCGCGAGCTTGTGCTTTTGCGATTATGCCGAGTCTTACCAGCGTGCGTTTTCTTTCGTCTACTCCCAATTTGCCGGATGTGCCACCCTTCTCATGATACATGCGCAACTTGTTTTGGATAATCTCGATTCGGCATCGTAAAGCCATTCTTATCTCTTCGTCCTCGGTCTCCTCCATTTGGCTTGGTAGACTGCTAAGTTCTCTCTCTTGTTCAATCAGCCACGGATTTTCGAAGGCTCGAGTGGTCTTTTCAATCTCTTTCAGAATTTCCTCTTCCAACTCTTTTTCTCTCTTCTCCCTGACCATCCTCTGCCTCCTTTCTTCTATATAGTCGGGTAATGGCTGAAAGGGCTCCTTGATCGCATCCATCGCCTCCTCTTCGTCAGCAAGTCCAAGAGCCACCAACTCGTTGCGGTTGGAGTCTACTATTTCCCTTAAATAACCTTGCTCTCTTTGAACGGCAGCGTCAGCTAGAGTTTTCATTTTGGCAAAAAGGCGACCACTAAAGCTATTGGGACGCTGTTGTTGCTGCGCTCGGCCAATTGTTTCAAGGCGACTTTCTGCAGTCGACCGCTGGCTGAGTTCATCAGAATCGCTTTCGTTTTGCTGGTAGCTCGAGAGAATTGCTTCTGTGCAGAGTTCATCTTCGCTGTCCGCTTTCTCATCAAGGTTGAAGGACATGATTTCCAACTTTTCCTGCTCTGTCAATGATGCAGAAGGTCCTTCGTTCTCTATAACATACATTGAATATAGGTTAGCAAAACTAAAAGAATAGTCTTTGAAATGGAGTTGTGCGGACATTATTACCGTAATTAAAGGGTACAGGAGCGACACCGGTCTTGTACTTTTTGGCTTGCTCCATTGCGTAGACGATGCACGGCACTGGGTGGCTCTTGATCCAGCCATGGGCGTCTGTGTTCACAGAATTCAGGCTCTGAAAGCGATAAACGTTCAGTCTTGCAGCCATGGCCGGCTTGTCTATTTCTCTAAATTCAAGCTCACTTTGGCACGCAATGACCATAGGGCATCTGTGGAAGTAAAAAAACGAAATATGTCAATCTATCAAAAGAACCTAAAGTTCAACAGTGGGACTCTGTTTTACCTATTGATAAATCCCTTTGCTGTGTCAAATTTCTTGTCATGTGCCGTCCAGCCTCCTTGGGTTATCAACTTCCAATCATCTATATCCATCATGGCAGAATACGCTTCGTCTATAATTATTACTTCTGTGTCACCGTTAATCATCGCTTTATTGAAAGCTCTTTGTTTGGTAACTGTCGCCACTCGCGCCTCGTTCGCCACGCCTAGAACAGCGGCCAGAAGACTTGTCTTTCCACTATTGGCCTCTCCTACTAAACAAGGCACCTGTTCAAAGATTAGAACAGCATTATTGTTAGATTAAAACAACATGTTTGTTGTAGCGATCGCAACGCCTAGCAAATTCCCGTAGACCACGAGCGTTAGTAGTTTAATCCAACATCACAGTCAATAGCTACAATTGGATAACACAAAATGTAATTTCATCACCTTTTGCTTGTGTTTTTTCCCTTGAAAGTTGAAAAGGCCAAGGAAGTCTTCACAGAACTTTCCAATTTCCTCTTCGCTTAAACTATTCTCCAGTATTTCGCGAAAGAACTTGCTGTCTTCTTCACAACTTCGATCGTAGTGAAAAAACGCCCTTGGGGTTATTAAGCCAATTTCAGACTTGTCAATGGGTCTTTCCACGAATTGTCTCTGAGACAATGACAGGCACCACCCGTCCTTCACTTCTATTAGGTCGTGGTTAATACGAATCTGTCTTATGAGCTCACTTGAGGGGTTGGAGAGCCGCTCGTTCACCTTTTTCCCATATTTAACAAGACGGTCTTTAAATGCTTCGTTCCCTTCTAGGAGGCCAAGAAACTCCTTTATTTCCCCTCTGTGGTGGAATGTATACCGGGAACGCGGATGTTTTCTGTACAGCATTCCTCGGCCAACTGCATAATTCATCTTTCTCATGACGCGCTAAAATAAAACAGAAAATTTTTTTAATTAGTCTAAAGCGAAACGCGCTTCCTAATGCATGTCGGTTACATACCTCTATGTCATTAATCAGTTGCGTGCAAGCGTCTGATGTCAACGACCTAGGGACGATTTTGTCGTTTTCGCATTTCTCGTCATCTTCAGAAGCGCCGATTACGTCGACAACTAGGCCTTTCTTGATCATTTCACGTACTGCCTTTCCTGTCACGCTTGAGTAGCTGGTCTTTACAACCACAAAGCGAAGGATGTTTTCCTCGGCTTCCCTTTCTACACTGTCCAAGAACTCGATGTCCAGATCCACTTCTCTGATACTATTATTGAAGCATGCGCGAAAGGATTTGCTTACAATGCTCCTGATATAACTAGAGTTATGATCTTTAAGGGTTTGCCAAAGTTGAGCTCTTAACATTTTCCCCGTTGCTACTTTAGACATGGAGGTGAGAAGCTTTGTTGTGATATCAACGTCGCACTTGAGCATGCTTCTGTGCAGGTTGACTAGTGATATGGGCGCACCGTTTCGAGATTCAAAGGCGATCCAATAGAACAGAGCTGGTAGGCGTTTCTGGCTTTCACTTTGAGAGGGCACTTGTTGTTCGTCTTCGTCTTCGTGGTCTTCTTCGCTATTGTCAGTGGCTTTCTTCCCCGTTTTTACTTTGGTGTCATGGCATGATATAGATGAAAAGTAAAACACGACATCGTCGAGTTGCTCTATTGCCCCATCGCACTCGGCACGCTTTTCGCAGATTTTATTCCACGCGTCTGTTTCGTCATCGTCTTGGACTTGCCAGATGCACTTTAGCCACACAGCACACAGTTTTCCCTCCACTAACGGTAACAAATATGATTCTGCAGCTTGTTTTATTTTTCCACTGTTCAGTTGTCTCGCCGGATGACGAGCAGTCGACACCTAAAAGACCCGAATGCAATTTGACAATATAGTTGATATTCGCGGGCGTAAATACGTTTTGGCCCGACTCGGGGCCATTTTAGCCCGTGCCGCAGGCGCCCATGAACATCAACTTTATTACCATTATAATTACCTTATAATAGGGCATTCAATGACTAAATCAAATACACTTGAGGGATATTATCCGCTCAGCGAAAATCTCCATTTCAGGGCGCAGATATGCCGCAATAAAGGTTTGTTTTTGTTACAGCTAAAATAGTTGCATCGTGTATAAGATTTGACTGGCGGAATAGCAAAGCCAAAAACAAATCGATGTTTTGGAAACGCGGGTAGCGAAGCAGCGATTTTAGCTGTAATTGATCACTAGTCCAAATTATAGAACAAGTAAGGCTGAAGAACTTACCGAAGCCATCGATCCTCTGAGTGGAAGAAGATTGAGATCTTGCTTGTTCGACTGCTTCTAACAACTGATTTTACATGATTTTACGCTGGGCCTTATGTAACTAGTGGTCGGAATTCCAAAGAGGTTTCACAAGGGTTACGTAATCCATGGTTATGTAATCAATTGTTGGGTATGACAAGTGATAATGAGTTCCAAGATGTTTACGAAAAAAGCATGCAAACAAAGTGCACGAAAAAAGGCCCAAAGTAAACAGTTTGTCTCGTTATGAACACAACTGATTTAAACAATTCCCTTAAACACTGGAAGTCAATTTTCCGTGAATCCTCAGTTTCCGTCCCTTCCATCTTAAGCTGAGACGATTTCAAACACCAAAACATGACATCCCAATGGATCTGGCAGTACATTGCAAATAATTTCTCTTGACTCAGTGGCGGATAAGAGGGATTTCACGGAACCACGGATTCTGAACTTCCAGTACGTTTGAGAAGTAATATATTAGTATATTAAGTAATATATATTATTAATATATTATATATATTAATATATTATAATTAAATTGCATTTTATATTACTTCCCTTAAACACTGGAAGTCCATTTTCCGTGAATCCGCAGTTTCCGTTCCTTCCGTCTTAAGCTGAGACGATTTCAAACACCAAAACATGACATCTCAATGGATCTGGCAGTACATTGCAATAAATTTCCCTTGACTCAGTGGCGGATAAGAGGGATTCCACGGAACCACGGATTCTGAACTTCCAGTTTGTTTGAGAAGTAATATATTAGTATATTATTAATATATTATTAATATATAATAATTAAATTACATAATATATTGATATTACTTCCCTTTAACACTGGAAGTCCATTTTCCGTGAATCCGTAGTTTCCGTCCCTTCCGTCTTAAGCTGAGACGATTTCAAACACCAAAACATGACATCTCAATGGATCTGGCAGTACATTGCAATAAATTTCCCTTGACTCAGTGGCGGATAAGAGGGATTCCACGGAACCACGGATTCTGAACTTCCAGTTTGTTTGAGAAGTAATATATTAGTATATTATTAATATATTATTAATATATAATAATTAAATTACATAATATATTGATATTACTTCCCTTAACACTGGAAGTCCATTTTCCGTGAATCCGTAGTTTCCATCCCTTCCGTCTTAAGCTGAGACGATTTCAAACACCAAAACATGACATCTCAATGGATCTGGCAGTACATTGCAATAAATTTCCCTTGACTCAGTGGCGGATAAGAGGGATTTAACGGAACCACGGATATGAACTTACAGTTTCGTTGAGAAGTAATTATTACTGTAGGACATTCTCGTAACTTTTCCTCAGAGAACGCTCGTTTTACTCGAAGTGCCCAAATAGCTCTACTGCGCATGATTGTGATTTTAGTTATTTTAGATATTTCCATTGAACAAGATTTAGGAACATGGTTCCCTTTGACAGCGTTCCTGTTTTTAAGTGATATAAGCTTAAGAATCACCACACAGCCAGGAGATAGTGTCTTCTTTGATCCCAAAACACGCCCAAGCATTAGAGCAGGATTCACTCTATCTACAAAAGCAGTTTTACTGGATCAGAACAAAGTCGGAACATTTTTTGGGCCTTCAAAAGAAAAGGAACTGAATTTTTAGGGAATGGTGAGGAAGAATAACGATGATGATGATGATGATGACGATGATAATGATTATGTTGGTAAACCTGATAATCATTCCAGGCTGGTTGTGGTGATGATAATGGCGGAGAGGATAATGCTTGAATGATAACAATGACAAAAATCACGATTTAAAGACGACCCAACAACACCCATTCTAAAGATGGAAGTAATGATAACGGGATAAAGTACAGTAATAACATCTCCCCTAGTGACGCAAAACAGTTTGTAGAGGATGATAAGTGGCAGTGTTATGCTAAGACGCTCTGATTGGTCCAAATCTATGCTCTTTTTCACCGATAAAGTAATGGTTCTCCCCTGCTTTATCATAAAAGCATTAGAGCACAACTTTATATAACTTTATCGGTGAAGTAGTGTCTCTCCCAACATTACGCGTGCTCTGTTTCGCCGATAAAGTCGTAGGAAAAGTCGTGCTCTAATGCTTTATTAGTGACTTCGGTATGAATCAAACGAGCTCGCGTGATGATAAGACTAAGATGATCGTAAATAAATAATGCGTTTTTAATGAATGATTTGATGGTTCTCAGGGTGCAACCGCGGGGGTCAAGGTAAAGCTCTCTTGTAACTCTTTTCTGAACTCGTGGATTACTTTTCTTGTTGTGTTTCACAAAATAATCCGACCAATTTTCATTCTCAATGCTGTGCTATAGAAAGCTTATTTGATAGATTTATCACTATGTTAGCCATATATATGCAAGTCATTAGTTGTTGGCCTTCCTGTACGCATACCGCGAATAAAACGTAATTGATTTGATTGACTTATAAAAGTTTCGTGATCTTTTTAATTCTCGCCTACGCTCAAAAATAAATAGAAATTATCGATACAAAAATGCAGCAACACAATATATTTCGAAACAACGAGCTCAAGGTATAAAAAGTCAGGCCGAGACAACTAAAGACTTCTACTTCTCGTACATTCTCTGTGTTTATTTCCAAAAACAGCTCAGAAAACAGTTTTCTGGGACTCGCCTAAAGAGTTCGAGAGCTCGCGTAGTTTTGCGAGATTCTCGATTTTTCGAGGCGATCAATCGGCATCCCTTCTTATTTAAATCTTAAATTAAACTGGTATCACTCTTTTCTATTATATAGTCATACCTTTTCGCGGTGAGCTCCGATCATTAAACTAAGAAGTTATAGATAAGATAGTACGATCGATTTTGCTATTGAGTTATACAGCATCCTCAGATGATCGGTTATTCAGATATCAAGTAATTGGCTTATCAATAACGCAAGCTCGATCCCCCAGTCGATATCTCTGATATCAGTCGAGCATTTACCAGATAGTGAAGATAATTTTTTATGAGCGGAAAATTTGACCGCGAGAAATGCGCTGGGATTGAAGAGGCATTTTAGTAGATTAAATTTAAAGTAAAGCTCTTGCAACATATTTTGCGTGGATGATTTATTTGATCTTATATTTTATGGATTTTTCTTTCTAAATAGCGCTACCAAAAATGGATCTGCCAATAGAGTCCTACAGAAAGTAACAAAGTGCTTTTTAGCTTACAAAGTCTTGAACTCATACATATAGCATTACAAGGCGACTATTTTCGTGAAACATAGTACTTATATATGTTCAATACTCAGAAAATAACGGTTTACTTACCTGATACCAAAAGGCATAACATTGTAGCCAGCACCTTTGTCGCAAGCAGCATTTTGCTTCCTCAGATGCAATCTGTGATTTAAATGAGAAAATCCCCCTAGTTTGCATGGTAATAGTCTCCTAATTCAAAGTACTCAACACAGTTTGGGCGCCCTGATAATATACTTATAAAAAGAGCTTAAATTGCTCGAGAAAGGATTGGGAAGGTATTGGAACAGATAATACCATGAAGCCTCATAATCCGGTAAAAGTCGTCGGTTTCTGAGATGAAATCCCAGTTGTGTATGTTGTTTTCAAGTGAGCAACAGTTTATAACCTAATCACGTGAGCTTGCCACTAAATTTGCCGGAAAAGCAGATGGTCTCTTAAAGTGTTCATTGCGGGTAAAATTAAAGTCTTTTAGTCCTTTTTCATAAGCATTTAAAGGAAAAAATAAATGGGTCGGCAAGCCAAAGAACAGGTTGGCTATTAATGGCAACGTTAATTATCTGAAATGTTGCATCTAGAAAGTGTGCAACTATTATCGGCTTATCAGAGTTTTCATAGTTTAGAATTTGGATTTTTGAATTTGTTGCTAGGTAATTAGGCACTTTCTCTGTTCCCGAATTTCAAAGGAGGATATATTATAAATGTTGTGTTTACTTTATAAACATCAATGAAATATCTAATTGTAATTTAGTTTAGTAAACTCCTAAACATCGGGCATGAAGAACAGGTAGTTAAATAACGTGTTCTTTCAAGGTATAGGTTCAAAATAACGTTATTTTAACGTCTAAGATATCATGTTTTCGCGCGGCAGATCACCTGGAATTTACCACCTTTTTTATAGGACGTTTATTTTTGTTTGAACCTTGGAAATTCCCATATGATCTTATATTTTTAGCAATTTGAGCTTCAAACGTTCCTAAGATGTCCTTAAAAATAAGAAGCCTCAAGACAGTCAAGGGTTGAGTGAATGACACAGAAATTGTGTCATGGTAAATGTTTTTTTCTCAAATATAGAAGTGTGAACTTTAGCCACAATGCAATTGCTCATGAAGACTAGTGGATATTTTGCTCACATTCTCGCACATTGCACTGAGAATCCCATAGCCCAATTCTTACGCGCGCGTTGATTGGCTAAAAACGAGATTTAACGTGGAATTCATTGGTTGAAAGCTGAATTCGATTAAACAACAGGTTACCCGCGCGCAAAGAAAGTTCAAAGCTCGAATCATTACCCTGAAGTAATATCAAATCTTTGCGATGGGATTCAAGAAAAATTCATCAGTCGACTCGTGAATTCCACGGTAAATTTCACGCGAAAAACGATATCGCACTCGTCGCGAATCGTTTTTCGCGTAAAATTTACCGTGGAATTCACTCATCATGCGATGAATTTATCTATAAAATTAAATGTTCTGTTGTTGGCCTCAGTATGTTTTCTTATTTTGTTTTTACCATATCCCAGTCAGAAATTCTAATTTTGACGCTGGACGACAGGACCAAAAAATGACTGAGACCTCTATTTTCACTATGGTTTCCTCTTTTATAGCATTCTCGTATTGTTTTTTGTTCTATAACTTCTCTTTCTGTTGCTTGAATAACATATTTAATTGGACGAGTAACATTTTCGTCTTGCAAAGATCAGAGTATCACCTCTCCTAACGTTTACAACCTTTTTTCTCAAAATAATAACTTTTAATTTTGCTCAAAATTTCGATATTTCTTTTTGGTCACTAGAAGAGTTTCGGAAGTTGCAATCTCGTAGTCTTAGTATACATATCCTATTTCGTTTCACAGGAGATGACGAAACATGTCTTTTCGTTTAAAAGTCTAATTCTCTTTAACAAAATAATGAAAATCTCATTTGAAAAATTCGTTATCGTTTCCACAGGGAGTCACAAACGGCGGCTAAAATTCAGCTTATTATCAACTCTCTTTCTTTTACTTTTTGAAAAGTTTTCTGTAAATGACGTCATGTAGAATTTCCGGCTCATTTTAATGAACGTCTCACAGATGACAAAAATATCAACGTGTCTTTTAGAGAACAGATGCCAAAATAAACAATATATTTTCTAGATTTCAATACAGCTCTTTCTTATTGCTTTCAAATCGGAGTTTGTTAATCATGAAAAATCAAAGCCATCCGTTAAATTCCGGTCAATCGAGATGATTTTTTCTGAAAAGAATATATAAACAAAAGGAGAATGGCCAAGGAAAATTACCGTTGTCGTCTTTGTCAGGTTTTGTCGGAATCTTTTTTCCAAGAGTCTGGGCGGTGAATGTCTGTTCATTCATACAATTAGTGGCTTAAACATAAACACTAAATAACAAAATAATAGAGCTAGTGGTTCCTCGTTTTTGTGACGGTATTGAAATTAGTAGGCTTTCCAGAGTTTACTAGATCACAATGTGGTGTTTGCTGCCAAAACGTCTAGTTAGACCAAGTTTGCCGGCATCTTAAAAGAAATGGTTTTTTGCCATTGGCCATTATGAAGTACGAAAAACCAAGGCCGCTGTTGTGTTTTTGGAACTTGACTAATTTATTCTTGCCTTTTTGGCCATTGTAATCGGCAGTGCCTTCAGTTAGTGCCTTGTACTTTCTCTGAAACTTATATTTCCTCAGCCTTTGAGGAGATACAAACTACAGGCTTTTCCGTGCTTTTTTCTCAGTCTTGTTAGTTTTCACAAGGAGCAGCCATACAGGCAGCCGACATTAATTGACAAGTAAACATACCTTCGGGGTGGCACACTGTTGCAAATGCTCGTTGATTAATAAAAGTAACTGTTTTGTTAGATTTAGCGCTATATTCGCCAAAACCAATGACGGTTTCTCTCCATGTTTTCCGGTCACCACGAATCTTTGTTCTTCTCGACAAGTTGTCTGCTATTCACTTTGATGATGACGCCTTTGCAGAAATGCAAAACCAAACTCCTTCCTTCGGCTTGCTATAATAAAGTTTCTCTTTAGACCCTTTAGAATTAACGCATTTTAGCGACTCATTAATAGGCAATCAAATCTTTAGCAGCTTGTGAGCAATAAACGTTGATTGGTTTAAGTGAAATTTTTTAATGAACACGAGAAACTTTGCACCGGACTGCTTACTTTGAGTACTGCTGAACAATATGGCGGAATGGTTCCTTCGCGTTATTGGCTTTTTCCCAAAGGAATTGCTTTTATTTTCTAGAGGATAAGAATGAGTGTTTTGGACATTACCTCAAGTTGTTTTTGTAATGTTGTTTTTGTAATGAGGCTCATTGTCATGGAAACAAATGAAGCGAAGCCACTTTATGAAAACAAAGAGAGCTGTAAAACTTGGGTTTGCTCTGTATGGTAATAATCTTTTTAAAGCATTCTTCAATCACAAGATATTTCATCTTCAGAAAATATTTCATTAAGGATGAAATATGGTTGAGTTGGATTGTGACAAACATTTCTGCACAGGATATTCTGTTTCTTCTGTTGTTTTTTTAACTATCGTGGGATGAAAACAGTACCCAGTTTGATGTGCTTTTCGACTTCATATTCAAATTTACATACTATTCAGTGAGTTGTTCACAAAACTGTGAATAAAACTAAACGAAGTTGTGTCGGGGTTTTATAACATGACTCTGATTATAAAGGGATCTCTGAGTCATTTTTCCACATTATTTTGAACCTCACAACCGAAATATATATTCTATAAAGCGGACTCATCGATTCCCTAGAAATAATTACACTAATTGTATTACACTATTGCCCTCGCATTTGAGATTGTAATATATAGATTTAGGCACAGCCTAAAAGAGGAGGTGTCAATGTCTATTAGGATTTCCCTGTGGGGAGGTATGGATTTCGAATCACACAATGAGGATACCAATTGTGTCTTTCTCTTGAGCCAGGTTAAAAACAAGATTAGTTACTTTGGGTAGGAATGAATCACGCAACTACTATATTGCCGGCCGCTTCCATACAGAGTTTATAACATCACGAAAGGGACGATGAAATACCGATAGACGATCGATAGACCCTTAGCTATCTGTGTTGACTATCAATAGAAACTATTCATAAACCGCGAAATTTCAGAAAATCAAAGTGGACGTACATGCGAGTCTTCTCCTCAACCGCTCGTCAATTGATGCTTGTGTCGCTCTACGTATATTTTTCCATCCTGGAATATTTTCTGTGTTATCGGTAAAAAGCTACTTTGCCTCTACCTAAAACATGTACAGAAACACGTAGAAAGTGCATTCTATTCCTTCAAGGCCAATGTCTCTGAAATGACATGTGAAAGGACTAATCTAACAAAATCGTTGCTTCTTGGACCAGTCGTTTGTCAAATTATCAAGCTCTAGTTATATGAACAATAAGTGCAATTTATTTAAGCACAGTTTTTCTCCGATAAAACCTTCTTAATTTGAGCAATTTGTGTATCTTCTCCGTTACTATTCTTAGCTATAATAAAAAGTCCTACAGACATTAACAAATTATCAAGCTCTAGCTATATGAACAATAAGTGCAATTTATTTAAGCACAGTTTTCTCCCATAAAAACTCCTTAATTTGAGCAATTTGTGCATGTTCACCGTTATTATTCTTAGCTATAATAAAACGCCCTACAAACATTAACAAATTATCAAACTCTAGCTATATGAACAATAAGTGCAATTTATTTAAGCACAGTTTTTCTCCCATAAGAACTACTTAATTTGAGCAATTTGTGTATCTTCTCCGTTACTATTCTTAGCTATAATATAAAGCCCTACGGACATTACCAATTGTGTTTCTATTTCATTCTTGTAGATATTTAATGAATGCCCTGAAGTAAAACCTACGTTACACTCATTTTTAACTAGTGGATGTCCGAAGGACAGGAACGAGGTATACTTACGTACTTAGGGGGCGAACATGGCGTTGATGTTAGCACGGCCTAAAGGGTCTGGGAACTAGGTTACGGCTTTCAGTACAATGAAGCCAACATCGAACACATAATTTTCAGTACAATGTGCGAGAATGTAAGCAAAATATCTACAAGAGTCTTCGTGTGCAATTGCATTTTGGCTAAAGTTCAGTCTATATTAGTATTGAGAGAACAGAACAATTTTCACCTTGACTGTCTTGGCTGTCTTGGGACTTGGTATTTTTAAGAGCATCTTAACAGCATTTGGGGCTCAGGCAAATTGCCAAAAATAAAAACATTAGGAAATTTTTCTAGCCTTAAAACTAGAATTAACGGAAACAAACCGAAATTTGCCCTGCTTTGCCGTGCGAAAATTTGATAGCCTGCTTCGCGGGCGTTGGTTTTTTTTTATCGCGAAAACCCCAGATTTCGTAGTCGTGGCCGCGCGTCCAAGATGGCGGCCACAACTACGTACTCTAGCTCTGGTTTTCGGGATTTTCGCGATAAAAAAAAGGCTAAAAATTTGATGACCAATTGGATGCTCCGCGTTTTAGATATGTAAAGTGGCTACAGGCCCGTAGCCCGCATTTTGGATGGGGGTTCGTTGTCCTCCGTTTTTCAGAAGAAGAAAAAAACTGTATAAACCAATTTTAAGCATTTTGTCGTGCTTCCTACCAGTTTTGTGACCAAAAACCTAATTTTTCTTGCCCAAAACAGAAATTTGATAAAATACCGTATAAGGTCCCTTTCCCTAAGAGGCTTCCTTTTATTTATGTTTGTTAATCATCCTGTGCCATTTGAAAAACATTGACGGCAGCTGCCTTCTTGTATCGGCTTTGCTGCAATCAAAATATTGAAGTTCCCGCCTTTTCCACAGGGTAACCGCAGGGGTCAGACGCAGTAGGGATAACGTAAACTTTGCTAAGTGTGTGGGAAACAACCGACTTGAGTCCATATTTGGATCTTAGTCTGCTGATTGTTATTTTTCTATTTTAACTTGGTTTTAAAATAGATTTACCGTAAATAACACTCGAATATATCTGAACCACTTTTAGAAAAGTTTGATAGTTTGTAGCTGAAAATATGGTGGTGATACAAAAACCGTGTACATATTTTATGAAGGCTGCGGTTGCTTGAAACTTGCCAGTCCGGCGCAGGCTTTCGAGAAAAGCATGAATGGCAGTACAGGGCCAAGTAAGCACTGGCTTGCACATTTTTCATAGCCAAATTGAAAATACCCATGTCGAGTCTGTGGTATTTTGAACTTATTACTGTAAGTATTTTTTCAAGACTTAAGGTCTCTGTAAACCCGTAAGGGGTGTCTTCGGAAAAAATTCTCGTCGCGTCGCAATTTATGCTATGATAATCAGCTCTAGTCAAATCACACTAGT
This sequence comes from Scolanthus callimorphus, assembly GCA_033964015.1. Classification (NCBI taxonomy): domain Eukaryota; kingdom Metazoa; phylum Cnidaria; class Anthozoa; order Actiniaria; family Edwardsiidae; genus Scolanthus; species Scolanthus callimorphus. The sequence continues at coordinate 19,817,828 of CM066924.1, forward strand.
GGTCTATTATCAATGCTGCGTTCTGATTGGTTGAGCTACTAGTAGGCTATAAGTTATAGCCTACTAGTAGCGAAAAGTGTCGGATTTGAAAGCCAGAAAATGGCAAATAACCAGAACAAAAACATTTTTTGGCAATACAAATTGACCTACTAGAGTGTGATTTGACTAAAACAATTATTCCTCTCGCCCTCATGGCCTCTGAGTCAATAGCCCATTCGGCCTTCGGCCTCATGGGCTATTGACTCAGAGCCCATTCGGGCTCGAGGAATAATTGTTAAATATATCATTTTAAAGCTAAAATATTGCTCTAACTTAAGAAGTTGTTTAGCTTATCGAAGTGTAAATTTTTCTTGTATTTTTAAGACCCCGAACTAAAAACTACCTTGTTTACTTGAGAAGCTCCAGACTACTAGCAGTTTGTTGCACAATTTCACACTTTGTCGGATTTTAATCTTGGAGAAATGAACTGCAAAACTGTGTCAGCGATTTTTCGATATTCTTCATATTTACGAAAATATTAGGTCGCGAAGTTGAAAGTCGCATTTTTTACAGTTTGTGGCCGCAAAATTTATCATAAAATATTTTTCAAAAATAAAACTTCCCTCACACGTTTTTTTGTTGTTGTTGTTGTTGTGATCATTTTCTAACGACACAGAAAATTGAGGGCGATATCTTAAATTGTGCGGGGTCAGGAGCTTCGCGAAGGTGAAAATTTGACCTAAAATTGAAGTGCTAGAAAAAGCGTGTAAAGTTAATTAACTTACAGAATATAAGAAGCGGGCAATACAAAAGAATGTGCAATGGAAGCCTAGGAAAACAATTGACGCGTCATTTGAGGTTTTAGAAATAGACCTTAGGACTTATCAAATGAATTTCGGGAAAAAGTCATTTGATGAATTTTTACATTTTTATCTTTCACGAGACCTTAAATTTACGCTGTTATCTACTTTCTTGATCTAGTTTGCGATAGTCATTGTTGCTAAATGGCTTTTCAGGTGTGAAAAAGGAGGCCATTTAGCAGCAAGGCCCTAGTGGTCAAATCTGTGGCGGCGATAAGCACCGTCCACACTACACCGGCAAAATTGACGTCAGCTTAGCGCATGCGCTAACAAGAAAAACGAGAGCCCGCGGTCATAAATTTCTCACAGCCGTGTGACATGACGACATCGTTTTCGTTCCTGGGGTGGCTTCACGAACAAAAGGCCTGGATACGCCTATGAAGGCCTGCTACTCCACACAGGACATACACACGATAAATATGCCATACATGGCATATATTTTAAAACTTCGTTTTGCACAGACAGTGTTAATTTGGATAAGGCAAACAGCACAACATCGTCAACCTCACGCGCCGGCAATTTTGCCGACCTCAGCTTCTCTGGTTAACTTGCTCATCCATCCTTTGGTGTAATCTGGTTTAAGATACTATATGTAGTCATAGAAAAGCAAACTAATGGTGTTATTTTGAAAGTTTCGTACCGTGTTAGGTCAACACAACAAACAAACAGATCATAATATTTAGATTGTCACTCCCATCGGACACAGGGTATTTAGTAAAAGTCAAGAAACAAACAATGGAGGACTCAATCTTTGGAGAAATATCTTGATCAATGAGGAATAACTAGAAATCCATGTGCAAGGCCACATGTTTACACATTGTCAATTGTTTTGTATACTTTCAATGTGTGTTTAGTTACATGTTTGTTTTGAACGCCATCCAAGTTGCTCTTCCCACCGACTGTTGCTTTGGCATGAAAAACGAAATGGCCTCAAACGGCCTTGCTATGGCTGCCAACCATAACCAAATGTCACTGTTATTTCCTTTTCTTTTTTTTGCGCACTTTTACCAAAAATTGCAAGTTTGCAAACGCAAAGAAAATGACTAAAGTAAAGGAATGAGCCACCAAGACAGTCTTGGTACTGTTTTTCACTAGGTTCGTCGCACATGTCGTTGTAAACAAACTCAATGTAATGAAATTTCTGCTCAAGTAAATTCCTTTTACATGGCGTGAGTTTGGACACTATGACGGAAGAAAAACTCACCGGGGCTTTAAAATGTTTACACTTTCTCGGCGTGTCTGCTTTAGCCATTGATGTGGAAGAAAAATAAGGAATAAACTTAGAAAAGAAGAGGAAAATGGAAGCATAAAAATCAAGCTGTTATTTTTTGTGAGATAATTACAGTCGGATGCTCATGTACCGTTATTTATCGATGAAGGACGTCTATGCCAAAAAAAGTTCAACAGCGGAACGTTTATCTAATTTCAAGGCTACCAATCTCTGTCACAACTTCACTGAATATATGAAATGTGTTCGGAGAATAAAACTCGTGTTTATATTCAACCGTTTCAAGTGACGTCACTTGAAAAATGAAACGAATGACTGAAATGTAAACGACGAATTCGAGAGTGGATAGAATTTAGCTTGACTGCAAAAAGGCACGAAAGCAAACAAAGATGACTTGCTGAAAGAAGCACCTACATGTAGGTACGAATTTAGCCCATATAAACGCCGCAAAATACACATATAAATGTAAAGCAATAGAAAATTGGGCACTAAATTTTGACACTTGTAATTCCCACCTTGTTAAACTCTTTTCTGGACGACGACAAATTCCAGAAGGGCTTCCCCACTATAGCCGGTTCAACTCATGCAAACCTAGGTTTGAAGCCGTTTGCTTTCTAATGAGTCAGTGGCACATATCTCGGGTTTTATTGTCTGTTTTCCGTATTTCCAGGGTGTTTCTGACTTAATATTAATTCCTTAGCAGTGGGGGACAAAGGAAATGAGCTCATGTTGAAATATTTCTTTAGCGTAATCAAGTAATTTCTAAACTCTCAACCAAACGAAAGGGAACATTATGTTTGTCATTTCTTGCATGTTATAAAGTGTAATAAAAAAACCCTCTTCGGCCAGTCGCGAACTACAAAGCTGCCGTTGAAAGTCACTAAGAGAATTCTTATTATTAGAAATCTTTAAACGAATCGATTATTTTAAGTAAATTGATTTTTAGAGCTAATTCCGCAACAAAAAAACATCCGACTGATGTCTGACTTGAGATAAGGAAAGTTGCGTCAGTGTTCAGAAGTTTGTAATTATAATCCCGAACAACACTATGTGATTTTCAGCGCTGCGTGTATATATAGAAGTTATTATTATTACTTACTCACAATGCCGTTTTATAGGAAATCAAAATAGTAAATTGTAAACAGTCAACAAAATTGAACCATGTGTTTTTATTTATCTTGTTTTCAGCAGTGTGTTTTGTCTGTTTTGCTTCTCGAAAGATATTGTTCTGCTTGAGAATTACATTTTGAATCACGAGTCTTCTAACTGAGTTTCTCTTAACCTGCAACTAGGTCTCTATTAATTTGGATTACAAATTATTCTATTGAATTAATCTACTTATTTCTTTATAAAAGAAAAGAATTAAATTCCGTGCAAAATGTACGCAAATTTATAAACATTTTCTTTGGCGCTTTTCGACCGACTAATGCCGACATCTTTGGGCCCTTGTTTTTGCGTTTTGAAATAAAAATAAGTTACAAACATGGGAAAAAGCTTTCGGAAAAAGTGATGTTACACACTCCCCCGTTGCGAATACTTGCTTGAGATTTAACTCTCAGGAGTTGCCCTAGTTTAAGTACAAAAATACACATTACTGTTATCGAAATTCCCTCTCAGATTTTTACACAAACACGTTTCTCGGACTAATAGGCCAATGGAGCGAAGCTAAAGTAATGCCAAGGGGTCAGGAACAACATAAAATATCATGAACATTTGTTTCAAAGAACTAGAACTTGGAAGACACGAATTTTCTAGATAATGATAACATTTAAAAAGTAGTTTCCTTGCATCTATATATGGAAAATTTGTCGAGGCATGAACTTGTAAAGTCACGTTTTATTTCTTTTTGAGTTTCATAAAATATACATGATATTTTCACTTTCCAGCGAATAGGGCGCCACATACACTATACTTGAAATCTTAATAAAATATATATAACTAATTTTAACAAAATGCTTTTGCAACTGGTCATACACTTTTAGAAAAAAAAACGTCGTAAATGATGAATTGAGTTTTCAATCATGCATCTATTTACGCCAAACTTATAACAGACACTGTTTTTGCTCTTGCACAAGTGTGCGTCGTCGAATGCTACTCGGTAGTTCGGCGCATGATATGATACTCGGCTCATTCGGCAGATCGGGCGTTCGTCTTTTATTCAAAGGGATCATCGCAATCCCTAAATACAAAAATCATAAAACTGCACAGACTCTTGTTCTTGATCAAGTCAGAAAGGAACATTTATGCCTAGTTTAGCTACAAAATCATTTGCTTTACTTGGTCACGGGTTTCATGGCTTTGGCTCTTCAAAGTTATTAGTCAGTGGCCTAAATTATCGGGACGGCTTAGTGATTTGGATATTATTATCGATGAATATATAGGGAAATCCCTCGTACCCGACCATTCAATCCATTATTCTCAGTGGCCTAAATTATCGGGACGGCTTACTGATTTGGATATTATTATCGATGAATATATAGGGAAATCCCTCGTACCCGACCACTCAATCCATTATTCTCGCCCCTTAATGCGCTGCCTCGCTCCCTCCCTCTTCCCCCATACAATGTTGTTATCGTCCTCCTAACGGTATGACCGAAACAAATTCCCCACAATTTGGAATGGATCCAACATGTATGGGGGGAGGGGGGTAGGCAGGGTGTGCGAAAGAAATATTTTTAAATAGAGAGACATTGTGTTTTAGGACATCAAATGTGTGTAATAATTGTCTCAGAGTTTGGGACATGAAAGTTAATATGACAGGCAGATACTAGAGCTAGGGACTTTATTCGTTTCGAAAAGTCAGACTGCAGTGTGGCTTTAGCGATACAGGCGTTCAAAAATGCAAGAAGTGGTCACAGTTTTCCCTATAGCGCTATTCACTGTTTATCAACATTGCCACTCTAATACCCTTTGTTCTGTGAACCAATCGATCTCTGCAGTCTCTGGTTGACAATGGATGACGTTAACGTCACCTTATATGGTAAAATGACGTCACAGTTGTATAAGGTCAGCCGGACCTCCCAGCCGGTAAATAACATTTATGTATACGACGGGGGTTTGTTCACCCGATAAAGCGGATCAAAATAGAGAAAGTATGTCCCATTATTTCCAAACGGGACTCGTCCCAACCCCCCGGCTTTCCTACAGTCCTGATCTATGTTTGTCGATTAAAAAATACTGAGATGAAAATCAAGAGCCCATTTCACATGACTGTGGCAAATCAAACGCAAAGTAAATACACAAATTCAGAACAAAACGTATAGGAGTAAACGCAACGTAAGTACGAATTACTCACGACACTCGGAAATTCGCTCTGTTGCGAAGGTGCTTTGAAGTATCCCAGTGATTCTAATATATAAATTTAGGCACTGCCTAAAAGCGAAGCTCCGCATGCTCCCTTCTCAAAATATAAACCTTTTCCCGTTTGATGACGTCATCCATGACGTCATGCCACGTGACCACGCAGTTGCACCCCCCTTGCCACTTAGATATTTTCACCCAAGTTTGGTTGTCTGAGGTTCATACCTTTTTATAGCTTTGCTATAAAACTCGGGTTGCATGTGCGACGACGGACGGACGCACAGACCGGGAGTCAATGAATATCAAGGTCGATGCATATACACTTTTGTGTTGTTTCCTTTCCTCCTGTATGTAGCTATGGGCCTCCGCTAAGATGGCTGCTTCGGCGCCCGCGGGAGCTCCGCTATTACATTCTTTGTTATAGTATACAACTGTTAATATGAGAAATACGACACCTGGCTTTGTTTCGTCGTGAAAACGTTATTGCACCCAAGGAAACAAGAAAAGAAGTATCTTCGAGCGCTTGAAACGATGTCTCCGAAAGGGGAAAGAATTCCCAGCTTTTAGGAGTATTATCAGCCCTAACAGTAAGTATCTTTTTTCCCCTCAGGGGCACGGCAATTTCCGACGGTAAAATCTGTTCGAGGACCTTCTCAACATCTTGACTTCCGCAGCTTTTGTTTAGATGTTTCTTGTACTGTGTCTCGTATGATTTTTTAAACTGCTTAAAAACGTGAAATGTCTGAATTTTTGGGTAAAAATGACTTGCAAAAGATCGCCTTAAAATCTTTTTCATCTATTTATGACTGCCATTTGCGAAAAAAAAAGGGTTTTGGTGGTCCCCAGAAATTTGGAATCCTTAAACTGTCAGCCAAGAAATCCAAATAAATAAAAGCAATTCCATGGAATAAAACTATACCCTGGACTGAAGTTTATACTCAAATGCACCTTGTATAATGCTATTAAAACAATAATAATAATAATAACTTTAAATATCTAATAATAAGTTAAAATCTAAAGATATACAAGTTATATTGTATAATGCTATTTAACAACTATTCCCGAAGGGGGATAGTTGTTTTAGTATACACCTAATCAGAAGAATAAAATACGGTTTTAAAATATTAAATACGCATTACGCCCGCGAAAAGAGCCGCCATTTTGAGAGTTTTCTCAAAACGTGCTCCTGCCTGCTTCAGATGTTGCAGGCTGTTCCAGCAAGCTTCATTTGTATATATGTATCCCGCAGCGTGTTCGACTAACTTTTCTAACTGCAGAGCTAAAATTATTTTTTCTTACTTGTTGGACATGAAATATTATTTTTTATTTGCTCTTGCCTTTGCTGTATGTAGATATTGAGCTACAATCGGGGCCAAAAATAAGTAAACGCTTGCTATCCAGGCTGTTCCCCTTCCCTTGTTCAATGTTGTTTGGTGCGTGCAGCGTTCAATTCAAATTGGCATGCTCCAACATTGGAAGGGGGAACGGGATGTTTACGATACTTTTGTCCGCCGCTGTAGCTCCCTCGTAGAAACAAAATCGTACCAGAAAATAATAATGAATGTTTAAGAATGTTTTAATTTTCTGTTTGCTGTTATAGTATTTGCTTCTTTTACAAAGACATCGAGCATCGTTTGGGGTAGCAGGTAAAATTAATGATACCATTCCAATCTTTTGTTTTACCATCTGAGGTAAACGATATCGCCAACCAGATATAAAATGAAGGTACTTGGGGGTAGGGGAATGGATATCGTTGACTGATTTATGGAAGCGTGAGATAGGCGGCCATCATAGGCCCTTCCAACAATAATATTGATAGCTGCCAACAAAAATAAGAAAATAACTATCATTTTTACTCAGTTCATCTTTTTGCGCTAGCTTGCACATGGTGTATGCTACGATCACATTTCGGCCCATGTAAATGGATCCGGGATCCAGCTAAATTTGAGGTTTGGGATCCGGGATCCAGAGTGTGTGATCCGGGATCCAGAGTGTGTGATCCGGGATCCATAGCATGGGATCCGGCATCCATGGGTCGGGATCCGGGATCCAAAACTTCTGTGGATCGCATTCCATGGGCCGACACATTGGCATCAAAACGTCATACAAACGTACGAGTTTTCCGCTGTTTTTTATCTCCATGTTTCTTGGTTTACTTGTGTTTTTCTGGATCTTTCGAGATCTTCCTTTTTAATGCAGTTTCAAGCTACATTTAATGCAGCTTTTTGGACAATTTTTCTCTTGATAACATTCAGCAATGTTCAAAAAAGTTTAACGGGGTACCAAACCAGGCAACATTCTGTCACCTACGTAATTCTGTCTCTATTTTTGTCTCGTTCCTCAGGCTCGAAAATTCTCGCTCACTGGTCTCTTGATGGACAAGATAAGGACGTCGAGTAAGCCAGGATTTTGAAGTAGCGCCCGGGATACCTGTATAGACTTTTCTCGCATTAGTATTGCTTGGAAACTGGCTGAGATGAATTTCTAAACTTAGCGATTAAACATATGTTTTTACAAAGAAATGTATGGACAAAAACGTCAAAATGAGACTGTTCGATGCCCTATCAACATTTTATTGCAAAAATGATCAATTTTAAAAGTATATATCTCGGTTAGTATTCAAGCAATCTTCGCCGAACTTTGTAGTTTTACTATTACGGATGTGCTGAATTTGATACTTAAAACACTTATTGACTTGGACCGAAGGGAACAATATGTTTTATTATATAGCTCGTGTTTATTCGATCAAAGCGCGCGCTCTGATTGGTTCTATCATGGTCACGTGGCGGGCTACAAATTCAATGTAGCCAGCGCGGGCTACAATTAAAAAATTGTTGCCCGCGCGGGTGACATCGCTAAAAGAGCGAGAAGTTTCGGCGGACCTTTTTATCGTATTTTCTTTTTGCTATATAATAAAACATTTAATGACTGCACCCTCGGGAAACAGCGAGTTTTGTTTTCCCTCGAATCTAGATGTTTCCCTCGACTTCGTCTCGGGAAACATCGAGATTCTCGGGAAAACAAAACTCGCTGTTTCCCTCGGAAGCAGCCATTAAGTGTATAGTGTCCACAATCATACTCCCTGGGGGACTCACACATTTTTGGTCGGGGTTGATCGTCGTATCTTTTAGGGCCGAAATTTGTGTCCAAATTGTTTTGTCTCATGATGGTGCTTCTAAAAACCGTGTAAGAAGTAATGTTTACAACATCATGAGCAGCCGTGTTGTATTAGATTTACAACACGAGCCGTAGGCGAGTGATGTAGATCTTATACAACACGGATGCGAATGTTGTAAACTACTTTGAAAATGTCGAGAAGACATTCATCGCTTCTAGTGTCCTCTGTTTTAAAAAACTTGTAAATTTGGCAGAGAAACTTGAAGATATGTTTCATAAAAGTTGCTATGCAAATTAGTTACAACCACTAGTGGTTGTATCAGGTTTACAACACGCTACGGTCCTGTGATTCTTATTGTGTTTCTATTGTGTTGTTCCTATTAATTATTCATGAAGTTTTTGAAGAGATTACTCGACGAGAAGATTTCAGACGAGACAACATTAAAGGTAGCATTTTAGTCAAACACGGAAATTTCTTGATGGGTATATTTTACTTGTTACCTGTCTCCTTCGCGCCTGCTTGGCAAATAGGGCCTGATCTTTAAGGGTATCTTTTAGGGTAACAAATTGTTTCAGCCCCACCACGTTTGGTATCTTTTAGGGGTGAAACTGAAACCTTTTCGACGATAATCCCCGACCAAAAATTATGGGAGTCCTCCCCTCCCCCCCGGAATCATACTGAAGGGCTTTGGTTCCTGATAACTATAATTTTAACGTGATAAAGGTATATTTCGGCGGTTGACCAAAAAAAAGTGAAACCGTGGAAAACACTAATTCAGTGGCCATGGTAACAAGCCTGCCTTACGGAATGAGTAATGCATCTGGCATGTTTCAATTGTTTCGTAGTCTATGGATAAAATATAGAGGGCAACGAACAGTCCGAGTCGTTATCATGCTCGAAGGTCCAACGTTGCTTTCTCCCGGCCTCTAGATAAATCTCTTTGAGCCTAATTGTGACCTCATGCGCTTCATTTCTATTTCTTTCAGGCTTACACATTCGTCATTGGTTTACAGCGATCGCGAATCCCCGGGAAGAAAATCCTTGTACTTTGACCCTGATTCGTCTAACCAACCTTACGCCAAAGTTCCTGCCATCGACCTGAAAAATATTTCATTCACAATTGCTGTATGGGTGAGACGTCTATCTGAGAATGAAGCTTCTGCGATATTCAATGATGTCGGGAATGGTGTGCTTGATAATTTTATACTGCGTATAGGTTCAAACAACCTATTCAGGTTTAAGCGATGGACATTACAACAAAATTGGAAAATGGGGGTCCAATCCAATGCTCACATTTTAGCGGACTCGTGGACCCATCTCGCAGTCTCGTGGGATCTCAAGTCTCGAAGTGTTAAATTGTATATCAATGGAACAGTCGATAAAACTTCACAATTTCCTGAATATAATTGGTTGGTACAACCTGGAAATTACTATGCTATTGGAAAAGAACGCGGAAACTATTACTATTTTAAAGGAGCGATCCGGGACCTGATCGTTATGGAAGAAGCAGTAGAAGCCTCAGAAATAACACGTATTATGGGTAAGGAATTTAGACGCCTCTTTCTTCGTGCCTATCAATGTTATTCTAATTTAATGAAATACCTATAATCTTATTATAAGTAATGTAGGCAGGACAACTCAAAGTTTCATCACGTTAACTACAGGCCTGTTTCGACCATGATTCGTCTAACCAACCTTACGCCAAAGTTCCTGCCATCGAATTATAATCTTATTGTGTGTTTTTCATGTAATACAAATATCAAATCCCGAATCGGAATGTTTCTTCACACACCGTCCGGATTAGAGATTGTCGAGTCCCTGAATTCTCCTTCTCGGCTCCGTTGTTGCCTGTGGGCGCCGAAAGGAGAGTCCAGAAACCTTTGTATGTGCATGCGCTAGATCTGACCAAGAACTTGTTTTTTCAATCCCGTACCCAGAGCCCGTCATCTTTTGGCCAGCGGCAAGATTCAGGGCTCTGGGGGAATCGATTTTTTGAAACCCAGATTCGTGGGTTTCCGGTTTGATTGTTGTATGAAAGTTCGTTATGTTTTTGACCTACCACGCATGCTCACAAATCGGATTCCCTCAGAGTCCCGAATCTTGCCGCTGGCCAAAAGATGACGGGCTCTGGGTACGAGATTGCTTGTTTTTTTTTTTTCTTAGTGCGCATGATCCAAATACCGCTATCGGAGATTGTTTGTTGGAAGGCGTCCTACCTTGATGGACAAAATTCATGCAGCCAGCAATCAATCTCTGACAGCGGTATTTGGATCATGCGCACTAACCAAAAAAAAAACAAGTTCTTGGTCAGATCTAGTGCCATATATTCTCGAACCCAGAGCTCCGCCGGCTCGTCTCCTCGCGGGGGAGGCTCTGGTGACATCCACTGGACGCATGCGCGAGATTTAATACAGAGCCCCTGAGAGAAAAAACCTTTCAGCGCATGCTCCAACGCTCAAAATCAGCCAATCAGCAATGGCCCTCAAATGGATGTCCCCAGAGCCTCACCTGGGGAGCAGACGAGCCGGAGAGCTCTGGGTACGAGAATGATCTAGTGCATGCGCAAGCAAAGGTTTCTGGTCTCTCCTATCGGCGACCACAGGCAACAACGGAGTCCACGTGACTTTGGAGTGGTGAGTTTCAGCTTCATTTCTCTTACGATTCTGAATTATACCAACCTCGTTCCCAGGGTCTTCTGGGTAATTTACAAGATGGCGGGTCACTCGGAAGAAGGCCGGTAAGAGAAGGAGGAAATCGGCGCTAGAATTTATCGTAACGACTTGGGTGACGGATTTTTGTCCTCTTCCCGGCTGTCCGAGCCGATTTTAACTGTTTTTCTTAGGCGGTCTCCCTGTGGAAAGGCCCCACCCTTTGCCAGGCAGGGTCTTCTTCCGAGTGACCCGCCATCTTGAAAAAGTACCCAGAAGACCCTGGGAACGAGGCTGGAATTATACCTGCCATCTTGCCCTGATTACCCATAATGCATCTGTGACCGCGAACTCGTGTATTACAGATATTGACGGCTATGTTCGAATCACAAACATAACAGACATTACGGTAGGCCCCTCCGTATCGAGCCTGGAGTGTAGTGAAGTCGTGAACACCAGTCCTACACCCGCCACTCGTGTTGAATGGAGTCTACACAACTGGGTTCTCGCTAGTAACGCTTCGGTTGCTAAGATCAGACCCGCCTTTGAAGATGAGGAATACACATGTACAGTTCATTACCATGGCAACTCACGCACTAGAAAATTCTTCATGAGAGATCAAGGTAACGATCTATTTCCGGACACCTAGGTTGAATGAGGAATGAGCACCCGTAGTCTAGTGACTCTACGACCATGAAAGGTCGAACCTAGAACTAGAACTAATTGCAAAAGTAGATGTTTTACAGAAAACTAATCAAACCATTTGGAGCAATGTTACTATATATTTATTCTGAGTAGATGACAGAAAAGGACTTAACAGACGAATTTTGTATTTTCTGGTATACACACGAGCCTTAGCCAACGTTTCAAGCTTTTACTTCAGCTTCAGAGCAGTTAATACTGTAGGTAAGCGCCCTGAAGAAGAGCTGAAGTAAAAGCTTGAAACGTTGGCTAAATTCGTCTGTTTAACCCTTTTCTGTCATCTACTCAGTATTCGTTCTGGACGTTGTATACATCCGGATCCAGTCGCGTCGTTGTTTGTGTTTTTACCTCTCTCCACGTATACATATTTATTCTAAAACCTTTGTTTTACAGAGGCTCCGGGATTTTCGAACAAGTTTTTCCACGTGACCGCAAACCACGCCCTTATAGGTCAGGTGATCAAGCAAATTGAAGACGTGCATTCTAATGAACACTGCTTTGCTATTTGCCGCCATCACTTTCAAGGATGCGTTTCGTACAATTACAAGGGAGAAGAGAGAGTTTGTCAGCTCAATGGATCAAACAGGATGAACCATCAGCTCACACCTGTGACGGGAGTCTTGTATGGGGAAGAAACGGATGTAGTGGTCGTGAAAGACCTGTAGGTCGTCGCCGAAAAGGAACCGAATACGGTTTTGTAAATACACAAGAGATGTGTATTGCCTTTATGATGTGAACAAAACCTAAACAATTTGATTGAGGAATTCATTAGAAGTTCGAGTTCGAGCTCCATAAAACAAACTATAGTTCATGGAGTAGACGAGAAGCGGACGAGAAGCTAAATGATCTGTTGTCGGCGCGCGTTGAATCATGGGTGAGCGGCATCCTTTAATAGAGCGGATTTCAGATGACCGTCGGAAGTAAGCTAGACTTGCGTTTAGACAGCGTTTGTATTGGTCGAGAGCAAAGCCTTTTGTCTTTCAGGCAATCAAATTGCGAACTAAATCAAAACGCGCCATTGCTCACGTCATGACTAAACACAAGTCTGACTTATGCCTGGTGCACACTTGCGACATAACGACATAAGAAAAATATCACGCGAACAAAATTTAGTGGTTTCAAAACGTTGAAGTTCACAAAAAATAACATAAAATTGCTTTGTTGAAGTAATCGAATGATAATCCATGGAAAATAACGATTATTTCAGTTATTTTCCCATGCTTTTATCGTTGCAACATAACGTCCTTATGTCGTTATGTCGCTAGCCGCTCACCCATGATTCAACGCGCGCCGACAACAGATCATTTAGCTTCTCGTCCGCTTCTCGTCTACTCCATGAACTATAGTTTGTTTTATGGAGCTCGAACTCGAACTGATTAGTTTGTTGTTGAATGGCTTCCACTCCTGATTGGTTTGTTGTTGAATGGCTTCCACTCCTGATTGGTTTGTTGTTGAATGGCGTCCACTCCTGATTGGTTTGTTGTTGAATGGCTTCCACTCCTGATTGGCTAGTGGTTTTGTATTTGCGTTTAGTTTTCGATAGTCATCTGTAATTCCTCTGCACAAGAAATATGTTTTGTATGATGTGAACAAAACCCAAACAATTTGATTGAGGAATTCATTACAAGTTCGGGTGAGGAAAGAAAATTCCACGAAACAGTCGTTTCCATCGTTGATTACAAACTTATTTGCTACAGCCTAAATTAAACGTATCACTTGGTAAACACACAAGGAAGGTTTTGAAATACACAAGAAATGTGTGTATTGTGTGATGTGAAGAAAACTTAAACAATTTGATTGGGAAATACATTATTAGAAGTTCGAGTAAGGAAAGAAAATTCAACGAAACAAACGCATTTCTATCATATTACAAAACTTCTTTGCTATGGCCTTTAGATAACTTATCATTTTGAAGGTTTTGTAAATACAGAAGAGATACCTAATGCCTGCGGGATCGATCTATTTAAAAAAAGTTTGAGAGACTGCATATGTTGGCCCTTCAAACTCTACACAGAGAGCATACTGTTCCAAGTAAACAAATTTTACCAGAGTATATCGACAGAGTAAGAGTAGCTCTTTTTTCTTCTGCGGAAAGAGATTTTTTAAACTAAGAATTTTGTTGGCGAAATTATCCAATTTAGGGCTACTGGAGATTAGATAACCCCAAGAGATGTGGAAGGATCGCTCACGTTTATGAACAGTAGTATTAGTGATGATTTGGGCGTGTCATCAGCAAAACTCGTTTTCTAAATTTATTATGGTATCCGATCCGATCTAATCATTGGCAATTCAATTTGATAAGCAGTTAATTATTGGCATGGACCGTGTACCTGGACTTGATGGCATTCAGTTTTATTTCAAGCCTCGCCTTGCTTACGCTAGTGTGGTCAATTTTTCTAAACTCGCTCTCTAAATGTTATATGTCTAGTAAACACGAGCTTATAAAGTACACCTAGTACTCCTCAATAAAATGACAAGTGTTGCTCTTTCTTTTTCTTTTCATGGATCTTTGAAATGACACATTGGAATCTGTCGAAACATGACTAAACTGAGAATAGTTTTAACTATTAAAAGCAAATAAAGAAACACCACTTACCTTTATCCAAATAGATTCTTCATTAACAAATTATCTTCGCCTTTGTACTATGACATTTTGGCCGTTGATAAGTCGAAGTTGGATTCCATGTAAGTCTAAACTGCTCCTTTTATCTGAGTTTCTGCTTGTCTGATAACATTTGACGTTCAATTCACGTTTCTACTTCATGTTATTGCTGATCCCGACCTCATATTTTGTCTTGGCGTTGTGCTCACAGCACGTGTTTACGCTAGTACAAAGAAAGTTCTTGTAAACTGTGGCGGGCGAATCCGTTCTCCTTCTTGAACACGTTTCTGAACCCTGTTATTCGTATGGGATGAAAAACGCGGATTTTGAAAGCTCCAATATTGGCTGTTAAGCCCCCCGAAGATCGGTTTTAACATTTACTTATAATTCGTTCTTCTTCGTGTCAATTTGAGGAAGGCGATTCAACAAATTCTTCATTCGGTCGTCACCCTCTTTTGCGCCCGCAGGCGACATTTCAGCATTATCAGGAAGGGCAGAAGGCGGGTATAACATAAATATTTTTTTTTTCAGAAATTCGAGCAATTTCGATAAAGGGGCCAAAAATCGCCAGGAATTAAACTAAACCGCCAATTTTAGTATAATTATGAAAATAAGTAATACGTTTCTCCAACTCCTTACTAAATTGGTCAATATTTCACGTTGGAGGCCAAAAAAATTGTAAATATGGAACATGTAAAAAATCGCTGGCACGGTTTTGAGATTCGGATTTTAATTGAAAATAATATTTTAGTCGAAAATTTCATGTAAGCTTTCTCAAGTTTAACTGAATTAATAGGGAAAATTGTATTATGAAAAAAATGGACTTTGTTCCGAAGAAAATGGTTTTGCTAGAAACAGAATATAAGCTATTGAAAAACGCTTCTCACTCTCATAATGAACGTTACGCAGCCCATGAGGTGATTCTTCGGCAACCAACTAATAAAAGACCTATTTCACACTCAGAATCAGTGTCAAAGATCTGTAAGAAGTTTTGGAAAATAAATTTCGTACGCAATGTAGCGTCCACACCCAAAAAATCCAAAAATCGTAAAATTTGATTTTTAAAACTTTATATTACATCACAGATTTATAGTGTTTGTGTTTTGTACTTAGCACTAGCATGCAAAACAACTCAGAACAATCAGGGATATTAATGTTCATCATCTGCGAGTTTGATCAGTATTAATGATGATAATTTCAAAATAACCCAGATGATCTCGCTGACCCCGCTGGACCGGGTTAACTCCGGTGTAATAACCATTCCCAGAGGACACCTTTGTGTTCAGTTCTTATTTCATCCTGATTCGTTCTACCAAACAAAGGAAGCTTTGTGACGCAGTTCGTGCGCACTCACAGGTTAATACACCGGAGATAAGCCGCTGGACCTCACTATTAAATCTTTTATTATATCCATTTTGAAATCACGCGCGCGTTCTGCAATCTGATTGGCTCTTTTAGCAGGTCCATTTATTCCTAAATTGACCTGATTTAACATTTTTGACCTGGCGCGAGCGGAACGTTCTTTTTCTAGCGCGCGCTTCATTTTCAAGTTTGATTATTTCCCTTCATTTGGTGCGAAAAAATATTTTCTATGGAAATGATTTCAACATTGATATAATAAAGTGGTAATTGGCCTTCGTGTCGTGTTGAGCTGCGCGCTCGTTCGATTTTGAAATCACGTGTATGATTGCTGAAATTTCACTCCACTCAGGTCAATTACCATTATAAATTGCACTCCACTCAGATCAATTACCATTATTAAGCCCATGCTTAACTGGCTTACAATGAAATCCGCCCATAGCCTGAGTATTTCGAGGAGGGTGAGGGTCCTGATGCTCAGGCTAATATGCCCATGGAAACTGTCGTAAAACCGAGGCTCTTCTTTAGCTGCGTGACCTTTCCCAGGACGTCGAATTGAGCTAATCATGATCAAAAAACATAAACCTATGGTGCGTTTTTATTTTCAAATATCATCGCCAGCTGTTAACACATTTTCCTTATATTTGGCAGTTACACCAAATTGTGACCGCTCTATAGTCAGACTTTATCTTACTTTCCCCAAGGCCATATGACGTCACCATACGCACGCCTGTACTAGGGCAGGTGTATTTCCATAGCAACATGCAAGCCATAGTCTTGACCACGAAATAGCAAAACCTCGTGACCAAGTTTTGTACTTTTTATTTGAAACCTTACGCCATAAGCAAAATGAAGTTCAGAAACTTAACTCCTTTGTATTATTGTTATGTAACTTTTCTTTTACCCCTATGTTATTGTTACAAGCTATTTATTAGCAAGATTACAATAAACCCACCAGCTGTGACACAAGACAGCCATTGGCGGGTACCAGAAAAATTAGAACAATACCACGTCATGGATTCGCCGAGAAGTGTGAAGAATCAGCTATAAACATTTTCAGAAGAGAAAATTCATGGAGAAATTCTCTTTCGAGAATGGTATGGCCTGTTAAGCAATTCAGAGATGTTACTTGCTGGGGAGTGCCGAACAATAATGATTGATCTTAGAAACAGTTATTATTGTCGATCTATAATCAACTTATTCTGAGATCGACGATGAATCCCGATTACGATTACTTATTCAAGCTTCTCTTGATTGGAGATTCTGGAGTTGGAAAATCAAGTCTTCTTCTTCGATTTGCCGACGACACTTTCAGCGAAAGCTACATCAGCACAATCGGTGTGGATTTTAAAATTAGGACGATTCAAGTCGGGGACAAGGCGGTTAAGCTTCAGATTTGGGATACGGCTGGTCAAGAAAGATTCAGAACTCTAACAACGGCGTATTACCGTAGCGCGCATGGAATTGTCTTAGTTTATGACGTCAACGAACACGACTCTTTTCTCCATCTTGAGCAGTGGTTGGAAGAAGTCACAAAGTATGCTTGCGAAGGCGTGAACACGATTCTTGTGGGTAACAAATGCGATTTAGTGCACCGCAGACAGGTTACCTACGAGGTGGCGAAACTTTTCGCGGAGAAACTCCATGTTTCTTTTATAGAAACCAGCGCCAAGGACGCGACAAATGTTGAAAATGTTTTTCAGACAATGGCGGCAGAGCTGAAAAATAAATTAGGGACACCATTGACATCGCCAACCATGGATGATGATGAAAGCTCTGTAAAACTCCCAGAAGGGAGGCCAGTAAAACACGGTCATTACAAGTGCTGTTGAGATTCGGATTTTAAAAACAGCATTATCTTTAAAAATCATGCAGGCAAATCTTTTTATTAGAGTCTAGCTATTTCGAACGGGAGCTCTTAGGAAAAAAGTTACTCTCGCGCGCACTTACTGAGATAATGTAGATTTAGGTTATAGTTTTATAGCTAAAATAAAACATGTCACGCGATTAGTTGCACCTCAGCTCATTGCAGATCTCCAGGTTAAAGGAAATACATGTAACACCACGAAATACTGATACTAAGCAAAAAATGGACACAGTGGCATGATAGAGCCCAAACTGAAAGTCAACATGCGACCGTGGACAGCTGTTTCGACCAAGCTAATGCTAGGTCTCGTCACGGTATAGCTAAAGCACAGAGCGGTTGGTTGGCCACCTATGGATTTGACACAACAGAAGGGCTCAAATTTAAGATACTCACCGACCGCATAGGTCACATGCAAAGCGCTTCACTACCGATAGTCTACAATCTAACAAAAATGCACCTATCGTAAAAATACATAACCTTCATATGTATTTTAGGCCTAGGGCAAACGTCGAATTAAAATCGCGTCGAATACAAGTTAAACCGATTTGATATTTGAAAAAATAATTTAATCGACGCGACTTGACTGCGTTTTTTCATTAATGCTGCAAACTTTGAAGCAATTGAGTCAAACCGTGTTTTAGTACCCACAAACGCACTCAGAGCTTGCAGGGTTTGCTTACATGTTTGATTCAGGGAACGCTTCAGAGTTCGCAGAATTAGTGCTTAAGGCAAAATGTCATCATTGTTAGCCTTAACGTCGAGTGGTCGAATAAATTATACCTAATACACGCATACTATCAATCCGGATTTTGTGTTTGAAAACTTCCGTCAACTTGCCCAGCCATCAAGCGCGGTGCGCACTTCAACGCGCGCTTCAACGCACAAACTATTCCCAGTCTCTCGTGAGGTTCCACGTCGAATAACAAACATGGCGGACGTGCAGCTGAAATGCTCCAATGGAGATACTGCCGTAATCAAGCTATATGGTGAGGGGAAATATATTTTATCCTACCAAAGCAACGCTCGGGGGAATGGTTTTATTGATTTTGTCATTTTATTCTCTTGTATAGGAGCAACTGTCACTTCCTGGAAATGTTTTGGGCACAAAGAAATGCTGTTTCTTAGGCAAGCAAATATATTTTTGCTGCACTATTCCCGGAGTAATTAATCGATGAAACCGATAATCGATGAAAATCGATATTAATTGATAATAATCGATGCTAATCAATCGATTAATATCGGGAATCGATGGTTAATCGATGAACAGCAAATTTGTGACCTTTTATCGATTAGCAATCGATGATAGTATCATCATCGATTAACATCGATTAGCTTCACCTTGAAAAGGTTCCATATGGGATATCTGAGTAGCGCAATGGAGTAGTAGTGGATCCGTAGTAGTTGGGGGTAGCCTGCGTAGCAAGCATTTCCATGGAGTTTACAAATACGAGATTCAATGACTTGGCCGCGCGCAAAACGTTTCTCTGACCTCTGAAACACTGACCGGAATCGCTTGCTACGCAGGCTCAGTTGGGGAGTAGTAGTCAACTCTCGTTACGGAGAGTCCGCAATAGAGACCTTACGATGCGACGACGAGGACGACAACGGCAGAGAACAATGTGCTTGATTACAGAACACAAAGCACGCACGTTCAAATGTATGAAATCAAATGCATTTCAACCGTTTTCTTCAGAACTAAGGGCCTGTCCACACTAACGCGTTTTCGTTTGAATCCGTATACTTTTTGATACGTTTAGGCCTTCCGTCCACACTAACACGCTGATCGTTTTCATCGAATCCGTATAAGTGAATCCGTATAAGTTTGAAAACGCACTAGAAAGTGAATAAAAACGAATCACATACATATCGTTTTAGTGTGGACGGTCGAATCCGGATAAAAATGGAAACGATGACGTCAACTGTACCACTTAATTTGAGGCTGTCCTTCCACACTGAACATCAAATAAAGACTGATCGCTTTTCGTGTAGCTAAATTTTCCGAATCTCCCGTCCACACTAACACGCTGCGAATCCGTATAAGTTTGAAAACGGATTTTTGAAAACGCGTTAGTGTGGACAGGACCCTAGGACGTGAAACTGTTTTGTTTTACAGTAGTGACGAAAACGTGAGTGCGCTGCCGATTTTGTCAACATTTTATTTGATATGATTGCAGTTGGGTATCAATTTGCAGCTATCAAAGTTGAAATACAACGTTGAATTCCAAATTGTTGCATATTGAGAAATATGAACAAACCAGTAGACGAAGCAATGCCGTTCCAAAACAAAACAATAGAGATTTATTGATTATAAAGTATAAAGCGGCATAAAAAAGGATAAGGTTCGACAGAAGAAGAGCGACTGAAGTTCGGCATTTACCGTAGGCCTTAGATGGGGGTCCAACTTTTGTCCATAATAGCGAGGTGTCCGTAATGTTGGCGTATCCGCAAGGAGAGAGTTGACTGTATTATTTATCAATGCCAGTACTATTTTCATTGATAACAGAGCTCCTCTTTTCTAGCAAATATTAGTCGATGAAATTTAATGTTAATCGATGAAATTCGATGTTAATCGATGACAGTCGATAATAATCGATGGAAATCGATAAAATTAAGATATATCAACGTGTGACTATCGATTAATCATCGATTGCCAATATCAATCGATATTAATTGACTGATTTGATCGATTAATATCGATTTATCGATTGGCAATCCGATGATCGATTTTCATCGATTAATTACTCCGGGACTATTGTGTTAATGTAAATCTGCGGATGTAATTATTTACCTTGTTATATTACGTCATATTCTTGTTTATGGTATTTCTTCTTTAATTTTACATTAGTGAGAAAGCTGTTCTAGATGGCAGTAAGGCGATCCGAGGTGGAATTCCTGTAGTTTTTCGTAAGTTGTTCTTGAGAAATTACACTGCTAGTTCCTCAGGAGTTAACTTAATACTGTACCCATAGTGTAAGGAAGTGGTGGGGATTCCGATCACAAACAGACAGAGGGACAGACACACAGGCAGCTGGAGGCTCACAGCAGGGGGAGGGGGCTGCCCCCTCCCATAATTAGCCCATTTTCTGAATGAACTACTGGCATGATTCTAGAAGATTAGAGTTAAAATAAACTAAGACTCCTCCAATAATTAATTTTCATTTTGTTATGAAACGCATAACCAAAATGGAAAATTTTTGTCCCATGAGCAAAATTGAAACATCTAAAAATCTCACAACCAAAATTGAGACTTCCCCAAAATTGCTGTTGAATACAGTCAAAGACACAGAACATCGTCCCACTGAGTTTTATACCCCCAAAATCCTTTGCACCTTGAATGGCAAATATACTATTGCTGCATTTGAATCAACTGTATCACATTTGTTTTTCCTTTGCTCTACTTCGGTTGATATTAAAAAAAATCCCCTGTGGAACCTGAGAAATAATGTTACATTAGAGGGTTAAGCTTTCCAGCTTCGGATACAGGGGGTGGATTGGGTGGATATCCATCCCCCTTTTTGAGTAAAAAAAGTAGAAGTCCATCTTATTGTTTTAAATAATATTATAATAAATAAAGTCTCAAGCTCATGTGAGGGGGTGGCTGTAAGAACGACCTAAGTGACGATTTGGACTGTTTTTCGATTTTTCGATTTTCGACAAACAAACTGCGGAAACATTGTTAAAATAGCCTAAAACTAGCCTCTCTTCATTTTCCCACAAAAATCGCCTTCATGTGTTAAATAATTTAGCATTTTTGTAAGAGTGTTTTCTGTCCTCATTCCAAGCCCCCCCCTCCTATCCACCCCCTTTTTTAAATCCTGGATCCGCCCCTGCTTTCACCTATCACATGACTAAAAATTTCTTCTGTAATACTGCTGTAATGCCAAATAAACCCCATGGCTACTAAGAAGATGTATGATTATGTTTGGAGAGAAAATCTTCCAATCGAAGTATAAGGTTTTGAATGCACAGGATTTGTTCACAGTAAAAGTAAATGCCTTTCCCATGATTGTGGTCCTGCTGAGGGACACAAATATAACTGCCAATTTATCAGCCTAGTTCTTGAATGCCTACAAATTACAATATAATTGTTGGCTGATATTTAACAACTGTCCCCCAAAGGGGAGGTGAATAGTACTGGAAGATTATACCGAGACGTGAAATCACCATATCAGTAGAATAAAATATGGTGGATTAAAAGCTTTAAAACATAGTATCGCTATAATCACAAAACAAGTTGACATTCAAAACAGTAAATAGTGTTGGATATCTACTATTTCAGGAACCAATCAGAGTGCATGGAAATGATTATTCACTTATTTGATATATACTGATATTTTTTATTCACTTCAGCTAATTTTGGGCCATGGGACTCAGGTCCACAGCATGGGTTTGCCAGAATCATGAAATGGTCAGTTGCTGAGAATATGAGTAACGTAAGTCGTATTTTTGCACTTTTATAAAGTGTTGTGATGGTGTATTTAGAAAACAAATAATTTTATAGATAATCATTGAAAATAACGATGATCACTTAGTATATGGTAGTCACCATAGTTTGAAATATATGTTTTTGGAATTGCAGGGTGGGGAATTTGCAAGTGCCTCGTTTCACCTGGAGGATTCTGATTTTACAAGAGAAATGTGGAATTATAGGTATTAATGAGAGAAAGGAAAATGTTTTAGCCATCTAACATTGTCGCAAGTTTTCAGATAAGAAATAAATAAATTGTATTCTTTTACTTATCATTTCCAGGTTCAAACTGATCTACAAAGTCACTGTTTCAAAACAGAAACTGTCAACAAGTTTGGCGATTGAGAATAAAGGTGATCAATTTACTGGTAAATTGCATATTTTTTATTTTCAAAACTATACTATGTAGGTTTCCCTAACAAGCTGTTACACGCCACGCTGGCATGACGGAAGGAATGCACTTAAAGACCCCCCCCCCTCATCACACCCCTCTGGAATTTCCAAAGGAAAAAATGCAGTATTTGTATGGATCAAATAGGGTTTTATGTTGTATGGATTTGAATTTTGCGGTATGCCAGAATGTTTTTATAAAGATTTATGGTAATTCTTAAATGTGGTAATTCTTAAATTCCTGATTGTCTTTAAATGATTATTTTTATGAATGACCCTGTTTTATTTTTGAACAGTTGATAAGCCCTTTGACTTCAAAACACTGCTACATACTTATTTAAGACTTCCTGATGTTCACAAAACGACTGTCTCAGGTCTGAATGGGCTAACATACGTAGATAAGGTACATTGCTAGGATCAGTTCCCATGCTTGGCTTCTGTGTAATGAGAAGGAATTGCAAGGTACACACCCCAGAGGGTGCCTGAAAGATCAAGTTACTCTGTTCTTCAAGATACGACAGGGACTAATTAACATCAAGTTCCCCGAGTCTGTCATGGAGAACAAGAGACACTGAAATATCATCAAGTACCGTCCAACTTGAACGCATACGGGACCTCCTTCTTCCCAAGAACAATCAGATCATGGAATCTGTTGCCTGAAGAAGTGAGGTCCTGTCACACCATCATACCTGCCAACCTTGGACAAGTGAAAACCGGGAGATAGGGGAAAGTGTTGTCATAACCTCGTCTCCCCCCCCCCCCCCCCAAAAAAAAAAAAAAAGAAGAAAAAAAAAACGTTGCTCGCTTAAAATCTTTAGGTTTTAATGCAGAAATTGACTGAGCGAGTTGATTTCCCGGGAGATTTACGGTGAAAACCGGGAGACCGGGAGATTTGACTCAAACCGGGAGTCTCCCGCAAAAACCGGGAGAGTTGGCAGGTATGCACCATCGAAGCGTTCAAGTTGACCGCCGCGCCTGCAATAACATCAATGCAGGCGCCTGCCCACCTGCACCGCCTTTGAAGCGTGCGCCCCAAAATATCTTGCATTAGTGTCACGCTACTAAAGATAATTGAACTTTAGAACTTTAGAACTTTAGGGTACTTCAAAACATTTTGTACGGGGATGCTCTGCCCAGTCTCTGGACACCTTACCCTTTTATATAGTAAAAATAAGAAAAAAAGTTACGCCTTATAATTCTTGCAAAATTGCATGATCGAGTTAAAGGTCCATCATCAACCGAGAGCCTTTGTGGTCTATTAGCCAATCAGAGCAGCTGAAAAACAATGGATCAATTTGAAAACAAAAGAAAACAGGGCCCAAAAGCTCCCAGTTGATAACAGGCCTCCAAAACAATATTGAAACCCTTTTCTGTACTTTTTCTGTCCCCAAACCCCCTTGACTTGACTGTGCCTATAACATTACTATTTCATGCAGATCACTTTTATGTAAGGTATGAAAAATGAGTAAGCACTCATGCTTTATTGGGTGATTTGGATACAAGAGTGCAGCCCGAGAGATAAGCTGGAGCTTGAAATTAAGAAATAATAACCTATGATACCAACATCGATGAGAGTTTGCAATCAAACAGGAAAACTCTCATCATCTCTCATTAGCTCTCATCAACTCTCATCACTGTTTGATTGCACCTTTAGATTCTTGTTTTTAATATTTTTATTTGCATGTTTTATAGGTAAAAGATAGCCAGAAATTTACAGAGAACAGAGAGCTTGTGACTGTTGATTGTCACACTGATAGGTAATGGGTTTAGGCATTCTGTCACAAGTTATCATTATATATACAACAACACTACTAAATTGCAAGCTCTGATTGACTGATCTCTGATTGGCTAAGCTCTGATTGCCTGGGCTCAGATTGGCTGAGCCCTGACAAGCTAAGCTCTGAGTTGCTGAGCTCTGATTTGCCAAGCTCTGATTGGCTGAGCTCTGATTGGCTAAGCTCTGATTTGCTGAGCTCTGATTGGCTGAGCTCTGATTAGCTCAGTTCCTGGAAGTAGTCTTGTTGGTCATTTTCAAAATGGCAGGTCAAAATGACGTCATTCAAGATGACAGCCATCCAATGAATGCCACCATCTTGAAAATATTACCCACAAGACCCCAGGGACATGGTGTAACTCCTTTCGCTATTTCCCAGGCCTTGAGGTTTTCGTAACTGTTCCACAGGGGGCCCAAACCACAAAAGCTACCAAGACACTTAATGCAATCAAAGTTTAAATACATGTATTTGTAATTGTTTTATAGGGTATACATTAACACACCATGCTCACACAGGGTGTCCCATTCCCCATGTGAGGCTGATACATTGATAGAAAAATCCAATTTACCTGACACAGGTGAGATAACAGTATAATGAGCCACCATTTTATCAGCCTAAAAACATACCAAGCAAGTGAAAGCATATCCCATAGACAGAGCGGAAATTACCAAAAATAAATGTCTAACTTTGCCATATTTCAATATAAAGCTCAAGATTCCCTATACAAAGAGTTTCTGTGACCAAAAGCTTAATTCAAATTTTTAAAGAAATTTGAAGAATATGACTTTTCGATATGGTCGAGCAAAGTTTGCATAATTCCTGATCAAAGTATTAATTCTACCATAAAATGGCACAGAAACCAAAGTTTAAAGCCTAATATCTCAAAGACGGATGTTTTCCATCAAATGAGTCTGTATTATACAGCGGTATTTGGATCATGCACACTAACAAAAAAAAACAAGTTCTTGGTCAGATCCCGGGGGTCAGATCTAGTGCATGTGCATGCAAAGGTTTCTGGACTCTCCTTTTGGCGACGATAGGCAACAACGGATTCGCGAAGGAGAGTTCAGGGACTGGACTAATCCCATCCATTTCTCAACATTTCCAACGGCTGATTTAGGGAAGAGATTAAATTCAGTAAATCCTAATCAATGGTCTTTTGTTAGTTGTATGGAACCCTTGGCAAGAAAAGGCAAAGGCAATGTCTGATTTTGGTGATAATGAGGTGAGTGAAATGAACTCCTATACAGTAAGCACCTGCATATAAGGACAAATAGATTAAAGGCCTATTGTCAACAAGGCACATACTTCATGTTGTTAACAAGATGTATATGCCCATAACCAGCTCCACCGTTTTGATACTACTGTTCTTTTTTGGCTTTAGTATCCCAACATGCTGTGCGTCGAGGCTGGTCACGTGAGCTCATGGTATGTCCTGGAACCAGGGAAGTCATTCCAGTGTAGTCAAACATTGACGTGTACACGTGTGTAAGAAGTCTTACCTAACCGGGTGCTCAGTGAAAATGGCCGAGGTCCTTTGACTTTATTTCTAGTTCAAGAAAACTACGAGTGATTTTGGGGCAGCATGCTAGAAAAAATGCGTGGAAAATGGGCGGAGATCTAGTTTGTCACTTACTCGACAGTTTTCTGGGTGGGGTTTTTCTATTAGGTTGAAACTTCACGGGAACCCTTGCTATAGAGAGGATTTCGCCGCGGCACGGTCGCGGTCGCGGCACGGAACCTGGCCTCCTGTGTAGATACGGAACCTCGCCTTCTCCGCTTCGCCGCAAGACAAATCAGGGACAACCAATCAGATTGCATTGTCGCGGCACGTGAATCGCGGCAAGGCACGGCAAACCAACGGCGGCCAATCAAATGATCGCAGCAGAAAAATTGCGCTCCTTAGAACGAGAGCCACTGAAATGGCGTTGTCGCGGCACTTTTTACTGCTTGCAGCCCCTTCTTTGGCGAACGTCCGTCAATCGAGAGGAAGACACGGAGGAAATCAGGATCTCGCCGGAGGAGAGACGAGGCGTGAGTGCCGAAGGCGTCCCCCCCGACCCCCCACCCCACCCACCCCCAGTGGCGCGTCTCCCTCGTCTCCCTCTCCTGAATATCTCGACACCGTAAACAAATCGAAGCGCGCAGAGCGTAAAAAACATTTCCCTCGTTTTACGGAAGAAGGGGCTACAAGAAGCCTATTCACGTCATAGGAAATCCGCTCAATGTGCAGGCTATTAGAGCGGTTTTCACATGACTGTCGTAAAAACAATTGCAATTGAGCAATCACTAGCCAAAGAATCAAGAGAAATCACGACTTGCTCCTAAATGGCTTTTTTCTTAGTCAATTGCAATTCGAACCAATTACTAAGTAATTACACAATTGTATTTACTACAGAATTTGATTGGCTGAGAAAAACTAGTAGCCAATGAAAACGCAAATCAGTCGCAATTGCATAACAAGTCACGACGTTCAAGTGAAATCCGCTCTAAAGGGACACCAAACTACTTTCAAGCATGATACATTATTAGAGTAATGTTATTCCCGCACCCATTGAGTTTCCGGCTCATCACCTCGCGTTTGTTTCTTTCTTTTGCGTTTCGTGCGTGTATATTTTCTTGTGTATTGTAAGAATTTTGTCTTTGTTTGTTTTATTGTTTGTAATTATCTTTAGTAAAAACCAATAAATATTATTTAAAAAAAAAACTCGCGGGGAGGCTAAAGTGACAGTCACTGACGCATGCGCGAGATTTGATACAGAACTGTTGAGGGAATAACTTTCTGCGCATGCCCCAACATTCAAAATTATCCAATCAGTGAACAGTCTCGTACCCAGAGTCCGTGCATCTTTGAGCCAGCGGTAAGATACAGAGCTCTGGAATAATCAATTTTTTTATACCCAAAATCTGGGTACTCTTCAGTGCGTATGCGTTTGACCTTGACCGTTACTAAAACCATTTTGTCGCAAAGTTCTTCAATGTTATAGGAATTTTTCACATTTTACAGTCGTGGCTATAAAACCAGCTAAAAAGAGCTTTAAAAAACATAAATTACTGAAATATTTCTTGACATTGAAAGTGCGCGTGCGACAAATTTTGTCAACAACTGAACATTTGCCTCAGAATCAAGACTTTTGTTGCATGATTTTGTCGTGTTATAACGCTAGTTTGGGAAAATTGATCTTACGATATGCTTACGAAAATTCATAAGAATAGATCTACAGTACAAGTGGAAAGATTTTGAAGCGCAGCGTTTGATACCGGAAAATGTTTTCGCCCAACAGGTGATGTTTGTGAGAAAATATTTTCAGTTGGATTTCCTTCATATTCAAATCGCGCGCATGGGCAGTGGAGAGGAATGACGAGCCAATGAAAATCGTCGCACGACTTGATTATTCCAGAGCTCCGTATCTTGGCGCTGGCCTAAAAGATACACGGGCTCTGGGAACGAGATTGTTAGATTTCCTCCGAATTCAAATCACGCGCATGGACAGTGGAGAGGAATGACGAGCCAATGAAAATCGTCGCACGACTTGATTATTCCAGAGCTCCGTATCTTCAATGGCGCTGGCCTCAAAAAGATACGCGGGCTCTGGGAACGAGATTGATCAGTGAAGGCCCTTAAATGGCGGTCACCAGAGTCTCCCTGCAAGCTGACGAGCCGAGAGTTTCGGGTACGGGAATATAGTGGAATAATCAGCATATGTAGTATAGAATCATGCCAGATGTAATTATAAATAGCATAAAATGACGCGTCGCGTTGTGACGAAAATGAGTTACAAAAAAGCAAGAGAAAATGATCATTTTCTTTGAAAAAAGCAAATAACAATATATATTTATAATACTTTTTGCAGCTAAGTAAGGTAAGGGAATAATAATAAATAAGGTTATAATTATTTATAAGATGCCCTCTATGTTTTAAGAAAAAGGAGCTTTAATAGGAATTGATTATTTTTGCAAACATTCGCACACAGAATGAAACATAGAGACACTTATCATCTATTGTTTTTAGACAAAAGGTTGTTGACCTCTTGGGACATAATCTCATCAGTATAACGCCATGCAAACTCCATTTGCATTGGTAATTAGCTCCCTGGTGGTTGTACTAATATAAAGGAGGCATTATGCCAACAAACCTTGTCATTCACTCAAGCAGCGAAAGAGAAAGGGTTGGCGAGTTAATCGGGTTGATGTTATGTCCTCCCTCTTTCGCCTGACCTGGGCAAGCCGTGAGTGCCTGGGGCGAATCCGTTAATATTACGATTATTCGTTCAAGACCCACATAAGGAGAAAGGGCATGCTGAACTCGACAAAATCCCAAAGATTGGTATTAATCGGGCAAATAGTGATCGAGAAACAGACATTCAAAGATGGCAAAATTTTACAAGATTTGTGGGAAATCCGGACACGGCGTCCGGCCACTCGCGTCCGGCAAACCATACAAAGTTTATAACATTCCGTCATATTGGAATGGCTGTATCTCGATCGGAATTTACACAATCAACGCCAGACTTTAGGATGTTGTATAGTTTAATGCTCTTTCTTTTTATGTGGATGTCGTTTCGATGATGGTAATATTAAGGGATTCCGCCCAGGCACTCTCGGCTTGAAATCCGGCAATACCTATTATCCCCCCCCCCCCCTCCCCCCCCGGGCTAACTTGTTGACTGCTTATCTGAGAACCCATGCGTGTCGGTCACGCAACACTGGGAGAGCTGAAGGGTCAAGGGTCAGACGGCAGGGAACCAGGCCCTCTCTACAGTTTAGGGTCCGACCATTTGACTTTTGAGTAGACCTTCTAGGTCACATGAACTACATGAGGAAAGGTCTCCGGACGGTACAAACAAACGAAAGCAGAGTATCTCTTGCCTTTTGTCCCGCATACGTTAAATAACAGCAACCAAAGTAAGTAACTGGCAAATGATATTCATCGCGGACTGTATATTTTCAATTGTTTGTTTGTGCTCTATCTCTATCTGTCCTATCTTCATGTTATTGAGATAGGTGACTCCTGCAATGTTAATTTCTAAAAGGGAAGCTAAGTGGCGATAGACAGATTTTCAGTAGCAAATCGAAAACGTCTCTGTTGTGCTCTCTATACCCTCTAAGGGCCTGTTTACATGGAAAGAGGGCGCCCCTAGGGGATAGGGGCACCCTAGCTAATAGGGTTGAGGATACCGTTGTTCTACATGACAAGTTTTCGCTAGGTAGGGGCGCCCTCCCTGGTAGGGGCAAGGGCAAACAATAGATGGAGCGGTCACCAAGCTCGCAGTGCTAGTAAAGATGGCGGACCGCCAAGAAATCGCTGCTGCGATATCGCAATTCTAAAGTATCTCTCTTCTCTTCTGGCCGCTTTTCAGTTATGTGGATTGTTATTAACGTATCTCATTCTCGAGAAACGGCGGCTTGAATTGATGGGAATTCAAATGGCAAATCAATACGACAATTGCTGTAGCTTGACTGCGAGATGCACCAAGACAAGTAGTTGATGCTTGCGAAAAATCTCGCCAGGTTTATAGCTTGAAGCCGACATTTTGAAACTCGAAATCCGTGCCTTCTATTAACGTGACTAGCGGTTATCATAACAAAACATAGCCCTAGCCCCTAGGGCTGACCCTCCTGTTTGGTTTTACATGGGCTTATGTAAACAAAACTTGACCCTACTAGGTAGGGTTTCCCTACCCTCTAGGTAGGGAAACCCTCCCCCTAGGGGCACCCTATCTCGCATGTAGAACGAACCGTATAATACAATAGGGAAGGGAAACTCTTATCGGTAGGGTGCCCCTATCCCCCAGGGGCACCCTCCCTCATGTAAACAGGCCCTAAATGGCTCGTTCTCATGCACAATATCTAGGACGATTGGGGGGGGGGGACTCCAATATTTTTTTGTCGGGGATGATAGACATGTCTGTCTATGTCTATGATCGTCAGAAATTTTCAGTTTCACCCCTAAAAGACACCAAACATAGCGGGCCATGACGTGGCTCAAAAAAATTATTACCCTAAAAGAGGTCTTATGTACCAAGTAGGCGCGAAGGACACAGGTAACAGGTGAAAGATACCCATCAAGAAATTTCCGTGTTTGTTTCTAATTATATTAGAACATCGTCGGAGACCCAGGGGATTTTTCCTTGAACATTCCCTGGGTCTTCGATAATATTATGTTGGTAAACAGTGAATAGCGCGCTATTACCCTCCGTGTGGCTTTGTTTGTTTTCGGGATAACTTGTTGACTGCTTATCTGAGAACCCATGCGTGTCGGTCACGCAACACTGGGAGAGCTGAAGGGTCAAGGGTTAGACGGCAGGGAACCAGGCCCTCTACAGTTTAGGGGCCGACCATTTGACTTTTGAGTAGACCTAGGTCACATGAACTGCATGAGGAAAGGTCTCCGGACGGTACAAACAAACGAAAGCAGAGTATCTCTAGCCTTTTGTCCCGCATACGTTAAATAACAGCAACCAAAGTAAGTAACTGGCAAATGATATTCATCGCGGACTGTATATTTTCAATTGTTTGTTTGTGCTCTATCTCTATCTTCATGTTATTGAGATAGGTGACTCCTGCAATGTAATGTTAATTTCTAAAAGGGAAGCTAAGTGGCGATAGACAGATTTTCAGTAGCAAATCGAAAACGTCTCTGTTGTGCTCTCTATACCCTCTAAGACCCCGTCCACACTAACGCGTTTTCGTTTGAATCCGTATACGTTTTTGATACGGTTAGGCCTTCCGTCCACACTAACACGCTGATCGGCCGATTTGGGGAATGTAGTGCGATATTTTCGATTTGATTGAATAAATTATCTTTAATTCCCTCCGACTTAGGCAATTCAAATGCCCCGCGGAGAAATACTTTCTTTGTGACTTGCAGTCGTAGCGAGATTGCCTAATCACATACATGACGAACCGAACTCTGCAAACTGCAAAGCAAATAGAGCAGCGATTACGCAATAATCGATTTTCAGGCACTTTAATGATAACAAAAACTGTCAACACATACAAATTCCTAGTGCGACCGCCACGTTTCGGATTTGGAAAAACGTTTCCAACCTGCAAAAACATCCAAGAGCCGTGCTGCAGGGTCGGGGTGTGAGTGCCTTATCTTTCTTGTCAGCCTAGCAACATACCGAGACAGAGAAAGCATCCATTTCCATCGGCTGATTTAGGGGATGTAGTGCAATATTTTCGATTGAATTCGATAAATGAATAATAAAACTTTGTTTTTAGAAGACTATTTCAAGATTTCTACATGTAATTCGTTGTCTGATATCGACTGAAAACAATAACAAAGGAGTGGCTGACAAGGACTCTTTAAGCCATATTTGGCGGAAAACAAGCACCGAATAGCGATATTCTTAGATAAATAGGGGGGGGGGGGGTACTCCCTCGGGGATGCTCCGCCCGACATAAACATAGACATATTTTATTGGCATGACTGTGTAGCGCAAACGATTACATGGGCTCGTTTTCCAGAATTTGCATGATTCTGGCACTCTTGGACTCAGGCTCTTGCTAATGGGAATCGGGTTATTACCTCATTTTCTTTATTCTGTACAAAAAAGACTTACTGCACACTTGTGCATCTTTCTAACATCGATTTCCTCTTATAATCTCTAGACAGAAATGTCCAAGCAGATGAGTTATGTACACCGGCCCCACTGCTCAGCCCTTGAGCACTTAACGCTTTTCCAACTTCTCGACCTTCACGCCGCAAAACAACCTAATAAAGATGCCTTCATTTACCGTGACCAGAAAAGCGGCCGGAAGACCCTGGCCTTTGAGCAGTACCAATCCCAGAGCCAGGCCCTCGCGGTGAAGTTACTGGAGCTAGGTCTGGGACGAGGGGATAATGTTTTGATCATGCTGCCCAGCGGTTTCCCGTTTGTTATATCGCACCTGGCCGTTAACAGGGTTGGCAGCGTGTTTATACCCATTGAGATAGATGACTCTGAGTATATGACAATGGTCCGCGACCAGATAGCGTGTGTGATTTACACCCATGAAAGCGAAGAAATGGCAGATGCCCTAGACAAAGTGCTAGCGGAACCGCACTTTAAAGCCGCTATCTGCGTTAATTCGTCCCTTGTGGAGACTCCAAAACGCGTTTACAAATTTGAAGAGCTCCTGTGCGAAGGTTCCAAAAGCAATGACTTCACGTTGCTTAGAAAGGCCGAAGCAGAAGTCCGCATGGACGACCCCTGTTTGATCATACACACGTCCGGGAGCACAGGGAGACCGAAACCTGTTGTGTTCACCAACCATGGATTCGTGAACGGTGCTCTCTCTGCGGCGTATACATTCAACGCAAAGCATGATTCCATCCTTTTTAGTGATTCTCCTTTTGATTGGATAAGCGGGATAGGCTTCTCTTTAAGCCTCGTCCCGGTGCTAGGAATGACCTTTGTGATTTTCCCGCCAAATTTAGCCTTGAAAGGCGGAATGGCGGAGACAATTCTGAAAATAGTCGACGAAGAAAAGTGTACCCATTCAATCTTTTTAGCGTACTTCTTACAAGACCTGGTTATGTACAAGGGTATTTCTCGTCTGGACTTGAGCTGTTTTCAGTTCTGTCTTACAGGTGGGCAACTTACAGAGATAAACTTGCTCAAGAAGGTATTTGATGTGGTACCGCATCTGAGCATCATTTTAGGATATGGTGCTACGGAAATGTTCACTGTATGTCGGCAGCTACTTACAAAGGAAAATGTCGAACGTGTCAACTATGGGACGATGGAAATAAACCCTGGGTTTGAAGTGAAGGTGGTGGATTCTGATGAACGGGTTGTTGCCGTAGAAACAGCAGGTAACACGATTATTCCGTACATCTATAGCACGAAAACATCCCCCAAAAAGATGTATTTTTGCGCTATTTTTAAATCGTGGATACGCGTAACGTTAACACGAGTTATTGTGGTGGGCCAAATGTCACTCGCTCATAATTCAAGTGTTAGATCATGACGTCATCAAAACTAGAAAAATTAATATCTCGAGAACGGAACATCGTTAGGTGACCAAACTTGGCTAAAGTTCGTGACAAAAGAGGGTCCAGCACCAAAGTCACACGACAACGTCATCGATGATATGTCATCAAAACTAGAAAAAATAATACTTTGAGAAGGGAACATCGCTAGGTGACCAAACTTGGATAAGATTATCTTCGCCGTGACAATGCGGGTTCAGCACCAAAGTCAAATGACATGACGTCATCGATGACGTCATCAAAACTCGAAAAGTTAATATTTCGAGAAGGGAACATCGCTAGCATATCGAGATAGCGTTGTCGTTTCTGTGAATACGCGCGGGCTACCTGTGTTTTGCCCCAGGCCCTTTGGCGGAGACAAAAACAACATGGCGGCCATGAGTACGATGTTTCTCGAATACCTGCAAGTTTTGGTGGATTTCTCTGCTTTCTTCGCTAAAATGAGGAAAAGTACTTACAGACCTTCCAAATAAGGTAAGGGGGAATTCCTAATAAGGAAAGCGGCAAGTCGACAAGGTTAGGCTGCAAACGTCTTGATATGGTGACCAAACTTGGATAAACGGTATCCATGATTTCGACCGAGGCACTCGGTGCCTTTGATTGTGCATTCGCCTTTGTCACACAAGCGCCATCTTGAATTTTTCAGCCGATTTATTCAGCATGGAAACGAGGCCAAGCAGGGCGCAGGTTTTATGTTGGAAAGCGAAGTGTGATGCTGGGATTTATGGAGCAAAAGTTTACCAAGCTACTAAAAAGTACTCCTGAACAAAACGTTGATTGGCTTATTTCTTTTTTTTTTCTGCTTTGCCGAACCTTGCCGGGTCATTCTGGAAACAAAATGGCGGCGCCGTGACGAAGGCAAATTGATGTGCTGAATAATACTATTCTCACTTGGTCCCAGCAGTGCTTATATAAGCTATCAACTCATTAGCATACTTTGTCAGTTTGTTCGAGATCTCGGGGCCAAGATGGCGTCCCTGGTAGAGAGCTTCCATAATGGTCTCATTGTGCTCATCCCTAGGCCTGGTGGGGCTAAAAGCCAGTTCTTTTACCCACCCACCCACCCTCATTTTGCAGTTGTCTCATTGAGCTCATCCCTTAGGCCTGGTGGGGCCAGAAGCCACCCTCCCGCGTTTTGCAGTTGCCATCTTGAGCTCCGCCAGGTCTCCTTCCCAACTAATATAAAGCACAATAGGACCAAGTGAGAATATAGTACTATTCAAGACAACGAGTTCGAGTCAACTGAAGTCAACGAGGCGCGAAGCCCTGGGTGTTCCCCCGTTTTTTGCGCCGTTTCTTTGATACCTTGAATTGAACTAGACGCACTTTGAAAACAAGAAAAAGGTTTATCTATGGCGACTGAGAATTTCTTCCGGACATTTTTTAGCGCTTGCGCCCACAGGAACACAACAGCGGCGTAGCCAGGTGTAACTATGCTTTCTGGGTCACGTGTTACCTGAAACAGCTTTCACTATGTTTCGAAACAGATATAGAGCCGTTTCGGCCCGTGTCTCTGGTTAGGGTTCTGTCTAACTACGATTTCTAAACTATTTTTAGGAGAGGTTTACGTCAGAAGCGCTGCAATGCTACAAAGTGCCGATGGTCTGAAACTTCAAGGCATCGACTACAGCCACTGCAAAACTGTTACGGGCTGGTTCCGAAGTAAAGATCGCGCTATCATTACTAGCGAAGGGACCCTAAAAGTCCTCGGTAGAACCGATAACCTCATCAAGTGTGCCACAGAGTCTATACAGCCAGGCGAGGTGGAGGCAGTTTTACGACAGCATCCGAAAATTCTCAGCGCCATCGCCATTGGTATTCCTGACCAGCGGTTATTCGAAGTCGTCTGCGCATGCGTCACATTGAAGCCGGGTTACCATGGCGACGAGAGTGATGTCATTGAGGAGATCGATAAGTGGTGCTCAGATAAGTTTGTTGTTAGTACGCTTGGGCTGTCTTCTCAGCCGCGACATTACGTCATATTTGAAAAGTTCCCGACTACAAGAACAGGAAAAACCAGTAGGAAAAACCTGAAGGAAATGGCGATAGAAAGGCTTGGTCTTAACATAGTTAGTAGAGGGTCCCCCTCTACTAACTATGGTCTTAACCAGTCGCAAGTTAATGGCATCTGCATCGAGGCATAAATATTTACAGCACAATTCGTTGACTAGAGCTTTTGGGATTTTGGATTTTTCTGTTCCGCCATTCAAACCATCTAAGCCAATCAGGTCCTTGCCTGGTTTCGCCTAGTGCAGTTGACTGGGTTTCTGTTGCGACGAAAAGCCATTTGACTGCACGAGGCGAAACAAGGCTAGGATCTGTTGGCCTAGTCCAGTCCCTGAATTCTCCTTCGCGCCTCCGTTGTTGCCTGTGGTTGTCGAAAGGAGAAACCTTTGTATGCGCATGCGCTAGATCTGACCAAGAACTTGGGTTTTATTGTTAGTGCGCATGATCGAAATACCGCTGTCGAAGATTGTTCAATTTTCGCGGTTACGGTCACAACGGCGTCCTATCTTGATGGACAAAATTCATGTAGCCAACAATCAATTTCCGACAATGGTATTTGGATCATACGCACTAACGAAAACACCCAAGTTCTTGGTCAGATCTTATTTTTTTCAGCGCGTTTTGATTCACAATCCGTTGATTTCGGATTGATATAGTTTCGCGCTGTGATGATTGGTATTCAGTGGGAATATATTGCTATTTATGGAGCTTTAGCGAACAAAATATGGGGGATAATTTCAATTAATCGATTTTGATGCGCTTTCATAGAGCACAATAGTTGAAATTTATTTATCATTTTTATTACAATTATTTGACAAAGCTGAAATACCACATACAATAAAACTGAAATAATTGTCAAACACAGTAAGTTACACTTTTTAATTAGCCCTTCTGTTGAATTTCATCTGAAATCGTCTTGAATAGTGAACACTGAATAGAGTTCTGGCTCCCTGTTCTCATAGGCGGGCTACCTGTGGAACCGTCTTCGAGAAGTTCTAGCTCTTTTGTCACAGGCGGGCTGTCTGTGGAATGTCCAGCCCCAAAAGCCGAGTACTGAACGGGAACTCATTTCTGTTCCACCAAGTTTGTTAGGGGGAGGTGGGAAGGGGTTCTTTCTGCTTTTGGCTGTGCTAATGTGAATGTTCATTAATGAAGTTTTAGAAGTAAACAACACAGATGGCCATGTTCAGTATTTATCATTATTGTGACTTTCTCAGTTTTTATTGCTTTTAATGCCCCTGTTTTTGTTAAGACCTGATATAAAGAATATTTCAAGATTTGACTAACCAGTGGCCTCTACCCGGCGTTCCTACTAGACACAACATCATAAATCATTAGTACTTTGTCAACTGATAAACAAGCAGATTAATTAGTATATATAATAGGACTCCATGCTGTCCAATTAAGAAAAATTGGATGATTCAGAGGAACTCCAAAATTGGACGAGGCCGCAGGCCGAGTCCAATTTGGAGTTCCGAGGAATCATCCATATTTTTTCTTAATTGGACAAGCATGGAGTCCTGTTATTTATTAATTATATAACATCCATGTTCAAACCCAAACTGTCCAATTTTAGCGCGAACTGTCCAATTAGAACGCGCGCGATCCAATTAAAAAATAATTGGACGATTCAAGAAAAATCGATCTGCCGGCACAATGGGATTTCGAGCTGGCTATATAATTACAACAAAAGATAACGTATGATGACAAGAGCGCGCGGGATTCCTGTGCCTCCTTTCCGCGACACAGGAAACCCGCGCGCCTGTGTCTCCTTTCCGCGACACAGGAAACCCGCGCGCCTGTGTCTCCTTTCCGCGAAACAGGAAACCCGCGCGACAAAAAAAGAAATCAAATATCCGAAAACACCCACTGGAGAGCCGGCAGCAGGCTATCACTAGGAGCGAACAACACCTGTAGACCGCCTTGGAGAGAACACTGTTACAGAACGATCTATTTTTAGAACGGCTTGGCCTATCAAAAACAAGATTTATGTGGCTATATTTGTCTTTCTTCTTCAACCAGTGGCATATTCCAAACGTCTTATTTACTGCCTTTCGTGATTAGTCTCTTGTTTTGTGCTTGCCATAGTTCGTTACCATGGTCACGGCGGCGTGAGAACAATAGAAAACTGGTCTGAAAATAGCTCAATGTGTAACAGGGATATCTAAAAAAAGGAAGCTATGTTGTTCGCTCCTTGAGGGGGATTCCTGGTAATAAGCAATGAAAAGATGGCGTGTGAACTGGCGCTCTTTTCATTGTAGTGCGAACCTTCCATACCAAATTCAATAATAATAAATAATTATAATTATAAACGATAATAGAGCGGTTTTCATATGATTGTCGTGAAAACAATTGCAATTGAGCAATCACTAGCCAATCAGAATCGAGAGAAATCACGACTTGCTCCTAAATGGCTTTTTTCTCAGCCAATTGCAAGTCGAATTACTAAGTAATTACACAATTGTATTTACTACAGAATTTGATTGGCTGAGAAAAAACGAGTAGCCAATGAGAACGCAAAGCAATAGCAATTACATAACAAGTCTTGACAGTCATGTGAAATCCGCTCTAATGTAATAAATAATGGCAGAAGCATATTGACATATGGACGGCGGGGGGTGAGGGGTGGGTAAAATTCTGTATAAATGGTATAGAACGTGAATTAAAATCTAAACACCAAACGTGTACTTACCATGATGTCCTTTATCGCTGAAACGAAAATGGTATGATTGTTAGTGCAATCACTATCAGCAATGGTACTAAAATTTCGGTACTAAAATATCGCTCACAAATGGGGAATTTTATATACTAAATTTTGTGATATGACAATGAGAGCTCGAAAAAGTTGCATTGTTTAGGCACGATATGTAACGCAATGTCGGTAACAGTCAGTAACGCAAAGTAACAGTAACGGAAATAAGTGCAGGTATCGACTGGGAATAAGTCTAGGTAAGTGGGGATTTGCCGATTTGGTTTGGAAAACTTTAACGAATATCAAATTACCGTTCAGCGTACCTACCGCCTTTACATACAGTATCAACCAAGGGTCTCAGCTGAGCGTTCAGAGCATCAGCCGATGTCACGCTGAAGATATTTTCCGACGGTTCATGGGACACTATCTCCCGTAGCGCACTGTAGCTTGCTTTGTTGCCAATGGTTACAGCGTAGATGTCAATCTTTCTTAAGCGCAGCTCCTGCGCTATGTCACGCGCTCTCTCGGGTTCTAGGACATTGCCAGCTCCAATAAGAACTATAGTCTGAAAATAGGAACATAATGCAGGCATGTGTGACATTGCTTGTTCTTCTCGATTTCATTTTCCATCTAGCCTGAGTAAACATCCGTCCTGTATCACGCCGGTTCCTAATTGGTTCCTTATAGGACAACGGGCTGAAATTTCCATACTGACGACGTAGGAACTGTGCCTTGAAAGTTGAATTATTTGACAGCGTAAGCGCGCGAATATTGCATGTTAATTGGTATCGAAAGATCCAGCATGGATTACCAAAGAACTCCTAATAATATGTTTCTAACCTGTAGCACCTAAAATTTCCGTAGCTTATTATTTGTATTCTTTATCCTTGACAATTTACGCGCGTATATTTGTAATTAATTCAGCTATAAAGGCACAGCTCTACGTCATCGGTATGGAATGTTTTAGTTCGTTGCTCAGACGCCTTTTTTCGCACAGGGAACCCAGGGATCGTTGCGATAAAGGACGGCTGCCGCATAAAATTTGCAATTTCTAAAGTGTCTGCTGTGTTTTAGACTCGCATCGAACGCTTCGGATTCAGCACCATCTTGCCATTCCAATATTCTAAAAATCCCTCTAGCCTTCTTGGCCTGAAAGTGCGATGTTAAAGAGCCCGTGTCAGCGACTCCTTTGTTATTTCGTTCGATATTAGAAGGCGAATGTCGTGTAGAAATCCCTAAATCAACATCTAAAAACAATGTTTCAGATTTGATTTACCAAATTCAATCGAAAACATTGCTCTATATTCTCTAAATCAGCCGATGGAAATGGTTGCTTTCGCCGACTTGTTATGTTGGCGGCTGACACATGCTCCTTAATGCTTTCTTTTGCCGTACCTTGTTCATGTTCGCTCGCGCACCTCCAGTTGGATTAAAGGCCTCTACTGCAGCATCTAACGCTGCCTTCACCGACGCCAGCTTCCCTCCCTTGAACGACGCACCCTTAATTCGGTCCTGTGCGGCTTTCAAATCATAGGCTTCTCTGTGCCTGAACCGTATGATGGACCTTGAGGACCCTGTGTATGTTGCCATGGCAACGTGAGTGTTTTGGCGGGAAACATTGAAGGCGCTAATTAGTCGAGAGGCTGTTTCTTTTAAGAGTTCGAATGAGCGGCGTTTTCCAATGGCGTCTGTGTTCTCCAGTAACACAAGTAGGTCTCTATCTTCTTTGCACACTGAAACAGAACAGAACATAATCAGCTCTATAGCATTAGCTTTTTTAAACTGGCTTTGATAAGATAAAATGAGATGCCTGTCGGTATGGCCGCGCGGATCAAGATAATATATTATTTTATTTTTCTGTTTCCCGACTTTACCGTTTTGAACTACTAGTTTTACGTAAGGCAACTCCCTATAACTTTAAAAATGCAAACATCAGCTGAAAAGACCAAATCTATGTAGGGGCGTAGCCAGGAATTTTGGTTGGGAGGGGCCGGATAGTGAAAACATGGGACGAAAATTTTCAAATTTCCTCCAGTAAATACAGTAAATGTATGGGAAAATCTCCCGAGAAAGGGGGTCCGCGGCCCCCTGTGCCCCCCTCCCCCCTTGCTACGCCCCTGCTATGATCGGCTGAAATTGAACGAAAATTTGTCAAAAGTCCATTGATTGGTTTCTATTTGACCTGTGTTGACGGGTTCTCTGCAGTATGGTTTTAATAATAGCCATCCCTTTTTCCTCAAATTTCAGTGGACTTTACAAATTGGCTGATTGCATTTTCAAACTGCACCGGGGGGTTGAGGACCTCTTTTAAAAAGACCCCCTCCCCTGGAATTTCCACTCGTGAAACAGACCCCCTCCCCTGGAATTTCCAACCTCATAAAGGACCCCCTCCCTGGAATTTCCATTTTTTTCTGGCAAATACCCCTGGAAAATTTATTTTTGGATAAAATGTCCCTGGAAAGTCACCTTTTTTACCCTCCCCCCTGGAATTTCCAGTCTCCAGACACACCCCTTCCCGTGGAATTTCCAGAGTCCAAAACACCCCCCTGGAAAATTTCTATAGGTCCTCAACCCCCCTGTGCGGATTAAAAATGCAATCAGCCAATAGACTATCCATTCTCGTTCTGATATCGTTGGATGCGCCACTTGTCGCCACTGGTTTCGTACAGTGGAAGCCATTTAGCATGTATTACGATTTCTTTTCCTTTTTTTTGGGGGGGGGACAAATCTTGGAATCATACTTATATGCAAACATCTTTGTTTGTGTTCACAGGAGATTTCTGCAGAAACCCATCCATGGGAAAAACTGAATTTCCACGCATGTCCCACGCATGGGAAGTGTTCGGGATTGACATGGATAGCAGTGGGAAATCCGAACACTATCCATTCTCCTACCATGGGAAATTTAGCTTTTCCCATGGACGGGTTTCTGCTGAAATTCCCTGTGGTTCTTAGGATGACAATTCAACATAGAAGGGTGTGGCCCAAGTGTTCGTCATTGTCTCTGTTGTTGTTATATTTGTTGTTGTTCATTTGAATGATCTTACCTATGGGAGGGTCCGTACAATAACGACTGCATCCGTTGGAATCCATACAACATTTTTGTTCTCCTGGGCAGGCCCAATCAATGTCTTCATGGCCAGATTCTCCACAGGGAATCCGATCGGGATCAGGAATCGTCGGACATAGATTAGGATCAATGGGATCTACACCAGGACATAATCCTGGTTTTACTTTGTTTGCTGAAAAGAGATCAAACGTATAGGTTAGTAACTGGATTTTTAAGGAAAAGCATGCAGGACAAGGAAATCAAGAGGAATAAGGAGTATGAGAGTGCTAATCATGCTAATGACGAGAAGATGATGAAAAATGTTGATGATGATGTTGATGATGATGTTGTTGTGGTTGTTAATGATGGTGTTCATGATGGTGTTTTTGATAATGATATTGTTGTTGATGATGTTGTTGTTGTTGATAATGTTAATGATGTTATTGTTGATGATGTTATTGTTGATTATGGTGTTGTTGATAACGGTGTTGATGTTGTTATTGTTGATAATGTTGTTAATGATGTTATTGGTGATGTTGTTGTTAATGATGATATTGTTGATGATGTTGTTAATGTTGTTGTTGATGATGTTGTTGTTGTTAATGTTGTTGTTGATGATGTTGTTGTTGTTGATGTTGTTGATAATGATGTTGTTGTTGATAATACTGTTGTTGTTGATAATGCTGTTGTTGTTGATCTTGTTGTTGTTTTTGATGATGTTGTTGATGATGATGTTATTGTTGATGTTGTTGAAGATGCTGTTGTTGATGTTATTAATGATGATGTTGTCCAGTTTATGTTGTTGATTTTGATGGTGTTGATTTCGATGGTGTTGTTGTTTATGATGCTGTCCAGTTGATGTTGATGGTGATGATGATGTTGTTGTTGTTGTTGTTGATGATGGCGATGGCTATGGTTGTATTGCTGAGAGCGTTGAACCAAAAAGCTAGATTCCTTTCAGTTGAGGTATGAACTTCAATACCCTAACCTCTACTGATGACATCTTTGATATTTGTAGCAATCTGCGGTAGATTGTTGGCTTCTGTTGCTCTAAAGGCCAAACTCTTATCTGACGCCACTTCGTCAAGGAACTTCTGTGGAACCTCGCTATTAACGGCTACTGCAATGCGCTTGACACCCATAGAATTCAAGTCCTCTGCAGCCTCCTTAAACAATACACAACGTGAAGAAAAGTTGCCAACTTTACTTGCAATAACTGTAAGTAATCTCTATCGATCCCTATGGATAGCGTTCTTTTAACTATCGGTGTAGTTCTAGATGTATCCTTCCAGCTGCGCGGGGCCCTACTTAAGCTACGGCTAAACTAGGACAGATGTAGCGCGCAACACTTGTGTCCTGCATGTTTCCCCGAGTGGCTAAACTAGGAAACATCGCACGCGTGTGTCTCGGACACATCAAATGTTTTTCTTGTCTTGCGAAGAAACATTTCTTTGTGTCCCGGCTACAAAATTTGTCGCGCGCAACAATGTCTCTCGCGTGGCTAAACAGGGAAACATGAAGGACACATGTGTCCGGCTAGAATGTTGCGCGCTACATGTGTCCTAGTTTAGCCAGGGCTTTAGGGGTCACGACAGGAGAAAAGAGGTGCGGAAGAGGAAGAGGAGGGAGGGGGAATCCCCATAAAAAAAGACTGGGGTCTCGTCGGGAAAATTGATTTTCACCCTAAGGGATAGCAAAATGGGTGTGATCAAGTGAATTTTACCCCTAAGAGATAGCAAACGGATGCGGAAAATCAAGTTGAAACAATTTATTTTGTTGTTGCTGAATTTCTAGGTCACCTTTGGCATGAGACCCCCTAAGGGATAGCAAACTCTTTGGACACCCCTAATAGATAGCAGTGGGGTGAATTTTATTCCCTAAGCGATAGGAAAGCACCCCCGTTTATTTTTATTTGGAGTCCCCTCCGGGGGAGCAAGGGAAAGAAAAAGAGAGATTGGAATAAAAGAAAAACCTGGCTGGTCTTTTCTTCCTTTTTTTTTCTTCTCCCCTCTTTTCTACACTTCCCTGCCCCTCAGTGCTACTTTGGCACGCGTTGTCCCGGCTAAAGCACGCGAAAACATACAGCAGGCTGCGTATATAACAGTAACAAAAGTCCGACCACGGTACAATAAAACCTCCGCCTATAATCCCTTTGAAGTTCTGAACAAAGTCTTGGAGAATCTTCAAATGACACCAATTGGCTGGGCCTACTCAGGGACCTTATCTCGCAGCTCCTAATCGGCACAATTGTACCTTATCTCGCCTTATCTCGCTTTATCTCGCTTTATCTCGCCTTATCTCGCAGCTCGCCATTCAATTCGACCATGTTCCCCTTATCTCGCCTTATCTCGCTTTATCTCGCCATTCAATTCGACCATGTTCCCCTTATCTCGCCATTCAATTCGACCACGCATAAGCTCGCCGAGAGATAAGGTCGCAAAGTAGGCCTATTGGCTGCACCACATGCCAATGTCCCTGCAGTCCCAATCCTGTTTTTCTTACCGCAATGTTCCCTGAACCCGGAGATGTCCCGTCTGATGTCAGTACTAGTAAATACCGATCCAACCCACGTCTCGAGCCTCCCTCGGCACTAAAGAAATCCCTCACAGCTGCACGGAGTGTTAGGTCTATTCTTCGCTTAGGATCTTGCGTCTTTGGTAAAGTAGAGATTATTTGGTCTAATTGTTGTGTGCTTAAAAAGTTTCTGAATCCTTTCGTCACTTTTGTCGTAGTTCCTGCGAAGGTTTGTAAGCCAAAGTGGGCGTTGTTTTCGGAGTTGGCGTACGGGCGTATAAGATCATTGACGAATGATTTCATTTGTTTGAAGTCTTCGCGAGTCGCAGCTTCGGAGTTATCTATAGCGATGGCCATGTCGAAAGGAGTAAAGTGCGCTACAACGAAAATGATATGCACGTATCAATGATGGTATAATCGCCCGGGTGAGCGTAGACCGGAGAAGAACTGTTGGTGGAAGCACAAGGAATTGTTGCAGAAACCCATCCACGGGAAAAGCTGAATTTCCCATGGTAGAAGAATGGGAAGTGCTCAGATTTCCCATGGTTATCCTTGTGAATTCCGAACACTTCCCATGAGTGTGCCTTGGGAAATTCAGTTTTTCCCATGGATGGGTTCCTGCAGAAAATTCCTGTGTGACTGACGTCTCACCGCTGTGGTCCGGGATTGATCTCCGCCTCAGACAGAGGAAATTGTCCTTCTGAGACTGGTTCTGTGTTTCCAAACGCACGGCTAAACTGGACACATGTAGCGCGCAACATTTGTTTCCTGCATTTTTCCCCGAGTGTGGCTAAACTAGGAAACATCGCAAGCGTGTGTGTCTCGGACACATAAAATGTTTCTTTTCTTGCATGTTCTTGCGAAGAAACATTTCTTCGGCTACAAAATTTCTCGCGCGCAACAATGTTTCTCGCGTGGCTAAATTGGGAAACATGTAGAGGAAATTTGTGTCCCTAGTTTAGCTTAAAGCCCTGGCTAAACTAGGACACATGTAGCGCGCTACATTGTAGCCGGACACATGTTTCCTTCATGTTTCCCTGTTTAGTCACGCGAGAAACATTGCTGCGCGCAACAAGAAACATGTTATGTGTCCGAGACAAAATGCGTGCGATGTTTCCTAGTTTAGCCACTCGGGGAAACATGCAGGACACACATGTTGCGCGCTA
Source organism: Scolanthus callimorphus (assembly GCA_033964015.1). NCBI lineage: Eukaryota > Metazoa > Cnidaria > Anthozoa > Actiniaria > Edwardsiidae > Scolanthus > Scolanthus callimorphus. The sequence goes on from CM066924.1 coordinate 19,862,532, forward strand.
CTGCATGTGTCCTAGTTTAGCCATAGCTTAAGTCTTTCGGTGGACACTAACCAAGGTCTGCAAGTGGGTGCACGAATGTGACGCTTGGAACCCATTGCACTCTTAAGCGTAAGAGTAGGGGATTATCTGCAATGGCCTTGCTCTCCCTACTATACTATAAAAAGTACAACAGCCATCGTAAGCTGTGCGACAGCAATTTGCGCCATCATAATGCCGCCCGTTAATGAGTCCTAACCTCTCATTGCCTAGCGGTCGCGTGTACTTTCGACCACTTTGAGTTCCCTCACGATGAGGAGAAGACCCCGACATTCAAAAGTCTGTTGGTGGTGCTTCAATGATTGGTAAAAGGCAAGAAATAATGTTCGAATGAATGAGGAGTGTATTTTGTCAAATAACTTACTGGTTATTGCTTGCGTGCAGTAGAAGGAAGTAAAGTCGTCTTCACAACACACCAAGTCTTCACTGCAGTCCTTGTCTATTTCACAAGACCCTCCATCACCAAGAACCTCAGCGGGAAGCGGACATTTTCCTGCCTTCACTGAATAAAACGATAAGAGACCATGAACTTAGCCACTTATGGTGCATACCTGTAAGTTTTATTTGCCCTGTTGAGTTTTGACCTCAACAATAGGAACCCGTAGAAAACGCCTCATTTACTTTCGACAGTCAATTGAAATCCGCTCTAATTCCTATTGGTTGACGTCTAGGGTCTATGTTTTGTCAGCCAATCAGAACGCATACAGTGGGCATGTTGAACCGATTTGGCACCAGCATAAGAGTCAAGTACAAGTACAGCATAAGAGTCAAGTATCTTGACAAGAAATTCGGCCAATGCTGGACCAATGCTGCTTTACTTTCGACAGTCAATCGAAATCCGCTCTAATTCCTATTGGTTGAAGTCTAGGGTCTTTGTTTAGTCAGCCAATCAGAATGCTCAGAACAATGGGCATGTAGAGCTGATTTAGCACCAGCATAAGAGTCAAATACCTTGACAAGTCGTCCGTTCTATCTCGTCCAATGCTGGACCAATATCGGAGTAACTATTAGCGCTGATTAGGAACCGACTCTGCGGCTGTGTAACAAGATTAGAATACGTCCCTGGACTCGCGTGTCTGCTGACACCAAATACCATTAAACGGACCCCATTTTCTTTTAGCTTTGTCGCTGCGGCTTGGAGTTCCTCTGGAGAGCTTGTGCTCTGTCTAGACAGATATATGAAGAGTATATGCCGGTATATATTATAAAGAGTATATATATTTAGTAGATACCAAATCAGTGAATAGTCATTTTCGCGCCCTCTGATTGGTTCCTAAAATAGTAGATATCCAACATTAGTATATATCAAATCAGTGAATAGTCATTTTCGCGCGCTCTGATTGGTTTTTGAAAAGTAGTAGATATCCAGCACTATTCACCTTCCCTTCGGGGATAGTTGTTAAGTATTCACCTCCCCTTCGGGGATAGTTTGTTTAAAAATACTTCTTTTTAATATTTTACGAATTGCGGCGCCGGGACGAGGAAAACTGGTTTGTAACCGGTTTGCTACAGTGTAATATGGCTCTTAAATATACATATATATCGGCTTTTCTGAATCTTACCTCGGAGCGAAGACCACTAATATTTTTGGCCGTGATTGTCGGACGCCACCGAACATAGTAAAAGCGTGGTCAGCAGCAACTCTCATTCCCGCAGCCGTACTAAAACCATGAATTTCATTACTTGGTAATTCATCTATAAGGTCCCATACTGCTTTTCTACTGTAGGCTTTATTTAAAGGTACCGCTAGGTGGGCGTTGTCGTTATAAAGTACTACGCCAATATGTGTCCTGCTGTTTGAGACGTCATAACGATCTACGAGCTGTTTCAGAGAGGACTTGACATTGCTGAATTCCACAAGGCCCAAAGACGCGGAATTGGGCACGCCAAATATGACATCTAGTGCCTTATCACAGCCTGTGGAAATAAAGATCAAATTCGTTATTGAAATACCCAGTGCATGTAAATTTAAGGTGACACAGGCGAAAGTCAGAGCGCATTTCGCGAAAATATATTTTCGTCTACAACTTTAAAAATATACTTGCTATGAACTTCAATCTTGGAGAATATAAGGCAGGTATCTTTTGGCAATATGTACGCATTAAGTCTGATCTCCATTAGCGGAATTCCAATAAAACATTTTTGTGGAGTCTCTCATTTTGATGGTATCGCGCGAACATGCGGCGAAGCATTGCATTATGGGAAGGGTGAGCCGGACTGTCGTTTTCTTTTTAACGAATCCACGCGGGCTGCCTGTGTTCTTTCTCAAAATCCTTACCAGGCCCTAAGCCGAGAAAAAATGGTGACCCATTCTCGAACCCAGAGCTCCCCGGCTCGTTACCTCGCGGGGGAGGCTCTGGTGACAGCCACTGACGCATGCGCGAGATTTAATACAGAGCCGCTGAGAGAAAGACCTTTCAGCGCATGCTCCAATGCTCAAAATCAGCTAATCACTAACCATTCTCGTACCCAGAGCTCCCCGGCTCGTCTGCTCGCAGGGGAGGCTCTGGGACATCCATTTGAGGGCCGTCGCTGATTGGCTGATTTTGAGCGTTGGAGCATGCGCTGAAAGGTCTTTCTCTCAGCGGCTCTGTATTAAATCTCGCGCATGCGTCAGTGGCTGTCACCAGAGCCTCCCCTGCGAGGCTACGAGCCGGGGAGCTCTGGGTTCGAGAATGATCACTAACGACCCTCAAATGGATGTCCCCAGAACCTCGCCTGCGAGCAGACGAGCCGGGGAGCTCTGGGCACGAGAATGATGGTGACCAAACGAGGGCTAAATAACATCTACGCATGCGCGAGACCCTGTGGTGTTTGAACTTTTCGCGGTCGAAACCAACATTGAGAGCCCGCGTAACTTTTAGGCCGCTGGCTCAAAGATGCACGGGCTCTGGGTACGAGATTGGTAGACCAAACGATATTTTTTTCTCTAATAACTTTTTTCTCTAATATGAGGGAAATTACTTACAGACCTTCCAAATAAGATTATAAAGGATTTAATTCTGTAAAGAAGTTTTTGCAACGTCGGAAAGTTTCTGTCAGTTGTTGTTTGTCGCAGGCGTTTTAGCTGTAGCTTAAAAGTTTACTATTCTGCAAACTTTCTTGGGAAAGAGCTAGCGAAAATCTTGGTGAGATACCAGTTTATTTAATGAAAAAGTGAGATTTACTGTGTTGTTTGGTGATCATTGTTTTCATTTATCGTACCAGGTGAGAGACTATAACGCCAATTAAAAAATGTTTATCGTCCGGAGGCGGAGCTTTCCAAAAAGTGTCCATGCGGTCCTTTTTAATTTGTATTCATTATTTCTTTTTGCTCCTTGTTTGTGTCTTGTTTTATTGGTTTATGCCATATTTTGTGTACAAAATGACTACAACTGTTTCATACTATTCTTAAGAACAATATTTGTCAGGAGCTCCTGCATTTGTGTAGTTACACAGGAAATGTCTGCAGACTTCCATGGGAAAAGCTGAACTTCCAATGGTAGAAGAATGGGATGTGTTCGGATTTCCCATGCTATCCATGTGAATTCCGAACAATTCCCATAATAGGTTTCTGCAGAAATTGACTGTGTTATAGGTATATATGAGCTCTATTCGCCGTCTATTCTTGGCACTCTTGGAATTACGCCTACGAATGGCCACACCAAATTAATTTCAATATTTCCTTTGATAGCGGCAATACCAAACGTTTCTTGCCGGCTAATCTGTCCAACACGCCCATATCACTTACTTTTCTATCTTAAATCTGGGAACGACGAAAAGCAATATTTATTTAATTAACAGCTAAACGTACAGCTGAAACCTTTCGATCTTACCTTGATCATCAACGTTGAAATCGATGGTCTTTTCCTAGAGTGAACGAGCTAATATTGAGATTACGAATATATGAAGAGCAAGTCATTAACTTCGAGTACCTGAGCTCACTAGCAGGGTTATCAACGATAGAAAATCCGGAGAGAGCATTCTTGAGAGACTTTACGCTTTATCACTGAAAGAGTTTACATTTTTTCGATTATACTTCATTCGAGAGCAACGAAAATACCTTCAGCGACTAATATAGAGGACTTGCACAGGAGGAGTTGAACTGAAAGGCGTTAGATTCTACAAGTCAGTTGATTTTCACTTTTTAATGACCATACTTTTTCGCCTAGCATTGCAAAACGCAGATAAATTAAATAATTAGTGACTGGTTTCTTTGTCCGATAAAGATAAAATTCCTTACTCTCAGGCGTATTTCTGGCACAGTTTCACAACGCCATCAATTCTTGACTTTTTTTTACGCCAAACCATTCACCATTCACAGAGCTACATGATGTATTAAATTTGCATGCATTTTTTGCATGGCGTCTATTCGTTCGTTTGAAAGTTTATCACCTCTGGAATTTGGCATCTTTTCACAATATCTCTTTTTAATAATTCCACTTATCAGAAAAAGACAGATAAGACTACGAAACAGGAGCGAGGTTATCACCTTTAAACGCCATGTTTTCAGCCACTGCAGTCAGCTGTTAAGTCGCGGTAATCTTACACATGTACGAGTTGTGACACTGTGTTTTAGTTTTAGTTTTCAGAGTGTTTTTGAACGCCGTTGTATGATTATCTCTAAATCTTTTTTCTCTGACATAGTTCTTAAAAGCAGCGTACAGAAGGTGATCTTTCTCAAAGACCCCGACGAAAACTTTCAGCGGGAGAGAAGCAAAACAAAGTTGGATTTGTTTTTCATGTCACCTCCTATTATCAAATATCTCATGTTCACTTTAAAACAAACAATATTATTTTTCTTTGTCGAATTCTTGGGGATACAAGAAAAGATCGATTTACGCTACGTCTTTTCCAAGATTATGATTTGCAGCAGTAAATCCAAAGAATTTAGTGGAAATACATTAGAAAGGAGGGACTATGACTAGCGACAAAAACCTCCCTCACGGTATTTCGGAGTGGTCGCGCGCGGGATTCGGTACCAGTACTCGGCGCTGTCTTTGCATTCCTGAACTTCGCACACGTATGAGTTAAAAAATTCCACCGATGATTTCTATGCTTAAAGTTGCCTTTAATCAACTGCCGTATCGTACGTACAACCTCTAAATACGTATAATGTACTAAAATACTTGTAATACGTTTGACCCAGAAATTATTACAATTCAATTAAAAGAGAAAGAAAGAAGGAAATTATGAAATAATAACTTACGTCCTGTTGCCACAGTAACGAAAGCGACCATGAGCAAGAAGAGAGCGAAGAACTCTCCAGTTTTCCCTTCCATCGTTGCTACGAACGCCCCCCGCGATGAATCCTTCGCTCCGTCCCGTGGGCAGTCTCTCCTGTCTCATAACTAAGAGGAAATAATCTGGCCTTTGAAGGGGCTTTTATACAATTCGTACCTGATCCGAGTATCAATGTCAAATGCTCTTACGACGATGGCTATTTCCGCTGAATAAATCGGAACACGTGTCCGTTTCGTGGTGGGGTGAAGAAGTTGTGTACCGGAGGGCCATACAAAGGTCATGTGATAAAGTGCATGTTCTAGAACGTCGCTAGCAGGACTAGAACATGTAATGCTCTGTTTCCCGTCAACGTTTATCGAGGTTAGCCGTGACGACTGATTCAATGATGCCTGCGCAGCACGGCAGAGGAGGGGGCCGGGGGAGGAAGGGGGCTCCCTACATAGGGCCCCCCGGATTTTCTGTGCCAGACCGAGCATTATGATGAATAATACGAGCAACGAGTGCTTAGGAAACTTTATGCATAACAAGCACTACCAGCCATCATTGGCTAACAATCGAGCACCTATAAATACTCCGGGCGAGCAAGCGAGCAATACTAAAATCATCGTTGCGCGAGGTCTAAAAGTCTAAAACACGACCCCAAAGGCAGAGCAGCATGCAGATTGGTTACACGTTATCTTTAATTCACTCTTAATAGAACAGCCATCAAATACCCACAAGAGGGTCAAATGGCTTGACAAATTCGAGACAAATGGTTATTATTGGAACCATCAAAGGCCCAAATCACTGTTGAATGTGGCGCCACTTCTACCGACACTGTTATCATGGTCTTTTTATAGTTGTCGATAATCTCAGTACCTTTTTTAAATAACACCATGAGTTTGCTATTCTATGGCTACATATCACACCAATTTCAGACCAAAGGATGGATCGAAATTCCATGAGATTTAGACGGTATTACTTTCGCCATTACTCCATTAGCATCTACAAACTTTTTCTCTCGCGCAGTATCAATATTTGCGGTGTGCGAAAAAAACAAGTAGTTTGGTTTGCTTTTTTCGCCGCGCGCATTTGTTGAGGTCGCTCAACGCGGCAAAGATGTATTAAGCAGGCCCTTGCAATTGCAATCGCGCGATAGAAGAATTATTTCCTTTTGCAAACGACGAGGCTACGAAGGCTACGCTTGATTCTCATTTTTGCTCGGATGCGCGGAAACGTTCCCAGAGTCCTCTGCGATCGAAACACAGGCTACCCGTCAACGAGACCCTTCCATACATACTTACATCCAGTACGGACCATAAGCGCGGGCATTTTCAAATATGGCGGACGTGTGGTATTGTTTTAGAAACGAATGTGAGCTTTTGTGAATTGTCTGGCTCGTATTTGACAGATTGTAAACCACAAGGAAAACAGAAAGCCAGCGGGAAAGCATGTGAATGAATTATTAGTGACTCAAGACGGTATTTACAAAGAAGAATGCCGAGCGAAGCCAACACAACAGCTCTCTCCGTCTCTAACGGCGTTTGGTTTCGAAGTGAAATTCACAAGATTCAGGATGATTTTATGAGTATTTTGATCTGAGTCTATGAAGTCATGGGAGATCCCGATTCATGTAAGTTCTAGCAATGTGTTTGGTTCCAGTCTAAAAGATAACAGAACAGACTGCATTGTTTGTGTGAGCGTGGTACAACTGGTTACAGTAAACCTAAACCTGAGTCCGAGCTAATTTAAAAATAGAGTTCTAAGCTTAATTTCAGACACTAAACTATTTCGTTCCCTGCCTGCCACTTCTGGTTTTGCGAAGTTGTAAAACATAAGAAAGAAAAAAGCAGATAAAGTAAATGCGGGAGAGAAAAAGTAGCCTCTGCTCGCAGGGAAGGTGGCGGGCCCGGGGGGGGGGGGGGGGGGGGGGGGTTCTCCCATGTAAGAGTGATAGGGGTGCTCGTCGGGACATCGGAAAATCTACCCTAAAAAATACCAGGAGATAAAAAATCCACCCCCTAAAAAATACCTTAAAAAACAAAATGACCCCTAAAAAATACCAACATTTAACCTTTTTTATTATTGTTTATTGTTTCTCATTTTCAAAACAAGCTTGTTTTAGAGGTATAAATGAATAAAGAAAGCCAGAAAACGTTTTGCTTGGTTTGTGACCTTTTCATTCATTTACGTACCCCTAAAAATACCATTTATTAGTGAAAGCCACAATGTTTCTCCGATACCCCTAAAAAATACCTGAGAGTCGATTTTGACCCCTAAAAAGTACGACGAGCACCCCTATCAGGTGGACATGTGAAGAAACCCACCCGGGGTGGCGGGTTATTTTCTGGTGTAATCTTATTTCAGGTTTCGATGTGATCTTACATTGTCAAACTGTCACTCTTTCTAGACTGCACCAAGAAGGTATAATCGAAAGTGGAGGCCGAGATGTTAAGAGCTCCGGGCCAAGTGTATCGATTTGACCCAGGAACCAAATAAATTTAATAAATTAAAAAATGACTTTCTGTTTACAGTGGCAAAAAAGCTTGATGAGCTTGTTCAAGAGAACTATGCACTTAAAGATGACTTGCAGCAGTGCAGGGTAATACTTCAGCTTTTATTCTTAGTACACTCTAAGATAATATAAATATACAACTTGTTCCTGTCAACCCAACAACTTTAAAGATCTGAAGCAAAAATCTGTCAACCAACTGTGATATGTGAGAAGTGCTAAAAATGCTTTGGGGAAATGTGCCAAGGCTGTTCTAGGAAACATGCCATCAGAAACAATGTGTCCTGCAATGATTCCATGGCCAAAAGTTCACTTGCATGGTTCTACTTCCTGAAAGCCATGATAAATGCTTGCTAGGCAGGCTATATTGTACATGTGATTTCTCAAATGTTAGGCCAAGTAAAAAAAAATACATGTTTATCGTCCCCGCCCGCATCGTTTTTTTGAGCCGCATCCTTTTTTCTTTTCTTTTTTCTTTTCACAAATTGTCTCCAAAACGAAGTCAAGCGTCACAAGTGGTTAGAAACACCTTGGAAATGTGCCTCTAATGAGCATGGAAATGTTTTATATGAACATACATTGCCCTTAAGAATAGTTTATGAAACAGTCGTAGTCATTTTGCACACAAAATTTGGCATAAACCAATAAAACAAGGCATAAACAAGGAGCAAAAAGAAATAAAAATTAAAAAGGGCCGCATGGACACTTTTTTGGAAAGCTCCGGACGATAAACATGTTTATTTTTTTACTTGGCCCTATTATTGGTTTAACAGACTGATAAAGATTTTGTATGGAATTTGTGGAAGAGATTGCAGGCAGCAAAACCAGACCTGGCATCAGTGGTTAGCATGGTATTATCAAGGTAAGAATTTTTTTCTTGTTAAAAACGATCTTTGCAACGTTTCGTTTACTTCTTGCTACTAGGCTATAACTTAAAACCTAATAGTAGCTCAACCAATCAGATTGCAGCATTGATAAAATACCATCACTGGTATTAGGATTCAACGAAACATACTTACCCTGGTATACAATAGCCAACTATAGTACATGCAGCTCTCAAAAACTTTGTTTTTGGAATTGTGAATTCCTGTGGTTCTTTCCAAGTGCTACAGGATTGCTAGACAAACAGACTTTGTCAAGATTTACAATCGACCACATAGGAAATTCATATATATCATAGCACAGAATTGAATAATGTATGTACTGTTATCATTTTAGGGAAAAAGAAAAGAGCGAGAAAAAAGATCAAAAGATTTTGCAGATTCTTCAGATGAAAGATGAAAAGATCAAAGAGCTAAGAGAGGTACCAATTAAGCATGGAGAAAGGTTTAGAATTATATTCATGTTTTTAGTCAATAATGTAGTTATAAAATTCATTATAAAATGTACTGTACAGTCCAAATTTCTTGCAGGCTTTAGATGAATCTGTGACTGAAATGAAGCAAACAAAAGAGAGGTACAATATTTTTCAATATCTCACCCTGCCTGTAATGCATTGCTTCTTCTCCATTTTTCGATACCAGAGACTCAACAAAATAAAACTTGTAATAGTAGAATTGTTTTGCATTAAGTCAGAGTTTCTGATGGTAATGAATCATGCGAACAAAAACAAAGCAATGCATTATGGGTAGGGTGAGACGGATCCAATATAGAATGACAGGTATTTTTTAAAGGATCCGTTCTGCAGAAGTAAAAGAAATTTCAATTCTTTCTTTTTTTCCCTGGCAGGTTTCATGATCTGTTGATTGAGAATGATGAGCTAAAACAAAAACAGGATGAGAAGGAGAGTGAGCTGTCACAGAGAACAAAACAGCAGAGGACCAAAATCAATATCTCTCACAATTGGTAAGATTTGTGTTTGCAGTCGTGCATGTCGAACTGTGGCTATCCCAGCAAAGCTTCTCACAAGTTTTTGACTAGCCTTCTTTTCTAGGAATTAAGAGAACACCAAAAGTAGCAAAAACTAAGGAGATAAACTTGTGAGAAACTTTGTCAGGTGGCTATGGTTCAATGCCCACACCTAGAAACATAGCAGAATTTTCCAGGAGAAATATTCAAGAATAAAAAAGACTTTTGATCTTTTGAAAATACATTGATGCTTTTCAGGTCAAAGCTTACCAGGATGAAAAAGACAAGGGAGATCAAGATTTGAAGAACAATCTGGAGACAATTGAAGGAGAAAAGAATGGTAAAAAGTGAAACATGACAAATAAATACAATGCAGTTTCATGGTTTTTGGTGTACAGTAACCAGTACTGCCTGGTACCAAGCAGTTTCTATTTCAATCATTACATTCTCAGGGACGTCAGCTTTCCCAGTTTTGCCGGGAGTCTCAATATTTTTCGCTTCATCTCCCGGAAAAAAAGACCGCTGCTATACATTTACTGTATTTCTTCCGGGAGAATTTAAGGACATTCTGCCATTTCAAGGCAGTCTCCAGATTTTTGAAGTCCTAGGGTTGACGTCCCTGCATACTTCAATGTAATTTACTGCATCCTAAACTAGACAGGGCACTACAGTTGGTATTTGGCTCATTAGAATAATTAAATTAAAAGTGGTTGCCAGAGTGTTTTTATACATGCCTGGTGTGTCTATTCACAACAAACCTAATATAATTTCACCTTCCAGTCCTGAGACTAAAACATCCCTTTAAAAACTGCGCCTGTTTTGTTTCTTTTAGTCTTGAGATCACAGATTCAGAATTTGGAAAGCCAAATCGGCAAGTTGAGTGAAGACAAGGCATCTTTTGATTCAGTCATGGAGACAAACACAGCTCTTCAAGGCCAAATGCAGGTACTTTCCTTCTCCTTCAGGCCTCGAAACTGCGACCAAAATTTTTTTACATTGCAACTAAAGTGTCAATTGGTTGCAAAATATCACCTAGTTTTGTGGGTTCTTCTTAAGGTTTAAACCTCTATGCGACTAGAACTTCTCTTTCTGTAAAATTGTGACTGCTAATACCTGTTACTTTCGAGCCCTTCTGTCTTGTGCATCTACTAGGACTGGTTCTCAAGCTGACCCAAGCAATGGAGATGCAAAAGGCAAAGCTAAACCGTTGTTAGTAAAAGGAATTGCAGCATTTTGGCTTTCCTTAAATACTCCACCTGTACACTTCCATGCACTTTTGCTAACACACTGCGAGCAGTCGGCCTAAGAGAGGAGGAAACCACTGCTTGCAGGGTAACTTGCTATCTGTTCTTGAGCTTGCATTCACAAAAAGCCATCTCTTGTTACTTATGTAAAGTTTTGTTTGCAAATACAATGTCGGCCTAAGACAGGAGGACACCACTGCTCGCAGGGTAACTTGCTAACTGTTCTTGAGCTTGCATTCATGACTTTCATGTGACACCCAGGCCTAGATGTCACAAAAAGCCATCTCGTTTTACTTATGTAAAGTTGTATTTGCATTACAATTTTCAATCATTTCATTTCGTGTGCTGCAGGAGTTACAAAAACAAGTTGAGGAGCTGACTGCGAAAACTGAGGAAAAAGAAAGAGAGGTACAGAACACACCAAGTGCTGTCAGAATGTTTTTAAGGAGGCATTATTAAAATATAGTAGCCGACCCAATTATCAAAAAAAAGTAGTCAACCCAGTTGGCTGATTTCAGTGGCTCAATTATCTTTTGACTGGGATCCGATGAAAAGTAGATGGCAGTGAAACGTAAAATAGCGTAAAAGTAGCCGGCGAAGCCCTGGCGGAGCTCTGGCTTGTTCTGACAGCACTGCACACTACAGATGGGATATGGCATAAAGTGACTCCATTCTCTCTATTAAAATAAAGGACCCTTCTATCCACGAACTGGCGATATGCTTCTTTGATTTTTAATAATGTTTGGCTTTGTTCCTCCAGCATGAAGGGGCGCTTTCTGCACTCAAATTACGAGAAGCACAACTGCAAGAGGAAAAGAAAGATTCCCATTTCCTTTCAGGGGAAGTCAGGGACAAGGAGAAAGAGCTGATACGGTTGAGGTAGAATGCGCGCGCTTCTCAAAGATGGGCGTCGAACAACGCATGCCGCTATAGTTCCTATTGTGGAGTGTCCTGGTAGAACGCCTGACGTTACCCACTTTACGCTATATAGCGAAACTAGAAATGAACTGCTCCATATTATATCTGTTACCCCCTATCGAGGAACCTGGAATTTCCACAGGGTTTGTTGATTTTGACCCTGGAATTTCCTCAGGGCCATTCATTTTACCCTGGAGTTTCCATTTTACCATGGGTATTTATTTGCAACTGTGGAATTTCCACAAGAGAATGAGGAATTTCCACAGGGGTTGTACAGGAGTCTCGAATTTCCACAGGGGTAGAGCAATTTTGAAAATTTGGAGTTCATCGATAGTGGGGTGGGGGTACTTTTTTTGAACAACCAAATGCATTAACTCTAATTCTACCATTTTATTTTATTCATCCCAAGGGCCGAGATTGCGAACTTTAAGAACGAGAATGACAAAACCTTGGAACACATTTATGAACAAGCAGCAGTTATCGAACAAATGCAAAAACAAATTCTAGCATTTTATTTTGTTCATCCCAAGGGCCGAGGTTGCGAACGACGAGAATGACAAAACCTTGGAACACATTCATGAACAAGCAGCAGTTATCGAACAAATGCAAAAAAATTCTAACATTTTATTTTGTTCATCCCAAGGGCCGAGGTTGCGGACTTAAAGAACGAGTATGACAAAGCCTTGGAACACATACACGAACAAGTAGCGGTTATTGAACGAATGCAACGCATGCAAGAACAGATGCATAGAGGTTTGTGTCAGTGTGATTTATTGAAGGTAAATGCCATGTATACTTTATTTTGTTTAAGGTATTTTGGTATTTCAAAAGAGGGGGCCCTCTGGCTACGCTGTCCTTTCACAGCTAAAATCGTTGCATCGCGACCCGCGTTTTCAAAACATCGATTTGTTTTTGGTTTTGCTGTTCCGCCAGTCAAATCTTATGAGCCAATCAGATTCTTGCCCTGTTTCGCCTAGTGCAGTAGCCTGGCTTTCCGTCACGACGTTGTCTGGTTTTAGTTCAGAGGGAAACCAGTTTATTGCACTAGACGAAACAGGGCAAGAGTTTCATTGGCTCAGAACTACAGCGAATCAAAACTTAATATCATACGTGATGCGATACAACGGTTCTGTAAGAGTAAGAAGGCACCAGATAGAATCAACTATTCTTGCTCTTGTGCAATATTTCAGCAATGACAGATCGTAATCAGACACAAGAAAGAGATACCCTCGAACTGCAAAAGGTAAGCGCTAAAGCCTGATTCACACAAGGACGCCAGCTCTTTCCGCTATCACAAGGGCCTTACGAACAACCATTGTTGTGTTTTGAGGCGTTCTAGAGGTGAACCGAAAATGCTGAACTCTGTACTTAATCTCTACGATACTTCGCACAGAAAATGTGTATATTCTACAAAACAACACCATGGACAGTGTGTGAAGAGGGACGCACACAAGTGCAATGCGATGGGTTCTATTCAAGCTTAGACTTTACAGACTATGACTGTATAACTTGAGGTAGGGCAACAATAAAACTGAAAAGTTTAAAATGGGCGTAAAAGAAAATTAAGACCGGAAGACAATGACGCGTTATGCTAAACTGGTAAGGTCAAGTGAATGGGAATGTAATTGACCAATCCCCGCATTTAGCAGTTTGACAATGCCTCAGTTTTCTTTTCATATCTCTTATGCTATAGCTAGAATAGCTCAAAACTAAGATATTCTGAAAGTTTGGAAGTAGTACGAGAATTTGGGGCGAAGTCATAAGGCCTCTATTTAATAAAATAAGATGTAAGGGGGTATTTTAAACAAAGTTTCCCTGTTATGTTTCAGTCTATAGCAGAGCTGCAAGCCCGCTGTACAGAGGATCAAGTTAGAGAGGGAAAACTTCAAGAACGGCTGGCGCAACTTCAAGAAAGATTGGAGTTGCTTAGAGAGGTATTTAAACATTATTTTCTTGTTTCGAAGACACCATCGTGGGAAAGTTTGCCCGAGGAATTTCGATGTTTACAATGAAGTTATATGAAGTTTATATTGAAGTTGTATTGCTCCATATCCTCCCCATTGCTGCGATATAAGGAGCAAGACTAAACTTATGTGTTTATCCAAGCAACGAGGCAAATAAGAAAATGAAATGATAACAGAAATCTTAATCATAATTAAGATTCCTCGGTTGGTATTATTCAAAGGAAAATGTTGATCTATATACCAACCTAAATTAAAAAGCTTTCGGAAGTATTTCAATTCCCTTTATCAATGGACGTTTGAGTGGCAGAAATATTATAGACTAGAGACCAAACACATTATTAATAGACACACCAGGATGATACTTTCCATAGAAAAGCCTCGGAGCAATCAAAATCCATCTGCATGCGCCTTCTATTATTAGCGATACCGCGGGTTATCGTCTGTCTGAGGCAATTATGTAGCCTTGTCAACATCAAAGCAAGGCTTCATACGCTTCTAACCATCAGGATAAAGGGAATGGGATGACTTTCAAACGCTCTGATTGAATTATCTTGCTTCTTAGGCTTCATAAGGAATATTTTTCTAGACATCCAAGATGCTTTTAAAGAGTGATCGTCCGTTTTCAATTGTGTCATAGATGCTCTACCCAAAGTGTCTCTTGCCACAAATGGACAACTATTTATTTTATCTCTTTAAGATGTTTTATATTTTATTTGTTTAGTGTGACGAGAAGCATATACAAGAGCTAACCAAGAAGGATCACCTCATTGAGGAGTTAAAAGAAGCGCTGTCAAACACTACTCGGACCAAGAGTCCAGCAGCAAAGCGTGCTAAACGGGAGAGTGTGGTAGGTACCACACAGAATAGTCACGTATAATACAGAATATTACCAGGAAATCCATTTGGAGATCGAGGTGGACAAAACTCTTGTATCAAAGTAATGTTAGGATATCCAAATTCAGTTTGCATTGTTCCCGTTGGAGCCTGTAAAAATAAATGTCAAAGTTGAAACAAATACTGCAAACACAGGAAAACATTTGTTGTCAATTTCAGTCCACATCTATTTCAATGTGTTTTGTAAGAACTTGAAAATTCGTTTTCAGTGTTCGGTAATATTAGCAATGGTTTCTTGTCACAAGATATTGAAAACAGTCCCATAGATTTTGCAATGCAATGCAAATTATCTTGGTACGAGATTTATGTCAACTGCTTACTCGAACGGCTAGTGGAGTCCGTCTTAAACCAATGTCTGCCTGTAGTATCGCCGGATGTCTCTCGACAGAGGTGTGCGCCTAACGCGTGTATTTTTTCAGACACCTTGTAGAAATTGCAGAAATCTCAAGGAGAAGCTGGAAGATCATGAACTAGAGCGCGAAGAGCTCGGCCAAGTCATCAACGAAAAAACGCGGTAATTCAAGTCTTGTCCACCAGGGCCCGACAATGGCGTTTAACTAAAAAAAAATAGGCGCTATGGGGCAGAATCTTGTCGCCCATTTTCTCTCTCTCTGGATGCACGATTGTGTATCCCTGTTTTGAGCCTACGCTAGCGAGAAACCGCTGAAAATGGCACCCTTGTTTTGAAATGCGATCGTCTCAGACAAAACTCAAACGCCCACATTTTTTGCCAAGTTAACCGAAGTTTTCAAGCCCTAAAAGGAGGATCGCCATTTGACAACTAGGTTTAATTTTCTGGTCGCCAAACCCTCAAATCCAGTCGTCATTGGCGAGCTATTGGTCGCAACGTCGGATCCTGCCATTTTGGCCACAGAACGAGTTTTTGTTTCGTGGCGAACCACGTTTTCTTTGTGTTATGTATTGTGGTTATCTGACATTTCGCCCGGGTCTCAGCCAGGTCAAAGGCAATCACCATCCGTATCACTCATACGAGTTCTCTTTTTCAGACGAATTTCATCACTGGAAAGAACGCTCAAATCGGCTTTAACAAAACAGAAAGGGACAGAAGTGCAGTTATCCAATGTAAGTGTTCCCTTATATGATCCCTTGATTTTTAAGCAAAGATTGTTCAATTGATTTAAAAAATGTTTTATGGTTAGTCCCCAGAAACAACGCACACTGAATGTAAGACGACAGACACGGAAGAGAGACACGACTTCCTGAGTAGTAAGCTAGAGCGTACGGAGACTAGAAACAAAGATCTCAAGAAGTTACTGGAACTAAAGGTAGAGTAGCGCCAAATTGAAAATTACCCAGAACACCCTGGGAACGACGTTGCGCGCGGTCCCGATTTTTTCGCTCGCCCCGGGACGGCGCGCTTCTCAAAATCCAAGATGGCGCCCGATCAGTGATCGGACCGGGTTTTCCGCTATCAAAGCACCAGCAACCATGGCTGGAAATTAATTTTTTTTCTTAGTCGCCAAGTGCAAACAACTGGTCGCCTGAACATAAATTTTGATCAGGTGGCATCAAGCTTGAAAAGAGTACAAAATATTTGGTAAACAGCTGGCAGCTAAGTTCAATTTGTTAGTCGCCTAGCCCTGATTTGCGGTCGCCGAGGCAACCATCTGGTCGCAATTTCCAGCCCTGGCAACCGCCATCAAGCAGGCGAAAAGTATAAGAAGCGTCATATCTTTAGTGTTTGTCCGAGGAACTGATATAAATGACTGAAACTTTAATAGTAAATTAACTCACGGAGATATTTGTTTTCTTCTTTCTCTAGGACTTTGAACTAACAGAAGTGCGGCGAGCGCATTCTCAGAGACAACAGCGCTACAAGCTACTCAAAGATAGTCATAACCTGGTGCTGGGTCAGCTGAGAACCTACGAAAAGGAACAGTAAGTATGTTAAAGGGGCCGTATCACGATTTTAGGGGTAATTTCGGTGTAGCCAAATTGAAAAGAAATGAGTGAAATAATCACTGGGTTTGTCAAATAACTTTTCAACTGCTAGATAACCAGAAATTCAGAGTATTTCCGTGTGTTATCCACCGGATGGAATTGGATTACAAAATGACATTTTTGGTTTCTTACCAGCCTGGACAGTTTTCAAACTTGGAACTTTGATAGCGAAAGCTATAAAATCTTACGTAAGAATGCCTGGATGATGCAAGTTTCAGTTCCTTTTTCTCTATAACACTAAATAATAATATACATAGGATTCTGAGTTGTTTATGTAGATCACTGGTCTTACTTTATTACATTTTGTTGAAACATCCGTGACAAAGCCACTTTAAAATATGTACTGTATACTTGGCGACAACAAAAATAGCCGAGACTCATAGAAAATATCATATCACGTACGCTATCCTCCCAGGACTTGAAAATTCGCCCGATAGAGGCGTGTAGTATACGCCTAATTTAAAATGTTTTATAGCGACTATGTTTTCAGTTTTTTGATATTCTCCTAACGGTGCGACTCAGTTGTGTAGAATGAGCTGACCCACTTCAAGAGGGAGTGTGAGAAGGAAAAATGGGATTTATTCGCTTTATACAAAAACTAAAGCGATCAGGAAAAGCCTACACAGCGCGCAAATTTCAAACCCGTTTTGCAAGTGTTTGCGCTATGACGTCAGTCGTGCGTCTGTATGGTAATCACACACTGCCTGCCGACCAATTAGAACGCGCGGTTAACTAGTGTTGTTGTATAAACACGGCCTGTCAACCAATCAGAACGCGCGGTTTACTAGTGTTGTTGTATAAACAGGCCTGTCAACCAATCAGAACGCGCGGTTTACTAGTGTTGTTGTATAAACACGGCCTGTCAACCAATCAGAACGCGCGGTTTACTAGAGTTGTTGTATAAACACGGCCTGTCAACCAATCAGAACGCGCGGTTTACTAGAGTTGTTGTATAAACACGGCCTGTCAACCAATCAGAACGCGCGGTTTACTAGAGTTGTTGTATAAACACGGCCTGTCAACCAATCAGAACGCGCGGTTAACTAGTGTTGTTGTATAATGTCTGGTTTTACGTTCAGGAAAGAACAGTCACCAGTTGAGCGCCCAGCAGAGCGAGCACTGCGTCACCATAACAGCGACGGGGTGTGGAATGAGCTGACGCATTACAAGAGCGAGTACGAGAAGCTGGAAAAAGAGAGGTACAGGGAAGGGGAAGGGTGGGGATAGATATACTTCTATGATCAAAGTCCAATGATTATACTTGATAGATATATTTAAATATGACCAATTTCCAGTGATTATACTTTTTGATCACTGGAGGTTATCACCTTATGTCACGTGTGAAGTGCGTTGCGCGCCCTTGAAACTCCGCTTTCGAATCTCTTAGATTTTTACAAGAACGAATCTCCGAGTAAATCCACGCTTCCTTAGGCCCTGGCTAAACTAGGACACACGTAGCCACGCGAGAAACATTGTTGCGCGTTACGCGCGAACAAATTTGTTGCAGGGACACAAGGGTTTCTTTGCCAGGCAAGAAACACTGGGGAAAATATTGCGCGTTACATGTGTCCTAGTTTAACCGTAGCTTTATGTTCTATATCGATGTTTAGGCATGATGTACTTGAGGAGCTAGATGTCTTGCGCGCTACATGTGTCCTAGTTTAGCCGTAGCTTTATGTTCCATATCGATGTTTAGGCATGATGTACTTGAGGAGCTAGATGTCTTGCGAGTTCAACGTGCGAAGGACCTCACTACAATCCAAGAACTAAAGCTGTGTCTTCAAGAGGAGAAAGACGGTTGGTGTCAAAAGATACATGGCTGCACGAATAATTTTTAGATGGCAGCTTTTATGTTTACTATTTGTACAGGAGGACGACAAATATTGGCGAATTTTTAGTCACACACAAGGGCCCGACATTAATTTTTCTCGAGAGATTCCATTGGCGCCTAAATAAGAAATTCTAGTCGCCAACTTTAGTAAAGTTTAGTCGCCATAATAGAATTCTAGTCGCCAACTTTTAGTCTCACGAAGTGATGTTGACAGCTAATTTTGAGAAGGGCATTTTTTAAACCCACAGACTGGAAAGGTAAGTCGCCATTTGGCGACAAGGTTGATGTTTTTGCGCACCAAGCCCTGAATCTAGTCGCCATTGGCGACAATATGGTCGCAATGTCGGGCCTTTTTGCTTGATAATTGCGGTTAAACATGATCATTTTGGCGACCAACTTGATTCTCCAAAACCTCGGCGTCTAAAATGGTCTGGCTTTACCCTAGTCATACTGTGATCGACTTGATCTTGTTATCTATTTTTGTAGTTTTACTTGACCGTTTAACATCAGAGGAGGAAAAACGCGACTCCAGAACAGCACAGGAGGTAAAGAAGCTCGAAAGAAAAGACGAAGAACTTGCAAAGTGGAAAGACAAGGTAAGTGGAAGAAGATGGACGAGAGTTGTCTTGCTCGCTAAACGATAGAACGCTTCTTGAATGACTGAACCAGAGGGACGTTAAAGAACCACTAGGACGCGGAAGTGACCATCCTCAGTGTCTGTGCTTTCGACCACTTTGCAGCCATTGGCGCCGTGAGATCCAGCGTAATTCAGCTTACGGGCTGCAAGTCTGGGGAGTCGGTCACTATACATATACATTTTTTACTGTCGTGAGTAATTGGTAATTACTTTGTAATCACTCCTATAGGTTTTATTCAGAATTGGTATAATCAGTTTGCGATTGGATTCACTAGTCTTTAAAAAAATTCTCTATTGCTGTGAGACACCACTGAGTCACCATTTTTCTTACTCATTCTAAGCAATTATTGGATGAGGTTTTTGTGATTTCCAGAATAAACAATGTCGAGACAGGTGGAATCAGGCGAGGCCGTAAGGCCGAGCCTGATTCCACTTGGCGAGACATTGTTTATTCTGGAAATCACAAAAAACGAATTCAATAATTGTTTTATTATACATTGATTGAGTAAAAATCATTCTTTTTCTGTTAAGCAATTTCTTTTACACAAGCGCCTTGTTAGATAGGGAATACATTAAAGTGCTCTAGTCCCATTATGCATTGCGCGCGCAGGATCAAGAATCAGCTAGCTGATTCTTCAAGAATCAGCATGCTGATTCTTGGAGACCCTCAAAGTGCGCGATTCCCAAAGTAAAGCGCGCGCTTTTAGCCAATCAGAATCGAGATAGTGAGTACAATGTATAATAAAATAGTTACTAAGCGATGTGGCTGGATACTTCCGATTATATCCTGGTCCTCTTTTGGCTTCGCTTTATGTCGGTTTTTGGCGTCGCGCGTCGCGATTTGCCGGTCACCCGCGCTGAATTTGTGTATCGAGCTCTGAAATCGCATGCAGCTTAATATTGTCTGACGCGATGGTAGATAGGACTTACATCGAGACTCTAAGGGACGAGATTATTTCTGGGGATACTACTAGAAACAACTCGTGGCTTGAACCAAGTAGTGAATTTCTCACTCTCTTTCTACTTTCAGGCCGTCCGTAGTGAGAAGCTAGCTGCGGAGTTCAATGACGAAATAGAGCTTACCAAGCAAGAAAACGAGTAAGCAACAACCCCGGTGAACCTAGGAAAGGTTTTTTCTTTTTTCTTTTTTACATTCTTGGATATTTTCTGAGATATTTTCTCAATTTTTGTTGATGTCCAAAGAAGAAGCACAAACCAGCATACACGCTGAAGAAAATAAGGACTGTGGCCTTTCTGACTTGTTATCTGTGACATGTTATGCACAGAATCTTATTACCAGAGTCTTGTATGCCAAATAATTTTGAATTACAACAAGTGATATTTTCCCTGGAGAACCTAACAGGTCAGAAAGGCTATTGGATTGTTGATGTTCTTCAAATTAGAAAAAAAAATTGATGAACAAGAACGAGCTCTCGCTCTATGGCCTCAAGTTCACCAAGTGGGAAATTATGATGATAATCTTGTGTTGTCTATGTTTTAGATCTTTTCAACGAGAAAACAGCAGATTAAAAGAAGACGTTCTCTCTCTGAAGACGGATTTGGAAGCTGCCAATCGTGATCTCAATGAGCGAATGAGAGAATGCGTGAAACTGAGGAAAGAAACCGAGGGTCAAAGAGAGGAAATGGATAGAATTTTACGAGATACGAGGTCTAACAGACAACCCAAGGACTTGAAGAAAGATTCCGTCGAGGAAAGCCCGGCAAAGAAACGCCTTGAACAGCAGGTTAGCTTACAAACAAATAAAAATACAGCGCTGTGAGCATCATCATGACCACCGTCATCACTCGTCAACAACAGCATTGTCAACAATAACGTCACCATCACCATAGGATCATTATTAGCAGCATCGTTCGTTATGATAATCAGCCCCATGATAATATCAACAATATCTGTACTCATCTCGTCCCTTTCACCATCACTGCACTATAGTCACTATCGCCACCATCATCGCTGCGATGATCGTCATCATCTGCATCATCAACTACGGTCCATTTCATTTATTATCCACATTAATGTTTTTTTTTCAAATGCCATGGTTTTCCAAGGGGGTACCACGAAAAAGCGAGCTGGCTTATCATTTTCCTAGTGGTTCTGTTTTTTTCCTAATAAGGTATTATACTGGGTCTTCCATTGGTCAATCCAAGGCCGGTATTAAGTGAAACAAGCTGTTTCACAGCTGTAGTTTTTTCTTAGGGGATTGTATTTCTGCTGGGTGATGTGCAAAATTTCTCCTTCTTGAGGGATGGGTGGCCTAACAGGAATATAATAACAAAACATCAACAATAATAAATCTCGAAAACATCGGCTGTAACAACAGCATCATTATTATTATTGTTGCAATCAATTGCAACTGCGATCTCACTGCAATCGATATCCTCTCGCCGCCATATTAGCTATATTTACTTTTTTCTTTGCCTCGTTCTCAGGCTAAAAATCTAGACATGTACGACGAGCAGCTCAAGAAGATCGCTGAACGAATAATCAGCCCAAGAAAACAACCCTCGGATTCGCCACCAGCTCCGTCTTATCAGCCCTTGCGCACCTCGCATGGAACTCAGACAATAGAAGTTCCTCACACCGCGGACTTTAGCGTGACAGTAGATATGGGCGCAGAATCCACTGACGAGGGTGGGGACGGGATGGAAAGTGATGTGGGTGGGAAAGGCAAGTTTGGTGTTGGAACGCCAAAAAAGGTAAGTGATATTGTAGGGGAAGGAAGGGATATTGTTTCGGACGATAAATTTCCTATCAGAGATTATCACGTATTTGTTCCCAGTATAAAATGCTAGATCAGAGCTCGAGGACGGCTATGTAGTGCACAAAACGCAGGGATCGGGATTATCTGTGACCCATTGACGAAAGGAAATTCACGCTGCAGTAACCCAATGGGCGTGCATTCAACCGAGAATGGAAGAAGAAAACTTTCCTCCTGAATCAGGATAGAACTGAAATATTATTCAGAAATGAATGCAATCAGGCGTTTCGTAGTACAAGCGTCGTAGTATATGCATACAACGGGAAACGCGAGGCAGGCTACCTATTGGTTAGAAGGGTTAGCAGCCACTAAAAGCAAATGGTTGCCTGGAAGGCAGGATCATGAGTTAGACCACTGTAAAAAGTTATTCATGTTTACCCCCGTTAAATAAAGGATATTGTTTTGTATTGTATTGTATCGCAAATCTGATTGGTCGAGAGCAAACAATCAATTCTCAATGTCGTGTAGATATTCTCATTGCAGCAGATATTGCATTTAGCATGTCAAGTTCAAAAAGTCTGGTCGTCCCAAGCCCCTCGTCCGTGTTTGCATTTTGAATTTAGAATAAAGTCTTTTGGCATCGTATCCTTTTTCGGCTTCGGCAGATAACACAGGCCTCGGTTTTGCCAGCTCACGATGTCAAGCTCAACCTCATCCAATGATTGCTAAGTAATTCAGAGCTCTTAAATTCTTTCAATTTTTTCCAGAGCACCGGACCGCAGACTCCCGTCAGTAAAATGAAGGGTGGAGTCAACAAACGCACGCCTGCTCGTAGTGGTGAATGGGCCAGTATGAAGCAGAGGGTGCTTAGTCTAACACAACAGGTAATAGCAACTTTAGAGTGAAAGATTGGACAGTCGCAATAAACGCGCCTGGGATTTTCAGCTTTCCCTCCCACCCTGGGAATAGGAATAGGAATAGGCAATTGTCGTATTCAAATGGTCAGACTGTGACGAACATTCAAGTGATGCTCATGCGGGTTCTTCTTTTGTGTCGCCTTTTTCAAGTGCAACCCGCATTAGCCTTGCTTGGGTGTTCGTCTCAGTCTGACCGTTTGAATACGAATAATAATAATAATAATAATCAATTAATATAGCGCCGCTTCTACTAAAAATCCAGTGGCGCTTTACAATGATATATCATAACAATAGTTTAAAATGAAATAGCTGATAAGATATTTACAATTGGTGATAACATGGCCTAGATTAAAATTCCTATGAAAAATAAAAGTTATTGCAAGATATCTAAAATCATAAAAATGTACAATAAAAATATTAAAATAGTAAAAATTACAATAATAGAATTAAATCATATTCGTAAAAATATTGATCATATTTTTACGAATATTGCCTATTCAGAGTTTCCCCCGAATACCCTGGACAACCGGGTCGTAATCTTTTCGACTACCCAACGCTGAAATTTCACCCCGATGTTGTAGATTGACAATCCTTGAATTCGTGAGGTTAGCGCGACCGCCTATCATGGTTAGAATCCCCGTCAAAATAAAGGAGTGAAGAGGCAAATCAATGTGTAATTATTACTCGATTTTCTTTTCATTTTCCATTCTAAGGTTGCTGCATTGCGAAATGCTAAGGACAAAGCCGTCAAGAGCTTGGCTGATGAGAGGACGTCTACAGAAAACCTACAGTCGGAGTTGAACATCGTACTACAAAGGCTTCAAGTCAGCAAGAACACTGTTCAGGTACAGTAATTGATGTCATGCAGCGGCATAGGTATCTCACTTGGCAGAAAGGCGCGTGCATAAACGATACAGTTACTGTCCACTGTCTGATGTGCTGACACATGGCCCGAATTAAACGTTGTTTGTTTGCTTGCGTTTCCAGTATTTGTTATCACTCAAGATTATTGCAAAATTATACATTTTAGACATTATCTGAAGACTTGAAGAAGTGTGTGAAGGAAAAGGAAGCTCTCTTATTGGAAAAGGAAACCTTACAGGCGGAAGGAAACGAAGAAGAAACCAAACGACTCCAGGAACGACTCAAGGTAGTTGTTCGTCATTTTGTACCTAGACTGATGGAGCCCCTTCTTCGACGAACGTTGTTAAATCGAGAGAAATGTTTTTTACCCGCGGCGCGCGCTTTGATTTGTTTACGGTGTTGATTTAATCAGGAGAGACGCGTCTCTCCCTCTCTTGAGTAAGTAACTCGACACCGTAAACAAATCGAAGGGAGTAAAAAATACTGATGGTTTGTAGAACAAACAAACAAACAAACAAAAGGTTAATCAACAAAGAAGTAACACGGCCACCTGTTGTGTCGTAGAAGGCCGAGGGATAGCCTCGGGTCATACCTGTGAAGATGCCGTTACGCCCCTTAATACCATTACTGAATCTTGCGACATAAGAGGAATTTCAATAAAGATGATATAGTAAGTCCTGGAAAGTACTTGAATTCCAGGGCTGGAAAGTCCTGGATTATTTATCAAAGTCCAGGAAAGTCCTGGAAACCTATCACAAGCAATATATGTAGCATATCCTATATTACTGCCTAAACTGTTTTGTGTCTGTCTTGCCCACCGGCTTGCCATATACCTAAGTAGAAAACTAGATAGGACGAAACGTTTACCGCCCAAGGTAGTTATCCTGGAAAATGCTATCAAATGTTTTGGCAAAGTCCTGGAATTTTTTCTTTACAAAATTGTACGAACCCTGATTTGAACCTAATATTCTGAGTTTTTGTACGATAGGTGTCTGGTAGCGAGTGTTCTAGACTTGGGTACATCGTCAAGACACTGCGAGCGGAGTTGAGTGAACTGAAAGACAAACTCAAGGACTCACAAGACAGGTACAGGCTGATTTCCGTATGTTTCTATAATCTTCCGTATATTTCCGGTCCATAAGCGAAAGTAACACCCCTAGTTCTTGGGTTGAAATTTGGGGTAGAGGAGGAGTTACCGCACATGTGCTTGTGCTTACGCGTGTGCTTGAGGCGCAGTGCTATTAGACCACGTCTCAGAAAATACTACAGCCAATCAGAATGCAGGAATGGCGTTGCATACTCGGCAGCATTCCACTCAACCTTCCCATCATGCACTGCATTTACATAAAACGTTGCATTTAATTTTCTGTAGCATGGTATAGAATGCTGAGTGGCATACTGTAGAATATCCCACTTGTCACTTGGAGTTCTCTAGCATACATACACACTCGCCAAAAGGCGCGCGTGTACCAGAAAATACAAGTGACTCGTGGGACATTCTGCAGTATGCCACTCGAAAGCATTGTAAAACAAGTATGTAATTTTTACACTGATTATAGCGTGAGACACGTATTTCTTTTCTTTCTTTCACGTGGCAGGTAAATCTGGCAGGTTAAACTTGTTTGCATCTTTTTTCATCTTATTTGACTTCCTCATAGGGGGATTTCGTGTTTACAGTTTGGGCTCATTTGCATAAGCAGGATCTAGATTCAGAATGTTTGAAGGAGCTCGAAAATAATCAGCACTGAATATGAATAGCGGACAGCAAATGAAACCTACTCTGAAAATTTAAAGGTTTAACATTCAGTTGTAACGACGTAGTTAAATGTTCATTTTGGTGAAAATATGAGGGCTAATGAACCGTTTGCCACACAGCAATCCACTCATTTTAAAAACCTGCGTAGAGCCTCCAAAACGAACGTAAACGTCAATAAGTTCTTAGGAATAGTAATTATTTCATCTCGCGAACATCTTTATTACATTTTCCAAGAGCAAAGAGGCATTTTCGATAGCCTTAAATTTCTTGGGTTACAAGAAGCTCATTACCCCTCATGTTTTCTGTAAATTGAACTTATCGCCATGCGCTCATAATTTGAATGACGAACGTAAAACTTTCTAGTTACGCTTCATTCACCAGGCGCTATTGAAATTCAAACAATTCTTTTTGTAGCTCCGTTACGCTTGCTGATTTTCACGGATGCGTGAAATATGTAAACACTGACGTCACAATAAATCCGCCTATTAAATGCAACGTGCTATAAAATTTAAAATATCATCTAGTAAAACTGGCCGAGTAATTCTTTTGACCAGAATACGTAATCAGTATGGGATGTTTGGCTTGAGCCCACAAACGCCTCTTTGCGAGTCTCTTTCGGCGCGCGCTAAGTGACGTCGGCTTGCGAAGGCTAGGTCTTGCTGCACAATTGTTAATGCTGCTCATGTTTCCTCCTTGTCGTAGGGCGAGTAGAGCAGAGCGTGACGCCTCACAAAAGAAGACTTTAATCGAGGAAATGAAGACCAAGCTGAGAAAGTTCCACGGCCAGGAAGAGAAGGAAGCTGACGCAGTGGTAAGATTAATATACATCTATTTCAAAAAGGTTGCACCGGCCGTCAGTTGTAACCCGCGATGCGTCATGGGAGAAACAAGTTGCGAGATTTCTCACTTGTGATCTTACAGCCGCATCATGATTACGAGTTTCCACGGGGACAACAATGGATCTTATCCAAAATGGCTGCCGTGTGATAAAGGCCCATTGTATATATATATTTGCTATACATAAGGTCATTTGATTTCACTATCGATTTTTGTTAATCTAGTTGCTCCCATGATGCACTGCGGGCTTAAACAGACAGTTGTGATGGTGGGTGCAACCTGTTTTGAGTTTTGAAATAGGTGTAAATGACGTATATCGGAATATATTCACAATATCAATACATTGACGGCTTGACATTGCGGACACCTGGCTGTCTATGCGACCCAAATTATGGTCTTGGCGACAACAAAATTGACTGCAATGGTTTCCTAAGATTCTGTACTCTCTAATATATGTAATGAAATGGCGACTAAAAATAGAGTTTGGCGACGCGTTTTATACACTTAGTCGTCAGCTGGTAACATGACAAAACTTTCGAGGTCTAACGTTGTATAGCAAATATGGCGGTGAGGTTTACTCTGCACCTGGATCCTTTCACTCCTTTGTGGCGATCAAATTAAATAGTCTTTCACTAATCAACTTAGCCTGCGAAAGCCGACACCACTTGGCGCTCGTCGAAAGAGACTCCCGAAAAGAGGCGTCTGCGCGGACGGATCTATCTACTGAATCATGTGGTCCTCCGAGCAAAGATGAGAAAAATATCAAAATAAATCTTCTTTTAATATGTCAATTGAGAGAATTCAACTCGGAAATGAATCGTGTGGTCCTTCGAGCAGGATGGTAAAATTATCTAAATAAAACAACTCCCAATAATATTAGTACGTTGTCAACCAAACAGGTAAAATGACAGTTGAAAAATGGTCATCTCATCAGTAATAATTACAGATGATCTAACACTATATTCTCCTATGTAAAGTGTTTTAGGCGTATTACTTTACCGGTGAAAGGGTATATGACTCTACTTTTGCGTGCGCATAATTACTTAGACTGTATTTTTCTTGCAGAAAGACCTTGAAGAGAAAATCAGACGACTTGTAGAGAGAGAAAACCAGCGAAAATTACAGGTTGGTAAGATCTCATTTTTTGACAGCTTTTCTCTCCAGTTCAGTGCTCGTTAATTTCCAACCGCCAAGGAAGGTACGTGCGATCGAGGCCGAAAGGACGGCTGAATTTCAGTCTTACCTTGGACTAGTGCGGGACTCTAAACGTTACTAGTCTAAAGCCCCATTTACACGATAGGGATTTTTTGGGCACGGCTCGGATAAAAAGTGGAACGGGTATCAAATTTAATGGCACGGCAAGGGTATATTTGCGCTGTGTAAATGGCTTTGCATTACTAAATTTTGTCGGAGTCGGACATAAATTTCATCCGTGCCGGGACTACGTGGCGATGTAGTCCCAGAACCGTTTTTATCCGAGCCGTGCCAAAAAAATTCCGTCGTGTAAATGGGGCTTAAAAAAAGTTGAGAAGGACAGCAAACCTCACGATCACTAGGCCTGTGACTAGTGGCTCAAATTTGTTACTAGTCATTCCTTACTAGTTCAGAAATAGAGTAGACTAACCAGATTCGAGCTTGGAACCAATATCACTGCAGCAGTGCCAACAATTTTAGTGATTTGAAGTAGACTGTTTCTCACCAAGTAAATTGTCACTTGACTGTGAAACGAAATCACATTCTACGACCACTGAGAAAAATGAGAAACATTAGTTTCCATGAGAATCCGGACTTGGAATCCTTAAAAGTACATCTTTCATGCTGTTTCTTCATCTTTCTTGTGCAGACTGATAGTCTTAAAAGACAGTTGGACGCCGAGACGAAAGAGAAAGAGAAATTTCAGCAGCAATATTATTCTACACAAGAGGAACTCAAGAAAAAGGTAACACAACCTCTCGTTCTTGAAGCCTTCTCCGTTTGACTGTCAGTGCTATCAGATCAGTTGTGCTTCTCGTAATTTGAGTGCAGAAATGGCCCATTCAAACCAAACATTCACTAAAACTCAAAGAAACATATCGTCAGCTCGTGGATAGAAGGGCCCTTTATTTTCATAGAGAGAATGGAGTCACTTTATGCCATATCACATCTATGTGGCGTGCAGATCTCCGCCGGAGCTCTGCCGGCTACTTAACGCTATTTTGTGTTTCACTTTTTTTATGAAACACATCGTCAGCTCGTGGATGGAAGGGCCCTTTATTTTCATAGAGAAAATGGAGTCACTTTATGCCATATTACATCTATGTGGCGTGCAGATCTCCGCCGGAGCTCTGCGGCTACTTAACGCTATTTTGTGTTTCGCTTTTTTTTTATGAAACATATCGTCAGCTCGTGGATAGAAGGGCCCTTTATTTTTATAGAGAGAATGGAGTCACTTTATGCCATATTACATCTATGTGGCGTGCAGATCTACGCCGGAGCTCTGCCGACTACTTAACGCTATTTTATGTTTCACTGCCGGCTACTTTTCATCGGATCCCATACAAAAGCATAATTGAGCAACTCAAATTAGCCAAACTGGGCCCAATAGGGCTGGAAATTGCGCCTGGGCAACCACAAATCAGGGCGAGGCAACTAAAAGTTTGAACTTAGGCGCCAACTAGCGACCAAATATTTTAGTACTCTTTTCAAGCTTGATGCCACCTGGCGACCAAAAGTTATGTTCAGACGACCATTTTTTTTGCACTTGGTCGCTAGCTGGCGACTAAGGAACAAGTTAATTTCCAGCCCTAGGCCGGCTACTTTTTTGAATAACCACCTACTTAAGTCCAGTGCTGACTGCACTGGACTGTTGGTCTGAAGCTCAAAGACTATCCCCTGTGACAGAACTCCCTACACA
The DNA here is from genome assembly GCA_033964015.1 of Scolanthus callimorphus. Taxonomy (NCBI): domain Eukaryota; kingdom Metazoa; phylum Cnidaria; class Anthozoa; order Actiniaria; family Edwardsiidae; genus Scolanthus; species Scolanthus callimorphus. Next base: position 19,891,564 of record CM066924.1, read on the forward strand.
TGATATATAACCCAGCTCATGATTGTAAACTATATTGCGAAACATGCAGTCCGCATCTTAGCGATCAGACATCTCACTGTGAACCGCATTTGAATATATCCATGTGATAATTTGCGGTATACAAGTGCATTACTCAGGGTTCGTATGGCTCCTGGAAAAACCTGGAAAGTCCTGTATTTTTATTGTACTCCTGGAAAGTCCTTGAAACTCCTGGAATTTCATACAAAGTCCTGGAAAACTCCTGGAAAAATCAAACGGATTTCATCATTCAAAACATCAAGAATGTAATCATTCCAATAATCGTTTTCAAGCTTGAAACGTTATCAAAAAAGGGCTGACAGAGGCTGAACATTATCCTGGAAAACTCCTGGAAAATTCCGAAACAGCTCCTTTAAAACTTGTGGATTTTTTCTAAATTCTAATCGTACGAACCATGATTACTATTACGTCTCATGGTGATGCCCTCCATGGTGTTCACGATCTAACATTGTATAAATAGACTCCTGGTCTCCTTCGTGAGCTGCTGAAGAGTGCGGCTGAACCAATCCGTCATGTTGGAAATTAGGATTCATCTGCCCCATCTCGAGAGAACCATCCTCCTGGTTTCCTACTCTTGGATAATTCTTTCGACAAATCAACCGCAGTCGTGACATATACTGCTTCATGTGGCTGCAAAAATTATCACTGAAGCAGAAGCAGATGTAAGGGTTGATGGAGATTGTAGCAAAGGAACGCGCGACAAGGTAATCATCTAGTATAGCTAAGTGGGAACTCCAATCCTCGACACTGAGCCAAGGCCAGGCAAACCGCTCTACCATGCGAGTTATGTGGAACGGCGACCAACAAACAAAGAATGAGAGTACTATCACAACGGAAATCTTAAGCACGCTTGACACTTCATTCCGTCGTCGGAGCTCCGCTTCTGAGCTCCGCGCGCCGGGAACGCGTCGGGATTTTAGCGCCTTAAAGATGGAAGCATAGAGAGATGTTATGATTATCAACGGCAGCAGAAACGCTACAAGGAAAAGCGCGACGGAGAATATTCCGTTGGCTTTTGCGTTCTCGTCAAAGTCAGGTGTCCATTTCAAAAAGCAGTACTAGAGATGGAACCTTTTTAACAAAGTAATCCCATAAAAGTATGGCGAGAAGGTAGCGAACGAGGCGATCCAAGTTACGGGTACTATGAACCGAAGCCGTAACGCTTTCGGGGACTGTCTTGTCGGGTGTACGATTGCGTAATACCTCTCAATTCCGATTACAACCATAGAAAGTATCGACACCATTAATGGGACATCGCGAAGTAATGGTATCAGCTTGCAAAATATGAGCCCGAGGGTCCCTGAGATGTGAAACGATTCGTCGCAGGTTATTAGTATCTTTAGCCGCCGAGGTATCGCCGACACCGTAGTGACGATATCGCTTATGGCCATGTTGATGATCATGTAGTTAACCCCGCTCATGATTGTAAACTACATTGCGAAACATGCAGTCCGCATCTTAGAGATCAGACATCTCACATTTCACTGTGTACCGCATTTGAATATAGAGCGGATTTCACATGACTGCCGTGAGTAATTGGTAATTGCTTTGTAAATACTCCTATAGGTTTTGTTCAGAATCGGTGTAATCACTTTGCGATTGGTTTCACTACAGTCATATGAAATCCGCTCTATCCCTGTGATAATTTTGGGTATTCAGTAGCATACATTACTCAGGGTTCGTACGGCTTCTGGTAAAACCTGGATTTGTATTGTACTCCAGGAAAGTCCTTGAAACTCCTGGAATTTCGAACAAAGTCCGAGAAAACTCCTGGAAAAATGAAACGAATTTCATCATTCACAAAATCAAGAATGTAATCATTCCGATGATTGAAACGAACGTTATCGAAAATGGGCTGACAGGGGCTGAACATTATCCTGGAAAACTCCTGGAAAATTCCGAAACAGCTCTTTAACAAATGTCCTCTGATTTTCCGTGGTATGTCCTCTTATATACCACGGAATGACGTAATTAAGTGGTCACAATGTTGTGGACTCACGAGGCGCAGCCGAGTGAGTCCGCAGTACATTTTGACCACTTTATTACGTCATTCCGTGGTATATAAGAGGACATACCACGGAAAATCAGAGGACATTTGTTTTATACCACAACAAAAAGGCGAAAATAGAAAGGCAAAAGCAGCGCGCGCGCAGCCAAACGGTGTTGTTCGTTGGTTCTTTTTAGCGCGCACGCTTATGATGACGCGTTCCGTGGTATGTCCTCTTATGTACCCACGGCTGAGAGCCAATCAGAATTCGAGAAACGCGCGCGTTGTGGTATAATTAAAAATCCTGGATTTTTTTTCCAAATTCTGAGCCTACGAACCATTTACTATAATTATGGGAGTTCCTCTTGTGGGAGTTCACGTCTGTTGGTGATGGTCCCCATGGTGTTCACGATCTAAAATTGTATAAATAGACTCTTGGTCTCCTTCGTGACCTGCTGAAAAGTGCGGCTGAACCAATTCCTCATCATGTTGGAAATTAGGATTCATCTGCCCCATCTCGAGAGAACCATCCTCCTGGTTTCCTACTCTGGGATAATTCCTTCGACAAATCAACCGCAGTCGTGACATATACTGCTTCATGTGGCTGCGAAAATTATCACTGAAGCAGAAGCAGATGTAAGGGTTGATGGAGATTGTAGCAAAGGAAAGCGCGACAAGGTAATCATCTAGTATAGCTAAGTGGGAACTCCAATCCTCGACACTGAGCCAAGGCCAGGCAAACCGCTCTACCATGCGAGTTATGTGGAACGGCGACCAACAAACAAAGAATGATAGTACTATCACAACGGAAATCTTAAGCACGCTTGACACTTCATTCCGTCGTCGGAGCTCCGCTTCTGAGCTCCGCGCGCCGGGAACGCGTCGGGTTTTTAGCGCCTTAAAGATGGAAGCATAGAGAGATGTTATGATTATCAACGGCAGCAGAAACGCTACGAGGAAAAGCGCGACGGCGAATATTCCGTTGGCTTTTGCGTTCTCGTCAAAGTCAGGTGTCCATTTCAAAAAGCAGTACTGGAGATGGAACCTTTTTAACAAAGTAATCCCATAAAAGTATGGCGAGAAGGTAGCGAACGAGGCGATCCAAGTTACGGGTACTATGAACCGAAGCCGTAACGCTTTCGGGGACTGTCTTGTCGGGTGTACGATTGCGTAATACCTCTCAATTCCTATAACAACCATAGAAAGTATCGACACCATTAATGGGACATCGCGAAGCAACGGTATCAGCTTGCAAAATATGAGCCCGAGGGTCCCTGAGATGTGAAACGATTCGTCGCACGTTATTAGTATCTTTAGCCGTCGCGGTATCGCCGACACCGTAGTGACGATATCGCTTATGGCCATGTTGATGATCATGTAGTTAACCTTGGTTTGCATGGATTTGTGTTTCAAGACAATAGCGACGATTGAAGAGTTGCCGATTAAAGACAGTATCACAACAAGAAAGAAATACGTTATTTGGACCGCTCGGTGTACATTGTAGTGGCAGCGAGGTGGAAGCGTTTCGTGGGTCGAATTGAAGGTGGCTGATGTAAAATTCATGGGCATGTCTTACCGAATACGTGGCCTTAATAAGAGTTCTGCTGTCAAGGTTTTTGTAGCCCTTAGTACTGTCTTTCTGTCGATGCTTCTTTTTTCTACTTGGATGATGCCGTATATGGTTAGGAGTACAACGCTCGAGAACTAACCTCAAGTCTTGGAGCAAACGTGGATCATAAGCCAGTATACTTGATCGATGTCGGTGTCTTTTATTGTAGTGGTTACACTCCCTGACAGAATAATTTGGTTCCTGAAACATTTGTGTCTGGTTGCAGATCCTCCTTTTCTGCCTCCATAACTATCTTACTTGTTTTCTAATCGTCGCTTTATGCAATTTCATAGTATGTGAACTATCCTTTACCTACAGGCTGGGCACAACTTTTTTCCTCTGTCCGCCCAATATTTTCACTCAAAATGCCTTACACTTCAAAATACTGCCTGGTATACTAGCATGCCTGGTAATACACACGGAAAAGTGTGAATGGAGCCAAATTCTTAGCTCGAATGGGGTTTTTATTGTGGACTATTCAATTGTTAGCAATTTGGTTTGAGGTAATTCCTGCCTTTTGATGGGATAACTTGACTGACAAACTATTTGTTCATGTTTCGCCTGCGCACCTTGTTTCCTTTCCTGTCAAACGAAATAGAAGATAATGGATGCCTCTTAGGATTCTCGCGTACAAAAACCCTGGAAACCCTGCTGTCTAAGTAACCTTTTCATTGAGTTGAAATATGTTCTCACTTCACTACACTGCATGTGCCTTTTTGTTTTCATCGTTTTATTTCATCTAAAATTTGGGTTATGAAAATCAAATATTTCTTCAGTTTTGATAATTGAATGGCAAATATGTGTCTAAATAAACGAAAGACGTTTGTTCAGCTTTACAGAAGGTGTCTGCGGAAGTAGGCGGAGGCTATCATCATTTGGCATCTCAAGAGCTGATTGTCAATCGTAACTGTCACTGCGAGGAAAGGCAAATCTCGGGAAAGATCCGAAAGGGAAAAAACTCAAACGACTCGATCAAATAACAATTACTTTACAACGCCACAGTAAATGCAGAAAATCAGACCTTCCCATCATGCACTGCATTAAAGTAAAAAGTTGCATTTGATTTTCTGTGGCGTGGTATAAAATAGTTAACAATGCTTCGAGTGGCATACTGCAGAATATCTCACTGGTCTCATCTAAAGGCTCGTTTTTTTTCATTTTTTACCAGAAAATACAAGTGACGCGTGGGATATTCTGCAGTATGTTACTTGTTCAGAATTGGTGTATTAACCTTGCTTTTGTTTACCACTGTCATGTGAAATCGGCTCTAATATTGTTGTTATTATAAACGACTCCAAGGGCCATCTGAAGTGGTGACCTTGGCCTCTACTTTTTTCAATCTCTCAGTATTGTTATGTCTCCAGAACCAATAGTTTGATTCTGTTGATTCTCATCCGCTACGGTAGAGTTCGTTTGTATTTCCTACCTTCGCGTCTGATCAACGTCACGCTTATCATGACCTTAGCAAGGTTAGTCGGGTACCCTGTGGAGAGTAGCCTGATTCTCATCCGCTACGGTAGTGTACGTTAGTACGTCCTACCTCCGCGTCTGATCAAAGCCACGCTTATCATGGCCTAAACAAGGTTAGACGGTTACCCTGTGGAGAGTAGCCTGATTCTCATCCGCTACGGTAGAGTTCGTTTGTATTTCCTACCTTCGCGTCTGATCAACGTCACGCTTATCATGACCTTAGCAAGGTTAGTCGGGTACCCTGTGGAGAGTAGCCTGATTCTCATCCGCTACGGTAGAGTACGTTAGCACGTCCTACCTTCACGTCTGATCAACGCCACGCTTATCATGGCCTAAGTATGGTTAGTCGGGTACCCTGTGGAGAGTAGCCTGATTCTCATCCGCTACGGTAGAGTTCGTTGCCACTTCCTACCTCCACGTCTGTTCAAAGCCACGGGGTGAAAAGTTCTGGATGACAATCACGTGGAGAATATTGACCAATCACAACGAAGCTTTCATTTTCCTCCGACGATTATCGGCCAATCATAGTTAAGCTTATATCTCCCGTTTTTTTAGTGTTTTTCGAAAGAAATGTCCCGCCGAACTTTGGATATAATATCTTCATCTTCTCGTTTTTTTAAAGGGGCACTCGCACGCTTAATATTCGTCCAACGTGGACTTAAAATAGGTAAAATTGTATCCGTGAAAACACATGTACATTTGCCCGTAGTAATCAAAATAATCCTCCAGATTAATAGAAAAACCTTTCAATTGTTAGACAAATGCAATTCTAGGTTTGTTTTGACCTGTTATCAAGAGGATGGAATTGGATTGCGATTTGAGCTATTTTCCTGACAGAGAAGTGGCCAGCAAGCGTGCGAGAGCATCGACCTGACAGAACACTTGACCCCGTAACGTTGATCACACGCGAAGGAAGCAAGTGGCAACGAACTCGACCGTAGCAGTTGAAAATCAAGCTACAGAACCAATTAATAAAATTCAGCAACCATAAACCTTTTTCAGACTCGACTGCTATCTGAGTCGCGTGTGTTACGCGGTCAGGCTGAGATGGCTGTTAGCGAGATGGAAGCCGCCGCCACACACCAGTTGCAGGGACTAGCCAATCAGAGTCAAGCTGCCATCTCTACCATTCAAGTCAAGCTGGACAAAGCCAGCGGCAAGGTGGAGGAGTTCCAAGCCTTCGTCAAGGTAAGGATATTCCCTAAGATCAGCATACTAATTCTCCTCAGGGAAACCAATGTACTAATACGCTTTCTTTTATGTTCAATTATGAGAATTTTAAATTAGATCAAACCGTTCGGCCTGTAGCAAATATGTTTACTTGATGTTGCTTTGTGGCATTTTCTTCCAGACTCTTGCAGATGAATTAATCGCCGATATCGAGAAGACAGCCCGTGCCACAGCACGCATTGAAGACGAGAGAAAAGTCCAGGAGCACCGTAAACCAACATCTCAACACGCGCGAGATACGGCGTGTTCTATATTGAACCTAACCACAAGCGACCTGGAGGATCTGATGAGAGATGACGACGTCAAGGTAGCCCGGGTTATTCCATTTATCATTCACCCCTACGGAGGAGGTCATTTTGGCTTCTAACAACCTCAGAAATTTCACCTGGTACCCCCTCAGAAACACCTACTGAAGTGTGAATTTCAGTCGTGAACCCCCTCAAAAATACTCCCTCGAAATTAGTCAACCACCCCTTCGGAAAAAACTATTCCTTGGTTCCTGTGGGGTTTAGTAGATCCCCTTGGAAATAGGGTTAGATCTCCTCGGAAAATGCCGACCAATTTGATAATTTGCTCTAATTGAAGCGGAATTTCGATCTCAGGGCTGACACTGCGTCCATATGGTCGCCAATGGCGACTAGATTAAGGGTTTGACGAGCAAAAATTTCAACCTGTCGCCAAATGGCCACTTACCTTTCCTGTTTGTAGGTTTACAAAAAAATGTCCTTCTCAAGATTAGATGTCAACAGCATTAATTCATGAGAAAAGATGGGGATCAGATTTGTATTATGGCGACCAAACTTCACTATTTGGCGACTAGAATTTGTATTTAGGCGCCAATGACTCCTCTCGGAAAGAAGGGATGAGAGGGTGAGGTAGCGAGAACAACCATGAAGGAAGCCAGCACACTGACACTGTTCATGGACGTGTTGACACACAGATGGTGCCGAAAGGGTGAGGGACGAGAGAGTGAGGTAGCGAAAACAACCATAAAGGAAGCCAGGAAAGAGACCAAAAGAGGGGATCGAGGAGGCATTGCTTATTTTGTCACTGTTTATGGACGTGTTGACATCAAGATGGTGCTGGAAGGGTGCAGCTTTTTCACCATTTTACTTTGAAATTTCAGGACAGCGAGAATCGCGCACGGAAAAAGAAGGAAACTGACTGGAAAAACAGGCTGAATGTTTCACTAAAGAAAGAGGTAAGCTCAAAGTGTCCTGTCAGGCACACCTTCTATATTGTTTTTGCTCGATATTAGAGGTAGCCTGCGAAAGCTGTCACCACTTAACGCTCGTCGAAAGAGACTCCCGCACTTTCGACGAGCGCTAAGTGGTTTCGGCTTTCGCAGGCTATATTACAGGACGAATTACTTGTAGAAATCTCGAAATCAACATCTAAAAACAAAGTTTCAGATCTTCTAAATCAGCCGATGGAAATGGATGCTTTCACCGACTTGTATATGTTGCTATGATGTCAAAATGGCGGCTGACACAGACTGCCTAGACGAACTATCCTTCATTTTTTTTCCAAATAAAAGTTTTTATTAGTATATATTTTTTTGTCAGGTTCCATTTGCTGTCGCGCTGCTTGAGATCATTCTTGACATTGTCGAGGAGAGACTGTACTAGCTCACCGCCACAGCGATGCATCACGTGATCGAAACAGTTAACACCAATCCGTATGTTACCATAGTAACCTTATGAGACTATAAACGTCTCACTAATTGTATATAGCCACTGTAATATATTTTTAGATACTGAAATACGATTGTCATTATATTTCTTAAAATATTACCAACCGTATACTGATGTTTGGAGGTACAACCGTTCCATGGCAAAGTTTTGACAGACCACTTTCGATATATCATTGAATACGAGGGTCAGGGGAATAATAAAACAAAGAAATTATTCATTTCTCGATGGCGATGCGGTTTCTTTTGATGTATTCCCCTGAGCCATGGACTCTATCGAGATTGGTCTATTCCTCACAAAATCGTGATGGACAGGGGAAGAGATATTATTAAAGTAAGGAATCGTATTTCTATTTATAATGTTGAATGTACAGCATGCAAACTACGAACCAATATTATATAATCAAGTAATCAATAGTAATGACTAAATTCCCCCATCCCCCGCTCTTCCCCCTCTGGTAAACGACCCCAGTTTCCTGGTGCTGCTAAGGTGCCCCTCCTACCCCCTCTCTAGGATTCCCTCACGCGCACCCTTTCTTGAATCCCCCACCCCTCTCTGGAAATCCCCCCAACCACCCCTCTCTGCAATCCCCTACTTCTTCTCTGGAATTCACCCACCCCTCTCTGGAATACCCCTACCCTTAATTCTGGAATTCCCCACCACACACACACACACACCTCTCTCTGGAATACCCCCCCCCCCCCCCCCACACACACACACACCCTCTCTGGAATACTCCCACCCCTCTCTGAAATCCCCATCCCCATACACCCCTCTCTGGAATACCCCATTCCCCCCACCCCACACACACACACACATCCCTCTCTGGAATACCCCATTCCCCCCCCCCCCCACCCCACACACATACACATCCCTCTCTGGAATACCCCATTCCCCCCCCCCCCCCCACCCCACACACACATACACACCCCTCTCTGGAATACCCCCACCCTCTCTGAAATCCCCATCCACATACACCCCTCTCTGGAATACCCCATCCCCCCACCCCACACACACATACACACCCCTCTCTGGAATACCCCCACCCGTCTCTGAAATCCCCATCCACATACACCCCTCTCTGGAATACCCCATCCCCCCACCCCACACACACATACACACCCCTCTCTGGAATACTCACACCCCTCTCTGAAATCCCCATCCACATACACCCCTCTCTGGAATACCCCATCCCCCCCCCCCCACACACACACACACACACCCCTCTCTGGAATTCCAGTAAATGTATTCATGACCGCCATTGGATAACTGCTGGAATTCTACTTGTTCATACTACCAGTGATTCAAGTTCCTATTTCCCCTGTCTTGCAAGCTTATTCCCATTTTTTCCTTTTTCTGCCTATACTAAAATATAGAAACAAAGAGGCGAAATCTAGTTGATCATCCACCAAATTTTGGTTCATTTCTAGGCATTTTACCTCCTTGAAATTATTAGAAACTACGACAATGATCTCGTACTTCTGGGTATGGATATTTTCTAATAATTCTCTAAATAATAAGCAAACATCTTCAATGAACAGTCTCCCTTTGCGGCACTTTCTTTCGTGAATTTTTTTCGTGCAGAAATGTCTTTCGTGCAGAAATTTCCTTTCGTGCAGACATTTCTTTCTTGCATTTACTGACATAACTTTAGCAATTCTTTTGCCAGGTTTCACAGAAGGTTTATCCATTAAATAGACGGTTCAAGAGGTTAAAGTATAAATAATCCCTATTGCACACCTTATAATCCTTTAATCTGTTTACTCTGCAAAAGCATTAAGTATTAAATCAATATGTAATCATGACCTATTCCTCCGTCAATATCAAGTTTTAAAAACTCACTATATGTGATAATATTACAGTACATTGTATTTGCTGTGAAAGCAGAACTACCACCATGAAGAGGAAAGTCGATATCTATAAGAAATTGTTATTGAATTACCCGTTATCATACATACATCTTTATTTTAGCCCGTTGGCCATACCAACTGTCCCTTTTTACAAGACAGATATCGGTAGATATAGAATAAAACAACTGGAACAGCTTGTTTGCATATGATAAAAGAGATAGCAAAGTTACAAATATATAGAGATTTAGTAATTGGCCAGCAATTGATCAAGAAGTCCTGTCGCTCTTTACGAATCCTCGTGGACTGCCTGTGGTTTTTTTGAATTCTCGATCCAGGCCCTTTTGCCAAGGAAAAACAAAATGACGACTAAGAGAATTCTCGAACATCTGCAAATTTTGGGGTGTTTTCCTGCATGCTACATTCCCTAAGATATGAGGAAAAATACAGATGTTTTTAAAGGACGTTTTGCAACGTCGGCAGTTCGACAGTTTTGGGCGAAATTTTATTGATATGTGATACCATCTAGGGTGCTTACCGGTTGGTTTGATCAGCGACCAATGGTACAAAATATTCCGGTTGGGGCGAAATACCGAGTGGAATGGCGCTTACCATTCGTTTATTCGCATTTCGGTTCGGATCGGCTACCTTATTTGGTCATAAAACCAGGGAGTGCCAATGGTACAAACCATTCCGATAGGTGGCGAGACAACCTCTGAAGCTGAACCACTCGTACCAACCGGAATGACCGAAACATCGACTGTACCATTGGATTCCCAACCGAAATTACCGGTGTTTCGTGATCAATGGTAAGCACCCCTAGTTTTTGCTTCCCAAAACTGTGACCTAGACTTAAGAACGTTTCGTTTTGACAACAACCCTTTGCGCACCGTGAGCTGAGATCAGCTGGATTGGGTTTACTCCTTGTTGTGAGCCATAATTTGACATAAAGAATGATCATTGCGAACCATGAAGACAACATTAAGGGAGCTGTGTCACGAATTTAGCGCACATTTGGTGATGTAAAAAACATATAAATAACTGATGGATAGCCAAAATACTAGTCTAGGTTTGTTAAATAGCCCTTTAACTACACATCGATCATAATTGTAGGCTTCTTGGACCTATTACAAAGCGGATGGAAATGGATTGCAACAATGAGTTTTTGAAATCTTGTCCGGATGACAAGTTTTCAAAGTTTGAATTTACACCAAAATTTGCTTGTAAATAAGCATTCTTGCCGCTAAAAACTTGCCTACATTGCTTATTGGGTTAATATCAAGTGATATAAGTGATTTGGGGATGGTTACATACAAATTTAGAGATGGCTATTTACAAATTCATTAAAATAACCGTGACGCAGCCCCTTTAAGAGGAGGAGGTCAAAACAAATGGTATTTTTTAGGTGCCCGATTAAAGGGCAGTATTTATTGTAATTAACCCAAAAATCGTGACATGATCAAAATAATCGTTCAGGTTTGTTAAATAACCTTGTAACTGCTAGATAAGTAACAATTTGGAGTATTTTCGTGTGCTATAGAGCGGATGGAATTGGATTGCGAATAGGCATTTTTGACTTCTTACCAGGCTGAACAGTTTTCAAACTAGGAAATTTGATAACGAATGCTAAGAAATCTTACATAAGAATGCCAATGCACGTTTCAGTTTCTTTTTCTTTCTAGGAGACTAACTGTATGGTATAGGATTCGGAGTTGTTTGTATAGATCACTGGTCTTATTTTATATCATTTTGTTGAAAAAAAACCGTGACAAAGCTCCTTTAAGGGGGCAATGTCATGGTTGTTTCAACAAAATGTTATAAAATAAGACCAGCGATCTACATAAACAACTCCGAATCCTATTTAAACTGTTATTTAGTCTTAGAAAGAAAAAGGAACTGAAACGTGCATTACATAGTCATTCTTGCGTAAGATTTAATAGCTTTCGCTATCAAATTTCCTGTTTTTAAATCTTTTTGTATATAGATACATAAAAGAAATCAAATTTCCTGAGTTTGAAAACTATTCAGCCAGGTATGAAATCAAAAATGTCATTTCACAATCCAATTCCATCCGCTCGATAGCACACGAAAATACTCCAAATTTGTACTCATCTTGTAGCTGAAAGGTTATTTAACAAACCTAGGCGACTATTTTGTTCATTTCTTGTGAGTCTGATTGCATTTAAGCTACCTAAATTTAAAAAATCATGTAAAGTCGTGACAGTGCCCCATTAATTGGAACAGGTGTACACCATTTTGCACACGTTCTAACGCTCACCGGAGCCGATTACTAAATGAATGCCATCACTCAACTAATAGAGGCGAATTGAGCCTTAGGAAGCAACTTTAAATATTGAAAATAAAACTTTAGACTCGCTATTATTCTCTAAGTCTTGAATAATTTCTGTAGGCTAGATTTGGTCCATTAGCTCTTGGTGACGTTTTTGAAAAAGCGTATAAAAATCCATTATACAAAAATAATTCACGCAATGCAAACGCTCTCGTTAACGGGGGAGACAACGCCTATGGCACGAAACGTCGTGCCAGAATCGCGCCGTTCCAATCCAGAACAATAGAAAGTTCTCTATTTTAAAGTCTAATGAAGCGGCATCATTTGAAAAAGTTCGACAGACGAAGTTGGACATTTGCGCCGCGCCTAGTAAGTTTTTTACTATTTTCATTGACCTATAAAGCTTAGAACTCAACCAGAACTGAAATTCATGTGCATTTTCCGCTGTGTTTTTCACGGTCAAGAAGTTGGAAACAAGGAAGACAAGACACCACAGGAAACCCACTCGGTCTCTAGAAAGACGACAATGTTATAATAATAATAATAATGGTTCCAATAGACCAAATCGGCTAACAGTGTTTACACCTTGTTGCCTCCCAATTCAGATCATGTGATGGTTACTTTTGGAAGTTACAATTGTCAATTTTTTCTCACGTTGCCAACTGCACGAGTGTATGTGCAGACCTAACAAAAGTTTCCACAAAAGTATTTGAAGCAATGCATCGTTTCGATCTCATTTTTTATGTCTTCAGCTCACTGACTGACATATTTTTTTTATAAGAATGAGTGTCTTTCAATGAAATACACTTGATAGACATTGAAAACATTTACTCATTTAACAAATGTTGTAAAAAATACTGTAATTTTAGAATTCACTGAATCGAATAAATTGTACGTACCCTGTTGAAATGCATGCTCTTATTTTGGAAGTATTCAAAAATGGAATAATATCCATTTGATAATTATGGAGAAATGCTGTCTAAGGAAAACGCACCTCTGTATGATATGTGATGTGTCATTTTCTGTGTCAAATGGGGCCATGTTTCACAAGAAAGATCAGCAAAAAACAATTCATGTGAAAAGCTGAATTTCCCATGGCGCAATATCGATCACAATTCCGAGCACTTCACATTCATCGTTCATGGGAAGCTCGAATTTTCACATTCGAGTAGATTTACAGAAATTCTCTTTTTTGTTGCTGTTTTTTTTTTCATGTGAGGTATCATTGCTACTAATTAAGATGAAAGCCTCGAGTAAATTTGACAAAAAGTGGAAACATTTTAGATAGCATAACCTGAAAGTAATCGCCTTCTTTTTGGCACTGTTGTTGTTTTTTTTCATGCGGTATTACTACTAGATTAAGATGAAAGCCTCGAGCAAATTTGACAAAAAGTGGCAAAATGTTTTAGATAGCACTGATAACTTGAACGCAATCGCTTTTTTTTTGCACACAAAGCAAACATTTCAGTTATTATCTTTAGTAACCAGGAGAGATAATTTTCAAAGCTAGCAGAACTTTGTGAACTTGAGAGGAAGAGATTCTGTTGTTATGTTGTTACGTTCTTACGAGTTTAAAATGAAGTTCGGAATTTGTTTCCCATGTCTGCCGGTATTGTCAAGGACTTTATTTGAGAGGACGTCAAAAACATGGCTCTTTCTCGGTGTTGCAAGGCACCAGAGGCATAAAGACAATAGAAGACAAAAGACCGTAGAACGAAACAATAGATGGAATACAATAGCTCCAATCCAAAATACAATACATCTTGCAACACCAAGAAAGACGTCAAAAACATTAGCTGTATTCACACTAGAGACGGAAAACTCGTCTGAGACGAGTTTCTCGCCTTGAATATGGTTCCCTATTCTTCTGTGATCACGCGAAAACGATTTTTTTGAAGAAGAAAGTTTAGACAGATAACAAGCAAGTGTTTCTGAGTAGAATTGACATAAGACAGGAACTTTTTCTGACGAGAAATTCGTCTCAGACGAGTTTTCCGTCTCTAGTGTGAATACAGCTCATTGACACAGAAGTAATAGAGGATTAAATGTAAAAAAAAACACGAAAATATGAATTTGTAGATTACAACTCTATTATGTATCAGTCAATTCCAGCGGTGACCATGCCCCCCCCCCCCCCCCCCCCCCCCCCCCCGGGCTTTTGGTCATTTCTAAAAATAAAACTGAAAATTCCCCGCCCCCGGGCTAGCAAAAATGCAGAATACCCCACGGCGGGGAACACAAAAAGCGGAAAAATGCCCCACCCCGGGACGAGAACAAGGCGGTAACTCTGCGTGACAAAGCTTCACAAAAAAAACTTCAACTCCATTTATACTGTCCGAGCATTTACAATTCGTTTGTAAATGTACTTTAGTTTTCTCGTCTATGAACGAGTTCTCATTTCACTGAAAGTGAGACAAAATATAAATAAAGAAGTGACATTCCTAGGCCATTCGCGGTTGTAGCCATTTAGCTGCATCTCTCAATGCGAAATTTACCTTTATTCTATTTGCAGAGCAACTATTTCGCAGTTATGTTACTTGACTTTTTGCGAAATTGGAACTCTGTTTATAGTGTCAATTCATTTTTATGTTTTTCCACTGAGACGAAATTGCGATATCTGTTTCTTCTCTATAGAAGACGTTAACTGTGAAATGTGCAAATGTGTCAGTCTCCAAACGTGGTGTATACGGGGCATGCTCTGCATTAGATTTTATGTGGCGTTATTTTCTGTAACTGGGTTGTAGTTCGCAAAACCCGACGCGCTTGAGATGAGAAAACCAAAATTCCCCACCCCCCTACCCCGGGGAAAAACAATTCCCGACCCCGGGGCCAGCAAAATTTTCAAAATTCCCCACCCCAGGGAAGGTACTGGTGTGCAAATGCCCCACGGTGTCCGGGGGGGAATGGTCACCGCTGGAATTGACTGATACATTACCGCTAACACGTTTACAGGGCAGAGCAAGAATTCATTGTACTCAGGTATTCCGCATAAGCCAAATACGAAATTTAAAATTTTTGATGAAATTTGGTGGATATGATCTTTCGATAAGGCTTAATTAAGGCCGAATGACAATAGAAACAACATCTGCACTCTCAGCTTATCATGGTTTCTATGAAAAACAGCAACCATGTCTTCGATAATTACTCAGTCACTATATATCTGGTATGCTTGTTGGTAGACCTCTGAGCCGTACCAATGATGCAAAAAATACGTAACATATCTCAGATTCTAATATGTGAAACGTTTATTCAGATAAAATGAAATGAAATGAATTGTGAATATACATTCTTACACTGTGTAGCAATCTAGGCACATTGTGCTTATACCATCACTCTAAAACGAACTCTCTCTCTGACTACACCCTTAAGCATAGAGAAATTCTAATATAAAAATGTTTACGTTTTTTTTAAACCTGGAGTTAAAATCTTTATTGTAATGTCGTGCTTTTAAAGCGGGAGACGCGGGGAGTTTCAGTAATTATCACTATTAAATCTGATAAGAAGGGTAAACTGTTTATAGGAGCTTCATATATAGCGATTATCTATAATGCATCTACCAATGAACGAGGTAGAAGTTGTAAACAACTCTTTTAGAAGTTTTACTCTGAATGAGTCTTGATGGACTTGTCGTGATACCATCGCTGTGTACAACTGTATAGCACTTGCCGGAACAGCTGGCAACAAGATCACACGATAAATTCTACTCTACTTAGATGAGTCGGCGATAACTTGTACTTCAAATCGCTCCCAGATAAATGAAACACTGGGCAGACGGTTAACATCAATAATGATCGCTTTTAATAACCCTAATAAAGAAAACCGATGTGAGACGTTTCAGTTCTGGAGGGAAATATAATTGGCTTAGCTATTTTAATGGGTGTCCTCGTATACAAGTTCATGCCCTCGTCAAAAATATTAGTACTATTATCATCACAATATTAATCATCAAGTTAGTAGTTGTTTGGATTACCAAGGACACTTAACAGCTAGACACTTCAGAACACCATTTGAACTCATTGTCACCTGTGATCTCGAATCTGAAAAGAGAGATTCTCGTTTCAACTCTGGAGGGGCGCGAAACTCCGTGATGTTTTCCTGTTAGCTCTTCCCTCCCAATTCTCCTCCCAATAATTACACGTTCTTTTCAAAACACCTGCCGCCACTATCCACTTTTTATTTTCCAAACTAAACCCATTTCAGAATTTTAGACAGTTTTGTTTCCCTCTGGTGTTGTTTTGAATAACTCTTGAGTGCGTTGAAAGGTTTTCACCCAGGAACAATAGCGAACTTCTGAAATGGATTTTTTTCTTTTGAAACGAGTTTTTTAGATATTTTTTGTTTCAAAGGAATGAATCGCCTAATCAACCCCCAAGCAATCTATAATTGAGGGGGCTGAAAATTGGCTGATTTTCGTGCTGAGCTGGAGATAAACAAGATCGAGCTTGCTGCGAGGAGCTAACAGTTGCTATAATATCCAACACGAGTGTGATAATGAACTGATTGCGCAATAGCTCAGCAGTTGTATGACCTTACTTTCACCAGGAGTTGACTTATCCAATGCTTGTTATAATAACACAGGACAAGAAGCCGAAATGTTCCCATTTTATATCGACTTTATCGTACCGTACCCTACGGTGCAAAACTAAATTGTAAAATGAATATTCATAAGATTCTCCCTTGGAGTTTGAAAACTAGCTCTCAGATCATTGCAAGATCGATTTGCTATCGTTCTCTTGCGTATCTGAAGTATTGTCAATGAATTTTAGATTCAGAAGATAAATTTAAGTTATTTTCTTAAAAAAGAAACTGTCCAGTTTCTGACTACCTTTCGATAAAAAATGTGATTTATAAATCCTCTATAAAGTACCCTTATTAAAACAATGAAAGTGCAAACTTTGATTGCTTTAGGAGTTGGACTTTATATTACAGATATAAACATGTAAGTAAAAAATAAACGAGGATATCGAACGAGAACAATCTCTATACATCCTGCAAGTATTACCCTAATAAACTAACTACCATCCTCATTAAAACTTGAATACCATTAGTCTAACACTTAGGCTTCCAAAGAGCGTTTTTCAAGGGCTGTTTCAGATCAAAATTCAGTTCAAGCAGATGTTGAACTATATAAATAAAAAACCGCCAAAAGTTTATTCAAATAGTTTTCCAATTGGAATTACAATACTACTCAATGAGTGGCGCGAGTCTTCAGCACTTGACCCTTCTTGCTGATATTTGTAAACTTGAATGAGGATATCAACTGAGTTAATGAGAAGACATCGGAGGGAGGTGACCGGATTTGTGAGGGTGCTAGATGTTTTCCCGTGGTTTAATGCTTCCCGTTTTCTTTTATAACAAATCTGATATCCCCTGTTGATCTGGTTTGATTAGTAAACACGAATTAAAAGGGGAAGAATAATGAAAATTGAGCATGGGATTAGAGGTTGTCACTGGTTATTTGGATATCCAGCAGGTGGTTGGTTGAAATAGCGAAGTAGAAACTGAAAGAAAAAGAAGAAAAATTACTTCAGTGCGAGCCTGCTGAAAAAACATTTGCTACGATTTCAATAACCGCCCTTAATAAGACCCAAAGTAAAACGTTGGCTAAATTCGTCTGTTTAGCATCTTTCTGTTGTCCGCTACGATGTCAACAAGAAATGGGAACGCTGTAGCAGCATCGTCACAGAAAAAAACTAAGTAATTGTCTAGTTAGCTAAGGGACAGCTTAGAAATAGGCGATCAAAAGGTTTGAGCTTTTCTGTTTCAGAACTGATAAGGCGGAAGAGTGCTCACATATTGTGAATCCCTGGGAACTCTTCAAAATGTCACATAACTCGTGAATAGTATCTTTAAAGACCAAGGTCTGACTTCAACTTGAAGACCCAGTGTTTTGTCGGAGAATGCTGCTCTTGTGTTAAACATTAACCGTCATACAGCTCATTTAATAATGCTTCTTTTTTTTCTCGAAAACGAAGCCTCGAGGTGTGGAATCCGACATTTTAGCATGACAATTGTAGGTGGTAGCATTATTTCTAAAACCCAGCAGGGCACGCCACTTGAAATCTTCAAGAAGGGCAATTGTGATTTAAAGCAGTGTCACGCATTGAATTGCTCGGGCACCTAGCCGCTGCAGAGTTAAACATACTGCTCAAATCAAACTACCGCTCAATGTCAAATGCAGCCCGCGTTCGAATTGTGAATCTACACTGGGTAAAAGAGTCCGCGAGAGAACATATTTCAGATCGTAGCGCGAGGCATTGTGTTGTCCCAGTCATAATACAGCCCTTGATCAGTCTCATATTGGCTGTTTTGTCTGAGTCATCAGATGATAGAGTCGGAGCTGGAATACCACTCAAGCCGCACACTGCACACTATTACATTCTACATCTGACCATAATGTATTTGGTTGCACTTAGTGAGTCACCGCATAGTTTGCTTATTATGTGTTCAAATCTTGATAGCTTGCCCGCTACGATTCCGCAAGCAGTTAATGCTTTCACTTCCAACGAAAGAATTTTACTCGATCAAAAACATATTGAGATAGAAATCTTTTGTATTGGTTTCGCGAAAGGCGAAGGGACGAGTATTTTGTTTTAGAGAGGAAGTGATCCTCCGGGCAATATATTATCAACTCCGTCCGACCTTCGTTTTTTCAAATGCTTTCTTCGCCATGCTGTGTTTGGAGCTTGATGAAGCCCACTAATAAGGTTAAGTTTTACTTGAAGAAGCCGTAAAATGGCCTCCCCCGCATCTTGTTTGTGAAGCCAATAATGAAGGTGGGAAGAGCAGACAGCTTTTGAAATAGCTCTCCCAAAATCTGATTACCATAAATTACTATTCGGGTTAACTGCGCGCTAAACGGTAAACGTTTTTCGATTACAGAGTTCAATTAACAGGTTACAATGTACAACAGATTGTACCATAGAATAGCGGAGTTTAACATGGAGATTAAAGCACGAGTATTACTCTCTTGCGTGATTATGGACCGCTTGCCACCTTGTTTTAACATTATAAAGTATGTATATACAAGATGAACAATAGCTGGAATCCTTCGTAACCAGACATCTATCACTCTATGAAAATTGCTCTCAGCCTCATATGCATATTTCAGAGACATTGTTGAATTAGCCCGAGCACGCGAGAGAACCCACATAACACGCAATATAAAGAACAGAGCTCTGCGAGAACTTTCCTTGGCTTTATTTCATTGTAGGAAAACAGGATCTTGAGTTTGGTCGTGTACATGAAGATAATTTTAATGTGACTGAACTTTAAATAGAAGTTCAAACGAAGAGTAGCTTGATGTCAATAGGTCGAATATAGCCCACGTTACAAAATAATGTAAAGTGTTTCCACAGTCTGCGTCTGACAATGAAAAATCACACTTGATGTATCTGCATAACCTTCGCATCCGACTAGCATCATTTGTGGCGGTTTAGGCACACAAAATGGTGCTGTAAAATTAATAAAATTCTAAATAAACATAACCTTAGAATTTGTGTATGCTCTAATGTGATTCGTGGCTGTCTAGTTTCCTGACTGACAAGTTATGTGTGCCCCAACTCTCAAGTAAACATTCAGAACTATGCTGAGTGAAACCAGTGTCTCGGCGGTTTAATCAAGAGTCTGCCATGTTTACATGGTGTCTAGGAAAATAATACTTTGTGGAATACTTCAAGTCGTTGGTGAAATTCCCGAAATACGCACGACACTTAGCATGGTAAAGAGGAAGGGTCTTCGGCGCGAACGCGCGCTAAATCAGGAATGTTTTTGCAAACATCATGAAACGATCTAGGAAGACAGGCGACCCCAATTTCAAGAGGAGACGACGCTATTGTTTGTTCCATTACTAGGGCTAGTGACCCAGCTTTTCAAGCAATTTCGTTTAACAAGTTTTCAGACCATAAAGGTCAGCCTCTGACAGATTAATCTTGAGTCTTTTCAATAAAGGAATTATAAGAAAGATCTTAACATTTTCGCGGAGAATGTAAACCAGGTAGTTTTAGGATCCTAAAATAGAAATGATAGCGTGATTATGCGAAGGAGGGAAGGGGTGGGAGTGGGAAATGGAACAATTCAAGGTTTTGTCGGAGGAAAGTTTCCAACGCACAACAAATCGGGTAAAAGGGTCATTTGTGTTGAGTTAAGACACGGCGGGTTGTCTTAAACACAAGAATATCGCTTGACATCAGTGAAAAGGTCCCGAATTAAATCATTTTAAAGCATCAGTAGATTACAGAAACGAATAAATAGTTATTGAAGGAGTTTAACTAGATTCAAGAGCATCGTGACGTGGAAAAGAGGTAGTCTTCAAGTCTTCACTGAAACAGGAGGGTAACTTTACAACATGCCACGGCGTGCTCTGCAAATGCCAAGATATAAAATATTTACGAAATTTAGTAAGGGGTTTGTGAGTTACTCGAGTCCTAATCCTAAGACATTTGGTTAGTTGATTAGCTAAGGTAACTATCAACAGCCTCCTCGGATTACTACGCGATGCAGCAAGTCACAGCGCGTCCAAGAAATCAAACCATCTCGAATTTCGCCTTCTCCGCGTAAAACTCAAAATTCTAGTTTCCAAAGAGATCCATCAAATTTATATAATCCCTCAACACCTGCGCTGAGGGAAAAACAATTTCCCAGCCCCCAATTATAACTAGTTTTCAAACACTACAATTTAGTCTTGTTTAATGCAGATCATTCCCTTTTCAAATGGTTTGTGCCTCTAGGCTTGGGCGACTTGGCGGGATTCTATTAAAACCACTCGAAATAAATTCATCCTAGTGCGCGTTTATCTAACTAAAAGGTTAGCGCAAGACGACAAGTGGACCAGTTTACATTTTGTAGCAATCCATGAAAGATTAACAACTGTAGAACGTTATTTCCGTCAATTGAACTTCTATTTAACAATACACAGGGATGTAGGAATACTTTTTACGGAGGTCAGAAGAATGACGGAGTTAGTTGTATAGAAAAGCGTAGACTCAAAGGGCCAGCTGAAACAACTGTGTTTGAATTCATTGATAGTAATTTAGGCTTGTAGGAACCGTCTGACCTTGTGGCTCTGTATCTTGGCTCGTGTCAGCACGATGTTACCGCTATAACTCCTCACTGCGGAGTAATGAGTAGCAAACATTTACAAGACAGAGGAGAAACCACCAAGAAAAGCATTTTCTTGTAAATAAAAAACTCTTTTAATTGGTCAAACATGCGAAATTACTGCGATGTCTTGGACATCATTTAAACACAACGATAACAAAGACTTTTTTTTCGTAGAAGAAAACGCATTTCTCTGAGACTTTATATCTAAAATCTGTAGTCAATTGTTCAAAACTCAGCTACATTTGAACACTGTACAACTATGGGAAAGATCTACTAAAATGTACCTATCTAACTCTATCTTACAGCCGAACTTTGTAGCAAAGTCCCTAGTCACCTTTTCTGAAACAATAATATTTTAAACTTTGCAATGACATGAAGATATTTCAATTTTTATACAATTATACTAAACACTCGATATAAAACGAATATACCAAGTTCTTTTGCAAAAACCTTAAAACCTAACTTGTAAATATATAAAATGTAAGATTTTTTTGACAAATAGTCTCTGGCTTCTAGCTAGCATAGTTTTACAAAGATACCATGTTTATAGGCCATTGGCCGGGTGTAAAAACTCCCCATTTTCAAGACAGGGACGGTATACTACAGAGATCTAAACTTAGGTTGCCTTTTGAAGGCAAATTCAGAATGTTCACACACTCTCACACTTAAGCAATACCTTACATATGACTAACTGCGAGCCATGTTGTGTTCATGAACACGGGAGGTACGGCCACGAAGTCGGAGTACCCGATAATAGCATGTCCCTTAGCAGAGTCTCTATCGGGGTTTTTCCAACAAGCCGTACGAAGAAGAGCTGCTCCACCACTGAAGGGCTTATACTTCTAAGCGTAGGCAATCTAAGAAGGAGCTTGCCGAACCTGGTCGGTTGATTCGGGTATTGGTTGCGCGAATACTCTTCAAGCGCGCACTGCGTTTTCTCTTGAAGGCTTTCGATATACTGTGGGTCCGTCAAGCCGGAAGCGTCTGCGACGGAGAATTACAATACCAATTGGTTACGAGGTTACTACGAGAAATTAAACGAAAAGGGCAGAGGGGAAAGCTTTATCAAACAACTGTTCTACGCATTGTAAATAAAATCTCGGCGGAGTCAACATGGTTGTGATTTCTGTAGCAAAAGTCCTTGATTATTTTAACCACTTTAACAGCAGCAATTACCTAAATCATACACTACTGAAGAATAAAACCATAACACTATACGTTACAATCAGTTCTAGAACAGATTGATCGATCGTTTGGTGCTGCCACAGTCGGACCATCAAATATTAAAATGTTTCTCCTAGCAAGTGTGCAATAGTGAGCATGTTTTCTTACCTGAAGTAAACAACACGATGGCTTTCAGGCACGCAAACTCTGCTGCGTCCACGTGTAAGTTCCTCAGTTTCTCGATCTGCTCCTGGAAGATTCGTATGTTATCCATGAAGGAGACCATCCGATCGGGGGACATGTGATTGGTATGGATCCCGGCAGTCGCCAGTAAGGGTGCTACTTGTAAAGGCATAGGACACTGTGCGGCGTTTAACACAAACAGCTCGCTCCACACCAAACGAAGAAGCGCGACTTGATCTGTAACAGCTAGGTCAGGAAAGAAGGGGATATTGCGAGCCCATTCCACAGCGCTAAACAGCAGTCTGGCCGCGAGCTCGCAGATATTTTCAATTCCCATAATCCCACATGGCATGTTGAGGCCTTGTTGAAATCGCGTCGTCGGGTAGGGTTCTGCGCGCAAGAGGAGCGCGATGAAGCCCGATAAATACGAATGACCATTGCTGCTTCCATCCCCGTTAACTCCTGGATGTGTTGCATTTTGTGCTGGAGTCTGAGCTGGGGGGACGCGACCTCTCTGGACTGCTGTAAAGCCAAAAGGTGAAAAGGTTCATTCAACAAACAATCAAGCTTCAGATGGGTAAGATATTCCCTCCACTCACTAGCAACCGACCAAGAAATTCTCTTACCTTCCCTCCTCATGCCGACCTTGAGGCATTTCTTCAGCCTACAGTACTGGCATTGGTTCCTGTGGTGTTGATCTATAGGGCAGTTTCGCGAGGCACGGCAAGTATAGGTGAGATTCCTTCGGACGCTTCGCTTGAAAAACGACTTGCATCCTTCACATGTGAACACTCCGTAGTGTTTTCCCGAGGACTTGTCCCCACAGACGGCGCACTCGACCTGGCCGTTTTTCTCCGAGGCGTCCTCGCTCTCGGTGCTTTCTCGTGTCCATGTTGTCGCGGGCACCACTGCCATAATATAACACTCTGCTCCGGCAACTGCGGGTGAAACATCGGAGAGAAAATCAAATAAGCGCGATCCCGTGCGAGTTGCACTTACTCTCTCAGCTCACTGCCACATCATTGCGTGGCCTGCAGATAAATTAGGCATATCAACGTCTGTTTAAGAATCTAGAGGTAATGACGTTTACCGGGCGCGCTATAAATACTCCGGACTTACTGGAAGCGCAGTAGTTGTGCGACTTGCTCCGAAGTGAACCCCAGCTCGCTAAGTCAGCTCCGTAGATAACTACGCCAAGGAGACGGAGCACGCGCGAGGCTACGAAACAGTGCTTTGCTATGCAAAACTAGAGCGTGTCATGTCTGAAACAACTGAACTTTGACATGAGCTGTTGAAACTGTCGGGTTACTATAGCAACGCCCTCCATATAAGGCAATAACTGTCATATAAGGTTCAAGGATAATATTACTTGAGCATAATTATAGTAGCTTGGAGGGCCTTAGGGCATCGAGGTTTTCCACACGGTTGCTTTTCTCTGTCACGAACCAATGGCAAGAGCTTTAGTCTTGCTTCGTTACCATCTTCCTATTTGCACATTTCTCAGCCAAACAGTAGTCTCGCTGTAGGAGCCTTATACTCCTTGATCCAGAACGCCAAGATAAAAGAATATCTTATAATTCGAGTTGTGTGAATAAAAGTTTGTTTGGAGTTTCTAGCGCCTAAACGGGACAATCTTGTTCCTAAAGAGTTCTCGAATTTATCGGCAAAGTTGTGAAACGATCGCGTGTTCTTAAGTACGTTTGACTTTGAGTAAACAGCGGTTTAACACCTCGAGAAGGAGGTGAGAAAACTGCCTCACGCTATACTGGGCCGAACACGAGACTCAATCTGCATTGTTGCGGCAAAATTCAGTTTCACTCGGCCCCCGCTGGCCAGACTTCACATAGGATTTCGGTTTCTGACGAGTCGGTATAATAGTGCAGTGCTAATGATCTACTAGTTACGAATAAGCAAAGGTCTTTGAATATTTAAATACACCTTTCGGGATGTAACTCTCTTTGCGCGGAGCCCAACTGATAACCCAAGTATCTCCAAATGGAGATTCTTTCCTCGATACGTTATCGGGTTAATTCTCGCTCACTCCATATGAGTTGCGCCTTACCAGCCACACTCTACAAGGTTAACAGCACCTTGCTGTTTGCTACAATGAAGACGAGCTTACACAAAATGTGCTTACTTGATTATAGGTCAAAGGCTTTTCTCGTACTGCCGGGAGGTTACCAGCGAAGGCGGCGCGAACAGTTAACTATGGACATAGCACAGGAAACGATACCAACTTCACCCCGTTCTCTTCAAAAAGAATCTACAATTGCAGCCAGACTCGATCTCAACCGATATGCACCGGGTCGTGATTTACATAATTAGCTCAGGCAAACTGCCAAGATATGCATAGGTGACAATCAAGGAGAGTACAGTCCGCTTTGAAATTCGCGTGCGTCTGACCGAGAGCCCAGTTACGGCTTGTCACGCAATACTTAATTAGCATAAAACCCGCATAAATGTGCTTACTCAGGCAACTAATGATGGCAAATATTCAAATGGTGTTTCTAAAGACACGAGAAAAAGTCGGGAGTAATTTAGTTCTGGCATTTTCTCGTTGGGATGAGTATGGAAGAATGTATTGTGATCTCCGCGACTGCCAGACAGGCTGTCCACGAGTAGTGCATTCTCAAAATAACTGACATTTTCAGGAGATAAAATTTCCTCATTATCAACCTACTCCCGAACAAATGACAATAGCACTGGCCAGAGATGTTGAATTATAAGCTCTGACAAGATACAGACCATAGGCCGCCTTCCAATTTTCTTTGAAACTCGATGCATTTCCGAAAGTACCGAAGAGTGATACAAACCATTGAAGAATGCCTTCAAGAAAAATTACAACTTAGCAAAACAACCCATTCTTTTGGGGAGCCTCGGGCAGCACCACCCTTAACTAATTTCCTGTTAAAAGGGATAACCTCTATCGTATATTTCTCGCTTACTGGGCGCTTAGCGCTAATAATTTTCAATGGGAAGGTCAATAAAAGTTGGTCCCGTGTTCTTAGCTTTTGACCACATACATAAAGGCTTCATGTACGGCTTAATATAACTCATGCAGCAGACTTTATCATCAAAATTTCACGGACATTTCCGGTGTTTGACAGCAGCGATCACGCGAGTAAAAGAAACAATAAATAGCGCGCAAAAAGGCACTGAAAAACCGGCTAATCTGTTTTCTGAATCTGTTGCTAAGCGATCCCTGATGGGGCAAAAGACATTTCAAAGGAAACGTCTCCCAGACAGTTTGACGATTGTTATAAACCCGAAGAAGGATGACTCACGCATTTTTCTCGAGATAGAATAATATTTTTCTTCGAATATAGAAATCCTGCCCACAGATTACAGCTTATCTAGCAACGTGAGCTCCTGAAATTCCATTCTCTGTCGCAAAAGAGACCTTGCAAAATGAACATTTGGTCTTAATAATACAAGATTCCACGGCAGAAAATTTTTGAAAAATCATTATCTGCATTTCAAAGATCCTAAGAGCGTCCTTGACTCGTATTGATTGCCAAAGTGAGTTCAAAATCTCTTTAGATTTTCAAGCGCTTGGGGTCGTGTGGTATTTGTTTAAGGCTGAGAAAAGTGGATGATTACCGATTGAATTTACTCCTTGTGTCAATGGAAATGTCTTTTGGATAAATGTCCTTGAGGCAGGATATTAATTACAAGACAAGACACGCCAGCTGACCCGCGATATGAATCCAAGGTTAACGTAGAAAGCTCGTCGTCCTAATAAAAGAAAACCCCTACATACAGACTGTACAGAAGTGAATCAGAGAGACGATACAGATAAGCAAGTTAAAACAATACCACGAAGGGGAAACCGAATATGAACTATCGAGGATTTCGACCGATAGTTTTATCCCGGAGAGGAGTTTAAAATTATTTTAGTTAAAGTTATCACACTTTGCTTTCTCGCAGCTGATTGTGATAATATCTCAATAGTTCTGCAGTTTTGAACATGGATCAGTTCTGCCAATATGACGCTAGAGCAATCCTCAGATTGCCTCGCCCAACTCTCAACTTTTCCTTTTATTCCTAGACAATCCTATGCCAACTCTTTATTATTACATTATAGGCAATCAAATTGATATTTACAGAAATTTCAAAGGAGCAATATACACAAAGTAGTGTAGAGTCAAAGAACCTGGTTCTTTGGAAATTTTCCAATAAACTGCATCAATCAACCGATCAAAATGGATGATTTCCGCTCTACTTCCACCGAACGTAACGGTCGATTTAGCCAAGTCCCTTGCATAAGGGTTCACCTCTGCAAGGTCGAGCGTTTTCAAGGCCTTACTACTAGAGAGTACGCTTTCCTTTATCACCACCCTCTAATGCTCACTCAGCCAGAGATCAGGAAGTTCGTCTAAACATCCGTCGTGGTTGCTAAATATATCCCAATTAGAGAGGTTAACCTAACAATTAACCCGTCTGACCAGCAGGTCATCTAACTGTTATGCATGACCTCCGGATAAAGCGACGGAAATCTAACGAGCGAGTGACCATTAGGTTAACCCCTGGGAGAGATTATCGCCGATTACAGATGAAAGGATTGCATCATGTCTGAAGAGGAGGAATCCGATGTACATACGGTACGTGCACGCGGTCGTCGCGAAGGCACGCCCTTGTTTTTGCTTACTCTTTTCTATGGCGGGTGAGCTGAGCGAGTGACCCCGTGGACAGAGCGGAAAAGAGTTCTCTGAGTTTCTAACTTCGCAGCTTAAAGACCCCGTGTCAGCCACTCCTTTGTCATTATTTTCGTTCGATATTAGAAGACGAATTACGTGTAGAAATCTCTAAATCAACATCCAAAAACAAAATTTCAAATTCAATCGAGAACATTGCTCTCTATTCTCTAAATCAGCCGATGGAAATGGATGCTTTCTCCGTACTTGGTATGTTGCTATGCTGTCAAAATGGCGCCCTGACACAGGCTCTTTAAGGGATATAGAATGGTTAAGTCCATTCTAGGAAAAAAATTTCGAACACGCGAACACTTTGTGTTAGCCTGAATCCGAACGTGACGGTTTTTTTTGTACAGCGAATCTGGGCCGAAACGTACCCTCTCGCAACGGAACGCGCGAGTATTCATACTTCAGAGCCACGTATACATTTTCTATCTCTGGTGATTTCGAGCGACGAAAATTAGAACATCGTAGTTGGACGAATAGGCGTGGGCGGTCGCAGAGTCCTTTGCGGACTCTTAGCCAATCAGAGCAACCGAAAAACAATGGATCAATTTGAAAACAAAAGAAAACGGGGCGCAAAGGCTCCCGGTTGGTGATGGGCCTTTAACATGCAGTGCAAACGAAAGCAACATGATGGCTACTTATTTAGGGCATTTTCACTTTTCCAATATGAATAACTAAAAAAAAGAAAGAAAGAACCAGTTGAAATATTATAATAAAAAAATGTAAATATAACAAATAATATGGGAAAAAATGTATCAGCAAAAAGATGGAGCAAATAAATATACTACTAGTTTTGTGTCCGTGGGTGTTCATCTTCTAAGTTTGCACCAACTAGTTAATTTGGTTCGGTTAAAAATGTATATCAAGAGACAATAAACTATTTATCTGTCAATTTTACTCAATCAAAGGGGGGGTCGAGAAGCTCAGTCCAATAGGCGGTGGGGGGGGGGGGGGGGGGGTCGAGAAGCTATCATCGCGCGCCTTCTCTCCCCAGTGACAACAGGTTTGTCGCGCAACACGCGTGGCCGGTCAGTCAGTCACGCAGCACGCGTGAAATATATCTCACCCTGTTTCCCGCCGAAACATCGAGAGAACTTATCGCCGGGATTTTGTTATTAACGTGTGGCTTTCTTGCTCTACCCCGTTTCAAGGTATATTTCCTCCCGGATCGTGCTTCCACATAATTATCACATATAATGCTCCTCGTGACCATAAAAAGCCATCTCACACCCCTATCTTGCTCATTTTCTTTGAACATTTGTGGTTATTTGAATCTCGATGGCGCATGGAAACCATGAAATTCGTGTGCGCTTTGGCATTTTGTTGGCCTTAGACTTGTCCGTCAGATTCAAGTGCTCGTGTGCACTCGAGCGATTTTCTATGCAGGTTAGCTGCAGGTTAACCATTTACAAGGGGCTTTAGGGGAAGGAGACGAAAGTGTATTAATAAATTAGCGGTATTTTTACACACTGTTGTTTCATACGATCGTGTGGAACTACACCGAAACAGATAGACTGTTTATTCGGTTCGGGAAAAAGCACTCGTTTCCAGACAAAAACATTCACCATGTAGTTTGAATTCCTTTACTGAGGTAAGTGATGCGTGCAACTGCAAATTTTCAAACTAAAAACATAAGAAAACCCAACAGCTCGTGTTTTCCAAGAAATAAGAAATACAAATCAGTGTATTATTTCACAAAACTTCAAGTTTTTGTTTGCCAACGACACAACGCTTGAATGTTTCGTGTAAAGGAATGCAATCAGACTCGCCAACTTGTCTGAGACGAGTGCTTTTTGTCGACCCCGATAAAGAGTCTACCTGTTTCTGTAGTAGTGAAGTTGGGCCCACTGCCTGAAACCTCCATATTTTTCAAAAGGAGCTTTGTTTAAGGACAATGGTTTTAAAAAATCGCAGACACAACGAAAAGTGCTTCATGTAAAAATGTAACGGCGGACCCGTACTCAGATCTAGACTGCTTGCATACCCTAATTTCGCGAACGTTCCGTAAATACGCGCTTTTATTCGCTTACCCTCCTTGCTTCTTTTGATTGAGTCTAAAGTTTCCAGTCACGCTCAGCGCCGTGCGTGACAAGACACCCAAACGAGGCTCGGAGGAGAAAAAAAACGCGCGTAGCAAAGACAACTACTCTCTTTTCGGACGATGAAAAATAAGGGGCTGCAAACAGTTTAACTCAGATCATATCATTTAGAACACATGAAACCCGCAGTTTCAATGTCAAGAAACTGGATATAGGTATGAAGGAAACTATGATTTGTATTCCAGGTTGCAAAATTCCTTAATCCTCGGTACATCCTGTTATCAACGCTCAATGAATCACTCGAGCACTCTCGCCCGCTGGCGTTCACCCATCTTTTTTTTTTTTGAAGACAGGAGATCGAATTCCCTTTGTCAATGCTGAAGGACCCGAAGCTCGAAAAAATTGAATACAAAATAACAAAAGTGGGGCATTTATGGAGCTTATTGACTTTTCCCAGCTCACTTGGATTTGTTAGCTTGATCTTTGATCCACGTACTTCGTATCCGATGAATGCTCTCATCGTTTGGCTCAACAGAAGCCGCCCGAAAGTGAAATTCGTGTCTTGTGCAACTAGGTAATATGAATCGAGTGCAATTCAATACCTTCACCGGAAAACGGCATCAGTTCTTTGCTCTCAAGAGAGAAATAGCTTCAGACACAACCTTTGCAAATTCACGAATCGCCTCAGTACAACGTTACAGAACTAAACTATTGCTAGACAATAACAAAGGGTAGCAAAAGTATTAACCTCGCTTTTGATTTATAGTTGTGTTATATCTATAATATGTGACCTCTGTGATAGCAGGACAGATTTCTTCTTGTCTGTGTAAAATGTTAGGGACTTGTGACTGGACTTCGCCGATCGCTGCATTTCCTGCGCGCATTTCCACTACTTCAGCCCGAAAATAAGAACCTTTCTTATCCCTTCTAGAAGTTCACATCTTGATTTCCGTGACTGAAACCCAGAACAAACAATCTTCTTGCCCAGCCAAACAAACCCCGTTTGTATTTCAAGCTATAAAGGCGTAACAAGATCTCTTAGAGCACTCGGGCGGCGTGGCTCGGGATTAAAAATCAATGTTCTACTCATGCAAGGTTTCTGCGCTGCTAGGAGATAAAACCGCGCTTGACTTACATTGTTAGCAGTCAATTAGACTCGTAAAAAAGGGGTGACCTCTTTAGCTAGCGCGAAAACGAACAGAAACGCAAGACTGGGCCAGCGTGCGAGCGGTATATGCAAATGCGAGACAGTATCTCAGCAATGGAGCTCACCACTTTAGGCTAGACAAATCCAAAGATAACTCGCGAATCTGCACGGAATACTCAAATGGGGTTACGCTATAATAAACCAACGTTTTCGGCTTAGAAATTATTAATTTACGAACTTGAGTTGCATACCAGTGTGAATGTATATTTAGCTCGTCGCTGCAGGTAATGAAGGGAAGAGTTTCAAAGCACGCTTGGGAAATGAGATATTTGATGTGCTTATGTCAATAAGTGCGGTGTTTAAGACTATTGTTCCCGAGCAGAATGGCCTTAATTCACGCACTCTCGACTCCACAAACCACGTCAGTGACCCAAGAAAGGCGATTATGTTCAGGGCACAAATTAACACAACTATTACACGGACTCTAGTGAGAAATCCCCGAGAAATTAGAACGTCTAGAGTCCTGACTTGGAATATGACCCGATCTCTGCGGTGTATGTTGAGTATTTATAGCCGTTAAAGATGTTCTTTTCAAGCCAGAAAATATGCTTATGACTAGAGATAGGAGTAAAATACAAATATTACGGCTCTTACCTGAGATCTCTGGAGTTTCCTGACTGTTGTTGACCTTTTGTGATCAGGGTTCACGGCAGAGCGATGCGATTCCCGCCCTCCGTTTCCTCGTCTCTTGCCTCGAATACAATCATAACCGACGCGACTGGGTTCAGTCACAAGCGGGGCGCGCGCGTGGCTCAAATTACATATCACATTGAATATGACGTAACGTCACTTAGGAGAGCACACTGCGCGGGCTTCCTGTGTTTGAAATCATGGCTGCAACATGCTGGACGTGGTTACCGGATTCCAACACGTACTGGCATGCGCGTTAGAAGGGTTATAATCACACAAAATAGTCAAAATAACCTCTTCCGTATCAAAATACAGGCTCGACTGAATGTAACGTATGGGCTCTCACCTGATCACACTCCATTAAAGTGCATGAGAGAACGTGGACTCTAAAGTAGTGTTAAAAGAGCCTGTGTCAGCCTCCATTTTGTCATCCTAGCAACATACCGAGACAGAGAAAGCATCCATTTCCATCGGCTGATTTAGAGAATGTAGTGCAATATTTGCGATTGAATTCGATAAATGAATAATAAAACTTCATTTTTAGAAGACTATTTCAAGTTTTCTACACGTAATTCGTTGTCTGACATCGACTGAAAACAATAAGAAAGGAGTGACTGACAAGGGCTCTTTAAGTCCGCCACACAAGGGCCAATTTTTCGTCGCAAGACAAAAAATCCTGACTAATCGGCTCGTGTGTGGTGACCCGCGACAAGCTGGGATTTTCTGTCGTAAGATTATCGCGCGCCGCCACACACTAGACGATTTTTTGTCGGCGACGATTTGAAAATCAAACATTTGATACAAAGAGCGGGACGAAAAATCTTGTCGCGGGTCACACCACACACACGAGCTGATCAGTCAGGATGTTTTCTCTTGCGACGAAAAATCGGCCCGTGTGTGGCGGCGTGCGATAATCGTGCGACAGAAAATCCTGTCTGAATCGGCCCGTGTGTGACGGTCTTTAGAGAACAAATAAAAATGCCAAAAATGTTGCTTCCATATGATATCATTCCACATGATATCATTGTACTTGTTAGTGGTTTAATATTTTAATGATTGTCAATGTTATTTCTTTTGTTGTTGTTTACCAATGTATCTTATTTGGATATTAGGTGTATTAATAAGGCCAAGGTAATGAAAGCGTCCACCGCCCGCATGTCTTAAGGGCTACCGCTTAAAAATGTCATTATTTTATTTAAAAATCATTATTTTGTGAAAAAGTTTAATTCAAGAAAACAAAATCAAATTTGTATGTACTCCTTTCAAAACTACGATTAAAAAACGATAAAAATATCATGTAGTGGGTTACCTTTGTGCGAGACAGTGTGAGAGACACGGGGGTAATACCTTGCGTAATCACGCGAGCATTGAAAAAGCCGGAAAAGGCCTCATGTCCTCATGAGTCCACAACATTTTGACTTGACAACATTTTGGTTTATAAGAGGACGTACCACGGAAAATCAGAGGTTATTTTTAAATAGTTGTTTACTGAAGTCTTCCTGTGAATCACAGTAAGC
Source organism: Scolanthus callimorphus (assembly GCA_033964015.1). Lineage (NCBI taxonomy): Eukaryota > Metazoa > Cnidaria > Anthozoa > Actiniaria > Edwardsiidae > Scolanthus > Scolanthus callimorphus. The sequence continues at coordinate 19,924,269 of CM066924.1, forward strand.
TTCTTCAGCGTATTGTAGTATTTTCTTGAGCATCGTAGCTCATCTAGGACTACCTGAAAGGACTAAAAGAGCCTTTAAAGGAAAATAATGAATAATGACAAGAGAAATGAATAATGAAAAACGGCCGCATGTTTTTTAAAAAAATGTTCGGACGCAAATCTATGACTTTCATTACCATGGCCTTAAACAAATAATAAATAATATCTCATGGCTATCCATTCAGTTAATTCTCATGCGTATTCCTTGGTAAATTCAGCTTTTCCCATTGATGGGTACATTTCTACAGAAATTCCATGTGTTAGTGATAAACCACTTTCGAGCAACCACAGGGAAATTCTGCAGAAACCCATCCATGGGAAAAGCTGAATTTTCCATGCGTGCGCCTTGTGAAATTCAGCTTTTACCATGGATGGGTTTCTGTAGAAAAGTCCCTGTGAACCGGACACTGGATTTTCAGTAGAACGAAACAGTTAGTCGTATGCGGGTATGGTATTTACGTCTGAAAGAAAGGGACTAAACAGGCGAATTTAGCGGACAACGTTTCATCTTCGAGCTTTTCCTCGGGGCAGAGGATTTTTTTGGGGGATCACTTTATTTTGGGGCGAGCGAAAGGGGGGGGATCTCTCAAAACCTGAAGTCCTGAAAGGGGGGATCACAATAACTTTTCGAAGTAGTTATTCCTGCAACTTCTCTATCATTTGTATTTTTCTACTCCACCTCACTCAATACATAAAAATTTCGGCGCGTGAGCGTGAGTTCGACGTTACAGGCATCTACACTTTCTCTGAGGCTTGATGAAATGCGTTTATCAAAATTCGGGCGCGCAGTTAAAGAAAAATGCGATCCCCCTATGTGTCTTCTACTAGGTGAAATAGGGGGGGGGGGGGGGGAGATCACGAAAACGTTTAACTGCTCTGAGGGGGGATCACATTAATCACTGTATTTATAGAGGGAAGATCACTACAATTTTGACCTTCTATTACCCAAAATCCTCTGACCCCCCAGGCGATAAATAATGACCGGTCCCTTACAATCAAATCGTTATATGATTGATGATTGTACCGCGCGCGCAGGGCCGGATAATGTGCGCGTTTCAGAAAAAGATTAGTCTGTAATGTATCAAGTGTAATAAAGTTCAAAGTAAGGTATTTTACTTCGTGTAAGTTATTTCATAGCCTCAGTCAACCGCCATTTTTTCTGCCTAGCAACATCTATTCCCTATTCCCTAGCAACATCTATTCCCTTTGGCTGATTTAGTAGTGCGATATTATCGCATGAGTTCTGTATGAATAAAGTATAAAGCTTTGTTTGTAGATGGTTATTTCGAAATGTCTACACTGTAATTCGTCTTCTAATATCGTACATAACAATGACAAATGAGTGGTTGAATGAATGGGAATAAGACTTTATTTTAAGACAGTAGAACCAAACGTGAAAGCATCTCCGTGGCCCCTAGATTATAGAATACCCCACCACTTTCAGAAAAACCATTTATTCTATAATTGCTTCAGTGTGGCAATCTTACACAGGCCTAAGGCAAACGTCGAATAATAAGAGAATTATTATCAGAAAAGAACTCTTTAAATTATGTGATGAAAGTAATGAGGACGCCGTTCATCGAGCCCCGGAAGTTCATCTCGAGCACGGATGGCGTACGTTTTGAAGAGAGCACTTCCGTCAGGTCGATCACGGGAAACAGGAAATGAGACATGCGTCTGCTTGCTCTGTTTCCTGTCCTCAAATACAAGATATAAATACCCGTGATAAAATCCGTGTTAGTGAGAGATCAAGATTGTATTCTGTTCTCTTTTTGTTCTATCTGGGAAATAATGCGAAAAAATATTCAAAGACGAGCAATGAAGCATTAAAAATGTCAAAAATGAGATGCAGTTTGCGAACCGGATATTATCAGCTGACTATCTTGACCTTCGGATCCATGGCTATGCTGTTGCTGCAGAAGCACGTGCGCCGTCCTTCTTCCGCGCTAGTAGCGCGTCCTTTTGTCCCGTTCTCACCAAACTGAGCGCTCAAGCAAAGGATTTGTTAGCCTTCTCCGCGGGTCAAATCTCAAAGCAAAACAAAGTACGAAGCGGCGCGCGGGGTTGCTGTGCTGTGGCGAAAACGCGCGAGAAGACTTGGATGTCAGGATGTCACTTGGGCTTGCCACAGGAAGCCCAAATCTTGCAAATCGCGAAAGAGCCGAAAGCACGCTACAAAAAGGCGCCTGCATGCAGTGGAGGCTAAGGATTTATTGGCAGTTTGCCGTCTCACCTACATACAGTTTATTTCAACAAGGTAAAGTACTCAGTGACACAAAAGTAAAAAGTAAAAGTATCTACATTGCGACGCAATACTTACTACCAGAGGAGGATGTACTAGTATCCCACAATTCCCTGCGCGCTTCTGCTAGCTTAGATTTCGCAGTTCGATGCCGTCCTCGGGTCTCTTCAACACTGCCTGACTTTGTTTTCCTCTGAAGCAGTAGAAGCGCGAATTTAAAAGGTAAGAAACGTGAATTTCTTATGTTTGCTTATAAACCTTCCTTCTGCCAGAAAAAATATTCGATTTTGTACATTATTGGCCTGATATCACGATTCTTTGATCGGACGTCTGTTTACATCTTCGCCGACGGGTCGGAATTAAATAGACACACAAAACTGAATTGTGTAGCCTAGTAATTGAGTACTTTTAAGGTTTGACTTCACTGGACTATTGAACAGATATCAATAAAACTAAAAACCAAAAAAGTCCCCAAAAGTCCCCACGATTTATAGGTTGTTGATGACTTCGAAGTTGCCGTGATTATTTACTCGCAAGACGCAAAGTGCGAGAATTTGGTGACCACAAGCACAAAACTGATGCCACAAATTTACCACTAAATGTTTAGAAAAACTCTTGATTTTTATGTTTCAAGTACCAACAATGCTCACATTACCTGTGATTTGATTTTCAGGCTATAAACGAAGCTACAGTACATGCCGGTAGCATCAAAACATGCAGGATAACGACTCCGGTAGCGAGAACACCGAAATGACCCCGGGTCAAATATTGTGAAAATCAGTTCAGGCGCAAACAACAAACATTTGTAACAGTGTTGCTTGCGAAATAAAGCAATTCAAGAAAGAATATGGAATTTGTTATTGTCTGAGCCAGGCCGAAAATAATATAGATATTGTAAAGTCGTTAGTTGCCCCTGTTTTATTCAGTCATTCGGATTTATCGAGTTGACTTTTTGTGTGTTAAAGTTTTGCGTTTGCGTGGATAAACGATATTAGTGCTTCCTATCTTCAGGGATATCTTTAGAAACACATAATTTCGAAACCAAAAGAGCTAAATAGAGGAAAAGAAAGGCCTTTTCACGGACTATAGTTTGATTGTCCGAGACTAGCGAGAACATGTTGACTGCTCGGCTGCTAGTACAGAGTGATTAGCATGGTGTGAAACGCGGTAATATAATCTGATCGAGTCTAAGCCGCAATGCATGTAGGGATACTAGTACTTCCTCCTCTGACTTACTACACTGTTTTACAGTATTGCCGTGCGGGAGGATAATCTGAGGATTATCACGCTCGATGATGGTTTATCGGAAAGGTTTGGTTTTTTGGGACACCTGTGTGGCGCCCTCCCACTTCCCCTCGCGTTTTTGCGCACCACAGATATCCCGAAACCTCGATAAACCCACAGGCTCAAGAAGCAAAAACTGAGAGCTAAAATTACACAATACACGGCGCACCAAGCTCTGAATGTGCGCACACATACGTGGCAGTGTATGCAGTCTTCCGTAATTAGAAATCAAATTGAATTTCATTTTGATCTTCTTTCAGGAGGCTGGGAGTAGTAAAAACAAATCACAAAGTGAATGTGCACATGCGATCAATTGATAGATAAAATAGAAAAGATAAAAGTGATAACTCGTGAATGAGTACGCAAGCGTAGAAATCCAGATATCGAATTTGAACGCCTTGTTTGTTTAAAAAAGACATCACCGAATGACCCACAAAGATTGGAGAATGAATTATTTCGACAAGTGATGAAGTTTTAAACGCAACCATGAGCTCACTAAAACAAGTCTGTCCCACATGGAACACGCGATCGTCAATCAGGCCTATAAATACGTTGACGGATGTATAGAAACCGTTAGTTGTTCACTACTCATTACAAGGGGCGTCTATTAATGGTCTGGTGGCCGGGCGTTCCCTCACCTACAATGTAGGTCCCTGGACCGAGTCCCTGAGTCGCTACTGAACAATTAACACCGATCAAGATAGCGACTGTCAGGGCCGAAATCTCTGGCGTGGGCGTAAGAACCGTACGGTCGCCATACGACGCTTCAGCTCCGTCTGGAAGTATGGTCCTCGTATTTTTGATTACCCAAACAACGATTTTACAGCTAATTAATTGCGAATGATTTTGAGCGTTTAATTTCAGTCATTTTTGCAACAAAAATATCAAAATAGTTTAACTGTTATTAAATTGGCAACATTTTTATTGAAATGTAATAACCATTACCTTATCTGTTTGCAGTTGTATTGACATGAAGACACAACTCGCACGATACCCGATGGCAAACCTCCATAAATTGCCCGAAATTGCTCGATACATACGATGTTTGACAATAAATCATGCCTACTTTCTTTCTGCTGTCTCTGTGTGATCTTAGAGTTTCTAATAGTGCTATTCTGTAGCTTTATGGGCGATCTATAAAACAGTGAACGGTCATCACTATATACTAAATAGTCAAATGCGGCTTGTTCAGTCCCACTTCGATGTTCTCTTAGGCCTGCGGCAAACGCCGCGCCAAAATCGCGCCGTTCCAATACAAAACAATAGAAATTTCTTGATAAAGTATAATGAAGCGGCATCCTTTGAAAAAGGAAAGGTTCGACAGAAGAAGAGTGGCTGAAGTTCGGCGTTTGCCGTAGGTCTTAGTCTATCAATCTATTGCAATTTGACCCCCTCTGTAATCCAGGTACCTTCGATAGCTCAGTTGGTAGAGCGGGGGACTGTAGATTGTTAGAAATTGTAATCCCTAGGTCGCTGGTTCGAATCCGGCTCGAAGGATTTTTTCTCTTTTTCGAGTGCGTGGGTTTGTTTTCTGTAACAGCTCTGGGAGAAGCACCTTCGATTTATTAATTTGCAATGAATCCAGCGGTCGAATAAATGCTATTTATGATCACTGGCGAGCTTCACAGGGTGGCGCTCGTGAGTTTTTCTTTGGCAATTGACATTTTGTGTAGGTTGTGATGTGGGTAAAATGTATGAAAGGGAATTCACGAAAAAAATTAATTGTGCACTGAAGGACAGCGCAGGGGATAATCGACACGCCTATCGCTTACCATACAACGGTCTCAATTAACTTTTACTGGCTGTGGATTGCGACACTAGTCGTATGGAATGTTACATTTTTTCTTGATTCCAAAGGCTTTTTTTCGTTTAAAATTTTCCTCCAAAACATGCAAACCTTCGATAGCTCAGTTGGTAGAGCGGGGGACTGTAGGGTGAATGCTGTAATCCCTAGGTCGCTGGTTCGAATCCGGCTCGAATGATGATATGTGTTTTTTTTGTTGCCTTTGACTCACAGACAACCCACAATTGTCACACAGACAACCCTCCACGCATTGGCGCATACAGACAACTCTCCACACATTGCCAAACAGATAACCCTCCACACACAATGCCACACAGACAACACTCCACACATTGCCACACAGACAACACTCCACACATTGCCACACAGACAACACTCCATACAGTGCCACACAGTGCCACACAGACAACACTCCACACATTACCACACAGACAATCCCCCACAGATTGCCACACAGACAATCCTCAACACATTGCCACACAGACAATCCTCCACACATTGCCACACATTGCAAACATCCACACAAAAAACATCCACACAATGCCACATAGACAACCCTCCACACATTGCTACACAGACAACACTCCACACATTACCACACAAAAAACATCCACACATTGCCACACACAGACAACACTCCACACATTGACACACAGACAACCCTCCACACATTGCCACACATTGCAAACATCCACACAAAAAACATCCACACAATGCCACATAGACAACCCTCCACACATTGCTACACAGACAACACTCCACACATTACCACACAAAAAACATCCACACATTGCCACACACAGACAACACTCCACACATTGACACACAGACAACCCTCCACACACTGCCACACAGACAACATTGCCAAGCACCACACATTGTCACACACAGACAACCCACATTGCCACACAGACAACCCTCCAGACATTGCCACACAGACAACTCTCCACACACTACCACACAGACAACATTCCTACATTGCCAAGCACCACACATTGTCACACACAGACAACCCACATTGCCACACAGACAACCCTCCACACATTGCCACACAGACAACTCTCCGCACATTGCTAGACAGACAACACTCCACACATTGCCACGCAGACAATCCTCCACACATTGCCAAATAAAAACCATCCACACAATGCCACATAGACACCCTCCACACATTGCCACACAGACAACCCTCCACACATCACACAGACAACCCTGCACACATCACACAGACAACCCTTCACACATCGCCACGCAGACACTCCTCCACACATTGCACACAAAAACCATCCACACACAGACAACCCTCCACACATTTCCATACAGACAACCCACATTGCCACACAGACAATCCTCCACACATTGCCACACAGAGACAACCCACATGGCCACACAGACAACCCTCAACACATTGCCACACAGACAACACTCCACACATTGCCACACATAAGAGTCCTCCACACATTGCCACACAAAAAACCATCCAGTGGTGTACCAGGGCACACACGGCACAATCATGTGCAGTGAGGACTGGGTGCGACTCCAGCTGGGTGAAAAATTGTGGCTAGTTTAATATTATACATGCAGTAGACTTTGCACATCACACATCACCATCGTCAAAAAGCCGAAAGATGCTGAATTTGAAAAAACGCGTAAAATAAAAATGGTTTATGTCAAACTGCTGTGGAAGAAAAGCATTATTTCTTGCGTAAATCTGAAATAATTTAGTTAAGATTTGAGAAAGTTATAGCTGTGTGAATATTTTCACTAGAGACAACGAGTGAGAGTCCTAGCAGTCCTGAAATATCTCATTAACGGACACTCCATATAAAAAATATTCATAAATTCGAAACGCGTTAAAATCAAAACGAAATCCCACCAGATTTATTCAAAATACAATGTTAGACTTGCCGCAGTGGTTTGAAATTCTTTTCTTTTCATTTTGCGCATTTTGGAGCGATTCAAAGATTTCTACCGCGGTGTCAAAAATTGAAGTCTCTCAATTTTATAAGTATCAAAACAAATCTTACATTACTAAAAAGAGCATCAAAAGTTTGACACAATATCTTAATATAGGCTTTATCAGATGGTTTTTGACCAACTTACAGTGGTTTCAAATTTGTAAGGAACTCGACTAAATTTAGCCAGAAGTGTCAGGCATTCCTGGCGGAATGAAATGTTTATTCTTAATGGGGCTTTTTTTCGCTGAGTTATGATCAATTGAAAAATGGTTTAAAAATTTCCAATAACCGAATATTATTTTGTGCAACGCTTGAGGCGTCAAAATGGTTGAATCCGTGGTGTTGGTCGGGTGTCAATACTGACCGAGATACAACTTGAAAAAGTTACAAACACAAGACATTTTGCTAGGAACGCCTGACATTTCTGGCTGAATTTTAGTCGAGTTCCCTTAAATTTCAAACCACTGTAATTCGGTCAATAATGATTCGATCAAGCCTATGTTTAGATATTTTGTCAAGCTTTTCAAGCTCTTTCTTATGGTATAAATTTTAGTTTGATACTTATAAAATTGAAGGACTTGAATTTTTGGCCCAAAAAGCTGAAAATGCCGAATTTTAAAAAACGCGTAAAATAAAATATGGCTTATATCAAACTGCTGTGGAAGTAAAGCATTATTTCTTGTGTAAATCTGAAGTAATTTAGTTAAGATTTGATAAAGTTATAGCTGTGTGAATATTTTCACTAGAGACAACGAGTGAGAGTCCTAGCAGACCTGAAATATCTCATTAACGGACACTCCATATAAAAAATATTCATAAATTCGAAACGCGTTAAAATCAAAACGAAATCCCACCAGATTTATTCAAAATACAATGTTAGACTTGCCGCAGTGGTTTGAAATTCTTTTCTTTTCATTTTGCGCATTTTGGAGCGATTCAAAGATTTCTACCGCGGTGTCAAAAATTGAAGTCTTTCAATTTTATAAGTATCAAAACAAATCTTACATTACTAAAAAGAGCATCAAAAGTTTGACACAATATCTAAATATAGGCTTGATCAGATGGTTTTTGACCAACTTACAGTGGTTTGAACTTTTTAGGGAACTCGACTAAAATTTAGCCAGAAGTGTCAGGCATTCCTGGCGGAATGAAATGTTTATTCTTAATTGGTCGTTTTTTGCTGAGTCATGATAAATTGAAACATGGTCTAAAAGATTTCCAATAGCCGAATATTCTTTTGTGGCACGCTTGAGGCGTCAAAATGGTTGAATCCGTGGTGTTGGTCGGATGTCAATACTGACCGAGATACAACTTGAAAAAGCTACAAACACTAGGAACGCCTGACACTTCTGGCTGAATTTTAGTCGAGTTCCCCTAAACTTTCAAACCACTGTAATTCGGCCAATAATGATTCGATCAAGCCTATGATTAGATATTTTGTCAAGCTTTTCAAGCTCTTCGTTGTGGTATAAAATTTAGTTTGATACTTATAAAATTGAAAGACTTGATTTTTTTGCCCAAAAAGACGAAAAATGCTGAATTTTAAAAACGCGTAAATTAAAAATTGCTTATGTCAAACTGCTGTTGAAGTAAAGCATTATTTCTTGTGTAAAGCTGAAGTAATTTAAGTAAGATTTGAGAAAGCTGTAGCTGTGTGAATATTTTCACTAGAGACAACGAGTGAGAGTCCTAGCAGTCCTGAAATATCTCATTAACGGACACTCCATATAAAAAATATTCATAAATTCGAAACGCGCTAAAATCAAAATACATTATTCAAAATACAATGTTAGACTTGCCGCAGTAGTTTGAAATTCTTTTCTTTTCATTTTGCGCATTTTGGAGCGATTCAAAGATTTCTACCGCGGTGTCAAAAATTGAAGTCTCTCAATTTTAAAAGCATCAAAAGTTTGACACAATATCTTAATATAGGCTTGATCAGATGGTTTTTGACCAACTTACAGTGGTTTTAAATTTTTAGGGAACTCGACTAAAATTTAGCCAGAAGTGTCAGGCATTCCTGGCGGAATGAAATGTTTATTCTTATAGCTTTTTTTTTCTCGCTGAATTCATGATCAATTGAAACATGGTCTAAAAGATTTCCAATAACCGAATATTCTTTTGTGGCACACTTGAGGCGTCAAAATGGTTGAATCCGTGGTGTTGGTCGGGTGTCAATACTGACCGAGATACAACTTGAAAAAGTTACAAACACAAGACATTTTGCTAGGAACGCCTGACATTTCTGGCTGAATTTTAGTCGAGTTCCCTTAAATTTCAAACCACTGTAATTCGGTCAATAATGATTCGATCAAGCCTATGTTTAGATATTTTGTCAAGCTTTTCAAGCTCTTTCTTATGGTATAAGTTACAGTTTGATACTTATAAATTGAAGGACTTGAATTTTTGGCCCAAAAAGCCGAAAAGTGCCGAATTTAAAAAACGCGTAAAATAAAATATGGCTTATATCAAACTGCTGTGGAAGTAAAGCATTATTTCTTGTTTAAATCTGAAGTAATTTAGTTAAGATTTGATAAAGTTATAGCTGTGTGAATATTTTCACTAGAGACAACGAGTGAGAGTCCTAGCAGTCCCGAAATATCTCATTAACGGACACTCCATATAAAAAATATTCATAAATTCGAAACGCGCTAAAATCAAAACGAAACCCCACCAATTTATTCAAAATACAATGTCATACTTGCCGCAGTGGTTTGAAATTCTTTTCTTTTCATTTTGCGCATTTTGGAGCGATTCAAAGATTTCTACCGCGGTGTCAAAAATTGAAGTCTCTCAATTTGATAAGTATCAAAACAAATCTTACATTACTAAAAAGAGCATCGAAAGTTTGACACAATATCTAAATATAGGCTTGATCAGATGGTTTTTGACCGACTTACAGTGGTTTGAAATTTTTAGGGAACTCGACTAAAATTTAGCCAGAAATGTCAGGCATTCCTGGCGGAATGAAATGTTTATTCTTAATGGGCTTTTTTTCGCTGAGTCATGATCAATTGAAAAATGGTTTAAAAATATCCAATAACCGAATATTATTTTGTGCAACGCTTGAGGCGTCAAAATGGTTGAATTGTGGTGTTAGTCGGATCAATACTGACCGAGATACAAGTTGAGAAAGTTACACACGCAATACATTTTGTCAGGAACGCCTGACACTTCTGGCTGAATTTTAGTCGAGTTCCCCTAAACTTTCAAACCACTGTTATTCGGTCAATAGTGATTCGATCAAGCCTATGTTTAGATATTTTGTCAAGTTTTTCATGCTCTTCGTTATGGTATAAATTTTAGTTTGATACTTATAAAATTGAAAGACTTGAATTTTTGGCTCAAAAAGCCAAAAAATGCTGAATTTATAATAAATAAACGCCTAAAATAAAACATGGCTTATATCAAACTGCTGTGGAAGTAAAGCATTATTTCTTGTGTAAATCTGAAGTAATTTAGTTAAGATTTGATAAAGTTATAGCTGTGTGAATATTTTCACTAGAGACAACGAGTGAGAGTCCTAGCAGTCCTGAAATATCTCATTAACGGACACTCCATATAAAAATATTCTTAAATTCGAAACGCGCTAAAATCAAAACAAAATCTCACCAGATTTATTCAAAATACAATGTCAGACTTGTGGCAGTGGTTTGAAATTCGTTTCTTTTTATTTTCCGCTATAACTCCCCTACCCTAACTCCTCCTTGTCACCTTTCTCATCTGAAGGCATTTTTCTAAGATGCCTTACTAAACGTTATGGAGTTACATGTAAGCTGAAGTAATGGTGCTATAGAGAGCGCTGGTATGATCTTCAATAGTTTGTATAATGTATAAAGTTTCCGGTTGCGGTCTAACCACTCAGATGCGTCGCACTCGATTTGCTCGAAAGTAGTTCTCTAGACAGGGAATTTCTGCCATGGTAGAAGAATGGGAAGTGTTCGGATTTCCCAATGGTTATCCAAATCCGTGCCTTGGGAAATTCATCTTTTCGCATGGATGGGTTTCTGTAGAAATTCCCTGTGTAATCTGTCATCATCGTACTATATTTTGTCTGCACGCATCCAAAATGTTTTTCCTGACACTCTAAATTTCCTTTTTACAAACGTTTTGACATCCAAGGGTCAAATTGTTGCTGGATTGGTAGTTTTGATCGAGGAAGAGAAAAAGAAGACATACGTATTTTCCCCTAAACTCGAATTAACAGACCTACATAAGCTTGTGCGCTCTGTCACTACGCCATCAGGGTGTCACTTCACCAAAGCACCTTCCGTAACGAGACTTAACGAATAAGTTAAGTCGTTCTATTGTCTGTCGATTGGACCTCAATCTAAAGACAAAGAATTCTTTTGTCTACTAAATTTCCCTTGCATTTATAATGAGGGATTTTAGCTAGTAAATGTCCCACGGAGAACAAAAGAAACCGAGGCGATCATGGTATTACTACATTTGTCACCCAGCTGGGAGTCGCACCCAGTCCTCACTGCACGTGATCGTGCCGTGTGTGCCCTGGTACACCACTGGATGGTTACTGTGTAGTAACAATGTTAACACCACGCCAGTAGATCTTCGTTGTCTGCGCGCATTGTTTCCTCACTATCCTAGTTGCTTCACTAACTGCGCGGATTGTTATCTCAAATTCCTTCATTGCCTTTGCCATTGCCTATATTATCTCACAATTCTAATTGCCCTATTATCTGCGCACGTTGTCATGTCACAATTCTAATTGCCCTATTATCTGCGCACATTGTCATGTCACAATTCTAATTGCCCTATTATCTGCGCACATTGTCATGTCACAATTCTAATTGCCCTATTATCTGGGCGCATTGTCATGTCACAATTCTAATTGCCCTGTTATCTGCGCGCATTGTCATGTCACAATTCTAATTGCCCTATTATCTGCGCGCACTGTCATGTCACAATTCTAATTGCCCTATTATCTGCGCACATTGTCATGTCACAATTCTAATTGCCCTATTATCTGGGCGCATTGTCATGTCACAATTCTAATTGCCTTATTATCTGTGTGGATCTCAAAGTGCTTCATTACCTATGGGCATTGTTATCTCACAATTCTAATTGCTTTATTATCTGCGCGCATTATTGGAGCTGTTCCGCTTAAGAACGTTAGAGATGCAAATGAAGCGAGCCTTTTGTTTCCGGTTGACCAGAATCAATTGGAAACAAAAGGCTCGCTTCATTTGCATCTCTAACGTTCTTACGCGGAACAACTCCGTTATCTCAACTTCCTTCATTACCTGCGCGAATTGTTATCTCACAATCCCAATTGCTTTATTATATCTGCGCACATTGTCATCTCATGATTCTAATTGCCTTATTATCTGCGCGCATTGTTATCTCAACTTCCTACATTATCTGCGCGCATTGTTATCTCACAATCCTAATTGCTTCATTGCCTATGCGCATTATCTCACAATTCTAATTGTCTTACTATCTGCGCGCATTGTTATCTCAACTTCCTTCATTACCTGCGTGCATTGTTCTCACAATCCTAATTGCTTTATTATCTGCGCACATTGTCATCTCATAATTCTAATTGCCTTATTATCTGCGCGCATTATCTCAGAATCCTAATTGCTTCATTACCTATGCGCATTGTTATCTCACAATCCTAATTGCTTCATTACCTATGCGCATTGTTATCTCACAATTCTAATTGTCTTATTATCTGCGCGCATTGTCATCTCCTAATCCTAATTACTTTATCTGCGCACATTGTCATCTCATAATTCTAATCGCCTTATTATCTGCGCGCATTGTTATCTCACAATCCTAATTGCTTCATTACCTATGCGCATTGTTATCTCACAATCCTAATTGCTTTCAATCTGCGCACATTGTCATCTCATAGTTTTAATTGCCTTATTATCTGCGCGCATTGTTATCTCACAATCTTAATAGCTTCATTACCTATGCGCATTGTTATCTCACAATTCTAATTGTCTTATTATCTGCGCGCATTGTTATCTCAACTTCCTTCATTACCTGCGTGCATTGTTCTCACAATCCTTATTGCTTTATTATCTGCGTGCATTGTCATCTCATAATTCTAATTGCTTCATTACCTATGCGCATTGTCATCTCACAATTCTAATTGTCTTATTATCTGCGCGCATTGTTATCTCAACTTCCTTCATTACCTGCGTGCATTGTTCTCACAATCCTTATTGCTTTATTATCTGCGTGCATTGTCATCTCATAATTCTAATTGCCTTATTATCTGCGCGCATTGTTATCTCACAATTATAATTGCATTGTTTAACTGTGCGCATTGTCATCTCACAATCCTAATTGCCTTATTATCTGCGCACATTGCAATCTCATAATTCTAATTGCCTTATTATCTGCGCGCATTGTTATCTCACTGCGCGCAAACCAAACCAGATCAGTTGAAAGAAATGTCTGTAGGCGAAACCACTGCAACATATTGTGAAATTTTCCACTTTTATTATAAGTTGTAACTAGTAATTTGCAACTAAAAGTCGTCTCGCATTTCACAAAACTGTCACCTATTTGCTTTAAATGATTTAATTGCGACGTATCAACTTTGCCATTTCATTAACTTTCAAATGTGAGGTAAATAATTTCTAAAATAAAGTCTCTAAATGAAGTCTGAAGCGAATGAAATGAAATTTTGCGAAAAGAACCTTTTTTTTAACACAAAGATCAGAAGCTGGGACGAAAACAAGCAATATTTGTATAAATTTTCAACTCTGGAGGTAGACGTTTGAAGTTTCTACTTCGATGAAGTTGCAAGCCTGCCTTCGTTGCAGGTTCACAACCGCCCACCAGCGCGGGATTCCTGTGCCCACGCCACAGGAAACCCGCGCGCCAAAATCAAATATCCGAAAAATCCCACAGTGAAGAGGGGTTTCCTGTGGCGTGGGCACAGGAATCCCGCGCTGGTGGGCGGTTGTGAACCTGCTGATCCATCGTCCCACAAGAACCATGGATCGGCGTTGGTGAACCACGAACGAAGAATCGATCCCTTGTAGTTGGCTGAGAATGAAGAGAAAGAGTGTCTAAGTTAGTATTCTACGTTTTTCAGAAATCGACGTAATCCATGCAGCATATCATCTAGAAAAAATATCGCCAAAATCTATCGACTTAACGACGTTGCAAAACTTACAGACCTTCCAAATAAGGGAAGATGATTTTCCTATAAACGGAGCCAAGTTGACAAGTGTTAGCGAATTTTGTGTGTGTGTAAGTTTGTCATGAACATTACAGCAAATTGAACAGTCGTTACGTTGCATAACTAAAGGGGCACTCGCACTCTCAATTTTTGTACAACCCGTCAATCACCAAAAATACATTTAAGTTTACCGGGAATAACCAAAATAACAGTCCAGGTTTGTTAAATGACATTTTAACTGTTTTAAATCAATACAAATCTATAGTGTTTTTATCTATTAATGAGAGGATGGAAATGGATTGCGATTGGAATTATTTGCTTGTCAGGCAAGCGTGCGAGTGCCCCTTTAACGTTGCAGACTTTATTTATAAAGGAGGGTAGCACTTACAGCCAAAGGCTAATAACTTGTATTACAATGCTACGTCTAATAATAATAACTATTTACAATCGATATGATAGAGATCTTGAGCGAGGAGTCGTTTAGCGTGTCCACATTCAAAGTATGAAGGTGATTTAATTTCAGATTGTTCTTTTCTGTGAATTATACCCATGCGTCACTTTAAAGTAACATGAAAGTGCTATTTTTCCACGACAAATATTCAGAAAAGTTTGAACAACGAACGTTGAACTAGTCTGACGAATTGCGCTCAGATCGAAATATGTTCTCTGAACATCATTCAATAAACGTGGAAACTATTTAACAATGCATACCGCCGGCCCAACTGAATTGTCACGAAACATACAGTAAAAACCCGCATATAAGAACCTGGATTTTAAGAACCTGTTAGCCTAGAATTATCCATGTCAACCCCTTGTTTCCTTGTATTTTCAAATCAAATAAGAACCTGTTTTAGGCTAAAGTTCTAGGTTCTTATACGCGGGTTTTTACTGTATTTGGCACATCTGATGGGTATTTCGACTTGTGACTCTCGCGATCGATATGCCTAACTAGGGAAACTCATGAACTTCAGCTGCTAAGAAAAGCAATTCGCTCTCGTTTGCATGCAGACAACAAGGAGCTCAAACGACTTAAACGCATTTAGGAAAATGATCAACCTTTTAAAATACATTACTAACCATGCGCCCAACACGTGAAATGGTAAAAGCACATCGTTAGTTGATCAAGTGATTTCATGGCAAACGAGTTTCTTAGTGGCTTTACTTTAAACTTTTGAATAAAAATGACGTCTAGGAGGATATTGCTTGTATTTAATGGGAACACACTAAACTGTTGTATCTAAGGCAATTATTCAGAGCTCCATCACCGTCAGCTTTCGGCAACGGAAGAAACAAATTCCGTCATTTTACGGCAAAAAGATCGTTTTGTGGTGCGAAGCTTCCTCTAAATCCTCTCCATATTTTTTTATACTGAAACGTGGGCTCCTGATTGGTGGATTGTCCATTTGAGTGTCACATTTTAAACGGGTAATAACACCAGAAGCCACTCCATATGGTTGGCTGATTTTTGAAGGACAATTAGGTACGATCTCTTCAATTTAAGGTTGATTACGTAGGCGCCTCGGATATGCCTATCACCTCTCGACTAGCGAACGTATTTGGTAGATAAGCACAGAAACACGACCAACACAGGAAGCTACAGCACGGCGTCGTCTTAAAGCTGGAACAACTTGAATCCGCGAGTAGGTTACTCATATTAGCTCGACAACAAGTGCATGGATTTCAAAATTGTAATTTGCGCACGAAATTGGGTTCTCTTTTGACAGAAATCCGTCATCTACTATCGAAGATAATGTAAATGGTCGCAAAAGCTGGGAGTTCAAGGGTAATGCTGTTAAAACTTTGAGCAAAATCACGACCTGAGGTAGGAATATATTAAAATAAGTGATTTTCACATTTCCTCTCTATCAAAGAACAATATATTTGAGCTTTCTAAGTTAAGGTTTGTTAAAAAACATTCCACTAATCCTTTGAGATTTACAGTTATTAAGAAAATATCTCAAATATACTTAATTCAAAATGTGATGTATTTAACCAAGGAATCAATCGCAATGGTGAGATCACCTGTCAAAAGGTAAGGCGCTTAAAATTAACAGGTTGTCTAATAGGACCTTTTAAGGAACCTACAGCTAATCCAATCGGTCAAGCAACCGAGACATTTTCAAGGGAGCATCCGAGTACCACGTAAGGCAATGACAGTTACATACATTTAACAGTTTTGCTTGCCAAGAAAGTTCATTACTAAAAAACGTTATTTGATCAAAAGCGCCGGCGAAAAAACAATCTTGATATCTAAGCATGTTACTGCGCGGCATTGCTGTATATTCTGTCAGCGATAAAAACGAATCAAGCGAAGTCTAGACTAGTCTACTGTAAAAACGTCCTATGGGCGTCAAAAGGAGACCATTCCTGTAGAACAACTAGGGTAGGCAAGATTTCCTCTACCGTTTAAGACGTGAAGGTAATAGCAATTAATATTTTTCTCAGCCTGATTTTTTGTAAACATTAAATAAATATTGAATATAATAATATCAGCCGCATGCAAAATTGAACAAGGATAGTATTTCAACACGGAACTGATGATTTTTTTTACTGATTAAAGATAATTTTTTGCTAGTTTTAATTTTGCTTTATCGCACGAAAGCTGCTTGGGTTTTCAAATAGATCAAGGCAATATTTGATTTGGTTAGAATTAAGAGTCGCCAGCCTAGTATAACTTGATGTACTTTGGTCTAGTATATTATCGAGTCGATCTTGAAAACATTACGAATTCATGTGCAAATCTCCACAAAAAAACTTCCTTTCAAATAAAGGGTCCATTACATTTAATCGAGCATCTAAACAAATTTGTTTCAATAAAGATAAATGATGGATTCGATACAGAAAGGTTTTGGTGATTTGCCGACCGCTAAATTAGATTTGTTTAGAATATTTCTATTTGGCCAAGTCGCTGCGTTGGCGAGTTTAACTTTTGGTTTTCGCGGTTCACAAGTTTTAAGAGAAATTACATTAGCACGATGGTCGAGACAGCTCAACAAACCCAGTAATTAACTATTCAAATTAATTTTTGTTACACAAACAGAACGGACAATGACTCCATGAAGAAGTATAGGCACATTTAATAAACATTCCCAATTTTTGTTCCGCAGTTCATATTTGTAGAGCATCTCAAATTAGAAACACTGAAATATCTCGTATAACATCTTTTGCATGTATCCTTTGAATGTGGTTCTAAAGGATTTAGGAGGTATTTTCAATATATGTTCCCAAAGCCTTCAATATTCTTTAAAAACGAACAGGTTCTCGTTTTAGGCTCGCGTTTATTGTCTATCCCTCTCAGAATTCGATGGATTCCAATGTCGTTAAAATTTTTAAATCCAAAAAGATATTCTCATACTGATTTTCTTCACTTTCGCAACATTGAACCAGATGTAAAAATTATACTGCAGCACAATAATCAGTTATTAGGTTTACCATTTTAGTTTATGAGTTACAAAAATAAAAATGCAATCATCTATTGATTTTCTTTTCCGTCTTGATTGCTATGTCTGGTGTTGTATCACGTACATACCGATTCAATTATTTACACCTATTTCAAAAGAGCTTGCACCATCACAACTGGCTGTTATAGACCGCGATGCATCATGGGAGCAAATAGGTAGGTTTTTAGGATCAATAGTCATACATATGACCTTGATGATGCCAAATGATTCTACAATACATATCTCGCAAGACATTTTGTACTCGGTTAACACGAAATTTCGCTCTTCTTAGTTTCTCCCATGACGCATCGCGGGCTGCAACAGATAGTTGTGACGGTACAACCTTTTCTAAAATTCTTGGGTTGCACTCATTCCTGTGGAAATAAAATCACAAATCGCGGCGGCCATGTTTTGGTGTACAGAACAAAAGCAACAAATGAACTTTCTTTTGTTCCCAGGGCTTCAAATTGCACCTGATATACAGGCGTAACATTTTCCATTTACGCCTAACTTTTTAGTAAAATAACGACAGTGTTTTCAGTTTCTACAGTGTTCTCGTAGTGGATTTACGCCTAGATTTTTGAAGAATTACTCCTATATGTTGATACAAGGCGTAAAATTACACGACCATGATTATTTCTTAATTTCAAGCCCTGGTTCCTGTACACCAACATGGCTGTCAATGACGTCACATGCAAGACAAGAATAGGTGTATGTAAATAAGCTGGTAAGTAATATAGGGTTTTTAGATGCCAGGATGTCACGTCTTTCATTATCATGCCATTCGTGGTTTTACATTGAACCACTAAATTTTGAACTCCCCCTTTAATTTCAAGGCTCATTTTCCATAAATATTGTCAAAGAGCCCGTGTCAGCCACTCCTTTGTTATTGTTTTCGTTCGATATTAGAAGACCGATTACGTGTAGAAATCTCAAAATAAACATCTAAAAACAAAGTTTCAGATTTGATTTACCAAATTCAATCGAGAGCATTGCTCTGTATTCTCTAAATCAGCCGATGGAAATGGATGCTTTTTCAGACTTGGTATGTTGCTATGCTGTCAAAATGGCGGCTGACACAGGCTATTTTTAAAGGTGGCTCAATGCTGATTTTCCATAACTGACCTCTGTGGCCCGTTTCTCGAAACACTCGAGAATTCTCGGGCCCGAAAACTTTGTTCTGCTATTTTAATGTACTATCCTCTTGCTTTTTATAGTCAGATAGAACTTCCTTTTTCTGGATATTTATATTTTATCTTTTTAAAAGAAGTAAATTTCAATGTCATTCAAAAGCCACAAATCCACGAAAAAAAAAAAACACTCGAAATGTTTCGGGAAAACAGCCTCTCCCGAAACACTTTGCAGTTTTGTTTTCCACCTGAATTTCTCGGGCGTCATAGAAATTCGGGAACTATAAACTAACCATGATCTAACGTAATTATGTGTAGGAAAACGTTTTCGGACCCGTGAATCTTTCCCTAGCAATCGTGCATGCCAATGTAGAAAATGCTGTATTTCAAAAAACATTTTACAGTTACGTTTTTGGAAGTGGAAGTTTATGTCTTACGACACTTTGTAGCAAACATTTTGATTGAATTTTATTGATTTCTTCGATTGGATTTGCAACATTTCGGGAGTCTGCAAATTTGACAAAAATTGACGCAGTGAAGATCTAATTTACATCTCTTTCATGTAGCAGAATTTCATGGGCAAGATAAAGATTAAATAGTAATAATAAATACTAATTAAGTGTTACGCAAACAGACCCATGCTAAATGGCTTTTCGTCCGTTGAGGAACCTACGGTTTTACGTCCTTATGCGAGAAGACGCGAAGGTCTAACCATTTTCAGAGGTTAGAGCAAAGGCAGCACCATCTCCTCAGTTATTTAGAAACGTGAGTGACCCTGAGTGTTGATCCGGCTGTGGTTTGAATGACCGGCCTTCCGCACAACCACTTGGCGCTGTACCACTGAGCTCGCAATATTCGAAGCGTGTACATATTATATGTGACATTTTTAGAATGAGCTTGAGTGTTTTATTTATATAAATAATGGGCTGCTCTAAAAACAACCGTACCTCCCTATCGTGGAACTCCAAATTTTTCAAAAAATTGCTCAATCCCTGTGGAAATTCCTGGCTCCTGCACAACCCCTGTGGAAATTCCACATCCTCTTGTGGAAATTCCACATTCTATTGTGGAAATTCCACATTCTATTGTGGAAATTCCACATTCTCTTGTGGAAATTCCACATTCTCTTGTGGAAATTCCACATTCTCTTGTGGAAATTCCACATTCTCTTGTGGAAATTCCACATTCTCTTGTGAAAATTCCACATTCTCTTGTGGAAATTCCACATTCTCTTGTGGAAATTCCACATTCTCTTGTGGAAATTCCACATTCTCTTGTGGAAATTCCACATTCTCTTGTGGAAATTCTGGAGTGAAAAGAAAGACCATGTGGAGGATCGAAAACAACGACCCCTGTGGAGATTCCATGGTCAAATGAAACGACTCCTGATTCCTCGATAGGGGGTGACAGCTGTTTTGAGTATTCTGCGAACTCTCGAGATCGATTTCCAACCGTCAAACCACTTTCTAGCTTCCGTCAATCAAACTTTGGAATACATAGAATTCAGTTATTCGCCTTCAGTTTGAAAGCCCCAACACACAGCATCTTTTACTATCTTTTTCTAAACAAATGGCCTAACTTACGGTCGACTAAGACTCAAATTAGACCCGAGAGTTTGATTGACGGAAGCCAGAACGCCATTTGAAGTCGAACGCGAGAGTTCGCAGAATACTCAAAACAGCTATAAACGGATATAAAATAGAACAGCCCAATACACATGAAAAAGAATTTCCTGTGGCTCGTGCAATACTGACACTTTTTGAAAACCCCATTCGTGCAAATAATTTCCAAATTGATCTCGATTTCCTATGCTTATTTATTTATATTTATATTTATATTTATATTTATAACATTCTAAAAATAAGTTTGATATTGTTCAATCTACCAATTTGTTTTGTCTTTCATATTCATTCATCCCTTTTCTTCTACGGTAAACATTTTTTGGAAGGGCGATCTCTTCACATTTTTCTTATTATTTCATTTTGGCAATTTATTTTTATTTACTTTATTTTATTTTTTACACAAATCACATTTTACATTTAATTATACATCATTCATTTAACATTTTATGATTTCACTCCATTTTGCTAAGGTTTGACTAAAAAGATTTATGAAATTGCAAATAATTAGGAAAACTGGGAAATATCACGAGAGGCGTGAATGTATATGGGTTTTGCAGGTGCGAAGTAATTTAATGGAGACAAAAAAAAATTGTTCATTCCATCATTTTTCTCCAGTGCAAAAGCAGAGATGGTAATATTCATCAGATTCCCATAGAAATCAATTATTTTTTATCTTTGTGGTTTACAAACTGCAGCATAAAAGGCGAGGGCAAGCGTAATTGCTCTTTAATCAATTTTCAGTCCACAATGTTTATATATGGTACCCAGTTGTACGCCATAGTTGTGTACGTAAGATCATGCAATTTGGGAAGGAATATATACATTTTTTAGAAGGAAGACGGATTTGATAAGTAAAATGTTAAAGGACTTTGCCCATGTTTATGGCTAGAACAAGTTTCTGTTGAAGCAGATTCACTAATAAAAGTACCTGTTGGTCATTAGCCTAAAGGAAGTACAAATGTTTCATTTTTAGTGTGGGCCACGTCGACTGGCTGTCTACAGTCTTGGCTAATTAATGATATGTTTTGCGAATAAACGTGCTTTGGTCAACCAAGCGGTCGCCACACTAAACAATAACAACTAAACATATCCAAATCTATTTCATTCTCTATATGGTGCCAAGAAACATAACGAATTTCCATCGCCAACATTAGGTATGCGGCAATATTTTCCTTATATTCCTCAGTCTTACTTTTAAATAAGTATTCTGTATGGTTGTACGATTTGTTGCAAACCAAAGTAGGTTAGGAGGCAGAGCGTTTACGAAGAAAACAAACATTGGAGGTTTGGGATTCAAAGAATGCTGCTACCACAAAATGTAATCTCCATCGGCTTTCGGGTGCCGGCATTTGGCTGTATTAATACGAAGGCATTTTGACACGTAATGTATTACGGATTGACATAACACGTAGATATAACAGAGCAACTTTTAAAAAAGGTATACAGCTACTTTAGAATAGGTTGCCCCGTCACCACTGTCTCTTATGAAGAACGAAATTCTCGTTTTAACCCAGCGCAAATGTCTTGCGAGCGAAGTATTGTAGAATCATTTGGCATCATTAACGTGATGTGAAGTATGGCTACTGTATTTTGTCCAGTGACCATGATTCTGTTTAGGTGCCTATTTGCTCCAATGACGCCTCGCTGGCTTTTATAACAGACAGTTGGGAAGATGCAACCTTTTCTTAAATAGGTATACTTTATGAAAAGTCAAAGTAGAAAAGACTTTACCTTGTCCGTATGTTGTCCCATTTCAGATCACGTGGAATATTCTTTCTTTGTTTGGGATGCTTCCATATTCATACATCCTTCGCTGCGTAGCAGAAAAACAAAGAATACCCATGGGAATGCCACGTGATCTGAAATGGGACAACATTATACCCAAGGTAAAGAGGTCTATAACTTCCTGCTTTTATTTATTGTTTCAGTATACCTCGCCCCAAGCGTTAAAATTCCATCAGCTAGAATAAGCAATCGGAACACTGGAATATTACCTGGAACCACGGAGAGCGAACTCTAAGGTCCAGAATCCAAGAGAAGATTTAAGATTTCCAGAACCCAAGAGATGGAATTTGGTATGACCTTCAGGAAAAGTGCACAGAACAAGGAGTCGTCGATTGGGAATCCCAGGTAGGGAACTAGTCACCGTGTCTGAGCAGTGTGAGATGGAACAGGGGAATCCCAGGTAGGGAACTAGTCACCGTGTCTGAGCAGTGTGAGATGGAACAGGGGAATCCCAGGTAGGGAACTAGTCACCGTGTCTGAGCAGTGTGAGATGGAACAGGGGAATCCCAGGTAGGGAACTAGTCACCGTGTCTGAGCAGTGTGAGATGGAACAGTGGAATCAGGAACCAATAGGATCGAATCCTAAGGCCCTGTCCACACTAACGCGTTTTCAAAGTATTCGTTTTCAAACTGATACGGATTCGCAGCGTGTTAGTGTGGACGGGAGATTTAGCTCCAAACAAGCGATCAATTTTTATTTGATGTTGGCGTGTGCAAGGACAGTCTGAGACAGTCTCAAATTAATGGTACAGTTATCCGGATTCGACCGTCCACACTAAAACGATATGTATACGGATTCGTTTTGATACACTTTCGAGAGCGTTTACAAAGTTATACGGATTCGATGAAAACGATCAGCGTGTAAGTGTGGACGGAAGGCCTAACCGTATCAAAAAGTATACGGATTCAAACGAAACCGCGTTAGTGTGGACGGGGTCTAAATGTTCAAAAAATCAAGTGGAAAGTAAAGATCGCTATAAATCAGAATACCTGACTAAAAGAGGCTGCAGGCTTCCAACAGGAATCGAACCCATGTCCGCGATGCCGGCGTACATTAAGAAAGCAACGCACTGGGGGCTGTTAGAACCAAAAATATGACCTGAGTCACCAAATGTGGCTTCATAGCTCAGTTAGTAGAGCATTTTTCTTAGCAACGACTCTATGGCCTTTGAGGAGCGGTGAAAGCCTGTAATTCGCATTAAGTTAGGAAATAATGCGCTGTGCAATTAATTCATCTTTTGATAGGTCGCACTAATATAGCAAAGTGAAGTGAAGCAACGCACCGGCATCGCAGAAGTCTAAATCTCGATCTTTTTCTCAGGTCCTCTTATTGATAAAGATCGCTTAGATTGTTTTTGTAACTGGGATGAACTTTTTTTAATCAATCCTAAATCCAAGGGTTTGAGTCCGGAATCCATGGAATTGAGCAAAGGATCCCCGGCCGGACCGAACTCGGGCTCGAACCTCGGCCGGACTAACACTCAGGGTTTGTTTTCTAAATAAATGAGGAGAAGGTGCAGCATATGGTTAGGCCTTTGTGTCTTTTTGGATAAGGATGTTAAACCGTAGGTCCCGTCACATCCACACATGCAGTACCCTGAACGAGAGGGACGTTAATGAACCACTAGGACGCGGGAGGGACCATTCTCAGTGTCTGTGCTTACGACCGCTTGGCAGACATTGGCGCCGTGAGATCCAGCGTGATTCAGCTTACGAGCTGCAAGTCTGGAGAGTCGATCACTTTACATCTACATTTTCATTTACATTTACATATACATTAGGCTCACATATAACTTCATGTTCTAGCGTGGTTTAATAAGGGACATGTGGTCTTCTAATTCTAATCTTATAATTCCAGTTCCCAGTAATCACTGCCTTGCAATTCCAAGTAATCTCAATGCATTTTTACCCCATGTATCAATATCTATCGATACTTTACTGCAAACCAGGAAAAATGGAAAAGAAAAGTAGGGACTTGATATAGGCAGGCGCAAATGTCACGCCGGTAAAGATGCAAATTTTTTATTGACAAGTAAGATAAGTAAGAGAAATTGTAGGCTTTGGTGGACAAAATTCCAGAAAAAGGATATTGCATTTTCTAAAGCTATAGATGTTACTAATCAACTGTAGCCCGAACTGTAGTAACACACAAAACAAATTCCCATTGGAGCCTGTAAAAATAAATATCAAAATTGAAAGAAATCAAGCACAAACACAGGAAAACATTTGTTGCCAATTTAAGTCCACTACCATTTCCCAGTGTTTTGTAAGAGCCTCAAACTTCGTTTCCAGTATTTGGAGCTATCAGAACTTGTTTCTTTTCACAAGATATTGAAAACAGTCCCACAGAAGTTAGCAATGCAATGCAAATGATTTTTGTAAACTGCTTATTCGAACTGCTAGTGGATTCCTTCTTAATTGATTGTTAAGTTCTTGCTAATAGACTGTAAACATAATAGATTATAGATCATATTTTGACAGGTAGTAAGCTCACGCCGACAAGCGACTTCCTGAGCTTAATAACTGAAGTAAGCAAAACCTTTCGCTTTTCCGGCAGAAAGTCGACAGATCCGAGCAGGTACCGAACCCAATTTAGAGCTCACGAAACGAAAATTCCAAAAATGGAAAACCTTCGCAAAAAGTGGCTTTTAAGCGCTGCAAATATCAGTACTAACATTATCATATGATTCTTTTGCAGCGTATTGTTATAGCACTGGAAGGGCCTAGGAAATTACAACTCTCTATGTGAGTACCTTGCACTTGTTATGCATAAGTACTTGCACTGTCTTTATCTTTTTATATAGAAACAGAGAGAGTACAGTCTGCAATTTTTGGGTTTGCTGATTTTAGTTGAGTCTCTTGTGGAGAGGTCCTTAGAGCTGTCACCCCTATAACTAAAACTTCGTCCCAAAAATACGAATACACGACATTGTCGACCAAACAGTTAATGAGATTTGAGAAATTATCAGCTCAGTGATGTTGGGATGATGAAACACCCAATTCCTTTAGTGACACATACGGAAATGAACGTTGTAAGTAAGGAGAATTACTGTACTGATCTTAAGAGTGAAAGAGTTGACTCTCCATCTCGGCTTGCTGGCTCTAATCTTCCTAGTATCACCCAACTAGTGGACTACTGTCAATGCTGCATTCGGACTGGTAACACTACTAGGTGACTATTATCAATAGACCTCGAATTTTGCACACTTGACTTTTCTTTTCGACGAAAAATACCCGAGAATCATATGCTGAATATGAGAATTGCTTCTGCTAGGGTTAAACCAATTCAATATGCGACTAAACATTTTGTGATAATAATAATAATCTTTATTATATAGACACGAGTGTTTTACTGGGAAATACGTCACTCGTAGTTCTCATACGAAGCTACATCCGGGTCCTCAGTGACATATTTTTCATATCCTCACTAGTGAGGATATCGGTCAAAACCAAAGTGCTTGGAAATCAATTTGGAATATTTTATTCTGGTTTGTCTATATAATAAAAAGAAAAATACACGGTGGCATGAAGAGTTTTATTTTATCGTGTCAAGAACAATATTTTACTTATTCGCGCATCCTCTGTTTATTGGACTTAATAAAATATTGATCAAAATTTATCTTTTTCATGATCAATTTTCATTTTTCATTATCATTACAGTATTTTTAAGGTGGCTCCCTAATTTTTAATGGCATATATTTTTATGCAGGAAGTGCATGAAAACCCCATTCAAAATTTGATGTTTTTCATTATCCAAAAATGGCCCTGCTTTAAATCCCAATACTATTTCTCCTTACACGACCGACAAGACCAGAAAACCAAACTTGGTAAGTAACCTCCATTGAACATGCTCTACATCAGATAGAGAGCATTCGCGAAACTATTCCACAATATTGGCGTTATTTCCACAAAACCCAAATTATGAATATGAATGCGAATTGGCCATAATGTATTTAGTTTGTAATATTATAACTACTGACCATACTTGTAATTCAGCTCTAAGCTGCAAAAAGTATAATAAACATATTTATTATTATTATAATACTAGCTGATGCCCGTGAAAAATTCACGGAGTGTAAGGGGGAAATTTAGTTTACTTAAAGTGTTCTCTGTTTTAAAAAAACGGAAAAAAATATTCACAATGGCCATATGGATGTGGGGAGGGGTTCATGATTTCCCCCTTCCATAAACTGCTGGATTTACATTACTAATAACCTCCCATCAGCATGAGTATCCCGTCCCACCATGCCGAAATAAATATAGTGAGCCTAAAAGGATTTTTTTTGCACTGGTCTCCCTGATTGGTGCGACAAATCACGCGTGTGTCCGTCTCTCAAGTCGGTCAAAGAACCCGTGAAAATCGAAAGCGCTATTTGACTTCGGAATTGTTTATATCTCAGTGAGGGGAGAGAAGAAACAGGTCAAGTAAAAATGTTCTAAGGAATAGGAATTTTTTTAGTTTATCTTATTTATATTTTTTCGGCTTTATCCCTCGCTTAAAAAATAGATTGAATTAGAACTTAGCCCACAGTGAAAATTTTTCTCAGCTCAAATCTTTCAAGTTAGAATTATCCCTGCACATTCCTGTATGTAATCTGTAAGAGAACCATTTAAGTTTGAATGTCAATGGTGCCTTCGGCTGCGCGAAGCGAGTTCTTTTTTAGTTTCTGTGGGAGAATTCAACATGGCGGCGATAGCGGCTTTGTCCCTCGCTTAAGAAATCGCTTGAATAAGAACTTAGCCCGAGGTGAATCTTTTCCAACAAAAACACGCCTATGGTCCAGATTTCCACCTTCCCTTCGGGTTTGCGAACTTCTTTTGGCGGCACAGCTTCAGGGCTGAGCGGAGCGAGTGTCGACACGATTTTCCTTACGGTATTATATATAGATTCACCTGGAAACACATATAGAATCGCATGCGGACGGCTTCCGATTTCCTCCAGTCTCTGGGATAGCTGAAACTGAGCATTAGCTATGATAATGGGCCAAGTTTTTGCTGTCATACCCATGCATACTTTTAACAATACCAAAGGAAAGAAAGAGACGTATTTTGGCTAAAAATTCAAAACTATTTGAAATTTTAAATCATATCAAAGCGATGGACTTGATTGTTCCTTTAAAGGGGCACTGTCACCGAGTCACCGCATTATATAAGCATTCTTACGTAAGATTTAATAGCCTTCGCTATCAAATTTCCAAGTTTGAAAACTGTTCAGCCTGATACGAAATTAAAAATGTCATTTCACAATCCAATTCCATCCGCTCGATAACACACAAAAATACGCCAAATTTGTACTCATCTTGTAGCTGAAAGGTTATTTAACAAACCTAGATGATTATTTTGTTCAGTTCTTGTGAATCTGACTGCATTTAAGCTACCTAAATTAACCCTAAAATCGAGTAAAATGGTGACAGTGCCCCTTTAATGAGACCCCTATAGTAGACGATGTATTCAAAATGGATAAAATGACCACACATCCCAATTGCAAAGTCGTTCACCCAAACTAGTTACATTTTCTAGTAAAAAAAAATGCATATACATTAGTCATGCTAAATTTCACTGAAACATCAAACGTCTTCCTGTATAAATACGCCATTCAAAATTTGATTATTTTCATTACGAAATACTAGGGAGCCACCTTAGAGTATCCATGGGGTAGTGTGTAGTTTAAGTTACTATCGACATTGTTAAACGCGCCTGATGTTGATCCGTTGTGGGCACTGCCGCTGAACTTTGTTGAACATTGTTAAGGTGACTCATGCGAAAGTCAGAGAGCATTTCGCGAAAATATATTTTCGTCTACAACTTAACAAATATGCTCGCTATGAACTTCAATCTTGGAGAATATAAGCAGGTATCTTTTGGCAATCTCCATTAGCGTTAATACTTTTAATAATATCTGAGCTTAAATGGACCCCTTCCTTGAGAGATCAACCCCGCGCAAAAAAAAGTTGCTGGTATTTTTGAACGAAATCCGTTAATCATATTGAAGTCAGTTGGACTAAGTGTTAACGAAGTTTCAGGAAAATCGTTGGAAGCAAAGTGCCTATTTTAGAGTTTTAGTCGTGTTTTGGCCTATTTTTCTATGGTTCACATGGTGCGTTAACAAAATGATGAATCATATCAATTGGCTGCCCAAACACTAACGTGTTTTCCAAAGTATTCGTTTTTCGATGAAAACGATCAGCGTGTTAGTGTGGGCGGAAGGCCTAAACTTATAAAAACGTATACGGATTCAAACGAAAACGCGCCAGTGGTGGACGGGCCCTTAGTAATACCAATCTCGCAGTACACAAAGTGCAGTAATTAATAGAACAAGAAACATGGAAATGAAAGATTTTGAGCCTCAAAAACGTTAATAGGATAATTACATGGTAACACGATTAGTAGGGACATCAATTGTAAGCCGTCGTGAGAAATTATAATTATCATTCTCATAATTAACTACAAGGAAATAAGGCTTTTGTTGTTGCTCTTGTTGATAGCGGAGCTCCTAAGCGGCAGAGCGGAGCACCATAGGTATCGCAGAAAGAATACAATAGCTCAAAGGAGAACTCGGGTATACGATCGACTTCATTTTTCCTGGTCCAGCGGAGCTTCGCGTTTAGGCAGTGCATAATTCTATATTAATCAGTTCAAGCAGAACAGTTTGAACAATTGTTGTGTAATTCAAACTGAATATTTTATTACTTCCCAAGTATGAAAAGTTGACATATTTCTTATCATGTGCACTAACATTTTTTTTCTGTCACGCCAGTAAAACCATCTCCTGTTTGACCTGGTGCAGTCGACTGGCTTTCTGTCGCAACGAAAATCCAGTCGACTGCACAAGGCGAAACAGGGCAAGGACTTTATTGGCTGAGATGGTTTGACAGGCGGGTCAGAAAACAGCACAATCAAACCACGTTTGAAAATTCACAACGCGATACAACGGTTAAGACAAACGCAGCAACAACATTTCAAGCGTCGAATTTTCGTAATTTTTGGTGATGTCGTTCGGGCTCTTTTCGAGTGACCGTCCAAATGGAAAACGTTTCAATTCTCAATATGCACGGTTAAGTCCCGCATTAGTATTAAGAAACAAAATTGTAAGTCTTCCTGGGGGTCTCTCAAGCTGACAAAGTACTTGAGAACGCTCGTGAAGATAAAATGTGGTCTTTAGTACAGCCGATTGCGTTTGAGCGTTTTACCCTAACAGTTCGCACGTTATGTTTGAACGTTTGAAAGTTGCGTTTCTAAGATGAAACGAGACGTTTCTATGGCGTACCAAAGAATTCTGTCCTCTCTAATTGGTCAGTGAAAAATACACATGGCGGTTGCCCTTGGAAACGTTCGACTTTTTGTCTCACAACGCAACTTTCAAACGTTCAAACGTAACGTGCGAACTGTTAGGATAAAACGCTCAAACGCAATCGACTGTAATAGGCCCTCTACTGTAAGATCACGCTTCTTAAGCATTTACTTAACGTTAAAAATAATTTTTATAACTGAACTGGCTAATCAAGTGAAGAACCTAAATTTTCAGTTAGAGCAGGAATTATATAGATTTATAATATAGCTACGATATAACGCGCGCTCTAAATGGTCCAAATCTATGCTCTTTTACACCGATAAAGTAATGGTTCTCCCCCGCTACATCATAAAAGCATTAGAGCACAACTTTCTATGACTTTATCGGCAAATAGAGAACTTGTGATGTTGAGAGAGTCTCGAAACGTCTCGTGTTCGTTCGAACGTCTCGTGTTCGTTCTCGTGTCTCCCAACTTCACGCGTCCTCTATTGCGCCGATAAAGTCATAGAAAGTTGTGCTCTAATGCTTAAATAAAGTAAGGATAATTAATTTACTAATAATGCATCTTCTAACATATTTGTCAAGAAGGAAATTACTCTCTGTGAGTACCCTGCACATGTTATGTATAAGTAAATGTCTTTATCTTTTTTATAGAAAGAGAGAGAATGGAGTTTGCAATAATCCACATTTTGGTTTGGTTTCCTTAGAGCTGTCACCCCTAATAATGATCAAAGTAAAACTTTTCCCAACATTATGAATGTGACATTGTCAATCAAACAGTTAATGAAGATCAGCTTATAGAGTGTTTGCTATGAATATAAATGGCATTCAATTCTCCGAGGTTGACGGTTCTAACTAGCTACGTCATTCATAAAGAAAAAAGCCTGGAACGGGTTCCAAAAGTGGGTTAACGCTATCTAGGGATAAATAAGATTCTTATCCAAAGTTAGTGTTAACCGACTTTCTAGGAGCCGGACCATCGTCGATGGATCCCGAGTTAAATGAGAACAACAAGGGGAGAAACGAATACCAAATGGGACTGGGACAACTACATATCAGCAATTATCATTCAGCACATCGATGCACTGCCAAAATATGGTCATTGAAACATCAATATCTGTCTTCTGCACATGACCTATATCCTGCGACATCCGTCATCAGAGTGAAATTTGATGTGTTGAGCTCGTAAAAAGCGCGCAAAGGTGAATCTTTTCTGGGATTTTTGTGCTATCGGTGTACTGAATGATAAATTATCTTGTTCGATTTAATTTGCAGAATATCGTCTGATACTTAGCCGACGAGGGACGCAACCTCGCCGGATAAAGGTTAAATATTGGGGTAATTCTCTAAAAAATTAGTCAGTTCGTAAGATGTGTCCGTTCGCCGGTTCTAAATATCGAATAGCATCAGTTTCAGTGCGTCGATTAATTTTTCTCTGATTTCTGTTAAAATTGAAGTTCACCAAATTCTCAAAGCCCAATCCACACGCCTACTCAATGAAATTGTCAAAACGCTCAAAAACGTCGTCGTTCTCTAGATCACGTCAGTTGTTGTACATTTCATGTAAATTTGTTGAGATTCAACATGCGATTTTATCCCTTGGACTCAAGGTAGAAACAAGGTCATCTATCCATGAAGGCGAACAGGAAAGGATCCAGACGGTTTCCTTGAGGAATGCCGCCACGTAGATCAGAACTAGATGATACTAAACTGACACAGTCTATTGCACTATTGTGACCTACCATGTAGAAATGCTGCCGCCCATCTACCTAGGGAGGCGGGTATATTATACCTTTGAAACGTATGATCTATTAGATGAAACCCACAGCTTCATTGTGTGAATTTAACTCTACTCGTGTCCCCATTAGTTCCTGATCATTCATGATCGTTCATGACCATCGTAGCGTAATAATGTGCAGAATCAAAAAGCTAGCAATGCAAAACTATTTGCCTATCAAACAAGACACCTCTCGACATGTCATTCTCCTTCGTGTTGCTATAAACTAGAAGTCTGATAACACAATTGTTTGGAGGTGCGCACTGCCTGTTTTTCATCTATTGTATTAGTTTGGCACCACGAGACATGTGTGTATTTGCGTACAGGTAATTACGCGCAATCATCCTCACCTACCCCGGAGGGAGGCTCTGGTGACAGCCATTGACGCATGCGTACACGAAAATGGCCCTTAAAATCCCTCATAATTACTTTGATGATCCCCATAAATACTTGCAGAGGGTAGACTTCGACGTCAAGGGTGAAAGACGACTACCAAACAATGCTGGTGTTCTTTAGCCAGGTACGTTTTCAAAATTGAGATGAAGCTGCTTTTATGTACGCATGCGCGTCGTATCAGCCAATCAGGGAAGGCCCGCAAATGGCTGTCACAAGAACCTCCCCAATTCTTCATGACACGATCCCTCCCCTCATAGGCGAAACAGGCGGTCCCTAACGCGAATACCCTTTGCTTTCGACCAATCAGAATGTAATACGATCAAGCAAGCCCCACAAATGGCTGTCACAAGAGCCTCCCCAATTCTTCAAGACACGACCCCTCCCCTCATAGGCGAAACAGGCGGTCCCTAACGCGAGAATACCCTTGGCTCTCGACCAATCAGAATGTAATCATTCAATCAAACACACCTGCAGAGTTCGTACGCTCAATGACGCTTGAGTATCATTCTGAAGACATCTTAAGTAAATAGTAGCTCCCCTCAAAAACAAATTTACCTAGCCCTTTTCCGTTTGTTGTTGAAAGGTAGGTGCCCTAATGAAACTACGAACTTCAATAATTCATGAGTTTAGCATTCATGGGCACAAGTTAGAAAGACGTAGAAACCAAAACGATTCAAAACAAAATCCCAATTGATGTCGAAAAGGCGGAGAAGGTATTAACGCCCTTAATAATTAATAATCCTCATTTTCTTTTCGCGACACGTAAAATAATTACTTATTATTATGGAGATACAGGTAATAATACAACCCCAGGGTGTCTTTGTTGTGTTGAAATCATATAATTCGCCCAGAGTTATTACCTGGGTTTATGTAGTAATATTCATATGTTCTAGCCAGAGGCTTCCACACTTTCGGGGTGTTCCTACTTTATAAAACAGCTACTGAGTTCAGAGTAGTTATTGATGTCGTGATGGTCACTCGAGCGTCTTCAAACCAATCTTGCAGAGTATTTTTTTGTCGGTCCCTTTTACCATTAAAGAGGTTGAGTGCAAATAGTTAGCGCTATTTGAGTTAATGGAAAAGCTAGTCTGAAGGTACCAAATGACTTCCACGAATTAGTGGATATTTTTACTACTGCGAACGATTTTTTTCGCTTGAATACTGTATGGAAGCCTAGCGTGAGTATTCCCCTGAATTCCTAAAAAAAATTAATTAGTGGTATTTGCCTAAGATAATTAAACAACTAGATCCCGCTTCTTGAGAGCTGGGGATATTATTTTAATTAACTCGATCATTTTGTAACTTATCCACTAGGGAAAACATGGAACTGCTTGTTTTCGTCAATGTGACTCAGTTGTTATCAGCAACTGATTTAGGAATGACTATAAAAGGAAACGTTTTAATTTTGACGTCCGAAATTTTCCTTAATAGAGGTTAACATCGTCGTAATCTTCTTAACGACAAAGAATCCCAAACTATGTATTATTAATGATATTTTGATTTCCCTTTTGGCTGATGTGGTTGTTTGTATAGTTAAATCAACAAGAGACAGATGAATTCTGTTAATTCAACAAATTGCTGATTCCAGCCCAATAGTGTATTTTTCTTATTGTTATCTCTAGTATCTGCTCTGGTGAAAAATATTGGGCATATTTCGTATTATTTAGCTTGTACCTCAATAGACAGATCGTTCGAGGCAACCAGTTTCAAACGACTGGGTTTAAATTCGCCCAATCACGAGTCCTGATTGAGTACGCTTTGGCATTTGGCAGATAATACGCCAGATTGCAACCGTTAATCACAAGGCCTCGCCACCGGAAATAAATAATTCATATAAGCGCATTTATTCCACTCCTGAAGATCACGGGCACAGTTTCAAACCAGGTTACGGGTACAAGATATGTACGCAGGTGAGTAAAGAATTTACGCGAAAAATTTGAGATAAAAATCGCAGATTTTCTGTAATTTGAAACTACAAAATTCGCTAAAAGTTTCCATCGAAACGGTACACATTCGAAGTCCATGATATCTTTTCCCATTCAGTCTTTTTTTAGTCAATTGATTTTGGAATTGCTCCACATCTGCTCTGCTTGAGCTATTTTCACTGAATACGCCCTCAATGAAATACTTCTGCAGTTTTGCATCGTAATGTAAACGAGAATTTTCTACATTTAGACATTTTACTCTTTGGCTATTGTTACTTTTTTATAATGAAAACGTCACTTCGGTTTATTCAGTTACTCGAAAACAGCGAGTTTACGTAGATAAGCCATGCGGTTTCAACAAGCATTCCTGGTTTTTATGAAGATTTTTATTGGAGTTATTAGTGGGAAAGCTTTATATTCTTAGGGTTACAATATTAGTAAACAAGCCAGGCGCAGACCGTTCCACAATCAATTAGGCTTCCCTCACATGAGACGCACTGACAGGCGAGTCTGGTGTAACGCCCTCTTATATCGTAATTTGTGGTTAACTAAATATTCTAACGCACAGTTCTCTGACCATTTGGAAAACTGGCTTATTCGTAAAAATGAGACGCAGAAATTCAGTTTCGTGACGCGGGAGAGGCTCCAGAAAAGAAAATGGCGGATAGATATTTACTTATTTTGAAGAGCATGCTATTAAGAGTTCGATGATGGAGGAGAAAGAAAAAAGGAAGCAGGAAAGCGGACCAAGGGAGATTATTTAGATCTAATCAGCGAATTAGTGAGTATAATCCTAAGATCAGGCGCGTATGCCGCCCTTTAAAACAAAATCTGTTAAACAAAAAAAGTGCACCAAAAAACGGAACAGAGTTTTGACCCGCCTCGCGGAATAAGGTATTGACCTTCCGTAAAATTCTGTGGGGGTCAATTTACTGTGTACTTTGTGACGCTATAGACCAAGTTTAGAGTTCAGTAATGTGGTGTTGAAGGCTAATTGTAATAATTTCACAAAAGCCGAATAAGATAGCGCATTGGATTGGCAAGGATCTCTAGATTGAGGTATTCGTACGTGGTTTTGATCGCTCAATGCAAATACAATTTCCGCATGAATTCCTTCCTGATAAAAAACGGCGACTTGCGAAGACATTTCTTTGTTTTCTTTAACGTAAATTTTTCCTCGGAAATCAGTCTACATCAAAGAAAATAGATCGATCAGAAAGAAAATACTAAGAACTACATGTATGTAAATGGATATCAACAATTGGGAACCCTAATAAGATTTTACTTTATCTTTTATTGCGGATTAGAGATCAACTTTTTGGCGAAGTGATTTAATGTAAACTTTCATTGATGGCTTAAATTGTAGCCGCGCATCGTTTCTTTATCAGTAGAAGCGAAACATCGGCTCCAGCCAGTCCCTAATGGATTCAAGTATCACATTAAAGCTCCTGACAAGAATGAAATATGAGGAATTTCGCCAACAGACGTACAAGCAGCGGCACCGCACTTAGTTTACTAATACACTTTTTCTCAAAAAAATCATAATGCAGCACGAAATTCATCAACACGAAATTCTGTTCTTGTTTCGTGAAAACTGAAAGTTCCTACTTAGTTATTCAAAGTTCCTGCCATAGATTAGACAAGTTGCATTTGTCAAAGACGCAGTCGCTTTGGCTATTATTGCCTTGTAGTTGTCATTGGAGCGTCCGCTTTTTGGGTATTTATCAGACATCTTTTTTACGAATGAATAATGGAAAAACACTAAATTATTTTCTGGTAACGATGCGTCATGCACCGTGTGATGATTCGGTAACCACTGGGCGAATTGATGCGCACTCATCTGCTAACAAAGCGTTTGTTTCAAGAGCGCGCTATCGAATTTCACAAGATATCCTATTGTCAGCTGTAATTGTACTACCTAGTCTAAACCAGCGGTACAAGTCGGGCAGGGAAGCCGCGTATATTTGCACAAGCTTTTTTCATCCGCACAAGCGGTTTTCATCCGACTGTGAAACAAAAACTAATAGTCATTGTTTAATAGTGTCTACTAGTCATAATTACAAAGGAGTATACAATAAACATGACTTTCATAGTGTATAGCAGTGTGTATTTTGTTAGTATCTATTTCACAGTCGGATGAAAACCACTCTATTGACCTGGGTCAATCATGGTAGTTGCTGACAAAGCGACATAATTCAGGACCTTCGGCCATGAGTATTATTAACGAGTTCGTACAGCATTAGTTACTGTACTGTCAATTGTATTTGTTTAGGTGCAGTTTTTTTTGCGTCTGACTCAGCTCTGGCGGAAATTCTACTTCTAATCTCTATTTGCCCCTTATCTTGTTTCTAAATTAAATTGCAACTGCATCAAAAGCGATGATCAATTTCGATTAATTAGTCATTGCTCAAAATTTGACATACAAGCTCGTTTGCTCCTCTTAAATAGTCCTTTCATATTTCAAACCCTTTCACCCCTCTTCATTAAATCCTCTGCAAAAACTATTACGCCTTTTTACCACTCTTCTCCACTCGATTAACGTACGAATTGAGTGTTTCCTCGCACAGAATTTGGAAAAAAAATGTTGTCCTACATATGACGAAACCGCCCTCCTGTAAAGTGCATTTAATATCTACTTGG
Source organism: Scolanthus callimorphus (assembly GCA_033964015.1). NCBI lineage: Eukaryota > Metazoa > Cnidaria > Anthozoa > Actiniaria > Edwardsiidae > Scolanthus > Scolanthus callimorphus. The sequence goes on from CM066924.1 coordinate 19,960,760, forward strand.
AGCAGAAGAGAGGTATTAACATGTATTAACGGGTCTTATATATGTTGCTTTTAATTTTTCTAACGATGGCGATTGAATTACTCAGGGTCAATTGCAAAGGGTAGTCTTGTTCGCATCGCTACGCAAAGGGAAACAGTAGAGGCGTATGCGGAGTAGGCTAAGAAATGCGGTAAATGAGTCTCAGCTAAATTTGGCAGTGTTGGCGTACTCGCCACGTAGTTGCTATTAACTCACGACTTACTAGCCTATGTTTGAGAACGCAATCACGACTTCGCGTACAGAATATCAAATGAGCAATCTAGTGATGGGAAATTACGTGTCGGTAAAAGATAAATATTCTTGGAAAAACAAACGAGCGCATATCTTGATAATGGCGAAGATAGTAGCCTCGGAAGAAAAACAACAGTATTGGATTCTATCATGCGATATCAACGTGTTTATATGGTAACGCCAAAGTGGCAGGATATATCTGTGATTTCTTAAAGGGGTAGCGTAACAATCTTTGGGACAATTTAAGTGGCTTAAATGCAGTCAAATGCGCAAGAAATGAGCAAAATAATGATCTGGGTTAGTTAAATAACCTTTCAGCTGCTAGATAAATACAAATTTGCAGTATTTTCGTGTGTTATCGAGCGGATGGAATTGGATTACGAAATGACACTTTAATTTTGTTACCAGGCTGAACAATTTTCAAACTTGGAAATTTGTAGTATAATATAGGATTCTGAGTTGTTTATGTAAAACACTGGTCTTATTTTATAACAACCGTGACATAGCCCTTTAAAATCAAGTAATGTTGTTCAGGTGAAATTGTGTTTGGCTATATTAGACAATTTTGATAAATTGTTCTTTACGTATAAATCCTTGTTAATTTTCGTAGATGAGTGCTAGGCAGCCAGGCTGTACTTTTTGAAGATTACATGTGGGTGATATAAAAAAAAAAGAATTGATAGTATCTTGAAATATCATCGACTATTCAATCACAAAAAATCGGAGCGTTGGAAACATTTTCATTTGATACCTAAGTTTCTCAGAAGCACGGACATGCTTTCATGGTCATCAGATAAGTACACATTTGGGACATTTTCGTTTGTAAAACTTGGAAATTTGATAACGAAAGCAATGAAATATGTTACATAATGCCTAAACAATGCAAATTTCAGTTCCTTTTCTTTCATATAATACAAGTGTAATTTCAAGTAATACAAGTAATACGTAATACAAGTAAAACGTAATACAAGTGTAATTTCAAGGATTCTTAGTTTCTACGATATGCTACTGCAAATCCAAAGCAATCGACAAATTAATAGCAAATCGTGCCCTCCTCCTAGAAATATCCGTACTTGTCAAATGACGAAAAAGTGTGGTCGTTACCACAAGTCCTAGCGTGAATCATTTAGTAAAATACGTGAACTTTCGCTTTAATGTCGCTATCACAATGATTACGCCATCGGGACTTAAAATAGCCATAACAGTCGGCGACCATTTATACTCTCAGTGGTTCGCACGATAACACTAGTGCTGCCTTTTGTTTATCTCACGTTTTGGTTTTCAAGACAAACAGAGGTGGTTTCTAAAAACGTACGATGCGCGTCAATCGCGTACACCTATTTCAAAAAGGTTGCTTTTGGAATTGGTCTTTGGTCCTTCGAGCGCCATTGTTTGTGTTCACTCAAGCAAAGAATTTCACTGTATTCCGCGCTTGAACGGCCCAATCCCAAAGCAACGTTTATTGAATTAGCTGTATGTTTACGTTAAATGTTGTCATACTCTCTGACGATTTCGCTTACATTGCGACGTAAGCATGAATACACTTGAGAAATTATGTTGCTAGCCATATGTTTATTACGAAGATAATCGTAGACATCTATAAGTTTTTAAATTTGAGTTAAAAGATCATGGGAGTTGGAGAGGTAGCAAGTTCCATTAGTTTGCTAATCATATTAAGGTGAGATCCCTGTGTAGATCTGTGTAGCAAGACAACAGTTCAGATCCCTAACAAGACAGCAAGTTCTTCTAGCGAGGGTTACTTTTTGGCCACATAAGCTCTTGTTTTATATACCGGTGCAGTTTCATATTTGTACTATTACTACTGAAGTGGTTCTTTCATACAAGAGCACATTTTTTTTTATAAAAAAAAACTATAAAAAAAGAGAGCGTGCGCCCTTATAACTGGAATCTCGCGCCTGAAATTTTTCAAGGGTAAAGAAACTATTTCATAACTTGGTCTTTAGAACTAAAAGTTACTGTTGCTTTCCAAACCTCCGTTTCGAGAAATTTTATTTGTTAATGCTTTCGGATCTCCGTCTTCGGTGCACTGTAGCGTGAACGGAAGATCCAGACGGGTGCTAAACATTTCTATGTTTTTGAAAATCCAGGCGGTAATAATGATGGTTTGCAACGCATAAGACAAGATGACCTATAACTTGCTGCCAACCTTTTTGGCAAAGTGGCACATCTTTGAGGTTTGATTGTCAAACCACGAGAAAATAGCCTACATTACTTGCAAAAAATCGTAGGAGTTTAATTTTGGATTTAAACAGTGTCAATACTTTTTTGCATGTAATGTATGCTCAACACTCATTACAAGTACCAGAATCCATACCTTACAAATGCTATAATTCCAGAAGGATTACACATATACATTACCTAGAAAAGCAATAAGAAATAAAATCTTAAGACTTGCTTTGGTATTTCGGTTTATCTGACACATTGAAGACTGCTGGTGACGGGAGGATTGTAGATTAGGGAGTTTTCATCAGAAGAAAAAAGTTGAAATGCATTTGACTTTGCACGTGCAAGCATTACGCCCTGTAATCAAGCGTTTTGTTCTCTGTCGTTCTCGTTGTAATTGTCACTAAAATCTTCATTGCATCAGTCATTGTCATAATCATTGATCGTCATCATCATTTGTATTGTAATTGTCAGTCATATTCAGCCAATGGGTCATTGTCCGATAGTCGCTATGACTGGGGATTGTCATCATGATGGTCACTGTATTGTCATTGAGATCGTTTCTGTCAATGCCATGGTCACTGGAATTGTCATTGCCATCGTCATTTTAGTGTAATTGTCAGCCATTATGGGCCACTGGATCTTTGTCAATATTATGAGCATTGTTTTGGTGTCATTATCATTGTCATTTTCAATGGACTGAATAGGAATTATGGCCTTCGAATTACCAATGTTGGAACTTGGAGCGCAACGAGTCTAAGAGAAAATAAGCAATTTTGAGAAGGAAGTGTGTTAGAAACATACCGGAACAGACCTCTACTCGCGTTGTAAATAACCAACGTTTGAGAATTGTTTAATCTCGCCGTGAACAGTACCAGTTTGAATGACTTGAGGAAACTGAGGTCACGTTCCCAGCCTAGACACGCAAAATGAAAGCTATTTAAATAGTGGAATACAAACAGTCAAAATAAACTGTTTTCCTGAAAGTGGAGCTTCTATTTTCACTTTCTTTTCTAGTACTATTTACTGATGTTGATATCAGACTAAAATGTATACCCTTTCTTCTTCCGTCAAATAAAGAATTGTCATCAACATGTCTAGACATATATCCGCTGTGTTAAGCACTAAACCCTATTAAGATCAGCGGGAAATGAATTGTTATAAGGGTTATAAACCTCAGCTGTCGCACAGAAAAGGCACATTTGATAGCACGAGATACTAACAATATCTATGCATGATGTTTGTTATATATTCATTACCATATGGTAATAATTAAATGCATTGAGTTGAATCCGCCCCTTGACTGTGTGGAAAGAATGGAGACCCACCCACCTAACCGCACTACAAATCAGTCGAACTTGATGTTACCACCATTCACTTTCGCATGGTCTTGGATGGCTCGTGCTATCAATTTCCTTCCCTTATTACCACAAGGTGGGGTTAATAGACTGATGCCGTAACGCGACCAAATATATGAGAAACATATGAGTTAATCGGGTAAGAGTTACAACTCTTGCGAAGCAATACTAGGGACTATACCCGATGCAAAAAACGACCAAGCATATAAGTCCAGCATATACCAGCACGTGCGCGCCACTTCCCTGTACTTTTCTGATTAAGGTAGGTTCAAGGGCTCTTTTGCCAAAAAAAAACACAGATATGATGTTTTCGTTAATTATTAAAAAATGTTAATCAAATTAATTAGCTATTAGTCAAAAACTGTTTTTCACGTTTGACCAAGTTTAGTTCGTCAGAATCCAATAGAAATACCCAGACTCGAAAGTGTCAGCGATTTTTTTTTTAAATTCTTTCATCTAATTTTATGATGTTTTTTCTTTCAATCCGAGCCTTTTCGACTACTTTCTAACTTCGAAAAGATAAAACCCTAAACATTAAACATACAAAACATCGCTAGCACACATGCACCTAGCTTTAAAGCAGACAAAAAGACAACAAGTTTACCAAAGGACCCCAGTTGAACCTTTCCCCATACCTTTAACTGCTGCCACATCGCATGCTCACTGATTAAATTAAGAAAATTTAAAAATTTAATTTCTTAATTTTCTCAAGTTGTTATTTGATTTAATTTTTTTTAACAAAAAAAAGAAAAATGTACAAAATAATTTTTTAGCAAATTATAAACAGGATAATCGGATAAACAGGATAATCGGCGACTGTGGCAGCACCTCTCGTCATTTTTGAAGCAACTTCATTTTGATAACGTCACGGTGGGAAAGTAATATGGAATTGGTCTTATCTATCTATTGAACAGAAACGTTAAGGCGTGTCAGTTAATATCGCATAAATGAGGTTGATCGAACATTATCCACCAATAGGAACTGATCATCGAGAGAAGTATTGGTGTGATTTTGCTTTCAACAGGAATTTCTTATTAACGAATTAATAGTTAAATAAGTCAATGATTATTCGTAATAAGAAGAACTACTAGGTGTAGCTTAGGACCACAAAGACGCACACCAATAGCGCACAATCTAGACACTGTACCCAAGAGTGGATTAACAAGAGTTAGAATCATTCCCTACTGTATTTGTCCACATCACAGTCAGAAAAGTGTCTATTTCTAGATTTGAGTTTCGCGCGCGAAAGTTTTCGAATGCTCAGGCTCGAATGCTCGTATACCCAATACACGACAAAATAGAGAATATCCTACCTTATCTTTGCGATTTTAACGGTTTTTCCATTGATCTGCGATTTAATTTTAGGCTGTATCTCACAACTGTTCGCGTGGCGAGAAAGTAGGAACCCTGTGGATGACGAATTTTCGCGGGCATCCTAGTTCTAAAAATAGACACTTTTCTGACTGTGATTCGGGCGTACATAGTAAATATGGAAACTCTTGGTAATCCACTCTTGCTGTACCTTATTCAAGGCAAACAAATTCTAAATACACATTCTAAATACACACAAATTCTGTTACACAATGAGGAAATAAGAAATATTGGCCGCACTGACTTCATACAGCTTGAAAAAATGTTTGAGAAGAGCTATCGAAAGGAATCTTCTTCTCAACAAATTACATCAAAAACATACGTTACGCGCACAATAACTGCTTATTCTTAAATTTAGTTTGTTGTGAATTCCACTTAAAGCGTTTTTCAAACACCGAAACCGGATTTCATCGCCTAACGTTCACAAAGGAGCTAATCTACGAACATTGTTCTCTTTTTCCTATCCAAATAAGAAAAATCGCTTACAATTTTGTAAGCAGCTTACAAATAAACAAAGTGTCCACCAAATTATCCACGGAATAGATTTCCTACTGTGAGATAATTTGTCTTCTGTTTCGTAGGGCTGGCAATGATTAAAAGAGACTATTAAAATATTCTTTGGTAATCCTCTGTTTGTGTATCTATCTTTAGTAATCTTATCTCTCAGTGCGGTTGATGTTGAACTTCTCCGATCCCGTGAAAATTAACCGAGTGATTCTCGTTGAAACATGTGGGTGACCAACCCAGGCCTCAAAGTAAAAACGTAATTACTGCCGATAGGAGGAAAATCATTTCAATTAAGAGTCATACACTTTTTGTCCCTTTCATCTAAAATTTCCCTGATGACTGAAACCCTTGAAAATACACTACTGGAGGACCTGTATGATGATTTCTATTTCTAGTATTGCATATTTAAGTGTTGCTAATAAAAGCAGTTCTATCAACTATAGTATCAATCCTCGTGTCAGAGGCGATGAAGATACAAATATCTAGATTTAGGCACAGTCTTAAACCGGAGCTCGTGATAAGAAAACCCATCGGTATCAGTATACTTTACTTTATACAGGAATTTAACCTAAACTTCAAAAAGCTTGAAAAAGCAGAGGCTAAATCAGCTCTGACATTGGCTAACTTACTTGAAACTAAAAACAAAATTTCAGCGATAGCCTAGCTAGAACGGTTTCCTGATTTTCAGCTTGCTCTTCTTACAAAGGAAAAAGAACAACGATAAAAACATGTGCGCGATTTGATTGCAGTTTTTCTGAAGTATAGTGCTCCGCTCGAGCGGTGCGCCGCGCCGCGCGGGAGCTCCACTATAATAGCACAGGAGGCATTTGGAATTAAAAGTAGAGAATGAGCGACGAAACTTCAGACACAACAGAGCCGAATACCCTGAGGCATTCCTACTATAATAATCCATTTTACGTAGAGCTGCGTATTGGTCGTGTACATCTAGGCAAATATAATATAATGGTAAGAGTATAACAGTTTTGGCGTTTTACGCGGCATTTTAACCACATTTTAATGGTATCTCACCTTTTGAGTCAGAAATCAAACGTTATTTGGTACATAAAAGGGGCTGTCCAAATATGATTTGTTTAAGATTGTTTACTGTTTCTATGCTATATCTATGTTTTATAAGTACTTGAAATCTCAGTATTTGTGTTATTGGTGAACATTACCTTGTATTTTACTTTTATTTTTAGATTAATTCTAATTTACAACTTTGTTTTCTTCGCTAATGCGGAATCATTTTTCTTTTTGTAATAAATCCAGTAAATACTCAAAGACTACACTATTCATTGCTTTATAATCTAGTATATCTTTGGAAGATCATATATATCTTTTGCTTCGTTAAAGCTGTAATCCACATCATGTCATCTTGTTTTATAAACCATTCCTTGTTTTCAACGTTAAAGGAGAGTTCTAGAGAAATGAAAACTCGTTTCTTTTATCGCCACAAGCAGCAGATAACGGCCTAGGGGCACTGAAAGCACTTGAAAGAAGCTGACAGGTGAAATGAACACAATAGTTAATACTTGGCATTCACAATAAGGATATTTTTACGCTTGACCCGAAGAAAAATCTAATCAACGAAATGACATCCAACATGGAACACTTCAATGAAGAACGCTTGGTGTATCAAAGATTCTGCGATCACAATAAAAAGTGGAAGTTCAATTTTAATACTTCTCTCACAGCAAAGCACCTATGGAAATTAATTCAGGCTGGTTAGAGATTTGTTTTTTTTTCCTTTATTAATTATTAATAGTTGCTTTCATAAAATTACCAAACGGGCGAGTTTCAAAATAATGGCTAGCGTTATTGCAGTATGTATAGAAGACAATTGATCATCTACTGGGGAATGCTGTGGTGATATGCAGATATATAAGCAAAGTACGCGATTACCTGGAGATACTAGAGGAAACACAAGATAACGTGCAGATCTTCAAATTTGGAGCTAGCTGAGGACAACCGGAACAGAGATGAGATAGTAGAATCGGCTTTTTATTCTGGTAAGAATCCTCCCTAAAAAAAAATTATCTCTTTTCTTATATCTTATATACAGCATGATATATCGGATAATATACAGTGATATAACAGATAGAGAAGAAGCAACACATGTTCAGGAGAAAGAAGAAATACGAAAGACTACAATCGAAACAACAACTACTGCATGGTTTTCTAGAAAAATACACACTTCAGACACATGCAGTAAGGAGGTTGTGTAACTACTCCTTGAATTCAGACAAAACATGCCCTTTTAAATGAGATTAAAACTCGGTGGTTTTAAGAATTCTGACACTTCAATCACTTTTCATTTTTCATTTACTGAATCTACATAGGCTTGCCTAATAAGGTGACTTTCCATAGAAGCTCTCCGTTGAAATTTCAATATGTTTACCTTGCTGCTGGTGTGGAAGTTTATTTTAATTATTTTTTCTCGAATTTATCGCGCAAAAGCATATAGCATATTTTAGGACAATGACATTAATTAAAGCATAACAAATTCCACAAGTAGATTGTGTAAAACCAATTTTGCAAACATAAAGCTTATCAATATCAGTTATTAGAAGTGGACTGATTATAATTGTTATATTTTCAACCAGAACGGCTTGTCTATAGCGTGCTCTATCACATACACCCCCTGGCTATGTGAAAACCAAAGTCTGTTTTCCACTCAGTATTTCTCGCGCCCATTCGATTTTCCATATTGCGTCTTCACTTTAAATTTCTTCTTTTTGGTTTCGTAATCTTTGTCAAAGGCAATGCTGATTAGAGCTTTAAAATCTGAATACCGTGATATCTGCTGTAAACAATTATCAAAAGTATTATACACAGACTATCCGGTTTATCTGGGTTTTTGTATTAAGACAAATAGAATATTGTCAGCAATAATGAATTTTTATGTTTTTCATTACCTACCGTTGATTTCAATTGTTAAGTTAAATGTTTGAAATCCAGACTTTTTGATTTTCATGCATCCCCTGCTAAATGGTAAACAATGAGCTCGATCCATTTGGAACGCGGCAGTAAAAACATGCTATATTTTCATGTCATAGAGTAGTATTCTTTAGCATGATTGAATTCCGTTCCCTCTTTATTGTACAAAAAACGGAAGCATGTCACGCCGTACGTGATCCAACAGACCTTTTCCTAACACTTTGATAGCCAAATTTCTCCAAACAAAGTTATATTTAATTTACAGGTAAAACATACTAAGGTGAAGTTGACCTGGCGAGAAAAGCCTTTCCCGCAGTTTTGGCAACTACTAGTGTTAGGGATTTTTGTGGTCACCGGAACGTTACCACCAGGAAAACTTCAGATGCTTTTACCATTGTTTAAAATATTTTGTCCACATTTTCTGACCTTAAATAAACATAGGCCACCATCATAATTGCAGATGCACAATTATGTTGATTTTTTTCCAATGCTCACAATCCTGGGGCACATTAACGGGTTTATTTACTTCACTTATGAAAGCAAAAGAAAAGAAATTTACTATAGTCATATCAAATATAAAAGCACATCTTTAAACAAAATGAGCTAAAATTAAGGAACTGCGGAACCTCTACAAACAAAAACTAATATCAAACTCTTTCAAAATCTTTCATTAAGAGAAAACTAGCTACAATCATTATAATTCTTCTTTGTCTGTAAAAAGGCTTGAATTTCATATTTGTGTAAACGTTACCCGTTTTTCATTAATAATAATAATAATCTTTAATTCTTATCTCCACTCTGTTGAACTTAGTGCTACGCGGCCACAGGCTTGCCTGAACACCTACATATATTCACTTCATTACCGCGAAAATAACATCTTATTTACCCCGACCTGCTCCCAGTCTGACCTGGATAGCTCAGCTGGTTAGAGCATCGGATGTACAATTCTGAAGGTCGTGGGTTCGAATCCCTCTCGGGGTCAGAGATTTTTTCTCTTTCTCCGCTTACTAGGGCTAACGCTCAGAAGCACACATGGGACCATTTCATTAGCACGTTAGCTTTCACACAAGGTTAATTCCTTATCTCCACTCTAATAATAATCTTTATTTTGCTTCTTTGTTTACAGGTGTTATTTTTTTATAGTTATAGCTTATAACTTTTGAATCGTAGAAAGATGTTCATAGTCAAATGTCTAAAACATTTGACTGATCGTATTCGAACAGACTTTCTCAAAGTCCTTTGAACGCTTTTTTTTCCAGGGTTTGTATCTCGGTTTCTCAAAAACAAAATCATAAGCGTGAAGGTGTTTGGATGCGCAATCTTAATTTGCATATATTTTGTAGATTTTATTCCTTCTTTTTCTTGACATTAAATAATTCGTTTGAGAAACTATATCAAACATTCGAAAGGGTTTTTCATCAAGATTTCCAAACACCTCGAAGTAGGCTAAAAAACACTCGACCTTGCCTGTTTTTTTTTTTTCAACCCTCTTCTCGGTGTTTGGAAATCATGACGAAACACGCTGTCTCGTGTTTGATATATTAACCACCTTCTCGGTGTTTGGAAATCATGATAAAACACGCTGTCTCGTGTTTGATATATTCACCACCTTCTCGGTGTTTGGAAATCATGACGAAACACGCTGTCTCGTGTTTGATATATTAACCACCTTCTCGGTGTTTGGAAATCATGACGAAATACGCTGTCTCGTGTTTGATATATTAACCACCTTCTCGGTGTTTGGAAATCATGACGAAACACGCTGTCTCGTGTTTGATATATTAACCACCTTCTCGGTGTTTGGAAATCATGACGAAACACGCTGTCTCGTGTTTGATATATTACTTCAAAGGACAGCTCCCTTCACGACTCATCTCCGCTCGTTTTTAGCTGTATCCTCATAGAGGTCGACTAGGCAACTCTATACTCGAACAAGCTCTGGGAGGTACCAAGTTATCAGCAGAAGAGCAAAAACAGGAAAGCAATTCAATTTTCTCTCCAAAGAACAACCCTATGACCAGAAAATCAAGTTCATATCTTTCGCCAGTAAAGATATTAGCAGCTAAGCCCTTCGTGATGCAGTAGTGGCAAGGGTTAAAGTGTTAGGATAAGACTAAATTATGGGGATCCGATATTTCTTTTCCGAATTCAGCTTAAAGCTTTTAAAAACCTTTACCGGACTAGTATAAACCCGCATGTTCTCTGGTCTGAAAACATATCATTATTTTTGCAGACCTCAAGCCATTGGGCTACCTAAGCTGTATTGAGTAATGGTGTTGGCTTGTTTATTTAAGAAATATGCGGTAAGATAAAGATTGATTGGGGAATGAGGAACGAGTTAATTAGCTAATTATTGCCCTCGTTATCTTGGAATTCACGTAAGGGAGTTGTTAGCTAAATTGGGAAACAAACATTTTATCGGAAGAATTTGCATGCGAGATGTGCAAGGGAAACACGACAAACATTTGGAAGAGAGCAGAATCAAAAAGTCAACAAGGGAAAAGGGAGGAATACTAATAACCAGGTATGCTAACTCGATCTTCTTGAGAGCAGGCTAGGTCAGATGGATTAGCGAATTTTCCGGAAATATAAAAAAAAGTACGAAAACAATTTCAATCCCTGCGAGTTAGAATCAAAAGCAAAAAGCGAAGGAAGACTAAAATTATTCTTGGGAAAGTAATGTCAAAGAAAATTTTAATTCCTTCCAGGAAAAGCAGTTAAATATCAAAGTATATTAACGTAGCTAAGTAATTATAGTACAAGAAAACTATATTATATGTCTACCTACAATGGCGAAACAACGAAAACATTGTAATATATATTTGAAATATATTCAGTGTGGAGCTTTTTATCTAAAACGTTTGCTGCAAAAACACGATTGCAAGAAATAAATGGAAATGCACCCAAGGAACGAAGAAACCCAATATCACAATTTTATCATAGAGAACCAAAGCTTTTAATTAACCAGAAGTTTTAATTTGGTGCTATAGCTATCAAAACATTTCATAATTTAGACCTGATTACAGCCGTAGCCTGTGACCTCGGAAAAGGCCGATGTTTTCAGTGTTTTAGCACTCTAAAACAGAAGGTTTACAGTGGGATAACGGTAGGTTTACCGTCAAACACAAGGCTTTAAAAGTTGTACCGTGGTGTACAAGAAGGAGAGAGTCTATGCCGAACTAAGCCCAAATTTTGCAATACCTTTATTTGCTAAATGGTTATCTAAAAAAGTGCCATTAACGAAAATTGGTAAGCCCGGTCAGATAAAGGCACAAGGATAATGAAATATATAGATATTTGGCGTAATTTGGCGTATATGTATGAAGCTATTAAAGTTCCATATATATATGTATGAAGCTATAAAGTTCCAGTTCGTGGGTTTCTTGTCGAAGAAATATACTAGTATACAATGCTTTTGAGTGGCATACTGTACAATATCCAAAGCGTCACTTGTACTTTCTAGATACACAGGCGAGTGTGTATGCTAAAAAAATACAAATGGCAAGTAGGACACTCTGCAGTATGCCACGAAAAGGCAACGACTTACGCAAATGCAGTCACGATGGGAAGGTTGAATTGAATACCGCCGAATATACAACGCCATTCCTACATTGTGATTGGCTGTACTTCTGTTGTGTGGTATAAATAGGGGAAGTGAAGCAGTAATATCGCACTAACGCACAATGAACAATGCACAATTTTTGTGGCATTTCAAATTTATTACGAAAACAAAGTTCCAATTCTCGGTAAGGACAGTGGCTACTATCTTTCAGTATCTGACCTTTTTTAATATCCGAAACGGTAAAGTACGCGGTCATTTGGCCCCGACTATGAACGTTTGACAGTAGAAGTCACGAGCTAAGTTTAGGAGCACTTGAATAGGTAATTTGTGAAGACACACCCAGACGGATTGTTAAAAGATGACTTTAGTGTTTGTCAGTAGCAATTGTTTAAATGAGGATTGCCACGATTTTAGAGTTAATATAGTTTTCCTGAAATGAAGTTCAATTCACAAGAAATAAGCAAAGTACACATTTGGCGTATTGTGGCTTGCTGTCGAGCGGATGGAGATGGATAGCGAATTGCCTCTTTTTATTTCTTACCAGGCTGAATTGTTTTCACACTTGGAAAATTTACATAAATCTTGCATAAAAATGATTATAATGCGAAGTGCCTTTTGCTTTCGTAGACTAAGAAGTACAATATAGGATTCTGTGTTGTTTATACCGACCACTGGCCTAGTTTTATAGAATTTTATTAAAACAACCGTGACCAACCAAGCAAAAATTTAAATACCCGTTTCAGTGATTGCATTCCGCCATCGGGCTATACGGATTAGATTTTACGGTTTATTTCATAAAATTGAAACAGTCAGCAAACAAAGGCTAACGGATCAGACTATCGAGGAAATAGTGAAACTTTAATCTGGAGGACATAAAAATCAACTTCTTTTCTCCAATAACAATTTCCTGAACAAGTTTTACGTTGAATTTTACTGGAAATGGAAATATTTCAGAAAGCACGTTTTGTGACAAAATTAGGAAAACTGTATTAGCTCAATATTTATCAACTTATATTATGAATCTGACGCTTGAACCAACACTAAACGAAATATGAAGTGTTACGTTAAAAGAAAATAAATGCGATATTTTTCCTCCTCCCACTCTAACTTTGTCAAAGCTGCTAATTTATCGGCGCTGACTTCGATCACAAAAAAACATTATATTGATTCCCAAGAATCAATATAAGATAGAACACGAAAGACATCGACGCTGCTTTGTTTGCTGCATTTTGATTTCTCCAATATTCCTGACGCGAACCTAATGGGTTTTCGTCATAACATAATGCCTAATTTCAAAACCTGGCGAAAAACTCTGAGAAGTCATGCAGTGTTTTTCATTGGACGCGTTGGATTGTATCCGTTAACAAATATTTTTATGTTACAGGTGAATAACAAGTCCTCTTCCTGAGAACGAGGAAGCTCTACGCGGGCATCAACAGAAAAAAAAGACATTAGAGACTCTCTTCTCCGCAAGATACGGGAAGTCACTATTTCAATCACCACGGCATAACGATAATCAAACAGCAAGCAGAAACTATCGCCTGTCGCTAACCGGTAAACCCGGATGCGAGTTCCCACTAATTGGCACTACTTCAATTGAACGGAAAATCTTATAAGTCTGCGTGAAGCCGTAAAAACTTGGAGTTATTCAAAACTGATAGCCGTAGGGTACTGATTGGTCTGGTCTTCGTCAAGCCGAGCCCTCCGGGAAAATATTCCATGCTCGTCAACGCGTGACCGAGGTAACAAGGCCCTACAAACGGCGTCATCTGGTTGGTTGATATTTGGGACAAAAGCATCGAAGTAAAGAAATCCCTAAACGTGGTGAAGTGGCGTAAAAGGAGTGTGTCTGACACATCACTCATCCAGAACAAGAAATCGTGACTATGTAAGATTTCAGAGCTGCGAGTTTGTCTGCAAGGGAATCCACACTCTAGCTGAAATCAAAGCCAAGTGTGAACATCTGCATTGTATAGAGCTGCCAAGAAAGGAGCTGCCAAGGGGAAGCCGCGTCCAAAAATCACCAGGCTTAGCGTCCTCCAGTAATAACAACTCCAAAGCTAAACAATCAAGCTGTGTTAAAAGAGCATCAAAGGACAAATAACAAGCTTAGCTCTAAGCTTGATGAGCGTCTAACGGAGCTCCACAGAGTCCAGATTCATTATTTAGGGCCTGCACCGAAAAAGGCTATTTAAATCTTGCACCTAAAAGACTATTAAAGACCTATAAAGACTCCGTCGAGATGCCTCCTCCAACACCGATGGAATTGCACGACGCGATCCCTTTCGGGATCCTGTGCTTTATTATAACGATTGAGAGTATGGTAGTCTGCTTTATGGTCTATCGTTACCGTATACTACGGACTTTCACAAATGGCTTCGTTGTTTCTCTCGCTGTTAGCGATATCCTATTCGCGGCGATTCTTCTGCCAGTAAACATCTACGATCAGTTTTCTATCTACGGGGGTTACCTTATGTGTTTAATATTGATGTCCAACGTAACAAACATGTTTGCAGTGACACTCGACAGATTTCTAGCAGTAATGAAGCCGCTGGTTTACCACGTTAAAATGTCAAAATACTTCTTATGGATCCTAACAGGATCTTGGCTGGTCCCGATAGGGATCACCCTGATTCCTTTAGCCTGGGGAGCCGACGAACGAACCCTTGCCCATCGGATATTTCTCTTCGGCATTCTAATAGTCGGAATCCTGATTCCCTACGTCCTCATATTAACAGCCTATATCATGATTTTCAAAGAAGTCTCCCGGCAAGTTAAGAGTTTGGCAAAAATGTGCACTTATCATGGAGGTGCGAACGATGAAGCTCTAAAGGAAGGGAAGAGAGTGTCGGGTGAGGCGAAAATGGCGCGCGTTTTTGCAGTCATTGCGCTGATTTTTGTGCTAAGCTGGCTTCCCGTTGTATATATGACGACTGTAAGTGCTCTCATGAGGGGTGACTTAGTTCCACCGGCTCTGGCAACCGTGTCTTGGTATACTCTTTGCTTCGGAGCCGTCACCAACGCGCCAATTTATGGTCTATTCAAAGCGGACTTCCGAAAAGTTTTCCAGAAGATTATCCGACTGCGCAAAAGCAGATTCGCACACTGCCTGCCCGAGACTTCAAGTTCTTTAGTACCTCCAGTTACCCATCACACCGTTCACGACACAGATTTAACGAGGTCTTAACATCTGTTACTAGGTTGTATTCGTGAATGAGTGAATGCAATAAAATTACTTGATGTATTGTGCACTTTGTGTTACCGAGTCTCACTGCGCTGCCACTGGAAATTGCAACATTTGTTACTAAGGCTTCTAAGTGCCCGTGCTTCAGGTACACTAACTTCGATAAATGACTTCATACGAAACGTGTTACATTGTCAATGCTAGTAGAAAAAATATCCCATTTTTGTTCAAATTAAGAGCCCCTCGGGGTGAGGTACTATATGATTAAGGTTCTGTTGTATGTGAGTAAATTAAAAGACCCAAATAGCCCCAATGTCGCAGTCAATTTGGTAAATCACCTTGATGTATTTTAATGCGAGGTCAATCGGATCCGTGAAAGAGGGAACTGTCTGCAAAGGATTTGGTGGCAAAGGACATAAAGCATTTGAATTACCTAGGAGGATTAACGGGACAGGTTATCCCAAATAATTTTATCGTTTTATCCGGAAAAGACTTAATCAATCTTCTTTACTCCAAATGGAGCTATTTAGACAAACTGGGGCCAGCATTCAAGGGCAGATAATTGTGATGTAAACTTACTGCACCTCGCGTGCGCCATATGGGATGTTTCAGTGCATTAGCTAGCACCTCACTCAGCTATGTCAATTGCATGCGAGAATCTTTCGATAATCCTTTGGCAAATCATTTGAGATATATTCACTCTAAAATGCCAGTAATACTTCTATAAGTGGTGATACTAGATCGATGTTTCTAGACCTCAGGCATGTATAAATTGCGAAAAGCGAATGACATCAAAATAGTCAGAAATGACAGATAAATCATATCGTGAGAATTGATACTAGAAAGAGATGCTGTGGTATATCATATACATCAATAGGGGACACGAAGGATAACGAAAATAGTGCCATCATCATATAAATATTGAATCGATACACCTACGATTAACGAACATCAATTGAATATACCGTATACACCTGTCGATATCTGTAGATGTCTATCTGTCTACAGCGGCGGATCTACAAAAGTATCGCAAACATCCCGTTCCCCCTTCCAATGCTGGAGCATGCCAATTTGAATTAAACGCCGCGCGCAGCAAACTACATTGAACAGGGGAGCGGAAAAGAACAGGATAGCCATGCATTTACATATTTTTGGACCCGATTGTAGATATCTTACTGCAGGGGTTGGATAACAATTGGCGTCAATGGGTGAAAATTTAATTTACGCACATTTTTCCTCGATGTCGTCATCAGCCAGTTATTTTTGCTCCTTATAATCGTTTAACCCCAACCAGTAACTGACGTCAAAGCAATTGCATTTCAATTCCGTGTACGAGTTACGCATTCATAAAGCATTAACATCATACAACTTTTAAACGCGTTCGTTTAAAAAGTGTTCAAGTCGAGCGTTTCACACTCAAGTAATCCAGACAATGATCAAATAACGGAGAGCCCAGCCCAAATTTAATTTGCCCTTTTCATGCAAATGAAAGCCTCTATCCACTGAGACAAAATTGCTAAATAATCATCCACTTTGCCTTTTACACAGAAACGTTTTCCTCCTGGGCGGCAGACTCTTTTTCTATTCCTAATGTTTTGGCAATTTTTCATAGCTACATAAATTCCGCCTGAAATGGGTTTTTAATGATAGTCCAAATCGTTTTAACAGATGGGTGGTAGATGAAGTTTACATGAAGGGAGCATTACGTGATCCAAAAGGAACAAGTTCTTCAACGGAATTTAGAAGCGCACATTTTTAAGAGCCTTGGTAAGTCGACACTTTGTCAGCTCAGCAACACGAGAGAGAGAATTTCCATCGGCTGATTTAGAAAGTATTAAAATCTTTGTTTGCAGATGGTTATTTCAAGATTTCTACACGTACTTCGTCTTTTAATATCGAATGAAAACAACAAACGAGCGAATGGCTGAGGCCCACCTAAAGATAAGGGATCTATGAAATTGCACATCATTTCCCAGACGTGATCGGTTTAGAAAAGTTATGCAAACATTCGTCGTCAAAAAATTAACTCTTTTTAAAGACTTTTCAGACTTTTATTTTTTGACTTGTGAACAATATTTACAGGAGTGGCGGATCCGCAAATAGACTAACTAATCGAGGCGGACCAGCCATATCAGGGTATTAACATATATTTTATATCAGGGTTTTTGCTCAATTTATGTTAAGAATGAAGAAGAAGAGCTAAAAACGAGACCGGAAAGATGTTTATTTGCAAATCTTTGACATGATTAAATCCAGACAAAAAATACCCCGACTTAAGTTAAACGCTACGCATTTGAATAATAGCAGATCTAACTAATCCGATCAGGGAGAAAGATTATATTAACGATCTTATCTTTATTATCGTTCGCTAAGTTATAACTTAAACTAATTTCTTTAACCACCGGCCTATCGGGCATTTAAAACCTGCAGTTTTATAGACTAGGAGGAGGAAGCATTATCAAAACCGTTAGAGAATAACTCTCGAGTTTGTTTTTTATCACGAAAGCAGACGATAAAGAAACCTTGTAAACACCGTCGGATTCCTTTTGATGTCTGGTGTGTGAGAGCAAATACATGAATATCTCTTCTATAGACGGCGGTTCAAAACGATTAGTCGAGAAACATCCACGATTAAATAAACGCCCGAAGGCTTGTAAAGGATCGTGCCACTAAAAAAAGCTAAAAGAACGTGTAAAACAACTGAACTTGTGTTGACCTAGAAATAGCTCGAAGTTGGGATTGATCCACGTGGGCGTAGGCAAATGCCTTTCATTCTTTCTTTTAATGAAATTTCGTATCGAAAAGGGTATTCAAAAAGGAATTTGCGCCCCGTGACAGGTTGATTGAGTTTGCTTTATCATTGTGTCGCCCATTGCGATAAAGCAGCAATTATCGCCGACCAGCCCATACAAAGAAAATTCCCACTATAATTGAAACCGTTTGTTCAAATAAATTGCTGCTCTAGCGTGCTCCAAACAAATGCTACAAAATTGGAGTGGCTGTATCCTATTTATTGTCTCCTAGTTCTCGTCGAAAGAAGGCTATCAAACAGAGGGGTAAACTAATTTTGAACACTTTGGCCCCGAATTCGACGCGATTAAAACAGTAGGTTGCCCGTAAAGTGTATGTTTTTTATCAGTCAGGACCAGAATTGGGTCCTAAAGCGCTTTTTTGAGTTGAAGATTAAAGCTCTTGAGATAATGGGTTAGGAATGAAGAGACAAAAACGATTAATCAAAAGTGAATTTAGGAAGGAAGGCAATATTTCGGCAAGTCTCAAAGTCTGTGATAAAGGCAGTACACAACACGCAAAAAATCGCTCTTATTTCTCGAATTTAAGAACGCTGTGACTTTGACTAGACTTAGGCTGCGTACACACTTGGTGCCCGGGCACAGTGCCCGAGCACGGGCACTAATGTGAACAGTCCAGTTTTTCGAGTGCCCAAACCAAAATTCGGGCATAGCACTGGTGCCCGAGTACAAGGTCCAGACCTTGTACTCGGGCACTGCTAGTGCCCGGGCACTAAGTGTGTACGCAGCCTTAGTTTCAAGCGCCACTTGACATGTTCCTTAGAAACTTCATCGGTCTGGGTTTCTTTCTCCAAAAAAAATCCCCTCAAAATGGCAATGACTTCAGACGGAATTTTCATGAGCCAGGGGCCAAGAAGCCAACCCCTTTGAAAACACTTTGGAAATTTGAGAAACCTGGAGACTCCGTTGAAGCAGCAAACTCAGTAAAGAAGGCTAACCGAGCGAATACTGTAAATATATTATATCACACTTCAGGGAGACTTCCCGCAGTCGGACTAACTTGTTTCCCTGCAGATGGCTCCATTTTCTTCTACTTTAAGACATAACGGACGGCAAACATAATTTGTTTTCATCACTTTGAGACCTGTTTTCATCTTGGCGCAGTTTCAATAATACTGATAGTTTTAATATACATTACAATCAAGCACACACATGGTACAGATGGTGTATCATCTTACTTCAGTATTTGCCGTGCGAAATTAAACCTTTTGTACCGACAGTTGCTTTTGAAAAGTAGCAGAAAGTCGACGCGTTTTGAAAACACCCGTGAAAACATCAATTGTTCTCTTGCTGGAATCGCTAATAGAACGAGAATGAAAAAAAAGAAGAAACACGCGCCCATAGTTAATTACAACTTACTAATGAAACTTTTCAAAGTTGAAAATTACTAAAATGAAACTAGGATTTAGACCAAACTTTACATACAGATAATTATTATATATTTTTTCTGTTGTGCTTACATTATTAGTGATTCTCAAACAGTTTTCTGCGGTCAGTCTTTGATCATAGTGATTTCTGTTCTCAAGTTATATTAGAAATTGTTTTAGTTCTTTAATTGTGTAATTTCGCAGTTGCACCGCTCCCATCTATCTAAACCCTAGATTTGCCTTTTATTACCGCGACACAAACCCTACCGCAGGGAAAAACATTAACTAAAGTCAGACTTTTAATTAAAATCTTGAGATTTTTGCGCCACATGTTGATCTCAAATTGTGATTTAAACATTTTTTAGCAGCAGGTAAAATAATCGGCGATTTTCTTGTTTCATAAGGAAAGTTGCCACTAGAAATTATAAAGGACGTATTTTAATTTCTAAACCACACAATGCTGCCTCAGGTCTACAATGTCCCAGAAAATACTCGTCACCTCTTTGACAAAACCGTTAAGCTAATGAAAGAATTGAAAAGCTGCCCTTCATTTTAATAGCGGCTTAACCTTACAATTCCTCAAGTGTTCTCATTTGAAAGAAATGGAAATCAGACTTCGCATTTTAGCTTAACCCTTTCACTCCCAAACCGGCCATTGCTACATGTAGGAACTTGAAAGTCTCTATCATCAAACTCGCGGCAACCTGACACTTATATCTGATAGTTTGCATAGAAAAGTGATTTTTCTGCTGACCAGAGAAGCTGAGTGGATCAGAGGCCCGGGTTTCTCACAGAAACAACCACTGGCTGATTGCATTTTTAAACCGCATCGGGGGTTGAGGACCAATCCCCTGGAATTTCCACTCATGAATCAGACCCCTTTCCCTGGAATTTCCAGCCCCATAAAGGATCCCTCCCCTGGAATTGCCATTTTTTCCTGGCAAAATACCCCTGAAGATCAATTTTTATCTATTTAAATGTCCCTGTAAAGCCAACATTTTCACCCCCTCCCCATTGGAATTTCCAAGCGCCCGACACACACACCCCAATGAATTTTCCATAGGTCCTCAACTCCCTCGGTGCAGTTTAAAAATGAAATCAGCCACTTGATTTCACAAAATAACACACAATTTTGGCATCAAAAAACACAAGCTCGACTGAGCACAAGGAGGTTTTTTTTGCATAAATTTCTAGACTAAATCAAACACAATCAACAAGCCACAAAAAATACCTTTAATCCTTAGCTCTGAACTGAAGTTTCTCCTCTCCAAATGACAATTTCAAAGAAAATATCACACTTTGAATCTACTGAACAACAAAGCAACACAAATCCCTATTGCTTGGGATACCTGTGGTAAACGAATGACATTTCACAGCTGTTACCCCCTATATTTACAGGCTAGACAAAATATTTATATAAGTATTTTTGCTCTGCGACAATTAAAAGCAAAATACCGCCAGTTGCTTGCTTTTTATGTCAGATTCACATGCTGAGCAAAAAGATTCCATTAGAGAGGAGCACAGGGTTTCTTTCAGCAATATTTTTCCACAGCTCTCAGAAGAACAGTGGAAAAGGTGAATGAAACCCCTCAACCATACTTCTTACTTGAAGCACAGCACAAAATGCATTGTCCATAATAGACTTAATGATGTCCTATGGCCTCCTCTGGTGGAATTTTGGTTGTATTTTTAGACATTTTATAGGATTAGTCAAAGCTTCAGGAGGCTAGATTCCGCTAAGAAAATAGCAAGAAAAAGCGATATCGCATGAGTCGCACAGTGATGAGGCCGATATCACCTTTTTGAGTGCTATTTTTGGCAGAATCTACTGACTGAACGCTTTGAATACACTTCAATCCTATGATATCTCGTCCTCAATTTACACAAAAAAGAGATATCATATGATTCTATCAGATGTCTAACCTGTGTGATCGCTTCCTCCACTGGGCAGCAACTTATTGGAACAAAAAAGCATTTTTGCATGAATGAGGCTAAGTCAAGAACAATTGTTTTTCAAATTTGCCGCCATATTTAGATTAGCTTATTTCTCAGGAGATTTTCCCACAATTTTCTGTGTTTGCTGGAGGAAATTTAATGGGGGAATTCTCAAAGGCAAACTTTAGAATGAGTATCAGAGCTACATTTAATAAAACAAGCCATCCAAAGGCCGCAAAAAGTGATTTTGTGTAAGTTGTAGAGCAGATAAATTGACATTTTCTTGCTCGCACACAAACTTGATTGACCAGTTTCTCCAAGCTCACACCATTTTCTCACACATGTACGACAGAGCAATGACATTTGTGCGCAGAGGCTACTTTTGCGTAGTTGGAAAACACTAAAAGTAAAAGAAAATGCAGGGAGATAAAAGTAGCCTCTACTCGCAGGGAAGTTCAACAGCAAAAATGACAATCAAATTTCTAGCTGAATGTTTTGCTTCTAGTTCTCTAAAGACATTGATGATGTGTGTCTCGAATGTTAAAATATCGACCTGCACCCCCTCTTTAGTCTTCTGGAACTTTCGGGGTTGGAGGTGGTGGGTTGTCCCAAAGGGCAGCCTAAGATTGCACTAGCAAATATCTATAAACCCCTGCAGCTAAATATGGCATGTGTGGTATTTTTAAAAGTTTTTAATTAGTTTTCAATAGCTGATTTTGATGTAAATAGGTTAGTTGAACTATCTCGGTAGTTGTTTAGGGACCGGTCATAAATTAGAGGGGGGGGGGGAGGGCTGGTGCAAATATGGGGAGGGCCTCTAATTTTCATGCAGGTGAAAAAGGGAGGGTCAAAAAATTTGGTGCAAATGATAAAGGGAGGGTCATTATTTTTTACGCAAACGTTGTTTGGGTAATACTGCATGGCCGTAGCGCTTATAGGGCCAGTTTTTCCCCAATCAATCCTTAAAACTCCCGATTTTGCACCCTGCATATCAAAGTTCCCCCAAACATGCGGAAATTTCACATGGTCTCTAATTTTCGGCGCGCTCCGCGCGCAAGAGAATTTTAACTTTCCCTTATTAAAATGCTGCCTTGAGTTGCTGATGTGTTGTGCCCTCCTCCTCCCCCCCAGTTTTAGAGTTTTTGCAGGCTTGCTACGACCCTAGGATCTCACTAGATTTACCAATGACAATGTAAGTAATACTCAACCTGGCAAGATAATTATTATCTGGGATTTAAGCAAAGTAATGTACTATATAATGTCTATATGTAAAAGTAACTTTCGGGTATGAAATACATCAAATCTTGCACTGCTATTATAACATGAAAAGTAGATTTAAACAGCTAATAAAAATGTATATATTTTTCCAAATCTATATTTAGTGAATAATGGGGGGGGGGGGGGGGTCATCATTAAATATGTCACCGCATTTGGGAGGGCCAACATTTTTCGTGCATCTTGTCAGGGGAGGGTTTCCCAAAAACATGTAGACCAAAATAAAAATGCACCAGCCCTCCCCCCCCTCTAATTTATGACCGGTCCCTTATTTGGAAACATTTCAGTACACTGAGCCAGCTTTGCCAGGATACCAGAGTCATGCCAATAATGCACCAGTAAATTGACAGCCCCCCACCCCCAACCTCCATTTGTGCATTAGCGAGGCATTAACGGGGCTTTGTTTACAGTTGACACGGTTTCCATTGTTATTCGTAGGGAATTAACTCGGATAATGGCTCTCAACAAACTAAAAGTCGGGGAGGGATTTGAATTCTCCAGGGAAAGGTTGGGGTTGATCAATAGAATTGAATTGAATTTCTAGGTAAATATATGGCTCATTATGGACTCATAGGTAAGTATATGGCTCATTCTGGATTCATAGGTAAGTATGTAGATACTTACCTATGAATCCATAATAAGCCATATATTTACCTGTAAATCAATAATGTGTGGTTCCAGAAAATATCCCCCCCCCCCCCCCCCCCGGAAGAGTGTTGAAAACAGACCCCCCACCTCTCTGGAATTTCCGAAGAAAAATACAGTATTTGTATGGAAATTATATCCTTTCCTATTATCCTTCCTATGGATAATTTCTGGAACCACACAATAAGCCATTTTTACCAAGACTTCAAGGGGCACTGTCACGTTTGTTTCATCAAAATGTTTTAAAATAAGACCAGTGTTCTACAGAAACAACTCCGAACCTATATTTTGTTTCAAATTAGTCTTAGAAAGAAAAAGAAACTTGTTCAGCCTGTTCGAAAATGCCAATTAGCAATCCAATTCCATCCGCTCCATTATACACGAAAATACTCCAAATTTGTATTGATCTAGCAGCTGAAAGGTTAGTTAAAAAACGTAGACCATTATTTTGTTGATTTGTAGTGAGTTTGACTGCATTTAAGCTACTTAAAATGACCCCAAGTTAGACCAAATTCATGATAGACCATGACAGTTGCCCCTTTCACAATGACTAATTCAATTATCAACCCAAACATTTAACTAGTGAATTCAAATCCAACCACTTACCCGAGAAAAAAACATCAAATAATCTCAGTTTATGCATCTATGCTGACTGTCTGTCTATAACCAATATTTGCTCCTAAATATCCTTTATGCGAATCCCGTTGAATGCCACAAAACACGATTTCCGAGAACGCCTTCACTTGAACCATTGAGAAGCGTTTGTCCAGTCTACTTGCTTGGTCTCATTGCCCATAGAGTGTGTTTAAGACGTAAACCTGAAAATACAGATAAAATCATGACCAGGTTAATTGCATATCTAATCGTAGAGAGCAACCAACGAGCGCAAAATACCTGAAACTTGCCTTCAGTTTCTCCATCTTGAACCAGTTCCATCCGTTTTGCTAGACACAACGTTATGCAAATTGATCTGTAGTAGCTGTTAGCTGTCAGGGCGTGGTACAAATGAAAATAACCAGTAAGGACGTAGTTGCTTTTGTCTCTATTATTTTCGTTCTACAAAGGAGTTCTTTTGTCTCTAGTCTATTATCCTCGTTCTTTGTGTTGAGGTATAGGGTATTGTTGTATTATCCAACCAGAGAGGAGCTTTAAGCAGCTACAGTACGTACCGACCAAATTGTTGCCTCGAATCTCGGTAATTAACTCTAACTTTCATGCAGAATTCACACTACATTACTCCCCCAGTTGGTCAGGAGATGCACTTTCTTTCACAGCTTCCACCCAGTACATCAAGCGGGGAGTCACTCTCTT
Source organism: Scolanthus callimorphus (assembly GCA_033964015.1). Classification (NCBI taxonomy): domain Eukaryota; kingdom Metazoa; phylum Cnidaria; class Anthozoa; order Actiniaria; family Edwardsiidae; genus Scolanthus; species Scolanthus callimorphus. The sequence continues at coordinate 19,985,476 of CM066924.1, forward strand.
CCCTGGGGACACAACACTACAGAAACCAGCCCGCTTTCCGGGCTGTCTCACCTCCATATGAACAGCCCCTTACTTCATAGCCTGCGAAACAGGCTCTTGGAAAGCGCTCCGGAAATCTCCCGAAAGCTGTATCTAAAGCTCTTCTAGCGCTCGGTCAAATAATGGGAGATTGGTCTCCTCGCTATCGCAAGCAGATTTCCGGCGTGCTTAGCGCGCCGTGCCTTGCAAGTTGGGATTGTTCTGTTTTCCTTGGTATCACTGCTAGTGGCAGGCTACTTACTTCATAAAGAAGACACGACAAATACAGATTTTTGTTACTTCAAGTACACATATTTTAAATTTTTAATCTACACTAGCGTCACATCCTTCAATCTTATAGTAAGGCTAGTTTTAGACGTCGAACTTAATTCTTGTCGCACTAAATGTCAATTTCCCATTGTTTAGTTAGTTAGAGCTATTGTCTTGAGCTCATTTGCATTAGGAACGGCACTATCTGCCGTGCCAACGCCGCGCTACTGCCGTGCTAAATTATAATTTTGAATCCTTCCAGCGCTCCTAAAAACAGGGCTGAGATCTTCTCCATTGGCCAGACGGATTATATTATGCACCAGTCAATTGACAACCCCGCACCCCCCATTCGCGCATTAGCGGGGCATTCACCTTTTTGGCAAGTGAAAGGCAGTGGGTGCCTCGGTTTGCGGGGACAATCTGAGAGGTGAATGCACCGTCCCCAGGGTAACAATTAAGAGTGAATGCGCTCCTTGCCCAACGAATTTAGAAAAATAACACAAAGGATTTTTACTCGCTTAAAAGAGTCATGTCAATGGTGCCCAGTTTTCATTGCAGCCGCAGCCGATCGCAAAGCGAAATAAAACCACATTTTTCTACTTGCATGTACTTTCGCTAGTGTAGATTAAAATTTAATATGTGTAATTCAAGTAACAAAAATCTGTATTTGTCACGTCTTTTGTGAAGTAAGGGGCTGATCATATGGAGGTGAGACAACCCGGAAAGCGGGCTGGTTTCTGTTGTGTTGTGTCCCGGGGAAGAGAGTGACTCCCCGCTCGATGTACTGTGTGGAAGTCGTGAAAGAAAGCACATCTCCCGACCAACGGGCAGTAATGTAGTGTGAATTCTGTACGAAAGCCCCGCTAGTACCCCGCTAATGCGCGAATGGGGGGGTGCGGGGCTGTCAATTGACTGGTGCATTAACCTCATAAAATCACTCATATCGAAATAACTTGTTTTCACTGGCTAATAAACCCAGTCAATTTAGTGCGACAGAATTAAGTTTGACGTCTAAAACTAGCCTTAGTACTGCATGCAAGTAGAAAATTATGGTTTTATTACGGTTTGCAATCGGCTGCGGCTGCATTGAAAACTGGGCAGCATTGGCATGACTCTTTGCATAAACATCCTTTGTGTTATCTTCTATACATTCGATGGGCAAGGAGCGCATTCACTCTTAATCATTACCCCGGGGCCGACGGTAGCATTCACCTCTCAGATTGTCCGCGCAAACCGAGGCGCTCTCATTGCCTTTCACTTGCCAAAAAGCAGCAACTGCTGCACTGGGATGGAATGTTGTCTCTACTACAGTTCAAGTTTCACAAACATCAAGCCGGGCTAGATCTTCAAACCTGAGACTGAGATAACCGAACACTCGCAACTTTACACAATACGGTATAATAAAGTGTACGCTAACAAAAAAGACAAAGGAAGAAAACTAACCTCAAGCTTCTCTAGAAAGCCTCCGCCATTTTGCATTTTGCTCCAAATCTCGCGCCTCTCGTTCCCAGGGACTGTCACTAGTACAAATCCACAGCGAGCCCAACATCCAAGGACACGAGGACTAAGCAACCGTAACCTTGCACTGGTTTTTGGCTATTTACGAATGCACTAGTCATTTGTTTCCACCGACCCCCAACCCCCGCAACATAGCAGGGGAATATGAAACAGATGTTGTCAAATTTGAAATAATTCCACTGCCTACCAGGGGAGAACGCCTTGGCAAATCCCTACACCCCGGGGAAACATTTCCTACACCCAAGGGACAAATTCCACCCTCCACAAGATGGATACAAGAAACTTTCCTAATACTATCAAAACCAGTAGTGTCTTTTCCGAAATGAAAAAGACAGATGTTTTGTTTCCCCCGCCATTCCCCCGGCCGGTTATCTGAGCCATAGCAAATTTGAAGTAAACTCCCTGGGGATCGGGGCACGAATACAAGACAAACCACTGATACTTCCCCCACTATTGCCTGGCAAAATCCCCGCATGTCGCGGGGGTTGGGGGTCGGTGGAAGCAAATGACTAGTGCATAACTATACGCGACTATCTGGGTTCTATAGGATGAATTATCCAAAATGTAAAGCGCTTAGCAGTTACTTTTATATCTGGCATTTCCCCCCCGCCCTCCCATCTTTTACAAGCGATAACATAGCGCACACGCTACCCTGGGGCGCTGCTCGCTCTTCAGTGTACCATATTCCATACGTCTCAGGGATTTTTGAAAATTTTGGACAAACCAAACCGGAACAAGACATGCGAGACACGCAGAACAAAGGGCGCCATTCATCTGCGGTTGGCACATTAGCATTAGAACAGCAAAATAATAAGAGTCAAATAGGGTAACATTTTGAGCTCGAGCGGAACACCCCTCCTAGTCGTGCGCTCTTGTCTACTTGTCGCCTCACGACAGTCATGTGAAATCCGCTCTATGCACGAGCAAAGTCAATTTATTTTAGCTCTGCAAAATCGAGTTTCTGATAGTGATACACTTCTTCCGATGTCTGCGCTGGAAAATGCAGCCACACAGGGGACATGTACTTATATCCATGGAAACGCTAGTCATCAACAACAGTACTATACATTAAAATATTTTATTTTTCTAGAAACATGTTAAAAATAATATTTACACTAATATAAGCTAATTAACGAAGTAATAGTGAAGCACCCTTTCTTAAATTCAGAAGAGCCCCAACCAGCCCAACTATGTAAAAATGGTTGAATTCTTTGACTCCAATACAGGCTGTAAGAATGTTTGAAATTTGTTTCATTAGTTTTTCCCATGGCTCTGAATGGATTTACGCCTAGGTTTTAGATGAACTACAGCAATGTTATATAAAATCACAGGACAGACAGCTACTTTTGGTCAATCTAAATGGATGATTCACTATTACTTCCAGCACTAATGGCCTCTACTTTTGAGAAGCCTGTTCTAATATCTGCATACATTCCAAACCCAATGGGACTGATGGTCATCAACTGTTCAATTTTGCTGGGAATCTACACTTTTTACATAATCTCAAAGTAAAGTTTTCGAAGAATCATCAATTTACTGTACTATGCCCAAATAAACTACCTGGCAAGGAGATTGGTTCAATTCAAAGTGGGACAATATTTAAGGAACACCAATAAAAAAAATAAGCTGGTGTGGTAAAGCCAGCCCGCGCTGACTCTGAAACCGTCCTGTTGACATCTTGTCATAAATTGAGGTTGACATCTATACTAGGGGCAGTAAATGAATGACAAATTCTTGAAAACTTTTCCTGGGAGAGATTGAATGTGGAAGTGGTCTCCTGCACAATCTGACAGAAATTTATCACATCAGAACTTGATAGGGTAAAGAACTTTGGAAGACTAGAAAAGTAAATTAATATGAATAATTCTTGTCCTTAACTCCTCCAAACAAATACGGCACATGTACATACAAAGCATTCAGGAAGGTGATAAACCTAAAAAGATAAGTGTAGTTGTGACTTTACACTAGCAAGTTCTGGAAACAAAAGCATGTGCCTAATGGGCAATAAATCTATACAGCATTGTGGAAAAGAAACTAATATGTACATGTAATGTTATAATTCAGACAATCTACAACCTAACCATTGATGTGTGATGATGATGCCACCTTTCTGTCGTTTACCCGATTCCCAACTTTGACAGTTCATTTGAATCAAATTGTCCCATGGTGTATTATATCCAAATACTATGAAGATTCTAGAGCAAGGTTCTGGATTGTTCTTGAGCTAAGGCAAGGCATGGTGCTGACTCTCATGAATTTGCTGCTTGCATACTTGTTATAGACAGCCTAAAAAAGGGCAGTGTTGCAATTAATAATACAATTATTTAGCTTGCAACAGAAGGGAAGACTATGGATGTTTTTTATCAGGATTGCTTTGTGTTTTTTGCTACTAGCTCACTGAAAAACAAGGTTGGGGTCACACCAATTCAACATTTGATTGAACTATGATGCAATTGGCAGTTGACCATGTTCAACAACAGGCAAACACAGAAAAAAATCTGCACCCCAATATTGAGGACCCTAGGTTAGCTACCCACCCTGGAAATTTTTCGGTTGTCTCTGAATATAAATGCTGAATAAATCAGCTGAAAAATTCAAGATGGCGCTTGTGTGACAAAGGCAAATTCAGCAGTAGAGTAGAGAATTCGAATTCGAAAATGGACTATTCTGAGGTACTCAACAGGGAGCTGCAGATTTTTTATGCAACTGCCCAATGTTGAAATTGGTTTGTCAACCCCTTTCAATGTCCATATTTTGTTTGGTTAATGCCCTTGGAGTGTAACACAGCTACCAGGATGCAATGTGTACCCAAAGCATGTGGTTCATGAAATTTAACAACTACTGACATGCATCCATTATACCTGGACTATGTACCGGTAATTCTGCCTTAGCAAATAATAAACATTACCTTTTGTTTACTCTCTCGGCAGGCAACCACAAGTTGTGCCAGCCGTTGCATGCATGGCTGTAACCTCTTTTCAGAGAAACCACTGTAGTACTCTAGGGTTGATGTCTAAGGAAAATGAACAATAGAATAAGTATGACAGTCAAAAGCTGTCTTAGTTCATTTGATGCATGAAATGAAAATAATGCTACAGTCTATAATAATATGTTGTATTTGTAATGTTTATCCCTTGGAATCCCTTTAAGGAAGCACAGTTGGCTTTAGCATTATGGCACAGGGTCTCTCAATGCTGTGGTCAGGTTCGACTCCCGGCCAGGATAGAGGAAATTATTTTTCTGTTAGGGTCTCGGTCAAAACTGGCTCGAACATGGTATGAGTTGTACTTTGTTCTACTGTGGTTGACATTTTTTGGATGAGACAATAAACCAAGGTCCTGTCTGGCCTTTACTACCCTACCCAGTTTCAGGGGGGACATTAAAGAACTACTGGGGATGTAATTAAACCCTCTGGCAGTGACCACCCTCAGTGTCTGTGCTTATAACTGCTGGTCTGCCAGTGGTGCTGTTGGGACCCAACACAATTCAGCTTATGAGCTGCAAGTCTGGGGAGTTGGTTGCAAACATTTATTTGTTATTTAATATTTACCTGAAATTTAAACACTACCTTTTGCACTTAAAAGCATTATAGGCAGGGATGTCCCAAGGATACCCGTTATGAGGAAATGCAAGAGTGCAAGTGCAAGAAAAATCATGATGCAGTTTTCACATAAACTTGTACTAATTGCTCCCTGCACTTTGCACCACCTCTAACATTAACATGAACTTACCCATTCACTGCCTTTAACAATCTTCATTGCAAGACACAGAGAGGCTGCAGCAATCTCTGACGGGAGGAACTGGATCGACTTGTAATCAATCAGAGTAAGTTCCATCAAATACTTTGCCATTGTGTGTTCTTCTGCTGCAACCTGTGATGAATCAAAATCAAAAATCAGAGGGGCAAAATATGGTGGGTATAGACCTATCTGAAATGGGTCAACATTACGCCCAAGGAAAAGAGGTTCTATTTCTGGAGTCAGTACTGAAATGTACTCTTCCACAGGTGTTTTGAGGGTTTAGAAGTCAAAATGACCTCCTGTAGGGGGAGGAGTGCAGATGATAAATGGAATGCCCTCATATTTACAAATGTGTAGAAATAACACAACAATGTGAGAAAATCCCAACATTACACAAAATCTAGAAAATACTACATGGAAAGTGTTTTTCATTCAAAAGTTGTGTGGATCCATTATCTAAGGAGGTCTAGGGAGAACTCAACTGGGCTTACAGGCCATCATGACGTCCAAATCTAAAATTAAAACTGTATGTACTAACCCCGCCAGCTTTAGAATTTCTTCTTAGAAAGTGCAGGCACAATGGCTTGCCAAGGCTGAAATCCAATTTTCGGAACATCAAAGACTCCATCTGCCGGATCTGTTTCTTGGTGAAGGCATGGTCTGTTATGTAAACAAAGTCACCAATCTCTGGGGCAAACATTTCTTCATATTTTGATGCTAGCAACATAGCACTGACTCCAACCAGTTGTAGTTCTTTTTTACTGACTTGATGGACCTGAAGGCAAATCAAAATTAAGCATAAGGTGTTGAATTGAGTGTGAACTAAATAAACTATTGTCTTCAGATTTAGGAGCCGATTACATAGAGAATTTCAGCCCGGGCTGAGGTTTCAAATCCCAGCGCCATCTTGCAACTAAAGCGCATGTCATTTGGCTTTTACGGTGGATATAAGACAGCATAGGTGCAAATTTCCAGCCCGGGCTGAAATTCTGCTGCAATTACATGGTGAAATTTCGCCAAACAACCCAGGCTGAAAATCCTAGCCCAGGTCGCTCTGACCGGGCCAGGATTTTCAGCCCGGGCTGAGATTTTCTTCATGTAATCGTAAATTTCTTATTACATGTATTTGTCAAGAAGGCCAGGCTAGCGATTCAGCCCCCTACCCGGGCTGGAATCTCAGCCCGGGCTGAAATTCTCCATGTAATCAGCCCCTTGTGGACCTATGGGATTTGCCTTGCTTACAAGCTTTCAAACAAAAACAAAAACAGCTGAAATAATAATTAATGTTTGACAATAGAAACTTAGGAAAAGTTACAGTTTGCAAATTTACAGTCAGAAAGGATACAGCACACCCATTCTTTACACTTTGTTTGCCATTAACTGATCAATGTAGAAGTGCTGCATCCAATCAAGTGTTAGCAAACGGACAGCGGAGCCCCCTCCCCCCCCCCCCCCCCCCCAAGCAAAATTTTCTATGTTTTCTGTCAACTCAGTCCCCTACTTTATCTGTTATTCCCACACACTTACTGCTAGAAATCTGTCAATTATTGCCATGGTGATGAAAAGGGTTTCCTGTAGAAGGTGGAACTTCAGATGAACCTGGACCAGCCAATCAAACAGAATTGCTCGCATCTTCTCATTAACCTCTGGTTGGTTCGTCATGTAGTGAGGGTTAACACTGTAATGACGCTGAAACAGAACAACTTTTATAAGGCAAAGCCTTGGTACTACTTTAAGTGAAAGTTTGCAAATTATCAGCCATAAACAGTTGTATCTAACTCACATGTGCTAAGAGAGCTTGGACCTTAAACATAACTACAGCAGTCAGACCATTTCTGGCAGAAGCCAGTGAGAAATTTACCTGCTGTATCAATGTTTGCTGCCCAACATGTTATGGCAGTAATGGGGGCTAGATGCAGACTATTATTTTATCAGAAATGTGATTTAAACAAAAAGCTTGGATCAAAATTGAACTATATTTGTCGATAGCAATCCCTCTTTATCTCCCTACCAGGGATACACATGCCATGGTTTCCTTGGAGCACATTTTTTTAAAGTTTCAAGTTGATTCTTTTTATACATGGTGCAATGTACTTTCGCCGTACTAAAACGAGTTAAACACGGAGTTCCAGTATAAAAGGGATAAGACCGCCCACTTTCACGCTTGAATCAGCAACTATAAATTCATATTTCAACATAATAAAGTCGAGAATTTTCAGTCTCCGGCAAAAGTGTTTTTATAGGGCCCCCAACAAGTTGAAATAAAATTCTTTTTGAATAAATCGCAAGGTAATGCCTTGTAGAATACTGAATAATTGGTTATTTGATGTTTACTAACGTTTTGAGTTCACATTTTGAATTTCGCGGTTCAGAATATTTCGATCCTTATGAATACTAATTAGTCTTGCTCTCCGCACGAAAAGCTTTTATCTGAGCCAAACCGCTTGTAAAAAAAATTATTCTGCCGCAACTAAAAACGTAATTGTTTAAAAAGCAAAGAGTTCCCATTTATTTCTTTTTAAACTCGCGATTTGAATAGAAATTTTGAATTTCGCGCCACAGAGGTGTTAACTCTACAACAGCTGAGTGACAACTGACAATCAAAGGCCCGCGGGCCCGCTCCTTTTATACCGGAACTCCGTGTTTAAGTTACATGTAAAATTATTACGAGGATCTTTATCCATATGCAAGTAAAACAAGAAATGAAATACAAGGAACTGTATCGATATCCAAGTACGTAAACCAGTAGCGTAAACCAAGCTCCTTTGATTCCGAACTGGCGGGATTGTATTGTACTCTATTCTATTTTACCCTTCATGTTCGCGTTCTGTCGCCTGCATACTCCACGCTATGATACAAATTTCAAAGACAATTTACTCACTTCCATAGCTCTCAAGAATCGCATGATTTCCTTGGCGTATTCAGCACAGAGCTGAGGCTTGTCGTAATCCTCTTCGTCGATATCTTCAGTTCCTGGTGCCGGGAAGCATTCATTCAAAGCTTCGCCAACATCGCTCATGTCCATCGGTTGACGAGTTTCAAGCTTTGGAAGCGCCGATGAAGCATCATTTCTGGTAAGTCCGCGCTGCGAAACATCGCCGAGCACCTGCTGCTGATTAAATGGAAAAACAGAAAGGTTATTTCATGAATGTGAAAGTTGTCAAGTTGGCTAGCGTTTTGCGGTACCTTCTTTGTGGGGATACCAAAGGGCTTGTCTTTGTTCGCGATATCTCCCAATGCAGAACGACCGAGCCGAGTTCCATAGGATATTTTCGCTTTTCCAGCAAGGGCATTCTCGTTCTCGTTCTGAGGAAGAGTTTGCTGCAAAGAAATAAGAGAATATCAAACAAACAACAACGTGATGATAGTCAAAGCCGCCATTTTCGGAGGAAAGGCGTACACGATGAACATTGGACACGATTTTTCGTAGTTTTCATATGCATTTTACTGACTTACAGTGGCAAGACGTCTTCTAACGGCGGCCATTTCTCTATCTTTGTATACTTCAAGTGATAATTCTACTTCAAACGTGGTAAAAATTGTCGAAAATAACGGATAAGCCCTGTAGTGTTGTAGTATTCTGATCAAATCTTCGTTTGAAGTCGAGAGCATGTGACGCGTCGAACCGTCGTATTTGAAATCACCACGCGACGAATTGATTGGTCAAGAAGGTGTCGCTAAAGTTCTTGTGATTGGTCGAAATGAACACGAAAATACTTCGTGCAAAATTCACAAAATTTCGAGAATTCTTATCTAAAATATGTAGCAGATATAACAAAGATTTGCTAAAAGAACGTGCTATTTTACTATTGCGAAAGATATTGCAAAATCTCTTTCTGTTTCATTCCAAAATAAGCTAACTTAACGGGCTCCTCTGTTATTAAATCAATCGATAGACCTTCGTAAACACAAAAGGAAAACCCATAAATTGAAGAAATCACTCCACCCTTGAAAAGTTATAATTTCTTTATTCTTAGTGAGCATTTATTCATTACAGGATCTTTGGTGGAGTTTTCCAAAAAAAGAAAATTTAGAACATTGCCTGGAAAGTTCCCGCGCTAGAAAACATTCTCGGAAAATGATCGATAACAATCCGCCAAAGATTCGTAATAGCCTCGGCTCACAGTGAACGTGGCAAAGATGGCGTTCGTTGGAGATTTTGCCATAATGTTCTTCTCCCAGCTTCTTTTTTTTGGAATTGGCTGGATCTTCTTTATGCGAAGGCTCTTTAGAAACTACGAAGTTCATCATTCAGCCGTCCAATTAGTTTTTTCGATAACATTCGCCCTTTCTTGCACAATGTTCGAATTGATCATATTCGAAATTCTTGGGTTCATGGACAAGAATTCGCGATATTTTCACTGGAAAGTCGGTATATACTCCATGCTCTTCACGCTTATTTTCTTGCTTCCTTTCTACATATCGTTTTTCTTGGTAAAAACTATTCGGTTCATAAACAGCCGGAGCACCGTTGTTTTGCTAGCGTCTGGCTTCTGGCTTGCATTTCTGTACATGTTCTGGAAAATTGGGAATCCGTTTCCAATCCTGAGTAGAGAGCATGGGATTTTATCAATCGAGCAAGGGATTAGTAGAGTAGGAGTTATAGGGGTGACTTTAATGGCAGTTCTATCAGGATTTGGTGCAGTCAACTGCCCCTACACATACATGACACTTTTTATGCGACATGTGAGGGATTCTGACATCAAGTCACTTGAGAAGAAACTTGCTCAGACTATGGACAAGATAATTAGCATGAAAAAGAGAATTGCGTTGGCAAAAAGGGAAAGTAGGAGATTTGCAGCTTCAAGCCAACCAAATTCAGGTAAAACAATAAAGCTTTGTTCCCTTATGCACTAGTCAGTGGAAAGGCCAGCAACCCAGGGGGTAGGGCTTAGGGTCTGTTTACATGGGAAAAACTTGGCCCGGCCAGCCGGGTCACCCGCCTAAGTGAGCCAACTTTGGTGAGCATTTATATGACAAAATGTAGGCAGGTGACCCAGCTGCCCGGGCAAAGTGCCCCCATGTAAACAGGACCTTAGATAAAGTTTTAGATGGTCAATTAGGCCACGGGATGCTAGACATTTTAGTGTTTGTTAGATATGGAAATAGGTAATGCAGTGCAGGGAAGTAGCAGGGTTTTAGAAGTCTCCCAAATCTAAGGCCGGCTGCTTTTCCCTGGGTATAGGAGTGCAGGGCTCTATCAGGGATATATCCTTTTCAAGAAACCTTGTCAGTATTCAAGCATAAAGACCAAAGTTTAGACTGAAAGACGTCGTGAATATTGTAGAACCCTGGAAATTGCTCAAGAAAAGAACGCTTCGCAACTCATATCAGTTTTTCTCAAGAAATTTCCAGTTGAATCAACAAGTCATGATTTTCCTTGGATGTGAAAGTCCAGAAATGGAATTCCATGGAAGGAATTTAAACAAGGGCTTCACCTACACCTACCTGGAAGTGGTGGATCAGAATGAATCTTTTCAGGGAACTACACAATTGCATACTCTTGATAGCTGATTGCAAGTGCACATCTTTTTATGAGAGGTGGCAAATGGGACCCCAAAACTACAGTCGTGAGTGTCTCAAAAAAAAAAAAAGCAGAGTCTCAAATAAAAAGATTCAAAGTCTACTCTAGTTGCCTTAAAAATATAGTGTCCCTGGACAAGAAATCTGAGTCTTACCTCCTACAAAGTTTCAAATTTCCCATTTGCCACCCCTATATACAGTGCCTGTCATATAGCCATTTCAATTGATTGAGTTAACCAAAACTGGCTAGATGGTCAAACAAAATGAAACAAACAGTGATCACATTTTCACAGATGTTGTTGGTTTGATGAAGTTTCAGTATACAATTTTGACCCTGTTTTTTCTCATCTCTTCAAGGTTTTTGGTCGCTGTTGAGTAGTGTAACCAGTGGATCCGGTTCAGAAAATACAAGTCAACTACAACAAGATGTAGATGCCAATGAGGAACTAAGCCGTCAGATCTTTTTGGAAATCGTAGACCTTCACAGCACTAAAGAAAGAATGGAGTTTTCAAAAACCCTCCAAGGAAGATACTTTGACTTTGTGGGACACATTTTTTCTGGATATTGCATCTGGAAAATCTTTATTTCTACTGTCAACATTGTTTTTGACAGAGTTGGAAAAACAGATCCTGTAACTCGTGGAATTGAGATCATGGTAAAATACCTGGGAATGCAGTTTGATGTCATGTTTTGGTCACAGCAGATATCCTTTCTGTTAATAGGAATTCTAATTGTCACTTCAATTCGGGGATTGTTGATTACATTTACAAAGTTCTTCAATGCCATTGCAAGCACAAAGTCATCAAATGTGATTGTGCTGGTCTTGGCAGAAATCATGGGAATGTACTTTGTATCATCGGTGTTGCTGATGAGAATGAACATGCCTGTAGCATATCGCGAGATTATTACAGAAGTACTTGGCCTTCTTCAGTTTAACTTCTACCACCGCTGGTTTGATGTGATATTTCTTGTTAGTGCACTAACTAGTATAGGATTCCTATATCTGGCACATAAACAGGCTCCTGAGAAACATATGGATGACAGAAGTTATTAGATATTATACCGAAGAGCTTATTAGTTTGAAAATACAAAACATTAGTTTTGTAGTTAAAAAGTATTATAAAGCTGCGCTAAAGATCTTTACTATCATTTGTGTCCATCCATGAAGCATGATAATTATTTTGCATTTGGTTTATGTTTCAAGCATGCACGTTTTGTCGAGAGGTAGTCATGTTACTCGCTCTCAGATTGGCTGCAGATTTTTGGCCAATTTGAGAACAATAAACGCAACTACTTTTGACAAAATGTGCATGTTTGCAATGTAAACCAATGAGAAAACATTGTCAAGCTTCATGGATGGATGCAATTGGTAGTACAAAGATAATATATGATAGTTTTACTCCAGTTTGTTTTAGAAGCTCCAAATAGTTGCGATACTATTTACAGTATTTCAAGTGTGAGAGGAACTACTATCAGTGACAAAATTGTTGATAATTTTAGGTTTACAATCGTTACAGATCGCCATACTAGAAAATGTTGTGTTTCCATAAAATAAACCGCTATCCTTGTTAACACCCCCTCCCCCAAATCAATGTTGTTTTGTCAAACGCACCAGTGGTTGGGCTTTAACATTGATTAAGGGGGAGAGGGGGAATTAAAGCCAAAAAGACATCGCTTATGCAGTTGAAATAGAAAAAAGCATTTTCAAAGGGAAATTCTCAACTACTTTTGTCACTGATTGCAGATTAGAATGTACGGTACACCCAGGGGTGGATCTGAAGTGGGGTTAAATAGGAGACTAGCCCTCTTGTCTAACCTAACCATTCATTCCCTTATTAGAATTTCTGGATCCCCCTGAGGCCTACTGTACCTACATGTATGTACTTGGCACACCTTGACAATCTGATTTCTTATTGAAACAATATTTCCCAATTACTCCAAAAGCTGAGGGCTTATCTAGGGGGCTTTTGATTATAATATTACACCAATCTGTTAGTGAATGATGGAAAAAAGCTTTAATATTATTGGAAACAGACAGACAAAGAGGTGAATGAATGAATGAACTGCTCTAAAAAGATCAACACTCTTTTAATACCATCTTTGACGGGTCAAAATTGGTTCAGGGTGAGTGACAAAACACCCCCCCCCCCTCCCCGTTTTGTCAGGCTACATACATATGGTTATATCAGATAACCATACCAAAAAAAAAATCTTAGCTATTGCAGTCAGTCACTCATCATTCTTTTATAAATAAGCAGCAAATAGCGCAAAGCACAAGGGAGCAAACAAAGGGCAATCTGATTTCTTTTTCTAGAAGCAATGCATAAAATACTCATTTGACATTATGCAGTATGTGACTAGACATTTGACTCGTATGCAATTCCAGAAAAATAATCCATACCCCACCACGGAGGGAATTGGAAATTCCAGAGGAGAGGGTGGTCAATTGGTCAATTTACCTGTTTTTCCAGAGGGTTAAGACGTCGGTTTTCATAGAAGTACTTTATTTTTGCTTTCGAAATTCCAGAGGGGGGGTGGGGTTGTGAAATTCCAGAGGGGTTGGGGGGAAGGGGTCTTTACGTGCATTCCATCCGTAGTAGGGGTATGGACTTTTTTTCAGGAAATGCACAATGAACTTGTAAAATCATATCAGTGACAGGCAGAGATGCCAAACTCCAACTTTCTTCATACAGGAGATAGTGTATCCTTTAAAGGTATCCTGTGTTCTTACCTAACAAAGGAAATCTCTGAATAAGCACAATTGAACGTTCATTCTGGTTATTTTAAATATTTCAGTCAGTTAATGAACCATTGGTTTTATGAAGCAGAGCTTGATTCACAGAATATAGCGCGCTTTTCAATCTTTGATTGGTACACTCAGGCAAATATTTAAGCTTGACAAATTATTTAAAATGAGTTGGAGAACCCTGAGGTTGGAATTATTGTTCTCAAAAAAATACCGGAATCCCTAACCTTATTTTCGCGAATTCAGGCAAATATTCTTATCGCTTTTTAACCGGCAAATTGAAGGAGATTTGTGGGTTCCGAGTCAATTTCCGAGCCTTTTAGTGTTTTTGGGTCACTGGATTCACGTACACGGCGAACTCTTCACAAGTACAGACTGTAGATTACTTTTTGACCAGCTCCAAACTGGGAAGTCAGTCTTTTGGGACTGCGGTTGTTCTAGAAAAAAAAGATCTCCTTTATAGGACCCCTCAGCAGGGAAGTCAACTCTCCCGGTTTTGCCGATTTTTCACGTTTTTTTTTTTCGTATAACCTTTGTATTTCGAATAAGATCTCAATATAATATAACTTGATTATTTGTAGGTAGGACTGGAGCTTTTTAGTAATAGGGCGGTACTCCTTTTTCTTTAAAGTCAAAAAGTGATCCATTTCAATGTAAATAAAATATTGTTGAAGATGGTCATTTTTTAAGCTTTAAAAACGACATAACTACCCTCGTAGGATGCTTGAGGGGTGTCTGTTCTCCCGCGAATGACAAAACTACGCCTGTGACTCGAGGTTACTAGTGCGCAATTGGTCCCTGCACAACTTAGGCCTACGGTAGCCGTCGCGCCGTTCCAATACAAAACAATAGAAATTTCTTGATTATAAAGTATAATGAAGCTGCATCCTTTGAAAAAGGAAAGGTTCGACAGAAGAAGAGCGACTGAAATTCGGCGTTTGCCGTAAGCCTTACAGAAACTCCCGTCAACAAGATCCGGAATATTTGAAACTTGGAGTCATTGTCGTTTTATTAATAAATACCTCTCATGGGCGCCTGCTGTCCTGGAAAAAGATACTGCACGTTTCTATGATTTTTCACAACGGGGATCATGCACAGCACAGCAGAAATCTGTTTCTTAGCCTCGTCCCCATGTAACGGTGAATGCGCTCCGCGCGTAAGTTCCGGATTTTATGGAACGTGTTGTTTCTCAAGTTTGAAGTAGAACCACCAAGTGATTACACCAAAGTGATTACCAGTTACCACAGTCACACGAACACCGCTCTATATCCTAATATGAGAGGGGGAAGATGTTCAAAATAAAGTGGTCCTAAAATGCGCGCCGGAACAATGTTAAAGTGCGTACCTAATATCGTTCTGTCAACGATGTTTTCAAAATAATATTGAAAATATTTTCCCCCAGAAAAACCTCGGCTCCAAGAAACGCATCACTCTTTCCAAAACCCTGGATCCGCGCTTGTCACGTTAGTCCGTTTGTTTTCACGCGTCACGTTTTTATTTTAGCGCTGCTCACACCCAGTTTTTCCATTTTTGATCAAGAAAAGTTTCCAGCAGATTGTCGTGTATTTTTAAAACAAATACCCGAAAGCAGATGGACAAAGCTAAAGATGCTTGAAAAAGAGGAAATTGATAGCAGAGCTAATTTCTTTCGCTTTTAGGTTCAATTTGAGGATAATTTCAAATTTTTATCTAATTATGGCCTACTTGACAGCAACAGATGGCTTTGGTAATTTTTCGAACAGTCTCGCGCCCACGGGTAGGCATTATTCTCCCATATTTGTAACAAGTATCGGGTTCCCTGGGCAAGACCCCCACTCGAAGAGAATGAAAATGGTTTTAGCAAAACCTAATCCAGACCCTGTCCAGACCGTACGAAATTAGAACTAGTTATGAACAAAGAATTCACTTAACACAGATCACACCTTTTGGTCAAAAACATTTTATTAGTGTACGGTATACTAAAATGAAGCGCTAAAAGCCACGCCAACTTTTCATCCGTTTTAAAATAGCAAGTTTCAAAATAACAAATTTACTGTATCTTCTCAAGCATTAAGATTTTAATAGATGTTTTAACCGGAGTACAGAATATTGGGTATATAAGGGGATAGGTTGCTCTAAGTATTTTGCTACAAACAGCAGAGCGGAGAGACTGCAAAGTATTCTGACTCACAAGGAAAGAGACTGAGAAGGGTAAGAATTTTGCTCTCTTTTCTAAAGCTTCTTGGCGTTATTTTAACGATATTCACCTTTACCTAAGGGACGGGCCATTTGATAGTGAGGTAGTTAATTTTCCGCATATTTTTTTTTTGCTCGATATTTTTTCGCGTCCAGTTTTGCTGCTTGATTTTTATTGATCTACAATAAAATTTTAGGGAGATTGGTATCTTAGGGCCGAAATATATGTCTCATGATGGTACTTGTAAAAACCGTGTAAGAAAGAAAGATTACTCGAAGACGATAAATTAGACAACATTATACCATTAAGTCAAACACGGAAATTTCTTGATAGGTAGCTTTTTTGGGTAACAAATTATTTGAGCCACGCCATGTTTGGTATCTTTTAGGGGTGAAACTGAAAATTTCCGACGATCATCCCCGACAAAAAAATATGGGAGCCCACACCCCACCCCCGGGCCGCAAGCCCCAGTGTCCCCCCAGGACGATACTCATGTTTGAAACAATTCTTTCGTAGGACAAAAATGAAGCTAGGAGGACAAGTGTTCATCATTGCGCTGTTGCTTTTGTCCTGTGCTGACTACCTGAACGCCGCCTGGTGCTCTCCTAGTGCGAAACGGACATCCGCATGTAAATTTAAAAAATCGTTCGCTAAAAAACGATATCTAACCAGGTAAATGAATACACTCTGAGTAAATGGCCCATGGCCTATTAAAGGGACTGCAGGGGCGTAGCTAAGGGGTGTATGTGACTGCAGGGGAATTGCTAAGGGTAGGGGCGTAGCTAAGGGGTGTATGTGACTGCAGGGGAATTGCTAAGGGTAGGGTTGAGCTAAGGGGTGTATGTGACTGCAGGGGAATTGCTAAGGGTAGGGGCGTAGCTAAGGGGTGTATGTGAGTGCAGGGGAATTGCTAAGGGTAGGGGCATAGCTAAGGGGCGTATGTGAGTGCAGGGGAATTGCTAAGGGTAGGGGCGTAGCTAAGGGGTGTATGTGAGTGCAGGGGAATTGCTAAGGGTAGGGGCGTAGCTAAGGGGTGTATGTGAGTGCAGGGGAATTGCTAAGGGTAGGGGCATAGCTAAGGGGCGTATGTGAGTGCAGGGGAATTGCTAAGGGTAGGGGCATAGCTAAGGGGTGTATGTGACTGCAGGGGAACTGCTAAGGGTAGGGGCATAGCTAAGGGGTGTATGTGAGTGCAGGGGAATTGCTAAGGGTAGGGGCGTAGCTAAGGGGTGTATGTGACTGCAGGGGAATTGCTAAGGGTAGGGGTGTAGCTAAGGGGTGTATGTGACTGCAGGGGAATTGCTAAGGGTAGGGGCGTAGCTAAGGGGTGTATGTGAGTGCAGGGGAATTGCTAAGGGTAGGGGCGTAGCTAAGGGGTGTATGTGACTCCAGGGGAATTGCTAAGGGTAGGGGCGTAGCTAAGGGGTGTATGTGACTGCAGGGGAATTGCTAAGGGTAGGGGCGTAGCTAAGGGGCGTATGTGAGTGCAGGGGAATTGCTAAGGGTAGGGGCGTAGCTAAGGGGTGTATGTGACTGCAGGGGAATTGCTAAGGGTAGGGGCATAGCTAAGGGGCGTATGTGAGTGCAGGGGAATTGCTAAGGGTAGGGGTAGGGGCGTCGCTATAGGGCAGGGGCATAGCTAAGGGGTGGATGTGAATGCAGGGTGTTGCTAAGGTGCAGGGGCGTAGCTAAGGGGTGGGGGCATAGCTATAGGGCAGGGGCATAGCTAAGGGGTGGATATGAATGCAGGGGTGTTGCTAAGGGTCATAGCTAAGGAGCAGTTGCATAGCTAAGGGGTAGGGGCATAGCTATAGGGCATGGGCGTAGCTAAGGGGTGGATGTGAATGCAGGGTGTTGCTAAGGGGTAGGGGCATAGCTAAGGGGTAGGGGCATAGCTAAGGTGCAGGGGCGTAGCTATAGGGTAGGGGCGTAGCTAAGGTGCAGGGGCGTGGTAGATGTGACTGCAGGGGTGTTGCTAAGGGGTAGGGGTATAGCTAAGGAGTAGGAGCGTAGCTAAGGGGTGGATGTAACCCCCACCCTCTTTTGGGATGAAAAATATAGAGAACATTAAGTTCATCATGTTTATACTTGATTTTCTTAATTCACTTGAGAATGAATTTCAATGCTTGCCCTGACTCAGTATGTTGCTTGATTGACAAAATAACAGCTGACAGAACCTCTTTAACTTTGTTTCTAGAGAAGGCAATGACGGAACAATTCCTGACAACTGGAGGGAGTATGGTGAGCCATGGCATAACAGAAACAAGAGAAATGAGCAGGCTGCTGATCGACTGATGAGAATATGATTTTGTACACAATGGTGGTTTCTATGAAGTTATTTTTTTTTTGTCCTATTCCAAAGAACCTTTCATCCTATTTGCACAAACACTACAGCACAAAAAGTTAGCTCTGCAGAAAAATGGGACATTGTAGGGCAGAACGTGTCCTTCAAAGTCATTAGCCTGGTGACAATGATTTCTTTCATTATCCTTTCATTGTTTTATCATTATATTATTTCTAACTGTTTTTATCCATTTTAAATTGTTTTTATTACCAAACATTGTAATTTTTATGTACTTTCATTTGATTATTTGTAAGAGTACCAAGACATTATAGGGTGCCCAATCTATTCTATTATTGTTATTTGCCAATTGGAAAAAAGTCCCCATTCATCTCATCATTTAAGGATGCTGACTTCACTCATTTTTCATGTCCCAACCACATCAACCTCTTAGATGCCATGTTTGCTAAACAGGAAATCAACTTATCAATGATTTGACTACTGACAAATGAGATACATCTTCCAGAAATTATGACTAAAAATATATAATAATATAATAATTATACAAGGAAATGTCAATAAAATAAAATACATATATAAGATTTGTTGTTATTGCTTTTAGTTCTTAGTTTTATTGGCAGTGAGCTGAAAGGGAAAGAGGAAAAATAATAACTTCAGAAGTCGAGTGAAATCTTTAAACAGACTTTCAAGGACAAATTTGATTGCCTTTTTGAAATTTGATTGATGGATGCCGGAATGCTGTTTGTAGAATCTTAAAGTAAAGGTACAATTAGTTACTGAAAAAATAGGATTTCTGGAAGGCCAGTGCTTAATTTGAGAAGTAAGCTATAGGGCCCCAAACACACTAAATTGTACCACATTTGGCAAGAGGAGATGTCTAAGTTCACCACAAATTTTTATCATTCATTAATATAATCACTTCCAAGCAGAAAAGCACTGTATGATGGAGAACAATGCTAGCAACCCATTCTCCTGACCTGTCAGCACTAATAGTGCATAAATAAACTGCATCCACAATGCATGTCTAGTTTTTATTGCTCTGAAAAGCAAACATTTCAATACAGCTTCTTTTATAAATTCATGTTACGAGCATTTTTTATGACTGCATGTTTAGACTGATGCTATCACAGTTTTTCAATTGAATTTCATTAATAGATTAATCTATTTTATATATACAATAAATACAGCTTAAATAGAAATTTGTAGCACTCTCAGAAAGCTGTTGCTGCAATGAATATTGCCTCACTAGCCTTTCCTAGCAAGCAAACTGTTCATTCGCAAAACTTTTCAAGCGTGAAATATTGCTGCATGGCATAAAGTTCTTAATATTTCATTTGTACAATTGAATTTCATTAGGCTTTGGCAGTTCTTCTCAGCCATTTCACATCAATGCTGTTTATTTATATCTGTTCTTGGCCTTCTGAAGAGCAAGACATGTGGCTCTGTAACAAATTTTAACAAAACATTAATTAATAAATAAGCAACGCATAATAAACATGCCTTCTCAGGTTTATTACAATCATCAGTATTTTTAGTAACCAAATTTTACCTCCTTTTCCAACTAAATTCTCTAATAGGAGCAACAGAAAATAACTAGAAAATGTTATTACCTGGAACGGATGATGGAACATGCACATGTAATGCCCACATCCCTTTGAAAATGTTATTACCTGGATGATGGAACATGTAATGCTCCCATCCCTGTGACTGCTGGACACCAATTCGTCTCCATTCATTCTCTGACATCAAGCGCTTCTTTGGGACAAGTTTGGCGATTTCTTTTGGCACCATAACATGTCTGCAACGTCATGTTGTCAATGTTGTTGTACATAACTTATTTTTTTTTAAATAGGTCACGAGTCCCTCCGGAATTATAAATCATAAAGTTGAAGTCTTTTCGAAAAAAAATT
The DNA here is from genome assembly GCA_033964015.1 of Scolanthus callimorphus. Lineage (NCBI taxonomy): Eukaryota > Metazoa > Cnidaria > Anthozoa > Actiniaria > Edwardsiidae > Scolanthus > Scolanthus callimorphus. The sequence continues at coordinate 20,005,680 of CM066924.1, forward strand.
CAAGCGGGACCTGACTCATTACAATTCCGGCTTGAATCAGCGTACTAAAACTGGGGAAAAAGTACACTTTACAAAATATAGGACACATAAATCGTACCTGTACTCATATTCCGAGTCATAATACTTCTCGGAGTAGAAAATCTGGTCGATAGAAGCCATTTTTGAAGAGAAATTCTGTTGAGTTTTTCCTCTGCTTGAATCTCCCGCGTTTGGTCATACGACCAGATGAGCCAGCGGTATAAGGTAACAGCGGCGTTGCGTAGGGTGATTTATATTTATTTTGGGTTGCCTGTGAAATTTGTCAAACCTAATACAGCCTGCACGTACAAAAGAACCTTGAAATCAGCTGTGACAGTACTTTTTTTTATATTCTCAGACACTTTCCCTAGGGTAACATAGGACACTGATCCGTCATCTCACACTCTCAGCTCTGGGAAAGTCTTGCGCTATGCGCCATTGATCAAAGTGCTATCTTGAATGCCGCAGCACTTAGCGCCTCCCGATTCCTAGTATACGTCTCGAATGTCAATGCAAGTTTCCAATTGAAAACAAAGCTACTAAACAAGAGTTTCGTAAACCTGTCTAGAGAATACAGCTATTTCAAAAAACGTTGTCGGAAGCCGTACGCGGCCAGACCGCAAAGTTGTCTGGGTAGGTCTTCAATCGGCTCACTGCTCGAGTACGACGCTAATGCTCGAGACATTACTATCTTGAAACAAAGCTCTCTTTCGTTAGAATTTAGCACTCAGACCAACGAGGTATCATCAAAATAGGATATTTAGTTTCTACCCGTACTGCTTTTCGGCCTGGGCGCATAGGCTTGAGCGCTCACAGGACCGACAACCTTATTGAAGTAGCTGTATACAAGAGAAAATAAAAATCTGAAGATGACGAACAGATTTTGAAGTGAGGGGTTCATTAAATATTTTCATATTACAGATACCCGTTTGCCGCTGCAATCAATTTGTTCGACACTTTTCGGTAAGGGTTCCCTGCTAGCAGCCAGCGAAATGCAGAGCAAAGAGGCCTCTGCTAGCAGGGAACGGTAAGGGTTGAAACGATTTCTGATAAGTTCTCCCTTTTACCGCTGTTTCGGCTGTTTCGCAGCATTTCATGGGGGAATGAACCCAATGAGTTCATACTTATATGTTATCCTTTCAAAACAAGCTACAATAAAACCCAAATTTCCTGAGCGTATTCGGCGTATCGCCGCTATTCATTTATAAAAGAAATCTAATAGGGCGTATACAATAATCACATACACGACGTTCTAGTTTACAGACACCTTTTTATTGATTTCATTGAACATCTAGCATTTAATATTTCTCCTGTTCCATACGCCGGAGTTCTGGCGCTAACTTCACTAGGTTTCAACATGGTTCATTTTAACATTGACTGATTGACCAGAGGGGCAATGTCGATGTTCTTACAAAACACTGGGAGATGGTAGTGGACCGAAATGGACAACAAATGTATTCCAAATGGATTTCCTCTTAAACTGTTTCAGGTAAAACGCGACAAAGTGCGCTCAAATCAAGAAGTGACCTTTTGGCCGTAAGGTTTCCTGCGCAGTCAATCAAACTCTGTGAGCCAATCAGATTCTTGCCAGTTTCGTCTAGTGCAGTGGATTGGTTTCGAAAGCCAAGTGACTGCACAGTCAGTCAAACCCTGTGAACCAATCAGATTATTGCCAGTTTCGTCCAGTGCAGTGAATTGGCTTCTCTCGCGACATGTCTCGCAAGGAAAGCCAAGCTACTGCACAGGCGAACCTCGAACTGTGCAAGGATTTGAATGGCTCACACGGTTCGCATTTGACCGACAACGCAGTAAACCCCAATAATAATTATTATTATAATTATCAAAGTGGACAACGGCGAGGTCGCATGGTACCTGAAACAGCAGCAAACCGAGCAATTTCTTCTGGCGCACCAGCGTCGCTTGCCAAGTGTTGTTCAATTTATCTATCTATACTACTAATCTCTGTAGCTTGGATGTTCTGTAGTCTGCACGGAGCTGAATGAACTGTTGCAAAACAGACTTCTCGAGCACCGCCTGTAAAAATGCATGAGTAGTCGCTATTAGTTCGCAAATCACGAGACTGACGAACTCGCTAGACGTTGGCGTGAAGGTACGCCTCAGTGTCAAGCCACACATTGACAGTATGACCAACGTAGCATCTGACAACACACAGCGCTCGCCGAATGAGACTCACAGAGACGCGTTTGCGTGCTCAAGCCAAACATTCCATACTGATGACGTACAGTGAACACCCGTATATAAGAACAAATGGATCAAGAACGTCAGGCTGACATTTGTCATTTTAGATACCTGTTTTATAAGAACATTACAGTATATATGTCTTTTTTCATCTCATTTGCATTTCTCACTGTCAAGTGTTTTGTGTGCTATAACATTTAAACATCAGTCAGTACTAACTATGGTTATGGTTAAACTGGCCAAGTAATTCTTTTTTATGGAATGTTCGGCTTGAGCGCGCAGACGCCTCTTTGCGGGAGTCTCTTTCGGCGATGTAGCACACCACGATGTTACTCTTACAACTCACCAATTGATCACCGGAACATACTTGTCGCAGGTTCTCTGGTACGACCACAAGTAGATTCACGAGTTGATGCAATGTCTCAAATAACGAGATCAGAAGCGGCACCTATAAAACATCAAGGAGACTATAAACTCTTGGAAATTGGTATTTGGCGCCGAAAGAAACCCAATAATCTTAGACGAGACAACACTAAAGCCGCGTTAGCAATGAAAGCTTTACCTTAAATTCTTTCATGCATTTTCGATATTCGTTGATGTCACAAATAGCACGCATTCCACCTGAAAAAATGAAACACTCTAAATAAAAATGCCCCTCGCATTTCTATGAATAAGCGGGCCAGGAAAGAAGAGGAGGAGGTGAAGGTAGGGGAGAGGGTAGAGGAAGAGAAGAGGAGGTGCGGGTTGAAGAGGACGAGGTAGCTAACGAGAAGTAGGTAGAGGAGGAGGTTGCGGAAGAGCAGGAGGAGCAGGAGGGGAAGGGCAGGAGGCGGAGAAGGACGAGGAGGAATGCAATAGCTGCAACAAAAGTTGCACCAACCTGTAGAACTACAATCTCTAGAACTACGTAAGTTTTCACTAGATTAAAACATGTCGCCCTAGAGCCTTGGTATTTAAAGAGATTTTGGGGATGGTAGCGACAGCTAATTGGTCGACAAGAAAAAGCTGCATCCACCTGTTGATCTTCGACGTTTAGAACTCATTATACATACCATCGTAGCTGTAAGTGAATTGTTGAAGGTGCTCGAACAGCAGTCGATGTATACGAGTACCGAACTCGGTCAAAGCTGACTCCAGATTTTTTCCATCTAGTGAGTCACGCATGCGTTCTACCTTCGAACGGATGAACTGGCAGCTCTTCGAACACGCCTAGAGGAAGATAGAAAAATCACTAACTGTTAGCACCCAGGAAAAAAACGATATATCGCTTTTCAAATTCGGTTAACTGACGCGATCATTTCGATCGAAATGATCACATGATTTGTATATCTTTTGCTTGATGTTAGAAATGTGCAGAAACATGACCACTTCGATCGACCAAAATGGTCACGTGATTTACAGCTGTTTCAGGTAACACGCGACTTCGCCGTTGTCAGATTGTTGGAGTTTGGCAGTTAAGGTTTTCTGCGCTGTCCATCAATGCAATCGTGTGAGCCAATCAAATCCTTGCCCAGTGCATTTGTTTGGCGACAGAAAGCCAATTCACTACACTAGGCGAAACCGAGTTTGATTGACTTCACAGATAAAAACAACTGACAAAAAGTGTTTTGAACGTGCTGGGTCGCGTGTTACCTGAAACAGCTGTAAACGAATTTGAAAAACGATCGATCGTTTTTTCCGGGGTGCTAACAGTTTAGTGATTTCAGTAGAATCACAAAACCGTTGTTTCGCGTTCAAAATTTGCCTGTTTCGCTTAGTGCACACTAGTTGACTGCACTCGGCGATACAAGGCAAGAACCTGATTGGCTCAGATTGTTTGAATAGCGGAACAATAAAAAACAACATTCCAAACCGAAAATGACGATTTGAAAATGCACAGCGCGAAACAATGATTTAAGCTACAAAACACAAGTCGTTTTAGGGGCCTCCTGTAGTCTGAACCCATACGAACACAACAGGCTACTTACCGTTGTACAGCTAAATAGATCCAGTCCAGTCCAGTTGTCTTCTGGCGTGTAATCCGGTTTGAAGTCGGTCTTCTTCTGTTCAGTGTTTAGAATGTATCGGATCCACCCTATCAGGGATGTCAGGATTCTGGAAGGTAAGTGGAAGAAACAAACATGGTAAGTGGAGTATATGCGGACGTGGCGGGGGAGGAGCGGAAAATGAAGGGGGAAGGAGAAGGGGATGGGGAAGAGGAGAACCAAGTGAAGGGAAATGGGAGGAGGAGTAGGGAGGAGAATGAAGGGAAATAGGAGTATAAGGAAGCGGGGAGAGGACACCGAGGGGGGAGGGGGGGGATAAGGAAGAACAACTGGATTCTTAGAATGTTGACAAGCTACTGGATCCCTCCAATCACAGATATAGGACTAGTTCTGAGAAGTGCGGCACTATAGTCTACGTTTAAGTACAATATAACAAAAGCGAAAAAAACCTTTCACAAGTTCTTTTATAACTAACAATGAGTCTTTAAATAAGGGTGCATGTCTACATTGTGAGAAAGTCCTTGTACTTCCCGTACCTATCCAGCCCCGAGTCCAGTTTAGATTCCATCGTCTCCATCCCTTCTTTCTTCTTTCGTATACACTCTGCATAAACCGGAGAAGACCTGTACAGGAGACAGAAAAATAAAATTCATAGACACCATAACATTCATTTTCAGTTGTAACAGAGAACTAAATGCCTGGCCATTGGTTCAATAAAGCGCTCGACCTGTTGTGAAGGCTGCTTCTCGTTCTGTTATAAACGCATTTTGCAGCTTTGTAACGTAAAATGCTCTCGCTTAAATAGACTTCGTCTATGGGATTCTCAAAGGTCTTTTCGTTTGAACGAAGGTTTACAGAAATTCCAATACAGCCGATTGCGTTTGACCGTTTTACCCTAACAGTTCGCACGTTACGTTGGAACGTTTGAAATTTGCAACTGCCATGTTTATTTTTTTCACTGACCAATCAGAGAGGCAGAACTCTTTGGTTCGCCGTAGAAACTTCTCGTTTCATCCTAGAAATGCAACTTTCAAACGTTCAAACATAACGTGCGAACTGTTGGGGTAAAACGGTCAAACGCAATCGGCTGTAATGCCATTTCCGTTCGGTTGGGCTCTACTATAATGAAAAGAAAATTCCAGACCCAATTCCAGGCATTCCTGAGCTTGCCCATGAAGCGATTCAGACTACATCGTCCTAGTACTCTTGAGTAAGTTCACCTAGTGCCCTTGAGTAAGTTAACTACACCTCACTTACCACAGGGAGTCCGAAAAAGCCGAGACTGAAACTTCCACATTGAACGGTGCATTCTATACTACTTATTCTAACTTCCCTAAAAGTGAAAGCAATGGTTTAATACCCAACAAGGCGAATAACTGCATCAGTAAAGTGCTTCTCTAGTAAATGAAAGATGCCGTTCGCCTGGTCCACTACATCAAAAAACATTGTCTCTACTGGCGTCCTCGGATCAGGTGGTGGGAGGCCTGAAATAGAGGAGAAGAACAGAGAAGAATTACTACTGATTTCATCAGGATTTTCAAACACAATTGGGTTAAAAAAATGAGGTCTACAATCATGATCGATTTGTAGTTAAAGGGCTATTTAACAAACCTAGACTAATATTCTGGCTATCCATCAGTTATTTGGATGTTTTTTTACATCACCAAACGTGTGTTAAAATCGTGACCCCGCTGTATCACGTTACAGATATTAGATGTCTACCAAAACATAGATTCAAAAAGAAAATCCACACAGCATTGTTTGAAATTCCCAAAAAGCAGGATTTTTACGCCTATCTTGAATCTATCATTCAAGATATTAGAAATTATAAAGTTGCACCCTGATATCATTATTATTAGTAGTACTTAATTTTTCAACACTCACTGTTAATATTTATCATCATTTCTATTTTTCTAAATTAAGTCAAGTTTTCCGCCTAATGTATTGTATATATTATATATTGTATTTATATTTATTACTTTGTTCCGTCTCCATACTGTCTGCCCTGATTAGCTTAAGCTATTTGCAGACAGTGTGTGTGTAAACCGTTTGTCCAGAAAATAACAATAATAAAGATTGATTGAAGATTGACCTTGGAGTGCCATGTCTAGTGCGTAGTCAATGTGCTCCACGCACAAGTGACCTAACAACCTCTGGTAGATTGAGTAGGCATTCGAAGCCATCTCTGAAGGACTGGACAGCTGATGAAACAAATTCAGTTTAGAAATAAAACAAGAAATGGAAAATTACAGTACATTTTGTGCCTGCCTCTAAGCCAAGGTTACTTATGGAGAGCAGGTCGCAGTGATTTTAAAGTCCAAAAATGTAGCGGACACCTATTAAAGTCATTTCCATAGTTCCTTTGATCATTTCCACTCTCTTGCCGTTTGATACAAGTATTTACAATCAGAAATAGTTACGGCAGCGTTAACACATCGTTCCTACTTAGCATTTTGGAGACGTCTTCTATTGCAAAGTAAGGTTACGATCGAGAGCAAACAGACTGAAATCCAGGTTAAAGTAAAAGTAAAGTAACCGGCGTGCTTATATAGCGCTTATCCTCGCGGCTCAAAGCGCTTTACATTAACAGATAACTCATCCTATGGCTATGGTGGTGCATCACCATCCTGGCCAATCAGCCCGAGCATGTCCAGGCCACTTATTCCATAAAAACAGGCCTTTACAGGGCTTTTCGAGTTATTGTCCCTACCAGTTCACATCGTTTTAGGGCCAGTTTGTTTTCCTGCAATAGATTAACAGCCACATCTTGTGATAGATATGTTTCTTTGTTAACTTCAATGGAGGCAGCATGAAGTCTGCCTGGGATACGCTTCTGTATTTCCTGAGTCAGCAATCTGAGATGAAGTATAAAATCAACAATCAGTCTGAAAAGCCCTGGTCTGTGGAATATTTTGTGAACGATTTGTGGGGCATGAAGCAAAATTCTCTACCGTAAATAATGAGATATTTGTCACAAATTTCTCCATCTTTTAAGCAAAATAGAAAATGCATTGCTGATAATGCCTTACTCTCGTGGATTAAAAAGTGCTGATGAGTTAGAGAAAATTGAGTACAAGAGCAGCCATCTTCTGCTATGTAGCTCAATTTCTTCTTACCCATTACTCCCGTCCCCTTTTTGATCTGCTAACTGAATAAAAGAAGCAAGTAATCTTACATCCTCGCGTGCCTGGGTGGAGGTGGGGGAGGACCCTGGCGCGTGAGGATGGCAATCTTACCCTGGTGTGGTGATAGGCCTTTCCCTCTTGACATGCCCAATCTTGGTATAATATCTGTCAAGAATCAAGCTGGATTTCTCCTGGAGGTAGTCCAGCTCTGTGCTGTAAAACAAACCATAGAAGAATGCTTTCAGTGTCTGCAGGATGTTACCATGTGACACTTGCCTCAACACTTAAAGATCCTGTGTCAGCCGCCATTTTGACAGCATAGCAACATTCCAAGTCGGAGAAAGCATCCATTTCCATCGGCTGATTTAGAGAATATAGAGCAATTTTCTTGATTGAATTTCGTAAATCAAATGTGAAACTTTGTTTATAGATGTTTAAGAAATTTCTGTAATTGTCTTCTAATATTGAACAAAAACAATAACAAAGGAGTGGCTGACACGGGCTCTTTATGCAGCCAATAAGTGTGTGCTTCAGACTTGCCCAAGCCGTGTCCCACAACTGCCAGAATGCAGCACACACTGTTTAACAGTTTGTTCAACAAATGTCCCACATCTATCGACATGCAGTGCACAAGTGCATTATAGCTGGAATCATCCATTCAGCAACAAGAACAGCAGCAAACATGTTTATTCAGGTACATGTAACATAGCTCCCCTGTGCCAGTAGACACAGGTGAACCTGACAAATGTACATCAAAAATGAAACACTGAGCTCAATGGCTATGGCATCATGGCAGGGGCGGATTTAGGGGAGGGGTTGTGGGGGTTGCAACCCCCGTTTGAGAGTGATAGATTCCATGAACTCTGTAGTTATTAAAACGTTTTGAACTCAGTATGGATTATAACCAGTCCAACTAGGTGCTGCAACCCCCCTCCTGGATCTCACCCCTGCATGGGTAGGCAGGTATCTAGCCATGCCCCTATTACTACCCACTAGTACATTACTGTACATTACTGAATTATTTAGTTTCAGTAAATTACCTGATGTATTTGGACAAAAATTCACTAAAAAGGTTCTTCCTCAGTCTCTCCAGAAAGTTGGAGTCTGAGCCCATTTTGTACTCTGATAACTGCTTGCTAGTCTCCTTGGCCCTAGCAAAATAGATTACAGTACAGATTATAGTACAGTACAGACATAAAATCAACCATTAGATCTAAATGGGATCCCTGGTAGGATCGAAAGGGAATGTGGGACCTCTCTTGAGATTATTAGACGCCATCCCAATATTCCCATGTTACCATCCCAAGCCAAATTGGATATCTGGGATCACCAATACAAGTTGGGGCATTGGAACTTATACATGTAATCTTGGTAAAGATAGGGAGTTGTTTATTCTTCATTGCCTAGGTGACAAAGCTGACCAACAGAGTTTGCATAACACGAAATTAAATTTAGCACAATTCAATTAGCGAAGGCAAAACGATCATTGAGGTGTAAAAATCGCCTAATTGCCTGGAGTTCCATCTCCATTCTCTCACAACTCCCTGGTACAGACTATGGTAAGTCCAAGGCTTTCTTTTTATGCAATTTCACCATCTGCATGGGCGGATTTAGATCCACCCTAGTGGTGGTGATGACCTAACCAAGTACAAGGTACAAGTACTGGGGAGCAAGGTTACAGCTTTGGCTTCCATATTTTCCACTTTGCACCCCGGATCTGCCCCCAATCTGCATTGTAAGGTAGTTTAATGCATTCTTTGCAATTAAATGTACATGAAGGTCAATTTATACTGTACTTACTTCCCATAAAGAGTAAACAAATTTTTCAGTGACTGCTCTTTATCAAAGCCAAAGTTGATCAGCTTTGACTGTACATGTTTCTGGTCAGAGAAATAAAAAAAGTAATAATAACTTAGTACCTAAACCCTATCAAATATTGTTGACCAGAAACTTATAAGTTTCTGTGTCAACCTATCATCAAATAAGTTTGTGATATTTGATTTTTTACATGGGGACTCAAGCATACATATGATGATGGAGAGGTCTGTATGAGGTCCAGCATACATTTCATACTGGGGGTATGAAAGTTTAGATCAGTTTCTTCTTAGGTCAAAGACATCTGCCAGGTATTTTGGGGAGTTTTAAACTTAAGAAAGCCTAATAAACAGTATTACTGGATCTTGTGAGTGTAAAACATGAAACTTTTGGTATTTGGGGTGCAAAATGAAGCTCAATCACACAATCCCCTCCCTCTCAGTAATGTTTATGCTTAAATTTTTCTATAATCCTGGTGATTTTCATTTTTTCTATTTTCAATTCAATTCAATTAATGAATTCATTTTTTTTATTACCTGCAGGATCCCTTCATGTATATTCTGGACCACTTTCCCCATGACAATCTCAGCATTACTACCAAACACCTCCTTGACCAGCCCATGGACATTCTCACAGACTGGCACTACATCTTTGAAAACATCAGCAGAATTAAACTGACCCTAACAACAAAGTAGGGAAAACTCGTGTCATTTAGAATGCTATATTTAAAAAAGGTACCTCATGTAATTTAAAATTCAACCAAATTCAGTGCTGGTAACAGTTCTCTGATTGCTATGGCAACCACCTTTGTTGCTAGGCAACCACATATACCACCCACAACAGTGATGAGTCTCAAAGGTGCATAATAATGAGATGCAGTTGGTTTGATGCATTCTTTACTATTATTCTCTTCAATACTGTGGCACCAGCATTTTTCTATACAGTGTATGGTACCGGTAGCTTTTAAAAACTTTACCTTTTGGCATTGCTCAATGAAGGTATCAACACACTGGGAGTAGCCCTGAAATGCAAAAATATAACTGAATGAATAACTGATGACTGTGCAGTACAGTAAACCAGGTTTCATAAGTAGCCATCAACAGGAAAAAAGACAACACAGAGCCGACAAACTTCAACAAACTCACAATAATAGGTGGGCTCTGATGTTGAAAAAACCATCATCTGAACAAGACTGCACACAAACCCCAAAACAAGTAAGTGGCTGTATGTAAATTCAGTGATTTTGTGGGTATTTTTCAAGATCCTGAAGTGGTATTTACAAAGCATAGCTACAGAAGGAAATTTTTGTTCCAAATATCTGTGAAAATGAATGTACTGGTAGATACAATAAGGGAACAACATTATGCAAAATCAGCATGAACTGTATAACACCTTAAAGGGCACCAGCGTATCGGCACAGGCTCTCATTTTCTTGGTGTCTCCATCATGATGAGCATACTTGAACTGCCTGATGAGATTGGTCTCAACTTGATTATAACGATCTGACAAAGAATTCAAGAGTGTACAGCATCAACTGGCTGTTGGAGTAGATTTGGTATGAATGTGAAAAATTAAGGACATAGATAACTGTGGCCATGACAATACTGTGACAGTACATGGATGTCAAATCCTTTGTGTCTCACATTCAGCAAAAAGTAGCCGGCGATTAAACAAGAAGTAGCCACCGGAGCTCCAGCCTGTTCTGACAGCTCTGATGTTGTGCAGTCATGAGATGCAGTAACTTTTGAAAGAGGGCTGAAAATAACAGCAGGAAAAATGGCAGACATAGAGTCAGCCAAATCGATTTGAGCTCAGTCGTAGCTTGTTTCTAACCAGCCATAAGAAAAAATAAATGAAGGCTTGTGTTAAATGTGGCTGGTCAAAATGTCCAGCCAGACAAAGATTTGGCCAGTCAACTTTCAATTTTGGGCAGACATTATCCAATCATTGGCTGTGCTTTTCTGAGGTGCAGCACATCCTCTTGATACTTTGAGGAAGAGGACGGTGCAACAAGGAGTAAAATCAAATGTCAACATCTGCTTTCAGGATTACTCCATGAGAGGGGGTAATTTTTATTTATTCTTCTGAGAGGATTGTTCCTTAAGGTTATTCCCCTGTTTTGCACGGCGCACGCTGTTCTGCGCATGGACGCGCGATCAATTCGTTCGAAAATGACGCAATCGAGTGCGCGCGCGCAAGCTAAATATCCCCATTTGAGCGAGAAACACAAAGAAAAAGTCGCGTTTTGGGATATTGCGCGAAAACAAGATTGGGCACCCCCATTTTTTATTTTACCATTTTGATAAGACCATCATTCCCCTGTTATAAAAAAAGTTTAAAGAAATTTCCACGACAAGTTTTGGAGCTATCGTCATAAAAAGCCCCAAAATGAGACACCAAAGACTCACAAATTATCACGAGCGCTGCGCACATTTTTGCACATTTTCAAGAGTAGCGTCAACACACATAGAAAATTAAACATTCCAATGTTCGTCCTAGGTAGTGAAGCATCCAACAATTCTGTTCAAACTTGCAAGCAAACTGGATTGCTTCATTAGTGAGCGTTTTATCACAATTTTCTTGTTTCGCGTATTCCTTCACAAAATAGCCCTCAGGCACTAAAAATGGGGTATGTTTGCGCCATCGCAGTTTCCAAACAAGCATGGGCACCCCCTCTTTTTATTTCATATTTTCATTCCTTATATGCTAAATAGTAAATAGACAAATTAAGAAAAAAATTCTACGACAAGTTTTATTTCAGGGGAATTACCTTAAAAGGAAAACACTAAATAAAATATATTCTTAGAGCCGCACCTTGTATTCTCTCTTTAACATCTTCAAACCTGGAAAAAAGAAAAAAGAAAATTAATATAGTAAAATAAATTATTTCAATCAGGCTAAACCAAACCTATTTTAAATGCATGCATGCTAAGTCTGGTTGATTATTATTTTTGGAGCAAAATCCACAGAGAATTATTTTTGGCATGATATTTCCCTTCAGAGTGATCTATCACAGCCCAAATTTCACCTTTCTAATTGAAGTTCCTGAGCAATCAGTGAGAGCTTCTGAATAATATTGGCAGCTTCATGAATCTGAAATGAAAGAATTTTGAGAATGTGAAATTGGCTTGTGAATTTTGACAGTCTGGAAAATCCACACTAGGAAGTAAAACTTAAACTGTTATTTATTTAGAAGCTTCCAACATGTTTAATAAGTACAAAAAGGAATGACAGTACTGGTAAGACAAGAAAGCACGGCAAGGAGGTCTGTAATGGACTTGAGACCCCGGCAAGGCAACCTCCAACACATTACAGGTTACAAAACATTACAAAACTAGACATGAAAATAATTTAAGCCCTGCCTGATCTGGATCTGTGAAAACTTTAGATGTAAGCTCATCTTGAGTGGAGAACTCCTCAAAGTATTTCATGAGTTCTTGTGCTTCTAGTGCCCTTGATCTTGGAGCATTGATTCCCTCCAGCTGATCTCCCAGGTGCACCACCTTTGTAGCCACATAGTTAATTCTGTCATCAAGTTCTTGGAATAATCCAAATGCCAGCTGCAAGATGGTAGCAAATAGTTTATTGGTAAGGACTGACACCAGGGGAGAGTCATCAAGACCAGTGCCGTAGCTAGAGGGGGCAGTTCCCCCCCAGCTGCCCCCCCCCCTAGCGAAGTAAAATTTTTAGTGTCAATATGTTATGGGGAAAAACCTGCTTGCCCCCCCAGCAAAAACAAAGGATGACCAATGCTTGCCCCCCCCCCCCCCCCCAAACAAAACTTCCTAGCTAGTTGGCCTTGAAGACGATGTCAGCAAAGCTGTAACTGGGAGGCGTTTATAATTCAGGGGTGGAGACAGGTGTGGACACTCTGGGACACTCAGGTGCAGATCCAGACTGGTTTACGGAAACAGCTTGGATGTTCAAATTTATTCAAAAAATTTATTCAAATTTCAATGACTCAATCAGATAGGAAGATGGTCGAAAGAAACAGCGACCATAATAACTTTGATGGCAAGATAACATGCTCTAGCGCAAGATGCAGTCTCACACTGGACTTTGGAAACCAATCAACTTGTCTGGTGGATCTGGATCTAGACAGACATCTGACTATCTAACGGTAAAGGAAATATATTGTGGTTGACTTCAAGTTCTTGCAGCCCAAAGGCTAATTGCAGCTCTATTTTACTGGGTTGCAGACTGCATGCTGGTGCTTTTGAGCACATGACAACCATGCTTCCCTGTCAGTTATTTAAAATATGACTGCCGAGGATGCAATTACTGGAAATGTTATACAGTAGTTGGTGATTTATCTCTAGTAAAATACATGTTTAGCCATACAGCCGATTGCGTTTGAGCGTTTTACCCTAACAGTTTGTACGTTACGTTTGAACGTTTGAAAGTTGCGTTGTGAGACAAAAAGTCGGACGTTTCCAAGGACAACCGCCATGTGTATTTTTCACTGACCAATCAGAGAGGACAGAACTCTTTGGTTCGCCATAGAAACGTCTCGTTTCATCCTAGAAACGCAACTTTCAAACGTTCAAACATAACGTGCGAACTGTTAGGGTAAAACGCTCAAACGCAATCGGCTGTAAACTGCATCAGAAAAAAGACAAATTTCTCTGTTGTACCTTGTATGATGACTCTAAATCTGTTGCCTTGTGTCTGTGTTCATCCTGCTCTTTAATGCAAAGCTCTTCTAGCTTGTTAATCCTTCCCTGCAGCTTTTCATCCAAGGATCGCAACTCATGGATTGTCCTTTCAAAGGCGCGGGAGAGTTTTCTAGGGTTGAATGAGTCAGGACCCCCCTTGCTACCCCCACCAGCTACTGTGCTGGCAAGTCGCTCGACATATTCAAAGCTGTCAAAGGGTTCCTGCAAAAATGGATCAGGATTCAATTGGCTATAGCATTTAAAGAACTCATTCTTACAAAGAGGGTTTCATTAAAGAGGATGCGACCAAACGGATGACGGCAGATTAGAAACATCAAACTCTTGAGATTTCAAATTAGAAAATTAGAAAGGTTTTAGGAGCTCCTTGGTTCATTGCTAATAATTTGTCACACTGGAGCGGAGCTAAATTAATTCTACAGTTTTGACAGAGGAAATTGCTTTTTGATAGTTATTTCACACCATAATACAATGTCTTTCACAGGAATTTAAATAAAGTTACAAATACTTGGGTTTTACTAAATTAATACTGAGAAACTAAAAAGAAACATTTAGCGAAACTCTTACCTCGCTAAGGGCAAGAAATAATGTGCAGAAGAAAGTCCACCATTGATTTTGGTATAAATTGTGTTAGAGCATGGTTTCAGGGTAAAAAAAAAACTTCAAACTTACCTCAAAATCCTCTACAGACTGCATAATACTACTCAGCTTCGTCTGGAGAAACCTTACTTCATTGAGAATCCAGACAAGCCGCCAAAGAAGACCTAATTTTCCGGTCTTCTAGTTCGCCTGTCGCCGCCATTTTGTTGACATTCCACAGAGACTCGAGCATTTCACGCTCACGAAATTGCACCACAGGATTCCCATCAAGGCTTCCGGCTGAAGGATTTCAAGAAATCTTTTAACAATTTTCTGTAAAAAAAAAGGACGAATAAACTATAAAAAGATAGAGCCTTTAAGAATATTTTTCAAAGATTACTATCACTGAAAAATTAATTGTAAAGACAAAATGAGGACTTCTTGGAGATCAAACCGGAAGTTCCGTTGCCGGATGTAAACAATAACCTATGGTTGAATAATAACTCCAATAGTTATTTGAAGTTGAGTATTATTTTTTCAACTCGTGCTGGTTACTACCGGTCACCGATGTTTATGAACTTTGTTATTTGCCCGAGCGTGAAATATGGAGCCTGATACCAAACAACTGGTGGGCAGACTTGAATTTGACACAAGTGATCTTGAGTCGGGAAATATGGAGCAAGATTCGGCTGAGGAAATTACGGAATCACAAACTGAGCTCGTTCCTCGTGAAAAACCTTGGTACGTTTTGACATAGTCACACTGATATTGTAGCTCATGATCAATTGTCATAGATAAGTGTGATAGATTGGCCATTGAATTTCTATGATTGCAGATTGGGGTCTCGAATTATTTGGGTTTGAGTATCACAACAAAAAGTTGACAAATCCTGAAATTTGCGCGCGTTTTGGCACAGGTTTTTGTGTCTACATTGGATTAATTGATTTAGATCATCTAGGACTAGGTATGAATTATGAAACATTGTATTTTAAGTGCTTTATTGTTAAAAAGTTCCTTATTGTATTGTCATACATGGATTGATTATTTCGAGTCTTGATCCGCCGTTTCAGAAGGTAGTCAGAGACGATACTGAAAGACGTACTTCTTTGTCAACCTCCGCCATACCGATACAAGTGATATCATGTTTGCAAGCTGATACCTTTGATTTGTAATATGTCGAAAATGAAACAACTATTTCCTTTGATGTCAGAAGTTTGTGAATCACTAAAATAATGGGAATCCAGGATTTTGCAATATGTATGTAGATTAGGAGCAATTGCAGAATACGCAGCCATCTTTCAATCTATTCATTCATATTCAAATTAGTGGCTGGGTGGATAAATTTTAACCTTCCGAAATTTTTACTCTGAGGTCAAAAATTTCAGAAGTAACTTTTGAAGCAACATAATCATTAGATCACAGCTGATCATGTTATTGCCCATGTTATCGACCCCACATTCCATCATACCAGGAAGTTCCAGAGGGGAGGGATGATAAAGTGTGCCTATCTGTGGAATCACACAGATCAAGGGTTAGGATGTAGAACTACATAGAGGGTAGATCCCATGAAGATTGTGTGATTCCAAAAAACAATCCATACCTCACCCATGTAACATGTAAAGTGATGCAGGGTGGGCCTTTTCTGACTCGCTCGATTATTTTTTGTTTCCCCCCCACAAATACTTTTCTAATGGTCACAAACATCACACACCAGACATCAGGCTTCCAACTGTTTTTATAGGTGGCATGTTTTGACAAACAGAGAGAAGTTATGTGAGCTTTTGCATTGTCATAAGGCTCAATATGTCATCATTGGATTGGTTGTCATTGATTGTATCATTGTTGTTGCTGAACTCTTGGTAGACATTGAAATTATAAAATGTAAGTATTATATTGCTGTTATATACAATAAAGTTAAATAAAAAAATGAGGAAAGACAAAGCGAAAAATCTGGAGAGTTGACGTCCCTGTAGGTCCAGGCTGTGGTGTGGTTATGCTGCACCTTCCGTTGTCTCTAGCCAGTTAATTGCAACCCCAAACAAGTTCAGTACCCCATGGCAATGTTTTCCTGATGCCATTTTTATTTTTATCCTTTTTAGTGCATCATGAAAACCCAGCGCCACACATTCTTCATTACATTAGTATTGGCATTCTTAGTCTCTTCTTAATTGAGGTAATTTTATATTTGTATAAATTTTGATAGACTATTGAGTTCCTAGGGGCTGGGGTTTCCACATAATTATGCAGGGATGAATATTGCAAAATATTATATATTTATTTTCCTTTTTTCAGTTGATCGTCAAGCTCTATGCCATGGGGTTGGAGTTTTTCAAACACAAGATGGAGGTAAAGGGTTTAATATTAAACAAACAATATGTTTTGCCTTCACATCATTTGCAAATTGAAACATTCCTTCCAATCAGTGCGGCATACTCTATTTTATTTTATTGCCATATTTTATTAGGTGTTTGATGGTGTTGTGGTAGTTGTATCGTTTGGTCTGGACATTGCCTTCAGGTTAGTAGCAATTACAACGGTGAGAAACCCATAACGCCGTGCCATGGTTGAAAATGTTGCGGCAAAATTGAAAACGCGATGCTAGCCAGATCCTCATCCGCATCCGTTGGCACTCCCTACTTACCAACGAACACCTTATCGTAGCAAATCAGGCTAACACTTGCATCACTATGTTTCACACTTGCGTTGAGCTTGCGCTGCGTCCTATGTTTGCATTCGTGTGTAAACCATCCCTAATTAGTTTGCGCTTGTGTTTGCCACATTGCTTTCATGGTATCAATTAACCGACGACGTCACCAAAGCAAGTCCCACATTTTTCCCCAACCTTGTTCCCAGCGGCCAGTGCCATTCCCTGGGAATGCAGTGCCGGATCCAGGGGTGGTGCTTTGGGTGCAGACGCACCCACATTTGTGATGCAAAAATGGTTTGAAATGGCAAAATGTAGTCCAAGACTACATTTTAGTAGCCCTATTGACAAAGCTGGCTCTTCAAAACAGAAAACGCACCCCCTTTTCCAAAATGCTGGATCCGCCCCTGGAATGCTGGGAACATGAGGTTGTGCACAGCCGGCCCTGCCCCAGTACCCTGTTGGATATCAGCAAATAGCTTCCCCCACGTTCTGCGTACCTATGTTTTTCGAACAGGGGTCATTGGCCTTGTGGACATTTTGTCAAAATTAACCCGTTGTTGTCATTTCTTGATTTCAGCGGCGAGTCAGCTGCAGAAGGTGCTAGTCTGTTGGTCATGTTGAGGTTGTGGCGAGTCACAAGAATTGTAAATGGTGAGTCCTGACTAGTGACGGCAGTCATATCAAGAAAGTTCCCGTTGAAATGTGTCGTTTTCTAAAATTTCCTTATATGGAAGTTTCTACTTACCATATTTGGAAGTCCAGAAGTTTTCCTAGCTTATTTCTTGCCCTAAATTGTCCAAAAATTCGCCAAAACTTGCAGGTTTTGGAGAGAATCGCTGTTCTTGTAGGCCGCCATCTTTATTTTTGCCCCAGGAGCCCGGAAATTCAAACACAGGTAGCCCGCGTCACGTACGGGTTGGCATTGACAAAAACCGACACATTTATCTTAATGCCTATATCTGTTGCGGGCTTCCTGTGTCAAAAACATTCAAAAACATTTACGATAAAAATCACGAATTCATGTTTCGACAAAAATGGAACACAATATTATTATTTTTGTGTTGCAGGTATTATTTTGTCGGTGAAAATGCAAGCCGAAGATAAAATAAGTAAACTCGAAAAAGAAAACGAAGATCTTCGAGAGGAGATTGAAAATCTGAAGAAAAGGAATTCTGAACTGGAGGTAATAAACACGATATATAAAATGAAGTTAAAATGAAACTACTGAAGTTTTTTGTGTCATTCAAATGAAGTTGGAGTCCTGAATTTGACTGCTGACTGACAGTCCGATCGACTTGTTTTCTTACAGAAGGAGCTACAAGACTTTAAAGGCGTAAAGGAAGAGATAAAGGAAGAGAAAGAGAAACATGAGACAGAGGAAAAGGAGAAACCAGACGAGACGTGAGGGAAGACATCACACAATTGCAGATAGGTTTACAATAAATAGTTCAATTTCATTTTACAATTAGTTCACTTTCACTCAAGGACTTTATAGACCCTGGAAAGAGCATGAGTAATTTGAATTCACTTTCTCGTGACGCAATTCAGAAGGACAAACGCTCCTGTTTAATTGGTTACAAAATAGGACAGGAGGGCCATTTTGCCACTCTCCTGAACTCCACCTTTCGAAACTAGGGTTCTTTGCACTGAGACCAAGCGCTCTTTGGAGCCGAACCCCAAAACCCCACCAAGCTAGATTGTTTTCATCACAATTAATATTATCACTAGATATCTTTTTTAGTATTAATATAGAAACGACACGAACGACCATTTGTCGCAGTGAATTTCATAAAGCAAATGAACGGCACTTGGAATTTTTATCCGTTTTGAACGTTTCATTTCTTATCTACACCATCGTCCTTTGAATTTTAACTATTTCATGCCAGGAAACCGTTTTAATAGATAATATTTATAATAATGATAATATTATTCAGTCGTCTAGGCGCTAATGGATGGGCTAGCGGTATCGCAACATCCTCTAGATATTTGTGTCTTTCTCTGTTTCCATCTCTTTGTCCGAGTCCTCTTTCACATCTTGAACTCTGAAATACAAACCAAGAGAAAAGAAGATCGAGCGATCGATGAGTGTCAAAAAATATAGCTCATCAGGTTAGGCGTAATGTTTTCTCATTTCAGATCACGTGCTATTCACTTTAATTTACTTTCTTTTTGTTGGGAATGTTTCAATATTTATGCATCCTTTGGCAGAAAGACAGATTTCTCATGAGAATAGGCATTGATAAACATTGCAATAACTCCTGGAAAATGTCTTTTCTAACCTCTGTAACACATTTAACATCGTCAAGTAGTTTTAAAATATCTATCCGTAAATCTAGACAATCTACGCGCGCCTGTATGCTTCTAATCAAAAAGCTCGTGTCAGCCACTCCTTCGTTATTGTTTTCGTTTTATATCAGAAAGACGAATAACGTACAGAAATCTCTTAGAAACATCTAAGAACAAAGTTTCAAATTTTAGTTACCAAATTCATGGGAGAGCATTGATCTATATATTCTAAATCAGCCGATGAAAATGCGGGATGCTTTCTCCGACTTGGTATGTTGCTATGCTGTCAAAATGGCGGCTGACACAGGCTCTTTAATTCAGTTTTGAAAGCAGAGCTCCTATATCATCAGTATGGAATGTTTCAGCTCGTTGCTCAGACGTCTTTTACCGCACAAGGAACCCAGGAATGGAAGCAATAAGGGACTCTGAGAACTATAGCCTGCTTGCAGGCGGCAAAGAGCTGTTGTTATGGTGAGAAAACCGGAAGAAAATATGCATTAGCGATCGCCGCCGCGGCCATATCTTGGATTTGTGATCGCCTACCCGGGTTCTCCACCATTTCTTTACAAGCGGCTCTTACCTATTTTTTCGACGGTATTTTTCCCAAAACGCGTCGAACCTCGCATTGCCGTATTTGTACCAGACTATCTCTAGAACCAGCAGGCAGAACGAGACAACGATTCCTGCGCCCAAAACCATGTAGACTCCCAACATGTTCTCTAACTCCATTTTTCTCCTAGCAATAGCTGTAGAAATATGTCCAGAGAGTGCAAATTAACTGCTAATATATATATATTCCTTTAGGGAGAGGTCATTAATTAATTAATTAATTAATTAGTAGACTAATTAGAATCTGAATCGTTGCTCATGCCCAATCAAGATGGCGGTCAATGGCTAAAACGTGATCGTATGCTGAGTTTAGAATCATTTTACATCCTCGATCCCGTGACGCAGCGTACTGCAGCGTAGCATTCTCGTTCCAGAGCTCCCTCCTCGTCTCCTTGCGGGGGAGGCTCAACCTCGTACCCAGAGCCCGTCATCTTTTGGCCAGCGGCAAGATTCAGAGCCCTGGGGGAATCCGATTTGTGAGCATGCGTGGTAGGTCAAAAACGTAACGAACTTTCATACAACAATCAAACCGGAAACCCAGAATCTGCGTTTTAAAAAAATCGATTCCCCCAGAGCCCTGAATCTTGCCGCTGGCCAAACGATGACGGGCTCTGGGTACGAGATTGGGGGGAGGCTCTGGTGAGAGCCATTGGCGCACGCGCGAGAGATTTGATACAGAGCCGCTGGGCAGTTCTGAATAAGAGGAGGTCTGTCAGTCTTCCCATGAGCACCTGCGCGAGATTTTTTGAAACTCCCGCCAAAACGGACAATGTTCCCGGGAAAAAAGTGATAAAAACAGATGTGGAATCCCTCAATAAAAATCTCTAAAGAGCACCATTATATGCAATCTGATAAATATACATAAAAGTTTATGAAATGAACTCGTGGTTTAGCTAAATGTTCACTTCGTAATGTCAAGCAGGCGGAAAATAACAAGGGCGCAACTTTGCCGTCAAATCTCTGCACGGACATTTTGTCCAGGCGATGGCTGTGTTTACACTTTTCATCACTCAAAATCCACTATTTCTAACCAATTGCCCTCTGATTTTATTGAGTATTATGCTTAAGCAAATCTCTTTGATTTTAAATCTATTTCATTATCAGAATTGCCCTCTCGATTTCTTGTTGAATTTGGGACTGGAAAGTAGACAACCGAAACAACGGTCGACCTTCGTGAGCACTGCAAAACACGTTGAAAACCCAAGTCTCGCTCGCCGTCGCCACTCGCGAACGGGGTCGATCCTGAACTTAAAGAGCCCTAGTCAGCCACTCCTTTGTTATTGTTTTCAGTCGATATCAGACAACGAATTACGTGTAGAAATCTTGAAATAGTCTTCTAAAAACGAAGTTTTATTATTTGTTTATCGAATTCAATCGCAAATAATGTACTACATTCTCTAAATCAGCCGATGGAAATGGCTGCTTTCTCTGACTCGGTATGTTGCTAGGCTGACAAAATGGAGGCTGACAGAGACTCTTTAACATCTAAAAATTGATTCAAACGCGATACATTTCTGCAATACAAAGTCCGGAATGGTTTCTTAGCTATATTTTAAGCAATATCTAATGTCAGAAATATATTTATTCCCCGAAAAATGTGGAAAAATACGAATAGAAAAGTGCTAGAGCTCGTGCGAAAAGCCGTTATGATTGCGCGAGAGCGCGTGCTGATCTAAGGAGAATTGAGATTTCATCGACGAAAATAAGCTTTATTTCTTGCGATTCCTCCAGAAAGTCATCAAGAATCGCAATACAAAACGAATTGTTACGATTTTGATACGACAATTCCACAAAATATTGACGACGTTGGAAGAAAATATTTCAGAATTGCTGCAAGCAATAATCCTGAAAGCAATTTTTTTTGCACTGCTAGGGCTTTGAGAAAGTCTACACAAAATCCTCCTTGTTCAACTGCCGAATCGCGCGCGCGTCATCCGGCCATTTATAATATGGCTCAAAAGCGATGCATTATGGGAAGACTGACAGACCTCCTCTTGTTCTGAATAACGTCTGCGCACGCGCGAGATTTGATACAGAGCCGCTGAAGGAAGGAACTCTCAGCGCATGCCACTAAGGTGAAAATCAACGAAGGCACTCCCGATGCACACACCGGGGCCTCCCCCTCGAATTGACGAGCCGGAGAGCTCTTGGAACGCGAGTGGTACTGTAGCGGATGCGAATCAAGCTTATTTGGTTTTGAATCATTGCATAGCTTTCAGGCTGTAAGTCGGCCTTTCTTTCTGTCCCTTTCCATTTCACCGTTAACTAGTCACCTACTTTTAGTGTCTATTCCCGGGCATTCATCCTTATCTTTCCACCATTTAAAATTCAGGATGTCGAGATACCCGCTATCAAGCATGCGTAGTAGGGCCAAAGTAATCTGGTTTAGATGAGGGTCACCTTGCTTCATGGCTAAGCCAAGGCTGTTTGGAGTTGACAGGGCTTTCACTGTAAATGTGATAAATAATATCTCGAGGAGGCAACATCGTTAGGTGACCAAACTTGGATTAGGTTATCATGGAGGCAAGGGGGCATATCAAGATAACAGTGTCGACTTTCTAGCAATCGAACGGGCTTCCTGTGGTGTCTTGTCTACCTTGTTCCCAGGTTCTTGACCGCGATAAAAACGGCAGAAAATGCACATAGCATCTTTCTTCGAGTGTATTCGAGTTCTGGCTGAGTTTTAAGCTTTCTGGGTCAATAAAAATAGTGAAAAACTTACTGGGATTCCAAATATGGTATGGAGATATTTCCTTATAAGGAATTGAAGAAAGTCGACACATTTTCAAGGGAACTATCTTGATATGTGCACCACTAAGGTCACGTGTCATGACGTCATCGATGACATCATCAAAACTAGAAAAGTCAATATCTCAAGAAGGCAACATTGCTAGATGGCCAAACTTGGGTTAAGATATCTTGGAGGCAAGGGGGTGCACAACCAAGGTCACGTGGCATGACGTCATCAAAACTAGAAAAGTCCTTGATGGCAGTAATGTATTGATTCGAGCTCCGCTTTTAGGCAGTGCCTAAATCTGTGTTTTTAGCTTGATAACTAGTTGGTCTCACCTCACGGTGCGCAAAGGATTGTTGTTCGTTCCTAAGGTCAGCGAGAGATTTCCGCTGAATGTTTTGCCGTTTGGGGCAGCAATAACTAGATTAAATCATCATAAAGTGAAAGCCAGTTTAATTTACATTTGACAGAAGGCAAGATTTTATGGAGGCCTCTTACATTTCTTTTCATTTCTTTCTTAAGAAGCGTTCCATAAGCGTCAGCCCCTTTAACTTACCAACACGCAAGTCACACGGTTGTTTCGCCGCCTCAGCTGCAGCAACAGTTCCATCAACAATGTGAGCATATTTCCGACTCCGTGCCCACGCAAGCGCCTCTTTGTGGGATTTAGGGAACGACTGATCAGCATTCATTTTCTTCCAAGCTCTCTTGTACAAATCGTAGTCACTTGACTTGAAAAACGAGTACAAGTTTGTTGACATCGTGACCCCTAGTTCATATTCAGAGTCGATGGCTGATTGCAAGTCAGTTATTGGGTAGATGATTTCTTTGATTGTCAGGAAGGCCGCCAAGTTTGCGGTATAGGTGGATACTATTATGAGGATAAAGAACCAATAGACACCGGTGGCTATGCGACCTGAATAACAAGATCAGTAAATTAGAACTTAATAGACCCCCGGCCTAGGCTAGTTCCTCGTACGTGTAGTATTAAGTGTCTAGTCTAGCGTCTCGTCTAGTGTCTAGTCTAGTGTCTCGTCTATTGTCTCGTCTAGTGTCTAATCTAGCGTCTCGTCTAGTGTCTCGTCTAACGTCTGATCTAGTGTCTCGTCTAGTGTCTCGTCTAGTGTCTCGTCTAGTGTCTCGTCTAGTGTCTAGTCTAGTGTCTAGTCTAGTGTCTGGTCTAGTGTATGGTATAGTGTCTGGTCTAGTGTCTAGTCTAGCGTCTAGTCTAGTGTCTGATCTAGTGTCTAGTCTAGTGTCTAGTGTAATGTCTGGTCTAGTGTCTGTGGTCTAGTGTCTAGTCTAGTGTCTGATCTAGTGTCTAGTCTAGTGTCTAGTCTAGTGTCTAGTCTAGTGTCTAGTCTAGTGTCTAGTCTAGTGGCTAGTCTAGTTGCTAGTCTAGCGTCTAGTCTAGCGTCTAGTCTAGTGTCTAGTCTAGTGTCTAGTCTAGTGTCTAGTGTCTGGTCTAGTGTCTAGTGTCTAGTCTAGTGTCTGGTCTAGTGTCTAGTCTAGTGTCTGGTCTAGTGTCTGGTCTAGTGCCGTCTACCTAGTAGTCTAGCGTCTAGTCTAGCGTCTAGTCTAGTGTCTAGTCTAGTGTCTAGTCTAGTGTCTAGT
The DNA here is from genome assembly GCA_033964015.1 of Scolanthus callimorphus. Taxonomy (NCBI): domain Eukaryota; kingdom Metazoa; phylum Cnidaria; class Anthozoa; order Actiniaria; family Edwardsiidae; genus Scolanthus; species Scolanthus callimorphus. Next base: position 20,029,964 of record CM066924.1, read on the forward strand.
GTCTGGTCTAGTGTCTAGTGTCTAGTCTAGTGTCTGGTCTAGTGTCTAGTCTAGTGTCTAGTCTAGTGGCTAGTCTAGTTGCTAGTCTAGCGTCTAGTCTAGCGTCTAGTCTAGTGTCTAGTCTAGTGTCTAGTGTCTGGTCTAGTGTCTAGTGTCTAGTCTAGTGTCTGGTCTAGTGTCTAGTCTAGTGTCTGGTCTAGTGTCTGGTCTAGTGCCGTCTACCTACTTGAAAGTGCCTTCGGTGTATTGTCCCCTCCTTGCTGTAACATGCATGCCAGAGAAAACCACAACGAATTTGACAGTGTAAATTCGCCAGTCTTGACTCCAAAAGGGCTGAAACCGCTCATTAGAAACACCAGAACACCAAAAATAACTATTGAAAGGAAGCTGAGTGCCCAAACGTCAAGAGAATAAGGCAGCATAAACTGAACAAAGTTTCTTTCCTCTTTTTGTGTCTTAGCCATGATAATGTCATCTGTGTAGTAGATATAAGCAACAGAGAAGTCCACCACTTTTTCGCGTTGTCGAGTTCTTGTGAGATCCGCTAATACCAGGTCTGCTTTCTGGATCAAATGAAGCAAATATAGGAACAAGGGTCAGTTAACTAGACATCAGTGTCTCCTTGAAAGAACCATCTTTACTTGAGAGAACCATCTACAAACACATTTTGATACTTGATTTACGGAATTCAATCGAAAATATCGCACTACATTTCTTAATTCAACCGATGGAAATGGATGCTTTCTCCCGCTCAGTTTTTTCGCTGGGCTATTAAAATGGCGACTGACTGGCAACAAACCTGGGAGTTGGGAGTTACCGCCATCTTAGATTTTCGCGCATGCGCGGTCCAAAATATAAGATGGCGGCTACAGGCGACAGTCTCCTGGTTTCTCGCCCTTCTCAAGCAGGCTAGAGCAGATTTCATATGACTGTGAAAAGTTCCGCGACAAAGTTGTGCCGCGCCACGACCGTGACCGTGCCGTGACTACGCGTATCTAAAGCAGGCCGGGTTCCGTGCCGCGACAGTGCCGCCCCGTGTCCCGGCACTTTTCACAGTCATACGAAATCTGCTCTATATACCTTTTGCAGTAGTTCACCGATCATGCCATTCCATGTTCCGTTGATCTTTGCGCCGTACATTCCATCGTATGATTCGTGCAGAGTATAAGTGAACTTCAGCTGCTCCGTCAACTCCTTCAGAATGTCCATCAAGAATCCATCATAGTGGGGCTTACCATCTTTTATCGTTTTGATTACGAACGGCTCTGACTTTTGAAGAAAGAAAGAAGCGAGGTGTGAGAAGTTATATTGTACACGGAGATTTGATAATAGCTTGTGTACATCCGCTACTAACCTCCAAGAGAATCTGAGAATAGTAGCGTCTGTGAAATCACGTTACTAATCGTGTTCAGGTCACGCAATCCCTTCTCCAGCACTCAGGGACTGGTTCCTGATTGGCTCGCGATCACGTTATCAATTTTTCCCGAATTTGATTGGCTGAAAAATCTTTCTCACAAACACAGAGCCTGCTACAGATGAGGGAGGTTAGTAGCGGATGTACACAGACTAGTCATTTTTGGCTTTACTTATTATGCAAATTTATTTTTCATTGCGTGGCCTGAACACAATAGGACATTTGCACTATTGCGTCATTTGACTACGACTACCAGAATCCTTTTTCAGTTTTCTTTTCTTATGCAGATAAGCCGCTATTGGAAACAATAGGCGGAAATTACGCAAACAAAAGGGACAACGCAAAGGTTTCTGGTAGTCGTAGTTAAATACGTGAAAATTTCCTATTAATAACGGGATTTCACAGGACGCTACTAATCCTCTTAAAGGTTAGTAGCGGGTGTACACAGGCTACTTTAAGGTTACTGAGGACCTTCGCGCACTTCCTCGGAAAAATATCATACTCGTCCTTAGTTTAACCAAAACATGTCAACCTATATATCATTGGAAAGCTTATAGAATGGACTAGCGGGCTATGGCAAAAAGAAGTAACTTTTTGATAAATATTTTTTAAGCTTTTATAAAACATTTGAGTGTGACAATTTCAAGAGCCATCGCCGTCGAACTGCTTGACCATGACTCCCAAGAAAAACATTGTTTTAATACTTAAAGGTGTTTCTCAAAAACTGTGTCTGCGTTTTTTAAAATTTTGTTTAGTTCAAAAGTTAGGATTTTTAAAATGTTTTTAGAGCGTAAAAATTCTAAAAAATTAGATCTTGGAAATTTAAAAGTTCCATAACTTGTGAACTAAGCAAAATTTTATAAAACGCAGACACGGTTTTTGAGAAACACCTTTAAGGGCGGCGATAGCTCTTAAAAGTGTCACACCCACATTTTAAAAAAACGTTCAAAAAAATATATTTATTAAAAAGTTATTTCTTTTTGCCTTAGCCCGCTAGTCCATTTTATAAGCTTTCCAACGATATATAAGTTGACATGTTTTGGTTAAACTAAGGAGGTGTATGATCTTTTTCCGCGGACGTGCGCGAAGGTTCTCAGTAACCTTAATATCTAAAAACATGACGATAAAGATAACCTTTTCCACGCAACCCAAAGCATGTTTTACAGATGTTCGTTTGCCATTTACGATTTACGATTGAATGCAGCATTGATAGACGACTAAAAAATAAGATTTGACAAAAGATAATTACCACTATAGTAACGATGTTGAGCTTGGTTCCCTGTAGTGACGCATTGCTACTTGTTTTCACTATCACGTTGGGCTGGACATCCTGGTCAATTCGTGTACTTGACATTTTGTCCCAGACTCCAATCTGCGAGAATAATATAACCTGCTAGTAGAGGCCTCTTATCTCTACTCAGAAAAAGAGGCCTCTGCTAGAAGGGTACAGCAAAATGTGCTAAGTAGAAGAATTTATTATTTTATTGCAGCAGTACAGGCTAATGTTACTTCAGAGAAAGAGTAAATTTTGACCAATTATTTCACGTGTTGTTTCCAACAGTGTTGCAGCAGCTTGTCCCGGGGCGGGGGGGGGGGGGGGGGGGGGGGGGGGGGGGGGGGGGAGGGGGACTCTATTTTCCCTATTTTGGGTCGGGGGTGCGTCAACCCAATAGGAGGTTGAGATCTTAGGAGGTTGAGATCTTACTAGAGCTGCTACACAACTCGTCCCCCCCCCTCCCATCACTGCCCAGGATAATTATAGAATAATTAAATGTTTCAGTGATCGGGTTGTAATAATATTCGCTACTGTTAGTTCATAAACGTCGACCCGAAAAGCCAACCGCCAAATTGCCGATCAACTGGTACCCCATCGAGACCCTTTAAGACGAGTCAAAAGATGACAGCATACTCGTGATGACCAATTATTCAAATATGAGTTCCACCAACCTCAACAAAGGTGTCATTACGAAGGTTCATAATTTCCAAATGGTTCACCACGCGGTTTCCTTCATCATCAAATCGTATTAGTCCAGTCGATCCATACCCAGCCACCTATCAAACAAAGGTAACAAAGGAGGGTCTGAAAATCACATAGCCTGCAACCGGTCAAGCAAAAGTAAGAATATATAACACAATAATGTCACATGTCATGAGTATTAGGCACTTTCGCGTTTCACAAATGCTTTCTGATTGTTCATATCATCTTATCATCAGCATAATACAATACGGAAGGGGGCACAAACACCATACACTTAGTCCATCGCTTTAATGTTCAAATATACCTATAATTTAGTAATTGCTAGTTGAAGACGTTCGCGCTTGCTTCTCCTGGGGGGGGGGGGGGGGGGGGAGGGGGGGGAGGAAGGCTTTGGCGCTCGAGGACGCCACTGAGACTGGGTCATGGACTTAATATCACATATGGAGATACCACAATTTTGCAAACTCTCAATACATCTGCTTTAAGATTCTGTCAATTACCTGCTTTAAGTAGTTGCCAAAGATCTGAGTCGTAGTGTAGAATGCTGCTGTTGTGTTTCCTATAGCGACTCCATTTTGTATCATCTTCTTCGTTGCATTTCTGAGAACAAGTATGGCGTCACTCGCAACAAGGGCGTCTTCGCTCTTAGGGCAAAAGAAAAAAATTTTTTGGGGCAAGTGAATGATGTTCAAATCAAGTGTGACGCACGCTTTAAAAATAAATCTCAGAATCGTTGTAGCCCGCGGTGTGTCTTGGGAGAAACTAAGAAGAACGAACCTCTTGTGTGTTTACAACATTTCTTGCGAGTGATGTATTGTAGAATCGATTGGCGTAAGCAGGGTGAAAGTATGGCTTTCTATTCGCCTTTGTCACACGAGCGCCATTTTGAAATTGTCAGCCGATTTATTCAGCACGGAAAGGAAACCAAGCAGTGCACAGGATTTACTCATGGTGGAAAGCGACGCCTGATGCTGGAATTTATGCTACAAAAGCTGAGAAAGATACCAAAAAGTACTCCTTATTTGTTTAGAACCAAAACGTTGATTGGCCGTTTGCTTTTTCTGCTTTGTCGAGTCATTCTGGAAACAAAATGGCTGCCGCGTGACAAAGGCGAATTCTAAATCACAACTTCTATGATTCTGTTTTATTATACCTATGTGCTCCCATCACGGGTTATAACACATTTTTGTGACGGTGCAACCTTTAAATAGGTGTATATATGTTTCTATTTTACCTGCGAACCGTCTGTTGTACTGAAGCGAAAGGCCAATATCATATGCTTCCCATGAGCCTTCAAAGTACTTGAAACCTAACAGTCGTAACCAAGCATACCGCGGTAAGTGTAATGTATTAAACAATGCCATTGTCTTGAAGAACCCTGCATTCGAGTTAGAAGTAGAATTACGAGTAGAATTAATTATGTTTTCTTTTTGCTTTCTCTTACTCGGCTTTTTCTGGCTAACAAAATGGTGGATGAACCATGTAACATAACGAATACCTACCGAGTTTTGGATAATCCACACGTAGCTTTTTAGCGGATTGCATGCTCTCTGTAATTTATGGAAAAAAACATAATTACTAATGAGAATAGGATGGGAACGGATTTTAAATAATTGTGAGGCAGTACCAAACACAGATTTAAACCTGTGTTATCCTATCCTTGTTATCCTAGCGTCTTCTTGGACCTGTCGCGCGCCTTGTTTTCGATTCCGTGACTCCTTCGGTTGCCAAGGTGTGACACCAGTCTCGGGACTCGACACACGTTTGTGTAGCTAGAAACTGTTACTCCACTATTCAGTTGAGCGTGGAATGACTATAGTTTGGTCGATAAGTTTTAACGTTTCGTTTGGATAGTTTGGTGTCTCAAAAAGCATGTTGTCAAGGCCGGTTCATAATTTTGTCATGCCGCGACTACGCGATTTCATTCCGTATCTACACCAGGCCAGGTTCCGTGCCGCCACCGCGAAAGTGCCTCGCCGTGTCACGAAATCTGCTCTATGTAATAATAAATTCCAAGAGGGGCACACCTTTGTCACAATGACATCCATGAATTCTTTCCCGACGTAAAGTAGAATCACCTCAGCATCATGTAGAGCGATCTCATACATCATTCGCTCAGCCGTACTGTGTAGCGTCTCGTTTACTTGTCTGGAAACCTCGATGAACTTGAGAGAGTAGCCCCGAGTCTGGCTTATTGACTGGAGGTGGACTGCCTCAGGAAATCTGGTTGCTGTAAAATAATATAGATAAGTTTTAATCATCTTGTTTTTTCGATTGAAGTTGGCCAAAGAAGCAACTCGGTCAGCAAAAGGGGAGAACCATCTACAATGATGACCATAACCAGTTGAGGCACAACCACAAGGAGGAAGAGAGCACGATTGCTATAGGAGTATGGAGAATCGTGGATCAGAATCATTTCAAGGATCGCATTTCAGCCCTGTGTCGGTATCAATAAGTTTGGGGATCGGGATCACATTTGTACTCGACCGGGACCCGATTTTATCAAGGGAGGTGGTAGGTCCCGGGTTGTACCACCCCACCCCCAACCCCCACCTGTTTTTCAATGCCCATTTCCTCCATCCCCAAGTAAGGGATGTGGATGTTATTGCATGGATGTGTTCTCTCGCTATAAAGAAGCTGGTGCTGAGCCTATCTTTTGTATTCATTTTTTATTTTTTCGTTCATTTTTTCCCTAAAAGAAGGTTGGTTGCGGCATACACCATCCCCCCCCCCCCTAAATCGGGTCCCGGTCGAGTACAAATGTTTTGACCACTTCCCTAAGTGTATCGGCTTTCCTGTATACGGGGTAAAGGATCAAAATTCTCTCTTGTCAAGTATCACTTGGCGTAAGCTCTTTTGGATTCGGGTCCAAATAAAAATTAAACTAATAAATACTTTATCTATGTTGGTATGTTAACATACCAACATAGATTGAGTATTTATTAGCTCTTGGAGACACTCTTTTCTTGCAGCCCTTGTCACTTACGTTCAAATAACAAAGCAATTTTTGTCCAAGTAAAAGCATCTAAAATCCCAACAGTCGCTTGCGCATAACTGGTAGAATCCGCTGACATTGTAATCGCGTGCTCACATGAACCTGCAATGGGTCTTCTGTTGTTGTTGAGGAGTATCATTGGTATGTTTGTGACATCACTTATCAGGCAGTCGTTCTCGGATGTGTTGCTCCCATGAACTACTGCAAGCACTCGTCTTTGAATGGCATACTCAGCTAGAGAACAAGGAAGAAAATAACGGATAAAAGAATCTGGGAGAAATACAGTAAATAGGTGTCAATCAAAATCACCCGGGTAGCCAATATTTTTTAGTCTATCATTAAAACTAGGAGAGTGTGCATCCATGTCTTACCACCATACACACGTTTTGTAACAGATGTTAGACATCAAAACTGGAACAGTTCAGTTCCATCCCTGCCTTATCACCGTGCAAACTTGTGACAGAAAGGAGACATCTTTAGTCTTCTATCAAAAACTGGGAGATGAGTTTACATCTTGTCACCGTACACATTTTGTAACAGAGGTGAGACAAACCTCAGGGGAAACTGGCAGGGGAATCATAGACGCGCTCATAGAATATATTTAGTCACTTAAGGGCGACTGGGATACCGAAGTCATGTATTACCTTGCTCAAGGGTGTCTTGCATTATGGTTGTGTTCGCTTGTATTATTTCTATTTTTGGATATGAATTGCTTGTTTCATTTATGGCATCATGTATTGCTTGTGCTTCCACGTCACCCGTGGTTCGTGTTAGCTCTGGCAAAATAAAACAACAGTAAGTGATGGAAGGCAGTAGACTGCATTAGGCGAATTCAGAGCATGCACATTTTGGTCTTGGGATGCAACACTCTGTACGAAGTTCTTCATTGGGAACATTTTGTTACATCGAATTAATCTATCCTTCGTGTGAATCATATTTACTTCTGTTGAGGTGACGGGAAAAGCCCATGGAACAGGCAGCAATAAGTTTAATTAATGATCATCATCATCATCATCATTTGTATTCACATTTCTAAACCCCCAAGCTAAGTCAATTAACAGTAGATTTATGAATTTATGAATTCTAAATACTGTACATACATACCGATGTAAAATGTGTGATTGATAGACGTGCCCGTCCCCGTCGCTCTTGTCAGATAGCAAAGCAACAGAACTAAGCCAACTAAATGCTTGGCAATCGTCGTGCTAATGATCATTGTAACAGTATTACCGACAGCATATTGTTCTTATGAATAGGAGACCTTCGACTTCAGCAATTTTAAAAATTTTAAAAGATCTGTCACCATCTTCTACAACAACAAAACATACATAGGTTGGTGCTGATTTCGCTTCCCGTTCACACTACAACTTAAGCCGGGACGTAAGGACGTTTGCGTTTGTGTGAAAATCAAAAAACGGAGATGGAGAAGGAGATGTAAGCGTGAAGGAAACAGAACGGAAGGTTTCCTTTTTCTTTCGTCGTCGCTTACGCTTACGTCGCTAACTATCACAACGATTTTCACACAAACATAAGCTCTTACGTCTGCGTCTCCTTTATCCGTCGCCGCTTATTTCACTAGTGAAAAGCCGGCTTTACCGCGAGCACGGAGGGTTCAGTAAACGCTGTCGGGACAAATAAATGGAAACACTCGAAAACGGTTCAGTGCGCACGAGTTTCTTCGAAAACGGAGGCTTTCTTGGAGCTATGGACACGTTGTATAAAGCTACGATGTAAGCATCATACGGAAAATAGTACAGGTATATTCCTACTAATGCTGTCGTTAGTTTAGTTAGTTTACGAATCCGCGTGGGCTGTCTGCGACCTAGACCTAGAGAACGATGTTTTTCGAACAACTGCAAGTTTTGGTAAATTTCCCTCCTTTTTTCGCTAAACAATAATAGGAAAAATGCTTACAGACCTTCGAAGTAACGTTAGGGGGATTAATTTAATAAAGACGTCTTGTAACGTCGGCAAGTCGATAGTTTTGGCGAAACTTTCCTGATCATCATCGTCATCATTCTTCCCATTTGGCGAATCTCTGGCCATGAGGCGCTACTGCTGGAGAGCTGGGAATCTCTGCTCCAGCAGTTGCAAGATGGCTGTCTTTGTCATGCGCAAAAATATTTACTGCGTTGGGAAATTGGACGTTGAGGAAAGGGACAACAGGCAGTAAACTTAAATTATTACGAGCAATGATCGCGCTATGTTCCACTTGCAATAATGTCCGAATTTAATAAATACACTTTTAATGTAAAGAATCGACTTATCCTTAATTGGCTAAAAAGGTAGAAACGGGGTTGTTTTTACAGTAAATGTATGAGAATTCTTGCCAAATCCCAGTCTCGACGTTTTTATGATTCTTATAAACTTTGTTCTTATTTACCAATGGCGTAAATGTTGTGGATGGGTTTTGAACGTGCCATGCCGGTAAATTTGCTATACTAACATGATTCTACATGTTTATACAGTAGTGATTGCGCTAAACTAACTTTGACTTACTTGACCTTGTTTGAAATCAAGGACGAGAGAGATAATCGAGCGAAACTAAAATGTGGTTTGTTTAAGATTGGTTTTCTCTAGTCTAGCAATTGAAGCGGAGACGTACAGGGAAGCGTTTACAAAGTCTTAATACATGAGCCTCGGAACACGATAAAACAAATGAAAATTAACGTTTTGTTTTGTCTCCTTCTCCGGTACCGTTAAATTGGTTTTCACCTAAAACGTAAGAGACAGAAACGGAGAAAGAGACGTAAGAAGAAGGAAGCCTTCCGTTCTGCTTCCTTCACGCGTACGTCTCCATTGCTGCCTCTGTTCTTTGATTTTTCACACGAACCTTGATGTCGTACCGTCTCTGCATACCAATCTTATGTTTTACAATGTTTTACTTACAGGCTTTTGTGACAGTAATTATATTCGACGTGTCGTTTTTAGTTGTTATTCAGTAATCCAACAGATACTCAATACTGAAGATATACAACTGCTCCTTGCGAAAGATCTTTTCTGATCTTTTTTATAAATTTTCCTCAGACCAGTGAGATTTAAATTTCTTGGATTAGTCTTAAACCTAGTCTCTGTCGCGTTTGCTGTTCCCTTAGAAACAATTATAATTAAAACCTAAAATAGAAATCCCCAATAATATTTTAGCAAAACAAACGCTTTGTTATTCTCTTCGCCATACAACTCAGCATTCAACTGACAGATAATTAAAAAGGGGTGTTTTATTGCATGTACCACGAGAATATGCCACCCCTTTGTATAAAATTATTTTTGGCGTGTAAAAAGTTACCAAATTATAAACCTTAATTTACGAGAAATTATTATTGAATTCGCTGGTCACCTCAGAAGACTGCGTCTTCTCCAGACACCTTATCAAATTAAGTTCTTAATTTTTGGCAGGTGTTTCGTGGTTTTGTTGTATACGTAGCGAGCTTTTCTAGTTGGCCTTTGCAAATAAAAAGAACTTTTAATGAGTAAAGACTGTCCGGGACATCACATTCGACATCGAACTCATTTTCGTTTATAAAAGTATAAGCAAAGATGCTACTTTAAGGGATTTTAAAAGAGAAGCGTAGCTTGCTAAGCAAACTAATAACATATACAAATACGTTCCTCCTTCATAAGAATTTTGAGGCTGCGATTTTCCATAACAAAGAGTTTTCCCCGTTTGGAACCCGTTTGGAACGATTCTTCCCATGTCATAAAACATGCATCAGTCTCTAGTACCTTTCAATTAGGCCAACGGAAAGACAATCCATCAACAGAGTTAGAACCTCATAATTAGTACAGTTAAAACATAAAAGAACAAGTGGATTAAGAACACTGGCACTGAAATTTGGTAAAAAGGTAGTACCTAGTGTTCTTGTATAAAGAAGAGAAAATGGCTGCCAGTAGGTACAGTAACATACTGTGGTAGAGTACTGAGTAGATCAATATAATGTGCTAGACCATTGCACACAGAGTTCTGCAGCAGGTACTGTATGGGGATTTCCAGGGCGGTGCATTTGGCAATTTTTTTCGGATTTGTCTGACTTGACTGATTGACTACTGCCAATCACATTCTTTATTTGATTGTTGGTAGTGTATGCAGTATTTGATGTTAAGAAACAATTTTAAAAACACCTTCAGGCTGATTTTCAGGCTGATTTTGCAGAAAACATCCAACGTATAAGAATAAAATCAGCTTGAATAACACCTGTTCTGAAGTGAATGATGTGTGACTATGAAAGAACGGGGAAAAAAGTTCGAGTTCACAAGTATGAGATTTAATTTCGCTCTGTTCTTTTATGCGGGTCCTTTATTGTATTACAAAAAGAGCCAACATCTAAACAAATCACAACAGCAAAACTTGCCAAAGTTTATACATTTTACTTCAGTTCGTAGGAGGCTTGGAGGCCGAGTTTCCAATTTTGCATACTTGGCAAATTTTCTGTTTATCCTAGGAACATCCTTGGTTGATCATTGCAAAGTTTGCTAAAGCCCGGTGCACACTAGCGACATAACTCGACATAAGGACCTTATGTTGCAACGAAAAAAGCACTGGAAAATAATTGAAACAATCAATATTTTCCATGGATCTGCATTAGATTACTTCACCAAAGCAATCTTATGTTATTTTTTGTCGACTTCAACTTCTTGAAATCACTAAATTTTGTTCGCGTGACATTTTTCTTATGTCGTTATGTCGCAAGTGTGCACCAGGCTTAAGCCATTTCTTTACAATATCTGATCTGAGAACTGTGCGCCAACTAACAAACCGCGGTTGGCTTCCGTCAATCAAACAAGTCAACATCTCTGGTCCATCTCTGGGTGTTTTCAGGCTGTGAGATGTTTTTTGAACTAATAAGGACTGCCCCTGCCGCCAATCAGAGGCGAGGGCAGCCTGTTTTGAATTCATCACGTGGTCGCTTGACTGTAAACATTCGAATTTGTGTTTTTCAACGGACTTTCTGCACGCCTAATTGGACGTACGCCTAATGAGACATGGAAAGAACAAATCTTTCGACCTTTAATTCCTAAACAACGTAAGTTTTGCACCGTCGGTCGACGGAGATGAATAGTTCTATCCTTTCGCTATGTCTCAGTGGCGATTTTGAGCGGATTCGAGCATTTCTTTCGAATTTATGGCTGTTTTCGCTCGGGTGGTGGTGTGGAAGTCTCCTACCTTGGAGAGATTTTATATAGAGGGAAGAGGGGTGAAATAGAAATCGCTAAAAACGGACTCAAAACTCAAATTTATCGGATGTACGGGATGGCTAAATGAAAGTTTATTATTGTACTGTTATTTCTCTTACAGAAGGGATATGTGATGACTCAATACAGTCGCTAGCGAAGCACAGTTCATGTAAGTGAAGTCAATAACAACCATCACGGTATTGAAACTACTTTAGCTTTATTCAAATAATTATTTTAAACTCCCACGGAGCTTGGGGAACCTGTGCTACAACACCAGTTCACTTCCTGACCAGTTATAACTATCAATTGGCGTTACAATGTCCCAGTTACAGAACATAACGTCACACAAAATAAAATGCCGAGCATGGCCCGTATACACCACTCTAATTTTGAGATTGAGCGATGCCGGAGACGACAAATGAATGGAGTTTGTAGCCAAATGGCTACAACCGCGAATGGCCGAGAGAAATTAGTGGAGACGTTTGTTGTATGTCAGTACTATATTGCAATATTGCAGTAGAAGAAGAATATTAATTACGACTTGAGACTGCCTGAGTAGGGAATTTTTACTTTTAATTTTAGAAATTACCAAAATCCCGGGGGTTGCCCGGGGGGGGGGGGGGGGGGGGGGCTTTTAATTTTAGAAATTACCAAAATCCCGGGGGTTGCCCGGGGGGGGGGGGGGGGGGGGGCATGGTCGTCGCTGGAATTGACTGATACATTACGCTCCAATGCTCACAAGACAAAAGCTACAAATCGAGGCTTTCTCCAAGTTCTAATTACAGTAATTTTAGAAGAGAGCCTCGACTTGAGGTTATTGTTTGTAGGCATCGGAGCGTAATTCGAACATGGCCTATTAAAACTTGGCAGGAATTACAAAGACTCGCCATCATCAACGCCCACACCTAACCCGCGCGAGAATCCACCCAATCTTCCCAAGTGCAATTTATAGCAAAAACGACAGTGATCTGTTGCAAGTAAGCCAGACTTAGTTAGCGTTTCTATTGATCGAGAGCATTGATCGAGAGCAAAGTGTTTCATCTTTCAGCCCAATGAAATCATTGCGAACTAAATCAAAGCATGTCAATGCCACGTCATGATTAAACGCAAGTCTGACGCATCCTGATTGGTTTATTGTGGAATGGCTTCCACTCCTGATTGGCTAGCAGGGCCGTAGCTAGCGGGGGGGGGGGGGGGGGGGGGGGCGTAGCTAGCGGGGGGGGGGGGGGGGGGGGCAAATGCCCCCCAGCGAAGTAAAATGTTTAGTGTCAACATGTGGGGAAAAACCTGCTTGCCCCCCCAACAAAAACAAAGGATGACCAAGGCTTGCCACGCTTTCGATAGTCATCTGAAATCTGCTCTATGCAAAATGACATACAAGAAAGGTAACTTTTTAGACAAGGATGTACGTTTTATTGTGAGATAAATCGAAAGCCCCTTGTTTTAAACCTATTTCGCGCTAGTGCAATCTTCGGAGTCTTCGGAGCAAAATACTTCGCCAAAATACTTCGCAACAGAAAGCGTAGCCTGCTTGCTGTCGGTACTGGGTGTTTTATCGCGGAAAACCCCGTCCGTTCGCTGACGGGCGCGATCTTGGAATTTTGAGGCGCGCGGTCCCCGGGGAAATTCCAAGATGACGCCCAATCAGCGAACGGACGGGGTTTTCCGCGATAAAAACACCTGCGCTCGCCCCGGGGACCGCGCGCCTCAAAATTCCAAGATGGCGGCCGATCAGCGAACGGACGGAGTTTTCCGCGATAAAAACACCCTACCGCCTGCAAGCAGGCTACTGAAAGCGTTCTCAACCCTGGATAATAACTTGCGACCGTTTCATTCCCGGTATATGTTTTAGATTTAAAATTGCTAGACCAATTATCACTTGCGTGTAAGTTTTTCCCGTCTTTTCCTACAAATTTCCTGACAGCCCGTCATATTCTAAGTGTCTATATTTCCTACATATTTAATTTTCCCCGCAGTCGCACTATTATGCTAATACATTTCTGATTAAAACATTATGAGTCAGCTGTCGGAGATAAGAGTATAAGGTATAGTTTCAACCTCGACGAAGAAAGAACAGCCGGTTTAGTATCAAAATTTCCGCGAAAACGTCTTGTTTTTCTGTCAAACGGCATCTTGAAAGCAACCAGGCGGTCATTAGAAAAGTAAGTCTTTTCATTTCAAATATGTAATCCACAACAGCCGAAATAGAAGTGAAATAGTATAAGGGCTTGACTTTCAACTTTGACGTTTGACTAAAAGAGTTTTCTTCAAAAGAGAACTGCTTATAGTTTGGGCATCAAATTTCTTCGTCGATTTCTAGGAAAAAGTGAGGTTATCAAAACTATATTTCTTTATAAAGCTATGCTTCAGAAATGTTGCTTACTTTTCTTCACTAAAATTCAAATTTATTAAGAAATATCAGCTAGTTTAGCTTGCCAACTTTCAACTTTCCAAGTAATGTTTGACAAAAGGGTTTACAAATAGGAAATTTACTTCGAAAGAGAACTCTTTTGTCGCTTTCTAGAAAAAAAAATCAGGAAAAAGTGAGGTTTTCTAAACGCGGATTTCTTGATACAGCTCGATTTCCTAAGAAGGAGGTTTTCTCACGTTCTTTTATAGATTCTGTTTGGGATATTGCTTCGTTACTTGCCTTCACTTAAATTCAAATTTATTAAGAATTAATTGAATTTATGTTCAGCTTCAGCAATAAAGATAATTTGAGCAATGGTGAATTACGAAATACCTAAATTTCAACTTCTATTTGACTAAAGAGTTTACTAATATGAAATTTCTTCAAAAGAAAACTGCTGTTGGTTTGAGGATCGAATTTTCTCGTCGATTTATAGGATAAAGTGGGGTTTTCTAAACGATATGTTTTTATAGCTCTGTTTTTAGGAATTACTTCCTTGTCTTCACTAAAATTCATATTTATTAATGTTCAGCAATAAATCGAATAAAGATCATTTCAGCAATAATGGATCACGAAATACTACAGAAATTGTATTTCAAGCGAAAAAGGAACTTTATTCTAAAATAAGGAGAATTTACAATGTGATCAGAATAACACTTACAAGTAAAGACTAAAGTGCTTTTACAGTTGTTTTCAGAATACTTTACCGCCACGGATTGTGAAGTTGGTTCCCAAATTCCCAAATAGGTTCCAAAGTTCGCAACTTGGTTCCAAACTAAGTTCGTAACTTTGCATCTATGGTTAGAAATTTTGTCTAGAAAATATAAATGTTAGCTGTTTAGCCTTCCGTGGCTGTGGTTTGTCAACATTAAAATGGTTTAGCAGAATATTCCATCTGAATTGGCAAATTACGCACTTAGTTGGGAACCAAGTTTAAAATGTCTTGTGATGGATGTATTTGTAGAATCATTTGGCATGGGTGATAAGTATGGCTATTTATCCTGAAAACCAGTGTCCATGATTCTGTTTTGGCTAAACTAGGACACAGCTCTTTGAAGTGTCGAAATAGACACAGCATTGTAGCCGGACACATGTTTCCTCTATGTTTCCCGGTTTAGCCACGTGAGAAACATTGTTGCGCGCGACAAATATTGTATAGCCGGGACACAAAGATATGTTTCTTTGCAAAGAAAAGAAACATTTCATGTGTCCGAGACACACGCGCGCGATGTTTCTTAAGCCCTGGCTAAACTAGGACACATGTAGCGCGCAACATTGTAGCGGGACACATGTTTCCTTCATGTTTCCCTGTTTAACCACGCGAGAAACATTGTTGCGCGCGACAAATTTTGTAACCGGGACCCAAAGATATGTTTCTTTGCAAGACAAGAAACATTTCATGTGTCCGAGACACACGCGTGCGATGTTTCTTAGTTTAGCCACTCGGGGAAACATGCAGGACATACATCTTGCGCGCTACATGTGTCCTAGTTTAGCCGGAGCAGTTTTACTACCATGAACATCGCAGGCTATAAAGACAGTTGATGATCATATCAAGACGTTTGTAGCCAAATCTCATCGACTTGCCGTCTTCCTTCTAAGGAATTATTTGGAAAGTTTGCAAGTATTTTTCCACAGGCGATCCAAGCTCTAGTCATGTGGGGTACTGTGAAAGAAACATGCAACGTTGTCGCTGTAAAAAATTATACGTAAATGTAAATATTGAAATAAAATCATGTGACATCTCCTCGGAATGTTGTAGTTGTCAAATAAAGTGCTCCTGGGGCGATTTTATTGCATTTTGGGTGTTTTTTGTGCCTTTTTCTTAATACCCCTACCGTATGTTATACAATAGATCTATTATAACATACGGTAGGGGTATTAAGAAAAAGGCACAAAAAACACCCAAAATGCAATAAAATCGCCCCAGGAGCACTTTATTTGACAACTACAACATTCCGAGGAGATGTCACATGATTTTATTTCAATATTTACATTTACGTATAATTTTTTTACAGCGACAACGTTGCATGTTTCTTTCACAGTACCCCACATGACTAGAGCTTGGATCGCCTGTGATTTTCCCTCATATTTTAGCGAAAAAAGCAGGAAAAATCCACCCAAACTTGCAGGTATTCGAGAAACATCGTACTTGGTCGCCATGTTGCTTTTGTCACGACCAAAGGACCTGGGGTAAATCGCAGGAAGCCCGCGCGTATTCACAGGACAACACTTTTTGCGGTGGAACTGAAAAGTGTCTGAGCATCTTATACTAAGCATCGCTGAAAATGAGTCACACTGAGAGTAAAAACGAAATGCTGAACTGGTTTGGCCCAGCTATTTAGTAAAAAACAAAAAAGGGCTTTCAACGTGTTTTTTAACTTTCAACAGATCAATATGAGAGTGCTAGGGTCGTATATTGTCGTAACCCTATTGGTTCTCTTGGCAATGACGTCATCGACTTTATCACTTGATCTATACGAAGAGTACGACGACCTGGAACCAAGGGGTGCAGAAGCTAAGCCAAACAATGGTGGTTCCTATATGACTAATTGCGCAGATGACAGCCAGTGTGGACCGCCCCTGATTTGTGGTCATCAGGGGAATTGCGTGTAATAGCTGGCATCTCCGTTCTGAAAGTCAGTTTAGACGGCGGGGGATAAGTCAAGAAAAAAACATTTGTTTTATATTCCCAAGGAGGACAATAAAGAGGAGCCCAAAACGTACGAGCGATCCTCTGAGCTAAATTCTTGATTGTGCTTTTTAACAGAAAGCTAGTTTATTGTTTGGTCATTATGTCTTCCGGTTGGTCAGTGACTTGATAAGATATCATTTTCCAGGCTTGCCGGCCGAGCATTGCCATTGTTAAGATTACTATAATTGTGACAAAAGAAGTACATTGTATGTGTAAAGTGCATTGACATATGCCAAAGCACAGCTATTCGCCAAATCGAAGGTATGTGTAAAGTCAGTTTAATTTTTTCCAAAGTCTTGTACGCTAATACATTATTGCGCAATACGTGCTAACACTGGAGCGAGTGAGTGACATTCAACTCCTTCCGTGCATCGCGTGTACTTAAAATTCCTGCCATTGCAGTGAGCATGAAGAACAAAGAACGCATTGTTTCTAAAATATAGCTGAGAGGAAAACTCCTATTCAAATGAGCTCCTATTCAAATTGTCTCTCTTCTCCATTCAAACAGCAACCAACATAACTAACTATAACTCTTGGAGAACTTCAAGTCAAATATTGAAAGGGATTTTAGAGTAGCAATTATATAGGACTGAGAAAAATGCGGCTGGAAGATAAGAATAATATACAGTCAAATTTAGATCCGCAGTACATTCACGACAACTGTATTTAAAAATATATATATCGTAATCATTTTTAGATAAATTAATTGAAAACGCATTGGTTCTATCATTATGTTTTAGAGAGATTTTTTCAAAATTGTTCATTATACAGCCATTACATTACATGTCAGCGTCACCAATGAAGACAATCCTCGTCTCTTCTTTCTTGTGTACTAGAGATATGAACTCTGAGCTCTAATTCTGATCTCTGTACCAGAAAAGCCGTGTTAAGGATGGTGGTATTTAACATTGTAAATTACTTTTTGTTGACATGCAGTTCTGGTGATAAATGTGAAAGCCTATTGATTTTGCGCAAAAACGTCTCCAACATGCTATCCGATCTTGAAACTGGTAAAGCATGACTCCTATTACTTTGAAGAGAACTTGACTCAGTTGAATGTAGCGATAAAAATGGACGAAACCCTATCGAGCTATCCGCTTCACTCTCTTCGGAACTTGAACTAGAAATTTCGCCCTCAGTGGCACTAGGCAAGGAGGTGCCTTCACTCCCTGAATCTTGAGATTGTTCCGTTTCCGTTTGTGTAGTTGTGAATCTTTTGGTGTTTTCATAATTCTGATAAGCCCAATCACCACGAATTTGCGAAACTGGTGAGCGCGCGAAATCACTTGAACCTTCGTAAGTTGACACAGGGTGCCCAATGGAATTTGACGTGCAGACTGCAAGACTACTTTTAGATCTCAAAAGGTGATAAAACGCGGTGTTTACGTCTCGTTGGGAACTGTACTCGCCACCTTCGGGTTTTTCGCTTTCCTCTATGTTGCTATGGCTACCATAAGCCATCTCCCGCCGTTGCCAGTGTGATGTAAACCATGCACTGCACGCGCAACACTCAGTTGGTGACGGCGCGCGCGCGATTTTCCCGCCTTTCCTCACATTTTTCGCGCCACTGGTGTAAGCTTTAGAGCATCTGCTTGGCCTTCGTCTCCCATCAAAATGTATTCGCTTTTGAGGGCTATCTCCTTGGAATATTTCTGTGTGGCCGTTAAATGAGTCTGTTTGGAATAAAGAAGCGTTCCCATTTGCTTGTCTGTATCCTTTTCGGTCTATCATAGCAATTGCTCTGCTGTGCTCAACATTTCTGGATAAGGTACAGGCATTCCCCATGATAAATTGTATTTTTTACGTCCTTGTGGCTCTAAGAGATAAATTTATAGTAGCCGCCACTCATTGTAGGAATTTAAATTAGTTATAACTGATGACCACTATATATATTCTAATTTCGACTATACGCATTATTCTAATTATTACTTCGAATTTCAAATTTTCATTAGAACAGGCTTCCATGCCGCCACGCCGCCCCGGACTGAAATGAAAATATCATTGCTGGTATTCGATCTTTTTGGGGGTTGATTTATAAGCTATATTCTATGAGTTGTCCTGGTGCTATCGCATTGGCTGGATCGCTACCTACGCTCACCCACTAGGGCCTCGATTTTTTCACAGATCGCCTTGTGACTCAGTCTGAAAACCCATTTAGCGACAATGACTTCGCGAGATAGATCTAAAAAAACAGATAATACCGGGTAGATACTTTTTTTTTCAATCCTTGGCGAAAAATTGGTAAGCCAGTGCTTCCTTGGCTTACAACCAAATACGCCCCTGATTGCACTCATAATTGTCTAATTGATAGTCAGATAAATTCATTGAATTTTATAGTTTGTTGTATAATCCCTTTGCTTAAGAAATCCATCCACCCAAAACGCCAGAATAAGTACAATTACATAACATATTTTTATTGTGATTGTAAGAGAATACAAGCCAGTCAGGAGCCCATCAACGGAGCCTCCACCACCTATTTATGGGCAGTCGAAGCACAGGAGTAGATGAGTCTAATTTTAGATTTTTAATCCCGCGAGAATAAGATAAGCTGCCTTGATTCTCAAAAGAAAGATGACTAAAATCAATGCCTCCATTCAATTTCCCGTTACCAATTTCCCGTTTAATTTTAAAATGCGGTCTAAAATAGACTCTAGTCAGCATATGGCCAGACTCCTGTACTCCTGTTATGGGCTCCTGGGGCCAAAGAAGTTTTACATGATTCCATTTCCTGGTTTTATAGAATAGGTCCGTAGAAATAATACGTTTCACTACACAATCTTGTAAATGAAGTTACTTCCTTCTTGCCCTACGTCATTCCAGCATTTCGCGCCTTTGGTGCCATATTTGGAGTACGTCTGGTCAGCGGTAGGCCCACTCCAACATTCTCCAAAAAATTGAATACCGAAATATTTCCAACCTAGAAATAAGAACAGAAAGAATTTTCAGAGAGATTTTCAACCTGATACTCAATGTGTTCTATGCAACTTTGCATTTCCCTCACTATTGGTACGTGTGTATGGAAAAAAATACCCAGTTTGGATTTTATATTCGGGAACATTGCTGATGCTAAAACTAGCACATACTCTACTTTGATGGCCTGCCGTCCTAATTAAAGGTGGAAGATTAGCAATGCAAGAGTATAGCATGTTCGCCCCCTCCCCACCGATTTGTCAGTTTTGTCACCAAATCCAAGATGGCGGCCATGCGAGAAAGCAAACTCGTTTTTTTTTTTTTCGACATAGAAACTACTCTCCAACGTCTGCGAGCAGGCTATAAGAGTATGGACTCCTGGTCTCACAAGATGCTACAGCTACTAGGGTTCGGCAACTTTTCGGCAACTTTTTAGATTTTCGGCAACTTTTTGTTGTGTTTATTGTGTTCTTAGTTTCACGAGACGCATCTGTGCTACCTTCCAGACCTTCTTACCTTTCTGCCGCACGAGCTGAAAACATTTCTGCACAGTTTTCTCCATATGCCACCAATCGATATCTTGCCGGAGGTTCTTCACTAGTACCGGAAATGCACGAGGGTTGCCGTCCTTGTAGCAGCCGATTTTCTTGTAACCAGCTAAAGAAGAACAGGTATAAAGATGTTACAAAGTCAATACAGAATTTTTGCCTGTAGTCAGGAGTGCCCTCACACCTACGACGGCTGTTACTCTGATGCTTTTATGATACAGCTGGGGAGAGCCATTACTTTATCGGTGAAATAGAGCATAGATTTGGACCAATCAGAGAGCGCGTTCATCGTTGCTATATCATAAATAGTATTATTATTCATCCATGCTACTATCTGGATACTGATTGGGTAAGAGTACACAGCGAAATCTTGTTGGCGCGCAGTTCTTGACGTCAATAAGCAGACATTAGCATTGATGCACTGAAATGACGTCATCATGCAAGCTAATAGGCTTGGGATAGGCAATAGGATTTGTCAAAGCTTCGAGTTAGTGTTATCCGCCTCATCGTCGCTTAGGCAGATAACACAAACTTCGGCGTTGACAAATCTCGCTATCATTGCTCAACCTCATCCAATAATTGTATTATACTCACGTTCAGGACAAGGTTGCGTATTGCAGACTTTCATCAGTTTGGCGAATCCCTCACAGCTCGCCCCATACCCTTTAAAGCACGCGCGCTTCTTGGACAGGCATCCCGTGCCACAGGACTTACTGCAGGAGGACCAATTACTCCACTCACCCCACCCTACACGGGCTAAAAGAGACAACATTCAACTGGTGTATATATATGGTGATCACGAGTACTCAGTGGCATTAAGGCATGGCTCTAAAACGAGGGCCTGCTTTTTTCTAACTTCGTTATTTTTCAACGAAAATATTTCAAACTTGGCCCACAAACACGTTTCGGAATTCTGATTTCGAATAAGCCGTTGTTGCCATGGTAACGATGTCACGTGACTCACCATCCGCCATTTTGGATGAAATTTTTAGCGCCCGTGCAGGTATGTAGAGAAAATGAAAAGTAGAAATTTCTTATCAGTATAATCTTTCTATCATTAGTCTTTCTGTAAACCTAATTGGATATCGTGGATCATGTTTTAATAAAGACATTTTTTCACAATATCATTATTTCAAAAGCACGAAAAATCTGATAATTTCTTTTTTCTTGAGAAATTCCAAGATATCCAATTAGTTTCATTTGAAGGAAGTTGTCTTGTATCTAAAAATGGTTTTACCTTTCAATTTCACCTTTTTCTGTATATCTTCAGAGGGTCTGAATAAAAAATCCAAGATGGCCGCCACCGGGTCACGTGATAACCGTTTCCATGGTAACGAAATATGTTAAAATATGTTAAATTATTGTACTGACCAATTTTGATGATGATCCATACTATAGAACACGAGTTATAAAAAATAATCCCTTTTTTCAGGCAAATGGGTTTTGAGCCATGCCTTAATGACACTGAGTATAAGAGAACGCGATTGCCCTCGATCCACATCCTACAAGCAGATTACCTTACAGCTGGCCACGAGCCTCCATTTACTCCACTAGCGATATGCTAGGGAGTAGCAAAACTATTTTTAAAACTGTGGATTTTTAATTTAAACGGGACTATTAATGCTTTGAGAGTGAGAACATAAGGTTGAACGCGCGTAGGCGATACTGGGGCAGATTTCAAACATCTTTCTTTTGAGAGGGACATAATTTTATCTGAACCGTGACACCTAATTTGGCCGAAAATTCAAAATCTACAATCTCAAAATAGATTCATCTACTCCGCCCACGAAGGAGGATCCTGTTGATCGGCCCCCGAACTGACTTACCATTCTGACAGCACGATCCTGTATATTTATCTGCACATACGCACTGACCATTGGAGCTGATATGCCCTCCATGCATACAGTCGGTACCAGTGCACTCTTGTCCCTCGGACAAATGAGAACAGGGCTGCCCGTTACAACTTGGAGGGGTAACTTGATATCTAAACCTCATTTGATGTCCTTTGGGGAGAAATAAAAGGAAGTGCGCACAAGGTGTTTTGCCATATTTTTCTATTATTTGTCCACTGGGCATGTTTTGTAATTATCATCGTCATCATCCACAGGGAATTTCTGCAGAAATCTATTCATGGGAAAAACTGAAATTCCCATGACACGAGAAGGGAAAGTGTTTGGCCTCAGGGCGCTTAAGGCTCGGGCCCTGGCAACTTGGACACTACATATTTGAGAGAAAAACCTATACCCATAGAAACCCTGAAACTACGTATTTGAGAGGAACACTGACAACCCTGACACTTCAAGTGAAGGTTTTCTTTCTGACACTGGTATTAGTGGCTTTTCAATGCAATCCATTGAAACGTCACCATTTTGGATAAAAAAGTCTATTGCAAAGATAATACTACGATAACATTATGACTTACCCTTTTTTCCTAAGCATGACTCAGAGCATTGAGTCCAGCTAGCCCAACTAGTAACTCGGCAGTCCACAGGCTTGCAGTCGGAGCTTGTTGATCCACCAAAACTATCATCGCTCCCAGAAGGCAACACAGAGGCCCTGTCAGGGTACGAGAACGTTGCGCCGAGATTGTGAAGTAAAAGTAGACAAATGGATAGGACTTGCATTCTTTTCTTGCACTTTTGGTTAGACAAATCCTTCCTATCTGTGCCTTAATTCGGTTTACTAATCAAAATAAAATCAAACAGGTCAAAGGCTAAGTCTTCTCGACGATAATGGAATTGTGCATATGGATACGTATTGTGTATTGATGGCTTTATATGCAAATTGTCAAACTCTATAGTGAGATTGTTATGAACCTAACACCATGTTATTGCACCATCACTTTGTTTCCTTTTTCAGAGGATCGTCTTTTGTAAAAAAAATTAGCCATTACCAAAATTCAGCCAGTAAGATTCAGTGTGCACTCTGACAACGACAGCACCAAGTCCACGTAATTGACGGCATCCTTTGAAGTTTTCCGAGCTTCCTAAAGCCTAGTTTCCATATAGTCTTATCTGTCGCATCAGTCGATCGTGAAACAGGCTTAAAGCCTAGTTTCCATATAGTCTTTATCTGTCGTATCTGTCAACCGTGAAACTCAAAAGAATAATTCCAATTTCATTTGTTTCACGGTCGACTGATGAGACAGATACGATTAATAAGACTATATGGAAACCAGCCTTAACCATTCCTAACCATTCCACTCTCTGGTTGGCTCCAAAGACGTGCCTGGTAAACGGCCTTCACTATGAGAAACAAACTCTTGCCTTTCATTCGCCAGACAAAATGGACATAGCACTGAGAGACTGTTTGAACATGATGTAGCCAGAGTATCAGGACCCTCCCACTCCTCGAAGAAAAAATAAAATTCCCGCCTGATACACAGGCTAAACATAATGGAACCTAAAATTAAATTCGTTAGCGAGCTCTAGAATTTAGTTTGGGAGAGGGAGGATCTTTTTATGGGGTTGCGGTCCCTGCATTTTATGAAATAAATATTTTTTTAGATAGCATTCCCTCTCGTTACACCACTGTAGGAGCGGAGAGTCAGTGCATATTGAGGGACTAGGGGGTAGAAATGAGAAGCACATTTTCAAATGTTATCATTCAACTGCGATTTATAACACAGAAGGTAGTTTTAAAATGCAGTTGTGATATTTTATTCAAAGCACACAAGTCTAATACAATTCATAAGTGTCTATTTTTTCCTAAGTATCGATATAGCACTCATAGATGTTCCATTCTAACATGTCCGGCTTTCCTGCGAAACTGTTGCTCATAGATCTGATTCCACTCAAAACTATCATATGTATATGACATCTGCAAGAAACAGGTAAAGAGGAAACGGTGATAATGTGTTATAATATACTTTTGCTTGGGTAATAATCATTTACCGAAAAAAAAGAAGATGATTTTTTTTTTGTTGCAAAAAATACAAAACTACGTTGCAGCGGCCGTTGACTGCGGCCTTCAACAGGTAATGTTAGTCAAACCGGCCAGAAATATGTTCTTGCGGGTTCCAAGGGATTCCTTGGAATTCGAAGCACTGAATCGCAGACCGCCCTTCCGATTGAGGGTGGTTGCTCCACCCTCCCCCATGTCGCCTCTTGTGTCCCCCTCTCTCTCTCCCTCCCTGCCCCTGAGCAAGTCATCCTCACGGTCTAGAATTACTACACAGTTATGAAGACATGTCCCTGTCTGCCGAGCCCCAAGCATTCTCGACCCAGAGCTTCCTGGCTCCTCACCTCGCGGGGAGACTGGTTACAGCCATTTCAGGTTCTCTTCTCATTGGCTGATTTTGAAAGTCGGGGCATGCGCACTGAAAGTTACTTCCTTTTGCGGCTTTCTGTATAAAATCTCGCGCTCACGTGGCTGTCACCAGAGCTTTCCCAGCGAGGAGACGAGCCGAGAATCGACCTCTGGCACGAGAACGAGAGCTTGTTTCGTTGCCCCACATGTCTTGCGAGACTTACCAGCCTAGTCTCTGGCGTTCTGAGTGGGCTTCCTGTGCTCGATGATGAACCTGAGGATGCGCGAGCACTGGGCCGAAGGGTCTCCTGTGATGTGACGTCACAAATGTCTTACAACCACAGGAAGCCCACTCAGAACGCCACGGACTAGACTGGAGACTTACCTTATAAATATCAGATCATACGATACACAGAGTTGGCCCAGCCGCCTCCAAGGCCGTTTTTGCAGTTGGTAGCCACGCCCCATCTGTCGTAATGATTATGCCTTGTTTTGTCTACCCAGCATTCGCCACCATCCTGCATACCAAAATATCCCACATTGAGCTTCTCGGCGGCATGTGCGCATAGGCTGATCTCCTGAGCGGGGGTGGTATGGCCATGGATCTTAGCGATAAAGTCGGGGAGGGCACGGTTGGGTTTGTTTTTGTCTTTGAAGCACCCAACATATACTGTAAGAAATAAAGACAGGTTTTTAGCCTCACCGACCGGAAGTAATAACGTACTGTCGCGCAAAGAGATTCTTGCTAAAACAGGGATCAGACGGTGATATGAGAGTTGACTACAATTCGCTCTTGCATACTATATGGGGTTGAGATCAAACGGTAAACTCTCAGCAACGCTCATGTCGAATTTGAACACGTTCAAAGTGAATGAGAATTGATGAGAGTGCATGAGATTTTGTGATCAAACATACATGAGAGGAGAATCTCTTACCAACCGTTATCACTGTTTGATCCTTGTTTTATTATCATCGACCATGTTCCTGCCAGGGTGCAAAGACGAATTCAAACTAGGTCTCATCTGGTCATAAGGACTCACCGTATTTAGTACTTGGACCGTAGCAGTTCTTGCAGTTGCACTTTTCTTGCTGCTTGTTGATTCCTTGACAATGATCATAGTGTCGCTTGTAGCCATAGTGACCATACTGTTCACACTTGCACGTGCGCGCACGTGTTCTTGTGCCGCACCACACGTAGCGCTACATTTACACCAAGCACCCCATCCAGACCAGTGACAATGCTGATGTGGCGGTGGCGCTGAAACATAGAGATGAGAAATTTTAATAAGTGGACCAAATAACAACACTAGATCAACTTTATTTGCACTGAAGCGACATGTAACAACATGTAAGTGAAGGAAAGATTAGATTTATCAAATGGGAGGGGTGCTGTGCTACAACGGTGTGTAAGGTATTGCAATACGCTATTGCGTTACTACGAAGGTCATATATTCGCTCCCTTTTATGGGTACTAGGAGACGAGAAAAATAACTATTGAGCAACTAAAGCCGGGAAAATACGAGGCACAAAGTCCATCAAATTGTCGCGCAACATTGCGCTTTAGTAACCGAGATAACGAGGGATGGGCAGTCAGCGGGAGCATGCTCTTACCGATCTGACAGCACTTTCCCTTATACCCCTGCCGACATGAACAGTACCCATGCCGAGGGGTGCCTCCGTTCTTACAGAACCGATTACAAGGTTGCTTCTCTTGCGGGGATGGGCACGCCTTCCCTCCGCAGAGAGGATTCTGCTTGATGTACCGTACCCTGTGGCGCGTCCCTGCGTTCCCACATGGATCAGAGCACGAGCTCCACTGATGCCAGCTGTAGACCTTGCAGTTTACTTTCCTGTATCGGCAAGGGCGGTGGTTAGGGTAATGGGGGCGGTAGTGGGGTTTATAGTGCCTAAAAATAACAGAAAAGTAGGTTATTGTTCGCTAGGTACACATTGTATCTAAGAGTGGGTTTCGTGATTGTCGTGAGTAACCAAAGGTAATCACTTTGTAATCACTCGTTTACTCGCATAAAATTATTCCATCCCACGCTACATAGTTCCACCTACAGATCGTTCGCGTCCCTTGGGGTAGCCAGAGGGGGGCTTAGGGGGCCCGTTTCCCCTGAAACATAAAATACTGTAAACATATGGGAAACATTCTAAACAAAAGAGAAAATAGCAACAAAAAAGCCTGCCTTTTCCTCTGGCTAAGCCTTAATTTATTCACTAAATTTTTCCAAGTCAGTACTTGGGTATTATACAATTACCTTCTCCTGTGATCTTAATTATATCTTCCTTGTAGAACGCCTTGAAATTACAGGCGAACGTATTGAGAAACAAAGGTGCTGTAAAGTTTGGCAAAAAAACCGTTGAAAACGAAATTTTCGATAACAAATGGTTGTCGACAGCTATGCCTAAAGCCACGGGACCAAAAAATGGTTCCCGTGCACTTCCCGAACTGCTACACTACAAGTGACCCAAGCGTACTATTTGTATGACACAAAACTTAACGTGCTGTTAGTCGTTTACACACAATGGAGTTTCAAGAATGAATTAGTTCACCCTTACATAGCTCTTTAATTTCTCAAAACTTCGTGCGTGCCATAGCGGCAATATCTAACAGCAGGGAAAAAATCATCATCCCATACATTCTCTCTAATTCCCCATACAAACACTACTGTATTTTGTAATGTTTTGATACAAATGCTGAGCTTGGGTCACTTGTGACTGCAACACTGCAGAAGTACCTTCGTACCTTGTTCCATAGTAACGGCGGCCACCATACCTATACTGCTTTCGGGCTTCCGTAGCTACAATTGCAGCTACAACAATCAACAGCAGTACTACACTGAGCTTCATCTTTCCTGCTTCTCTGAAAATGCTTTCCTTTCTGCTAAAAGCCCACACTCCTTAGAGACGAGAGAAAGAATCGGCCTTGTTGTTAATCTTCCCTGCTTTGTATCGCAAGTCTGAGAATCGCTGAAAGAGTAGAATCTCTGCTCAGAGTCAGAGTGCAATAGCAACTTATGTATGTGCTCAGGAATTCAGCAAAACACGATTTCGAGGGATGGGTAAATAAGATTTAAAACTCCAATGTCATATGTGAGCAAACAAAAACGAGCTCATCGAACTTTAAATGCCAGTGCAACCAGTGTATTTAAAACGACCTTGGGAATTTTTCAGTGATTTTTCTTGCCAAGACCTTTTCCCAAGTAGCCTGTTACTGCTCACAGCAGTTGTTATAAATCAGTTGGTATATCATGGTACCGTATAAATTATTGAGTATAGTTTATAATTATAGGGTTATTATGCAAAACTCTGGTGTTTGCAGTAGTGTGAATAATGTCTGAAAGCCGAGCTATAGAAGATTCGTGAAGATTAAATTCTGTCAAACGTCATCAATTTTCCGAGTAAGAGACACGCAGTAAATTTACAGGACGCTTATCCAGGCTAGTGTGTCCATTGTAAACCATCCCCGGATCTAAAATGGCAATTAGTGTGCGACTACATCAACCGGGCCATCCTGTAAAATGTTTGTCATTTAGAGATTAAACCTTTTTAAGGAATTTAATGGCATGCAATACGTCGGACAATGAATAATTAAATGTTTTGAAGTTATTCCTGCTCATATTTTTCCCAATGTTTAGAGAAAAGCGAATATTTCGATGTCTGAGATCTCAAGAAAGTCAAGGTCCTTTGTTCTGTACTCGCTTTCTGATTGGCTAACTTCTTACAAAATGGCCCGGTTGACGTAGTCGCACAGTAATAGCCTCCTAGAGTATTCGAAGACAAAGTTTATAGACACTTGAAAGTAAAAACAAAAACAAAAAACAGGACCATACTCCCAGACAAAGTGCTGAGGCGTCGTATGGCGACCGTACGGTTCTTACGCCCACGCCAGAGATTTCGGCCCTGACAGTCGCTATCCTGGTGTTGAATTGCTCAGTAGCTAGATACCTATGGGTGAGAGTACGCCCGGCCACCAGACCATATAAGGACGCCCCTTGTACCGTTAGTGAACAATCAACATTAGTTAAGCATCACCAACGTATTTATAGGTCTGATGAGTGTTTAAGAGATCCATGTGGGACAGGTGGCTAATTTCTTGTGAGGTTAGCTTACCTAAAAGTACCTAACGGTGGTGTATAATCTGTTATTATTATATAGCTCGTGTTTATTCGATCAAAGCGCGCGCTCTGATTGGTTCTATCATGGTCACGTGGCGGGCTACAAATTCAATGTAGCCCGCGCGGGCTACAATTAAAAAATTATTGCCCGCGCGGGCGACATCGCTAGAGCGAGAAATTTCGGCGGACTATTTTTACCCATGTTTACCGTATTTTCTTTTGCTATATAATAAAACACTTAATGACTGCACCCTCGGGAAACAGCGAGTTTTGTTTCCCTCGAATCTCGATGTTTCCCTCGACTTCGTCTCGGGAAACATCGAGATTCTCGGGGAAACAAAACTCGCTGTTTCCCTCGGAAGCAGTCATTAAGTGTATAATGTTAACTTACTTAGGTGCAGTTTGAGTGTTTTGATTGTCAAACTCTATGAAATACGTACGAGTTTTTAATTTTCATATACTCCATACGCATGCGCATATACGTCACATCCGCTGATTTTTGTTTTATCCATACGTGGTTGATCTAAAAGCTTTAATTAAAATTCAGAGATACTCAGTTCCATACCTTTCAAGCTGAAAGCTAAAACACGAGTCAGCTAAAGGAAGTTTGAATATTTCTGTTACCGGCCGGGCACGTTAAATGGCAGCTACGGCAGCTAACTTAAGGAGGCTGCCTACAATTTTTCTGCCCTCAACACCCAATCTTTGTATGCCTGCTGTTCAGGCTCCAAAACCTGTACCAGTCTGAACTTTCACATGGCTACCCTGGAGGGTTTTAACTTTATTGTAGTGTGCATTTTGTTGTGATCGGAGTTGCTATAGCAACGTTATAACCACACCCTTGTTTATAATTAGCAGCCATCAGACGCGTTGCGCGACCTAAACTTTTAAAATGACACCCCTCGCACTAATCCCTGAGTAGCTAACATTAATCACAGCAAGTTTGGAGAGAATTCATTGGGCCGATTTTATGTTACTCGAACGGACTTTTTCAGCCTCCAAAATGTCAAAGTTAATTATGCCGCAAAGTATTTCCTTGAAAAAGAATGGCTAATATCTGCGGAATTAAGAATTCCTTGCCGCCCGAATAATCTACAAACCCAAGGCAATGCACCAGCCAAATTTCACTTCTTAGAATGCTTCCGATTTTGTTTGGCATGTGTTCAAGCAAAGGCGAGTGTAGGTTTTGGTCGAGGGTCGAGTGTCGAGGGTAAGACGTCGAGGGTCGAGGGTAAAATGTCGAGGGTCGAGGGTAAAATGTCGAGGGTCGAGGGTAAAAAATGTCGAGGATCCATTTTTTTTTCTTTTTCTCAGGGTTGATTTCTTTTTTAAATGCAAATTCTCGGTTTTCCCCGCTTTATTCGCTCACATGCCCGCATGTTGGTGAAAGCGTTCTTGCAGATGTTTCTTCAGACTTGCCGCTACAAGTTTTCTTATCGCAGACATTTGTCAATCAAACCTTTTGCTTCGCTAATTAGACTGCACGTGAAGGGAAGCAAAATCTTCTGTTTAACCGTGGAAATCTCTAAAGTTAAACAGCAAAATTCGAAGCAAACTTGCCGAGTCTGAGTATTTTGGGCAAGAAAAGATTTTAATGTTTTGCTTTTATTCAATCTTCGGGAAAACCAAGATTTCCGCGGCATTTTCACAACCTATTTCTAGCGCTCACTTCACTAGAGTGCTTCGTGAAAGATCGCAAATGATATTCGACCTAACTTCATTTTGCTTCGTTTTATTGTGCTACCTATCCCTGAGTCTCATAAAAGTTAGCTGTAGTCTTATAATGAGTAGCATGGAAGCAAAACTAGTAAGTGCTGGGTATAAAATCACGTCGGCGATTGCTTTTTCTGCGCTGGCAGCATATCGCAATGGGACTACCAACACTCCAGTTCATTGCCAGTTGAAGAACGCCGTGTTCAAAATCTTCGAAAAACACCAGTTCGATGAAAGTAGAGTGGACTTCCTTTGGTTTGATATTATCTCAGACCAAAAGATTTTATTGTTGTTCTCATTTGTGTTCTCCTGTTTGAGCAAGATCCGCGTGCTTACACGCTCGGTACGCTCTGTCGAGGAAACCTTTCTGAGAACTCCTGGCGAAAAAGCACAACAAATCTGCCACAGTTTTAGGGAATTTGATTTTGAAAAAGATTGCCCGAAATTTACGCCTGGAGTTTTCGGAAAACATTTTGTTTTATCCCGCTCCGCGCAGGTCGAAAAAGGTGGGAAAATTCTCAGCACAACTGTGTCGGAGTCTATCCACGTATCAGTCAGGAAAACCAAAATTTGCATTCTTTAAAAAATATTTCAACATGTATCACGGGAAAAAAATTATTTCATTTATTTGCAGAAAAAAATTGGACCCTCGACATTTTACCCTCGACCCTCGGCATTTTACCCTCGACCCTCGACATTTTACCCTCGACCCTCGACGTCTTACCCTCGACACTCGACCCTCGACCAAAACCTACACTCTTAGAAGCAATCGTTTGATTCCCATGATGGAATGTAGTTCGCTTCACTGATTACAGGGAAAACCACGTGAAAGCTACAACAAGTGAAAACAAAGTACAATGGCAAAAACCGGCTCGAGCAAACCGAAAGAGTAGTGAAGTTTAGCATTTTTTCTCGGTGCCTTAAAATACTTCAATGAACTCAAGACTCGGAGGGTTATCTTTGGTATATATTCAAGAATAATTTACGGAAGTATCAAAAACATTAACATATGAGATTTTTGTCAGAGGCGAAAAGTGTAAATTTTATAACAAACGTAAGA
Source organism: Scolanthus callimorphus (assembly GCA_033964015.1). Classification (NCBI taxonomy): domain Eukaryota; kingdom Metazoa; phylum Cnidaria; class Anthozoa; order Actiniaria; family Edwardsiidae; genus Scolanthus; species Scolanthus callimorphus. Next base: position 20,061,231 of record CM066924.1, read on the forward strand.
TTTATAATATAATTTCTCAAATTTTGCAGTTTGCTTGAACACATGCCGAACAAAATCGGAAGCATTCTAAGAAGTGAAATTTGGCTGGTACATTGCCTTGGGTTTGTAGATTATTCGGGCGGCAAGGATCTTTTAATTCCGCAGATATTAGCCATTCTTTTTCAAGGAAATTTTTGCGGCATAAATAACTTTGACATTTTGGAGCCTGAAAAAGTCTGTTCGAATAACATAAAATTGGCCCAATGAATGCTCTCCAAACTTGCTGTGATTAATGTTTAGCTACTCAGGGATTAGTGCGAGGGGTGTCATTTTAAAAGTTTAGGTCGCGCAACGCGTCCGATGGCTGCTAATTATAAACAAGGGCGTGGTTATAACGTTGCTATAGCAACTCCGATCACAACAAAATGCACACTACAATAAAGTTCAAACCCTTCAGGGTAACCATGTGAAAGTTCAGACCGGTACAGGTTTTCGAGCCTGAACAGCAGTCATACAAAGATTGGGTGTTGAGAGCAAAAAAAATTGTAGGCAGCCTCCTTAAGCCCTGGCTAAACTAGGGCACATGTAGCGCGCAACATTGTAGTCGGACACATGTTTCCTCTATGTTTCCGCAGTTTGGCCACGCGTGAAAATTGTTGCGCGCGACAAATTTTGTAGCCGGACACAAAGAAATGTTTCTTTGCAAAACAAGAAACATTTCATGTGTCCGAGACACACGCGTACGATGTTTTTTTAGTTTAGCCACTCGGGGAAACATGCAGGACACAAATGTTGCGCGCTACATGTGTCCTAGTTTAGCCGTAGCTTTAGAGTCATTTTATTCAAGTGAAATATTCACTGAACAGGTAGTCTGCGTGGGTATTTCTAAGATTGGGAGTTTCTCTGACCAAGACTAACATCTAGAAGATGGTGCATGTATCATATCATGCATGGGACGGGATCCCGGGCTGGAAGAGGTATTTGAAAAGAGGGCTGCACAACTATCGACCAACAAGATCGCGCGTGTATGCTATCTCAATACTATAAACAGTTCAAAGTTATCAATATTTGAGGTACAGGTCGGGCTGTTGATGGTATTTGCAGTTACACGGAGTTAAGTAAAAGCAGAACTATTGACTAATGAAAACGCGTGTATACTATTTCAATTATCATACACACATTTTATTAATATGTGTGGTACGATATAAAAGGTGAACAATTTGAAAACGGCAAGTTTGAAAAGGAGTAATAACAATTGACGATTCCAGCAAAGATGAATGCGATATAATTATGTTAGTACTTAGTAGGCGGGTGTTGCATATCTTTCAAAGAAAAGAGAGCGCCGCGCGCGTACAACTGGAATCGCCGTCCATTATATCCCCCTTTCCTTTCAGAATGTTGTAGGGAAAGGACTGACTAGGACCGCCAATCAAAACTGGCTCTCTTGCCCTTCACTGAGCATGCGCTATCAGAGCATCGCTGAGTCTGCATCGACTCCCCCTGACACTGAACGGCGGGATCCGAACAGAATCTGATGCGAAACCGCTGACCACCTCCACAGCTAACACTGCAGCTGCTCCAGTGAGTCCACTGACCCCACGATGCCGGCGGCTCGCCGCTTGAATCGGGTGTGGAATTGGACGTGATGTCTACGTCAGCATGGTAGAAATCCTCGGTTGTGACGTCATCACGGCGCGTGCGTAGTCGTTGTTGCGCTAGTTCGTTGATAAAGTCTTTAAGAAAGACACGTTTGTTTCCTCCACTTCCACCATTGCCGCCTGCAGAGATAGGGAATATGTTCTCAAAATAAGATGATATTCCTTCCTAGCGCTTTTGATCTACAGATTTTGGTGCTATCAAGATCTGATTACTAAGAATAAGAATCTCCCATAGAAGTTACCTGAAAGTGTCCATTTTTAGAAACACTGCATTTTGCCATGAAATCGAAGAGAGATTTGGTGGTTAACCAGCGCGCAACATTTGTGTCCTGAATGTTTCCCCGAGTGGCTAAAAGGAAACATCGCACGCGTGTGTCCCGGACACATCAATGTTTCTTGTCAATTTATTTGCGGCTACAAAAATTTGTCGCGCGCAACAATGTTTTTCACGTGGCTGAAGGAAACCTGTGTCCGGCTACAATGCTGCGCGCTACATGTGTCCTAGTTTCGCTGGGGCTTTTTACTCTAGTAATGTGCTCTAGCTTCTATGCTGTGCTTTTATGCTGCACTTTTATTCAGATGTTTTCAATTTCGCAACTGGCATTCAAAAGTACGTACCAAGGAAACATCCTCGAGTGTTGCAAAACTGAGCCTCCTCTCGGGATCCCTGACACTGGCGACCGCCGTGAGCTGGGACTGGGCTGTTACATTTACGCATGCGCACTTGTTTTCCAGTGCCACATGCTTTTGTACAGATGGACCATAGAGACCACTCGGACCAGGCCCCGTCAACAGCTGTGGGTCAGAAAGGCGACAGGTGAGTCACAACACACCTGACAACAGCAACAATGCCCCAAGGTTATTGAAATTTCAAGTAAGGCAGTTCATAGAGTGCTATCATTCATTTTTGTGTCCAAAGCTTGCCGCGGTTTGCCACCTCGCGCGAGACTCTGTGGTATAAACAATCATTTCAGAACCTTTGCTGTTTGGCTGCCTTTTGAACGATGCGCAGAAAGTTATTTCTCTCAACGACTCTGTATCAAATCTCGCGCCCTCAGAGCCTCTCTTGCGGGTTCTTAGGAGAGATAGATAAGGCTTTTGATTCGAGAATGAGTTTTGCTTAGCATTCTAGTGTAGGATCTCTACTGAGTTGATGTCAGCTCGTCTGGCGAATGACAAATTATCGTAGTGTTTACCTGTGGGGCACGGAGAAGGAGAACAAACTTCCGCTTCAAGGTCCAGCCCTGTGCATTTCTTCCCTCCGTTGCTAGGCGACGGATTGTTACATTGGCGTATGCGAAACCGCTGACCGCCTCCACAGGTACTAGTGCATGTGCTCCACTTTCCCCACTCGCCCCACTTTCCATCAACCGGGCATACACGCTGACTGCATTTTTGAGTCATCTGACTTACTCCTTCGCATTCCTGTGCGCTAGCTCTAGCCATACCACAAAGATGCGCATGGTCTTTACAGCTTCTAACGCTAACTGCTGAGTCCTTAAAGACACAATTGCGGGCGCGCTTCATGAAGCCATCCCCGCACGTGACAGAGCACTCGCTCCAGGCTCCCCATGGTGACCACATTTTCTCCAACACTGCAAGGATTGGAAGAACGCAATTGAGGCTGAAAACGCAAGAGATAGAGCAAATGTTTCCTGTTTATCAGAGGCCACTTTTCCTTGTGGGTCGGCTTAGCGAAGAGGCCTATGCTAGCAGGGAAGAGCAATGCTAAGAATCTCGACAAGTAATTTGCAAAGCAATAGGAAAAATACAAACTGATAGCAACGACAGACGAAAGTCAACAACTGTGTTCATGCACGTGCGCGCTACCTTGTTCATGAGCTCGTGGGTTTGATTTCGAATTGCGCATTGGCTGTTCTTTATGTCAATCTTGAATGCTGCCTGTTATTTTATGCACTTTTTACCTTCTTCACAGCATTTTCCAAGGAAACCTTGCTGACACTTGCACTGGTCACCCTGTGGTGTGCCGCCATTTTTGCAAAATCTATTACAGGGCCTGGATTTTACAAGTCTGTGGCTGCACTTTCCCCACAACTTGGGGTTTCTGTCACCTGCAAAGATATGGAAATGACGCGAAAAGAAATCAGATGCGAGAAGAAAAGAGACACAAAATATTTTCACTTTTGCGCCTTCAACCAAATGAAGCTTTTATGAGATGCGACCGTCCATGTGAATTCCGATTGTTTTTAGGGGAAAAAAGAGATAAAAAATATTGCCATACATGTATAGTTCCTCTCTCCCTTCGTAATAAATGTATATTACAAACCTTTCTTTTCCTGCTCTGTAAGCCCGTATCACCGCATGCAGACGAGCATGCACTCCACTCTCCCCACCCTCCCACTTTACAGTCCTTCGGCTTACAAGCTGTCGTGGTTGCCATGGTAATCATTGGAGTTGTTCTAACAGTACGAGGTCTTGTTCGATGGTAAATTTTCCCCGGCGTGGTGGGCCTAGGAGTAGTTTTCCGATGTTTGTGCTTTGTGCATGGGGTCTTCTTGCTTCTTGTTGGTCGATATTTCCTTGTAGGCTTCGGGCGTCGCCTTTTTCCCTTCTTTCTCTGCTTCTTTAACAGGTTAAGTGGAGCTTTCTGGAATATCCAAGAAGTCCCGTCTATTTGTATTTCTCGTCCCTTGGAGTCATCTACCAGGGTTTCTTCTTGTTGTTTTCCTTCTCTTTCTGTCGCAGATAATTTTTCCGTCCCATACTCATTGGAAATGTGTTGCTCTAGACAGTATGTTGCCTGCAGCAACAGCGCTACGATAAACGCAAAGTAGAACTTTGTTGAAGAGTTTAATTTTACAGTCATTTCTCATTCCAATGCTCCTTTCGCGCGGCTCTTTGGTTGACTACAGCTTTGTTGTCCTTTTTTTCAAATTACATAAACAAATTAAGATTCTTCTTGCTTTTTTCTAGCTGCAACTTGCACTCATTTCGCCTTGGCAAGCGACCCCGAAGGAATGCAAGGTGCCAATAAAAAAGCCTCTTTGAGTGCCAGAGCCAGATTTACACAAAACCTGACTAGACCTCGCTAGAAACTGAGCGTCCTTTGACGATCACAGACGCAATTTTTTTTTTTAATCGGCGACGCGACCATGATCTTTTAAGAATTGGGCAAATAATAAGACAAAGAGAGTTCAGGTAAACAAGGTGAGTTTGTTGAAGATTTAAATTACCCGAAGGCATACCTTCGTAGCTAAAACAGCCTTTTCTCAAATAAACTTTATAAAATGTCGGTGTGATTAGTAAGTGGGAAAAATGTTATTGTGGGTAGCCTGTGTTTTAAGCGATTCCCGTCATGCAGCTCGAGCATTGCTTTATAAATGAGTCCACATCAAAGCGAGGCTAGCGGAAATGAAGCAATGGCGGATGGTTATTATGGCTGTGATAGGGGCTTTAGTGGTTTTACTAATCTTACAATAGGGTAAGAAATACCTGGCAAAATATTCTCAATTTGTACAGCTTATTAAAACATATACTTCTTTTACCTTTTAGTAACAGTTTTAAAGTTTCAAAAGCCAAAGAACCACAGCCAACAACGGCAACTGGGGTCAAATTCAGTCGAAATGTTCAGACGAAAACGACAAGTTCGCCGGCGTTGTTAAAGAAAAACTTTAGCCGGAAGATTCATTCTACAAAACTCGATAGCAAGTGGAAAGCCTTAAGTAAATTGAAGTGTAAGTATTACTTACAGGATACATTTGTCTTTATTAGCACTGGTACATTGTTCCGAAATGCTGTTTGACTTTACAGTATCAAGCCTGAGTAATGTTATTGTTTATAACTATAGATTCGCAGCATGAGAGTCAAATTTATACACGTAGTCAGTTATGACACACAGAAGCCCCGCCAAGTGAAAGTGCCCGGCTTATATACAGAATAAACCAATAGGATACCCTGGAAAATGTACTTTGACACTTGGCATAGAAAAATAATCATGCTAAGTGACATTAAGCTGGCTTTTCACTAGTGAAATAAGCAGAGAAGGAGATGGAAACGTAAGAGCTTATGCTAGTGTGAAAATCAGTAGTGACGTCAGCATAAGCGGAGATGTAAGAAAAAGGAAACCTTCTGTTCTGTTCCTTCACGCTTACGTCTCTGTTCTTCGATTTTCACATGAATACAAGTGTCCTTACGTCTCCATCACTGCTGGCCATGTGCACGATGTTGGTACCCAATTCAAAACAACCCTCGAGCTGAGATAATATATTTAATATTTTCCCATAGTTTGAATATTAAAGGCCCATTTTCAGCATGCAAATAGTTCTCTTGCTGATGCATATTTTTATGTAAATTGTTTTTGGCATATCTAGAAAAAAGTGAGAAAGTTAGGCGTTTTTAGTCCTAGAAATGAAAATTTCAGCGTTACAATTTCTAGACAAAAAATCTAAAAAGTTAAATATTTCCTTCCTGCTTCGTGTTTAGAAGAAATGGAACCACTCGCTGAGATGCACATGAACTATAGATTAACACAAAGTGGTTATTTTGATGGGACCTTTGATACTAATATGTAAAGAAAGTGAAAATGTAGCGTGAGAACGATGTCAGCTTTATACTGCCGGTTGATGTACGCAAATTTCATACCGCTATTAACTTTTTTCAGCAAAGTAGATAAAGAAAAAAAAACACGGTGATATAGTGCACATGAATTGTTGTTTCAAATTCTGTACGTAATATCCCGGGATCACGTTTCAGTTCTGTACAAAAATGTCAAAACTAGCGTGAGAACAGATTTCCATTTGCCCCTCAATTTTTTGTGTGTTTTGCGTTGCGTTTTATCGTTGAGTTTGGCGTTGAGTTTTTGAATGGTATCCGTAGCGTTGCAATCTGGCGTTGCATTATCGCATTGTGATTGTTTTATGTTAGCGTTGCGTTTTAAGCTTTTTGTTTTGGCGTTGCGTTTAGCATTACATTTAGCGTTGCATTCTCGCGTTGCGATTGTTTTAGCGTTGGGGTTTATGCGTTGCATTTAGAGTTGCATTCTCGCGTTACGATTGCTTGGGGTGTTTTTTATTTGGCGTTGCCTTTAACGTTGCATTTAGTCATTTTATCGATTTCAGCGTTACATTTTTATGATTGCCTTTGTAAAATGAAAAAGACGAATGCACAATGCTTACTTGAATCAAGGCATCGAAAAAAAGTAGGGCAGTAAAGCAGGTCAAAGAAATATTATGAAAAGAAAAACAACAAATAATCGAAAAAAGGTAAGCTTGTCAGAGAGCAGAAACGCGTAGGAGTGCATAAAGCGATTGAATGCAGTAACTCACCTGATTAGAGACCTTACGCACCGACGACGAGGACGAGGACGTTTCACTGAACTTCGTCTACTCGTTTGTTAATATTTCTCAATATTCAGCAACAGTTAGGAATTCACCACTGCATTTTAACTTTGATAGCAGCAAATTGGCACCCAACTGCAATCATGTCAACAAAATGTTGATAAAATCGGTAGGCACACTCGAGTTCTAGTCAGGACGTAAAACAAAGCAGTTTCACGTCCCAGTTTTGAAGAAAACGGTTGAAATGCATTTGATTTCTTACATTTGCACGTGCGCGCTTTGTGCTCTGTTATCAAGTCTCTGCCGTTGTCGTCCTCGTTGCCGTTATCTCAGCGTAAGGTCTCTATTTATGTAGACTGTAGACCGGCAACACGGCACAGCTGAGGTCGTTCAAGCTATATAAAACGCAACGGCCTAGGGGAGGGTGCCGCTAGTAGGAACGACCTCCCTTGAGAATCAGCTATTACTACAATTCATAGTTGTGTATTGGTGTACCATTGGCTTTTTTCTTCACTACATAGTCTGTCCGATTTTTTCCTTGTGTTGCCGACAGATTTTCCAGAAAGTATTGCACGCGGTAACGTCAACGATTTTGTTGGCCCTCTAAAACGCAACGGCGGGCGATGCCTTTTTTGCGATGCGTTGCGATTTGGTAGAGACGCGCGTTTTACTCAGAATTGGGGTAAGGGACTGTTCGTTAATTACGTCGCAGGGGGGGCTGGTGGTTTTATAGGGGGGGGGGGGGGTAAATTTTGCAGAACGTTGAAAAATGTGGGGGTAAATTTTTAGAACACGCGAAACTTTTGGGGGGTGCATTCAGGTCATGCAAATTTTCAACAGACTAGGACTGAGATTGAGTGCAATTGCGTGAAACGCAGAGCACTGTATAAATCCGGAGTGTCCTAAGACAACTAAAGCTTTCCTACTAAAGGTTTCTGTCGAACTTCTCCTCTCTTTTCTTGCCAGTTAGAGCTTGTTCTACCGGTACATCCTCTTCAACAATCGTACTTAGTTTAGACGCCATTTTGATGCTTACATTGTAGCTTAGTCAATTAGCGCGCAGGGGAGGGGGTAAAATTTCAAATAGCCGTTTTTCGAAGGGGGTAGAAATTGAAACTACTTTTTTTGTACGGGGGTAAGTTTTCACAAAACCTACGAGCAGAAAAAACCACCAGCCCCCCCTGCGACGTAATTAACGAACAGTCCCTAATTACTTTACGACTGGTATATGGACACCGCTCCAATATAAAAAAAATTTAATCTGAATCCGACCATCCGACCGCAAATTTCTCCTGAAAATGGTTACAAAATGGAAAAAATCCGACCATCCGACAGGCCCGCATGAAATTATAGCCGAGAGAACAACATTGTAAACAATATGAGACACGCTTTTTCACAAATATCATTTCATACCCCTTCAGCAGAATTTTCTGTTTCAAAAAATAGAAGAGCAGACATAACTGTTGAACAATGGTGTTTATAGAGAAAAGGATTATATTGTGTATGAAGCAGAATGAGACCCTCACTTATGATAATGTGGTGGCTCTTAAAAAAGCCGTTTCTTGGGTGCACTCTCAATGCACGAGCCTTTGAAGACGATCTATTTCCCCTAACTCTGAGATAACAGTGCTCTGATCATTTGTCATTGATCTGACCTGAGTATTGCTTTGATGTCGTAAATGATGTATCTGACAAAAGAAAGTACGACCAACATTTCTTGCGTGTTCACGTTTTCTTGGCAGGTCCAAGAAAGAGGCTGTGTAATCTTTCTTGCAAATAATTTAATGTATTTTCAATAAAGTTGAGCTCGTCGAAACATACAAGTCTCTCAACCGAAAGTTCTGACACTGATCTCTATTCTTCGAATTCACCACAATCTGATAAGTAAGCTTATAGTCAATCAAAGCAGTTGAAGAAAGAAGTCGCCTAAGCGCTATGCAAGCAACAACAACGATAAAATGCAACAAAAACACAAGATAACGCTCATTCAAAAATACAACGCTTAATTCGAATGCAACGGCAAAAGGCAACGCTAATTTAAATGCAACGCTAAAATGCAACACTAAAATACAACGCTTAAATGCAACACTAAAATGCAACGCTAGATGCAACGCTAAAATGCAACACTAAAACACAACGCTAAAATGCAACGCTAAAATGCAACGCTAAAATGTAAGCTTAGATTGCAACGCTAAAAGTTAACAGCAAAAAGCAACGCTAAATTGCAACGGTCCAAACGCAACGGAAAAACGCAACGGTTGCGTCTCATTTTCGGGTGTAACGCAATTGGGTACCAACATCGTGCACATGGCCTGCTTACTTTACTAATGCACCAGTTAATTGACAACCCCGCACCCCCCCATTCGCGCATTAGCGGGGCATTCACCTTTTTGGCAAGTGAAAAGCAGTGAGCGCCTCGGTAGGCGGGGACAATCTTAGAGGTGAATGCACCGTCCCCAGGGTAACAATTAAGAGTGAATGCGCTCCTTGCCCAACAAATTTAGAAAAATAACACAAAGGATTTTTACTTATTGAAAAGAGTCATGTCAATGGTGCCCAGTTTTGCCAATCGCAAAGCGCAATAAAACCATATTTTTCTACTTGCATGTACTTTCGCTAGTGTAGATTAAAATTTAATATGTGTAATTCAAGTAACAAAAATCTGTATTTGTTGTGTCTTTTGTGAAGTAAGGGGCTGTTCATATGGAGGTGAAACAGCCCGGAAAGCGGGCTGGTTTCTGTTGTGTTGTGTCCCGGGGAAGAGAGTGACTCCCCGCTCGATGTACTGTATGGAAGCCGTGAAAGAAAGCGCATCTCCCGACCAACGGGCAGTAATGTAGTGTGAATTCTGTACGAAAGCCCCGCTAGTACCCCGCTAATGGGCAAATGGGGGGGGGGGGGGGTGCGGGGCTGTCAATTGACTGGTGCATAATGAAGCTTTAACTGGCTTTAACTGACAAAAGCCAATTCACTGCACTAGGTGAAACCTGGCTCACATGGAAAAGGCCAACTGTTACAAACTCACTCGATGTTTTGAATGCATTGGGTCACTTGTTTCTTGAAATAGCTGTAATGGCCAGGAAAAGTAAGTTTGGCAGATTGGCAGACTGCTGTTTCTATCCTGCCAGTAGATTTCCAAAATAGAAATGAAAAACTTCATTTAAATGAAACCTTCTCCATCGTTTTGAGGTCAATCCTTTCATCAATATTATCTGTGTTTTTTAGATAATAAAACGTTGAGTGGCAAGCATACACACTTCTGCTGGGAAGAAGAAGCCATTGAAGTTATTGGAAAGTGTATTCATTGCAGTAATTATGAAAAGGTGATGCATGTTTTATAGTTAATACAAACCTTTCTGGAGGGGGTGGGGAGAGTAGTATGAAAACTACCACAAAATGTTTTCATTTTTAAGATGTGAGCATGTATATGCATGTATATTCATGGTAGTCATAGAATCCCACTTTCCTGGAAAAAAAGAACAAACTCAGACAAACTACATGTATTAGTTAAAAGTAAAAGACAATTAGCCAAACCAGTTGGCTATGTACAAACCCCGTGTCCAAAGCAGACCTTGACCTTCAGCCAACAGAAAGTGACATTCCAGCTGTATACTGGCATCTTATGTTAGTGTACATTGGATCTGGAATCTCTTACAAAGTCACCATCACACCTGAATGCTGCTTTGAGCATAACGCCACGTTGTGTTCAATTGTTTACCCCTTTTGTTTAGCGTTGTTTGATGTGCAGAATGAGAGAAGAAGAAAAGTTTCACTGTATAGTCCCTTTGGATTCTCGTTAAACCAAGACTGCACTGTACATATTAGAAATGTGGATGAAATATTTCTCAATGTTTGTTGTTTTACTTGATTTCCTGCAGAGAGTCAGTCCTGTGTGTCTAATATCTGGAAACAAGCAGCTGGTACTGTGTCTGCAAAGCAAAAAGAAAGTATATAGAAGGTATGGTAACTTTTTGTCGGAGTCATTCTCGTACCAAGAGCTCCCCGTCTCGCTCCTCGCAGGGGAGGCTCTGGTGGCATCCATTTGAGGACCGTTGCTGATTGGCTGTTTTTGAACGTTGGAGCATGCGCAGAAAAATCATTCTCTCAACGGCTCTGTATCAAATCTCGCGCATGCGTCAGTGGCTGTCCCCAGAGCCTCCCCCGCGAGAAGACGAGCCGAGGAGCTCTGGGTAAGAGAATGTGTTGTGGTTTGAAATAATACATGATGTATTAAAATTTCACTGGAAATTCCCATTTATAGAATCATAACATGCTTATATATCATTGTTATGCACTTCAATGAGCTCTGCTTATTTTTATTTAGCTGTGCACATGTAAAATGGCTTGAAGAACGAAATTTCTGGACATTTGAGGTATGTGCGTCACATAATAAGCTGAAAATAATACTACAGTATGTAATTACATGGACTACATGGACCAGCAAACCACGGTTGGCTTCCGTCAATGAAATGAGTAAACAGCTCTGGGTGATTTCACGCAGGCTTTTGATAGATCTTGTGATCTCATAGAGGCTAGCTTGCTTCAAAACATAATTTTCACTGTAAAATGCAAACCAAACTCAGAAAACATGCGCGGACTTGACTTACAAGGTTTGATTGGCGGACCCAAATTTACTCAGTTTGGCATTCGGAAATATCAAGTGGGAGCTTGCAGAATTATGAAAATCGCAGTAATCTTACACACTCAGTTTTTCCTAATAGCAGAAGTCAGGCTTGCAAGTTGAGACAAACAGATAAATATGTTTGATGTATTTTTATTTTCAACAATCCCTTATTATCATCATTTTATTGTGTTATTTATTGCAGGGTGCAGCATTTATTCTCCTTATATGCTCAAGCCTATCAGTATATCAACGGAACAAGAAATTAGATGCCATTTTTAATGAAAAGCTTAGGAAAAAAGTTGCTAATGATAATGTATAAGAGACTATTTTCTCAATTGAAGATAATTGCCTCACCATGGAAATAATGCTCTTTTCCATCCAAACCAATAGAGCTTGCAAGTTAATTTATTTGGTTTTTCTTTGTTAAAATTAGTGGGGATGTGGAATTTTTTTCTGGCATTTTAACTGAGACATTTTTAGAAACCGCACCACACATTGTATACTGCCCAAATAGCTGAATTCATCACAATTTGTGTTGCTAAATGGGCAGTTTGCAATTTATAGTTTCACTCCCCCTGCTGAGGGGGGTAAACATAATTTACAGGGTATCCCTATCCCTATCAGGTCACCACGGGAAGACCCCCCCCCATGCTACTACTACCCCCCATAACTACTTGTTGTAGCATGCAGTGCATTACGGGAGAGCTGTTTTTAACAGTCATTAGTGTAATTACTCAAGTGATTATAAGAATTTCCGCATGCTGATTGGTTGAGAGGTTTGTTTTCTCATTGAAAGGATTGGGACTGCGCGCGTGAGAGTTTTGTTATGATCGTGAAAAAATCCCCCCCCCCCCCAATTTTTTTTTGTCTAAAAACCTCATGAATCACTTGAGAAATTATACTAAAACAATTAATGGCCTCAGGCGACTAATTGTTAAATATTTAACAAGGGTATACATAAGACAACTATATTTATTTTTTGGGGGCTCGTAAAGAATATTAAACTCATACATTTCCCTTATATGGTTTACACTAGAATACAAGCGCAGACGCAAGGAAATCGAGACGTTGCATTCCCTTGTGCTTGCGTCTAGTATAAATGAAGCGAACACAAGAGCAAGGCTTGCGTACTGCGCTTGCGTGGCTGTGATTTACACTTGCCCAATCTCGTACCCAGAGCCCGTCATCTTTTGGCCAGCGGCAAGATTCAGGGCTCTGGGGGAATCCGATTTGTGAGTATGCGCGGTAGGTCAAAAACGTAACGAACTTTCATACAACGTTCAAACCGGAAACTCAGAATCTGGGTTGGGCTCTGGGTACGAGATTGACACTTGCCTTGCTCAAGTGTATTAAGGCCTGGGTCAGCTCAGAAAATCGACAAAATTACACAATTTCAAATATCTTTGCTAATCATTAATGATGGAGCATGAACTTTTCAGGATAGTCAACAGTCGTCGAGTGAAATGTTTTAGTATGGATTTGGGCTGATACACTGGTCACGTGGCCAGTCACGTGACATTTTCATGTTTCAAAGTTCAAAAATTTCTCCGGTGGTGAGTTTCACTCCTTATGGAAAAGTTGATAGCTAATAATATTTCTGTTTTGGGGTCCTATATAGTGGTGTCTTAGCTGGTGGAAAAAGTTTGCTCCTTTAAGGTGTTTTAAGGGGCTGATATGTCGATTGGGTCACGTGACCTGATTCCGACCCTTATATCTCGTTAACGGTAAATGATAGCTCAGCAGCCAAGACAGTACGATGTTTCTATTCCTGAGGCCTATCCATTTTCACCATAATTGTATAGCTAGATGTTTTCTTCATCACCGGAAAGCAATTTACTGTTTAGTCACGTGACATGGCTTGTGACGTCACTCCGTACTAAAAAATGACACCAAAATTTTAAGTTCGTCGAGTTTTATCACTGTACCAAAAATTAGCCTGCCTTAAAAAGATTAAAGCAATTTAAGGCAAATTTTACGTTTTGGGGGACCAGCCCCAAGCCCATTTAGAACCCCAGGTCTTAATGTGCTTGAGTGCGCATGCGTCCTGCACTTGTGTTAGTGTGTCAACCCACCCTTATGGTTTCTTCTCCGCTGCTGGCTCAGCAGTTTGTAAATCTCAGCATTGAAGCTGAGTGTGGAATTCTGTCGGCTGTTTCCTTCACTGGACTGCTGACATTGCTGACCAGTAAAATATTTTAGAAAATAACACCTATGTTGTATTGTGAATGTGCGCATTCTGATTGGTTAAAAGGCGTGTTTGTAAGAGACCTGAAAACATGATTGTCACGCAACGCTGTCGCGCGTGTGTATGTTATTTCTAAAAGCAATAAAAATACTTTCTGCGTGCTCTCTGGTTTCTTACAAACACTCGGGGAATGTTGGTCGAACTGATAAAACTTGAAAGACACTCGCCTTCGGCTCGTGTCTTTCAAGTTTTGATCAGTTCTCCCAACATCCCCCTCGTGTTTGTAAGAAAACAGAGAGCACGCGGAAAGTACTTTCATTGCTTAAGTAAAGCTTCACTTGTCATTGCCTTGGCGATCGTAGCAGCGGGAATGGCTGTCACAACATAAGCTGCGATGAAAACGCCAGTTAAAGGGCCTGTGTCAGTCGCCATTTTGACAGCATAGTAACATATGTACCATGTTTGAAAAAGCATCCATTTCCATCGGCTGATTTAGAGAATATAGCAGAACTCGCACGTCATCAGGGGGGTCATCATATTTGAATGTTGCAGCTCGTAGCGCAGGCATTTCTTGCACAGGGACTCAGTGGCGGCGAATTCGAGGGCTCACTGGTTTCTTGTTTTCAATTTTCTCACCTGGCCTTTAACTTTCAGGGACAGGAACCAACTGTTGGCATTGGCTCCAATGCTCGATACATATGCCACGTAATTGATGTCGCTCTGTTTTGCAAACTCTGCACAGTTTATAACATAGTCATATCCAATGCGTCGAAAAGTTCCCTGTAATGCACTAGTCATTTGTTTCCACCGACCCCCAACCCCCGCGACATAGCAGGGGAATATGAAACAGATGTTGTCAAATTTGAAATAATTCCACCGCCTACGGGAGAACGCCTTGGCAAATTCCCTACACCTCGGGGAAACATTTCCTACACCCAAGGGACAAATTCCACCCTCCACAAGATGGATACAAGAAACTTTCCTAATACTATCAAAACCAGTAGTGTCTTTGCCGAAATGAAAAAGACAGGTGTTTTGTTTCCCCCGCCATTCCCCCGGCCGGTTATCTGAGCCATAGCAAATTTGAAGTAAACTCCCTGGGGATCGGGGCAAGAATACAAGACAAACCACTGATATTTCCCCAGTATTGCCTGACAAAATCCCCGCATGTCGCGGGGGTGGGGGGTCGGTGGAAGCAAATGACTAGTGCATAAACAACAGAAAAGTTCTTAATAAGGATGTATTTGGAAATTCGTTATACGACTGTGCAGGGTCCAAGCTCTATTATGCCTGGTGCACACTAGCGACATGAGCGCGCCCTCTCTTATGCTCTTATGTACGTGTGAACACCGCAACATAACATCGACATAAGCGAAAACATAGGTACGCAGAGCGCACGGGAAGCTTTGCTTATATTCTACAGGGTACTGGGACAGGGCT
Organism: Scolanthus callimorphus; assembly: GCA_033964015.1. Taxonomy (NCBI): domain Eukaryota; kingdom Metazoa; phylum Cnidaria; class Anthozoa; order Actiniaria; family Edwardsiidae; genus Scolanthus; species Scolanthus callimorphus. The sequence continues at coordinate 20,076,414 of CM066924.1, forward strand.
TTGTTCCCAGCATTCCCAGAGAAAGGCGCTGGCCGCTTGGCCGGGAAGGTTGGGCTGATCACGAGGAAAGAGGTGGGACTTGTTTCGATGACATCACCGGTTAATTTACGACTGTATGGAAACCAGCCTTTAAAGCAGGCGATACATTTCTGAAAATATTGTGCATATAATATGCTCAGTGGCAACTCATTTCTCACCTGTCAGGTTTTTTCCCATTTGAGTTTCATCGATATTTGTCTATGTCTTGTACTTTTAGAATTTCACATGCATGACATGCGCACGTACGCTATTACGTACAGGTAGTTACGCACCAGTAATTTTTATTGATCTTGTGCAAACACACACTATGAAATTATCCTGTAAAATTTATTTACAGAATTACCAGAATAAGGAAGTGGTTAGATTATTCCATGAGGTGCCTTGAATGCACACGACGTAAAAATGTAAGGCCGGCCCTTAAGTAAAAGTAAATGTTTACTTTGATTAGGAAAAAAATCGAGACCATACATCCAGACACCTCCCCGAGAGCTGAAGCTTCGTATGGCGACCGTACGGACTCTTACGCCCACGCCAGAGATTTCGCCCCTGACAGTCGCTATCCCGAGGGGATTCAGTTAATTGCTCGGTGGCAACTCAGTGACCTAGCGATGAGAGCACGCCCGGCTACCAGACCATTTCAAGGACGCCCCCTGTATGAGTAGTGAACAATCAACCTTATCCCTATAGTTATATGTTCCCGCAAAGTATTTATAGGTCAGAACATTCACAATGCGATCCACGTGGGACACTTGGTCTTAAATCTTAACCATTCCTGTTTCAATTAATTTCGATTTGTTGGTTATTATCTAATTCATCAACATTATTATATTTTATCATAATAATGATTTTCTTTGACATAGATCACGTGGCACGTCCTTTACTACCAACTTTCTATTTACGCATGCTCAGAAACATTACCAATAAATCTCAGTTTCTCGAAATGTAATTCAGGGTCTTAACGTTTGGTTTGTGTAATTTTAAGTGCTTAATCATTTATAAAAGCTTTGATTTTGCCATAATTTTCATATAAAGTCTAGACAAGCCTTGCCCGATCAACTCCCTCACTGACAAAACTCGCCAAAAAACACCTCGTAATTTAGGTGATTGATTCCATCCTGTCCATTCACGATTCCACACCTTGAGCTTCCTTGCATTCATAATTTTGGCCAATCAGACAGCATTCTTGTTTTGATGACTTTCGTCTCTTTTTATTTTGAATTCCACCATTTACATTTGCGATTCCACCTTATAAATTTAGAATTCCGTATTCCACATTCCAACTCTAGCATCGTTATATATCCTTACTGGTCTCATGTGTGCTCATCTAAGTTATTGGGAAGGAGACCTGGCGATCCCAGTGATTGCGTGAAACGAAGCTGGGGGAGGGTGGACGGGAGAGCGAAAAAAAGGCGTCTAGCACAAAAAAATGATAACACAACCAATGAAAGTACCAGGACGGTAGAAGCGCCCCGCCTGCACGAGTAGAGCCAACAATGGCAACACTGAATGTGAATATGCTAATGAGTCAGTGCCTTATATTCACACTAATGAGACCAGTGAGAATAGCAGATTGAAGATCATTGGTTACTGGGTGTGTTTTCAAAACTATAAATTACATTTTACATTCCGTTTAAAGGATCATTGCTTGAAACGGCTATCGTGCTGACACGAAGGAATGAATTTACTGCGGTCTTTATAATTCTGAGAAATTATAATTCTGCACCCACTAATTTATTGTGCTGCCAAAGCGTTTCCAGAAACACACGTCTAACGATAGCTTTTGCAAAACCTCTGAGTGGTGTTTGTGGTTGTTAAGTGTTAGTTGTGCGATCGAAGGAAGCTACGGTTTGACGGATGCTTCAGAGTCTAACATTGCAATTAAGTGTTATTTACGTAATTAGAACTTTAAATCACGTACAAACGGATTGAATAGCGCTGCGCACAGATTCTATAATTAGATCAAGGCCGTAGCTAAAACATTTTGTCGGGGGGGGGGGGGGGGGGGGCAAGCCTTGGTCATCCTTTGTTTTGCTGGCTTGTTTTTGCAAGCAGGTTTCCCCACATGTTGACACTAAAAATTTTGCTTCTCATGGGGCAACTCTCGTTCTTTAGAGAGAAAACTGAGAAAATGGGAGAATAGTATATTTGCCTGTCAGAGTTTTTAATTAGTATAACGTCATCTATGCGCAGCGCTATTGGGACCTTGAGTTGTTCTATTGTTTCTTCTGCGCTGCTGGTTCAGTCAGTTTGTAAATTTCAGCATTGAAGTTGAGTGTGGCTTTCTGTTCACTGCTATTGGCACTATCTTCACTGGACTGATGACATTGCTGACCAGTAAAATATTGTACGGCTTCGTTTGTCATTGCATTGGCGATTGTAGCAGCTGGAATGGGTGTCATGACATAGGCTGAGAAGGAAAACAAATAAAAAAAAATCACATAGGGAAACTCGCAGGGGCAAATCCTGCATTTGGGAAAAAGGGAGTCACAACTAGTAAACATGAATGTCCCTTACCATTTTGGCCGTTTTTCCTTTAATCGTTACTATATTTTGTCAAAAAGAGGGGCCTCGGACTACCTAGGACCCCCACTTGCTACCCTCTCAGAAACGGTTCAAGACAGAATCACATAGCTCAATTCTTACGCGCGCGTTGGTTGGCTAAAAGCGAGTGAGATTGAGGGGGGACGAGTGGTGAGTACTCCCTATATTCGGATGGTAGGTATAACCGTCGTATTTTTTAGGGGTTCAAATCGGCGATCCGGTATTTTTTAGGGGTTCTTTAGCCTGCTCCCCCCTCCCCCCCACCCCCTCGTTTTGTCACTCGCCCCATTGTCACTCGGCCAAAAAAAATCCAAGATGGCGCTCGCGACTACGAACTCCGGGTTTTCGCCGATAAAAACAGCCTCCAACGCCTGCAGGCTAGGGGTTTTTTGAACAAAAACGGTAAAACTGCAGTCCAGCCGTATCATCTTAAAAACTGTAAACCGCATTTGAACATATAATTTGCAGTATACATTTTTTATAATCATTTATTATTATCATAATTGGAATCTAAGCATGTTTCTTTCCCCAAGTTTACCTGCAAGTTTCTCAAGTGTCCGCATTGTCTCTCCTCTGCCAATCAAGCCAGGTCTGTAAATACTGACTCTTGCGAAGCCTAGTTTCTTCAAAGCTCCTCCACCTGTAAAAAAAAACAACGTCAAACTGAGCGCGCTAACTCGAGTTGCAGTTGTCGCAACTATTGTGAACAAAGTTGTTCTGCGACAGCTACAACATATGGACACCGGGTGTCGCAGCAGTCGCCAAACTCCAGTCGCAGCTGCCGCAGACATAGGATACTGGTGATTCCTGCACGACGAGTCTTGCACCAGTTGCAATAGTCGTAGCGTGTTACAGGAGTCCCGAACACCGCCGGCTTCCAAATGTTGCAGTTGTCGCAGAACAACTTTGTTCACAATAGCTGTTGCAGAACAAGTTTGTCCTCGAGAGCTGCGACATAGAACCCAGCCTTATGACAGCTGATAACTCTAGCTAGTGATAATGTCGAGGACTGTCTGGATGATTGATTTACCTGGCCTTTAACTTTCGGGTACAGGAACCAACTGTTGGCACTTGCTCCCTGGCTCGATACATATGCCACGTAATTGATGTCGCTCTGTTTTGCAACCTCTGCACAGTTCATAACATAGTCATAATCAATGCGTCGAAATGCTTCCTGTAAACAACAGAAAAGTTTGTTGAACTAATGTTTGCGTTATCAAGAGCTTTGAGAAACGCTCTCTCGATGGCGGTAAAGTTTACCGATGAAGTTCCCATAAGTTACCGCACTTGTTATAGACCTCTTTACCATCCGTATACAAATTGCTCATTACAAACGACGTGCATGAAGAAGAATCATTTGTTTTTCTGGATTTTTTTTGCTATTTTCAAGTGGATATGGAACAATTTCAAAAGACATCACATGATTTGAAATAGGGGATTTGTATACGGAGGTAATGAGGACTATAACTACAAATTTAACGGGCCCCTGGACTGTTAATACCGGTATTGCTTTATTTGGCAGGCGTGTGGGAAGGGCGAAGGAGTCTCTTCTTTTACCCGGACCACAAACTTTTGCGCGCCTCGCTACTCTGCCCACAATCCATTGCGCGCCACTACAGCGACTGGGTACGAGAGTCTGGCTAGTCAGGTGCCCTGTGGAGAGGTTAGTCGGGTACCCTGTGGAGAGTAGCCTGATTCTCGTCCGCTAACGGTAGAGGTACGTTCACGAACCGTCTTTCAGCAGATATAACTTGCCCTTAGCAGCAGAGCTTTGAGTAGCAGCAGGTTTTCCACTCGTTTGTGTGCATATGTGTGTTTATTGCCATCCTAGAAATGTACTTTTTCTAGTTAAGCATTAGAGCACAACTTTCTATGACTTTATCGGCGCAATAGAGCACCCGTGATGTTGGGAGAGACACGAGAACGTTGTAAAATCACGAGCCGCAGGCGAGAAAGTTGTGCTCTTATGCTTTATGATATAGCGGGGGAGAACCATTACGTTATCGGTGTAATAGTCTGAACATAGATGTGGACAAATTAGAGCGCGCTATATCGTAGCTATAATATTGATTAAAGACTATTATTATTATTATTATGTTAGCACTTTCTACCTCGCGTCTGATTAACGAATTAACGTCACGCTTATCATGGCCTAAAAAGGTTAGCTGGGTACCCTGTGCAAAGTAGCCCGATTCTCATCCGCTTCGGTAGAGTACGTTAGTACTTCCTACCTTCGCGTCTGATCAACGTCACGCTTATCATGGCCTAAGCAAGGTTAGTCGGGTACCTTGAGGAGAGTAGCCTAATTCTCATCCGCTACGTTGGAGTTCGTTGGTACCTCCTACCTTCGCTTCTGATCCAACGCAACGGAGTGAAGTGTAGGAAGTACCAACGGACTTCAGCGTAGCTGATGAGAATTATGCTAAGCTAGTGGAGCAAGTACAAGAAAAAATACACAACACTTTCAGCAGCTACGTATTTTATTGATTCCACAGCGATATCATGCATTATGCTCATAACACCTTTTACATCTCATTACTAGCATTAACAGTGGCAACACTACAATTGTCAAGTATAATTGCTTACGATGTGAAACAACTAAATGGAAGAAATTAAGTAAGTACATCACCCCTAACGATACTTTATGTCCAAATCTCCGACGTGCCGAACACAATACGACAATACTACTACAACTCATACTAAACTGGCCACAACAAAGCGAAAATGTTCAAAATCCTATGTAAAAAATACAATTGATCTTCTTCAAAAATGTTTTTGGAAAAAAAAATGACACCATAATAAATCAATATATATTGTAGGCAACAGGATTGTCTTGCTTGGAATAAACGATATACAGTAATAGGCTCAGATTTACATTTGTTGCTTAAAATACTTACTTAACAAATCAACCCTGTATTAGTAGTACACAGATATAGTCTCAGCTCCAGGTATACAGCCACTTTAAACGCTACTTTTCGTCAGTGACTAGCGACATCTCTAGGCAGTGCAGCGTATTTCTGTAGATATCATTAAAAAAATCATGAATAATTAATAAGAACAACACATTACATACATCATTATTATAAAGTTGTCACGCTCATATTGTTATCAAATTGAAGCATATTTTACACTACTTACCAAATAGAAGTGCATTACTTCATCTGTTTACAAGATTTCTTGGAAGACGACAATACCTTGTATTTGTCTTTTTATTTAAGTGTAATTTAAGGTCTACGTAACGTGTGCTTCACGACATAAAACTGAGAGCATTTTTTCCCTCCAGGATTCATTTCCTTGGATTCTATCCATAGATGGATTATATCCAGAATGCCAGTCCTATTTATTTGAAATTTAAAGTCTTGCTTCCAGATTTTTCCTGGGATCCATGTTTTCAGTCAATGGGCGATTCCAGCTATAAAATGCACGTGCGCGCTGTATGTTGGTTAATGAGGAATAGGGCGGATTTCACATGACCGTCAAGACTTGTTATGTAATTGCAATTGCTTTGCGTTCTCATTGGCTACCCATTTTTCTCAGCCAATCACATTCGGTAGTAAATACAATTGTGTTATTACTTAGCAATTGGTTCGGCTTGCAATTGGCTGAGAGCCATTTAGGAGCAAGCCGTGATTAAACGTTATAACCATCCCCTCCCCCTAAGTGACTTGAAAACAATTGTTTAACCACTCCCCCTAAACTGACTTTGCAACAATTGTGACCCTCCCATAAAAATAGCAGCCCTCACCACCAAATAACTACCACTTTCTACACAGTCTATTTTCTTTAGATTCTGTAGATTTACGAATTTACTTCTTGAACTTTTGTATGAGTTATAAAATAACATCACATGATGAAGAGATATTATTAATCACATACTAGACATAATCACTTGCAACCTGTTATACATCACATGATATACGCATCGTGTGAATAGGATTACATTTGAGTTAAAATCATATATATAATATTTCATTGCATTTTGTCAGAAACATATAACTTACTTATATGTTTCTGATTTTGTACAATACGTATGAGGTCTATTCTTACGTATCAGGTCTATTCTTCTACATCTATTTTTCTATTAATTATTCTAAAAAAACACTACAAAGTTTAATGACATCTTGTCAATAAAATCAAATATGTATATCATTCATGTATTACAAGTATTATAATGTAATTGAATTTGATTTTTACATCACATGTAATTGTCTTTGAGGTATATCTACATCTGTTCCACTGCATACATTTTACAGATAAATATTTTCTCTATATATTCTATATCTACATCTATTTTTCTATGAACTTTGTTATAAATCACTGCAAAGTCTACTGACGTTGTATCTTGCCAATAAGATTATATACTGTACTGACTGACAATTTTAAAATTACATCCCATTCTTCAACTGCATTGTACACGGCCACGTATGTCAGATATTCTTAAATCTATATGCATACCTACATCTATTTTTCTATTAACTATTTCTGAAAGATCACTGCAAGGTCTAATGTTCCTATGTCGTTTGCATGCAAAGATCACCGTCTGTATGGAAAGGTCTACTTTTTCGTCTCCCCTGTTGGCTCAGCCAGTTTATAAATCTCAGCATTAAAGTTGACTATGACATTCTCTTCACCGCTCTTTCCACCCTCTTCACTGGGCTGGTGGCCACAAAAATAGTTCTCAGCTTCCTTTGCCATTGCCTTGCCAATTGTAGAAGTTGGAATTGCTTTCATTACATAAGCTGCAAGAAGCGAGATGTGTTCATTCATGTAACACAACAAAAATAATATGAATGAGTTTCGTCAGGATTTCCAACACAGAGAAGTGGGTTAAAAACAACAGCCCAGTTTGATGAATTATTGATGAGTTTTGAGAACTTCTTTTTCCGACTTACATGCAATTCTCTCAGCCTTTCCCATTAATTCTTCCCTTTCAATCAAGCCAGGTCTGTAAATGCTGATCCTTTCAAAGGAAATATTCTTCAAAGCTTCTTCTACCTGCAAAAAAACAATAGCAAGAAGTAATTTTTAAAATAAAATAAAATAAAATAAAATTGCTATAAATTGAAGTACCTACTGTAGATGATATGAAAGTATCAAGCCTAGTGTACCTACTGGATGTGCTCTTACTCATTACATTCACCAAAAAATCCTGTGTCATCCTCATGATCAATTTAGGCTGATTCGCACTAGTGACATAACAGCATTATGCCACAATGACAAATGCTCAGGAAATAAAAGGCAACATGTTGGTTTATCCAACAAGCCAACAAGATCCAACAAGCCTAACAGACCTGACTGGCACAGCAAACCCAACAAGCCTAACAGACCCAACTGGCACAGCAGACCCAACAAGCCTAACAGACCCAACTGGCACAGCAAACCCAACAAGCCTAACAGACCCAACTGGCACAGCAGACCCAACAAGCCTAACAGACCTGACTGGCACAGCAGACCCAACAAGCCTAACAGACCTGACTGGCACAGCAGACCCAACAAGCCTAACAGACCCAACTGGCACAGCAGACCCAACAAGCCTAACAGACTCAACTGGCACAGCAAACCCAACAAGCCTAACAGACCCAACTGGCACAGCAGACCCAACAAGCCTAACAGACCCAACTGGCACAGCAGACCCAACAAGCCTAACAGACCCAACTGGCACAGTAGACCCAACAAGCCTAACAGACCCAACTGGCACAGCAAACCCAACAAGCCTAACAGACCCAACTGGCACAGCAGACCCAACAAGCCTAACAGACCCAACTGGCACAGCAGACCCAACAAGCCTAACAGACCCAACTGGCACAGCAAACCCAACAAACCTAACAGACCCAACTGGCACAGCAAACCCAACAAGCCTAACAGACCCAACTGCACAGCAAACCCAACAAGCCTAACAGACCCAACTGGCACAGCAAACCCAACAAGCCTAACAGACCCAACTGGCACAGCAAACCCAACAAGCCTAACAGACCCAACTGGCACAGCAAACCCAACAAGCCTAACAGACCCAACTGGCACAGCAAACCCAACAAGCCTAACAGACCCAACTGGCACAGCAGACCCAACAAGCCTAACAGACCCAACTGGCACAGCAAACCCAACAAGCCTAACAGACCCAACTGGCACAGCAAACCCAACAAGCCTAACAGACCCAACTGGCACAGCAAACCCAACAAACCTAACAGACCCAACTGACACACCCAACAAGCCTAACAGACCCAACTGGCACACCCAACAAGCCTAATAGACCCAACTGGCACAGCAGATCTGCCTAGCTTGCTTGCAGGTGGTACTGGTGTTTTTATAACAGAAACCTTGTCTATTTGCTGAAGAGAAAAACCTCCTCCCCTTCGTCCAATTTTTGCACTTGCCCACGGGGACTGTGCATCTCAAAATTCAAATATGGCGCCCGATCAGCAAATGGACTGAGTACCACCTGCAAGCAGGCTGAGCAGACCCAACTGGCATAGCAGTACCAACAAGCCTAGCAGACCCAACTGGTACAGCAGACCCAACAAGTCAGCAGACCCAACTGGTACAGCAGACCCAACAAGCCCTACTGGTACAGCAGACCCAACAAGCCTAGCAGACCCAACAGGTACAGCAGACCCAACAAGTCAGCAGACCTAACTGGTACAGCAGATCCAACAAGCCCTACTGGGACAGCAGACCCAACAAGCCATACTGGGACAGCAGACCCAACAAGCCTTAGCAGACCCAACTGGTACAGCAGATCCAACAAGCCATACTGGGACAGCAGACCCACAAGCCTTAGCAGACCCAACTGGTACAGCAGATCCAACAAGCCCTACTGGGACAGCAAACCCAACAAGTCAGCAGACCCAACTGGTACAGCAGACCCAACAAGCCCTACTGGTACAGCAGACCCAACAAGTCAGCAGACCCAACTGGTACAGCAGACCAACAAGCCCTACTGGGACAGCAGACCCAACAAGCCATACTGGGACAGCAGACCCAACAAGCCTTAGCAGACCCAACTGGTACAGCAGACCCAACAAGCCATACTGGGACAGCAGATCCAACAAGCCCTACTGGGACAGCAGACCCAACAAGCCTTAGCAGACCCAACTGGTACAGCAGACCCAACAAGTCAGCAGACCCAACTGGTACAGCAGATCCAACAAGCCCTACTGGGACAGCAGACCCAACAAGCCTTGGCAGACCCAACTGGTACAGCAGACCCAACACGTCAGCAGACCCAACTGGTACAGCAGACCCAACACGTCAGCAGACCCAACTGGTACAGCAGATCCAACAAGCCCTACTGGGACAGCAGACCCAGTAGCCTTAGCAGACCCAACTGGTACAGCAAACCCAGCAAGACTAACAGACCCAACAAGCCCAATTACAGCCAAGTGTGTATTTTGGGTTTGTCACAGGTGTGTTTGGTTTGTTGTAAATTTGCTAAAATCAATGACACATAATGACTGTTTTGAAAGTTTGTGTTTGTTGGGTCTATTGGGCTTGTTACAGGTCCGTCTGGCTTGTTTGTCTGTTGGATTTGAGCTGGAATTGTTCTGTTAAACCATGAACAATGGAGCAGATTTTGAAGTGCGGATGCTATGGAATGATATGGGGTGTGGATTCAAATGGCATGCTGCAATGTATGTATAAAAATTCAGTACAGTGCTCTACAGGAAAGTTGAAAATAAAGTTGAAATAAAGAAATTTGTTGTTGTTGCCTAAAATTTCAACAAATTCCAATTGAAAAAAACCCATCCCATTTAAGCAAATCCAGAAATATCCTAGTGCATGATTTAGGATATCTATTCTTTGCTCTATTCATCTAGTCACACAATAGAACAATGGCATAAACAATATTTTGTCAAATCACAATAGTGGTCTATTGTCAATGCATTATGCATATGATTGGATGAGCTACTAATCTAGTAGCGAAAAGTGTCTGATTTGAAAGCCAGCAAATGTCAAATGACCAGACCAATAGTGTGATTTGACTAAAAAATATATAATTCCTCTCACCCTCATGGCCTATGGGTGTTGATTACCCTCAATCTGCCTTATCTTTCAGGAGAAAAGATAATTTATTTTCATAAAAATTCTGACAGGAAGAAACCTATTTCCCATGGCTCCTCAAATAAGCATTGTCTATTTTAATCAAACCAACACGTTTACTGACTTTTTAATTTAGCACACAGCTGATAATATTACAACTACACCTGCAGACTTTTTTGCAGCCATGAGAGTTTTATTGGTTTTACAGCTACTACAATTATTTACAGTAAAGAAGCATGCAAAATTGTTGTGACATAATATCCTGATGAGCAACAACTTTACAGTTTATTGTAAAATCTACAATCAATAAAATTTAAGCTTTATGCTTTAATATTTTACTGTTGTTAGTCATTATTCTTCTCAATATCTATAACACACCACAAACCCCCTTAGTGTATGACATGATGTGGCTGAACTGGACAACTTTGTATTCTCTGTGCTATTGCAGCAATGATGTCCTGAAAACATGCATGTACACATCTTACAAAAAAAATACTTACATTGGCAATTGTCTAAAGTAGGCCATTGATGACTTCGGCACATTCTGCTGTGAAGCTCTGATTTAAAAGCATGCCCCAATACTGTTACAAGACAAGTGATTTCCACTGTCTTTCTGTTGATATCAATAGAAATAATAATAGTCCTATATATTTTTAAGCTCACTGTATTTTGAAAATGCAAAAGGACATACTTACCAGGAGTGTTAAGGGTTCAAATTCAAATGCCTGCATTTCTTGGAAGATGAAAAATGCTTTTGTCTCTACTGCCTGAGACGTCAGACAGTAAGAGGACATGACTGTTATTGAACATAGTTTTGGTTTTCCATTGGTCATTTTCTGTAAAATGTATTTCCAGAAAAAACACATACTGCTGCCACTGAGGGAATTGGACATTCCAGGGAGTTGATTTCCCTTAAATTCACTCAATTATTTCACTGGAAATTCAACAGAGATGAAGGGTCCATACTGTAGGTATAAATTCCGTTTTGTGGTTTGTATCATTTTTGATACAATACACCATTTTGCAATTATACAATAAGCATGTCCTTGCTTAACCATAAATAAGGAGGTTTCAAGTTAATACTCTTCTCAGTGGGCTTCAATATCAGAAACGTTTTGTTTAAAAGGATGAAAGGGCATAGGCTCCAAGACTGTATCAGAAATCAGTAAAATTCCTGGCCATAATTTATCCCTGGTCTCTAAATTTCCTTCCCAAGTTGTCTTAGCCTGCATAGCGGCTCTAAAAGGGAAGGGGAGAGAGTCGGGGCGAGCGAAAACCGGAAATAGCATGGGCCGCAAGGGGTTCTGGGAAGGGAGAAGGGAGAGCCTGCAAGAGGACCATTGTTTTGGACTCTGCCGCCCCTTTGCCGAGACAGCGTGACACACGTGTGACCTCAGTTTTGTGGTTTTGAATAACTGTCAAAATCAACCATTCAATAAACTAACTGAAAGTAAAAGTTTATTTTGCGATATTTTGCTCTTTGTATTGGCAATTCTCGGCGAAGTTACTGCGAGGATCGAATCTAGAGACAAGTAGTATTATTTAGAACAGCGATTTAGAACAGCAACAAACTTGGGGCCTGTAGCGCTCTCGGCGGATCTAGGTATATTACCTAGTACACAATCGAGTACTTCTTGCAAAGATACCATCCTTAACTTGTCCAGTCGCTTGTGTTTCTCTCTCATAAGAGAACAAATATCAAATCTTTCATCCTTGTTTATATAGTCCCGCTAAAGAGCAATATGATTGCCGATCAAATTCTGGAATTGCAAAATATAAACTCTGCTCTTCTTCTGTTTATTTTACTGTTTATTGTGGCAATCCTTGGTGAAGTTCCAGTGAGGATCGAGCCTAGAGATTCCCTGCTAGCAGAGGCCTCTAGTGAAATGTAGAGAAAGAGGCCTCTGTTAGCAGGTAACCCAAGAGACAACAACAACAAGTAATAATTATAAGACCTAGAACAGCGACGAACTTGGGTCTGTAGCGCTCTCGATGGATCTATATTACACAATCGAGTACTTCCCAGCGAAGAACAGCAAGCAATTCCAATTCCAGAATCTGATTAGCAATGATGCTCTTTTAGCGAGCTGATACCAAGGACGAAAGATTTGATCTTCGTTTTCTTCTGAGAGAGAAACACAAGCGCCGACTGGAAAACAAAACTTGACTTGCCAAATCCTGTTTGGCATCACAGCGAAAACATTGTTATGGCAAAATAATTGGTACGATATTGAATCTGCGCTTCTTAAAACACAAAATCCGGCCCTTTAAGTTCCTTTAAACGCGACAAAATAACCACTAAACAGGCCAGAAAGTTCTCCTCTTTTATCGTTCACCATTTCCGAAGAAGTTGTGAACGTGATAAAGCCACGCGACCTGTCATTCATCTCGACTGGCTCAACCAATGGCATTTCTCGTCCGCTCAGTGAACGAGTAACAAAGTCCACAATGGTCCTCTTGCAGGCTCTCCCTTCCCAGAACCACTTGCGGCCCGTGCTATTTCCGGTTTTCACTCGCCCCGACTCCCTCCCCTTCCCTTTTAGAGCCGCTATGCAGGCTAAGTTGTCTTGGACCTTTCTAAGACAAACACTGGGACATTAGGGGTACTTGCGGGGGAGGGCAGGGGCATATCCAGAGGGGAGGTGGAACTCAGTGACAGGGTAGGCCCAGGTCCCCTCTTTTCAAGCTGCATCTTACTTATGCAATTTGGAAGGAAAATGACACCACAAATATTCAGAGTTGAGGGTTGAAAATTTTCACAAGATACATATTATTTGATAAATGCAAGTACAAATTCTTGATTGAGTACAAAAACAAAATTATTTTCCTGTGTCTGTGTTCTTTCTTATAAGCACTCGGGAGCATTGCTCTGTGATAAAAACACGAAAGGCATGAACCGTTTCTATCAGTTTCTCCTAAAATCCCCTTCATGTTTATAAGAAAGCACAGACACTGGAAACTTGTTTTATTGCTTAATTATGGCATTTTTTGGAAATGACCCTCCCATGATAATTTAATTACTTACATTTTTCTGTATATTTGTATTTTTATTTGCAAAGAATAAATTTCATATACATACTACAGCATGCCATTAGACAATGGAATACCTTAGTATGGGATTATTTATTTTTGGGTGAGTTTTCAACTTACCGCAGATCCAGCCTGCTTTCTTGTGGTTCCAAGAGTGCAGAAAAATGCATGCTTGTCTGTGAGTACTGTCCCACTGTTTCTTTACTGAGGTTATCAAAATCTGAAAAACATTTACAAAAGGGTTGGCAAGTTTTGGATCCCATCATGAACCAAACCTCGCTTGTTCCTGGTAATTTTCAAGATGGCGGGTCAATAGATAAGATGCTGAACCTTGTCCGCAGGGTCTTGTGGGTAATTTTCAAGATGGTGGTTGGCCGAGCCATAGTTAATGGAGTGGAATGCATGGTTGGGAAGCCTGGCAAAGTTCAAAGGGTCAAAGGGCTGGATGTTGGAAGGGGCTATCACGTGATAGCCTGCCTGCAGCTCTCCTTGTTTCTCTTGAAGTTTTCATTTTTTATTGGGTGCGCGGCGGACTAGACGCGGCAGTAATGGAAAAGCGCGTGCATGTTGTTTTGAGGCTAGTTTTTTGGTAGAAGCTTTTTGAGAGCTTTTGTGTACATGAGTCCACAGAAACCCACAAAACGAGAGTGTGCAGAAATCCCATACTAACGTGCGTGCTCGAGCTGCCATAGACCTCCTCAGCTTAGGCGTAATGTTTTGCCCATTTCAGATCATGTGTCATTCCCATGAGTATTCTCTCTTTGTTTGGAATGATTCCATATTCATATATCCTTCGGTGCGTAGCAGAAAAAGAAAGAAAGAATACTCATGGGATGCCACGTGATCTGAAATGGGCAAAACAACGGGCAAGCCGAGGAGGTCTATTCCCGGCATGCTCTGACACCAGAAGAGCCTGCGGGGAGCTAATCACGTGATATTGACCCTGCACAATCTTTTGTTTCATGCTCATCTAATATGCATGTCTGTTTGTACACTGAATCTTACTGGCTGGATTTTTGTACTTATGTACCATTGACCCTGCACAGACAAAAAGATTTCTCTGAAAAAGTGAACAAAGAGATAGTACAATAACAGGGTGTCAGTTTTCCAAACTATTCCCCTAGAATGTTTGTCTGGGGGGGGGGGGGGGGGGGGGGGGGGGGGGGCAAGCCTTGGTCATCCTTTGCTGGGGGGCAAACAGATTCCCCACATGTTGACACTAAAAATGCAACTGCCCCCTCTGCCCTATGCTAGCTACGGCACTGCCTCCATAAACTATGGTCGATCACAAGACCCTGGAAGAGGCTGAGTCACATGACTGTTTCAAAACAAAGGACAACCTTGTTCCAATGCCCTCAAACAGTGGTCATGTGACTCAGCCTCCTCCAGGGTCTTGTGCCTGACCAACTGCCATCTCAACAATTACGCACATGACTCTGGGATGAGGTTGGAAGACCCTGGCAAAGGCTGAGACTTTTTCCACAGGAGACCACCCAAGAGAAGTTGCCATGAACCCTTCCCAGGTATAAAGGTTGTCAATAAATTTCACTTTACACTTTTTCTATTATTTCTCAACTGCCACAACTGTAACAGGGACATCAACATACCAATAGTATGCTGTTTCAGTCGTCCACTCTCCTCTTCAGCTTCTGGTCAATTCCATAAGACTCAGGGATGGTGGCATTACGTCTGCCTAGTACAACCACTTCAGCAAAGTTCTGTCAAGAAAATACAAAGCTCAAATCTAGACACAACCAACACACTCCTCTAGGACCCTAATTTAAATCCCAGTTTTGCCTTCTACATCCAGTAGAGGACACAGAATTCTGATTTCAACAGCCACACAAAGAGAACAATAGAACAAGGCAACAGAGAATTGAATGGACTCTAAATAAATATTCTCAAATTCTGTGATATAGTTTCATATTGTAATTCTATATTTATGTATAAATTCAATGCAAGTCCGTTTACTTTCTCTTTTTGATGACTTTTTTTCAAGCGTTAGAACAGAGAGAGAGAGGAGAAGCCTTTATTTAAAATTAAAAATTTAAACACCCAGGGTTGTCCATTCAGGTAGCCACAAGGGCCATCCTGCTATCAATAGGAGCCCTGGGTATAAACTAAAATATACACTGACATACATAACATTTTACATAATATGATATAAAAATGTACAAATATGATATAAAAATATATAAATCTATAAAATATAGAAGTATAATGGCATAAATACAATACTAGGCTGGCCTCAAGGTCCAGCTATTTTCTGCCTTCAATTTGTACTAATTATGGTAAATTTAACATTCGTTTCCAAGGAGCAATAATCTGGAATAGCATCAATGAATCATTCAAATCTCTTAACTTAAACAATTTAAGTTTTCTATCAAATTCAATTTTCTAAATTCATATTAGTCTCTCCCATTTTGCTTTCTCTTTCATCACTTGCCATCACCAACGTAATGTGTTTTTTGTCCGTTTTTATTACATTTATTGTTCTGTGTTTGTTTGTATTTGTGCCTCGTCTGACTTTTCCATTTTATCGTACTATAGCCCTGCTGCCTAGCTCGATTAGCATGTGAGTTATTTTCTAGCAGCATCATATCCAACACATGTTTTTAGTTTTTTCATTCTATATATAATGTTCAGTGTTGATATGCAAATAAGAAATTTGTTGTTGTTGTTGTTGTTGTCTATAGAATTACATAAACTGTGGCCTCCATTGTTTTCCTCTAGCCGAAGTCTTACTCCCAGTTTTCTAAAAACATCAAGAGTTTCATTCCTATTACAGTCATCAGCTATGACAACTACAATAGCTTCCAGTTCCTTTGGCCTTGCTATCTTAGCGGATGTGAGTCCGAGTCTTGGAGCAAATGTAAACAATAAAAAAAAACTCTGGAGATCGCGCGCGAACAAAGCTGTGGTAATATATTTCCGTAGTTTAGTTCGGAAAACACATATCCGTACTAAGGAGATGATTATGGAGAATATTCACGTCCGAAGGCAATATTTCGCTACTAAGTAAACATAGGAGCGTTTTTTCAACTCGAATATCACAACTCGATCGTTTCTCGTTCAAAAACTCGCTCTGCATCAAAAACTATGAGTTATCCCGGCATTATTTAGAAATAAGCCTTTAAGTAACTCAGAAATCGGTTGCTATAACCGTTCTATAAGTAAAACGGCAAAAGAACACCCAATGAATTCATATAAGAATCAACAAATCGCCAAATCACAAATTTACGTTCACGCGAGACAATATACCTTTGATGCCAACAGTTCGGCCAGCAAATACTTGCCAACAGCTCCAGTGGCTCCTATCATAACTGCTTTTAGCCCTAACATTGGTGAATCTCCTGTACTTCCCGAATTTTCTGTGCTTTTTGCAGCGTCACTCTCCGCCATTTTCAACTTTCCATTCAAGTACCTGCTGCCACCTCCACATGAACACTGCTGACCGTTCGGTTCGTGGTAGATACCACAGGAAACCTCAATCTGGGGCGCTTTCCATTTGGCAAAATCCAGGGATTTTCGGTTAGAAGTCAAATGGAAAGCGCCAAACCCGGGGAATAGTTCGGAAATTTGGGACAACCTTTGGAGCTTACCCCCAAAGTGGGAATTTTCGGAGACTCGGAATTTCCGAGAATTTGTCCCTTTCCATTTGATTTCTGCCCGAATTCCCGGAAATTCCGTGTCAAATGGAAAGCGGGGCAGACCGTTCTCGGACTTTCGTGAGACCTTTCCATTTGACTTAGAGAACTACTTGGAATTCAAACCGGGATTTTTTGCCAAATGGAAAGCGCCCCTGGACTACAAAATTGCAGTGAAAATCTTCCGTTTCATTACGAATTGTTTAATAATAAAAAAATAACAGCCCGTCACTTCGTGACGCTAGAAGACTCAAGACAACATTTTGTTTAGACATTACATAAGGTAAGGTAAATGTCTCAAATTTGCAAAACATTTCACAATTTTGCCATATTTATGCATTTTCAAAGCGCAGCATTTCCTTTTGTTCAGAACAGTTATATTGAGAGGATCGAATTATTGTAAACATAACTTATGAAACATCTCCACCGAAAATTGTCGTTTTTCAACACCTCACGGCCAAAACCATATTTGGAATCATTTACCTTATAAGGAAGTAACAGGAGATCCTCTTTTGATAAGAATTTCGGCAAATGTAGAAAGAAAACTGTGAAATTTTGAATGAAAACTTGCAGGAATCACAGAGACTCGAGTTCTCGATCTGTCCACCATTGATTTTGGCAAGGTAACCACGCTAAATAGCCCACAGATAGCCCGCGCGACTCGACCCAGTCCTCCCAATGCATTCGGCAAAAACGACAATTATTCAATGACGGCAGTGCTGTACGCTGATTGGCTGAAAAGATTACAGCTGTTTTGAGTATTCTGGGAACTCTCGCGTTCGACTGGCGATCAATGGCGATCTGGGGCGCTTTCCATTTAGCAAAAAATCCCGGTTTGAATTCCCAGTAGTTCTCTGAGTCAAATGGAAAGGTCTCAATCCGGCACTTCACGAGAACAGCCACGATTGGACAAAGTCCGAGAACGTTCTGCACCGCTTTCCATTTGACCCGGAATTTCCGGGAATTTCGGTCAGAAATCAAATGGAAGGACAAATTCCCGGAAATTCCGAGTTCTCCGAAAATTCCCACGTTTGGGGTAAGCTCCAAAGTTGTCCCCAAATTTCCGAAACTTTTCCCCGGGCTTTCCATTTGACTTCTAACCGAAAATTCCGGGATTTTTTTGCCAAATGGAAAGCGCCCCTGGCTTCCGTCAATCAACTCTCGGGTCTAATTTGAGTCTTAGACGATCGTAATTTACGCCATTTGTTTAGAAAAAGATAGTAAAAGATGCTGTGTGTTGGGGCATTTTACTAGGATGGTGAATAACTGAATTCTATGTATTGCAAAGAGTTTAAAAGTTTGATTGACGGAAGACAGAAGCACTTTGACGGTTGGAAATCGATCTCAAGAGTTCGCAGAATACTCAAACAGCTGTAAAGATTTTGAGTTATTATTGGACTCCATTTAGATTTTCTTTATTACAGACATATTAAAAGAATTTTTTGTACGACACAACTGTGCTTTTGCGAAAGCTTCTGTGGTTTTCTTTTCCAAGAAACTGTCTCGTATTCACTGTTATTTCGAAACGGGCGGGCTGTTATTTCGAAACGGGTGGGCAAAGGAAAAAGAAAAAAAAACAGGACCATACTTCCAGACAGAGCTGAAGCATCGTATGGCGACCGTACGGTTCTTACGCCCACACCAGAGATTTCGGCCCTGACAGTCGCTATCCTGTGTGTTGAATTGCTCAGTAGCTAGATACCTATGGGGAGAGTACGCCCGGCCCCAGACCATATAAGGACCGCCCCTTGTACCGTTAGTGAACAGTCAACATTAATTATGCATCTACAGCGTATTTATAGGTCTGATTGGTGTGTAAGAGATCCATGTGGGACAGGTTGTTGATTCTTCCAACGGTAATGCAGAAAACTTTCTCAGTTGACGTTTTTACGCGTTTTATTCATCATATCCGATAATTAATACGCATATATGGACACGAGAGTGAGCGAATGAGTTTTTTTTGTTTTCCATTTGCGCGTGCGCATAAAAGTCTCATCTCGTTTGACTATTTTTTTTTTTATTTGAACACACGATCATGGATCCCCTGAGAACTCTTCTAAGGATGTCCAGTGTTGTACCAGCCCCAGCGAAGTAAAATGTTTAGTGTCAACACGAGGGTGAAAAACCTGCAAAAACAAAGGATGGCCAAGGCTTGTCCCCTCACCTCCCCCGATAAATTCTGGCTATGACCTTGTGTACTCTCATCATATGCTCTTCTTATTTAAATACTATTTTCTCTTCATTAAAATATATTTCCATTGGTGTTTTAGTAAGATCTTAGTGAGACGACCATTTGTGCATCGTCGACGTTATGTACTCGGATAATTAACAATTATTCCTGGAGCCCGAATGGTCATTTGCCATTTTCTGATTTTCAATCCGACACTTTTCGCTACTAGTAGGCTATAACTTATAGAAAATCTTGCGTCAATGTCAAATGGACTGTTCCCCCCAAAAAACCCGTACCCCCCGGAAATTCCACATCATCAAACAAATAGCAGCTAGCAGTAGCTGTCGCAAGCGAAGACGTTTCTACTTAACAGTGTGTATATTATTAGTATTTATTACAATTACAAATAGGACCACGGACGGGCACCCTGTAAGATACTGAGAAGTAGGGACTGTTTTACACCCTTACAAAACAAATTTGCAGATCATGAAAATAAAACTAGTCCATTTTATTTCAATTTCTAATACAAGACTATAGAGCAGATTTCAGATGACTGTCGTGAGTAATTCGCAATTACTCTGTAATTACTCCTATAGGTTTTATTCAGAATTTGTGTAATCACTTTGCGATTGGTTTCACTACAGTCATGAAAACCGCTCTATTGTTATGAGATACAATTAATTTTACACGTAGTCTAGAGCGTCTACCTGTACCATACTATGTATCTACGTATATATCAGATATATCATTGAGTAGAATTACCCACCCCTATCACGAATCCTGCAATCTGATTGGCTCCCCTACTCACTGTCATAGACAGTGATTAGCGTTAACGTAAAACTTTCTAAAACCATAAAATCAGAGCGGATTTTAGATTACTGTCATGAGTAATATAGAGTAATATACGCCGCTTTTCCTTATAAACTGGATATACACCTTCTGACGTGGAAACAGCGACTGCGTTTCTACCAAAACAATTAACCTAATTCTTCCCGCGGATTTCTGTGAATCAATTTTTTCTCGCTTCTGAATATGAATGTCTACATCGTCCAATTGCAAACAAATTTTTCCCCCGTGTCAATTTTTTGCTAAGTATGTTCCACTGATCACGTGAGCATCCCAAGGTTTTGCTATTTAAAATTATTCCTCGAGCCCGAATTGGCTCTGAGTCAATAGCCTATGAGGCCGAAGCCCGAATGGGCTATTGACTTAGAGGCCATGAGGACGAGAGGAATAATTGTTTTAGTCAAATCACACTAGTGGGTCAATTTGTATAGCCAAAAACGTTTTTTGTTCTGGTCATTTGCCATTTTCTGGCTTTCAAATCCGACACTTTTCGTTACTAGTAGTACTAGCTCAACCAATCAGAACGCAGCATTGACAATAGACCACTAGTGTGATTGACTAATTACCATTACTCATATCACACTATTTGGTCTATTGTCAATGCTACATTCGGATTGGTGGAGCTACTAGTAGGTTATAGTTATAGCCTACAAGTAGCAGAAAGTTTCCGATTTGACAGCCAGAAAATGGCAAATGACCAGACCAGAAAACGTTTTTGGTTATACAAATTGACTTACTAGTGTGATTTGACTAAAACAATTATACCTCTCGCCCTCATGGCCTTTGGGTCAATAGCCCATTCGGCCTCATGGGCTATTGTCTCAGAGCCCAGTCGGGCTCGTTGAATATTGTTTATTACTGGAACTGTCCCAAAGTATGCATCAATCACTTCTTTTTGCATTCCTTCTTTCCAATCCCAGCAAGATGATTAATATCAGCATTGAAGTACAGAGAGTTGTGGCCACCTTCTGCGCCTTTTTCACTAATTGCTCGCCAGTGAAATAGTTTTCAGCATCCACTCTCATCGCCTTGGCAACTGTAGCCACAGGCATGGACTTGACAAAAACCCCTGTTGGATTGAGGAATACAGAAAATTATTATGTCTTACAGCTGAAAACAGACTGGAGTTTAATTTGGTCTGTAATAATGTACACACAAAAAAAGTTTGAGATTCTGATCGGCTGAGAGGTCTGAGAGGGGACTTGTCACTTGTCCCCTAGCTATTTTTGTGCTGGCCTTTATGCACCTAATTCAGAAAAGGTTGCTTTGGTCATTGGTTTTTGATCATTGAACGCCTGTTTTGTGGTCCCTGAAGCAAATAATTCCTTTGTTTCACGCTATATTTGAAAGACCCACACCAAAGCATCCTTTTTTTAATTAGGTGTATACCTTTGGCTGAGAGCCAAATAGAATTCCAGAAACGCCTGCATTGCGAGTATAAATAATACTTGATTGTGTTTAAAGGAAACCACGCCAGGTTTAAGCTTTTTTCGATGCTCATCAGTCTAGATGAAAAATAAAATAGTTTTACCATATGTTTTGATTAAACATAGAGCTGCAATATGGAATCATGCTCAGTCTCTCTCAGTTTTGGTCTAAAATAAATTAAATCAACTTGCTCAGTTTGTAGCAGATTTGTCTTGTGAATGAGCTAATTGGAATTTCTGGATTTTTTTTTACATGTGTTTAATTAAAAGAAATCACACAACTGTTTTAGTTCAATTTTGAATTTATTGCATTTATTTGGAATTTTCAAAGAGCTCGAATTTCTTTCTCAAAACCCATTTCTGTGACAGAACTTACCAACAAATTTCTCTACAGCTCTAGCTTGGTCTCCTCTGTCCAGCCACCCTGGTCTGAAAATGCTGGTCCTTGGAAATTCGAATTTTTTTAAAGCTTCCTCTGCCTGAAAGACCAATGACAATATATTCAGCTCTTCTATGAACGTTTGTGTAAAGTAGGCGTCACCTCCTCTTGAAAGTTAAATACCTAATAAGAATTTATATATTTTTATTTTATTTTTAGATTAATTTATAATATATAAAAAGATTAGAGCACATTATTTCGCCAATCCCCTATTCTTATGAAATTGCAATGGGTTATTTAGTGTCCACCTTGGACAAGGGTAGAAGGGAAGGCAGACAGGGTCTCTGTTTATTGTGTCATCCAAACGACTTAAGAAAGTGATGCTTGGATGATGTTCTGACAATCATCTTCCTTATTTGTTTACCTCTCCTTTGATTCTTGCATCATAGAACCAACTGTTTTTGCTAGCTCCATCACCAGAGATATGTGACATTAGCTGCACTCCATTAGCTTTTGCAATCTCTGCTAATGTTACAGCATAGTTTTCAATGCGGCGATAGTTTTCCTATGGAGAAGAGAGAATTAATTGATGATAAACTGTATCAAAATTAAATTCACAATAATATGTAAAAAATGTAAACAAAATTTGAACTCTGAGACCTTGGGAGGGGGGGGGAAGGAGGGGGGGGCTCCCATATTTTTTGGTCAGGGATGATCGTCGTGTCTTTTAGGGGTAAAAAAACAAAGGGGTTTGGTCTCCTTTAGGGTGATCTTGATCTGCAATAAAAATTGAGGGAGGTTGGTACCGATATCTTTTAGGGCTGAAATATGTGCCCAAATTGTTTTGTCTCATGATGGACTATTGTAAATAGTCTTAGATATAAATTATATATTCTTCTTTGTTATTGTAAATATGATGCAATTCAGCCATCTGGCTGCTACGTCTTTATATTTAATAAACTATCTATCATGATATGATATCACGCATCTTCTTGGCTCTGTAGGGACTTACTTCTGACCCAGCTGATTTTCGTGTAGTTCCAATGCTGCAAAACAAAGCATGTTTGTCCACAAAGAACTCTCCAACTGTCTCTTTAGTGAGATTTACTAAAATCTAGAAGAAAAGAATATTGTTAGTTTGATATGCTTAAGAACAGAGAATGATAGTTGCCTTCATTATCAGTCAGTGCTGGATTAGCTCAAGAACATTGGTGCTATTCAAATCAATACCAATCAATGCCAATTGATAAAGGTCACAGTCACATTGTTTATCATTTCCAGGGATGTCAACTCTCCCAGTTTTGCCGGGAGCCTCCTGGTTTTTTACCTCATCTCTCGGCTCCTGGTTTTTAAGTAAAATCTTCCAGTTTTCTTTGAAAAATTGTTTTTTTTTGCTTCTGGACCTTAAAAAATGCTAAATACAGTGAAAATTTTAGACATATTTAGGTCTTTTCCTGCCTCAAAAGCACATATTTTTGGTGTCTCAAGGTTTTTCGAGCAGCAGGATGACGTCCCTGGATTTCCAATATGAATCAATAGATTGTTATCAATTGATATTGATTGGTATTGATTATCGACTTTATTGATTAAGTACATGAATGTACCGACAGTATGCTGTTTCAGTCGTCCACTCTCCTCTTCAGCTTTCTGGTCAATTCCATAAGACTCAGGGATGTGGCATTACGTCTGCCTAGTACAACCACTTCAGCAAAGTTCTGTTAAAAATAAAATAATATACACTTAGTGACTGCTCCTGAGGGAAACATCGGTCAATAATTTTTCGAAATATTGACTGATCGGGGAACATTTGATTTGTACTTCGCCATGCGACTTTGATTTAGCCAATAAGAAAGCGCGCTCGGTTGGAGTGAGCATGACTCGCTATATAACAAAAACAATTGTTCCACCCGAGTGCATGTCTTCTACAAACAAGCATTTGTGAAATTTAATTTGTTTTGTTCGCTCGTTCCTTTTCGTCGTGAAATTTGACACATTTACCAATTATTTTCTATGATGTGAATGGATTTTCAAACGATCAAGCAACCGTGAATGGTTTCTATTGATCCAAGAGAAGAGAAAATAAACAAAACCACCCTCCTCAAAAGGGAACCATAACAACAAAATACCTTTGATGCCAAAACTCGCCCAGTAAACACTTTCCACTGCTCCAGTAGCTCCTATCATAACAACTTTTAGTCCCAACATCGGCGAACCTTGGTTAGAATCGGCAATTTCTGGTTTTTGATCCTCAGTTTTAGCAGAATCGTTCTCCGCCATTGTGTTCTTTACACCCAGAAAAGGAAGCCGCTGACCGCACTTCACGCTCCCTCCAGTACCACAGTAGCCCCGTCAGGTTGGACAAATATAAAGCGCAAAATAGTGACGCGGGGTCAGAGTAAGGGAATGGGGGAGAGAAGAGAAGGAAGAGAAGAGAGGTTCACTCACTCTGTACTGTCAATGGTCCAACTACACAGCAAACGACTAAAGCAAAGTTGTATCGTTTAATGGCATTCAAGGAAACCTATGTACGATGGAGTAGCTTCTTGTCATGGAGCAAAGTCAAGATGGTCTCTTGTGTGATCAGGAATCCCACAGGGAACCGCGTTGGTCTAGAAGCTGTCCAGGAGCTGTCCCTAATATGTTAGGCACACTAAGTTGGACGTCACGGACTTGGACCTCCAGACAACATGCCTTCAGTATACTATACATTTGCACTTGCTCCACCAACGTAATCATAGGCAAGGTTTCTTTTTTCTCCAGAACATTTTTAATCTAGATAAAAGTGTCTTGCGGTATTGTCTTTTCTCACGCCCTCTAACGCCCTGCAAACAGTTTTCCGCTTTCAAGGCGCTGGCGCGAAGTCTGTGCTCAACAGAAAGGACTTAATAAAAAAGAGCAGTTCAGAGATGAGTATCATCGTATGTTCTATTTATGTGTGAACGTGCATGCTCTCCGCGTCCGCCCTTCCTCTTTGCTTGCTCTTGATTCTTGCGTTGGAAAATAGACCTGAGCGCCGACCGAAAGTCTTTGAGGAATGCGAATAAATTAGTGGACTTACAGCGTTATTCACATAGAGAAGATACCGGGAAGCAAAATAGGCAACATGGCTATATAAGTGGCAATCAGTAATCGCAGTTATATCGATAATCTTTTGCTCTAGATGGAGCTCTATCCACGTCAACAGGAAAACCATATACTCAAAAGAGTAACAAGCCGTATAGAGGATGGTAGAGACAAGTACCATTCGCACCGCAGATCGGAACACCTTAGAACGTGTTTCCTGCTGTTCAAAGGGAAGGCTTAGAGCTGCCAAAGACTTTTCAATTTTCTTGTGAGCATTATATTGATGCAAAAAATGACAAGAATGATAAAAATGAAAAGACCGATACAAAAGAAGCCATAAATAGCTGCCTGTTTTTCTGCTTTTACAACACAGAAAAGTCCTTCGTCTCGTTGTATAGTTGCAAAGTATCCGCCAACGGGTACTCATTGCCCCTACCAAGAACCATGTAGCTGCTACTAGCCATGCCATCTTCGTTTGACTTAGGGTTGCATCTGCAAAGGCCGAGAAACTGCTCGGTATTTCTCGACTGAAATAGTAAGAAGTGTCACCAACGAAATCCATTGAACGGATGCCGCAATACAGCTATATACTTTGCAAGCCGTTGAACCAAGCACCCAGTCGTAACGCCACCGCATTATAGCTTGAATAACGAAGATTGGCTCGATAAGAAGATTAACAAATCCGCAAAAGCCATATTCCCGACCAAGATGTTTGTGTTTGATCGCAGTTTTTTTGTTTTCCAAAGCAGCGATAACCCAGCGCGTTTAACGCCACACCAAATATAACAACACAAAACATGGCGACCATCTTAATTCTTTGCTCCGTGTCAGTATCAATACACAGATTGTTTTGTTACTACGGAGGTTGCTCGAGATGCCCTCATTTCGTACACTTTCGTTGCAACCAAAATCAAGACATGACATATTTATCTTCATTGTAAGAGTGTGAAAAGAATCAGCAGATGAAATGGACGCTTTCTCTGGTAGACAATACGGCGTGAAGGGCGGCCTTTTAACAACAGGCACAATGTAAACTTTCTCCTCAGTTAGGCTATCGTGTTCAGCGAAAGTCAATAAATTGTTATACTCTGCGTACAAGGAGGGAGCCAGCTGCTCAATTAAACAAAGTGTCACAATGCGAACTTTTCGGGGGAACTAATAATTTCGCACTCAGAACCATTTCATTTAGAAATGTATTGTGACGACAGAGCGGGAATGACCTGCTAAAATCACTAAATTTCAAATAATAAGGTAAGATAAGCTTGATTTTTTTTTTGCATAGAGACTCCTTATGTGATGAAAAAACAAAATATCAATAATGCCTTTTTTTCTAATGGATCCGTTTTTAGATATTAGGCTTTCAACATTGATTTCTGTGCAATTTTATGGAATAATTAGGAATTATGCAAAGTTTGTTCAATCATATCTAAAGGTCATATTCTTCAATTTTTTAAAAATTTGGAATTAAGCTTTTGGTCACAGAACTCTTTGTATACAGAATCTTGAGCTTATATTTTAAATCTGGCGAAGTTAAACATTTTATTTTTGGTCATTTCTGCTCTGTCGGCATGAACAAACAAAAAAGAAAATGCTTCCACATGTCATTTTCTATGATCTATGATTTCTATGATTTTTACTAGGACTAGAACTCATCTATAACGAGATTTTACTTTTATAAAATACTATTTATTTATTTATACAAATATCATTTACTACGATTTTTGAAATTTCCTTTTTACATTATTTTTTGTAAAATGCGAAATAGTGGCGCGACATTATTTTTTCCGACGTACCTTTTTTCATACATATCAAGAATGGGCGATTTACTTTCAGGTTTCAGGTTTTAGTCACGAGAAAATGGAAAAATCAGTACTTCATTCGCGATAAACAATTAAGAAACTGAAAGTTTCTAAAAACTTGCAATTTATTTTCTAATCTCGACTTCTGAAATACATATTCTTTCTAGATTATGAATGACATTGCTATTTAATATTTTCGATGTTCTAATGAGAGCAGGCACAACGCGGAGAAGCAATATTATCCCTCATACAAAATTAGAGTGCAAAAAGTATTTCGGATGATCGAGTGCGCTCTCGCCATTGTTTTCTTTTTCAAATTATTTCAATGAATATGAATGATTAGAATGCCCGAAAAATCTACATTATAGCACATTGTTTAAAAGACTTGCTACGCCAATAGAGAGAATTTCATATGACTGTAGTCAAACCAGTTGCAAAGTGATTACTCAATTCTGAATAAAACCTATAGGAGTGATTACAACGTAATTGAGCTATGGGTTCGAAAATGCTCGCGGGGGAGGCTCTGGTGACAGCCACTGACGCATGCGCGAGATTTAATACAGAGCCGTGAGAGAAAGACCTTTCAGCGCATGTTCCAACGTTCAAGATCAGCCATCACGAAGGCACTCAAATGGACGCCACCAAGCCGCCTCTGCGAGTGACGAGCCGGGGAGCTCTGGGTACCATTCTCGTACCCAGAGCTCCCCGCTCACTCGTCCTTGCAGGGAGGCTCTGGGACATCCAATTGAGGGCCGTCGCTGATTGGCTCATTTTGAACGTTGGAGCATGCGCTGAAAGGTCTTTCTCTCGCGGCTCTGTATTAAATCTCGCGCATGCGTCAGTGGCTGTCACCAGAGCCTCCCCCGCGAGGTTACGAGCCGGGAGCTCTGGGTTCGAGAATGACTCTTGAAGAGCCCACCCGCGCAAGCGCAGTAGCTACCAACCTACTGAGTTGTGTAAGAGGTTGTAAAATACGCTTCAGTTTTCAACTTTCAGAGCGTGATCTCACCTCGAAGATTATTAACCAATGCTTGTTTTGGAAGTGAAGACTATTACGCATAAGAAACCGTCACGATAACGAGGTTTTGGAAGCTGTGGTTTCTTCATTCTCGAACCCAGAGCTCCCCGGCTCGTAACTCGCGGGGGAGACTCTGGTGACAGCCACTGACGCATGCGCGAGATTTAATACAGAGCCGCTGAGAGAAAGACCTTTCAGCGCCATTCTCGTACCCAGAGCTCCCCGGCTCGTCTCCTCGCAGGGGAGGCTCTGGTGACATCCATTTGAGGACCTTTGCTGATTGGCTTGTTTTGAACGTGGGTGCATGCGCAGAAAGATCTTCTCTCAACGGCTCTGTATCAAATCTCGCGCATGCGTCAGTGGCTGTCACCAGAGCCTCCCCCGCGAGGAGACGAGCCGGGGAGCTCTGGGTAAGAGAATGTTTCAGCGCATGCTCCAACGCTCAAAATCAGCCAATCAGCGACGGCCCTCAAATGGATGTCCCCATAGCCTCCCCTGCGAGCAGACGAGCCGGACTCTGGGTACGAGAATGAGGTTTTCTTATGTGTAATTCTTCACTGCCGCGGTAAGTTAGTGTTTTCTTCTTTAACATAAACACAAGCTTTGATGTTAGTTTTGTGACATTTCATTATAGGGCTTTACACTCCTTACCACAACGTTAACTTTCCTTTTCCATTTGATATCCTTTTTTTCTGGTGCGCATAGGCCAAAAGGGGCTATACAATGAATCACCGCTGATTAACTATACAGCAGAAGAGGATCCCAAACGTCCGGACTATCAGCAAGTTTACCCTTAGCGCAAAAAAACTATTAAATCATTTCTCAAAACCTCGATGGTATTATAATAAACTTGAATCCCTGAAGTTTGGACCTGTTTATACAGCAGAAGAAGACACGGAATTCCGCAAGGCCAGACTATCAAACATTTGCTCATACAAGCGCAAGGAAACTTTTCAAAGCTCGACGCGGAGGGGTTAGGAGCTGTATTCTTTTGTCATTTGAGTTGATTTTTTCCTTCGAGTGTTTGCTCAACTTTTTTCTTACATTTTACGTTACCAGGCAAAGCTCTGCTCCTCGAAATATTCGACTTTCTAGATTTCATATAAAATTGAAATTTCGTTTTTAGTTTAAGGCATGGTTCTGACTTAGCAAAGTTTGCAACAGACTTTTCCAGCAACGATGTTCCGTAAGAAATTCTAGGCAAGGTATTTTGCTCCAAAGATTGTGGTCGCACTAAATAGATATTGTCCCTACAAAAGTTTGCCAAAAAAGACAACGCAATGCTGCTCAGAGTGACCGCAAAATCAGAAGAAGTTTCTCAGGATGCGACCCCTATCTTATTCACTTAGGCGGTGATTACATGAGACCGGTACGAACTCAGAGCGATCTGAGATCAACCGTTCTCATGTAAACACCACCTTTTTGATCGTGTTTACGTGAGACCGGTACAGACTCGAAGTCGTTCGTGTCGGGTCAGCAACCGGAATGACTCGTGCCGGTAAGGACTTTTTTTCAGACTGGCCTCATGTAAACGCATGTAAGAATGTATAAGTCGATACGAACTCATCGCTCTGATTTCGTACCGGTCTCATGTAATCGCCGCCTTAGAAATGACGAAAACTCTCGGAAATTCTGAAACGTTCTAACTACTCAAGCGCGGCAATTTCAGTTTTGCTTCAAACGATCAACTCATCTATTACATGCGAGGGCGTGTTGGATTTAAAAAAGACATCTTTCAGACGTTTGTGACAGGTTTTTCTCATTTTATTGGTTTTTCATGTCATTGCTACGATAAAGCACACATTTGTTGATTTATCTTAAACGTTTCGAATGCAAAGGAAATAGTAAAATGTTCTCTTATCTAACACTACTGCATCTTCAAGGCCGGGAAAGTGTTTTGAGGATCGGCGGCCCAAGTGTTAACATATCAGAAAAAAGGTGCCACAAAATACAACCATCACAATTAAATCTAACAGACAAAGAAAAGACCACGCTTTATTGAATTTTTAAAACTCCTCGAAATACAATGTCGTAAAGTGCCTGAATTAAGTCAATGATCGTCGAAAAAAGCCGAAAGAAAGTCGAGATACTTTTTCTTTTCGAATTCCAAATTAATGAAAAATGATAAGCCTTAAAGTATTAAGGACTAAAACCTTCAAAGCCACTGCTTTTTATTTCCTGTGAACTTGAGACTTCTGTCATTGGCTATGAAAAAAGATTGAGATCCGAATATGATAAAATTCAACACTTTAGTGGATTGCCCGGGAAACAATTGAAAACCATAGAGCTATGCACGATAAAAAATAAATCCCTCAGCGCTATGGTAAAGTTTCATTTACCTTGTTGTAATAAAAAGAGACAGGAAGAGACTTCTGTTTATTCAGTTGAGTTTACTCAATTTTGAATAATTACAGAGAAGAATATGGAAAAAGTTTTCGGGAAGTGCCAGGGGACAGCTGAAGAACGAGTTTAAAATCGGAAATAATGAGGTGACGCGGTTGTTCTTTTAATTTGCAAAGTCAGGGACTCTTCTAATTAATTCTGACGCATTTACGAGCCCATTCATCTATTTATCAAGGAAAAAGGGAAGCTCCTGGATCTGGGCAGTGAACGAAATTCTGAGGCTTCACAAAACGTTGCTGTTTATTCGCGGAAACCACTTCGCGGGAATTCCGCTTGTATCATATTCAAGGAACTTCGCCCACTTGTGCTGTAATTTAATTTGTGCTTAAACACAAAGGAAGTGTTTTTCTTCACTGGAACTGGTCTAGAGATTTATTATACTGGAAATATCACTGGCGGATTAAGTTCATTCAATTCGGGGCACAAACAACTTGGTGGCAGATGTTCGTTCCCGTCTGAAATTTGAAACGAACAACTGCGTTCGCCTGTCGTCCCATTCATTTGCAAATGCCCATAAAAACTCGCAGCATCCCAACGCGAAGAGGAAATCATGGTTATTGAGAGTTAAACACAAGTGTAAGGAAAACAAAACATGAATTACACGGAAATCAGAAGAAGAACTCGCAAGTCGGGTATCTTTCTGGGCAAGGGTTGGAATGGTATCCGCCATGACCCTTCTCGCGTTTGTGATTTTCGCCGGGATTCTCTAGTGGTATTATCAGTGATTTTGAACAAACGACTTCAAAACATAACCAGCGTCTTTATCACAAGTCTAGCTGTTGGAGATTTGATGATTTCTCTGGCTGTAGTGCCACTTATAATCATATCTAACGTACTAGCCCCGGAGATGGAATATAGTGAGGGACTGGCGTACTGCCATGCGGCTATTTCCGTGGCTGTTTCTTTGATGTTCAATTCTGTTGCGAATTTAAGTGCAGTTTGCCTGGATCGTTATTTGGCTATTATGGCACCTTTGAGGTATAAGTCTTTATGACGAACGCCTTATAGCTGGAATTATCGCTTCGGTGTGGATATTCTCGACAATTATAGGATTTCTACTTATATGGGCTGGCGAAAAGTGACACGAACTTACGGTGAGGGTCTCTTCTGCCAGGTCCCGCTAAATCTTGACAAAAACTACATCATTGCAATCTGCACAGCTGCGACTATTCCTTCGCTATTTATGCTGGTTGCATACTATCGAATCTTCAAAACAGCTAAGGACCACTCTATCCGAATAGCGTGTGCTGTGAATAATATCATGCAGAATTGCTCAAGAAATGCTCAGAATTCTAGAGTGTCAATTGACTTTTTAAAAGAAGCTAAAGCAGCCAAGATGGTTGTCCTAGTTCTTGGGACGTTTCTGATTTGCTGGGCACCACTTTTTTTCATCATGATTTTAGATACGATCAAATTAGTTTTGTGAATTCGTACATTTATGCAGGGGCCGTAATATTTGCTACCGTAAATTCAGCCTTCAATCCAGCAATTTACGCAGCCATGAATGGCGAATTTAGAAGGACTTTCAAATCCATATTGCAGTGTAAAAGACCTCCCAGGGATTACCGCATTAGCGTCAAGATCTCAATAATAAAAGAAAACACGCGTATATTGTATTGGATCACGAGTACGAGCCAAGTTTGGACGAAAATACGCTTTTCGGATATCGTGTTCTTTTCTATGTAATCGTTTATTTTGACACCTTTAAGAATAAAGTTGAAACATGTTCTTCGGGGAGATGTCGCCAAGACTTTTTAGGAGAAACAATCTTTGAAAATGAAAGTGCGCCTGGAAAGAAGCAGCCGAACTGAAGTGCTATAGAAACAAAAAAAATTTGCTTAGCTAGTTGAAGTGAAAAAGTATTCTTTTTAAGATGACACAGTTGTATTAATCCCAACAGGCGCCACTTTATACCCATTAAATGGCGTGAAATTCTTAGCAATTAGGAAAAATGTCAAGCGCTACTTTCGAGAACAAATTGACGAAGTCCTTAGACGTTTTTGGTTTTGCATATTAGTTTGGAGGCGAAGAAAGTAAATCGAAAGAGAAAAGCAAACATGACTGAGCTGCGAGTGATTACCTCACAAAAAAATGGTGAAAAGTGGCCTCCCAACGCTCTAATACTTTTACAAAACCACTGCCTCACATCTTTCACGAATATTGTTTTGAGCGAAGTTATTTTCTGATATAAAATGTAAGGAAATTTACTGTGAACTATGCGCCAACTAAATAATTGTGTTTTCAAGCGTTCTCTGAATCATAGTTGGAAGTGGTCTCCCTCTACTAGACTCGTATGCCTGAATAGGGAAGATTAATGCTGTCATGTTTTCATTGATATAAAACTCTTTAACTTAAGGTATCGATGTCCTTTTCAAGTTTTCGTTCAAGAAATACAATTCAGCCTATAAAATTCCGCTATCATTCTATAGACCTATCGTCTATATCGACTGACATTTACAGCTTTCATATAACAAGTTAAAAATAAATCGAAAACACCGTAAAATGTGAGATAATAAGCTATAATAGACTCGACGGAAAATACAGCCGCTTTTCATCCGCGAGAAATACAAATGAATGACAATGTTCCGCCAATAAGGAAGAGTATTAAGTTGATACGAAACTCTAAAAGAATATTACTTAGCAAATAAAATTAATGAAAATGTTAAATTGAAGTGGTTTGTAAGGCAAACATATTTCACGATATAATCCAAGCAAAAACAGCTGGTGTTTTTTTTGTCCCTAGTTTCCTTCGAACATTTTCTGCCTAGTTAGTCAAAACGTGTTCAGCCAAAATTCCTTGCCCAGTTTCGCTTAACTTATTCTTACTTGAGTCCGAGGCTCAAAACACCCTCTGTACTACAGACGAAACCCGACCTGACGGAATTTTGACCCTACCCAGTCCATTTTTAGCCTCCCCGAGCCACCCGACAAATTTTCTGAATTGACCTGGGGCCGGTTCCTAGAAGGTCAGTTAAGAGTTATCAGTGGATAAACGCTTATGCAACTGATAAATCCTGAACAAAACCTATACAACAGATAACTTTTATCCATGGATAACTTTATCCAACCTTTCAGGAACCGGCCCCTGGACGTTGTTTTCCTTTCCCGGTGCGAAATTTGAGTGTGTTTACCAAGCTTACGCAGAAATTACGTTCTTTAGAAATCGATACAGAAGACGTAAAAAGAGAGGCATTAAATACATTAAATATGAAGGACTACACATTAAAGGACTCGAAACTCAAACAGTACATATACAGAAGACTCTCCGAACTTTTGAAAATGACGCGAAACAGAAATTGCAATCGGTAAAAAAATGAGCTCACCCGACGAAATTTTGTCTAACCCGATGACATTTTCCTGAATCTAGATTTCGTCGGACCTGTTACAGAGGGGCGTATCAAAAGGAACCGCATCGGTATCGAAACATGAATAATTTAGTTTCTTTTATTCCCCTGACCCTCGTATTCAAGTTGGAATTTTATATATCGAAAGTGGTCTATTGGCGTTTTACGCGACATGCCTTGCAAGGGAAGCCACAAAAAATTGGTCGTACAATAAATTCAACAAGAGCTATATTTTAATATGTTTTATTGAAATCGAAACGCTAATCACGTGACTCAGTGGCGGCCATCTTGGATCTTATATTTAGACTTTCTGAGAAAGACATGAAAAGGTGAAATTGAAAGGTCTGAAAGGTAATCACAAGAGAAACTAGCTTTTGCACCAGAACCAAAATTTCACAGGGTCATCCTTGCATTGAAACCGAAGTATTTTTGCTAGTTTTATGGGCTGAAAAACTGTCTAGGTATATTTTGAGGGCCAACTCATACCTTCACTCGACATGAAATGGGCTTAGTTTTCTTCTGACGTTCAATCATGCAAAATTTCTTTTGTTAGGCGGTATTGACTGCACCAAATAATCCGTGCCGATGCAATAAAACAAAGAACGAATTAACCTGCCCGCACGAAAATTTGCCAGGAATGCGAAGTTTTCGACGCCAGCATAAACTCACAAGCCTGGCCTCACTTTGACGAGCCCATGCTCTTTACAATTCTCCTCATCCATACTCCGCATTATGACGTCATAATGCGATCCCTTATCGCGCATGCGCAGCAGACCACTCTTTAAAGTCAATTGTTATGTAAATCAGATACTCGTATAAAACACCACCGTTGGCAGGAATCGTCCTCTTCCTTTTTCGTGCAGAAAAGCTCAGGTAAGCATACCACTCGGTGATACTCGAGTCTGTTTAAAAGACTCTTATGAATCTATATTCAGTGTCTACCACCTTGAATTTAGATATACGCTTCTAACTCTAGTTTTCTTTTTGTGTCCTTATATCTGTGCCAGAGACCATGGGTTCACCAGCCAGGGACGCGAACGAAGAATTGGAAAGAGAAGAACTACTTTTAGCTGATGGCACTGAGCCTGAATCCAGCGAGTTTTCGCAGAATCAACTGAGGGCTCTCTATCATGGCCTACAGCTTGACAGATTGAGTGCTTCCGTCGCTGAAATTTCTGAGATGTTTAGTTCTTTCAAGAACGCCAGTGATAAACCAAAGGTCTCGGAATCCGGGACGGTTTCTGGCTCTAAGCGCCCGGCTTCTAGCGAATCGCTAACTCAGCCGTCGAAAAAGCCGCGCAACAAAAAGTCCGAGCAAAGTATCTCGGCAGAGGCTGGTGTCAGTTTTGACCCGGCTGCATCTGAATCAGACTCTGATTCTAGTAACGAAGGTGACAACGCAAGTAACTCGGATTCTGACGTGGAACCCTGTTCTATATTTGACGAGATGCTTAATTATGGGCCTAAAGTCTCTGACGAATTAGCGACTAGAGTGAACGACTCATTCACAAAAAAGCCCATTGAAGACAAAATGAAGGCTCTTATCGATAAGTATAAGACGCCAGAAAATTGTACCCTCTTGTGCGTTCCTAAAGTAAACGAAGCTTTGTGGAACGACTTGGAAAGGCCGGCAAAGAGCCGTGACCTAGCACTACAAGAGGTACAAAGTGTATGCTGAATGCTGCACGACCTTTAATTGAAGCTATTCAGACGACGAAACAAGTCGTAAAAACAAAACTCATGTAGATACGAAATATTTACTTGAGTGCCTTCGTATTGCATTAACCTGTCTCGGTAATGCATCTTATCAGGCGTCATGAAAAGACGTGATTTCCTCAAACCAGAGTTGAGTAAAACTTTCGCTCTCTCTGTTCTTCCTCGCTGCCTCTCACCAAATATTTATTTGGGGATGACCTGTCGAAACAGTAGACGATATTGCAAAAGCGAATAAGATTACGTCCAAGGTCATTACCAAAAAGCAGAACCAGGCCTCAAGATCCAGTCGTAAACAGGGATCCCGAAATGTCAACAAATCCAATGATTCTTTTTTAAGGGATCGCCCGTCCCGTCGCGGGCGTTTCCGTCCGTCATTCAACAACAGAGCGTCAAATTCAAACCAAACCAACAAGTCCTACAATCAAGACGTGAAGGACAGCAGTAACTCCAACTAATGTGAGTTCAGTTAGCAAATTAACTATGCATTTTGCTAACTGGTGTCAATCACCCGCGACCCTTGGATCTTACAATCCGTTCAGGGCTATCGCCTCGAGTTTGATTCAAACCCTCACAAACAAAGCTGCCTATGGCACCTAAATTTAGTGACGAACAAGCCCACGCAATTGACCTTGAGGTCTCAAAACTTCAGGAAAAAGGGGCGATTGTTCATACGCGTCACTCAAGAGGGGAATTTTTATCAAACATTTTTCTGGTTCCAAAGAAAACAGGTGATTTGAGACCAGTTATCAATCTGAAACCGCTAAAACCATTTGTATGCACAAAGAAGTTTAAAATGGAGACAATAAGTTTTGCTGTTGAACTCATCAACCCGGGTGACTATTTAGCATCCATTGATCTCAAAGACGCATACTTTAGCATCCCTATTCATGCTAGTGACCGAAAATATTTGCGCTTTGTTTGGCGTGACCAGCTACTGGAATTTGTCTGCATGCCTTTCGGGTATAGCCTGGCCCCACGGGCCTTTACTAAGATATTAAAACCAGCCTATTCACAACTACGCATGAACGGCGTTAAGGTCGTACTACATTGACGACACTTTAGTTGTTGCTCCATCTGAAAAAGCATGTAAACAAAGTATTAAAACAGTAATTGATTTACTCCAATCACTTGGTTTTACAATAAACCTTGCAAAGTCTCGCTTGCGACCAGTCAATGAAATAACCTATTTGGGGTTCATTGTAGACTCACGCTTAATGACCTTGTCATTACCTGACGACAAAATTGTGAGAATTGTAGAGGCTTGTATAAATTGCGTAATGTAAACACAGCCTCTATTCGCCAGGTGGCCGAAGTCACCGGATTGCTTGTTTCCGCCTTTCCGGCTGTTAGATACTTGCAACTGTTTTATCGATCTGTTGAGGCATGTAAATCGACTGATATCTCTTTAGGGGCCTCATACGAAGATTTTGTTAATATTACCAATGTAGCCCGATCTGATTTAGATTGGATCATTGCCCATATTAGAGATATAACGGAAAGTCGTTCAAACCGCCTCCAATTACACAAACGATTGAATCAGACGCCAGTAATCTGGGATGGGGCGCACATTACGGTGGCGAATACACCGGCGGTCATTGGTCTGTTAACGAATCACAGCAAATCATATTAATTATCTTGAATTGCTGGCTGCGTCCCTAGCCTTGAAATGCTTTGCACGTAGCAACGCTCGCGTTTGTCTTAAAACCGACAATACTACTGTCGTTGGCTATATTAATAAAATGGGGGGTATGGCATCACCTACGCTTAATGCCCTCACAAGAGACATATGGTTTTGGTGCCTCAAACGCAATATCGTTGTAACCGCTGTGCATATTCCTGGCGAGAATAATATCATGCCGATTATTACTCTCGGAACTTTAATGATAGGATCGAGTGGAGCCTGAACCCGACTGTATATCAGTGGGCCACCCAACGGCTACTTATAAACCCCACCCTAGATCTTTTTGCAACACGTTTGAATAGTAAGTGCGAACGTTTTTGTTTCTTGGCAACCCGACCCAGAGGCAGTAGCCACAGACGCTTTTACGTTGTCTTGGAGTGATGGTATTTATTATGCTTTCCCTCCATTCAGTCTCATACCAAAGGTACTATCAAAGGTCCAACAAGACCAAGCTTGCATAATGTTGATAGCCCCTGTTTGGACTACGCAGGTGTGGTTCCCGACAGTCTTGAGCCTTCTAGGAACGGCCTCTACTCTTGCCGAGGTGGGACAACATTTTAACTCTACCCCACAACAGTGCTCGACACCCTCTCCGCGAAAGATGCAGCTAGCCGCCTGGCTTGTATCAGGAAAGGACTCAAAGATCGAGGAGTTTCAGAGGGGCTTCCGAAATCATCCTCAAATCGTGGACTGAAGGTACTCAAAAGCAATACAACCGTCCGTGGGCCAAATGGGTTGGCTGGTGTAACAAATTCAAGGCTGATCCTCTTCAGGCGCCTGTGACCCTATTTATTGACTTTTTACTGGACACTTTCCAGGAAGGCAAAGCGTATAGTACAGTCAATACATATAGATCAGCAGTTTCAATTACAATTAAGTCGGTCACAGGTCGGGATCTAGCTACAGATCATCTCGTATCAAGATTTATGAGGGACTTACGTCTCAAAGCCTCCCTTCCACGATACACTCATACTTGGGACGTTGCCATGGTTACCAAGTATCTCAGGACTTTGTTTCCTTTAGAATCATTTCACTTAAAGACTTGAGTTGTAAGATAGTTACACTCATTGCCTTGGCTTCAGCACAAAGAGGCCAGACACTACAAGTGCTTGATATTGATCACATGTGCATTGAAAATGATAAAGTTGTCTTTGTTGTTAATAATCGATTGAAAACATCTAGACCCGGGAACCATTCTATTAAAGTTGTGGTTCCAGAGATGATAAATGATAGGGCAATCTGCCCTCGAACACATTTGATAGAATATATTAAGAGGACGGAGAACCTCCGTGGCGATACTAAACAATTATTTGTCTCGTATTGTAAGCCCCATAAAGGCATTTCCACCAGCACTTTAGCGGTGGTAAAGTCCACGCTCGAAAAATCTGGTATTGATGTAAATGTTTTTAAAGCCCATAGCACAAGATCAGCAGCCACTTCAAAGGCGTTTCTTAGTGGTGCCTCTATAAAGGATATTTTGGCTTTAGCCAATGGTCAAATGAGAGAACTTTCTCTAAGTTTTATAAAAGGGAAATTCCTCATGGTTCCTCTATGGGCGAAATAATTTTGTTGTGATAATACAAGTAATAAAATATCACTTCTACACTTTTTGTCACATTGCTTTGAATAGCGCATTATGACGTCATAATGCGGAGTATGGATGAGGAGAATTTTAAATTAAACAAGAGGTACACTTACCTTGCAGGATAATTGTAATTCTCCGAGTCCATACGAAGCAATTATGACGTCGGTCCCACCCTTGATGGGCCCACCCTTTATGAATGTGCCAAAAAGGTATGTTATTTTTATTCTTCGCTTTGTTTACTGTGTGCACTCAAGAAAGAGGACGATTCCTGCCAACGGTGGTGTTTTATACGAGTATCTGATTTACATAACATTGACTTTAAAGAGTGGTCTGCTGCGCATGCGCGATAAGGGATCGCATTATGACGTCATAATTGCTTCGTATGGACTCGGAGAATTACAATTATCCTGCAAGGTAAGTGTACCTCTTGTTTAATTTAAAAATTTCCCACCTGCTATCGAGTCTTGATTGAGTTGTTGAGTGAAGAAACCAATCAGCGAGCGTGAGAGAAGAAACCAATCAGCGCGCGTCTACTATCAATGCTGCCATTTCAGGCTGGCCATCTTTGTTGGAACAACAGTCGCGGCAAAAACATTCGAAGGCTAGATTTCACTTTATGATTCAGGATTTCTCAAACATAAATAAAATTCGACTGTTTGAAGTAGCTGAGGTGAAGATTTAGACCCCGTCCACACTTCTCCGTTTTCAAACGAAAACGGATACTTTTTGCTCCGGATACGGCTATCGCCAACACTACAACGCCGAAAACGATCACCGAAAACGGATCAATCCGAAAACGCTCTCCAGAGTGGAGCGATTTGAAAACGGAGCTGTTTTCTAGTGTGGACGGGTGAAAACGATGCTATCTAAAAACGATGACGTCACCACAGCAAACCCGACCAATTTCGCGGGCCAACAGATCGAAATGCGCATCCATTCAAGTTTTTATTCTTTCTCGAGC
Source organism: Scolanthus callimorphus (assembly GCA_033964015.1). NCBI lineage: Eukaryota > Metazoa > Cnidaria > Anthozoa > Actiniaria > Edwardsiidae > Scolanthus > Scolanthus callimorphus. Next base: position 20,116,100 of record CM066924.1, read on the forward strand.
TTGTTTGAGCATGCCCACTGAATGCATAAGAGCGTTTTTCGTACGAATACGCGTTGTATTGTGGACGGGCGAAAACGATACGAAAAGGATAAGTGTGGACGCAAATCTTTTTGAAAACGGAGCAAAAAGTATCCGTTTTCGTTTGAAAACGGTGTAGTGTGGACGGGGTCTTAGTGGTGCAAGGGAATTCTACTATGAGTTTTTCTGGCGTTTGAACGGTAAAATGCGCTATCTAAACTGAAAAATGTAGCTTTCTTGGTATCGAAAATGGCGGCGAAGCAGGGCGTTATGGCCATGCCATGAATGTGTGTTTATAAATAAAGCGTTATTACTACGACAATAGAATGGCGCTGAAATAATTCAAGGACTTCCTGTTTAATTAACGAAGCAAATAAACGACCCTTCACATGATGGGAGATTTTAATCATGACTTACCTAAATTGTTTGTGTTTTATATGACACGACACTGCCGTTGTTTAATTACGAGGCCAGCCTTATAACACTTATTTACTTTTCAGTGCTATTTTCCCGACCATCGGGCTATAGTGGGATCTAATTTAACAACAATTTCCGCTCATGTCTTCGATTGGCGTCAAAGAGCTATTTGTTTTTAGATGACGATAATCTGTTGATTCAACAGTTAGATTGCTTTCTCAAAAAAACATTTGATACAAGTTTAAAGTAATGAAGATGAGGTTTGAAGTATGCTAACTTTACGTTAAGCCTTCCTTCGTTATTAGGAGCCTTTTTAGCTGATTTACAAGCCGCGTTTTGTCGGGCGATTTCTTGAAAGCTTCATTCGGTGTCGGCCCGACTCTAAAACATCTGCGACAACACAAGATATTTTTTTCGTGTCGGGCACGATTTTTCTGCGGGCCAATCAAATACGCCGCGGCTAGCTCAAAATACAATCAGGCCGACATATCAGCCAGCAGGTAGCCGCGAAGGACGGAAGCGACACTGATAGACTGATACTGGTCTGATAAAAGAACATGCGTATGAAAAATGATTAAAATTTAAAGAATCGAACTACAAGTTTTGAAAAAACTGCTTCCCTCTGAACAGCGAACTGGTTTAGCAGTCAGGTTTCTATCGTCATCAACTGTAGATATATAGAGGATATTACACGGTGGCGCGAAGATATGAGTTTTATTTTCGAGTGGCAAGAACAATATTTTGCGAATAAGCGCAGCGAATGAGTAAAAAATTGTTTTTGACAAGAAAAAATAAAACTCATATTTTCAGCCACCGTGTAATTTTCTTTTTATTATATAGACAAACCAGAAAAATATTCCAAATTTTTTGTTTTGACCGATATCCTCACTAGTGAGGATATGGAAAATATGTCACTGAGGACCCGGATGTAGCTTCGTATGAGATCTACGAGTGGCGTATTTCCCAGTAAAACACTCGTGTCTATATAATAAATCCATTTATTATATAGAGACGAGTGTTTTACTGGGAAATACGCCACTAGTAGATCTCATACGAAGCTACATCCAAGACTGAGTGACATATTTTCCATATCCTCACTAGTGAAGATATCGGTCAAAACAAAAGTGCTTGGAAATCAATTTGGAATATTGTTTTCTAGTTTGTCTATATAGTAAAATGAAATTACACAGTGGCTTGAAGATATGAGCTTGATTTTCTCGTGTCAAAAACAATATTTTACTCATTCGCTGCGCTCATTCGACTAGTTAAAACGATTAGAAAAGACAAAGCCTTGTGTTTGGCGGGCGCCAATCTCGTAGCATTCTCGAACCCAGAGCTCCCCGGCTCGTAACCTCGCGGGGGAGGCTCTGGTGACAGCCACTGACGCATGCGTGAGATTTAATACAGAGCCGCTGAGAAAAGTTCTTTCAGCGCATGCTCCAACGCTCAAAATCAGCCAATCAGCGAGCCAGACGAGTCGGGGAGCTCTGGGTACGAGAATGACACATGCGCAAGATTTGTAAGAGCCGTTGAGAGAAAGATCTTTCTGCGCATGCACCATGCAAAGGCCCTCAAATGGCTGTCACCAGAACCTCCCGGGTACGATAATGGGCGCATGCGCGCTACTTGTACCATTCAATTGCTTTGAATAACATTCAAATCCATCACGGTCTAGCACCAGCCTTATCAATGATCTCGTAAAGGGGCTGTGTCACGGTCGTTTTAATAAATTTGTAAATGCAGCTCTAAATTTGTATGTAATGACCCCAAATCACATCACTTGGTATTAGCCTAATAGGCTATGTAGGCACGTTTTAGCGACAAGGCTGCCGATTTACAAGCAAATTTTGATGTAAATTCAAGCTTTGAAAACTTGTCATCCTGACAAGATTTCAAAAACTCATTGTTGCAATCCGCTTCCATCCGCTCTGTAATCGGTCCATGAAGCCTACAATCGTGATCGATTTGTAGTTAAAAGGCTATTTAACAAACCTAGACTAGTATTTTGGCTATCCATCAGTTATTTATATGTTTTTTACATCACCGAAATTGTGCTTAAAGGGCACTCGCACGCTTAATTTTGTACAACCTGTCAAAAAATAAGCATAATTCTAATCACCAAAAAGACATTTAAGTTTACCGGGAATACCAAAATAACAGTCTAGGTTTGTCAAATGACCTTTTAACTGTTAAGTCAATACAAATCTACAGCGTTTTCACCTATTATCAAGAGGATGGAATTGGATTGCGATTTGAATTATTTGCTTGTCAGGCAAGCGTGCGAGTGCCCCTTTAAATCGTGACACAGCCCCTTTAATGCTAAACTACACCAGTCTTTAAATCCTACAAGACACTAAAGGCTGGTTTCGATATAATCTCTTCGGTCTCATCAGTCTCGCCGATCGCATGAAATTATTATTTATTATTATTATGAAATAGTGCACACGCGATCCATGAGATTCATGCGATCGATGCGATCGTATGTTTCCATATAATCTCACCGATCGCATAGAATATGAATGTTTTGTGCGCCATTTTCAAAGTGTACGCGACCGAGATGGCTGCTGGTCTCGAAACAATGAATTGTGGGATACATTCCGATCGCATCAGTCGCTTTCGAACGCTTTTGAATGTCTCCATATAATCTCATTCAATCTCATTCAATCGCATGCGATCTCCTGGATAGAACAGTGTTCTATACGCGCGATCGCGATCGCCCCGATCGTTTCAGTCTCTTCCGATCGCGAGAGAAGTGTTTCCATATAATCGCATGGATCGCGTGTACACTATTTCATGCGACTGGCGAGACTGAAGAGATCGGCGCGATTATATGGAAACCAGCCCTAAGGGATCGTGCATATTCTGTAGCCGCCCCTAAGCTGTGGAACGAGTTTCCCAGCAACATTAGAGACATTAAGAGCATTGTACATTTTAAGACGGCTCTGAAGACACATTTATTTAGAGAAGCCTTTTCACTATATAACTTGATATTCTTATAATTGTAAACACGAAATTTTTAGATTTTTATCATTATTGTTTTCACGAAAGGTTCCTTGAAACCTTTGCTTTTTTTTAAAATATGCTTTGGCGCTATTAACATTTGTTATTTCTGGTAACAAAGTGTTCCATATTACTGAGCCTCTGTGGCATATATATAGAGTTATTCATGTAATAAGTGTTAAGCGTGGCACAACTAGCTTATTGCTTTGCAGTCTTAGCTGCCGATGACTCTGGTTTTGTAACGTAGAACTCACGTATTAGGTGTACGTGTTCGCAAAAGTAAACAGGGGGGCTGATATTTTGCATTCTCGTACAGGGGGGGAGGGGGGGGGGGGGGCTGATACTTTGCATTCTCGTACTCCGGCTCCCTGCTCGCCACCTCGCGGGGGAGGCTTTGGTGACAGTCATCTGAGGGCTTTCGCTGATTGGCTGATTAAACGTTGGGACATGCGCATAAAGTTATTTCTCTTAAATCTCGCGCACGCGTCAATGGCCGTTTTCACACTATGAAGACGAACAAATTTAGGTATCTACTTCATCGCTGAATGCCATATAGTCGTCTTCTAATAGAACGAGGCATAATCAAACAAAAGGACCATTCATATTCAAATAAGGCGGCTATTGTGACATTCAGCGATGAAGCATACACCAGACGTTAGACGATTTGTTTGTCTGAAAATTTGTTCGTCCCGTTTTCACCAGACGATTTGTTCGTCTTGAGACGATTTGTCCGTCCAGACGATTTGTTCGTCTCTAGTGTGAAAACGGTCCATGGCTATCCCCACAGAGCCTTTCACGCGAGCATGGCACAAACCCCGGGATGCTTCTCATTCAGGGAAAAATGTCGTACAATCATTAATTAATTATAACGTTTCGTATAACTCGGTTTGCGTTATAGTCTGAAACTGTTCCAGTTCCTTCGTTCTCCGACTATTGACATTACTCAACTTAATAGAAATTAGTATAATTACTCCAGCAATTATAAGAAATTTGCGCGCGCTGATTGCTCGAGAGTTTGTTTTCTCTTGCTATAATTGTGAGTGCGCGCGCGAGATTTGTTATGATCGTGAAAAAATCGAATAAAAACATTTTTTTTGTCTAGAAAACCTTATGAATCACTTGAGCAATTATACTAAAACAATTAGTCACCTCAGGCTCCGTGATTATCGGCAAGTATTATTCCTCGAGCCCGAATGGGCTCTGCGCCATAGCCCATGAGGCCGAAGGCCGAATGGGCTATTGACTCAGAGGCCATGAGGGCGAGAGGAATAATTGTTTTAGTCAAATCACACTAGTAGGTCAATTTGTATTGCCAAAAAATGTTTTTGTTCTGGTCATTTGCCATTTTCTGGCTTTCAAATCCAACACTTTCGCTACTAGTAGGCTATAACTTATAGCCTACTAGTAGCTCAACCAATCAGAACGCAGCATTGATAATAGACCACTAGTGTGATTTGACTAATCCCCGATAATCACGGATCCTTCACAAGTCGGTGACTATTCCCCGATAATAACGGAGCCTTCACAAGCTCACATGAGCGTATACTGCGTATGCCCCTGTAGTCATAAAAACATCTGTAAAATTTCCAATTTTCAACTTAGGCTTCTGTGCCGATATGCACAAAATGAAACTTTTCACATTTTATAAAACTGATCGTTCTTTTTCTGGTATGGTATTGGTTTTTCGATACAAATCATCTAAATTTTCAGCGGCCATTTTGGAAAAATGCATCCGTATTCCCGCCTTTTTCGTGCTCGAGCGCATGACGTTGAGAAAGTTTCGCGCTAAAAACAGTAAAAAGAGAGAAAAGTTTCCTGGGTCCTCCGGCAAATACGATAATAAAGAATAAAAAGTGCTCTGGAGTCTTATTTCTTTCTTCGTCGATAACAAAGGCGATAAGGTAATTTATAAGTATTTTTAGCGGAATTTCAATTGCAAAAAGCCTGTCGAAAAGACAAAGGAGGTACCCCCCGGCCGACTTCTTTAGAAAGGCAAAGAAAAAAGCACTATTATAATCACACTTCCCGTAAAGCTTATGAAAATCTTCCCACTTATTTATGACGTCATACTGAAATGAACGTGCTCGAAATGACAAACTTCCAATGGTATCGAATCAAAGAAAAGAGAATACGTGAAAAGTTCCCATGGCGAAGGCTGCCTTCACAATATTTGTATGGCTAACTTTGGAAAAGCAAACGCATGTGACTTGTATGTTTATCATTTGACGCTGATGTCTCCTTGAAGCGTAACACAAAGCAGGCGGCGAACAAGACAATGATACCCCCGTTTTTCGATAAAAGCTATAAATTACAGGAAGTGCACGACATACATTTTGCACAATCTGAACAGCCAACATTGGATTCCTTTTAACCTTTACCGGGTCTGCCGGGTTAAAGCCATTAAGGCTCCCCAGGGGGGAGGTGTGTAATATAAATCCCTTAATAGGGAGTCACTGCGAAGTGGATTAACTCTAGCAAAAGGAAACATGTGATGCACAGATTGCCATTTCCAGCACAATATTGCACCTAGACCTACGCGAGAAGTTCCCCGTTGTATTCCCATCTCTTCTGTCACCAATATATTTCAAACAAAAATGCCCTCACTTATTTAGAAAGAATAATCAAACAAGTAATTATTAATTTGAATTATTATTTTATTTTAACAAAGCTTCATCCAGATAATGTTAAGTTTTGCTTGAGATCAAGAACGTCTGAACAAAGTACTGCATTAAGTAATAGCAAACTCAATTAAGATTCATGGACTGTTAAAAAAGAGAGTCAGCGAGTCTATCCTTAGTTAATTTAAGACTTAGACTCCTTTTCGTCAGAACCACTCTCTCGCTAAGAGCTTTGTTTTCTACTTGAGACCTCCGGCCATAAGCTTAATTCAATTGGCTGTCAACGAGGGATGCCATTTCATCATACATATATACGTCTCTTTATAGGTTTCTCGCTGTTTGAGGCCTCCCATTTAAAGTGACTGTTATCATATTCTCCATCAGCCAGTCCCCGTAAAACTACAAAATGTCACCAGACCAGTGATCCAAAGAGATAATTGATTCAGAACAAGTGAGCTTTGGTTAGGTTCGACACGAAGTGTTTTGCCTTCTGACGCAGTTCCGTGGTTTCGAAAAAAGAAAAACACACATTTTCTTAAAAGCATTCCTACCCGGTTTAGAGCTTTTCTCAACAGTAAACAGAGCTCGTAAACAACAAGAAAGGCAATATGTTTCGAAGGAAGAAGAAGGTGAGTTTTAAATTTTTGTAGCCGTATATTGTTTCTCCATTTTTGAGATACAACTTCCACACAAAAACAAAAAGAAGCCGAAGCGAGATGTTTTTGTTTTTGAAGTCGAAAGCCCGTTCGCTTTTAAATGAGAGCAGACAAGTTGCATTAAAAGTGTTCGAGCAACGAAATATAGTTTTCAACCTTTTGTTTCACTGGCTTGATAATACCGCTTTTTGATAGAATTACAGACAAAACGCATTTTCTTTTCAGATATCAACAATATTCATTAGACTCACGTCAAACGCATATAAAGTGAATGCCATATCACGAAATTTTGAAATGGTAATTTTAGCCCGAAAGAAAAAATATATTTTCCTAAACTTGAATCTAACAGAGAACGCTTTTTGATTTTCTCAATTTCTGGCATTATTCATTGCCAAGAATATTAGAGTACTAAAGCTTAAGAAAAAGCTTAAAGTCAACCACACGTCGGTTTATGAAAAGTTGTCTTTTACGCCTTTCATTTCTTCTTCTCTCATTAAATTCACCTAGCGGAAGATTACGTTGAGCAAGAAAATGCAAATGACTTGACAGATGCACGCCATTTCGATTTGTGATCCTCCTTTAAAAGATATCAGGGTGCCATCTAGTTAAAAAATCGAATAGAAAAAAGCAGGAAACCATAGCGAGAGAGAAAAGACGTCGAAGGTGTCTGTTAGTTTTGAAGTAAACATTTTCCTGACAGCGAACAAATAGGAAAAACACACAGAAGTTGAAAAGAAACGATTACACGAATATTTTTCAATAATGTATGCTTGTAACTTATTATATGGTACTTAATTCTAGCGCCAAGGATTACTTTTTTGCGGAAATGTTTTGGTCAGTAAAATTGCGTTTAACTAGAGGGTCGACAGAAAGACACGCACAATCCGCCGAAAAAATAATCAAAAATATGTTTAGTCCATATGCTGGTTTTCCACTCTTAGCATTGTATAGTGCGAAATTAGCATATTGTAAAGAAAAATAGATAGAAAAAGCAAGATAATACATTTAAAGTTGCACGAATTAGCCGTTCTTCTGCAATTTTACTTAGAAACAACGCAAAATTTATACACAGTGATAGCAAAAAAACATTTTTGCAACAATATGAAATGCATTACTTGAAATGACAACTCTTTTGCAGCCGAAAGAGAGCTCAAAATGATTTTTTCCTCATTCGATGAAGAGCGCTTATCGAGGATTTCTCCTTAAATGGTAACCTTCATTAGCATAAACATTTTTACTGAGGATCTAGAAACCCTAATGGACAGCTGAAATAACTACGATTACTCATTTCCTGCTCAGGTCTGATTTAGTGACAATTTCTAGGAATTTCCGAAACACGCACTTGCATGTTTTTAGATTGTAAAAATTTTCGATAACCAAAGAATTGATTGTGTATGCTACTTTAGGAAGTCTCAGAATTCATGAATTTCTCTGAGGATTCAAACAGACAGATAAATGCAATGAATGTTACTAAATTTGCAAGTATTCCTGAATTTTCTAAAAATTTATAGGAATTTCCGAAAAAGGAAGAAACGTATTTTTAAATACGAACATAACAAATGAAATAAGTATTTCAAAATCATTTACGTAATAAATACCTCATGTTTCCTGACTTTCTGGATGTTCAAGGAAAAATCTTGAATTCTTATAAACTCTTCACTTTAAATAAATTAAAATCCCTATATTTTTTAGAATAAAATGTAAGCTATTAGTGCAGTAGCAACTAACAACCACAGAGCGCAAAGCCATCATAGGCACGAGGAATTCTACTTTTAAAGGGATTCCTCATAATAGTATATTACTGATCAAATAAGAACATCAGAGCTAACAACTGCACTTTAAATATTTACGTAATAAATACTTAATGCTATCAGAGACATAAGTACTACAGCTGTTTAGGCGAAAGTTTTTATGGATTTTGTTTTAAGGAATTCCTAGAAAAGTACACCCCTTTTCAAATAAGCGCTTTTTAAAGCTATTAAGAGGAAATCCAGATCGAGATCGAGCAATTTCATATTTTGGTGGACAAATTCTTGAGTCTTGCACCAGAGTAATATCCGAGATATTCAAATTCTGTTTGCATTTTCTTAAAGCTAGCAATGTTAGTCATTAACTGTAGTAACACCAAAAAAAGATTCCCATTTGAGCCTGTAAAAATGATTTTCAAAGCTGAAAAAGTAAACTTATAAAATAAGACAAAAAATGTCAATTTCATTTCACTGCCATTTCCCAGTGTTTTGTAAGAACTTCAGTGTTTGGTGTTATAAGAAACGGATTCTTTTCAAAAGATATTGAAAACAGACTCAAAAAAGTTTGCAATACAATATGCAAATGATCTTGGTACAATATTTTGTCCTCTGCTTACTCGAACTCCGGTGGGTTCCTTCTTAAAACAATACTAAACGTCGGTAGAAGTGATTATTTTGTAATAATTACGTGCATTAGCACGTGCACTTTACAATAATGAATAATTAATACTAGATGTGAGAGGCAATGCTTTCGGCTTGTTTAATGGTTTCCTTTCGTAATTACGTGGTTCTGTTAAAGTTGAGCGAAACCACTCTGAAGCAACAGCCCATCTAGTACGTCACTATTAGGCCAAAGATCCATAATCATTTGTACAGGGAAACCCAACAAGAAACTAGTGCAAAACATCTTGAAATCGTATTAAAACTCATTAAAATAACACTATGTTGTATGTGAATGTGCGCATTCTGATTGGTTAAAAAGCGTGTTGTAAGAGACCTGAAAACACGATTGTCACGCAACGCTGTCGCGAGTGTGTATGTTATTTTCTAAAAGCAAAAAAATACTTCTGCGTGCTCTCTGGTTTCTTACAAACACTCGGGGAATGTTGGTGGAACTATAAAACTTGAAAGACACTCGCCTTCGGCTCGTGTCTTTCAAGTTTTGATCAGTTCTCCCAACATCCCCCTCGTGTTTGTAAGAAAGCAGAGAGCACGCGGAAAGTACTTTTATTGCTTAATTAATAATTCATCGAGCTTTAACAAACAAAATCATCAACGTGAAGGAGGTTTGGATAGTACGTGATCTCAATTTGCGTAGACTTTTGTGATTTTATTCCTTCTTTTTCTCGACATAAAACGATACGTTTGAGAAAACTATATCAAACACTTGACAATGTTTATCATCAGGATTTCAAAACACCTCGAAGTCATTTAAAAAAACTCAGCTTTGCCTCATTTTTTGAACCCAATTTTCAGTGTTTGGAAATCGTGATGAAACACTCTGTCTAGTGTTTGATTTATTACTTCTTAGGTGTATTTGAGAACCAATTTTATTTTTTCTGTCCTTCGTCATGGCTTTTTTAGTAGTCAAACTCTAGTAGTCCGTTCTTATGTGTCTTATGCTGTCGTGACAACCCCGCCTTATATAAATATCAATATAATTATCGTAGCCCCGTCTTAAGTTGCTTATGGCAACAAGGGTATCCAGGCAACCACATCGCATTTATTATAGGCCAGTCATAAGGCTTTCGGAAATAAAAAAGCAATTAGTAAGCATTTTTGACGTTTTTGACCTAAAGCAATCCGAATTTATTGATCCTGGCAAAGACATTGAATCAAGTTGACGGATCATCGATTAAAAGATTTCAAAACACGTTAAAAATCTACTGATAAAACGAGATAAAGTATCAAGGCAAATCAGCTGCACAGACCAGCGAATAAAATGAAATAAATTATAACAGCGGCTCGCGGACGTACGGTTAACGAGATATAAAACGCACTGGAGATTTTTTTCTAATCTTAATCGGTAAATGGTAAACATCCGCCAATTCCATGAAAAAAAAAAACCGTCCCTTCTTTCCAGTCATGATTTTACACGAGTAGGTTCTTTTTTTTTTAGTTTTTATCCTGAAATAAATTCATTCTGCTCACTTCGCCGTTAGCGCTATTCTTTGTTTGACAAAAGCACTGCAAATTTTAAATACATTGAGGCACTGCGTTACTAATTTTTTATTTCCACAACTATCTCTATCTTGTGATTTGTTCCCGCTAGATCCCTCTGCTGTGATTAGAAAGCTTCGACACAAACAGGCAATCGTAAACGCAAGAAAAACGCAACGTTGAAAATTCGTTAACAATAACCGAAAACAGGCCCAAGGGGCTATATATTTTAAAAGAACTTACAGGGGGTTATATTTGGGTAGGGGTAGCAACTGGAGACCTATTTGCGTTGCTTAAATAATTTTTGTGAAGATCTATTATATTTGTTTCGATATAACTGAGCGCAGCAAAAGAAGACAGTGAAATTAAGCGAAACGAAATTGAAAATGTCCGTTCTATCAGCCAATACAGTAAATGTATAGAAAAATGTTTAAAGGGAGTGAGGTGGGGTAGGCCCCTTCGGCCCCCATCTAAATCCGCCCAATGCTATTGCATGCCTTACTTTGTTGCAAAATTGAGGGGCACATTTGGGGGAAGTGATGCGTGCCAGACCCTGCGTGCCAGACCCTGTCAGATGGGCATTACAACGTTATGATCTGTTTGTTGGGTTTATCTACAGGCCGGTTTACACGTTTTTTGTTGCATTAGTCGCGACGATTTTTCGCGCGCAAGTTGCAATTTTGTGTAAACGAGATGCAAATCCGGTGCGATTTCTGTACTTTCTTTTCGTCAAACCGCATCAAGTTGCAAAGAGTTTCGAACATGTTTGAAATCTCCGCGACATCATGCGACAAAAATCGCGGCAGATCACGCCGAGTTGCACCTAGTTTACAATAGTGATTCTGATTGACGCATACGTGCGAGAAAAATCGCCGCGACTCGCGCAACAAAAATTGCAAACGGGCCTTAATACTGTAAAAATACTTTCAAAATAACACCAGTATTTGCAGTTTCATGACTACATATAACAGTTTTGACAAAAGGCATGAGATTTAAACGGATTGCATGAGTTCACTAATTTTACCGTTAGCTCATTAGCATAGACTTTATGGACCACAAAACTACATGTCACTCAGGCTCGTTAATATTGTCCAATAATGCTCGGTCAAAATTACACATACATCACCTGGCGCCATGACATTTCAACTTTCGCACGCGGACAGGACGCGACAAGCTAGCGAAAAACGTATTAACACTGGACAAAGTATCCTGAAATTCGTATAATTAACTGGCAAGAATGGGATATTATAATGAAAGATTATACGAAAATATGGAGGGGACTTAAGATTAGTTAAAAATAAATAATTGCATTCTCATCGGTTTATCAACACTCCAATAGACCTTTTCCGCTTAAGCGGGAGTCCTGTGGTTTTGTTTCCCAAACTGGCGCTCAAGCGGACGAAATCTTTTGTTTTTCCCTTAACGCACGAGGAAGCTCTTCATGTGACCAAACAAGGAAATTGTTTCACATACGAGTGACAGTTAGGGAAACAAAACACAGGACCCCCACTCAAGCGGAAATGGTCCATTTTAAACGAAACGCAGTTATGTATTTAGTAATCACGTGCTCACCGAGTGACAGTGATTGGCTTGTGTTTGTGATTGGCTGACAAAGACACCAGTCACCTGCTCACCGAGTGATTGTGTTTTTACTTTGCTTGTGATTGGCTCACAGGGAAACCATTCAGCAGCAACTTTTGTAATTTCTCTCTCGATGTTTCAATGATGCGCTTGTTTGACCAACGTACCTAAAGCGTACGCTTGACTCTATTTAGGCCCGTTTCAAACGTCGAACCAATTTGGTCGCGCCAAATGTCAATTTCGCATTGTTTGAGTAAGTTAGAACTATTGCCTCGTCCTCATTTCCAACACTGTATCTGTCGTGTCAACGCTGCGCTTAATTACAGTTTTGAAACTTTCCTACGCTCTTAAAATCAGGGGTGAGATCTTCTTCTTTCGCTAGAAATGTTATATTAACCTCGTAATATCATTCGTATCGTAATTACATGTTTTCATTGGCTAATAAAGCCAGTCAATTTAGCGCGACAGAATTAAATTCAGCCGAACTGTTTTTTCCTTTACACCAGAAAAGGAAGAATAAACAAGAAAACAAACTTGACATTCCTTTTTGTTCTGCTATGACTCATCTAGATTTACCATTTGCACTTGACAAAGTGTCCTCTAAGCTACAAATGAAATTTCTAACAATTAGATTCGACGCGGCAAAAGTTCGACGTCTGAAACTGGCCTTCAGTCGAACTTCTTCTGTGAGCCTTTTGTTTTTCAAAGGATGCCGCTACATTAGACTTTATAATCGAAACGTTTTGGATTGGAACGGCGCGACTCTGGCACGACGTTTGCCCATAGTTAATGGAGTGGAATGTTTGGGAATCCCGGCAAACTTCAAAGGGTCAACACGTGGGCTGATGAGAGGGGCTATCACGTGATATTGGCCCTGTACAATCTTTTGTTTCATGCTCATCTAATATGCATGTCTGGTTAAACACTGAATCTTACTGGCTGAATTTTGTTCCCTTAGTAGTCTAAGATGAAATATTAACATTTTATAAGTGATACTGAAGGACTAGTAATTATATCAATATCTTAAAATTTGAATTCATGTTCACGTTAATATTTATGTTCAGCACAAAATTAGTAAACAATGTGCGCGAGGGGTTTCTTAAAGGTCATATAATAGATAATAGTGGGGATTGAATCCAGAAAAAGAACACTAAAAATACCAAGGCATAGAAATTTTCCGACCAATGTTTTTCTACCCTAAAAAAGTTTTGTAGGATCGCCCGAAATCCTTCCAGTTATCAACAATTTATATGCGATAAGGATTGTAGTGATATTTGGTATAAATACACGAGTGATATGTCTAATTAAATTGTTTGTAATTGCGTTTTCGACTTCCTGATATTATAGCATATCGTTTGTTGCTATACGCTCGACAAAAATGTTCTCTGTCTGAACGTGAGACTTTGAGGTTTTGATAGTTTGTACTTCAAAGTTTGCGGCCGCCCACGTGCGAAGCTTTGACGCCACACGTAAAAAGTGTAGTTCTTCCTGAACAGAAAAACTATTAAAATAACGAAATATTAGCCTTTTTTCAACGATCATTGGTGAAACGGATTGTGGACTTTTGATAGCAAAAACCTGCATCGTCGACTTAAACGTGTTCTGTCTGAATACAAGACTTTGAAGTTTGATAGATGCACTTCAAAGTTTGCCCGCCTATGTGCGAAGTTTGGCACCACTCGTAAAAAGTTGTTGTTCTTCCTGACCAGAAAAACTATTGAACTAACGAAATATTCGCTTTTCTCAACTATTATTGGTGAAACGGATTGTGGACTTGAATATTGTAGCAAAAACCTGCACCGTCGACTAAAACGTGTTCTGTCTGAATACGAGACTTTGCAGTTTTGATAATTGCACTTCAAAGTTTGCCCGCCTATGTGCGAAGTTTTGGCACCACTCGTAAAAAGTTGTTGTTCTTCCTGACCAGAAAAACTATTGACTAACGAAATATTCGCTTTTTTCAACGATTATTGGTGAAAAGGAAATGTGGACTTGAATATTGTAGCAAAAACGTTCACGTTTTTCGTCAAAAAAATAGAGTTTCACTGTCAAAACAAAGCATTTCAAGTGCAGAAAGAACATTTTTTCTCTCGAGCGAAAAGACGGGTAGATGCAACCGACGATAGCATTAACGATAGCATTAACTACCAAATAAAACAGCATCAGCCGTACAAGAAGCACTAGCCGAAAATTAATTATGCGTCAACCAACAAATTACTACAGAATGCAGGCCTTATTCATAAATAAAAATTGGACCGTCGCTAAAATTAATTATTAAACACCCTTCTGCTGACAACATCGAATTTTGAGGTAATGTAATTAACTCTAAGATGTTTTCTCAGCATGGAGTAGACAAAATTGGCTAACAGTGTTAAAGTCTCGTTGCCGCCCAATAGACCTCCTCGGCTGGGCGTAATGTTTTGCCCATTTCAGATCACGTGGTATTCCCACGGGTATTCTCTCTTTGTTTGGAATGCTTCCATATTCATATATCCTTCGGTGCGTAGCAGAAAAACAAAGAAAGAATACTCATGGGAATGCCACGTGATCTGAAATGGGAAAACATTACGCCCAAGCCGAGGAGGTCTATTCAGATCTGTACAATACTTGTGTGATCTCGGCCCGGTCGCGTGTGAGAAATTGTACCCTCACAAACGAACCATAAGATGATTTGAATTGTGTAGCAAAAAAAAGGTAAGATTGTCTGTGCCAAATGATTACAATCGCAATTGTAATCAAGCACGCCGAGTAAAGTTTTCGTACTTTCGGTCGGGATCGCAGGTGAAATTGGACATTTTTGCCGAATAAGCATAACACTTGCAGTCTAACACTTTAGCATAGAGCCTGATTTCCATAGTCTTATCTGTCGCATCAGTCGACCGTGAAACAATGGAAATTGGAATTATTCTATTGTTTCACGGTCGACTGATACGACAGATAAGACTATATGGAAACCAGGCTTAAAGCAGATTTCAGTTTACTATCGAAAAATAAACGCAAATACAAAACCACTGGAGTGGAAGCCATTCAACAACAACCCAGGAGGCGAAGTAACAGAAGTCAGACTTGAGTTTAGTCATGACATGAGCAATGGCGCGTTTTAATTTAGTTCGCAATTTGATTGGCTGAAAGGAGGCATACTTTGCTGTCAACCAATAGACACGCTGACAAAACGCAAGCCTAGCTTAAATACTTTCGGCGGTCATCTAAAATCCGCTCTAACAATTGTTCTCCCTGAGGAGGATCGACGGAACAGCTTTTGAAGTGCTGGCTCATTAGAGATATTGTATGGCAAAGTGCGTGCGTGTGGCGAAGAGGGCTCAGTTTACTCATGATACCGCTATTTCAAGAAACGTTGTCGGTAAAGTGCTGAAGCGTACGCGCCCAGACCGCTAGGGAATATGGGTAAACACCTAACAAAGGTATAAAAAATATTGTAGATATCTCAAAGCAAACGTTTAGTACCTTATTCTCGATTCTTTTTCTTATTCTCTCAACGTTTTGCACCACTTTTTCCTGTACTGTGGTCACGTTTGATACGACACCCTGTATTGAATAGCTGTGAAAACTGACGTAAGCCAATCAGATCCTTGCCTAGTTTCGCCTAGTGCAGTGAATTGGCTTCTGTCGCGAATGTCTCGCAAGAGAAGCCAATCGAATGCACTGAGTAAGGATATGATTGGCTCACACGGACACGGATACCGAGAGTACCGAGAGTTTTAACAGGTCATTATAATTCTAGCTGACACTTGATATAACTGCCGTGTGCTTTGGAAATTTCATATTCTTTCAGAAATGGCGTAAAAGAAAAGAGAAGAAAATATTGGTCAATGATAGATAGACTCGATTCCATGCAAATTGCCCTTTTCAACTCCTGTGATTTTCATCTTTTGAAATGGTTCCACATCCGAGTGAAAATGCCGACAAAAAATAAGACAAAGAATTCCCATTTAAAACCACGTGATTTTTACATGAAAACCACATCACGTGGTTTGAAATGGGCAATTTACATACGTAGGTAAAGAGGTCTATTTGAATCACAAAAGAGGGAGGAACTTTGAAAAGGACACTTATGAAAAAGATCCGTAAAAATGAATGTTCTCATCATGTAGTCACAATTGCTCTCTTTTAGCCATTACTTTCAACTGATTTGAAAATTACTGTGATCTCCTGAGCATCATTGGAAACTTGGCGATTAGTAGAACAATAAAAGTATGTTGAATTGGTTTGGCTCGAACCTAATGGGAACGGCACTTAAAATGGTTTACAAAATTGCACATAAAATGGGCTCGAAATGTATCATTTAAAACAAGAAACCAACAGGCTAACCAACAACCAAGTAAACAAACAAAACAACTAAACAAACAAAAAAGACAAATAAACAATGTTTAAATGTACGATAAGACGTGACTAGATGCGAGTTACCAAACCTATGCGGGGTTCTGTTAGGCTATTTTCGCCGCCGGAAAAGCGAAAAAGGCGACTTATCTGAATTAGACACTAAGCGAGACTGATGAGATAGCGTAGTCCGACGATCAAACGAGGGCCCCTTTTACGAAACAGAAGGATTTGGGCTATCAACAAAAAATTATGGGCGTCAAAAAGGAAGATATTGTGAGCTTGAGTGGGCAAATATCCAAATAGTCGCGAGCGTCACTTAAAATGTCCAATTTGTGAAGGTTTAGGTCTTGCAAATGACTCGTTGCGATCGATTATTCCTATCTATTGAGATCTTCGATGTTTTGTTGCCTCGGGCGACAATAAGTATTGAGCTAAGTAAACACATAAATTACTTTCACGCCGACGTGAAGCGCCAGAACCACATCATTCATCGAAGTTGCTCTCGAAACTCGAACGAGAGTCGTAGAACTCGGAAACATCCAAGCTCTAAATGTTCAATTGCGTTAAGGGTACGAAAGGGGAAAAGCGAGGGGTTATGAAGGCAGCTCGTAAAAAGGCAAGTCCGAAACTTGCCGAGTTGGAGTAAAGGTAGGGCGTAGTTTAGATAATTTCTTGTTTGAAATCGCTTTTGAAAGTTTTGATTGTAATACCTCCGGTAGCTTCCGAATGAAGCTCTAACTTTTAGGATTAGAAAATTAATTTGTATTCAGGGTATATTAAACGTTTGCGAAGAATTTAAAATGTGAAAGTTCGATTAAGATAGCAATATGGGGCTCAATCAAATGACAAAACATCGGTAAACAAATCGTATTTTGGGTCTATATTTTGTTTCCTTGATCACATACATGCCAACTTTATGGAGAGAAACATGACTAGATAGGACGTAAAACAATCGAGCGCCAGTTCGAAAATTGAAGAATAATATTCACAAACGACATCTTAACAGCACTTAACAGCTGTGTTTCTTACAGGAAAAATTCACGGAAAAGCGTCAATTATCCGATCGAACTGATTAAAACACCGCATCGAGGAATATGTGCGAATAACGTTTTAGAGAGGGGAAAGTCCACTGCTCAATTTATTTCAACATTAATAAAAATAAACAAAGAGGCAACTGCTTGGAAAAGGATGTGAGTAATTTTAGAGTGAAATGTTTTTATAACGGTGTGGTCATTAAGTAATATCGTTTGGAGTATTTTTTCTAGGATGACCACTACCACAGCTATTAATCCACAGCTGTCAGAACGGTAATCAATTTGCAATGCGTCTTGAGAACCTTTCAGACATTACTAGAGACATGTAGAGCATTACTGCAGTTCTCATCTCGATTCAAAAAGTCGGGGATGACACATTTAAGAGGCATAAAAATAGAACACTGCTCCATAGCAGAAACGGTTTTTAAAAGTAGACTTCCCCGAATGAAAAAATGGCCTACTTTGCGAAAATGTTAAATATTTTTCTAGAATTATTCAATGCTTTTTCAGACTTCCTATATTATCCGGTTCTCAGACTCTGCTGCGATAAATACATCCACAAAGGCTCGAGAGTGCCATATCGCCTAATATTGTGCTTCCCTGTTGTATTGTTTCTTGACAAGCGCCGCCTTTTACATACAAAACACCTTGTATAACCTTGTACAAAATTCAATTTTCTTATATTCTAATTCACTTCGTTCAAACGAATATAAATTTTTTACCCCTTAAATCCCATATACAACAGGAATACATGTATATAGGTTGGTTTACGCTCAGAACCAAAACACCTTGTACAATATATAACCTTGTACAAAATTCAATTTTCATATCAAAACAGCTGCCGCTTTCGCAAATACCCTCGTGGGTTCGCGTGGGTAACCTGTGGTTTCTTAAAACATCCCATTGCCGATCTCTTGACCGAAACAAACTCGTCGAAGTACAAGGATGGCTCTTCTCTCGAAATATCCTTCAGGGCACGAAATTAAGTGTTTAATCTAGTCGCCCGTTGGCTCTTAATCGCGATAAAATGGTCGCCAAGTTGACAAATTTGGTCGCAAAAGTATCTGAAGTAGTTCCTTTAAATTCCTACAAATTTTGGTCGCCAGATGGTAGCTGAAATGAAAGTGAGTCGCCAGAGATAATCAAATCTTATTATCATTTTTCAGCGGAAACAGTTGTCTGCACATGTTGTTTTTAAATTAATACATAAAAAGAAGCACAAAAATAAAGGAAACAAGTAAAAGGCAACCGTTTATATAAGTTCCGCGAATCATGTCTAACCGAGAAACGTTTCTGAATGGTTTATGTTACAGCCTAAATTCCCGCCACTTTTGGTGCGCGCGCGCTTGCGTTAACACAGGAAGCCCAAACATAAATATTTTGCTAAGCTACGAATTATAAAATGATGATTTTTTTCTGTGAGAAACTTTGAGGAATTGAAATGAAAGGATCAGCCATTATTGAATTGATATAAAGGGTGAGTGCTACTAAATTTATGCAATGTTGATTTTAAGAGCCGAAACAGGTTTCAAAACCTTCAACGGTCCTTTTCTGGTTAGTTTACTATGAAGATGGTGTGTAAAAAAAAAACCGACAAGATGAGCTAGCTCACTAAAAATAACCTTCCTACTTTGTGAGGTACTTCCCTAATTGGATAGCTTTTCGAGAGGGAGGATTTCGTCTGGCGCGCAACAGCTATTAAAACAATCTGGACCATACAGTAAACCTTATAATCTTTTCCTCTGTACAATCACTTCCTATCGTTTTGTGCTAAAAATATTAACATTCTTCCAATGTCTGGGGCATTTCCAGACCTCATAAAGCATTGCGATTCACCCTTGTCATCGTGTTGTTGTGAGCCCTCAATATTTACTAAATAAACCCCTTCTGGCGGCTGTAATATCGGAGAATAATGTCCAAGGATGAGAAATGGTACGAAAAATGAACAGTTGGCCGAGAAGCGAAGCTTCGAGGGCAACTGTGAGATTTTGAGGACCATTTTCATAAGCGGACATTATACAAGAAGGGGTTTATTTTTATTTATTTTATATCCCAGCGACTTCACTGAAAAACTCGAGAGAACAAAACAGTGCGAACGTGAGAAAACCACTAAACTGCAGTATGTCGCCTCAGCCACCAATTTCCGTATTTCATAAACATTATTAGACAAAAACCTTGGTTGCTTGTTTTTCATTATTTTTTAAACAAAAAAAATCCAGTTTTGCTTAAAACATTTCTCTCAGGACGGATATCACTTCCGACGGACAATATCATCTGATATCTGTCATGTGAAAATGTACCACGTGATACGTCTCGACCAATGAGCGCGCGCTAAAATTGATCACTTGGATATTAAATTTGTGGTATTGAAGGATTGAAAGAGGTAGCTAAATTCAACACGAATTGTCGCACGAATTTGCGTTTCATTTCATGTCTATAGTTTGAAATAACGTTAAGCTATATTTTTAGTAATATTTAATGGCAGAGAGAGATTTTTTTAACCGAAAAAGCCTGTTGCGAAAAGCTGTTGTAATTGCGTGAAAAAGCGCACTTGTAAAACATCAAGAATCGCGATACAAAAACAAGTTACGACTGGTGGCATCCTTTCGAGGGTCTTCGCTAATTGAACATTGGGGCATGAGCAGAAAAATCATTCGCTCGCGGCGGATCTGTATCAAGACTCGCGCATGTTTTAGTGGATGTCACAAGAGCGCCCCCCCCCCCCGTAACGCGCCCCCCCCCCCCCCCGTTGACGCGTCCCCCCCCGTTACGCGTCTCCCCCCCGTTACGCGTCTCCCCCCCGTGACGCGTCCCCCCCGTGACGCGTTTCCCCCCCCCCGTGACGCGTTCCCCCCCCGTGACGCGTCCCCCCCGTGACGCGTCCCCCCCCCCGTGACGCGTCCCCCCCCGTGACAGCTACTGACGCATACGCAATATTTGAAAGTCACCTTTTTACCCCTCCCAGCCTTTCCAGTCTCCAGACACACACCCTCCCGTGGAATTTCCAGAGTCCAATACAACCCCCCTGGAAAAAATGTCGTAGGCCCTCAACCCCCCCCCCCCGGTGCGGTTTAAAAATGCAATCAGCCAATGGGGTATAAGATTCTTGCCTTGATTACCCATGATGCATCTAAGAGCGTGAAGCTCATCTATAGCGCGTGTAGTCGTAATTTCCCTCGATTTACGAACATTCGCCGAAGAGGTGGCTGCTATAAAACAGTAGTAAATGAAGGACGAACCACTTGACAGACTCAACTCGTTGGTTTACGGTGGACCAATTAACGGTCTAGCCGACAGTAAGACAGTAGTACTAATATTGTACTAAAATACAACTAAAACCTACGTTGTAACGCCGACTTTTCTTATTTTAAATATTATAAAACAGTCTAATTTGGATAGAAAGTTGAATATAATATCAGCCACCAGCAGGGGTGGCTTTAGGAAAATCTGACCGTAGCGCACTAACATTTAGTACAAAAAAACTTCTCTGGAATTGCTACAGTTGCAATAGTCTAAATCCGCCCCTAGCCATGCAACTTACCATGCAACTCTTGTAGGACTCAATTCTTGTTTTCTTTTGAACGTTCCTGTCCTTTCTTATTCTGAATCATTGGATATCTGAGAGAAAATGAAGAGAGTTTATAAATTCGCAAAAAAAAAAATGAATGAATAAGTGTTCCTTACATGGGCGGAGGAAGTTGGGGCATCACATTTTCAACTGCAGCTGGGCTTTTCACGACAGGATTGCTGAGCGGGTAATATATATTTTTTGTTGCATTCCGTTCGTCTCCTCCTAAAATTTCAAATTGCCCTTAGTAGGGGAGCAAAAAATATATGAGACATACACATTTTTGAAAAAATCCAGGCTGAGTGGGATTCGAACCCACGACCTTCGGGTATCTAGACCGCCGCTCTACCAACTAAAGCTATCAGCCTGTTGGGATTGGTGTGTGGGTCGAATCCATATCAATGCCAGTCTAAGGCAGGTTATTCCTACCATGTAAACTGACTACTGAGAAACTCAGAGCGAAGATTTCTGGTTTCGATTCATATATAAATCATCTTCAGGGACTTAGAACTAACGTATGCCAACCAGAGAAAACTCACCTGGATTTGAAAAAATCCAGGCTGAGTGGGATTCGAACCCACGACCTTCGGGTATCTAGACCGCCGCTCTACCAACTAAGCTATCAGCCTGTTGGGATTGGTGTGTGGGTCGAATCCATATCAATGCCAGTCTAAGGCAGGTTATTCCTACCATGTTCAGATAAAAAAAACAGTTCAAACCTTTCGATATTCAAAGACCATTGCCAAAGAAGCCTAAGCAGCTAACGTTTGAGTTTTCTAAACAAAATTTCCCAACATAGATGTTACCAAAGTTACCAACTAAGTTCGGAACAGGAACACTGGAACCAACTTCGCAACCTTGCGCTGGAAAAAAATGTGAAAATAGCTGTAATAAAACGTTTCTTATACGTTTCTACATTTCTGTTGTGCCAGCACTTGTGATCAATGAATTGGAATGACAAAATGTTAATTTGCAGTATGAGAGATTTGTTTTATGCTCCATCTTTGCACGCAGAGTGAAAACTGAAGTTACTAATGGTAGTAGACGTTTATACTTGTTGGGAGTTACTAATGTGACATTTGGTGCAATTGGTGATCGAAACTAAAACACAAAGTAATTACACTATCCAATCAACTCAGAAACCAGCGGCGTAGCCAGAACATTTTGCCCTGGAGGCCCAGAGGGAGTAGCGGGCATTTTGTTGTAAATTTAGACTTATGAGACATTTGGTCACATGTTTACAGCATTTCAGTGCTTCAGAAGAAGGGGACCTGTTTTCCCTTACCTCTCCCCCTTCTGGCTACGCCCCTGGGAACGAAACCCATTCAACAACTGAAGACCAATCAGAGGACGAATAAGCACGACTTGCGTTTACTCGTGACCCAAGAAAATAAAACAGTGTATGTTCAGCGGTTTTTGTTCTCATTTCTAAGGAACGCTTAGAAAGCGTAAGCAGTGATTTACTTTCGGCAGTGATAAGAAAGCCACTCTAAAGAACGCGCGATAATAGAGAACGATAGCTATGAAAAAGCTGATACCTTGTTGGTACTAATTTTCGCGGGTACTTAATTTCGCGAAAATTAAACTTTCGTGACATTTAAGTTCGCGGAATTTTTTTTCGCGTCGCTTTAAGTTCGCGATTTTTTTCACATCGCGAAATTAAAGCGACGCAAAAATTAGTACCAATAAGGTAGTACTTGAACGCCAGGCTTATAGCAAAGGGGTGAGGGGGTGCTCAGCTAGTACCGTTCCTTGCCAAATAGTACCACCCCACCCCTCCCCCTTGCATGCAATATTTGCAGTCGAGCCCCCTCTACTTAGCCTGAATTTCAGTCGCTCTTTCGCTCTCGATTCACGAAGAGACGGCTAAAATTCAGGCCACCCCCTATTCAATGTATGGATCCAGCGTTCTTGCGGTCACCCCAAAACGGCTGCATTCTCCCCACTCTTAAAATGGCTGCGTCAAGAAAATCTACTAAATCTGATCGAGATAGAGCAGACAATGCGCCACGACAAAACTCGCTCATGTTTGCGGTAATGATGCCTTATTGACTGCAGGCTCGTAACAGGCTCTTCAAAAAGAGTAGTCAAATGGGACACCAATATTATATGGTCAAAGGTTAACGCGTTTTTCTATAGCATTACATCCTTGATTAAACTAATGGACAAACTAGCCGTCATTGGGGCTAAAGAGTGTCAGTAATTCATTTCATTGAAGGGGAGTGCCCTATGGTTTGGGACTAGGGAGGGCACAGGTGTTAGATAAGGTACAAAGCGGTTTGCAGCGCGCAGCACGCATCACTCGAAAAAATCCGCCGACATATTGAGGAAGACATAACATCAAATTATAGAAGAAATCACAATAAATATCGAACAGAAATAACAGTGGTTCTGAAGTATTTCATGCCTGGATATCATTGAAGGTTCGCCGCAAAGTTAGGGAGCTCAGCGTCAATTAAACATGCGATTCCTATAAGATAAACCAAAACATATACTGCCCGAAAGCCTTGAGCTTGCACGGGCATATTAGCTTGCTGATAAAGAACTAGGAAGTTTATTTTAGAATTGATGAGATTAAAATTTGATCGTTACCTACTTTGCATTTAGAAAGTTTAGAAGATGATTACTTATGTATGTTGACCTATAGATGCCTTATTCAAATCCTAGACCAAACGAAAAGCGTTTTTTCTAGTGACCTTTACGGGAGGGTAAATAATTCCTAAAGCAGTTGTTGTAAAATTCGTATAATCTGACAACCTTAAAACTGTCATTACGATCGGTATTACAGCAATTAACGAGGGTAAACATTAAAACTAAATAACGCCGACATAAACATATGCGACAAGTAAACGTTGCCAACAACCGTAACCATACAATGCTTGGGTGCAATTATGCTAAGCAGTCGTTGCGAGACTTTTATGTACTGGTAACTTTAATGAAGCGCGATTTAATAGGGATTGTGTGGGAACATTTCTGTAAGTAATTTTGCCTCATAAAACAGTCTGTTGACAAAATTAGTCACGTGATAGTTTCAGTGTCAATCAAAGGTCGCTGAAAGTCGGGATTTCGGTTCGGATGCGATGTTATTATGCATATTTCAGTTGCTTAAGCCCGGCATAAACATAAACTTTATAGGTACGTGGTGTGATAGATTCATATCTGGCATAGGATTAGAGTTTGCAGGGAGTTCGTTGTTTTGTCGTTCGGCACATTAGCAAGGTATGGTTGACACCTTCACTGCGCATGGAAATGAACGGCGAGCAAAGCTTGCGGTTGTAATTCATTTATATTCTAACCCCAGATCTTGGGAGGCAACGATACAGTAAAGCTAAACACTACTAAAATTACAACCCCGTATTTTATACTGAATGTGACTATTTGCGTTTTGCAATGGAATCGGAGGTGATTATAGTTCCTCCGCTTAAACACTTGCTAGTTAGAGGAATTATTTTATTGATCAACTATGTTCTTGATTTCTCGCAGGACAATATGGCCGAAAGTGGCGGGTTTAGCTCGAAGAATGTTGCTCTGAGAGCACAGAAGAAAGTGCTAGGCAAGCTCTCTTCCAAGGGAATGGCAAAAGCATTTGTGGACGATACAACGGGAGATCTCCTCGACCAGCTTTATAAACTTGCAAAGATGGAAGCCGTTAGCAAAAAGGAAGCAGAAAAGCTCATAAAGGACTTGATCAAAATCGTAGTGAAGATAAGCATATTGTTCAGGAATAACCAATTCAACCAAGATGAGATTCTACTGGCGGAGAAGTTCAGGAGAAATTTTAAATCGGCTGCAATGACATTCATAAGCTTCTACGAGGTTGATTTCTCGTTCGATCGAGCATTTCTTGCCAAAAGTCTCGCCGAGTGCCAAGCGCTGATACATCAACTGATCGAACGACACCTTACTGCCAAATCTCATGGTCGCGTAGACCATGTGTTTAACTATTTCGGTAATGGAGAGCGGCTAGAACGTTTATTTGAGCCCAACGAAGGGCCATATAGAGTCATTTTAAAAAATATAGTGGATGCGCTGAATAAATTGATGGAGGACGGCAGCTTATAAACTTTCCAGATCACCTCTAACCCTGGGAGAATAACAATTCTAGTCAAGGAAATGCACAGTTGGGAGGAATCTGAGCTGACAACTAACTGCTAATACTGACATTGCAAATTCAAAGCGATTTAAATGCGATTGTAGTCGCCAAAATATTGGCAACATAGTTCCATTTTATGGAGGAAAGTTGGAGTTAAAGTGGTCATGTTGGATTTGCATATTTTTTTAATCAGAGAGCAAACATTGCTCAAACGTTTTACTGTTGACCTACCACGATTACATTTGAAATTCTCAGTTTTATTTTTATTCCGATTACATGCTGGATCGTGTTTTTTGAAACCCGATGACTGAAGACGGGGTAAACACGCTTTTTATTTCGGTTCAATAACGCATTGCAATTCAACGTTTGTACATTTTGACGGTCAAATGTTCTTCTGTCTCAGTATTATTCCACGAATTGTGTACCCTTTCTCCAATCTAAATTCCTGCCATTTATATATTTGATAAGCTCTGCCTAAACTCTTGCTTTCATTAAAATCCAAACAGGCTATTATATTTCCAGATCTATATCCTTTAAAATTTCCTTTTGCATGAGGTCATATTGTCCGCTGTTGGCAACCCCTTTCAGTTTGGCATAAAGGAAATTAAAAATAATTATTTGGATTATTTCATGAAAAAAAAAATGACCATTACTTGTTAGGTAATGCTTTGTTCTCTTCCAGTTAGCTATTGAAATTATAACACCTTATAAACACAACAAATAATTATTCAGCTCAGAATTTTACTAAAATTGCCTCTAGGTGTTACTAGATTTAAAATGTTAACCTCCCTAGGGCTTGATGATAGAGACTGCTATCTGAATGGAGCCTTGTGTTCTAGGCCATCAGGGGGCACAAATTTTCTGGAATTCATAAAAAAAAATCCATAGTATATGAAAGCTTCACTCACTAAAGATGCCCCTTTTAAAAGATAACATGACTTTATCTTATGTCCTTTTTCTCTTGAATGTGGAAAAAAGAAAAAACTTAGAGTCTTCAGATGATACTATTATGTGGAAATGCTTATTGTATTATACAGTTAGCCTCTTATCTCCTTCAAACTCGGATTGGGTTTTTAACATTCATCTCTGCCAAGTAATGTCTAATTTTCATGTTAAAAAGGCTGCTAAGTGCATGACAAAATATAATGAACTGCTAAATTGTACCATTCTAAAATGAAAGATCTGTAACAGATTAAGCTCTCTCAGCCCCTTTACTGATTTAAACACAAAATGGGAAGTATTTTGCATTTTGAAATAATTCAAAATGAAAGTGAAAGACAGGATGGTTATTCTCTTGTAATTGTTATCCTGAAATTTATAATATTCATGCTGTACATTTCATCAAAGCTTTAGATGTGATTCTAAAAGTTAATAATACTCAGGCTCATTTTACGATATAGAACATAGAAGTATCATAATATAAAAATATACTGATTTATTGTTTTTAATTTATTAAGATGTACACATACTGTATCTGAGGTTTGAAATATTTGAACCACATAAATGATTCAGAAGCTGAAAAATATATTCATATTTTGTGTGAAAAGTAGAGTTATTCTTTAAATAAAACTTCCTCTATGAAAAACATCAGAACAATTCTTCATATCAGTAAGTTCGGCATTGTTAACATATACCATGCAGTAGGAGCCAACACCCCTGGGTGTAATGGTTCTTTTACCCTTGGTTTAAAATATTTATCAGGGCAAAATCATAGAGGCTAGCTCATTAATTATTTAAACAAATATGGTTTATACTAAGCCAAGAATCACTTCCTTGAGGCATGACTGAACTGATTTATACTCAAAAGATCAGAGTGTGGCTTTAAATTTCCTACCAAGAAAAAAAAAAATTCTTACACAGCTGAATTTGACTTTCGTCTCTAATTTTGTTTATATATGTAACATATGAGGAAGAAATCTAGTTGATAGAATATTTTAACAACAATCAATTTGAAGGTCTTGTAAGGAGGGTTTCCTAATGGAGGAAACCATTGCTAATGAAGTGGTCTACGGACAGAATTCTAACTGTTCATGTAGGTAGTAAGACAATGCCCAATCACTTTGAACAGGTGTTAAAGGTACCTTATTAGGGCCATATCAACATTTCCCTTGGGAACTGATCTAAATCATGATTTTTCAATCACAGAGTGCATTTTTAATAAAAGGATATCGAAATTGGTCAATGTGTGTAGGATTTAATTTTGAATTGAAAAATATCAAAATAAAGTATTTACTTTGGCTCTAATAATTAGCAGAGTAGATTTGGTCAAAATCTTTCCTCAACTGAGCAGGATCATGTCTTGCACAGATTATGTCTTGTGGTGTGGTCCATTACTTTACTAAAAAATAAACAACCAACCAACATGATTTATTATTTTTACATGTTAAAGGCAAGTGGCTTCCAGTTTTAACTGAATTAGTCATCCTTTCTCTGTCAATCGTACATCGCTTTATGAAAGGAAGTGTCTGCATTCACCACACGATATATCATTTTTACATAATTACTGCCAAGCAAAAACTTGTTTTTTCTAACAGCAGTTCCAAGATAATGCATGCCTTCATTATGGAGCTGTCTGGGTTGTCTGGCTTGAAAGTTCTTGCATGATTTTTTGCTTAAAGAGCCTGTGTCAGCCGCCATTTTGACAGCATAGCAACATAACAATTCGGAGAAAGCATCCATTTCCATCGGCGGATTTAGAGAATATAAGGCAATGTTCTTGATTGAATTTGGTAAATCAATCTAAAACTTTGTTTTAAGATGTTGATTTAGAGATTTCTACAAGTAAATCATCTTCTAATATCGAACGAAAACAATAACAATGGAGTGGCTGACACGGGCTCTTTAAGGGGAGTGTGCATTGTCATGGAAACATAGGAAACATTCAGGTTTCTTGTTATGGAAACTGACCTATCAGATTCTACTGATTGATTTTGAGTCAGTGATTATGCAATGGATGAGAAAATGTTGTGGTGAATTCAAACGTCTCCTCTCAAAAAGTGAGGTATGATCGAGAGCACAGGGACAGCTGTTATAATTAAGGCTGCAGGTAATTTCTGACAGGAGTTGCAATGGCTCAAATTACCAGTGTGTAAATAATAATATTACAGAAGATATGCAACTCTGACAACTTCTATGCAATCTACCACTTTGTTCAAAATTTGTATCAAGTTTGCTAAAACTTTCAACCAATGAAACCAATTCATGTGGTAAAAATCACAGCAATTGCCCTTTTTCATCTTGTGTACACTTACTAGTAATTTGTTTAGTTGTAGAGATAATTGAATTGTGTCACTCAAATTTTTAAACAAGAATGAAATTGTTCCTTGAAGCACTGCCTTTGCTGACGTCATCCATTGTTATTAATATGCCAACCAGAGATCGATCGGTTCACAGACTAAAGAGTGTCTTATGGTTGGCACATTTATTACAATAGCAATGTTGATAAACAGGGAATAGCACTATTTAATCACTTAAATATCCAATTCTATTCACTCAAAAACATAACTAACAGGTTGCAACCACAAAATCTGTTGGGGCTTACACCCTTACACTTTCACTTACTGACACTGGGACACAGCTAGTTTGTGGCTGTGGAAAGTTCACATGAAAACTGTAGTAAAGCAAAACTACATCTTGGGAACTTTGTTTCTCCAGGAAAGAGCTTTCTGACTTTAATGCACATACTTCATTGTAATTATTTCCCCAGGCAAACAAGGACTTTTATATTTCTTGCTTCCTATTCAAATGCAATAAAAATTATCTTTTCTCAAATCTGCAGACAAAATATTTAGTTTTTCCTTTCAATTTTCAGTGTGACACTAAAAAAAGCTGCACTAAGTTACAGGATGTCACTCCCAACACTTTTGATAAGTACTCAAGTGCAGCTAAATTAAAACGTTTAAAATGCCATCCATCATTGTATTTTAGGCTTATGCCAAAGATAAAAGCTCACAAATATCAGCCTTCATCCTAATTTAAGAAGTGATAAATACATACTATGATATAATATAAGCCTCCTTATATTATCCTGGGAGATTTGAGAGATGAAAAAAAAAACAATTCAAATGAACTCCTTTTTTTTCAAATGAACTCAAATATGGGTCCTAACGATTTTGGATAGGCATCAGGTTATCCCTTTGTGACGTTTTCTGGAATATTGGTCTGCTTGGATCACAATGTAAAATAAATAGACACAGTGTCAAATTATCAGTTGCATTGTTGGTAATCAGGACAAATGGCAGAAATAATTCAGATGGTAGGGGAAACGTAAGACAGGAATCCTCATTAGAATTCACAATTCCCATTCCCTTGAAACTGGTTTAGAATGTTTTTTGACACTTGACACTAATACATGTCTGGACTGGAGAAAGTCTAAGATATAGGCTATTGAGTAATTTTTAAATTGTGATACGTGAAGCATAAACACAAGTTATTGTGGGGGGCCAAATGTCACTCTCTCTCTCTTGCTCGCTTATAACTCAAGTGTTGAGAACGGAACATCGCTAGGTGACCAAACTTGGGTAAAGTTATATTCAAGGCATGGGAAGTGCAACACGAAGGTCACATGGCATGGCATCATCAAAACTAGAAAAACTGATATCTCCAGGGAACATTGTCAGACGGCCAAACTGGATAAAAGGTATCCACGATTTCACTGAGGCACTCAGTGCCTTTGATTTTTCAGCTTCCTTTTTATACTATTTCTGTCATCTTACCCTAATTACTCATGATGCACCTTAGAGTGCAAACTTGTCTATAGCAAGTATTTCCAATGGGTTTCAGAGCCTTACGAGACTCCCATGACCACCCCAGGGGAATTAATTAACCATCACATGGTCTGTCTCATTTTTCAAGTGCTTGTCTCGCATGCTTTAGGTTTGTCTCTCACAGCAAATTTGTATTTTCCTGCTGGAAGAATTATCTTCAGGTAACAACAAAAATATGATACTCTAGCTTGCCACCTCCCCTCATCCCTTTCTTAGGGCTTTTTCAATTATTAATATTATGAAATCTAAGCTTAAGGGAGTTTTAACTAAGTTGCCCGTTGACCCCTTTACATCTTTTTGAGTCCCTGAATTATTCTTCATCCTCTGCCAACCTCCTTGTGTTTTGCTGGCACCCCGCGAATTAGCGAGATCCCCGCTGAAAAGTTCGTCATGATCAATGCTGAGAGGGCTATAAATTATCTTTGTTCTTGTTAACAATAAAAGAAGTTATCTCTGGCAAACAATAATTACAGTTACTTATTTGGTTTACTAATACTAGGAACTTGCTGTCAATGTGAGAAAGACTCGACTACAGACACACGTCGCATGCCCCACAAAACCCCGCGAGATTCAACGAAACTCTAAGCATACACAAATAACATTCAGGTAGTGATAATTCTACTCCAAATGACACTGGGAAGCATGGAAAACATGCATATTTACCTCTTCATGTCTGTTTCTTGTCCGGAACGTTTCATCTGCTGCTCTATCAACAGCTGCAAATTCCCGCCATTTCCTCTTACCAAATATGGCAATGTTTACCATATTAGGCATGATCGATCCCAGACTTCTTCGACCGATGTTTTGTAAATAAGAGCAGAATTAAGCGGCAAGTGAGCTGGAAACACCGCGGAGAAAAACCCCAGAATGGTGACTTAAATTCGACGTTTTTCAAGTTTAAGCGGTGAAAAATGGTATATCGATCTTCATATTAACATTTTGTTGCGAGATCTTGTACGAAACTGCTTAGAAGGAACAAAATGTCGGCATTAAAACCAGAGCTCGATACGCGGTTGTCGCTTCTTGTCAATGGCTTAGAAACCATGTCGGTCGATTTAGATTTGGTCAAAAGCGCAATCAAGGAGCTCGACAAACAGCTCGAGTCAAATGCAGCTAGGTGAGTTTTTACTAGTGTAAATAAACTCTAAGATAGTTTGAACGGCAGGTAAAATATTCAAAGTTCTTTCCCAACAAAATGACCACCTGAGTGAACTGTCACTTTTCTTTAGAATTATGGAAATCTAATGCTTGGGATTGAAGGACTTAGGCTGCGTACACACTTGGTACCCAAGCACTAGCAGTGTCCGAGTACAAGGTCCAGACCTTGTACTCGGGCACCAGTGCTGTGCCCGAATTTTGGCTTCGGCACTGGAAAAGCTGGAGTGTTCACATTAGTGCCCGTGCTCGGGCACTGTGCCTGGGCACCAAGTGTGTACGCAGCCTAAAGCCCTGGCCAAACGAAACACAAGTTCATGCAAGTCGACGCACGTTTTGCTACTTGCGTCTACTTGCGCTCGTTTGGCCACCAACTTGCGATGACTTGTGTTCACTTGCGACCACTTTGAACATGTTCAAATTTTTGTGCAACTTGCGACAACTTGCATCTCGTTTGGCCACCACGTCGCAAGTGTACGAAGTTGATGCAAGCTTCCAATTTCTTCATTTTCTAAAATAACGAAATATTATGACCCAAACAAGTCATGAAAATGTTGCACTTTTATTTCTAGCTGTTATTTACAAGAAAGTGGGTGAGATTTATTCATTTCTTTCGTCTTTTTTAACAAGAAAAACCCCAGCTTGAGTGCGGGCTCTGTGTTCGTACGTGGAGTGATCATGTCATCATTACAAGTGCAAAAGCACCAAAACACTCAACTTGCATCAAAACTTGCATCTCGTTTGGCCACCTCAATGCAAGTCAGTGCAAGTCACAACTTGCATCGACTTGCGTGAACTTGTGTTTCGTTTGGCTTAAAAAAGAACAAATAGAGAGGATTCCAGATGACTGTCGAAAGAAAATCAGCCTTGTATTTTCCACATATTCCTATTGGCTGAAGTCTTGGGCCTTGTTAAGTCAGTCAATCAATTTGCTTCCATAAAGAGTGAATCCAGTTGTCTGGTAGACATAGACATAGACATAGATACTTTTATTGGAGCCATGGAAAAATACATTAACATTGGCATTGATTCCAATAAATTTGTTTATTTATGTATCATGACTAAGCGCAAGTTCAGGGATGTCGGAGCCGGGGGGGCTAGGGGGGCTTTACAGTGATTGTTATGGAAGTAAAATGCCTTTGACCCCCCATCCCCCTCTCGCCGGCTCTCTGGAATTTCCAAATCCCTTCTGTGAGAAAGGTATGCTCATCAATGTTTCCTTTCTTCAGCCTCCAAGATAGTTGGTGTGAGTTGATCAATGTTTGTAGCACTTCAGTTGCCCCTATCAAAGATGAACTACCACCCAGCCTGACAACTGAGGAGACTATTGAATTACTGTCTGGAAACAGTATTCAGACACTTGCTTGTCCCTCTGAGCCTATGGTACTGAACTGCTTTCTCAATAATGTGGTAGGTAATGAGCTGGTTCTTTTAGCTGGTGGGGATAATTAAGAAATAGAAGACATTTTTTTCCATGTACCATAGCCTGATGGTAGCACACGTTAAACTTTGGGAGAATAACAAAAGCTGTGGGAACACAAACCTATGGTAGGAAGTCCAGGGGGTACCTGGAACGTTTTGTGTTCGAGAGGTGCAAATGCGCCATAAGGGAAATCCCCCCCCCCCAAAAAAAAAAAAAAAAAACATCCCTTGATCACATTGCCAAACTCCCAAACATCCCCTGACCAAAACTAGAACCTGATTATGGGTTGTGCAGTTATGATACCAGGCTGGCTGGTCACAGTTTTGAGCCTGCTGGGGAGTCAGGAGCCTTGCACAGGGTTCGTACGCATCCTTGAAATCCTAGATTTTCATTTCCATCCTGGAAAGTCCTGGGGGTCCTTTCTCGAAACGCCCGAAAACTTTTCGAGCACGATAAATTACCCGAAAAGCGTGCGGATAACGAATTTTGCGTTTTTCGAAACTCCCGAGTTTTCGCGCCCGATAAAATTGCGTCATTTTTCGCCCCTTGATAAGGGGAGAAACCCTTCTCCCCTAAACTTTTTCGGGTTTCCAAAAATCCTCAGAATAGGGAAGAAAAATAACAAAATGAACTACGATGAACTGGACGATGAGCTGGCCAGCTCGGATTTTTGTCAGAATCCGCCTGATGATTTGGTAGAGCTTGTTACTTCCTACCATACCACATTACAAGCTGCCATAGACAAACATGCACCACTTAAAACCAAAACCATTTTTGCACGACCGAGAGTGCCTTGGTACTCTGATGAGATCCGTAACGCGAAAAGGGAAAGAAGGATCGCTGAAAAGAAATGGAGACGTTCAAAGCTTGATTCAGACTTAGCTGATTTCAAGAAAAAGCGCAATACTTTCAATAATCTCATGAATAAAGCGAGGCGCGACTTTTACACCAACCTAATCGAGGAGAACAGCAGTGACCAAAGAAAGCTATTTCAAGAAAGCAAGCGCTTATTCAATCATGCGCAGGGTGATGGTTTGCCCCCTAATCTTGATGCTTCTATTTTTGCAAATGATTTAGGAAAGTACTTTGTTGAAAAAATTGAAATGATTCAAGCAAAGATTGATGGACAAGTATCAACATCTACTTGTCCATTGTCAAACCTGTCGAGTACTTCTTCCCTTGATGCAGGCCCTGCTCCGTCTTTCACCAACTTCGAGACCTTGACGGACGAGGATGTCAAAACACTCATTCGAAAATCGTCACTGAAGTCTTGCACACTCGATCCAATGCCTTCCCGTCTGGTCAGCCAATGTGATTCCCTCCTTCCGATAATCACTAAAATAATTAACTGCTCCTTACAAACTGCCCATTTTCCGGACGATTGGAAAGAAGCTTTGGTACTACCTCTGCTAAAAAAGCTAGGTTTGGACATTTTGTTTAAGAATTTTCGACCTGTCAGTAACTTAATGTTTATATCTAAACTGACAGAAAAAGCAGTATTTAATCAAACTTACAACCATATGGTCATTAACAACTTGTACCCAATAGCACAATCGTCCTATCGACAAAACCATAGTACGGAAACTGCCTTATTAAAGGTTAAAAACGACATCCTCCTCAATATGAACAAGCAGCATGTGACCCTTCTCGTACTACTTGATCTGAGTGCTGCCTTCGACACAGTCGACCATACAATCTTATTGGCGGCGCTCAGCAGGGTGGGTTTTGAAGGCACCGCACTTCAATGGTTCCAGTCCTACCTCTCAGGGCGTGCGCAACGGGTGTCGGTAAGGGGATGTGAGTCGAAGAGATTCGAGTTGAGCTGCGGTGTCCCCCAAGGTTCCTGCCTAGGGCCGCTCCTTTTCACTATCTATGCGAGCTCTCTTCTTGACACGGCTAAGGCGTATCTACCATCAGTCCACTGTTACGCGGACGATACGCAATTATATTTATCGTTCAGTCCGGCAGAAGAGACCGGTCAGGCGGATGCTCTTGATGCCATGGAAAATTCTATTGAGGCAATTAAGTGCTGGATGCAGCATAACAGGCTTCTCTTAAATGAGAGCAAAACTGAGTTCCTTCTTATTGGAACGCGGCAGCAGCTTGATAAAGTCAATCTCACTCATGTGAACGTAGGTGCCGCTAAAATCACTCCCAACTCCCCTGTTAAAAACCTTGGAGTCTGGTTTTATTCTCATTTATCTATGGACCACCATATTAATAAGGTCTGCTCAGCAGCATTTTTTCATCTCTACAATATTAGAAAGATCAGACAGTATTTAACTAAGAGCTGCACTGAGACCCTCATTCATGCGTTTATTTCAAGCCGAATTGACTACTGTAACAGTGTTCTTTTTGGGTCAGCAGAATATCAGCTGAAGAAACTGCAACGCATTCAGAATGCCGCTGCTCGTCTAGTGTTCAAAGAGGCGAAGTTTTGTCACATTACGCCATTATTGAAGTCCCTACATTGGCTACCTGTTAAGCAGCGCATTGTTTTCAAAATGCTGCTCACTACTTTTAAGGCCATTCATGGCTTGGCGCCACAGTATCTCACGGATCTCATTTCAAGAAGGCACGATAAACACTACTCCCTCAGAAGCAATAACAGCCTTATGCTTAATTACAGTACGGTAAAATCAAAAAGACTCTTGGTGATCGTGCCTTCGAGGTTGCTGCGCCGAAGCTGTGGAACGATCTCCCACGAGAAATTCGTAACATTTCCACAATCAATGGCTTCAAGAGGGCACTTAAGACCCATCTATTTGTGAAAGCGTTCTAAATTTATTTAAATAGTTATTTTTGCGTTTCCTTTTCATTTTACTTTTTATTGATTTTATCGACTTTTTATTGACTTTTAATTTATTTTAAAATTTAGAAATATTTCTTTGTTTACAATATTTATTTTTTTTTAGCATTGACATGTAAATTTAAATTTTAAACCGAACATCTTTTGTAATGCGCAGTTGAAAATTTCTCATTGATAACTGCGCAATATAAATGTGATATATTATTATTATTATTATTATTACGATTTTTCACTCCTTTGCGACTTTATTTATCCCTCTAGTACCTGCGAAGTTGAATGTCCCCGAAAGTGCATGTTTCTTGTAAAACAGCCATTTATGAAGGTGTCTTGCTTTGTTTCCAAAGTTTCTTTCTTTGTCGCGAAATGGTTTCCCGGTAACTCTCCCGAGTTGCTTTTACCGCTATCCCGATAAAATACACCAATCAGGTGCAAGCATCTCTCTTCTTGACCAATCAAATTCATTCTCTTGACAGCTCGCCTGTCAATTTGACGAGGAGCTGTCAAACTTTTTTTGACATGTTGTAAACAAAGTACCAATGCATCTACAAGAATTCGGTGCAAAATGCTTGCTTTTTCGCACATTTTATCTAATTTCTTGGCATTTATCGATGGAAATACCAACATGGCGATACACTTTGTCCCCTGACAGCGACGAATCGATAAGTTTCCTATGTTTTCATTGTCTATTTATGCAAAGTATTCGCAAAGTTTGGAAATTATAATTTTGATTTCGGGTTTCCGATAATTATCGGGGGGTTTTGGGAGTTTCGAGAAACACTTTTCGGGACTCCTAAATCTCGCCCGAAAAACCACCCGAAAAGTTTATCGGGCCCGAAAATATCGGGCGATTTCGAGAAACGACCCCCTGGAATGTTAAGGAAAATCCTTGAAAAATGTTTCAACTCAAATGTGGTTCAATGAGTCAGTTTCGTGAATCTGATTTTCTGCTTCAAATCATGACATCAGCATTGTTATCATACTGCAACAAGAGTGAATAGAGAAGAAATTATGTAAATTGCTGTAGATTGGTCCAATAGTACGGTAAACAGCTTCCTTTTGAAGTGTGTAATTTTTTTTGTGTGTATGTGTGTGTGTGTGGGGGGGACATTTCTACCCATAAAAACTCCTGGAAAGCTCCTGGAAAAAATAACTAAAGACCTCGTGGAAAATCCTGGATATTTGTCATTTAGAAAGCGCACAAACTGCCATTGTACCTCCATTGTGATTTTTAAGACTAATATTAATAATGATGCATTTACTGGTATGTTTAAAGGTGCAAGCAATAGAGAGGAACCCAGGGCTAGAGCAGGAAATTCTCCAAGATCTTGTGACATTCTGTTCAGATCAAGGGATTATTTTGCCATTCTCTCTTCCCCTGAAAGATGATGATACAAGTCAGCCAGGAACTTCTGCTACAGATTTTGAAAATGTCAATGTCAATTCCACAAGCCAGCTCTGGGGTTCCATCAGACGGCAAATCAGTGTTGGCCTTTGGAAAGCAATGACAAACCTCAAGCTAGTCTTAAACAACCAGCCTTGTCAAGATTCTCAACTTCAAAGACTAGAGCTTCTGCAAAGCCTTACTTTTCTCTATCCTTCTTCTTTTGTCTGGAAGGACTACAAAGAATATCGACTACAGATGGTTGACAAGTATGCTTCAAATCCAGATCTTCTGGCAGAAATCCAGCTGAGTATTATCATGCAGTATAAAGAAGCACCCAGCAATGCTGTGACATTAGCAAGGTTTGGAAGAGCTCTAGAAATAATGATTTTTGAAGATATAAAAATAATGGAGGTGATGTTTCTGGATAAGACACTTGAATCAAAATGGATACATAAAGTTTACCTTGAGAGATTTACCACAGAGCTGAAGGTAGTACTCCAAGCATATAGAGAAGAAAAGAAAACCATCGCAGAGGGGGGGTTCAAGCAGGAGTACATCAAGTATGAGTATCCATGGTGATGACCTTGTTGTATATAAAGTTTGTTTTCTGACGGCACTTAGTTTAGAGCTGGCATACACAAGGATGTTGGAGTACCATGAGCTCTTGAGGAAAGGAGAGTCTAGCAAAGGTTAGTGAAATGAGAAATGCATAATATTATTTTGATAGTTTTTTACTTACTTCAAAATTAAAGGGACTGATTATAATATAGCTAAAAACTTTGTTTTGCATTTGCAATTTTCAAAACATTGGGTTTTTCCAATCCAATCTACAATGCAAACTCAAAGCTGGCTTGCAATCTAACCTTACAGACCCTATTTAAAAAAGCAAGTTTTATTTTTGTCCCATTCTTTGAGTTTGCACTGTAGCTTGCTGAAATGTGGGCTTTTTACTAAAATCAATATGCTCTTTTCATTTCTGAGCATTATTGTGCAAAGCTGCTCAATTAAAGGGGTGCCCAAGTCACATGACCTCTAGTGCAAAAGGCCTATTTGGAGTTTCAGGATGATGTGTACAGAGTGACTTTAAAAAAATGATTTGCATGGAAAAAAAGCTGGAAAAAAAACTTGGCCACCACCCAGGGCCATGATGAGATTTCCCTGAGGTGGAACTTGTTTCCATGCATATCACACCAATTTTTAAACCATCTATATAGTCACAGGACATGACAATAACATTGAATATGCAACTACATGTATTTATTTTTAATATTCATGTATTCATCTTTAATATACATGGTCCATAAGATAAAATGGTGTCTTGTACTAGGAAAGCCTCAAGGAGGGTTCAAGAACAACTCATCACCAGGTGGTAAAAACCAGCTTCCTAAACTGAACCACAGATCTCCTAAAGATTCAGCTCCCTTTGCAGCTTGGTTAGATATGCCTCCACAGTTTGGTGAGTGGTCCATATAAAAAGTGTCACTACAGAATACCGGTTAGTGCAGTGGTAGAGCGCCAGGCTTTTGTGGGGGGAGGTTGGGAGTTCAAACCCTGGCCGGACCAACACTCAGGGTCTTTTCTAAATACATGTAATTGAGGAGAAGGTCTGCCTTTGCTCTAACATCTGCAAATGGTTAGACCTTCACGTCTTCTCGGATAAGGACATTATACCTTAGGTCCTGTCTCTCGCATACACTACACTAACCGGAACCAGAGGGACATTAAAGAACCACAAGGTTCAGAACTCACCATACTAACACACACTCATGTTTATAAACTGTTTTCTATAGGATGGGTTATCCAAAATGTAAAGCGCTTAGAGCTTGTGAATAAGGGCTATATAAGCACAGTTACTCTTCTTTACTTTTTACTTTTTCCAGTTTCACCATCAGAGGTCCTCAATAGGGGAACTTTGGATTTTTTTGCGATTGTCCAATGGAGGATGACTGGGGCTCTTCAATCACTTCTCTTTGTCACTGTAGGTGCTACTATGACTGATCTCCAAGCCTTTCCCCACACCCATCCCCTTCATCCTCCTGGGCGTGGCGTGAAGAGTTCAAGCATGTCATCTCTAGGATATCATCTGCCGTTAGCGAGACTATTAAACTTGGGTGTGATGCATCACTGGAAGAGCAAACCCAGTTATATACATCAAGTAGGACCATTCAGAGTGTTCAAGTAAAGGGTAAGAGAAATACAGAGTGTATTGTCCATCATACTCAATGAATACTAATATTGTCACTAAGTCACTTCAAGTTGTTTGTTGTGTTGAACTACATGTCATATGATATAAGAAACCTGACGAAAATAACACCATTCGTTTGCCAATATGAACCAATATGAAGATATTGTAATCGGTTTTTGCAGATGAGCTTGTGGGTGGACATGATGACTACCCAAAACGTGTCGCAAAGGTAACATCATTTGTGTCCAGAATTGAGAGTTTGATTATACCTTGAACTGTTTACTGATACCCCTTAGAAGCTGTTTGTCCACTCTGTAAATACAGTATTCCAAGCAACATTATTGTTGTAACCTCATTTAGCCAGCACCTTCATTGGAAGAGACATAAATGTTTCACGATTGTGATTGTCAGGAGTGTTTTATCTTTTCAAGAGCTGTAGTGTCTTGATGATGAAAGGAGATGAAGTGCTGCCGCTGGCTAGTAGTACTGGGGGTAAACTGTTCCAAGTGGTCAGGTCATCATTTGTGGACAGTTTTGACTCATGTCTCAAGACGTACTTCACAAGTATAATGAAGGTTGGTCAGTATATGTTGTCACCTGTGTTTCCTAAGCTTCACCAGAAAAGAACTTGGAACATTAATTATCTCAGGATCTGGATTTGGGGATCCATTGCATGTCAGTTGTCATTTTGTTGGCTTTGTCAGTTGCAATTAAGCATCTAGTTATTAATTGTTTCTAGGACGACATTGCATTTGTTGCATTTGACCGTCAGCAGGCCACGAAGTCAGTTTTTTGCATTGATTTTGGTGGCAGTGATTTGACAGTTGTCAGTTATATTTTAAGGCCTTTCCCAGTTATCAGTAGACCCCATTCAAACCCTGTTATTGATATTATGTTCTATATGATATTGTACATTAGTATTCATCAAATCGATAGATATCTAATTCTGTCCGCTCTGATTGGCTCAAGAAACTCCTGAAACTGTTTTGCAATGTACAAATGTACAGTTATGTGTTCTATATAATTTGTATATTATTATTCTAGATGATTAATGACTTCCCCAAGTCCTGTGGGATTGATGTGCTGTATATCCTACTGAGCAGTTCCATGTTCATCAGGAATCATCTCGCTCACTATGAAGATGTCATTGGAACAGAACCCAGGTAAAGCACAGGGACCGATATTAACATTTTTGTGACAAATAAATGAATTCTCGTCGTCAAATAATGAAGTTTGGTTGCCATAATAGACGTCATCTGATCGCCATCTTTTCTCCCGAGTTAATGTTATTGACAGCTAATTTTGAGAAGGGCATTTTTTGTAATCCCTACAGACAGGAAAAGTAAGGTTGAAATGTTTGCATGCCAAACCCTAAATCTAGACGCCATTGGCGACAATATCGTCGCAATGTTGGGTCCTGGAGCACATAGTGTACGCATAGAACACATGCACGCCGGCCCCTTTGTTTGTTTTTCTTTCTTTGTGAAATTTATTTATATGAATTGTAGAGTACCGGTAGCT
This sequence comes from Scolanthus callimorphus, assembly GCA_033964015.1. Classification (NCBI taxonomy): domain Eukaryota; kingdom Metazoa; phylum Cnidaria; class Anthozoa; order Actiniaria; family Edwardsiidae; genus Scolanthus; species Scolanthus callimorphus. The sequence continues at coordinate 20,156,577 of CM066924.1, forward strand.
TCATTAGCTAGTACCTATTGGGTTTTATCATGTTTCTACTGAAACACCGCGGCACTGACGATGGTCGCTCTCCACGTCCTAGTAGTTCTTTAACGTCCCTCTTGTTTTACGTCCTTATCCGAGGAGCGAATTTCAAACCATTTGCAGAGGTCGATGCAAAGGCAGCACCTCCTTAGTCATTTAGAAAGGGGCCAGAGGGTTGGTCCGCCGCGGTGTGAACCCACGACCTCCAGCCTGTCAGACAACCGCTCTACTTGAGCTAACCAGGGGCCGGTTCCTGAAAGGTTGGATAAAGTTATCCATGGATAAAAGTTATCTGTTCTATAGGATTTGTTCAGGATTTATCCGTTGGATAGGCGTTATCCACTGATAACTCTTAACTGGCCTTCTAGGAACCGGCCCCAGAAAGCCAGCTAACCGGAAGTCGAACTAACCGGGAGTCAAACTAACCGGGGTCAACTAACCGGGAGTCGAACTAACCGGGAGGCAAAGCTAACCAGGAGATCTGCGCCATTTGCTGATCATAGTCTGTTTTTTTTTTTCAATCTCTAGGCGTCCATTTGCCGTTCTTCATCGCCAGTACAGCGAGCTGGTCGAAACACTGACGAGCAAAATCGTCAGCTATCACAACCACGCCATCACCATGATGCTATTACACGATCCTCAGAGTCATAACTGGAATGATCAGAAGCCTTTTTACGAGGTACATCTTCGTCGTGCAACCTGCATAGCTCCAGGGCTCGTACGGCTTCTGAAAAGTCCTGTATTTTTATTGTTAATTTAGAACTTCCTTGAAGATCCTGGAATTGTTTAATCAAGCTAAGTCGGGATCGGTCTTTTGTTTCAGGACGAGAGATGCTCCTTCACCATCCAAATGTGGAACTACCACTTCCAGAGTCTGCAGTACGACCTGTGGAAATTATGCCCGCCCACTAGAGCCCAGGCCATCTTCACTGAGCTTCTTCACCAGTCCCTCTCGGCTCTCACTCTCCGTTACGGTCACGTGATCCCCTCGTATGGTCGCGTGCATCAGATGAGGCGTGACGTCACAAGTGTGTTGTTATGTTCCATGTCATTCTTGTGGTCGTGTTGTTTGTCGGTGCCCGCTCTGCTGGATTATACCTATTCTGAGGACCCTATACCAGGTTTGCATAACATGTGCTCCTGTCTGGTATCAACTCTGGTAAGTTTGCTGGTCGAGCGCAGAATATTGTGAATAGAGTGCTTGAGTGCGGATCCTGTGGTTTATTTCCCCAACTGGACCCCATTGTCCTAGTACTAAAAACAAATAGTATCCATCGTTTTTATGTAGACTTTCGTGTAGTGAACTGAAATGAGGAGCGAAACTGGACCGACTATATGATCGTCAATGGCGGCTAGATTTAGAGTTTGGCGTGCAAAAAAAATTATCCTAGTCGCCAAATTTAAAAGCTTGTGTTTCCTTAGTCTTTCGGATGAGACAATAAACCGAGGTCCCGTCTCCCTTCCCTCACATATCCAATTCGAGGGGGACGTAAAAGAACCCTGGGATGCTGATCCAGGTCTTCAGGTCTAACTAAACACTTCACAGACGCACGGGACGAAGAGCCACCTCGTGGATGTGCCCAATGTGCGAATCCGTTATTATTATTATTATTATTAAATGGCGACATACCTTTCCAGTCTGTAGGGTTTTAAAAAAAATGCCCTTCTCAAAATAAGCTGTCAACAGCATTAATTTGGGAGAAAAGATGGCGACTAGATTTATATTATATGGCGACCAAACTTCACTTATTTGGCGACCAGATTTATATTATATGGCGACCAAACTTCTCTTCTTGGCGACTAGATTTATATTATATGGCGACCAAACTTCTCTTCTTGGCGACTAGATTTATATTATATGGCGACCAAACTTCTCTTCTTGGCGACCAGATTTATATTATATGGCGACCAAACTTCTCTTCTTGGCGACCAGATTTATATTATATGGCGACCAAACTTCTCTTCTTGGCGACCAGATTGATATTATATGGCGACCAAACTTCTCTTCTTGGCGACCAGATTTATATTATATGGCGACCAAACTTCTCTTCTTGGCGACCAGATTTATATTATATGGCGCTCAAACTTTTCTTCTTGGCGACCAGATTTATATTATATGGCGCTCAAACTTCTCTTCTTGGCGACCAGATTTATATTATATGGCGCTCAAACTTCTCTTCTTGGCGACCAGATTTATATTATATGGCGCTCAAACTTCTCTTCTTGGCGACCAGATTTATATTATATGGCGACCAAACTTCTCTTCTTGGCGACCAGATTTATATTATATGGCGACCAAACTTCTCTTCTTGGCGACCAGATTGATATTATATGGCGACCAAACTTCTCTTCTTGGCGACCAGATTTATATTATATGGCGCTCAAACTTCTCTTCTTGGCGACCAGATTTATATTATATGGCGCTCAAACTTCTCTTCTTGGCGACCAGATTTATATTATATGGCGACCAAACTTCTCTTCTTGGCGACCAGATTTATATTATATGGCGCTCAAACTTCTCTTCTTGGCGACCAGATTTATATTATATGGCGCTCAAACTTCTCTTCTTGGCGACCAGATTTATATTATATGGCGACCAAACTTCTCTTCTTGGCGACCAGATTTATATTATATGGCGCCCAAACTTCTCTTCTTGGCGACCAGATTTATATTATATGGCGACCAAACTTCTCTTCTTGGCGACCAGATTTATATTATATGGCGCTCAAACTTCTCTTCTTGGCGACCAGATTTATATTATATGGCGCTCAAACTTCTCTTCTTGGCGACCAGATTTATATTATATGGCGACCAAACTTCTCTTCTTGGCGACCAGATTTATATTATATGGCGCTCAAACTTCTCTTCTTGGCGACCAGATTTATATTATATGGCGCTCAAACTTCTCTTCTTGGCGACCAGATTTATATTATATGGCGACCAAACTTCTCTTCTTGGCGACCAGATTTATATTATATGGCGACCAAACTTCTCTTCTTGGCGACCAGATTTATATTATATGGCGACCAAACTTCTCTTCTTGGCGACCAGATTGATATTATATGGCGACCAAACTTCTCTTCTTGGCGACCAGATTTATATTATATGGCGCTCAAACTTCTCTTCTTGGCGACCAGATTTATATTATATGGCGCTCAAACTTCTCTTCTTGGCGACCAGATTTATATTATATGGCGACCAAACTTCTCTTCTTGGCGACCAGATTTTTTTATAAACGCGCCAATGGCACCTCTCGAAAAAAGTTAAAGTCGGATTTTCTGAAAAGATCTATATTTTATGCACTTTGTAATTATCCATGAATCCTGCTGCACTGGTCTCCCTCTCATTTTGCGAGGGAGATTTAGCAGCACACGGCCAATCAGAATACCATTGAAAAATGAGATTGTTGAAATATAAGATCAGGCGTGGATCCAGGGGGGTTCATCGGGTGCAAATGACCTCCCCCCCCCCCCAACGAACCGATTTTTGGAGGGTTCGGTTCTCTAAAGACCTTTTGTCATTTCAGAGTGGGTCTTTTCTGTTGTGTGACCCAATGTATACCAGTATATTAAATTCATGATGTAGCAACCGCGATTTCGCCTCGTGAAAGAGCCACGGACAACAGAGAAGGATTAGTATAGAATGTTTCCTCATACGTTGCACTTCATTAGCAAAAATCCCCCCCCCCCCTCTTGAAATCCTGGATCCGCCACTGAGGATCATCATCATCATCACGTACCATTATAACTAGACCTTACCGAATGCTATTTTAATGGGCCCTTATCTCCGACAGGCTATCGTGACTTCCCCGATAGACATTTTGTGTAAATCGTTGACTGGAAAGAAGAGATCCAAGAAAGATGTCTTGCAAACTGGACGTAATGATTGGTTGTCGTGGATCTACCCAGAGGTGTTCCGTAACCACGAGGGAAGGTATCGAGACACAGACGATATATAGACATTATTTAACAATTAGTCGAACGTAGATCAGGCTTACCTTATTTGTGCGTTTTCTTCGCGTTTCAATGACCTCCCAGCAGCCAAACAGATTACCAACAAAACCCAAACATACGATTACGTGTGGCCTGCAATCGTCTGTGTATTCTTGTGTCACGACGAAACGTAATTACTTCGCCTCCCAATTGATCAGTTGTTGTTTCCCCCTTTATCCCCCTTATACATTTCTTCAAGTTTTCATACATTTTCCACTAAGCCGCCCCTTCCCCCCCCCCCCCCCCCCCCCCCCCCCCCACTTTGCCATACAATTTCACTATTGAGCCCCCGACTTTAAAACTTCCGCCAACCCTGTCACTTTGCATTTTCTACACTTTCACGACACTGAATGTGTAATGAATGGACGATTCCAGCTTTAAGCGCGCGCGCTCTTCTTTATTCAGAAATGCCCAAGCAAGTGTCCCACTACTACCAGAATGTATTTAACATGTTGCTTGATTTGAAGATCAAACAAGACACACGCTATTTTTGCTTTTTCGATGCCGAATTCGCCTTTCCAAAACTCGGCAAACTCGGCAAATCAACACGAAGGCCGTTCTTGTATGGAAATTCCTTCGGCTTTGCAATTCTTAACCCGTACATCCCTTCATTGACATTCGCTTATGCTTAAATTACCATAAACACCATAGAAGAGGTCAATAAAGTCGTGAAATGTTTCTTAGAAAGCAGTTTTCTCTCGCCTCCCCTTCGCAAAACTTGCAGCGAACTGAGTGAAAAACTTTTTTAAAACACATGCGATATAACACGCCCTCTGATTGGCCCGTTCAGACCGTCGCGCGGTAAGGAGAATTTATATATTCATACAAAATGTTGAAATAAATTAATTTTAAATCTTTCGCTTCAAAAAGTGAAAGATATTTTATAAAAGCAATAGAGAACTTTTTCCCAGTGTCTACATACTCTGATGCAAACACTCGGGTAGGTTGGGAGAATTCTCGACTGGTTATGCAGCCACTCGACCTTCGGTCTCGTGGCTGCATAACTGTCTCGAATTCTCAAACCTCCCCTCGTGTTTGCATCAGAGTATGTAGACACGGAAAAAGTTCTCTATTGCTTAATTATCACCTTCATACTCTATCCCCCTCAGCCTAGGAGCGTTACCAGATCGCCAGGCGATGTACGTGCTCTATAAGCTGATGATTAACCAGCCAGGACTAAACTGGAAGCTGCTCCTTCAGGCAAGTCATTCATTGCACTCACATCTGTTAAAGGAGGCTCGGACTTTAGAACAGCATTTTTAATTGCGCCATTCGTCTCACATTGTTTGCTTATTTTGTAGGCTCTGTTATTTCGAAATGCTCGGCTCCCGTAACAATCGTCAAATACGGAGGTAGGAACATTATCGAAACTTTGTTCGGGTTTTCTTTGCGTTAAACTCTAAGATTTCAGATGATTGTCGAAAAATATTTGTATTTGCGTTGACTTTGCAATTTCATTGGTCCCTCGTTTCTGGCAACCGATCATAATATTTTGAATTACAGTTGTGGTTTCAGTAATCACGTGCTCACCGCGTGATAGTGTTTTTGGATGGCTTGGTATACAAAGAGACCAGTCACGTGCTCACTGCGTGATATATTGGTTTTACTTGGCTTACAAAGACTAATCAGTCACGTGTTCAATGAAGCCAAGTGGTTTTACCTGACTTGTGATTGGCTGATGAGGAAGCCATTGAGCAGCAACTTGTATTTTCTCTCGTTCATGACTGGCTAGCTTACTGCTGAAGTTCGCTAGAACTTTCTTTCCTTAAATTTGAAAGGAGGTACGTTTCTTCCTTGCTTCTACGGATGGCGCGGAAAAGAAACATCTCTAATTTTCTTGTTCAATATATTTATAGATCTTTCCAGTCTTGGAAAACCAAGTGACGATGGCCAAGAGCTAGCACACACCGATCACAACAGGTGGTTCCAAGAAACCTCATCCCCAGTGGACCCGCAATCCAAGAAATCGAGCGAAGGCCTGGTGTGGTCTTTGTATTATGTGTTGTTCCAGTGTTCGCAACAGACGTCGGCAATGGTGAACTTCCTTATGGCTTTAGTCAATAGGTAATTTGTACCTGGAACTCAATTTGGAGACCTCAGTTCTAGTCGCCCTAGAGTTTTGATGCCACAGAATTTGAGACTTTGTTCTTTCACATGATGATGTGAATGGATTACTTCTACAAAACTACAAAACAAGCTAACTAAGAATTTGTCTCTTTATTATTTCTTGTGTTCTGTTTACAGGGAAGACAGTTTGAAGTTCTTCGAATCTTCTAATATAAAAACACTGGGAAAAAACGAGGTGAGGTATTCTTACCGTCAAAATACACTTCAATGTTGCCCGCTCAGAAGTCCACAATCAGCTGCATGAAGTTTATTTGTTTATTGCTCTCGCAGCGAGCGGAGACAGCAGCTCTACTTGATGAAAAGGCAGACCTCCAAGCAGAATCTAGGCGCGCGAGGAATCCTGGTCACACTTTGCAATGCCGGTTTTAAAGAGCCTGTGTCAGCCGCCATTTTGACAGCATAGCAACATACCAAGTCGGAGAAAGCATCCATTTCCATCGGCTCATTTAGAGAATAGAGAGCATTGTTCTCGATTGGATTTGGTCAATCAAATCTGAAACTTTGTTTTTAGATGTTTATTAAAAGGTTTCTACACGGAATTTCCTCTTCTAATATCGAAATAACAAAGGAGTGGCTGACACGGGCTCTTTAATTAACATTCTACACAAATTATGTGTAGAAATATCGAAATTTATCGAACCATTTTATACCGAATTCAATCGAAAATATCGCACTACAGCCCCTAAATTAGCCGATGGAAGTGGATGCTTTCTGTGACTCGTATGTTTCTAGTCTGACAAAATGGCGGCTTATGCTCATGTTGTTCCTTTCAGTGCCCAGTCTGGTTGAACTGCATCTACCAAACACTCTTGCCCTACATTTCAAGGTATGAAGCCCTTCTTTGTCTACCTGCTGCTTTTTCGTTTATTCTTTTCAAGTAAAAAGAAAATAAAGGTAGTCATAGTACACTTTCGATATTTCCAAGTGATATCACCATATTGTTCTGCGTCTTGCGTCTACCATAGGTTCCTGGGTGGGTCTGTTAGGCGTCTGTGTCGGCAGGATAAGCGTGGCGGCCGCTCGTTTAACTTTACGCACATGAGCTCGCTACCGTGCGGCTGTCCGTCCAAAAGAAAAGTCAAAAGTGCAGAACCCAGAGGTAATGTTTGCAAACAAACCGATACTATTTTCGAGCTTGACGTGAGAACGTACTCGGTTTGGCGACGTGATTTCAAGTTTCACGCTAGCTGATTGGCTAGAAAATACAGGTCAAATGTGGCTTTCTTGAATAGTAGTCTAGAGGCCAAACCCGGTTTTTAGCAATTTGGCTGCACCCCCTGGGTGGCAGGCTGTTCTTGGTATCGTTTTAAAGCTCAGACCCTGCTCTGTCCGAATCAAAGTGTTACCAGCCGAAAAAAGTGTCCAAAGACCTTGGTAACCAGGCCTGAAGTCCCCATAGAATTTTGTCTGGAAATGCAGATAAATAGCTCTTTTATCGGTTTTTAAAGGATTTTTCGCGAATTATTACACATAGCTATCCGATAAATGTCTAAAGTCACTCGTCCAATCACGAGCGAAAATTTGATGGCGAATCATTGCTGACGTCAGCATTGACGCGTACGCTCTTTGCCTAACGGCGTGAAAAGGCCTTGTGTGGCTACAAAATCGGGTTTTTTGAGGCAATTACATTTCATAAAGACCTGTTAAGACCACTGAAGTGACAAGAAAGACATTTCTTATGCTAGAACAACATTTTGGCAACAAATCTGCCAATTTTCACTGTCAAAATAGCGCAAACTTAGAATCCACAGGTGTTTCACTTCTCAGGTCAGTCACTTCACGTTTATGCATTTCTCCGCTAAAACCCACAAATTTTAAGCGCGATTTGCTCCCAAAGAGCAAATGATACAAACAAACATTATGTTTTTACAGAATTAATGGTTTTCACATCTGAGTATGGCAAAACTAGTCGGTCAAAATGCAAAATGTGGGGGGTGGGGTCCGTAAAATGATGGTTAACGCCATATTGAGCTTGGTGCTTTATACGTTTCGCAACAAACAAATAACCGTCTCACTATTATACAGATGCCAATAGTCTCATTAAAACAATCAGAACATTGTTGTGAATACATTTCATTGTCTTTACGCGACTCCTCGCCATGGCAACAGCTCTCTGGTGCCCTGTAACCTGACACTGAATTACCCATACTCCTTTGCTTCAAAACTCTGCTAAACAACACATCCTTGCTGTCACTTGTTGTAGTGGCGTTGAATTAGCAATATTCAGAGTTTTTGTCACTTCAAGTCCCTTGAACAATTTTTTGGAAGGTATAAACTTTACAATTTTGCTGACGTCAGCACTCACAGGTATTTCTTATATCTATTCTTTTGAGCTCTAACGTCTTTAAACGGATCGAAAAATGAGATATATCACGAAATATTAATCCTGTTAACGGACAAATTAGTTATATTGTGACAATTCGACCGTTCTGTCGCTTCAATAGCATTGTCACAAATGATTTGCTGATTGATTTAAGGGCAGAGTAGAAACTACAACGGAAGTGCATATGCGCGTTTGGTCTGCACTTCCGGTTCTCGGTACTTCAAGAGTCAAAGACCTGGCCATGCAAACTTTGCAATGTTGTTTGCTAAAAAAATAATGATCGATATCTTATTTTCGACGTTTTACTCGCAAATTCATCTCAGTATGACTGGACGCCAACTAGTAGGTCACTGGATGGTATGAAATGAGGTGGGAGGGAGAGGGGGGTGGGGGGGGGGGGGGGCAGAAATGTCACCTATTGCACCCATCAGTGCACTCTCCTTTAAAGCATTTTCACTTTTCCTCGGATTTACTGATGATGGTGCCCTCGTAATTTTACTTGGGTAATCTACGAGTTTATCTCGGTTGTCATGGTATAGTGTTACCATAGTAACAGCGTACTGATGTCACTAAGACTCAAACAAGTTGCGTTTTCTCCAATGACAGTCGATCATTTCAAATCCACATGTTTTGCAATAACAAAATCTGAAAAAGGTTTTGCTCTTCAGGAGTTTGTTTGTTCTGTTTCTCTTGCAAGGCGATTTGTTCATCCAGAAGCAAGGGAAAGCTGCGATGAGCTCGAGCTCTTCCCATTCGAAGCCAATGCATGAAAGCATGTCGGGCTTTAATGGCTGGATGTATATTGTCAGCTTCCTTATAATAGTCCGATGTCGGCTTCAAATGATCTGATGTGTCGGCTTCTTATGATTTGATTTCGACTTCTAATGGCCTGATATCGCTTTTAATGCCCTAATGTCAGCCTCTAAAGACCAGATGTCATCTTCTAATTATGTGATGTCGGGTTTTAATGACCTGATATCAGCTTCTAATGACTTGATGCCAACTTCTACTGGCCTGATGTCAGCTTGCGATGACTTGGATGTCAGCTTCTAGTTATCTGGTGTCACCTTCTAAAGACTTGATAACGGGTTTCAATGACTTTAAGTCAGCGTAAGATCTGTTGGCGGGTTTTAATGACCTGATGTCAGCTTCTAATGACATATAACGTTGGCTCCCAATGACTGATGTCTGGTTTTAATGGCCTGATGTCAGCTTCTAGTGCGGGTGTTAGCTTCTAACTGCCTGATGTCAGCTTCTAATGGCCTGATGTAGAGATTTAATGGCCTGATGTCAGCTTCTATTGATCTAATGGCCTCGATTCCAGCTTCTTATGATCTAATGGCCTCGATTCCAGCTTCTATTGATCTAATGGCCTCGATTCCAGCTTCTAATTGTCTGATGTCAGCTTCTAATGACCTGGTGTCTGGTTTTAATGGCCTGATGTCAACTTCTAGTGATCTGATGTCAACTTCTAATGGCGTGTTGTCAGGTTCTAACGGCGTGACTTCAGGTTCTAACGGCGTGATGTCAGGTTCTAACGGCGTGATGTCAGGTTCTGACGGCGTGATGTCAGGTTCTAACGGTGTGATGTCTGCAGATTCCTCTTTTCATAAATAATATTTTCTATGTTAGTTCTCCCAATTAATCTTTTTCTTGATATTTCTATGACCTGCCTGCTTTTTTATATAAATTCCGACTTTGACTGTTCGGGAAGTTAACAAGAAAACCAACCGGTTCATTTAACTTCCCTCTCGCATTTTTCTTTTCAAATTTCCTTTATACACTACCCCTATATACTACACAATAATATTGTAACTTTTTTTAAACATTTCATTATGAGTTAATAAAGATTATGATTATGGTTCTAATGGCGTGATGTCAGGTTCTAACGGCGTGATGTCTGGTTCTAACGGCGTGATGTCAGGTTCTAACAGTGTGGATGTCAGGTTCTCACGGCCTGATGTCAGGTTCTAATGGCGTGATGTCAGGTTCTAATGGCGTGATGTCAGGTTCTACGGCCTGATGTCAGGTTCTAACGGCGTGATGTCAGGTTCTAACGGTGTGGATGTCAGGTTCTAACGGCCTGATGTCAGGTTCTAACGGCGTGATGTCAGGTTCTAACAATGTGGATGTCAGGTTCTAACGGCCTGATGTGTCAGGTTCTAATGGCGTGATGTCAGGTTCTAATGGCGTGATGTCAGGTTCTACGGCGTGATGTCAGGTTCTAACGGCGTGATGTCAGGTTCTAACAATGTGGATGTCAGGTTCTAACGGCCTGATGTGTCAGGTTCTAATGGCGTGATGTCAGGTTCTAATGGCGTGATGTCAGGTTCTACGGCGTGATGTCAGGTTCTAAGGGCGTGATGTCAGGTTCTAACGGTGTGGATGTCAGGTTCTAACGGCCTGATGTCAGGTTCTACGGCGTGATGTCAGGTTCTACGGCGTGATTTCAGGTTCTAACGGTGTGGATGTCAGGTTCTAACGGCCTGATGTCAGGTTCTAATGGCGTGATTGCAGGTTCTAACGGCCTGATGTCAGGTTCTACGGCCTGATGTCAGGTTCTAACGGCCTGCTGTTGGCTTCTCATGACGTGATGTCGGCTTCTGATGACTTGATATCAGCTGCTCATGGTCTTATTACCGCTTCTAATGTTCTGCTGTCTGCTTCTAACGAACCGGTGTCAGCTTAAAATGACCTGATGTCTAATGACATGCTAACCTCTAATAATCTGATGCCAGTCTCCTATACCCTAATGTTTTTATGACCTAATGTGAGCTTTTAATGAACTGATTCTAACTTCTAGTGGTTTGTTGTCAGTCTGTAATCCTAATAGACTGATGGTAGCCTCTGATGACCTAGTATCCATTTTTATGTTGTGTCCACTTGTGAACTTAGCCGCGGCTTTGACATTATGTCTGACAAAAGAAACAGAACAAACGAATTTCCTGAAAACCAAACCTTTTCCCAGACTTTTTTATTGTGTTATTGCAAAACTTGTGGACAGGGGCACTCGCACGCTTTTTTGTACAACCTGTCAAAAAATAAGTCTAATTCTAATCACTAAAAATACATTGAACTTTACTGGGAATAACCAAAATAACAGATCAGATTGTTAAATGACTTTTTAACTGTTAAAACAATTCAAATTTATAGGGTTTTTATCTATTATCAAGAGGACGGAATTGGATTGCGATTTGAATTATTTGCTCGTAAGGCAAGCGTGCGAGTTCCCCTTTAACCCGGGGGCGGGGGAATCCCATATTTTTTGGTCGGGGATGATCGTCGTATCTTTTAGTGGTTAAAATCACAGGAGTTTGGTCTCTGTTCTTCAATAAAGTTTAGAGAGATTGGTTATTTTAGGGTCGAAATGTGTATCCAAATCGTTTTGTCTCGTGATGGTGTTTCTAAAAACCGCACAAGAAAGAGCGTTTACTCGATGAGAAGAGGTAAATTAGACAACATTAAAGGCAGCAGTTTAGTCAAACACGGAAATTTCTTGATGGGTATCTTTTACCTGTTACCTGTCTCCTTCGCGCCTATTTGGCACATCCGGCCTCAACTTTTAGAGTATCTTTTAGGGATTTTAGGGTGACAAATTATGAGCCACGCCATGTTTGGTATCTTTTAGGGGTGAAAGTGAAAATTTCCGACGACATGGTCGCCCCCCCCCCCCCCCCCCCCCCGGGATTTGAATTGACTGTCGTGTTTAAGTTTGTGTGAAGTATTAAGGACGCCTGAATACCAAGAATACCATGACAACCGAGATAGGTTCGTAGATAACCCATAAAATGTACAAGCATCAGCAAATTCGAGGAAAAGTGAAAATGCTTTAAAGGAGAGTGCACTGATGGGTTCAATAGGTGACATTTCTGTCCCCCCTCTCCCTCCCCCCTCGTTTCAAACCATCTAGTGACCTACTAGTTGGCGTCCAGTCATATTGAGATTAATTTGTGAGTAAAACGTCGAAAATAAGATATCGATCATTACTTTTTAGCAAATTGTTTTTTCCTTGACACACAAGAGACGGTGGATGGGAAAATACTGGAGCTTTATTGAGAACCTTGTAAGAATCAGAATGACTACAATAAAACTCCAGCGCCTTCTAGGGCGGGAGGATAATTATGGGTAAAAAAAGCTGATGTCCTCCGAGCAACGAGATTATGACTGAGGTCGGAGGACGCTTGCTGGAGGTTATAAACAGATCACATGTCCATTAACAATTAACTATGATACCTCATCAATAATGATTAACCAACAACATCGCAAAATTTGCATGGCCAGGTCTTTGAAGTGCAGACCAAACGCGCATTTAGCACTTCCGTTCTAGGCCTTCTAGTTTCTACTCTGCCCGCCCTAAATCAATCAGCAAATCATTTGTGACAATGCTATTGAGGCGACAGAACGGTCGAATTGTCACATATAAACTAATTTATGCGTTAACAGAATAAATATTTCGTCATATACCTGATTTTTCGATCCGTTTAAAGACGTTAGAGCTCAAAAGAATAGATATAAGAAATACCTGTGAGTGCTGACGTCAGCAAAATTGTAATGTTTATACCTTCCAAAAAAGTGTTGAAGGGACTTGAAGTGACAAAAACTCTGAATATTGCTAATTTAACGCCACTACAACAAGTGACAGCAAGGATATAGTTGTTAGCAGTGTTTTGACGCAAAGGAGTATGGGTAATTCAGTGTCAGGTTACAGGGCACCAGAGAGCTGTTGCCATGGCGACAAGTCACGTCATGACAATGAAATGTATTCACAACAATGTTCTAATTGTTTTAATAAGACTATTTGCATCGTATAATGCCGAGACGGTTATTTGTTTGTTATGAGTACATCTAAAGCACCAAGCTCAATATGGCGTTAACCATCATTTTACGGACCCCACCCCCCTCATTTTGCATTTTGACCGACTAGTTTTGCCATAATCAGATGTGAAAACCATTAATTCTGTAAAAACATAATGTTTGTTTGTATCATTTGCTCTTTGGGAGCAAATCGCGCTTAAAATTTGTGGGTTTTAGCGGAGAAATGCATAAACGTGAAGTGACTGACCTGAGAAGTGAAACACCTGTGGATTCTAAGTTTGCGCTATTTTGACAGTGAAAATTGGCAGATTTGTTGCCAAAATGTTGTTCTAGCATAAGAAATGTCTTTCTTGTCACTTCAGTGGTCTTAACAGGTCTTTATGAAATGTAATTGCCTCAAAAAACCCGATTTTGTAGCCACACAAGGCCTTTTCACGCCGTTAGGCAAAGAGCGTACGCGTCAATGCTGACGTCAGCAATGATTCGCCATCAGATTTTCGCTCGTGATTGGACGAGTGACTTTAGACATTTATCGGATAGCTATGTGTAATAATTCGCGAAAAATCCTTTAAAAACCGATAAAAGAGCTATTTATCTGCATTTCCAGACAAAATTCTATGGGGACTTCAGGCCTGGTTACCAAGGTCTTTGGACACTTTTTTCGGCTGGTAACACTTTGATTCGGACAGAGCAGGGTCTGAGCTTTAAAACGATACCAAGAACAGCCTGCCACCCAGGGGGTGCAGCCAGATTGAAAAATAAGGCCCTTTTTGGCATTTGGCCTCTAGACTATAGCCAATCAGCGTCCAGGACACTTGAAATCACGTTGCCAAAACGTGCATGTTTTCAAGTACATACTTTTTACTTTGTACATGCGCACGTGCCTTTAAAGAGCCTGTGTCAGCCGCCATTTTGACAGCATAGCAACATACCAAATCGGAGAAAGCATCCATTTCCATCGGCTGATTTAAAGGAGAAAGAGCAATTTTCTCGACTGAATATGGTAAATCAAATCTGAAACTTTGTTTTTAGATGTTGATGTAGAGATTTCTGCACGCAATTCGTCTTCTAATATCGAACGAAAACAATAACAAAGGAGTGGCTGACACGGGATCTGTTTTTGACGCCCAGGTCGACAGAAATGAGAATGCAAACACAAGTAAGTTTCAACTCTTACTTGGTCTGTTTTCCTTCCAGGCAAAACCGAGACCATATTCACAGCCCTACGTGACCTGCTCACCAGCCTGGCCGAGAATCTGGACACGGTACCTGCCGTGGTGTTCCAGTTCTTCTCCAAGCTTCAAGGTTTGTTGTTTTGTCAACCAGGAAAGATCTCGTCTTGTGTCGGAAACGGTTAGCTACTAAAAGATGTTGAAACCTGTGCCTCAGTGCAATGAATGACTTGCCTGAAGGAGAAACTTCCAATTTGGTCCTGGCTGGTTAATCATCATGCTGGAAAAAACATGACAAAAGTTCAAACCTTTTTCGTGTTTTTCCAGCATCCATCGCGCGTTTCTCACATTGTAAACCACGGTAATCTGCTTTTTATTGCTTATTTGGACTGACCGATTTATTTTTAGAACGCTTTATGCAGGGTTCCAAGTTCCTATGTTTTCCTATTTTCTGGGTGCATTCCTATTTTCTCCTATTTTTTGGCCAAAACCTCCTATTTTTCCTAATTTTTAAGCTTTTCACTGCAAAAGGTAAGTATGATCCAGTCGATTTTGCAGCAAACATTTTCCAATAATCCTACAAGCCTGAAATTTGAAAATGTTACTCTCCCCTTCCAGCTACGACCCCTGTTTGCCACTTGATACCGAGTATGGTGCTCCCTTTCAAGCATGTTTTGCTATAAAAAGTTCCGATAAATACAGTAAAAAAAAACGTATAAGAACCTAGAATTTTAGCCTAAAACAGGTTCTTATTTGATTTGAAAATACAAGGAAACTCGGGGTTCACATGGATAATTCTAGTCTAACAGGTTCTTAAAATCCAGGTTGTTATATGTGTTTTTGCTGTAGGCTAAGCACATTAATTTGAGCATCCACAAACCTCACTCATTTCCTATTTTCCAGTCATATGTTTTGGTCCAAATCTTTCTATTTTTCCTATTTTTTCAACCCTGAAATTCCTATTTTCCTATTTTTCAAATATCTGAGAAAAACCCACTAGAGAGCAGGCAAGCGGAAAATGTGCTCTGCGATGATGGTCATGATCATTTTTGGCGTTATTTTCAGAGTCATTGCGGAGAAAGTCTTCTGATTCAGACAGACAGGCTGCAGGAATACAGGTACTTTTGCAGAAATGGCATAGCTTTTAGGAGTTCAGGTACTTTAGGTTTTTTCAGAGAAAAATCAAGGCCAATGGATATACGTTTTTTTACAGAGTGCTAACCATAACAACATGGGGCCGATCTCCACGGAAGAAGGTCTTATTTCAATACATTTTTCTTCGATCAGTTTTCGAGAACTCGGATCGCTGGATTCTTTTAAAAAAAGTACTCAGGTCCCACCGAGATTTCAACTCGGATCATAGGATTCAGAGTCCAGAGTGCTAACCATTACACCATGGGGCCGATCTTGACGGCAGGAAGTGCTATTTGTTTAGAGGTAGAAACCCCTGAAAAGTTGCGGAAGAACAATGTATTCCGATCAATGTTTATTTTATAAAAAGGAAGAAAAAAAAGTACTCAGGTCCCACCGAGATTTGAACTCGGATCGCTGGATTCAGAGTCCAGAGTGCTAACCATTACACCATGGGGCCGATCTTGAGGGAAATAGGTCCTTTTTGTTTAGAGGTAGAAATCCTGAAAAGTTGTGGAAAGACAATGTATTCCGGTCAATGTGTCTATTATAAAAAGGAAAAAAAAGTACTCAGGTCCCACCGAGATTTGAACTCGGATCGCTGGATTCAAAGTCCAGAGTGCTAACCATTACACCATGGGGCCGATCTTGACGGAAGGAAGTGCTATTTGTTTAGAGGTAGAAAACCTTGAAAAGTTGCGGAAAAACAATGTATTCCGGTCAATGTGTCTTTTATAAAAAGGAAAAAAAAAGTACTCAGGTCCCACCGAGATTTGAACTCGGATCGCTGGATTCAGAGTCCAGAGTGCTAACCATTACACCATGGGGCCGATCTTGACGGAAGGAAGTGCTATTTGTTTAGAGGTACAAAACCCTGAAAAGTTGCGGAAGAACAATGTATTCTGATCAATGTGTCTTTTATAAAAAGGAAAAAAAAAGTACTCAGGTCCCACCGAAATTTGAACTCGGATCGCTGGATTCAGAGTCCAGAGTGCTAACCATTACACCATGGGGTCGATCTTGACGGAAGGAAGTGCTATTTGTTTAGAGGCAGAAAACCCTGAAAAGTTGCGGAAGAACAATGTATTCTGATCAATGTGTCTTTTATCAAAAGGAAAAAAAGTACTCAGGTCCCACCGAGATTTGAACTCGGATCGCTGGATTCAGAGTCCAGAGTGCTAACCATTACACCATGGGGTCGATCTTGACGGCAGGAAGTGCTATTTGTTTAGAGGTAGAAACCCCTGAAAAGTTGCGGAAAAAACAATGTATTCCGGTCAATGTGTCTTTTATAAAAAGGAAAAAAAAGTACTCAGGTCCCACCGAGATTTGAACTCGGATCGCTGGATTCAAAGTCCAGAGTGCTAACCATTACACCATGGGGCCGATCTTGGCGGAAGGAAGTGCTATTTGTTTAGAGGTAGAAAACCCTGAAAAGTTGCGGAAGAACAATGTATTCCGATCAATGTGTCTTTTTTAAAAAGGAAAAAAAAGTACTCAGGTCCCACCGAGATTTGAACTCGGATCGCTGGATTCAAAGTCCAGAGTGCTAACCATTACACCATGGGGCCGATCTTGACGGAAGGAAGTGCTATTTGTTTAGAGGTAGAAAACCCTGAAAAGTTGCGGAAGAACAATGTATTCCGATCAATGTGTCTTTTTTAAAAAGGAAAAAAAAAGTACTCAGGTCCCACCGAAATTTGAGCTCGGATCGCTGGATTCAGAGTCCAGAGTGCTAACCATTACACCATGGGGCCGATCTTGACGGAAGGAAGTGCTATTTGTTTAGAGGTAGAAAACCCTGAAAAGTTGTGGAAAAACAATGTATTCTCGATCAATGTTTATTTTATAAAAAGGAAAAAGAAAGTACTCAGGTCGCACCGAAATTTGAACTCGGATAGCTGGATTCAGAGTCCAGAGTGCTAACCATTACACCATGGGGCCGATCTTGACGGCAGGAAGTGCTATTTGTTTAGAGGTAGAAAATCCTGAAAAGTTGTGGAAAAACAATGTATTCCGATCAATGTGTCTTTTATAAAAAGGAAAAAAAAGTACTCAGGTCCCACCGAGATTTGAACTCGGATCGCTGGATTCAGAGTCCAGAGTGCTTACCATTACACCATGGGGCCGATCTTGAGGGAAGTAGGTCCTTTTTGTTTAGAGGTAGAAACCCTGAAAAGTTGCGGAAAAACAATGTATTCTGATCAATGTGTCTTTTATAAAAAGGAAAAAAAAAGAAAGTACTCAGGTCCCACCGAGATTTGAACTCGGATCGCTGGATTCAAAGTCCAGAGTGCTAACCATTACACCATGGGGCCGATCTTGACGGAAGGAAGTGCTATTTGTTTAGAGGTAGAAAACCCTGAAACGTTGTGGAAAAACAATGTATTCCGATTAATGTGTCTTTTATAAAAAGGAAAAAAAGAAAGTACTCAGGTCCCACCGAGATTTGAACTCGGATCGCTGGATTCAGAGTCCAGAGTGCTAACCATTACACCATGGGGCCGATCTTAACGGGAGAAGGTCCTTTTTGTTCCAAAGTTGCGGAAGAACAATGTATTCTGATCAATGTGTCTTTTATAAAAAGGAAAAAAAAGTACTCAGGTCCCACCGAGATTTGAACTCGGATCGCTGGATTCAAAGTCCAGAGTGCTAACCATTACACCATGGGGCCGATCTTGACGGAAGGAAGTGCTATTTGTTTAGAGGTAGAAACCTTGAAAAGTTGTGGAAAAACAATGTATTCTCCATCAATGTGTCTTTTACAAAAAGGAAAAAAAGAAAGTACTCAGGTCCCACCGAGATTTGAACTCGGATCGCTGGATTCAGACTCCAGAGTGCTAACCATTACACCATGGGGCCGATCTTAACGGGAGAAGGTCCTTTTTTGTTCCAAAGTTGCGGAAGAACAATGTATTCTGATCAATGTGTCTTTTATAAAAAGGAAAAAAAAAGTACTCAGGTCCCACCGAGATTTGAACTCGGATCGCTGGATTCAGAGTCCAGAGTGCTAACCATTACACCATGGGGCCGATCTTGACGGAAGGAAGTGCTATTTGTTTACAGGTAGAAAACCCTGAAAAGTTGTGGAAAAACAATGTATTCCCATCAATGTTTCTTTTACAAAATGGAAAAAAAAGAAAGTACTCAGGTCAGAGATTTGAACTCGGATCGCTGGATTCAGAGTCCAGAGTGCTAACCATTACACCATGGGGCCGATCTTGACGGGAGAAGGTCCTTTTTGTTGCAAAGTTGCGGAAGAACAATGTATTCTGATCAATGTTTATTTTATAAAAAGGAAAAAAAAGTACTCAGGTCCCACCGAGATTTGAACTCGGATCGCTGGATTCAGAGTCCAGAGTGCTAACCATTACACCATGGGGCCGATGTTGACGGAAGGAGGTCCTTTTTGTTTAGAGGTAGAAATCCTGCAAAGTTGTGGAAAAACAATGTATTCCGATCAATGTGTCTTTTACAAAAAGGAAAAAGAAGTACTCAGGTCCCACCGAGATTTGAACTCGGATCGCTGCATTCAGAGTCCAGAGTGCTAACCATTACACCATGGGTCCGATCTTGACGAACGAATGTCCTATTTGTTAGGGGTACGAAACCCTGAAAAGTTGTGGAAGAACAATGTATTCCGGTCAATGTATAAAAAGGAAAAAAAAAAAGAAAGTACTCAGGTCCCACCGAGACTTGAACTCGGATCGCTGGATTCAAAGTCCAGAGTGCTAACCATTACACCATGGGGCCGATCTTGATGGAAGGAAGTGCTATTTGTTTAGAGGTAGAAAACCCTGAAAAGTTGTGGAAAAACAATGTATTCTCGATCAATGTTTATTTTATAAAAAGGGGGGAAAAAATGACGCAGGTCCCACCGAGATTTGAACTCGGATCGCTGGATTCAAAGTCCAGAGTGCTAACCATTACACCATGGGGCCGATCTTGACGGAAGGAAGTGCTTTTTGTTTAGAGGTAGAAAACCCTGAAAAGTTGTGGAAAAATAATGTATTCCGATCAATGTTTATTTTATAAAAAGGAAAAAAAAGTACTCAGGTCCCACCGAGATTTGAACTCGGATCGCTGGATTCAGAGTCCAGAGTGCTAACCATTACACCATGGGGTCGATCTTGACGGAAGGAAGTGCTATTTGTTAGGGTAGGAAACCCTGAAAAGTTGCGGAAAAACAATGTATAGGCGATTATATTGTGACGTCAGTGTTTACGATTTTTCTCATTTGCATACGCATTAATGAAAATCAGCAAGCGTAACGGAGGTACAAAAAGAAATGATCCGAATTTAGCGTCTGGTGAATGAAGCATACTAAGAACGTTTGACGTTCGTAACTCAAATTATGAGGGCATGGCGAGAAGCTCAATTTGCAAGAAACATGTGGGCTAATGAGCTTCCTGCCCCACAAGAAAATCAAGTCTTAAAATCATGTTATCAAATTGCTCAAGATCAAATAATTACTATTCCGAGGAACGCATTGACGATTTTCACCAAGTTTTGAATGATCCACGCAGGTTTTTAAAAATTTTGAAGCCAGACCCTGCTTATGCAATGAGTAAACAAATAAACGCCTATTGCGATCAATGTTTCTTTTATAAAAAAGGAGGAAATATAGTTAGGTCCCACCGGGATTTGAACTCGGATCGCTGGATTCAGAGTCCAGAGTGCTAACCATTACACCATGGGGCCGATCTTGACGGTGGGAGTTCTAAAATTCATTATCATCAAATGATTAAAAGTAAAGAATATTAACTCTTATTCTCAAAGAAACGCGGTCATTAATGTTTTCATCCGTAAATTCTGTTAGATTGTTTCTTTCACTATATTCAGGTTATATAATAAATCTCATATAAATAAATAATATAATATAATAATATATAATAAATCTCATATATTAAAATCCTTAGCGTCTGTCTTGGAAACGTTTGTGATTGGCTGATTTTTTTCCCGCCACTTTGGCGCGCCTGCGTGCAACACAGGAAGCCCGCAACCTAAATATTTTGCTGAGCTCCGAATTTGAAGATTACGGGGTCTACTCTCCATTTCTTTAATCAAAACTTTTTCGACACAATGTGACGTGTTATTTTCGGCTAATATTTTGATTTAAATCGATCTCTATCACCAAATGGGTAACTTGTGCCACTTTTTGCTGGTCACCTGTATGAGAAAATGCAAGTCGTTTGGTGCTAAAGAATTTTAGAAATAGTTTTGTCAAGATCGGCCCCATGGTGTAATGGTTAGCACTCTGGACTCTGAATCCAGCGATCCGAGTTCAAATCTCGGTGGGACCTGAAAGTTTTTTTTAAGAAAAAAAAAGAAAAACGTATTGAAAATAACATGGTCTTCCAACTCAACTCAGCTCAACTATCTTTTCTTAAAATCTTCAACAACGTTTCAGAGTTTTCTACCCCTAACAAATAGGGCTTCCTTCTGTCAAGATCGGCCCCATGGTGTAATGGTTAACACTCTGGACTGTGAACCCAGCGATCCGAGTTCAAATCTCGTTGGGACCTGAATACTTTTTTTCCTTTTTCTAAAAGACACATTGATCGGAATACATTGTTCTTGACTCTTAATCCAGCGATCGGAGTTCAAATGTCGGTGGGACCTAAATACTTTTTTTTTCCTTTTTATAAAAGAAACATTGATCGGAATACATTGTTCTTCCACAACTTTTCAGGGTTTTCTACCCCTAACAAATAGGACTTTCTTCCGTCAAGATCGGCCCCGTGGTGTAATGGTTAGCACTCTGGACTTTGAATCCAGCGATCCGAGTTCAAATCTCGGTGGGATCTAAGTACTGTTTTCCTTTTTATAAAGGAAACATGGATCGGAATACTTTGTTTTTCCACAACATTTCGGGGTTTTCTACCCTTAACAAATAAGACCTTCTCCCGTCAAGATCGGTGGGAATTTTTTCTTCGAAAAATACTCTCAACTCTTGAACTCCATTGTAAAAACTAATTCGCAAATCAAAGGTCATCAAAGGTTGAACAAGGAAATTGGTGTTAAACTTTATCAAAAATCTCGTGTCCGATATAATGTCCTGTGTGACAGGTAATTTCGTAACCCATACCATTCAATGCTAACGACGCAACGGGAAAAGAGTGCGTCGAATTCTTTGTTTCATTTTCTTCGTTTCACATTACCTCGCACATGGCGGTGAAATCAGCTGTTAATTCGTTTGTTTACCTATTTATTCCTCTAGGTGTTCACGTGTTTGTTGTACCGATGGCTGATAGATACGGATCAAGTCTCACAAGTCTCTGGTGCGCAGATCACGCCGTCGATTGGGAAAACCCTACAGACCTTTGCTGATGTCGTCTGGTTTGTACTGACCAACCAAATGAACCAAGCAGGTAAACCAAAATCATCAAAACAAACAAAAAATGGCTTAACAACGTCTCCTTAGCCTGCGAGCCGACTCTCCAGTGGGTTTTGAGATATTTGATTTTTTTTGGTGCGCGGGGTTCCTGTGTTGCGGCACAGGAATCCCGCGCACAAGAATCCCGCGCACAGGAATCCCGCGCGCTAAAAAAATCAAATATCTCAAAACCCACTGGAGAGCCTGTGGCCGCGTAGCACTAAGTTCAACAGAGTGGAGATAAGGAATTAACCTTGTGTGAAAGCTAACGTGCTAATGAAATGGTCCCATGTGTGCTTCTGAGCGTTAGCCCTAGTAAGCGGAGAAAGAGAAAAAATCTCTGACCCCGAGAGGGATTCGAACCCACGACCTTCAGAATTGTACATCCGATGCTCTAACCAGCTGAGCTATCCAGGTCAGACTGGGAGCAGGTCGGGGTAAATTAGATGTTATGTTCGCGGTAATGAAGTGAATATATGTAGATGTTCAGGCAAGCCTGTGGAGAGCCGTTTCGCAGCCGTTTCGTCTCGTTTGCATGGCTCTGGAGAAATGCGATCCTCGCTCCGGGGACAGACAGGCCCCCATAAGTTTTGCTGTTTACAAACTCACCTTTCAATGGCTAAGTGTATTCTTCACAATAAACGTATATTGTATTGTATTGTAGTTCATCTACTGTACTGCTTTTTTTTTTACTGTACTGCTGCTTTCATGGGCTCTTTACAGAGGAGATTGAGCCAAAATCTGGAAATTTAGCACACATTTTGATTCATTTGCTGCCGTCTCCGGGTCTAGAATTTATATTTAAAAAACTATAAATTTCTTGGGGGAGCATGCCCTCTACCCCCTATAATACCAAGAAGGACAAGAAATTTTATTTATCTATATGTGATTTTTATACACACAACTTTTTTTTTCAATTGATTGACGAAAAGACCTCCTCGGCTTGGGCGTAATGTTTTCCCACTTGGCATCACGTGGCATTCCCATGAGTACTCTTTTTTTCTGCTACGCACCGAAAGATATATGATTATAAAATAATCCCAAACAAACAAAGATTGTTTAAATGAATATCACGTCATCTGAGATGGGGAAACAGTGGACAAATTTCCCTCTCCTAATTTTGGTCGAAAAAAAGTTCATCAGAATTTTCAAGTCCCTTTATTACATTTGATACCACTACTCCCAGAATCCTTTTCGTATTTCCTTTATTTTTCCTCATTAACACCATTATCTTGCAACTCCCAAGGGAGCTCAAACTTTTGAATAACAAAACGAATTCGAAGAGGTATCTGGTAGTAGTGGTATCAAGATCTTATAAGGGGGATTTGGAATTTTGAGAGAATCCGCAACATTTAATTTCATCAAGAGTGGATTAACAAGAGTTAGAATCTTTCCCTACTGTATTTGTCCACATCACAGTCAGAAAAGTGTCTATTTTTAGATTTGAGTTTCGCGCGCGAAAGTATTCGAATGCTCAGGCACGAATGCTTGTATACCCAATACACAACAAAATAGAGAATATCCTACCTTATCTTTGCGATTTTAACGGTTTTTCCATTGATCTGCGATTTAATTTTAGGCTGGATCTCACAACTGTTCGCGTGGCGAGAAAGTGGGAACCCTGTGGATGACGAATTTTCGCGGGCATCCTAGTTCTAAAAATAGACACTTTTCTGACTGTGATTCGGGCGTACATAGTAAATATGGAAACTCCACTCTTGGTAATCCACTCTTGATTTCATGCAGGTCTGAATGACGAACCGGACGTGCCTATCGATATTGAGGGTCTAATTCGATCAAACCAAGGATGGCTGACGCAGAAAGTTCAAGCCATCACACATCTCATTACAAGCAAGTGAGTGAATTTCATAGATTTTCCCTCGCTCACTCTTGAGATAAAGTTTCACATTTGAAGATCAAATTCGTATCTCCGCGCGCCCGTGTAATGTTCTGTTTGTTATAAACATCAACGAAATAATAAATTCTAATTATATTTGAGTAAATTCGAAAAATCGAGCATGGATCACAATCAAGTGTGCCATTTTTACTTGTGAAAGTATCTTTTTCTTTTCACGTGTTCTCGCGCGGAAGATCACCGGGTATTTCATTGGTGTTTATATAATAAAGAACATTTCAGCGTTTTTCTAGAGATTTGTATTGGTGGGCACACCGTAACACGAAGTTCACGCAAATTTTTGACGAGCTGGTGAAAACCTGACAGCAGTATTTTTGTATTTTTTTTTTTGTATTTTGCTTTCCGGTATAATAATTACATACAAAACATACACTGAGAAGGGAGAAAACAGAAAGAAAAAACACAGTACTAGAAAGAGCGTACTTAAAGAAGTAAAATTGCCAAGTTCGAGAGCAAACCGTTTGTGGACTCCTTTGTGGAATCCTGCATTCCTACTTGAACTCTTGACTCGCTGGGTTTGCCAGCCTCCTTCCCTGGTCCTTGGTCTTCCTGTGGTTTATTGGGAGAAAAATGTATAATATTGTTTTTTCCTTCTGTGCACTGTTTGTCCTGTCCTAGAGAATACGAGGAGTTCCAAACCGAGTCAGTGTTTGAAGAAATCACGGAGCTGCAATTTAGCAACACGGCAACGGATCTATTACAGGACAAGAGAGGTAACAATAGTTACCAATTGTTTAACAATAGTTGATGTTCGAGAGCGCAAATATGTTTTAGCCCGAGCCGTAGGCAAAAAGCTGCTAAATCAAAGGCACTTGAACAATAATCGTGATTTGCTCGAAGCAGCGGGCTAAATTCTGCATTCATTGTAGCCCGTAAAATATACCGATTATAATAACGAGTAGTGTGGTGGGGACCGAATTAGCTATTATTTTACGGTCGGCTCACTAATGTTTGGTTGGAATGCTGATGGAATACCATTCCATTTTTTAGCCGCATCCCCCCCCCCCACTCCTATAGCAGACGTTTTCCTAGGGGGTATAGCAAAATGGGGTAGATTAAGGGGTACAATAAGAAAAAGCCTCTTCCGTGGGTTCTTCCGAGGGGTTGCAATAAAAAAATATCCTCTTCCGTGGGTTTTTCCGAGGGGGTACAATCCAAAAAGGGCTCTTTTTTTTTCCGAGGGGGTTACTAAAGAAAATTTCCTCCGTAGGGGGATTCGGCTTAAAGATGGAATGGCCCGATGTTTGGCCTCACACAATCTTTCTCCCCATCCTTCCTCTTCCTCCTCCTCATGCAACAAAATCATGCCTCCTTTACCTCTTTGTCCTCCTTTCACGCAATCTTCCCCCTCCTCCTCACACAAACTTCATTCTCTTCATACAATCTTCCTCCTCCTCCTCCTTTCACGCAATCTTCCCCCTCCTCCTCGCACAAACTTCATCCTCTTCATACAATCCTCCTCCTCCTCCTCCTCACACAAACTTCATCCTCTTTAAACAATCTTCCTCCTCCTCCTCCTCCTCCTCCTTTCACGCAATCTTCCCCCTCCTCCTCACACAAACTTCATCCTCTTCATACAATCTACCTCCACCTCCTCCTTGTTTCACACCGCCCTCTCCCCCTCCCCATACAAACTTCCTCCACTTCATATTTCCTCCTCTTCAGAGAATCTCTCTCTTCTGTTTTCAAAATTCCCTCCTCACATAAATCTTTCGAAAACAAAATTCACAGAGCTGAGAACCTTCATAGAGCTTAGAACGATAGGTTAATAAAACAGTATATAATAGTCTTTATATTTCTGTTAATCATCCGTTTCTCTGTAATGATACCCTAGTCCTTCTACTGTCTTATACGTGGCTGTTAATTCTTGATACCCGAACGTATAAAGACCTTACTGACCTGTAACCCTCCCTTATTAGGGGCAGCATCCTTGATGCACATCTACAAGTTTCTCATCGATAACAAGGTTTGTATTACAGACGCTGTCACTCTTAAGCTGCGGCTAAACTAGGACACATGTAGCGCACAACATTTGTGTCCTGCATGTTGCCCCGAGTGGCTAAACTAGGAAACATCGCACGCGTGTGTCTCGGACACATGATATGTTTCTTGTCTTGCGAAGAAACATTTCTTTGTGTCCCGGCTACAAAATTTATTGCGCGCAACAATGTTTCTGGCGTGGCTAAACTGGGAAGGAAACGTGCCTGGCTAGCCAGGGCTTTACTCATGTCCACTTGGATTTGTTTCGTTTCTGATCGGCTAAGTGAGACACTCATCTGAAATCCACTTTATTGCACTATATGCTATTTACAGAGCTGGGTCATGAACCTGATACTCGTCCCAGGCCACATTATGCCACCGGAGCCAACACGCACCCAGTCCCCCAACAAAGACCACGACACCTTCAACCCTCTACAGCGATACGCCCTCATAGGTGAATGGGCCTTTAATCACGAGAAGATCGCCTCGTTCCCATACGACTGGGCGGCACTACTCCGCTCCAGTCTCTCTCTGCCCCCTACTACCGTGAGGAGACTGGTGTTTAATAGATTTGAGATGCAACCTGACGCACAGCTTCGCGACAGCGAGAAAGAATGGGTCGAGAAGTTGAAGCATTATTATGGGATAGCGGAAGCGAGTGTTCAAGCTGATGTTGACGATGCTGCGACTGCGCAAACCGATGAGGCCGCTGACACGTGATTAAATCCCGTCCCTGAAAACCGAGTACGTGACATCCAGATTAAATACTGAAAGTATATTACAATGTTAGCCTGATTACCGTAGAGTACGTTAGTTCTCACCAGAAACATATAACTTAGTTGAAACATGTAACGGCGAACCATGCTGTGGATTATTCGTGGCGAGTTGATGACCATATTTGGTCAATACTGAGCTCTCGCCTGCTTACCCAAGCAGGTTTTCTCTTCATAATATTTCATTTTTTGCTAAAATTAAGTAGAGCAACAGTGGTAAGTGATAATATACTAGCATTTAACATCTTGAAGTCCTGCAACAACATTATTTTCAAAATCTGTTTTGAAAATATTGTTTATTCTGCGAATATTCCGCAGCTTGGTACTAAAGCGATGTATGTTTGTTACACGTTTCAACTCACTTATATGTTTCTGTTTTCAATTCCTATCTTCGCGTCTGATCAACGTAACGGTTAAGACGTTGGAGGAGATCACGTGGAAAATATGAACAATCACAACAAAGCTTTGAAATTTCCTCCAAATTGGATTATATTATTTACTATCAGCCAATCAGAGGTGAGCTTATAACTCATCAGCTAGAAGAGTTTCTCCTATTCAACTTGCTAGAGACAATTGTTCCCTCTGTGTTTAGTGTTTTCAAAAGAAAACACTCAGCAAACTGTTAGAATATGGATTTATCTTGGATCGAGCACCCTGGAAATCCTGGAAATTCCGGGGGGAGGGGTCTGCCTAAACTACGGAAAAGGGAGGTGTCTAAAGCAACCTGGAAATTCAAAGGGGGATCGAGGACCCTACCACTTGAGGTTCCCCTCCCCTGGAATTTCAGTTAGTCAACACCCGCCTCTCCTGGAATTTCAAAGGGTCTGCAACAACCCCTCCTTTGGCATTCCAGGTTGCCTAAATACTCCCCCCCCCCTTTCCACAGCTTAGATAGGCCCCTCCCCCTGGAATCCTCGAAAGAAAATGCAATCAGCCATTTCCATGGAAGGTGGTTCCGATTGTCTGAAAAAAAAAAACGAAATAATCCATTAACAGCTAATTGAAAGCCAAATTATAATATACAATGTCAGATATCCATTATTGCAAAGAAGAAGTGATTAAAGTAGAGTATAATTAGATAAAATTTCTAAACAAATATTATTTACTTATTTATTTTACTAGATATTTATCTTACGGAAGTCTAAAGTAAAATAAATACTATATTTATCTGGTAGTTGTTCTTCGTGTGTTTGTACCCGCGTTAGCTGGCTCTGTTGTTGTCTTTCGAGTGAGGCACCGAATATGAAAACGAGGCTACTGTGCCCTGCTTCAATTCGGACGTGCTCTGCACAGAGGACACAATTCCTTTCTAATCAGCCCGGGGGAGGGGTACTCCCTCATATAGGGTACAGACAGGAAGAGGCGCCCAATAGGGTATGCTAGTTTCCATATAGTCTTATCTGTCGTATCAGTCAACCGTGAAACAAAATAATAATTCCAATTTCCATTGTTTCACGGTCCACTGATGAAAGCAGAGAAACCAGACCTTAGGCTCCTCGGGTTTCTCTGGGGACTTAAGACATGGGTCCAAGCGGCCACGCCCTTAAATCAATTTTGCGCGATAACAGCCTATTACCCGTGCAGTTTCGACAGCTGTTTCGTCCTTGTTAGGACTCATCAGCATGGCATAGCCGGTGTTTGCCTCAGTAAACATCATCGGTAAAACAACTGCATAGGCGAGTTCGAAAATGGAAGTGCTTCAAACCACAGCAAAGACCCATGTGGGACCTTAAGCTTCTGGAAAGAATTGCACGTTTTCGAATTTTACCCCCTAAAAGGTACCAGAGGCATGATTTTAAGCCCTAAAAGGTAGGACGACCCCCCCCCCCCCCCCCCCCTCCAGATCTGTGATACATGATGCGTGTTTTAAAGATCAGGTCACACGAACAATCGTCATCGTCAATAATGATTTCGATCAAGCCTATGTTTAGGTATTTTGTCAAGATATGAGTTTTCTTTGTTAAGATATAAGTTTTGATTGATACTTATAAAATTGAGGGATTTGTTTTTTGGCCCAAAAACCCAAAAAATGCTGAATTTTAAAAACGCGTAAAATATAAAACGGCTCATGTCAAACTGTTGTGGAAGCAAAGCATTATTTCTTGTGTAAATCTGACATAAATTAGTTATGATTTGAGAAAGTTATAGCTGTATAAATATTTTCACAAGAGACAACGTGTGAGAGTCCTAGCAGACCTGAAAGACCTCATTAACGGACACTCCATATAAAAAATATTCATAAATTCAAACCGCGCTAAAATCAAAACGAAATCTAACCAGATTTATTCAAAATACAATGTTAGACTTGCGGCAGTGGTTTGAAATTCTTTTCTTTTCATTTTGCGCATTTTGGAGCGATTCAAAGATTTCAACCGCGAGGCCAAAAAATCAAGAAGTTTAAAATTGATAAGTATCAAAACAAATGTTACATCATTAAAAAGAGCATCAAAAGTTTGACACAATATCTAAATATAAGCTCGATAAAATAATTTTTGATCGAATTACGGTCGTTTGAATTTTTTAGGGAACTCGACTAAAATTTCGCCAGAAGTGTCAGGCATTCCTGGCGAAACGAAATGTTTATTCTTTTTTTCTTTAGCCGAATTCATGATTATTCATTGACAATAACCGAATATTCTTTTGCACCACGCTTGAGATGTCAAAATGATTGAATTCTGGTGTCGATGGGATGTCAATACTGACAAGGAATACAAGTTGCAAAGTTGGAGAAACGCATAGACTTCAAGGCATTTTTTCAGGAACGCCTGACAGCCCTGGCTGAATTTTAGTCGAGTTCCCCAAAGGTTTTACACCACTGTAACTCGGTCAATAATGATTCGATCAAGCCTATG
The DNA here is from genome assembly GCA_033964015.1 of Scolanthus callimorphus. NCBI lineage: Eukaryota > Metazoa > Cnidaria > Anthozoa > Actiniaria > Edwardsiidae > Scolanthus > Scolanthus callimorphus. The sequence goes on from CM066924.1 coordinate 20,186,057, forward strand.
TTTAGGTATTTTGTCAAAATTTTCATGCTCTTTGTTAAGATATAAGTTTTGTTTTGATACTTATAAAATTGAGTGATTTGTTTTTTGGCCCAAAAACCCAAAAAATGCTGAATTTAAAAAAACGCGTAAAATATAAAACGGCTTATGTCAAACTGTTGTGGGAGTAAAGCATTATTTCTTGTGTAAATCTGACATGAATTAGTTAGGATTTGATAAAGTTATAGCTATTTGAATATTTTCACAAGAGACAACGGTTGAGAGTCCTAGCCGACCTGAAAGACCTCATTAACGGACACTCCATATAAAAAATATTCATAAATTCAAAACGCGCTAAAATTATAATGAAATCTCACCAGATTTATTCAAAATACAATGTTAGACTTGCGCCAGTTGTTTGAAATTCTTTTCTTTTCGTTTTGCGCATTTTGGAGCGATTCAAAGATTTCAACCGCGAGGCCAAAAAATCAAGTAGTTTAAAATTTATAAGTATCAAAACAAATGTTACATCATTAAAAAGAGCATCAAAAGTTTGACACAATATCTAAATATAAGCTTGATAAAAAAGGTTTTGATCGAATTACGGTCGTTTGAATTTTTTAGGGAACTCGACTAAAATTTCGCCAGAAGTGTCAGGCATTCCTGGCGAAACGAAATGTTTATTCTTTTTTTTCTTTCACCGAATTCATGATAATTCATTGACAATAACCGAATATTCTTTTGCACCACGCTTGAGATGTCAAAATGATTGAATTCTGGTGTTGATCGGATATCAATACTGACAAGGAATACAAGTTGTAAAGTTAGAGAAACGCATAGACTTCAAGGCATTTGGTCAGAAACGCCTGACAGTCCTGGCTGAATTTTAGTCGAGTTCCCCAAAGGTTTCACACCACTGTAATTCGGTCAATAATGATTCGATCAAGCCTATGTTTATGAATTTTGTCAAAATTTTCATGCTCTTTATTAAGATATAAGTTTTGTTTTGATACTTATAAAACTGAGGGATTTGTTTTTTTGGCCCAAAAACCCCAAAAATGCTGAATTTAAAAAACGCGTAAAATATAAAACGGGTTATGTCAAACTGTTGTGGAGGTAAAGCATTATTTCTTGTGTAAATCTGACATGAATTAGTTAGGATTTGATAAAGTTATAGCTATTTGAATATTTTCACAAGAGACAACGGGTGAGAGTCCTAGCCGACCTGAAAGACCTCATTAACGGACAATCCATATACAAAATATTCATAAATTCAAAACGCGCTAAAATCAAAACGAAAACCCACCAGATTTATTCAAAATACAATGTTAGACTTGCAGCAGTGGTTTGAAATTCTTCTCTTTTCATTTTGCGCATTTTGGAGCGATTCAAAGATTTCAACCGCGAGGCCAAAAAATCAAGAAGTTTAAAATTGATAAGTATCAAAACAAATGTTACATCATTAAAAAGAGCATCAAAAGTTTGACACAATATCTAAATATAAGCTCGATAAAATAATTTTTGATCGAATTACGGTCGTTTGAATTTTTTAGGGAACTCGACTAAAATTTCGCCAGAAGTGTCAGGCATTCCTGGCGAAACGAAATGTTTATTCTTTTTTTCTTTAGCCGAATTCATGATAATTCATTGACAATAACCGAATATCCTTTTGCACCACGCTTGAGATGTCAAAATGATTGAATTCTGGTGTCGATGGGATGTCAATACTGACAAGGAATACAAGTTGCAAAGTTGGAGAAACGCATAGACTTCAAGGCATTTTTTCAGGAACGCCTGACAGTCCTGGCTGAATTTTAGTCGAGTTCCCCAAAGGTTTTACACCACTGTAACTCGGTCAATAATGATTCGATCAAGCCTATGTTTAGGTATTTTGTCAAAATTTTCATGCTCTTTGTTAAGATATAAGTTTTGTTTTGATACTTATAAAATTGAGGGATTTGTTTTTTGGGCCCAAAAACCCAAAAAATGCTGAATTTAAAAAACGCGTAAAATATAAAACGGCTTATGTCAAACTGTTGTGGAAGTAAAGCATTATTTCGTGTGTAAATCTGACATGAATTAGTTAGGATTTGATAAAGTTATAGCTATTTGAAGATTTTCACAAGAGACAACGGGTGAGAGTCCTAGCCGACCTGAAAGACCTTATTAACGGACACTCCATATAAAAAATATTCATAAATTCAAAACGCGCTAAAATAAAAACGAAATCTCACCAGATTTATTCAAAATACAATGTCAGACTTGCAGCAGTGGTTTGAAATTATTTTCTTTTTATTTTGCGCATTTTGGAGCGATTCAAAGATTTCTACCGCAAGGCCAAAAAATCACGTAGTTTAAAAATTATAAGTATCAAAACAAATGTTACATCATTAAAAAGAGCATTAAAAGTTTGACACAACATCTAAATATAAGCTTGATAAAAAAGGTTTTGATCGAATTACGGTCGTTTAAATTTTTTAGGGAACTCGACTAAAATTTAGCCAGAAGTGTCAGGCATTCCTGGCGAAACGAAATGTTTATTAATTTTTTCTTTCACCGAATTCATGATAATTCATTGACAATAACCGAATATTCTTTTGCACCACGCTTGAGATGTCAAAATGATTGAATTCTGGTGTTGATCGGATATCAATACTGACAGAGATAACTGCAAAGTAAGGCCTTATGAAACAAGCAAACAAACTGGTATCTCTCATTTGGTTATATCTTCTCTTTTTCCTCTCGCCTATCTCCTTTTAAGGCCGATTTAGACTGTACGATTTTCGCCTACAACCATCGCATGCGACACGCTTGCGACATGACTTAGCTCGTAAGCGCATGTTGTAGAGGAGTTGTAGGGCTGATTTAGACTTTGCGATTCGAGTCGTATGCTGATGCGAGCATGTCGCATGCGATGGTTGTAGGCGAAAATCGTACAGTCTAAATCGACCTTTAGGTTTCGCTGTATCTTACTCCTGCAACCACAGAATCACCCAGCTGGGAGTTGCACCCAGTCCTCGCTGCACTGGCAGTGCTGCGCATGCTCTTGTACACCACTGGATGTTTATTTTACTGTGATATTGTATTTCTAGCGCAATTACAGCAATTAGACGTCCTTAAATGTTTATCAACCGCTACTCCTCAAAAACAAATGCCGAATCTTTCAGAATGTGACCTCTGGATCCTCAGCACCATCCTCACTTAGAGTGCGTTTCTTTGGGAAAAATCTAAATCCAGATTTGGAATCCAAATGTGGATTTTTCGTTTCTTTACTGAAATCTGAAAATGGGTTATGAATCCTTCGAATCCACGCCAAGGCAGGATTCAAAGGATTTAAACTTAATCCGGATTTTACGGATTCATGATCTTGTTGTTTATTTGGGGGGAAAGTCCGAAAGCGATACGCTTTGCCAGCGGTCCGTCTTTGCAGGCGTACTGCCATTGGCCGATTGTCAGACAGAGGGCACCACTTTGTCTGGGTTTTGATAAAAAAAAATCCCGTTTCAGATTTTACGTTTCTTTCTATCAAGAAAAATCTGTACGATCCAAAAGAAAATCTAAATCCAGATTTTCCAAAGAAACGTACTCTAGTTTGGCAATATTTGGTTTCGATTTGACAGAGTTATTGCTTTATGCATTTTCTTCTTTTGTTATTTTGCTAATGAGTAATTTCGAGGGCTTTTCTCGAACCCAGAATGCAAGGGGTATATACTTCATGTAGTATGTCACGTAGTGTCTCCTCATCATTATCATTATATTATCCCTATGGCAATTTCAACACCACTGGTGATGTTTGGGAATTTTGCATTGTAGCTGACAAGCTGAATTTCAGCTGAATTTCTCACAAAGTGTTGATGCAGCGAAGGGGCGGCTGAAATTTCAGGCGACTGACAAGAGGATCTTTTCACTTTCTTTTTATTTCATTCGTCCTTCCATTTTTGCAGGCCTAAATGCTATATTGTACCCCCACAAGAAACCCTTGCGTAGGGGAGGCAAGCTCTCGGACAGGAGGCGTCCCGTTTTCCCCCCCCTGTAATTTACTTAAAAGGCAAAACCCAATAATACCTTTGACATACTATCCGTTTGCATTTTATTATCAACATATTATAGACTTTCAATTCATTGTACAATAGAAAAATGTTACTGTTCTCCGACATTTTCTGCCATTTACAAGTTAATCGTATCCGCATCACCCTGCAATTTACCAGGCCGACTTCTTGTAAGCTATATGCGGCGTCGGCCTGACAACGCAATGAATTGTCGGGCCCGCGATTGTCCTACGGACAAATCAAATACGTCCCGAGTCAAAAAACAGTTGGCCCGTCAAATCGAAGTGTACATGTCAGAACAGTTTTCGTGACCGGAGACAACAAGAATGGAAGACAGATTGTTTTAAGGCTGGTTCTCACTGAAACGCACGCGTCTGCGCAAGGATATCAAACCCATACATTTTCCTTTTGTGGTTCACACTAGAACGCAAGCGCAGACGCAAGCACAAGAAAATCGAGACATTGCGTTCCCTTGCGCAAGCGCTGTGTCTAGTGTGGATCAAGTGAACGCAAGCGCAAGCAAACTGATCAATGTTGATTGCGTTCCCTTGCGCAAGCGCTGTGTCTAGTGTGAATCAAGAGAACGCAAGCGCAAGCAAACTGATCAATGTTGATTGCGTTCCCTTGCGCAAGCGCAGTGTCTAGTGTGAATCAAGAGAACGCAAGCGCAAGCAAACTGATCAATGTTGATTGCGTTCCCTTGCGCAAGCGCTGTGTCTAGTGTGAATCAAGAGAACGCAAGCGCAAGCAAACTGATCAATGTTGATTTTAGGCTCGCGGTTGCGTCGCTATGTTTCACATTTGCCTTGCGCTTGCGTCCCGAGCTTGCGTTCCAGTGAGAACCAGCCTTTAGTGATTCGAGCCAATATTCAAAAATCTGTTTTCTAGAAAATCTATTGCCTTTAGTTTAGCGTCTTTTGAAAATCTGCGTACGCAAATTCAAGCCACGTGATGTTTACATGAAGAAACATCCTTTGCTTTTTTAATCTTTTTTCGGCATTGTCACGTGGATATGGAACTATTTCAAAAGATGAAAGCATCGCATGATTTGAAATGGGCAATTTGCATACGGAGGTTAAGAGGTCTATTGCCTTCAAATGTTCAGTGTTCATATTAGCAAGGTTTGTCCCTTCTACTTGTACTTGTTATTAATAATTTTCATGCTTCGTCTAACTGGTCACCATAGCTACGTTGCCACCAACTTTAGTGGTCATATGAGCAAGCTAAGTCCCATTGTAATACTAATTTCAAATTCTCTATCCAGTGGAAGTGGACGTATTAATGAGAGTTTGTCCCATCATAATTCTCTATTCATCATCCGCCTGCTCATAATAGCCAAGATACCACCAGCTGAAGTGGTCATAATAGCGAGGTTTGTCTCATCATAGTTATCTATTCATCATCAACCTGGTCGTCATAGTAAGGTGATAGCTGAGGAGTTGTTGTAGCTGACGAACTAGGTGCAGGCATTAAGCCACAAGCCTGTAGATCTTCCTCGGTGAGATACTGAGGGTCGATAGCGGCGTACCGCGTTCCCATGAACTGACGGAGATGAATCTACAAGAAACAAATGATGAAAGGGCAAGTGACTAAGTCCGGGAGCTAGCGCCCAGAAAGGGGTTTAAAAATCGAGTTGGCCTTCTTGTGAAAGAGACCGAAATTAGCTGATGATTGGCAGTAGAGTTGCACAGGTGGAACAAAGCCCAGTTCGCGTTGCTTTTTTTCAGGCGCCACCTTGCCTACCTTCGATATTCATGGATTTCAAAAGGTCTTTGTTTGTAAAGTTTGAGGTGATACTCTAGACATTGTTTCATCAAGAGTCCATGGATTCGTTCACACATTAGATTTACACTTTGGTTGCCATGACGCAAGTCATACCTGCCAGCTCTACAGGTTTTCCTGGGAGTCTCCAGGTTTTTTTATCAAATCTCCAAGTCTCAAGGTTAAAGCATCAAATCTCCCACATTTTTCAACATACTCATTGATTCATAGTGAGGCACCAAATAGTCAACCGAGGTCCGCGCCATCGGCAACGATTCAGAGAGGGTTAGGACGTTTTCGGAAGGGATTCGGAAAGGTTTCGGGAAAGACTTGGGGAAAGGAGATGGTTCCGACGAATTCTCGAGATTTCAGAAGTTCTGGGGTTGACACCGTAGAGGACTAAAACGAATCGATTTTTCAGGGACAGGGGGCATGGTCCGGTACCACCAACATTACTTTCGGGGGAAAAACAGAAATAATCGTTTTGGAAAGAAAGATTGTGCCTCAAAACTCTTTGCATTTGTAATGATAAAACCTTGTAGTAATTGCTGCTGCTGTACATCAACTGTAAAAACGATTGATATATTCCCTCCTGTATGGACCAAGCCCTCTGAGCCATTACCTGTAGGTAGAGGTTGACTTCTGCGCTGCGACACAAATAAGGGAAATTCCCCCCAGACTTGAGATGTGCTCTCTTGGCACTAGGGTAACATTTGTACAACTCATCTTTGACGGGCTGAGATAGTGCACAGTCATCAAATACCTTGAGTGAAGAGAAAATGAGAAAAGAATAAACCAGAAATCTAAGATGCCACTTAAATTGTACCGAAATGTTTATCCGCCTTGAAATATTTTTTCTCACAAAAATTGCCACCTCATTACACAATTACCAATATTTTGCTTCAATTGAATTTCACATGACTCTACATTGGTGTTTGCCCTTGGCTAGATGTAAAACTATTGGAATAACCTTGAAATGAATTCTACATAACTCAGTTTTGGTGTGTGCCTTTGGCTAGACTTACATCTATTAGAGTCACTGACAGTTCACTTAATAATTAAAAATATTTTGCTTGAATTGAATTCCACATGACTCAGCTTTGTTAAACCCTTGGCTAGACTTACATCTATTAGAGTCACTGACATTTCATTCAGCTTCTGAGGTTCAATATATGCATCTACACAGTTTAACGTCAGCCTTGATGCCAACTCATTCCTTCCTAAGCTTTCAAGCTGAAAAAGTAAGAAATAAAATGTTACAGTGGAATAGGAATATATTCCCTGCTAGCAGAGGCCTCTTTTCTCTGCATTTCGCTGGCTGAGGTTCGCGAGGAAAAGAGACCTCTGCGCTGGGTCGAAACTGGCTTTGTTTTGCCGCCGTCCACAACCTTGGACGGTTTGCTGACCGTTTCTTGAGCCCACTATATGCGCACGCATATCTACAGACGTTTTCCGCTGATATTATTTGAGCCCCCCAGCGGAAAACGTTTGTAGATATGCGTGCGCATATAGTGGGCTCAAGAAACGGTCAGCAAACCGTCCAAGGTTGTGGACGGCGGCAAAACAAAGCCAGTTTCAACCCAGCACAGAGGTCTCTTTTCCTCGCTAACCTCAGCCAGCGAAATGCAGAGAAAAGAGGCCTCTGCTAGCAGGGAAAGGAATATAGTACATGAAGACAATACAGGAGATCAAACCTTTTGACATTCTGACATCACTCTCTGTACTACAATGTACACTTTTGCTGTCATTGACAACTTGAGTCACAACAATGAAGTGACATTTCCAATAGGAATCATTGTAGGTAGGTAAAAGGAAAAAATGTAGAAGCAATTTTGCAAGAAATGCTCTGCACAAGCTACGCAGCCAGATATGCAAGCTCCTATGTGGATGGCTTCACCAATAACATACTGTATAACATGTATATATCCTTGACATGTGAAATGGGACATACCGGTACTGTAATACCATACCTTTTCTACCATAAAGTCTATAGAATCTGCGATGTCTTCATCAACCATATTCACATTAAAATTATTCATTATCATCTTCTTTAGCAGAAAAGCTGGCATGACCCAAAACCTGAAATAGAATAAACCAGAGAACAAAACATGAGTTTATGTTTATTTTCTGTGCCATCATGGAGAGCTGGAAAGCACTGACCACCATTATGACTTTGTCTGGCCAGAATTGTGATATTGTTGGCTGGGGAGACAGAGTGGTTGAGTAGTCAGAACGTCGTCCTCGTAACCCGATTGACTCAAGCTAGAGTCCTCACTCTGGCTCCTCAACCATTCTTTGTACATAGCCAACTTGGCTGAGGCTCATGATTTTACAACATTCTCATGTCTCCCAACATCACACCTGCTCTATTTAACCGATAAAGTCATAGAAAGTCGTGCTCTAATGCTTAAATGGTCCATTCGCCTTGCAGTCCAATAATAAACCTGTCAACTTACGCTGATGATGTGGCTGTCTGCTGGAATACAGAGGTGTCAGCAAATGCATTGCAGAGAACAAGGGAGTGGACTCTGGGCGACTTGTAAGTCATCTCACAGAATTTCTGTGCCAAGAATCCACCAAGAGACGCTCCAAATATGTGAACCTGTCAGACAATCAAGAACCAAAACACAACGTTTAAAAACATAAGAAAATGGCTGGAGCTAAACCACTTAAACTTTTGATTCAACTTTAATATTTGTTGAATCACCCATGTTGAATAACACTGGGGGTGACAAACCAACTCAACGTGGTCAACTGCGTATCACAAAAGTTGAATTGCTTTGGCATCCCCACTCAACATCATTCAACATGGTTCAACAAAATGTTGAATGAAGCTGAATCAAAATGTAAAACAGGTCTGGGCCCATCCTTAGGATGACTTCAATTTTTGCCTCACAACTGCATGAAAACTTTGAATAGACTCCAGACTTCAGTAACAGTTTTTAACAGTTAGCATGGAGGTGTGAAACTTAGTGAGGTGTAGAGGGACATGTGAAACTTAGTGAGGCATAGGGGATGAGTTATTACCTGAACTGACCTTCCATCTGGTCAAGACTCAGATTCAGATTCATGAGTCAATAAACTTACTTATTATCTATTTACCCCCCCCCCCCCCCCCTCCCTCCAACAGACTGGCGGTGTGCTTGCCTTGTTATCTTTCTGATGGTCTAAGCCATTCTCAAACACAGAGCTCCCTGGCCCATCACCTCACAGGGAACCTCTGGTGCAGTCTCTGATGCATGCACTACAGAACCAGAGGAAAAGAACATTCCATGTATGCACTACCATATACTGTTACCAGCGTCTATCCTGTGAGATGATGAGCCAGTGAGCTCTGAGATTGGATCTATGCCCCTGCAAATATCACTTGCAAAACAGGTTTGAAAGACCTGATGGGTAGGGAAACTTAGGGGATTCCCTAAGGTGACCTTACATTGACTCTGCTACTGACCTTATCTAGTTGAAGGTAATCAAGTAACCTCCTAAATCCTTCTGTCCACTCAGAATAGGTCCAGTATACTGGATACTCAACCTAAAGGCAAGAAAAGTCATTTTGATGTGTTATCAATGTTAACAAATGCTCAATGGTAACTTCCTATTAAACAACAAGATCAAAGGTACAATCTCCATAAATTTCCAAATGGAACTCAGAAAATGGGCAGTCATAAACAAAAGAGTCCTAGTTTCTGGTTCTCCCTACCCACCCTGGAATCCCAGTGAATTTTCTCATGGCTATCCTGGGGCTGGTTCCTAGAACGTCAGATAAGAGTTATCAGCAGATAAACGCTTAATCCAACGGATAAATCCAGAACAAATCCTATGCAACAGATAACTTTTATCTGTGGATAACTTTATGCAACATTTAAGGAACTGGCCCCTGGAAATTACCGGTACCAATGTTAACCCAAATTCCTAATTTTGGGAATATCCACCCTGGAGTTTTGCTCCAGTACTACAAATTCCAGACTGCTCTAGCATCACCCACCCTGAAATTCCAGAGGTCCACAATAGGGGGTGCACAATCATTTTTATTTTGTGACTTTACATTTAAAACTTAACAGAAGGGTTCCAAAACAAACTCTAATTTCTGGTTCTATTGCGGAGTACAATAATTATGAGCAATGGGATTCCATCTTTTTGCAATTCAGGTTCTGCTGTTGATAAATGCTTACGGAAATGACTCTGTATCCCAAACTGGATAAGGTCAGGATCTGTTTGAAGAACACATCAGCAGTTCCACTTGCAGGTGGCAGACATATCAGAGGGCATCGCACTGATCTTGGACCAGCATCGTAAATCAGCCATTCTTTCTCACCAGATGCATCAACGACTATCTGTTGGTAAAAAAATGGTTATTCACCATTTACATGCATCTCTAAAACTAAAACATACTGATATTTCATCTGCATGGGATGCATGGTCCGTCCTTCTGTGGAGGGTTTAGTCTGGAATCACATACCCGTAATAATGTTTGGATTATAATATTTTTCCTATTGATAGGTGATAGGGGCAATTGATGGCAATTCCTTTGAAATGCAAATCAGGTAAACAATTTGTCAATAAAATGTTTTCTGGAAGCTTTCAACTAAAACTGAAAACAGCATGATCATTACTTATCTTCCAACATCATTGTATCTTATGCAAATGAGCAATATCAGAACTTTCTTTCTTAACTTGGGCTACAGTTGGAACATGCAAAAACATCAAGACCTACTTATAGGAAAATGTATTAACATAATCATGAATAATCAAGTATGTAAGTTTTATTATATCACATCTATGTTACTGTTCGACAAGTCACGCGACAAACTAAACCAACTACTGCTCTCAATTCTCCTCGTTCTGTCAAATATCAGATCACATTACTCACCCTACGTAAGGGAACCGTACTTCTGAAGCTAATATACTCTTGTGAGCGACTTATAGCTCCGGCGTCAGTCATTCTTTCAAAGGAAAACACCTCGCAGCTTGTAGTTGTTGTTCCAAAGACTTCACTTCTTGCGCCGCACAAAAGAAAAACAACTCTGAAACCTCGCAGAACTTCTGCAGCGAGTAATTCCTTGAGGAGATCGACTTATCAATCAAAAGTACGTATACTTCATCTCATAACGGATGATTTTTGCCGATGTTTGTGGCAAATTCTTCACATTTCGGGACGATTTCTTTCACGGATGTGTTGGTTGTTCCGGTTTGGCAATCCAAGATGGCGGATTCTCGTCTAAGACCCAGTCCCACTCTGTGAATCTGTGAACGAGGCGGTTTGGCGGGATCGGGACTTTCATAGGGTCGTTTTATAAAATATTGACTCATTCGCACGCATAGTTCAAATAAATTCGAACACATGGCTATAACCGGGGGGGGGGGGGGACTCCAATATTTTTTTTGTCAGGGATGATCGTCGAAAATTTTAAGTTTCACCCCTAAAAGATACCAACGATATGGCAGGCCATGGTAGGCTCGAGTCGATTGTGCTAGCATAATTTTTGGCATAATTTGTCAAAACGAGCATAATTTTTAGATTTTTTTGTCAAAAAGCAATGCTAGCATAATTTGTATTTTGAAGACCGGAAGTGCTAAAACCAGGCTCAAATATCCCTTATCGTAATGATAAATTGACTTCAGACATAAAGTAAGCTCTCCAAATAAACGGTCGGCGATGTCTAGGGCCTAGTTGGGATAGTTTTTTTAGTTTTTGGGGAAGAACCGGAACCGGAAGTCTAGAAAACCTTGTTCCCAGTCCCACTCTCATAGGTGTGACAACGTGACAAAATGGCGTCCTCCACCCCCGAAGCACTACCCTGGGCACCAGAGGCTGAAACTCTGCCCTTTCGCGTTTGTGTTGTTTCTCGGGAAACTCAGAGAATTCTTTGGACCTCGAGCCTCTGGTTTCCAGGGTACCGAAGCACAGACCTTTCTGACTGTGTTTTGTATATAGAGGATCCCGGTCTAGTCAATCGTTAAAAATCGATACCGATTTACCAATCGATAAATCGTTACCAATCGTTATTGCCTGATTGATTTTTATCGATTGGTTTTAAAAATCGTTAAAAATCGATCGCACTTTAAGAAAAGTTATCGATTTTTATCGATTTATTACGATAACATACAGTGGAACCCCGATTTTACGATATGCCTCGGGGGCAGGAAAACTGTATCCGTGCCTTCAGCACCATTCATCGTGCCTTCAGCGGACTGATTTCTCGTCACAGTTGGGACTGCTAAAGCAGGAGAGTGCCAATACGAAAGTCTTCTACAGCAGTGTAATAAAGCGGATTGTAAATTAGTTGCAGTTATTGTGAATTACCTTTAATGATAGTTGTGTGGATGAATACAAAAGGTTGGCACGCTCAACTACGTTGATTTTGAACACTGTGCGACTGTCCTTATTTGATCAGTCAGTTACATAATTTTCCAATGTTTAATCAGTTATGGTTTGTTATGTTATCAATAATGTTTAGGACCTGCTTATTATTATCATGTAGTTCCATGGCATACAGTATATTTCATATTCTTTTGAAGTCATAATAAAATCGTGATCTCAACGTTATAGTCCTGCTTTCGTTTCAATGTGCAATCTCTGTTATTAACTCTCCAAGAGTGAGAAGAATGTTCTCTCTTCTGCCTTTTACTCTTCCCAATTGATAAAATAACGTTTTTCTTAGTTTCCTTTAGAAATCGATAAATCCGGAAAAATCGATATTAACGATTTCCGCACACTTATTTTGGCTACCGATTTTTAACGATTTCACAGAACAATCGATAAAAATCGGTGATTTTTATCGATTTTTATCGGTATCGATTTTTAACGATTGACTAGACCGGGAGAGGATATTACATGGCCGCGCGGAGATACGAATTTTATCTTCGAGTGTTGAAAATTTATCCCACGAGTGAGCGCAGCGAACGAGTGAGATAAATTTTTAACACGAGAAGATAAAATTCGTATCTCCAAGCGATCATGTAATGTTCTGTTTATTATATACACATCAATGAAATACCAAATTCTAATTTTATTTGAGTTAAGCTTAAAAATCGAGCATTGAGCAAAGGCAAGTGTGATATCTTCACATGTGAAAATAACATGATATTTTCACGTGTGAAGATATCAAGTTTTCGCGCGGGAGATCACCCGGTATTTCATTGGTGTTTATATACCGTTTCCGGGAAACGTTGTCACCCAAAAAGCCTATAAGCTTGAAGCGCAAAGGATGATGGGGGCATTTAAACTGCTACTGTTTGATCTGAATTCAGACAGTTATCGCAAACACAGGTGAAATGATTAAATTTCAGTACATTTCCAAGCACGTTTGTTTCTGATATTTTACAGAAATTTAAATAAATCTTTACCCATACTCCCTAGCGCACCAAGCTTATAGGCTTTTTGGGTGACAACAGGGGCGTGACAACGTATCCCGGAAAAGGTATATAATAAATAGAGGATATTACACGGTGGCGCGAAGATATGAGTTTTATTTTCGAGTGGCAAGAACAATATTTTACGAATGAGCGCAGCGAATGAGTAAAATATTGTTTTTGACACGAGAAAATAAAACTCATATCTTCAAGCCACCGTGTAATTTTCTTTTTATTATATAGACAAACCAGAAAAAATATTCCAAATTGATTTCCAAGCACTTTTGTTTTGACCGATATCTTCACTAGTGAGGATATGGAAAATATGTCACTGAGGACCCGGATGTAGCTTCGTATGAGATCTACGAGTGGCGTATTTCCCAGTAAAACACTCGCGTCTATATAATAAAAGTCGTTATCACATATAATTCATTGAGTTGCTGTAATAGCGCCGGGTTTCAGCCCGCACAGTATTACTTATCTCATCTAAGAGATTTATTAATATAAGAGGTTGATAAAGCTCACCTTTCTTACTGTTTTGCCCATATTTTGTCGAGCATAATTTTGAAAAACGAGCATAATTTGAGCATAATTTGGATAAAAAACGAACAGTGCTACTAGCATAATATGCCAGTTTTACTAGCACAATCGACTCGAGCCTAGGCCATGGCGTGGCTCAAAAAATTATACCCTAAAAGATGAGGTCTTTTTTTATGTACCAAGTAGGCGCGAGGGACACAGGTAACAGGTGAAAGATACCCATCAAGAAATTTCCGTGTTTGTTTCGAAGTATCGTCTTCTCGAATCGAATAATCTCTCTTTCTTACACGGTTTTTAGAAGCACCATCATAAGAAAAAAACAATTTGGACACAGTTTCGGCCCTAAAAGATACCAATCTCCCTAAAATTTATTGAAGATCACGATCACCCCTAAAAGAGACCAAACCATCGTGATTCTAACCCCTTAAAAGATACGACGACAAAAAAATATGGGAGTCCCCCCGGGGCTATAATTAAACGCCGATGGTTGAGGTTTAACGTACATATCCAAAGCTAAAAAACAATCATCTGACCATTTTTGACGCGACGCGCCAAGCCGAGCTAAAAAAAAAAAATCAGGACCATATCTACATCCAGACATCTCCCGGAGAGCTGAAACATCGTATGACTGACCGTACGTTCGAACAACACGCCAGAGGTTTTACCTCTTATTCTAAAACTCATGAATAGTCAATCAGGCAAACACAATGGAAATCAGGACCATGAAGGCAGTTTGTATACCCCGATAGAAATTAGCATTTTGGGGAGTCCATGAATATTTTCAGGGAACAGCTGTTCTGATTGGTTGCCATATCATAATGGTGCTCAATCAGCCAGAAACGATATAGAACTGCTGCGCACTGAACTGAATCTGATATAGAACTCCGGTGACGTCAGAGTTCTATATCCAGTTCAGTGAGTACAGTTCTCTATCAAGTTTGGCTCACTGAGCATCAGTAATGATAGGACAACTCACCAGAACAGCATGTTTCCCCGATAATATTCATGGAGACCCCATCTCTTACAAACGCTCTGTGGTCATGATTTCCACCTTTTCCCGTAACCTACGAAAAAAAGAACGCATGTTAGAAATGAATACGTGCATTTTGTAAAACGATAGTTCATTTATCACATTTATTAATTTTCGGTGGCCATGATTTAAACATCCCACAATGACTCGGGCAGTGCCGACCACCCTTCTGTGAACATTTCGTGAAACGAGCCAAAACGGACATCTTTGACAATTATTTGGCAATACTTGAGTTGAATTGGGCTCAAAATAAACGAATTTAACTCACCCGTCCAAGTTACTCTACTTGGCGAGTCCGTACGAACCGCACTGCTTTGTTAACCGAGAATGAATGGGCAAGTTGCATATGATGCATTACGCGCATGACAAAAAATTTCTTCAAAGAAATTTGAATCATAAAAAGAATAAAAAACAATAGGAAACACTTCCCCAAAAACTAATGACATAGCACTTTCTCTACAAAGCCAATCAGAAAGCCCTAGCATTATTATAGGTATCGCTGGTATCGCTAATACATTCATTTCTTTTCTATGACATTTGAACGGCATTTCTTTGCTCATCATAATTATAGGTAAAAAAGTGACAGCTATTCCAAAGGGAGTTCTTCTCTTTTTGAAAGTCATGTAATTATGAACAGACCTTTTATCTCAACACAGAAGATATGTCAATTATTCGGAACGCCTCTCTAAATACACTATTCGTAATGAAAAGCTCTCGTTGTCGATCTTTTGTTTGCCATTTCAAAATAGCTAAACAATGCAACTTGAAGCCAGTCTATATCAGATTTCTTATTCTCGATTTCAATGAAGTAGTTCTCACAAATTTATTTCCTTTTTTTTAACTAGCTTGGAATTATGAATTATTACTGGCAACCGTTTTAGAAGTAGTTTACAAAACTCGCTGTCGTGTTTTATCAGCAGATAGAATCACTCGGCTTCGCCTCGTGTTTCTATCTGCTGATAAAACACTCCAGCTCGTTTTGTAAACATTACATATTCGTTACCGTACATTAATTTATGGACTGATGCATAAGACACAATTATTTAACGCTTACAATTTACGCATGCGCATAGGTTTGACTAACATTTTCGTTGGAAATGGGCCACAATGAATCAACATCCAAATGCGAGAACCAAAATGTGTTTCTGCTGGTGAGAAATTCAGCGAGTCTTCAACGACGTAAAATATACGCTCTTCGTTCGCTTCGATCATTGCGAGCGCATCAATATTTCGTCGGATATTACTTTAAAGTCTTTGCAAAAATTATTGGAACGGAAAAATGGAATTCGATCCTAACAAGCTATGGACAAGCTATGTCCTGCATGGCTATACACGTTCTCTCCTCCCAGAGCTCCCTCACGTCAGCTCGCAGGAGAGGCTCTGGTGACAGCCATTGACGCATGCGCGAGACTTGATACAGAGCCGTTTCTACGCATGCCCCAAAGTTCAAATGGATGTCCTCTTTGCCATTCTCGTACCCAGAGCTCCCCGGCTCGCTCCTCGCAGGGGAGGCTCTGGTGACATCCATTTGAGGACCGTTGCTGATTGGCTGGTTTTGAATGTTGGTGCATGCGCAGAAATATCTTTCTCTCAACGGCTGTATCAAATCTCGCGCATGCGTCAGTGGCTGTCACCAGAGAAGCTCTGGGTAAGAGAATGCCTCTTTGCCTCCCCTGCGAGTAGACGAGCCGTGAGTTCCCGGGTACGAGAATGGGCCATACCATAGAAAATACAAAGGAAAAGGTCAATCCAATGCACCACGTTGAACAATCACAGCTGAAGTTCTACTTCTGATTGGCTGTATTTGCAGCGGTTCTGCTTCCTGATTGCATGGCTGTATTTTCTATGGTATGGTGTAACAGTGGCTACGCGCGCGCCTGCTGCGGGACAACACAAGTGACAACAAAAGCGTTTATATCACGATGGATTTAATTTATTAGTAAATACTTACAATAAATGGTCAAATGCAATATCCAATTTTGCAAGTCATAAATACCGTCTATAAGCCCACGATTATGCAATGTTTAACTTTTGATTGAGAAAAAAAGTGACGCAAAAATGAAATATTTTACTAGAGGCTTATAACCGGATTTTAGCTTTTTACCAGAGTTTACTGATTTCACCAGGTCATAACGTTTTCTATTTTTTCTATGTATTAGAGAATGATTATATCTATTTTCACTCCTTGAACTCAAGGTTATATAATGACACTTAGGTAATACCAGAAGCTCAGAGCTTTTCTCTCTCACACTGAGGTATGGATTGGGCATTTTTACAGATTTTACTATTTTTAGAAACAAGGAGGGATGCGTAAGGGGATGAACCTTAGGCAGCCAAACTCATGAATTCTCATGACTGGGGCAAGTATAAATATGCCCACCAGAGGTTGATTCAGTTTCGATTCTAAGAGGGGGCCAGGGGATACGGTGCCCCCTTCAAATAATTATGTGAGCATTTTCGATGGCAGTGTTTCTAACAAGGAAACTCCCCACAAAGATGGCCAAGCGACTGAAACTATCTTGGATGCAAAGGTTTCCAAAGTGAACCCCGACATCCACTCTACATACATCCACGAGTTGGCGACAGTGTCGCTTTGAATAGTTTTTCTGACTCTTGTTACGAATCTTCAATCTTTTTCAGGTGGCACTGTTTGCACCATCAACCAGAAATACCAAGTTAGGCTAGCTAAGCCACAAAACAAAGGCATTTGATGAGACTTGACTGAAAAAAACTGTTTCTAAAAATAGCTACGTCTGTTAAAATTCCCAATCAAGTAAAAACTTCAGGGGGAACCTCCTACTCTTGGGCTTTTGGCAGTGAACATGGTATCGGTATATGATACTCAGATATAACTAAATAATGTAAGTAGTTTTAAATCTATAAGTTCTATAAGTTACTTAACTTTCCCACGCGGGAGAAACACAGGCAACCCACATCCGCATGGGAGAATTAGGTACTTGACTATATATGCTCGGGTGACTATATATGGTTGAAATATAAAGTAGACTGTTAATAAATGTAATTAGTACTTAATGTAATTAATTACTCAAGTGATTATAAGAATCTCCATGTGCTGATTGGTCGAGAGGTTAGTTTTTTTTGCTATTGAAAGGATTGGAGTGCGCGAGTGAATTTCGTTATGGTCTTGAAAAAGTTGTTTTGTCTAAAAACGCTATGAACACTGGACGAAAAAATGGATTTACTTGCTTTGCAAAAGTTGTGCAAAATTGGATTACCAAATTTGCATAGATATTTGCCTCGCTACTGCAAACATGACTTTCACATACACTCATACACTGCAAACAATGTGCAAACATTACGATAAAATCATATTTACTTGTGATTTTCATGGCACGCAATTTACTATTTTGCAGACACTTTTGCATAATATTCACTTAACAGCAAACACATTCACACATTTGCTATGCGCTTACTAATGTGCAAACATTAAGATAAAATCATATTTGCTTGCTGTTTTCATGCCACGCAATTTCCCTATTTTGCAGACACTTTTGCATACAATTCACTCGACAGCAAACACATTAAAGATTTGCTGTGCGTTTAACATAATGTGCAAACATTAAGATAAAATCGTATTTGCTTGCAATTTTCATGCCACGCTATTTTCTTTTTTCGCAAACACTTTTGCACACCATTCACTGGACAGCAAAAACAGTCTAAATTTGCTGTGCGTTTAACATAATGTGCAAATGTTTAGATAAAATCATGTTTGCTTGCTATTTTCATGCACGCAATTTTCCTGTTTTGCAGACACTTTTGTATACCACTCACGGTACAGCAAAAACATTATAAATTTGCTGTGCGTTGAACATAATGTGCAAATATTTAGATAAAATCGTATTTGCTCGCTATTTTCATGCCAGGCAATTTTCCAATTTTGTACACACTTTTGCATACCATTCACTGAACGGCAAAAACAGTCTAAATTTGCTGTGCGTTGAACATAATGTGCAAATATTTAGATAAAATCATATTTACTTGCTATTTTCATGCACGCAATTTTCCTGTTTTGCAGACACTTTTGCATACCACTCACTCAATACAGCAAAAACATTCTAAATTTGCTGTGCGTTTAACTTAATATGCAAATATTAAGATAAAATCGTATTTGCTTGCTATTTTCATGCCACGCAATTTTCCTATTTTGCAAACCGTTTTGCATACCATTCACAACAGCAAAAACTTTCTAAATTTGCTGTGCGTTTAATATAATGTGCAAACATTAAGATAAAATCGTATTTGCTTGTCATTTCATACCAAGCAATTTTTTTTTTCGCAGACACTTTTGCACACCACTCACTGGACAGCAAAAACTGTGCGTTGCTGTGTGTTGAACATAATTAAGATAAAATCGTATTTGCTTGCTATTTTCCTGCCACGCAATTTTCCTATTTTGCAAACACTTTTGCATACCAACATTCACTGAACAGCAAAAAAAAAAGTGCTATGTGTTTAACATAATGTGTATATATTAATATGAAATCATATTTGCTTGCTATTAACGTATATACCGTTTCCGGGAAACGTTGTCACCCAAAAAGCCTATAAGCTTGAAGCGCAAAGGATGATGGGGGCATCTAAACTGCTGCAGTTTGATCTAAATTCAGACAGTTATCGCAACCACAGGTTAAATGATTAAATTTCAACACATTTCCAAGCATGTTTGTTTCTAATATTTTACAGAAATTTAAATAAATCTTTACCCATACTCCCTAGCGCACCAAGCTTCTATGCTTTTTCGGTGACAACGTATCCCGGAAATGCATCGAGATCTGGAGTGATTGCCGCGCAAATGATACAAATTTAGTTCACTGGCACCCTGTGGTTATTCACGAACGCCTGCCACTAGGAAAAACATCACGTGACTTAAGCAGTTGCCGATCGATCGATGAATGGCCGAGTCGCTGTTCGCATACTCGCACAGATTTCTCCTCAATTACTGCATCAAAGCGGCTAATTTACCAAGATTTACCGAGGCCATGCACGGAAGAAACAAGTTGTCAAGTTATTGTACCGAAATGGTGAGTAATTTGACGGTTATATACGATGTAAGCTTTTGTTTCGTTCGGTCTTTAGGCTAGAGGCATGTCAGCTTAACACTTTTCAATTGACGTTTTAAACTTTGAAAGATTTCAATGCTTTCTCATCCTCAAAATCGAATTTTGTATGTCTAGTAATGTACATCTGGTTCTTAGTGACACAAATAACTCCAAACGTGCAGCAATAAGCATATATTTGTAGTGAGAAGCTGTGTTGAACCATTGCAAGCTTCTGTTTTGGCGCGCATTCCGTTACAAACGAAATCACGTGTGTCAACGGTCTTTCTAGCCTTTGTGTACTTCACATATTTTGTTCAATATTTTATGATGCTTTTATTTCAATAAAATTATTGAGGGTATTTTTATACGAGGTAGGCCTAATAAAGTCAGATTTTGTCATGTATTTTACGGAATTAGGCATAATCCTCAAAGGGCATTTTTGTAACATGACTACAGCACAATCTTTGTGTCTTTCTTTGAGCCGTTCAGGAAATTCGAGTAGTTGCTGTGTCATGTATAATTTTACTAATTTTAATGAGCAGTCATAATGTTTAGAGATCATTTTTACATGATTACAGTACGATCTTTGTGTCTTTCTTGACACGGCAAAGTGAGCACACTGCGATCTTTGAGCCGTACAGGAAATTCAAGTGGTTGCTGTGTCATGTATAATTTTACTCATTTTAATGAACAGTCATAATGTTTAGAGATCATTTTTACATGATTACAGTACGATCTTTGTGTCTTTCTTGACACGGCAAAGTGAGCAAACTGCGATCTTTGAGCCGTTCACGAAATTCGAGTGGTTGCTGTGTCATGTATAATTTTACTAATTTTAATGAACAGTCATAATGTTTAGAGATCATTTTTACATGATTACAGTACGATCTTTGTGTCTTTCTTGACACGGCAAAGTGAGCACACTGCGATCTTTGAGCCGTTCAGGAAATTCGAGTGGTTGCTGTGTCATGTATAATTTTACTAATTTTAATGAACAGTCATAATGTTTAGAGATCATTTTTACATGATTACAGTACGATCTTTGTGTCTTTCTTGACACGGCAAAGTGAGCACACTGCGATCTTTGAGCCGTACAGGAAATTCAAGTGGTTGCTGTGTCATGTATAATTTTACTAATTTTAATGAACAGTCATAATGTTTAGAGATCATTTTTACATGATTACAGTACGATGTTTGTGTCTTTCTTGACACAGCAAAGTGAGCACACTGCGATCTTTAAGCCGTTCAGGAAATTCAAATGGTTGCTGTATCATGTATAATTTTACTAATTTTAGTGAACAGTCAATGTTTAGAGATCATTTTTACATTACATAATACAGCACGATCTTTGTGTTTTCAGTTGAATGGCAACATTAAGGCATATTATTTTTTATCTTATTCTCCTAGTGCTTGCATAGTTCTTTGCATAGAAGATAGACAACTTTATTTATTATCAAAAACATAAGAAATGCATATACTTTCAATATCTCAAAACCAGAGGAAATCTTTTGGAATTTGGCCTTTTCTCCTGTAAAAGTGTTCTCTTCAGCAACAGCTGGCATGAATACAGTCATTGGTATCATTTGAATTGTCAGACATAAACCCTCAGTTCTAATTGTTTTTTTTTTACATTTTTTTCTTTTTGTTTCTTCTATAGTGTGATGCAGCGTTTCTACGAAGTTACTACTATAGGGTGCCATCTATATACAGTATACCAAGTTGTCAGTGACAGTGCTGTGCAAACAATGTATCGGTAATTGTGCTTCAACTGGAGTGGGGTTTGAAATGGTAACTTTTGAAATTTTAGGAAGATTAATGTGATTAAAAGATACTGAATTTTGTAAATGCATGTATATGCCTTCTAAAATAAAATATTAGTTTACTTGAATAATAATCAAGTGTTGTGCTTGCACTATTTTTGTGAATAATTGCTTCAAGACAGTTAAATATCGTAACATAGAAGTATCGGTACATATAAGAAACTAAGTTATATGTTTCTGATATCGTACTTGCGTCGCATTTGCCTTGAAGCGAAAGGGACTCATAAAAAGTTTTCATGTTGTTTTTACCCACTTTTGTCTTGTCTTTGCAGCATCGGGAGAGTTGTAAAAAGTGTGCAAATTTCATGTATGCACTATTTTTGTGAGTCTACTTGAACTAGTAAATATCATACTTGCACCGTATTTGCCTGAAGCAAAAGGGACGCGAATACAATATTGTCATGCTGTTTTACCCGTGTTTTTAAAGTCGCAAATTTCATCATCGCAGCATCGGGAGAGTTCAGTGCAAAAAGTGTGCAAATTTCATGTTTGCACTATTTTTTTGAATCTTTACTTGAACTAGTAAATATCATACTTGCCCCGTATTTGCCTGAAGCGAAAAGGACGCGAATACTATATTTTCATGTTGTTTTACCCGCGTTTTTAAATTCGCAAATTTCATCTTCGCAGCACCGGGAAAGTTCAGTGCAAAAAGTGTGCAAATTTCATGTTTGCACTATTTTTTTGAATCTTTACTTGAACTAGTAAATATCATACTTGCCCCGTATTTGCCTGAAGCGAACAGGACGCGAATACTATATTTTCATGTTGTTTTACCCGCGTTTTTAAATTCGCAAATTCATCTTCGCAGCACCGGGAAAAGTTCAGTGCAAAAGTGTGCAAATTTCATGTTTGCACTATTTTTGTGAATCTTTACTTAAACTGGTAAATATCATACTTGCAACGTATTTGCCTGAAGCGAAAGGGACGCGAATACAATATTTTCATGTTGTTTTTCCCGCGTTTTTAAATTCGCAAATTTCATCTTCGCAGCACCGGGAGAGTTCAGTGCAAATAGTGTGCAAATTTCTTGTTTGCACTATTTTTGCGAATCTTTACTTGAACTGGTAAAAATCATATTTGCCTGAAGCAAAAGGGACGCGAATACAATATTTCCATGCTGTTTTACCCGTGTTTGTAAAGTCACAAATTTCATCTTCGCCAAATTTCGACCGTTCGGCGCAACATGTGTGCGAATATCATGTTTGCTTTAGTTTCGGCTGATTGCAAAGCATGTGATTGAGCGGTATTCACTAAATCCACTAAGGCTGCAAAGTTGATGTTTGCAATTAAGCAAATGTGTGCAAACTCATGTGAATATGGTTTTTACCTCACCTTTACGATATATTCGCATACCTGGCAAATCTATTTTTTGATTTGCACATGCGGCAAAAGGTTAGTAAATTCGAGTTTCACCTCGAGTTTAATTACTTTCGAATATAATATTTGCATTAGTTTTGATACGCAAAGCAAATCATGTGATTGAGCGGTATTCGCTAAATTCGCTAAGGCTGCAAATTCATGTTTGCAATTTAGCAAATGTATGCAAACTCGTGCAAATCTGGTATTTGCACTACTTTTGCATTATTTTCGCATACTCTGCAAATCCAATTTTTCGTCCAGTGGAATCACTTGAGCAGTTATACTAAAACAATTAGTCGCCTCAGGCTACGTGATTATCGGCGAATAGTCACGGAGCCTGAAGCGACTTATCGTTAAACGTTTAATTTAAATAATGATAATAATGTATAATTTAGTTATACAAAAAAAACTTCGCTTCTATTGAACACACCCTTTTGACTTTCGTTTTCTGTGTTTTTTTTTATCACAATATCAGCATAAACTTTATAGCGTAATTTATTTACGTTAAATTTTTTGCTCTTTCATAAAGACAACAGAAGACAAAAGACCGTAGAACGAAACAATAAGATGGAATACAATAGCTCAGGGGCGTAGCAAGGGGGGGGGGGGGGGGGGAGGAGGGCGATTTTCCCATACATTTACTGTATTTGCTGGAGGAAATTTGAAAATTTTCGTCCCATGTCTTCACTATCCGCCCCCCCTCCCCCAACCAAATTCCTGGCTACGCCCCTGTAGCTCCAATCCAAAATACAATACATCTTGCAACACCAGGAGGCTTATGTAATGTACTTGTAGAAGGTGCCAAATAAATTTGTTTGTCTGTCAGTTAACATGTGACACAATTTCTAAATGTATGAGAAAATTAGCAACAAAAAGGAATTTCAGTGGAATTCCAGAGTGGGAGTGTAAAGTAAAGATCTGGTGAAGCTAGAGAGTGTACTCAACATGGGTACGGATTTGATATTTCTTTTCTATTTTATTTTCCAAATATCAATTCTAAAAAAGACACTGGGAACGAGATTTTTTCTAGCGAAATAATCATTTTGCAAACCTTTCCTCATTCTAAATTTGAAGCCCAACGATATACACTACACCAAAACCTTCCTTAAGATTTAAATATCATTGTCGCCCAGCTATCCCCCTTTTAACTTTCAAACTTCTTTATAAACCTTTGATTCTACAAGTATCCTCTTAGACAAGAATCTGGTGTTCAAGTCACGTGACCGTGAAGCATACTGTCACGTGACCTATAAATATAGAGCTACAGAAAGAAGAAAGTGTATCTTAAAGTCGTAGCTAGCATGCAGACCACCGAGAACCCAAAAAAAGTATTTGTATGGTCAGGAATACCTTACCCTATTAACAAATTTCTTGACCCCTTTTCAGATATATAAGACTAGAAATTCTCACGAAAAGAATCTATAACATCTTATCAAGCCCTGATTGGACTTGCCGTCAAGTTGTTATGCTCGTACAAAAGCCTTTATTTAGGTCAAATTCTGAAACATACGAAGCTTTCATAAGTACTTCTCTCGATTCTGATTGGCATACAAGGGAAGCCATTAAGGAGCAATTTGGAATTTCTCTCGATTCTGATTGGCTGGGAGGAAACCCGTTCAACAGTAAATTGATATTTCCTTCAATCTGATTGGTTGGCGTAAAGTGCGCATGTTTTAAGACAGTCATATGAGATTCTATTAACATCAACGTAACATGGGAATGGCCAAGGGAAACGAGTAGTTACCGAGGCAATGTGGACATTGCCAAGGCAGCTTGGGCCTTACCAGAGGTATCTCGAGAATCACCAAGGTAACCTTTTAGACCCCGAAGTGACTCCGGGAATTACCAATGCAACCTTTAAGTTGCCCGAGGCAGCCCACAAATCACCAAGGCGACGTTGCAGTTAAACAAGGTGACCGGATCACCAAGGGAATCCAAGGTGACCCGCAAATAGCTTCGGTACTTTGAGAATGCCAAAGTATTCGGGACATCCACGTCCCAGTGCAGTTACCATATTCCGGTGTCGTACATTACACAAGTTACTTAGGATCACGGAGTTATTTATAAAACGCATCAATTTTCTCGCTGTACATTTTGGCAACGATTGGTCTTCTTAGCTTCAAGGTTGGACCTGTAAAGAAAACAAGTGTATAAAACAACAGGAATGTGTTCAGTCCATTTGGTGCGCCTTATATTACTAATCTAGGGGCATTGTCTCCCGTGACCTGTATTTATACAACAAAACTAGTAAAACGCGCGCTCTAATTGGCTGACAGGCCGTGTGTTATTAGAATACACACGGACGGTTGACATCATAGCGCGCGCATGCAAGCAAAACCGCTTGAGCTCATTCATCATTCGTTTGAAATGCGCGCACTGTTTGAGCTCATTCATCTTTAGAAAAATCGCTTTTGTTGTTGTATAAAACAAATAGATCTCGATTTTTGTGCGTATGTACTGTAATAGATACACAGAAGATGTCACAGAATGTCATGAACAACAGTCACGCAACTCGACTGCGTCTCGTTGCGTACTACATTCTGTGATGTCATCTGTGTATCTATTACAGTACACACGCACGCAAAACGAGATCTATTTGTTAAATACTTTCGCTATTGGGCTTTGCTTCAAATTCTTTTCAAATTAAGCTCAAGAAAGTTCTACGTCTACCCCGATATTCAAATACATGCAGGGCCCTGACTGAAAAACTGGTTTCAAAATCTTTAGTATAGCTCAACATTTTCGCCACACGATGACGGGTTCTTTTCTGGTAACAAATATTAAACAATTGTCATGAACTTACCCAGCTCTCCACCATGTATAGAAAAGTCTTTTTCCAATATTATCCACTTTTGGACCTATAAGAGCCAATGATTTCTTAATTATGTTCGCAATAGCCATTGAAACGTGTACAATAAAGTCACATTGACGTTTGAGGAAATAAAAAATCTGCACTGTCACAGCTTCTTGCTGTCACAACTAAAAACACAACCCTATTAAATCGCAGCAAAAATATATATAGGATCGCGACTTTGCAGTGGCGCTAGTTTAACATACAAGAATCACCCAATGTTACCGCAGTTTACCTTTTGCGCTCTTGAGATGGCCATATCGTTAGCTCTGTTGATGCCGTCTTGGATGGCCTTCATGACATTCTCGTCATTAGTAGAGAGGATTTCCGATACAGTTGTAGCCTTGCTGCCGATACTTTGACAATACTCGCAAGCAGCTTGGGTGAGTTGATCTGAGGGCGCACCTGTCTCAGGGTCTACATTCACCTGTTGGAGAAATAACGAGCCTCTGTCAGCCGCCATTTTGACAGCCGAGCAAGATGCTGAGCCAGAAAAAGCGTCCATTTCCATCGGATGATACAGGGGCACCCAACGATTATTTTCGGTAAAATATCTGTTCGGATGTGAGAATGAGAGCTAAAACTTTCGCTTCAGAATTTCAAGCTTTTACTTTCGTATATAGATCATAAGATCCCCTGGATTTTTCGAATTGCAAAAAAACCGTAAATTTTACTCATTTTTGGGTGACTTTTGCCGTTAAAAAGGTCACCTAAAATTTTCGGATAGAGTTTTTCCCCTAGCATTTTCGGAAGACTTGATTTCAATCCCTAAAATTTTCGCAATCCAAAACTTTCAGCTATGAAATCCGAACAGATATAAATTTATAGGGATTAAAAATACCCAGTTTAGAGTCATTTGTATGCTCAGCAACGACTTATAATGGTATTCTGAGATGTTTTACGATATTGTCTCGTTGGGTGCCCCTGATGATATAAGGAATGTAGTGCGATATTTACGATTGAATTCGATAGATCAAGTATCAAATATGTTGGTAGAGGGTTACTTTGAGTTATCTACACGTATTTACTGTCTAATTTCGCATGAAACAAAGCAGTGCTTCCGAGACGAAGTCACGAAAGATTTAGATTTTAGCGATTTTTTCACGATCATGACAAAACTCGCGCGCGCGCTCCCCGTGCTTTCAATGTTAAGGACCATTTACACGCTGCGATTTGTCGGCCCGATTTGTTTTTGAGCCGCGACTTATTTGATTTGTCCGAAGGAAAATCGGCCCGACACAAAAATCCGATGCGATGCCACAGATTTTTCAGTGTCGGGCCGACACCGAACGAAGCACAAGAAATCGGGCCCGACAAATCGCAGCGTGTAAATGGGCCTTATAGTCACCGGGAAGGTGATTATAACTCGACCAATCAGCGCGCGGAATTTCTTAAAGTCACTTGATTTATATATTTTGTATAAATCTGACCTACCTTGAGTGTAACAATACAAGATAAAAACTTGCGCTTGTCACCGATCAGCATGATGTTGCTAATCAGAGGGACTTCTTTCTTGATGTTATCCTCGATAAGAACAGGTGGAATGTTCTCCCCGCCAGCTGTGATTATAATCTCTGTAAAAAGAAATGAAATGTTGAATTTTTTCATTTTATTCGTGAAGCACGATTTATGGTTTCGTGGATTCGAGGAGATGCGCAATTTCAGAGAAAATAAGTTATATTATGAATGAATAAACCGGAAAACAGCCCACCACATTGTGAAGAAAAGTTTTAAACTTTCCTGAATTTCACACACAAAACAAATGGAAAGAATACTTCGTAATCTTCAACTGTTTAGCTTAACACAATGTTGAAACCTTCAGCGCACAGAAACACCCGAAATCAAGAGAAAATGATCATTTTCTCTTGCCGGAAATTAGTAGATCAAAGGCCTCATGAGTTAGTAAGGGATATGGAAGGTCCCAGCGATTAGATCTTGCTAACATTTTTCCCAGCCATTTGACCGTAGTCCGTAATTTATTTTCATGTTGTCCTAAAACATAATTACTCACCTTTTATTCTGCCAGTTATGTATAACTGTCCCTTCTACAATCAAATGAAGTTGCAATTAGTTTAACGAACTTGCAATTGTACGTATCCTACAAGCACCCTCCCAAACTTGAAATGCAGACTTTGTTGCAAGCACATAGCAGCAGGAATGGAGACGCTAAGAACAAACAAACACAAGAAAGGAACGAACGAAAGACAAACAAACAAACAAACCGAACAAACAAAAGAAACAAGGAAGGAAAAACAAGCAAAAGGAACGAACAAAATACAAACAAACAAACCGAACAAACAAAAGAAACGAGAGAAGGAAAAACAAGCAAAAGGAACGAACAAAAGACAAACAAACAAACCGAACAAACAAAGAAACGAGAGAAGGAAAAACAAGCAAAAGGAACGAACAAAATACAAACAAACAAACAAAACAAACGAACGAAAGAAACAAAATAAAACAAACAAACAAAAGAAACGAACAAACAAACAAAGTCAAACAAACAAAAGAACGAACGAACGAACAAACGAGTAAGTAAAAGAAACGAACGAACGAAAGACAAACAAGCAAAACGAACGAACGAACAAACAAACAAACAGACAACAAGCAAGAGAAACGAACGAAGGAAACAAACAAAACAAAGAAAGAAAAGAAACGAACTTAAGACAAACACACAAACCAAAGAAAAGGAACGAACGTGCACAAGACAAACAAAAAGAAACAAATGTACAAACAGAAAGCAAACAAACGAAGAAGCAAGCAAACCAACGGAACAACAAATAGACAAACTCGACAACCAAACCAATGTCACCTACCTCGTCAATCTTGCTGATGTCCCCGGAGTGGAGCCACCCATTGTCATCTAATGCCTCTTTAGTCTTCTCCTCGTTGTTCAAGAATCCCATGAACACATTTCGCCCTCTCATGCAGAGCTAAGGGACAAGCAAAGTACTTTTAACGAGAAATTGTATATAAATAGAGCTCCGCTTTACCTTGGGCGTAATCCGGTTTTCCATATATGGTGACCGTCTTTGTCGGTTAGGCAAATTTCAAAATGGCGGGCGGGAATATCGGCCAATCACAATCGGCTACGATTGTCTGCCGCCAGAGCCTACGACAAACAACAACAGCAGAGTAGGCTCTGGGAACTAGACTGTTTGTTTTTCTGCTCGCACCGAAGGATATATGAATATGGAAGCAACCCAAAAGTAAAGTAAAGTAAGGAACTTTATTAACGTCTCAAATGTATTTAGTCGTGCACGAGTGCACTACTAATTGGGGAGACGATGCACACCTTACCCCCTTTCTCTATCAGAGCTCCAGGTGAAAGGAATTCAAAGCTATAAGTAAGCTACTCGGAACAGAGAAAAGTCGATACGGTTGGTTGATCCGGGATTCGAACTCAGGACCGTACGCACAGTGTGCCGTGCACAAACACACTGCGCCACCGAGCCGTACCAAATTAAGAAAGACTATTCAAATGAATGCCACGTGATCTGAAATGGGACAACATTAAGCCCAGGGTAAAGAGGTCTGACTATTGGTGCTTAGTTACCGTTAAAGTCAAGGAAAGGGCAACAGAAGGTAACAAAAGCCATTTCTGGTCTTGCAAGCATCATGGGCGATAGGCGTGCTTGAATGGTTTGGGCGATTTTACAACAATGGCATCAGTGTTTTTGTTTCGAAAACAGCGCGCGTGCCTACATGAGTGATTGCTCGATTCAACGACTGACAGACACCTAGTGCAGTCGACTGCACTAAGCGAAACAGGGAAAGGACGGGACAGAAACACCCAAATCCCAAACCCAATGCGACGTTTTAAAATGCGCAGCGCGTAACAACGGCTTTAGAGCCCTGTGACAGAGCCTCCACGAGTTAAATTCCACAGAAAAACGTACCTCCCCATTGCCGTCCTCGTCTGGCTTATCAACTCTCATCTCCGTACCAGCCATAGCGATTCCACAGCTGGTAGATATCAGATGACCTGGTATGGATACAGTCTGCGGGCCTGCGCACTCACTCATGCCATACAACTCGTAAAGGGGGATATTAATGCTCTGGAAGTACCGGAGGGTTTCTAGGGTGACAGGAGCTGCACCGACGAACTGGAGACGGCAGCGGTCAAGTCCAAGAGCAAATTTGAGCTACGGAAAAAATGAGAGTCCCAGTCACATATACATTTTAACACAATTTTAATACGTCCAAGAATCCGCTATTCTCAAACAAATAGGATCACAGAGCTTAAAATACCTTTTTAAGAATCACACCAGTTGCAATGGACCAACCAAAGGGAACTGAACGCCTGCAAAAGGAACAAGGTTATGAGACATGAGATGTAGAGGGAGCGAGAAATGGGCGCACGGGAGAGGATGTACAAGAAAGCCTCGACAAGGAAAACAGACTTTGGAAAGTCTACATGAGATGATACGAGATGATCCAGTTAATAACATGTAACTAAAAAAACTGACCAACAGAGCAGCTGTCCAGGATTTAAGTCACAAGGGCACTAGAGTGAGACAAATTCAACAATCAACCAATCAGGGACGAAGTAACTACGACTTGCGTTAAGTTGTGACCCAAAAAAAACAAGAATCTTCGCTAAAATGAGTTTCTGCAGAAAATTCCCTGTGTATAGTATCTAAAAAAACGTGTTGCTTACCCTTGTTCAATGTTCATATTTCCTTGTAGCGCCACACCCTTAGCCCAGTTGCCGATTTTTCTCTTCACCCCTGTAATGTTCGATCCAACATCTAACAGCTTCTCCATGATCTTCTCCCATACCCTAAAAATACATCAAGCATTGAACTCAATAGAGTTCAGGTGACCGCAGCAAGACCGAATACATGCAGCCAATCATGAACAAGAGAAAATACAAGTTCCTGCTGAATGGCTTCCTCATCAGCCAATCACCAGCCAAGTAAAACCACTATCACGCGCTAAGCACGTGACTTGTTCCTTTGTAAACCATGGCAAGTAAAACCACTATCACGCGGTGAGCACGTGATTACTATATATACACAACTGCGTTTTCTTCAAAATTTTAAGCAATTATTGGATGAGGTTTTTGTGATCTCCAGAATAAACAATGTCAAGACCTGTGGAATCAGGCGAGGCCGTGAGGCCGAGCCTGATTCCACTTGGCGAGACATTGTTTATTCTGGAGATCACAAAAACCGAATTCAATAATTGTTTTATTATACATTGATTCAATAAAAACACTTTTCTTTCTGTCAAGCAGTTTATTTTACACAAGCGCCTTGTTAAAATAGGGAAAGTGCTCTAGTCCCATGATGCATTGCGCGCGTATCAAGAATCAGCTAGCTTTTTCTTGAAGAATCAGCATGCTGATTCTTGGAGACCCTCAAAGTGCGTGATTCCCAAAGTAAAGCGCGCGCTCTTAGCCAATCAGAATCGAGATAGTGAGTACAATGTATAATAATATTGGTTAACAGAAATAAGAGACTAATGCCAGGAATGAAAAGTAAATACAAATACAAATTCTTTTCGACACCTATCTGAAACTTGGAACATTTGCATGGCTAAAGCATACTCAGTGTCCAGTTATTTTTGCGAAACATCTGCCAAAATCTTCAACAACGGAAACAATAGTATTCTTTGATCTCAGCACCACTACAGAAGTTTTCCTGGATTCAAATTCGTTGCCCCAAAAGGTGCAACACGCCATCTTTTTTTGAAGCCCTCTTGCAGTCCTTTGTGAATGTCAAATGCATACATAAGGGCAGTCAACTACTCCCAATCACGTTTTTATGGAAACAACTATTTCTTCCTCTTCGATCCATACCTTGGAACTCCCAAGAATAGCGTTGGCCTCACTTCCTTTAGGGTATTAACTAGAGATCCCTGAAAAATTAATAAGGAGCAATTAGGGAAGTTGGTAACTTGTTACTTTCTCAATATCATGTGTTTTGGATGGTATCTTTTAGGGGTTATAATTTGGTTTGACCACACATCTGGCATCTTTTAGGGGTCAGGGTTTTGTTTACCAAGCATTCCAGCCCTTAAAGTACCAGAGTACTTCTTCTTTGGATCACAAAGAACCATTGAGGATGCTGTGCAAACCTCAAAGTTTCAAATACTCTCACAAAACATTTATTATCAACTTTTTTAACTGCAAGGCTGCTACAACACTCTAAGTACGGTAGGCTAAAGCATTATTTAATGGGTTAGATACTTTTTTGAGTGTTTTGTTAAGAAACACACGCATGGCCACAAGAATTGTTAAAATATTGTGAACATGTAAATAATGTGATTGAATTTTGACCCGTCCAAGATGGTGCCAGTATTGGGGTTCTCGCTCAATTCTCGCCGTAAAATGACCTAAAACAGCCAACCAATACCTTGCTGTGAATGAAGAAAGTGTATTATTTTGGAGTAATTTCTGTATGTACCTTCAAAGCATCTGGTTGAGCAAACCAACAGGTCCCAGAGCAGTACATGGTCATGTAGACGTCTGTCATCTGAAAAAGAAAATGAAATGAAATAAAAAATATTTAAAACAACCAGCTGGTTTCACGAAGGTTCAGCTGTATTTCCATATCAATAGGTTTGTTCTATAAGTGACAATTGGAAGAAGAAAGCTACATAGATTTAGGATTACCCATACAGGGATGGAAATTGCGACCAGGTGGTTGTCCAGGTGACCACAAATCAGGGCTAGGTGACTCAACTAAAAATCTGAACTTAGGTGCAAGCTGACGACCAAATATTTTGGTACTCTTTTCAAGCTTGATACCACCTGGCAACCACAACTAATGTTCCGTAGATCAGTTTTTTGCACTTGGTCACCAGCTGGCGACTAAGAAAAAAATATTTATTTCCAGCCGTCATTACTCAAGCATCATTCACTCAATCACTCACTATCCATTTTACATCAGTCTCACACAATCACTATGCATCATCAGTTGTCCACTGGATCAACTGCATTTTATTCTTCCAATTATAGGATTGGAAACATAAAGCATATGTGGATTATCCAAAACCCAAAGCCTGAGGACATGCTGCCCCCTTTCTGTTGGAATCTTGATATTACTGTTCATAAAATACTTCTGTTTCTTCACCCATCTTATGACATGTTTTATATTGTAACTGTACCCCAGCCCCTCCTTCAGAATATGCCTCCCCTCTCAAGCTGGAGGTTCAAAACATACCTGTGCAGCAATGTGACTAAGTGGAAGGTAGCTGACGACATGTTCTTCTCTTCTGCCTCCCTCAACATGCTCAATTGCCGCCCTGGCAGTCCAGGTCATCTAGAAATAATATATAGATTTAGGCACTGCCTAAAAGCAGAGCTCGAATCAATACATACTGTCGTTGAGGTATTGACTTTTCTAGTTTTGCTGATGTCATGCCACATGACATTGGTTGTGTACCCCCTTGCCTCTAACAAACTCATCCCAAGTTTGGTCACCTGACGATGTTCCGCTCTCGAGATATTCAATTTTTTCTTTCTTGATGGGAACCCTGTGGTGGTACAGGGAGGTCGGACAGACACCACATGCATGTCAAAAATCAAATCCATACCTCCGCTGGTGTGGGCGGAGCTCTGCTAAAAATATGTAGCCTGCTTAGAACAACAGAACAAAGGAAAAATTGGCAAATTATTTTGTGTGTGTGGAAAGGGGAAAACCTGACACAAATCCCCATAATGGACTTACATTATCATGTGAAAGCATAGCTCCCTTTGGTGTTCCTGTGGTACCACTCTACATAAAAAAAAAAAAATGAAGGAAAACATGTCCACAACTTGTCAAATATATGCCCTTATTACATGAAAAATCTTAAGAAGATATAATATAATCTATTCCAAACATAAATAGCTTTAACCAATAAATAACAAACTTGTTAAAAAAAAACTGGCCAAGAGGCAAACCAGTGGGCAAACAAATCAAATCAAACAAACAAATCACCAGTGGCTAATCACCAGTGGCTACAGTGTGGCTCAGGATCTCAGGTTCACGGGGCCCTGCCCATCTGCAGCCCTACCCACTCGACACTGTTCCCTCGGTCCCCTGTCCAGCCCATCCCCAGATCCCTCAGCATACTAGAAGCATAGTCCTACAGGGACCCCATCTTGCTATATTGTAGCAAATGGCTTGATCTCAACTTCTTTACCAGGGGATCAATCACTGTATTGTAGGTGATTTCAATATGGAAATACTAACAGTGTATATAAGAGTGCAGCACTCATTTGCCACCAGTTTACTGAGCCTTTCCTCCAACAAATCATCACTGAGTGATCGACCAATTTCAAGAAACTCATTCCACTACAACAAAACAAAAGAGACATTCATACAGTAAGACAACAATTAATTATTATTTTATAATCTACAAGCTGAAAGAAATACTCAAACTGCAACAAATCAAGTATAATAGACATACATTATAAACATTTGGTCGCTTCTCCTCGACATCTCCAATGTACTGAATAACAGCCTTCAGGTGAGGCAGCCTGTCCCAAACCTGCATCACAAGATAACAAAGATCACATCTTATCATATGTAATCATTATCATTATTATTATCATTGTAATCTCATTGTAATCTCAGACCAGGTTGTAGATGTATTTCCTTGAGAAAATGAGGTCATGGTCTTCCTGAATAGTCAGTGCAGCAAAGACGTCTGCAAACAAGGGCTGAAAATTGTGCCTGATATGCATAATTATGCCCAATAATTTTCATTTTATGCCGAACTTTTTTCATTAATGGCATAAAATAATGACTGTGTTTTCAGTTTTCCCCATGTAAAATGGATTATGCCTAGATTTGTTTATGTACAGACAACACTCTGACAGACAGGGAAAGATTATATTAATGGATGTCATTCAAGGTGTTGGCACTACCAACCTTAAGGATTTTGTTGAGTTGTGTTTTGTTCTCTACAACAATGATATTAGCATCACAGTTGTCGGCTACAAAGTGGCATGCTTCTGGGGAGTTAGTTGTGTAGATGCCAACAGCAAAACCACTGCAACAAGGACATACTTAAATCAATTTCTATTTTTCCTGAAACTCCAGGCATCATGTCTGAAAAGAGGTCTAGAAGATGAATTCATAGATTTTTTTAGTTTGAAAAGGTTTTTTTGGCCTTTCAACTGGTGTTTATATATTTTTTTAGTTTTGGCACAGTGTTGTGCAACATACCCTGCAAATATAGCTCCAAGATCAGAAATTAGCCACTCTGGGGCATTAAATCCAATGATTCCAACTCCATGGTATTTCTCTAGACCAAGCTGGAAAAAAAGAGAGACAAAAAATAAGTGTGATGAAAACTGGACACTCATTTGGATCACTGACTAAGCCTTGTAAATCATACACAGTCAATCAACCAATAAATTTATTTATATTTACACAACAACAATCTTTATTTGACGCCATTGACAAAAAAGGTGTCATCTACAGTAATACACTACAATTGAAAGATTAACAGATTTAATCAATAGAACTAAAAGCTATTGAACCACTCTGTTCTCCAACAAAACATGGGGAGTGGTTGGCTGCTCTCTAAACTATAAGATTGTTCATTTTTGGCAGATCTGGGCAATGAGAACAATCAACCATGTACTGGTAGTCAGAAATTCCATGGAGTCCAAAATTCCATGGAATATTTAATAAAAGTAATTTGTGATCCATAAAAAACAATCCATGCCTCTCCCATGGAATGGATTTGATGATGTGGGCCACCCCCTCACCAGAGCCTAAAATAGGGCTGGAAATCAAGCCTAGGTGGGTGCCTTTTATTTCCCATACAACCCCTGTATTTTTCACTAGAAATTCCATGGGGATAGGGGATCATAGTAACTGAGCTCCTAGTGTGGGGGGTTGTGGATTTCTTCTGGAATAACACTGACTTTCAAAGGTCAGAGGCTGTGTCTTGCTGTGTACACCTCCAGCAAAATAAATAAACAAAGAACTGGGAAATTTTTGTTTTGTTTTGCAAACAGTAAAGGGGATTTCATTCTTAAGGGCCTTCTTTCGTCTGCACTTGAGATACATTGTCATAACAAAAGAAAAGCAGAGGAAAAGATTGCATGACATATTTTGAATGCTGAAAGATGTCTCAGCAGGGTAAATGCTATCTGGAGTGATCATTTTGCATTTGACCAGCATGATGGTGGGTCATGTAATTCCAAGACAAGGATCACCTAATATCAGCTGTCAGTTTGTTACTTTTCTGTTAAGCCTGGTGCACACTAGCAACATAACAACATAAGGACGTTATGTTGCAACGAAAAAAGCACGGGAAAATAATAAAAACAATCAATATTTTCCATGGAATATCATTAGATTACTTCACCAAAGCAATCTTCTGTTATTTTTTGTGGACTTCAATGTTTGGAAACCACTACATTTTGTTCGTGTGATATTCTTCTTATGTCCTTATGCCGCAAGTGTGCACCAGCCATTAGAGATAACAGGAAGATGGACAGTGCAAGAAAATGAGAAGATACTTTTCAATAAAGAAAATGCAAGCTTAAACTAATCTTGAAGGATGCTGGCTGTGCCTCCCTAAAATTGGCATCCCATGGTTAGCAAACAATCTCAAGTAAACAAAACAAAATGACAGGAAGAAAGGAAAATATTATGGAGCCTGCCTCATACCCAGGCATTCCAAGTTTGTCAGAAAAATAAAGAAACAGAGCAGAAATTGTGCAGAATGACACATCGGGAAACTCAAATTTTTACCCTAAAAAATACCTGATCGAAAAAATTCCAACCTAAAAAATACCCCTCAGTCTGAAATACCCTAAAAAATACCAACAATTTTGACAGATTAAAATGTTATTCTGGCCGTTTACTTGATATACATCAAACTATCCTCTTAAATTTCAAATATACTATCATTCCTCCAAATATTTTGGACCTATGTACCTTATTTGCGTGAGAACCCCCTAAAAATACCTTTTTTTTTCTTACCATGCCATTTTTTATTTTCAAACCCCTAAAAAATACCAGATCGCCGATTTCAACCCCTAAAAAATATGCCGTCTAACCACTAGCATGCTCCTAGTCCAATCACCCCTGAAATTGATGCTAGAGGTGCATGTGTTATGGATCAGAGCTATCAAAAAAAGGTTGTCAAAGAGTTGTCAAATGGTTTTGTTGTTGTTATGGCAATAATAGAACTACTGTTTTTTCATAAAAAAATGGTAAGGTGCCACCATTGTGTGTAACCTTAAACTTTTCATTTATTATTTCCAACTCACCCAAGAAATGCCTACAGCGCCTCCTAGACACAGGAGGAAATTACAAGTAGATAGCTTAAAGTTATGTTTCCTGTTCAATCCTCAAACTCTTCAGCACCTCTCTCTCCTTGAGTGGCCTTGAGCTATTTTCTTGTCAACACAACTTCCTGTTTGACAATCACATGTTGTAGCTTTCTCTTTGGAAAACTGACCTCGTCTATTTATGGCAACATTGAAAACTAAGCTACTAAGGAATTATCATTTCTTAGAAGAGCTTGACTGTTTTTGCGAGTGAATAATAGTATTTCCTGCTGTTCCTAGATTATTGTCTCCATAGTTTCTTTTTTCTCACCCATGCCGGTTTCAAAAGCAAAGCACAATAGTATTTTGAAAACAATAGTGGCAATTCCTAGAAGTGTTAGAAACAAACTATCGAAACGTAACTGCGTAGTAAACAGTACGACGAAAATTACGTAAAATCTAAAAGTGGAACAACTTTTATTTGGAATACGAATTAGAAAGTAAAAACCCTAAAGAGCTATGGAGCATGTTTGAATATAGACCCAATATAAACCCATTCATATTTTTCCACGTATACAAACTTTGCATAGGCCCATGTGCTATTGAACTTTCATCAAAACAAAGCAAACAAAACCTAGGGTCCTGGTTAAAAATACATGGGCCGCGAAAAATCCAAGCCTTGAACGTGGAATGCAATATCTTTATTAAACTGAACAAAGCATGAAAATTGCAATTAATATCTTCAATGAGGTGAGATTAAATGTCTCACAAATTTGCATGTATTATCAGTAGTCAATTTCATAAGATTCTCTTGGTTCAACTTCAAAATCTGAACCACAGAGACGAAAACAGAAATAAAACCTGATTTTGTGAGTCTTCTATATCGTTAATAAAGTGCTCAAATGACAGTTTTACTGGTATTTGTTATTTTAAAAGAGCTTTCATCTAGATTGAAGGCGCTTACTATTGATATTGCGCGCGTCGAAGCGTACCAACTTGTAATTCTTAATACACTGAATGAATTGATCAGAAACGATTTCAAAACTAGCCTAGTTACTGATAAAACATAGTTAATCCTGATTAAACCTTCTAAGCATTATCAAATTAAGAGAAAGATACGATAAAAACATGCAAAGGTTATGTAGTTGAACTATAAAACGGAAGTGAAGTTTGCTTACCTTTATAAAACCTTTCGCTGCTACGCGTACTTCCTCGTAGTATTCGGAGTAAGTCCAGTTTTGCCATTTTTCGTTTCTCTTTACTCCCAGAGCGATCCTATTAGGACATCGCTTCACGGCCTTCTCTAATAGCTGTACCACCGTCAGTGGATCTTGGTTATTCGATACTGCATCACCTATTCTTATTTTTACTGCGCCATTAGCAAGAGTTGTACAGAAATCGGTCGCCGGAGTCAACGGGACCGCGCCGACCGGTTTGTGAACCTCACTCACAACAACTCCACCGCCATTTTTGACGCCTTCTCCGTTCGCTTCAGAGTGTCCATTCATACCATTTGCCCCTGTGTGATGAAGAGAGCGCTCGTTTGAATGTAAGCGTCCGTTTAGTTGGTTTTCTTTCCCCTGTTTCAAGTCCTGTTTCTCTGCCATAGTAATTTGCGAGGGGCTCACTT
This sequence comes from Scolanthus callimorphus, assembly GCA_033964015.1. Taxonomy (NCBI): domain Eukaryota; kingdom Metazoa; phylum Cnidaria; class Anthozoa; order Actiniaria; family Edwardsiidae; genus Scolanthus; species Scolanthus callimorphus. Next base: position 20,224,710 of record CM066924.1, read on the forward strand.
CCCCGTGTATTTCTCCGTTGATGTTTGGACCACCGTTTTCGATCCGTCTCACTCCGATTAATTCTGCCATTTATGTTGTTATCCGAACCTCTGAAGACTGTTATGAACTCCGAGTCCTGCCCCAACAAGCACCGAAATATGACCTGCTCAAAAACAACGTGGTCCTCGGCGAATTTTTACGCAACAATGGATTTGATCCGAACTTTGCCCGCGCCAATTTTAACGATCCGAAATTGAAATAGATTCTCTGGCACCTAGAAACTCTCCTGAGACTTAAAATCAAAACTTTTCAATTCTTAAATGCTCCCTTTGTGATTAAGGATAGTTTTCTTTGCCGAGAATCTAGCGAATTTCGCATGAATCATTGACGATTTGTTGACAAAATTGAAGCCGATAAATGGAGGGCGTCTCGTGGGAAGGGTGAGCGACCAGCCAATCAGAATCTTCATTTGAATCACGTGTTTGTTGCAGCTGTGTATTTTTGCGTGTGCTGTGGCGGGAAAGAATTCGACCATAGTCACATGAGAAGGTTTAGTAATATTATGATCTCGACTGGAGAGACATAGATTTAAATATAGATTTAGCCACTGGCTAAAAGCGGAGCTCCTCGTTATAATTTTTTCTGTGTGAATGAAAGGGATTCCCATGTGTACATGTTTACATGGTTGCTTTAGAGTCTTCCCTTCACGAGATAATAATTTTTCAAGCGTAGATGACGTCATCGATGACGTCAAATCACGTGACCACCTCATTTTGCTCATCTGGTGGCCTAGACTACACTACCCAAGTTTTGTTGTCTTAGAGTCTTTCCTTCACGAGATATTGATTTTTCAAGCATAGATGACGTCATCGATGACGTCATATCACGTGACCACCTCATTTCGCTCATCTGGTGGCCTAGACTACACTACCCAAGTTTGGTTGTTTTAGAGTCTTCCCTTCACGAGATATTGATTTTTCAAGCATAGATGACGTCATCGATGACGTCACATCACGTGACCACTTCATTTCGCTCATCTGGTGGCCTAGACTACACTACCCAAGTTTGGTTGTTTTAGAGTCTTCCCTTCACGAGATATTCATTTTTCAATCACTGATGACGTCATCGATGACGTCACATCACGTGTCCGGGTTACACCACCCCCCTTGTGGCATAGACAAAATATCCCAAGTATGGTTGTCTTAGCATGTTCCCTTGAGGAGATATGATTTTTTCTTTGTATACCACAGGGTTCCCATGTGTACACGGACGGACGGACGACGGACGACGGACGGACGGACGGACGGACGGACGGCGTACGCTATAGGTTTAATACCAGAAAAATAAAGAAAAAATCATATCTCCCGAAGGGTAGCTTCTTTAGAAGCCAAACTTGGACAAAGTTTCAAAGACCATAAGAGGAACTCTACACCATGGTCACATGCCCTTACGTCATCAATGACGTCATCAAAATGATCCATAATGCCCGTGAATATCAAAAAACAACTCGATAGTATACTATACGTTTTTTCCTTAGGTATGGTGCTCCGCTTGCGCGGGCCTTCGGCCCGCGCAGGAGCTCCGCTATAATAGTTTATTCAATGTTTAAAAAGCAGACAAGCATTGAATAAAAATGCAGGCTCCAAGGAGTTCCACAGAAGTATAAAGAAGGGTTTTTGGAGCTTTATAAACGGAACGGGCGACGGGCACCTTTATAATAATTAGCACATACATTTTTGCAAGAATACTAATATAAGAAAGGGGTGCCTTTTTCTCAATTGATCCGTCATATCTAATGGGACCTCCCTTCCCCCCTCCCCCGATTTTACGGGTAAGGAGTCCAGAGTCGGATAGCACTATTTCGTGATACAAGATACAACGATACGAAGATATAAAGATACGAAGATACAAAGATACTATGATACAAAGATTCAAAGATACTAAGATACTAAGATACAAGCTATCGGATTTCTCATATGTATTAGTGTTACCCGGGTTTCAGCCTCTTATTTTCAAAATATAAATGCAGATGCTCATTTTAGCTTAGAAAATTCATCAATTTGTGCTAGAGGTCAAGACACAGACATGGAAACCATGTTTGCGGTCACTGTAAAACTACAAAACCAAACTTCAATTGCAAAATTAAACAAATCAGCTAAAATGAGCATCTGCATCTATATCTTGAAACTATACAAGCTGAAACCCGGGTAACACTAATACATATGAGAAATCCGATACAAGGAATCTTTGTATCTTCGTATCTTTGTATCTTCGTATCTTCGTTTTGTATCTTCGTATCTTGTATCTCGAAATAGTGCTACCCGTCCCAGCCCCTGCTTGTCGGGTAGCACTATTTCGAGATACAAGATACAAAGATACGAAGATACGAAGATACGAAGATACAAAGATACAAAGATACTCAAAGATACGAAGATACTAAGATACAAAGATACGAAGATTCCTTGTATCGGATTTCTCATATGTATGAGTGTTACCCGGGTTTCAGCTTGTATATTTTCAAGATATAGATGCAGATGCTCATTTTAGCTGATTTGTTTAATTTTTTTGCAATTGAAGTTTGGTTTTGTAGTTTTACAGTGACCGCAAACATGGTTTCCATGTCTGTGTCTTGACCTCTAGCACAATTGATGAAGGTGATAGCGACGGAGAATCTCTGGTCGAAATAATTGCCTATCTAAAATCTCCATCAAAAGCGGCGTAAGTACAATATATTTTCTAAGCTAAAATGAGCATCTGCATCTATATTTTGAAAATATAGAGGCTGAAACCCGGGTAACACTAATACATATGAGAAATCCGATAGCTTGTATCTTAGTTACTAAGATACAAGCTATCGGATTTCTCATATGTATCTTAGTATCTTCGTTTCTTTGTATCTTGTATCTCGAAATAGTGCTACCCCTGCTTGTCCTTACTTCCAGTGGCGGATTCGGGACTGGGAGGGGGGGGGGGGGGGGGCGGGGGGGCTCCAAGAAGTTCCACAGAAGTACAAAGAAGGGTTATTGGAGCTTTAACGGGCGCCTTTATAATAATTTATAATAATTGGGCGGAGCATCCCCAATGTTTTGAATGAGTACCCCGCTGGGTCGGCCATTGGTAATCCCGCACTCGGCTCACGGGCCACAGTCAAACAAGGCCTAGTGCAGCCATGCATGGTGCAACAAAGAACACCTATTCAAAAGGCAGTGACTCTTTGTATTCAGTGACTCTTTACTGGTTAGAAAAAAGGTGAAAGTTAACGCAAACAGTTTGCTCGCAAGCAAATTGAATTTAAACAACTACTTATCATGCATTGCGTATGATAGCGCTTATAAAATTTTGCTATTTTGTGCAGTGGTGTCCAGTTGACATCACGAGCTAGTGTAAATCATTGTTTACAAACAAATCGTGGAAGCGAATTTGACCACTGAAATGTATTCGTGTGTAAAACCCAATTTGTAGCTAGGTTACGCTTTCTTCGATGAGCAAAATTCTACCGGGTATTCTCATTCAATACACTTACCGGTAGAAGTACTTCGGACTCTCCTTTTTCCGTGTTGTCCAAATTTAGGCATACCACTTCACCTAGAAAACGCGTGGTCTCTAGAAATTACCCTAGTATAGGTTTAGTTCTTTTCTTTGCTAAAGCCAACAGTTGACAGTCCAATTATGAGCGCGCCAATTTCCTGATCAAATGTTTCCGTGAATAAAGAGCAATAACTTTTGCCTAAATTGACAACGTGTGGCTCAACTTTGCCTGCTGTTGAGAATTGAAAAGCCTTTCAAGTGACTGATTTTAAATTCACGATTATTGATTATCACTCAACCGGAATACACAAATTGATTTTTTTCGGCTTTTGGGTCTCACGCCAATTTTCATTGTTTGCAACGAAAATCTTTTGTTGTGGCCTCCAATTCAAAGGTTATTTATTCTACCAAGTTATCAAATAAAAGGACTTAATTTAAGGGCTTTTCCATTGGAGTTGTTATATCAATTGAGCTGAAGTTCTCAAAAGTGCGCCAAGTTTTTAAAAAAACGACGAATGAGAAACCATTGACTTGTCAAAATATCATCAATTGTCCAATGCGGTTATGGAATGCAGCTAAGAATAATTGCTATGCTGTAGTTTGTTTTGAAAATGGAAGTCTTGACGTCATTCAAACGTTAAAAATTTATTCACTCTAGTACTTGAAACTTGTCAACAAACCTCTCAAGATTATTTGTACGTTTTCCAGCACGTATTTGTTTAGAATTGGGAAATAATTTGCCTTTTCACTGCAAAAACATAATACACTCCCTTCGCGCTTATAAAAACGTTGAAGCGACATTTGGCAATAAAAACACTGCTTTCGAGCATAATACAGAATTCCACGCGTCACTTGTATTTTCTGGTATACACACGAGCCTTTAGGTGATGTAACAAGTGGGATATTGTGCATTGTTATATAGCCAGTGCTCACTCCAACCGAGCGCGCGCTCTTATTGGCTAAATCAAGGTCACGTGGTGAAGTACAAATCAAATATTCCCCGATCAGTCAATATTTCGAAAAATTATTGACTGGTCGGGGAATATTGCTTTCGCGCGTCGCGTTTGAGAGCGGGAAAAATAGAAGTTTATTGTAAACACGCGTGTCTCTTTAAAAACCTTTGACTAATTTTGATAAGTTTTTCCTAATGCATGAAAATTGTGGGATTTTAGGAGTGTTTTTATTTTACACGATGCAGTCGCGCACACACTTTGTAACTTCTCTTTCGTTCTTGAAATACATTTGTTTTGATTTAATAATTGCAGTTTATTTTTTGCTATATAACAAAACACTTAATGACTGCTCCCTCGGGAAACACCAGTTTTGTTTCCCTCGAATCTTGATGTTTCCCTCGACTTCGTCTCGGGAAACATCGAGATTCTCGGGAAACAAAACTGATGTTTCCCTCGGGAGCAGTCATTAAGTGTATATTATTATATAGCTCGTGTTTATTCGATCAAAGCTCGCGCTCTGATTGGTTCTATCATGGTCACGTGGCGGGCTACAAATCCAATGTAGCCCGCGCCGGCTACAATTAAAAAAATTGTTGCCCGCGCGGGCGACATCGCTAGAGCGAGAAATTTCGGCGGACTATTTTTACCGTATTTTCTTTTTGCTATATAATAAAACACTTAATGACTGCACCCTCGGGAAACAGCGAGTTTTGCTTTCCCTCGAATCTCGATGTTTCCCTCGACTTCGTCTCGGGGAAACATCGAGATTCTCGGGAAAACAAAATGCGCTGTTTCCCTCGGAAGCAGTCATTAAGTGTATAATATCCCACGCGTCACTTGAGTATTTTCTGGTATGCACACGAGCCTTCAGGCGAGTCTGTATGCTAAAAAAACATTTGATAAGTGGGATATTCTGCAGTATGCCACGAGAACTCATTAGTATAACTATTTTATACCACGCTACAGAAAATTTAAAGCAACGTTTTACGTAAACGTAGTGCACGATGGGAAGGTTGAGTGGAATACCGCCGAATATACAACGTAATTCCTGCATTTTGATTGGCTGTATTTTCTGTGGCGTAGTATAATTAACAATTTAATTAGTCGCCCAATCCTTTCAATGTTATAATCACGAGAGAGAAAACGAACCTCACCACCAATCAGCGCGCGGAAATTCTTATAATCACCTGAGTAATTATACTAATTAAGCATTAGAGCACAACTTTCTATGAATTTATCGGCGCAATAGAGCACGCGTGATGTTGGCAGAGACACGAGAACGTTGTAAAATCACGAGCCGCAGGCAAGTGATTATAAAACGTTTCGAGTGTCTCTCCAAATATCATAACTGCTCTATTTGCCGATAAAGTGATAGAAAGTTGCGCTCTAATGCTTTTATGATATAGCTGGGGAGAACCATTACTTTATCGGTGTAATAGAGGATAGATTTGGACCAATCACAGCGCGCGTTATATCGTAGCTATATTATAAATAAGAATACATACTAAGAACATAGCTCTGTATAAAAAAATACATTTGCAAGCCTAAATACCATTTTATTAAAGTGCTGAAAACAGTTGGTGAGATTAACAATATTGAAATATGAAAAACACGACCAGATTTATTGTTACACAAGTAAGAGCTACTGCATTTAGAAAGCGCGAAGAGTGAGATAATACAGTACATTATAAAATTGTATTGTAAGAAGTACAAGACATTTGCTATCAATCTCGGTTTTTCACAAAAGTAGGACCGTATTAAATTCTATCAAACTAGTGTTTTTAACAAGTGCATTTTGAAATCCTTGGAATGTCTTTAGTTTAACCAACAAAGTCTAATGTGCATGCATTTAAAGAAGAATTTGCTTTATAACATCAACATCGACTCTCAAACTTTATTGACTGTCCCTGGAATTCGGCAAGCTAGCAAAATTTTAAAAGGGGAGCACTATTCTTTGCTTCAAAAAACTTGCTCTGACATAAAAAGATTACGTTTTTATTCTATCAGTTCGATATCAGTGATGGAAACTTCCCTGGTTCTATAAATAACAAGTCTGGCTTGGAAAATGTATATCAAAAAGCATATCTCACATTTCTGTAAGTCCTGCTCTGGAAAGGGATATAATTATAGCTATCTGACATTAGTGAAATCACACTAGTGGTCTATTATCAATGCTGTGTTCTTATTGTTGAGCTACTAGTAGGATATAAGTTATAGCGAAAAGTGTCAGATTTGAAAGCCAGAAAACAGCAAATGACCAGACCAGAAAACTAGTGTGATTTGAATAAAACAATTATTCCTCTCGCCCTCATGGCCTCTGAGTCAATAGCACATTCGGCCTTCGACCTCATGGACTATTGACTCAGAGCCGATTCAGGCTCAAGGAATAATTGTTAAATAGTATTCTAACCTTTGCGAAAATGTAGAAATATAAGTCAATGTTCAGTTTGGGTTTTCTAGTACATTCTGGTAAGCATGGAGCTCATTTGAAATCTGGGAAGCCTTGAGTTATCAGTCAAGGGAGAATTCAACATTGCTCCAACTTTTTAGTCTTCTTTCTTGTCGCTTGTATCTTCTGTAGCAGCACGGATTGCAGCCTCAGTTGCAGCTTTCTTGGCTGAAAAAGGAGATAAACATGATCAATATTTTAGCCAGGAAGGTTGGATAACAGTGCAAAGTTCTTGAGTAGATGTTATCTAAGATTTTGCTGGTCATTCAATGATTTTTATCCATGATTGTCCAATAACCATAACAGCATTTTTTTTTTTAGTTTTTTCAACATTCCACTGAATGGTAGCTCGTAAATTCTAGCCTGCTCGCGTTGGAGTGTAGTTTTAGGTTGAGAAACGATCCAAGATGGCGGCCACGCAAAAGCAAACTCGCGTTTCTCGACCTAAAACTACACTCCAACGCCTGCGAGCAGGCTAGTAAATTCAGACATTGAATTAGTGCGCTCAGTTATCAATATATTATAAGGTTTTTAAAGGGGCCATGTCAGTGTTGTTTTAACAAAATTCTATAAAACTAGGCCAGTCGTCAGTATAAACAACACAGAATTCTATATTATGCTTCAACTTAGCTTAGAATGAAATGGAACCGAAATTTGCATTTTATAGCCATTCTTACGTAAGATTTTATACCTATCACTATCAGATTTCCAAGTTTGAAAACAGTTCAGCCTGGTAAAATACCATTTTGCAATCCAATTCCATCTGCTCGATAACATGCAAGAATACTCTAAATTTGTACTTTTCTAGCAGTTGAAAGGTTATTAAAACAAACCTAGATGATTATTTTGCTATGATTATTTTTGTCATAGTCCCTTTAAGCTGGCTTACCAGCAAATACTGGAGGTAACAGCCCTACATTATGGGTTTCATTTGACTGAAAAACCCCTTGACACAGGGTTGGAAATTGCACCTGTATGAGACACTTTTGTGATTAAATATTTCTCATTTGCAACTAAAATTAACAGGGCCAGAAATGATGGTGGCAACTAGATTAAGGGTTTGGCGACCAAAAATTTCAACCTAGTCCAGGGCTGGAAATTAACTTTCAGGTGGCATTACCAAGTGCCATCAAGCTTGAAAAGAGTACCAAAATATTAGTTCACCCAGGTGACTACCTGGTCGCAATTCACCGATCCCGCATTCATTGTTATACCCCTAGTTACTGTTGCTACGTCGGAAAAGCCAAATTTTATCTTTGGCATAGAGCGCGGAAAAGACACCGATTGCAGGGAGGTGTTAGAAGTTGTTGCATGCAATTTGGATTTTATATTTTTTAGCTTGAAAAGCTGAATAATTATTGAAAAATCTTCGATATTCAAGTTTGTTGCTCAGACATTTTGAATTCCGTAGGGAAAAATTCCTATTGTTTGCTATGAGTGGGCGGACCTATCGTCAAAATAGGGATCGTCTATTTCTCGCCCTGAAGATGCCAAATGGCAATACTTTTTCCAGTCTGTAGGTTTTAAAAAAAATGTCCTTATCAAAATTAGCTGTTAATTTAACACCCAAAGTCTGTAACATGCAATTAAAAAATTGAAACTATTGCCAAAATGTGACATGACCTTCATGCTTATTCTTGACCTGCTAATTTACAAATCATCTTGTGGATCCTTACCCTCCTCAGCATATTTGTCCATCTTTTCTCCTACTTTGTCTAGGGTGGAGTCAATCTTTGCCTGGTGCTTGAGCACAAAAGGCTTGATCACCTTCTGGTAGATGGTGTCTGAGCCATTCCAGGATATGGGTGCCATACACCAGCTAAGGAAGATCAGCTGCAGAGAGAAGACATAAATAAGCCTCATTCAGACAGGGCTTCTGGAAAAATGTGGAAAAATACCGAAATTACGTGGAATTTGAGGACACAATTTCTGCAAAATTAAACAGAAAATCATGGTGGATTACGTGGAAAAAAGAAAAATTATGCATTTCCTCACAAGCACACAAATCCAGAAGCCCTGTTCAGACTTGCCGCAAGTAAATGCCCCCCTCCCCCCAGTTTTTCCCAAACAATCCTTAAAACTCCCGATTTTGCACCCCGCATATCAAAGTTCCCTCAAACATGCGGTAATTTCACATACTGGGCTCTAAATTTTTGGCACGCGAGTTTTAAACTTTCCCTAAAAACTGCCTTGTGTTTTTTTATATGTTGTGCCCTCCAAGTTTTTGGAGGCTTGCTATGGCCCTGATGTGAGTAATTGAAAATATGTCAACAAGGTGTGGACCAGATATTTATAAGGTCTTTTAAAAAAGAAAAGATTTTGATCAAAAAGATGAAAACATGAGTAACCCTAAAGCTTGTTTCTTTTTTGTAAAAAAAACGTTTGTCTAAAATGTTAATTTAATTTATAAAAACTGAAAACAAACTGGAATTACCATAAAAACGTTATATCACTTGCATTGTTGATGTTCACGGGCATGTGGTAGCTTCCACAAGTAACAATATTATGCACAACAGACTTGTTTATGTATTCAAGTTAGCAGACAGGAAAACTGGTATACAATGGATTGCTTTAGCAAGTTAATAACAGAAAGTAATTCCAAATACAACTTGATTGCAAATGCTATATAAAATGTGATAAATACAATTGATATGGGGGCCTCCCATATCATTTCTTTTTTTCTAGATTACTTACTGCATGGTACCAAACAATCTAAACACTCCAAACATAAACAACAGAAACATGATGAAAATACTGAATTATTGACATTGCATCTTGAAAAATGAATTTTGTCTACTGTAGTGCTGACAATTAAGTTTTAACATATAGAACTACAGCTTGCGATTCCTGTCTATCTTAGGATAATTTATTTAAGTATGTAAGTAATGGCAAAATAGTCCTTTCCATATCCATTTATTTACATTTCCTTGAATTAAAATTGTATGGCACCAAACACACCAAAATAGCCAAACGTAAACATCATGATTAACAAAAACCTGATAAAAATATAAAAACATTAAATCTCTGGCATTCAGAATAATATTGCTGATTTTGCAATATTTTAATAATTGGAAGTGCAATTCAAGCATTTATTTGAAAACATGGATAATTATACTTTGGTGTTTTCCATTTGGAGGCTTTTGGGTGGAGTTATGTTTATGCATTTAATTTAAAGTGAAAACCTAACCGAATGGAACATTCTCCTTAATATTAAACTCGGACTCTTAATGAGAGAATTCCTTTATGAATGTATGCTGTTGCTGATAAAATTCCGGGATTCTACCCACACCCAGTCTCGCGTGAGTGTCGAAAATAAATTGATTACGCTTACTTTTGAAATGGACATTGGCTGAAGCAAAGAAAATAGAAAATGCTTAGCACTTCAAAACTTGGTTAACCAAATCGGCTGACAAATAAAGCGTTTAATCATCAGTAATCGGAAGCATAAACAAAACGCTGCCATGCTAGGGGGTGAATTTAAAACGTTATACACCAAGTTTTCTTGGGGATTTTGTGCAGACAATAGATTTCTAAATCGGCTCAGACGTGTCGCAAAAGGAAAATTTCCTGAGTCGGTTTGGTGTCATTTTGAGCAAAGAAATTATATCATAGGCTTCACTAAGGATTTGGATTACATTCTCAGCGTATTCTTACCTTAGTTAAGAAATAGAGCGGGAACCAACTCAGCAAAATATCCGAAAAGAATTCAACGATGTTGAAGCACCCGAAGACAACCCAATAAATAAGCCATTGCGTATCGTCATCTTTGCGCTCGCTCTCGACTGCTTTTACTCTGGAAATTAAAACAAAAGAGCGAATAAGCAACCTCAGTTATTATAAGATACTCAAGAGCTTGAGGAAGTGATACAATTTGACGCTAAATTGGCTTTTATTTGGCAGTTAATGAATGTTTCATGTAGCGATAGAGGTGGTACAAGTACAGACATCATGTCTTATTCAAATTGAACTACTTCAGGTTTTATTTCACTTACGACTGATATGCTGGATAAGCAAATCCAAGACAAGTCACAATTAAATCAGCTCCATAGCCAAAGATAAGGTACAGAGCGAACACACCAACAAGTGCTGAAAAAAGAAAAAAATGTACGTTATTCCACGTTGAAGTACAATTTTATTTTGGCGCGATAAGTTTGAGGGTGGCAAGAAAATTAGCTCAAAAAACCTCTTTTATGCAATAATTAGCACAAAACTCACCGCAAAAAAGATAAAGTTTTTTAACTTTTGTCTTTTCCTCTACTTTTCCGAGAGCGTCAGTGAAGAAATTCTTCTCTTCGAGCCATTTTTCGAGCGATTCTTTGGCAGTTTTCAATGAATTCTGTAGGGCGGCCATGTTGGTAAAGTGATCTAGATGACGTCACGATGAAGCTATAAATAGTGTGGGGTCACGTGACGAAAAAATGGCGTTTGTCTGGCGGAGGGGAGGGGGAGGTTTTGCAACATAAACTTTTGTTTCCTACTGTTAAATGGCCCGTCTAAAGCTAAAACGCCGCCGTGATACTAGTGAATTAATGATGTTTAGCATTCAGCTTTTACTAGTAACAAAAATCGTCGAAATTCAAGAATTCTCTGGGTCCTGTCCCCGTCTTATGGTTTACATGAGCACCGCGAAAGTGCAAAGTCCATCAAGTCTTCGGTCTTTTCTAGCACGTGCAAGAGAGATGATTGCACGCACCAATGAGCACAGCCCAGCAGCAGAGCACAAAAACAACTTAACGATGACACAGCCTACTCGAAAATAGGAGAATAAGGAAAGAACTGAAGTACAATGATAATGCAGTATCCAGAAAAAAAACTGTACTTTTAGAAAAAAAAACAAATCTGAGCTTTGAATTATACTTTTTTTGCATCATATCGGCTCTACTAGTTTATATGTGAAAAGCGCAATTTTGTAGCTACATACAGCCGGCTGCTCGGACCCATGTATATCGTATTTTCGCATATTTTGTATCACTTTCCATCACCACAGCAACTGGACCGCCGGTTGTCATGGCGACATGCAAGTAGTTTAAATGTCCATTTCATTCATTGTCGTTGGCACCGTTCCTGGATCAGATGCTAAATTAGCATATTAGAGATTATTCCTACCAAACAAAAATAATTCGAAATTTCGCTGCTGTGTATTTTTATTGTTATTTGTTCGTGTAATTCTGACTATGCTAAGTGCACTAGTTCTCTTTCACCTTCCACGTCATGGGTTATTTCACGTCCTATATCTGCATAAGGCTCGGTATAATAATCACCAACAAGCTGAATGAGCAATTTCTACCGATGTTTGACGTTAAAAATGTTGTATTTCTACCAAAAACCACGTGAATAATATGAATAAGTGAATAATATCTTTTTCCTTTTACTTACCAATAGGAACAGGGTTCTTCTTTACAAGTTCTATTATTTTGTCCTTATTTAAATCTTTAATATCAAAATTGGCAAGGCCTCCGTTAGCAGAGTCGCTTGGTTTATCTGCCACAGGCCCATCTGGGGCGTTCTTGTCGCTTTCAGCCATTTATGGTTGAAGAATAAATCTGGCAGAGTTGTGGAAGTTTTACTTTACTTTCGGTTTCTCTTAGTTCAATGTAGTTTTATGGGCAAACGGCCTGTCGAAATGTTCAATACGCATATGAGATATTGACCAATGAGAACTCGACCCGGCATGTCACGTTTAAGCGTCACGTCAGCCAGCAATGACATTTTTACTCTTTTCTTGGGCTACCTGTGCTGGCGCGCGCAGCTGCGTGACCGACACAAAGACGGGCTGCGCGGGAGACTAGCGCTGGACGTGCATGCTGGTCAAAATTTTATGACGACAGACGAACCGCTAAGACTAAGAGTTAGAAAGTGATATCCTTTTTTCAGAACACTTCAGCACATATATGCTGAAAAGGCATTTCATGCACGTCCAACGCTTGTTCCTGTTGGACTGTTGGAATCGCCACGCCGCGGGCTTTTTTACAAAATTGAGACGCCTGGGTACGAGGCAGTGTTACTGCGATTTCAACCTCGTCCCCGGGGTCTTGTGGGTAATTTTCAAGATGGCGGTTCGTCAGGCACAAGTAAAGACCTTGGAGAAGGAGTCACATGAACCTCGTTCCCGTGTCCTCAAACATCGCAACTGAGCGCAACTTCGAGTAACGTGGACTGAGTGGGTACAAAGACGTGTTATCCATCCAACTGGGCACAAAAAGGCTGATCATAGCCAGGGGCAAATTAGATTTGCCGTCGTTTTTGAAACCGTCGTTTTTGAAAATTAGATCAGTTTCTCGTCAGTATTCACAACTTTTTCTACTTCAAATTGAGGCTCCCACTGTATTTATTCGCCGTCGATGCATATTCAGCGGTAGAGTAGAGAATTCGAAACAGGACTATTGAACATTGCTAGGCCTTTTCATTGTTAGGCGTTCCATACTTTTCATGTAAGCCCCCCTCAATATTTTTGACACTTGTCGCGCAACATTGATGCGTTGCAAGTTTTAGATCGATGTTGCGCGTTTTTCACTCGCACAACAGTTTGTCTAGCCTGCGTAAGCAGCGCCACTTAGCCCTCGCCGGAAAAGGACGACCTCTTGCGGTCATCCTTTTCCGGCGAGCGCTAGTTGCGGCTGCTTACGCAGGCTACAGCTTGTCATGCAACAAAATTTAAACATTTGTTTCAAGTTGTTAAAACTTGTTGCGCGATGTAGAGCGCAGGTCTACTTTGAGCCACAAAACTCTGGCTTTGTTCAATGCTAGTTTTTCATCAACAATACAACTTGTCGCGCAACAGTTTGCCTACAATTCAAGTTGTATAGTCTGTATAAATAAGGTGCTATAAAGTGGCTCGCATGTGTGATATTAATCAAAACAAAATGTTGCGCGGCAAGTTGTGAATTTGATGAAAAACGAGAAACATTTGCAACGCAGGAATGTTGCGCGACAAGTTGATGGATTTTGTTTTCACTTCCCTTTGCTATATTAGTGCGACCCATCTCGTATTTCCCAGGCTTTATTGAGGGAAGAAAGGATGCCTTGAAATGTTGGGCTATTTTTACCTTCCTGTAGCATTTTAAAATATAATATAATTGGTTATCGTCGTTTAAAGTAACGAAAGCTTGATTTTTAGCTACGCAGCCGCCGAGCGACACGCGGAATCCAAACGCACGTGTGAGATAGTTAAACTACAAAATGCACCGTGGTACTTTGAACAGTCACGTGACTATACCGTTCATTGATCAAAGTACAATTGACATAATCTGATAAATCTAGGACATATATTTTCATTCGACACAATAAACAGTTGAGTTGAAATCAGCGAATCAGTTTAATAACATGTCAATTTAGAGTTCAACAGAGCGCAGAAAAACAGGTAGTTTGACATTCTTGACGGCTCGACGAGTTTTTGTGATATCTGATTAGCTCCGGATGACATCATTGATTTACCAAGTTTATTAGTCACCTGCTCCTTGCGTGGTAGAGGAATTCTCCAGGGACCACTAGACACAATCACTGGTGCGAGACCACAAAAACACTGCTTATAAATCCTGTGGCGCACTTGAAATGTAAACAACGCCATTGTGATATCAATCTAGGAACGCGCAGAACATCAACAATGCACTGGCTTTTATGTGCTGTATTTTTTCTCAGTTTTGAGATAATTAATAGCGCCCCGATCGCGACGAATTTCACGACGAGAATCGCAGTGCAGCCCGATGCGGTCAAGGAACATTTATCGTTCTTCGCGAATCCACGAGTCAAGAGCCCCTTGAAGATACTTCTAGATACCCCAGAGGAACTATACGCACTTTGCCAGGCTGCAGAATTCGCCGCTGATAGCTACAGAGGTCCGGAAGGGCGACATAGTTTTAGCTTACGGAACATTTTGAACCTGGACAGAGAAACCGGATCGTCTGGCTACAAAGCTCGTCTGCTGTTACAAGACAAACGCTCGCGATCTCTTCAAGACGAAGTTTTCCATATTGGAATAAAAAAACTCAGTAAGGGATTCTATGATGCTGAGGTTGGTTTTCCAAGACCTAAGAGATCTGATTCGCTAGAAAGAAATAAGAATGAAACTTGTGATTATTTGAGCAAGCTTGCAAATTGTACTTGTTGTGGGTACAAGGGAGTTTGCCGCAAGGGGGCAGCTCGGATTTCACCTTGGCTGGACTTTGCACTCAAGACGCAAAGAGAGCTACAGGACGATGCTCGTTTTAATCACTTTCAAATGCTAGGAGCTCATAACGCGTTTAACGATCGGGCTGACGGATACGGCGAAATGGACGACTGTCATTGGCCACCTCCATATAAGGGAGTATGCATTGATCTAGCCAATCAGGAATTTAGTTTCACTGATTTACTAGACATGGGGGTGCGTGCTCTTGAAATTGACCCCTGGTGGTGCTTTGGGAAAATGCGGATGAGCCACGCCCATGACCACGCCTACTTTGGGTGTGGTCCATGGGATAGGGAATACCAGGATGGGATACAAGAAATAGCGGAATGGGTAAACAAGCCTGGGAATGCTAATGAGATAGTGAAGATCTACTTAGAAGACGGCCCTGCTCACACCAAGGGACATGACTCGCTCATTAATGGCCCCATAGAGGAGCACCTTAACAATAAGGTCCTTACCCCCAATGACACACTACACTTATTCAAAGGAAAATGGCCATCTATTTCAAAGATGCGTAAGCTTGGAAAAACAGTGGTCATAGCAACAGGGGGCTCGTATAACCACAAAGGGGTGTTTGTACATAAGTCATACTGGAATGAGATGACAAATAATAAGTTTATATCATACGGTAACTGCTCGGCAGTGAAAAAGAATGACTTGACTCCTGTGCGAGTCTACAGTGACAGTACAGAATACGGCCCCTTTTGGAATGGACCAAAGGAGACGGGTACTATACTCAACTACATGGACTTCCTTAAGTGCGGGGTCACTTATCCTGCGGCAGACCAAGTGAACCCTCAACTATTGGAGACAGCTGTATTCACATGGGCTCAGGATGAGCCTACCTCTCTTAATATAAACTCATGTGTGCTTCTCTGTGGAGAAGACAAAAGATGGCATGTTGCTGACTGCGCTGAAAAGCATGGATTTGCATGTGTCACAGAGGACAATGATAAAGACTGGGTATTGAGCTCAGATATGGGCCCTTACTCTAAGGCTAAATGTCCTAATGGGTATAAATTTAGTGTTCCTCATAATGCAGAAAATCAGTACAAACTTTTGAGTGCTGCCAATGGCAGGGATGTCTGGCTTAATTTCACACCATTTATTTCTTCACTCAAGAACAAAGAATGAAATGTGTTTCCACATGTGATTTCTTAAAACCTGCTTTACACATATTATATCAAGCTCATTTCTAACCAAACTGGGGGGGGGGGGGGGGGGGGCAACTCCCCTATTTTTGGGGTGGGGGTGCTCCTCAGAAACTTTCGAATTACTCCCCCCCCCCCCCCGCCACCGAAAAGGTACCAACAAGGGTGTGGCTTAGCTGATTTTGATCCCTAAAAGGTACCAACCAGTGTGATATTGATAAAACCATTGTTGCTTAATTTGCTAGAATGGACCCCTAAGAGGTACCTATGTGGAGGAAGTTGCAACTTTTCGTATTTTACCCCGTAAAAGGTACCAGAGGCCTGATGTTTAACCCTAAAAGGCACAACGAGCATCACCCCCCCCCCCCCCCCCCCCCCGTTTTTCACTTGGAATGGGACACCGTTCTAAATTTTTCAATCATCTCTTAGAAAAGTAGCTGAACCAGCATGGTTAGAACCGAGCTCATTTCAAAATAAGTGCATTTTATATTCTATAGCAATGTGTCAATTATGTATGATTTACGTCATTTTTTATAAGGTTTCTCCCTTTAAGGGGACTAGCTAACTTTTCTTATAAAGAAACGGAAATTATATAAGCTATATCAGCTTGGCTGCTAAACATATTACATTTCAGTATTCAACAATTGAATAACACATCACTATTCAACTATACAAATTTCTAATTTCGAAAATGACACTATTTTAGTTCATACCCCCAGTCATATACAAATCTCTGTAAAAACTAAAAAATCTATGTTTTGATGAAATAAATACATATATCAGGATTATCAAATAATAACACTAGTTCTGCTAAATTTTTGACCTGGGATAAAGGTCAATGAAGTGGTATTCATGTAAATTGTAAATCCTATGAGATAGTACTGTTAAATGAACATTTTCTATTAATATGGACTATGCATTTTGATAGTCCTTTCATGGATTTTGATATACTGACAATTGTAAATCCTATGAGATATGTACTGTTAAGTGAACATTTTCTATTAATATGCACTATGTATTTTGATAGTCTTTTCATGGGTTTTGCTATGCTAATGATCATACAAGGTGAGACCTTGTTAATATCATCAACAACATTGTCACTATTACCACTGTATGCATTGCTACGCGACCTCAAAATTCAATGTTGCGATGGGCGATTGGCGATTTTTAGCCGTCAATCAAACCAAAACGTTGGATTCGTCTACTTCAGAGGGCCGACACTGATTGCAAAATCAACCAAAATGGTTTAAGCTATCCATTGGTTTCCTTGACTCGAAGGTTTAACTTTCTGGTTCAAGAAAATTGACATTACAATTTTCTTGCGTAAAATCGCCAATCGCCAACAGTGAATTTTGAGGTCGCGTAGCAATGCATACAGTGGTAACATCACTTCAACAACCGTATCATCATCATTTGATGATAATCAGTGCCACCAGCACGCATGACCATCATCATCATTATCTTCATAATCATCATCATCATCATCACAAAGAAAGTTCATCAAAATCACTACCACTGACTGATTATAAGCAATTATTGGATGAGGTTTTTGTGATTTCCAGAATAAACAATGCTGAGACATGTGGAATCAGGCGAGGCTGTAAGGCAGACTAGATAGTGAGTACAATGCATAATAATTTTAAACATCATTCTTATCATCCTCACAATCACCACCATCGTTATCTTCATATCCAATGTTGTCTCCATTGCCATCTTTGACTGGTACTTCATCCAGTTTTTGAAAAGATATGACATTAGAAATAGCATTTGAATGATCTAACAAATTTCACCCTCATTTGTCTGAATTTTAAGCTGCCGTTCACCCTACACTCCCACAATACCACAACAAGTGTTTAGGAATGTATGGTAAAGGAGGATGTGCAAATGTATTGTTAGAATGAGAAAGAAAAGAAAAAGTGAACAGCTGTGTGATCTACCATGCTATCATCCATAATCATTGTCATCATCATCATCAGCAACAGCTGTGCCACCACCACCATCATCATCGCTGTTGTCTGATTGGCTGTAATTTGATGAGGAGCTATGTGATCTACCTCGACTAACATCCATCAGAAACATCATCATTATCATCATCATCACTGTCGTCTGATTGGCTGTAATTTGATGAGGAGCTATGTGATCTACCTCGACTAACATCCATCAGAGTCATCATCATCATCATTTTCATCATCATCGCTGTCGTCTGATTGGCTGTAATTTGATGAGGAGCTATGTGATCTACCTCGACTAACATCCATCAGAGTCATCATCATCATCATTATCATCATCATCACTGTCGTCTGACTGACTGTAATTTGATGAAGATCTTCCTGTGGCTGATTTGACCACCACCAAGTACCTCTGCTGTACTTGAGCTTCATTGTACACAACAAACTCGGTTTGGCTTCCATGGGAAAGATACCTAATCAAACAAGGATAAATTTTCTCGTTCAGTAAGGCATTCATTTCTGGTGGCACCTATGACTGTTTTGACATCGCTTTTTCGTGAAGGGAGACTTATGTTTGTCCGAAACATGGCGGAAAATATGAAAATCACAAAATAATACACAAAATACCTCCTGAAATCGGCACATACACTATTGAAGATGGTTTGTTGAAAATTACAAAAAATCTCAACTAATGATGGCAGAGATTCCAATTGATGTCATTGTTCCATAGAGGACGCTTCTCAGGTACTTCAATATTTGCTTCATGAATGCATAATTGGATGCTTTCTCTGACACAGTATGTTGCTAGGCTGACAAAATGGCGTCTGTAATAGGCTTGAGTTTGAGCTCGGCCTGTCCTCTTTCTCATACCTGTCCTCTTTCTCATATTGTTCACATCTGACATCATCGCGAATCCATTCCCCAGCAGGGACCATGGCCCATAAGGTGTAGTCACATGATCCTTTGGATCAGGGATCTGTTCGGTTGGACTGAACACACTGTTGTAACCGTCAGGGGGGAACTGTGGCTTTTCATCATAAGCTGGGTATCGCCCATGCTCGAACTGCTTCCCAAGAGCAACCTGGAGTTATGATGGAAATCTGTGTCAGTCTTCATTAGAGTGGGTTTTATAAGATGCCGCATGTCTCACACTTTGACTCAGAAGCAATAGCAAGTTAGGCATTTGCAATTCACACTAGGTTCCAAGCACAAGCGCTCGAAAATGATGCACTTGTTTCCCCTAATAATAAAACTGTTTCATGAAGTTTTGTGCTTGTTATTACCTCACAAAGAAGTAAGAATCCTTTGTCTCTGTGTCGCCAATTGAATATCTCTGTGTACTGCAATGCCTTGCGGATATTGTCAGAAGAATATATCCCCTGGAAAACAAGTAAAAACGTCAACTCAATTTTTATCTGTCAGATATAAGCCAGTGGAAGACTATGCTTCTCTTGAATGTATAAAACGCTATCCTAAGGTAATACTTTCATTTCCACAAAAAAAAAGATTCCTACGTTTGCCATCATGGAAAACTGTTGAGAAATATCAATACTAGTGCAAAACTAATCATGAGAAAATTTAATTCCCTCCCAGATTTTTTTTTATAACCACAGAATCCAAAGGTGTATAAAGTGGTGCTCACTAGACATTATCAAATTCCTTTGAGACGTTTTCTTTTTATCGGGATTCGGATATCCGCTTTTGTGTAAGTCTATACTCCTATAAGGCAAAAAGTTCCTCCGTAAAAAGCTTGGAACTTAAATGAAGTATTTAGTCCTTACCTTCCCGAGGGACCATCCAGTGGTGAGTGCCTCATGTGGTGCGATCCTGAGCCCCTCCTTGAGAATCCCCATCACATTTGAGGTCCTCGTGCCATGCCACAGCAGACTGTGATTATCAGGGACCCCACATGATGTCATGCGCTCATCCTCCCCCTGACGTGCGATTCGGTAGACCCCCTCCACGTGGAATGTACCTGAGTGATAGCCTTCACATTTGGCTGGAGAGCAAGCGAAACAGCTTTACTTCTAAAGACCTTACTTAGCGCTACCCACACACATCAACAGTTTTATAGCAAAAGTCCTTGTTTCGCGCTGGGCATTTTGAAAACGTTGCCTTGGGTTTGGGATTTTGGATTTCTTTTGTTCCGCCATTCAAACGCCATTCAAACCATCTAAGCAAATATGATTCCTGCCCTCTTCGTTTAGTGCAGTCCCTGGCTTTCTGTCGCGAGTAAAAACCAGTTTAAAACTGCACTACGCGGGACAGAAAAAGGACTTGATTGGCTTATTCTGACAGGTTTGACTGGCAGAACAGAAACAACAACGATTTGGAGTGTAAGATTACTCACATCCCAGTAGCTACAATTCACTATTTTTGTGAGCAACCAACTTCGTATACTGGCCCTCCTAAGTTAAAGATCCCTAGTTAGCCACTCTTTTGTTATTGTTTTCATTCGATATTAAAATAGGAACTACGTGTAAAAATTTCGAAGAAAGTTTTATGCTTGATTTACCGAATTCAATAAAAAAATATTGCACTACATTCTCAAAACCAGTCGATTGAAATGGATGCTTTTTCTTACTCGGTATGTTGCTAGGTTGACAAAATGGAGGCGAAGTGAAAAGTAAAAAAGGCGGATTTGTTTTACCTGAGTTGTGAATGTATTCCAAGATGAGTTGAGTCTCGGCGGACTCGTGGTTCATCAGCTCCAGGTGCATGCCAAGAGCACGGTAGCAATAGTCAAGGGGATTGATCTCTACAACAATGCAGTTGATACAGATAATTAATAACAGCATCACTGTCATGATCACAAATGTCGTCAACAACAACATCGTCATTTAATGATCATCAACCCTATCATCATCAGCAACATCGACAACAATTTCCGACAACAATTTAATCACTTTTACCATCATCATCATAAACAACAGCAACATCATTGTCATCATCATCACTAAAACCATCATCAGCACGATTATCATCATTATAATCATACTCATAATCATAACCAACAAGATCATCAACAACAACATCATCCCTTAAACATCGTCAACAACATCATTATTATAATCATAATCAACAACAATATCATCAACAACATCATCGCCATCATCATTAACATCACTTCATGATCATCAGCAAGACATAAACATCAACAACATTAATCATCATCCTAATCAACAACATCATCTTCATCACCAGTATCCTGTAATCACAATCATCATCATAAGCATCACCATCATTATCACTTTTTTTTCAAAAGATGTTCCTTATAGTTATGTATTGAGTCGAGTCCCGTACCTTTCCTGCGGTACTGCGCTGCCAGCAACACTTTGCTAGCTATCGCAAGCTCGGTGAGCGTCGTCAGTGCCTTGAGGTGTTGATCCACCGTGTTCTCCTGGTTCAGGGGCTTGATCTTCTCATATGCGTAGTTTGCCATAGGTAGCACCATGTAGTATTCGTTACTGAGTTCGGCAATCTAACGAGACAAAACAAATTCAGTTCTTCAAGTGGTGACTGAGATGAAGACGAAGGAAGCAGACACAGGCAGATGGAATTAACTGTTTTTAAGGTGATCGAAGTAAGGCTCAAATAATTGATAATATGAAGAAACAACTAACCTTGTCAAATTTGTCTTCGCTTCCCTTCAGATTAGAGCTGTCAATGCCTTTTTGTATCTCCCTGTTATGATAATGAAGTGTGCTGTTAATGGAGTGCTTTGGGTGTTTATCAAGACCAATGCCAAGCGCACCTCGTCTTTCGTATAATTATCATTCTTAATAACATTGGGTTGAACAATCATCATCAACCATCATCACAATAAACTACAGCAACTTGGCCATCAACATAACCATCGCCATCATCATCATTATTACAAGCATCATCACCTATCATCATAATCATCTCCAGCATCATCAAAACCATGGCCATCAACACTAGTAACATCATCATCATCATCCATCATTATCAAGATCATGACCATCAACACCAGTATTTTAATACTGATCATCATAATAATCTCCATCATCATCATCAAGAACATGAAAATCAACACCAACATCATCATAATCATCTCCAGCATCATCAAGAACATGAAAATCAACACCAGTATTAACATCATCATAATCGTCTCCAACATCATCAAGAACATGAAAATCAACACCAGTATTAACATCATCATAATAATCTCCAACATCATCAAAAACATGGCCATCAACAAAAGTAACATCATCATCATCCATCATTATAACGATCAAAACCAGTATTAACATCATCATAATATATCATCTCAAACATCATCAACATTATGGTTCTCTGCACGACAACAATTATCCTTCCTCTTCTAGTAGCTATTGAGGTGATCCCGGGTGATAAACAAGATACTTTTACTATCATTAGGTCGCACCAAATCCTTGTCAAAAAAGAAAATGTTCAACTTCCGGTTGTCATACATCGTTCAGAAACGCCTTTGCTATGACGCCCGTCGCAGGCACTTACTTAATTTCTAAAAGGATGTCCTTCGCTTTGTTGATGGTATCCATGGATAGTCTTCCAAATGGCATATACTCCGCATCCAGTCGGAATGCGTTAGAGTAGCCACAAGACAAGACAGACTTACGCAGCCATTCTTGGTCAGTCTGAGAATGAAATGGAGGAGACACGTTAGGTGTAATTACTGCTAGCGAGCTTATCCGGCCAATGAGTGGCCAATGACAGTTATAAAGACGGCATTTACAGCAAAGTTATCATCAAATGTATCATTTTAAAGCCTAGTTTCCATATAGTCTTATCTGTCGTATCTGTCTCATCAGTCGACCGTGAAACAATGGAAATTGGAATTCTTTTGTTTCAAGGTTGACTGATACGACAGATAAGACTATATGGAAACCAGCCTTAAAGCTCTCGAAGTGTACAAAACAAATATTAATAAATCATCATCATCAGCAGCATTTCTCAAAAATCGCTTTTCTCGTTTGGATAAGCTCTAGTCCGTCAGAATTCGATAGAAGCCATCAGTTTTGTAAAATCCAGGATCACGAAAGGTGGACTTCAAAATTTTGCAAAACGTGCCTAAGCGTCCTGCGCATCAAGTAGTGTAGTGCGGAATTTTTTAGGACAGTAATGTCGTTTTTCTTTTCACGTATAGAAACTTAATGAACAGTAAACTCACAGATCTGTTGTTACATATCACTTACAATATCAGCGATGAACTTCTGTAGGGCTTTGGGAAGCCGCGAAGGTGGGCATGACTTGAGATCGAAAGGCTTCAGAATCTCCTTGGCCTTGCGTCTTTTGAACTCTGGGTTCCGCTCGGGAAGCACCAGAGAGTATTTCTTGGGCTGCTTGACGAAACTGTAATAAAGGGAAATTAGATTTGGCTTTTGAAGGCCACGTCTGATTCATTTCCGCAAGGAGGTGAGAGCTATGGAACTGCAAATCATTAACGCAAATTGAGCGTTGTGATTGGCTTAGTTTTGGCTTAGGTTTTAGATCATAATTGGGCTTTTGATGCGTTTGTTTTGGTGCGTCTTGTTTCTTCTCAAAGATCGACACAGAGAGAAACCTAAGAAAAAGAGATACAGGCCTATGGGATTTGTTTATATGACTTGCCCGAGGGACGGGAAATCCTCACAGAGCGAGGCTCGAGTTACGAGGTTCTCTGGTCAGTGTGGTGGGTTAGTAAGTTGTAAGCACTGCACTGAGGATTGGCAAATTCCGACGTCCCCGTGGTTCTTTAACGTCCCTCTGGTTCAGGTTAGTGTAGTGTGTGTGAGAGACGGGACTTACGGTTTAACGTCCTTATCCGAGAAGACGCGATGAAAGGATAAAGGGTTAACAATGTTTCGACAGTGCGAAACTCAGCATTAATTGCCTTAAAAGTTTGTACTTCGAAGGTGACAATCAAAGTGCCGGAGAAAATTGTGCAAAATTTAGAAGAAAAAAATAATTTAAATATGTAACAATTTTACGGGAATGATCTCAAGCGCATCGGTCGCTGAAACATGAAAACCAAAGTTATGCAGTTGCGTTGCCATTTCTCTCACCACCTTTATTTCTATAAGGAGCCAGCGAGATCATTTGGAATAATGTGCAAGGTCAAATCTTACTTGTCCTTTTCGTCCCACTGGTTTCCTGTTTTGCTGCGGAAAATCTTCTTGAACTCGTCTGTGGCCTCCTTTGGATCGCTAAAGGGTGTTCGCTGATGCTGCCCCCTATCTCCTATCCGTCCCCAACGGTTCAACAGCACCCAGAGGTTCTTGCCTTTCTCGTAGATCACCTTTAGAAAAAGAAGAAAAAGATCAAGAACCTGAGCTACTAAATAATACTTTACCAATGACATCTCCGCCGCATACTCATCCACCTCATCTACTCTTCACCTCCGCCTCGACCTCCAGTCCACCTTAATCACCATCTCCTCGTCCACCTCAACCTCCTCATCTACCTGCATCTCCACCACTATCATCGCAATCACCTCCACCTCCAACTCCACCTGCATCATCCATTCTCCACCTTCATTACCACCTCCTCCTCCACCTCTATCACCACCTTCAACCGCATCCTCCGCTGCCAGCCTCCATTCCCCACCTTTACCTTGCCTCCATCCTCCAACTTCACCTCCACCTCTACCGTCAGCCTCCATACTCTACCTTCACTTTCACCCGCACCTTCAACCCCATCCTCCAAATTCACCCCATCCTCCAGCTCCACCTTTCCTCGCCTCCGCACCTCTTATGCAGTTGAGTCGATTTTATAGCCTTGTCGAGAACTCGAGAACACGTTCAATTACCTGCATCTTGTAAAAGTTATTAAGTCCATAGTATCCGTACTTGACGTCTACTTTCGTCATCAGGATATCGTACGGGACTCCTGTGGTGGGATCCATAAACACCTCGCTGAAAGGCAAACAAACAACGAAACAAAGAAGATACACAGTGAGAGCAAACAGAACACAGCAAATACACAATACAGCAAAATGGAGGCTGTTAGACATCGCTACATGTCAGACAGCAACCCATCCATCGCTTACCCAGTCCCTTGTCCAACAGCCGCAGGATCTACCGGTGGAGGTTTGGAAGGGTCGTACTCAGGCTCTTCATCGGCTGCTCTGGCCTCGGCTAACATGGCGTTTGAGTCAGCCTCGAGATCAGGCTCTGGGCCTTCCCAGGATGCATCACGGGATGTGGTAAATGAAAATCCAAGGTTTCGATTGGGAATTTCGTTCTGGAAGAGCGAATTAACATTTTACAGATCTGGAAATTTTTTTGGAGAGAAGGAAGGTGTAGAAGTCTGCGTTCATGGACGGGGTATAATTTACTAACTACGGCATTCCATGGGTTGTGCAAGAAAACGTTTAAGAAAACTCCGCTCAAGTGGAGCTGAAGCATACGCGCCAAGACAGCTAGGAGATATGAATAGTAGATGTGTAGATAGGGTAAAGGGGATGCGTAGCAACAAACATAACTGTTGATATTTGAAATCCTTCGTTTCGGACCTCCTTCTCATTACTTTTTCTTATTCTGGCACAGATTTGTACCACACCTACCCTATAGTGCGGTCGCTGGGGGGACGCCGGCATTTGGGAAGGGTGATGGTCACAAGATGGTCTTAGGGTGTTTGGGACCTCTTTCCCCTGACTACGCCCCGGGTCACGATTTCTTCGACTTCGACTATTGAAACAGCTGTATACAAGGGCCCCTTTGGTATTGCTTTTTGGAGACTTTTCTCCATCAATCGTGCAAAAATGAATACAATTTAAACAGTAGAAAAATTCACTAACTTACCTTGTCCGTGGGTTTCCCCAGAAGTTCTAGTAAAACCTGCTTCATGACGCCAGACCCTTGCTCACTCGCGTAATCAAGAGGGGTGCGCCCTGCACTGTCGGCCACACCCAAGGGTGCTCCAAACTTGGTCAAGAGTCGCAACATAGTGGTGTCTTCGGACGAGCCATACTAGAACAGAACACACGTTCATATTATTGTTAGCCTAGTAACATGTAGGCTCGATTTCCAGCCGTTGGTTGTATCGATCTGCGATACTCCCCCACAAACGGCTGGATCAATGGTCTCGCTCGCTTGTCATTGCAACACTGCAGCATTAAGCGAAGAAAATCCTTAGAAGCCAGTGATTTCAGTCAGTCATAAAGTAATAGTCAAGACAACACCAAGAGAACAATACCTCTTTCGGAAATACGATCTTCTTTTTCCTTAATTTGCCCAAATAGAAATGGAAATGGATGCTTTGTCTGACTAGGTATATTTTGAATGACAAAAACGTCCGATTTTTCAGGTTCATTTAGGAGCTGTAATGGCCTCTTTACCTCCCTGTTCTGCACGCAGTGGTGCGTCACCGTCCTCCCGTCGTTATCTACCGCTTTCATATCGATCTTAGTCTTCGTCCCGCTCCATTTGCTGCGATCAGTACTGCCATAAAGGAGAACCTTGATCATCGATTCCATGTTGGCTCGTACAACTTCCATCAGGGCTGTGCGACCATTGCCCTGAAGATAGAAACAAGCTCAATGTGTTATCTCGTGCCGACTACCCTGGCTAACAAAGGAAAAACTCTCGCCATCCTAGTGAAATGCCCCAACACACAGCATCTTTTACCATCTTTTTCTAAACAAATGGTCTAACTAAGACACAAATTAGACTTGAGGGTTTGATTGACGGAAGCCAGAACATCATTGGAAGTTAAAAGCAAGAGTTCGAAGAATAATCAAAACAGTTGTAACAATTCGCCAAGCATTCAGTAGTCGTTCAGACGTTTTAGACGACCTGTGTGAGTAACTACACAGCCAGTTGGGAAGGCTAACACTAATTTAATCACTTACCTTGGGGAAGTTTACGCTAGCTCCATGGTCTAGCAGGAGCTGGACAATCTTCTCGCTGTTATTCAGCGCCGCCTGGATCAGTGGGGTAGAGGAATCAACATCGTCTCCTTCACCAAGCTTATAACATACATCTAGAGTTTTAGGCTTTGCATTAACAAACACTCTGAAATATAAACAAACAAGACGTTTGAAGAGGTAAAAGGAAAGCAGAGTAATAATTGCGCACAGAGTGGATAGACGATTTGGCTCTCAGTTACATAAAAGAAGCAAGATGGCTGAATAATTCAGTTTCTTAGAGGAAAGGCAAGTATCGACTTGCAACCGATTGAAAATGTTCATAACACTTTTAAGACATCTCCGGATTGAAAAGTATGATTTGGCTTCCATTTTCCATTGAAGATTCTGAAATATCTCCGCCAGCAAGCGCACAGTGCGATTGTGACTGTAAACTATCAGTTTGACTCACTTGATCAACTCCAGTCTTGAATCGAGGTTTGAGCCAACATCGAAGACGCCAGCCAGGGGAGTCAAACCATTCGGGTCTGCGGTGTTTATTGTCGAGGGGTTGTATCCTGATAAGAAAGACCTCAATCTTTCAAAAGCGGTTTCAGAATTCAATAGTAATCAGAGTAGTATTAAGGTATGAGTATAACTTTGAGGGGTGTCGCGGAAAAAAAATTCGTATAGCGTCACAATTTACACCACAATCGTCGTTCATATGTCATTTTAAAGCGAAAAGGTGGTCTATCCGATGAATAATTTGTTTTCATTATATTGTAAATGAACATATATTTTTTTAGCTCTAAAGAAAAAAGTACCGACTTTCTTTAAAAAGTTCCAGCTTTTTCCAATCAAATTGCACAGCTCCAAATTTAAGCAAATCTATTCTTTAGAAGGCGATCTAAAAAAAGGTGTGCGGGATTTTGATTTTCCTTTCAAAACATATTTTATGCTAATTTTTGTGTTAGCATTGCCAAAAATATCGATTTCAACCTGTTTTACGTGATATTTCCGCAAATACGTAAAATATCGATAATCCCGCACACCTTTTTTCAGATCGCCCTCTAAGGAATACATTTTGCGGAAATCTGGAGCTTTTAACATTAACTGGAAGTGGCAGGAGCTCTTAAAAATCAAAAATTAGTACTTTTCCTTTGAAACACAAAACGACGAAAACGATCCATCAAATTAACGTTGCATAGAAATGTACCACTTAGTAAGTAAGGCCGTTCCATAAGCTTTAAAACGATATATAAATGGCCCTTGTAATGTAAATAATGACGCGACAGTGATTTTTTTCGCGAAAAATTGACATCCCTCGCGCAAAGGTATACTCATACCTTAACTAAGTTCCAGTTGAACGAGAAGCTTGAGGCTTTACGTGTGATTGTGTGCGTGTGTTGGGGGAGGAAGGAACATGAACAAGCAGGGAGGGAGTCCATACGTACGTAGAAGTAATTCACACAGTCCTTGTTGCCGTTGATAGCCGCATAGTGCAGTGGTAGAGCGCCCTTTTGTCTACAGCAGAGGGAGATATGCCACGCTGGAGAAGATGCACTGCGATCTGTGGAGTCAAAACAGCTTTCTAGTTTGGTAAACAAACACAAACAAACAAACAAACCTACAAACAAAAACAACTAAACACAAACAAACAAACATAAACGAAAGAACATCATGGAGTCTGACTCGTGCTTGGTGCTTTAAAAGTCTACATCCTTCAACACACCACATCATCGCATTCTAAGTCTAAAAGTCTGTTGCAATCTAGTCACTGGTGTGCAATAACACGAACAAACCTTATTCTCGACATCACTGAAGTTAACAGAATGTATCGCGAATAGATGGAGCAAATTATGTCCGTTGTCATCAGCCCCTTGTACACATGCGTCTTTACGCTGCTTTCGAAGTAGGGTCCATGCTAAATCCATCTTGCGCGCTCCAAATACGGCCTGTAATTGAACGAATGAAGAAAAAGTTCTCATTGCTGAAGTAAGCGGAAGTCGGGGCGTGGAAACAAAATTGTGCGACAGCCGGGGAAACGTGGGACATCTGGGTGCCTCAACTAATATGACGCCTTGGTGTCCCAACCAATATGACGCCTGGGTGTCCCAACCAATATGACGCCTGCAGGTGTCCCAACTAATATGACGACTGAGTGTCCCAACCAATCTGATGCCTAGGTGTCCTAACTAATATGATGCCTGGGTGTCCCAACCAATATGATGCCTGGGTGTCCCAACTAATATGACGACTAGGTGTCCTAACTAATATGATGCCTGGGAGTCCTAACTAATATGATGCCTGGGTGTCCCAACCAATATGATGCCTGGTGTCCTAACTAATATGACGCATGGGTGTCCCAACCAATCTGACGCGTAGGTGTCCTAACTAATATGATGCCTGGGCATCCCCTCCAATATGATGCCTGGGTGTCCTAACTAATATGATGCCTGGGTGTCCCAACCAATATGATGCCTGGGTGTCCCAACTAATATGATGCCTGGGTGACTTAACTAATATGACGCATGGGTGTCACAACTAATATGACGACTGGGTGTCCCAACCAATCTGACGCCTAGGTGTCCTAACTAATATGAAGCCTGGGTGTCCCAACCAATATGATGCCTGGGTGTCCCAACCAATATGATGCCTAGGTGTCCTAACTAATATGATGCCTGGGTGTCCCAACCAATATGATGCCTGGGTGTCCTAACCAATATGATGCCTGGGTGTCCTAACTAATATGACACATGGATGTCCCAACCAATCTGACGCGTGGGTGTCCCAACCAATATGACGCCTAGGTGTCCTGACTAATATGATGCCTGGGTGTCCTAACCAATATGACGCCTAGGTGTCCTAACTAATATGATTCCTGGGTGTCCTAACCAATATGATGCCTGGGTGTCCTAACTAATATGATGCCTGGGTGTCCCAACTAATATGACGCGTGGGTGTCCCAACCAATATGACGCCTGGGTGTCCTAACTAATATGACGCGTGGGTGTCCCAACCAATATGATGCCTGGGTGTCCTAACTAATATGATTCCTGGGTGTCCTAACCAATATGATGCCTTGGTGTCCTAACTAATATGCCGCCTGGGTGTCCCAGCCTCTAAAGTAATTCGCTTACCCTCAAAGCTTCTATGAAGTCAAGCCCTTCCACGTCTAGCATGAGGTAGGCCACACCCTGCCAGTTTCTCTCCACCACCGCACGGAACGCGGACACAATAACAGGCTTGGGAAGCTTGAGATCTGTGATCTCCTTCCACGTCCAACGCGCAATACGTTCCCTGCAGAGAGATTGATGAATTGAAAGTCAATTGGATGTTTGCTGTTTTTAAGGTAGGAGTGCTTTACTGTGCGACTTATTCAAACAGGTCACCGTGGTAAACTCATTCAGAATGCGAGTGCGTCTCAAGTGAGCCGATTTAAAGAGTCTGTGTCAGCCGCCATTTTGACAGCATAGCAACATACCAAGTCGGAGAAAGCATCCATTTCCATCGGTTGATTTAGAGAATATAGAGCAATTTTCTCGATTGAATTTGGTAAATCAAATATAACACTTTGTTTTTAGATGTTAATTAGGAGATTTCTACACGAAATTCGTCTTCTAATATCGAACGAAAACAATAACAAAGGAGTGGCTGACACGGGCTCTTTAAGACTTCCTACCCAAACAACTTTGCGGTCTGGCCGCGTACGGCTTCCGGCAACGCTTTTTGAAATAGCTGTATTATTAACTTTATGATAATGTCCTAGAAATCGCACTTTAAATCGCAAGGTGAAAACGGACACTTACTCCTGCTCGTATTTCTTGAGTTGTTCTGGTGTTACTGGGGTGATGATGTCACAGCCAGCTGGAGCGTGCATTTGGATGAACATCATGGCGCAACTGGAAAACGAACAAACAAACAAATAATAATTAAACAGATAGCTAAACAAATATCAACAGTTTCTTCTTTCGCGGGACTTCGTCTAGCCAGATCTTAGAGACAAGGCAGCACAACAAGATCTGACTTTACCAGAAACGGCTCCTTCTCCTCAATTATTTAGAAAAAGACCCTGAGTGTCGGTCTAGCCGAGGTTGGAACCCACGTCTTCGCGTGACCACGCACTCGACCGTCTAATATTTGTCTACTTTCTCCGGTTGTTTGAGCATATTTGCTCCTAGACTCCAAGGGAACTTAGAGCTACTCAGGTTAAACCTCATTTGTCCAGGTTAAGGAAATGGAACTTTCAATAACTCCACATTTCTGGTCGATGAAACCGAGCAATAAATGAAAGGACGATTAACACTCGACATATAGCATACGTTTTTCTCTGTTTTAGAACTGTTTATTCAGCGGCGTAGCCAGGAATTACTGAAGGGGGGGGGGGGGGGATAGTGAAAACATGGGACGAAAATGCTCAAATTTTCTCCAGCAATACAGTAAATGTATGGGGAAATTTCCGAGAAAGGGGAGCCCCGGTCCCCCCTGGACCC
Organism: Scolanthus callimorphus; assembly: GCA_033964015.1. NCBI lineage: Eukaryota > Metazoa > Cnidaria > Anthozoa > Actiniaria > Edwardsiidae > Scolanthus > Scolanthus callimorphus. The sequence goes on from CM066924.1 coordinate 20,256,207, forward strand.
CCCTGGCTACGCCCCTGTTATTATTGGGTATGTACCTGTTGTGGTCGTGTCGTATTGCCAGGGAGAATGGAGTATTGCCGTCTTTGTCTTTCGCTTCCATACTTGCTCCTTTCTAAAATCATGTTTGATGGAATGCAGAACGTTAGTGTCAGGTAAAGGTTCTTTACTCGGTGGTCAGAAAAAAAGGAAAATAAGAATTTCAGGGTTGAAAAAATAGGAGGAAAATAGAGGTTTGTGGATGCTCATATTAAAGTGTTTAGCCTATTTACAGGAACGTTTTAACGTAATGCTTGAAAGAGAGCACTGATATTTGGTATCAAATTGGGGCCGTAATTGGATATTTTCTACGGGGGATCTGGGTGCGAGAGGTAATTTTGAAATTTCAGGCTCGTAGGATTTCTGGAAATGAAGCAAATTTGGTGCAAAATCGACTGGATTAGACTTAGCTTTTGCAATCAAAAGCTCAAAAATAGGAGGTTTAGGCCAACACAAAAATAGAGAAAAATGGAACGAGGTTTAGGCCAACACAAAAATAGAGAAAAAGGAACCTGACACCTTGCTTTTGCATACCTGGAGCAAATTCAGGCAGCAAATAGTAGCTCCCCTGATGGCCGCCCTATGCAGTGGAGTTTGTCCAAAGTTGTCAGCAGTGTTGATCAGCGAGCTCAGATCTGCTTCGTTCTCGCTCATCGTTTCCACCAGGAGGCCGGCGATAGACACCGGGTCAGACATACTGGCATCTGCGTGTCTAGTAAATACAGTCCAATCACGTTACTGCGAGTTTCATAATTCTGGCGGGTGGAATCTCACTTCAAGCGCAAAGCGCCAAATGTTTTCCATCAATCAAACTAGCGAGCGTAGCCATGTGAAAGGGCCATAAGAAACGTCTTACTTACTTTCCAATCTTCACAAACGCATAGTGTAGCGGGATCCTCCCTCTGACATCTACAGCAGCCGTGTCGGCGCCGTGCTGCAATAGCAAGTTCTCCACTTCCGTAAGGGTCTCGAAGCCTCCAGTGGTGGTGTTGACGGCATAGTGGAGAGGCGTGCGTGATTTGTCGTCTGCGGAGTTGACGCCGGCATCAGCTTTGATAAGAGCGTCTACAAGCTGCATGGAAGAAGCGCTACTGTCTGTAAAAGAAAACTCAAAGGGTCACTAGAGTCCGTTCGTGGATTTGTTGGTCAAGCTACGAAAGGGATGAAGCCATAAGCATAGATGGGAAGACAAGGTGACTTGTTACTGAAAGAAAAGACTGGCGTCTGTGCTGCGTTGAAGAGAATAATAGTATTATTGGAATTTCAAGAGTTGCTCCTTTGATATTGTTTAGTAGAGGAAAAATCCCTAGGAGAATGTATCGAAATAACCATCTACAAACATAGTTTGATATCCAGTTCACCATATCCAATTAGCAATTTTAATGAATTCCGCTGAGTATGATGTGGCGAATTATTCAGATCGAGGGGGTGTTAATCCTTTCCAACACGTATCGACCAAAATGTGTTGTATTTACCATGGTACATACCTGGTACGTTAGTGACAGCATATGAAAGTGCTGTTCGTTGGTTTTTGTCGGTAAGATTTGGGTCAGCCTTAGCCTCCAGTAGGGATTTGACAATGTTCAGCTTGTGATTCGGTCTGAAGATCAAAGAAATATAAAACGATAGATTGATATAGACCAACGCAGCCAGACTTGCTGGCAGCGTAATTATCATGAATATCTGCTGCATAGCCGACGGACAGGGACTGGGGGAAGGGATGGAAACACTACGCTTGAGGTCGGTCTTTCTTCCGCATGCATTTTCTCGTTCTAAATTCGTCACACCAAGAAATTACAAAACAAAATGTGACAAATTTTTCGTTAGCCTGCTAGCCCGCTCTCCAGTGTTTTTTCTTTTCTTTCGGATATTTGATTTTTAGGATGCGTGGGATTCCTGTGTCACGGGGGAAAGAATAGACACAGGAATCCCGCGCGTCCAAAAAATCAAATATCGCTCATTTATTTATATCCTCCCTTCCCTCATTTCCATACGTTATCACTATCTTGCCCAGCACAGACGTACGCACAAAGGTCTGACATACTTAGCTGCCATGATCAGTGCGGTGCTATACATGTCTTCGTCTTCGTTCTCGGATTTAAGATTCAGGTCAACGCCACTTTTTATCTAAAAACAGCAACAACAGCTCGGTAAAGGCTGGTTTCCATATAGTCGTATCTGTCGTATATCGTATCTGTCGTATCAGTCAACCGTCAAGCAAAAGAATAATTCAAATTTTCATTGTTTCACGGCCGACTGATGAGACTATGTCGCAGAGATATAATTTTTTCTCAACCGACAGTGATACGACCAGTCGCATGTGTCGTATCTGTCGTATTGGACTGTCTTAAAGGCTGGTTTCCATATAGTCGTATGTCGTATCTGTCGCATCAGTCAACCGTGAAACAAAAGAATAATGATTCCAATTTACATTGTTTCACGGTCGACTGATGAGACAGATACGACAGATACGACTATGTTGCAGAGATATAATTATTTTCTATCTCATACGTCAGTGATACGACCGGTCGCATGTGTCGTATTTGTACTTTCTATATAGTCTTATCTGTCGTATCAGTCAACCGTGAAAGAAAAGAATAATTCCGATTTCCATTGTTTCACGGTCGAATGATGCGACAGACTATATGAAAACCAGGCCTTGAAGTTGTAGTCTTTATCGCTTCATTCAACTGTTGCTATTTAAGCTCAATATAGCGCAGTATCTTTCTGACTCCATATGCATCACCATCTTCATCACTCACACCCTCGTCAACACCACCAACCACTGACAAAAAATTTGTCGTGCTCTTCATCGTCATCAACATCATCATCGATGACGTCATCAGTTCTTTTTTCGCTGCCCATCATCACAATCCACCACCATGAGAACACCATCACACCTTACCAGAGCCTCGACTGCAAGATCGTTATTCCATCGAACCGCCAGATGTAACGGGGTCCGCCCGTGACGGTCACGTGAGTTGAGGTAGTCATGGCAACCAGACAGCCTTCTCAGAATTGATTGGAGGCAGAATACAGACGCCTCGGATGTCGTTCGGTTGAAGTACTTTGGTAGCACCAGGAAATGCAGGCAGGTAAACAAGCCTTAGATAGAAAGTTTGATCATTAATTAACGTAATCATCGAAAATGTTCAAATCTGAAATAACATTTTTTTTATTTTTTGAAACTTCACACGGATCGTGGTTCCTTAGCAACTAAGAAACGTTGCAAACACAGGAGGTGGATTGTGCTTCACGTGCGGGATTTGCGCGTGCATATTATGGGATTTGGTCCATTCTTATCCTTACCTGTCATCCCATAGTCGTCATCTTCCTCCTTTTCACCGTCTTTTCTATTCACCGTCAGCCTCATGGACTGAACAGAGCGCCGGACAACTTTCTCCCCTTTCTGAATCTTGCCAACACGGCATTTAACGTCAGCTCCGAAAACATCAATCAAAACCTACGGACACGAATTTTGTCAGTATTCAAGCTCGAAGAACAAAGCTAGGACTGAGGTGTGATATGGTTCCAGTGCTCTAGGGCCTTTACTGAGCCGCTCATGGTCTCGCTGAGGCGTGATATGGTTCCAGTGCTCTAGGGCCTTTACTGAGCCGCTTATGGTCTCGCCGAGGGACGCGCGGAAAGACTACTCTGCACCTAGACGGCAAACCTGTGGCAATGATAACACCAGATGTCTTATCGGCCATCGGCTGTGCGTTCCGGGTTTTGAATTCGGACTCATTGGTCACAGTGAGGCTATACATTGCGACTTGGCTTGAACCTATAATGGTCACATTCTTAACTCACCTCTATAAATTCCCTCGCTGACTCTTCTCGCTCTACACTCTTCAAAGCAATAACATTACTAAACATTAGTCGAACCTCTGAAATTGATCGTAATTTTAACAACATAAGACAATACCAAAGGCCATCTTAAAGTAATGTTTGATACTCGGTTATATACTGAATTGGAAAATGAACATTACGCTAGCTTATTTCTAAGGCCTCTGAGTGTTTCTGGCATCCAAATCAGACAAGACATTTCATTTCAATTCAGTAAACACCGATCAAGTTGAAATTCTGCTTACCTAGTCTCCTCCGTTAGCAACTTGTAAAGGAGGAGACTGGAGATTAGAGAAAGAGAAACGGGATTCCTGTGGAGCGGAAAAGGGGGGAGAGACTGGGGAGAGTCTGTGAGAAAATACGGTTTCCGGTTTCTTGCCACAGGAGGCCCAAACTCTACCCATTTCTAACCCAAGCTCTTCCCCTTTCTAACCCAAGAAACGCCTGTGGAAGACAGTACTACTTACCAAGCTTGTTACCCCATTGGCGTACATCTCGCATGCCTCCAGCAAGGGCGTGAACCCACTGTTATCAACGGCATTTGCCAGGTTCTGCTTTGCCGCCTTGTTGAGCTGGAAGACCATAAACTTTGTGAGATGGTTTATGAGAAAACAAGGCGAGAACGAAAATCGTACAATAATCAAGGACGAATGAACGTAATTAGTCTGTTTGACAAATGTCATCTGATTTTCTATAGCATGTCCACACACGATCGGGAAGCAATTCAATGTAACCGATTTGCTACAGTGTAAATACGGCTTTCAACCATGTAATACGGCTTTAGGCATATATCTGCACTCAGTGTTGACCTTCTTTGGTAAAATGACGTCACAGTCATATGATAAATATATCTTATTAGATTTTTTTTTCATTTAACGGGCGGATATCTTACGAGTTGCAGAAATATGTTTCCGAGCCCCGCAGGGGTTTTGCGCGCGCCGTTTAATGGCTTTCCGATCGCGTGCTAGTCAGAACATGTACGTTTTCTACTTAATCATGACAAGAAAAGAAAATATTTTTGTTTCCCGTATAATAAATGACTCATTAGATGTTTTTTCATGGGGAATACATTTTACTTGTTACTCGCATTTTTCCTTTTTTGTCACGATTTACTAGAAAACGTACATGTTTTGAGTACCACATGATTGGGAAGCCATTAAACGGCGCGCGCAAAACCCAAGCGGGGCTCGGAAAAACATTTCTGCAACTCGTAAGAATCCGCCCGTACATGAAAAAAAGTCTAATGAGATATATTTATTCATGAGTGTCCGTTGATGTACAGAGCATGAAGAGGTCAAATTTCAAGAGATTACAAGAGCTATGAAAAAGTATCACATACCACGCTTGCGACTTTCCGAGAAACTGTTGCCATGGAGTATGACAGGCAGCTGCCACTCATCATGTGTAACAAGTTACGTCCTGTGTTTTCGATACCGAGGGCGGGGTCAACTTTGTGCTCAAGAAGAATCTCGAACATTCCAAAATTACCCTGAAAAATCATGATAAACTGGCATTAGGAACGACAATGGTTTCCGGAATCTTAGGATGCTTGCCATTTGTCAAGAAAAACTAGCGAAAAACGCCACTGAAAAAGCTACCCATCGGAGCCCTTTTCTTTAGTTTAAAAAATGGAGAAACAACTTACATGTTCGAAACGTCAAAATTCATGGTTTATCAGTGGTTTACCTGTTAATTAATCCCCCCACCTTCCTCCCTCTAAAAGCATACAGCTAGTGGCGACATTGTGACAATATGGTCGCCATGGTCATCAATGGCAACTAGATTTATGGTTTGGTGAGCACAAATTTCAACCTAGTCACCAAATAATGGCGACTTACCTTACCAGTGCAGATTATTTAAAATGTTTTTCTCAAAATTAGTTGTCAACAGCATCAATTCAGGAGAAAATGATGGCGACCAGATTTCTATTATGGCTATCAAACGTCACTATTTGGCTTCCTGTACGCTCAGCGTACCTGTTTTTATATAAGCACTAATAGCCCCTCTCGAAAGCCCTGACATACCGATTTTAGTGAGGGGTGTTATCCCGCTCTTATCCATCGAACTCAGCTGGGCTCCACTATTTATCAGCAAAGAGCTTCCCATACGCTCTGCGTACCTATGTTTTTATTTAGGTGCTAATGGCACCTCGAGAGCCCTAACATACCGATTTTAGCGAAGCCATCAGGGGCGTTATCCCGCTCTTATCCATTGAACTCAGCTGAGCCCCACTTTTTATCAGGAAATAGCTTCCTGTATGCTCTGGGTACCTATGTTTTTATTTAGGTGTTAATGGCACCTCGAGAGCCCTAACATACCGATTTTAGCGAAGCCATCAGGGGCGTTATCCCGCTCTTATCATTGAACTCAGCTGAGCCCCACTTCTTATCAGGAAATAGCTTCCTGTACGCTCTGGGTACCTATGTTTTTATTTAGGTGCTAATGGCACCTCGTAAGCCCTAACATACCGATTTTAGCGAAGCCATCAGGGGCGTTATCCCGCTCTTATCCATCGAACTCAGCTGGGCTCCACTTTTGATCAGCAGTTTGAGTGTCTCAGTATTTGCGCGGACTGTTTGGGTTTTGAGGAATTTATTCCTTTGTTCTCTCTGCTCATCCGCTGTGCCCTTCAGCTCCTGGATCAACAACAAGAGAAATATAATTTTTACAATTATTCCTCAGGCCGAAAGGCCGAATGGGCTATTGACTCAGAGGCCATGAGGCCTCAAATCACACTGGTAGGTCAATTTGTACATAATTTTTCGTCCGGGTCCTTTTCACTTTCATCTCTTTAGTTTTTTTTTCACTCATTGGGTGTTTTGTTTTTCGTATTGTGCGTGAGTATGCTTGTGTGTGTAGTAGTATGCTTGTGTGTGTAGAAAAATGCACAATAAAAATATGTAAGGGTAAGAGAAAAGACAAATAATTATTCTTTCAAAATAAACAAATGTCAAAAAAAATAAAAATGTAAAACAATATATACATATAAAAAACAACTATATACATACATTTATACAAAATGTGAAGAACACGAAAAACTTGCAAAAAAAAAACAATGAAAGTGCCAAATAATTTTTTTTTAAACAAATTGTACATAATCGTTGATTGAACGGTTAAATAAATCATGATTTTTAATCCAAAGTAGGGAATTAGTTCGCAGTCTGTTGATACATGGAGATATTATGCATAATAACTCCATGGTTGATAACACCTCTAAGAATACCTCTTCATCATCGGGGAAGTATCTTCTCAAATCCATGCTATCAGAACAGCGACTGACTAAAAGATGAACAACTTGTTGTCCTTCATCGTTTACACCTTGACATGGGTCGGCACCGAGGTCTAGCAGCTTGACGATTAATGGGAAGTTGTGCTGAAGAAAGAGAAAATTAGTGTCAACAAAATCATGTATTTTTTATTATAAAAGTTCGCAGAGGTTGTCAACAACACTTAAAAGTATTTTCATTTGACCCTTTGTACAAAATTGTACATTAGTCGTGTCTAGCAAACCAAAAGAAATCCCTTCGCTTTGCGTTCTCAGTTACTTCTAGCCCAGGGGAGGCTCCCGCTAAACAAAATACGAGCATGATCGCCCTATGCCTTGGGGTATAAAAATTCACACCATATCTTTTAGGGGCGTTGGGGTTATCTTTTGGGGGTGTTAGATATCGAACTTAAGTAATTACTGTATACTAACATTTAAAAAATATCATTGTTTAGATAGACCTCACCCCCGGGATACCTTAAAGAGCCTGTTTCAGCCGCCATTTTGACAGCATAGCAACATATCAAGTCGGAGAAAGCGTCCATTTCCATCGGCTGATTTAGAGAATAGAGAACAATTTTCTCGAATGAATTTGGTCAATCAAATGTGAAACTTTGTTTTTAAATGTATATTAAGATATTTCTACACATAATTCGTCTTCCAATATCGAACGAAAAAAATAACAAAGAAGTGGCTGACACGGGCTCTTTAAAACTAAATTGCCCAATCACAAGCAAGAAAAAGAAATACCTGCAAGACCGCGATCATCAAAGGCGTTTCCCCTTTAGAATTTACAGCATTGATGTCCGCACCAGCCTTGGCAACAATTTCAAGGGCTTCACAAGCGGCATGAGCGCGGGACATGACAAGTCTCGGTGGTGTCTGAAACGTATAGAGTCCAGATCTCTGGGGAGAAAGACATGTCATTAAATTCAGGTTTTGTGAGATGGTGTTATGTTGGGGTAGATGGCAGTAATGGTTAAGATATCTCATGAAATGTTTCATGCAGTGGTCATTGACAAACAGATGGTGCAGAGTGGGGTGGTAAGTAGTGGTTAGGATATCTTATTAAATGTTTTATAGAGATATCTCATTAAATCTTACGCAGTGTCTGTTGGCATAGAGATAGCAGGTGGGTGGGTGGCAGTAATGGCTAATATATCTCATGATATATGTTATGCAGTGTTCGTTGACAAAGAGATGGTGCAGAGTGGGGTGGTAGGCAGTAGTATAAGGATATCTCAGTAAAATGTTTTCTGCAGTAACCGTTTGAAGTGTGGGATGACAGGCAGTAATGGTTGAGATATTCCATTAAACGTTTTATGCAGTATCCGTTGACAAAGAGATGGTCTAAGCATAAGCTTTTACGTGCTTATCATCATTAAAGCCAAAGGACGAAAGTGAAACGAATTCTACTGACACGATAAAACGTCCGGGGTCTGTATCGAGCAGGAGCACTCTTTCGTGCGGCCTTGGTAGCAAGCTGCTTGCGGGGAGCTTTTCCTCCGGTAGATTTACGGGCGGTCTGCTTGGTACGAGCCATCTTTTGGGTTACACCAATGTTAAAAAAACAAATATTTTTTTTCCTTGAGGAAGGCTCGAAATATGGCACAAACGATGAAAAATAATAAAGCAATCAGAATCGGCTCCTTCCGTGTCGGACAAAAGTTGAAGCCAATCAGAATCGGCCCCTTCCGTGTCGGACAAACGTCTGATCGTCTGCTCTCAGACCCCGTTCACACGAGACCGGTAAAATTCTGGTACGGAACCGCCTGTTCATACGGTACCGGTACAATTCTTGCACGTTTTGCAACAGTGTTCACACGGGACCGTGCCGGACCTAGCCGTGCCAAAATCGGTCCGGTACCGTATGACCGTATCATACCAGAATTGTACCGGTCCGGTTTTGTACCAGTCTTGTGTGAACGGTGTGACAAGTAGTCAAAATAGAGGCGGCCCTGGGAACGAGAATAGAAAATTCACATTGCGAACGACCGGTTTTGACTCGTACCCGATATCCTGTCTGTACGTAGTAATCAATCTCCGAGTCGTCAGACACACTCCCGTCATCTCCTGCGGTACGATCCAAATCCATGGGTGCCTCCTCTGGGGGTGGGGTCATGGATTTCTCTTCGGGGGGAGGGGTGGGGGAACGTTCCTCGTCCATGTCTTTGTCCTCCTCATCTTCATCACTTTTGTTACCACCCTTTTCTTCATCATCATCATCATCGCCATCATCATCATCATCGCCATCATCAGCATCATCATTGTCATCATCACTGTGATCAACATCCATCTCATCCTCAGACGTTTCTGCGGGTTCGTCCTCGATTCCAAGCCACTTGTTGACGGGAACCTGTAAAAGGAATTGAAGTAATCATCCATGCAAGAACTAGACAAACATCCATTGTTCTACGGCATTGAGGGTTCCCCACATAGAATATGTCCTATCATTTTACCACATAAAGTTATCATGACTAGTGACAAAATAAAAGTGAAACATTGATAGATTTCGACTTCTTTTGAGAAAATATGACAATAAAAACTCTCTAGACCAATCAGATTAAAGAAGAACAAAGGAGGGAGAATCAGCATTTTACGCTGGGGTCTCCACATAAATATTTTTTGCAAATGGCATTTCTTGTTTGTGAGAACCACGTGTACTTCTGTCTTTCTAAAATCCTAAGAAAGTTTTTCTTGCATAGTAATTTTACTGATGTATGTGTCTTAAGCCAATAACATTGCCTATATTTTCAATAGCAGTTATTTGCATTTCAGCATGCTTTGCCGTTAGCATGCCTAGTTCTTATACGGACCTAAGTCATCTTTAAACATTCACTGCCGCGTGAATCAAAAGCAAATAAAACTCCAAGACAATGGTTTTTAGATAGGCCCCTACATATATCACTTACCCGTCCGTCCGATTTGTAAATGGAGCTAGCAGCCAGGAAATGCAACTGTCAGGAATAGAAAATACCGGAACAGAACATCTTGAATGCCTTTTCAACAACTAACGGCACAAAACACTGGGCAGTCGCAGAAAAAAAAATCCGCACCCCCTGCTTAGGTTGCACCTACCCACCCTGAAATTCCAGTGCATTTTCTCATGGCCACCCTGGAAATTATGTTTAGCCACACTGGAAAACCATACTTTTGACAAACCCACCCTGAAATTTGCTCCAGTGCAAGGGTAACCACCCTGGAATTCCAGTGCTCAACAGGGGGCTGCAGTTTTTTATGCAACTGCCCATTGCATACCAAATCTGTGCTATAGGCTGGAGCCAAACCATGTCCAATCAACTTTGCTGTCCGCCAATCAAACTATCTGAGCCAATGAAACTCTTGCCCTGATTCGCCTAGTGCAGTCAACTGGCTTTCTCTGGACTAAAATCACACAACGTCGCGACGGAAAGCCAGGCGACTGCACTAAGCGAAACAAGGGCAAGAGCTTCAACGGCTCAAGTAGTTTGATTGACAGGAAGTAAAAAATCAAAGCATAATTTGATGCTTTCGGCTCATCGGCTCTTTTGCACAAACGTTGAACAGTTCAACATCATTGAAAGTGATTCAACACGGTGGTCAACATGATTCAACTTTTTCCAAAGTTAAGTTTTCAGTGATTTAGAAAATGCTTAACATTCATTGAACAACTTTAATGGCTATCGCTGAACAGCGGGTTCTGAAAGCTTGTTCATGAAGAAATTGTTTGGCCACAGCATTATGCTACTTACAGGAGTCCAGTTATCTATATCGGGGATATTAACATCGGCGCTTTTCCCTTCTACTAGGAATTTTAGTCTGCCAAGCAGCGCCTTCCCCATTTTGTCCATTTGAATGGTCTGCGAGAGAAGGGTGCGACCCTTGTCGTCGCGGAAATTCACGTCACAGTTGCTGAGGTTGAGGAGAAACTCGACACATCTGATGTGGTCTTTCATCATCGCGACGGCTAGAGGCGTTGTCTGCAAGGAAAGAAATATACAAATTCATGATCAGGCACTGTCTAAAATCGGAGCTTTTACATGTCAATTACCTGCTTTTTTGGTGTGGCGGGGGGGGGGGGGGGGGGGGGGGGGGGAGGATAGTACATTTCAACAGGGGGTTGGGGTGGATATTTTCTAGAACCACACAATGGAGTAAACCATTTTCGAAGGGAAAAGGGAAATCCTCGAATACTTTTGCCAGTGATTCTAGCTGTCCCAAAGGGTTTCGCGCTCTGACAAACAGACAAACAGTCAGACGGATTGACAAACTGTATCCCACCTTCCACTGGTTGGGTGTATTAGGATCAGCTCCGGCCTTGATTAGAAGTTGTAAACAATGCAGCCAGCCGTACGCCGCGGCGTAGTGTATTGGGGTATTGCCAGAGGTGTCGGGAGCATTAGGGTTCACTCCCAAACGGAGTAAGTATGCGGCAATGGGAGAATGGCCATTCTTGACGGCGTACATGAGGGGGGTCATGTTCCATTTGCCTGCAAAATAAGCATTATAATTACAACGGATGAAACAGAAATTGCGAACAATACCTATGTCAACATGCTTACGACGTTTCTAATATGATCTACAACATTGACTTTTGCATTAACTCATTGGTGGGAGAATTGATGTTCTTGTGGTAAAAATGTGAGAAGTTACGGATTTCCCACCCCAGAGCTTTCGATATGATATTTTTTCATATCATGTCATGTAATACATAGAGTATATTACACGGTGGCGCGAAGATATGAGTTTTATTTTCGAGTGGCAAGAACAATATTTTACGAATGAGCGCAGCGAATGAGTTAAATATTGTTTTTGACACGAGAAAGTAACTCATATCTTCAAGCCACCGTGTAATTTTCTTTTTATTATATAGACAAACCAGAAATAATATTCCAAATTGATTTCCAAGCACTTTTGTTTTGACCGATATCCTCACATTTTCCTATGGAAAATGTGTCACTCAGGTCCCGGATGTAGCTTCGTATGAAATCTACGAGTGGCGTATTTTCCAGTAAAACACTCGTGTCTATATAATAAGGCCGGATATTTCACGAGTTGCAGACGTATTTTTTCGAGTTCCGCAGAGGTGAGGAAAAATGCGGGCAACATGGCCAATAAAATGTCCGGCAGTATTATATCTTACGAGTTATTCATTATACGACGAACAAAAATATTTTTTTCTTTTCAAGATTCACTAGAAAACGTACATCTTTGACTAGCACACGATCGGGAAGCCATTCAAGTGCGCGCGCAAAACCGGTTCGTAACCGGTTTGCTACAGCGTAATACGGCTTTTAGCCTGTAATACGGGTGTGTATCTGCACTCAATTTTGACCCGTGGTAAAATATTGTAAAATGACGTCACAGTCGGCGCAATCTAAACAAAGAACTGTTGCCTTTTTCATCTCAATCTCAAAATTCGTACCTCTTTTATCGGCTGAAGCACCCAATTCAATACACAACTTGACCAGCTCGAGGTTTCCCTTCATGGCGGCGAGCATAAGAGGGGTCACGTTGCCACGGTAACTGCCGGTCTGTGCATCAATGCTGGCGCCGTGAGATACGAGAGCGCGCACGCTTTCCTGGCATGCGACAAACACGAGAACAAAATATCGGTCAAGGTTTTCCTACATGGCGGCAAGCAATACAGGGGTAACGTTGCCACGTGAACTGTCGGTGTTTCGCACCAAAACCACAGGAATACCGACATGCAAGGATGTCAATGTTCATAACATTATAGCATGACACATTCTTGAAGAAGAATACAAACTACAGTTGTTTCAAGGGCACAGACTAGTAAACTCTATAACCCTAAAAGTAGTTAGCACGCCTTTCTGTGCCAGAGGCCATACCACGGGCCTCTCGCCGAGTTCCAAACAGCAGACTCGTACCCAGTCTCCTTTTCTTCTCTTCAAGGCACGCGGTGCTTCAAGGGAAGGATGTTCGCCCTTCCCAGAAGCCTCTGCTGCGCGCCTGCCAAGTACCGCAATACTGGTAACACTCCAGTAAAGAAACAACGCACTAAGAAACACAAGTAAAGACTGGGCACGAGTTTGTCTAAAGGAGATTTCTCCCGTAAAAACTCCTTAGTTTAGTAACTGGACAAGCTGAGCTATTAAAACTTACAAGATGTCCACGAGATGCGGCGAAATGAATGGCACACTTGGTACTTTTGCACTTGGCGTTGATGTTAAGTCCCGCATTGGAGGAGAACTCTTCTTCATCATCATTGTCCTCATTATCGGGTGTAGCCGCAGATGCCAGTAGTAGCTCTATGTTGTGATGCCGTCCATACTTGGCTGCTATCATAAGCGGGGTCACACCTTTTGGCGCCAGGTCACTAGGGTCAACACCCCTGGAATTAAAGATAAGTGCAAATTGAACAATTATATGTTCCCCAATTTTGCTGAATAGTACAGCACAGCCACATCACAATAACCATATTGGTATCTGTCATCAGCGAAAATAAAAGGGGAAACAATATGATGTCGGTGATAAGGATGGTGATGACAAAGAAGATTAGGAGGAGGAAGAAGAGGAGAAAAACGAAAAGTAGGAGAGGATAGCAGGGATAGGAGAAGCAGATAGGAGCGACATAGTAGGAGCGAAAAGCAGGAGGATCAAAAGGGAGAGAAAGAGGAACAGAAGGACAGGAGTCGAGGCAGGAAGGACATCACTATGTTATAAATGTCATGACGATTAGCAATTGGCAAAATCAGAGCTGTTCCAAACCTGGACAAGAGCACTTTAAGAGGTTCTGTTCCCTCACAAGCAGAGGCATAGTGTATTGGCTTATATCCATCCTTATCAGGTATGTTGTGTTCAGGCACAGAGTTTAAAAGCTGTTTAAGGTACTGGCCATTGGGGTTGATGCAAGCAGCATGAATTGGAAGAATCTGTTGAGCAAAAACATCCTTTATCACGATCTGGACAGCGGAACAAGATTCGAGAAGCTCTGTTATGACCTCTTACTAAGAGTACCAGGCTCTACCATTTATTAGCTCTGTCCACATCAGCACCAGAAGAGTCTGTTTTTAGAAATACGTTTTTCCATAGAATAGAACAAAGACTCTACTTGCAGCTAACCAACTGCTATATACATACAAGAGATTCTGTCTTTTGGTAAAGGACACTTGACCTCTTTAAAACCAAAAGATCCACCGGTCTTCCTGTCTTCACCCCTTGGCGAGACACTACATATCTTTTGACTTACACATCTATTTTCATATGGCTTTTTCTTTACTGACGGACTCCTGAACTTGGACAAAGGCTCTTTTTCATTGACGAGGACCTGTCGAAAGCAGATAGACGTTATGATGAAAAGAAGGTAGGCACTGGACTTATTAGGTGATACTTTCACAATCACAAAATTACTACACATCACATGTTATCCAGATGACCGTATTTTCCTACCTCTTTGTGTAGAAAGTTGAATCCAAAGCCCTCCTTTTCCATAGCCTTGGTAACAAGATAGCCGGCTGTCTTTCTGTTGCCAGCACGAATAGCCATCCAGATTCCCTCAATAAGCTCCTGGAGATCAAGATTAGAAAGATGTTGTCAACTGAAGACTTGTGGGTTGCTAAGCTACAAAACACAGTTTTCTAAAAAGGCACAGCTGTCATCATTATTTTCTCCTGATAACTCATCAACACTTTGACAACTAAATCGAAAAATCTGGTCACATTGGGGACTAAGTGTAAAAAGTAAAATCAGTAAAATCCTGATTACTCTAAAACCACTGCAGCTGTGATGGTGAAACTTCGTGACTTTTCCTAAAATTTATCTGGGGACATTTTGGTGTCAATGACATGTCAGTGTTAACGGCCCAGTTTCCATGGCAACCAATTTTTGACATGCATGTTTTGCAAAACTCGAAAAAATGTGAATTTTTCATATTTCAAGCTTAATGTTGGACACTGCCCAATTTATGACTATCAGAGCTTGTACTCATTAGTAATTTATGTACAGGCTAATTAATTTTTGACACAAAATCTTTGGGGGGGAGGGGTAGGGGTATTTTGTTCATTTTAACATATGGTCTAAAACTAGCTCTGGGATTCACAAATATCCTTTTAATTCAACTTTTTGAATGTCGAACACTTCTTTGATGAGTATTTTGTACATTCTGACCATATTTTCTCATCGAGTATTTATCTGAAGAGTCAAATGGAAATTAAATGAAATCCAAGATGGCCGATCCAAGATGGCGGATCCTAGATAGCAGAGAATATTTTCAAAAGTCGTCATTATGATGCAAGTTTAATAAAATTTATGTGTTAATGTCACAAATTATTACATTTACATTATCTTGATGTTAATTAGTTGGCTTTTAGAGTATTATTTACCAAGTTGTTGGAAGTTAATTAAAATTACTTTAAATTGATAAAAAAATTGAGTGACGTCATTGTGACGTCACATTTTGCTCCCACGTGACAAAAATGGGTGTGGTGATTTGTCTTAGGCTCATGGTCATTGTGTGAAAGTTTGATGATCATAGCTCCAGTGGTTCCAGAGATATAGAGGAGGGGCCAAATTAGCCCCCCCCCCCCCAGTCACAGATGGTCAAAAAAAGCCCCCCCCCCCCCCCCACCAGTCACAGATGGTCAAAAAAGCCCAGTCTGAATAGGGTTAATGTTAATATTTGAGGCCAATTCCCCAGACTTTCAGTCAGTAAAGTAAAATTGGTCCCAACGCCACCCCTGACAGCTAGCCATAAACACAGACACTGAGGGTGGTCACTGCCAGAGGATTTACTATTACATCCTCAATGGTTCTTTAATCCCCCCCCCCTCCCAAGAAAGGATGGAACAGTGAAGGCAAGACAGGACCTTGGTTTATTATCTCATCCAAATGACGTCAAACAATGTAGAACATACCGGAACATAAATTTATACATCCTCAGTGGTTCTTTAACTCCCCCCCCCCCCCTCCCCCCTCCCCCCTCACAATATGAACCAGCTTAGACCACAACCTGTACAAAAAGAAAATTTCCTCTGTCTTCCTGGTCAGGAGTCGATTCTTGATCATTGTGGTGAGAGGCCAGCGTAATGCAAAGCATGCTTCCTGTATTGTATATTCAGTATCAATTTCAGACCAAGAGTCATTACGGCATATTATTTGGAGTGCTCCATTACAACTTACATCTCCACAGTCATCCTTGGAGGCCATCTGTTCCTCGTAGTATTTGAGAATGTCAAGAGGGATTGACTTCTTTAACAAAAATTTGGCCAGCTCCTCTTCTTTATCAGACTTCTTGGTGTCCTGTTGAAGATTTATTCAGAACAGGTCATTGTCATTAATCACTGTCCTGTTAGTTGTCATTTTTATCACTATCCTGTTAGCATAACATCATCATCATCATCATTATCACCATCATCATCATCACTGTACTATTATTATTATAAATAAACCAACATTTTCTTCACTATAAACATCAAAATTCTTACATGCAGAAATGCATTATTTCCTTCTCTTGAACCTCGGCTGGCATAAATCTCTCTCACATGATGACCAAAGGTGTAGAAGTTGTACCTTAAAATGAATGAAACATTATCACTGTCTGAATGTTAAGAGCTGCCTAAAAGGTGCAGGTGTAGTAATGCCTTGTTCACACATGATTTGTTGGACTGAATTTTTAAGCTGGCACTTTTCTTTTTCGATTTTTATCCAAAGGAACTGCAGTCCTGACTTGAAAAAATACTGCATTGTCAGATTTTTCAGATATGGGCCAACACCTGATGAAGCTTTCAAGAAATCAAGGGTCTGTATGAGAGCCATACAAGCCCTGAAATTTGAACATAATAGCAGTCAGTTCAAATATGATGAGCTATGATAAAATGTGATAAAAATAATCCTCTTACGATCCAGTTCCCATCTCAGCAAGGCTAATCTTGGGAGGGCCACATCGGTTCTTCTTAGGGTTTTTGATATCGTCCATCAATATCTTGATAGCTTCCTTGTTTCCACTGCTGAGAGCATAGTGTATGGCATACCTGTTCATGTTCACACTTCGAGGCCAGTGAACCTTAGATGGGGAGAACATTGCAAAACATTAGTTACAGCTCAACAAGAACATATTCATAGCCAATTCATAGCCAACAGGGGATCCTTGGCATGTGACCTCCTCCCCTTATTTGGATGAAAAATAATATCTGGTAAACAAAAGGGGAAAAAAGAAATGGCCAAGCCCCAGTATTTTGTGATCTTCCCTCACACACCC
Source organism: Scolanthus callimorphus (assembly GCA_033964015.1). Lineage (NCBI taxonomy): Eukaryota > Metazoa > Cnidaria > Anthozoa > Actiniaria > Edwardsiidae > Scolanthus > Scolanthus callimorphus. The sequence goes on from CM066924.1 coordinate 20,273,552, forward strand.
CTTTCTTACAATATGTTGACTACACTCTTGAAGTACTCTGGTGTGTTAGAAGTAAACAATTATTCTAACAATTAATATTATAGTTACAGTGTATTTAGTGAAACCCTAGATCTAGGAGTGTAATCAGCAAGATCTCGGCAAGTGTAATCAGGCTCTGTAAAAGGGCACAGAAAACACTACAGACACAACACACAACCTCACCTTCTTTTGAACATTCACCCAATCACATTGTATGAAACTACAGATCAACAAATCAAAATGCTTATATAGACACAGCAAGGAACGGAACATGGTATAACTTAATCACAGACATCGAAATCTGCTCTAAAAATAAAATACCTGGTATCACAAAATGCATTGTTTGTGACATTACTAACTTATACTCACTGTGTGCACTTCCTTGATGTTATCAATTGCTTTCCTTAGCATGTCCATGTCATTCAAAATGACAGCACGGATAGCCTGCTTACAGGGCATTAAACCCACATCTTCCCTATAAAAAAAATAACACAAACTTAGTAGGTACTGCAGATTATGAAGTATACATTAAATTTCTGAAAGCTTGATCTTCGTGTTGTCATCCCTGTCAATGGCTTATCCTCACACTTGTCCCACAACCCCACCTCCTCTGTAAAATGGTATCTTCTCAGATAAGGGCATTAAAGGAGCAGCATCATGATTCCGGCACACTTTTGGTGATGTAAAAAAACATCCAAATAACTGATGGATAGCCAAAAATATTAGCGATCATGATTGTAGGCTTTGTGGGCCCATTACAAAGCAGATGGAAATGGATTGCAACAATGAGTTTTTGAGATCTTTTTGGGATGAACAGTTTTCAAAGGTTGAAGTTTTGTCAAAGTTTGTACGAAAATCAGCAGTCTTCTGGATAAAACTTGCCAACATTGCTTATTAGGCTAATATCAAGTGATATGAGTGATTTGGGGATAATAACATACAAATTTAGAGCAATATTTATGGATTCATTCAAAACACCTTGACAGAGCCCCTTTATTAAAGCCTTCCCATCTCAGTGAATCCTGAGGATGTGGGAGTAAATAAAGAAACCATGAAAGTAATTGTCAGTTGTAATTGTCAAAGCATGGCCCTTTATATCCAATACATGAATATGTGTTTGCTTGTCACTCAACAAGTTATGGTATGACAGGCACTTTAAAGGCATTCATACCTTGATTCAAATGTTGGATCATGATCTATCAGCTCAATATCATGATTAGGAATCAGGACACCAGGTCGACGAGGCTTGGGTTTCTTTTCAGGCTTTGGCTTCTTTTCTTTTTTAGGCTTGGGAGTGGCACCCTTACGTTTTCTTGGTGTTGCAGCCCCTTTCTTCTTTCCCTTTTTGGGGGAGGGTGTGGTCCCTGAGGTGGAGTGGCGGGTCCGCTTTGCTGGTGGTTCCTCTTCTTGTTCTTCATCCTCTGAAAAACGACACAAAACAAATTACAGGTTGTCACTTTGGTAAAGCATTCCACCTCCTTCAATATTCCACATCTCTTGCCTCCACTTACAGATTTTACGATCTGAGTAAAACTTTTATACAACATCCAACTTTAGTATTTTAGTACCTATTTTTATTATTTTCAAACAAACATCCCTATGAGTTTTACCTGGAAGAACCCCATCCCAACTCCCTTCTCAGGGGTAGCCCCCTTCTTCCACACACCCCTACTCCCTGCTATGAGCCGTTTTGATAGAGTTGAACTGTTTTTGGCTGATTTTGATAGCCCTCAGTGGCAAAAAAGCATTTTGATTTTACCATCTTCCTCTTCAGACTCTTCATCCTCTGTAGCGGTAATCTCGTCTCCCCTTTCCGCCATCAAAGCCTCTCTCAAAAGCTTCCTTGTTTGCTTGATGTGCTTCTTGCTAAGACTAAATGTACCATCATCTTTTTCAATCAGCGCCACTCTAGTGATGATGGCCATCATTCTACAGATATCATCAAATGATGGCTGAAACACAATAAAACAAAAACATTGAAGGGTTTTACTTCAAGCTTGATGTAGCCCTGCCTCCTACCCAGGCATAAAAGGGTGAAAGAAGGGACATTATGTTGCTGAAAAAAAATTATGAATTTGAAGATGTGTAACCCCCAAAAAGGACCATTCTAAGACCGTGTAAATTTTCCAGCACTAAAAGTATGTTGTACTCCCAGTCATGTATACTGTGAGTACCCCAGCGGGGTGTGTTATTTGGGTGTGGCTTCTTTATTAAATGGGTCTGCTCATAAATAGCTCCAGTTAGTATGTAGTATCAGCTAAATGAAAATAACCTAAAGAAGTAAATTTATCCCAGCTGAACTCACATTAATACATTTGATGCAAATCTAACAGAGTTAAAGATCAACAATAGGTTAATAATTTATTTAACACTTTATATAACAGTCACATACCTCATAAACATTTTCCTCAATTCTGTTAAACCATGCCACTTGGAAAACCTCTGCTGATTCCAGCACGTCCTCTAGCACTTTACACACATAGAAGTCTTCGCCTTCGCCCCTCACAGTCAAACAATCCCCGGCGAAAAACTCAAACTCTTCTTGAAACTCAACTAAAGCCTGAAGCTTCCCTCTTCTTTTCATAGACATAAGGCGACGGGACATTCTGGGTGGCGCTTCTTCTTGAACTTTTGCGGTTTTCTGCTTTGAAAGAACGGGTCTTAAAGGCGCTATGGATTCCTCTTCTAGCTCAATATCGGTATCCCCTCCTTCAATATCCGTATCGCCCCCTGCTACTTCATCTTCAACAGGAGCGGTGCTTTCAGGCGCTTGTTGTCTGCGAGCTGCGGATTGTTGATCTTGTTGTCTGATTTCCTTGTCATCATTACTAGATCCCGGGCCAGAAGCTCGCCTTTCTAGCTCTATAACAGCAGCTAGAGAGGAATGCTTCCTTGTCAAAGCTGGAATCGGCATTTTGACCGAAAACTCGAGCCACAAACAAGAAGGAAGTGAAGTGTGAAAGCAGGGAAGCACTTCCCTGGTGAAAGGAGCAGAAGCTGGTTCGCAAGCTTGAATGAATGTTCAAAATTAGAAGCTTGAAGATAGGTTATCCCGCACCCTATCGGAGTCCCAAGGTTTAAACTGGTTGTTTTGAAACCTTGTAGGCTTTTTATAGGGCCGGGAAATAGCAAATCAGCAAAGAAAAACAGCAGAACGAAGCAAGTTTAGTTGACAGTGTGGGAAGCTGTCCCGGGCAAGCCCGCGCTGTACTTCCCACGCAGACGCAACACAGGGAACCCAAAGCCTGTTTACTTTCCTGTTTCTTTGCTTTTTCTCTCGTTGCTTCGTTTATTTTACTTCTTAAAAAAATGTTATTCAGCTAGATTTCGACGAATATTTCTAGAAGAACCTTGATTTAGCGAATTTATGAAGGATCTTGTAGGGTACTGATCTAACTGATCTCATTCCCGGGCTACCTGTGGATTTTGGGAGTCGGAGTCACACAACTTTCTCATTTATGGAAAATCAAATAACAATAATTTGCGGTGACTTTTCTATGTTTTCCTGTTCAAGTTCGATAATGTTTGTACCGACGTACTCTATAATGTAGGAATGGAAAATTTAGAGGGAAATTTAAGACGTCTCCGACAGATCTCTAGACAGAAGACTGGTACGAGCAGCTCTAAACCCAAGATGGCGGAACAGCAGAAAGGAGGGAGCGACACTATTTTCGGCAAAATCATCCGCAAAGAGATCCCTGCGGATATTGTGTTTGAAGATGACCAAGTATAGAACACTCTTTGATATGATGGGGATAATTGATTGTGGAATGAGTTTGTTAAAAGTTGTTGTTCGCTAATTTTCAGTGCTTGGCTTTCAAAGACATCCAACCCCAAGCCCCGACACACGTGCTAGTTATACCGAAAAAGCCAGTCCCTATGGTCTCCGAAGCTGATGACTGTGATGAACAGGTTCGTGTTAATGTATCAGTCAATTCCAGCGGTGACCATCCCCCCCCTGGACACCGTGGGGCATTTGCACACCAGTGCCTTCCCTGGGGTTGGGAATTTTGAAAATTTTGCTGGCCCTGGGGTCTGGAATTGTTTTTCCCCGGTGGAGGGGGTGGGGAATTTTGGTTTTCTCATCTCAAGCGCGTCGGGTTTTGCGAACTACAACCCAGTTACAGAAAATAACGCCACATAAAATATAATGCAGAGCATGCCCCGTATACACCACGTTTGTAGACTGACACATTTGCACATTTCACAGTTAACGCCGTCTTCTATAGAGAAGAAACAGATTTCGCAAATTCGTCTCAGTGGAAAAACATAAAAATGAATTGACACTATAAACAGAGTTCCAATTCCGCAAAAAGTCAATTAACATAACTGCAAAATAGTTGCTCTGCAAATAGAATAAAGGTAAATTTCGCATTGAGAGATGCAGCTAAATGGCTACAACCGCGAATGGCCTAGGAATGTCACTTCTTTATTTATATTTTGTCTCACTTTCAGTGAAATGAGAACTCGTTCAAAGACGAGAAAACTAAAGTACATTAAAAAAAAAACGAATTGCAAATGCTCGGACAGTATAAATGGAGTTGAAGTTTTTGTTGTGAAGCTTTGTCACGCAGAGTTACTGTCTTTTTCTCGTCCCGGGGGTGGGGCATTTTTCCGCTTTTTGTGTTCCCCGCCGTGGGGTATTCTGCATTTTTGCTAGCCCGGGGCGGGGAATTTTCAGTTTTATTTTTAGAAATGACCAAATGCCCGGGGGGGCATGGTCACCGCTGGAATTGACTGATACATAAGTGATTTTGTAAGTTTATGCTCCAAAGCTTGTACGATGTCTGGAAGTGCACTAGGAAAGTACAGACAACTTTATAGCCCCCCCCCCCCCCTCCCTTATAAGCTTAAAATTCTGCATGATCGAATGATTTCGTCAGGGCCATTGGCTGATTGCATTTTTAAACCGCACCGGGGGGGGGGGGGGGGGGGTGAGGACCTATGGAACATTTTCCAGGGGGGTTGTATTGGACTCTGGAAATTCCATGGGAGGGGGTGTGTCTGGAGATTGGAAATTCCAAGGGGGAGGGGTAAAAAAGGTGACTTTCCAGGGGCATTTTATCCAAAATAGATTTTCCAGGGGCATTTTGCCGAAAAAAAATGAAAATTCCAGGGGAGGGGGTCCTTTATGAGGTTGGAAATTCCAGGGGAGGGGGTCTGTTTCAAGAGTGGAAATTCCAGGAGAGGGGTTCTTTTTAAGGGAGGTCCTCAACCCCCCGTGCGGTTTAAAAATGCAATCAGCCATTCCATTTGTCATCCTCAATAGGGGAGGGGGAGGGGGGTATATTGAAAACGGAATGGCGCTCATCATTCCTGTGTGTAGGGAAAGAAATGCGTGATTCCAGAAAAATCTGTCCTTCGATGCTATGCAACTTGTTACTTCTTCTTCCTTCAATTAGAAGATTCTTGTGTGAGCGTGCAATTGTGCAGGTGCAAGTGTCAAAATAAAAGGTCCATCCATGCAAGTGAAATAAACTATCTATTAAAGAATGCCTGTCGACTGTCATGCAATGCAGCCGTTTTTAACAAACCAAATGTGCCAGGCGTTCCTTGCTTTGCCCTGTTCTGTTGCGCACAAACTGGAAGAACATTCACAATAGCAGTCAATGGCAGTCTCAATGTGCCAAGAAAATGACGAACTTCAAACGCTCACAAAAGTAGTCTTCGACTGAAAAACTCTATTGTTTAAGCATACAGTATTAGCTGATGTTGTAAGGTAGCTCTGCCTTTCTTGAAATGGTTAAAATCTACTGCCAAACAATTCTGTTTTATTTCAGCTTCTTGGCCACCTCCTTATTGTTGCCAAGAAAGTTGCAGCCCAGTTGAACCTTGAACGTGGCTTCCGTATTGTCATTAATAATGGGCCTGAAGCAGGACAAGAAGTGATGCACATCCATCTGCATATCCTTGCAGGGAGGAAAATGGGCTGGCCTCCAGGCTGAAAGATAATGGTGCATCATGGACGGTATGCTGCAAATGATTTGCGGGATTGCCAAAATGGTTAGAAATGGATTCTGTTTACTTTTGTATGGGTATCTGTAAAATGGATGTAATGATTTTCAATGGTAAATCCTGAATAAAATTGTGGAATTTGAGCATGTAGTGAATGATCCTGATTAGCAGAGAGCACAAGGTGAAGGAACAGTACTAGATAGGTGAGCAATAAAAGAGCCTGTGTCAGCCACCATTTTGACAGATAGCAACATACCAAGTCAGAGAAAGCATCCATTTCCATCCGCTGGTATAGTGAATATAGAACAATTTTCTTGATTGAATTTGGTAAATCAAATCTGAAACTTTGTTTTTAGATGTTGATTTAGAGATTTCTACACGAAATTAGTCTTCTTATATCGAACGAAAACAACAACAAAGGAGTGGCTGACACAGGCTCTTTAAGGAGGCTCGAAATAGTTTTGTCGCATATGCACATGCTATTTTATTGACAGTAAAATGTTTTTAAATTTGGATATGTTTTAAATTGTAATCAGTCGTCCTAGCTGTTGACAAATGTTTGGCAAATTTTTGTCTAAAATGAAAGACATTATTCAGGGATTATTCAAGAAAAACATGTTTTACTGAAATGTGCATGTTTCTACTGATTTTTTTACTGATTTTCTACTGATACTGATTTCTTCTAATTTTGTTCTTTTCAACCAGATGAAGTTACTCTTTGTTGTGCTTGAGAAACCAATTTTAAAAGTGAAAAAGGTATATTTAATGAAAATATCTTTTTCTCTTGTAAGCTGTTAACCATTCAATTTTATTATTCTTTCTTACAAGGAAATATGCTGCAATTAACTTACTATCACTGAAAAACTATTTTTACCACAACTGTTAGTTATCTCACGATCTGATTGGCCAATAAGAGTCCACACCTTTCTGCTTACAGCTATTTCAAAAAACGTCGGAAGCCAGACCGCAAAGTTGTCTGGGTAGAGGTCTTCAATCGGCTCACTGCTTGAGTACGACGCTAATGAACTACTTGAGACATTACTAGCTTGAAACAAATCTCTCTTTCGTAGAATTTAGCACTCAGACCAGCGAGGTATCATCAAAATAGGATATTTAGTTCTACCCGTACTGCTTTTCGGGCTTAGCGCTCACAAGACCGACAACCTTTATTGAAATAGCTGTATATATATCAGCATGTCAACACAGTGATAGAAGAGGATTTCGAACCATACCTTTCAACTCGGGCAGCCCATTAATTTTCACTAGAATTAAAAAAAAAGGAGTGACATAAAGTAACTTTAACTGCCTTCGTTATTATTTTGGGTCATTTTCGCGTGAACTGTGTACTTCGCACGAGTGACAATTCACGGCATTTGGCCACGAGGGTAAAAGCGTGGGAAATAAGAGTAGATACCACTGTAAAACCCTTGAGATTTGTTAAATTCGAGCCTCCTTAATAGAGGCGGGAGAAAATGGAATTTAGGCCACAAATAATTACTTGAGCAACATAAGCTGCAGTAGCGCTTGGCTCTTAAAAACAAAGAGGTGATTCATTTATATACAGGAAGTCAAATATGACAGCTTGCTTCATTGCATGTTACAAAAAGAAGCCACGCGATGATCATGCCTACATTAGTACATTACAGGGGGCGTATGGGACAAAAAAGACAGTAAACATAAGAAAAAAACCCGGTTGTGACCCCCCTTTGGGGACGAAAAATACTTAACACCTAAAAAATGTAAAAGTATTAACGAATAATCGAAGAAAAATGCCAAAGAACAAAATGAGTAATCTGGGTCCAATTATTCAGCTTCCACCCACAAAATTGACAAAAACAATTTTACCAAAATACCTAACTAAACTTAGCTACTTTGTCCACTTTCAAAAATCGAACTCTTGATTGAACAGCTCCCCCTTTTCTCCCAAGTTATTAATAAAATGCCTTCAAATAGCCGCAAGGAAAGCATTTTGCATTTTATTATCATTTCTGAATAAGCCTATACCAAGAGATGGTTATTCAAGTGCAATCTGGCGACTCCAGCTTCAAAACAAAAGGACAGCAAAAACGGATCAATTTTTACGAATCAGGCTTGCAAAACAACAAGATAAATGCACGTACACTTTTGTTGAAATACGAAGCAGCCCATACATTTTTTTTAAGCACGAAAAGAGCTAAACTGTGAACAACAAAACAAAACACGGTAGTACCGACAAAACTCGATCTCTTTCACGAATCAGGCTGTCCAAAAAACACGATCAGGTATGTACACTTAATACGAACTGTAGTCTACCCTGCTAGAGGTTTCTTTCTGTGACCTGTCAGTCTTTTTTCTTACAGCTGTTTTGAGTATTCTGCGAACTCTCGCGTTCGACTTCCACTGGCGCGTTCTGGCTTCCGTCAATCAAACTCTCGGGTCTAATTTGAGTCTTAGCCGATTGTAAGTTAGGCCATTTGTTTAGAAAAAGATAGTTAAAGATACTGTGTGTTGGGGCATTTTACTAGGATGGCAAATAACTGAATTCTATGTATTCCGAAGAGTTTCAAAGTTTGATTGACGGAAGCCAGAAAGCGGTTTAACAGAATACTCAGAACAGCTGTAAGGCTCAAATCCAGGTGTATGTGATTCTCAAGAATTTTCACCACGTTTCGAGTATGTTTTTTGTATTTCTGTGGGTATTATTTCTGGGATTTAATCATATAACTTCTTCTACGAGTAGACGGTTTACTTTTTATGTTCCTGCATCATTATGCTTTTATGTTTGTGTTTTCTTGTGTTTTCAACTTCGCAAATGTAGCCTCTGGCTCTGCACACAACACAAATGTCCGTTTCTCTTTCGCGCATGTGCGAAGGCAGCATGGCAGTCTCCATTCTCGTGCCCAGAGCTCCCCGGCTCGTCTGCTCGCAGGGGAGGCTCTGGTGACATCCATTTGAGGACCTTTGCTGATTGGCTGGTTTTGAACGTTGGTGCATGCGCAGAAAGATCTTTCTCTCGACGGCTCCGTATCAAATCTCGCGCATGCGTCAGTGGCTGTCACCAGAGCCTCCCCCGCGAAGAGACGAGCCGGGGAGCTCTGGGTAAGAGAATGCTCTAGAAGACTGATTTTGAACGTTGGAGCAGGCGCAGAAAGTTGCTTTTCTCAGCGAGGTTTAGAGCCGGGGAGCTCTGGGTTCGATAATGGTCTCATACCCGACGCTTTCCGTTTTTTTTTAGGGCGCGTAAGGATATCTGGGATAATTTTAACAGGGAGCGCAGATTCTCGCAGTTAGTTATGGGTTCGCGCTTGTCCCACACTTCATTGCGCGCCGTGTCACAGTACTAATTCCCAGCCCCTACTCCTCCAGAACAATTTTCATAGATAATGAAGAGTTATCAAGAGACGCAAAAAACTAAAAGGGACGTCTGGTTACGAGGCTGACAAAATAGCGTGAGCTTGGCCGAAAAGCTGGTCGAACAAGCCGTGTTAAACCGTGACCTAGCCCCCTTTTCCTTGCTTTCACAACAGGAGGCCGTGATAATGTATTTACTCAGAACATCAACTGTCAGTAAATCGTGGAAATCAGGTTATTTTTGGTTAGCACACATGCCTAGTTTCCCGGCGTCGTGGTCATTTGTCTTGTTTGTTATGCACTATGGAGGTTATTGAGGGTGTAAAGGACGTATATACCTCCAACGATAACACTACTCAAATCGCATAGTAGCACGACAAATGATCACAAGGCATAGCCGTTCCAATCACGCGTGTAGGTGAGCAAACTTCCAACGACAAAACTCGTTCTTCGGCCATGCTCCATTGTAGTCCAGTCCCTGAACTCTCGGCTCCTAGGAGCCGCGAAGGAGAGTTCCTAGGAGCCGAGAGTTCAGGGAATGGACTAGCTCCACCCATTGGTGCAAAAGGAAGGCGTGCCAAAGCTTGCTGAGCCAGACACCCAGGTGCAAAAGTGTGGATGGGGCGTGCGTAGAGATGGAAACCTTTGCAAGTTTCAATCTCGTCACCAGCTAGAGCCTACGGTCATCTATGGCTTGTCGTCCCGCCCGCCATATCACCGTTCTGTGCACGATATTCAGCAAGTTTCAGCCTCCACTGAGAACGGCTATAAGCTTGAAGATTTTTTCATTTGCAACAAAAAATGTGCAGAAATAGCCCTCGTACGGACACTACTTTTACCTAAACAAACGACCTAATTCCACGACCGATAAAAGCTAATGGCTAATGTATGGTGAGTAAAATGCATCTATATTTCTACATTGCCTGGCCCCCTGTGGATTCATCCAGGCCTTTCGCACTCACCTTCCCTGCTAGCAGAGGGCACACAAGTACTAGACGTGATAATCCTACACCCTTTTCATTTGTCAGATGTTGAAAAGAAAAACTGAAAAATAATGAAAGTGCGAAACTAAAATGCACGTTTTCGGCTACTTACTGGAATGATTCTCCGCGGAAAAATTAGCCAGTCCGTAAGATGTCTTTTTTCAAATTATGTTTTCTTGATTTCCGTTAAATTGAACTATAAGTCTTTAAGTTCACGACATTTGCAATCCCCAATCGATACGCCTACTCAATGGAATTGTTTTCAAGACGCAAAAATAGTCATCGGTTGGCAATTCTTCTCTTTATGATTTGAGCGGAACTTAAAAGGAGATGGTCAGAGAACATTTTAATATATGTCTTACTGCAATTTTCATCATTCTAAGAGCTACGCCAACTAACAAACCGGAGTGTGGCTTCCGTCAATCTTACTTATCTATTTACTTTCTTTGCCATCTCGGTTGAATTTGATATAGTTTACATGATAGAGCGGTTTTCACATGACTGTCAATACTTGTTGTGTAATTGCGATTGCTAGGCGTCCTCATTGGCTACTCATTTTTCTCAGCCAATCAAACTCTGCAGTAAATACAATTGCATAATTATTTAGTGATTGGTTCTGCTTGCAATTGGCTGAGAAAAAAGCCATTCAGGTGCAAGTCGTGATTTCTCTCGATTCTGATTGGCTAGCGATTGTTCAATTGCGATCTACGACAGTCAAGTGAAAACCGCTCTAGGATTGATGTTTACAAATGATTTGCAAATGTGGAAAGGCCAAGTAAAACCCGAGGGGCCCTTGATACAGTCTCCCTACCCAGACGCTTTCCGTTTTTTTTTAGAGCGCGCAAAGATTTGTGGGATAATTTAATCAGGGTGCGCAGGGAGTTATGGGATAGTTTTAAGAGGGCGCGCAGAGAGTTATGGGATATGCGGAAGCGCCTATCTCACAGTTCATTGCGCGCCGTGTAACACTCATTCTCAGTCCCTACGCCTCCAAAGCATTTTCATGGAGAAATCGATTTGAGAAATTACCGCAAAAAAACGCAAAAAAATAATGTCTGGGTAAGAGACTGGCCTTGATACCCTACCGCAGACACAGCGGCAAAACGCAGTTCACATGCGCTAAAGATTCACTGGCCTGTGAAATGAAGACTGAAAAAATCTACATAACAACAGCGAACGATAAATTTTGACTTTAAACCATAATTTTCACCTCGGGTGCAAGCCTACTTAGTGGCATTAAGGCATGGCTCAAAACCCATTTGCCTGAAAAAAGGGATTATTTTTTATAACTCGTGTTCTATAGTACGGGCGCTAAAAATTTCATCCAAAATGGCGGATGGTGAGGCACGTGACATCGTTACCATGGCAACAACGGCTTATTCGATCAATCAGAATTCCAAAACGTGGGCCAAGTTTGAAATATTTTCGTTGAAAAATAACGAAGTTACAAAAAAGCAGGCCCTTTGTTTTAGAGCCATGCCTTAATGCCACTGAGTTTTAAGTGCGATAAAGGAAAAGTTCAGAGAAGGGATATGTTCATATTCTAGCTGGTCTGCAAATTTTGGCCTTAGGTTTTGTGTCTGGAGCTTACGTTTTCCAAATTTCCAATACAGCACGAGATATTTTTGTTATGCACCTGTCAATGGACTCCCTCCCCCACATCCCGGGGAAGTATGGGGCATTGGTGGGGATTAATTGGGGCTTTGGCATATTGTTTTGCACGTGGGTTGGCGATTTACACATGGGTGGGGGATTAGTCATTTTGAGAGAAGAGAGAGGGGAAATTTGTTCACTTTGGTAGGGGTTTAGAAGAAAAAATGACCCTCATAATAATAAATATGTAAACTGCGCTCTAGTTGAACGGCCCCAACTGCAAGAACTCGGAGAAAATACAAAATAAAAATATGTTGTTGAATTTTATTTTAGGCTGAAGACGTCTCTCCCTGGAAAATAGTAATACGTTATCAAAAGGTTCCAAGATATTTAAAATACACTGTATTGCGAAATTAATATTGAAACTGAGCGTTATAAACAATGAAAAATTAAGTTCACTTCACCGCTAAACAGTTTCTCGTGACTCTTATTTCGATCGGAAATAAACAAATGTCCGTCATTGTGGTTTCTCGCTTAACTACTATTAACCAGACTGTCATCAAAAATACAATTTGCCTCAAAGTAATCTTTTTTTTTATTGATTTTCTGTTCCGTGTAGAACGTTTTTCGATGCAGGGTACGAAAGTGTCGGATAAAGGCGCCATTTTTTAAACCAAGGCTGTTTCACTATGCAAAGTGTTTTCCAAATTTGCGGCTTGATTTTTCAAGTACAAAATGTATAACTCACCATATCGTTAGACAAAGAAACTATTGCATAGCCTGACAAAAATCAGCTCTACACGAAGATAACGCGATTTTCGTTTTAGCCGTCGGACTCAGGCTAACTGCTACCGACAAGAAACTGATGAAGCTTGAATTAAAGACAAAAGACAAACTTGAGAAAACTTTTCGGACTCGTCGGTATTTACAACTTTTTCGGCTTCAAATTGAGGCTCCCGGCGCTGTATTTATGCGCCGTTGATGCCTATTCAGTGGTAGAGTAGAGAATTCGAAACTGGACTATTGCGACGTGGCCCTATTTTTCGTGCACTCCTCAGTAGGCAGGTGACTCTTTTGTCTTCCCTTTTCCGCTGTTATTTTGATATACCATATATACAAAAATAAAATTATATATTGATGAGCACAGTAAATTTCGACGTGACCCTTTAATTTTCCGTGCACTCCTTTTAAGACATAAAGCTTAGCGCAGTAGGCAGGTGGCCAAAGTTTGATGTCTCATTTGTTTGCCCCTTTTCGCTGCTATTTTGGTACCGGCCCAAAGACGGGACATTTACTATAATCTTGTACTGTATCGCTGATAATACAATTTCACTTTTCTTCCTTGTGATGCACTTACCGAACCGGAAAATCGTTTAAGGTTATTGAAGACAAATTTAATTAAAATTTGTAGGTTTCCTTGGTCATACAATTCAGAATAATGTATCTCTTTCGTGTTGGCTTCCATGATTTCCCCACAAACCGCCCACTAACGTCTTTGAATAGTTAACAACTATCCCCCGAAGGGGAGTTGAATAGTGGTGGATATATACCGAGACGCAATATCGCGCACGAAACGAGCCGCCATTTTGATAGTTTTCTCAAAACAGTAAAAAGTACTATTTCAGGAACCAATCAGAGCCCGCGCGAAAATGACTATTCACTGATTTGGTATATACTAAAACTGGATATCTGATAGATTGTCAGGGCAAACAACACTTTTTTATTATCGTATTCTTTTTTTATTTTAATTGACGGTTTACGCGATGTTCCACGCGTAACACGCTAAAGGTAGAGTTAAACGGTGCAATGTTTTCTGCAACTTGTCTAGCAATCCATTGCGAGACAAGTTCCAAGTGCCATTGCAGCTGATATTAGCTCGCAATGATCGCTCGCAATGTATCAAGCATTTTACTATTTGTCCACATATTAGCAATATTTGTTCCTTGATTTCAAAAGGGCATATCGATTGAAAGCTACACACCAAAAATGAGGTGAATCGGTTGAAACGCGACCGAGATATGGCCCGCTGAATACATAATTTTTTTTAACAAATCACTGTATTTTGGTTCAGTTCATAAAGTTATGCGTGTTCGTAATTTAAATTGCTGTGATGCGATAGCTCAACCCTTATACTTAATCGTTATGGCCTTTTGTCTCCTTCAAAATATTAGCGATGAACGCAGGAGTTTGATGTTCATGTTTCAGTATTTTTGGGATCAAAGCGTCATCGGTTGTCAAACTAAAAAATGGCAAATGGCAACGGACAATGGTTATGCAAATTTGCGCACAAATGGTAGATTGATAATGATCGTTTGCGCTTTTCCAGGAAATCTCCAGAGATTACAGCTCACTTCATCTCTACGGACAACTTCCTGCGTCGTGCGCATAAAACAATTTTGTTAATCCTTCGTCCCGCATAACAACTCCATGGTTATCCATCATCCTCAGAGACGAAGAACACTTCACACAGCAACGTATACTCGGAAGAACATGGACCCAAAAATCTCGTCCGCTCTGTTCTACGTAGAGGGCTTTCTTATCATCGCCTTAAACTCTCTCGTAGTTCTTGTCTTCATAGCAAACAAACAACTTCAAAAGCAAAGTTTCTATCTGATCATCAGCCTCACTGTTGGCGATATAGCTTTCGGCGTTTATGTGGTGGGACTCGCAGTTGTTGTGTCATCGTTGACATCGACGTTCTATTATGGGGACTTCATAACTAGACTCATTAGCGTACCTATTTGTGATATTTTAGCCACGAGTGCCTCACTATCGGGCCTTGTTGTGATAAGTATTGATCGAATGTTTGCCATCGTCTGGCCACTTTGGCACCGACAGTTACGTAAGAGCACCTACATCATAGTTATCGCTCTACAGTGGTTGGTAATGGGACCTCTAAATGCAACCTTATTTGCGCTCTTGGACTTTAAATACTTCCGAATTGCATTAATTTTCATGATCTTTCTAGCTCTCTTTCTAATCGTGTACTCCTACACAGCAATTTATGTCAAAGTGAGACAGCAAAATCGCAAAGTGATACAGCAAAATCAGATTGCGCAATTTACGTTACGGCAAAAGCGAGAAAGAGCCTTAGCCAAGACCTTGTTTATTGTCACCGTACTTTCTCTTCTGACGTGGCTGCCAGTAGTAATATTCGCTGGTCTGCAAAAGTTTACACTGGTACAGCAATTGTGCAGGTTTTCTAACAGCCTGGTTAACCCAATAGTCTATGTCCTGCGGTTGAGCGACTTCAGACATGCGTTCTTTAACTTGGTTTTCAAGTGTCCCGGATGTGATCAACGGGATAAACCGAGTGAAGTTGATACCGGCGCGCGAAGACTGGGGAGAGCGGAAGTTCAAACACCGGAAGCTCAAACACCGGAAGTACAGACACCGGAAGCTCAAACACCGGAAGTTCAAAAGCAGGAAGCTCAAACACCGGAAGTTCAAATACCGGAAGCTCAAACATTAGAACACCCCCGCTGCCACCATCTGTTTCGTTCGGGCCATCTGTTTTTTATGTAGAAGAAACAATGTGTGACACGAAGTTTTGAACTTATGCAGTACTAGCCTGGTTGGAAACTTATGAATCACTTAGGCCGGGGCAAAACGTGGGGCGCTATACCATTGGTTAGAACGTCAGGGACAAGGCTGGGAGTATCCGTCAGTCAAATCGTATGAGCCAATCAGATTCTTGCCCTGTTTCGCCTACTGCATTCGCCTGGCTTTTCATCGCGACGTTGTCTGGTTTTAGTTCAGAGGGAAGCCAGTTGACGGCACTAGGCGAAACAGAGCAAGAGTTTCATTGGCTCAAATAGTTTGATTGGTGAACAGCAAAGTCAAAAATCAAAACCTAAGGTCTAGTCTAAACGTCGAGCCAGCGTCGTGCCGAACCGAAATATTGGATTGAGCTCGACGCTGGTGCGACTCTAGCACGACGTTTAGAGCCATTGTTTTTTTTCGTTTGGGCTCGACATTCTCTGTCGTGCTACCCGACTGTGCCATCGTCGCGCCGAGCGTGAAGAAGAAAAGGAACAGAAGCGCGTCCTTTTTGTTTCTCTTTTGATATTAGGCTCAGAGAACGTAGGGGTTACATTGTAGCATATTTTCATCAAAATGTATAGAGCAAGAGAAAATGATCATTTTCTCTTGATATGAGGTAAAAACATGAAAAAACGAAATTACGTGTCCACTTCATTTTTTGCCTCTTCGGCACCCCCACTTTTTAGGATGTTCCGCCGCCCCTGCAGTCCACGTCGGTCGAACGTCGGCTTTGTAAATGAACCAATGCGTATCGTCGGCGACATTTTAGCATTTTTAATTTATTGGTTTATATTATAAAAATGTTTTTCACTGTGCAAAAATTTCAAATCATTCATTGTTATTACAATATTTGCATCAGACTAACATAAATAAAAAGTGATAAAATATAATTTATTTACATAATATTTACTAGACTCGAATGATATGCCATTCTAAAGCTATTTTTGTACAAATCCTAACTAAACTCAGACCAAAGATTCTTGTATATACAACATTAAAAAACATCTTTCCAAACTGAAAGTAATTTTCGGCTATTTTATCCGAGCTATATCCCATGGGAAGTGTTCGGAATTCACATGGATAGCCATGAGAAATTGGGGGCCAATAATATTTACTAGACTCGAATGATATGCCATTTTAAAGCTATTTTTGTACAAATCCTAACTAAACTCAGACCAAAGATTCTTATATATACAACATTAAAAACATCTTTCCAAACTGAAAGTAATTTTCGGCTATATTATCTGAGCTATATCCCATGGAAAGTGTTCGGATTTCACATGGATAGCCACTGGAAATTGGGGGCCAATAATATTTACTAGACTCGAATGATATGCCATTCTAAAGCTATTTTTGTACAAATCCTAACTAAACTCAGACCAAAGATTCTTATATATACAACATTTCTTTCCAAACTGAAAGTAATTTTCGGCTATTTTATCTGAGCTATATCCCATGGGAAGTGTTCGGAATTCACATGGATAGCCATGGGAAATTGGGGGCCAAAATAATGAAGAGAAGCACGCCCACAAGAAGTGCAATTTTCCTCAGTGGGCGCGCGCTCAACCTTGCTTAGAGCGATTTTCAGATGACTGTCATGGGTAATTAGCAACTACTTTGTATTCACTCTTATATTGGTGTAATCACCGAGCGATTGGTTTCACTACAGTCAAATGAAATCTGCTCTATCACGATATCTATTAATTTCCAAAGTGTCTGTGCAAGGAACGTTTCTGATTGGCTAGACTTTCCCCGCCTAAACTCCCGCCATTTTTGGCGCGCGCGCGCGGTACCACAGGAAGCCCGAATTTTTTCGTTACAAGGTGACGGGATATGTTTGGGTACATTTTGATTGGTACCTGACCTATTGCCTAACCAATTATATACAATGTACCTAGAAAGGGCATCATTCTGCTTCCTCTTCAACTGATTCGCCCTTCTTGAGCTTCGCGATAATCTGAGGAAGAAAAGAACAACAATTGTTTAAGACCCTGTGTCCGATGAGTGTGACCATGTTATGATTGGTTTGTTGTGTTTATGTAAAACGGCAAGAAACGTTTAAAATAACACCATCAGTTTGTTGTTCTATGAACTTCCTATCACATAAATCAATTTTAGACCAAAGGATGGATCGGAATTCCATGAGATTTTAACGGATTGAGTTCACTATTTTTACCGTTACCTCATTAGCATGGAGTTTTATGGGCTACAAAACGTTTCGTCACGCTCATCGATCACAGAGTTATTAAAAGAATCTGTATCCGACTTGCGTGACGCTTATTTTTTTAGCCCAAAAAATCAATGCAAATGAAATTTCCATTGATTTCGCTGTTTATTTCAACTTTCGTAGTCTACGACTGAATTACAGGAGGGGTCAGATAAATATATATATAATAGATAATGTATAAACAATGGCAATTCGTCATTTAAAGTGCATATCACCCTTAGTATGAAACCCCATGGATTTTGTAGCTACCTGAGCGCACTTGCACATTTCGTTACTTCTGTGCGTTTATCGTTTTTCAAACCGGAGTTATTTGATCACAACGTTTTATGCTAAATAGGTAAGTGATGACATCGAAACAGGCTAGAAAGACATATGAGTCATGATTTAGGGAGTCTATTCTTTCATCACACAAAAGAACAATGGCATTCACACCACAGAACAATATCGAACAATACCCTACAAATAGAAACAGATCCATCGTGACTGATATATACAAAGATACAAAGAAAAACAAACTTACGCCTTTGAGTCGAGAGATTTCTTTGTTGTCGGAATTCTTCTGAGCATCGTTAGTTATAAGTTTAACTCGAGATGCATACCTAGATACGAAATGAATAAACTATAAGTAATATATCAAACCAGGCGCGGGTTGTTCAAAGGTGGATTAAATTTAAACCAGGTTTAGTTCTGAACAAAACCATCGAGTCACCATGGTAATTAATCCTGGATTAGTGGTAAAACACTTTTGAGCAACCGGACCCAGGAGCCCAAAATACCATGGGAAAAGCTGAATTTCCCAAGTCACACGCATGGGAAGTGCTCGGAATTCACATAGCATGGCCCGCGGAGCTCACTTAAAAGTGGGGGGGGGGGGGGGGGGGGGGGGGCTTATAACAAAGAATGTCGGGGCTAGCTAATAGACTAACTAATAGTTGTCAAAAATGGGGGGGGGGGGGCTTGCATAGATAGCTATGGGAAATCCGAACACTTCCTTTTCTTCTACCATGGGAAATTCAGCGGGGCCTGCATAGATAGCTATGGGAAATCCGAACACTTGCTATTCTTCTACCATTCAGCTTTTCCATGGATGGGTTTCTGCAGAAATTCCTTGTGTATGTAGGAACCTCAAACTGGCTTATAAAATTGAGGCATCGGTTTTCCTGACCTCTCTATTTTTAGAATAGAGTCGCTGGGTTAATTCTTTGTTTGCTGGTTACGCTAGAGAGCATACAGATTAAGATTAAATTAGAACAATGGGAGGTATTCACACTTACATTTTAATTGCACCATGAAGTGTTCTAAAAATAGATCGGTCAGTTGAAACCCCGCCTCGTGGTCCCTATATGGGAGATGGACACTCCTACTCAGAGGCTCCTGATGAATCACGAGATCGTTCTATCTGAAGAAACCGAGTTCTCATCGCAGTGGAATTTGATCATATTCAAAACATAGTTACAAATAGCCAGTGTGCTCCAGTATGTTTGATAGCCTCAAGGCGCGCGGTGCACAGTGGGTGAGCAGGACGTGATGCAGAGGACGTGTTCGTGAGGTTGCGCGCGCGTTGACGAATCTTAAATTTCATTGGTCCGTAGCTTCCGCGCGCAGCAATTGGTGACGACGTCCGGTTTCTAAATCTCCCTAACAGAGAAGTGTACACTTACGTAAGGGAAGTGACGGTCTCATCGGAGTTATAGTCAGCAGGGGAAATATTTACAAACATAAGCGTCTTGGCGTTGCCGCCAAGCGAATCCTGCATCAGCATCGTGAGCTTGTTGTTTCTATATGGGATAAACTGCTGCTCGCTCGACAAAGCGGAAATGACGTCGCCTAGGGCACTCAAGCTCTTGTTGATGGACTGCGCTTCCTGGGAAACAGGACAAACAAGTTTAGGCCACAGAGAACGAATTTCACATGAGACCAAATCCACCTGGTAGCCAATCATGAACGAGAAAATACAAGTTACTGCTGAATGGTTTCCTCGTCAGCCAATGAAATCCAAGTAAAGCCACTATCACGCGGTGAGCACGTGACTGTCATTTTTAAGCCAAGCGAGGTAAAATAACTATTCACGCGATGACCACAATACTAAATACACAGCTGCGTTTAGTTCAAAAATTGATTGGTTAAATAAGGGACCAATGAGAATGCAAATACTTTTCGACACTCATCTGAAAGCCGCTCTAGGCCGAGATTAAAGGGCTTGTGTCAGCCACCATTTTGACAGCATAGCAACATAGTCGGAGAAAGCATCCATTTAGAGAACATAGAGCAATGTTCTCGATTGAATGTGGTAAATCAAATCTGAAACTTTGTTTTTGGATGTTGATTTAAGGATTTCTACACGTAATTCGTCTTCTAATATCGAACGAAAACAATAACAAGGAGTGGCTGGCACGGGCTCTTTGACTCATATAGCCACGAAAATTGACTCCAAAAGTTTCTTATTCAAAAGGATTTCCCTAGATAGATGTTCCTGCAGGCTCAAATTTGTTTCGCCTGGAAACAATATATTAATAACAATAATAACTAATTTATATTGCGCAGATTTCAATAAAAAATTCAGTTGCGCATTACAATAACGATTCTAACGAAACTTAAAATAAAATATTTTAACATATTCTATTGCCGCCATAGCGGTATCACTTACCCTTAATTGTTCGGGTGAAGCATCTGTTTTGGCGGCACGCTCTGAACCGGCTAAATCCACAAGGCTGAGCTAAAAACGATATAAAAAAAAAACAACCGTTGAGTATTCAATGGGAATGTGGCAAAACAACAGTAGACCGATGTTTGCAGTGGGAGGCTCTAGAGCAGATTTCGTTTGACTATGAAAAATTCCGCGACAAAGTTGTACCGCGCCGCGACCGTGACCGTACCGCGACTAACTGATTTCATACGGTATCTACAGTCGGTACCGCTACCGCGACAGTACCGCGCCGTGTCGCGGCACTTTTCACAGTCATACGAAATCTGCTCTATACGTCTTACCTTTCCCTTGATCACCGCGCCGGAAGTCAGGTTCGTACTCTCGATAATGATTCCAAGAATAAGATGCGACCGAGAACTTTCCGCGTTCATTTCTGAGAAATGAGCAGTACATAGTATAAGTGGATCGAAGGAGAAGAAAGTATTACAAGCAAGTATTACAGCCGATTGCGTTTGAGCGTTTTACCCTCACAGTTCGCACGTTATGTTTGAACGTTTGAAAGTTGCATTTTTAGGATAAAACGAGACGTTTCTATGGCGAACCAAAGAGTTCTGTCCTCTCTGATTGGTCAGTCAAAAATACCACTGGCGGCTGCCCTTGGAAACGTCCGACTTTTTGTCTCACAACGCAACTTTCAAACGTAACGTGCGAACTGTTAAGGTAAAACGGTCAAACGCAATCGGCTGTATATGTACATCGGGTTGGTTGCCACAAGAGCACTAGTCAGCCGCTCTTGTTGCAAAATAAATCGAATGGTATGGTTAGGAAGCCCGGTACTCTTCAAAGGAACAACACAATAGCGTGAGCTGGAAGTTCAGAGCGGACATCACGTGACATTGACAGTGCACAATCTTTGTTTCAAGTTCATATATGTGTTTAGGTGAAAGCACACTTGCATCTCATTGGCTGGATTTTGGTACTTATATACCGTGACAGTGCACATACAGAATCATTCAACAGAGAACCTACACAAAGAGTATAGTACAATGAAAAGGTATTGGGTTTCATAACCAGTCTACGCCATGAACTATGATTATTATTTACATTTGATTGTGTTAGAAAATAAATAAAATCAATCTACTCATAATGACCAGGCAAGGTTATATGGACTCGGCCTTACTTGTTGAAGAGACGTGCCGATTTAAGGACCCTCGCTCAAAAATTTCCCATAATTCGTCACGGCCGTGTGCTTCTAGCACCACCGACCCTTGTACGAACACCATGCCCTGTGAACGGAACAAGAACAACCTCGTAAATAATCTACATCACTCGACCCATGTATGTGCTTCCAGAGAGCGAGGTGAGTCGCAATCTCTTCTCTTTGCGAGCGTAGTAATCACAATTGTGTAATTGTTTTCTCTATGTTATCTGATTGCCTGGAGGATAAAATTGTATACCTTTTTATCTTTCTTGATATCCAGTTTGGAGCTCTAGAAGAGATCAGACAGAAACATCAAGCACTACTCATTCTGGTCTCGGTAACGTAAGGGTGACGCAGTAAAGTCTACGCAGAAGTTACAACCCCTAAAAGATATCGCGGAAAATGCCAATTCATCTTTCCCAGCACCGCATAAAATGCAGCAAAACTGACAGAGGCTCTACGGCGATTCAAAGCGTCTTTTTCCTAAAAGCTAGACCTCGAGTCAGTCTCTACTTTTGGCTAGAAATCTTTAGAAATCACCGCATTTTTCACCAATTTAGCGCGCGTTACTATTGGGTCAGATAACACGGGCAAATTTGGGCGAGAAGCATTTGTGCGCGCATGCCCGAGTGGTAGACCCCTTAACAGGGCCAGGCATGAACTTTTCAGAGGTGCCATTGTCACCAAAATAAATCAAAGGCACCGAGTGCCTCGGTGAAATCGTGGATACCGTTTATCCAAGTTTTGGACTTTTGGTCCTGTTCCCTTCCGAGATATCAAGTTTCTAGTTGTGATGACGTCATCGATGACGTTATACCACGTGACCTTGGTGCTGGACCCTATTGTCACGAAGATAATTTTACCTAACTTTGGTAACCTAGCGATGTTTCCTTCTCGAAATATTATTTTTTCTAGTTTTGATGACGTCATCGATGACGTAAAGTCATGTGACTTTGTTGGTGGTCCCTCCTTGTCACTAAGATAACTTAGTGCAAGTTTGATCACCAAGCGATGTTTTGTTCTCGAGATATAATTTTTCTTGTTTTTATGACGTCATCGATGACGTAATGTCATGTGACTTTGTTGCTGGACCCCCCTTGTCACTAAGATAACATTGTGCAAGTTTGGTCACCTAGCGATGTATCGTTCTCGAGATATTAATTTGTTTAGTTTAGATGACGTCATGAGCTAACACTTGAGTTATGAGTGAGCGAGTGACATCTGGCCCACCACAATAACTCGTGAATACGCTAACGCGTATCCACGATTTAAAAATTGTAGTCGCCAAATAGTGATGTTTGGTCGCCATATCAGAAATCTGGTCGCCATCTTCCTACCAAATTAATGCTGTTGACAGCTAATTTTGAGAAGGGCATTTTTTAAAAACCTACAGACAGGAAAAGTAAGTCGCCATTTGGCGACTAGGTTGAAATGTTTGCTCGTCAAACTCTTAATCTGCGACCATATTGTCGCAATATCGCGTCCTGCAGTGTATTTACGTTAAATTGGCAAAAATGCCCTTATTTTACGGATTTTAAGCCGTAAATCATTCATTATTATTCGCCAATAAGGCGCAAGCTCGAATAAAGAAGGTGTAAAAACATGAGTGTGTCTACTCACATCACCATGACCCCCAGTAAGTAGATCTATCAACTTGTCGTTATACAATTCCAACATATAGCAGTACACCTTGAATGAGAACTTTTTCCTAGAAAGTAATAATAAGAAGAAATCAGTACCTTTAGTATGGTATCCCACACTAAGAAAACTATGGGCGAGAGTACTGTCTGCTACTCTGCGAATTTTTGCACATTTGCATAGAATTTTAAGGTTTTATTCCTTCTTTTTCTTGGCACTCAATCATTCGTTTGAGACGTAATATCAAAACTAGAGAGCGTTTTTTTCATCAGGATTTCAAACACCCCGAAGTCTGTTAAAACTCGGTTTTGCCTCGTTTTTATTTTCCACCCACTTCTCAGTGTTTGTAAAATATTAAATTTAAAATATTAAAATATCCTGATGAAACACGTACCCTAGTGTTTGATATATTATACACTTAATGACTGCTTCCGAGGGAAACAGCGAGTTTTGTTTTCCCGAGAATCTCGATGTTTACAGTAAAACATCGAGATTCGAGGGAAAACAAAACTCGCTGTTTCCCGAGGGTGCAGTCATTAAGTGTTTTATTATATAGCAAAAAGAAAATACGGTTAAAATAGTCCGCCGAAATTCTCGCTCTAGCGATGTCGCCCGCGCGGGCAACAATTTTTAATTGTAGCCCGCGCGGGCTACATTGGATTTGTAGCCCGCCACGTGACCATGATAGAACCAATCAGAGTGCGCGCTTTGATAGAATAAACACGAGCTATATAATAATACTTCATGATACATGGTTTCAAGAGCAAAGACAATTGGAACATCTAAACTGCGCTATTCAGTGATGTCTATACCATCAGGCAATCGGTATTCCACTTGATCTAAGAAGCGTCCCAATATCAAGAACTACGAGGCACATGAAGTCCTTTGTACCAAGGGCCTGTCGCGTTCTTAATTGTGTATATTTTTTTACATAGTTTTATACACTTCATTTTTTCATATATTTCATATTTTATATACTTTTACTGTAAATTCATCGTATTTTTGTTCAAATGATGAATCAATAAAGCTATTATCATTATTATAGCGTGGAATGCCTAAAGCTTTGTCGTTATAAGTTTTCACGTTTGTTTTAGTGTCTAGAAAGCACGTTGTCAAGTGGGGTTCCTAATGTTGTCAAGGAAAAGCTCATGATTTTGAAACTTTGACGCGACATTCCGTGACAACACTATGAACCGGCCTTGACAACATGCTTTTTGAGACACAAAACTATCCAAACGAAAACCAGCGGCGTAGCCAGAATTTCTGAAGGGGGGGGGGGGGGGGGGGGGATAGTGAAAACATGGGACGAAAATGCTCAAATTTTCTCCAGCAAATACAGTAAATGTATGGGAAAATTCCCGAGAAAGGGGGGGGGGGGCTCCCCCTGGAAAATACAGTAAATGTATGGGAAAATTCCCGAGAAAGGGGGGGGGGGGGCCTGGAAAATACAGTAAATGTATGGGAAAATTCCCGAGAAAGGGGGGGGGGGGCCTGGAAAATACAGTAAATGTATGGGAAAATTCCCGAGAAAAGGGGGGGGGGCTCCCCCTGGAAAATACAGCAAATGTATGGGAAAATTCCCGAGAAAGGGGGGGGGGCCTGGAAAATACAGTAAATGTATGGGAAAATTCCCGAGAAAAGGGGGGGGCTCCCCCTGGCAAATACAGTAAATGTATGGGAAAATTCCCGAGAAAGGGGGGGGGCCTGGAAAATACAGTAAATGTATGGGAAAATTCCCGAGAAAAGGGGGGGGGGGGCTCCCCTGGAAAATACAGCAAATGTATGGGAAAATTCCCGAGAAAGGGGGGGCTCCCCCTGGCTACGCCCCTGGAAACGTTCAAACTTAGCGACCAAACTATAGGCATTCCACGCTCAAACTTCTAAACAGAATCACGAGGCACTGATTATGGTTGGTAACCTACTTGTTTTCAGCCATCAGGGAATAAATGCTGTCCATAGCTCGAGGGGCGATACCAGGGAAGTTACCATCCCGGTCACCGATCATAGTGAACGTCTTTCCTGATCCAGTTTGGCCATACGCGAAGATGCAAACGTTATAACCATCCACGGCAGACTGAATAAGGTTCTAGAAACAAGAGTTAGGAAATAGAGAAAATTTGACATGACTATATAAGACCAAATACACCAATCATAAACGAGAGAATTTACACGTTGCTGCTGAATGGTTTTCCTGTCAGCCAATCACAGGCCAAGTAATACCACTATCCACTATCACTCCTTGAATTCGTGACTGGTTTGTGACTGGTTTCTTACTCAGCCAATCACAAGCCAAGTAATACCACTATCCACTATCACTCCTTGAATTCGTGACTGGTTTGTGACTGGTTTCTTTCTCAGCCAATCACAAGCCACGTACTCGACGGGCCCGTCCCTCTTTGCCAGGATATGACGTCACTGGTTTCAAAGAGCAGATAAAATATTGGAAACCATGGGTGCGCAAAGCATCATGGAGCTGACAAAAAAGGAGAAGTCTGGAGTCGAGGCTACTGTATTCCTTATCATGTTTTTTTTAACTTTTTAACGTAAGCAAAAAAATGCGAATTCCTGTTTATAGAAGAGTTAAGGCGGCGATCTGAGTTCATACCGGTCTCATGTAATCACCACCTTTTTGATCGTGTTTACGTGAGACCGGTACAGACTCGAAAGTCGCAACCGGAATGAACTTGTGCCGGTAAGGACATTTTTCAGGCTGGCCTCATGTAAACGCATATAAAGACCGGTCTCATGTAATCACCGCCTTACATTCAGGTTGACAATTTGTAGGCTAGAAAACTTGCCATTTCGACAAACAATTCCCCCTAAATTTATCGAGTATACTAGTAACGGTTGATTGTCACAAAAATGGAACCTACATTGGTATCTTCGAACACTTTCTCCTGTCCGTGTTCAGGAAAGAAGACTTGATCGAACTGGAAGTCCTTTGGCCCCCTAGCGGTTGACACCACGATGGAGTACTCGTCGGGCGATTTAACGATTGAATGGTTACCCTACAAAACAAAACAATTATAATTTTATGCTGCATTCTTTTTATATCTTCCATATGAGCAAATGCAACACGAAATCCCTTGCGGTTTAGCGCAAATGCGGTTTAGCGGTTTAGCGCAAGGAAAATGCCGAACTTGAGATCGTGCCTCGCAGTCCTTCAGAAGTAGCCCGATTTAGGGATAAGGCCTGTTTCGCGTTGTAAACTGCTCATATATGTGTTCAAGATATCATGAACTTTTCCACGTTTAATGCTGACAAAGACAAAAATTCTCTAGTCTCTAGATTGGACTCGATCACACGCCCTTACGCGTGTTGACGCTAGTAAAGCGGTCTAACAACTTAGCTACCAGAGGTCCAATAACCTCTGAACAACCCCTCTACGCTGACATAAGCTTTGTGTGAAAATTTGAAACTAAAAATAATTCTCATACAGGCTTCACATTCCAATCAGCAAATAGAGCACTTGTGATGTTGGGAGAGACACTCGAAACATTGTGATGTTGGGAGCTGCGGCTCGTGTTTTTACAACGTTCTCGCGTCTTTCCCAACCGCGAGACTTCCGATAAGCACTTGAGACATATAAAGTTGTAATTGATTATGCAGCTTTCACAAACACAATGCAACCCATCACACACACACACAAAAAATATGACGAGCGTAAACGACGTAGCAAAAAAACAAAGGGAAGTACGATAGGGAGCAATAAAATAAGAGCATGAAGCAGTTAATTTATGCAGCTGCTGCTCCATCTCTCTCACTCCCTCCCCCATTTTTATACATCACCATTAGTAAAATACCTACCCTATCCAACTCAGTTTTACTGAGAGGCCTCGCACGACAGTATACACGGATTTTGCTTTCATATCTTCCACCATGTTATAATACTTCTTTCGCAAAATCTGAAAAAGGCATATCAGAATTGTAATTCTAAGTCACTCCAAAATGCCAAAATGGACACTCCAAGTATTATATCAAACACGTGACAGATTACAAAATAATATTTCAAACTTGAGACAGATTACGAAATATATCAAATACGAGACAGATTATGAAATAATATATCAAACACGTGACAGATTGCAAAATGATATATCAAACACGAGAAGGATTACAAAATAATATATCAAATGTTGTTGTTTTTAAGCTTGAAGGCCTGTAAGGGAAGAGGTCAAAACAAATTAAATCTGGCTGGACCCAATTTGGGGGAGGTGGGGTAGGGTTAGCTGCTTACCAACTAAAATTTTCCAAAAACTCAATATTTAAAAATTTTCTTTTTTAAATACTTCTTAGTTATAAAACCAATGTCGATTAGAACCACATGAAACAATCCGCAACGTCCTATCACTTCATTTAATGCATTCAGATTTTGTCCAGCCCCCCTAGGAAAGAAGTTAGGTGTTCAAAATCAGAGGGGGTAGGGTGGTACGAGGCGGTGACCGTTACCTCTCTGGCCCAAATTGGGTCCCTATCTGGAGCATATGTTTGACCTGCTCCCTAATAGGCATATACATTTGCATTTTTTATGAAGCACAATGACTTACGAACCCTTTCGCTGTTGTAATTATCGGAAAGCGTTTTATTTTCTTCACGAAGCGCTTTCACTTCCTTCGTGAGCTCATCCACTTTCTCTTGCGCTGCCAGGCCCTCCTATAGAAAAACAAGAACAATTCATGCTTTACAAAACGTCAAAGGCTCTGTGACCGATGGGCATGACATGTAGTTTTGTGACCCATAAAAGTCTATGATAATGAGGTAACGGTAAAAGTATTGAGCTCCATCCATCTACCCTGTGTGTCCGATGTGCGTGACATGTAGTTTTGTAGCACATAAAAGTCTATGCTAATGAGGTAACGGTAAAAGTAGTGAACTCAATCCATCCACCCTGTGTGTCGGATGGGCGTGACATGTAGTTTTGTAGCACATAAAAGTCTATGCTAATGAGGTAACGGTAAAAGTAGTGAACTCAATCCATCCACCCTGTCTGTCCGATGGGCGTGACGTGTAGTTTGTAGCGCATAAAAGTCTATGCTAATGAGATAACGGTAAAACTAGTGCACTCAATCCATCCACCCTGTGTGTCCGATGGCGTGACATGTAGTTTTGTAGCACATAAAAGTCTATGCTAATGAGATAACGGTAAAACTAGTGCACTCAATCCATCCACCCTGTGTGTCCGATGTGCGTGACATGTAGTTTTGTAGCACATAAAAGTCTATGCTAATGAGGTAACGGTAAAAGTAGTGAACTCAATCCATCCACCCTGTCTGTCCGATGGGCGTGACATGTAGTTTTGTAGCGCATAAAAGTCTATGCTAATGAGATAACGGTAAAACTAGTGCACTCAATCCATCCACCCTGTGTGTCCGATGTGCGTGACATGTAGTTTTGTAGCACATAAAAGTCTATGCTAATGAGGTAACGGTAAAAGTAGTGAACTCAATCCATCCACCCTGTCTGTCCGATGGGCGTGACATGTAGTTTTGTAGCGCATAAAAGTCTATGCTAATGAGATAACGGTAAAACTAGTGCACTCAATCCATCCACCGTGTGTCCGATGTGCGTGACATGTAGTTTTGTAGCACATAAAAGTCTATGCTAATGAGGTAACGGTAAAAGTAGTGAACTCAATCCATCCACCCTGTCTGTCCGATGGGCGTGACATGTAGTTTTGTAGCGCATAAAAGTCTATGCTAATGAGATAACGGTAAAACTAGTGCACTCAATCCATCCACCCTGTGTGTCCGATGTGCGTGACATGTAGTTTTGTAGCACATAAAAGTCTATGCTAATGAGGTAACGGTAAAAGTAGTGAACTCAATCCATCCACCCTGTCTGTCCGATGGGCGTGACATGTAGTTTTGTAGCGCATAAAAGTCTATGCTAATGAGATAACGGTAAAAGTAGCGCACTCAAGTAGTCAGAAAACTACTGGTGCCGTTATTTTGAAAGTTACTAACAGTACTAGTTAAACAAAAACAAAATTGATCACGTGAGGTTCAGTTACCTAGCAACATGGACTGAAACCTCGTACTAAATTTCTCGGCCAAAGCCTCGACTAAATTTCTCCTTCATTGTTCTGCCACCGCGTGCGTGTATTTGTTAACAATACACTAAAAGTATTTAACCCATAAATAACAAACCTTTGCAGCGGCATCGAGTTTTGCAAGATCGGCCTTGTCTTTCTTGCTTTCTGCGACAACTACATCGTGTTCCTTAAAAAATAACAGTAGTAACGTTCAGCAAGTAAACAAACGTGACTTTAAGACCCCGTCACATGAACGCACTCTCGTTTTGAAAACGCAACGTTTTCTTTGCGTTTTCAAAAAAACGAAAACGCGTACAATGCACTTCAAGCGTTTTTGAACGCTAAAATAAGCCGTATTGTGCATGTGCAACGCATGCACAGTGAGACCCCGTTCACACTACACCGTTTTCAAACGAAAACAGATAGACGGTCTATTTGCGCTATTTGCGGGTAAGTGTGATTATTATTAATAAGATTATAATAAAAAAAGATGATGATGATGATGAAAACGGATACTTTTTGCTCCCTTTTAAAAAAGATTTGCATCCACACTTATCGTTTTCGCCGTTTTCGGTGATCGTTTTCGGCGTTGTAGTGTGGACGATAGCCGTATCCGGAGCAAAAAGTATCCGTTTTCGTTTGAAACCAGTGTAGTGTGGACGGGGTCTAAGAGTGCGCTCGTTGTTTTCGGGGAGTTCTGTTTTCAGGAGTCCACACGAATATGCTACACGGTATCGTTTTCAAAAAATCCACTCTGGATAGCGTTTCAAAAAGTTGCGTTATCGGCCATCGTTTTCATCGTATACCTCGATCGTTTGAAACCTCGATCCTGTGGACGTCTAAGACAAACAAACAGATTGAATATGAACTGGTCACGCAGGCAGCATGTACTAACGCTTAAACCGCAGCTTGCACTAGACCTCATCAAAGAAGACAAACAATGTTACAAATGCCACCAACTCATCAAATAGCCAGAGAGTTACAAACGTTCAATTTGCAAAGCCGCACCTTTTTCAAGTCTTTGAGTTCTTCCTCGGTCTTGACGAGCGTTTCTTTTACTTTTTCCAATTTTCTCTTTTCCATGTCCAAGTTCTTAGTAGCATCTAAAAATAAAAATCAACGAATACACTCAATGAAAATAACATGAACATTTTTATTCCAGTGCAGAAAGTCAGCGTCTTATGGTGTACACTCTATGACGTCATCTGTGCATCTATTACAGTACAGACACACGCCCCTAACCAATCAGAAACGAAACCAATCCAACAACCAACCAATCAGGGGACGAAGTAATGCGACTTGGGTTTTGTCGTGACCAAAGTGAGTATTCTTGACTGGTGTTTGTTTTTTCTTTCAATTCTGAATGGCTGACTAAACTAATATCCACAGAAACGAACGTTACTTTTGAGAGTAATCTAGAAACCGCTCTTAAGGTTGAAACAGTCGTACCTTTTAGCTGCTTGTCCATCTTCTTCGCCGCAGCTCTCTGGAAAAAAAAATGGTGTCATATCTGTTAGGAAAAATCTGCAGAAATCTTATTACTATAATGAACAGGAATCCTCAGATCTTACATCCTCAGCACTCGGGCCAGCAGGCTTGGCACTTTTCTGCGCATCTTTCACTTCTTTTTCCAGTGCTTTGATCCTTTTACTGTCCTCCTAGATCACGCAAATATATCATTTTATTAGAAGGAAGTACAATCTAAACAAAAATATTTTAGTAGCTGAATTTTTCCGTCACAACGTGACTTTTTATGACGGAAATACAAAATGTTTCATTTTTTACTCCCTTGCGTTATAACCAAGTGAATTTGAGCGAAAACTAAACACTAAGCCAATCAAAAACAAATCCCATTCAACAACCAACCAATCAGGGGACGAAGTAAATACACTTAGCCATTCAGAAACAAAAACCATTCAACAACCAACCAATCAGGGGACGAAGTAAATACACGTAGCCAATCAGAAACGAAACCCATTCAACAACCAACCAATCAGGGGACGAAGTAAATACACTTAGCCAATCAGAAACAAAACCCATTCAACAACCAACCAATCAGGGGACGAAGTAAATACACTTAGCCAATCAGAAACGAAACCCATTCAACAACCAACCAATCAGGGGACGAAGTAAATACACTTAGCCAATCAGAAACGAAACCCATTCAACAACCAACCAATCAGGGGACGAAGTAAATACACTTAGCCAATCAGAAACGAAACCCATTCAACAACCAACCAATCAGGGGACGAAGTAAATACACTTAGCCAATCAGAAACGAAACCCATTCAACAACCAACCAATCAGGGGACGAAGTAAGTACACTTAGCCAATCAGAAACGAAACCCATTCAACAACCAACCTATCAGGAGACGAACTAAATATACTTAGCCAATCAGAAACGAAACCCATTCAACAACCAACCAATCAGGAGACGAACTAAATATACTTAGCCAATCAGAAACGAAACCCATTCAATGACCAACCAATCAGGGGACGAAGTAAATACACTTAGCCAATCAGAAACGAAACCCATTCAACAACCAACCAATCAGGGGACGAAGTAAGTACGCCTTGCGCTTAGTTGTGAGCAAACAAAGCAAGACGCTGTGTTTTTGTTTTGATTGGCTAACTAAGCAAGACCTCGACCAATAGAAAACGTTAGTCTGTTTTACTTTCGAAAGTCATCTGAAATCGCGTTATGTACCTGGGCTGCCTTTTTCAGTGCATCTATCTGAGCTTGTAGCTTCTCCTTTTCCTTGGCCAACTTCTCTGGATCAAGAGCCCTTGAATCCTATAAACAAAATAAAGGGTACTATGTTGAGTCCAAACAGAAAACTCATGCATAGGAATATACGGAGAACAACTCACTTTGGATAAATGGACAGTTCTCCAGCAATTTGGCTGGAAAAAGTTGCCTAAATTTCTTTATTCTTCAGGAAATCGCCATATTTTGGTATCTTTGCTCACGTGCAACTGCAAATTGAACGTCCTTTTTCTGTAAGGACATTCATACAAATGCAATTCTAGAATCTCCATAGCTGGGAGGATTAACAACTATTCCCCGAAGGGGAGGTGAATAGTGCCCGCTGAATGGACATATTAGCGGAGCTCCCATAGCTACATGCAGGAGAAATGAAACAGCACAAAACTGACTTGGAGCTCCGCGTTTTTTTAAATCTATGTATTACTGCACTGCTCCATCGCTCTCTGATTGGAATATAAGAAATAACAAGCTATGATTGTCACAAACCTTTCTCTTTGGTCCCCCAGGACCAGTGTCTATCTTGGAACCTGAAGTAGGAGCTCCAGACTCTAGTTCTTTTATCTGAAAGCAACAAGCACGCCAAGCACACATATTATAAGCATGAAGGACTATCGGGCCCAACTACAGAGAGGGGCATGATAATTAAATAAAAGCTACTAAACATAACGGTATCCATAGTGTGCAGCAAATTTCTAGACTTTCGCAAAGCCCCTCGTCGACGCGCGGTTTTACAGGCCATCCAGTTCGCTGAATTGTAACTGTAAAGCCCTGGCTAAACTAGGACACATGTAGCGCGCAAAATTGTGGCTGGACACATGTTTCCGTCATGTTTCCCATGTTAGCCACACGAGTAACATTGTAGCCGGGACACAAAAATATTTCTCCGCCAAACAAGAAACATTTTGATGCAAATGAGCACCCTTTTGACTTACTCGTTTTTGGAGGGTTTGGATCATTTTGTTGTTGTCTTCAATTTTCTGTTTCGATTTGCTGTCAGCTCTTTCCTTCGCTTCTTTCACTTCCCTGTCTTTTTCCAGTCTCATTTTCTTGCTGGACTCCTGTTGGTTGAACAAAAACAAATGCAACTTTAGACTAATCATAAACTCCAAAAGCGAGCTCCAGGTTTCCACGTTACTCCACTTAAGGGTGTTCCGCCGTTTGTTGCTACGTGCTGTTCCATCCTCGCGCGCCAGGGCCCTCACCTCACCTCCCCCCTGGGGAAAGAGGATGGTGCCGTTGTTGCTAGGTGGTGGGCTTCCTGTGGTGGGCGCGCGCGCCAAAAACGGCGGGAAAACAGTTTCTTTGCTATTTTTCTAAGTTGGTTTGAATTTGAAGACGTGCTTTTGGAATTTTTTCGCAGGTAAAACAGAACGTTCGTGTTCACAAGCTTGCAAACCGCCTGCAATTAGGCAAACAATTATTTCAAAACATTTAGGAGTTGCGGATACTCAATGCATACCTGCAGTTCTGCTTCTTTCTTTTTCTGTGACTCCAAGTTCAGGGTAAGCGACTCGACTTTCGCTGACAATGTCGCAGCAGTAGCTTTGTGTGCGAGATTCTCCTTTGTTAACTTGTCTTTGGTTTTCTCCAACTCGCTCTGCAGGAAAACATGTTCATGATTTACGAAGTATATACAAGCATGTTTCACATGAAAATTAACTGCAGCTACTTGCATTTGAGCGTGTAGGGTGGACATGTTACGAGTTTGTTTCAATTTTAAAATGTTATTCAATAAGGAGTCGGCGTGTTTCTAGATCGTTTTCGAGACATTTCCAACGGCTACCAGACCAAAACAAGCGACTACAAAAAGGCATTTTGCAACTAGTACACGTATCAGATAAGTGAATACGCAAGAGAATGATTCAATGTTGCACTTACAATTTTTTCCTTGTAACTCTTCATTTCTTTTGCCGTATCAACGGGGACGTTAGCCATTATCTGTTGCTCCAGTTCCTCGATTCGTTTCTTCGCCTCTTCCAAGGCCTGTTAAAAGAACACGATTGACATAAAAAAAATGGAATTAATCAATTACTGTAAATAATGACTTGCAGCCTGTAAGTTCTAAAGTGGGCTAACTGCCTGTATTTGGTGGATATATGAGGAAAAAAATTAGGAAAAATTCTGAGTTCAGATATTTTTTTCTCAGTAAATACTTTACAACATTTTCAATTACCTTTTCCTTGCCCTCTATCTCTGCTTCAAACCTCTCTTTGGTGGATTTGAGCTCTGCCCTCAGTTCATCTGCATCACTTGACAAACCCTCTTTCAGATTGTCAAGTTCCTGTCATGGCAGAACAACAGATCTCAAGTTATGCCACTGTCAGATTTTAGATCATCAGGTGAGAGTAAGGAATTGTTTCCCACTATAATTGCCTGGCTCTCGGACTGTAAAACAGTCCTGATGAGCGGCAGCAATTTGTACAATCTTTATGTGGCCTGTTAAGTCCCCCCATAGTTTCTTCTGTAGCAGTCGTGCATTTCGACCGCTTGGATGAGGAGCACACCCTCACAATGAAGAGAAGTCCCTCCATCATACATTTATCGCAAAACGGCTACGCACGAATTACTAACCTGCTTCAAATATTCGATTTCTTCCATTTTTGCTGCCGTTTCTGCTTTCTCTTTTTCAAGCTCCTGTGATGCGTTGTCGAGTTCTTCTTGTAGCTGGACAAGTTTCTCTGACATTTCCTGCAAGTGAAAGAACATAACTACTAGTTAGAAATTTAAGAAGACTCTAGGAAATCAAATGACAGTTAAATCGATCATTTCAAAACGTTGATCAGACATTGCATGGCAAAGCAGGACGACCGAACGTAGTGAAAGAATATTACCGACATCCTGAAGAAATCCACTGTCGAGCGTTTGCTATAGCTTTTCCAAACGAGTCATTTAATGTCGAGAAAAAGTAGGAAAAATTCAAAAGTCTATGCAAATTATGATCGCGTACATCCAAACCTCCTTTGCGGTCATTGTTTCCTTTGTTTAACCTTGATGAATTATTAATGAATTTGATAACAAGTGAAACTCTAGCAAGTCGGACAAGTTAAAGCAGTTGTCAAGAGAGCCACAACTTCAGAGGAGGTCTTTGAACCGTCGAACCCGCATTTGCGTTACAATAAACGTCCATTTACTTACACCGACATCTTCGCCTTCTGTTGCCAGACCAGGGGTAGGGGAAGGTACTGCACCTATAGAATCCCTCGCTTCCTCGAGCTCACTCTTCAAATCCTCTATTTCCGACTTGAGTTGCTCTATTGATTCTTCCTGAGAAGATGTCGTTTCATTTAGGCTATCAATTTCGCTTGTCAGTCTCTCGGCTTCGGATTCTTTCTCTTTTTTTGTTGTCTCGAGGTGCACTTCAAGGTTGTCCCGTTCTTCCTCCAGTTTGCTGATTCTGTCCTCGAGTTCTTCGAGCCTTTCGTTACTTACAGAGACAGCTGCAATACAAAAAAGTTCGATGTTAGGCCTCGTTTATCAGACCCCAAATAAACCGGCAGGATCATACGACGATGAATGGTAAGAGTTTCTACTCTAACGCACGTTTACCCGCAAACTCTGGATTCACTTTGAAAGTGTTCAAATTTGACATGAGGGTTCCTGAGAGTATCAACCGTTTGACCGCAACCCTTTAGAGTATGTAAATTATCAGAATAGAAATTTCAGGGGGTAGAATACTGACGGAAAGGGCGGGAAGGGCAACAAAAGGCGAGAACAGAAAATTTTGGCCAACAAGAAAAGGCAAGATTCTCGTGAGAATAGAAAACTGTGGCAAACGTGGGCGGGAAGAGCGGTGTTTAGCCGAAAACGCCTGTCAAGGAGGGCGGAAAGGGACAAGAAAGGGGGGAAGAGGCGAGATAAGACTAAACATCGTATTGGAGGTAAGCTGGAAGAGGCGAGAACAGGCAAGAATAAGCAAAAATAGGCGAGATTTGGTCCCATAAATCTACAGTATCTGGAAACTGACGAATGTCGACTTACTAGCTGCTGGAAGTGACTCAGGAACTTGACCCTCCTTTAGCATCGTCATTACGGCGACTGTGTTCTCCGCCTTCTTGAGCTTTTCTTCTTCTTCCTTGAGTTTGGCCATCAGCTCTTTGATATCCTCGCTCCTATAATAACAAATAATAACAACTTATAATAACAAATTGTGTGCTTGACTCACCATGTTATTTGAAAAAACTTGCAAAACATTAGTCATTTCGAGTTGCGAATTTATAAGTATCTTTCAACATATTGTGTTTGGCCCAAACAAGTTCAACGTTATGCTGAATGATGTGAATGGGGTGCCAAAACGTGTGTTGGGAAGTTTTTCAACTACGATGCAATTGGCAGTGGATCACGTTCAACAAATAATGAATTGGTTTGTCACTCCCATTCGACACAGGGGCGTAGGTAGGGGGTGGTCCTAGGGTGGCTGTGATCCCCCCCTTTTTTTACAAGAAAATAAAGGTAAACATCAAGAAAGAATTCTGGAAATATGGATAGGACCACCATGCATTTGTACATATGTCCCCCCCCCCCAACACAGGGGCATAGGTAGGGGGTGGTCCTGGGGTGGCTGTGACCTTTTTTTTTTTACAAGAAAATACAGGTAAACATCAAGAAAGAATTCTGGAAAGATGGATAGGATCACCATGCATTTGTACAGATGTCCCCCCCCCCCCCCCCAACACAGGGGCATAGGTAGGGGGTGGTCCTGGGGTGGCTGTGATCCCCCCCTTTTTTTACAAGAAAATACAGGTAAACATCAAGAAAGAATTCTGGAAAGATGGATAGGATCACCATGCATTTGTACAGATGTCCCCCCCCCCCCAACACAGGGGTGTAGGTAGGGGGTGGTCCTGGGTGGCTGTGACCCCCATTTTTTACAAGAAAATACAGGTAAACATCAAGAAAGAATTCTGGAAAGATGGATAGGATCACCATGCATTTGTACAGATGTCCCCCCCCCCCCCCCCAACACAGGGGCATAGGTAGGGGGTGGTCCTGGGGTGGCTGTGACCTTTTTTTTTTACAAGAAAATACAGGTAAACATCAAGAAAGAATTCTGGAAAGATGGATAGGATCACCATGCATTTGTACAGATGTCCCCCCCCCCCCCCCAACACAGGGGCATAGGTAGGGGGTGGTCCTGGGGTGGCTGTGACCCCCATTTTTTTACAAGAAAATACAGGTAAACATCAAGAAAGAATTCTGGAAAGATGGATAGGATCACCATGCATTTGTACAGATGTCCCCCCCCCAACACAGGGGTGTAGGTAGGGGTGGTCCTGGGGTGGCTGTGACCCCCATTTTTTACAAGAAAATACAGGTAAACATCAAGAAAGAATTCTGGAAAGATGGATAGGATCACCATGCATTTGTACAGATGTCCCCCCCCCCCAACACAGGGGCGTAGGTAGGGGGTGGTCCTGGGGTGGCTGTGAATTACCCCCCCCCCCCCCTTTATTTACAAGAAAATACAGGTAAACAACAAGAAAGAATTCTGGAAAGATGGATAGGACCACCATGCATTTGTACAGATGACCCCCCCCCCCCTTTCTCAAATCCTAGCTACGCCCCTGCAACATTATTCAACATGGTTGCGATTCAAAAATTTATGTTAAAAGAAGTTGAATCAGAAGTTGATCTGGTTTGGTCCCAGCCTTATACAACAAATCGTGCATGTTGTTTTGTAACAATGATTGACTCACCTATCGTCTTCGCTCGGCTCTTCGCCTTCATGTTCCGCCTGGTACTGTTCTTTCCACTTCTCAAATTCCTCCTTCATCTTCGACTGCTCTTCCTGTAGAGCTTGTTTCACGGATTCGGCGGCCTGGAGCTTTTCCTCAGTCTCTTTATCATCTGCAGTAGCAACTGCGGCGGCAAGAAGACCTTGAAGCTGCTCTCGAAGGGCTGCATTGTTCTGGCGAAGTTCACGTAACTCCTGGAGTTAAAAAAAAAACAGAAGTCATCTAACAGACGTCTATTCAGGGACAAAGCTCTTTCGCTAATGTAAACTAGGCGCAACTCGGCGCGATCTGCCGCGATTTTTGTCGCGTAATCTCGCGGAGATTTCAAACATGCTCGAAACTTTTTGCAACTTGATGCGAGTCGAAGAAAAGAGGGCACGAGAAATCGCACAGAATTTGCATTTCGTTTACACAAGAGAGTTGGAATTGCAACTCGCGCGAGAAAAATCGCCGCGACAAATTCAACAAAAATCGCAAGTGGAAACCGGCCTTTACCTGTTTAGATAAATGCAACAAAAATCGCAAGTGTAAACCGACCTTTACCTGTTTAGATAAATGCAACAAAAACGGCAAGTGTAACCGGCCTTTACCTGTTTAGATTCCGTTGCCTGCTTCTCAAACCTCGCGCGCTCTTTACTCAACTGACTTCCCTCCTCTTCAAGCTTTAAAACCTTCTCCTTTTCTCTTTCCAATTCTTCCCTATGCTTAGTGCACTCCTCTTTAAATTTCTCGAATTCTTCATTCAACTTGTCTCTCTCCTCCACATGTCTAGCGAGTTCTTTAGTATCAGTCACAGTGACAACTTTTGTCTCAGTGGTCACCCCCTCCGCTTGCTCTTTTTCTTCTATCTGAGTTTCTTCCTTTGCTTGTTCAGTTTCAGGAGCGCCTGACGCGAGAGGAGACTCCACTACTCCAACAATTACACCACCTGCAGTTCTGAAAAACAGAAAGAAAGCGATGAAACATAGAATGAAAAGCGCTTTATACACAGCCAAAACCATTGTTTCGCGCTGTGAATTTCAAACCGTGGTCTGATTTTGCTTTTTGCCTGTCAAACCATCTAAGCCAATCAGGTCCTTTCTCTTTTTCCGACTAGTGCAGTCGACTGGCTTTTCGCCGTGTGTCGACTTAGGCGAAGCAAGGCTAGGCCCTGATTGGATAAGAGAGTTTGACGCTTGAAAACGGAACTTTCCGAAAACGATGACGTCAGATTCTCGGTCCCAGTTCTTCGCGCATGCGTTGCACATCAGTCGCAATACGGCTTATTAAACGCTACGTGTGGACGTGATATATATTTTTTTGAAAACGCAAAGAAAAACGCAGCCGAAAACGCAGTCGTGTGGACTTAAATTTTACAAATTTACGGGCCTAGCCCTACAATTTACACACATTTCCTCCTTAAACCTGGCAAATTTACTAATTTCCAGATGCTCTTTAAATTGCTGTATTTAACTTGCTATATTGAATATTACAAAAGTTGGTAATTCTATCTTACCCTGCCGAAGTTTCTCCAGCTCTTCTTTTAACGCCTCAAGCTCCGCGTCTTTTGCCTCTAAACCCGCTGCAAACTTCTCGTTCGCCTCCGCACTTTCCTTTGAAATTTTATCGGCATTTTCTTCCTTTTCTTTTTCCAGCCGTTCAATTTTTTCTTTCGCTTCTTTCAGTTCTTCTTCGTGTTGCGTGTTGACTGCAATAAGTTCTTGTTCGTGCGTGCTCTTGTTCGAATTGACTTCAGATTGCTGCTTTTCAAGTTGAGCTTCTAGCTGTCTGATTTTCTCTTCAAGTTTTAAAACGTTGTTGCGTTCATTCTTGAGGTCCTTCAGCACTGAAAATAAGAAAAACATTTTTTTTTTTAAACTAAACTTTCGTGAAACTAAATCTAGCCTGCATTGCATGCGCTCCCGTTGAATTTTAGGGCAGAGAAACCGAGAAAACCCAGGCTAAGCTAAATCTAAATACCCTGCCCTATTTGACTTTGCCTATATTTTGTTCCACATTATTTTCCTGCATGGTTTATTTCAACGTGGTTGCCTGTAAATGGAAGAAAGGGAAAAGTATTGTATTCTAAGGCAGGGGTTTTGTAAAGCTACAGCTAAACTAAGAACCATTTAGCGCACACATTTCTGTCCTGCATGTTTTCCTGAGTGGCTAAACTAGGAAACATCGCACGTGTGTCTTGGAAACACAAAATGTTTCCTGGCTGGCGAAGGAACATTTTTGTGTCCCGGATACAAAATTTGTCGCGCGCAACAATGTTTCTCGTGTGGCGAAATTGGGAGACATGAAGGAAACATGTCCGGCCACAATGTTGACCGCTACCATGTGTCATAGTTTAGACAGGGCTTACACAACTCATGTGTATTCTAAATAAAAGGATCAAGCTTTGGAGTCTCTGGTAGTACTGTCATGTGACATTTGAAAACTTCGCTGAGCTTGATCAGACTGGAGAATTCGTCGCAACCATCTCGTTTCGCGTGTCTTTCCCGAAACCTTTCCGAATCCCTTCCGAAAACGTCGGAACTCTCTCCGAATCTTAGCTGATGGCGCGGACTTCGGTTGACTTTTTTGTGCCTGACTATGAATCATAGAATATGTTGAAAAATCCGGGAGATTTGATGCTTTAACCCGGAGACTGAGAGGTTTGTTAAAAAAAAACCTGGAGACTCCCAGGAAAAAACTGGAGAGTTTTACGTAACAGATATGCCAATTCCACAGTAACCGATCAGGGTTTGTAAGAGGAATGTTCTATATTCATAAACCTTTTTTCAACTTACTTGCAGTATATTTTGCGTGTCTGTCATCTAGCATTATAGTTAGATCTTTGACTGCCTTGGACTGAAATTGAAACAGAGCAGCAAGTGATTTAAATTCCGTTTGGTACATAGTAGATTTTTTGGTGCGCGGGATTCCTTTATACAATTACTTGTTCTCCAAAAGTCCCTCAATTCCAGCATTTTGTCACATACGTAACGGCCATTCCACGGGACTAATGTGACTGAGTAAGTAACAAAATTATTGTTTCCCGAGGGCTTGTTTGCGAGTGTTCATTTGATATCCTACAGCAGACCGTTAAATTTGGTATTGCTATTTCTTCAAAAGTGTATTTAGTAATAATTGTGTAAATCTCGTGACAGAAATGTGTCAGTTCTATGGAATGGCCCATTATAGGTGAAAGTAGTCTATTACAGGTTCTAGTGTGCTTCTCAGAGACCCTAGACTTCCAGCTGATATCTTGCTCTCAAATTAGCCAATCAGAACAATTTTTGTTGAATCGCCAAGTGTTCCAAACAGATTCTAAAAAAATATTGGAAAGGAGCATAAAAACGTCTCCATTTCCTCAGAAAATCTTGCCTCATATCAAATGTAAACTTGGTTTGACCTGCACGATGATTGAATACAGTTTTTGCATCCCAAACTGCAAAAAAATTGGTATCTGTCGCTGGACCTAGGAACGTCTCGTTTTGGCAAACAATCCTTTGCGCACCGTGAAATGATATCAGCTGGTTTGTAACAAATAGTGTTTATAGTGTCTGTTACCTTCTCCTCTTCCAGTTTGCTGATTCATCTCTGTTCTTGATCATTAGCTCCCTCTTTTCTTGCATTAAAGTCTTATTCTTGGATTGAAGGCTCTGCAAAATAATATTTTTCATTAATATCACCATTTTGCATCTACTTTTCCTTAAAGTTTTACACTGTATTTTTCATCCCTAAAGGAGACCACAGACACCCCATCTGTGACCTCCTAGAGCTAAATACCTGACCTACAGTGTATGTCAGGTAAAAAAAATATCATAACAGAGCTCCCCGGCTCATCACCTCACAGGGGAAGCTCTGGTGACAGCCATTTATGAGGGCCTTCACTGATTGGCTAAAACAGTGCAGATATACATATGCAAAACCAGCTCAGTTTATCTCACTTCTGAAAAACGTATCTGGGAAAATAACACTGGCATTCCTTTGCT
This sequence comes from Scolanthus callimorphus, assembly GCA_033964015.1. NCBI lineage: Eukaryota > Metazoa > Cnidaria > Anthozoa > Actiniaria > Edwardsiidae > Scolanthus > Scolanthus callimorphus. The sequence goes on from CM066924.1 coordinate 20,315,179, forward strand.
AGTCCTCTTTTCGACCTGTGCCATCGACTTGCATGCTCTACAAGTAATTGTGATGCATAAAATAGGTTTTTTTTAGGCTAGTTTTAGACATCGAACTTAATTCTTGTTGCACTAAATGTCAATTTCCCATTGTTAGTTAGTTAGAGCTATTGTCTCGAGCTCATTTGCATTAGGAACGGCACTTTCTGCCGTGCCAACGCCGCTCTACTGCGTGCTAAATCAAAATTTTGAATCCTTCCAGCGCTCATAAAATCAGGGCTGAGATCTTCTCCATTGGCCAGACAGATTATATTAACCTCACAAAATCACTCATATCGAAATAACTTGTTTTCACTGGCTAATAAACCCAGTCAATTTAGTGCGACAGAATTAAGTTCAACGTCTAAAACTAGCCTTATACGCATGCCTCAGTGGCTTTGCCTACCTTAGCAGTATTTTGCCAGTATTCCTGCTTCCTCAATGTGTCTTCTCTGTGTATTTCAATCACATGTCTGAATGTGGCGACCTTACTGTTATACTGGCTTCTCATACTAAGGACAAACGTGTTGAAGTTGCCCTGATAATAATAAAACAAGAACAACAATAAATCAATAACAGCTTATGCTTCTTGTAATTACAAATACTACAATCAACATATAGTTGATGTTCGCGGGCATAAATGTGTTTTGGGCCCAACTCAGGCTCATGCATAAAATGAGCACTAAGAATGACCCAAACATATTTACGCCCAAGAACCTCAACTCACTATTATCATAACTTTGGAGAGCATAGAGTACAAAACAATAATTTATGATGACCATTATCAATGTCGATTGACTCTAATATATTAGAGCCCGCCAAAATGTTCATTAGAGCCCGGAGAATATGCCACATGCTCTCCAAAGTTATTATAATGTAGATTTACCTGGATTTCATCTTCAATTAACTTGTACTGTTCCTGAATCCTGCCCACAACTTTAACATGGCTTGCCTTCATTCTTTTCATGTCATCCATGACCTGAAATCAAAAACAATCAGAATACAAATTTTGGTGTGTTTTTTAATTATTTTCATCTTTACTAGGGGTAGCAAATGGTCCCTTAAAATATCTCGGAATTTTTCATGTGCGTCTCGGAACCTCGGATTTTTGCCATCAAACTTCTAAACACAGTAAATATATGAGCTGATATTTTCTTCAGTCTCGGCTCGGATTTTAAAACTGCCAGTCTCAGCATCTTGCCAAGTCTCGGATTTACCATTCGCTACCCCTTTTATTTAAAAAATACTCTCATATTTGCAAAATTCCACATGAAAAGCTGACCATAAATTGGTCTGATTTTTTCTGGATCCGCGTCTGGGATCCCAGGATTTGAGATGGGTATGTGGTATCCCAGCTGGGATTCTCATCCCAACTTATTGTAGCTGATGTTATAAGAAAACAAATAGAAATCCAATATTGACCTTCTGTATAGACTCCCTAGCATAATAAAGGGGTATGTATGCATTCTGCTCGCCAGCAATCTTGGGTGGGGCTAGTAGATCACAACTGGAAACTGTACTTTCTGCAAGAAAGAAAAAATATTGACAAAGGTTAATTGAATATTCATTGTTTTAAATGAAAGGTCTTTGTTATTCTTTCTTTGTCTTTGTTGTTACGTCACAGGAACCATTGTTCATCCAACAAAATGCAGCTTGCATATAGTTGAACGAAAAAAAAAAATGGAAATATTAAAATTCAATAAAATATTCATGCCTTGCGCAAAACACATTTTTCTTTCTACTGTTCTATTGGATAATGGATCTTTTCATTTTGTCTTTTTGATGAAATGTAGTTGATTTCTGCCTTCAGTGGCACTTTAAATATATTTTTACTTAAGAATGCTTGATACCTCTGTGCTTTAGCCTATCAAATGGAGAGTCCACAGGAGAATCAGAAACTTCTGAGATTTCCTGAAACACAAAGAAGGACAGTTATATTACAAAATATTGTTTTTTTTTTCATCATCATCATCATCATCATAATACCCTATTACATGTAGCATACTTTCCCTTTTGTATTTCTAGTATTTGTCATGTATATGTTACTCTGCTATATGTTTGTGATGCAGAATTGGGCAATCACAGTGTTACTGTACAGTCCACCGTCCCTAGCAACAGCCTTGAAGAGCAGGACAATAATTTGTACAGAACGGCAGTTTACAAAATATGTAACTTACCCCACTGGTGATAGCATGTGGTTGTGATGGGCTAGGTGTATCCCTCTGTTCTCTAGATCTTGGTCTACTGCTTGAAGTCCAAGGTCTTCTCCCCACAGCAGCGTCTGTCGAGCTACCACTACTCACAGCTGGACTGCTAGTACCTGGACGACTCCGAGCTCTGGATGCCAGGGCAGATGATGGAGCTGTCATTGGTCGCTCAACTGGTGTTATTTGAGCTTTCTTTCCTGGAGCAGTCGCTGGACGTGTCCTTTGTTTTGTTAATGCTTGTCTATACAGGGCTGCAGCGGAACTTGGACGACTTGGTGGAACATCAGATTCTGATATATCAGCTTCATGAGCACTCCAAGCATCTGTTGAACAGTTTGATGTGGAATTGAGACAAGAAAAAAAACACTCTTTAACATGCAGTCTTCCTAATATGCAAAATGTCTGGTCTCTAGCTGGTATCCATCTGTAGTTGCTACAGCTTCCCCACTCTCTGTATATCTGTCCATCTATCTGTACTTCCAAGTGCCTGTCTGTTTGTCTGTCTGTGCATTAGTTGTCAGTTTATCTAGACACTGTCTTCTTGTTTTTCCTATTTGCCTATTAGTCTAACTGTTTGTCTATCTGTCAGCCTGTCTTCTTAGTCCGACTATTTTCTGTTTTTAAGCTGTCTATCTGTCTTTTTATCTGTCTGTCTACATGTACTCCCAGCAGTGGTGTACCAAGGATTTTGATTTGTAAAGGAGCATAGACCAGGCATTTTTGTGGCTAATTGGTTCTATCTTTAAGATGTTAGTTAATTTAAGTATCTAGTATCTGCCGTTCTGTCTATATCCTAAATTCTTATATGTCTTGCCTTTTAGTGTTTCACTATCAGGAGTCTGTCGCCCGCTTCCCATTTCTTCGTCAGTTGGCACAACAGTGTTCCTCTTGATTCTCCTCTTTGTCCCACTTTCAGAACTCCTTACAGAGTCTGTCTCAGTTCCAGTTGGTAACTCTGTGTCTGTTGTCATTGGGTAATCAGCAATGCCATTAGTTACTCCATTGGTGTCACTTTCACCATTAATTTCCATATCAGAGGGTCCCTCCATGGGGTCTGCTTTATCAGCATTTGCAGCTTCCTTGACAGATATTATGCTATCCTTTTGTGGTTCACCTTGGTCACTTATGTCTTGGCTTTTGGAGGCTGTTTCACCTGATTCTTTGGCTGTTTCTGTTTCATCGGTATCAGTCCATGCTAGAATAATAATATTTGTGGAAACAGGTTGGTAACAATGTTATTTGGCCACATTTCTTTAACCTACTATTAAATCTTTAAGGGTAGGGACAGGGTTGATAAGTTTGAGACTTGACAAAACTTGTCTATTTCTTCAGAGCAAGTATTTCAGCAGGAGTAATGGTCAACCCCATGCTGTAAATCTGGAGCGACCAGTATAATATGCATTTATCAAACTAGTATGCATTTAGCAAACTACTGAGGGCCAGTCATTCCTCTCACCAGTGCTAAAGTACTAGTACTGCACATGATCCAGTCCATGTAATGGAAAAGGGCCAAAGGTGCACGGATTGGCAGAGGGGCAAAACCTTTGGTATCCAGTATAAGCAAAACCCTGTACCAGTAGCTCCATATTGCAAAATCTTATCACTTTGCATGGTCTATAATCTAAGCAAATACCGGTAGGATACCGACAAAGAACAATTTTATCTTTGACATTAATTTATACATGTAAGTTAATATATTCACAAAGTGAGACTTTTTGAGACTATGAGTGTTTGTGGGCTGCTCATTTCCTATTAGAATGACCCCAGTAGATTTTTTTGTTGGGTAGAAAGGAAGGTTTCTTATTATTCAGTCATTTACGACATGAGCTTACATCAAACGGCTAAAGCAAATCACTTTGTCAATGAAAAAATTATGCACAAACAGAGATCACACCAATCACTTTGTCGATGAAAAAAGTATGATCACACCAAAAAAGAGTAAGATCACACCAAGTATTTCTTTTCTTTAAAAGTAAGCTTAATAGACGAAATTTTACTGAGAAGTATAACTTCTTTAAAGATAATTTCCACTTCGTAATCTCCCTCGGTACTTACCTTGCTCTTTTGACAGAGTTGACTCGCGAGGCTTCGGTTTTGCCTTCTTCGGCGAAACCTTCGGGTTTCGTGAGGCCATCATGTTGGACGCGGCACTCAACAAAATGTGGCTTTAATTCAAGCTTGGAAGCTCGCAATAAGAGCACTCCAAAAACTTCAGATCCCTCAGATATCTCTGAAACGAAATTCCTATCTCACCAAGGTCCACATGGAAGAATGACTTCTCTTGAAAGCCGATCAAAACATCCACAACGTGAACGACTTTCGCACTTTTCGAAGGCTTCCTCTTACGATTTCATAGTAAATTTTACGCTTTTAAAACCCGCATAGTTATAGTATCATAGCTAAAAACGTTATCTCCAGTGGGAGAGCGTAGGTAGTTAGAAAATAAAACTTTTCAAGAGGAATAGATTGGCAGGTCTGGATTAGATCGAAGTTGCCTTGGAAGTGAAGCCGTGTTTTACTGCGTGACGTCACGTGGGGGAAATGACGCGCTCGGCCTCGGACTAAGGGACGCGCGGCGTAAAAATTCCCATGGGAGAAAACAAAATCGGGATTGACGCGACCAACTAATTGTTTAAGCTAAGTATAGCGCTGTTCACACTGACGTCATCCATTGTTATTAATGTGCCAACCGGACATCGATTGGTTCACAGAACAAAGGGTGCTATTCAATCTACGGTTAGCATAATGGCAATGTTGATAAACAGTGAATAGGGAGCATCTGATAAAAAAATTAAGTAGGGGTTGTCGTACGACTACCATAGGAGGCTCTCGTGTCCAAATACGAGGTTCATTTGCATTTATACACATTGCTTTGTTCTATTGTTGAACATGTATTCAAATGATCTGCTCTCTGCAGTTGTCTCAGGTTTCGTGTAGCCCTTAAAAAAACAAAAACACGAACAAAACGAAGAAAGTCTATATCTAGGGAACTACATATGTTTTAGTGGCTGCAAAAAGTAAGAAAAGACAAAAGTGAAACGAGCGACACGCCAGCGGCTGCAAAGGATGCTACAAAAGAAGTAACAGCTACAGCATCCTCGCGCGCCTAAGGGTCCTTCCCTCACCTCCTCCTCTGTCCCCTGGGGGGAGGTGAGGGAAGAACCCTTGCGCGCGAGGATGCAGCTACAGAAACAGCTGTTTTGCAGAGAATTATGAAAAGGATTCTGGTTAAAGATTCTGGTAGTCGTAGTCAAATGACGCAATAGTGCAAATGTCAATCAAAAAGAGCAGCAACGCAGGACAACGGACAAACACAAAAGACGCGCGAAAAACTGAAACATTAGTTCCGAGTCCTCTCGCGGCCTACTGTGCAGCAATGACTCAGTAGTGCAGTAGTCATTTGTTCGCGAACTTTTCGTGTTGTTCTTTGCACGGTCGACAAGGTTTCGGAGAAACTCTCCCATTTTTAGCTTCAATCTTGCTTTACAATGAATTCCGTAGCAGTAAGCTTATGTCTGTTTTGTATTTTAACTGTCGGCATCCAAGGGGAAGATCCAACCGGACATCTGAAGCCACTTGGATCTCATAGGCCTCCCGAAGGTGAAATCGAGTCGGTGGAAATACCGCCAAGTCCTGCGGATTTCTTTAATAATTATGTTATGCCAGGAAAACCACTGTTATTCAAGGGGGCAGCAAAGAATATGCCGGCTTTTAAACATTGGACAGACGAATACTTAAGGTGAGGGAGATATCTGGTTTTGAAATACTACCCCTGCCGCGTGTTCATTCTCTAGAAGTCTTTAAAGACTGTAGCCTACAGTATTTATGGCAAAATTCCGCTTTGTCGATCCCGATTATGTAGATTTAATATAGTCCTTGAGGCCGAAGATAAAGCTTATTTTTACTGTGTATATTTTTTAGATTTCTCTATCAACATCTAAGTTGTATTTAAGCAGGTGAACGGCGCATTTGTTTGCGATTATACCGGTGAAATATTTTAATCAATGACTTTCAGCATATTAACAGGTGCACAAATGCAATAAAGCATATTCACTCAAACAGGAAAACATAATATAACTTTAATTTTTATTGTAATTTTTGGCAGATGTTTCCAAATGAGCCATTTATTTTTCGATATGGATTTTAATCTTTGCTTTCAAATTTCAATTCTATTCATCTCAATGTTTTTATTATCTGAATGAAACTAAAACATCCTGTGAACTTATTTCTTATTTCTAATACAAATTTAACTTGTCATTCTGATGCATGATCTTAGGTTTTTAAGAGGATATTTGAATAGTATACCCTGGTGTATATATTACAGTGAAATTTCTGTTGTGTTCTTAGATTAATAATTACTAGCTGATGCCTGTGAAAAATTCACGGAGTGTAAGGGGGAAATTTATTTTACCTAAAGTGTTCTCTGTTAAAAAAAAAACGGGAAAAAAATCACAATGGCCATATGGATGTGGGGAGGGGTTCATGATTTCCTCCTTCCATAAACTGCTGGATTTACATTACTAATAACCTCCCATCAGCATGAGCTGATGCCCGTGAAAAATTCACGGAGTGTAAGGGGGAAATTTACTAAAAGTGTTCTCTGTTTAAAAAAAAAAACGGGGAAAAAACAATGACAATGGCCATATGGATGTGGGGAGGGGTTCATGATTCCTCCTTCCATAAACTGCTGGATTTACATTACTAATAACCTCCCATCAGCATGAGTACCCCGTCCCACCATGCCGAAATAAATGAAGTGAGCCCAAAAGGATTTTTTTTTGCACTGGTCTCCCTGCTTGGTTTGACAAAATCACGCGTGTGTCAGTCTCTCAAATCGGTCAAAGAACCTGTGAAAATCGAAAGCGCAATTTGACTTCGGAATTGTTTGTATCTCAGCGAGGGGAGAGAATAAACAGGTCAAGTAAAAATGGTCTAAGGACTAATAATTTTTTTTAGTTTATATTATTTATATTTTTTCGGCTTTATCCCTTGCTTAAAAAATTGCTTGAATTAGAACTTAGCCCAAAGTGAATCTTTTCCAACAAAAACATGCCCACTGGAGGGATTTCCTCTTTCTCTTCGGGATTGTGTCCTTCGTTTTGCGATAGGGCCGTCAGGATTTATACTTAGAGAATATTATTCATGACTTTCACGGACTTTAGTGTGTACGTTTGTTGAAACTTGAATGAAAATTTTTCTCAGCTCAAATCTTTCAAGTTAGAATTATCCCTGCACATTCCTGTATGTAATCTGTAAGAGAACCATTTAGGTTTGAATGTCAATGGTGCTTTCGGCTGCGCGAACTGAGTTCTTTTTTAGTTTCTGTGGGAGAATTCAACATGGCGGCGATGGCGGCTTTGTCCCTCGCTTAAGAAATCGCTTGAATTAGAACTTAGCCCGAGGTGAATCTTTTCCAACAAAAACACGCTCATGGTCCAGATTTCCAACTTCCCTTCGGGTTTGCGAACTTCTTTTGCCGGCACAGCTTCAGGGCTGAGCGGAGCGAGTGTCGACACGATTTTCCTTACGGTATTAATATAAAGATATTTTAACTGAAGTAGTCAGAGCCTTCCCAAAGCCTTTTCAACCTTGGGCAGTTAAATGCCTGCAGATATTTAAGACTCAAAAGCCAGCAAATTTTCTGACAATTTCAATAGAGGTTGCTTGTTGTTATGGGAACCAGTTTCTTTCAAATTCCCTTTCTACCTTGCCATGTCATGTATACCTGCCAGCTTCCTCGCATTATGCAGGTTTTCCACGCATAAAATTTGAAATTCTGGATTTCCTCGCCTAAAAAAGAGGGTAAGGCAAGAAAAATTAAGTCATTTTGTATTGTTTTGCATGCTTCCGTTGCAAATTTATCACCAGGATCAAAAGTACCTCAGTCAGCTAAATATTTTAGAAAGTTGACAAGTCTATTAAATTTCCTTTTTTTCTTGCCATACCAAGTTTATATAATTATGGCCTAATGATATACATATCAAATTTCTATGCATTTTTTACCCTGCATATTTTTTAATTTCAGTTGGTTTACACAGATATATACATATTAATATCCCAGTGATCAATTTTAATGCACGCTCATTGGTCGAGACGTATCACGTGGTACATTTTCATAGGACGGATATCAGATGTTATTATTCAGCACATCGATGCACTGCCCAAATATGGTCATTGGAACGCCAATAGCTGTCTTCTTTACATGACAGCTATCCTGCGATATCCGTCTCTGAGGGAAATATGATGTTTTGAGCTCTTAAATAATACACAAAAGTCATGTTTTTCAGAGGTTTTTTGTGCTATCGATGTGCTGAATAATAAAACCATTATCTTGCTCGATTTTACAGAATAGCGTCTGATTTTAGCCAACTCGGGACTTCGTCCCTCGTCGGCTAAGTATCAGACAATATTCTGCGCAATCTCGCAGGATAATGGTTAAATATTGTCCGTTGGAAGTGATATCCACCCTGAGAGAAATGTTTTCAGCAAAAACTGGATATTTTTGTTTAAAAATAGTGGAAAACAAGCAACCAAGGTTTTGTCTGAGAATGTTGATGAAATATGGAAAATGGTGGCGGAGGTGACACCGGAAAACAAAAAAGTCAACTACCTGTAGGTAAATACACCATGAATGTTTTCAGTGGTAAGAAAGTTTTTCAGTGAAGTCGCTGGGATAAATAAATAAACCCCTTCTTGGCCCCTTCTTGCTGCAATATCGGCGGATAATGTCCATGGTACAGGATGAACAATGGTCCTCAAAATTTCACAGTTGCCCTTGAAGCTTTGCTTCTCGGCCAACTGTTCATTTTTTGTACCATTTCTCATCCTTGGACAATATCCACCGATATTATGTGACTGCTGTACAAAAGCCGGGTAGTTTCATTTTTATGACCAAAACTGCTGCGACTCCCATTTTTTCTGTTCACACTCAAACTTTCTTATACAATCAGGTATACACTGTTGTTTACAATGGATGTTTCAATAAAAGAAAATTTTTTTTTTCAGCAATAAGTTTGGTTCTTTGAAAATGGATGTTGAAGAAGGAAAGAAAGAGAATCGTTCGTGGGCTACTTTTAATTTCAAGTTACAAGATTTTATCAGAAGATACAAGAAAGAAGATATCTACATGGTGGAAAGCCTTCCAAAGCCTATGAGAGGTAAATTCTTTTGATCACAGAATCTCCTAATCACGAGTCCCTGATTATGAGATTTTAAAGGTATCAACTGAATCTGATTGAGAATCCATCAGCAGGATTAAGGAAGATTCCATCCTGGATATCTAATGGAATACAGCCTCACTGTCTGAATACCGGTACATCCAAACTATGGTGGACAAAATAATCCCAGCTTTCATTTTCCCCAGGGACAAACTCTGTCATCTGCCCAAAAGCTCAGACCAAACTTTGTGGTGATTTAGGCTGTGTTCCTCATGTGGGGAATTTACCATTAACCCCTGGAATATTAAGTGAAAAATAAGGAGATTGTCTGGGAAATGAATCTGACAAATCGTATGTAAGAGTTAAATACCGAGGGCTGAGGCAATATGGCATATAAATACCGAGGGCCGTAGACCCGAGGTATTTATATGCCATATTGCCGAAGACCGAGGTATTTAACTGACTTATTACATGATCTAAGGTGATTTTACTATCGGGTGGAGCGCATTAACAATTAAAAAATCGAAAATACTTCGTCAAATAAGCGATTTTTAACCATATAAATCAACCAGGGATCTTTATTTTTTCCAGTAGAGGGATATCCCCTGAGGTTTAAGTCGTATCGGAACAAAAGGATGAAAAATGTTTTGAAAGCTATTGTCGTCAGTGTTGGCTGGGAAATCTGTGATGCCTTGAATGTCTTTTTTCTTTTCAACTTCTCATAATAACGTGTATTTTGCGTGGCAATTTCACTGCAGAGACGGGTGCCTTTCACAATAGATTTGTTTGCATTCTAAAGCCCCCGTTTCATTAAATTAAAGAATATATCCCTAGAGTGGTTGGTGGTTGGGAGACTACAAACAGAAGTGTTTGGCTATTGTTCCTTTAGCTTTCATGCATTCATTTTTAAACGACCAATGGAAGTACTTCTTTTTGTACCAAACAACAAAAGAAATCAAAACACCTGTTTTTTTGCGATTTTAGGTCGTCATTTTGTAGGAGTCAGTGCTTGAGTGCTGAACTAGTAGTTCTAAGTTGGCGACTGAGAACGAGTTTCGGAGGAAAAAACAACGCTTGAGGTCTCAAGACTAAAAAGGTGCATTATGCGCGCGAAGAACTCGGCACTCACTGTGTGGTTTTAAGCTGTTCAAGAGATAATACATTTCAAAGTGTCCTGTAGTTGGCGATTGGGAACGACATGGTAAGTTTAACTAAAGTTCTTATTTATAGCAATTCGTTTTATTATAACAGTTGAAATGGACCGGTCTCGTGAATTTAAATTGCATGACTAACTTGAACGTATTAGACCTGTGTGCCGTTGATGCTGCGACGTACGAGGTCCATCCTAAATTTGACAAACTGGTAAAATGTATTGACGAAAGAAATTTAAAATGTGTTGTGCAAATGTATTCTTATGAGCTCAATGTTCTAATTATTTTTATTTCTATTTCTTTCACAGTTTGTTTGAGCGTGAAGCAGAAATGGAACCGGCTAGCAAGGTTACCTATAACATCTACTTATTCCATATTAATTATAGTTAAATGTAGTAGAAAAGTAGAAAGAATCGCCAATTTGCAATTTATTTATTTACTATTCAGTTAAAGCTAGTAATTACATTTTTTTGTTCAAATATATATTTATTTTCAATTTAACCTAGCAAACAACTTTGTAGTATTTATCATTTAGCTGTAAAATGTGTTTCAGCATCAGAAGGGGTGGGCTTTATTTCTCTAATTAGTCATAATTGCTCCTTATTATAAATGCGCCGGGTCATTTATGAGAATCAATTGTTCCATAAAGACCCGCGCATTTATAATGCGGGTCATTTATGACTAATTATTCAATAATAGCCCCAATCTTCCCTGCTGAAACTTCAAGCCCTCCCCGTTCTTTAAGAATGTAATTAATTCATAGGGATTTAAGTAAAATAAAGGGTCTTGAATAACAATAGAAAAGGTGTCAATCATGTAATAATGCCTCTTCTCCCCCCACCACCACTCCAATGGAATTCCCAATCCCCTCTGCATTGGGGGTGTGGAGCTTTTCTGGAATTAGGCTTATGTATCCAAGCTAACAGGTGTCACTTGTTCACTTGTCACATTTTAATTCTCATTTTCTAATTTCCCATTTTCATTATATCTAGAGGATTATATGCTCCTAAAGAGTTTATCATGTGGTGGCTTCACAAGAGTCCTGCAGGATGCCGTCATGTGGTTCAGCAGTGGAGGCACAAAGTCTGTTCTCCACTTTGATTCTGTAGAGAACATCAATTGTTTATTTAGTGGATTCAAGAATTTCATCATGATTGACAAGGTACAAGAAAGTAAAACACTAGATACATGTACCAACAAACAAACAGCCACCAGCTGGACTTAGTCTTCACATAGACTGTGCCTTGTTTATATTTTTGACAGATCCATAAACCACTAGCTCATATTGATGTGGCTGAAGGATCTTACTCCAAAGTTGATGTCGAGAAGGTTGATATGCATAAGTTTCCAGGTCTTGGTAAAATCCCATGGATGAATGCCTCAATGGATGCAGGAGACTGCTTCTATATCCCATACAAGTAAGAACAAGAATGATCATGATATGGTAGCACACACACCAGCTAGCCCTCAAACCAGATACAATAAAAATATGGCTATGATTTTATTGGACTTCAGTTTTTTGGATTCTGTGCAAATAATTCCAGGAAAAAGTCCTTACATCTCCCATGGCAAGGATTTTGGAAATACTAGAGGGTCACAGTAAGTAATAATTATCTCAAAACCCCATGTGGAAGGGGTATGGATAATTTCTCACGCAAACCATCAAAAAGGTTCTATATTTTCAGCTACTGTTAGAGGTAACCTCTGGCCTTCTTTACAACTTTATCTAACTAACAAAACATTTTCAACAGATGGATTCACCAAGTTAAGTCATATGGCTCAAGAAATCTTGCAGTCAATATTTGGTGGGCCCATTTCACAAACTTTAATACTACAGACTGTAAGGTGAACACTTACAAGGACAAAGAGTTTGTGCCTCTTAAGGACTTTGAGCTGAAAGAACAAGAATCGCTGAGGTATGGAAAGTTTTGAAGCATCATTTCCTGGCTGGCCATTCATAAGAACACAGGAGGTGTTCACAAGAATCATTTAATCTGTTTCCGAGGATCCTGGCTGACCTGTGCCTAGGAAAGAAACATTTCCCTTACTTTTTCAGAGAGGAGTGAGATAGTCTGCTAGCCGGCTCTCCAGTGGGTTTTTTCGGATATTTGATTTTTTGGGGGCGCGGGATTCCTGTGTCGTGGGGGGAAGGATATGAAAGGAGGAATCCTGCACACCAAAAAATCAAATATAAAAAACATTGGAAAGCCGGCTAGCAGGCTAGGAGTGAGAGTGGGTGTACGGGAATCTCCCTATTTGGGTGAATTTGACAAAAATCAGTAGCACTAGATTCAGTGTTTATATAGCTCATTGGGTGCCCATTGCACCCTGTAGCCCTATTTGATTTGATTTCTTACATGGAACGTATGAAACTTTTAACTGTGCATGTTTTTTTTTCTACGCAATATATTTTATATGTGTTTCTTATTTTGTTGTAAGCATGGAGGAAATTGACATCTAGTTTTGACAACTTACACATACAATATGTTTGTCAATTATCCAGATTTGTCAAGCAGTTTTATCTGGACACTCAGCCTATTGGTGTGCTCTATTTTATAGTTAAACATTTGGTTTATTCTTGTCAATTTGTTATTAATTTGTTGGCAGGCAAGAAGTTGTACGAAATCTTGGTGGAGATCCAGTCAACAAAGAAACCTTTGTTAACTCCCAGCAGGTAGAGAAGAATTATGAAGCTTAACAAAACTGTAATAATGATACTAGTGGATCTAGGGGAGGGCCAGAGGGCCAGTACTTCCCCTTACAAGTGAAAATGTATAGGAAATATGTGAGCAAATTTTGATGTAAGCCTATCTTTTGTCCTGTGTTTTATATAACAGTGCCGCCTCCTTCACTGATGTGCCCCTCCCTTCCCAAATTTCTGGATCTGCCACTGCATAATATTTAAGGGGCTGACTCACCTTGCATCAAATGCACCTGCTTAACCAACATTTAACACACAATAACAAAGCTTTATCTTTTTGGTAACAGTACAAGTTGTTTGTTAATAAAGCCAGGGGGGTCAACTCCTTATGAGCATAATGCTGATAGGGTGCCCATAAGCCACGGGTACTCTCTTATGTCTGGATCTCAACTTATAATCCATATCCAAATACTGCAAAGGTCACACTGACAGCTACAATAACTTTGCTATTGTGCGATATCCTTGAATGCTTTCTTGTTGCAATTTATAAGCGCCGCCACTGTAATTCTGTCTAGAGCAGATTTCGTATGACTGTGAAAAGTTCCGCACCACGCCGCGGTACTGTCCGCGCAGCACGGGACCTGACCTGTTGTAGCTACGGAATGAAATCGCGTAGTTGCGGTACGGTCGCAGGGCGTGGCACAACGTTGTCGTAATGTCGTGGCACTTTTCACAGTCATACAAAATCTTCTCTATACACTGCCAAGTGGTTAAATAAACAGTTATTATTATTATATTAGTCAGAGTTTTCTGATGTACTGAACGATGTAAAACACCGTACAGTAATGCGCGATCAATCAGAAATCGAGAAGCAATTTTTTGCATCAGTTGGCCACCTAAACTTAACAACATTATATGCATTCTTTAGGAGCTTGCTAAACAAAATGGATATACTCCACTGCAAAGACAAGCCGTAGAAGAGGTTAGATTGTGTTGCTCAGATGCGTCATCAATAATCTTTTCTTTTGTTTTTATGTATTTTGTGGGTTGTTGCTGTTGAGGAGGAATGCAGTTTTGTCGAAAGGGCAAAACAATCTAGAGGAAGTTTGGGTAACTGCCTACCTTGTTTTTGTTTTGCACAATGTTTTTTCAATTTTTGTATGAGCCAAGAAATTTGGGGCCCATGGTGAAAACAAACAAACAATGGGGAAATATATATTTTACTCTCCTAAAGCCTAGTTTCCATATAGTCTTATCTGTCGTATCAGTCAACCGTGAAACAAAAGAATAATTCCAATTTCCATTGTTTCACGAACGACTGATGCAACAGATACGACAGATAAGACAATATGGAAACTAGGCTTAAAGGCCATGCTAAACGAGACAATATTCTGCAACTTCCAATGCAACGAGGGCGAATCAAAGAAGATTGCGCGACACAGGTATCCTGAACCCCGAAAACAAAATATCCGAGAAAACCCACTGGAGAGCTACATAAGCCGGCCCGCGCGCATGCTAGTAACACGCCGCAATTTGTCTCGCAATGTTGCGAAGTAGAAATCGGATTTACTTTTTCTACAGCTTGTAACGCAATATTTTGTTGCGGTGCAGCAGTATGTCACGCACAATTTTCGCTGCTACTGGAACGGATTGCAAGAACAAATACAGCCGATTGCGTTTGAGCGTTTTACCCTACCAGTTCGCACGTTTGAAAGTTGCGTTGTGGGACAAAAATTCGGACGTTTCCAAGGGCAACCGCCATATGTATTTTTCACTGACCAATCAGAGAGGAAAGAATTCTTTGGTTCGCCATAGAAACGTCTCGTTTCAAAACGCAACTTTCAAACGTTCAACCATAACGTGCGAACTGTTAGGGTAAAACGCTCAAACGCAATCGGCTGCAGGACATTTGCACTATTGCGTCATTTGACTACGACTAGCAGAATCATTTTCAGTTTTATTTTCTTATGCAGATAAGCCGCTATTAGAAACAAGGGCGGTAATTGCTCGAACAAGTCTCGTCTCGTGTAGGCATGGCGTTAAAAATTCAAAGTTGCGAAACTCTATCCGAATGCCAACTTACTTTTTATGCTGTTTTTACATTTCTACAGAATTTTGAGGAAATAGATGCAAACAAAGACGGCTCAGTATCAATAGAAGAAATAATGGACATACAAAGTAAAGATATTCCACGGTTACTTACATCATGGTGGGACGACGAGGAAGGAGACGAAGAAAACGAGGAACGAGGAACGCAAGACAGTCAAAATAAAGAGGAGGATTCTTTCAAAGATGAATTGTAGGATAAGAACGAATACATGCTCATAGAGGATGTGTAAGGAGGATTTGGCAAATATTTAGATGAGTGTAAAATAAATGCCGAGGAAGTTAAGCAAAACAGGCTCTCTTGATTTGTTTCGATTCTTAAGAGGTCCGTAGTTGAAAATATTTTGAGGGAACGTTTTCCCGGGGCGGTTCCAGCAATTTCGGGGGGAAGGGCGACAGTGAAATCTAGGAACAAAAATTTGCAAATTTCCTTACCACCGTATGCATTGCTACGCGACCTCAAAATTCACTTTTGCGATTGGCGATTCTCAGCAATTTTCTTGACCCAGAAAGTTAATAATTCTAGGCCAGAAAACCAAAGGATAGCTTACAATAATTTTAGTTGATTTTGCAATCAATGTCGACCCACTGAAGTAGCCGAATCCAATGTTTAAGTTTTGATTGACAGCTAAAAATCACCCATCGCAACAGTGAATTTTTAGGTCGCGTAGCAATGCATACAGTGGTAAGCAAACGTGTATGGATAAATCTCCCGAAAAAAGGGTGGCCTATAAACCATAGGTAAGTAAAAAAAGCAATCTTGACAAGAACCTCATATATTTTCTTGACTGAAGTCAATAACATAGAATAAAAAATATTTATTACAAACGATAATGTTTTCGGCCACTGAGAAATATCGTCATACACGTGTAAAAATACGATAATGGCCACTATTTTTCAAAAATAGTTCTGACCATGTTTATATAATAAACAGAATAATACATGGACGCAAGGTCAAACCACATAAACATCAAACACGAATAAATCAAAGACCCAATGAACAAATATTGTCAATAGTCCTGATTATGTCTAGTCGGGGCGCGCGCACAATCCGCCGGCATAAAGTCCTGATTATGTGTAGACGGTGGAGGGGGGAGTGAGGCGAGTAGTGAGTTTTCAAGCTTTTCCTTACAACGACTTTCTCTTTAAATTCCCCATGTTATCCTCTATTTTGAGAAGTCTACAACTATAACGAATAGAGTTAGTAATTTAATTATATAGCCAGCTCGAAATCCCATTGTGCCGGCAGATCGATTTTTCTTGAATCGTCCAATTATTTTTTAATTGGATCGCGCGCGCTCTAATTGGACAGTTCGCACTAAAATTGGACAGTTTGGGTTTGAACATGGATGTTATATAATTAATAAATAACAGGACTCCATGCTTGTCCAATTAAGAAAAAATATGGATGATTCCTCGGAACTCCAAATTGGACTCGGCCTGCGGCCTCGTCCAATTTTGGAGTTCCTCTGCGATGATGGAATGGTAAAAGCTTGTCAAATTCCATACAAGTCTACAGTAGCACAGGGAGCTCACCTTTACAATTTAAAGAAAAAAATATTTCAAGTGACACAGGTGCGTTTCCGAAAGTACAAGGATACAATGACGCTTTCCCGTTCTCGTGGGTTTCCTGTGCATTCTCGGCGCGCAAAGTACTTTGGGTAAAAGTAAAAAATGGCGGCAGAACCCTATAAAACCGACCTGGCGAAAACTTTCAGCGATTTCTTGCTCAATGCCGAGGTGTGTAGTACATATACACTAGACGAATTTAGAGAACTGTTTCCTCAACGATACAGGTAAGCTAGAAGCATAAGTGGGCATTTTAAGGTCTCACGATCAAGTCACCTGAAACCATTATACCATTTTTTCCCAACACTGGGTTCATTTGTTGCCACCCAATTCAGGGGTGTCTAGAAAACTAAGATCTAGAAAACAAAGATGAAAGATACAAGACCTAGAAAACTAAGATCTAGAAAACTAAGATCTAGAAAACTAAGATCTAGAAAACTAAGATCTAGAAAACTAAGACCTAGAAAACTAAGATCTAGAAAACTAAGATCTAGAAAACTAAGACCTAGAAAACTAAGATCTAGAAAACTAAGACTGACAAATTTTCTCTTACCATTTCGCTTTTGAGTTTCTGCAAGATCACACAGCGTCGCGACCCGTACTCCTCGCCATAAATCAAGGAAACAAAGAACCTCGAACTTTTCTGCTATAAACAGACTTCATTCCAAACAAGATCTACTCCAACTTCAAGAATACATCCTTATTGCATTGGTCCCTTAGGTTTTTGAAACTCACGATGTACAAATCAGCCAACAAACAGCGCAAGCATTCGATAACAAACACTCATTTGTCCGCCATGTTGGATTCTGGCTTGTGGGTTGCCTGTGGTGACAAAATCCGCAATGTTTTTCACAAAAATAGAAGCAAGCGAAATGGAAACCACTCCAGCAGTAGGAATAAACTATTTTTACCTTGATTCTTTAAGTTTTACCTTACCACCAGTGATATTTTCTGAGTTTTCACAGGATCTTAGTTTTCTAGATTGTATATGCCCATACAAAAATGGGTGCAAATCTAGAAAACCAAGATCCTCAATTTTTCTCACAAAAATAGAAGCAATCAAAGCAGAAACAACTCTAACAGTACAAATAAACTACCATTAACTCTATTCTTTGAGTTTTACCTTGTAACCAATCATATTTTCTGAGTTTTCTTAGGATCTTAGTTTTCTAGATTGCCCATACAAAAATGGGTGCAAATCTAGAAAACCAAGATCCTCAATTTTTCTCACAAAAATACAAGCACCAAGACAGAAACAACTCTAATAGTACAAAAAAACTATTAGTAACTTGATTCTTTGAGTTTTACCTTGTCACCAATCATATTTTCTGAGTTTTCACAGGATCTTAGTTTTCTAGATTGCCCATACAAAAATAGGTGCAAATCTAGAAAACCAAGATCCTCAATTTTTCTCACAAAAATAGAAGCAATCAAAGCAGAAACAACTCTAACAGTACAAATAAACTACCATTAACTCTATTCTTTGAGTTTTACCTTGTCACTAATCATATTTTCTGAGTTTTCACAGGATCTTAGTTTTCTAGATATGGGCAATTTTCCCATACAAAAATAGGTGCAAATCTAGAAAACCAAGATCCTCAATTTTTCTCACAAAAATAGAAGCAATCAAAACAGAAACAGCTTTAGTAGTATGAATAAACTACCAGAACTTGATTCTTTGAGTTTTACCTTGTCACAAATCATATTTTCCGAGTTTTCAGAGAATCTTAGTTTTCTAGATTGCTCATACAAAAATAGGTGCAAATCTAGAAACCAAGAGTAGCTGTATTTTTTCTTTGCCTGTCATCAACTATCCCATTATGTTTCCTGGAAATAGCTTCAGCTTAAGGCAGTATCTTGATAACCTGTCAGAAGTTTCAACCCCCCAAAAATACCCGCAGATGTTTCAACCCCCCAAATACCTGGTATATAATTTAATTTCAACCCCCCAAAATACTTTTACTACAAATTTCATACCCAAAACGATATGTCCGACCCCCGTCATTTTTATATCCGAGTTTCCCCCTGGGGGTGGCATGCTTCCTGATTGGAATGGAGCTAAAAAAAAAGATGAGATTCTTGGTTTTATAGATTTACACCTAGACTATTTATATTGCTAGATGATATCATTTTACACTAAAATGTGTTGTTCCAGAAAATATCCAAAACCCCTCCACAGAAGGGCAAATGAAATTTCAGAGGGGTCAATTTATAACCTGATCTCCAGGGGTGGGGCACTTTTCAAGTTTCCAACACCCTTCTGTGTGGTGTGTGTGTGTGTGGGGGGGGGGGGGGCAAAATAAGGCAACAATGTGGTTTTATCAATATCACACTGTCTTGTTGGTGTACCCTTTACCCTTTAGGGGTCAAATCAACTAAGCCACGCCCTTTTGGCTACCTTTTAGGAGAAAATTGAAAGTTGCGGATGAGCACAGGGTTCAAAATAGCAGCCAGCTGCTGGTGATAGCCAGCACTTTTTCTGACTTTGCCGGCCATTTTTAGGTCAAAAATAAGATAACAAAATGGTTATAAACATTTTTGCGAAAAAGGCCAAAAACGATTGCAGATTGTGTGTCAATTTTGTGGAACGTGCAGAAATTGCTCTATAATGCAAAAACTCATTACCGCATCTTGCCAAATACCCTGGAATATTATATGCTTCCATTTTTGTGCAGGCTATTTTTTTGCACTAGTGCCCACATACGCTAGCAAATTTGAGCAGATTTGAAAATTCATTTTGAGTCACAGGCACGCCTTCCCCCAAAAATAGGGAAGTCCCCTAGGGGAAAAAAAATTCAAAGAATCAAGGTAATGGCAGTTAATACATACTACTAGAGCTATGTTTCTGCTTTGATTGCTTCTATTTTTGTGAGAAAAATCGAGGATCTTGGTTTTCTAGATTTGCACCCATTTTTGTATGGGCAATCTAGAAAACTAAGATCCTGTGAAAACTCAGAAAATATGATTGGTGACAAGGTAAAACTCAAAGAATCAAGTTACTGGTAGTTTATTTGTACTATTACAGTTGTTTCTGTCTTGGTTGCTTGTATTTTTGTGAGAAAAATTGAGGATCTTGGTTTTCTAGATTTGCACTCATTTTTGTATGGGCAATCTAGAAAACTAAGATCCTGTGAAAACTCAGAAAATATCACTGGTGGCAAGGTAAAACTCAAAGAATAAAAGTAATAATAGCTTATTCCTAACTGCTGGAGTGGTTTCCATTTCGCTTGCTTCTATTTTTGTGAGAAACATTGCGGATTTTTGTCACCACAGGCAACCCACAAGCCAGCATCTGAATCCAACATGGCGGACAAATAAGTGTTTTGCTATCGAATGCTTGCGCTGTTTGTTGGCTGATTTGTACATCGTGAGTTTGAAAAGCCTAACGGACCAATGCTATAAGGATGTATTCTTGAAGTTAGAGTAGATCTTGTTTGGAATGAAGTCTGTTTAATAGCAGAAAAGTTCGAGGTTCTTTCTTTCCTTGATTTATGGCGAGGAGATAACGGGTCGACCACTGCCGGGTGTCGGACTGTGTCCAGAAACTCAAGAAGCGAAATGGTAAGAGAAAATTTGTCAGTCTTAGTTTTCTAGATCTTAGTTTTCTAGATCTTAGTTTTCTAGATCTTAGTTTTCTAGATCTTAGTTTTCTAGATCTTAGTTTTCTAGATCTTAGTTTTCTAGGTCTTGCATCTTTCATCTTTGTTTTCTAGATCTTAGTTTTCTAGACACCCCCCAATTCAGATCATGTGATGATTCATTTGGGTGGTTACAACTGTCTAATTTTTCTTACTCGAATGTGCAGAACAAACAAAAATATCCACCCAAAGGAATCATCACATGATCTGAATTGGGTGGCAACAATATGTAAACAGTTTAGATTGGGAATATTATGATGTAAAATGGCCAGCGGATGGAGTGAAAATAAATAAATAAATAAAAATTGCTGTAGCGTAACTGTGATCAGATTCAACAAATGGGCTGTTCCAAAAGTTGTGAATGCATACCCTGTGGAAATGTCAGGATAAAATGAATGATCCGGTGGAAATTCCAGGTTCAAAAACAGCAACCCCTGGTGGAAATTCCAGGGTCAAACACAACAGCCCCTGTGGAAATTCCAGGTTCCTCGATAAGCGGTGTAACAGATATAAAATGGAACAGCCAAATAAGTTCTTATATGATCATGCTTAGGTTAGCATCAGGGTAAATCCATGCCTAGTCACATTAACTGTGGTTGTGGATTTTCAGGGATCACACTGATGTCAAAATACTGTACAAGTCATTCCAAGCAAATAGAAAGAAAACCAAGTCAACTGTGAGACGAAACATCAAATGTCACTGTAGTAAGGAAAAGGTAGAGATCTCAACTGCAGAACAGTTCCTTGCAGCTCAGGTTCTCCTGAGAAAATTAAAATAATAAATGCCACATTTTGCTTTGAATCCATCTTTTGGCCAAGTCCAATTAATTAGTTTTCTGAGGAATTTATATTTTGAATTGACTTTGATTTGATTTTACAGTATACTGAAAGAGTTCACAAAAGATTGCTATCTACAAACCACAAAGAAAGAAAGTTAAAACAGGTTGGTCAGGACTAGAAATAACAACTGGAAGGATGTTGGACATCAAGACCAGCCAAACAAATTTGGGCTCAGTCATACCATGTTTTGACCAGCCAGTCAAAATGTCAGTCAGGACAATGATTTGACTGGTCAACTGTTTTGGATGACATTGTCTGATGACCAGTTCTTATAGCACTGCTTAGTGAAAATGTACTTCTTTTCTTTCAATTGTTTTTGGCATTTCTCCTGATTTTGCTGTCTCAATATTTTTGTCATTTTCTGTGGATTGTAATATGTTTTAGTGAGTTTCCTTTTCAAATTGGTTTGATTTGTCAATAGGGATCTCAAGCTAGACTATAAAATAAGTACTAAATTAGGGTCGGCATGCCTGCTTCTTCCTCTCCCTCTCACTTCCTTTGATACCCTGGTGGATTAGCTCTAGGTATGACATCTATAAATTGGTTGAACAAATCATCATGTTAAGACAGATTATTTTAGAACTTCAAGCAATTTTCCCAGAAAGCGGCAAAAAATCTTGTTACTCGAAATAAAAAAAGTTGTTGCTTTGAATTAAGTCTCACTTCAAAGGTCTTCATGGTAATGTTTTGTATTATCACGGCGGTAAAAAATTTCCAGAGGAAGCTGAGAAAATAAATTTTACTTTTTACAGATAGACATATTTTTCGCACCTAAAATGGTGATGTCAATCACAGCCTATATAGATTCTATAGAATTTTTCCATTTTTGAATGCTTACTTCTGTGGCGGCGCGCACCCAGTCCTCTGCTTTTTGTGATATTTTGAAATGTGGACCACAAATCTACAACTTAGGATAGAAATCATTGAGTAACAGTATTTTTGGCCAAACGTTGCTCGAAATTGTAAAATAACCTGTCTTAAGTTATTCATTTGTTTGTCTTGAAGTAGATGGTTTCAAATGTTGACCAACATGTAGCAGCTTCAAATTTCTTAGGAGACAGGCCCTTCTGTAGGGTTTAATATTTTGTTCATCATTTTCTAGACCATATCTTTGCTTACAGGAGCTTGCTGGAATCAAGAAAGATATCTCTGCCATTGAAAACAGATTTTACAGGTGATATGCTTTGTTATTATGTTACTACCTACATTGTTGCATCAACATATTATATTTACTGACGTTGAGCAGTCATTTATAAACAGAAGAACAACAAAAGGACAGAGCAATGTGTGGTTCCAGAAAATATCCATCCCCCCTCCCCCATGGAAGGCATTGGAAATTCTGGACTGGACTGATTTACCTGATCTTTTCCATTCAAATACTGTATATTTCTTTGGAAATTCCAGAGGAGTGGGTGGGGGTATGGATATTTTCTGGAAACACAATGCTAAACAAAATAAAACAATTTTATAACAAAAAAAATATTTTGTCTGTCACCACTTCTAAAGACTGGATTATGTTTGCTTGTCCAGGGTATTAAATGGTTTTCCTTGCTCATTTTTATCATATTTATAATAATGAAAATATTATCTACTTAAAATCCAATAGTTGTGCTGAAAGACTGGAAACGACAAATATGTTCAAAGGCCTCAACAAGAAATACTTTCAGATCAATAAATTACAGGTAAGTGCATACATGGCTCTTAGGTATTCACTGAAATGCTGCATGACAGCAATGCCACACAAAATGGAACCACACAACATCTAAAAATTTTGCATTTGAATCTGTTTTATTTCGGGCGATAATATATTTTTTTGTCTTTCAAATTAATGAGTTACCCGCCAGCTTCTTCGATTCTCTTGATTGATTTTTATACGCGAATTTGTAATCTGGACATTTTACTTATAATAGTTGTACTTTTATAGATGATATATTTTCTCTTTTCACTGCTTTTTTGCAAAACAGCGTAAGCTGAAAAAAACTACCGTGCTAAAATAAAATCATCTCTCTCTTTCAGCGAGTGCCTAGTGGTGTTGGCTTTCGCAGCCCACTCAGAAAGTAACCATACAGCTACTTGAGTTTGTTTTTCATTCTCATTATTTTTCAGAATCTATGCCAACAACTGGGAATTGAGGTGGAAGAGCAAGGCACATAACAGCACATAACAGCACTGCATTACCTTTTATGGTTGTAAATAATACTAATCAAAACTGGAAATACATTTTTTGTGTCACCAAAGAACTACCTAGACGTTAGCATAAAAAAGATTGGAAATGTTATTACTGTTCATATCCTGAATGACATGCCCCACAAGCAACACAATGCCATGCAATTTGTGGAGATGATATAATAGCCATTTATTTATATACAAAAGTTATTACAATAAACATGAGAGGTTTCCATCATCATCTTCGCTAGTATTTGATTCTTTATCACTCTCTTTGTCACTGTCTGGTTCCAACTGCTGCCTATATTCGTCTGTCTCATTGACATCCAGATATTTGTATTTGGAGTTTTTGCTAGAGAATGCATAACTAGATCCATGACCCTTTGCCAATTGCTCCTGAAGCCTCTTTGCCGCATGCTCAGCAACAATTATCTAAAAAAAACCATAAGGGTAAGGTTTGACAATGTCATTCTGAAGAGAATTCCACTGGAAATTCTTCTAGCCAAACCAAAAAGCCACTTTTGGAACAACAAATTGATGCTATCAAAGAAACTTCACTTTAAAAAAACGGTATTCTTGTATAAAAATATGTTAACTCTGGCTGAAAAATGCTACATACAGTACTTGGTAAAAGTAAATACCAGATATTAAAATGTAAATACCTCATGTTGTCTATTGTGTTCCTCCTGCAACTTCATAGACTCTTCTAAAGATAAATCTTTGGCTCTCTGTCACAAAAATAAAAAATACTTGAACCTTTATTTGACTTACTACTTTATTGGGCTGTTCCAAAAAAAATTGTACCCCTATCAAGGAACTATATACATTTTCAAGAATATCTACCCCTGTGGCTTCCTACAAGTTCATTCAAGACCCCTGTGGAAATTCTGGATTAAAAGAAATGCCCTGTAGAAATTCCAGAGTCAAAAACAAAGATCCCTGTGAAAATTCCAGTTACATTAAACAAAGATCCCTGTGGAATTTCCAGAATCCTTGATTAGGGGAGTTCTGACGTCTCCTTTTGCAAAAGTGAGGTATGGTTGAGAGCAAAGGAATGGCTGAAATTCATCCACGGCTCAGACTAGGGAACCTCAAGATTGGAGCCTCGATCTATGCACAATTGTTTAGATCTTGGGCAAAAAAGATGTTGCAATTGATGATAAACAGACTCACCTCACGTTTATAGAAATGAGAGTGAGTTACAGCAGAATCATAGTCCCATGTTGACTGAGGGGCTCTAGGTTTTTCAAGTATTTGCTCAGTAGTCCTTGATGGTTGTTCTTCTGGGATGTGTATCTTGGCAACTGAGTCCACTACTTCTTTAACATCAAAATCATCATCATCATCACTGTCTAATTCTGTATCCCTCTGAGTAAGTCTCACATGCCCTGACAGCTGAATAGAATTAAACTGGGAAGACAGATCATCCACTTCCATCTTGGAACCAATTAGGCTTTTCAGTTTCTCCACAAGTTGGTTTATTTTAGCACCTTTGTCTGGAAGTGACTGAATAAATTTCCTAAAGATGCAAGGTGTGCTGTTTTAGAATTAATATTAAGGGTATAAGTACATGTATGCATCAGATATTAAGGGCTATTTTTTTACTGCAAGCAGTTCGCAGCTTGGTACTATAAATACATACATACAGTTTATATATTATTTATACACAGAGAATCAATGATCTCTGAGGGAAGCTCTACACATTGTGTGGTTCCAGAAAATATCTATTTTCCCCTCCCCCATGGAAGGGATTGGAAATTCCAGAGGGGTAGGGGTGTCAATTTACCTGATTTTTTCCATACAAATTCTTGGATTGCATGTGACGTCACTGGCGGCATGCTGGTGGTACAGCAGCAAAGAAAGTGCATTTGCTCCCTTTGTTAGTGCACCAGCATTCCCAAAAAAATGATGGCAATCCAAGAATACTGTATTGTCCTTTTTGGGGTGGTCACTTTTCAACACCTTTCCGTGGGGTGGGGAGGGGATGGATATTTTCTGGAACCACACATTACAATTCTTTCAGGGACTTTCACACTTCCATCCAGGTTATTCCAACTACGTCAATGTGTTTTCATATGTTCTTACTTGTTTGACAGGAGCTTTTCCTGTCTCTGTAACATTTCCAATAACTGAACCCTGTTCAAGGCCCTTAGGTCTGGCTTTTCGGCCATGTGTCCCTCGCCAATAGCACAGTGAGTTTCTTTCCAAATCACCACGCGAGGAATAATGATATCGTCAAACTTTTCATGCCGCAGCAAAAGCGAAAGTTTTGACCTCTTGTGTTTCTTGATATCTTGAAAGCCTACTATATCACAATTTCGAATATGGATTCTTCAATAACACACAAATCTGGCGAGGAAATAAAGAATTGGAACAAAATGACACCGCTTCGTCCGCCATATTGGGAACATGTAGCCTGGCCTCCTCGACAACGATAAGCACAGGCCTCCCAACACATCGTGCTTCAGAGTAAAACGTGAAAGTGAAGGAGAGAGATATGTGCGGCGAAACGCTTGCTACGCAGGCTAGCGACAAGCGAAAACGAGGCAGACCTCAACAAGCGAGCGCGACAAGCGGAGAAATTTCAAACTTCTATTTTTCTCGCGCACCTCAAGTTCCCTCCAGTTTTACTGCGGTTTTCGTAATTCTGCGAACTCTCGCTAACGATTTCCAACCGTAAAACCGCCTTCTATTTTCCGTCAATCAAAGCCCCGAGTCTTTTCGTCGTTACTCTTTGTGCTTTTTGATTGGCCAGCGCCTAAGCAGTGCTAAAATGGCTTCCTGTCGCGACAGCAACGTTACGTGCTGGCCAATCAAAAACACAAAGAGTAACGACGAAAAGACTCGGGAGTTTGATTGACGGAAGCCAGAAGGCGGTTTTACGGTTGGAAATCGTTAGCGAGAGTTCGCAGAATTATGAAAACCGCAGTAAGCGCGTAGAAAAATCCTCTGCCCATGTAAGCTTTCGTAGAGGTCTTTGATTACATATAACTCTTATCAGAAGCTCATAAGTAACTCTTATATGTTTGTGGTTTCTTCTGGGTAGTTTTCAAAATGGCGAGTCAATCGGACCCTGGCAAAGGCTAGGTCCGACTTCCGCTCTCTCTTTCCGGCTACAATGCATGCGCGCGCTGCATGGCGGTAAACGTAGACATTTTGTGATAAAGAAATCAGTAAAGCTCGCGCGCGCTGCATCCTGGTAATTATCAAGGATATTTTTGAAGACTGTGCAGTGCGCATGCGCTTATTAACTATTCATTACCTCCAATTAAGATTCATTTACTTATTGTGACGTCAAATTTCAAACCTAAGTCACTTGCGCAGTCAAGTCGAGTTAACGCAAATTTGAAAGCTTAAAAAAGTGTATTCACTGCACGTGAAAATGCGAGGCATTTTGCGATACGCCGCATATGGCGCCTTGGCGGTCGGGGGAGCAGCCCTATGTTACTATGGTTACCGACGTTACTACTGTGGGACGCAGGTGAGTGAGTTGATAGAATCTCGTGCGCGATCGTTAGAAAATTATGTGCGCGAAACATAAGGCGCGTGCTTGTAGAAAATTACTAGAATAACATATCTCTTTCTCATACCGCAGGATTCTAAATCCGACGAAATCTCTGACACTACGAAGACATTGTCCGGCTCAACTAAAGATGCCGACGTTATCAAGTCCTCTGTGGATAGCAAGGCAGCTGAAGAACCTCCCAGGACGTTCAGAATGAAGAAGACGAGGACTTGGAAGGACTGTCGGAAGATCAGGCTTACCAAGAATACATGGATGCCCTTTCCTTCGGGATGAAACTCGAAGCACTAGCCTGTTTCCTGTTTTACCAGGTAAGCTATTTTACTGACAGGACCGATTAAAATAATAATTATAATGAGCATTTTTTTGTTGCGCAGTCTTCATGAATATATTTAACCACGTTTAGCCATTTATCCTACGGATGTGCAGAATATCTTCTGATACTTATAGCCGACAATTTCCCATAACATTGAACAGTGACTTGCAGTTTACCAACTTGTAGGACAGTGCTATACGCCTTATCTCGCAGCTCGGCCTAATTCGCACAATTTCGCATGACTGTGAAAAGGGCCGCGAAAGAGTTGTACCACGCCGCGACCGTACCGCGACTACGCGATTTCATTCAGTATCTACAGCATGCCAGGTTCCGTACCGCCACCGCGACAGCACCGCGCCGTGTCACGGTACTTTCCACAGTCATACGAAATCTGCTCTATCTCGCCTTTCTATTGGTCTATTTCCCCCCTTATCTCGCCTTTCAATTGGACCATTTTCCCCCTTATCACTTTAATCTACGTTTTATCTCACCTTAACTCACCTTTCAACAGACCTCCTCGGCTTGCCCGTTTGTTTTGCCCATTTCAGATCACGTGTCATTCCCATGAGTATTCTCTCTTTCTTTTTCTTTTTCTACGCGGCGAGATAAGGTCCGAAAGTAGGCCTGATTGTCTGTTTTGTTTGATTCTCAGGCAGATCAGATGAAGAGCTGAAAGAATGGGAGGCCAGGCTTGGCCCTGCATGGCCCATGGTCCTGGCATACAGAGATCGTGTACCGCAGGACAGCCCCATGATCGACAGTGTACAGGAGTAGAGAGTAGAGTAGAGAGTGGAGTGAAAATAAAAAATAAAAAAACCTTCATAAAAAAAACACAAAAGAAAAGAAAATCAAAAACAACACAAAATCTCGTTAAAAAATTCGTATGAAAAAAAAATTCAAAACTGTAAACCCAAAAAAATTTAAACATTGTTAAAATGTGAAAAAATGTCAAAGCGTAAAATAAAGAGGTAGGTTAGGCTCTTGTGATATCTCTCAAGTGTAATTGGTTCCACCAAGGAAAAAATGATCCACAGAGAACGCAACCCCATGACCCATCTGGGTGGCAGAACTCTAAAAATAGATTCCCGTTGGGAACTACACGCGCATTGGAGCTGTTTTCCGTTGGTTTAGAAGCGCGCGCGCGTGTTGATGCAAACAAGCGGCAACTGTTATGGCTCTCTTGAACTAGTTCTTCAGTCACATACCAACTCCATTTTGCTTTCCGGCTTCGGCACTTCCCGAAATGAAAAAGGTTCGTCAATAAAAGCTACATGTATCTCGGCCATGATCTCGCCATGTTTTCCTTTCCCAGTGCAGCGTCACGTAGCATGCTGGTCACACATGCAGTCCTCACAGTGATGTCTGTTGCTAGGATACGTCCAATCAGAAGGCACCGCTAAAAATAGCTCCCTTTTCTAAAAATAGAAGTGTCACGCTCTTCTGCCTAATTAGGGTTGCGTTCTCTGGGGATCATTCTCTTGGTTCCACTCGCATAAAAATAACTTTGTCGCTTGGAGGGCTTTTCCCTCGAGACTTCCCCTCTCTGCTTTCTGATTCCTCTTTGAGTCCTTGTTTTGAGGGCGGTTTACACTTGCGATTTTTGTTGCATTTGTCGCGGCGATTTTTGTCGTGCGAGTTGCAACTCCAATTCTCTAGGTGTAAACGAGATGCACATCCGGTGCGATTTGTGTGCTCTCTTTTCTTCAAATCGTATGAAGTTCCAAAGAGTTTCGAACATCTCCGCGACATCACGCGACAAAAATCGCGGCAGATCGCGTCGAGTTGCACATAGTTTACATTAGTGATTTTGAGTTGACGCGTACGTGCGAGAAAAATCGCCACGACTCGCGCGACAAAAATTGCAGCAAAAACTGCTAGTGTAAACGGGCCTTTAATGGGAACTGTTTCGATACTCAGAATATTGTTCTAAACTAGCCCAAAATACAACGTAGGAGGCGCTCAAACGTTGCTTAGCGAAAGCTCAAATGTTTTGCCCAAAAGATAAAAAAAAACACGCGAGAATGTTGGAACGTAAAATAGTGTTCCGATCCCAAAACGTTTCCCAAATTGAGCAGCGCAATCGCGACATACCTTCCCTCACTCCGTCTCTCAAAACCTCCCCTCCCTCCCTCCATTCTTCTCTACCTTTCTTTCATTAATCAATTTTTTTACTTTATTTATAATTATTTACACATTTCACCCGAAAGCCAGGAAATACTGTACAGCGCGAGGCTTCAATTATGCGGTTCTCTTGTCGATGTAGTGTAGTGATTAGTAAGTTATGAGACTTGCACTGAAGGAGGGCAACTCGACGTCCTCGTGGTTCTTTAACGCCCCTCTGTTTCCTGCTGAATGGGTTCCCCGTCACCCAGTCACACAAGTCAAGTAAAGCCACTATCACTCATTGAACACGTGACTGCTTTCTTTCAAAGCCAAGTCAAGTGAAGTCACATATGCGGTGAGCACGTGATTACTTTATACACAGCTACGTTTAGTTCAGAATGTGGCTGACGGAAATAAGTGACCAATGAGAATGGAAAGTAACGGGAATATACAAATATTTTTCGACACTCGTCTGAAACCCGCTCTACAATAATGAAGAGGCTGCAGCGCACCTGGCGTCGTCGATCAGGCCCATCTCAAAGACGACGCGACGGCGACATAGAAGACTACAATTATCAACATCCTTGGCAGAGTCTCGAGCATCACTTGTCTTCTTACATCATAATCGGCGCATCTCATAGACGACCAGACGACAAAAAGTAATTGCTAACTGCAATAGTTTACATCCCTGACAGACATCCACAAGCATGAATGTCTTCTTACTCCATGACCAGTCTGGCGTCACCTGTGGCGTCACCTATGACACTCGTACATCATGACCCGTCTAGCGTCATCTATGACGTCACCTAGGAAGCTCTTACACCTGTGACGTCGCCTTTGACGTTCTTACATAATGACCTGTTTGGCGTCACGATGCGACGACGACATATAAGACTGCAATAAATAACATCCCTGATAGGCAGCCTCAAACATTGCGTTTCTTCTTACATTATGACCAGCCAGGCGTCACTTGTCTGGCGTCACCTGTCTGGCGTCACCTATCTGGTGTCACTTGTCTGGCGTCACCTGTCTGGCAACACTTGTCTGGCGTCATCTGTCTTGCATCACCTGTTCGGCGTCACTTGCCTGGCGTCACTTGTCTTGCGTCACCTGTCTGGCATCACCTGTTTGGCGTTACCTGTCTGGCGTCGCCTGTGACGTAATATGTCGTCATGGTTTCTTGACAATGACAAATACAACGATGACGTACATAAGTGCGACAGTGATAGTCAGCATCCCCAGCATGACGGCGGATAACGCCCAGCAACGAGCTTTGTGAGATTTGGATACGGAGACCTCTCTCTTGCCGTTCTCGTATTTAGAGTCAACCTGCAACAGAAAAATGTCTGATAGTGATTCAAAAGTCATAAGCGATCTTTTGAATATCGCTCATCCATTAAGGGAGATCAGGGGAAACTTAAGGGAACAGCGCACGTGGTTAAAAAGCGCGCGCATCACCTTCATTTCGCGCATCGCCCGAACATTTTGCTGTAGGACGTGTGGATGGTCTTATATAGAGCTAACATAAGTAATTCTGCAACGTACCTGACATGAAAAGATAAGAGCAACAAGCCCGACAAGAGGACAGCAGCAAATGCAGCTAAACATTGACAGTATGATGTGATTGTCTGGTTTGGGGATGTAAGGGCCCTGAAAGAAGAAAAAACTCTCGGTTGGATAAATTTGTTTATGAGGACACACCATACACTGAGACGTGAGGTTGGAGGGAGGGGGTTATGTGGCAGTGAATCCCGCCGCAACCAGGTTTTACACACTTGTCGCATCTGCCGCAGCGATTTATATCGCGCACAAGCTGCACCTAAAACAATATAGTGTAAACAAGATTCATCTTAGCGAGTTTTGTCGCGCGTATCGCACTGGTTCCAAACATGTACGAAACACTTTGTACCTTGGTGCGATTTTGAATAAAAGAGAGCAGATAACTCGCCCTGGATCGATTTGATATTATACACTAACGAGCTTTGAAACTCGCGCGAGAAAATTCGCCGCGACGAAAATCGCAAGTAAACCTACCGAGTCAGAAGTCAATCTTCGAGTTCTCCCCGTGCTTTTAGCCGATCCAGTCACCAAGCGATCCGCATTTGTCATACCGGGCAGTTGGTCGTTCTCAGTCCCAGAAATGTTTGCTATAATCGTGACATCTGATTGGCTGGTAAAACTTGGCTCATTCGAAATAATCTTGAACTTGACCGGACATTCTCCCTTGCCCTTTGTTTGTGATACGTTACTTATAATAATATCCAATTCCTGTTGTTCCTGTTTATCAAGTTTCCTGCTAAGCGAGTTTGACCTCATTCCATAGTTCGCATGGGGATAAAGCCGCGACGGGTTGCCTCTGTACCCAGCATGGCTTGCGCGCCGAGTTCGTTGCCGATCAGGCGAACATTGTTTATCGAGTTTCGGAGGCACTGGAACCGAGCTTCTTCGAAAATGCGCATCGCTTTTCAAAACTGCATTGGGCTTGAAATTAATTTTACGCTTTGATTGTTCTGTCGAAGAAACATTCGAGTCTGTATCGCCCCGCGATTCTTGCTCTTGTTTTTCCAACTCATAATTGTTTGTCGATGTCTCTCCGCCGATATATGGTGACGCAGATATATTATCGATTACTAGCGAGCCGTTTTCGATTTGTGCCGACGCTTTCCTTGGCTGTATTGGCTGTATACTGCTTCGTCTGGATGGATCCCGCAAATAACGAGGAGCCCGTGGGACTTTTCCATCCGGGATATCTATTGGCGCAACAGAGCTTTTGCAAGGCTTGGACTGTGGGCACCCTGTGTCACATGGCTCCGTACGAATCTGTGGATCGGCAAAGGCTGTGATGTTGTTTTCTACTTGCTCTTCTGGTGGGAGCACTACAAAAAAGAAGTTTATATGTAAAGACTTGCGCTATACACTCCTTCGCATTCACTTTTTACAGCCAAAATCGTTTACTTCTAGCTGCTGGTAGATTTTTACAAAATTGGCCGATTGATTTGAGCTTTTCTGTTGCGCCAATCAAGCCATCTGGGCCAATCCAGTCCTTGCCCTGTTTCGCCTAGTGCAGTCAATTGGCTTTCTGTCGTAACGGAAGGCGCCAGGCGACTTATTTTGACTAGACGAAACAGGACAATTAGATTAGCTTAGACGTTTCTAGAAAGGGGAGGGCGGAAAACAAGCATATCGAGATCTCTCCGACGAATCACTGTAATTTTAGGCGTCATTTCTTTCTCGTGTTTCTTTGGGCCGATATACTTTGTGATTTCTTGTTAATGACATTGGCCAAGGTCAAAATTATGAAGATGTTTCCTATTTTTTATACAAAAATAAAAAGCTTTATTATCTGTATTATTGCATGACTTACCATGAACAGATGTCATATGCTTCACTTCGTTACGTTTCTGCGCTTTTGCTCATTATGCTGTATCTGTATAAAAGAGTATAAAAAGAAGTAACTTTTAAGGTGTACTAACAACTACAGACAGAAAGACAGACCAGGCAGGCAGACAAAGAGACAGACAGACAGACAGACAGACAAAATGACAGACAGGCAGACAAAATGACAAGCAGACAAAATGATAGACAAACAGACAAAATGACAGACAGACAGACAAAATGACAGACAGACAAAATGACAGGCAGTCAAAATGACAGACAGGCAGACAAAATGACAGACAGGCAAAATGACAGACAGGCAAAATGATAGGCAGGCAGACAGAATGACAGACAGACAAAATGACAGACAGACAGACAAAATGACAAGCACACAGACAAAATGACAGACAGACAGATAAAATGACGGACAGGGACAGATAAACTGACAGACATACAGACAAAATGACAGGCAGACAGACAAAATGACAAGCAGACAAAATGACAGACAGACAAATTAAAATGGCAGACAGATTTGACAGGTTTGATTTGATGATGCACTCTTATGCTTATATTGTTATGTCGCGAGTGTGAATAACAAGTTTGAAATTCTGCAACTTATCTATGAGCATACAAAAACACACCAGGAAATAAAACTATTGGACTCTTACAATTTTGTACTTTCATAATACAATTTGTCTATTGTGTGTTTCCAAAAATATCCATACCCCCCTACGGAAGGGATAAGAAATTCCAGAGGGGTTGGGAGGGTCAATTTACCTGATCTTTTCCATACAAACACTGTATTTTTCTTCGGAAATTCCAGAGGGGAGGGGGGAGGGGTCATTTCTCAACACCCTTCCGGGGGGGGGGGGGGGGGGGGGGGGGTATGGATATTTTTTTGGAAACACACATTTGCCATGCACCGTAGACTTATGTACCCTTGGGGTACCTATTTTTTCTCAAGTCCTGACGTCTCTATTTTTAACGCCCAACTCCGCGCAGCTCAATGGGGTTTTGATTGCTTTGTTTTATTTAGGTTTTGTTTTGTTTTGTTTGAAGTCGAAACTTCTAAGTAAAAAGATATGAGTCGAAAAGCAATCTATTACAGCACAAATGATTAATAAATAATTTAACAGTGGGGGTCAAAATACCCTCCAGGATTTGACAGTCAATTATTTGGCAACTGCACTTCATTTTGCTATGTCAACTGTTTTTAAAAGTTTCTCAAATAAATGGTATACAAAAATTGCGTGCTGAGTTATTAGCAATCGATCACTATAAACAACATTGGGAAAAAAGAATTAACTCAAAATTCGGGACACATGCAAGGAATGCGTGATATTCTCGTGATAATTTGTCTTCAGTGTTTGTTTGATATTGGCTTTTCTGTTTTTCTATTCAGACACGATAAGCCCCTAAACGCATGCCTCGGTATCTCAAATCATAATTTACAACAGTTTGCGTTGTTATTTTCCACTTTGCACTCAACCCAAGACTTTAACTTAATAATTCAAAGCGATTAAACTTTTAAAAAGGCACATATTCGAAAGGTTCAATGATGTTGAACTTTAAAAGAAGTTTAAAAGTTAATCCGTAACGATGGCCCGTCGTTAACATGCTAAAACGAGAATCAGCAGGGCCTTTTATCGTATCCTATAATGATATTATCGTTACGTATTTCTGCATTTAATGGAAATTAGTTAATTCCAGGACAGGTTAAATTGTACGTTACGAGAGAACGTAGAGGAGCTAAAGAGGCACAAACTGGGTTTATATCTGTATATCATCTTAATGTCTTACCTCAAATCTTGATAGTTCTTTATTATCATCAAAATTGGTACCAGAACTTTGACAGTATACAGAAAAAGTCTTGTAAAAACTCCAAGGTACAAGAATCGGGGGTAAGATTTGCCAGGCACAGCGTTAGCTCTGTAGAACAAAACCTCTGCTGGTATGTTTTTATTTCTATCAGACGCGTGCGCGCACAGAGCCGTGACGTTTTGATGAGTGATTTGTTTGACGTAGTCTACGGCCTTGGAGGTCGTTCGTCACACATGAACATGCAACGCATAGGCAACGCAACGCCGGCTCATCATGTCTATTTCTCCGTTCGGGAGGTACCAGTAAACACATCCCATGTTCACTTTCCCATCTCAGGTACAAACACTACTAGACAAATGGTATTTTAGGGGTTATATTTTCCAAATATTGCAAGTTGTGTCCTGGCGTACACTATAGTAGAAACAGAAAACGAGCCGGCTCTCTTTTGTTAGGTTTGGACGTGCGAGTCAGAAATAAACGAGCCGGCTCTCTTTTGTTAGGTTTGGACGTGCGAGTCAGAAATAAGCCTCTGTTCATGAACATGTTTCTAAAAATAGGCACTTTTCTTACATGGGGAATAGACCGGTTTTGGGGATTCCTACTCTTTGTTGAAGGACTCTTGGTATGATTAAAGAAGCCGCTTTTTTGTTTTTTTTTAAGTTTGGCACTACACAGACTACAACTACATACTACTAAAATTACGGAAATTATTTTGCCATACTGAGCGCAAAGCAATTTTGCGCAACCATTTATATCCGACGATTGCGGACTACGAAATATGCCAAAGATATATGTATGGTTTACAAAATTCTGCCAGCCCCTAGAATGATATATTTCTATATATTCTGGACCAGTGCCTGGACTTAGAGGTCCTAGAGCAATCACTGGAGAAGCTAGAGTAGATTTCGTATGACTGTGAAAAGTGCCGCGACAAAGTTGTGCCGCGCCGTGACCGCGACCGTGACCGTGACCGCGACCGTGACCGTGACCGTGACCGCGACCGCGACCGTGACCGTGACCGTGACCGTGACCGTGACCGTAACGCGACTACGCGATTTCATCCCGTTTCAGTACAGCAGGCCAGGCACGTTTCAGTCATACGAGATCTGCTCGATGTTGTATTATTGTGCGTACCATGCCCGATCTAAGTATAGCGAAAGCATCCTGCCTACAATGCATTGATAGCTATGCTTTTGTCTCGCGTTTGTAGGGTAAAATGCTCTAAAGCGGTGTATCGAAATTAATGGAAGCGAAGTAGTGCATTATGAGCATGGTAGCCTGCGTTGCAAGCATTTGGTGCATTTGCCGTTGGTTTCAAAGGTCAGAGAAACGTGTGAGCGAATGTTTGGCCGCGGGGGTGAAATGGGCCGACCTTTGCCGACTCACCGTGCCCATATGATATACATATGATATGCGCATGATCATGATGCGTATGATATACATATGATATCCATTTGATATACATATGACAAATATATGATATACATGTGATATACAAGGGCCGCGTAGCGTGCTCTCAACTATAAGAAAGAATACTCACGAAAGTAGACTAACATAAAAAGTATGACAATTTCTAAGGCTGTTCTTCTCCCCCTTTCAGCCCGGCCCCTGACTATGCATGTTCAAGATAAAGTGTTGCAAGGCGTGAAATGCTTGCTTACACCCTTTCAGGCTGCCTCCTCATTTTCCTGACTAACAGGTAAAACAAGTTTAAAACCAGTTCGAGTACTTCAGCAGCGGTTAGCACTGACACTCCAATCCAAAGGCCGAGCTGGCCTCCAAAATCCGCCAGAAGATTCGCAATCTGAAAGGATAAAAAGAAGTGTAGTGTACAAGTGTCTCAAAAGAAGCAGCACTCTGGGCTTTTTAAGTGGCCATTATGATAAAATGATATTAATCTATAATAGCGCTTTTCATATATTATGAAAAATGTTTTAAAGCAATGATGCTCGAGGATCTAGTGCTACCCTTCCGCCTTCCCTCCGTCCGTCCTTTCTTTTCTGTGTGCAGGTTTTTTCATTCGACCGTTTCGTGGTAGCTGTTATTTTGTCCCTTGACTTTCTTTCTGGTTTAATCATGGTATAACATTATTTTGTTAAAAAGACCACTACGATTAGTACCACTTCTTGATTGGTTTCAGGATATATTTCGATGAAGTAGAGTAAGGCATTGAGACTCAGGTATAATCAAAAGAGATGATGACTCAAATATCTATAAAAGGAGTTCTGCACCGACTCGTTTTCAAAGTGATCCTTGATCAAACATCTATAAAAGCAACCTGGTAGCTTTTGCAAAATCTCCGAGTGATGTTAGTGGTTGTAAGTGTTCGTTATGCGATCGAAGGAAGCTTCTAAAACACGGTTTGACGGTTCGCTGAGAGTTCATAGAATTATGAAAACCGCACGGCAGTAATGTACTCACCGGATAAGCCTCCTCGTAGATTATTTTTTCCATAGACAGCTCTTCATAGAAGATGACCACTTTCAGGAAATTATCACTGTGAAAAGAACGACAAAAGATGCTCAAAAGTCGCGCTATCGTGCAGTCGCTGATCTACAGATGTGTAAAGGGAGCACATTCCCGAGGGGAGGCGCACCATTATATAAATCAGGATGAGGCACAGGGCCCCTCCGGGCCCCTTCTCGGTTCCGCTTATGTCTTGAAGGTAAAAAAGCGCAAGTCGTTCGAGCGGATTTCAGATGGCCAAATTTTGTTTTGACCACAGGAACTCCGAATCTTCGAATAAACCCACAGAACCTGCAAACTGCTTGCCTACCCTCATTTGGCAAACGTCCGTAAATAAAGAAGAAAAGTCTTATGATACGCGCGCTTTTATCCAAGTGCGCGCTTGTTTGGGTCTCTTGAGTTTTCAGTCATGCTCAGTACAAGAGGCGCGTATGTGAATAAAAGCGCGCGTTGCAAAGACGGCTTTTCTCTTGTATTTACGGAGATCGCCAAAAAAGGACTGTAAGTAGTCTGAACAGGCTATCGATAGAAAAGAGACCAAGAACAATGCACACGTACCCTACGTCATGGCGACCACCGCCAGATCCACGGCCTCCTTTAGGGAATCTTTTACGAAGGGTTTCCTGGAATATGAAAAGGGAGAATTCCTGTTTCAACTCAACTCCTGGAAGTCCAGGAATAATTTGGTGGCAAGAGTCAATTTATGAGTAAGAGTCTCTCCCTATCAGCGGCAGAAAATTGTTAATTTTTAGAAACACATTAATTCCCTCATAACATTGAATAGGGACTTGTAGTTATCCAACTTGTAGTACATTGCTAACGTAATGGCTGATTGCATTTTCTTTCCGCACCGGGGGGAGGGGGGGGGGGGGGTCGAGGACCCTGAAATTCTAGGGGGAGGGGTCACGTTGAACCCTGGAAATTTCTAGGGGGAGGGTCTGTCCAAGCTATGGAAAGTGAAAGAGGGGTGTTTAGGCAATCTGGAAATTCCAGGGAACGGGGTGTTCAGGACCCCTGAAAATTCCAGGGGATGGGGGTGTCGACGACCTCTCGAAATTCCAGGGGAGGGAGGTATTCAAATGGTAAGAAAAAGAAATGAGATCAGCCAATATAAGCACGTCCAAGCCATACAAGCGACATGTAACAACAGCTGGAAGGTCTAGAGCAGATTTGGTATGACTGTGAAAAGTACAGTGACACGGCGCGGTACTGTCGCGGTGGCGGTACGGAACCTGGCCTGCTGTAGATACGAATTGAAATCGCGTAGTCGCGGTACGGTTACGGTCGCGGCGCGGTACAACTCTTTCGCGGCACATTTCACAGTCATACGAAATCTGCTCTATTTTTAGTCTTTGGCAAGCGCGGGAAACCAAAGAGAAACAATGAACATATGGGAACACTACATACACAGGATTCCCGCTCTTAAGTCTGGTTTCTATAAGCTGCAGCTGTAGTGAAGAAACTTGTTCTGCAAAAGCATCGTGATCAAAGTTGTTCTACTACAGCTGCAACATATTATGGAAACTGGCGGCGTTCGGGACTTTCTGCAACACGCTGCGAATCTTGCGACTGCTGCTACTCGTGTTACAGGAATCGCCCGTGTTCTTATATCTCTGCGACAGAGTATCAGGCGGAATTTTATTTTTCTGTGAGAAAATGAGAGAGGAAAAATAGAATTCTGATACTCAGGCTACTTTGTTCACGAAAGCTGTTAGTAGAACAAGTTTGTCCACGACTGAGCTGCGACATATGGAAACCAGGCTAATAGTAATGAACTCTTAATGGTTATGGATAATGAGTACCGTATATTTCTTGGACCACTGGAAAGAAAGAAAGAAAGAAAGAAAGAAAGAAGAAAGAAAGAAAGAAAGAAGAAGAAAGAAAGAAAGAAAGAAAGAAAGAAAGAAAGAAAGAAAGAAGAAAGAAAGAAAGAAAGAAGGAAAGAAAGAAAGAAAGAAAGAAAGAAAGAAAAGAAAGAAAGAAAGAAAGAAAGAAAGAAAGAAAGAAAGAAAGAAAGAAAGAAAGAAAGAACAAAAATGGAATCATCTTACAAGCATGGCTGAGGGCATTTTCGAGCGCATTCCATTCCTCTCTTCAAAACTTCCTACTGATGTCCGCAGCACATTCAGCTGAAAAACAAACAAACAAGTAAAAGAACAATAAACACGGCGCGGCACTGTCGCGGTCTAGGTACGGAACTTGGCCTGCTGTAAATACGGAATGAAATCGCAACACGGTCACGGTGCGGCACAACGTTGTCGCGGCACTTTTCACAGTCATACGAAATATACTCTATTCATGGGTTCATGCCTTATAACTCACTACAGGCACTGTTACAGGGGAACCCCGATTTTCAATACAACACGGGGACAGCGAAATTGCTTGTATCGTTGGGTTTCGTTGTAAACGAACTCTCGATAAGAAAACTTTATTAACGTCGCAAATCTTCTAGCCGTGCACGAATGCACTACTAATCGGGGAGACGGTGCACTACTTACCCCCCTTTCTCTATCAGAGCTCCAGGTGAAAGGAATTCAAAGCTATAAGCAAGCTACTCGAAACAGAGAAAAGGTCGATCCGGGATCGATTCGAGCTCAGGACCGTACGCACAGTGTGCCGTGCACAAACACACTGCGCCACCTAGCCGTACCTAAAAGGATTTTAACGGCGAGCTATTGTTGCCGGGACCCAGAAAAGTCATCGTAAAATCGGGGTATCGTTAAATCTAGGATCGTAAAATCGGGGTTCCACTGTAATTAGGCCAATGAGAATAGTGTTGGGTATGATTTATACCTTGCTCTTCTGTTGTACATGATGATGAACCGTTTTCCGCGGACGGGAACCGTGTGTCAGAACAATTACAGATCGCCCACTGCTTCGCCGCAAGACAAGATTTCCTACAAGTCTATAAGCAATAAAAAGCGGGTTTCTGTGGTTTATAATGTGATAAACGCACGAGGAATGTTGGAAAAACACGAGAAAAATTTGAAACTAAAAAAAAATTCGGTTGAAACGGATTTTTACTGCATGAATTAGGCCGTTAACGGAAATGTTCAAAAATTGATTAATGTTTTAGCTTTTTCTGCTTCAAAACTGTTGACCTGAGCATCTCTGGAATTCAATTAAAACTTTTAGAGCGATAATGTTCGCTTAAATTTACAAAAACAAAACCAGACGATGTGTGGTTTATGCGCATGCGTATGGAGTATATGAAAATGAAAAACTCCTACAAACGTATTTCTTAGAGTTTGACAATCAAAACATTCAAACTGCACCTACATAAGTTCACATTAACAGATTATACACAACTCATGTGGATTATACACAACCATTAGTTTAGTTAAGGTCCCAAGAAATTAGCAACCTGTCCCACATGGATCTCTTACACACTCATCAGACCTATAAATACGTTGATGATGTATATATTAATATACATCATCAACGTATTTATAGTTGATTGTTCACTAACGGTACAAGGGGCGTCCTTATATGGTCTGGTGGCCGGGCGTTCTCTCACCCATAGGTATCTAGCTACTGAGCAATTCAACACCAGGATAGCGACTGTCAGGGCCGAAATCTCTGGCGTGGTCGTAAGAACCGTACGGTCGCCATACGACGCCTCAGCTCTTTGTCTGGGAGTATGGTCCTGTTTTTTTCCCTCTCTAAGTTTCTTAAGAGAGCATTTATTATTTGAAATCATTTTCTCGCCACTTGTATCGCGAGAAAATGTTTATAGCTGAAATGGCAGGCCAATTTACACTATTCTTTCTAAAGCTTTCAATGTACTGTGGCCGCCCAATGGCGCAAGTATCAGTGGGTCTGAACTTAATCAGAGCATCACCTGTATCGAGTAGTTAACGTAGTACTTCTTCCGGTAGATGTCATCCGCATCGAGAGATGCTGAGTTGTCCAGTGACGCGCAGCTGTTGTTATTATGTGGATCCACCCTTCTTGTGTACACCTAGCATTGGGCAAACGAGTAATTCACAGGCTAGTCCCTGACATTCGCGCGGGGTTCCTGTGCTAATGAGGCACGACGTCACAGGAAAAGTCCCCGCACGACCCAGGTCTCATGCTTATTCGGCTCATGTCAACACAGGAAACCCACTCAGAATGCCAGGGACTAGACTGAGTACTTCCGGATCCATTTTTTAAAACAAAAAGTAACAAGTAGGTGTCTACTCTATGCGCTATTTTTGTGCAACGAAGAGCGCGCGCGGAGTACATTCAAGTAGACAAACTTTGACCGGTTACACAGTTTGTTACTAAATAAATAAATTACCTTTCTGACCCCAACAGAGGTGGAGAATCCTGTAGGAATACTAAACCCCTCGTCAAACGGGAAAGGCATCTTATCCTGGTCGGTGAGCACTACCCGAACTCCCGCCTCGTCACTGAATGGATGGTACTGCATCTGATTCACGTTGATCAGCAGCTCAAGACCTGAAATAATAGATCAAAATAGCTGACGGAACGGAGACTGGAATGTTAGCTTGCTTTCGCGCCCTTTTGGGCGCACGCGCCAAAACCCACAGGTAGCCCGCCACTTCATCCCGCGTTCCTGAATTCCTACCATCATACGGTCCTGCTCTCTCGACAGTCAGCACTGGTAAACTCTCTCCAGTTTCAGATTTGCCGGAGTTGAACGTGTAACAATTGCCGTACTTCCAGTGCCAGAAGTGGCGCCACATCTCCCGTAGAGTCCTGGAGAAAAATATGGAAAATAATATATCAAGAAAATTTCGCCAAAAACTATCGTTTTGCCGACGTCGCAAAACTTCCTTATTAGGAATTCCCCCTTACCTTATTTGGAAGGTCTGTAAGTACTTTTCCTCGTATATTAGCGAAAAAAAGCAGGACGATTTACCAAAACTTG
Organism: Scolanthus callimorphus; assembly: GCA_033964015.1. Classification (NCBI taxonomy): domain Eukaryota; kingdom Metazoa; phylum Cnidaria; class Anthozoa; order Actiniaria; family Edwardsiidae; genus Scolanthus; species Scolanthus callimorphus. Next base: position 20,357,152 of record CM066924.1, read on the forward strand.
CAGATACTCGAGAAACTTCGTTCTCTTGGTCGCCATTTTGTTTTTACCCCCCGCCGAGGGGCCTGAGTCACGTTTTGAACACCACAGGCAACCCGCGCGGATTTGCCATAAAAACGACAGCACTTTCTTGATGTGAATAATAAATAAGAGGAGTGCAAAGGGAGGGCAATTGCAAGCGTTTTTGAGAAGCATTTTTTGCGCGCTTCGTTCTCATTGAAGTTCTCATTTAATTGAAATTGTTTTCAGTGCTTTCAACATAGGGAATTTCTGCAGAAAGCCATCCATGGGAAAAGCTGAATTTCCCATGGTAGAAGAATGTGAAGTGTTCGGATTTCCCATAGCTATCCATGCGTATTTCGAACACATTCCATGCGTGTGCCTTGGGAAATTCAGCTTTTCCCATGGATGAGTTTCTGCAGAGGGATAACTGTATTCCTACCCTTGTGTGCACTTAAATCTTGACCATCGGCACGACTGAACCATCTCATCCAAAGAATAACCCATCTGAGACAGGTTCACTCGCGGGATCGTTTTAAGACTTCTGTCTAGCATTTTCTTCATCACGCTTGACTCGTCGACCTCTGCACCGGCGAATATTTTTTGATCTCTAGAGGAATGAGCTCCCCTCATAAGCCTTTTCCTGTAGTAAGATTTACGAGCTTCGATGCGCTTCTCGAAGGGATCCTTTTGGCGTGTATAATTTCCGGTGTGGTTCTGAAAAAGAAGCGTGCGGCAAGTTTTGACACGGCATCTTTTAGGACCCCTGTGTGTTCTTTTGGAGCAAAAGATTTTGCGTGTCCAGAACTTGACGCACAAAGAAAACGAAGCCAGTAAAGCCGTGCTCTACAATTTCAATTCCACAAGCAGGTATGGTGTATTTATTCACATTCCGCGTTAAACTTATCTTTTTAGAAGAAAAAAAACTGCAGTACATAAAAAGGGCAAGAAACATGGAAAACTCTAGCAGCTAAAACGTCGTGAACACAGGGAATTTCTGCAGAAACCCATCCATGGGAAAAGCTGAATTTCCCAAGGCACACGCATGGGAAGTGTTCGGAATTCACATGGATAGCCGTGGGAAATCCGAACACTTCACATTCTTCTACCATGGGAAATTCAGCTTTTTCCATGGAAGGGTTTCTACAGAAATCCCCTGTGGAATTTTCAACACGTGGTTTGATTTTACTTTCTATTCCGTCAATCAAACCATAACCTTGCCTTTTCTTTTTCGTCCAGCGACAGATATTACTCGACTTTGGGAAGAAAAAATTCCTATATTTAATCATCGCATCAGCCAAACCCACACATAAGGGGCAAGATTTTTCTGAGGACTTTGAAAAGCTTTTCTGCTCCTGCTATATTTTTTAGAATCTGTTTGGAACGCTTGCATGATACAGTTCTCGTAAGATCTACGCCTGTTGGATTGATACCCTCAATGCAAAACAATAGAGAGTCATACAATAGAACGAAGAAACAATGGGATGCTTTGTTCTGCCTATCCAATCACACAAGATCTTCCGAGAAGCTGTATCACTCCTGAACGCTTTGCGATGCAACAACAATCATTCTGATTGGCTGAAGATTTGACAGCAAGAAGAATCAAAAGATCTTGAGCTCGTCAACTTACAGTTTGCATTGCCTGCTTTTGTTTTTCAGATCTCTCCCCCATCTGTTTCATCATGGTTCTAATGGTAGAACTCTTGACGATTTCTGACATCTTGATCATGTTCAAGTTACAGATTGTCACAGCCGGAAATGTCAAATTCTAAAAATTGAACGCATGATTGAGTGTGCAACAGTCTCTACTATAAAGGAAAGAGATTCACAGGAGAATCCAGCGGTTCTCTAGAGGCGGAGAAGGGGAGGGGGGTGAAAATAATGGAGGCCACCGTTGTAAACTTGCTCCATGAAATACAGTAAATGCCATGGGCAATTCCAAAGGAAAAGGAGCCGGGTAGGGGTGGGAATGAGCCCTACTAATTTAAATTCACTGATGTAATGATTCAAGAGGGGAATGCAAAAAAAAGGGGGTGCTTGTTTCATTTTATCCTAACACCCCCTGGCGATAATAGAATCACATGTAATTCAATCCAACTGATATTTCCTCCCATCCGATATATAAATGTATATTGTAATATAAATCTCAAATCGGCCCTGAAATTCGCTAGGTAGGTAATCGGGGCCTAACATGTTCTTTTTTCGTGGAAATGACGGACGTCGGTAAGTTATTCAGTATCTCAATGTTAGTTTGTCAAAATGCTGCACAATATGTATTTTTATTAGAATAAATTTCCTGAAAATGGTTTCCATGACTACTGACCTCTTCATAACTGACTTCAACTCTCGATACAATAGGCTTTTCAAGATACCTCACCAACAATTGAATGCACAATATGAACATTGCAATGTACACGGTCAGGCACCCTAGTGACCACAGCGCCCGCCGCACACCGCAGTCAGAGGAGTGGATCTTGCCAATGCCATGCGCACTCGTAGAACTGGCAAAATCTGCAATGAGCTTTTTGAAAGGTTTTTTCTTGTTTTCTTGGGAGTTTTTGAACGGCATTATTGTTGTTGAGCTGAGACGAGGCTTTTTCCACACAACGAAGTCGTCATCAAATGAAAGTGTTCCAGGAAGATAATCGCTGGAATGAAAAATCAATAAGCAGCTAGCTAATAGTGAAATATTTAACAATTATTCCTCGAGCCTGAAGGCTGAATGGAATATTGACTCAGTATAGCCAAAAATGTCTTCTGGTCTGGTCATTTTCTGGATTTCAAATCCGACACATTTTCGCTTTACTAGTAGGCTATAACAAAAGCTCATGAGCTTTTGGCTATAACTTATAGCCTACTAGTAGCTCAACCAATCAGAACGCAGCATTGACAATAGACTAGTGTGATTTGACTAATTTGGATACTTGCAGCTAAGGGCCCTTTCGTTGTTTCGCCCTGGTAATTTTCAAAACGTCGCTTTGTTGGGATTTTTGTTTCTGCCGTTGCACCAGCCAGATAAGCCAATCAGGTCCTTGCCTTCTTGCACCAAATACAGTCGACTGTGGCTTTCTGTAGCGACAGAACCCGGTCGACTGCACTAGGCGCCGAAGGCAAGCAGCTGATTGGCTTAGATGGTTTGACTGGCAGAACAGAAAAGGAAAATAAAAACCCGTTTTAAAAACTCACAGCCCGCGAAACAACAGATTTGACCAAGCGACAAAGAGCCTGTTTCAAGTGCAATGATGACGTAATTGGGCTCCGGCAAACGTGGCCACACAAACTAGTCACATAAGATGTAAAACATAGAAAGGAAAGAAAAGAAAAACGAATTTTGTTCCAAAAGAAGAGCTGTGATTTTGCAATATTTAGCATGATGCCACTCATAACCAAATTCTAACATTCTGTCAGGTGTATATTCAAATGCAAATCGAGCAATAAATGGAAATTTCAATAGCTAGAACTACTAAGAGCTATTCTGTGACTTTTTCTGAAAAAATCCACGAAAATTGTTTGCAAAGCGAAGAAAATTAACCATACTCAGGGGAAAATGGTTGTTGTGCAGTTACACTACGGGCAATGTGCATTTTTCTATGGGAATAAAAATACAAAAGTAAATAACTTAGCAGATTGATAAAATCAATCTTTCCCATTAATTTTTCCATTCATATATTTTTGGCTTTAAAACCACTAAGTAGCCAAATATGACATGAATTTTAGAGTTGAACGCAAAGAATAATGAAAGTGCCGTGTTTTCATTACAGAAGCCTTTTTGTGTCATATTTTACTCAGCTATACTGCGTATGCATCCACTTTTGCGTGATTTGATGGCTTTGTGCTTACCTAGTAAACTGCCAGTTTTCTGCTTAAAAAAGGAACTGGTTTTGCGTATTTGTACAAACCTGCCTCTGTTGTCCATAACAAGCGATCCCAGCAAGTAAGTCCTTTCTTGATGTGCGTGAACCTGTCAAATGTTCCGAAATTCTGCTAATCAGAAACCTTCGACTTAAAAAACCTTCACCCATAAAAGATTAAATTAATAACCAAAATAAACAACTGGAGAGTTGTTTTAAACACAATGTAAACACAAGAGGAGTCAATTCTTGTTTGAAAGATTTGCTGTAAACCTGAAAGATTGCTGCACTAAGCAAATAGTTGCGCAATTATGAGCGTATTCAATATTTCTATGTGGCACTATAGTCAAGAAAAAATAGATGATGGAATTGCCATTGCAGGGTGCACAGAACGAATGTGTTCCTCAAAATATCTGTTGCTGGTTGCAGAACAGATATTTTGAGGAATAGATACGTTCTGTGCACTTGCATTGGCCCTAACTGGCTGGAAAAATTTCAAAGAATCTTCTGCTGAGAAAATTATTTTAAGCCTCCTAGTAAGCCCCCTAGATGAGCCAGGCGTGCTCTTGGGGCAAACTCAAGAAAAATATGTTTAAATAAAAAATATATATAAAGCGTCCTGTTTGCAAAAAAAAACATTTTGGGCTGAAAATGTTGTTCGCTCTACAAAATAATTAAACAAATATCATCCTACAACGTCAGAGTCCATATCTGACAAACTTTAACAACCCTATCACTGTAAGTTAATGTTTTTCCAGGAAAGGCAAAGAAGTGTGGTATCCGGGTTCTGAGAGAGTGCCGGCGCGCGCGCAATGTGTTCCTCTCTGAACACAGTTTACGATAATCGTTTGTGCGTGCTTATTTTCATGAATAGAGCGCATTTCAGACTAAACACAAAGGAAATACTTTTAGCCAATTAGAAACGACACAAATTCAACAAGTTTAGTCATGGTTTAGTGTGATCCAAGAGTCACTGCCTTGTTCGATGTTTTTTTCTCCGCTTCTCATTGGCTGACTATACAAAGATCCAAGATGGCAAGATGTCAACCAATGCAAGTAGTATTTTATACTTCGTACCCTGATTGGTTGGTTGTTGAATTTGTCTCGTCTCTGATTGGTTAAGTGTATCTTAACTTACTTCATAAAACTTCCCCCGGCACTCATATACTAGTAAACGCTCCCGTGCAAAGCATGCCGGTCAAACTAACATTGGGCTTCCTGTGTCTTCTCGAGAGCAAAACAAAGATGGCTGGAACTTCCCTTATCTCGCTCGGTGAGTGAATTTGTTGTTGAAATCGACGTTTTTTGTTTTGTTTCCTTTCTATCACAGACAGGCATATTCTATTCGAGTTTTACTATATATTTCTGTGCCCTGAATGCAGGAACTCCGGCCTTTTTGAGAAAACAAACGAAGACAAAATGTCATACTTGAGCGCCCAGATTTTTTTGCACACAAATCGCTTGCCATGTCACCGTTGTCAAAGCGAAATGCTCTTCACTGCTGTACGCGATCAGTAGCATCTATCTCGATATGTTTTCCTTGCCTCAAATTTTAATGAACTTATTTAGGATTTACTTATTTAGGGTTTTGTTTCACCTTTTGTTATAAAGAGCAGCTGCTTTCCGATCAGTCGCGCAAACGTAGGCAGTAAAAAGACATTGATTTAGAGGCATTGTTGGTTCAATTTTATCTGCTTAATACCCTAAATCGGCGGCTGGAAAATCTGAGGAGAAGGGGATTTGCAGAGTTTCATTCGGGGTTTAATTGTCAATGTTGCTACATGAAATGTAGTAAATTGGAGCACCTTAGAGAGGGGCACACTCTTCAGCACGAACAGTGAAGTTGCGACCCCCTTTCCCAAAAAATATTGAACTTTTTACACCAATCAATCTTTTACTGATTATTAGGCTTGCTTAGTCAAGTATTGTGTTTACAACTTATATTAAATTAATTGTCTTGGGGGCAGACGGGGGCCAAGGCTTGCCTCCCCTTAACTACAGCCTTAGTTTTCACTGTTTTGGCCCATAGGTTTTGACACCTATGGATATAGGTGTTACTGTTGGCAGTGTTAATGTATAACCATGGTCATGTTTTATTGACAGTTCGTCGGCCAATCAACATGAGACGTGCTGTCTATCCTTTGTTACAAAACATTAGAATCCAAGCCTTGTCTCAGCCAACACACAGGTATCAAGCATCTTTCATTCATGATATGTTTGATTCAAATTTATAAATTAATATTCCAAACCCACCTAGCATTTAGGGAGTGGTCATTACTTAAATGGGGGTAGGGGAGCTACTATTTTTTTTAATTACTGACATTTTTTTTACCCTTCCCTTAGCAGATAGTAAATAAATGTGACCCTCCCCCCAGGGGTCAAAGAAAAAATATGACCCTCCCCCTTTTATTATTGTTCATTAAAAAACAACTGATTTAGTTATCAAATGACTGTTCTTGTTTCAGTTCTCAGATTGTCAACCATGAGAGCAGTACAGTGGAATACAAACCAAAAGGGAGGTTTGATGCTTCAGTTGGTAAGTTCAGAAATTATATTGCCCTAGATATTTTTCAAGAATTAAGTGTGTGATTGTTTTTATGCAGGATATGTAGTGACGAAGTTGGATGACCTGGTCAACTGGAGTCGAAGGGTGAGGGATCCCGATAGACTATTTTTTGTTACATATTCAGTAGAACAGCAAATGTTCTCAGGTTGTTTCAAGAGAGTAATTTAATTGGTTTTCTTTAGAATGGGAGCAAATGGTGAGACAGTTCTAAAGAATTGCCAGTGAAGATATACCATCAGTACTTAGCCTGTATTGCCACCCAAGCTAACTTTGAGTCCAATCTCTCAGTAATAAAGGCATAATAAAGTCATATCTGTCATTTCCAGGGGCAGATCCAGAAATTTCAGAGGGGGAGGGGGGAGGGCTGATAGTGAAAGTATGGGATGAAAATTTCCTTCAGCAAATATACAGTAATTGTATAAGAAAATCTCCTAAAAAATAGTGTGGGAGGGGGGAGTGTGTGGGTGTGGCCCCTGTCCCCCCTAGTTCTGCCCTTGATATCATCTTCTGGCTGCATGGCCAATGGGTATTTGAAAAATCCAGAGTCTCCAAAAATACTAGCAGGGTATTAGTTTGCCTATTATAAAAAGTAATTAATACTTGAATTCTTAAATCTTACTGTCTTGCAAAGTTTTTAAGTTAACATTTGCCACCCAAGCAGAGTGCATGCCACAAGGGCCACAGTCTGCTCACTTTTCTGGGAATTTTCATATATTAGGTGCTCCCAAAATTTGTGTTAATAAATTTTTTTTTTTTTTTTAAATGAAAAAAATATTTCATGTTCCATAAATGATTGCTTGGTTAACAGTGTTGCCACCTGGCAGTTTTGACAAAATTGATGAAAGTCCTGATAAGTATCATATCTGCATATAAACAGAGTTCAATGTGGCCTCTGATGTTTGGTATAGCCTGTTGCGGTATTGAAATGATGCACTTTGCAGCACCAAGGTATTAATAGAAGTAGACAGTATTGTAACCTGTGACCCTGCTCACATTCGGTGGTAGTATAGTAGAGGATCTTGTATGTTTTCTAGTTCAAGATGGTGTTTGATGCTTTTGCTAGCTAAAAAAAAGCGCCTTCTGCTACCCCAATGTGAGCCCCTTCTTTTGATTCTTGTTCTAATGTCGTCCCATATTATGCACAGAGTTCTTTGTGGCCATTGACATTTGGTTTGGCCTGCTGCGGCATTGAAATGATGCACTTTGCAGCGCCAAGGTAATAAAATATAGCTATAATGATAAATGTCCATATGCATATACAAGATAATTAGAGCAACTCGGTTAACAAATAAGTGCAAAAATAATATATGAGTTTTACATGTGCATTCACAGTTGGATTGCGAAGTGACTCTTCACCTAGAAATTTCTGCAAAATGAATTTAAAGTCCTCAACAACTGCCATTTGTTTCCTGGATTTTCAGAAATCCCAGCCTTCAAAAAGACCCCTTTTCCCCAGACATTAGCAAAAACATCCCCCCACAGAATTAGTAGCCATAAAATTACTCCCTCCTCTAAAACTTCATTAGACCTTCCATAGTTTTGCCCCCTCCCTCCCCACTATATGGAGTCAGCATCTTGGATGTGCCATCACAAAGCCCTGAATTGGAGATGAAAGGAATAGGAATTTCAGCAGAAACGGATATCAGTGAAATGTTAAATGCAGCATGCTGTGCTATGCTATAACTAATTGTATAATATTGTATTTCTGTAAAAAGGTTTTACAGCTGCTAAAATATATGCTGTAGTGGAACCGAAGTGGAGATTAGAGTAAGTTACATGTAAAATAAAGGTAACTAAAACTTAACTAACAAGCTAATAATATGAAATGTTTAAGAAATAATTGGCAATTTCAGTATGTTGGCTGATGATATCCACAAGAAAAATAAGTTATATGCGGCTAGAATTAAGAAAATTAGCCCTCCAAACATTTCTCTCACGTACTTGTATATTACTATGAGGCCTAAAACATCAATGAAAAAGTACAGGCTTTTAAATGACTATTCCAGCTATAAGCGCGCGCACAATTTAGTTTACAGCCCTTGTCTTGTCCCGCAACTACCAGTCTTTCGGATGAGACAATAACCGAGGTCCCGTCTCGCCTTTCTACACTCTGCTCAGTATCAGGGGGACGTTAAAGAACCACTGGGGACGTAATAAACCCTCTGGCAGTGACCACCCTCAGTGTCTGTGCTTATGACCGCTTGGCTGCCAGTGGCGCCGTTGAGACCCAGCGCAATTCAGCTTACGAGCTGCAAGTCTGGGGAGTCGGTCTCATATATTTACATTTTAGAATGCAACGCAGCGTTCTTTTCACTTTGTTTGCCTAAGGAATGGTCCACGCACTAGACGCAAGCACAAGCGCAAAGGAACGCAACGACTCGATTTTCGCGCACTTGCGTCTGTGCTTGCGTTCTGTGAGCCACATACTATAAGGGAAATATATGCGTTTGATACCCTTGCGTTTGCGCATGCGTTCCAGTGAGAACCAGCCTTAATGTTACTCATTTACCGATAATGCAGCGCGTGCATACCGTCGGTTGCATCTACCCTTTACACACTTGACAAAACATGTTCTGTCTGCACGTCAAACAATGTTTGTCCGTCCATGTGCGAAGTTTAGGCGCCATTCGTGAGTGGAAAAGGTAAAAAGATTAGTTCCTTTATTCCTTCCTGATCAGAATATTAACTTTTTTCAATGATTATTGGTGAAACGGAATTGCAGACCTGTGGCAAAAATGTTCAAGTATTCCCATCAAAACAGTGTCAGTTAAGTTTCTCTGTCAAAACTTTAAATTTTCACGTGCAGACAGAACATTTTTCTCGAGCTTGTAGAGAGTAGATGCAACTGACGGTACATTACATTCTCGTTCCCAGAGCTCCCCGGCTCGTCTGCTCGCAGGGGAGGCTCTGGGGACATCCACTTGAGGGCCGTCACTGATTGGCTGATTTTGAGCGTTGGAGCATGCGCTGAAAGGTCTTTCTCTCAGCGGCTCTGTATTAAATCACGCGCATGCGTCAGTGGCTGTCACCAGAGCCTCCCCCGCGAGGTTACGAGCCAGGGAGCTCTGGGTTCGAAAATGGGTACATTATAGCTTGTATCGTCCATTGTTTAAGTATCAGCGAGACTTGAATCAGCCTGATCCAGAATTTTGTAGTGGTGTTGCGCGCCTCCTCTGCGATGTGAAAAGCAACTAGCTTTTAGTGGACAAAAAGACCCTTATTATAGTTTTACATGATTGAAGATCCATGAAAACGTTTTCCAGTTCTCTCCAAAGATGCATGATAATGATTTATACCTCCTTTTAATTCCTTCAGATATGACATGGACCGTTTTGGAGTGGTTTTCCGTGCAAGTCCAGTAAGTCCTGCACGTTTTTAATCTTTTCTGAAAATATTGAAATGGTTTCCTTGCACCAAAATGGCTTTTGCAGTTTCGGCATAGTTTCTTCTTTTGAGAATATTCGAAAAAAGCGCATGTCCATAGTCTTTGCCTGCCTATGTTACTAAAGAAGCATTGGTTTCTTCTTTTTATAGCGTCAAATAGACGTGATGCTTGTTGCCGGGACTGTGACTAACAAGATGGCTCCAGCACTGCGCAGGGTACATTTGTTGCACGTTCTCAAAGTTATTTCATAATTCATCAAGCTTAAACATATAAACCATAAGAGCGAAGGGGTTTGGATAGCAGGACATAAGGATGAAAAGTTTATTTTTCTCGTTTATTTTTCCTTTGGTTGTAAAATGGAGAAAACAAATCGGTTGAATTAGATACAGTTGCACGGTTCTCAAAGTTATTAATAATTCATCAAGCTTAAACATATACAATCATAAGAGCGAAGGGGGTTTGGATAGCAGGACATAAGGATGAAAGTTTATTTTTCTCGTTTATTTTTCCTTTGGTTGTAAAATGGAGAAAACAAATCGGTTGAATTAGATACAGTTGCACGGTTCTCAAAGTTATTAATATTTCATCAAGCTTAAACATATACAATCATAAGAGCGAAGGGGGTTTGGATAGCAGGACATAAGGATGTAAAGTTTATTTTTCTCGTTTATTTTTCCTTTGGTTGTAAAATGGAGAAAACAAATCGGTTGAATTAGATACAGTTGCACGGTTCTCAAAGTTATTAATAATTCATCAAGCTTAAACATATACAATCATAAGAGCGAAGGGGGTTTAGATAGCAGGACATAAGGATGTAAAGTTTATTTTTCTCGTTTATTTTTCCTTTGGTTGTAAAATGGAGAAAACAAATCGGTTGAATTAGATACAGTTGCACGGTTCTCAAAGTTATTAATAATTCATCAAGCTTAAACATATACAATCATAAGAGCGAAGGGAGTTTGGATAGCAGGACACAATGGAATATGTCAAGTATATTTTTCTCGTTTATTTGTCCGTCGGTTGTAAAATGGAGAAAACCAATCGGTTGAACGCACATTAAAGTACCCCGACATTATCTATTTTTTTTTAGTTATACGACCAGATGCCCGAGCCTAGATGGGTTATTTCCATCGGAAGGTAGGCTATAGAATATTCAAATTTTCTAAGCAGGATACTAAAAGTTCGTTTTCGTCTAAAAAGATACGCAACGTGACGAGAGTAACGTAACGCCAAATTATCTCACTGACTGAAGGGTGGCCCTCCAGCACTCCAGACGTTGAGGCAGTCAGAGCCAGGGAACGTTAAAGAACCACAGGGACGTCGGAAGTTGCCCATCCTTAGCAGGATGATACAGCTTCTCAGAAGATCTTGTGTGATTGGATAGGTAGAACAAAGCATCTCATTGTTTCCTCGTTCTATTGTGTATGACTCTCTATAGTTTTGCACTGAGGGTATCAATCCAATAGGCTTAGATCTTACGAGAACTGTATCATGACTCATCCTTAGTGCAGGGCTTACGACGTATACTTAGCCACTTCACTGAGTAAGGGAACTTCAAAATGGAAGCCTCGCTCTGTGAAGGACTTTCCGGCCCTCGGGTAAATTGTGCAAATAAGTTCTTAGCCTTAGCTTCAGGATACCTGTGTAGGATACCTGACACAGGTATCCTGACCCCGAAAAACAAAATATCCGAAACAACCCACTTCTCTTTCTCTTCCTGCAGCTGTGCAAATGGCGGTGGATATTACTACTACTCCTATTCTGTCGTGCGCGGCTGTAACCGGCTTATCCCTGTGGATATCTACGTGCCAGGCTGCCCGCCCTCCGCCGAGGCCATACTCTACGGCGTGCTCCAACTCCAGAAGAAAGTGCGGCTCAAACACCACCCAATTACCATGTGGTACAGGAAGTGAGGGGAGAGAAACTCGGGGATATGTTCTTTGGTTAAATAGTCTAAGTAAATCAAGAGTGTATTACTAATGGTAAGAATCTCCCATATTAGGTCCGTCCTCATCAGCGACAAAAAGTGTCCGACTGCGGTTTTAGAAACACAGTTTGCAATAAAATTGAACAGTTTCAATAATCTGTAAGACACTGCTATACGTAACATAAAACCTGGTATCCCGCGGAGCTCGTTCGGTTGCGTGGCCCAGGAACGAATCTTTTCGAAAAGAGGGGCGCGTTTCAGGTCTAAGAGCCAGATTTGCCAGTAGGGCTACTAGAACCTAGTCGTCAGGCCTCCTTGGGTGCGTCCTCACCCAAAGCACTCCCACTCCAAGCCATACAACAGCTGGTATTCCTATTTGTAGCTTTCGGCAAGCGGGAAACTTGCTAAGCACGTTACAAAAACAATACTAATACTTGGTTCTTGCTCTTAGTACAGTAATGAGTAACTGTAGTCATCGAGTAAGATGATGGTATAGAAATGATGACAAGTGTTTTGAACACTTTGTCAACTGTTCATAAGACCTACTGTAGGGCCCCTTGAATGGTCCTTGGAGAGCACTTGCGCTAGTTAATCTAGTCTAGAGGACATTTATCGCATTTCCCGTTTTGCATTTTCCAGTTCAAGAGCCGTAATATAACTTTTCTGAACGACCGAGAAATAATTAAAGCAAAATAGGGCAATATAGAAAGGAAATTAAAAAAAAGATCCAAAACAAAACAAAAAGAAAGAGCAACTATAAGAGGCTGCAAGCTGTGTGCGAAATGTGTTTAATACAATACCTGGTGACAGGTATCTATCTCTAACTATAATTAGTTATCTAACTATAAATTACATGAATGAATTGTGCACCGCAGTCCATGTTAACGATGGATATACGGCTAATAATAAGAATGTTCATTATATACAGTTATACACATTAGAGCATTTCAGATGCATTTCGAAAGTAAATCAGACTTTTTCTTGCGTTCTTATTGGTTGGGTCAAGGCCTTTGTTAAGCCAGCCAATCAGAATGCGCAGGAAAAAACACATTGTCTTTTTTTTTTTGAGTCACGACTACACGCAAGTTATGTCGATGGCATGATTGACCTTTCTCCGCCCCCTCCCAGACCGCAGCCGGTCCCTAACTAGAAGATATGAACATGCGACAAATACGCCATATCCACGAGGTGGCGGTATAATAATATGTTCATTCTGTCTTTTTGTAGCTTCAAGTAAGCAAATAAAATTACAAGAGGGGTCAGCACTGTAAATATGTGTGGGAAGATGTGTGGGAAGCGCTAGCCAGTTCAAGGCGCAGACTCACCATGCAGGGGGATGACGACCTCAGATTCACTAAGGCCTAGTACATACGCCGCTCTTATCATGAGCCGATCCAACCTGTTGCCGTGAAATACGCGAAAATAGGGGCATTTAAATGGATTCTACATTACCGTATGATTTAGAATAGTCTGACAGGCAGACCAGAGATGGATGAACAATATTGTTTTATCGAGATTTTGCAATTGGATCGGCTCTTGATAAGAGCGGCGTATGTACTAGGCCTAAGAATCGTTCGCACGTGAGTGCGCGGCGCTGGGACAGAGTCTGCAGCCCTGAGCAGACAAGCGCTTCATGATAAAAATAATACGTAGCGCTTCCTTCTGCACAGATTCCACGAGGTTGCTCAAATATTCAGGCAATCCAGATGCTTTGATTTCATCATGATGCTTTGATTTCATCATGATGCTTTGATTTCATCATGATGCTTTGATTTCATCATGATGCTTTGATTTCATCATGATGCTTTGATTTCATCATGATGCTTTGATTTCATCATGATGCTTTGATTTCATCATGATGCTTTGATTTCATCATGATGCTTTGATTTCATCATGATGCTTTGATTTCATCATGATGCTTTGATTTCATCATGATGCTTTGATTTCATCATGATGCTTTGATTTCATCATCATGCTTTGATTTTATCATCATGCTTGATTTCATCTAGTCGTCGTGATTACGATAGCGAATAGCTACGCTCATAGTCAGACTGTCTCCATCCTGGTCAAGCGTCTTGTTATATTGCACTCCCGAGTACGTTAACGCAGACCATCTGAAAGAAGTGGACGTCTCGCCTAAAAGGCGCCAGTGGATGCACGTGTAAGGACAGAGGAAGTTTGAACTGACCAGGAGGAAACCGGTGTAAAACGGGCCGTCACAAATTAAGAGACAGTAGTCGCCAGACTGGCTTTTCCATTTTTCGTTATTTGATGGGTAGGCTCCATAGCTGTCAATCATGCGAATGGGCGTGTTGGGATCCTTTACGAAGTGTGCTGTCTCTCTTCGACTGCCTTCTTTGATAATTAAGATTTCGTTGAACTGTAACAAGAATTCATTTATTTAGGTAGTCTCGAGTTATTTTTCAGCCATACTTTTTTCAGCAGAATTTTAAGAGTTCTGTTTTTTTGTTATCTAAGTGCTATCCACCGTAGCGGATGAGACTAGGCTAGTTCAGATATCACCTAGATTAAGGCGGGACTACAGTTAGATTTTGTGGTAAATTGAGTGTTGTTTGAGGGGAATGAAAAGGAGAAAAAAGTGTAGACTCACACCCAAAATATCCGACTATCACACCAAGGCGCGCTCGACTGGACACGGCCATTTTGGTGCCCGTTTCTAAATATCAACCAAATAATCAATGTTCCTATTTTCTACGAATTTTCAAATACCCCAATAAAATGTTCTCATCCAAACACAACTCGAATATCTAAAAAATATTCAACATTATTCTCTTTACCTCTTTACGCTTTTCGGGCAGCAAAATAGCGTTTTTAGCAAAATAGCTGTTTTTTTTTGTTCTTTTATATTTTACGAAACTTGTTGCATAAGTCAAAATTACCGAAAACCCAACTGAAACTAAACTGCGATTTTACCTTTGGTTGCTGCCTCGTCCCTAGGCGTCTCTATTTGGTAGAAACAGAGAGAAAAGCCTCTTGCGAGTGTTCTGGTAGCGAGCGCGCAATGCATCTTGGGAACGGTTTGATTACGCAATGCATCATGGGAAGGCTTTCCCATGATGCCTTTCGCGCTAGCTCGGTCCCAGTCGCTCTCGCCTCGAAAATAACTAGAACGCGCCTGGGTACGAGGCAGCTTTGGTTGTTTCTAATAGGCCTTTATCACGCAACATTGATTAATAATAAATAATAGTTATCAGAAATTGGAATCCAATTTTCAATTCTACACATCCGTATTAGAAAAATTGCAAAGTTTGGTGAAGAGTGCTTGAATACTGGCTGAAATATAAATTTTCAAAACTTCGTATTCTGGCTTTTTTTTTTTTTTTACAAAGAAATGTATGGGAAAATACTTTGGAACGAGGATAGGCAGGCATCGATGCTCGTCCAGCCTCGACTTGACGTTTTTGCTTGACGTTTTTAACGTACGTAGGGAAAGCGGCAGGTGAACCACTAAATTGTTTTAAAATTCACAGCTTACCGGGATCTTATTGCAGTCGGACCTGTAGCCGTTGCTAGGATACGGATAATCGGGGTCATACACCAGGTCCGTTTTACTCTTTCCCGTGTTATTGCTGGTATAGCACATGGTCCAGCCTCCGTCGTCTGTCGTCATATCACAGTAAGCAAGGAATGGGTCGTTTTGGTTACCAGGGTCTAGGTGATAGAGACCATCCAGTGCTTGTGGATCACGTGCGTTAATGTCGTGGCAACTGGTTCCTGAATGAAATGCAACACGCAAGCCAGTCATCAATTGGGGCTCTGCCATGGCGCCCGGCCCTCAACAACATGAAATATCAAGAAAATTTAATCGTCATAAACTGTCGACTTGACGTGGCAAAACGTCCTTAAAGGAATCCCCACCTGTTTTGGGTGGTCTGTAAGTATTTCCCTCATGTCTTGGCGAAAAGGCGGAATGAATTCAGCAGAAGGTCTGTTTTTTCAAAAGATGCAGAACAAGGCTCAATGATAAAAAAATACAAAGCGTAAAAATGCAAATAAAATCTGGCTGTACTCTTTGTGTGTAGTGACTTTCTACCAAGTGATCTGGTGCGCTCCTCGATTGGAACCTTACAACATAGACTGGTAGACTGAGTATCATTTATTTTGTATTTGATTTTGGTTTGTTTTCCATTGTGCGCGCGAAGCGCGCCGCAATTTTGACAATGGAGCTACAAGACTATTAATCAAAAGTCCAAAGGCGTTTTTGTCTGGCAGACAAAAGTCACTGAAGAGGACCTCGAAGAATTGTGGTAAAACAAGAGGGCCTTTTACGATTTCTTAAGTTTATAATTCTTTATGCGCGCGAAGCGCGCAGGTTTTTTCAACATATCAGTTGAAAGAGGTAAATACACGAGAATAGTAGTGCAAGTGATATTTCTTCAGGAGGTTCAAACTCGGTGTTCAACATTGAGCCTTCCTTCATTTACTATGAAACTGCACAACCTTGTCTTAAATATAAATAATACCTCAGCAAAAATATGCATCCCCCCTTCATGTTATGAAAAAAACTTGACATCCCCCCTTTTCCAGTTCCTAAATTTTGAGATCCCCCCTCAAAATCCTCCCCCCCCCCCCCCCCCCCTGTAGTATACATAATGAATGCAGCCTTAAATGTAGTCAAATTCAAACAAAATGAGCAAAAATCTAGGTTTGTTAAATAACCTTTCAACTGCTAGATGAGCGCACAAATTTGGAGTATTTTCCTGTGTTATCGAGCGGATGGAATTGGATTACGAAATGACTTTTTTGATTTCTGTTCAGGCTGAACAGTTTTCAAACTTGGAAAATCTGATAGCGAAAGCTATAAAATTACGTAAAATGAAGTTTCAGTTCCTTTTCTTTATAACACTAACAATAGTATAATGTGTAAGATTCTGAGATGTTTATGTAGATCACTGGTCTTATTTCATAAATTGTGTTGAAACATCCGTGACACAGCCCCTTTAAGTATTTCCTTCATGTCTTAGCGAAAAAGGCGGGAAAATTCCGCGGTCCGGATTCATAAAAAACGCCGGGCAACACAAGTCTGTGCAAGTCACAGCTTGCGTCGCGTTTCGTTTGGCCAGGGCTTTACTCACCCGTCACCAAGCAGTTCTTGCCGTCGCCATGGTAACCTGATTGGCAGGTACAAGTGTACGATCCTTGTGTGTTAGTGCACGTGGCATGCACGTGACAAACGGAAGGGTAGATACATTCATCTTTATCTGCGAATTAAAAACATAGACCTTGTTAGCAAACTTGGTTATTTTTATAATTTGCATCCCAACAAAAACCGACTAGCTCCGAGTGAAAATGCTTTTCTAGGTCACATTTATTGTGTAAGCTGCTTTTTCACTAGAATATATTGATTGTTTTTCTGTTTTATCAGCTTGAGTAGTGTATATGTCATATCTCACAGTTAGAAAGTCTGTAGTGTTATCAAAGAGAGCCTGTGTCAGCCGCCATTTTGACAGCACAGCAATATACCAAGTCAGGGAAGGCATCCATTTCCATTGATTTACAGAATATAGAGCAATTTCCTCGAATGAATTTGGTAAATCAAATATGAAACTTTGTTTTTAGACGTTAATTTAAAGATTTCTACACGTAATTCGTCTCCTAATATCGAACAAAAACAATAACAAAGGAGTGGCTGACACGGGCTCATTATGGCTGGCTAAACGTTGGCTAGTTAATGATTTCAGTTGCCACTCCACACATTTGAAATCCCAACAAAAATTAAAGTTAATGAGCTTGTCATATAGCCTGCGAACATCCGGTACACGCGAGCTTAACCTTAGGGTTAGTAACCCTAAAGGTTAAGCTCGCGTGTACCGGATGTTCGCAGGCTACTTGTCATACTTCAAGGCCATGGCGAAGTCTTTTACCTGTTTGGCAGTCTTGTCCAGTGTATCCAGGGAGGCAATCACAAGTGAACAGGGGAGGGGAGAGTCCAGGTTGACAAGTTTCGTATTCGGAACAGTTGTTCACAGAGCAGCCATTCTAAGAATATAAGGAAGTTGCACTAAGTTTTGTTAATAAAGCTACTGAGTTTTCACAAATCGAAAACAACTACGTTTTCGGCGATAGCAAAAGCGAAGACTATTTTAGAAAAAAAGACTGTTGAAACAAATGTTGACCCTCCCTCTGGTGGATGATAACTGTATTGTGACCCTCCATCAGTCGAAGAAAAAATAATGACTTTATCCCCCTGTTACTGTGGCTAGTTATGAAACAGATATAGAGAGATTATGTTTCTATTAACAAACACCTGTTTATAGAGAAAAATGATGAAGCAAAAACGCAATTAAAATCCCAATAAAACTTTGACAGTCAGATCAGGCTGTATGATCTCGGGTATGGATTTATTCGAGCTCTGCGGGTAGTGAAAATGGGATTTATTTATTTGTGACTGGCTATACCATACGCTGTTTGACTATTTTAGTCACGTGGTAATTAAAGATCCCAATGAAAAGTACCTTTGTTCCTATGTACGTGACTCCCTGGCGCTCGACAAGATTTTCTGGTGTTGGATATGGTCAGAACTGTGTAGAAAGCAAGTAATACTACTCGGGTAGCTTCTGTAGCTGATAGCCACGCATCTGGGCTCCAGGTAACATTTGATCTGGCAATTTACTAGGCCACCGTTGAACTTAAGTTTGGTGATAAAGTGTCCATGTAATTTTCTGTTTTGGATCGGTAGCGTGAAGGGCAGATCTCGACATTGTTTTTCTGCAGCTGAAAGAAAACTCAAGAAAGTGCTGTCGTTTTTATGGCAAATCAGCGCGGGCTGCCTGTGGTGTTCAAATCGCGTCTCAGGCCCCTCGGCGGGGGGCAAAACCGAAATGGCGACCAAAGGACGAAGTTTCTAGTATCTGCAAGTTTTGGTAAATTTTCCTGCTTTTTTCGCTAAGATATGAGGCCAAAGTACTTACAAGTTAAGTTTTGCAACGTCGGCAAAACGACAGTTTTTGGCGAAATTTTCTTGATATGGAAACCATGGATCGTCTTTTCTACGATCCATGTGGAAACTAAAGTAATCTACAGAACAGCAAAGAACAATAGGCCTTATTGATTATTAATATATAGGCAATATTGATTATTAATATATAATAGTTATCAGAAAACGGAATCCAGTTTTCAATTCTACACATCCGTATTAGTAAAACTGCAAAGTTTCAAAAGAATTACTTGAAAACTTGCCATGCCCGTCCAGCCTCGTTTCGATGTATTTTCGCATACATTTCTTTGTAAAACATAGGCCAGAATTCGAAGTTTTGAAAATTCATATCTCAGCCAGTATTCAAGCAATCTTGACCAAACTTGGTAATTTTACTAGTACGGATGTGTTGAATTGAAACTGAGATCCATTTTCTGATAACGATTATATATTATTATCAATTTTGCGTGATAAAGGCCTATGGAACCTTGTAATCGCAGTTATAGAGGGGATCCAGTTGATTTCTCATCTCAAATTTACAAATCAGAACTATGTTTGTATCGCTATAAACTGCATGGACGTCAACTCTCCCGGTTTTGCTGGGAGTCTCAAGATTTTTCGCTCCGTCTCCCGAGAAACATTCAAGACGACTGCCATACATTTACTGTAAGTTATTTCTCCAGGGAGAAATTCAGAAATTTCACCACTTCAAGGCAGTCTCCAGATTTTTCTGGAGTCCTGCGGTTGACATCCCTGAAAGTGTTCCAAATAATTATAGAAACATCTTGCAAATTGAGCATAAAAACTTTTCCCTCTCCTCAGAAAATCTTGCCTGCCGACTTGTATGGAGTTCCATCCCCGCCAAAATTCAATGCTCGTGTTTTAAACTCGATATTCCGAATTCTTGCCATGCCTGGAAAATGCAACATTCAACGTTGAACATCCAAGATTGATCACTGCACATTTGACATTCAAATATGTAAATTTATTATTCATTTTGCTGTATTTTGCCTTGTTTGGGCACTCGACATCTAACTTTTTTCATTTTATTCGGCTTGATGTCGGCTTGGTTTTAAATTCGGCATCGCTGTGAATTCGGCATGGGGTGTTGAAGCGCAACTCTCGGATTTATCCGCTAGACCTAAGAGGCATTTTGTAAGCCCTGCTAAGTCTAAACGCCTATCACACTCAAGCCAGACTCCACCTCCGTCATTAGGACAGGTGCACCCTGGGGAGCTCAGTCTTGCGACTGAGTGAGCCAACGGAGTCACTGGCAACTAGGAAGTGAAGTAGCCTCTTCCTCTTAGTAACGAGAAAAGGTTAAAAAGTCAAACCACTGTCATTATAATTAGAAGCACGTAGTGCTCTAGTCTATTTCATTAGTGTTGTAATTGTACTTGTAAGTTTACTTGTACGCGTAACTTGTTACTTATCCCCACACGTCCTTATACTCCAACCAATCATGGGAAACAGAACTCAACCAACAAAACAACTGGGAACAAGGCACAACCCCAAGAATAACTACCACCATCTCCGTTTTGGATCCATCAATGTCAGGACTGCAAAATGTGAAAGCAAATTAGCTGAGCATATCATTCACATCAAGGCTCTGCGTCACGATATCTGTTGTGTACAAGAGACACATGTTGTTGGACAGGGTGTGATCGAATTCAACGACCCGGTGCTGGAAGGATGGCGAGTTGTGTACAGTGGTCTAAAGAAGAAGGCACAGGCTGGAGTAGCGATTGTCCTGGCACCACATGTTAAGCTTGTTGACATAGAACATCATATGGAAGGCAGAATACTCTCTGTTAGAGTTTCTGTTTTTGGAACGAAACTTACTGTCATCTCGTGCTACTCCCCGACTGAAGAATATGCTGCATCGACTAAGGAGACCTTCTACAACAATCTAGCAAAAGTAATCAAAGATGCCAAACTATCACATCCCTCCTTCAAACTACTTATTGGTGGTGACTTCAATGCTACAATTGGGAACGATTGTCAGTGTAACAACTGGAAGTGTATGGGCCCCAATAATGATGTTGAACCAACCAGCTTTAATGGAACAAACTGATAGAGCTAGCGGAGAGTAATAACCTGTCTATCCTTAACAGCATGTTTGCAACAAAATCTCCGGCCCATAGATGGACGTTTAAGTCCAATCTTGGATACCTGCGACGCCTCGATTACATCCTGGGCGAATGGTATATAAAAAGAGCCACTAGAAACTGTAGAGCATACCCAGGTGTTAGTGATTCATTTGAATCAGACCATCGTGTGGTAGTACTTGATGCCATGCTCCCAAGCAAGGGTAGAAGAAAGCAAATCTTCAGAAAGAGATCTCCGAAGAACCGTGGTATTCTAGACATGAGAGCACTGAGGGACAACGAAACTGTACAAGCGACGTACAGCAGACGCCTTGATGACCTTCTGGATCAGGCTCCTTCATCAGAACAGGTTGATATAATCGAAGACCTTGTCGTGTCAGCTATCCGAAAAGCCTCTGATGAGACTATTCCATCAATATCCGTAGTCACTGAGGATAAACCCTGGTGAATGAAGACTTTCTCTCTCTCCTTGAAAAACGACGAAAGTCATCCAATGTCACTGAAAAGAAAGAACTGTCTGTGCAAATAAAACGTCTTCGTCTGCAGCTCAAGAGTGCATTCTTTAAGGGCAAAGCAATTAAGATAAATTATGCCAGCGAACAAAGAACCATCGAGGAGGAGTTTAGACTCGCAAAGAACTATACAACACTTCAGAAGTCAAGACAGCAACTCATCCAGCCCAAAAAGCTTGAAGAGCATTTTGCTCAACACTTAGGAAAGAGGGATTTCGACATGCAACCGGAGCTATATCAACCGGAAAACTACCCTCACATTTTACCCCCACCAGAGCTAGACTCTATTGATGAAAGCCCGCCCGAAATATCCGAAGTAGAGAGTTGTTTGTCAATGTTTAAGAATGGCAAGTGTCAAGGGACTGACGGTATTTACGGTGAGCAGTTGAAATACTCCCACTCCAAGCAACTGCTTGTCTACCTGGTGCTGCTGTTAGGAATCATCTGGAAGTACATCAATGTGCCAAGTACATGGCTAGTCTCATTTATAACATGCCTGTACAAGAAAGGATCAAGATCCCTAGCAGAGAACTATCGTGGCCTGTCAATTATTGCTACCCTATCTAAGCTTGCATCCATGATCATCACACAAAGAGTACGGACAATCTATGAGTCCATCCTGATGTTAACACAATTTGGATTTAGAAAGAATAAGTCCACCTGTGATGCTATCTTCATTGTGCGGCACATATTGACCAAAGAACGAAAGCCTCTCTTTCTATGCTTCATTGACCTGAAAGCGGCGTACGATTGGGTTCCACGCGAAGCCCTTTTTCGCGTCCTAGAAATCCGTCTAAAATGTCCTACATTAATCTCAATCCTAAGAGCCTTGTATACTGGCACTAAGGCCTGTATCAAACACTCGGCAAGATATTTTGACACATTTGTGGGATGCAGGCAAGGAGCCCTCGAGAGCCCGTGCCTCTTTAATATCTACCTGGACTTTGTGATGAGATGTGCTAAACATGAAATCCTTACCCAATTTCCTGAGACCGGAGTCCCCATTGAGTTTGCAATACCTAATGAAGTGTCCCCTCGAGCACTCCGTACCAATAAAGCACATGGTACCATTAGAATCACTGAACTCTTATATGCGGACGATGTAGTGCTCTTCGCAGAAAGTATCGATGAGCTCAAAAAGATCATTGAGATCTATGACAACACCTTCAAACGGTATGGGCTATGTATGTCATACAAGAAAACGGAGACCATGGCATTTAATGTCGATGGAAGCATAAAAGAGGAGAAGAGTTTAGTGACTGTCAATGGTGTTATGTTGAAGAATGTGAGACAATTCCGCTACCTCGGATACCTGGTGACCATACTGGCAATACATCAGCCTTCCTTCACCTCAGAATTGCTTCTGCTTTTGAGAAGTGGAATGAGCTAAAACACATCCTGACTGATCGTGAAATCTACCTGAGTACACGAATGAAGATTCTGACCTCATGTGTCCGCTCAAGGTTGCTTTATAGTGTCCAGGCGTGGGAACTTACATCAGCAGAGATCCAAAAGTTAGAAGTGGTATGGAACGGTTTCCTGAGAAAGATGATTGCTGGGGCCATGCTCGCAAGAATGTTCCGCCTAAGAAAGATCGGAAAAAAGGTGCGGACCTTGCTTCCCTTGTGGAAGGTGAACTAGACTGGTCGTATAAGATAACAAACAATAAACTACATAGCATCACTAATTCTCAACCAGTCCAAGACTTCTACTATACACAACACTTGAAGTACCTTGCACATATATGCAGAATGGAGAATAACTCGTTGTTGAAGCAAGTTCTGTTCGATAAGAGGAGTAACTGGAAGAAAACTGAAAATGTCCTTGGAATTGACAAGGGCAAATCCTAAGAACAATGACCGTGAAAAAAGACTTCACGCAGCTGTTGGTCACTCAATTTCCATCCGCCAAGCAGCTGCACCCCAAGGCCGACCTCGTGCCACGAGGGCAAATACGATGATGATGATGGTTATGAATTCGGCATCGCTGCGATTCGGCATGGTTATGAATTCGGTATTGCTACGAATTCGGCATGGTTGTGAATTCGGCATGGTTGTGAATTATGCTTACGTCATCAAATGACCGCTGGTCAAGAAAATTATACCAAGTATGGCGGACTTGTGTCACGTCCCTGCCCCCGAGAGTAGTTTACGATCTTTTCGTCACTGGGAACACTCTCCCGGGGAGGGTAACAAATAGTCCTAATTTCACTTAGACTCACGCGAGTAGCGCAAGTTAATTTTACATTTGCAGCTAGTAATACAGAAAACGGTCACTTACCTTCTTCACAGTACAACAGTCTTCTGGCCAATGATTCAAATCATTCTCACTTTTTTCCTCCGTTATTGGTGTTAGTGTATAGCCATTCCTCAATTTACAAGCAAAACTTTGTCGGGAGTATTGCGTAATGGTTGTACCCCACTCCGGTAAGGAAAAAGGACGACATCACTACTCTCGGGGGCAGGGACGTGACACGAGCCCGCAATACTTGTTATTTTGTTGGCCAGCGGTCATTTGATGATGTAAGCATAATTCACAACCATGCCGAATTCACAACCATGCCGAATTCAAACAATGCCGAATTCGAAACGATGCCGAATTCAAAACGATGCCGAATTCGAGAGAACCAGCCGAATGTCAATTTCATAATAAATGCACATGATTTGAAAGTCGAATGTGCAGTGATCAACCTTGATGTTAATGTTGAATGTCGCATTTTCTAGGCATAGCAAAAATTCGGAATGTCGAGTTGAAAAACGAGCATTGAATTTTGGCGGCGATGGGACTCCATAGACTTGTACGATGATTAAATATTTTTGCTCCCCAAAACTGCGAACATTCTCGCTCGACCTAGGAACGTTTTGCTTTGACAAATAATGCTTTGCGCACCGTGAGATGAGATCAGCTGGATGTTGTGACATACATGGACGCCGGTTATCAACCTGTATGCTTTTGCGAAACGATTCTACAATACATGCTCGCGACACCGCGGGCTCTAGCAGTTGTCACCGTGCAACCTTTTCTGAAAGAGGTGTACGGGTACGTCACGCATAAATGGCGTCTCATTATTTTTTCTTGATTTAAAGTGAGCTCCCTTTGTAAAGACCGATTAGCTTATCATCACAGCATCTGTTTGCGATCCTCTTTATCGGTTACAGTCAACATTAGTACATAATATATAGATTTAGGCACTGCCTAAAAGCGGAGCTCCCAGTGATGATAAGTAAATGGTATATTCCCGCCAAAGTTAGAGAAGGTTTTGGGGTCACCTGTGGTATGGGCACGCGCGCAGTTACGAACGCGCCCGCGATACCCATGCGAATACCGCTGAACCACGAAAACTAAGTCGATCATATACCTGAGGAGCTTGAGCTATTGCATTCTTCCTGCGATACCTATGGTGGTTCGCTCAGCGACCTTTGGCCGCTAAGGAGCTCCGCCATCCGACGTTGCACTGTAGCACGGAAAAAAGCAGTAATATTCATCAAAACTTGCTGATACTCGAGAAACCCTTGGACGCCATTTTGATTTTTCTCGGCCGAAGGCCCTGAGACGAGATTTATAAACCACAGGCATCCCGGCCAGCTAAGGGATTTGTCAGCCAGGAAGCCATTTCGTAGTTAATGAGCCCCTAAGTGGGTGAGCCAATGAAAACGCCAGGACGCAGCGCAAGTAATTTAGACTTTCTTTCACTTTTTTTTAGCGGAAAATGTAGATTTTTATTTTTATTTTCTTGATTTGAACTGTAAAGGTGAGCTCCCTGTGGAGTTTTGTTTGACAAACTATAAGAAATACTTTGCATGAAGTGAATAACGAACGGACTTTCATTTGCTGCTGTGCTGTTTACTGGCTAAGTGCAGCAGTAAGAGGTTTGCATTTTTCATGAAAGCTGCACAACGCGTTGCTCAGTCAGGGAAATGAGTTTTCCCTGGTTCAATCAAGCCCATTGTCGACCATCTTGAGACCGTGTTAATCAAACATCATAGAAAATAAAAAACTCCTTCCCTAACCGGAATTTAGAAGTTAAGTTATAAAATATGCCATTAATTTCAACACCTGGCCATCAAACGATGACTACAAAACAATTTCAAACAAAGTGCACTTGAAAATCAATATCCCCCACTCCATAAAAATGCACTTTTTTAAAAGTTTAAGATTTTCTAGAAATATTTTGGAAATCAAGCATTTTTGTTGACATCGGAAATAAAATATTTCTATTCAAAAACTTAGTTTTCCCAATTTCCGTTGTGTGCCCATGTAATATAAGCTGTTGAAATACGGCCAGAATGACAGGACCAAAAAAAACGGTTGAGAGATTTTATTTTCGGCTAAATTTTATTTATTATTTATTTTTATTTTTTCAGTTGCTTGAATAAAATATTTCAGTTTGGACGAGTAACATTTTCGTTTTGCCAAAGAAACTGCAAAAAAACTTTGTTTGCTGATCAAAGTATCACCTCTCCCAACTTTTACATCTTATTTTCTCAAAAACATATTTTTCAATTTTGCTCAAACTTTCGATATTTCGTTTTGGCCGGTCACTAGAAGAGTGGGAATGCAAATCAGAAACCTTACATCTATAAAGACGGAGAATCTCGAAACCATTTTTGCAGGGCCAGTCCGACAGCTAAATGTATTTCCTACTTTATGCTTTCAACATGTCCCAAAGAGAAAAAACATGTTCCCTATTACATTTCAGGCGCGTAGCTAGGCATTTTGTGCATTTTTCACCTTGAAGCCCGCTGTCAAAATTTGTTGACACATTGTAACCAATTTACATTGTAAAAATTTACCCCCATGTAAAAAGTAACTCTATGTGGACCCAATTTAATGCAGCCGCCTTAGAAACTGCCTCTCAGTCGCTACCAAACTTGAACTAGTTCGTTTACCTCAGTCCTTTTAAAAAAATCACCAAAAATCACCGGGCTATATAACGGCAGCTATGCGCCTACCTTACAAAAAAAAAACTTGTTAGTATGATTATTTTCAGACCTAAAACGCTCCTACGTACAACATTTACAACGAATTTAGTATGTGAAATTAATCTTCCTTACTTGTTCCCGTTCTCGATTCTGCCGTTTGCGACTCTGCCCAGTCAACGACGAATACAGCGATGAAAACGAGAAACTTCATTCCAGCGACCAGCTTGTTGGTTCAATAAAAACTAGTTGTATGTTTAAAACGTCCAATTTTGCGAATTCTGAAGATTATATTTTTCTCAATTTCACCTGCGGCAGAGAGAATTAATTAAACAGGTATATTAATTACCGATGCTTTGCGATATCATTTTGCACTATTTGTTTCAATGTCTCCCCACTGAGTGTATTTGTATACACCTATTTCAAAAAAGACTTTTTGCGAATCGGTCTTTGGTCGTCGTTTTTGTTTGGAGGTCACCCAAGCAAAGAATTGCATTTACATTCCGTGAAGCAACTGGCTGGTTTCCATAAAAGTTCGTATAGTCCAGGCCATAGTTTATAGAGGGAAATGGTTAGTAAACCTGACACCCTGTTATTGTACTATCTCTTTGTTCACTTTTTCAGGTATCCTTTTGTTTATGCAGGGTCATGGTACATAAGTATCAAAATTCAGGCAGTAAGATTCAGTGTACAACCAGACATGCATATTAGATGAGCATGAAACAAAAGATTGTGCAGGGTCAATATTATACACTTAATGACTGCTTCCGAGGGAAACAGGGAGGTTTGTTTCCCCGAGAATCTCGATGTTTCCCGAGACGAAGTCGAGGGAAACATCGAGATTCGAGGGAAAACAAAACTCGCTGTTTCCCGAGGGTGCAGTCATTAAGTGTTTTATTATATAGCAAAAAGAAATACGGTAAACATGGGTAAAAATAGTCCGCCGAAATTTCTCGCTCTAGCGATGTCGCCCGCGCGGGCAACAATTTTTTAATTGTAGCCCGCGCGGGCTACATTGGATTTGTAGCCCGCCACGTGACCATGATAGAACCAATCAGAGCGCGAGCTTTGAACGAATAAACACGAGCTATATAATAACACGTGATAGCCCCTCCCAACATCCAGCCCAGGCTATAGACCGATTCCTATTTTGACGATTGCTCCGCCCACTCATAGCAAACAATAGGAAGTTTCCCTTACGGACACCCGAGCAAGAAACTTGAATATCGAAGATTTTTCAATAATTATTCAGCGTTTCAAGATAAAAATATAAAATCCAAATTGCATGGAACAACTTCTAACACCTCCCTGCAATCGGTGTCTTTTCGCGCTCTATGCCAAGATAAAATTTAGCTTGTCCGACGTAGCAACAGTAACCAGGGTATAACAATGAATGCGGGATCGGTGAACTGTGTTGACTCTTTCAAGTTTGCCGGCCTTCCAAACCATTCCACTCCATTAACTATGTCCAGACCAATTTCGATATATTAAAACTCTTACTTGCGAGTCCGAGGCGCAGGTCGTCTGACAAATGTTTCCCGCCACTAGGGCACCTCCCTTGTCGGCTACTCTACGCGCATGCTCACATGCGGCTTGGTTTATCGCCTCACACTGAAATTGTACCACAGGAATACCATTTAAATTAAAAAGAAATCATAACAAACATCAATTTCGATATATCAAAGTTCTGAGTCCGAGGCTCTGTGGAATGAAAGAAGAGGTCGTATCGACATCAAAAATGAATAATTTTAGTTAAAATTTCTTTGTTTTATTCCCCTGAGCCTCGTTTTCAAGTTAGAACTTTTAATATATCGAAATTAGTCTATTCCCATTGTTTCGCAGTTGACTGATGCTACTGCGGAGACCTTATGAAAACCAGTCTTTATTCTCTGGCTGATTTAATGAAATATGAATTACGGGCAAAAATGGATTTGGAATAAGGATAATTTCTTTGTAGGGGAAATCTAAGGATAATGAATAACAGGAAAATGAAACAGAAGAACGAATATCGAAACGGCTTTTCAGAAGAATGAATAACATATTGACATCAGCTATGGAAGGAATAATTAATAATTGGGCTAAAATTCGATAAAAATGGTGTAGGAATATTGTATAACCAAGTTTAAATTCAAATTATTCAGCTTCTAACCCCGAATCACTACTTCGCAATTAATGAATTCCGCTGAGTATGATGTGGAGAAATTATTTAGATCGAGGAGGTGTTATCCGTCGAGGCCGAGGTGATAACACCCCCGAGATCTGAATAATTATCCACATCATACGAAAGCTAAATTCATTAATTGTCTTATTATTCATTCATTGACAAACTTTCAATTGTTTTTGTATTATTCATTCAAATGAGGCAGTTTTTGCCAGCCTGCCTACAAGTGCGAGACGTCACGCGTGCAATAATTTTTCAACTTATTCAATCTTTGACGTCATTGGGATAAGTCGCTTGCTTTTAAAATGATCAAGAATTCGCCGGTGGCCCTCAACAATCAGAAGTGGGAAAATATGTTGAATGAATAATAATGACATTTCTTTAAGCCAAGAAGTGATCAATTAACGTGAATCTACTGTAAATAAAATATTGTACCAGATAGGTCAATAACGGATTTTTCTCCGCGGACATATCATTTTCGTGAACCCGTACCTGGATTACGACTGAAAATTTAATCATATCTCTCAGCAGTATGGGCCACTGTTATTATTTGTCTCGTGTATTCGTCTTATCAAAGTTTCATCATTTTATTAAAGGTTTAATAGCACAATGCTTCAATAGGGCCTATGCGACACACAGACACGCTACGCATGCCAATAAATATCTACAATGACAAACATACACTGCAGTCCCAACCTATATTAAACAAGATTTTAATTAAGGATTTCTTAATTAAAAAAACCTTGATTAAAGTCAAATATTTGGAGCTTCTACTAGCTCGATTCAGTGCAACTATTTGGATCAGCACATTCAAATGGCCTTTCATTCAACTCTCGTTATTTTGTCTGCTGTGTTTCATGTTTTGTCTACCTCAGCTTTGCCGAACGCACTAATCTCTTATGACCGGGAAGAGAGGCCGAGCGAACTTGCCGAAGTTGTAGCAAACTTTAGAGGTTCTTTCAACATCACTGTTCTAGCATCAACAGTAATACATCAATGCACGAATTTCTTTCCGACTTTATCAGTGCCTTGGAAAATGATATCACTGTCATTCTGGGTTGTATGGGCGCTAACAGGATTGATAAATTGCTTTCCCTCTTTGCCGACCAACATTCCATACTGTTTTTATGTGTTGGAGAACTGAACTTTGCTGAAGCCTCCATGCTAATGGTAAGGAAGAAAAACTCATTTTATCGTTTACAAGTTTCCATGTAGATCAACCAATGAGATGCCGAACGTTTAGATCAACCAACGTCATTACGATGCTCAAGCGATGCCTTTTTGTAGAACGTACATAAATGTTTGAAATTCCCTTATGATGACAATACTTCAAACGAATAGGGCTGTGCAATATATATTTATTTGCCATAACATAACGTTTAGTTCTTATAGTAATGCGGTTTTCATAATTCTGCGAACTCTGAAGCCACAGTCAAACCGTGTTTTAGCGGCTCCCTTCGAGCGCACACTAGTAACACGTTTTGCAAAGCTACCGTGTTCATTACACGTTTGAAAACACAATAAGATAGTCGGTGCAGAGCTTGCTTGGTAAAATAACAAAATCCGCTATCCGTGGCGGAATAAGGTATTACGTGAACTAGACTAATTATAGAAACTAGTGTTCTCTTCTTGCGACCTAAATTAACGCGATTTATCAATTGAAAAATTTCAACTCCTTTCTATGTTTCTGGTATATACTTGCTACTGTGTTTCCTTAAGTGTATTTAACTGAAGTTAAGTTCGTCGCATGTTTGCTGCTTTCTAGGGCAACACTTACATAAG
The DNA here is from genome assembly GCA_033964015.1 of Scolanthus callimorphus. Classification (NCBI taxonomy): domain Eukaryota; kingdom Metazoa; phylum Cnidaria; class Anthozoa; order Actiniaria; family Edwardsiidae; genus Scolanthus; species Scolanthus callimorphus. The sequence goes on from CM066924.1 coordinate 20,387,297, forward strand.
CATGGGGCCGTCCCTTGTGTCAGTCACAAGCGCAATTCGTGGGATTGCTGAGGAAACAGAGGCGACCGACGTTGTAGTTATTGGTTCTGCAGCGCAATCTATTACGCTCTGCCATCTCTTCGAACAAAGAAAGATACTATGGAACGTGAATACCATTCATTAGATATCAATAACAATGGTATAACCTCAGACTCAGCAAACAGAACACACTCGTGGTTGTTTTCCCAAGACCTCACCAAGACCTAGTCAAGCTCATGACGTTCGTAGAGCAACGAAGTAACACTTCTTCAGCGACGTGGTTAATCTTTACGGATGCAGCAGAGGATATAAATGCACCACCAAATAAAGGTATTCTTGTTGCTAGACCATCCTTGGATGTTGTTGACGTGGTATGGGGTGCTCTGATGCTGGCTAGAGCAGCCTTTAAACGATATGAAAAGACCGCAACAAGACGACTCCGTGCATGTCTGTTAGTAATATGAAGAACCTAAGTAGTGTACATGGTAATACTATGTACAGGTAGGTTCATAATCAATTTATGTATGCTCTGTCTGCTTCCGTTGGCCCTCCTCCTCGTCTTCTCCCTTTTCCTCCTCCTCCTCGCTCTTCTTCTCCTACCCCTCCTCCTCCTGCAGCTGCTCTTTCCCCTCTTTCTCCAAGCTTGCTTTTCTACTCTTCCTTGCTCTTTCCTCCTTTTTTTCCGCTTCCTCCTTTTCTTTTCCCTCCTCCTTGCTCTATCTCCTCTTCCTCATCCTGCTTTTCGTCCTCGTCTTCCTCTTCCCCTCCTCCTCCAAGTGCTCTTTCTCCTCTTCCCTCCTTTTTTTCCGCTTGCTCCTTCTCTTCTTCCTCCTCCTTGCTCTTTCTCCTCTTCCTCTTCCTGCTCCTCGTCCAGCCCCCTCCCGCAATTACCTCCTCCCTATTACTTTTCTCTAAATGTGATTATCAAGTGATCCATTCCTGCTCCTCGTCTTCTCCTCCTCCTCCGCGTTCCTCCTCTTCATCCCCTCCTCCCATTTTTTCAACAAGAGGTAAGAAGTGGATAAGGCTTTCTTTTTTGTCAGTTAAAATACTGTTACGAGATATCCACGCCAAATAGTTGCTTAACTTTTACCACATCTTTTCTTTGCCACCATGTGGTTATTGCAAGTAATTTCTTACTGCTGTTGTTGGTAATACTTTCACATTATATATTCCAGGGCAATACTGAGCGCCTCTTATCCACATGGAGAATCACCCCAATTTGACAACACTGGCCAGCAAATTGACACCGTTTACTCTTTGACGCGAGTGCACAATCGAACCACCAAATATGTGGCTATTTTAAAGGCAGGTGCATTGTCGAATGTCTCCAACATACGCTTGATAAAGACTTCAGGAACAAATGCAGAAACCCAAAGGCATTATGCGTGGTAGTGAGGTCTTACACACCAGTGCTGATAGTATCTGAAGATGAAGTCCAAAGCTCCAAGGAATGCGTCACCAATCAGGTTATATGCACTCGAAGACACAGGGTAACGAAAAGTAACGGCAAAACCAGCATCCTTTACACCAGCCATTGCTGCGTCGGATACGCCGTGGACATCCTCACTGCGCTCCAGAAAGATCTCGGATTTGAAGCCGAGATATATATTTCTGAAGACCAACGATTTGGAGCTTACAACAAGGACGAGGGCCGATGGGACGGTCTTGTAGGTGAACTTGTTTACAAAAACGCTGATATGGTACTGTTTCCCCTTTCTATGACCCTTGGCAGGTTTACCGTGATAGACTTCAGTTATGTTGTACTATTGTATTATGAGGTTGTCTTGGTTATGATGGAGAAAGATGCGAAGGCTCGTGCCAGTTTATTCGGTTTCACACGACCGCTCGATAATACATTATGGGCGGCGTATCTCGGTGGTAGTCTGGTGTTCGCTGTCATCATTTGGTTGATGGATCGCTACACGAAGCGCGCTCGAGGTCTTACAAGCAGTGAACACGGCTTTAGCCTAAAAGAGAGCTTATCGTATATGTGCACTGCGGTGTTTAAGATCCAAGTTGACGATAAAACAGCCATAAGTCCTTCAGCGCGCTTGACTTATGCTGTGTTTTCACTGGCGACGCTTGTGTTGGTGTCCGCTTACACTGCAAATCTGACCGCGGGTTTGGTGCAGTATGATGTTTCTTTTCCCGTCGTAGGAATTCACGACAGAAAGGTAAATGGCGCCGTTATCGCCGAAAAATGCCGGACTTCGTATTCATGGTCGCCATCTAGGACGCGAGGAAAGCCTCCCCCGCTCCCTTTGTCACTCGCTCCAGGCCATTTCCTCTTCGCGTCCAAGATGGCGACCGCAACTAACTAAGATTTCCGTTGTTTTTTTTCGGCGATAAAAACCCAGGCTACAAGAGTTCGTCCCTTGTGCAGCCGGAAATAAAGACACGAAGGACTTTTTTGAAAGGTAACCAATGGAAAGTTACCCGCTTGCGTAAAGGTCAATAATTTCTATAGCTGGCTGCCTGAAGACCCTGAGCCATCGCTCCTCTGTCAGGTTTTATAGAATACGCGAAAAGCGTATCTTGATGTTCCTATCCTTGCGGTTGCTAACGTCACATCTTCAACATTCTTATTTTTGATTGCCTTTAAAGGTCAGGGACGTTCAATGGCTGATCGCGTTTTTTTTCCACGCCCGGGGACGAGGAGTCGAAGACCCCACTCCCCTGGAATTTCCAAACGTCGTCAACACCCCTCTCCCCTGGAATTTCCAGGAGTCCTGAACACCCCCTCCCCTGGAATTTAAACACCCCTCCCTTGGAATTTCCAGGTTGCCGAAACACCCCCTTTTCACAGTTTAGACAGACCCCTCCCCTGGAATTGCCAGGGGTCCTCGACCCCTTCCCCTAGGGATTTCCAGGGTACAGCTAGACCCACTCCCCTAGGAATTTCCAGGGTTTAGATAGACCCTCCCCCCTGGAATTTACCAGGGACCTCGACCCCTCGGTGCGGAAAGAAAATGAAATCAGCCAATTTAGAATTCGTTATTTTTTCCTTTGCAAACAGCTGTTGGACCCAGACTTCAGACTGGGAGTGTCGGCGTCCTCTAGCTGGGAGATTCTCTTAAAAGAGCAGAAACGAAGCCTTGCAAAAGTTAGGCGTCAAAGCGATTATCCACCGACATAATTACAATATTCTAGAAGCGCTGGAGATTGGGTAAGAGACACTTTACCAAAAACGGCTGCTACAAATGCAAATTAAAGTAGTTGGCACACTTGCCCTTATGGTCCCGTCTTCAATGCCCTCTTCTATGTTTGGAAAAGATCTCTTCAATAGTCCGCCAGGGAAAGGAGGACGGAAGGTGAGGCAAGTGTGTCATTTACATTTGATTGTAGGTTTTTGATTTTACGATCAATTACGTACGATGGTAGAAATGAAATATCCTTGATTTTTTTATAACATCATTGCAGGTATTTTAGAGGTTATTAGGTGGTAGCCTAGCTTAGTCCATATTAGTTTAAAAAACCTGTCAACAGATTGCTTGTTGGTTGGCGTAAAGTTCCGAGCTCAAGTCGCAGAATATTGAAAACCTCAGTTAAAGCTTTTGACTGTTAGTTGTAAGAGTTTTTTTTAAAGCTATTGTTTATAATATCTACCATTTATCACTCTACCTTAGATAGAGATTGGCGTAAAAGTGCCGTTCGTGAATTTGATTGTTCTTCTTGTTCCTAATTCCAGATTGTTTGACGCAGTTATCAGCGAGAGGTCATACACACAAATGTACAATGCCCAGAATTTTAGCCGGTCCTTTAGAGTAATCGGTCATCCTATCAAAGTTGATGCTGGGGCCTTCGCCTTCCGAAAGGGCCTTAACCAATGGAATGAAAATATATCACTACAGCTTCAAAAGTACCGAGACTTCGGGTACCTTGACGCGGTAAAGGCAAAATGGTTCAATAGAATGGATAAGTTAAACACCAAGAAAACGATAGCGCATCAGATTGGAGTCCAGAACCTTAAAGGATTGTTTGTTGTTGTGGCGTGTGTTAGTGCCGTATGTAGTTTGTTTCTGGTGCTGGAAATTGTTTGGTTCGGATTTCGTAAAACTAGGAAACGGATTCATTATTTTTCCGAAAATAAGGTTATCTGGCTTTAAAAAGTACCATGTAACAATATAAATACCTATAGTTTAAATGAATTCATCATAATATATGTATTCAGGTTACTACGCACAGAAATTGGAAAAAAATGCAGGAGTTTAAAGCAGCTGTTTCGGAATTTTTCTAGGAGTTTTCCGCAGGATAATTTGAAGCCTTGGCAGTCCATTTCGATAACGTTTCAAGCTTGAAAACGATTAGTAGAATGATTACATTCTTGATCTTGTGAATGTTGAAATTCGTTTCATTTTTCCAGGAGTCTTCCATGACTTTGTGAAGTTATGATGAGGTGCTAATGAATGTGTAGAATCAAAAGCTTTCTAGCTATTTCAGCATCAGAATGGTGTGCCGTGGAAGGCCAAATAATGTTACCTCCTCTTAATAATGTTACCTCCGCTATATAAATCTAGAGATAAAGGGGCACCACCAAAACTACCACAATTCAAAGTAGTACTTGCATACTATGAAAAATCGAGTATACTATTGCCAAACAAAAACATAAAGAGGAAGCTCATTTACAAAAATGGGATAAATTGATAGACCCTCTTAGAGCTATGATGGTCTAGGTCATGTTTCTTTTTGAGAGTGAGCTCAAAATTGATACTACATCTTGTTTGCAGGGCGGTTTTGATTCCTTTGTTTGTTTGTTTTTCTGTTATGTGAGTTTTCTGTTGTGCTGTTTTCCGTGTTTCTTGTAATAGTTTAAAGTTGAATATCATGTATTTATCTTAAAAAAGGAAAAAATAAAACAAAATACAAAAAAAACACAATGAATTCCCCAGAAGACCCTTATACAAGCTCCCCTTTAACACGTACTTTTCTTTTCAACCCACAATGAATTCCCCAGAAGACCAGCTAAGACAATAAGCATGAGCAACACTGCTTTGTACACCCTCCCACATAAAAACACCTCTTTAACACTTTTCTTTTCAACCAACAATTTCACAACAAACATTCACTATAGCAATGCTCTTGCCCTCTATCCGTATAAAGGTAAATATGGAGTTGTTCCGCGTAAGAACGTTAGAAATGCAAATGAAGCGAGCCTTTTGTTTCCAATTGATTATGGTCAACCGGAAACAAAGGCTCGCATCCTTTGCATCTCTAAGATTCCTACGCGGAACAACTCCATTGTTGTCTTTTCTATCCGCTTGTCAATCGCTTCTCTAGCTCTTGGATGTCATCGTGTGACGTCATCTTGCACGACTGGCTCATGTCTTTGGAGCCAGCGTCTGTGGAGAAAACTGGCGTGACGTCGCGCATGGCAGCTGCATACGGACGACCGCTGGTCGGCTGCAGATTCTCCCAAAAGGAACGAGTACACCTGTAAGCAAATGAACAAATGAATGGAGAACAAACATATAAGTTGTCTTTATTGTGTCGGAAAATCAGTCCAAAGGTTTAGCTTGTGATTCTGGCCTTCATTTGGTATGCTAATCACTCCCAGGCCTAGGACTTCTGCGAATGTTTTATCACCTTACAGACCTTGACCCGACCCAGGGGTGAAACCCGAGGGAAACTTCGACCTTACCTAGTCCTCGCCAACGGTCAACACTTCCCGAGGGAGATTTCGACCTTACCAAGACCTCACCCAAGGGCAATACGTCCCGAGGGAGACTTCGACATTACCCAGACCTCACCCAAGGGAAATACTTCCCGAGGGATATTTCGACCTTACCAATACCTCACCCAAGAGCAATACTTCCCGAGGGAGAATTCGACCTAACCTAGGCTGCACCCACGGGCAATTATTCTTCCCGAGGGAGATTTTGACATAACCTAGGCTTCACCCACTGGCAATAATTCCCGAGGGAGACTTCCCGAGGGAGACCTTGCCTATGCCTGACTCACGGGTATAATTCCCGAAGGAGACGTCCACCTTACTTAGGCCTGACCCACTGGCAATTTTCCCGAGGGAGATTTCGACCTTACCTAGGCCTGACCCACGGTAATATTTCCTGAGGGAGACTTCGGCCTTACGTAGGCCTCACCCAAGGGTAATACTTTCTAAAGGCCGGTTTACACTTGCGATTTTTGTCGCGTGATGTCGCGGCGATTTTTCTCGCGCGAGTTGCACATAGTTTACATTAGTGATTTTGAGTTGACGCGTACGTGCGAGAAAAATCGCCGGGACTCGCGCGGCAAAAATTGCAGCAAAAATTGCTAGTGTAAATGGGCCTTAAGAGAGACTTCTATCTTACCTAGGCCTGACCCAGGGGTAATTATGCTGCTTGAGTGCAGATCCCCAAAGTCCATGTTTCTCACTTGCTGGTGGAAACTTCCCACGTTCCTTGGCAAGCTACAGGAACAAGAAGAGACCTCGGAATCAGCGTGGTTGACAAGAGTAAGTAACTTAATAAAGAGCCCTAGTCAGCATTTGTTATTGTTTTCATTCGATATCAGTATAAGAGTAACGTACAGAATTTCGAAATACCCATCTATGTAAAAAGCTTTATACTTGTTGGAGGCTGGAGTTCAAACCCAGGCCGGACCAATACTCAGGGTCTTTTCTACATAATTGAGGAGAAGGTGCTGCCTTTGCTCTAACATCTGCAAATGGTAAGACCGCGTCTTCTCGGATAAGGACGTTAAACCGTAGGTCCCGTCTCTTTACATGCACTACACTAACCGGAACCAGAGGCAGGACGTTAAAGAACCACGGGGACCGTCGAACGTTGCCCAACCTCTGTGTCACAGAAGTCGCCATACCAACACACACTCCTTATTATAAAACTGGTTTCTATAGGATGAGTTATCCAAAAATGTAAAGCGCTTAGAGCTTTGAGGATAAGCGCTATATAAGCACCTACTTTACTTTACTTTACTTTTACATTCCCTAAATTAGCCGATGGAAGTGGATGCGTTCTCCTACTAGCTAGAGCAGATTTCGTATGACTGTGAAAAGTACCGCGGAGCGGCGCGGTACTGTCGCGGTGGCGGTACGGAACCTGGCCTGCTGTAGATGGAATGAAATCGCCAATGAAATCGCGTAGTCGCGGTACGGTCACGGTCGCGGCGCGGAACAACTTTGTGGCGGTACTTTTCACAGTCATACGAAATCTGCTCAATGCTGCTAGGCTAACAAAATGTCGGCTGGTTATACCTCCTCAGCTATGGCGCGAATGTGATAGGGCTCCATTCCACAGCACGCGCCTACGTAGCGAATGCCGAGGTCGTACGCTTCACGAGCGTACTTGTGACAATCCCAACGTGTAAGAATACGCGGTTCAAGGGCTGGTAAGAAACAAAAAACATCACAGTCATCCTAGTCTCTGGCGTTCTGAGCGGGTTTCCTGTGGTTAGGTTGTGACGTCACCGTCGTAGTTCTCGCAGTGAGCTCGAGAGCCCGCGCACAACCAGAGGTTTGCTTCTTTTGAGCGTGTTTGGAGCTACCAGGCTGAGCAATAGTGATTCTCAAAACACGGGCTACCTCTGGATATAGTGTTCTGAAATTACAACTCGCGCGAAAAAACTTGATGTGACTGACTTTTAGATTGCCGTAAGGTTAAAAATTAAGAGTTAGTCCATTTAAAAATCGAGTAACGATCTAAAAAAAAAACGAAAAAAAAAACGTTTGTGATTGGGGGGGGGGGGGGGGGGGGGGGGGGGGGGGGGGGGGGGGGGGGGTGGGGGGACTAGGAAAGGACTAGGAATGTCCAGAGGGGTGGGGGGTTAACGACGGAAAAAAAATTCAGATGGTTCACAAACCGCATTTCTCTGCCGATTCGAAAACGCGCTAAGTGAATGTTTTTGTTTTTCGCTGAAAAGACGTTGTTCACGCTTTCTACATTAATTAATCACCTTTACAAAAACAATGAAATATAGTAAAATTAACTTCTTGTTTTGTCATTTGAGAATCCCTCTGTATTCTGTAGCAAAACTGCTACGCGCAAATTGGTCGAAGAGACGTAACACGTTCGAGAAAACTATTGATTTGCTCCTAAAAAATGTGATTTGGCTTTCTTGTCCCAAGACTCAAGTATTACAGAAATGAATTTCCTCGTCAATAGTCTAGAATATCAAAGAAAAACTCTGAAAATTCTGGTCAAAGAATTCATTTTACGCTTAAGGCCTGGTTTCCATGTAGTCTTATCTGTCGTATCTGTCGCATCAGTCGACCGTGAAACAATGGAAATTGGAATTATTCTTTTGTTTCACGGTTGACTGATACGACAGATACGACCATATGGAAACTAGGCTAGAAGCGGTTTGTGAGTTGCTGTTTGTTGCACGCGTGAAATTATGAGAATGCGTAACGTGGCGTCTTGCCCAGTTCATCTTTTTTGACAAGAACGCAATATTTACACAAATAGCAACTCCCTTTTAAACTCCTATTACAAACATTGAAAGCATTTTTCGCCCTGTTCGCAATTTGTGAATGCTTAAAGTACGACTAGAAAATATTGTTACATCTATTCGGAGCGCGCTTTTGCAATTATACTCCGTATACTCCATAGTCAGTCGATTTCGACGTTTTTTTCCGACATCGAAATTTCCAGAGTGCGGGGGGTGGAGGGGTAGCAGCCAGCCACCAAAATCGTAATTTTCAGAGGGGTGGGGAGTCAATTTCTGAACACCCTTCCGTGGGGGGGGGGGGGGGGGTATGGCTATTGACAAAAGAAAATTAATAATTATATAACCAAGAGAAATGATCCCATATATTAAACTATTTGCACATCACGAGACAAAACATGACCATCTGGCGGGGAGTCCACAACAGCATTGGCCAATTACTGTGGCCCCTAGTTGTACAAAGACGAAAGACATTATATATGCATTTAAAAAATTCAAACAGCAAGTAGGCGGCGAGGCTAGACCCTTAGTGCATTGCACGACGGGCAGATGAAGCACCGAGTCCTAGGGTTTTTTTCCCCCGCGCGCGCGTGCAAAGGAAGCCCGCAACAAATGTTTTACTGAGCTGCGAATTCTAAGATTACTGCCAATGGGTCTTCTCTCTATTTCTTTTCAGTGTGAACTTTTCATAAAGTAATAATTGAAAACGTTTTCGTCACAAGGTGGTATTTTCTGGTACTACTTACCGAAAGGAAACTCCAAGAGGCCACTCATTCCCATCTTGTCTTTACCGTCCAATGCCTGGCACAACCAATCCAATAGGTTGACAAATCAAATGGCGTTTGATTCCTGCTTCGTCTAAGGCTTCTTTCACAAGTTTCATCACTTTAAGGCTCGTTTTCTGGTCAAGAAGCAGTTGACGCCAACCACATCCGCCCCTGCAATCATATCAAAAGAGTGCTGTAGTTTTTTTTACGGTTAGGTTCGGGTGAGTGATTGGGCGAGTGACATCGGGTATATGGTGTGCATTGGGTATATCGTGCAGAACGAGTGAAAAGGTACAAAGCTTTTACCGAAGGGAATCAGTAAGTCACTATGAATTAAGTGATGTAATAAATTGATTTTCGCTCAAAATAGCTCATAAAGATAGGAACATATAGATTTCGTTATTCAGATAATTAAACTTGCCAGAAGTTCTGAACCTGTTGAATCCAAGTTTTCACACACACGCGTATGTGATGGACCATAAAGCCTTGGCTAACTAGGACACATGTAGCGCGCAACATTTGTGTTCTGCATGTTTCCCCGAGTGGCTAAACTAGGAAAAATCGCACGCGTGTCTCGGACACATGAAATGTTCCTTGTCTTACGAAGAAACATTTCTTTGTGTCCCGGCTACAAAATTGTCGCGCGCAACAATGTTTCTCGCGCGGCTACACAGGGAAACATGAAGGAACATGTGTCCGACTACATGTTGCGCGCTACATGTGTCCTAGTTTAAAAATGTAAATGTAAATGTTTGAGACCGACTTCCCTAGACTTGCAGCTCGTAGTCGAATTGCGCTGGGTCTCAACGGCGCCACTGGCACCAAGCGTCATAAGCACAGACACTGAGGGTGGTTCACTGCCAGAGGGTTTATTACCCGTGGGGGGGGGGGGGACTCCCTATATTCGAATGCTATGGTGACCGTCGTATTTTTTAGGGGTTGAAATCGGCGATCTGGTATTTTTTAAGGGTTCGAAAATAAAAAACGGTATAGTAAGAAAAGTAGGTATTTTTTAGGGGTTCTCACGCAAATAAGGAGTGTTTTTTCAAAGTCGAGAGGATACATTTGATGTATATTAAATAAACGCAGATAAAATTAAATCTGTCAAAATTGTTTGTATTTTTTAGGGTATTGACTGAGGGTATTTTTTAGGGTGGAAATTTTTTCCGACCAGTATTTTTAGGGTTAAAATTCGAGTTTCCACGGTCACCCCTAGCATTTTAACCTTAGAGTCCCCCCCCCCCCCGGGTTATTACGTCCCCAGTGTTCTTAAGCGGTCATAAACACAGACACTGAGGTGGGTCACTGCCAGAGGGTTTTATTACTCCCCAGTGGTTCTTAAGCGGTCATAAACACAGACACTGAGGGTGGTCACTGCCAGAGGGTTTATTATGTCCCCCAGTGGTTCTTTAACGTGTCCCCCCTGATACTGAGTAGAGTAGAAAGGCGAGACGGGACCTGCGTCGCGAGCTTGGTTCCTTTCTCTTTCCGCGTGGACTAACTTCATTGAAAACGTGGTACGTCTTGGCAGCTGCCCAATGATGTGAAAAAACACTGACCTGCTTTAGCGATTCGCAAGGCGCACTCCTTAACTGACACTCCGTTCATATCCCCGCACTGGTTTATCGTCAAGCAAGTCACGACCGGTTTCCCTGTGGCTTTCATAACTTCGATCGCCCACTCAGCTTCCTCAACATGCTCGAAAAGCTAGAAAAGGAGAGATCAACAATTTGTCCTTAGGGGTGGACCATTGAATTGGGGAGGGGGGTGGCAATTTTTTTGCGCATGTATTTTTTTTGTCGGGGATCAGGTTGTGCAAGATTTTTTTTCGGAATTTATATCATGTTTTTTACTAGCTTGGATCTCTGCAAGATTTTTTTTTTTTGGAAGGATTGGCCTTGCTCGAATTTTTTTTGGGAATTGCCACCCCCCCCCCCCCCCCCCCCCCCCTCCCCCAATGTCTAATGGTCCACCCCCTTATCAAGGAGGGCCCTTAAAGGAGCCCGTCACGCAACTACGCAGCTGTTCTGCGCATCTCAAATCAAGTATCGTCCCTGCCTCGTACCCAGGCTCGTTCTAGTGATTTTCGAGGCGAGAGCGACTGGGAGCGAGCTAGCGCGACAGGCATCATGGAACGAACCGTTCCAAGATGCATTGCACGCTCGCTACCAGAACACTCGCAAAGAGGCATTTCTCTCTGTTTCTACTAAATAGAGACGCCTAGAGACGAGGCATGTATCGTCCCGTAACGATGCCAGCGAAGGCTAAAAACCTCGAAAAACAAATCGTATGATAATCTCACTACTTCTCAATCCATCCCACCATGCTTTTACGCTTTACATATTCTTAATAGGTACATCTGATAGGATGTTCTTACTAGTTTTGCTGCATTCTCGTACCCAGAGCTCCCCGGCTCGTCTGCTCGCAGGGGAGGCTCTGGTGACATCCATTTGAGGACCTTTGCTGATTGCTGGTTTTGAACGTTGGTGCGTGCGCAGAAAGATATTTCTCTCACGGCTCTGTATCAAATCTCAGGCATGCGTCAGTGGCTGTCACCAGAGCCTCCCCGCGAGGAGACGAGCCGGGGAGCTCTGGGTAAGAGAATGTTTTGCTGATAATTCAGTGATCGCTCCCGGAGCATGCGCGTATCATGACAAGCTCCCTCTAAATGGATGCCATTTGCTTCACTCGTGGGGTATGAGGGGTAAGGAACATTTGATTGAGGTCTTAGAATACTTGGATTACCGTCTCATAAGGGAAATTAACCCTTCACGTTTAAAAACATCACAGAAGGCAGATAACTATAATAAATAACAAATAACATGAACCTGACAGATACGAAATGGCTCGAAAATGTTTTTACCTCGCCAATAAGGAAGTCCACATTATTCCTGATAAACACGTCCAATTGTCGCTTGTACTCCGCTTGACAGACCTCCTTGCCTTTGCCGGAGAGATAGATGGCGTCTGACAAATGTTTCCCGCCACTAGGGCACCTCCCTCGTCGGCTACTGTACGCGCATGCTCACATGCGGCTTGGTTTATCGCCTCACACTGAAATTGTACCACAGGAATACCATTAAAATTTAAAAACATCATAAAAATACCAATGTCGATAAATTAAAATTATTGATTCCGAGGCTCTGTGGAATAAAGAAAGGTCGCATCGCATCGAAATGAATAATTTATTTATTTTGTTTTATTCCGCTGATCCTGAGCCTTGTATTCAAGGTTAATTTTAATACATCAAAATTGGTTTATTCTACTCTACGGCAAAAAGTATATCCAATATAAGGCAAGACTAAGCGTCTGTATCATGCATCAGGTAAGGCCTACGGCAAACGCCGAACTTCAGCCGCTCTTCTTCTGTCGAACCTTTCCTTTTTCAAAGGATGCCGCTTCATTATACTTTATAATCAAGAAATTTCTACTGTTTTGTATTGGAACGGCGCGACTCTGGCACGGCGTTTGCCGTAGGCCTACGATATACGGGTTAAGTGCACTCAATCTTGAAAATATGGTAAATGACGTCACAGTCGGATTGGGTAAGGAGAATTACTATACGACTGTGACGTCATGTTACCATATAAGGTCAAATTGAGTTCATATATATAGAGGATATTACACGGTGGCGCGAAGATATGAGTTTTTTTTCGAGTGGCAAGAACAATATTTTACGAATGAGCGCAGCGAATGAGTAAAATATTGTTTTTTGACCGAGAAAATAAAACTCATATCTCCAAGCCACCGTGTAATTTTCTTTTTATTATATGGGCAAACCAGAAAAAATCATTACAAATTGATTTCCAAGCACTTTTGTTTTGACCGATATCCTCACTAGTGAGGATATGGAAAATATGTCACTGAGGACCCGGATGTAGCTTCGTACGAGATCTACGAGTGGCGTATTTCCCAGTAAAACACTCGTGTCCATATAATAAGGAGCCGCATTACACGGTTGAAGCCGTATTTATTTCCGGCATAACTAATCGAACAAAATCGAACAAAATTTCAATCGAACCTAATCGAACACCAATCGTTCGATTGGTTTTGATTGGGTTCGGTAATCGAACAAAACTTTTTGGTGAGTATGATTACCGAACTGAATCGAACATAAATCAAACTGATTGTTTGATTAAGTTCGATTTTGTTCGGAAATTTTGCATGACTTTCGAAATTGGTAAGACTCATCAGTGACACGCAATGGGGTAATACACACCAAATAGACGGCCATGAACAGTTAACATAACTATTAGCTTTATTCAATTCATTTTCAGCTGGGACACTTAGCCTTCTAAATAACAACAAACCTGAAAAAACTCAGTATAATGGGTATAATAATAAACCGGGAACAAATTCGCTATTCTGCGAACCCATGGAACGTATTCAATTTATATATGTTTCTGATAATGTGTTCGTGACTCAAGTCTTTTGGTAGATAAAATTCTTTCAGGACACCGAAACACACTATTCATTGCACATTATACAAATGCCATTGAGTTCAGATAATTCAAGCTTCCTTTATAAAATGCCGACCAGAATAAAACTATTGGATTAACGTCTCATTAACACCTGCAGTTATGTGCGGTGCAGTTCCCAGTATGCGCCAGGCGAGCCGAACTGAGGTGCTAATCTTGGTGAGTGATTGATTCCGATTTAGAAAAATGCCTGTGACTGTGTTTCATTTGAAGTTCAATTGGGTTTGATTGAGCATATTGTTCGGCAATCGAACGTTCGATTGAAATTTTTTTTGTGAGTTCGATTATGTTCGATTACCGACTCAATCAAAATCAATCGAACGATTGGTGTTCGATTAACTTCGATTACCGAACGTTCGATTAGTTATGCCGGGTTATTTATTTATTTATTTTTATTTATTTTATTTATTATGCTTCGTCTACAAATAATACAAGAAAGAAAAAAAAAAATAACGTGCGAGGAGAAAAACAAGACTAAAAATTGACACGACATGTAGACAGGGACACCACAACAGCAAAGCCATTACTGTGGGCCTGTAGCAAACCGGTTTATGAACCGGTTTTGTTTGCGCAGTTGAATGGCTGCTTTCCGATCGTGTGCTAGTCCATTCTCGAACCCAGAGCTCCCCCCGGCTCGTAACCTCGCGGGGGAGGCTCTGGTGACAGCCACTAACGCATGCGCGACATTTAATACAGAGCCGTTGAGAAAACGACCTTAAGTGCATGCTCCAACGCTCAAATCAGCCAATCAGCGACCGCCCTGAAATGGATGTCCCCAGAGCCTCCCCTGCGAGCAGACGAGCCGGGAGCTCTGGGTACGAGAAGGTGCTAGTCAAATCACGTACGTTTTCTAGTGAATCTAGAAAAGAAAAGAAAATATTTTTGTTCGTCGTATGATAAATAACTCATTTAGATGTTTTTTCATTTAATACTGGCGGACATTTTGCTCGTTGGTCGCATTTTTTCCGAGCCCCAGTATGCAACTCGTAAAATATTTCCCCAATCTTGTCGGCCTCGTGTCCTCGGTTCTTCAACTTGTCGTCGCTGGCGTAAAATGTGAACGTCTGCATGACGTCAGCACCGGCACGGAGAAACTCGCGATGTAATTGGCGGACTTAAAACAAAGGAGCGACAATATAAACAACAAACATAAACAAAACAACTGATTAAGACAGATTCTTTAGAGATCCGAGCAGCGTGTGGCAAAAATCTGGTTACTAGAAACTATGAAAAGATTGGCTTATATTTCCCTAGCATCTTTTGAAAGGTTTGCTTGCAAGTGATCGTGTTATTCCCGTTAAAAATCTTACACGCAACCTAATAGGCATTATTATTCAGCCATGCCACTATCTCGATTCTGATTGGCTAAGAGTACGCAGCGAAAGCATGTTGGCGTGCAGTTCGTGACGTCAAACGGACATATTTTGGACATATTTAGTTGAAAGAAATGGGGCTTTCGAATTTGTTTTTACTAATTGCGCCTCCATTCATTTGCTCTGCAAATACACTTTGCTCTGTAAACTATAGTTGAATTGCCAAAAAAAGTTAAAGATATTTTTATATTGTAGATGGCGAGCGCGCAACGGGAGACGACCCAAAAGTCAATCTTTTATAAAGACATCAGGTTCCATAAAAAAAAAACATAGCAGAGATAGAAAACTAGTGGAGAGTTTGAAAAGGTTTTCTCGAATTGTTTTGGGGAATTTTCCACGTCAAATTGACCGTTGATATATTTAGTCAAATCACACTAGTGTTTATCGTCAATGCTGCGTTCTGATTGGTTGAGCTACTAGTAGGCTATAAGTTATAGCCTACTAGTAGCGAAAAGTGTCGGATTTGAAAGCCAGAAAATGGCAAATGACCAGAACAGAAAACGTTTTTCGCTATAAGGCTGCATTCATTATGCATACTACAGGGGGGGCAGAGTATTTTTTTTTGACAATGCAAAATTTTGAGATCCCCCAAGACACAACATATTTTTTACGAATCCCCCCTCTTGGTCAAAAGGAAAAACATGCACCCCCCCCCCCCCCCCCCCCCCCCCCCCCCACACACACACACATTTTTTCAAGTTATGTCGAGGTAGGGTCGCGTCAATAACATTTTTTCAAAAGATGCAGAACAAGGCAGTCAATGATAAAAAATACAAAGCGTAAAAATGAAAATAAAAATCATAGGTGCCTGTACTCTTTGTGTGTAGTGACTTTCTACCAAGTTTCTGGTGCGCTTCTCGATTGGAACCTTATTACATAGACTGAGTATCATTTATTTTGTATTCGATTGTGTGGTTTGTTTTCCGTTGTGCGGGCGAAGCGCGCAGCAATTTTAACATCTAGCTACAAGACTATTAATCAAAAGTCCAAAGGCGTTTTTGTCTGGCAGACAAAAGTCACTGAAGAGGACCTCGAGGAATTGTGGTAAAACAAGAAGGCCTTTTACAATTTTTCACGTTTATAAGTCTTTATGCGCGCGAAGCGCGCAGCTATTTTCAACATATCAGTTGAAAGAGGGTAAATACACGAGAAAAGTAGTGCAAGTGATATTTCTTCAGGAGGTTCAAACTCGGTGTTTAAAATATATATAATACCTCAACAAAAATATGCATCCCCCCTTCATGTTATGAAAAAAACTTCGCATCCCCCCTTTTCCAGTTGCTAAATTTTGAGATCCCCCCTCAAAATCCTCTGCCCCCCCCTGTAGTATACATAATGAATGCAGCCTAAGAATTGACTCATGGCCTCCGAGTCATGCAATAGCCCAATAGTAGTTAACCAATGTAAATATTCTCCATTACCCGTGAAGAAGGTCAGTACTGGCTGACCGAAATATCGTATATCGTATATCAATAGCTCATATCACACTTTGTTACTTGTTAGTGTCATACAAACGGGTTTCTACCGGTCTACCGCGTGGGGTGCGTGACATTTTCCGAATTTTCGAGTCGGTGTCATAAGCAGGGTATCGTTTTTTCGCGTTTCCTGGAAGGGCATTTATTTTCCGATATTTTTATTTATTTGCCTTTTCTGGGCTGTATTGTAGTTTGCGCGTGGTGAAACCCCAAAAAGGCTTTTTTCTATTTTTCTCGCGCATAGAGAGAAAAGAGGATAAGAAGACTGCTACTCAAATAAGCTCAGTTGCTCCCTATTAAGTTTATGTTCGTGTGTATTTCTTCCGGTGCGGCGCTGAGAGATAATCATTATATCTAAAACATCTATCATGCCTCAGTACCTGTTTGTACGTCTCGCTAAGGGGCCGACCATTTAACTTTTTTTTTGGGGGGGGGGCAATTTTTTTTTTTACCTCTGTTAAGCGGTGAGAATTTTTTCCAATAAAAAAGAAGGGTTTTAGTCACCATTTTGCTGTGCAGGAAATTTTTTTCGACCGTTCGGGCCGTGCAGGAATTTTTTTTTCAAAAAAGCCCCCCCCCCCCCCCCCCCCCCTCCACATGCGGCTATTTTCCCTGTATTTTCACTTAAAGGTCAAATGGGCTACATTTCCGTGATATTTTCGTAATACAAACAGACTCATCAGAGAGAGGACTTGACTTTTGAACGAAAAAAATCTTGTTTAACAAGAAGATCGAGAAACTAAAAACCACAAGAGCTTTTCTTGAAAAAAACACTTGGTTCCGTTTGACCTCAGTATATATCAGGCCTAGTTTTGTCGTTCCCGAAAAATATTTTCTTACAGCGCACGAATTAAAGTATTTTAGAGATAGAGTTCAACAAACGCGCACGAAAAGCGAAAAACAATGGCAAAAAAACAACAACAAACGAAAAAAAAAAACCTCACCAGCCTCGGGAAATTCCACGGTGCATTCTGGCGTCCAGGGGCCCGCCTTGACGTAGCCTCGTTTTTCCATGCAAAATAGAAACCCGCCATCCCCGATGACCACCTCTCCTGCATCTAGCCGCTCTAATAAACCCCTTGGCTGAAGAAATGAATAAATAAATGAATGAATAGAAATAATAACATCATAATAAGGCGATTTTCAATTATAGCCAACAAAACCATTGTTTCGCACGGTTGTTTCGCACATTTCAAAACGTGGTTTCAATCAATCTTTATTTCACTTTTCTGTCCCTCAGTCAAACCCTATAATATGAACCAATCAGGTTCTTGTCCTATTTCGGCCTAGTGCATTAGCAAATTGATTCACCATACGACAATACAACAAGTGGAGTAAGCGGTTTGGGTCAAACTGCAAATTCAAGCAGGGAAGGAGTTAAAAAAAGCGAGACTCTCCCGCCAAAATGGAAAGTAGGCATCTCTGGAAAGCAGAGAAAGCATTTCCATCGATCTTTTATATGTTTCACCGCCTAACTTTGCTATCGTCAGTGCTGTGTACTCATGCAGTGAGAACAACTAGCGTGTTACACACGGAGCTATCACCGAAACTTACCTTGGTTTGCATGGCTGAAAAGGCACTGAGCTGCTCTCCACGAAATTACCAAAGATCAACACCATGAGCTCTGCATATGCTAAACTAGTGCGACAAGTAATTTTACGGCGATCGCGTGATGCGGTTTGACTGGTTTGACGGGTTGCGAGATTTTGAATTTTGAATCAAGCGAGGGAATGTACAGTTATGTCGCAGCTTTTTTAGAAGGTCCAACACTTTTGGCTATCATAACAATAATAGCTCATTGTCTCCTCGTTTTCCATACAAAATGCAAATGGCAGGGGAAACGATTTCAGGAATTTTTCGTCAGTGCTGTGTACGAAATCGCCAAAGATCAACACTAGGCTCAGATAAATTATGCCGGCATAATTTTGAGCATAATGCTATAGTTGGAGCATCGAGCATAATGCCCATATTTTTCTGAAAAAAATATTAATAGCACTGACGGCTTCCTCTATGATCACGCGGTATTCCAGTGGTTGTCTGATTTTTCCTTTTCTGTTTTCAAATAAAACCAACATTTCATGCAAAACAAGTGAGTGCAGTCTGTTTTGATCCTACTGGAGAAAGGATTTTGTGAAGTTTTATATGTTTTAAAGGCTTGACTGCTAATAATGGAGGCCTGTACCCTGTTGCCAATGCTTTTTTTATAAAAGGGCATGGGAAAGTGCGTAGAAAAAATATTATGTCGAGCATAATGATTTTTTTCGAGCATAATTTTGAGCATAATGCTATGTTTTTGGGAGCAATGCTCAAAAGCATAATACTCGAATTTTCGAGCATAATTTATCTGACCCTAATCAACACCATGAGCTCTGTATATGCTAAACTTGTGCGACAAGTAATTTTACGGCGATCGCGTGATGCGGTTTGACTGGTTTGACGGGTTGTGAGATTTTGAATTTTGAATCAAGCGAGGGAATGTACAGTAATGTCGCAGCTTTTTTAGAAGGTCCAACACTATTGGCTATCATAACAATAGCTCATTGTCTCCTCGTTCTATTCTAGGGTTCCATACAAAATGCAAATGGCAGGGAAACGATTTCAGGAATTTTTTGGTCCAACAAAAATATGAAATGTTCCTTGTCATAAGAGATCTAAATATTCAAAGCTTAAAGTAAACATAGTGGTGCCCTGTTAGCAGAAGCTACTTCTATCTTGATCTGTGTCTGTTTTGAAGTGACTTGACTGGTTTTCCTGGTTTTACAAGAATGGCGTCAGTGTTTTCTGTGTTTTTGCTTGAGTGATTTCTGAAGATTCAATGAAAGCGGAACTGACTGCGCAGGTCTTTTTAAACAAAGATTTACGAATGCAAAAGGTATTTTAGAATGTTATGTTGATTTTTTGAATGCGAAGATATTTAACACTTTTTGCTTGAATGATTTCTCGATTCAATAAAAACGGAGTTTCGAATACGAATTGAATGCTCAGGACTTTTTAAACGAATATTTTTTCGAATCCGAAGCCTTTTTTAAAGCGGATATTTTCGAATAAGAAGTTCTTTTAAACGGTGATTTCGAATGCAAAAGGTCTTTTAAAATGTTGATTTTTTTAATGCGAAGGTCTTTTAACACTTTTTGAATACCAAGGTCAGAACAACTGATAGGAAGATGGTCTAGTGGCCCATGCGTATAAGAAATTTTAAATTAAACAAGAGGTACACTTACCTTGCAGGATAATTGTAATTCTCCGAGTCCATACGAAGCAATTATGACGTCATAATGCGATCC
The DNA here is from genome assembly GCA_033964015.1 of Scolanthus callimorphus. Taxonomy (NCBI): domain Eukaryota; kingdom Metazoa; phylum Cnidaria; class Anthozoa; order Actiniaria; family Edwardsiidae; genus Scolanthus; species Scolanthus callimorphus. The sequence continues at coordinate 20,407,095 of CM066924.1, forward strand.
CTTATCGCGCATGCGCAGCAGACCACTCTTTAAAGTCAATTGTTATGTAAATCAGATACTCGTATAAAACACCACCGTTGGCAGGAATCGTCCTCTTTCTTTGAGTGCACACAGTAAACAAAGCGAAGAATAAAATAACATACCTTTTTGGCACATTCATAAAGGGTGGGCCCATCAAGGGTGGGACCGACGTCATAATTGCTTCGTATGGACTCGGAGAATTACAATTATCCTGCAAGGTAAGTGTACCTCTTGTTTAATTTAAAATTCTCCTCATCCATACTCCGCATTATGACGTCATAATGCGCTATTCAAAGCAATGTGACAAAAAGTGTAGAAGTGATATTTTATTTACTTGTATTATCACAACAAAATTATTTCGCCCATAGAGGAACCATGAGGAATTTCCCTTTTATAAAACTTAGAGAAAGTTCTCTCATTTGACCAATTGGCTAAAGCCAAAATATCCTTTATAGAGGCACCACTAAGAAACGCCTTTGAAGTGGCTGCTGATCTTGTGCTATGGGCTTTAAAAACATTTACATCAATACCAGATTTTTCGAGCGTGGACTTTACCCACCTCGCTAAAGTGCTGGTGGAAATGCCTTTATGGGGCTTACAATACGAGACAAATAATTGTTTAGTATCGCCACGGAGGTTCTCCGTCCTCTTAATATATTCTATCAAATGTGTTCGAGGGCAGATTGCCCTATCATTTATCATCTCTGGAACCACAACTTTAATAGAATGGTTCCCGGGTCTAGATGTTTTCAATCGATTATTAACAACAAAGACAACTTTATCATTTTCAATGCACATGTGATCAATATCAAGCACTTGTAGTGTCTGGCCTCTTTGTGCTGAAGCCAAGGCAATGAGTGTAACTATCTTACAACTCAAGTCTTTAAGTGAAATTGATTCTAAAGGAAACAAAGTCCTGAGATACTTGGTAACCATGGCAACGTCCCAAGTATGAGTGTATCGTGGAAGGGGAGGCTTTGAGACGTAAAGTCCCCTCATAAATCTTGATACGAGATGATCTGTAGCTAGATCCCGACCTGTGACCGACTTAATTGTAATTGAAACTGCTGATCTATATGTATTGACTGTACTATACGCTTTGCCTTCCTGGAAAGTGTCCAGTAAAAAGTCAATAAATAGGGTCACAGGCGCCTGAAGAGGATCAGCCTTGAATTTGTTACACCAGCCAACCCATTTGGCCCACGGACGGTTGTATTGCTTTTGAGTACCTTCAGTCCACGATTTGAGGATGATTTCGGAAGCCCCTTCTGAAACTCCTCGATCTTTGAGTCCTTTCCTGATACAAGCCAGGCGGCTAGCTGCATCTTTTCGCGGAGAGGGTGTCGAGCACTGTTGTGGGGTAGAGTTAAAATGTTGTCCCACCTCGGCAAGAGTAGAGGCCGTTCCACTAGAAGGCTCAAGACTGTCGGGAACCACACCTGCGTAGTCCAAACAGGGGCTATCAACATTATGCAAGCTTGGTCTTGTTGGACCTTTGATAGTACCTTTGGTATGAGACTGAATGGAGGGAAAGCATAATAAATACCATCACTCCAAGACAACGTAAAAGCGTCTGTGGCTACTGCCTCTGGGTCGGGTTGCCAAGAAACAAAACGTTCGCACTTACTATTCAAACGTGTTGCAAAAAGATCTAGGGTGGGGTTTATAAGTAGCCGTTGGGTGGCCCACTGATATACAGTCGGGTTCAGGCTCCACTCGATCCTATCATTAAAGTTCCGAGAGTAATAATCGGCATGAATATTATTCTCGCCAGGAATATGCACAGCGGTTACAACGATATTGCGTTTGAGGCACCAAAACCATATGTCTCTTGTGAGGGCATTAAGCGTAGGTGATGCCATACCCCCCATTTTATTAATATAGCCAACGACAGTAGTATTGTCGGTTTTAAGACAAACGCGAGCGTTGTTACGTGCAAAGCATTTCAAGGCTAGGGACGCAGCCAGCAATTCAAGATAATTAATATGATTTGCTGATTCGTTAACAGACCAATGACCGCCGGTGTATTCGCCACCGTAATGTGCGCCCCATCCAGATTACTGGCGTCTGATTCAATCGTTTGTGTAATTGGAGGCGGTTTGAACGACTTTCCGTTATATTCTCTAATATGGTACTAAAAAATGAAAACAAAGACCAAACAGAAGCAGGATTAAAGCCAACGTTTCGGACATTTAATTCTGTCCTTCATCAGGGCGGTTACAAAAAACGGTTACAAATAGTCACGCGTATAAACTATGAGGCGCGCGCGATATGGAAATAGAGCGCGCGCGTGTAATTATAATAGAAATTAGAGTTCTTCTCGCAGGTTGAGGCCATCAGGGGCCATTGTCTTGAGCTTCTCAATCCAGTAGCCCTCAACTGACAAGAGATCTTCCGTCTTCGAAACTTTTTTGATGCATTTTATCGCCAGATCGTCTAGGGTATGTCCTGCGTTGGTGGGATTGAAATGGGCCGCCACTGGTGATGTCTCAGCATACCTTCTGTAATGGTTGATAGTGCACTTGTGCGTACGAAATCTTTCATGTAGAGGACAGCTGGTTTGGCCTACGTACTGCATGCGACACTTAGTACACGATATAAGGTAGACAACATTGCTGCTCTTACAGTCTAGCTTGCTGTTGATCTTGAATTTTTTGCCGGTACTGGAGCTGACGAAAGTGTCGTTTACATCTACGAAATTACACGTTCCACACCTGCGGTTCCCACACGTTTTCATCCCACCACTTGCTGCTGTCTCAGTAGATGGGACCCGGGCTCTCACTAAGATATCTCTTAGGTTAGGTTGGCGTCTGAAAGCCACCATAGGGGGTTCTGGAATCGCTTTCTTCAATCGATCTGAGACGCAAATGATGGGGAACGCTTGTTTAAGGATCTTGGGTACGTTTCGTAGCTGAGGGTGGTATGTGAGCACTACAGGTACTCTGTTGGTCTTCTTTCTTCGTTGGCGGGTCATCAGAGTGTCTGCTCTGGATTGCAGCGCTACTCTCGCGATGCTTTGGCGTACAAGGTCTTCTTTGTAGCCTCTAGCTGCAAGGTGGTTGGTAAGCTCTCCGCATCGCCTTCGAAACGCCTCCTCGGTGGAACAGATTCTTCGTAGGCGGAGTGCTAAGGAGTAGGGGATACTCGACTTGCAGTGCGCAGGGTGACTGGAGGTCCAGAGCAGGTATTGGTGTGTATCAGTAGGTTTGCAATATAGATCTGTCTCCAGTGACCCATTTCCGTTCTGAACAGAGACATCGAGAAAGTTGACAGCATGTCTCGATACGGTAGACGTAAATTCAATGCTCGGGTGCATGTTGTTAGCCAAACGGATGAATTCTTCAAAAGCCTCTTCACCATGGGTCCAGATTCCGAAGACATCGTCTATATAGCGCCACCAAACCAAGGGCTTACGTGTGGTCTCTCTGAGGATACGTTCTTCTATGGCTCCCATGAAAATATTGGCGTAGGAGGGGGCCATACGTGTTCCCATGGCAACGCCGTTCACCTGCAGGTAATTGTTATTCATGAATGTGAAGTTGTTTTGGGTTAATACCAGCTCGGCCAATTTCATAAGGGGTTCAGTGCTTGGGGCCTTGTTGGTTCGTTTGTTGAGTGCGTTTTTGAGTGCAGCTAGGCCGTCAACATGTGGGATGTTGGTGTAGAGAGACTTCACGTCCATTGTGAATAAGATGGTATCGTCAGGTAAGCTGGGGAGGTGCTGTAGTTTGCGAAGGAAATCGGGCGTGTCGTGGATGTATGACGAAAGCTGTTGTGCCAAAGGTCGTATCCAATGATCAAGAAATTCTGATGCCTTTTCAGTTGCGCATCCATTGGAACCGCAAACAGGTCTTCCAGGGTTTCCGGGTTTATGGATCTTAGGAAGGAGATAAAAACGCGAGGCTTTGGCATCCCCAGTCCATAGATATTCAAGAGCATCTTCATCGATCTCTCCGTCATCTTCCATTTGTTGGAGTTGGTCGTTAATGACCTCACAGAACCTCTCGGATGGATCGTCGTCTAAAGGCTGGTAGAATTTCCTGTCACTGAGCTGCTTATTAGCTTCATTGATATATTGCTCTCTATCTTGTACTACCACAGCTGAACCTTTATCGGCCGGCTTAATAATAATATCGCGCCTGCTGGCGAGAGTGCGGAGGGCTTCTCTCTCAGGAGCCGAGAGATTGTCGCTGAATTTGTTGGCATGCGCGTCTTTCAGGATGTTGTTATTGATAGCTGCAATGTATGTCTCCAATTCATGGCTTCGACCTTTAGGGGGATTCCATGTGCTCTTATTCTTGAAAATTGGAGGCTCCACATTGTTACCCGTGGGATTTGTGTTTTCGCTATCATTATAGAAAAACTCCTTGATGCGAAGTTATCTAATATGGGCAATGATCCAATCTAAATCAGATCGGGCTACATTGGTAATATTAACAAAATCTTCGTATGAGGCCCCTAAAGAGATATCAGTCGATTTACATGCCTCAACAGATCGATAAAACAGTTGCAAGTATCTAACAGCCGGAAAGGCGGAAACAAGCAATCCGGTGACTTCGGCCACCTGGCGAATAGAGGCTGTGTTTACATTACGCAATTTTATACAAGCCTCTACAATTCTCACAATTTTGTCGTCAGGTAATGACAAGGTCATTAAGCGTGAGTCTACAATGAACCCCAATAGGTTATTTCATTGACTGGTCGCAAGCGAGACTTTGCAAGGTTTATTGTAAAACCAAGTGATTGGAGTAAATCAATTACTGTTTTAATACTTTGTTTACATGCTTTTTCAGATGGAGCAACAACTAAAGTGTCGTCAATGTAGTACGACACCTTAACGCCGTTCATGCGTAGTTGTGAATAGGCTGGTTTTAATATCTTAGTAAAGGCCCGTGGGGCCAGGCTATACCCGAAAGGCATGCAGACAAATTCCAGTAGCTGGTCACGCCAAACAAAGCGCAAATATTTTCGGTCACTATTATGAATAGGGATGCTAAAGTATGCGTCTTTAAAATCAATGGATGCTAAATAGTCACCCGGGTTGATGAGTTCAACAGCAAAACTTATTGTCTCCATTTTAAACTTCTTTGTGCATACAAATTGGTTTAGCGGTTTCAGATTGATAACTGGTCTCAAATCACCTGTTTTCTTTGGAACCAGAAAAATGTTTGATAAAAATTCCCCTCTTGAGTGACGCGTATGAACAATCGCCCCTTTTTCCTGAAGTTTTGAGACCTCAAGGTCAATTGCGTGGGCTTGTTCGTCACTAAATTTAGGTGCCATAGGCAGCTTTGTTTGTTGAGGGTTTGAATCAAACTCGAGGCGATAGCCCTGAACGGATTGTAAGATCCAAGGGTCGCGGGTGATTTGACACCAGTTAGCAAAATGCATAGTTAATTTGCTAACTGAACTCACATTAGTTGGAGTTACTGCTTGTCCTTCACGTCTTGATTGTAGGACTTGTTGGTTTGGTTTGAATTTGACGCTCTGTTGTTGAATGACGGACGGAAACGCCCGCGACGGGACGGGCGATCCCTTAAAAAAGAATCATTGGATTTGTTGACATTTCGGGATCCCTGTTTACGACTGGATCTTGAGGCCTGGTTCTGCTTTTTGGTAATGACCTTGGACGTAATCTTATTCGCTTTTGCAATATCGTCTACTTGTTTCGACAGGTCATCCCCAAATAAATATTTGGTGAGAGGCAGCGAGGAAGAACAGAGAGAGCGAAAGTTTTTACTCAACTCTGGTTTGAGGAAATCACGTCTTTTCATTGACGCCTGATAAGATGCATTACCGAGACAGGTTAATGCAATACGAAGGCACTCAAGTAAATATTTCGTATCTACATGAGTTTTGTTTTTACGACTTTGTTTCGTCGTCTGAATAGCTTCAATTAAAGGTCGTGCAGCATTCAGCATACACTTTTGTACCTCTTGTAGTGCTAGGTCACGGCTCTTTGCCGGCCTTTCCAAGTCGTTCCACAAAGCTTCGTTTACTTTAGGAACGCACAAGAGGGTACAATTTTCTGGCGTCTTATACTTATCGATAAGAGCCTTCATTTTGTCTTCAATGGGCTTTTTTGTGAATGAGTCGTTCACTCTAGTCGCTAATTCGTCAGAGACTTTAGGCCCATAATTAAGCATCTCGTCAAATATGGAACAGGGTTCCACGTCAGAATCCGAGTTACTTGCGTTGTCACCTTCGTTACTAGAATCAGAGTCTGATTCAGATGCAGCCGGGTCAAAACTGACACCAGCCTCTGCCGAGATACTTTGCTCGGACTTTTTGTTGCGCGGCTTTTTCGACGGCTGAGTTAGCGATTCGCTAGAAGCCGGGCGCTTAGAGCCAGAAACCGTCCCGGATTCCGAGACCTTTGGTTTATCACTGGCGTTCTTGAAAGAACTAAACATCTCAGAAATTTCAGCGACGGAAGCACTCAATCTGTCAAGCTGTAGGCCATGATAGAGAGCCCTCAGTTGATTCTGCGAAAACTCGCTGGATTCAGGCTCAGTGCCATCAGCTAAAAGTAGTTCTTCTCTTTCCAATTCTTCGTTCGCGTCCTGGCTGGTGAACCCATGGTCTCTGGCACAGATATAAGGACACAAAAAGAAAACTAGAGTTAGAAGCGTATATCTAAATTCAAGGTGGTAGACACTGAATATAGATTCATAAGAGTCTTTTAAACAGACTCGAGTATCACCGAGTGGTATGCTTACCTGAGCTTTTTCTGCACGAAAAAGGAAGAGGACGATTCCTGCCAACGGTGGTGTTTTATACGAGTATCTGATTTACATAACAATTGACTTTAAAGAGTGGTCTGCTGCGCATGCGCGATAAGGGATCGCATTATGACGTCATAATGCGGAGTATGGATGAGGAGAATCACCTTTAACGACCATTTTGATGACCTTCGCTGATTGGCTGATTTTGAACGTTTGTAGCATATGCATCAACTATTGTTTCTCTCGACGGCTCTGTATCAAACCTTGCGCATGCGTCAATGGCTGTCACCAGAGCCCATTCTCGAACCCAGAGCTCCCCGGCTCGCTACCTTGCGATCGAGGCTCTGGTGACAGCCATTGACGCATGCGCGAGATTTGATACAGAGCGGTTTGGAGAAACACCTTTCTGCGCATGCACCAATGTTCAAAATCACCAATCAGCGAAGGACCTCAAATGGATGTCTCTGGGTACGAGAATGACCAGAGCTTTCCCCGTGAGGTGACGAGCCGGGAAGCACTGGGTACCAGAATGGTTTCGACTGTTTCTTAGTCCTTCGGGGTTGTCTCCCGGTGCAATGGCATGGCTCTCGGAGGCATATATTATAAATATCATTGTGCCATCTAGAGATCTATTGGTTCACAGACCAAAGGGCGCTATTCAATATACGGCTGTTACATTAACATTACTATAATGGCAATGTTGATATATATAATGAAAAGCTATACTGTGCAACATGATTATAAGCTGCGCGGCAGCAAGTTCTGCCGTCCTTTACGACAACTTTGAGGGCCCTTTCTTTTCTTTGTTACTGAGCTAACAATTTTCTCGCATTTTTACAATGTTATTTCTGACGCCCGAGTTGTGCTATTTTAGATGTGTTTTCTTTAGTTCATTGTTGGGTACCCTTGAACAATTAGTAAGAAAAAATCACATAACACGCACAACCACATATATCTGAGAAAACAAATGATTATTTTTCATCATCGACAATTATTTTGTCTTACATGATGTGTTACATATACACTTGGATATAAAAACTACCGAGGATACAATTTTACGTGTCAGCACTCGGGTCGGGGCGTACTTGAGGCTTTTTGCTTCCCACAGCTGCAACAGAAACAAAAATAGTGGTTTTCATAAACCCGTGGAATAATCAAAGTGTAGTAGTCAAGCCAGCACAAAAGAGAACAAAGAAATTAGAGTGTATTACTACTAAATATGCTAAAGTGTATTCTACGGGTTTATGAAAACCACTTTAGCACATGACTGTTAGCTATGATCAAGAATTCGCCACCAGACGCTCTGATTGGTCGAAGCTGTCATCACGTGACTCGATCCGACGTGTTCAAAACATCAAGTGTTTTGCAATGGGTAATTCCAGCTTTCCTATAACGCGCGCTGCATGTCAGTAAATGTGGGAGACTTGCTGAACAAATTGTTAAAAAAGCGCGCGCTGCATTCTGGTAGTTGTGGGACACGGCTTGGGCATTTCTGAATAAACAAGAGCGCGCGCGCTTATAGCCAATCTCTCCCCAGAGCCCTTCATCTTTTGGCCAGCGGCAAGATTCAGGGCTCTGGGGGAATCGATTTTTTTAAAACCCAGATTCTGGGTTTCCGGTTTGATTGTTGTATGAAAGTTCGCTACGTTTTTGACCTACCGCGCATGCTCACAAATCGGATTCCCCCAGAGCCCTGAATCTTGGCGCTGGCCAAAAGATGACGGGCTCTGGGTACGAGATTGGCTTATAGCCGGAATCGCCTATTGGGTTATTCTGCGTGCGCAATCGTATTGAGTTTTGGCTAATCAGGTCCTTGCCCAGATTCGCATTGTGCAGTGCATTGGCTTCTGTCCGAGGTTTGGATAAGCGATCTCAATTTGCATCGATTTTGTAGACTTTATTCTTTCTCTTCCTCGACATTAAACGATTCGTTGATAAGCTATATCACAAATTTTTCAGTGCTTTTCATCATGATTTCAAAAAACTTCGAAGTCGGCAAAAAAACTCGCTTTGTCTCGTTTTTCAACCCACTTCTCGATGTTTCGACAACTGGTTTTCCTCCCGCTACAGCTACATTTAAATATTTATTAGAAAATAACACCTATTTTATATTGTGAATGTGCGCATTCTGATTGGTTAAAAGGCTTGTTTGTAAGAGACCTGAGAAACACGATTGTCACGCAACGATTTCGCGTGTGTACGTTATTTTCTAAAAGAAATAAAAGTGCTCTCTTGTTTCTTACAAACACTCAAGAATGTTGGTCGAACTGATAAAACTTCCGGCTCTTGTCTTTCAAGTTTTTATCAGTTCTCCCAACATCCCCCTCGTGTTTGTAAGAAACCAGAGAGCACGCGGAAAGTACTTTTATTGCTTAAGTTAAATAGAAATTTACCGGTGACATAACACACTTCCACGGTAGCTCCGAGGGATGCAAGGTCGTGCAGCCAGATCTGCTGTTTAGTGGATAGTCTATCGCCTGGACCTTTAACCTCGACGATCTGGACGATAAATAACAACTAATTGATGTGGTTTGCAAAATAAAAGTGAGTCTTTTGGCTAAATCAACTGCTGGGATTGCAGTCCGGCTACACCAACCAAGGCCACCAAAACAAATATTTTACAAATGTTTACAGACTTGCTTATCTTCATTACTTATATTTGTTTCGGTGCATTTCAGTGTAGAAAATGTTTCAAAACGTTACTTAATCATATTTACGGATTTCAAGTAAAAAATCGTGCGTTTTTCAATGAAAATGGGAACTATTTGTATTGCATCTATTGTTCAAATGCTCGATCGTGATTGGCTAATTTGTAAGAGAATTTTTAAATGCTCGATCGTGATTGGCTAATTTGTTTTGGTGGCCTTGGTTGGAGTGGTGGTACTGTAAGTTAGATACTTTACAAGCCTAATTGTATACAGACAGACAAACAGGCCACAGAAAGACAGACATACATGTACCACAGAAAGACAGGCAGATAGACAAACAAAATACAAATAAACAAACACCACAGCCAGCAAGACAAGCAGGCATAGACAGACCGTAGAAAGAAGACAGACCACCGAAAGGCGGACATACTACAGAAAGATAGAAGACCACTACAGATAGACAAACACTATACATATAGACAGACCACATAAACCACACAGACAGACCAGACAAGGACAGTCAGACCACGAGACAGACCACCGAAAGACAGAAAGAACACAGACAGAAAGACAGTACACAGAGAGACAGACAGACCGAGACAAATAGACCACAGACAGGCAAACAGACCAGGCAGATAGACAAACCAGACAGGTAGACAGACAGACCATAGAAAGGCAAACCAAACATAGAAAGAAATAGTTCACAGACAGACAGACCACAGACCACAGACAAATAGACCTCAGACAGACAAACAGACCAGGCAGATAGACAAACCAGACAGGTAGACAGACAGACCATAGAAAGGCAAACCAAACATAGAAAGAAATAGTCCACAGACAGACAGACAGACAGACCACAGACAAATAGACCACAGAGACAAACAGACCAGGCAGATAGACAAACCAGACAGACAGACAGACAGACCACAGACAAATAGACCACAGAGACAAACAGACCAGGCAGATAGACAAACCAGACAGACAGACACAGACAGACCATAGAAAAACAAACACACCATACCACAGAAAGAAAGAAAGACATTATATGACTTTACCCTGTAGTCGAGAGTAGAGGAGTTCCACACCACTAGATCAGGCATTCCAGAATGCCGATGACGCATGTTCTTGGCAAAGTGTTCGAATATTCCAGCAATCAACGGGCCACCAAAACACGCGACAAGTTGCTGAAAACGGGGATAACACCATCATATAAATCCAATTGGTTGATTGACAATGATATTATTATCAACCTTAGCCGATCGTATATTCTAGCGCACAGCCTAGACTGAGCGGGCTTCCTGTGCCCAGAGTTGAGCCGCGAGGAAGCACGAGGGCTAGGCCGAGGGTTCGTGTAGTCCAGTCCCTGAACTCTCCTTCGCGGCTCCGGTTGGCTGTGGTCGTCGAAAGGAGTCCAGAAACCTTTGAATGCGCATGCTCTAGATCTGACAAAGAAATTGTCATTCTCGTGCCCAGAGCTCCCCGTCAGGGGAGGCTCTGGTGACAACAATTCGTAGACCTTTGCTGATTGGCTGGTTTTGAACGTTAGTGCATGTGCAGAAAGATTTTCTTTCTCTTTTTTCGGCTCTGCATCAAATGTCGCGCATGCGTCAGTGGCTGTCACAAGAGCCTCCCCAGCGAGGTGACGGGCCGCGGGGGGCTCTGGGTAAGAGAATGCGCATGATCTAAAATACCGCTTCTGTCGGAGATTGTTTGTGGAATTTTCGCGGGAACAGTCCAACTCCGACTGCGGTATTTTTGACCATGTGTATTAACAAAAAAAAACGTTCTTGGTCAGATCTAGCGCAAGCACATTCAAAGATTTCTGGACTTTCTGGAGCCGCGAAGGAGAGCTCAAAGACGGGACTATGGGTTCCTGGTGACGTCACATCTCCATCTTACCACAGGTAGACCGACCATAACGCCAGGACTATGCTGATTCTAGTAGTTTACGGAATGCAGTCTGTTGTAAATGTATGATTGTACCTTTGCTTGATCGATGCCACTGAAGCGTTCCCAGTTAACCCCGGCGCATGTTTGACCCTCGTGTTCCGTCCATGATTGCTCAAGCATTTCCTGTAATGCCTGTGGATGGGAGAGTCTCCATGAAGCAATTTGCACGGACGGACAGAGGTGTACAGCCGGAAAAGAGAGGCATGAAGAAACAGACAGACCGACAGACAGACAGACAGACAGACTTTAAAAGGAAGCTGCTTCACAATATTGGACCGATATACAGCAATTTACATTTTTCTATTCACTCTTGTTGCAGTATGATAACAGTGCTAATAGCAACATTTGCAGCCCAAAATTTAAGATTCGCGAAACTGACACATTTCTCAGGCGTTTCCAGGTTTTTACTTAACATTACAGGACTTTCAAGGACTTTCCAGGAAGGAAATACAAATCCAGGATATTCCAGGATTTCCAGGGCGCGTACGAACCCTGACAGCCATACAGAGAAATGGAAAATAGTCATCACCTCAGTACTAGTCTCGCGTATTTCCTCCAGCCTTCTGTCAATCAAATCACGACGCTGCTCGTAAAACCCATCACTGTTCATATCTAAAGGGCAGCTCTGAGGAAAAATTGCAAGAAAAATATATTATCATCGATAATATGCTCTTCAGAAACTACTGGCCTGAAACTTTATAGCAAGCTTCGATACCCTACGATAATCATTATTTTCTGAGTTACATTTTTTTATAATATAGCTACGATATAACGCCAGGGCTCGAAATTGCGCCCGATACAGGCGTAAATACGCCTAAAAATTTCCTTTTACGCTTACTTTTTAGACTTGTAGGCGTAAAATAACGACTGTGTTTTCAGTTTCTACAGTGTTCTCCTAGTGGATTTACGTCTAGATTTTTGATGAATTACGCCTATAATGTTGACAGAAGGCGTAAAATAACGACTATGATTATTTCTTATTTCGAGCCCTGAACGAGCGCTCTGATTGGCCCAAATCTATGCTCTATTTCACTTGTGATGCTGGGAGAGAACACTCAAAACGTTGTCGTGTCTCCCAACATCACGCGTGCTCTTTTTGCCGATAAAGTCATAGAAAGTTGTGCTCTAATCAATGCTTAACTAACATATGGCCCTCTTTGTTAGCATTGTGGGCTTACACTATAGCAATAAAAGTACTTTCCGCGTGCTCTCTGCTTTCTTACAAACACGAGGGGGATGTTGGGAGAACTGATGAAAACTTGAAAGACACGAGCCGAAGGCAAGAAACCAGAGAGCACGCAGAAAGTATTTGCTTTTAGAAAATAACATACACACGCGCGACAGCGTTGCGTGACAATCGTGTTCCTCAGGTCTCTTACAAACACGCTTTTTAACCAATCAGAATGCGCACATTCACAATACAACATAGGTGTTATTTTCTAATATTGATTAGACGTAGGCTACTATGGAGAGGCGCTCCCGCGTCCCCGTTGTTTTTCAACGTCCTTCTCGTCCCGGCCATTGTAGTGCATGTGAAAGACCTGGAAAGACCTGGCCTGGTTGCATTGGCGAGCTACTCAACATTTTAAACAATAACTTTAACATTATAAAAAAAAGTCACCCCCCTTTTTCCCCCATACGCAAGTACAAAAACAAATACAAATACACAAATAACAAGAACAATATTTTTTCCTACCTGGTATGGCACTCTAAAAACATCCGTCACACCTTCAGCAAATATCACATCCCAGAAGAACAGTCCATATAAAGCGAGGAAGGTCCCAGTCTCGCCGTGAATGCCCTGGTCATACCCTTCTATCCGGTAATGGGACAGGGAGTACTCCTCCACGTTACAGTATGTGAGAGTTTCAGGTATGACCTCGCCTGTCCGGTTCACCTCGTGAGCAATAAACACGCCCAGTTCTGAAGATCTCTTGCCGGTTATCGTCACCTATAATGTGGAGTTTGTAAGTGAAAACCTTGCTCAATAAAGCCGGTTATCGTCACCTATAATGTGGAGTTTGGAGGTGAAAAACCTTGCTCAATAAAGTCGGTTATCGTCACCTATAATGTGGAGTTTGTAGGTGAAAAACCTTGCTCCGTGTAGTTGAAAAACCTTGCTCCGGCAATAAAGCCGGGGAAATACGAGTCACAAAAACCCTTCAACTTGTCCCGCAACAAGTTGCGTTGCAAGTCTAACGTTTGTTGCTCATTTTTCATCAAATTCACAACTTGTCGCGCAACATTTTGGTTTGATGATCACCATGCGAGCCCAAGGCGGATTTTGCCACTGAGCACCTCATTTCTGTTGACTAATCAACTTTAATTGTAGGCAAAATGTTGCGTGACAAGTTGTGTGTTTGATGAAAAACGAGCAACAAAGCCAGAATTTGTGGCTCAAAGTAGACCGCGCTCTACTTCGCGCAACAAGTTTTAACAATGTTTTGTTTGTTGCGTGATAACTTGTAGCACGAGATGAAAAACGCGCAACATCGATCATTTACTTCGGCAAATATATGTCATGGGTTTTCCACATGAAAACCTGAGCTAGTTGCTATATAGCAGTAAATTTGCTGTAAATATAGTTTATGCTACTGTACAGTTATAGACTATGCCTGGGGCATAGCCAGCCGCTATACTCACAGAGACTGTTAGATGAGCTACGTGCAAAAATAAAAATAGAGTCAGCATCGAAAGACGAAATTAGGGTCTGAGAACCCACAACACATTTCCCTCCCGCTACTAGTTTCTGACACGGCACAAAGACTGCTAAAATGGACTTAACATAAAAGTTTCTTACAGTATTGCAAGGCCTTGGCTCCACCAGTAAGGTCTCTTCAATCTGGCATGGCAAGGGGGTCTTCCTCTTCTTGAAAGCAGACATTGACATGATCTTTCTTGCTCTTTGAACTAAAGCCAGGCGATGGCCAAAATGGACATTTGGATCTTCTAGTGCTTCTTTTATGTACTGAAATGCCTGCAAAATAAAAAGCACCTTAGGGAATAACATCACATCTTAAGGCCGGTCCCAGTTGCGTTTTTTGTTGCATATACCGCAGCGATTTTTCTCGCGCGAGTTGCAATTTCAACCCCTCTTGTGTAAACGAGATGCAAATCCGGTTCTTTTCTTCAAATCGCATGAAGTTGCAAAGAGTTTCGAACATTTTGAAATCTTCGTGACATCACGCGACAAAAATCGCGCCGAGTTGCACATAGTTTACATTAGTGATTTTGAGTTGACGCGTACGTGCAAGAAAAATCGCCGCGACTCGCGCGACAAAGATTGCAGCAAAAATTGTGTAAACGGGCAAATGAGACTAATGGTGAACCCTGGTTGGCTGAATAAATAAAGAGTAATTAATAGGGGAGCGGCGTCTAAAAAACAGAACTAGAAAATAAGAACCTAGAAAATACAGAGCTAGAAAATGAAAAACTAGAAAATGTACACATATTCTCTTAGTGATCTCCATCCAGGAAGGCCTGCTGTTTACAAAATTATCGATTGACTTCCCAACAGCACTGTTCTTTCTTTGCCTTTGGTTTCTGACAGAAAAGTTCATTTTTTTTCAAAACAACTCAAGACGTTTCACTTCCCAAACACATATCACCTACCTTACCGTTACCAAGTGTAATTCAGACCTTTAGTCTGGAGAGTGGAGAACTAAATGTGCCTCGCCAAGCGAAAGGAACCTTATAAAGTATTTTGTCCAATTTCTGTTTTGAGTGTTAGGTACATGTAGCTACTTTATATATCTAAAGCACTAAGCAATACTGGTCATCCAGTTTTTGCACGGCAAAGTTCAAGAGATTTGGCAGTCTAAATATCCCATTTTATAAGGGTTTGTATGAGAATCTTGACATTTTTTTCGAATGTATGAAATTCTGTATAAGCACCATTTTTGCAGAACGGGGCTCAAATTATGACGATGATGATTATTATTACCTTGTCTGGCTGTTTCAGATGCTGATGAAGATTAAGTGCCAACCTGTCCCACCACCTCCCCCGACAGTCAGCACAGTATACTTGCTGTCTGAGTAGAACCTCTAGTTGATTGACAGCATCATGGTAACGGCGCATCTTCTGCAGCACTTCCACACCGAGATAACACATGCGGGTGTAAACCCACTCAGCTGAGAAACAGCGTAAGTGGGCAGGGAGAATGGCAGAGTGGGGCAGCTAAACAAACAGGAAGAGACATATGGCACCAATGAAAAAAAGAAAATTTTTGCTGACATATCAGATATCACAAAAGAAATCCTCCTTCTTAAAAAAAATGTTTGTACATTATTGGAACTGTGAAACAAACTACAGGAACCTCACACAAGAATAGCACTCTTCAGCCATAACAAGGCCGTAGCTAGAAATTTTTGTCTGGGGGGGGGGGGGGGGGGGGCAAGCCTTGGTCATCCTTTGTTTTTGTTGGGGGGGGGGGGGGGGGCAAGCAGGGTTTTCCCCACATTTTGACACTAAAAATTTTGATTCGCTTGGGGGGCAACTTCCCCCTCTGCCCCTCCGCTAGCTACGGCCCTGCATAAGCTACGGCTAAACTAGGACACATGTAGCGCACAACATTTGTGTCCTGCATGTTTCCCCGGGTGGCTAAACTAGGAAACAGCGCACACGGGTGTCTCGGAAACGCAAAATGTTTCTTGTCTTGTGAAGAAACATTTCTTTGTGTCCCGGCTACAACATTTGTTGCGTGCAACAATGTTTCTCGTGTGGCTAAACTGGGAACATGAAGGAAACATGTGTCCGGCTACAATGTTGCATGCTACATGTGTCCTAGTTTAGACAGGGCTATACAGTAGGTACTGTAGCAGGGTATTGACAAGTAGAAATAACAGATGTGGAACTTATTTCTGGGGAATTAAAGAGGAACGTTTTATTGTAGCCCTTAGCTTTTTATGTCTCGGTTTCTTTCATTTCCAAGTCCCAAAATTCCAAGGCTAAAATTTCACCTTATACCCACAAATTTGAGGAGGTACAGTCCCCTCCTACCCATTCCTCTCCTTCGCACACCTAAGGTACTTTTGACCACATCAAATCAATTCTAAGAAAACTCCTCATAGCCATCCTCTCCCTCTTCATACCAAATTCTTCAGTGACTCTAGAATTTCCACAAAATTTGAGGCACAGTACCCACACAAATATTGCAGTCATCAATTTATATGTACCTCCCTTTCCCAACACACCAAAAGCACCAAAAACCCTTGTGACCCCTTAACTTTAATTCTAAGAAACCTTCCCATGGCCATTGATGCTTTCATCCACTCCCTCTTCATACCTGATTCTTATTTTTCAGTGACTCTAGAATTTTATTAAATTGTTGCTGAGCTTTAGGGTAATAGCTGTAGGCTGTCTCCAGATCCCCTGTAACCTCTAGAGCAGTAAACATATCGTGCTTCTCCTGATATGCTGCAGCATAACTGATAAGATGCTCTCGACTGGGAAACACTGTTACATGTCTGTTAATTGTGTAGGGTGAGTAGGTGAGTTTGCCAACATTGACCAGGAAGATAGTAGAGCTAAATAGGAAATACATGAAAACAGAAAAAAATAAAAACAACATAGATGGCCGTGCAAAAGGAAAAATTGGTCAATAGGTGGGTCAGTCGGTGGGAGGGTACCTAGGTCGGCCAGTAGGTGTGTTCACCAGTGGGTGGTGGGTTGGCCAGCTGGTGGGTCAGTCGGCCAGTGGGTTGGTCAGAGGTATAGATTGGCATATTGGTAAGTACTGTTGGTCAGTGGGTGGGGCAGTCGGTTGGTGGGTTGGTCAGCTAATCTTTATCGGGGCCAGAAATTGCAACCAATGTGGGGCCTCCTTGTCATTGTAGTTCATTTAGTCCTGGGGCTAGTGCTTGGAAAATTAAGGTCAAGCACTGACATTGATCAAATTAACAACAACAACGATAGAGATCATGGTGATGGAGGTATTTTTAGTGATGACAATAGGTCTGGGATTCAATAGTTTTTCCTTACAGCTGTTGAGCCTGTCCATTAGACCTTCCAGTATTGTCTTCGTCATCTGGTAGTACATTCATGGTGAACAATAGCAATGCTCTCGCAAACACCGACCTGGGCTCTTTAGACACATGCACACAGGATCCAAGCACTTGTTTAGCTCTATAAACAACATATTTTTAAGAGCAACTATAATTTAAGGATTCCAGTTTTTATAAATATTTTTGCAAACAATGAGGTGAGCTTCAGCCTGCATTTAACAAAGTTTTTGTGGTTTGAACTTTTTTGTCTCATATTCGGCATACACCGGCGGTTGCCGGCTTGTTCTGAACGCCCTGCAGGAGTAACTTTTAGAGTCTGCTCGTCCAAATGAAGTGTTTTGAAAAGTTGAGAAAGGCAAAACAAAGCAGACAAGTTGCCTTTCCTACTGTATGATTCATAAACATTATAACAACCCTTTGTCACTTCAATAGTGTCTAGCCATTAAATCTGCAAACCTTTTAAGCAGTAATGCTGTGCTGTTGCCAAACAATGATCTCTGTGTTCCTCCATGTTTGATAAGTGCTTCCATAAGACATTCCTTGGTTTGACCTTTCTGACTAGCTGCCTTGGGTAGGATATTCAAGGACTTAGCAAGAGTTTTAAGGTCTGGAGCAGACAGCAGTTTGAGAACCTGTGGCAGATCTTGGAGATGAGTATGATCTTCTAGAAACTCTGAAGCAACAACAAAGGTTCTGATGTAAAGAGTGATTTGAATAACTCTACCGTAATCTGAATAAAAATCTAGATTGAACAATTACTGGGTATCTGTCAAAAATTTTGGTTGCCAAGCAAAATGCAAAATCTTAGCAACGGTTAGAGCAGATTTGATATGACTGTGAAATGTGCCGTGACAAAGTTGTGGTGTGCTGTGACTGTGCTGCAATTACGCGATTTCATACTGTATGTACAGCAGGCCAGGTTCTGGTTCACTGTGTTGCAGCACTTTTCACAGTCATACAAAATCTGCTCTATATTCAACAGGGTTTGAGTACAGGGACATGGAGGGAGAGGGGGGCTTTAGTGCTAAAATAGCAGATTTGATATGACTGTGAAATGTGACGCGACAAAGTTGTGGTGTGCTGTGACTGTGCTGCAATTACGCGATTTCATACTGTATGTACAGCAGGCCAGGTTCTGGTTCACTGTGTTGCAGCACTTTTCACAGTCATACAAAATCTGCTCTATATTCAACAGGGTTTGAGTACAGGGGACATGGAGGGAGAGGGGGGCTTTAGTGCTAAAATAGCCCTAGAACATTTCCAGCAATTTCCATATCTTCCTGGTGTTTGGTCTTGTCATTTTTGCAATGCATTATTCCAGGGCACCACTTGAGAGCATTCTCTATGGCCCTCGACCAGATACATGTACAGCATTTAATTTTTGCTGGACAACCAAGATTTATGACAGATTCTAAAACACACATTGTTGGTTACCAGAATGCAACCAAGCTTATACCTTTTTTAACCAGATCCTTTAGAATGGGACCCAAATCTTCACTGATCTTGGGATAATCAAGTTTAGAGCACCTAAACCATCCAAACTTTCTCTGGAACAGCCTCACATACAGCTTTTGAGCATCACTTGACAGCTCCTCAAATTTTCTCAGAACCAAATTGTCATCATCATTGAACAAGCTTCTATCTTCTTCATTGGCCAATACTGTTTCAAGGACAAGTTTGAAGTTTGCCAGATAATATGGATCATGCAGTTTTGAGTCCTCCATAGTCTCTTCTTTTTCTTTAGTTGTATCCCTTTCCTTTTCTGTAAGTTTATTTTCATTTCCCATATTTCCATTCTGACGTACATTTTCACCAGTATCATTACCTTTATTTGCATGATATGGTTCACTGTTTTCTGTGACAGCTTCATCCTTATTACAATTTTGTTTGCATCCTTTTTGTTGATCATCTTTGAATGAATTGGTGCCAAAAGATGCATGATCTCCATTTATAGATATGTGATTCCCTATGATCAAAGGATGATTTGAGCAAGCCCCAACCTGTTTTACCTCAGCTTCACTGAAATCATCACTCTCTTCACTGTCAACAACTTTAACACATTGAACTGTTGTTTTCTGTGCATTTTCACGACAACATTCATTTCCTTCTTCCAAACGTTTCCCACTTTCCTCCCTATTTTTGCTGCATGTTTGCAAAAAGGAACTTTCTTCTCTTTCATCACATTTTACTGAATTTTCTACAGTATTACTGAGAATATCAGATACACAGCCACTGTCTAAATGCTTGTTAATGTTTGTCATTAAAATATTGGCCTCGCAAATAGGACAAGGCACAGAGCTGGCCACTGGAGGATTCTTCAGCATTTGAAATATGGACCGTTTTGGCCTTGAATTTTGAGTTTGTGATTTAGATGTGCTAGATTGGTGTCCAGCGTTCTCAATTTTGCTCGCAAGGTTGGGTGAGCTCAATGAGCCATTTTCCGTTTGAGTTCTTGACTTCTTCCTCGAGAGGGATAAATTCAGCCTTTTTCGTTTCTTCTGATCCATAGTGCATCTAACCCTGCCCTAACTAGCCCATGTTTTATGTCCCTTCGTCTAAGAAATGAAGATATTGGCACCAGCAAAAACTCTGACAGACTGGCTTCGACGTCACACGAACTGGAATCGAAGACAGTATTTTCATAATCCCATGAAACTTAAAAAGTCAAAGCTTCTAAGTTTTGTTGAGGGTGCTAAACACTTACAAATGCTTCATGATCCATATTTTCCAGGTAAAGCTATCTCAAACCGCAACTCGTATTTTCGCGCCAATGATCCGCCATGTTTTTTTTGCGACTAGACCTGGTCTGCAATCACGCGGTACAGCGGTTACATTTACATTGAATTGAATTTTGCACAACAACTGAACACTGAACACATTTTATTATTATTATTTTATGCTTTCTATGCGTTGCTTTTGAAAAAGTTATTTCTATAATCTTTTGACAAATGCGCAATTTCAGTAATTATTTTTCTCTCTTTTCTTTTGGAAAGAGAAGGGTGTGCCAGCAATGCTCACGTACAGCAGCTTCTCTCTTGAATCTGAAATCGAGGCTTGCGAAAACAAAGATGGCGGCCGTCACGAGAAGAAACGGAAGGAGAAAGACCTTCCAGGTTTTATGAGACTCAAGTCCTCACAATATTTAAAAAATGGCCGAGAGCCTAGAAGAAGATCCTAGAAAGCTTCTCTCGTCACAAAATGAGGCGAAAACTAGTAAAGTTACCGGAGAAAGCAGCGTTTTTCCTGTACAGTCCGACGCACAGCCAAACATGTCTCGTGATAGCGCTCGTGATGTTGGTAGCGAGCAAGAAAAAGATCTTGCCGCTTCAGACGCATTCTGTGCTCGCATGGTATCTATGATCCCTAAAGATAATGTGGTGGCCATTGTTGCTTCACAAAATCGGGTGTAAGTGGTTGTGATGTGACTGGAGCTATTTTTATCACTGCTAGTGCTACGGTCTGGCCCTCGCGGTTTTACACCGGTATTGGTTGCACATGACTGAAATAGCTCCAGATGCTAGACCTGTTTTGTTTATAGTGCTAGAGTCAAAGCAAAAGTTTGGCCCACTTCGTTCAGTGACGCAACTATAACTGAAAAAACTCTAAACAAAGAAGGGGACAAGGAGGGTTCATCAAATAATGTATTTGAGTCATTTTACATTATACATGTATGCAAAGTTTTATGCTGACTTCTAATGTGCAAAATATCTGAGACTCTGAGGTTGCAAAATAGTCTGAGAAAAAAATAACAGCAAGCTTTCCCCTATAAAAGTATGATACCTTCCAAAGTTCAAGGTACATGTACAAGTATAACAATATTTGAACATCAAAAGGAAAGTTTCAGTTCTATGTATCTCCAAGGCCAAAAAGTTGCAGAGAAACTTTGGCAGGAATGATGCTTAGAACGTTAATTTAGCACAAGCTTAATACCTCAATTTTTCACAAAATTTGACTTGCAGATTATCAAAGTTTGAGAAAACCAATGAGAAGTTTCAGAACTTCAATCAACTGTCAGCTCTGAGGTACGAGGTGCTTAATCAGAGATTCCAGCATCACACCAAGATGTTATTGGACATGAAAAAGGACTTGAATGTGGTATTTAGAAGAATAAGGTACACTATTGGAGTAACACTAGAGAAAAATTTGTCTGAAGGTGAAAAAAAACATCCAAAATGACATAACAACAGAACAACTCATGTGTTGGGTACATGGGGCCTCCTTGCTTTGCATTTTTACTGTATGACAGGGTTACATCATGGTGCAGTCCATGCCATAATTTGCCACACAAAATTTGCCCTGATTGTTATCTTGTATATCCTCCAATCCCTACCATCCCAGTGACAAACCACAGCCTGTAGAACTTTCTTATTTCACCACCAGTGCTCCCAACCTTTGTAAAAGCAGTCACTGAGTTTGAAAAAAAAAAATGGTTTTGTCCAATCAGAGGTTGCACTGTTAATTTTAAGAGCTATCTAGAAAGTATCCTCAGCACGTGGGAGCTGCAAATGGTTTAAACTTCAGTTCATTGAAGGACTTGTCTTAGGAAGTTGCATTTTCAGTTTGCACAAATTCCTGCCATTGATCTTATTTACAACTATCAGCTTAAACAGTATTTGGGGCAAACTGTGGTATTTGAGGGGTAGTCCCATAACTGGAAAGAGAAGTATTCAATGATATCAATGTTGTTTGTTTTTAGGACTCTAAAAACAAAGCTTTCCAAGCACTATGGGTATGCCTTCACAGGTAATAAACATGATGGCTTATGGCCTTTTAGTATATATAACAGGACTCCATGCTGTCCAATTAAGAAAAAATTGGATGAGAAAATTCAGAGGAACTCCAAAATTGGATGAGGCCGCATCCAATTTTTTCTTAATTGGACAAGCATGGAGTCCAGTTATTGATTATTTATATATCATCCATGTTCAAATCCAAACTGTCCAATTTTAATGTGCGAACTGTCCAATTAGAGCACGCACGATTAAAAAAAATGTAATTGGACAATTCAAGAAAAATCAATCTGCCGGCACAATGGGATTTCAAGCTGGCTATATAATTACAAAACAAACACACTAACAAACAAGCTAACAACACAACAAGCGCAAGGGAAAGTTAGTCATTTATGTCAAAACACCATTGTGCTCTGGAATTGCTGGGCATTGTCCACTATTTCCCCCCTCTGTTCCCTGCACTATTCCCAAAGTGCTGGCATCATTTGTGACATTGTGCTGAAACTACTGTAAATAAATAACCATTTAACCATGGGATGCTTCAGGCAGTTTCCCTTACAGGTGTAAGAAAGAAAGATGCTTCAAACTCTGTTGTGCTCTGGAATTTCTGGGCATTATATTCCCCATGAAGTCCCCCCTCCTCTGCAGTATTCCAAAGTGCTTGTATCATTTGTGAAATTGATTTCCAATCCCTTCTGGGGGGATGGATTAAAACAATGGAAGGCTAGTTCCCTTAGGTCTAGGGAAGAAAGATGCTGAGCATTTTTAAAGGCATGAGACTTACATGTAGCAACAATCTCCCCATAGCCTCAATCCCTGCTATATGGGGTAGTACAGGTATAGTGCTACACAGGTAGTTAATTTTTCATAATCAGTATCATTTTACGTACTTTAGTACAAAATGATGTTCAAGCAATCTTGTGTTTTCACAGCTACCTCTGAGAATATTCAAAAGTTAGAAGAACTTGTTGAAGAGGATCAAGATGAAAAAGAAGAGAAGCCAAAGTCATCTGAACTCAATGCAGAAAACACAAGCAGGACTGAACTTACAAATGCTACCTCCTCTGAGGATTCAAAACCAACTGAGCCAAAATCAAGTGAATCAACATCTGAAGCAAGCTCTTCAGAAACAGAGCAATCAATAATGAAAACTAAATCAGTTGAATCAGAAAAGGGTGTTGTCGAACAAGCAGGCAGCAATGTGGCTCATTTAAATCCTCAAGTGAGAACAGATGCAAGTGCTCCTTCAGAACAACAACCATTTAGACTTAGACCGACACTGTCAAGCTCTGACGACAGTGATTTAGAATCAGATGAATGCACATCAAGTCTATCTGACAGTAGTAATGTACTTTCAGATGTTCCTGTGAATGTGATTCATGGCAATAATGAAGAATCTCATCCAGAAGAAAATAAACAAGAAAATATATAATTATTCCAAATTTTTATACCAGTAATGGTGCACGTTGAATTATGACCACCTGACAGAGTTTCTTAAAAGTTGTTGAAAATTTTATCTCCTTGTTTTTTTCATCAGGCACGGATCCAGGGGGTTCATCGGGTGCAAATGAACCCCCTCTCCTAACCAACCATTGTTTGGGATCGGTTCGCTAAAGACCTTTTGTTGTTTCAGAGTGGTTCTTTTATGTGACCCAATGTATACCAGTAGATTAAATTCATGATGTAGCAACCAAGATTTCGCCTCGTGAGAGGACAACAGAGAAGGATTGGTATACCTCTTTTTGTTTTGGATGTTGTACTTCATCAGCAAAAATGAACCCCCCTCTTGAAATCCTGGATCCGCCAGTGTTCATGTTTCTTTTCCTCACTCATTCAAGAAATTTCTTTTCCTCACTCATTCCTCGTTCATTTTTTTAAATTTAAAAACGGAATAATTCCTTAAAAAGAAGGGTAAACAATAATGTGCAAAAAACTTTGCTTGGGTGGTCGCTAATAAGCAAGATGATAATATTGTGACATTTACATTATCACAGTAGTACAGGTTTTATTAAAATAATATTAAATTGATGCTGAAAGGTGCACACATTATACCAAAAGGAGTTGGTACTTATTTGTAAAAATAATATATTTGGAATAGATACTTTGCACTCTGCGACCAGAAGATACATGCTTTTGGAAAATGGCATTGATTCTGAAAGGTGCACAGCTCAAACCAAAAGGAGAAAGTTCTAAAAAGTAGAAGATAAAATTATTTAGGACAAAATAAGGTTTTATCATGCACCAGTACAGGGAACCTCTCAGTCATTTAGTGTAATTTTCTAGTAATCAGGTCACTTTTATTGTCTTTGAATAAGACAAGCAAATAATTGGAAACGAAACCATGAAGGGATAAAAAGTGAAGGCCTCTGTTGGCAAGGCATGTAGGAACTGCTTTAGTGTTTAGTTAAATTTAGAGTGGTTGTCATAATCCTGTGAAACAAAATGTCATAGTCAAAGAGTAATAGCCCATACAATACAAAAGAGAACAATGGAGTAAGAGTGTAATAAAAGTCTGATATGCTAAAGAGTGTTTCACAGGATTTTGAAAACCACTCTACAATACAGGCGTATTCATCACTGATTGTTTCAGTTATGAAATATCAAAGTATTCAATGATTTTCTAGTCCATCAAGCCAGCTATTGAAGAGTTGCTAATACAGGGGCGTAGCCAGGGGGGGTTCCAGGGGTTCCGGAACCCCCCCTCTCCCGGAGCGGAACCCCTCCTCATCTCTGTTCTGGACCGACTTACTACTAAAATTGTAAATATTTAATAGACAACAAATAAAAGCTCCAATAAAATGTAGCAAATTTCTTCAAACGCTGGTTTTTCCCCCGAGATCTATGTGGAGTTTTTTATTTTTTAAATTTTGGAACCCCCCCTCTCATAAGTGCTGGCTACGCCCCTGGCTAATCCTATACAGTGACATGGCCAGAATTTTGTCAAAGGGGAATTGACTTTGTGTGGCAGTTTCCAATTCATTATTTGTATGGCACACTTGTCCACCCCAACCTCTACTACTTGAACAACTTTCAAGTTGGGGTAAACAACTTTGGATCATTAAAAACGTGATCAAACGTAACATACTTGAATTCCCTTCAGATTTTTTAAGTGAAGAAACAAAGGGCACACACATTCTTTCAATCAGTTAACATTCCATTGCTTTTGGCTTTAAAATGCAAAATAACTTGGGCAGAGTATATCCAATTGTAGTTTTATTATACAATATACATTATTACCCTTTTCTACAGTGAGTTGACCTGTTAAAATTAACCAATCATACCAAATTATGATTACATTTGAACACAAACGCCTTTAATAAAATTTACAAGTATTTATTATTTTTTAGTATTGTGTGATTCCAAACCTACCCCATCATGGAGGGAATTGCACATCCAAAGAGATGGGGATCCTTTATAAAATTCACTCCATGCTGGGAATAGTTTTTTTTCTGGAAGGACACATTCCATCGGAAATTCCCCTCCCAACTCCAGTTGACAGGGTTACTTTGCCCTCAAATGGGAGCACTGACCAATGTAGAGACCATAGCAATATGTTGTAGTGCAATACTCATTGTTTGTACGGCTTCCTGGAAACCTCAAAAGTCCTGGATTTCTATTTTTGTTCTGGAATTCTACAAAAGACTCCTGCAATAGTCCTGGAGTGCAGAAACGAATTTTGTCTAAGACAAATTATTTGATTGACAGAACAACTTCTGGAAAAAGTCTGATAAACTTCCTTGAAAACAACTGGATTTCTGAAAGTTTCTGGGCATACATACCATGAATACTAAAAAATATACCACAAATATAAAAATGTACTATTTCAATATATTATTTTGAAAATGTGCAAATAATAAGTGGACCCTGACTAAGTATTCTATTGGAAGTTATTCCTCCTATGTCTCAGAAATTCACAAGGTACAGGGGCCGACATTGCGACCAAATGGTCACCACTGGCGACAACATATAAACAGCATTAATTCGTGAGAAAATGATGGTGACCAGATTTCTATTATTGCGACCAAACTTCACTGTGGTGACTAGACTTTCTAATTCTGGCGCCAATGTCATCGAAACAAGTTAATGTCGGGCCTGTGGCGGTTGTAAGAATTTTGCGCATTCTAGGCCAACCTGTCGCACATGTGGAATCCATTAAAATTCATGCTGTCATCATGTAGCCTTTGCTGCCTTAGCTGCTTTCAGCTTTCTTCTAGTGCGTACTGGTTCCGTATCAAACAGAGGTTCCTTGACCACTATGGCAGGGCACTTCTGTCCCAGTATCTCTACTTCTATCCGCGAGCCAAGCTTGGTGAGTTCTAATGGTAGGTAGGCAAAGGCGATGCTAGTCTTCATTGTGTAGCTATAGGTTCCTGATGTAGTGTTCCCAACAACCTTCAGACACAAAGAAATGGCAAGTGATGAGTCTTGTTCGATGACAAATTTGTACTACCGCTTTCAAAATTGTGCGAACTCTGCACTGACTAGTTAATTGTTTTTTTTTTTAAAGCGTTACTAACCTGAATCAAACATCTAAAGCAACCCCGGTAGGTTTTGAAAAACTTCCGAGTGATGTTTGTGGTTGCTATGTGTTGGTTGTGCGATGGAAGGAAGCTGCTAAAACGCGATTTGACGGTAGCTTCATAGTTCGCAAAATTTTTAAAGCTTTTCGATGTAGCAAGGCTACGTGAGCAGATCCAGGGAATGCCACCACGGTCTATATCTAAATCTCGCATATTTCTAAAGGCCACTGCGACACCGTTTTCTTTCTTTTATCTAACTTCCAAGGATGTCGCCTTTCAGGAGGAGTGCAAGAGGACAAGGGGAACACAAAGTCCACTATTGGTGAAAGAGTAATCGGTCAGCCTAGCTAGGACAGCCAATTCTTTGTTATTGTTTTCATTCGATATAAGCAGAAGATTTACGCCTACAATATATTCCAAAGTGACCAAATATTTGATTTACCGAATTCAATCGTGAATATCGCACTACATTCCCTAAATCAGCCGATGGAAATGGATCCTTCCTCTGACTTGCTATGTTACTAGGCTGACAAAATGGCGGCAGCTTGAGACTCGTTTAGACATACCTTCCCTCCAAACCAGATAGACTCGTTGCCCTCAGGGTCGGCATCAGTCGTCTCGACCGTCAACATACAGAGCTTTTTCTTGATTCCTTCTGCCTTATGCTTTAGCAAAGCTTCTCTGCCGATGAAGTCGGTACCCTGGGGAGACAGAAACGTAAATGGACGAAAGAAAAAGATAATTCTATAGGCTTGGTTTCAAGGTGTATTAGGTTTCTTTAGCAGCATCAATTTAGTCATTCTCATAATGCTACCAGTAAAGTCCTCGAACCTCTCTTGTCTAGCAGTCGTGTATTTCGACCGCTTTGAAGTCCCCTAACGATGAGAAGAGAAGACTCGTCCCTTTACTTTTACATTTTCTTTTTTTCACGGCTAATGAATGTCGTTATTTTTATAATGGTACCTTATCAAACTTGACGAAGAAATCTAATCCCGCTTCGAGTGGAGTACAATCCAGGTTCATCTGCAAGGGAATCAGAAATTGGCATTGAGTCGTTTAATACTTCATTGTCATTTTTGAGATGTTAAAGGCCCATACGCGACCGGGAACCTTTGCACTTTGTTTTCAATTGGATCTACTGTCATTCAACAGCTGTGATTGGCTGATACAGTAGGGCCCAAGAGGTTCCTATTGTTCTTCGCATTTCAAAAGTTCAAACTGAAAATTTGCATAGAGTTTTCAACTGCGTTTTATTCTCTGTGAGCCTGCAAAGCGACTTGGGTGCTTATGGGCCTTTAAGAGCAAAGACAGCACCTACTCCTCATTTATTTAGAAAAAGACCCTGAGTGTTGGTTTGGTCGGCCGAAGGTTCGAACCCATGAGGACCTCCCGCACGACAGGCCGACGCTCTACCAACTGGGAGGCGTATGTGTTCGATCCCCTAAGCGATATAAGTAGTGTAGTATGCACCGAATTAGGTGGGGTTTTTTCGGAGCCCGAGTTCGGAGCCCCCTCCCCGGATACCCCTGGATCCGAACTCTGAAAAAAAATCCGAACGGTGCATACTATACTACTGATGATGACAATGACAATGATATACTGGACAATAACACACATCCATGCAACTGGCGCAGCCACTGACCTCCAACCCCCAAGCTCTGAATCCTTTCTCCACTCGTAACGTAGTCATGGCGTACGTCCCAAAGTCGTCAATCCCGAACTCCTCTCCGGCCGCCAATATGGCGTTATAGAGTTGGAGTGTGTGTTGTTTGTTGCAGTACAACTCCCAGCCAAGCTCGCCTGAGGAGAAAATCCACACCTTTGATCGAGAGGTGCAACCTTTGACAGGGTTCCCTACTCAGGGCTACTAACTGGCTATCAACTGTTACCGTAACAAGGGCCCGACATTTACTTTTTTTGTATTATGCCAATGGCGCCTAACTAAAAATTTTTAGGCGATGTAGGGCAGAATCTCGTCGCCCAATTTTTTTTTCTCTGAATGCACGATTTTGTATACCTGTGGTTTTCACGAGAAACCGCTGAAAATGGCACCATGAAATGCAATCGTCTCAAACAAAGCCCAAAGGCCCACATTTTTTGCCAAGTTAATCGAATTTTCTACCCATTATGAGTTAAATATTCTTTGGAAAGTCAAGCCCTAACAGGGGGATCGCCATTTAGCGACTAGGTTTAATTTTCTGGTCGCCAAACCCTCAAATCCTGTCGCCATTGGCGACCTATTGGTTGCAATATCGGGCGCTGGTTTTAACATTGTGATGATGATTAAGGTGGATGATTGGTTTGTTGTAAGAATCACTCAGAATGTCATCATTAGTTTGTTGCTCTATGACTTCGTATCACATACATCAGTTCAGGCCAAAGGATGGATCGCAATTCCACGCGATTTTAACGGATTGAGCTCACTATGTATGTTTACCGTTACCTCATTCGCATTCGAGTTTTATGGGCTACAAAACTATTCGTCACGCCCATCGGTCACGGGGTCTTTAATGGAGCCATGCTTAACAGCCCTCCGGCCTTTTAATCTTACAACGATCTTACAGCATTTGACCCAGATTTGTGGGTTACCTGTGTATGATATCCGGATCGCACGCACAGGGACCCCAGCTACCTCTATATCTTTCACATTGAGGAATTTAAACTTGCTGTGGCTCATGTCCTCATTAGTCAGTTTTTGAAGTGTGTCACGTGACTTTGGTCCAGCCACACCCAATGTGTCCATTTGGTCAGTGATGTTATCAAGTATGACGTCATACCCTCCTTCCCGCACGTGCTGTTCGAGCCACCTTAAACAAGAGAGATAACAGTTAGACAAGAATAATAATAATATAGTAATAATAATAATAGTCTTATTTCATAAAATACAATGCTATGTTACAATATATAGTAAGGCGCAAACTATTTTACAATAATATTGGATACTAAATAAAATAATAATAATGGTTTAATGTCAGCATTTCCCCGTAGAGGCTCTTCATCTCGACATTAAAGCTAAGTAAGACTACTATGGTAAGATAAAATGTTTCGGGCTGTAGGCACCCCCCCCCCCCCCCCCCCCCCCCACTCGTTTTTATTTTTATCTTTTTAGTTCTTATCAGGGTTACACAGTTTTTATTCTTTTAGGGAAGAGGTCAAAACACTTGTACTCGAATGGTACCCAATTTGTTCAGGGGAGGTGGTGGGTACCGGCATCTCGCATCTACACCCTTAGGTACCCAATACCCCTTTTTCAGACGTAATTTTCTCAGAGCATAATCTAGGGGTACCTGATTTTATTGCACATATGGACTCCTCTCGCTGCGAGGAAAGCGTTGGGGCATACATCTTTTTAATATCTATTTTATTTAAGGAGATACTTGGCGCTCTAAAATTCAGCTCTGAGAGGTAGGTGGCTCCGGCACCTACCCCACCCCCCCAAATTGGGCACCCACAGAAGTACGGATGTTTTGACCTCTCCCCTTATTCTTTTTTATATATATATATATTAGTGTAAATTTTTATCATACTGTATATTCTTAATATTGTTAAACTAAGAAATGTAAAGCGCTCTTGGATTTTTTAAGAAATAGCGCTATATAAATTTATATTATTATAAATATTATAAATTAAAGTTATAATTAAGACGCAAACTATTTTACAATAATATAATACAATAAATAATAATGCTTTATAATTATAATGTTGAAACTAAGTACAAAATTTGTATTTAATAGTTAAACGGTTGCCAAACGTATTTATTTTGGTTCTAACCAGTTTTTTGCTTATGTGTTTATTTGTTTTGTCTGTCTGCTTTTTCATGTCTGTCTGTTTATCTATTGTTAGTATTTGTTTTGTGTCTGTTTGTCTGTCTGTCTGTCTGTTTCTTTGGTTTTGATTGGTTTGTTTAATATTGTTTGCTTGTCTGTTTTGTTTGTTGGTTTGTGTATTCAAATACTAACCTGAGATCATGGAACTCTGAGCCGCTCCCCGTGAGTAAGAGGAAGTGATCTGGGCCGAGCGCTGATACCGTCAACTCGGCATACACCCTCCCCCTGGGGGTGAGGAGATGACTGATGTTTGTGGAACCCACCTGGAACGCAACCATAGCAAACAAAAGTTTATGCCTACACAATAAAACACAGATAGGAGCGCACACTTGTGACATAACGACATAAGAAAAATATAACGGGATCAAAATGAAGTGCTTTCACAAAATATGCTTTGGTGAAGTAATCTAATGATGATCCAAGGAAAATATTTGATTATTTCAATTATTTTCCCGTGCATTTTTCGTTGCAACATAACGTCCTTATGTCGCTAGTGTGCACCGGGCTTTACCGTGAAATTGCATTTCAGATGAGTGTCGAACTTTCTTTCGCAACACGAGTTCACGGGTTAGACTCTTTTGAAGTCAAAGCGGGAAAAAAAGGCCATTAATTCTATACTGCAAACATAAGTTAGCACCACTGTACAATTGTGGATAAACCATAGACGGTTTTAGAGGCAAAGAAAAATCGCTATCAAGATTTCCACAGGCTTAGGGTTGAAGGGCTTACCTTCGGTAAACTGTTCGCAAACATCACATCAAGAAATTTAGTCGCGTCCTTGCCGGTGACTTCGAACTTGCCAAACGGTGATACGTCAATCACTCCCACTTTATTCAGAACGAGGTCCACTTCCCGTCCAACCGGTTCAAACCAGTTTGTCCGGCGGAAACTTGGCTTGTACCCACCGTCGTCCCCGGGCCTAATAACCCAGTTGGGTTGTTCCCATCCAGCGTGGAAGCCCATCTCCGCGCCTCGTTCCAAGGTGCGCTAGAGGGATGGGAAAAATAGCATGCATCACAGTTTTCCACATAACTAATTTACTCGGCTTTCAGGGTGCCCGTGCCTATACTTACGATTTCAGGAAACGTTTTCAAACATAGCCGCAGGCTCTCTTTGTTTCTGGTTAAGTTTTCGTTTTCTGAATGCTTTCTTTATTAGGCGCGCGCGGGTGGACGAGCTCTACACACGCAGCGGGCTTCCTGTGGCAAGAGCGCACACGTTGTTTTGAGGCTTATTTTTTGGTTGGAGCTTTCGTGTACATCCAGAGTACACAGGAACCCCACAAAAAGGAGTGTGCAGGAATCCCATATAAATTTGAGCGCGGAAGCCACAAGGCAAGCCAATATTACGATATGGATGCTTGTCGGAAAACCGTAAAAACACCCTAAAAAATACCAAGCCTTGATAAAACGTGGCCCTATAAAATACCAAAGCCGCGTTGGTCGCGCCTTCGGCACTCGCTCGCGTCTTCAGCGCTTCACGCCATCGTCGCGCCTTCGGCGCTCCTCTGGCGTTCGTCGGGGGTTCGCGCGCTTCTCTGGCGTTCGTCGGGGGTTCGCGCGCTTCTCTGGCGTTCGTCGGGGTTTGCGCGCTTCTCTGGCGTTCGTCGGGGGTTTGCGCGCTTCTCTGGCGTTCGTCGGGGGTTTGCGCGCTTCTCTGGCGTTCGTCGGGGGTTTGCGCGCTTCTCTGGCGTTCGTCGGGGGTTTGCGCGCTTCTCTGGCGTTCGTCGGGGGTTTGCGCGCTTTTCTGGCGTTCGTCGGGGGTTCGCGCGCTTCTCTGGGGACGCGCCAAAGTAGGGGATGCTAGAAGTCTACGTTGGTACTAGAACAGATTTCGTATGACTGTGAAAAGTACAGTGATAAAGTTGTTCCGCGCCGCGACCGCAACCGTGCTGCGACTACGCGATTTCATTGGCGATTTCATTCCATCTACAGCAGGCCAGGTTCCGTACCGCCACCGCGACAGTACCGCGCCGTACCGCGGCAGTTTTCAAAGTCATACGAAATCTGCTCTATAGTAAAGTGCCGTTGTTGATAGTGTTTTCTTGCTAATTTGATATCTGAGAAAACGTGTTCTCACTAAACTGTATAGTGTTTTCTACCCCTAATACTTCGCTGATTGGCTGATTTTGAACTTTGGAGCATGCACAGAAAGGTGTTTCTCTCAACGGCTCTGTATCATATCTCGCGCATGTGTGACGAGCCGGGGAGTTATGGGTTCGAGAAGGTTTATGGCCTTACAAGGTGCCATGCGCACTGGAAAACCGCTATATTGTATATTAACTGGCATAACACAAGATACCTCGTATATTCCGCTAGTCCTCATGGGCCGACCAGCGAACCTCTCCAGCTTGGGGTGTGATATCTGGTTGTTGTTTCCATAAGACTCTCGGCATTTAGCGTGAACATAGTCTTTCGTGGCCCATTTCCCATATCGGCCGGTGTCCAGCTCGTTTAGGTCATAACTCGGCTCACCATCCATTATCCATTCACTAAGATATTTGCCGATACCACCTGGTGAAAGAAAGCGTCATTGGATAAAAGTGTTTATAGAAAAGCCCAGAATTGAATTGAACTGAGGCGTTTTTAGCCTGCGTTTTAGCCAGGCGTTGGCTGGCCTTTTTTAGGTCGTTTTACGGCGAGAATGCGCCCGCATCGAGATTCTCGCTCGTTTCACCTCGTAAAACGACCTAAAAAAAAAGCCAACCAACGCCTAGCAGGCAAAGGCGGTTTTGTTTGAGAATGGATGCGATTTTTCTGTTACCGAGATGAAAATGCAAAGGAAAGTTCCAAACTATTGATGAATATTAAGAAATGTGAACAAACGGGTAAAAGAAGTTTAATAGTGAGACGTTGTCGTTCCCGTTGCCGTCGTCACATCTTCAACTCCCTATTGTCTCATACATAACGTAATTACTGACCAAACATCGATCAGTGTCGCCTTTATTATTGTAGGTGAGTGAGCGAGAAACTTGATTTTGCCTACGATTTCATGACAACGCACACTTCTCTCAAACAAATAAACAAACGTGCGTGAGAATTTCCGAGCCAGAGACCCAGTCGCGACAACCTTTTAGGGTTTAAAATCAGGCCTCTGGTACCTTTTAGGGGGTAAAATTCGAAAATTCGAAATTTTTTCTAGATAGGTACCTGTTAGAGTCCGTTCTAGCAAATCAAGCAAATCACACTTGTTGGTAGCTGAATTTCAGACGTATTTTCCCTCGTAAAAAATCGGACACGATCAGTCCCAGTGGGAGAAACTCTCTAACTCTAATTGGTACCTCCAGATAGCGTGAAATGGCTTCATTGTCTGATCAGATCTATGAAATAGGTTTTGGTCGTGAGAGCTCCAAAATCGACAGTTTTAACTGCATTGTTGGATATGGCCGACAAACCTAAGAACATTATCATTGTACCTGAGTGTATAATCCCATAGCCGGTTCCTATGGCCAACCACATGTTAGGTAATTCTATATCGGGCCCTAACATGGCTAACACATCAGGGGAGTAAGTAATAGGCCCACATACAACACTTGCGATATCAGCAGTGCTGAGCACAGGAAAACGCTCCATAGCTTGGTCGAGATTGCTTGTTAGCCGGTCTAGGTCGCTCTCATAAAGTTCTTTGCCGAACCCTGGTGGCACGCCATCCCACCTGGAAAGCACCAAGAATCACCTCAACAAAGGTCCAGTTCTTCAACTGACTATATGTCGGAAAGCAGCCAATGACTAGCCTGTGTGCAGCAGGGACGGATCCATTTTTTTGGAGGGGAGGGGGGCGTTCATGGTTTGTCAGTAGGGCTACTTAAGAACCAAGTCTTTTGAGGACTTCATTTTGCCATTTTAAACCATTTTTTTACAAAGAGGAGATGGGGCAGGGGTGCATCCACACTCAATCCACTTCCTGAGCTGCACGCTGGCAAATACTATCTGTTCTCAAACTTCTAGCTAAGAATGCCATGATTTCTTCAACAATTTTTTGTGAGGAAGAAAAACTACTTCTTCAATCAATATTTCCCCCCAAAAATTTGGAAAGTAAAATTCTCGATCTCAGATTTTAAAAATGGCGCTCTCGCGTTTACTGAATTTCTTGCATTGACCATTCACCACCCCTACAATAGCCTTACCAGTCATCCTGTAGTCTCATCTTGTCTTCATGTTCATAAGGCCCAGTTAACAGCCCTCCCCTCTCCATCCTCAGGTAGTAGGAGCCCTCTAGGTCCCTCATGACAGGGAACTCATGGGGTAGGGCCTGCACCTCTGGGATGGGCGTGGTCACCATATACTGGTGATGTATGGGGCATATTGGGTACTCAACACCTGCTAGGCGGCCTATCTCACGTGCCCAGAAACCTGCAGCAGGGATTGAAAACCATGGGAATTTGTTAAAAGATAAAAATACAGCCTTTTATACTAGAGTCACCAGGACCCTAAAGTAACTATGTTATCAAGTTACAATTTGGCTCCAATTCATGATAAAAGTGGTTGCCAAAAATTTTTGATCACCAGTTGATCAAAGGAGGCTGGCTGTGCCATCAGATGGTAATTGGATTTAATAGGCAGCCCAAGCTAACAATGTTCCTCGAGACGGACCCTCTACCTGGCTAGCTAGCTAGTAGTCCCAGCTTGCTTTGCTCCCTCATATATGGACTCTAAATGGCAAGAACGTCAACACAGGGCACAAAAGAATACACACACCCAAGGAACTAGAGGTACGCTAAGTGAAGTTTATTCAAGTCCAACTGACTAGCTACCTGTCTGAACAAAGGTTCTAGGGAAAACCCCTCAAATACTTTAGATAACTGAGATGTTAAAGTCAGTGGCCGAAGGTCATTAGAGATGATCTTGGGTGGAGAGACTTTGGGAATCGGATAATACCACAGACTCCTTTAGTAATTACAGCAAATTTATAGTTGATCTAGCAATCTCCAAACATTCTCTATAACAGACTCAAATGTTCAGATAAAAATTCACTTTAAACAATTCACATTGTTAGCTTGGGCTGCCTGTGTTGGAGATGAAACAATAGCAACTGGGGATACTCCAAAGGAAGGCTTTGAATCACTGAATTGTAAAGTAAGTCAGTATTTGAGACAGTATGATTTCACTGCTGCATCTAGCTTTAGTTTTAGAACTTGCAGTGTAGTTGTCAATAGACCGGGGTTACTTTTGTTTGTTTCCCTGGCACTCATGTGAAGCAATAATTTCTGTTTGGTTAAGGATGATTCACACTAGCGATAACAACATTATGTCACAATAGGGAAGTGTGGGAAATAACAGAAATGCTCAGGATTTTCAATGCAGCCTGTTAACCTGTCTGTCAGCCTGTTATGTTCTTTATTTCTTTAGTACTGTGTCCTCATTTAAGTCAAGACTAAAATTGTTTGGTTGACATTGGGCTTGTTTCGTTTTGTGAACCAGGCTTCACATGAACTTGCTTGTGTGCAGTGTGTGTAATGCCTGGTGCACACTTTTGTGACATAACGACATAAGTCCACAAAAAATAACACAGAAGATTGCTTTGGTGCAGTCATCTAATTATAATGTTGATTATTTCCATTATTTGCCCATGTTTTTTTTGTTGCAACATAACGTCCTTATGTCACTAGTGTGCATTAAGGTATGAGTATACCTTTGAGGGGTCTCGCGGGGAAAAAATTCGTATCGCGTCACAATTTACACCACAAACGTTGTTCATATATCATTTTAAAGCTAAAAGATTGGTCTATCTGATGAATATTTTTGTTTTCATTATATTGTACATGAACATATATTTTGTTAGCTCTAAAGAAAAAACGATCGACTTTCTTTAAAAAGTTCCATCTTCTTCCAATTAAATTGCACAGCTCCAAATATAAGCAAAATCTATTCTTTAGAAGGCGATCTAAAAAAAGGTGTGCGGGATTTTTGATTTTCCTTTTAAAACATATTTTACGCTAATTTTTGTGTTAGCATTGCCAAAAATATCTGTTTTCAACCTTTTTTACATGATATTTCCGCAAATATGTAAAATATCAATAATCCCGCACACCTTTTTTCAGATCGCACTCTAAGGAATACATTTTGCAAAAATCTGGAGCTTTTAACATTAACTGGAAGTGGCAGGAACTCTTAAAAAGAAAAAAATGGTACTTTTCCTTTGAAGCACAAAATGACGAAAATGATCCATCATGTTACCGTTGCAAAGAAATATACCACTTAATAAGTAAGGCCATTCCATAAGCTTTAAAACGATATATAATTGGCCCTTGTAGTGTAAATAATGACACGACAGTGATTTTTTTTCGCGAAAAAGTGACATCCCTCGTGCAAAGGTATACTCATACCTTAATCTTAAGGGAAAACAAAAGATTTCACTTGCTTGAGTGCCAGTATAAGAAAACAAACCACAGAGACTCCCGCTTAGCAGAAAGGTGTATTGGGCACTGAAACAGCTACTGTAGTTGCTGAAGTCTGGAAAGTACAGGTTGCCCTTTGGACCAGGAGCACTAACCTGCAGCATTGACCACATGTTTGGCTCTGATTGTCCCGTGTTCTGTACCTACATCCCATCTTCCATCAGACCTGTACTTCAAGCCTTGTACTGATGCTGGCATGTAAATCTCAGCACCGTATTTCCTTGCCCCTATGGCATATGCCTGGGTTAAGGAATAAGGGTCAATGTGGCCATCCCCTAAAATGTACACAGATAAAAAAATTTTTAGTGATGATGATGATAGGGGTGGTGGCCATGCAAGACCCAAAATGTGACTAGTTGCTGCATATCAGACTTTCACAATAGCAATGCTGGAGCTGCATTGCAAAATTGATTTGTCAAGATTACTTGATGAGCCTGCTGGATAGCCCATGGTGGTTAGTGGTTACTAGGATGGTGCAGAGGCCTTCATAATGTGATTGACGGTAAGACACTAGAAGGTAAAGTACCACCTATAGACTGTAGTCACAAATTAATATTTGACCCCTTTCAAGTAAAGGGGTAGCGAATGGTCCCTAAAAATATCAAGAGTCTCGCCAAATTTTAGCAGAGTCTTGGAATCTCTGAATTTTTAATGTGCGTTTTGGAACCTCGGATTTTCTCCCTCAAACTTCTAAATACAGTAATTATATATAATGCAGCTGATATTTTCTTCAGTCTCAGGCTCAGATTTTAAAGTGCCAGGCTCGGCATCTCGGCAAGTCTCGGATTTACCATTCGCTACCCCTTAGTAACAATCAAACTTTGACCAAAGATACTATTACTACCTTTTCCTAGCGATAGGTCTCCCCAATGCTTGTTGGTGCATATTGTTTTTAAATAGCCTGTACCATATGCTGCAGCACCCAAAAAAGTACACCAAAATGAAAAATAGATAGCATTACACTGCACCTTGCTTGTGGAAGATTTTATCAGGTTATTGCAACCTGCTCTTTAAATTCACCTGGGTTGTACAGCCCCCCAAGTACACCATCTATGTTGATGATAGGAACCATCTTCTTGACTTCATCAGGAGTGATAAGCCACTGAGGGGCACTATGCCAGCCCGCCCTGGACATCTGGTGCTTTGCCTCATCCATACGTTCAGTTGTAGTCAAAAGACGAATGCTGCCTGGTTGGTGAAAACCTACTTCCTAAAAAAATAAAGCACATTTAAACTGTTTCTGTCCTCTAATAATAAACATCAATTGTTTCTCAGAACAAGAAAACAGGCTTTGAGAAAAGACCTGAAGGTGTATTCTACTTAA
Organism: Scolanthus callimorphus; assembly: GCA_033964015.1. Lineage (NCBI taxonomy): Eukaryota > Metazoa > Cnidaria > Anthozoa > Actiniaria > Edwardsiidae > Scolanthus > Scolanthus callimorphus. Next base: position 20,445,240 of record CM066924.1, read on the forward strand.
ACATTACAATTCTTAAGAAAGTCAAACAGTTCCCATAACATGTGCATTTTACCTAACTATACCCTTTCCGGGATACATTGTCACCCAAAAAGCCTATAAGCTTGGTGCGCTAGGGAGTATGGGTAAAGATTTATTTAAATTTCTGTAAAATATTAGAAACAAACATGCTTGGAAATGTGCTGAAATTTAATCATTTCACCTGTGGTTGCGATAACTGTCTGAATTCAGATCAAACAGTAGCAGTTTAAATGCCCCCATCATCCTTTGCGCTTCAAGCTTATAGGCTTTTTGGGTGACAATGTTTCCCGGAAATGGTATATACCAAGTCTAACAGGTATCAATATGCACTTTTGAAAGTCAAAGAGCAGGCTTGACTCACCTGCCCAGTTTCAGCCTCAAGTTGTTCAAACAATTTGATACTGTAATAATGAAGGTGCTTCACGTTGATTCCTGGATTGAAATATGTGGTCAGACCAGCCTGAAAAGTGACAGTCAAATCAAACTTTGTCTCTTAGGCTAATATATAGATTTAGCCACTGGCTAAAAGCGGAGCTCCCGGTTACATATTTATAAGTCCTGTAAAAGATTAATAATGTGACGTGTCGCGACGTCACTTGCTACAGAAAACATTCGTGTTCTCCATTGCCATACTTGCAAATTCAGATTTTTTTCATGTTGCATTTCAAAGAGCTCCATTCCCACATACTCCGGATGTTTTCTTGACTGTACCCAAGTTTGTTCGCCTAGCGATGTTGCCTTCTCGAGATATAGACTTTTCTAGATTTAATAACGTCATCGATGACGTCATGTCACGTGATCTTGGTAGTGCAGCCCCCTTGCCTCCAAAATAAGTTTACCCAAGTTTGGTCACCTAGCGATGTTGCCTTCCTGAGATATTCACTTTCTAGTTTTGATGACGTCATGTCATGTGACCTTGATTGTGCACCCCCCTTGCCTCCAAAATAACTTTACCCAACTTTACCCAACCCTGTCAAGTGTAAAGTAATGGAGGTGGATTTTTTGCATTACAATAGCTGTATGAGGCAGCCCATAGTCATCGGCGGTTCGGGCATCGAACAGGTCGCGTCCTTCAAGCTGTTGGGCGTTTACATATCCGAAGACCTGTCTTGGGCTGCCCATACGGACTATGTAATCAAGAAAGCTAACCGCCGCTTGTACGCTCTAAGGCAGCTTGTGAAGTGCCGCGTTCCCCAGACCGATATGGTCGATGTGTATCGCTCGTTAATCCGCTCTACGCTAGAATATGCCTCGGCCGCATTTGCCAACTTACCACATATCTATCTAGTCGAATGGAGTCAGTCCAGAAGCGCGCACTTTCCATTATTTTTCCAAATTCCACCTACGACGACACTTTGCAGATGGCTGGCATCCAAACTCTAGCGTCACGTAGAATGGCTGCTTGCCAACGGTTTATAAGCAGGATCTCACCAGGAAACCACTCTTTAAGTTAATATATGGCCCTCTTATAATACCTCAACATCAGTACTCCCTTCGCACCCAAGCTCCGCACTATCACAGAACTGTCAGAACAGACCGCTTTAAGAACTTTGTAACTGTTAAGTGTATATAATAATTGTTAGCTTGCTGTTCTCCTTATTGTATTCCTGTTCTCCCTATTGCTGACCACACCTGTAATTTAAGTATATCTTACAAGAGGTGTTAATAAACCGATTATTATTATTATTATTATTATAAGTTTGGTCACCTAGCGATGTTGCCTTCTTGAGATATTGACTTTTCTAGTTTCGATGACGTCATCGATGACGTCATGTCACGTGACCTTGGAAGTGCACTCCCCTTGCCTCCAAAATAACTTTACCCAAGTTTGGTCACCTAGCGATGTTGCCTTCTTGAGATAGACTTTTCTAGTTTTGATGACGTCATCGATGACGTCATGTCACGTGACCTTGGTAGTGCACCCCCCTTGCCTCCAAAATAACTTTACCCAAGTTTGGTCACCTAGCGATGTTGCCTTCTTGAGATATTGACATTTCTAGTTTTGATGACGTCATAGATGATGTCATGTCACGTGACCTTGGAAGTGAACTCCCCTTGCCTCCAAAATAACTTTACCAAAGTTTGGTCACCTAGCGATGTTGCCTTCTTGAGATATTGACTTTTCTACTTTTGATGACGTCATCGATGACGTCATGTCACGTGACCTTGGTGGTGCACTCCCCTTACCTCCAAAATAACTTTACCCAAGTTTGGTCACCTAGCGATGTTGCCTTCTTGAGATATTGACTTTTCTAGTTTTGATGACGTCATCGATGACGTCATGTCACGTGACCTTGGTGGTGCACTCCCCTTGCCTCCAGAATAACTTTACCCAAGTTTGGTCACCTATCGATGTTGCCTTCTTGAGATATTGATTTTTCTAGTTTCGATGACGTCATTCCGGACGAACGAACGAACGGACGGACGAACGAACGCACAAACCGGAAGTCCATGACAGAATCGTTGGATGCATATACACTTTTTTTTGTTCCTTTTTCTCCTGCATGTAGCTATGGGGCTCCACTCGCGGGCGCCTTCGGCGCCCGCGGGAGCTCCGCTAATATGCAGCTTACAAAATATTGGTTGTATGCTTGCATAGACATAGACATTGTTTTTCAGGACAGCTTTATATGTATCCTGAAAAACACAACACCAGGCTGGTCCGGTTGCTCGAAAGCGGTTTTAGCACTAATTACCAGGATTAATTACCATGGTGACTTGATGGTTTTGTTCAGAACTAAGCCTGGTTTAAATTTAATCCACCTTTGAACAACCCGCACCAGGCTACTAGACTGCTTATTGAGTCCAAATTGGATGTAGTCCCATTTCTATTCCCAGGGTGGGGGTACTTGCAAGTATACATGAGAGGACTAGGTAAAACCAAGAGTCTATTTCATTGGCACATAAATCAGCAGTGAGAGGTATCAGTAGTCTTTCTGGGTGTAGAATTTTAGACAGTCAAGTGTATACTGTGAGTATCCCCTGGGTTAAATTCTTACAGCATGCCATGTCGAGCCTGCAGTCAGTTCTGATTTCTCCAGCAGCACTACATCCTTCTGCCCCCTCTTGGCCAAGTGGTATGCAATACTGGTGCCCAGGCAGCCTCCACCAATAATCACTACCTCTGCATCTTCTTTGAACTTCTTGTTAAGGGGGCTGTGCAGGAAAAATGAGTTGGAAAACATTTGATGGAAACAACTAAAACTATAGCATACTCATGTCCATCTTCTAGTGTTCGGAAATTGAATGCAAGTTCTTATCATCATTGAATTACAATGAAACAAGAGCCTATGCATTGTTTTTTTTTTCAGGCTACCAGAAAGGGAAGGTTCTTAATTCTCATGATCTTCTTTGCTAAGAGCCATGTAAAAAGGATCCAGTGTTGCCTTTTCGCTAAAACTGATTAGGTCAAGAAACAGCTAAAACCACCTACTGAGAAACTTTCATATACTAGAAGTTTCAAACCACAACACTAATGTTTTTATACACAACCCCACTTAGTGGCACCGCTTTAATTTATTATTATTATTAATGTACAACAAAGGATTAGCACCTCAGGTAACCAAACACCGCTGTGATATAATTAAATTGTACAGTTCGGTTCTCCAGTGCCTCTTTTTACAGGCATTGCCGGCCCAAGTGCTGTTTTGTATGTTTTTTGCATACTTCTCACTTTATCAGCCCTGTATTTCGGGGGTAGCAAATTTTTTCCTTGCTTGAATAAATTTTGCGAAATCTCAGGGCCTAGGGATACCGGTACTCCCTATATTAAAGGGGCACTCGCACGCTTAATATTCATCCACCGTGGACATAAAATAAGTAAAATTGTAACCGTAAAAACACATGTACAATTGCCCATAGTAATCCAAATAATCCTCCAGATTAATAGAAAAACCTTTCAAGTGTTAGACAAGTGCAATTCTAGATTGTTTTGACCTGTTCTCGAGCGGATGGAATTGGATTGCGATTGGAGCTATTTTCTTGTCAGAGATGTGACCAGCAAGCGTGCGAGAGCCCCTTGAAAGGGTTGGAATGTGCCACTTCGACCTCAAAACCCTGACCCTACCTTAATTTGCAAAATATGGCACCCTATCCCAGAGCTTTGAGTGGAAAAACATACCCTGCACAGCCTACACTGTCACTAATTTGTGCACGATGGAACTACTCGACCTAAAGCATTTCACACAGTTTTATTGGCATTAAATTTAATGCCTACCCCAGACTGAATAAGACACCCTACGCCAGACTGAATTAGTACCCTATCGCAGACCTTTTCTCACAATGACACCTTATCTCAGACCACATACCCCTATACCTTTTAAGTACCCTCCCCCTCCTTACTGTGAATTGCTACATTTTCAGCCGCTCTGGGTTGATTTCACAAACTTGTATGTCAAAAGACAAGAAAAGGGTATATTGTTTAATAAAATTACAGAGCAATAAATTATGGCAAAAGTGCTGAATGGCAATGGCTTTATTTTTATTAACTCTTAATAATGTTATAATTGCTTTCATCATCAATAAGTTACGTGCTACAAATTACGTCGATCTTGCGGTAAAGCTTTACTGCATTTAAACAGATCGAAAAGAAAAATAAACTTTAGGAAGACACATTTCAAGAAGGGTTCAACATGAAAATGAACACTGGCTAAATTTGCTAGATTGTGTTACGTGACCATGACCTCGAACCAACCTGACGAGTTTTACACTGGTGTGTACAGCAGCAGTTTTCACGAAATGCAAAAGGAGATAAAGTCGATATGTTTATCACTTACCGCGTTGTAGAGCTACTATATCGCGACTGAAACACCCCTACAACAGCAGGAGCTTTGAAGGGCAAATCAAGGTTTCTAAATCGTGATAAAATCCCTAAAGATCTGAAGGCCCTCAATAGATTCGCCATGTTTGTTATTGGGCCCGACCGCTCGATTCGAATGAAGAGCCGCGTGTGAGGGATTGAAATGATTCCCTAGAGATCATCAGCCAATCAGAGTATAGAATTGCTTGTGTTCGACCAATCACATTTACATGTAAGCAGGGTTTCATTTCAAGCCCCGCATAACAAGCAAAACAAGTTCGCATGACTCGCGAAACAGGTTCCCCTGTACTTGGTCACGAGACACGAACTAACATCCGGGTCACAAATAGGTATCTAATGGGTACAAGGGGTTGCTTGTGCTGCCAAACAAAAAATACAAATTATACTTCTCTATTTTGTTGTTTGCCCCTAAAAAAAAAATAAAAAAAATAAAAAAATGAAAATAAAAGTGCCAGACCATTTGCTGAAAAAGAAAAAAAGTTACTACTTTGATTTGTCGCCGTCTTCACTTCAGTAGATGATGAATCTATTTGTGCGATTTTAATTTTTCATCGCACTGCGCGCGTTCAACCCCATATTCTTATTCTCAACAAATAATTTTCGCGTAAAATTCAGAATTCACAATCTGGCTCCTGTTGATGGACTGTAGTCCATAGTCTCCCTGACTAAGTAGTCCAGAGATTTTCTTTGTTCTTGTTGAAGCTGACTATCTGATGACGTATGAGGGCCAGGCGGAAAGTCAGAAGACTTTCCCCACGGGGCAGCAAAATTCCATCGTAAAGACGGGTATCGAGGTAAACGAACTCTAAATATCAGGATTTTAATAAATGCGAGGTTTTGCAAATTCGTAAAATCGGGGTATCGTTAAATCGAGGATCGTAAAATCGGGGTTCCACTGTATAAACTATTTACGAGTGATTAGAGAGAATACCAAGCTCAATGCTCGTGCAACTTTAATAGCTACAGTAATTTCTACGTGAAAACTAAACAAAATAAATAAATATTCATAGTGATGGTGATAAATATTAAAGCAATCCGTAATTCGTGGCAATCCGTGTCCTTGTCTTCGGCTCGACTTCCCAGCCCTTGTTCTGGTCGCAGACCGACACAAACAACGGCTGAAAATCGAGCCTATGTCATGCTCGATGATGCAGCACCTCGGCGGGTATTTCCTGCCAGGATAGGTCTCTCACGGCTAGAAAAAAAATAGGAGAGAGACCTTGACGCGAAAGACCTCTCAGAGTAGCATGGAACTGCGAGAAAAGGGTATATTGCTGGATCATCAAACATGCGTCCTTGTGGGAATTCATGTATCAAGTTTTTATCTACTTTGCTATTATAGTACAACGATACATTTTGCCGCATTTCCATTGGCGGAGAGTGATCAACTATCGATTTGCCAGACATGCAGTATTTCTTGTGGGTATATCCTTGAAATTTATCGCAAACTAATTACATCACATGCAAGAAAATACCAAACTCATTAAAGTTCAAATTTTAAACTATGAAGTATTTGAATTTCACTTCACAAACCTCCATAAGATATAATAGCGTATTCTCGCGGCTTTCGCGCCAAATTCAAGCCATTCAAAGTCAAAACGAGGCTAGAGCCTCGACCCCATGTAAAACACCTTCACTCTCAAAAATGGCTTCGCGCTGTGTGGCAGCGTTTCTCTTCTAGATTCAAGTTGAGAAAATTTGCCCATTATTTCTTCTGTTTTCGGCACCATGACCGATCAGAATCGCAACCCCGCTTCTGAAGAAGGGGAGCTTGATGTTAACACTCCAGAAGAGGGTGTTTTAGATGAAGTTCAGTCGTCGACAAAGTCGAACGACTCTTCTCATTCAGCGAACAAACGGAGGCCAAAAGCGATCTCCAGTTCGTCAAAACCCCGGTCAAAATCCTCCTCAGACGAGGATAGTTCGGGAAGCGATAGCGATGCTAGTTCCTCTAGCTCCTCTAGTGAAGCTAATCCTAAACGACGGAAACGAGAAAGCGTCGTCGGTCCCTCGAAACAGAACGAGGATAGTGAATACACGAGATTTGACACGGGTGCAAAAGCCCGCCAAAAGCTTGTGCTGTCTCAAGGCATGGAAGATTACTTGAATGATAAGTTCACGTACTTTGTGAGGGACAAGACCATCCAGGAGTCAGTCCTCGATGCTAATCCACCGCCTGGGACGAAATGCTTGACTACTCCTAGAGTAGATGACTACTTGGACGAGATTTTTGAGTCTCTAAATAAATCCTATGGCAAGGAAAGTGACAACACACTTTCAAAAACACAAGCTCGGATAACTAACGTTATGGGCCCTCTGGGAAAGCTCTGGCTGACCTTGGAAAAGGTCCGTGAGGGAAAATCCACAGATGAATTGGATTTGTTTGACTGTCTTAAGTTGGTGGAACAGTCTGTTACCCTCCTGGGACAGGCCAACGTGAGTCTAACTTACGCCCGTAGACTAAGCATTTTGGGGCGCCTCACTGGCGATTTGAAAAAAGCCAGAAAACTTTTGACCAAGCATGAGTCCTCTCTGTCTCACTCCCACAACAAGTTGTTTGGGAAAAAGTTTTACAAAGCCCTACGCACTGCAACCACTCACCTGTCGGGTTCGTCTAGACCTCGTAATGTCTCCTTCAAAGGCTCAGCCTCCAACAGGAAAGAGGTTTACAGACCAGCTTCCAGGTCCTCCCAGCCGCCCTTTCGAGGCACCCCCCCATCTCGTCACAGGGGTGGGGGCAGATCAGTATCCTTCAGGGCAAGAGGCCCCAACAGAGGATATTTTAAAGGCAAGTTGGTTAGATTCAGGGTCCATAAGAGATCACCTGAACTTCAAAACCCTTTCGCAACTGCAAACCAAAACTTTGGATGTGACCAATCATCTGGTTCTAACCCAGGTCCACCCTGTGCTATTAGCAATGGGAATGGACACCTCAATCTTGTCCAGACCCCTCCGGTTGGCTGGGAGACTCCAGCATTTTGTGGGCAACTGGAAATTACTGACTCAGGATCATTTCATCTTGCAAATGGTGGAGGGAATCCAGATTCCCTTCCTCAAATATCCATGTCAGACCCAGACCCCTCCTCTGACATTTCACAGCCAGTCAGAGAGGAATGCAATAAATCAAGAAATTTCGGAGATGTTGCAGAAAGGGGCGATTCAGGTGGTCTCTCCCCAGAAAGGGGAATTTTTGAGCTCGGTTTTTCTTGTCAAGAAAAAAGATGGGGGGAACCGACCGGTGATCAATTTGAAAGAGTTAAACTCTTATGTAGCCTACCAACATTTCAAAATGGAGGGACTGTATTTACTAAAGCATTTAATCCAGAGTGGGGATTGGATGATAAAAATAGATCTCAAAGATGCTTACTTTACTGTGCCAGTAAGCAAACAACACCAACCCTTTCTACGTTTCATTTATGGAAACTTGAGGTACCAGTTTTCTTGCCTCCCATTTGGGTTAGGACCTGGCCCTCTTCTGTTTACGAAGCTTTTAAAGCCAGTTGTGGCCCTGCTAAGGAGACTGGGCTTGAGAATGATTATATATCTAGACGATATTATTGTTTTCAATCAAACTCAAAAGGGTATTTTGAGGGACAGAGACTCAACCCTTTGGCTAGTTCAACATTTAGGTTTTGTGATAAACTGGAAAAAATCAGTGTTGAATCCAGCACAGAGCATGGAATACCTTGGTTTTGTCATCAACTCTATCGATATGAACCTTTTGTTACCACAGGAAAAAATCCTCCAACTTGTTCAATCTTGCAGGGATCTGATTTTGGAGAAGAGTGCCTCTGTGAGAACACTCTCTCAAATTATTGGGAAACTGACTTCAACTATGCAAGCAGTTCTTCCAGCACCCCTTCATTACAGACATTTACAGATGTTACAGGTAAAAGGCCTGTTATTAGGGAAGGGGTACAATTCAGTGGTTCCACTGAACAAGGAATGTCGGGACGACCTCCAGTGGTGGATCGATCAACTGTCCACTTGGAATGGGAAGTCAATAATCTCCCCAGCCCCAGATTTGATAATTACAACCGATGCATCACTGAAGGGTTGGGGGGAGTGTGCCAGGGGAACTTCACCAGGGGGCTTTGGACCCCAGAGGAATCTCTCCTGCACTTAAATGCCTTGGAACTAAAGGCAGCTCTGTTTGCTTTGAGAGCATTCACCAACAATCAAAGACAGCTTCATGTCCATTTACGTATGGACAACAGAACAGCAGTTTCCTACCTATTAAAAATGGGGGGGACACGATCCCCCATACTAGTAGGGATAGCCCAGGAACTTTGGGAGTATGCTCTCAGCAAACAGCTTACCCTGACGGCAGAATATTTGCCGGGGGAGCTGAATCACGAGGCAGATTGGCAGTCGAGACATTTCAAAGACTCGAGCAATTGGAAACTGAACCCATCTGTGTTCCAAACACTAGACCAGCTTTGGGGACCCTTCTCGATAGATCTGTTTGCAGATCGCATGAACACTCAACTCCAGAATTATGTGAGTTGGTTTCCGGACCCCTTCGCACAGGGGACAGATGCCTTTCAGATCCCTTGGTCAACTCTGAAGGCATACAGCTTTCCCCCGTTTTTCACTGATTTGTCGTTGCCTGGCAAAGATAAGGAAGGACCAAGCAACAATGGTGCTGATAACACCAGCCTGGCAAGCACAGGCATGGTACCCAGTCCTTTTGGAAATGTCTTGCAGACAACCAATCCTGCTTCCTCCATTGAGGAATCTGTTACTCTCGCCCAACCAACAGCCACACCCCTTGATTCTTCAGGGCCACCTGCATCTAGCGGCCTGGATGGTTACAGGCAAAACTTGCTTACAGGTGGAGATTCAGAGCAAACAGCCAATTTACTCCGCTCCCACTCATGGCGGAAGTCCACTGCAGGAGCTTACAACAGCGCCTGGAAACAGTGGAGTTGCTGGTGTAGTCAAAGGAAGATTGATCCATTTCACTCCTCTGTGGCCTCTATAGCTGACTACCTTACGGAGCTACTCAATAAGGGTAGATGCTACCGCACCATCAATAATCACAGGTCAGCAATTTCTGCTTTTCATAAACCTATTGATGGAGTTAAGGTGGGACAGCATGATCTGATTTGTAAAGTCCTAAATGCTTGCTTCAATGCAAAGCCACCTCAGCCTAGGTATGTGGTGACTTGGGATGTGGATAAAGTACTGAGCTACATTCACTCTCTTGGGGACAATGCCTCCCTCTCAGACAAGTGTTTGACACTTAAATTAAGTATGCTTTTGGCACTTGCTTCTGCTGGGAGATCCTCAGATCTCATGGCCCTTGACATCCGATATATGACTATGAATGTCAACTTCATTAGCTTTGAGCTAGCCAAGCTGACCAAATCGAGAAGAAAAGGTCAACCTCCTATTAAGCAGGTTTTCGAAAGATCTGACAATGATCCTTTGTTTTGTGTTTTTTCCACCATTACTTGTTATTTGGAACGATCTAGGCCTTGGCGGGCAGATAAAGAGAAACATCAGTTACTTTTGAGCTATATCCGACCTCATAAGGAGGTAGTACCATGCACAATCGCAGGGTGGCTTGTAGAGATTATGAAGCAGTCTGGGGTTGACACATCCGAATTTCGTGCCCATTCAACTAGGGGTGCGTCAACTTCCAAGGCTAAGGCAAAAGGGCTGTCCTGCAGTGAGATTTTGGACATGGCCAACTGGAAAAAAGAGTCCACTTTTAGACGACATTATCTAAGGGACATTGTTTGTGATAAGACAGTCCAGAACTCCTTTCAAGCTGTTGTACTTCAAGAAGGTTAGCTTGAACTTTAAACATACGCTATTATATCTTATGGAGGTTTGTGAAGTGAAATTGGAAATTTCATCAGTGCGCAAAGCGCACGCATTGAAATTATAATTTCACGAGCAAACCAAAATAAGATATAATAGCGTCCCACCCAACCCTCCCCTCTTACAATTGGGGAAATTCTCTTATTTCGGTTTGCTTCTTATTATAGGTCCCAAGGACAATTAGCTATGGCTTCTTGTTGCTATCCGTCATTTCGACTGACTACTACTGGGTATCAGTGACATCAGTTCACTCCGCTTAGTTTTAGCAGCTGCTATAATCCATCAGAGACATTGTATATGTTATTTAAATTGTTGTATTGAATGGTTATATTAGTCTTGAACAAGTGTATTTGCACTATCGAGCTATTGTTATTTAAAGATATCGATGAAACATTCACCTTTGGTTTCATCAAGATGAGTACAGTAATATTAAAACCCTTGACATTATATATATTATGTGTTGTGGACTTACCATTTCCTTTATTTTGTCTTCCTATCGTATTTGTTTACATTTTTGAATCGTTCGTACCCTTGCTCACTGGCTCTCATCCATTTTTGAGAGTGAAGGTGTTTTACATGGGGTCGAGGCTCTAGCCTCGTTTTGACTTTGAATGGCTTGAATTTGGCGCGAAAGCCGCGAGAATACGCTATTATATCTTATTTTGGTTTGCTCGTGAAATTATAATTTCAATGCGTGCGCTTTGCGCACTGATGAAATTTCCAATTGATTGAAAACATACTGAAAATTCGCTATAGCTACACGTAAAACAAAAACGTTTATATACATGCACTTTTCATTTCTCTACAATTCTTTCTAGTGTCCACGCTTCTTAATTACATGTACAACGAAACAGTTACCATAGTAACTGTCTCATAACAAGACTGTTGTCATGGCAACTCAGGTGTGAATGCTATTAGCAATCCAGCCAGGTACTAAGTAGGGGTAGGGTAAGTGACTCTGTTTGAATCGCTTCACGTTGTCCAACTCTATCTGGTCTCGAATAGAGCTATGTAGCCATGTTCTATGATCCTCCACTATTTTCCTGCCGTGCGGGTCTTTAAGTTCATTTCCATAGTCGAACAGTGTGTCGTAGAACATAGATGAAAGGGTCATACCCAAAGCAGCTTGCGTCTGTAAGGTAAAAAAAGATTTTTGCTATCAGAACATGAAAGCGGTGTAAACTCTTAGAAGGGCCATCGCTAGAGACTAGTGTTTTTATCGCGGAAAACCCGGTCCGTTAGGCTAAATTCTCCGTATTTGCCACTTTACTGATCAATTGAGGATGCGCAGTAAAGCTGCGCTAGCGTTTTGTTGACACAACAGGAACCATCCAGGGAGTTTCTAGTTTTAGTTCATCCTCGCACGCCAGGGTCCCTCCCCCAGGGGAATTAGGATACCTGGTCCCTTTATCCTGCAGAGAGATAAGTAGAGGCCTCATCTTGCGTGAGAGGATTGCTTCTCAGATCTGGAGAATTTTAACGCCAAACACTGACTGATTACTCGGCAAAAAGGCACGATTCATAAAAAGCTGTGACATTTTACTACGACGCTGCGTAATTTGCGTATTGGTAGGAACGCCCCTGGCAAGAGCGGAGAAAAACGGCGGAGGGAAAACGGCCTAGAAATACTATGGGAGAAGGGAGAAATGACTTTGAAATTTAGGGAAAAGAGAGATCGTGCACAAAAGGGATAAGGAACAAAATGTCTTATGTTCCTCTCCCTCTGTAGCAAGTCCCTTACCACAGCTGTGAACTTGTTAGGCAAATTGAACTCATCGAATTCGTCTGGATCGGAGCGAGTGTCCTTGTAGAGTTTGGTAGGGGCGCTTGGCGTGTAGAGGCCGAGGTAGTTGGATGGGTAGTTAACCACGCTATGGTGAGCACTTGTCGCCCATATCAGGCGAGAGATGATGTCTTTTAGATGGTATTTAGATCTAATGGAAGGCGGGAATCCTTTTATCTGTACAGTAGAAAGATGATAATCTGTCAATTATATCGAAAGTCGTTTAAATTGCTGGCAAACGCATTGTATTGCTTTTGTAGAAGAGAACACGTAACCAAAGTCAAGAAAGCATACTATCTATACTATAAACTTTCGATGTGTCGGGTGCAAGGAAAGTTACTGATCGGATGAGTTTTTTTCATCCTAAATTCCCGCAATTTTTTTTGGCGCGTGTTCGTGGAACACAGGAAGCCCGCAACAAATATTTGCTAAGCTAAGAAACTGATGTTACGAAGACTGCTTTTCAGTTCTTAGGAGAAAAGATCAGAACATTAGTCGTCACAACTTGACGAGATATTTTCTTCTATATCATTAATTTTCAATGTGTTTGTGTGTGAGGAACGTTTCTACCTAATTTCCCGCCAATTTTGGCGCGCGTGCTGACACAGGAAACCCGCAACAAATATTTTGTTAAGCTAAGATCAAAGAACTGCATTCCATTTTCTGAGAAAAAAAATGAGGAAGTGAAAGTTTTTTTTAAAGCATTTTCGCCACAAGATGACGAGTTATGTTCTGGTATGTCAACAAGTCAAGTGGTTATCAAGCGATCATCTCGTTGCACCGGCCTCTGTTTTATAGTCGTTTTAAACAAAATAGGAATGAATAAAGTACCTTTCCATTTCCACCATGACGCACATTTTTACCCTTAGCTGACACTTCATTTGCGAACTCCTGAAGCTCTGCATCATGTTTGACATCACAATTGTCTTTGTAATACCTGAAAACAAGAGAAATACTCATGAAGTTATGCGTAAGGGAAATTGACCTTCAATTTTATTATTGGCCGACTCGAATACTAAAATACAATCGAAAGGATATATCCAAATGTGTAATGATGCAGCCCCCTCGTGTTCTCCAAAACTTTAATTAAATCGCCTTTAATAATTAATGTAATTATAGTATATTGACACAATTTTATAAACGGCCTCAAGATGAACTTATCACCGAATCTTATGTCCAAGAATGGGTGTTCTCAAAACTTTTTTCTCTAATAGATCTCCTCGGCTTGGGCGTAATGTTTTCCCATTTCAGATCACGTGGCATTCCCATCGAAGGATATATGAATATGGAAGAATCCATACAAAGAGAGAATACTCATGGGAATGCCACTTCATCTGAAATGGGCAAAACATTACGCCCAAGCCGAGGAGGTCTATTGAATGACCAAGTACGAATGTTATTTTTTCAGCGTAACCATTTAGTGTTTTGTTGTGATAAGCGATTAACTGTTCACGCGCCAAATGCAATGAGTTGTATTACTTCGAACCAAAAACACGCACCCAGTGACTCACTCTTGTTGAACTTTTTTCGTCTCCTGATTGCTTGGTTGTTGAATGGGTTTCGTCTCTGATAACTTTGCGTTTAGTTTTCGACACTGATCTGAAATCCGCTCTAGTAATACTTTATACTGTTACTTACAGATCTACATATTTGCTGACCATGCTCCTTATGGCTTTGTTGATCAACTTGCCGTCATCACGATATGGGTAGTACGGGACTTTTATCTTGTCCAGCACACCTCGTCTCTGGAAATGGAACGATAGCCAACATAGATATAAATGCAACCATTTTTCCGCCCAAGGAAAAGTGGGGTTTATACAGGGTAGTGATGCCGATCATTATCAGCTAGGTACGCCCTCTTTGCGTGCAAGCGGTCAAGCATAGTATAGAATCCTGTATTCATATTACCATTGACTGTACCCTGGTATCCAGAGTCTCGATGCTAAAACTTATTTTTATTTTTTACTGTTTTTATGTAACTTGCCTATCAGTGCCTATCGTGCCTATTAGAGACCAGCGCGGAGTGACCCGGCATGAAATGATAGTTAGAGAACTACAGGTACATCTAATCTGGACCTGCTCCGAGTGGCCACCCTGGGTCCAGAAAACTGGTCAGCATAAGGAAAATCATTCTCGAGAGTTGGAATAAAATAAAGATGTAACATGGCATGGCAATGGCTTCTTTTAATTATGTCGCTCGCATCTATTTTGTGTCTAATGTAATAAAAGAAACAAATCTTTTTTTCGTGTATTTTTAGTACGCTAAGAGGTGGCTACGTACCAAATGGTACTGTTTTGGCACCTCACTTTTCGAAATTGGAGTTGGGCCAAAATGGGTTCTTAACTTTGGGGCCATTTTGGCTTTTGGGGCCATATTGGCTCTGTTGATTTTACAATGCACACACCGGGTACCTCTCAATATTTTGACGAGTTTAATCAGCCTTGTTTCGAGTGAAGATGCGAGAACACCAGGAAGCCCAAAACTAAATAAACAGGCATAAGAACGGCTACTCTTCGACTCTTTTGAGTTCGCACCTGGTGTGCTCCTAACAGGCTTACCCTGAGATCTCCATAGAAGTTCATGTCACTCCATTTAAAATAACGATGTGCTCTCTTCAATAGCGCCACACTACCACTTAGACCAATTGTCATCAGCTTGTTGATGGTCCCATTTGGGGCCAATAACATGGGCCCGCCGAACATCTTGCTTCCTAGCACCCCACGACAATGGAACTTCATGATTTGGTGGAGCGGGTGCAGCGAGTGGAGGTTACGATTGATACACACGCATATGGGCTCCATGAAAAAATGGAGCTGAAAAACGTGAAAACATTTTCAGAAAAAGTTTTTTTTATTAATGTGTATCTAGCCTGTGAAGCGGCTCTAAAGGGAAGGGGAGACTGTCGGGGCGAGCAAAAACCGGAAGAAGGCTTGCGACCGGAAGAAGGCTCGCTGTGAAAGGTTTCACTTCAACACAGAGATATCGTATAGAAACATGGCTAAGTCGCCTCATGTGAACAAGCGTAGATGAGAGCGTGGCGACTGTACCTTGAGCAAGTGTTCCGCTATGGAGACTTGTGCGAAATCCGCCACCTGCACGGTTTGTTTGGCGAGCAACCACATGTCCCCATCATCCGCGGTGTATACCTTCGAGTCTATTGAGCGGGAAAATATCCTTTGTGAAAGCAAAGCAAGAGACGTGGAAGAAAATTGGAAAGGGCCTGGAAAACGGACAGGGGACTGGGGGAAACGTAAAGTTTCACAAATCACCTTCATGCATACCTCAGTTCATCTTCCAACGAATTTTCACTGGTTCACTAGTTATGCTTCTTCTGTTCTTGATTCAATTTTGCAAAACGACCTGGAGGTTTTGGTCTTGTAAAGGCTTTCTAGGGAGACCTTGGAGGCCTCAACTCTCGGGGGGTCAACTCTCAACGACCGAGGGGTCATATCCCTAGTGAGATCTACACTGGCATTACGATATAACGACCCCTGTTAGATCTACAGATACCGCTCACCCCTATTATGTTCCATAGATATTACGCACCGCAATATGACCAATCGTTATTACGACCCCTGTTAGCCTTATATATATCGCTCGCCTCTTCTTTGTCCCATAGATATTACGCACCTCATTATTACCAACTGTTATTACAACCCCTGTTATAAGCCCTTAAGATCCCACTCACCTCTTTTATGTCCCATATATATTATGCACCGCAATATGACCCACCGTTATTACGACCCCTGTTAGCCCTTAAAATCCCACTCACCCCTTTTATGTCCCATCTGAATGGCCACAGGTACGAGCCTATTGGGCTGACCGCGTCGTCTGTTGGGCCTGGACACAAACACGGCAATTGGGGACACGGCATCCATCACCTCCCTACCCCTGACGGGCGGTAATACATCAGGTACGTCCACGGCTTTCTTCGGTATTCCGTCCAGGAGGGGGTACTCTAACACGTACACATGGCCATCGGATACAGCCTGCATACGAAAAATACAACGGAAGGAAGTCATTAGAGAGAGATGCTGTTTGCGAATGTTGTCAAGTCAAATCCTTGCCCACTTGAGCTAAATACAGTTGAAACAGAAATGCTGTTTTCAAATGAGTCAAATCCTTGCCCAATTGATCGAACTTGGTGTAGCTGAGAGAGAACTGTTTCTGTTTGATGATGTCGAGTCAAATCCTGGCCCTGTAGCTTGAGTCAGCCGAGAATCGAAATTGGAAAAACTGCCGACGTGAGTAGCCCTTTTTGCTGTTAAGTCCGAAAATCATTCTGCGAAAAACGATAAAATTGAAGACACCTTGTGGATTTGTTTTTGGAATGACTACGCAAAAACTGCGTTTCACGCCAGGCCACCCCAAACAAAGTAAGCTCCCATACACATCCTCTAATCAAAGACATGGTGGGACGTGACGTGATTTCAGTTTATTTCGGCAAAGCGTGTGATATGCTCTTTCCTGAGGGAGGAGAGACAGGAGGCTCAGTTATAGCACCGAACGTCTCAGGATGTGAGTCGTGAGCCCAGTCCGTGATTATAGGTTTGTCTCATTGTGTACAAAACGGCAAAAAACAGACTCTGGTATGAGTACCGTACGGTGTTAACACAGACTCTGGTATACCACAGACTGTGGTGTGACTCTAGTGTAAACACAGACTCTGGTATACCACAGACTGTGGTGTGACTCTAGTGTGAACACAGACTCTGGTATACCACAGACTGTGGTGTGACTCTAGTGTGAACACAGACTCTGGTATATACCACAGACTGTGGTGTGACTCTAGTGTGAACACAGACTCTGGTAAACCACAGACTGTGGTGTGACTCTAGTGTGAACACAGACTCTGGTTTACCACAGACTGTGATGTGACTCTAGTGTGAACACAGACTGGTATACCACAGACTGTGGTGTGACTCTAGTGTGAACACAGACTCTGGTTTACCACAGACTGTGGTGTGACTCTAGTGTGAACACAGACTCTGGTATACCACAGACTGTGGTGTGACTCTAGTGTGAACACAGACTCTGGTTTACCACAGACTGTGGTGTGACTCTAGTGTGAACACAGACTCACCTTATACAGCCTTGTAGTTTTACCCATAGCATCTTGTATGGCGCCTTTCCAGTCAAAGTCTTTGTTTAACTTGCGTCTGGACAACCTTTGCCAGCTCACACCCACTCGACCTGCAAGAACAAAAAAGGGTAAATATACATCTAAAAAGGCTTACAAGTTGACACTCACACAAGTATACGCACACAGACCGCCAGATTACTCTGCCTAACAGACCTGATCATGAAATGATTATTTCACACGCGTAATTTTGCTTGAATATACAACGAGCACCCCCCGGCTGATTTTATTGTTTGTAGGTGTTTCTCTGTTTTGTAAATATGAAATTAAATAAAAGTTGTTGGGAAAATTTATGATAAAACACCCTGATAAACACTATAGTTTATACATCATAAATACGTGTTAACCTGCAACCTTCTTGTCCAGAATGTTCATTCCCAGCCAGCTAAGGAAAGGCGCTGCGGAACAGGTATTTTGCGGAGCAGATCCGTTTTGTGCCGGCCCTGTCATTGCAAGTGCGCGCGTCGGAGACCCAAACTCACTCGACATCAACGACTGATTGAGGCTCTATTAACACGCCCCCCTCCCCCTTAACACGCACCTTGCCATCCCCATGTTACACGCTGAATGGAGAGAGGGTTGAGGCCTGCAAATCTTTGATCTATAAAAATACGATCCTCTCGCCAGTCGCAAAGAGTTGTGAATTTCTTGAATGGCTTCCCTGGTCGCTGGAAATGAAACTTGAAGTATTTCCTGTAAATCTAAAAAAGTGCTGCATGTCGGTAATTATTGGATATTTATCGAAGAAAGTACGCGCTGCATTCTGATAGTTGTGGAAGACGGCTTGGGCATTTCTGAATAAAAAAAGCGCGCGCGTTTATAGCTGGAATTGTCCATTAATTGCACATACCTCGTTTATTGTATCGTTCTGCTCATTCACCATAAAACTGAACAGATCTTTGTACTCCGCCATTGTAGTGAAGTTTGGCTTCATTCTTGTCAAGTACATGAATTTTCTCGCCAGCATTTGATTTCTGTTCATCATATCGCCATATAGGTGCATCCATTTCAAGTCTTTTACGTCTTTCGCTAACTCTCTTTTTAGCTGGCCGCTAGACATGTTCAGCTCAGGAAAGAGTCCATGCCTTGAAGGGGCGAGACTGTAAATTGTTCGCATCTGCTCGAGATCTTGATTGCGCTTGTATTGACACTGCGAAACGGCGTGTTGGGGAATGGCGATTTTACAAGACACAGATCCTTAAAATCGGAAATTGCACTATTGAATATCCGAGTATAATTACTAAAGTTACAATAAGAAATTAAGTGCGGTGATTGGCCGAGACGTTTTGCTTCCTCTTGCTAAAACCCCTATTGGTGACTATAACATTGAAAGCATTGGATCGCCAAAAATAAAAATAAAACGTTTTTTACTACAATTATTCTACGTCACCTGTGAAGAGTTTTTTTTTTTGCGCTAGAGATTACTTGACTTTCTTCACTGCGCAAAGCAATCCCTTTTATATCGCAAACATCCGCAAAGGAAGAGAAATGACCTTCAGCGAGTTCGAGAAAATTAAAAAGCGCGCACCATCTGTCGCTTAATTTTTCTTTCCTTTTACGTTCGACTACATTCTCGTACCCAGAGCTCCCCAGCTCGTCTGCTCGCAGGGGAGGCTCTGGTGACATCCATTTGAGGGCCTTCGCTGATTGGCTGATTTTGAGCGTTGGAGCATGCGTTGAAAGGTCTTCCTCTCAGCGGCTCTGTATTAAATCTCGCGCATGCGTCAGTGTGGCTGTCACCAGAGCCTCCCCCGCGAGGTTACGAACCGGGGAGCTCTGGATTCGAGAATGGTTCGTCTACTGACATTTAAACCTATTAAGTTTTCTAAACCTTTCATGAAGTAGATATCATTGTCGTAGGGTCCTCCTGTGTTTCCATGACAACGATTCGACTTGCCCCACTTGCTGTAATCCAAGTGAGCCTTCGGTCCAGACCAGCAGTCTCCCCCACGCTGGACACCAAACGCACGAAAGCCTCGTTGCCGTGTTGCGCGTGCGCAGTCGAGTACGGGGGTTTTGCTCTTCCGGAAGTCTCCCAGGTAATCCGGAAGGACTCGTATTGTCGCATCTTTGAAGCAACCAATGTGGTTGTAGTCTGGGGATAAAAAAGATGAAATAGTTTAACCAGAGTGCCAGTTTTGAAACCTCTCCTTCGCTGTCAACGGAAAACGTGAAGGAAATCAAGATTTTCTTTCGCTTTCTCGTCCGTTTCTCTGGCTTTCCTTTCCCTGAAAACACACGGGACCGCTTGCTACACAGGCTACCCACAAATACAGGAGCTCCTAATTGATCAGTATAGAGGCCCTACCAGGGGTGAATTCCGACAAGCGACACGGCCTTGAACTACGTTGAAAACGCGACACGGCCTTTGCGAAACAGCGACGAACGACGAGCAATTCTATCAAAATACTAACAGCGACTCTAGCAAAAGCCTGCGAAATCGTGACACGGTCTGTTTTGAAATGTAGACACGAGCGACACGGTGACCCCCTGATAGGGCCTCAGTATAGAATGCCAGCTCGTTGCTCGGACGTCATTTTTGTACCAACCTCGCGGGTAACAGCTATTAAATGGCCTTTGCTGATTGGATTTTGCTGATTTGAACGGACCATGCGCAGAAAAATCTTTCTCTCAACATTCTCGAACCCAGAGCTCCCCGGCTCGCACGGGAGGCTCTGGTGACGAGCCGGGGAGCTCTGGGTATGGGAGCCGGCGTGAAAGAGGACGCGGGCTTAAGTCTCAGGCTTAATTAAGTGCCGTAGAAACGGTATTTAACCATTATCCTGCGAGATTGCGCAGAGTATCGTCTGATACTTAGCCGACGAGGGACGGAGTCCCGAGTTGGCTAAAATCAGACGATATTCTGCAAAATCGAGCAGGATAATGGTTTTATTATTCAGCACATCGATAGCATAAAAACCCCCGAAAAAAGTGACTTTTGTGTATTATTTACGAGCTCAAAACATCCATATTTTCCTCAGAGACGGATATGGCAGGATAGCTGTCATGTACAGAAGACAGCTATTGTCGTTCCAATGACCATATTTGGGCAGTGCATCGATGTGCTGAATAATAATTGCTCTTAATCTTCGTATTGCAAATCAGGGTAAGTTTATCAAGGGAAATAATCAAGAATGAATAATACGGCCCTAATAACTGATCACTTATCAGTAGCAGAGAAGATTGACTCTTTGAATCAACATCGCAATTACACAAGCACGTGATAATTTATAATTAGCATTTTAAGGAAAGGAACAATAACCCTAACAGCTGATTGCTTATCACTCAACTTGTCACGTCAGGCAATTTGCAGCAATTTGTTTCTCGATGGGAACTTGCTACAACGGCCTAAGCGCAAAGGCGCCCGCCAAAAAGCTAATCTAAATTGGGAATACAAAATTAGAATTTATCTGGGAAGTATAGATTCATAGATCCAAAACGATAGGAACGATTAGCGTGTTTTATCTCCCAGGATAGTTGTAGAAATGATCATAAAATGAACACTAATTTTCTTTCAGTTAAATTCTTTTTTTTTTCTGAGGCGGGACAGAGATATAAGGATCGGCCAACAAGGAAGGAACAGTGGCGACATAGAGTTCTGTATTTATCCACTATAGTTTACCGACTTAAGTGGTTGACTTTTAAAGGTAGGACACTCAGTATTAATTTCAAATTTGGATATGCAAAAAGGGACAGAGAAGAACAAAAAAGAAACATTATTGAACAGAAATAATGCTCGTCTGAAGGAAATCTTTCAAAGGTTTAGTTTGTGTGTAGCCATAACGAAATCTCGAGCAATGATGTTAATTGGATAAGATTCGTCCCCACTTATCCGTATTTCTTATTATTTACGGCAGAAAGGGAAGAAAGGGCAGGAAAGTAACAATTCACAATCCCCCCTTATAACATCCTGATACCACTACTACCAGAATCCTCTTCGAATTGGTTTTGTTATTCAAAAGTTTCGGACTTTAGGGACCGGTCATTATTTATCGCCTGGCTTAGTGCAGTTAACTGGCTTTTCGACAAGTCAGAAAACCAGGCGACTATATCTATATCTTCATTCTGTTCTAAAATCTACTGAAGAATCACGTAAAAAGAGAGGAGTTTTGCCATTGCGTGAGCTACATAGCCGGCTTCTGAGCACTTACCTAAAATCGTTGATTTGCCAGCTTCAATCGGACAATACAAACCAAAAAATAAAACTGAAAATAAAACTAACTTAAAATCTGAATGACCCATCCCAACAGGTGAACAGAGAAAGAACTCTAGTTGCAACACTAAATCTTTAGAGCTACTTAAAGTACTCCAAGAATAAATTAATGCCACTCTATTGGGGCAGGAAGTTTGTTAACAAAAAAAACAAATATAACGTATTTGTTTCATGAGATCGAATTCCTCTTGTGAGCAAACTAACCCTAAGTGGCCTTCCTACGCTATGAAAACATGACTATGATGAATTGTAGGCGAAAGAATAAGTTTTATCTTGGAATTTTCTTGGATTATAGACTGTAAAAGAAAGTCCAAGGAACTAATCTAAAGTTATCCTTTAACGGAAGCAGCATGGCTCTATTTTTACTACTCTGAAACAAATCTTTGTTAAGTGACTTGAAAGAAAAGTGAATAAAAAATAATTTCTGAACGAATTTTGTTATAAACGAAAGAAAAAACCATTTCTGGAATAGTTTCAAAGTCAAGCCTGGCCTCAACTGTTTTAAATGACTCCGGTTCGCTCCGGATATCTCATGACTTTGCCTTCCGATGGTTATATTCTTTTCTCTAAACACATTTCCGATCTCACTACGTGCGACTTCAAAATACTGGCGTTTTAAAAAATACACCGAATCGAAATATGGCAGCAAATTTGAATAACAATTGTCCCTGACTTACTAGCCTCTCATTCATGCGAAAATGCTTTTGTGTTTCCACGTGAACACGAGGCTACAGGGGCGTAGCCAGCACTGAGAGGGGGGGTTCCAAAATGCAAAAAATAAAAAACTCCACATAGATCTTGGATAAAAACTAGCGTTTGAAGAAATTTACTACATTTTATTGGAGCTTTTACTTGTTGTCTATTAAATATTTACAATTTTAGTAGTAAGTCGGTCCAGAACAGAGGCGAGGGGGGTTCCGCTGCGGGAGAGGGGGGTTCCAGAACCCATGGAACCCCCCACCCCCCATCAGCATCATTGTTCCAGTATTAATGATGCAGAAACAAGACGGAGATTACGATTTTGTTTGGAGGTCAGGGAAGGGGAGAATAAAATACAGAGCGAATAAACCCCGTCGCACGAAGTTTGCCAGGAATGCTACGTTTTCATCTCACAAGCATGCCCTCACTTTGACGAACGCATGCGCTATAAAAATTTCCAACCTGCTTTACCATTATCGAAACGCGATCCGCATAAAGAGAAAGAGCATATTCTCCCAAAGTTTGGCGTCGATTGGGTAAACTCCGATCGAGATACAGCCATTCCAGGATGCCGGAATTTTATAAGATTTGTATACGGCAAATTAAGAAATGGCTGCTGATTTGAATAACTATTGTTTTCGCATAAGTAGCCTTGAATTCACAAGAAAGCACAAACGCTTTTTAACACTATTAAACTAGAGGCTAATGAGCCAAAAACATGCAAAAACAATATTTATTCAAATCAGCAGCCATTTATGAATTTGGTGTAGTGGATTTTCTGGATGGCAAGCGAAAAATATCATAACTCACCTCTCTAGCAGTATTATTTTTTCCTAACAATGAGGTAAAAAAAAACATTCTCTCTCTTTTCTTTTCCGATGGCAGCTTACCTCTGAAATGTTACCTCTGATTTAGAAAAACGCTTTCGGAATTTCTTCAACCGCCGTTAGCTTGTAACAGTAGTGCAGGTATCGTCAAAATAATTACGTGGCCGTGCAATTCTTTTGACCAGATCTGGGTCAAAATACATCATGAGTATGGAATGTTGGCTTGATGTGCACACGCCTCTTCGTAGAGTCTCTTCGAGGTCTCTTTCCGCTAGCTCTAAGAGGTGTTAGCTTTTTGCAGGCTACTACTACTTATGTACATAAAAAAACAAAGACGTTTGAAATAAATAAATTCAAAATTGACTTGAATAAAATGATCATGATGATGATGGCGACTAAAAACATTCTCCTTCAGAAAATGAAAAGAGACTTGATACCAGTACTTGCGGTCTTCTTGCTGGGATTAACTTTACCAAGAACGGTCACAGCACAAGGTATGTTCATTATAGTTCAAATTTCATTTTCTCAATAAAGCTAAGTAATTCATGAAGTTTGTTGCTTTAAGGACCTTATGTAATCCAAACTTGACCAAAAGCTGGGGTATTTAGGAGAATCTTTTGTTTACAGTTAATTGAGCAAACAATTAACTGTATAAGCAAACAGTGCAATGTTCAATTTAGAGAAAATTTTACCCAATGTCACTTTCACAAATTTTTTTATAAAGCTTCAACTGGCCTCTCTAAAATGCTATGGATACGGCAGAGTGGAAATCACCTGCTTAGACCACTAAATTTCAAATAATAAGGTCAGGTTAGCTCAGAGAAGCTTGATTTTTTGCATACAGACTCCTTGCCTGAATAACAACAAAATATCAAAAATGACTTTTTTCTAATGGATCCGTCTTTGAGATATTAGGCTTTCAACTTTGGTTTTTCCACCATTTTATGGGAGAATTAGTACTTTGATCAGGAATTATGCAAACTTTGGTCGACCATATCTAAAATTCATATTCTTCAATTTTCTTAAAAATTTGGAATTAAGCTTTTAGCCATAGAAACTCGTTGTATACGGAATCTTGAGCTTATATATTGAAATATGGTGAAGTTAGACATTTCATTTTTGGTCATTTCTGCTCTGTCTATGGATACAGATAAGACCTTCATAAGAATAAATGACCTTCAGGGGCGGATTTGGGGGGTGGGCTAAGGGGGCCACAGCCCACCCCTTGTCCGAAGATTTTCCCAGACATTTACTGTATTTGCTGGAGGAAATTTGAAATTTTTGTCGCATGTTTTCACTATCCAGCCCCCTTTCTGAAATTCCTGCATCTGCCACTGACCTTAATTGAAGCTGTTTCATTGCATTTTTCAAAGAAATTCAGCTGTTTAAAATTTGTGAAATCACTAGGGCAAGATGCTCATTAGCTCACGCTATGTGCTCCTAATATCCATTTTTATTTCTAATTTTCTAATTGTGTTTCATTCACTGCCCCTTATTGATCTTCAGAACGTAACATTCTCTAGCTGTGCTCAGAGCAGCCTGATGCTCTATGTTGCTAATGCAAATGTAAACAATTGCCATCCGACTTTCTGTCTACTCATGTGCATGTGGCTAGACCTAATGGAGTAGATGGAGGCTCCTGTTGATGAGCTCCAACAACAAACAGAAATAGAACTTTTCCTTGAGGTAGCACCAGATAATGTGGATATTGATGCCTCCCATGTGGCCCATCCCCAGGAACAAGGGAAGCGTTGTGTGACGCTTCCCTTGTTTGTGGGGAGAGAAGTGTTGCATTACTGACACAAAGGATGGGCTGTACGGGAGACTACCAGACTTATTTATTAAATATTTACCATATCATTTCTCCAAACAGCTTGCAAGGATACTTATGGCACCCAACACTGTCTTAACCTCGCCAAAAAAGAAGGACTGTCCGTGTGTTCAAACTATGGCTCCAGCATATGCAGGAAATACTGCAAAACGTGCCAAGATGACTGTAAGTATGTCATGTAAGTAAGCCGTTTTACAGGCTGGTCTCCTTCCTCAATGACAAACAACACAAACAGGAGAAAGCAAAGCTCAAAACCAAGCACAAAACAATGGCTCCATTTGAGATGAACCTAAACACTGGCCTTCCTGTGGTTCAATCACACGCACATAAACAGTGAATGCGTGCAGAAGCCTTGACCTGTTTTAACGCATGAGAATTTCAATTCATTATGTTGTTGTAAATCTTTAAAAACGGGCAGCATTATACCGAAACGTCGGTATTGAAAAACGACACAAACAGCATCATCTAATATTTTCAAGTCAAGCAATGTTATTTGAGGAATAATTAGGCTTTGATTCCCCAACATTTATGAATATGTATTTGGCATACCTTTCGTAAAACTATTTAATGGGAGGGGTGACCGAGAAATGAATGGAATGAACAATACCCACTTTACGTTTTACGCTCTCATTCTCAACCAACTTCAACCTCAAGATAGTGGTTCTCGTTGAAAACTGTCGTTTTTCTTCTGTGGAAGTTTCTACTTACCATATTTGGAATTCCAGAAGTTTTCCAATGCTGATTTCTTACCCTAAATTGTCAAGAAAATCGTCAAAACTTGGAGATTTTGGAGAGAACGCTGTTCACACTAGCCGCCATGTCGCCGCCATCTTTATTTGTTTCGGCCCGCAATACACAGGTAGCCCGCGTCACGCACAGGCATGCAAAACGACGCAATTATCCGTCATATGAAACATTGCGGTTTCAGAGGTTCTTTTCCTGCCAGTCAAGTAGTTGATCTGCCATCAATCTGGTCCTCGCCCTGTTACATCTTGTGCATGCAATCAACTGGAAATACAACTGCACTGAAAAACAGTACAAAAGCGATTGGATTACAGCGGAATAGCCTGAGTTAACAGACGCCCACTCAAAATCAAACGATTTGAGTACAAAATGCCAAAATCTAAACCCAAAGCGACATTTGAAATACACCGAATTCAAATATGGCGCCCAGTTTGAAAACCATTGTTCTGGACTGACTAGCCTCGAATGCGTGCAAAAATGCTTTGGTTGTTCACGTGATTTCGAGGCAAGTCAGTCCAGAACAATCATTCGGTGGCGAAACATTGATCATGGGTAATAATATGGTTCTCTGATATGGTCTTCTCTAAACAGCTTGTGAGGACTTGTATGGCCATCAGTACTGTTTAAACCTTGCAGCGCGACAAGGCCTTAACATGTGTCCAAGATATGGTTATAGTATATGCAAGAAATATTGCCGAAAGTGCACAAAATGTAAGTACATTTTGCATGCTTACAGCTGAAATTGTTGTTTGATGCAGGCAATGTTCTGCAAACATTGTTTAATTCATTTTATTATATAAACACCAATGAAATACCAGGTGATCTCCCGCGAGAAAACTTGATATCTTCACACGTGAAAATATCATGTTATTTTCACATGTTAAAATTTCACACTTGCCTTTGCTGAATGCTCGATTTTTAAGCTTAACTCAAATAAAATTCGAATTTGGTATTTCATTGATGTTTATATAATAAACAGAACATTACATGACCGCTTGGAGATACGAATTTTATCTTCTCGTGTTCAAAATTTATCAACACTCGAAGATAAAATTCGTATCTCCGCGCGGCCATGTAATATCCTCTATGTCTTTTCATTGTCGTCCGCCAGTAAAACTATATCTGGGCCAACCCGGTGCTTATCCTGAGGCCGGGGAAATATGAGGCACAAAATCCCTCTGAACTTGTCGCGCAACATTGCTGCGTTGCAAGTTAAGAGCTAATGTTTGTTGCTCGTTTTTTCATCAAATTCACAACTTGACGCGCAACATTTTTTCTTGATGATCACACAGGCAACCCCAAAGCGGATTTTGCCCCTTAGGGCCTCATTTTTATTCAACAAGTCAACTTGAATTGTAGGCAAAATGTTAGCTAATGTTGCGCGACAAGTTGTGTGTAGACCAGCGCTCAAACTTTGCACGACAAGTTTTTACAACTTGTAACACATTTTTTTGTTGAGCGACAAGTTGTGGCGCGAAATGAAAAACGCGCAACATCGATCATCAACTTGCAACGCAACCATGCTGCGCGACAAGTTGAGTGATTTTGTGCCTCGTATTTTCCTGGCTTAATGTAGCTCAGTTAATGGTTTTTTATCACAACAAAAAGCCAGGCAACCGCGGTCAGGCGGTCTCCGGGGCGATCATACTTTATTATATAGCTCGTGTTTATTCGATCAAAGATTGGTTCTATCATGGTCACATGGTAAAGTATAAACTCAATGTAGCCGCGCGCGGGCGGCATCGCTAGAATGAGAAATTTCAGCGGATTTTTTTTTACACCGAATTTTCTCTTTGCTATATAATATATCGCGCGGTAGAGCAGGAAATTTCGGCAGGGACGTTGTTTGTTATATTGTGCATTTTCTTTTTGCTTTATATTAAAACACATGACTACACCCTCGGGAAACTGCAAGTTTTATTTTCCCTCGAATCTCGATGTTTCCCTCGACTCCTCAGTAGTTGTTTCGATAATTGGTTGTCATGGTTACAAATTGTGACGTCCTCTCTCTCAACAAAAGAAAGATACCGGATATCAGCGCCGCCATCGCTCTTTGAATCCAAATTCTCACACGTAGTTCATACTATCCTCAATAAATATATATTCTTCCCGAGAGAGGGGACTCATAATTTTTAGATCGGGGATGATAGTCGGGAATCGTTAGTTTTACCCGTAGAAGATGTAGCCATCAAGAAATTTGCCGTCTTTGATTAAAAAATGCTGCCTTTGATGTTGTCTCTAGCTCTTTCCTGAAGGTATACCAACCTACCAACAAGGTTACCTCTAAAAAGACCAAACATTAAAACCCGTGATTTTAACCCCAACAGATACGACGACTATCCCCGACCAAAAAATATGGGAGTTCCCCCCCCCCCTCCCCAGAGATTCTTCTACTCCTCTGCATATGGGTGACCTATGAAGTCGTTGGAGGCTCCTGTTAATGGGCTCCTGGTTCTTTTTGTTTCTGTAGTTTGTAAAGATACAGCCAACTCGTATTTGTGTTGGAAGGAGAGGATAAACCTCCGATGCAAATTCTCGTATATTCTCCGAGTTTGCAAGAAAACCTGCGGCGCCTGTCATGCATAACAATGTTTCTTCTGTGAGGTAAGATGGAGACCACATCTGCATACCTTTAAAGCAAACTGAGTGTTGTGATTGGCTGAGGTGGTTTCAGATCAGGAGGAATGGCACATTTCTGTCGCGTGAGTCACGCAAAGCACTTTTTGAAGAAACAGGCAGCATTACTCCAAATTCTGAATAGACTGCTGTAGGATATCAAAAGAAAACTCGTAAACAAGGCCTCGGGAAGCTAGAATTTCATGACTAGGTCACGCGAGTCACATGGAATTTCCGATCATCGTTGCATTTCAAATTTTGAAATGATTGTTTTGGTACCTTTCTCTGCAACGATCGAACATAAACATAAACTAAACAGAGACAGACTGCTTGCAAACCCTTATTTGGAGAACGTCTGTTTGATATGCATGCTTTTCCCTGCGCGCCTTTGATTGGGTAAACGGGCGGATTAACGGGCGCACTTAATTTGGAGCCTCGCTCTGTTGTACGACCCTCACCAAAGTTTTGTTATCATTTGTTTGTATTTTTTTTTCGTGCTATTGTTTATTTTTGTAAATTATATTTGTGAATTGGTGAAAGCTATTAAATAAATAAATAAATAAATAAATAAACGCGACACTCTGCAAACAAGGCGCGCAGGTAAAAGCATGCATAAAGAAAGACTTTTCATCTGTACTTGTCTCATCCTCGCGCGCGCGCCAGGTCCTCCCCTCACCTCCCCCCAGGATGTACTTATCTGTACTGTATTGAGACGTTCGCCATAAGGATCTGCAAGCAGTCTCGAGGTCTGTTGATGGTTTCAGTCGTTTTTTCTCCTGTAACGTGTGTTAGAGTCAAGTAGGGAGAAAAGTGACGGCTGAACAGGTGTTTCCAAAACCACACAGGCAGCCCATGCCAAGCGCGCGAAAACGACAGCTATCTTACTTGAATAGGTCTCTCATTGAATTGGTCTCTACGTTTTTCCTTCCTGCAGGTTTATTTCCTGGTGGAAACCTATAGTTAACAATTACTGTTGCCTTTATTGCAGGCTGCACGTCGGCCACTGACTTCTAGCAAGCAAGCACGACACGGAGGGATAAACAATATCTAATAAATAAGCACTAATGTTAAATGGTTGTCTTGGTGATAGTTGAATTTACGCCCTCCCCCTCAAAAAGACGAAAGAAGCCATGCAAACAAAAAAGGAATAATGAAACAGACATAAAAACAAACTGATTAGAAACCATCATGCTGTTCATATTCGAGGCGGAGCTTCACGCAGCCGAATGCAAATAAGCATGCAGAGACCCCATAATCAACAAATGGAACAACAATCACAACAAGAATTATCTTTATTTGCACTCCCATTATGATGGAATGTATGCATATGCCAAATTCATTATTTAAGGCTCTAAATCACAGCCAATCAGATCGATGGATTACGATAGTGTCTGGCGTCTATTGCGACACCAACAAGTTGTGTTCACTCATATCTTATATAGCCCCCTGCTCCGTCGTCGAAATGGTAAAGAATCTAAAGCTCTGGCTAAACTAGGACACATGTAGTGCGCAACATTGTAGCCGGACACATGTTTCCTTCATGTTTCCCAGTTTAGCCACGCGAGAAACATTGTTGCGTGCAACAAATTTTGTATAGCCGGGCACAAAGAAATGTTTCTTCGCGAGACAGAAACATTTGTGTCCGAGACACACGCGTGCGATGTTTCCTAGTTTATCCACTCGGGAAAACATGCAGGACACAAATGTTGCGCGCTACATGTGTCCTAGTTTAGCCGTAGCTTTAGCCTAACTCATTTGACTCGTAGATGTCATGGCGGAAACTCGAACGCCTGGCAGGTGCAACGAAGACCACTAACCACCTGCCATTAAATCCCGTTATCTTTTGAACGGTTGAATTTCCTTTCATTTTTGAAATGAATACTTCATTTTAAATGTATCCAGAAAAGTTAATCTCCTTAAAACGTCATTCTGGCCTTACAGACAAGTCATTTAAGGCGCTTTAGGTTTTCTCACTTCAGTTCTCACCTATCTATCGTTTTTAAAGTTAATGCTATAAATCACTATCTTTCTCAGGTCTAATTACTATATGTAATGACGCTACATTTGTTATGAAGAGACATATATCTATTCTTTCTAATAGGCATATAAATCTCATATTACTTTGCGTAAACTGCTTTGCTAAATTAAATTTCTAATAATCCACAGGCGCTTCTTTCGTTCTTGCAGAGCTTTTAAAATGTCTGAAACAGCGCCTCAGATTCTAAGAAATCACTTAACTTTTCACTCTCCTCAGTTTCATTGTCATAATCTTGCCGACTACGATAAGAACTCTACAAATGGCTTCAGACAGCCATTTTAGAGTGTGCGATAAGCCCTGATTCAAACAGATTCTTTGTCGAACTCTTTTATCGTCAATCACATATTTGAATTTTCTCCTAATTTCCGGTTCAACTATAAATAAGAGGCATCATTTTAAACTTTAAGTGCACACGCCCTTCGGTATCAAAAATCTAACAAGCTTTCGAAGCTTTGTTGTTCTGAAGATCTATCCTTCAAGAATCAAGAACATTGTCAACTCAAAGTTTCTCCAAGGTATAGTATGTTAAAAGTTTTTAACAATTACTACTTTATTGACGGTGTACTGAATAATGTACCCTTTAGGCTCTGATTCAGGCTCTTATTTGAAAAAGTGTTCCTTTCTCTGGCTTTGATATTCGACAGAAGACGGGAAAGGTTGTTTTTAACCATTTTTTGCTGTTTAGTTTTACTGCTGGATTTTATATATTGTGTGTTTCATAATGTAATGAAATGCTGACGTGGTGGGCTTGGGGGAAATACAAAGTTCATGTTTAAGTTTTAACCTGAAAAAGGAAAACTTTGTCCCTTGTATTCCAATAAGCAATACAACGAGCGATAAAAGAGTTTAATTTTTACCAAACAAAAATATTTTGTGTATAATTCCAGTCATCTTCCGATAGACACAACATTTACACAAGTAAACATTAAATTCAACTTTTCGCCCAGAAAACTATTTGTATTCGCCAGCATGAGGAAAGTACTTTTCTTTTTTATCTTAACATAGTTGTTGCGACTTCATAGACGTTTCGTTTTACCCAAGTACCGTTTGGTTTTACAACAGCTCCGGGACGTTTCTTCTGATTTCTCACATGGGATTATTATTATATTAAACCTGCTCCTAAAAAATGTCGTGAAAATGTGTTGCTCTGAGGGAAAGTCCACCGTTTTTTACGACGTTCGTTTTCTTTTTGCATTTTCGTCCTTTTGCAGGCCTGACATTTTGCATGAATTTATGCTTTTTCGGCAAAACGGATCTCCTAGTGTTTCAACAAAAACTTTTCTGCCGGCATTTGCCTGGCAAGGCACGAGAAGGAAATGTAAAATTCTCGGCTACTCACTCACTTGACATTACAGAAGACAATTAGGGTCTGCTCTTTAAGGACAGTAAGTTCGGCGGGTGGCTTGGAAAATTGCTATGTTTAATTCGTATTTATTCCTATTGTAATCGACGCACTGCATTTCATTTTAAAGCAAATGCATGCATTTTTAGTATTTGAAATATTCAAGCTGAAACCACCACTCGCTTACAGGAGTGGGAATAGCGCGATAAAGAACGAGTGTTCTGCTACGAGAGATAACTACATTGGATTTCACGTTAGAAAAGGACTCTTAATTAAAACCCCAGGAAAGAAACAAGACAATCACCAGATAGACAAGGACTAATTACGTTTTTTAAATGCGATTTTAACAGCTGGAATATTTTTCTCAAAAAGTGACTATTTTATCTCTGCGCTCCTGTGAGCTCGTTGCATTCCGACCCGCGTTTTCAAAACATCAGTTTGGATTTGCTGTTCTGTCATGGATCCTTTCTGATCCAATCAAATTCTTGCTTTGTTTCGCCTGCTGTACTCAACTGGCTTCTCTGTGGTTTTTCGTGCAAGGGAAGCCAGGCGACTGCACTCCCGAGGGGAAACGCTCGGGCAAGGATCTGATTGGCCTAAACGCGAGGGTTTGATTGGGGAAAAATACTTTAACAAGCATCAATGTTTCGAAAGGGTCGCGAGATACAACGCCTCTAAAAAATGAAATTTGTTGACATTTTTTAAAAACGCCATTCTAGCTAAAAATTGGCGCAACGAGGACTAGTCAATGTACAAATGGAACGCCGGACGATATATATTAATCCAGGATTCCGTTACAGTTAGTTGCACCAGAAGCATATACCTGTCTGGTTACTTCTCTTTACTTCTCTTTACATATCTTTACTTCAATCTTTATAAAAATTATTTAGAAAATAATTCGTTAAAATTGTTGCCTCTCACTCGATCGTTTGTAGCTAAAAACCGGCAAAAAACGTTTTTCTATCTACTTTAACAAGTCCAGTGACGAACTTCACGTTGATTCATGAGTGTGTGGAATGTTCTTAGGCGAGAATTGACGAGTATTAACCAATCGAAGACAAAAATAGACGCCACTTAAGTCGAGTCAAAGAGTGACATGACAAAATCCATCCTTTAG
Source organism: Scolanthus callimorphus (assembly GCA_033964015.1). Lineage (NCBI taxonomy): Eukaryota > Metazoa > Cnidaria > Anthozoa > Actiniaria > Edwardsiidae > Scolanthus > Scolanthus callimorphus. The sequence goes on from CM066924.1 coordinate 20,478,257, forward strand.
TTAGTAACGACAGATAATAGCCACGCTCTGCTTTTCTTGGCTCCGTTAAAACGCGATTGTGTTCACGTGTGTTTTGCGTGGGTAGTGCTTGACGCCGCCGGAAGCGAAAGGGGAAGCTGAAAGAGGATTATAGCAGCGGAGGGAGCGGAGGGCAAGTACTTAGCTCTGCAATCAACCATCATATAGTCAGTGGCACACTCTAATGGTCACGCGCTCTGGCGCCATTTGTGCAAAATCTCGTGATCGCAAGTGCACCTAAAAATAAAATGTTGCGCGCCCAACGATATCACGCAGAAGTGCCTGGACGGTTTCCGACACGAAAAACGTGATTTTTATCCCAGGAGAATCACATCTCCAGTTTTTCATAATTATACTTGAAAAACTCGTTTGTACGATCAACATTATGCTAGTAGCAAAGCAGGATCGGAACAGCACAACAATTTTGCATAAGAACAACATTTTTCTCCCTCGAATTTTTACCAATTTTTCCTGCAGATCAGCTTGGTTCAACTATACGCCTAGAAGACAGAGTATTGTTCCAACTATATTCTCTAGCTCAATGAGACCGTCCACAACGGATACTTTTTGGTCCGGATACGGCTATCGTCCACACTAAAACGGCGAAAACAATACGAAAACGATAAGTGTGGACGCAAATCTTTTTGAAAACGGAGCAAAAAGTAACCGTTTTGGTTTGAAAACGGTGAAGTGTAGACGGGGTCTGAGTTGGAAAGGAGATAAGTTGAAGACAAGAACTTTTGTCTATACTAAATTTCCCTCATTTCCCTTTTTTAAAATGAGGGAATTTAGCTAGTAAATGGTTACAAAGGAAAGCAATTCCACAAAGAGATAGGGAGTCATTCCAAAGGAATTTAGCACATAATTGGAAAGTCCAGCTATTCAGCTGACTCATTATTACTCGATCCAGCTGATTCGCGCTCTAGGATCTTGAACAATCTTGAAAATCCGAGGTATTTTATATGATCTAACTACTCAGCTCTCTCGAGTGGAGTGCTCTCAAACTCAAGAGAGCAAAGCCCTGCTGTAACGCGGGCCTACGCTTAGAATTCCTTTCAAATTTTACTATTACTGTAATAACAGCTACGAGCTGATTCACTAATGGAACATGAAGTGCTTCGTTTAATTGGCATATGGCATCCTGCCTCCTCCCTTGCGATTTCACAGCATCAACGCCGACAGAAAACGACAAAGAAAACAGAAACTTGAACGACCCCCCTCTTGAAAAAGATGTATAGCGGACAAAAATAGCCAAACATACCTATCACTCTTAAAATCAGACAAACACTTTTAGGGATCCCATGATGCTTTTGTTTTTGTACGAGTACCTGGTACTCTTAAGCTATGTTACTAGTGGATTTATAGCAAAGTATCCAGTACGACAACTTTGCCACACAGCCATAACAAGAACTCGTGTACAATTTTCTATTCAAGCACATCAATTGTTTTTGTACATGGACTTTCAAAACTTCAGTAACGAAAGTCCAGCATGCGGAAAAAATCAATCCATTTTTACTGTTATCAGGTAAATGTTTTCTTCTCAGCATTGTTGCCACCGCCTTTTTCCTTTTAACAAGTGTTTCCTATTGTATGTTTGTGGTTTTTTGCGCTTTTTTCTTTTTTGGAGGGCGCATAGCTTAGAGACGCCCTGGAAATTTTCGTTGCTTCCCTTTCTAAGTTTAGGAAGAAACAAGTGTATCCCCCACTCCCCCGTTCCTAGCTAATTCATTGAATTTTATAGTTATAGGGAAGGGATACGAACAAAAAATAAAAGCAGCCGGTTTTTATTGCTCTGATTCGAAGATTAGTCACGTGCCATTTGCAGGGACACAGTGTACAGTGAGCTGTGAAAAACTGTTTTTTAATTTGCTTTTTAAATCTTTATTATTGCATTAGACAATCTTATTGGAATTATGTATGCGTAGTTGTACAGGAACTATTTTCTATTGTTTTGAAACAATATTGTCAACTTAATTCCTATATAAAAAAAGAAAGTTGCCCAGCGATCTGGAACGCATGCTTCAAAAAAAAGCCTGAGCTTCACGATGAGTGATTACAAACGCACGCTGAAAAACACTTCGTGCGTATCTGAAAAAATTAGCCACGAGTGGAACTCGTCAGTAACACGTAATCAGAAACTCTCGTCTTGCATCCTGTTGAGGGTCAACATTGGGTGAACTTTTTCCTCAGCATCCGTGTAATTCTACCTGTAACATTATATGTAAGTGTGCAATTAAGGCGGTTTCTTGTGTATTTTTTGATGTAAAACGTCCCTAGGCGCGGTCCGTTCCTACGCTTTCCGAATTATTGAACTTTAATCGCAAACCAAAACATGCAGCAGATTTAATGTTCCCAGCAGAAGGTTTATAAAGCTTGCATAAGCACTGCACGTAGGAATAGTGAGAAGTTTTCAAAGATAATAACACTGAAGTATTCGGCTCTGAATATCAACAGACAAAGTATGGAACGACGGTTAATATCTCTGTTTCTTGTCATCGTATTGTTTCTGGGAGTAACTCTACCAAAGCGTCTAGCAGCGCAGAAACGTAAGTAAAGTACTTCATATAGTTTAATTATGTTTTTTTTTGCTTCAAATTTTAAGCAGAATCCACAATAACTACTTACGAAAAAGCCTAACTTGACGCCGTTACGCTTGTGCTTTTCAATTTGAAGGCGACCCGCGGTGCAGTGTAATAAAAACTACTTCGTTGGTTCAGGGAAGTGGTTGGTTGTTTCTGTAGTTCTTATTGGTCGCCAAACAGATATATGTATATATGTTAAATAATAGTTCTATAGATATATTTTTGAACGCATTAATTTGATTATATTATTACTAGGGAATTTTTTTTTTCCAAAGAAACTCGTTTAATTGTTTGAAGCTCTGATAAATCCGAAATTTCCAAACTGAACAAAAATTAATTTTTTGCGATGTTTTGTTCGTTTTAAGGTCCAAAAAATGCTACAGCAATCGCTTTTGTTTATGCACCAGTAGTGTTGCCGATGGCGATTAATAATTCAATGCCGAGTATTTCAATGTCAAAGATTATCAATATTCTTTGAATGCCATTCATTTGTTTGATTATTATTGAGTTTTGATAAGGATTTTCCAAGGGCGCTTTCCATTTGACGAAAAAATTCCGGTTCGAATTTCCGGGAATTCCTAGCTAGCTGTGGTCAAATGGAACAGTTCAAACCGAAAAACCACGTGAACGTCTCCACTGGGAATCGAGCTTCTGCTAGGCTGGGGTGTTTTCCATTTACCACAAATTTTCGGTAGCCTCTTGGAGAAATAACAGGGAATGACGTGAAATGGAAAGCATTTTCGCGAATTTTTCGAAATTTCTCGGTTCTGCGGTATAAGCTCAAAACGTTGTCCGAAAGTCTTCTAACCAAACATTCCGATATTTTTTGTCAAATGGAAGATGCCCCAGTAGACATATCAAGATTGTAATCAGCTATATAGACAGGAAATCCTGTCAAATACTAACATCTGTCTGGTGTTGTGGGCATGTAGGCAGAGGTTCCGTTTGTTGGTGGCACCGCACGATTGGTGCAATAATGATTCTGTAAATTGCATCCCCACACAAACTTACCACAGGGTGCCAAAGATCATTACCGTGGTATTATTCAGAAGCCCCTTAACTAGGAGTGCCCATCTAGGGGTAGGAAGGTTTAGCAGCGAATTGGAAAAACTTCCCTGAATAAATTTCTCTGAACAAAGCATACACTGTGTTCTAATTGGAGGAGCGAATGTGTGACGTAGGCTTTGCGTGAAAGTTTAAAACTAAATAAAAACTTCAGACAGGCTTCATTTTCCAATACACTGTTTACACTGTGAAAAGATCATCATCATGGGTTCTGTATTCCTGTATATTTGATTATTAGTGGCATGATTAAATAGTTTAATTAGTTACAAACAAACTCTTACGATTTCCAATGGTAAAACTCCATAAATTGTTCTAAATTGTTCGTCTCACTTAATTCCAATGTCCGCCTCCGTCTTTCGGAAGTTCTCTGATCCGCCCCTGGCAGTGGGGCGCGAGCCAGAATCATCCGCATTCTTGGCACAGGGATCCCAGGTCCATGAGTCACTTTTACCGGGATTGATATAATGAAATTCACGAAATTAATAATATATTTAATCTCCAAACAGAATGTCTTGATAAATATGGCGTTCAGTACTGCATCAGTCTCGCAACGAGGGAAGGTCTATCGATGTGTCGAAAGTATGGCCTCCGCTATTGCAGAAACTACTGCAGAAGGTGTAAGAAAGATGGTAAGTGGTTCCTCATGCTTGGCGCATGCGCGAGATTTGAAATAAATAACTTTCTGCGCATGCTCCAACGTTTAAAATCGGGCAATCAGCGAAGGCCCTCAAATGGATGTCCCCAGACCATCCCCCGCGAGCAGGTGAGCCGGGAACTCTGGGTACGAGAATGGTGCACACTCCTCCTGGAGAAACTGGCCTATTATTGTTGCCTTTTGTACAAAACAAACGACAAAAACGTTAAAATTCCCCCGCATTCGGAGAGCACTACGTGGCATGTATCCCGGGGGGGGGGGGGGGGGGGGGGACTCCCATATTTTTTGACCGGGGATGATCGTCGTATCTTTTAGGGGTTAAAATCACGGGGCCTTGGTCTCTTTTAGGGGTGATCTTAATCTCCAATAAAATTAGGGAGATTGGTATCTTTTAGGGCCGAAATATGTGTCCAAATTGTTTTCTCTCATGATGGTGCTTCTAAAAACCGTGTAAGAAAGAGAGATTACTCGATGAGAAGACGATAAATTAGAAACAAACACGGAAATTTCTTGATGGGTATCTTTTACCTGCTACCTGTCTCCTTCGCGCCTACTTTGCACATAAGGCCTCATCTTTTAGGGTATCTTTTAGGGTAAGAAATTATTTGAGCCACGCCATGGCCCGCCATGTTTGGTATCTTTTAGGGGTGAAACTGAAAATTTCCGACGATCATCCCCGGTCAAAAAATATGGGAGTCCCCCCCGGGGCATTTATACTGTATGAAACAAGCGAAAGTGAACGTATAAAAAAAGCGTGAATTCAACATTCAAAAGTACAGAGGCGTAGCTAGCCAGGGGTAGGGTCCAGGAGACCCGGGATCCCCGTCTTACAGAGGGTCCCTTGTTCCCCCTATTAAAATTCCTGGTTGTGCCCCTCAACTGGTCTATCCGTTTATAACTTACTTCATCCCTTTTTTTCTCATTCATAGTGTGCAAAGACACGCAAAGTAGCTATTCATGTTACATAGCAAGGAAAAACCTTCGTTGTAACTATTCGCGGCATGTTCGCCTGGTATGCCAGAAAACTTGTGGACTCTGTTAAAAAGGTATGTCTGGGGGAGGGAAGGGGCATGTGCTATTAGACCTCCTCGGCTTGGGCGTAATGTTTTCCCATTTCAGATGACATGGCATTCCCATGAGTACTCTTTCTTTGTTTTTCTGCTACGCACCGAAGGATTTATGAATATGAAAGCATCCAAAACAAAGAAAGATTATTTAAATGAATGCCACGTGATCTGAAATGGGACAGCATTGCGCCCAAGCCGAGGAGGTCTATTCTCAGTATTTTTAAAGGCTGGTTTACACGCGAGCCCAAGCGCAGACACAAGCGCAAGCGCAAGGATATCAAACTCATACATTTCCCTTATGTGGTCTACACTAGAACGTAAGCGCAAGAAAATCAAGAGGGGAATTGTGGGGGGGGGGGGGGGGGGGGGGGGGGGGGGGTCCCATATTTTAGGGGCGGGGGTGCTCGTCGGGAACTTTCGATTTTACCCCTAAAAGGTACCAAACATGGCGTCGCTCAGTTGATTTTGACCCCTAAAACGTACCAAATATAAAAAAATAAGAATAATTACTTTGTTTTAACTCGAATTTTAGAGTAGCTTGTAACCGCTGATATACAGCCATTACAGCTAGTATCACACATATGCAACACATTTAAGAATCCCAACTGGCCGGGAGACAAACCAAGTCGGCTATGTACAAAGAACATGGTCGAGGAGCCAGAGCGGGGTCTCGAACTCGGGTCATCGAGTCACGAGCACGGCGCTCCTCCCTCCTCCCAACAAGACGTATTTTCCCTCGTAATTTTCTCGCGCATTTTTTACGAGGGAAAAATACGTCTGAAATTCAGGCTACCAACAAGTGTGATTTGCTTGATTTGCTAGAACGGACCTCTAACAGGTACCTATCTGGAAAAAAATACACATTTTCGAATTTTACCCCCTAAAAGGTACCAGTGGCCTGATTTTAAACCCTAAAAGGTACGACGAGCACCCCCGCCCAAAAAATATGGGAGTCCCCCCGGGGGTTTCGTTCCCTTGTGTTTGCGCTTCTGCTTGCGTCTAGTGTGAATCAGGCGAACAAAGCGAAAGCAAACTATAAATGTTGATTTACACTTGCATTGAGCTTGTGTCCAGCCCTAAAAGATATTGCCCATAAAGCATTGGATAACCTGACTTTCAGCCGCCCATGAGTTCTCGAACGTACCTCCATTCTCGAACCCAGAGCTCCCCGGCTCGTTTGCTCGCAGGGGAGGCTCTGGGGACATCCATTTGAGGGCCTTCGCTGATTGGCTGATTTTAAACGTTGGGGCATGCGCAGAAAGGTGTTTCTCTCAGCGGCTCTGTATCAAATCTCGCGCATGCGTCAGTGGCTGTCACCAGAGCCTCCCCCGCGAGGTGACGAGCCGGGGAGCTCTGGGTTCGAGAATGACGTACCTCACTTTGCGACACGAGACCTCTGAATTCACCACGATATTTTCTCATCCATTATGTAATCACTGCCAGGAAAAATTCGTTTTTTGATGACCTAGGTTTCCAAGACAACACACGCCCATTCTCGAACCCAGAGCTGCCCGGCTCGTCACCTCGCGGGGAGGCTATGGTGACAGCCATTGACGCATGCGCGAGATTTGATACAGAGCCGTTGAGAGAAAAACCTTTCTGCGCTTGCCCCTACGTTCAAAATCAGCCAAACAAGGCCCTCAAATGGAAGTCCCCAGAGCCTCCCCTGCGAGCAGACGAGCCGGCAAGCTCTGGGTACGAGAATGACACACGCCATATCAACAGTTGTGGCGCATGCGCGATTGACTCGTGACTCACGCGCGTCTTTTCTCGTGGGAGCGTGCATTGTCGTGGAATCGTTCATCTGCACGCGTTGCCGAGAAAGGTTGTAATGGAAGCAAACAATCACGTTCTACTAACCAATTTTAGATCAGTAGACGTAATGGATGAGAAAAGCTCGTAGTCGCGAGGAAAAGAGACCTTCAGCCAGCGAAATGCAGAGAAAAGAGGCCTCTGCTAGCAGGGAAGGACAACCGAAAGTATTCGGTGCGCAAAAGATACATTCCATTCGCTATTTGGCCGCAAATGGGCTAGAAAAAAAACATGCTTTTCACAATCGTGCATCCTTACACATTTCGTTCCCTTACACAATTCTAAAAGGGGTCGCAGCAAAGTAAATCTAGACAAGTTATCTCTCCTAACCTGCCCTGGATAACTTCTTACACTACTTTTAACTTCTTTTCAGAAATTGTGGAACTCTCTCGAAGCTAAGCAACTCAAGTTGGAGTACGCACGTCATGGACAAATAATTTAAGGTGGCTCAAACCTGTATTTCAGGTGTTAGCCCTTACAGCTCCCGGGGGAACTCCCATATTGGTCGGGAGGGGGTCCTCATCGTATCTTTAGGGGTTAAAATCGTGGCCTACGGTATCTTTTAGTGGGTAAAAATATAAAAGTCAGGAAATTTGGGGATCTGCTATCTTTTAAAGGTGTCAAATCAAGCAACTTTTGCCCTTCAAATTAAGAAAATGAGCGCTTTGAATCGCTGTAAAACTTGTCAGTTTTTTGGCGTTGTATGAGGTGTTGGGAAAAGATGAATTGACATTTTCTGTGTTTGTTAATGGTATCTTTTAAGAGTTATTCTGAAGCTTGGCCACACCCATTTTGGTATCTTTTAGGGGTCAAATAAGTTTTTCTTGACGAGCACCCTCGTCCGAAAAATATGGGAGTCTCCCCGGTTACAGCTTAACTCTTCTTGTGCTCAGGCGCATGGATGCTCTTTGAATATTTTTTTTAACGTCAACGAAGATTTATCTCTCCCTAATGCTGTTAGAATAAATATCCGACGAGATCCCACGAGCGTTTCATTTTCAAGTTGAAGGAGCTCAAAACTGGGACACAGGTGTCGAGCAACTTATAAAATATGCAAAATATAAAGCGACAGATGCTGGTTATTTAAGGTTCTCGTCGAGGAACTGTCAAAATGTATCCAGAAAGCGAAAAAAAAAAAAAGGATGTGAACAGCGAGTACGCAAACTACTACACTGTATCGAGAAAGAAGTATAGATAACAGGTAGCTTATGCGAAAAGAAAATATTATTTAACACAAGTTAAGATACATAAGCAACCGTTTCAAATAAAGTTAAAAACAGAACACTGTTAGTATGGACCGTTTTATTTAAAAAAATGTCGATGGTGACAGACCTCATCGTGAGCCAATCAGAGATCGTGTTAGAAATATTTAACACGATCTCTGATTGGCTCACGGTGAGTCAGATACAAATCACTTATATGCGTGCTAGCAAGGGTGTGCTTCAAGTGACATTACACCGTTAAATCGCAGACGTTAATCAAAACACGAATTTTCATATCGACTGCACCAGGCTATCCTACTCTCAGCGCATTTTGACGGATAATAACGGATATTTCACTTCCCACCGGAAAAGGTGATAGGCGGAAAGGGGCGGAAAGGGGCAGCTTGTCCTGCTTGATCTCGTACCACAGATGGCCCAAATCTAGGGAACATTCGAGCACTGGAAATGAAACACTCCAGGGAGGGTTAATATAAGGAGCTACATTTTTTTTTGGGGGGGAGGGGAGATAGATAAAGCTTTTCGCTTGTTTAACACCATCGGCTACCGGCCGCCAACCGTAGGGTGGCCTACGCCCTTACTTGCGTCAGAGTCAGTTCTCTGACTGTTATCTCAGTACTCAAACTCATTAATGTTTCACAGATTTTGGAAAAAAAATTTTCCAGAATAAATGACTCGTTTGAGAAGCTAGTTCAAACATCCGACAAAGTTTTTCATCAGGATTTCCAAACACCTTTCGTTAGAACCCACTTCTCGGTGTTTCGAAATCCTGATGATATGAGTGATGTCTCGTGTTTGATATATACATATCAAAAATAAGCCGTCGTTTTTGCAAAATGCCTATAAGGGGACTGGGGCGAGCCGCGCGGGTTCCCTGTGGATGCTCAAAATAGATCGGGCCTGGCTGCTAAGCTAGATCCAACATGGAGGATGCTTTGAAATATCGAGTCGCTAAAATGCCTGGAAGTCCTCGCTCAAAATGCAGTGTTTTTCTGGCAAATGTCGCCGAACTTTTTATCAGAAGGGGATCTACCATCACTTCCAAAATAAGGTAAATACTGCAAAATTTGGTTTTGGCCGTGAGTGTTTAAAAAACGACGGTTTTGATCAGGGTATTTTTGATATATTACTATACTTGATTAAGGGAAGCCATTTTTTTGCGGGGGGGGGGGGGGGGCGGGGGGGGTCATCACGTCCCCGAAAAAAGCGGATCTACCTCGAAAAACAAATGACCACCTTTGACAATTCCCGTAACATTGTCTTTCAACTAGAAATACAGGAGACTGAAGTTACGTAATGCATTGCATATTATATTTATTTCATTCATTTTATTCACATTTTAAAGGCGACCTATTACTCTTAAAAGAAAATAACTAAATTATCTATCTAAATTGATTATTACAGCTTCTGTCTTCTATTTCACATAAGCAGTCTCAATTCCCCAGTTAATGAAATTCTCTCAGACAGATTAATTTTACCACTAGAAATATTTTATATCTCTCATAATTTGATTGCGGACAACAGGAACGGCAAACCAGAATGTACATCCTTTTAAAAAAAATTGAACAAGTTCGCAACAACTTACTTAATGCCTGCCAACAAAGTCTTATGGGAAAAACAGGCCACTGAAGCGACTTGAGATTGAAGAGGATAGAGATTATTCCCCATTCACACCAAAACCATGTTTCGTTAACAAGTTTAAACTAGTTTAATTAAACCACCTGTAAACTGTTTTAAGCACCTGTGTGAATGGGGTATAAGATTCTTGGTTTCCATTTCTTCACCCCAAGTCACTTCTGCAGGCTCGATTTGTGGTGCAACGCATACGTTTGCGTTTCTCATAGACTTTGCTATATAGCCTGCGAGTTGTTTCTCTGCCCCCCCCCCCCCCCCGATAGTTGCGCCACAGTAATCCCGCGCCAGCTCGCAGGCTATTTGCTATCATGTACACAAGAGTCATAGTAAGCCACTCTTTGTTGTTTTCATTCAATATTTGGAGTATAAACAGGCTCGGTTTTCAGCTGTAATTGGTATCGCATATTTTCTAAAGAATCCTCTCCCACGAAAGGCTGGAAACCGAGCCCAGAGTCGCCCATTCTCGTCTCCTCGCGGGGGAGGCTCTGGTGACAGCCACTGACGCATGCGCGAGATTTGATACAGAGCCGTTGAGAGAAAGATCTTTCTGCGCATGCACTGACGTTCAAAACCAGCCAATCAGCAAAGGTCCTCAAATGGATGTCACCAGAGCCTCCCCCGCGAGGAGACGAGCCGGGGAGCTCTGGGTACGAGAATGAGAGTCGCCCAGAGTATGAATAGAGCTTTTCTGCTTGAGTGGGGGTCCTGTGGTTTGTTTCTTGAACTGCCACTCGAGCGAAACAAAGTCTAAATCAGCCGATGTAAGTGGATGCTTTCTCTGACTCGGTATGTTGCTAGGCTGACAAAAATGGCGGCTGATTGAGTCTTTTAATCTTGCTCCGATAAATATTTTTTGAAAAGGTGAATTACTATGTAATTAACACAGCATGCCACGGCGGGTATGATGGAAACAATGGACGAATTACCTAATAGAATTATCCTAGAAATTGATATTTCTAATAACACAGATTTATTTTAATGTCATTTAGAAGTTGTTGAACAACAGCCACAATTTGGTTTTAAAAGCGCACTGCGTCATAGCATCGCCTAGTAGTCACGTTTGATTTATTCATTTTTCAGAATTTATTTTTTCACGCGCAGTTATGGGACTGCATAAAAGGGAACGAAACTGCCATTGAAAAAAATCTACTTCATTTCCCAATGCTGAGTTCGCATCTCTTATCAAGAATACGGTACCAGTTCATCTCGCATGAAATTTGTTCTAGTGCCTCTTTGATTTGTCAACGTTCATATGAAATGTCGTTATTTCCCAAAAGGAAAAGGTTTTGGAAATGTGGTATAGCATCCAACCTTTTTTCATTCTTTGGATATCCTTTAGACCCCGTCCACACTACGTGGAAAAAAGTATCCGTTTTCGTTTGAAAACCGTGTAGTGTGGACGGGGAGGACACTGTAAAGGGAAAACATCCGAAGTTTTTAGGATTTTTGAAACAATATCTCATTTGCAGATCCAGAGATGTGAATAGGGGGTGGCTTTGCAATTAAACACTGCCTTTTTTTCTGAGACCCGTCCACACGTTAGAAAATGCAACTTTTTTTGTTACGGATACGGCTATCGTCCACACGTATACGATGGAAACGATAACCGAAAGCGCAACTTTTTGAAAACGCTATCCAGAGTGGATTTTTTTCAGCGTATTCGTGTGCACGCCTGGCAGAAACGGAACTTTCCGAAAACGATGACGTCAGATTCTCACTGCGCATGCGTTGCACATGCGCAATACGGCTTATTAGCGTTTTGAAAACGATACAGCGTATTCGTGAAGACAGGAAAGAAACGATTCGAAAACGCTGCGCGTGGACGCGACTTTTTTGCGTTTTCACGCAATCGTGTGGACGGGGTCTGAATTCCTCTGTATAGTGTCCTATATCTTTTAGCATTTTCTTGATCTGCCACTTTACATCACTGGATATCAGGTGATTCTCAAGACTTTTAGTGTAAAATCAGAGATATGAGACACCAAAACAATGGACAAACCTTTTAGCTAGCTGTATCTTTTTTGGACACTTTGAAATGACTGCACCAGTAGCAGATAATTTTAACTTTTCTCCAGAACAAAATATTCATGTTGGGGGCATACAGGATGCTTCAAATATTTATGCTCAGCTCCCCTGATATTCAATTTATTTAGTGTGTAGTGCTGTATCACCCCTGGTACCGTATCAAATGGCTTACTGAACTGACCAAGTACATATTTCTGATTTGCATCTGGAGAAATCTTCAAATGCATGAAAGCATTGTTATTCCTGTGGAAAAACAAATAAGGGTGAGTTAGTATTAGAACCTGCATTGACTTATATCACATCTACTCCCTGAGAGCCTGAAAATCTAAAATCACTATTCCCCACAGGGTTGATGAAAAGTGGCTGGATATATACCGAGATGCAAAGCGTCCATCACTATTATTCTCCCTTTCGGGGAATAGTTGTGTAATAGAACTATAGATGTAGCAACTGGGCTACATGTATGTATGGACTTCTAAGCCCAAGCATTGAAGTCAAACCTTTCTTTTGGGAACTTACTTGAAGGAGAGAGAATAGTCCATTTTACTGCTCTCACTGTCTCGGACAAGAAAGGATCCGTCTTCCTCATATTTTAGCATCCTCTCAGCCTCAACTCTTGTTATAGGACCATGGTACCAGCTGAAACAAATCAAGCAATAATTTGGCAAAACATAGGGTTGGGCAAGTCAATGATTTAATAATAATTAATAATAATATTTTATATTTATCTTGTGCAAACAAACATACTGTAAAATGATCAATAAAACACTAAATTCTAAAATATTATTCACAAATCAAGCGAAATAAAAATCACATATATATATATATACAAAGAAATAATAATGCAATTCTAAAAATATAATAACATAATAATATAATAATGAATTACCTGTGTGTTAAATTTATCCATAAGCTTTCCGAAAAAGATGGTCTTGAGATGACGCTTAAAAACTGAAATGCCCCTGAGTGACCGAATACAGGAACGTCACCTCTCCCAGTTTTGAGTGTCAAGATTTTTCGTGGTTTTGAGTCTCAAGATCTCCCAGGAAAAACTGAAGAGGACTGGCCTACATTTACTATATTTCTCCTGGGAGAATTTCTGGAAAGATTGCCATTTCAAGGCAGTCTCCAGATTTTTGAGGTCCTGGGGTTGAGATCCCTGCGAATATCAAAAGGAAGTTGGTTCCATAGCCTGGGCGTGGCTACCTGGAAAGCCCTGCCACCTAGTGTTACTGTCTGCTCAGTGTAATAAAATAACAAATTCCTCTGGCAGCTATACTTGTAGGTGGTGCAATGCATCACTGTTTAATTGCAAAACACAATCCATCACAAAATTGTGTGTGATAAAAATATTTACCTAATATAATGTTATGTCATATGTCACCATTCTTTTGTAGACAATAGAAAGCATAATTGTATGCTATATTATGTATCATAAATGGGTCCTGCCAAGTGAAATTGGACCTTATTCAGTGTTTTGTCAAATTCCATTTTTAAAGACATTTATGCAGCTTTTACTTGGGCATAACGTTTTCCCATTTTTATTTAGATCACATGGCATTCCCATGAGTATTCTCTCTTTCTTTTTCTGCTATACATGGAAGCATCCCAAACAAAGGATATCCAAAAGAATGCGATGCAATCTGAAATGGGAAAATATTATGCCCAAGTGACATGGCTCAACTTTTGACAATAGCTCCCAGAGGTGTGTAAGAAGTCTTTTTATGTGTAATATCTAAATAATGTACTTTACAAAATTTTGGGAAAGCAAGCACACCCTGTTGTCCCTCCCTCCCCTCCCACCATTTACTTACCTTTGCTTTACAAGAGGTAAATCTGGGTCCACTTCAAAATCTGTTTCACCAACTCCATATGCCCTTGGCGGCTTGGGAGGTGCATTAGCCGGAAGGGGTATTGATGACTGCTCTGGTGGCTTCACACTCCTATCATCTATCACCATGGAAACAAGCTGGCTACTTCTCTTGTATTCCCATGGTGAATCATAGTCATCTGCAGGTCGGGAATCAATTTGGGGTGTGGCCTGAGGTGTGGGTATGCTGCTCTGGGGTGTTGGTATGGGTGTGTTGGATATTAACCCAAACTGTTGGGTCTTTCGAGCAGTCCATTCCCAAGGCTTGTCATAGTCATCAACTGGTCGAGAATCTTCATCTTTACTCTGACTATAAGGTGGTATAGATGATGACATACTCATTTGTGGTGGTTTTATCAATCCTTTACTCTCCCAAGGCGAGTCGTAATCATCTTGTGGTCTAGTATCTGCTGTAGGTGACTGCACTCTATAAAGAAAAAAAAAAGACATGAAAGCTAGGTAGTGCTGTAGTGCTTCTTCCACTTAAGGTATGAGTATACCTTTGCGCGAGGGATGTCACTTTTTCGCGAAAAAAAAATCACTGTCGTGTCATTATTTACACTACAAGGGCCAATTATATATCGTTTTAAAGCTTATGGAATGGCCTTACTTACTAAGTGGTATATTTCTTTGCAACGGTAATCTGATGGATCATTTTCGTCATTTTGTGCTTCAGAGGAAAAGTACCAATTTTTGCTTTTTAAGAGTTCCTGCCACTTCCAGTTAATGTTAAAAGCTCCAGATTTCTGCAAAATGTATTCCTTAGAGTGCGATCTGAAAAAAAGGTGTGCGGGATTATTGATATTTTACATATTTGCGGAAATATCACGTAAAAAAGGTTGAAAACAGATATTTTTGGCAATGCTAACACAAAAATTAGCATAAAATATGTTTTAAAAGGAAAATCAAAAATCCCGCACACCTTTTTTTAGATCGCCTTCTAAAGAATAGATTATGCTTATATTTGGAGCTGTGCAATTTAATTGGAAGAAGATGGAACTTTTAAAAGAAAGTCGGTCGTTTTTTCTTTAGAGCTAACAAAATATATGTTCATGTACAATATAATGAAAACAAAAGTATTCATCAGATAGACCAAACTTTTAGCTTTAAAATGATATATGAACGACGTTTGTGGTGTAAATTGTGACGCGATACAAATTTTTTCCCCGCGAGACCCCTCAAAGGTATACTCATACCTTAATTCTTGTACTGGGTACCACACCATACTGTATCACCCATACTGTACCACTTCTTGAGCTGCCCCAACACTTATTGTGATACATTCAACATGTGCTTTATTATCAGCCCAACTATTTGAGAGCATGCTCCAAAGCCCTTCATTGGGAAAGATGAGACTTGCGAATAAGCAGAATTAAACCCTATTTTCAGGCAGATCACATCATTTTGACGACCACTTAAATGATACTTCTATGGCAAATCCGCTGAGTTTTGGATATGGATTGTGATTTAAGTTGTACAAATTGTACTCATTTACGCAAGCAACTAAAAACTGACTACACCAAAGTGACACAAAAAATGCTTGTTGGCGCAACTCACCCCTCCCCTTGTGATGGCAACCTCATTCCTCTTAATGACAAACTCTTGGCTTGTTCGTCTAGAGCAGTCACCTTCCCAGCATCGTAAGGCTCACTGTAGCTGTCCTCATCAGAATCTTTGGATGACTGTCTCTTCTCCACCCCCCTTGCATCCCAAGGATCAACATATTCATCTTTCACCCTGGTTTTCTGGTTCTGGGGGGTGCAGTAGGATTGGGCTTGGTGGAGTCCCAGGGGTCAGTGTAGTCATCCAGTTTCCCTGGTGGCTTTGCAATATTAGGGTTTGCGTCAACCGGATCACAGTAATCATCATTGTTGGGTACAGGTTTAGTCGCATCCCATGGGTCGGAGTAGTCATCGCATATCTGTTTAAGTCATGAAATAATGTGCCACAATATAAGTACACCTATGTAGGGTCCAAAAGAGGGTCCCTAAATCATGTTATCCCTCCCTTCCAACCTCCCCCCTCCCAAATCTTAATACCCAGTATGTTTTCTCTAATACCATTCAACAACAAGACAACAAGAAGACAACAAGTAGTTTATTTTGCAAATAAATAGAGTAGGGAAATAAGGTAACGCCATCCGCAAATAGAAAAACTAGTCGAGGTGGATGGCATTAGATTTACAAACAGATTATTATTAATATTTTTCATTAGAGCTGCATCACTTGTTTATACATAAAAGGGAAAAAGCGAAAAAGCAGAAAAAGGGGAAAGAAAATTAAGTAAGATGAATTTAAAAAGATGTTATTAAGCGAATGAAAGTTTGGGCATCCTCGAGATCATTTTATCCACACCAATATAATCGTTTTCAGTTTCTAACAAATGTATCAATATTTTTTTTACCATTCCCCATAGTTTAGCACTCCATGTTGATAATCCACAAACAATTATTCAATTTAATGTAATATCCCCTATATTTGTAATAATTTCACATTGCCTAGTAGTTACAGAGTTTATTTTTGGCCATTTATTTTTCGATGGCTAACTCTGCCCTGTAACATTTTTTTTCTGATGGGCCTGAATGTAATCAAGTTCTAATAATTTGTGTTGTTGATTTCATCGATAGTGAAAGAATGCATGTTTTTTATTTAAGGTTATTCCCCTGTTTTGCACGGCGCACGCTGTTCTGCGCACGGACGCGCGATCAATTGGTTCGAAAATGACGCAATCGAGCGCGCGCGCGCAAGCTAAATATCCCCATTTGAGCGAGAAACACCAAGAAAAAGTCGCTTTTTGGGATATTGCGCGAAAACAAGATTGGGCACCCTAATTTTTTATTTTACCATTTTGAAAAGACTATCATTCCCCTGTTATAAAAAAAGTTTAAAGAAATTTCCACGACAAGTTTTTGAGCTATCGTCATAAAAAGCCCCAAAATGAGACACCAAAGACTCTCAAATTATCACGAGCGGTGCGCACATTTTTGCACATTTTCAAGAGTAGCGTCAACACACATAGAAAATTAAACATTCTAATGTTCGTCCTAGGTAGTGAAGCATCCAACAGTTCTGTTAAAACTTGCAAGCGAACTGGATTGCTTCATTAGTGAGCGTTTTATCACAATTTTCTTGTTTCACGTACTCCTTCACAAAATAGCCCTCAGACACTAAAAATGGGGTATGTTTGCGCCATCACAGTTTCTAAACGAGCATGGGCACCCCCTCTTTTTATTTCATATTTTCATTCCTTATATACTAAATAGTAAATAGACAAATTAAGAAAAAAATTCTACGACAAGTTTTATTTCAGGGGAATTACCTTAAGGCCTATGTAAATTCATGTTATTAGACATGTAATAGAAGCAGGCAATTTTAGCAGTAATTATTTTTGCATTACTCATATCTAGAGTATTCTAAAACTGATCATACTCCTGTTTATTTTTAGTTTGTGGGTTTTGGGGGTCTCCAGTATTCTAAACATTGTCTCACAGCCATGCTGAAACTATTGTTCTTGGAATGTCAAATGCTTTCGAATGAGTTCACATGTCTATTAGTCTATTAGAAGTTTGAACTCTAGACCTTACACTGCAACTATAAGCAACAGTTTATGTGAGAATCTTATCGAGTTACAATAGAGTCCACAAACATTCACATGACCCCATAGTTTTCGGGCAATGACTTCAATCTTTTGCTATGAACACAAGTCAATTAGTCTCAATAGCCTTATAAAATGCCTCCGTACTTCCGATGGAAATGAACATAAGTGGGGGAAGCAAACAGAGCTTCAGCAAAACACGACTGAAGAAAACAAGTTGACCGTCTCGGTAAAAACCACGGAAATGCCAATTCAGTTTATATTGATTCTGTAATTCCTCAAAGGCAAATTCCAGAGAGGAGACGAAATAGAAGAGAGCTTTACAAGCCATAACGAGTGCACAATACCTAGAAATACATCATGCATTCTAGAAGTTGATTTTTGAAGTATTTTCACAATAGGAAATTGACCTGAATTGAAAACGTGATTTTCGCTCACCCCTGTTGGTTTAGCTGTAACTTCTCTTCCTGGTCTCTTGCTAGGCCGAGGTTTAACAGGCGGTCTATTGTCGTTTTCTGAAGGATATGAAGAACGTTTTGAATAATTTCCATTGATTTTTCGTTCGGAACCTTTAGGAGAATGTTGGGGTCTAGGGGGCGGATAGCTCGGCATTACAGCTCCGCTAGAACTTGGCGGCAGTGTTGGGTGTATTTTTGTAGGGTCTGAATAGCTGTCCTCGTCCGAATCATTGCCTTGGCTTCTTGATCGAGTGTCGTAGTCCTTTCGAGGCGGATCGGGAGGCTTTTTCCCTTTTTTAAATAACTTCCCTATGCCCGCCATCTTGGATTACGGAGCTTTGACTGTCGAACGTGAAACGGAAGTGAGGTCATGTTGACATGTGACAATCCACAGGGTGCCCAAGCCATTCCAAAAGTCACACACTCGAAAGCTTTGTTTTGAAAGAACGTTAAGAAAAGATTAAGCCTGTGCTAAAAGCGTGAAAACGGGAAACTTTTTTCAGTATGTATGTGGAAACGTTGTTATTTCATGTAGAAATCTCAGCCTCCTGCGTTTCATGCGCCGCCATTTTGCATCATTGCGAAAAATATTGCACATATCATGTATCAACAAAATACTTAGCGCGGCGTAAAATAAGCAAACGAACATGCGAATTACACTAGTTTGATCGCTGAAAACAAAGCATATAGTTTGAAAACATAAAGCAAATAAACTGAAGCTATAGTTAAGTATCTTGCTGGTCGTCTAATCCAATCGCCGCACATTCATCGACAGTCGGCTGAGTCGGGCTAATATACAGTAGCGAGAGTATATTGCAATAAGAACGTGAATATCATATGCGCATTCTTGTAATGTGGGCTACATCGCTTGTCACCGAATTTCTGCTGTAAGAGCTCAGTAAGAAACTGTAAGAATCCAATTCAATGGACGATTCCAGCTATACGCACACGCGCGCTGCATGTCGGTAAATATGGGAGATTTGTCGAACAGACTGCGCTTATAGCAGGAATCGGTAGGTGGCTTTCAGTCGTTTTCTCTCACAACGAGTGTTGGAATGAACTAGCACCAGCGAATAGCTTTGCAATCCTGCACCGAAATGCTGTGAAAATTGTCACCACATCAGTATTTTTTAAGCTAGCATTGTTTATTTTTTTTATAATAATTATAGACGCTCAAGTTATTTCACAGCACATCTACACTACCTGTACACAGGACGCGCTTATAGCTGGAATCGGTAGGTGGCTTTCAGTCGTTTTCTCTCGCAACGAGTGTTGGAATGAACTAGCACCAGCGAATAGCTTTGCCATCCTGCATCGAAATGCTGTGAAAATTGTCACCACATCAGTATTTTTTAAGCTAGCATTGTTTTTTTTTTTTATAATAATTATAGACGCTCAAGTTATTTCACAGCACATCTACACTACCTGTACACAGGACATGATAAAAGAGCTGCGACGACGGCAACGGGGCCGGGCCGACTTCTCACTGAACTTCGGGAAACTCGATATTCATCTATACCGTTTGGAATTTTTGCTCTGGCGGGCAACACAAACGAGCAAAGTCGTCATATCAAGAAAGTGCTGTCGTTTTTATGGCAAATCCGCGCGGGCTGCCTGTGGTGTTCAGATCGCGTCTCAGGCCCCTCAGCGGGGGGTAAAAACAAAATGGCGACCAAGAGAAGGATATTTCTCGAGTATCTGCAAGTTTTGGTCAATTTTCCTGCTTCTTTCGCTAAGATACGAGGCCAAAGTACTTACAGACCTTCCAAATACGGTAAGGGGGATTTCATAATAAGGAAGTTTTGCAACGTCGGCAAAACGACAGTTTTTGGGCGAAATTTTCTTGATATGCGGCTTTTCGGATCTGACAGGTTCCGATGGCATCACGAAGATGTAATTGGCAAGCCATTTTTATTCGACAGGCCGGCAAGTCAGAGTGTTTTATTCGGCGAAAAATCATTTTCAGCGTTAATAACTCTGTGATTCCCTGATTGGCTTTTATTCGGATTGTGTATCGTTGTTTGCCGTTCTCGTTGTCGCGGCTTTAAATCCCTATTACTTGACCAGTCGCCATCAAGTGTGTGTGGGGGGGGGGGGGGGGGGGAGGCATCAAGGAGAAAAATCCACTACAGAACCTTAGGCCTGAATTGCCTGTGATTCACATATCTACAACCGATCAAAAGAAGTAATGGAACAGTTCCTCTATGGCTACATCTCTTCTTCCATCAAGAGTAAATCTATGCTCTGCGCAACCTCCCTAGGGATACGTGGCGCAGGGGGCGTGCAGCCGTCACCTGGATCGTAGTAGTGGTTCTAGAGAGCAGGGTCGAAATGTCAAACTTAAGGCCGGTTCACACTTGCGACGACTTTTCTCGCGCGAGTTGCAATTCCAACTCTCTTGTGTAAACGAGATGCAAATCCGGTGCAATTTCTGTGCTCTCTTTTCTTCAAATCGCATCAAGTTGCAAAGAGTCTCGAACATGTTTGAAATCTCCGCGACAAAAATCGCGGCAGATCACGCCGAGTTTCACCTAGTTTACATTAGTGATTTTGAGTTGACGCGTAGGTGCGAGAAAATAAAATCGCCGCGACTCGCGTGAAAAAAAAAATTCAGCAAAAATTGCAAGTGTAAGCGAGCCTTTAGCTAATTGGGCCCTGAAGGTCGCCACTGAGTTCAGGCAGGTTACTCCACTCAGAGACAGTTCGCGGGAAAAAGGAAGATCTGTAGCAGGTCTTTCAAGCACAGATGTCACTAAAGCGGTGCTCGCTTGATGAGTTTAAGTAGCGCTCCGTCTTAGAACTATAGCGGAAACAATAGGGCCGCGGAAACAGTGGTCGTCTAGTGATGCTCACACTCGATTTTCTTCTTGAGTTCTGCTTGGGCGTCCTCTGGTAACTAATTTTGACGTATCCACATCTGCTCCGTCATTGCCAGGCCATGGACTTGATGACAACAACAACAACAAAACTCCTGAATCATAGTCCAACTAAATCTATCCTCCTAGTGCTACGATATGATCCTCCAGCTACAGCTAACAAGATGCCATAAGCAGTGAGAAGAGAAAGGGTGGAAGAACCAGGTTGTCGATCTGTGATGTCCAGGCTTCGAGTAAAGACATTGCCGTGAGGACGATACACACTTGAGGCCATCTTGACAAAGGTACTCTACAGAGCCCTACAGGGAGAGATTTATTACACTTTCAAAATGGAGAAAAGGATGCGGGGACAGGAGGTTATCTAATTTGCGAGCCCCGAGCCTTTTCTGGCAAGCCTTTGAAAAACACATTAAAAACTAGAAAAAATAGCAGACATGTAAGTCCGGTGGTCATTTGAAAGATACCAATGATTAATTACACTCTATTCGACAATATTAGTCTAACTAAGAAATGCAAAAAGCAAACAAATCTCATTTCCTTCAAAATTAACATGAATACCATGGCTCAAATTGGTTACCACGTAGCTTTAACCTGCAACTTCTCTTACTGGTTTATCCAGCATGGTAGGCAGTCATGTTGACTGTCCGATTTCCACGCTCCTCACTTCCTTCAATTCTATTCGCAACTCCCGCCCAACCGACAATAGCGATTTAGTTTCCGTCTGTCAAAAGATGAATTTTGAAAGGTTATACAATTACAGCAGCAGGCTTTCAAAAAATATGTGTATATTTTATAAAAGTTTATAAAAAAGTAACTTTCGGCTCTGAAGATGCAATTAAGGGGGTGTTCACATGAGAGAGGGTGCCCCTACCTAGTAGGGTTTCCCTTCTCCTTTGTATTACACGGTTTGGTTCACATGCGAGATAGGGTGCCCCTAGGGGTAGGGTTTCCCTACCTATCGGGTAGGGAAACCCTAGCTAGTGGGGTCAACTTTTGTTTACATAAGCCCATGTGAACGCACCAAGTAGGGGTAACCCTAGCCAAGGAGGGCTAACTTTGAGGGTTCTCGGGTTACATTGTGAGCGAAAAATACAGCATGGCCGCTTTATGCTATAAATCCGGGGAATATTTCCCTAAACATCACTGGAAAAGGTGATAAATCCTGAATCTGAGGACTCTAGTCCACCGGAGAGTCCTGGCGAGTTCTCAGAGGCCTTGATTCAGTTGATTCCAGAATCGCCGCTAACAATCGACAGAATAGAAGATTCTGTTGTGACCAAACTTCCTCCTCGAGGAAAACAAGCAAATGAAAAGCGCCACCCTCAAAATTCAGTGTAAAGAAGGCATAGAATTCTCCTGGGCA
The DNA here is from genome assembly GCA_033964015.1 of Scolanthus callimorphus. NCBI lineage: Eukaryota > Metazoa > Cnidaria > Anthozoa > Actiniaria > Edwardsiidae > Scolanthus > Scolanthus callimorphus. The sequence goes on from CM066924.1 coordinate 20,500,497, forward strand.
TCGGAAAAAGTCGAGGATCTTTTAAAGGACCTAAGGGAATTAGAGTTAGCCCTCCCTGCTAGGGACAACAACTCGCATGTGAACCGGCGCTATCTTGACCCTATCAGGTAGCGTGCCCCTATCAAACGAAATAGTCCATGTGAACCGGCGGTTTCTTTAACCCTACTAGGTAGGGTGCCCCTAGCCCCTAGGGGCACTCTATTTTCATGTGAACAGCCCCTTAGAGGCACTCTCCCTAAGAGCGGTCCGGTGAATTTCGCTTCAGAAAATAAAATTCCTTCAAACTTGGAGGAAATTTGAAAAATTTCGTCCCCTGTTTTCACTATCCTCACTATCCGCCCGCCCCTCCCCGTCTCAAAAATTCCCGGATCCGCCCCTGTGGAAGGATTTTTGCTTAAAAAAATCCGCTTGACAGTTGGCCACGAAATTTCATTGCATTATATGTCGTGTTATTTCATTTTACTCGTGATGTGAATATCTCGCACTAAGGGACCAGTCATTATTTATCGCCTGGGGGTGAGGGTGGGGGTTAGAGGATTTTGGGTAATACACTGTCAAAATGCAGTGATCCTCCCTCTATAAGTACAATGATTAACGTGATCCCCCTCGGAGCCATTAAACGTTTTCGTGATCCCCAAAGTGTTGGAACTGAACCAAACATACAGTGATTTGTCAAAGAAAATTATGTATTCAGCGGGCCATATCTCGGTTGCGCTGCAACTGGTTTGCCTCATTTTTGGTGTGTAGCTTTTATTCGATATGGCATTTCGAAATCAAGGGACAAATATTGCTCAATCGAAAATGTGTTATGAAATTTCAACAGTAAAAGATACCAATCTATGATCTAGGTGTGGTCAACCAGAATGTTAACCCCTAAAATGTCATTTTCAACATGGCTCTCGCTTCCAGCCACGATCGACAAGAGACAACGGCTGGGAATACATGCTACTGGCACTAGCGTCTCGTATCTTTGCTGCCAACACCCTAAAAGGTACCATTTTCTGGGAAACATAGCGTTTTTTCGTCTTATACCCTAAAAGATACCTTGAACCTTAATTTCAACCCCTAAAAGATGACGAGAATCGCCGCCCGACGCAAATGGGAGTCCCCCCGTGGTAGATGAACATTCCGTATTTTGTGTGTAGTAAACAAAGCCTGTAGTTTATCATTTTTGCGCGCCCGCAAATCAGGGGCGTAGCCTGGGGGGGGGGGGGGGGGGGTTCCAGGGGTTCGGAACCCCCCTCTCCCGCAGCGGAACCCCTCCTCGCCTCTGTTCTGGACCGACTTACTACTAAAATTGTAAATATTTAATAGACAACAAATAAAAGCTCCAATAAAATGTAGCAAATTTCTTCAAACGCTAGTTTTTCCCCGAGATCTATGTGGAGTTTTTTTAATTTTTTGAATTTTGGAACCCCCCCTCTCATAAGTGCTGGCTACGCCCCTGCAAATGACGAAATTGTTATTATTCGTCGCGTTTGCATGAAGTGGTCCAAATGACGAATTTCCTATGCTTTTAACGTCAAACTCAAGTTTACCTAAGTGGTCTTCTTTCAAACATAGTGACTGCCTGCCATGCCTATCACTGCAGGCCATTTTTGTGAGAGCTTGTTTTACCTAAGCAAGATACACGTGTTCTTGTTAACGTCGCGAGGGCAGTGTCTTCGTTGCGCGAGTTGTCACAACTATTAGATGCTATTCTTTATACGAAATTTTTATTATTGAGTGAATAGAAAATTTCTTGTGGTCCCCTATCAGGGCTTCAGGTTTCGGGAGATCTCCCTTTTCGCTCGGGCAAAAATGAAGTGATTCCCCCTAAAATCTTTTGCCAGGCGATATATAATGACAGGTCCCTAAAGGAGGATGGAACATCCCTGAGCGCGCGCGCTAAAATTAATTCATCTTCTGAAATGCCCTCACACGGCCCAAATGACAACGCAGTTGCATTCATATACAGGGATATCAACTCGGTGTGCTGCCTCGACAATTTAAAAACCAAGAATACATTCGTTCTTCTGATCCTTCCACCAACTTGACCAACTTGACCTTGTCACCGATTCGCGTACAGCGGCATACCGGAGGTTTGACTTTAGATCCTGAGAAATACACTTACCACCTTCAGATAGATGGAAAATTTTATTTAAATTTGGTCAAACAAACGAGAATTCGGCTTCCGAGTTTTACTATATTTTAGCGCACTTTCGCAACCGTACAGGGAGAGGGCTTTCAAGGCTTATAACTTATCGGCAAAGCAATCATTAAAGTCACATTTCGTACTTTTCAAGTCGAAAGATAAATAAAGCAGATAGCAAAGAAAAAAATTCGCCAAGGCGAATAGTTTTGATACACTGCGGTCATAAATATCAGGTAATTTTGGGTTTGAAATCGGTGGTCAAAGCCGCCTGCTCGGCCAAGTCGGATTCATGCCTGTAGAAAGCCGAAAAAAAATATTTGCGAAAAACTATACCGTTTCATATAAAGATAAATGTGTCGTTTTTGACAATGCCAACCCGTGCGTGACGCGGGCTACCTGTGTTTGAATTTCCGGGCTCCTGGGCCAAAATAAAGATGGCGGCCTACAAGAACAGCGCCTTCTCTCCAAAACCTGCAAGTTTTGGCGATTGTTTTGACAATTTAGGGCAAGAAATAAGCTAGGAAAACTTCTGGATTTCCAAATATGGTAAGTAGAAACTTCCATATAAGGAAATTTTAGAAAACGACACATTTCAACGAGAACTTTCTTGATATGTTTTAAGTTGTGTACCAAACCCTTTTAATCTACCAAGTTTGAAGGAATTTTATTTTCTGAAGCGAAATTCACCGGACCGCTCTTAGGGAGACTGCCTCTTAAACCTTCACAGAGTTGTAACCTTACAGACCCTAACAGAGTTCTAAACGCAATCAAAGCTCATGCCACGGCCTTTTTAGCGAGCCTCTTGGCGAGCCCCGAGGCTATTTAAGGCGAGTCTTTGAAAAACGTAATAAAAACTGAATCTCATGTCGAGAAGGGGTATGGTCAACCTTTTTGTCACCTTGCCTTATTGAATGGCAAGAAATACATCAAAAGGCTCGGGGTTCGGTGGCTCGCAAAATAGCAACCCCCGACAGGTTATAACTTAAAACTGTCAAACAATATATGGCTAGTATGTAGATATAGTATTAAAAACCATCTTCAGGTACTTAATATAGATAATAGGCATACTTAATATAGATTTAGGCAATGCCTAAAAGCGGAACTCCAATCAAACACACCTCACTTCTTACTTGAATGGTTATCACCCTGAAATTTGTGCTTACCCAACCTGGAACTTTACGCTTGTAAATGACCACTCTCTCTTCCATTACGGCCTACACCAGCAACAGAGAGCTGGCAAATATTTTCCCATTTCGCTATTAGTTCAGTCCCTTTAGTCTCCTTGCATCTCTAACTGTTTGAGTCTCAATCTATGTGATTATCAATATATTTTTTGGGGGAGTCAAAATGCAACAACTTTTTGCAGTTTGGAGTCCAAACCAAACGTCGCGTCGCTGTGCTGGATGTGGACAAATGCGCGCTCAGTGATCCAAGACGGACTGTGATTGGCTGTGTACACGGGTTGCATGCGTAAATAAGAGCCTGCGATGTTTATGTTCCGTTTTGACTTGGATGGGTTGATTTCTCGTGCGACGTTGAATGATACGTATGGGGCTCCACTCCGCGCCATCGGCGCGGGGAGTTCCGCTATTAATTATATATAAGTGAAAATGAAATTGTACCCAGCTGTTTTTTTGACGGTATGGAAAAAGCAAACAATTTCGTGCTATATGCACGTCTAAGTACTTTATTTTTTCAGGGACGTGTGATCGAGCACAAAAATGACTGTTACGTCGCTTAGTTCAGAAGGATCGACCTATATTACTGGTTGGGTTTTCATTCTTACAGGAGTTTTAGTAACACTAGGAAATGCGCTCACTCTAATCACATTCGCCGCGAACAAGGCCCTAAGAAGACGGAGCACATATTTCTTAATCAACGTCACCGTAGCTGATTTAATCACAGGTTTAGCGGCTACAACACAAGGGATAACTTTCTTAAGACCAGAATATATCAGCATTCGTTTGAAAGTGTTCCAAACAGCGTGGCATACTGGCTTTTTTGTGTCCATTACTGGGTTATCTCTTGTAGCTTTGGAACGAATGTTCGCGACTTACAGGCCTCTACGACACATGCAGTCGCGGAAACGAAATTACTTTACATTCATCGCGATACTCTGGCTAGTACCGCTTGTAGAATCTTGTGTTAGCCTCGCCGGATTTCATGGATTTGCTCGAATAGTTACAACAGTTGTTGGATGTTTCGCGCTCTTTTTCATCATAATATCCTACACAGCAATTTTCCTCAAAGTGAAAAAGAGAAATCAAGATCGTCAGCTACCTAGAGCAGCGTTACAAGAGAGAGACCTGGCCAAAACATTGTTCATCGTTACCGTCCTATCCCTGTTGACATGGTTACCGGACAGCATATACCATTTTACAACAGACGATTTAAATCAGAAAAGTCATCGCGTTGTCCAGATTTTGCGGCTAGCAAATGGTTTAGTCAATCCAGTTTTGTACATCTTTAGGATCCAAGAGTTTCGCACGGCCTTCATCAAGACGTTCAAGACGCAATCTAAGCTCTGCTGCAAGGTTGAGGATCCAACAGCTCCCGCAGAAGTGCTGGATCGGCAAGCATGGCTCTGTTGTAGGGGAGGCGGTAGAGTTGTAGAGGTCACTAAAACAGAGACGGAAGACGCGTCGCTTAAAGTGCAAGGAGAGTCGGCATATTATGTGGATACTAAGTTCTAGGTTCACTGATTGGGCGTCCTCTGGAAACTAATTTTGACGTATCCACATCTGCTAGGCCATGGACTTGATGACAACAACAACAACAAGACTCTTGAATCATAGTCCAACTAAATCTATTCCCCTACGATATGATCCTCCAGCTACAGCTAACAAGATGCCATAAGCAGCGAGAAGAGAAAGGGTGGAAGAACCAGGTTGTCGATCTGTGATGTCCAGGCTTCAAGTAAAGACGTTGTTGTGAGGGCGATACACACTTGAGGCCATCTTGACAATGGTACTCTACAGAGCCCTAGGGAACAAAAATTACACTTTCAATGGAGATAAGGATGTGGGGGACAGAGAGTGCAAAGTCTTCCATCTTTCAGCCAATCAAATTGCGAACTAAATCAAAACGCGCAATTGTTTACGTCATGACTAAACGCAAGTCTGGCTTACTTCGTCTCCTGATTGGTTCGTTGTTGAGTGGCTTCCACTCCTGATTGGTTTGTTGTTGAATGGCTTCCACTCCTGATTTGCTAGTGGTTTTGTATTTGCGTTTATTTTGCGACACTCATCTGAAATCTGCTCTAAGTCTTGAGCAATAAACAGAGATAATATGGAACATAAGGACAGTAGTTTTCTGGCAGACAATTGCTTCGTGGGATGGCAATACAAACTGTGCAGGTGCAATAAACATAAATGTAGTTCTCTGCAAGCTAAGTTTGGAAATACGCAGAATTTAACACGGTCACCAACATTACTGCGATTTTCATAATGGCTGCGAACTCCCACTGGCAATTCCGAACGCATAACTGCGTTTTGGCTTCCGTTAATCAAACCTTTTATTAAGTCAAATCCCCTAATGTTTTATGAGTTTGGTTTGCATTTGACAGTGAAAAAGTGTGTTTGAAGCATATCTAGCCCTATCAGTTCACAAGATCTATCAAAGCCATTTAAAGGGAGGCTTTCACGCTCGGTAAAGCAAAATATTGAAAATATGACCCGTCGTCTTCTCCAGACAACCCCAAAGTCTATTTATATACTTCTTGTGACTTTTAGAAAGCAATAGAATCAAAATAATTGAAGTTTATATTCGTTTAGTAGCATTTTTGTGTCATATTTTCAATTTTTGACAACTGCTTCGTAATGTACGGGCCGTAACGATTGAAAAACATCACGTTTAAATCCGATTCCATCCTCTCAATAACAGAAGCAGATATGCCAAAGTTGTATTCGTTTGACAGATAAAAGGTTCATCTACAAACCTAGATAGTTATTTTGGCTATTCTCAATGTACCAAACGGTTTTTTTAGCCTCTCCAAATTAAGGCTAAATTTCGCTCAGCCGTGACAGCCTCCCTTGAGTTAGCCTGAGTGGAATCATCCAGAGCTGTTCACTCGTTTGATTGACGGAAGCCCAATCGCGTTTTTGCGAGTCATTGTAGAGTTCGCAAAATTATGAAAATTGCAGTAAGACCTGCGAATAACCTTGACGTGATGTTATTAAAACTTTAAATTAAAAACAAAAAGATGGAGTAGGATGGAAAAGTTATAACTTCAAGTTATCAAATAATATATGGCTAGTAATGTGTTTTTAATGAGAGTATATGAAAGTGAAAGTGAAATGGTTACCCAGCTGTTTTTTGACGATATGAAAAAAGCAAATAACGCCCCGCACAAATCTTATAATAAAATTTCGTGCTAGGCGCGTCGAAATACATAATTCTTCAGGTAGGCTGTGCATGATCGAGCTCAAAAATGACTAATGGTTCGCTTAGTTTAGAAGGATCGACCTATATTACTGGCTGGGTTTTCATTCTTACAGGAGTTTTAGTGACACTAGGAAATGCGCTCACTCTAATCACATTCGCCGCGAACAAGGCCCTAAGAAAACGGAGCACATATTTCTTGATCAGCGTCACTGTAGCTGATTTAATCACAGGTTTAGCGGCTACAACACAAGGGATAACTTTCTTAAGACCAGAATATACCAGCATTCGTTTTAAAGTGTCCCAAACAGCGTGGCATACTGGCTTCTTTGTGTCAATTACTGGGTTATCTCTTGTAGCTTTGGAACGAATGTTCGCGACTTACAGGCCTCTACGACACATGCAGTCGCGGAAACGAAATTACTTTACATTTATTGCGATACTCTGGCTAATACCGCTTGCAGAATCGTGTGTTAGCCTCGCCGGATTTCATGGATTTGCTCGAATTTTCACGACCGTTGCAGGATGTTTCGCGCTTTGCTTCATCACAATATCCTACACAGCAATTTTCCTCAAAGTGAAAAAGAGAAATCAAGATCTCCAGCTACCTAGAGCAGCGCTACAAGAGAGAGACCTGGCCAAAACATTGTTCGTCGTTACCGTCCTATCCCTGTTGGCATGGTTACCGGACAGCATATACCATTTTACAACAGACGATTTAAATCAGAAAAGTCATCGCGTTGTCCAGATTTTGCGGCTAGCAAATGGTTTAGTCAATCCAGTTTTGTACATCTTTAGGATCCAAGAGTTTCGCACGGCCTTCATCAAGACGTTCAAGACGCAATCTAAGCTCTGCTGCAAGGTTGAGGATCCGCCTGCTCCTGCAGAAGTGCTGGATCGACAAGCATGGATATGTTGTAGGGGAGGCGGTAGAGCTGTAGAGGACACTAATATAGAGATGAAAGTCGTGCCGCTTAACGTGCAACAAGGAGAGTCGGCAGACGGCTTTGATACTAAGTTCTAGGTTTTACCGACATGCTTTTGGGTGATGACCAGTCTCGTGGCCAGACGTTATTTGTTTTGCGTCTCTTGCGGTAATATTTCTCCAACCGATTTCTCTATGACAACACAAGACACGGCGCGCAATGAATATCCTATAACTCTCTGCGTGCCCTTTAAAGCTATCCCACAAACCATTGCGCACCCTAAAAAAAACGGAAAGAGTCTGGGTACGAGACTGGGTGACGACCCCTTATAATAGACCTTTTTTCAAAATGGCCACCGAAAATTCAAATCGATTTTTGTTAAAAATGAACACCAGGACTAGAACACACATCATCACTTTAGTAAAACTACAAAATTTCGCTGCATGATATCCAATATCTTCCGAGAAAACGAAAGTTAAAAATGTCGATGTTTTTCCCAAGCTTTAATTAATTAAGCGGTTCGCGCGCGGTCGTTTAGAAAAGCAAAGTTTTTTCCAAACTTTTCAAGACAAATAACATGTGTAATTATAATCTTCAATAAAAGTAGAAACACAAGACAGTAAAAAGGCATGTGTTGTATTTAGCGGCCTAACATCGCGAGGACGTTGTGATTGCTAATTAGCTTTACATCGCGCGCTGGAGAAAACAAAGTGCCATCATAGCGCTGTACATTTTCTACACCTCTCTTACGGCTCGTGAAGTACCTTTCAAAACGAAAATTCGGTGAACGAAAATTCGGCAAGCGATAATTCGCTTCATAACCTTGACGAGCGCTCCGAAATATCGTTTCTTCAGGACAATAGGCCATCCGAAATTTCGCCGATATTTCGGCTGCTGCGAATTTTCGGCAATTTTCGCCAAACTTCGGCAAATTTAGCCGAAATTCGGCGAACTTCGTTCTCGTTTCTTCTTGCCAGTAGTGTATGAGGATACTCTTTCTTGTGCCAGTATTTGATTTTCAGTCAGTTTAATTTTAAGACATGTGAATTTGCGGCGGCCATTTGGAAAAAGGTCTATTGTATGCACGAAATAAATAAAAACACCAAAAATAATAAGTTACGCATACAGCTCCAGTAGGTGACCTTTCTTCCGTTGCGGGACCTACTGTTTTACCGTCGATTTCCTCTAAGCGAAAACACTTGAAAACAAAACCACCACTAATTAGGGGCGGTCCTCTAAGTTTTTGCAGGTGAAACTTTGACGTTTGCCACGCCAATGTTTGCGGTTTTGGCATGTAAACATTACGGTAAATTTACCAAACCGTTAAAATTTGCGCCAGTTTCGGCGGGGAAACATGGTAATTCGTACAAATGCTTTTGGACGTTATTATAAACCGAAGCTTGAATCACTTGAAGCTTTTTAACCTGGCAAACTTCAAAGTTTGATGTTCCAAACGTCAAAGTTTGAAGCGCCAAACTGTCTAATTTTAGACATCAAAACGTTAAGGTAACGCCCCTAATTAGTGGCGTTTTTCTTTTTGTAACCGTGCTTATATAGCGCTTATCCTCGCGGCTCAAAGCGCTTTACATTAACGGATAACTCATCCTATAGAACCAGCTTTATAAACATGAATGTGTGTTAGCATTGTGAGTTCTGTGACACTGAGGTTGGGCAACTTCCGACGGTCCTCGTGGTTCTTTAACGTCCCTCTGGTTCCGGTTAGTGTAGTGTATGTGAGAGACGGGGCCTACGGTTTAACGTCCTTATCTTTTCCAGTGGTTTCGCGACATTATTATTTTTTTTTTTTGGGGGGGGGGGGGGGGGGAGGAGGAGGAGGGATTTCTACCCAATAAAACAGTCCTGTAAAACTCCTGGAAAAATAACTAAAGACTTCCTGGAAAATCCTTGATTTTGTCATTCAGAAAGCGTATGAACCCTGTTTTCAGAGATGATGTACTCACAAGCATATCTCATTGAAATGGACGGTATGTCCTTATCCGAGAAGACGTGAAGGTCTAACCATTTACATATGTTACAACAAAAGCAGCACCTTCTCCTCAAATATGACAGTAAAAAAAGACCCGGAGTTTTGGTCCGACTGGGATTTGAACCCTCAACCTCCCACTCAACAGCCTTGCGCTCTTCTGCTGAGCTAAGGACAAAGGCAAACGTCGTGCTAGAGATGCGCCGTTCCAATCCAAAACAATAGAATTTGTTCTATTATAAAGTCAAATGAAGCGGCATCCTTTGTTAAAGAAAAGGTTCGACAGAAGGCCTAACCGGTTTACGATGCCGTAAATAATAGGCGATACTGAAATAAAGCTTGAATCTATGATAGTGCAACAACTTTTGAGTACTAACTTTGAGCACTGCCAGAATTGTCGAAGTCTGTAGTACGGTGATCTTCCGTCAGTCATCATGAACCGACAGCCGGTACACAGAGAAATTGTCAGGACTATTTGTCAACATTTATCAATTAAATAATAAAAAAGAAGGTCAGTAGCCTTTTCTAGAAACTTCTACTTCAAACGAGAGATTAAAATGAATTAATAAGGTTCTGAAGGGAGTTCTGCAATATAGATGAAATAAAGTAACATCATCTGGACGAAACGAACAATCAATAAACCAGAGCATCGAAAAGGAATCCTTTGCTTGATTCAAACATATACAATAGCTCTTGCTGGTAGTCGGTCAATAGCCTATCTAGTAACCTCTACTATAGAGAGATGAAATAAAGTAATATCATATGGACGAAATGAAGTAAAAAACACAAGAGCATCGACAAGGAATCGTTTGTCTGCTTCGAACAACAGCTCTTGCTCTTGCGCTATTGTAACTGCCGGCTGAAACTGGACGTTGTTTTAATTTACAGAGAAAGCGCTTGGATTGTCTAGATAATGGATAAAGAAACTCATTTCAAAAGGTGCTAGAGAACTTACAGTGGCAGATTTAGGGGGTGAAACTCTCCCCCCTAAAAATCCTGGATCCGCCACTGAGCGTTTTTTTTTTATTTCGCCACAAAACGTGCTCTTCCTTTCATGACACACAAAAATGGCGTATGATTCTGGTCCGTTTCCTCAAATTCTTGTTTGCGGCGAGTGTAACTAGTCAGCAAATTTGCTGTAAGCAATTAACACCTATTGCAGTGACTAACCAAGCAGTGCTGAGATTCAAATCAAGGTCGTGCTCCTTTGTTTCAATAATCGAGCTGTTCATGTCTGTCCCTTCAGATGTCACGGTTCCAAATGACTCGGTGGCCGATATGAGCACCTGCCAAATTTTAATTTAATAACACTTTTCATTTTATTTGCTTAAAGGAATAACAGAGGAAGCCCTGTGGTGCTATAGTAAGATAACAAGATTGATTTGATGTACTGTAATATTTATTTATTTTTAATGAATGTCGAAAACTAAGGCAAACTAAGTACTGATAGCTATCCAATCAGGAGCGAGAGAAATTCAACAACACAGACATCAGTAGCCTGCCAAAGCCGACACCACTTTGCGCTCGCCGAAAGAGACTCGCAAAGATGCGACTGTGCGCTCAAACCAAACATTCCATATTGATGAAGATCTGATCAGAATTATTACGTAGCCAATTTAACTATTTGATATTTATTTTTTACAGCACACAAAGTATATTAGAGTGAGTCCAGATTTGGGTCAAAATACGTCATCAGTATGGAATGTTTGGCTTGAGCGCGCAGACGCCTCTTTGCGAGTCTCTTTCGGCGAGCGCTTAGTGGTGTCGGCTTTCGCAGGCTAAAACATCAGGGAACGAAGTACGACTTGCGTTTAGTCGTGACCAAAGCAGCAATATTGACTGTTTTTTTTCCACAATCTGATCGGCTGCACATTATAGAGCTCATTAGCATTTAAACCAATCAGAAGCCATTCTGAGAAAGATCCTGAGAATCACCCAATTCCTGGGCACGTTCTAAGAAATCGGTGTTCAGTTTTTTTTTCTCCAGTAACAAGTGCTTGAATGTAAAGAGAAAGGGCGACTGAAAAATTCAGGCTAATTGTAGCATAGTAACTCACAATTTAGTATCGCACCCATTTATTTTGTTGGTTGACGCCACTTGATTAAAATGTACGATATTCAACTCTATTCCATTCTCCAACACGTTATCATGGCGTCTCCAACAAAATCTAAACGGAGTCTTGAGTATTTTGATGAGCGCCCTGCGAAACTACCGAATTCTGAAGACATAGAAAACTGGGTTGACTAGTCCATTGACTACACGCAAAATTTGGACAATACAATGAGCGTCACCCTCGTACTCGGTCGACACAACGAGATGAAATATGCTGTCCGGTAACCATGCCAACAGGGACAGGACGGTAACAATAAACAAAGTTTTGGCCAGGTCACCCGTTTGTTGCGCAGTTCTTGGTAGCTGTTGATCTTGGTTTCTCTTTCTTATTTTAAAAAATATCGCCGCATATGATGCAATGATGATCAACACTCCTGAAAATGATATCAGTGTTAAGACTATTGGGCCAAACTTTGAAAATCCGCAAAAGGCGAAACCAATTTCTACAAGTGGTATAAGCCAGAATATCGCGATCAGCAAGAAATAGCGACATTTCCTAGACTGCATGTGACATAGTGGCCTGTAAGTTGCGAACATACGCTCTAGAGCAACAAGGGATAACCCGTTAATCGAAGCGAAAAATCCAGCTTGCCAAGCCGTTTCATACACGTATTTCCGAAAGCTTGAACTTTCGGAGGTCAAGAAGGATATCCCTAACAATATCGCCGCCAAACCAGTGAGCAGATCACCAGCGGAAATGTTGATCAAGAAGTAGGTGCTTCGTTTTCTGAGATTCCTATTGACGGCGAATGTTATCAAAGTGAGCGTATTCGCTATACCCAACAAAAGGCCCGTTATAGTTGTTAACCATCCATTGATAATTCTTAGATCCTTGTCGCCCTGCTCTGAGTTAACCGAGCTATGGTTTCTCATTGCTGGATTAGAAAAATCTGACTCTTAAATTGTAGTTATGGCTGATATATACTTTTCTACATGCCCTCCAGAAACACCTGGCGAGACTTTCTCATATATATTCTCGATGTAAGGATGTTTATTAGATTAGTCATGAGAATCTAGACTTAATAACATTGCTCATCTTTTGTTGCTTTTATAGCTTAATTTCAAAATTCATTAAATTTAATAAACGCGTGTCTATCATAAATAATAACGATTCACTCGGATCGACCTGTATTGAAACATGTGCAAACCCTCTAGTACCTTGGGACTCATGGCTGGCCTTTTAGTCCACAGCAATTTGACTGACAGCGAGTTTTCCACTTAAACAGCCCTCTACACGAACAATTCTTCCTTGACATTTTTCCTTGCATGAGGAACTTTTATATTCAAACTATGGGCTAATATTCGTTGTGAGCATAATTTCCTACGGCAAACTATGATGGTGCCTTCGGCGGAAAAACCCTTTTGTTGTAATAGTTTACCTTACCTGTATAGGAGAAAACGAAGACGACTAAGAGTTGTGTAGTTATTCCTCCAATAGTACCTTCCACTGTCTTGAGGGAGCCTTCATAAAACAAAAGAGAACAATTTCGATATTAAAGAGCCCGTGTCAGCCACTCCTTTGGTATTGTTTTCGTTCGATATTAAAAGACGAATTACGTAAAATCTCTTAATAAACATCTAAAAACAAAGTTTCAGATTTGATTTACCAAATTTCAACCGAGGACATTGCTCTATATTCTCTAAATCAGCCGATGAAAATGGATGCCTACTTGGTATGTTGCTATGCTGTCAAAATGGCGACTGACACAGGCTCTTTAATATTCTTTGAGTCCAGGGCTCAGGAGAATAAATCAAAAGAAACCGAATCGGCATCGAGAAATGAATAATTTATTTCTTTTGTTTTATTTCCCTGACCCTCGCATTCAAGTTTGAATTTTAATATATCGAAAATGGTCTATTGGAATGTGAAGTCGAGCTTTTACCATTTCGTACCCAGAGCTCCCCTGCTCGTCACCTCGCGGGGGAGGCTCTGGTAACAATCATTTAAGGGCTTTCGCTGATTGGCTGATTTAGAACGTTGGAGCATGCGCAGAAGGTGGGTTGACCATGTGACGGTCCTGCTGCTGCTTGGGTGGTGTTTTTTTTTTGTGGCAACTCGTCCCCGGGATCTTCTCGGTCGTTTACAAAATGGCGGTTTGCTCGGGGAGAAGACCCTGGGGGAGGCTTAGTCACATGACCGTTTCGAAAAGGACAACCTCGTTCCCATGTCCTAAAACAGTGGTCATGTGACTCAGCCTCCTCCTTGTGCTCGACCAACTGCCGTCTTGAAAATTACCCACAAGACCCTGGGGACGAGGTTGATGTAAAATACCTTTTTTTACACGTCACCCACAGTGCTTGCCTCGACTAGCTTTGCTACTTAGCAGGCAATGTGTAGCACTAATATGTTGTTATTTGATGTAAATAAAATTGAACTGAATTAAACGCAGTAGCTTTCTAACTTACCACGCCATCTATGTCGACCAAACCTCTTCCCTATCACAGAAGCAGCGGTGTCGCCCACCCCTAGCGCTAAGAGCCCAGAAAATACTGCTATTGGACAATCTGAGGAATAAAACACAAACAAAATCCAATATTTTTAAAATGCAAGAAGGATATGAATTACATGAGTTTCTTGTGTGACAAAGTCGTAGCTTGCTCGCAGAGTAATTTTAGGTCGAAAAACGCGAGATTGCTTTCACGTGGCCGCCATCTTGGATTTGTTTCACCTTAAAAAATACTCTCTAATTCCTGCGGGCAGGCTTACAACGTCGTAGCACGCACCTCTATCGTATAAATCTGTTGTCCCGTTAGTATATAACCACAATGGTAAGCTAAATCCCAATAGAAGGTAGATGTGCGTTAGAATGACTGGACCCGTGTCTTTTTCATCTAGGAATACTTTAAGCGCGTCATGGACGGTTTGTCCGAGGGGTGGTATCCTCGCGAGACGAAAGTACTGGAAGAAAAAACACAGATGGAGGAAGTGAAATAGTGTGCAAATAACCATGAATATAATATTTGTCAAGCACTGTGTACACTAAACCCACATGAACCAATAGATTCGGGAGTATTGTCTCACACAAGAACGCTAGGGACATTTACTTTAAATCGTTTATAGAGTGGATTTCACATGACTGTCAAGACTTGTTATGTAATTGCGATTGCTTTGCGTTCTCATTGGCTTCTCGTTTTTCTCAGCCAATCAAATTCTGTAGTAAATACAATTGTGTAATTACTTAGTAATTGGTTCGGCTTGCAATTGGCTAAGAAAAAAGCCATTTAGGAGCAAGTCGTGATTACTCTCCATTCGATTGGCTAGTGATTGCTCAATTGCAATTGTTTTCACGACAGTCATGTGAAAACCACTCTATGTAATATTTATGTATTTATGTAGTGCTGGCGGCACCTACAATTCAGATTTATCTAGAAGAAGTGATATTAAATGCATCAATTAATCAATTTTATTGATTACGGCATTGTTACGGCCTTTCAAAGTAACATATCATACACGAGACAGATTGTTTCATAAGGATTTACAAATCCAAGAGGTTGGTAAACAAAGTAAAAATACAAAGCCGAGTTTTTTTAACGAACTTTGAGGTGTTTGGAAATCACCAGAAAACAAACACTGTCTAGTGTTTTTAATATAGCTTCTCAAACGAATCATGATTATATTATCGAGAAAAAGAAGAAAAAAATCTCAAAAATCTATGCAAATCAAGATCGCGTATCCAAACCTCCTTCACGCATATATATAATTTTTTGTTTACATTTTAATTATTTTATTTAAATGAGTTTGAAAAAAAGGTGATATTGACACGTTATACACTTCACCACAGCAACTAGAGGCCGTAGTAAGAAGGGCCTACAAAGTTTGCCATACCTCTAAGAAGAGAAATACCGCCATAGCCACGCTTGACGCAAGATGCGTTAGATTTGGTTCCCAGAGCAGGCCAGGAAGGAATATCGCTATAGCCAGGAAGTGAAAGTATTTACGGATCACTGTACTTGAATGGGTGGTGGCGGTCGATCGGTTGCGCCAAATCACCACCCCTACTGATAACGTGACTATGAAGGACCAATAGATGATGAGGTGTCTCTGGAGACAAACGCAAAATCAGTTTAGTTTAGTTTAGTTTAATTGGCTTTGTCACACTAACATTACAATTTACAAGCGTACATACATTAAAGAAAATAAATAAAGGCAAGACAACAACAACAATGACAAAAAAAAATATGACAGGAGATGAATACAGGGCGCGAGCCCCAATTGAAATCCGACCCCTACAAGATTACAAAACATAAAAATTTGATGGCGAGAATAAAAAAATCGAAAATTATGGCTGATAAAAAGCAAAGAAGTTCGAGCGAGTTTCATATGATTGTTGAAAATTGAACGCAAAGGAAATCCACTTAGCCAATCAAAAAAGAAACAAATTCAAGAACTGACCAATCAGGAAACAATGTAATTATGACTTGCGTTTAGTGGTGACCCAAAAATAACAGGTGTGTTTTGTTTCACTTCGCATTGTGATTAGCTGACTAAACAAAGTTTCAAGACTTCAACCAATAGGAAGGCGTAGAAAACGCAAGTCTGACTTACTTGCGACAGTCATCAGAAAACCTAGAGATGTGGAATGGTCAGCGGATTGGTCACGTCATTTTCAATCATGCGTGCGCCACTCAGTAAGTTTCTATTATTTTCCCATTCTCGTACCCAGAGCTCCCCCGGTTCGTCACCTCGCGGGGGAGGCTCTGGTGACAGCCATTGACGCATGCGGTTTTATGCCTCACAATTACTTTTAGAGCGTTCAAGTCAAAGACATAGATTGAAAAGACGACTAGGAAACGAATGCCAGTGTTATTTTGACATATACGTTTTTATAAAGCGAGATTAAGCTACTTTTATGTACGCGTGCGCGTCATTTCAGCCAATCAGCGAAGGCCCTCGAATGGATGTCACCAGAGCCTCCCCTGCGAGGCGACGAGCTGGGGAGCTCTCATTCTCGTACCCAGAGCTCCCCGGCTCGTTCTCAACTCGCAGGGGAGGCTCTGGTGATATCCATTTGAGGACCTTTGCTGATTGGCTGGTTTTGAACGTTGGTGCATGCGCAGAAAGATCTTTCTCTCAACGGCTCTGTATAAAATCTCGCGCATGCGTCAGTGGCTGCCACCAGAGCCTCCCCCGCGAGGAGACGAGCCGGGGAGCTCTGGGTAAGAATCCTCTAGAAGGCTGATTTTGAACGTTGGAGCATGCGCAGAAAGTTGTTTTTCTCAGCGAGGTTAAGAGCCGGGGAGCTCTGGGTAAGCGAATGGGGAGCTGTGGATTCGAGAATGTTATTTTCCCCACACTGTCGTGGGGGAAGTACGAGGGACAAAATCCCTCAAAAATTGTCGCGCAACATTGCTGCGTTGCAACTCCTAATGTTTGTTGCTCGTTTTTCATCAAATTCACAACTTGTCGCGCAACATTGTGTTTTGATGATCACACATGCAAGCAAAAGACAGAAAGACGGATTTTGCCCGTTAGCACCTCATGTCTATTGACTAATCAACTTGACTTTTAGGCAAAATGTTGCGCGGCAAGTTGTGTGTTTGATGAAAAACGAGCAACAAAACCAGAATTTGTGACTCAAAATAGACCCGCACTCTACTTCGCGCAAGAAGTTTTTACAACTTGCAACAAATGATTTTGTTGCTTGAAAAGTTGTGGCGCGAGATGAAAAACGCGCAACATCGATCATCAACTTGTAACGCAACAATGTTGCGCGACAAGTTGAGGGATTTTATGCCTCGTATGTTCCCAGCTTTAAGCGGACTAGCGTTTATAGAATTTTGAATGTGGTACCTTACCCTAGAGTCTGTGCGGAACACAAAGCCTATCATCCACGTGAATGGATTTTCAGCGCCCAACATAAGGAAGCACCAAGGGAAGAGTAGGGCTATGAAAACCAAGCCAATCACCAGGTAGAACGCGACTACGCCAAACGCATACTCCAATGGATCACTAGACGAACAAGGAAGAAAATATGTCATCCCCAGAAGCTGTAAATCGTTGAGCATTTTCAAAATGGTTGTCTGTCCTCCATTCATTCCTTTGTATGCCCATCTTTTGGTCCATCTCTCATCTCAGTGTCGTAGCCAAGTATTTGGGAAAGGGAATCAAAATCGTTTCGGCTTTTAAGAATTTTGTTTTTCTGTTCTGACACACATTCAAGCAATCGGCGCTCGTTTTTTCACGCGCTCGTTTCCACGAATGTTCGCCAAAGAAGGGACTGCAAGCAATCTCACCCTGCTTTGCCACGTGCAGTTAGCTGGATACACAGTCATGATGTCATGATAAGTAAAATTGACTGCTACAAGTTACCTCATAAGGGCAAGGTAATAATACACAGGAAGCAAGAAGAACCCTGTCAGCAAGGACCCAAATATAAGAACCTGTCAAAAAACAAAAATGCATGGTTTTACAATTTTCATAGATGGAAGACATCATGACCTTAAGCACCCCTTAAAATCAGAGGCACCCAAAGATCATGCTTGGAAATATCTAACAACTGAGATTTGAGATTTCACTTATGCTCATTTTCACATGCTGCATTACCGTGTGTCTATTAACCACAAAAACTCTTACCCTGCATGGCAGTTATTCTAGCTAAGGGACTTCCTGTGGTCTATCAGGCCATAATGAACAGCAAGGGAGGAACTAATTACCGTGCCGCTGCATTACCGTGTGCCTATTAACCACAAAAGCTCTTACCCTGCATGGCAGTTATTCTAGCTAAGGGACTTCCTGTGGTCTATCAGGCCATAATGAACAGCAAGGGAGGAACTAATTAAACACTCAGGTATCGCTAATATTCATTTTCTTTAGTTGTCTTGTGCTGACGTCCTCACAGGTGCATGCTCCTAAAATGCTCTTCCTCCCTTACCAGGGGTGTGGCCAGAAATGTGTTTGAGGTATTGCTTTTATCACCTCAGCTTCCCATTTATGCTTGTTTATACTAGTTTGCATATTTACATACACGTAGATTTGTGCCTGTTTACAATAATTATCTCACCTGAGACCATATACAATAAAGGCTTCGTGACACGCCTGTAGCTCTGTGCACATAAGGTGTAACCAGATGCAGCTGCCGGGGAATAAATGTACACACTTTCAAAGTTCATCGTTGTTACATGGACTGTTACTAATTCATAGTGTTTCCAAAACTATTCCCTGAATCAACCACCTAAGGGACCGTTCATTTTTTATCAGGGAGGGGGGGCTGGTGGAAATGAGGGGGGACCCTGTATTTTTTTGGGTGGCCCCCCCATTCATGTCCGTATTTTTTTAGGTAGCGGAAGAACGGAAGAAGAGCCACCTAGTGGAGC
The DNA here is from genome assembly GCA_033964015.1 of Scolanthus callimorphus. NCBI lineage: Eukaryota > Metazoa > Cnidaria > Anthozoa > Actiniaria > Edwardsiidae > Scolanthus > Scolanthus callimorphus. Next base: position 20,519,348 of record CM066924.1, read on the forward strand.
CGATTTGCGTAACCCATTATTTTTTATTATTATTTTTTATTAGGTAGCCCCCCCAAATCCAATGTATTTTTCTGATGCCCCCCATCTTCACTTCACTTTTATTATGTATGCAACATATATATATAAATGCATAGCGCAATGGCTCAGGTGTAGCATAAACTAAAGACCCTTGACTTGGGCCTCAAATGCCTCAACATTCCCGTGGATTGAAACTAATGCTTCTGGTAAGCAATTCCAAGCCCTAATGGCTCTCGGTAGAAAACTGTGTTTAAATCTATCTGTCCTAGCAAAAGGCACCATGAATGGTTTAGAGTGCATGTGCCGTGAATCTTATAAATGCTTGCCCTGCCAGATAAACTCTTGTCCGAGTGATGCAGTCTCATTCTTCTTAATAGCAAGATAAAATTGTTTTCTTCTGTCAAAGCTAAGGAACCGATCCCCCCTCAGAAAACGTTTTCGTGAAACCCCTCCAGTCCCCTTTTTGACCTAGTAAAAGACATTTTACAGAAAGAGTGGGTGGACATATTTCTTTTGTTGCGCGCGAAGCGCGCCCAACTTTTGATAAGCGCATTTCATCAAGCCTCAGAAAAAGGGTAGATGAACATTCCGTTTTTTGTGTATCTAGTAAACAAAGCCTGTCAGGAGCCCAGGAATTAAATACGCTAACTATGATGAAAGCTCCTAGTGAAGGGCTCCTGAGCCTTTAGGTTATACTTTTCATGCGCGCAACTATGCGCCGCAAATGACGAAATTATTATTATATCCATGTGCGTGAAGTGCGGCCCAAATGACGAATTTCTATGCTTGTAAGTAAACATTGAACTCACGCTTAAGGGGTCTTCTTTCGAAAATAGAGATTGCCTGGCAGGACTATCATTTTAGGGAGGGCTTATTTTTCTCGTCAAAAAACTCAAAGCGCATATTAGATGTAATTGTTCATGCACGTGAAGCGCGCCAAAATTTTTATTAAGTATTGAGTGAAGTCAGCTTTAGTACCAAGCTGCGAAATATTCGCAGAGTAAAAAATTGAACAGATTTTGAAAATAATGTTGTTGCAGGATGTTAAATGTTAGTATATTATCACTTACCACTGTTGCACTACTATATTTGAGCAAAAAATGAAATGTTATGAAAAGAAAACCTGATTGGGTAAGCAGGCAAGAATTCATTTAATGAATATGGTCATAAACTTGCCACGAATAATCCACAGCGTGGTTCGCCGTTACATGTTTCAACTAAGCTATATGTTTCTGGTGAAGTTAAGTAGAAAAATGCATATGATAGAGAAGTTGCTGGAAATAACTACTATCTGTAGCTGTTTCACTCTCTTCATTGTCCAAATCTTGCTGAAAAAATTACGACCCTCTCCAGAACAAGAAAAATTTGTACCAACCCTATAGGCACGCGAAAAAAATTAGGACCCTCCCCACAAAAATAGGAGCCCTCACACGTTCCTTATACCAAGCCTTGAATAGACATTGAGTTGTAGTTGTACTGTGAGTATTTTCTTGTCTACAGCATGCTATAAAAAATACAAACTTTTTGTTCCCTCCCTGTTATGTGCCTTGTATTTTTTTTGGTGACCCCCCCTTTAGGGGCGTATTTTTTTGGGTGCCCCCCCCTTTGAGGCCGTATTTTTTTGGGTGGCCCCCCCTCATTTCCACCAGCCCCCCTCCCTGATAAAAAATGAATGGTCCCTAAGCAACCCGGTAGCTTTTGCTATTATAACTGAGTGATTTTTAGGCAGTGCCATCAGAATGTTTTAAAGCAGGTGGATATTCAAAAAAGTAGCCAGCCCAGATGGCTAATTTCAGTGGCTTAATATTAAATTCTTTTATCTGGGATCTGATAAGAAGTAGCTGGCAGTGAAACATAAATTAGCATTAAGTAGCTGGTGGAGTTCCAGCAGTTGCTGGCTTTTGTTCTGACAGCACTATTTGAGGTTGCTAAGTTAGATGTGTGATCGAAGGAAGCTACTGAAACATATTGTTGGACTGTTGTTTCAGAGTTCACAGAATTATGAAAACTCTGTAAAAACTGTTTACTATTTTATGTGTAACAAGCATACCTAGAATAATATTAGAAACCACAGTCAAAATTTATATACCTTGCCTTTTAAAGAAGCCCAGGAGTCTATGGCCAAGAGAATGGTACTTTGTGCTATAAGCATGCTCTCTCCTAGTGTGAAACTTTTTGGCATAAGCCATGGAATTAGAAACACCAGTAAGAGATAAACCACCAACAGAACAGCAATTGAGTAGTAGCTGCCTGAAAGACAAGGAATGCAAAGTGATTGTGAATATATGACCTATAGTGGGATTACACAAAGATATTACCAATTATGTTTTCCTTACCAACATTATGTGAGTTGACAGTCTCAGCAATACATAAACTGACAACACACAGCAATGTCCATGTGAGATATCTGCTAGACTTGTTCATCCAAATTACGATACTGACAGTGACCATACTCATCAGCTGACTTACTGTAATGTAGTATTCTAGCTCTCCTGATAAATAAGAACAAAAGAAATTAGAAATTACCAAAATAAAAGTGAGCCTCTTTAGAAACCTGCCATCTGTTGACATAAGTAGGTGCAGGAAATTGAAAGTAAAGAAAAATGCCGGGGGGGGGGATGGGACTCCCTATATTCGAATGCTAGGGGTGACCGTCGTATTGTTTAGGGGTTGAAATCGGCGATCTGGTATTTTTTAGGGGTTCGAAAATAAAAACCAGTATGGTAAGAAAAAATAAAATAAAATAAAAAAATATTTGAAAGAGTGATAGTGTATTTGAAACTCGAGAGGACACATTTGATGTATATCAAATAAACGGCCAGAAGAAAACTTAATCTGTCAAAATTGTTGGTATTTTTAGGGTATTTTCAGACTGAGAGGTATTTTTTAGGGTCAAAATTTCCCGATGGTCACCCCTAGCATTTTAACCTTAGAGTCCCCCCCCAGGAAAAATGGCAGTCTGGTGTTCTGCATGGGTTCCCTGTGGTAGGAAGGAGATGTGACTTCACCCTTGATGAAAACCATATCTGCTAGTGTCTACCAGCTGCAAGTCTGGAGAGTCAGTTTCAGGCATTAAACATTTAGAGCAACCCACCACCCCCTCTTCGGACTGCAGGACAGTTAAACTTTTTAATGAGATTGAATATTTTGTTTTGAGAAAAAATATAAATCTATTTCACATGCCTGCCAGTTTACTGTTCCTATTCTGTACACCTGTTGCCATGCCTATCAACACCATTGGAACAAGAAGGGTTCCTAGCTCTATCCCAGTATTTCCAATTGGCCTGTAGAGAGAATTAATTAATGCTGGATTATATTAGTGAAATAAAGTTAAAGTTGGTGTTGTTGTGACCTGCCATGTTGTCCACCTCCCAATTAGGTTAGAAGGTAGAGCACCAGTCTGATTAACCTGCTAAGCAATCATTCCTGTGTGTTTCCAGGGAAAAGAAACCTAGGGGAAAGCAGCAAGAAGTTTGGCAAGTGCATTTTTTGGGTGCATGAAAATGGGGCAAGTGCAAAAAAAAAAAAAGGATGGGGGGAGGGGGGGGGGGGGGGAGAACACCCACTGCTTTTTCCTGTTTCTCTTTTTTTTCCTGAAAACACATGGGAACACTTGCTACACAGGCAACAGTCTGATGTGCAAGAGGTCAAGGGAGGATCTAGGGGGGGGGGGGGGGGGTGATTAGGGTAGCTAGCCACCCCCTTGTTCTCATATTTCTTGTTAAAACCTTAAGATTAGCCACCCCCTTGGTCTGAACTCTGTAGTATATCCTTTGTACTGGCCCCCCTCCCCTTCTTAAGGGACTGCATCTGCCAATGGAGGTTGCAGGTTTGAAATTCAAGACCATGATGAAACACTTAAGCAGGTCTCACATCCCAGAAATGTTCTTACTAAGATATAGGTTTCCAGCCTGAATTTTAATAGCAGCTGAGAAAAAATAGCACCGGATCCTCGAGCATGGGCACAGAAAGGTGTGATGAAGACTTTTTAACAACAATTGATGATGATGTTGGTGATAATGAGGATGACAGTAATGATGGTGATGGAATGTTATTGATGACGATCATCACCATGGAGATCTTGTAAATGATGACTGATGAAGGGAATGATGTCTGATGACAGTACACTGGTGATGATAATAACAACTGAAAGAATATTCAATTTTTAGTGGGTACAAATTTATCAGAAATGCGTACCTAAAATATGGATTCTGGGGTAGGTCTGTCCAGCAAATTCTACAAAGTGATGAGGCAACCAATACTAGAAGCAGAATAATACAGAATTAACATAATAAATATTTGTCATGTATTGTGTAATTTAAGAAAAGATTATGCACCAGTCAATTGTAACCACCACCCCCCCAACCTCGGGGAAGGGTGGGGACATGGATGTTCAGCTGCGCCATACTAGATTTTTGTCCCCACCCCTGAGGCGAAATGTGTTGGAAATTTCACCACCCTGCGGGGCAAGGATTGAAGTGATTCGATGCTACCATGCCAATATATATTGAGTCCTTTCACCTGAATAAGAAATTTTCTAAGTAGTTATTCCAACAAATTCTCTATCATTTGCATTTTTCTACTTCACTTCACTCAATACGTAATAAAAATATCATGCTAATATAGTCTTTGGCAACTCACGCAACGAAGACACTACCTTCGCACCGTTCACAAGAACAAGTGTATCTTGGGGAGGAAAAACTAACTCCAACCAAAAATGCTCTGCAGTGATAGGCCTGGCGGGCAGTCACTATGTTCGAAAGAAGAGTAAGCATGAGTTCGACGTTACAGAAATTCGTCATTTGGGCTGCGCTTCACGCAAATGAATAATAATAATTTGGTCATTTCGGGGCTCAAATTGCGCGCATGAAAAATAAACCCTACATAAAAAAAATATGAAAAATAAAACCTATACATAAAAAAACGGAACATTCATCTACACTTTCTCTGAGACCCCGTCCACACGCGATTTTCTAACGCAATTTCGTTTGAATCCGTATACGTTTTGATGCGTTTAGGCCTTCCGTCCACACTAACACGCTGATCGTTTTCATCGAATCCGTATAAGTTGAAAACGAATACTTTGGAAAACGCGTTAGTGTGGACAGGGCCTGAGGCTTGATGAAATGTGTTTATCAAAATTCCGGCGCTCCTGAGGTGGATGTATTTCCAAGGCGAAGAGAGTATTGGGAATAGGTTCTATCCCCCAACTAATCCCCCACACTCAGGGGTGGGGGTCCATGACAAGAATATCCCCCATGTAGTCGGGACCAAAACCTGACCGATATGTATAAATGCCCCACGTTGCCCGAGGTTGGGGGGGTGGTGCTTACAATTGACTGGTGCATTACTGTTTATCCAAGACATTCAAACTCTTGCATTGTAATTATAACTGCTACATATGATGTATGCTTCAAGTTTATAACAAATAAGTGGGAAATCTGCATAATGGCAATTTCATTTGCATAGTTAATTGTACGGTTCTTGGACCAGCGAATTCTTGGACCAGCGAATTTCATGAAGAAAAAACATGCAATCTACTCACACAATACATGGAAAATTATATATCCAACTTGTTGATTTGCTTCATAATATCTCAAAAGGACACAAAGACTGCTTGCTACAACCAGAAGACATTCGTAAGGCATCCTAGAAGCTCGCATTTGGAACTGGAGCGTTCCTGCTGAAGTTGCAGCCAACAGATAATGAAAATGACAAGGCGTTCCAGTATAGCACCACAGGAAGTCCGCAAAGAGAAGAATGCTAGGGATGCGCAGAAAAGAGATTGCTTTCAACACTCATTTAAAGTTATTTGAATGATTGGTATCGGTGAATTCGTGCCGCCTATTACAAAATAAAAACAAACAAGCAAAATGGAAAAACAATGTCGAAATAAAGCTGGGTTATACCCCTGCGGCTTATGCGGCCTTGCCATGTTTGTTTGCTGCCTTCCAAAGGGGGTCTGACCGCTTCTCATTTCGGCTGCTCCGTTTCTGCACGACCTCCTGGTGACGGACTATAAATTAATGATACGATCGCTTGACTCTTTTATGTTCTTGTCATTCTCTAATATTTTCCTGAGGGCAAAAACGCAGTGGACCATTGCCAACTAAAAGTAACCGCAGATAATGTTTATTCTAGTGCCACAAGATGACGGATAATATCTTTTTTCGTGACCGAAAAACTTGAGATACAGAGTCCTCATATTTCACAGGTAGCCCGAAAAGTGAGTGAGCAGATCCCGCGGGATTTATTCTCTTACCCGCGGGAGATCAAGAGCATTTGCATGCCAAAGTCAATGTTGTAGCTTGTTGCGCGGTATTTATGTTTGAAAGAGTTCAACTCTTGAGTGAAGTTCTGTTTTATTTATACACTGAGCAACGGTTAATGGACCGCTCACATTTTGCAATGCTGAGCTACTAAACTTACTGGAGCATAAAGAAATTTGACAAATTGGACCTGCTTTGCTCATGGCCTGCTTCGGACGAAGACCGACGGAATTTTTCTGTCATGTTGTTCTACTAGACGAGAGTGAATTCCCGGTTGAAATAACGGTGAGTAAATCTAAATTTCTAAGTGTTTTAGAAACTTTTTAACGCTTCAAAGACTAAACCTTAAACCTAGTTTAGGTTGCTGGTAAAAACTTAGAAAAGTTGTGTGAAATGATGCGTTTGCCGCGTTGGTTTTGATAGCGTGCGGTCGTGCTCGTGTTGCCATGAGGATTCGAAGGCTTGATCATTCGATCGAACTCTTTGATGTTGCTTTATTAATTCCTCTACTTATAAAATCCGTAACACACTTGCTTGATAACCAAGAGTTTAATCTATGTTCAGTTATTTTCCAAAACGTTTGAGTAACTTTTGTAAATTGTCTTCAACTCAAGTAGTTTGTTTAAGTTTATTCCCTAAAAGCACGCGCATTTCCTGTCGAATATAAAGTTAAAAGCCTACGCTAAACCATTTTATCCTTTCTGGTTACCTTGGCTCCCACAAGCGATTACGCTAGGCGAAGCTTCCTGTACTTTGTTTTGAGCTGGTTAACTGAATATAAACAAAATCCACGACTAATGAATTTGTACAGCATGCAAAACCACTTAGAAATTTCAAGGATTACCGAAGCTTTGACGTTTTATGTTGTTGTGAAGCCCGCTACAAATCCCTACTGTGCTGTATAAAAATGAAGGCGTTAAATCCATTAATCATAATTCCAATCACATTCACTTTATCGGAATAATTGATGTTATAAAACTCGATAGATTTGGGGTTTAATCAGTCGATCTTGAGGTCGAATGTTTTGAGATTTGAATGCTCGGAAATTTGCACGTTTTCAAGGGGAGATCAAATGTGTTGTCAAATTTCCGATAACATTTGCTTAGACATTCTGATATAAATTTTTAATGTCCACACTAAGCTCAGACTGGGTGCATTACATCAAACTGATCTCCCAAACTGATCATTTTGAAGTTGAGGAAGTGATATATTCGATTATAAATTGCTAGTATAGCTATATAAATTACAGTTTTGAATATGTATGAAGCCCTTATGTCAACAAAAGGAACATACATTTTAACTGATGAACTTTTTGCTTGACAGCAATTTGCCAGTGCCACAGCTGCTGTTACCCTTAAGATAATTTTAAGGTTATCATCCAGTGCAGTGCACCAGACCATACTGTGTACTATGACTGTTGGCTGTATTATTATTATTTTTTCATGGAATATAACTATACAAGTAAAATTGAAAATGAGAAGTATTACAGGCCTCAAGAAAAATTATGCCGAGAAGTCTTAGATGATGATGCAAACTCACTTAGTTCTGCTGGGACCTTTTCTTGATTTGTGGAAGGGAGGGGGGAGATCTTGGGACCCACAATGAGTTTGAACTGGAGCCCTGGAGGCCATTATTTGGTGGAACGGCCACAAATACAAGAGTAGGAAAAGCTGTATTTGCTACACATGCTACTTACATACCTACACACGGCAGTGAATCCCCTGTGGTGCACTGAGTATGACCGGAAACTCTGCACCCTAAACAAGCTCATAGGTGAATAGAAGTGCATGTAGAAATAGCAATTCCACCAAGCAAGCAGTTTATTGTTGTTATTGTTTGTTTCTTTCAGATTCATTTCTTGGTATCATCTCAATTACTGTATGATCTCTTGGGCCACATAAAATGTTTGGACTGAAGTAGCAAACAAGTTGGGATGGGTGTCGGTGGGGATGGGTGATGGTTCGGATGGGTGTCGGTGGGGATGGGTGATGGTTCGGATGGGTGTTGGTGGGGATGCATGGGTGTCAGTGGGGAAGAGTGGGTGGGGATGGGTGTCAATGAGGACAGGGGTGCAGCCAGGGCCGCGCCTCCCCCCCTTTCTCAGGAGATTTTCCCATAAATTTACTGTATTTGCTGGAGGAAATTTGAAAATTTTCGTCCCATGTTTTCACTATTGCCCCCCCAACCAAAATTCCTGGCTACGCCCCTGTGGGATGGGTGCTGGTGGGGATGGATATCGATGGGGATGGGTGTTGGTGGGGATGGGCGATGGATAGCCAACTCCCCAAAGTCTGCTAAAAGCTTATCTAACAATAATATGCATTTTTTTTTTTGACAGAAAACAACCAGAGGATTGGAAGTGCTAGAAAAAGTATTTAATCATCTAAACCTTCTAGAGAAAGACTACTTTGGCTTACGCTTCATTGATAAATCAACTCAGTCGGCAAGTATTTTTAGAAAGCTCTCAATAAACAATCAGTGGCTCCTATGAGCAGACATAACCAATAAGCAGAAATCTGTCACATATGTCTGTTGATAGTTCCTAACCAGATATTGGACCCCGTTCTTTAAGCAGATGTACCCCATAAGCAGACCCCTCCTATAAACAGACCTTGTCATTTGTGAACACCTCTAAAAACCAGAACTGACTCCATAATCAGGAAGAGGGAGAACCCAGACTAGTGAACACCTCTCCTAATCAGACACATCACCTCCCATAGTAGGCACCTTCCATAAGTAGACACCTAGGTGTCTACTTTGATGTGTCTACTTATGGTCCCATACTGTAAGGAGACACCCCACAAAGCACTGGTACCTCCCATAAGCAGATGTAGACATCTCCCATATAAGAACGATGCTTCCAGTAAGTGAACAGCTACCACAGATAGGCACCTCTCATAATAAGTAGACCTTTCCAATAAGAAAGATTTCCCATAAGTAGACACCTTTCATACTGTAAGGAGACGCTACACATAAGCAGACAAAGTTTCCATATGGGTAGACTCCTGCCATAAGAAAAACACTTCACATAAGTGAACACCTACCATAGTTTAGACACCCTCAATAAGCAGACACCTCACAAATTAGGCACCTCCTGTACTGTAAAGAGACACCTCACATACTGTAAAGAGACATTTTCCATACTGCAAGGAGACACCTCACATACTCTAGGGAGACACCTCCCATACTGTAGAGACACCTCACGTACTGTTAAGAGACACCTCCCATACTGTAAAGAGACACCTCACATACTGTAAAGAGACACCTCACATGCTGTAAAGAGACACCTCAAATACTGCAAAGAGACACCTCACATACTGTAAGGAGAAACCTCCCATACTGTAAAGAGACACCACATATTGTAAAGAGACACCTCACATACTGTAAAGAGACACCTAACAAAAGATGACACTTCCATAGGTAGACACCTCACACAAGAAAGACGCTTCCAAGTGAACACCTACTATAGATAGGCATCTCTCAAAATAAATAGACACTTCCCATAAGTATAAAACACCTCTAACATAGACATTTCACAAAGCAGGCATCTTCCATACTGTAATGAGACACCTCAGATTAGCAGACACTTACATAGGTAGACACCTCCCGTAAGAAAGACACTTCCCAATAAGTGGACACCTATCATAGATAGGCACTTCCCATATGGTAAGTAGACAACCTCCCAGACCCCCACAAAGGAGACACCTCCCATAAGAAGACACCTCCAATGAGCAGACACCTCACAAAGCAGGCACCTCCAATATTAAGGAGACACCTCACAAAGCAGGCACCTGTAGAAAGACATCTATGATCTTACACATGCATTTAGATCCGTAAGTAAACCCTTAGGTCGACCTATAAGCTGACACCTCTCGTTCACAATTTGTCAACTTTTACCACCTGTTTCAATATTCCTGTACTTTTGTTTCACAGAGATGGCTGGATCCTATGAAACCTGTTACCAAACAAATGAAGTGTGAGTTAGATTTCCCTCAACATTCTTGACATGTTGCAATTTCCTTGCAACTTCTCTCCTCTTCTCATGTTATGTTCATGTACAGTTTCAAAGAAATCTTTTTATCACTACTTTATCTAGGTGGCCCACCATATTTGATGTATTTCTGCATCAAGTTCTATGCCAGTGACCCTAACAAATTACACGAGGAGCTTACAAGGTAAGTCCAAGATCAGCATTGCCTTTTACAGCATTACCTGAATATTTCCCAACAAATAGCCAATCATGATGTATAAAAAATATAGGTGAAAGCAGGAGCTGCAACCTGAAGAGTGGTTGCTTTAAATACCATACATGTAACCATTGCGCTAGTTCTCGCAGAATGATATACTAGTTCTCAAAGCCATGTGCTCATTGTTTATTTTTAGATACCTGTTTTTTCTCCAAGTAAAACGAGATATCTTCCAAGGAAGGTACAGTATGAGTATCCTATATTCCTAGGTCTCTGATTGGTTGAACATCCAGAAACCTTGCTAAAAGATGCTTTCATTGCAAAGTGAATTATTTATATTGTCTGGCCTTGGTTTGGACTTGCGTTTGTCCAGGTCACTCGCTTGTACAGCTGCTCAGAAATAGAAGAGAAAGGGGAGGGAAGTTAGTTACTTGAGGTGCATGGTACATAATCTTTATGTTATATTCCATCCAAGTTTGAAATTCTATACTGCGAAAAAATGTTTGCAATCACGTGTCAGTTATTGAACTTCATCAATTGTCCCAGGTGTCCTTCTTGGGTTACCTGTGGAAAGCATCCAGTCTCTATAATATGATAAAACACAGGTAACGTACTAAGAAGAAGAGGGAAAATAGAACAAAATTTTCTTTTATTGTTATAGGTTACCATGCCCTCAGAACACGTTGGCTGAGTTATCAGGATATGCATTACAATGTGAGTGAATCTGAACTATTGTGTCAAGTAACACATTCCCTCACATGGAGAAGATCTCTTAAGGCCATGTCACATGAGACAATTTTTCTTGCAACTCGCAACGCAACAATCGAATTAAAAACATTGCGAGTTGACGCGGGATGTCAAACACTCGCAACATATTTTGCAACATGCAATACGCAAGCGACGATATAATTATAAGTACAGCGGCTTATCGAAGTAAAAACATGATTGGTGTGCGCTGATTGGCTAATAAGAAGAAAACATTGCCGCGCGAGTTGCAGAGACATGTCACACGCAGGAATTTTGATCGCAATGTTGCGAAAAGTAGAAACCAAATCTACATTTTCTGCAACTTGCAACGCAACATTTTTGCCGCGGTATGTCAGACGCGACTATTCACTGCAATTGGCAACGCAACAAAATTGCGTTCCGAGTTGCAAGAAAAATTGTCTCGGGTGACATGGCCTTAAGGTAAATGCAAGCAAAATGAGTTGCAAAGGTGTCATAATACTAGGATCCAGTACAGCTAATATCCACTTCCAGGATGGAGCCTTTAGAGCCTTTGGGCATCCTTAGGGCCTTGTCCCTGGAAAGTCCTTACTTTCCATTTCATCTATCAACATTTTTATAAGACAACATATTGGGTTTATCTTATGGCATATGTTTTTTTTTCAGCTGAGGTTGGAGATTTCGAGTACAAAACCTGTACATTAGGATATGTATCAGAGTTCCGTTTTATACCAAAACAGGTAAAAATCGAAGCACGGTTGTTATGAAAAAACAATACTACGGATCTCACTGAACTGTCACACCTGCTTGAAAATTCACGCCACTACCACACCACACCCACAAACGTCTGCGACTCCGTCTACATTCGTCCGTGTTTTGTCTAGATTGTGTAACGCTTCTGTCTGCTGTCGTTTTTTGGCGGGAATTTACCATGAATGCAAAACCATATTATAAACGAGACAGCGTTCCAAGAAAAGTCTGTGAAATCGACAGACCGTTGAAATTCACGCGTAAGCAAAGAAATGTAGGTAAACTTGTAGATAGGGCGTGGTAGCAGCATGAATTTCCATGAAACACAACGCGACAGTTCTAGTCTATTAAATCCTGTAGCCCGATCTTCGAACCTGTTCTTTCTCTCGTGTATACCTGTGTGTCACGTGCGTACCTCGTGATGCCAGGGAATTAAACAAATATTAAACAAACGTCAAGGCTGAGGTGATTTGTTCTGGCTATGCCGCTGCACGGAACAGTGGCGGATGCAGTCCCTTAAGAAGGGGGGTGGCTAGTACAAAGGATATACTACAGAGTTCAGACCAAGGGGTGGCTAATCTTAAGGTTTTTACAAGAAATATGAGAACAAGGAGGGTGGCTAGCCACCCTAATCACCCCCCACCCCCCTCCCCTATATCCGCCCTTGTGGCACAGGCTGCTTGAATCCAGTTTAAGGTCGTAGACGATTCGAGTGCCGTTATGTCATTTTGAAGAATGAAACGCAAGGACGTGGCAAGAATGTTCGAGAAACGCGTGTGACGTAAGCACTGTTTTGAGCCATTTGTCATACTGGACGAAATTGTTAGAAGAGGTTTTGCACTTGCGTCCAAGCGTAAACTAGGCTTTGCCCACTGTAAAAATGGCACTCTTGTTACGTATGGTGATAGTTTAAAACCATTTTTCTCTGAAGAGTGAAGAATTGGAAGAGAAGATAAGCGACTGCCACAAGAGATTAATGTAAGTTCAAGGACCGATATTAACTTGGTTATTCAGTCATCAAGCGGTGACTAGTTTTTATAAAGTGGTCGCCAACTAAATAAAGTTGGCACCAGTGGGAAAAAGTTCGTGTCCTTCACGAGAAAGTTGTGAAAGTTGGTTGCCAGTGCGAGAAGTTAAATCGCCTACTTAACTTGTAACGTAAGCTACAATATAGATTGTGACGAAAATCGGCTCAGTAACTTGGCCGTTGTTACAACTGGTCTCTAAAAATGTGGCCCTGGCGATTGTGTTAGTATGGTGATTTTGGCCCCATTCCGGAGAGTGATCTATTATGGCTGCGCAATTATTTTTGAAGAAAATTTGCGGTGAATCCTTGTTTACAGATCAATCGAGCAAATGCTAAATAATCATGCCAATGTCAACTTTATGCCAATTTGGAAAAGAAGCTATTATTTATTGATAATATGAGAACTGATCTTGGTGACCCGTGTTATCTTTTCTAGCGGTATTGTTCCTTCCGTCGCTGAATACATGTATCTTGAGAAAGCAAAGTGGCTTGAGATGTACGGTGTAGACTTGCATTTGGTTAAGGTATATGATACGTTTTGTGTATTATTATTATTTTCTTGGCTATAAATAATTTATCGTACCACTCGTCAAGGTTTTCTCTGACGTGGTAACGTAATTTTGGGATACCTGTGTTATTTCAGGGAGAGGATCAAGCGGAATACTTTGTTGCTTTAAAGCCGGCAGGTGTGGTGGTCTACAGTAACAAGACAGCAGTAGGAACATATTTATGGTGAGCTCATAATTATACTTCCGTCGAGGCACTATTTAACAATTATTCCTCGAGCCCGAATGGGCTCTGAGTCACGGCCGAATGAGCTATTTCCTCAGAGGCCATGAGGGCGAGAGGAATAATTGTTTTAGTCAAATCACACTAGTAGGTCAATTTGTATAGCCAAAAACGTTTTCTTGTCTGGTCATTTGTCACATTTGCCATTTTCTGGCTTTGAAATCCAACACTTTTCGCTACTACTATTAGGCTATAACTTATAGCCGACTAGAAGCTCAACCAATCAGAACGCATCATTGACAATAGACCACTAGTGTGATTTGACTAATGTGGGATAGTTTAACCTCAAATACCCGAGGAAAAATTATCGGCCAACATGGTACAAAGACACAGAAGCGCACTATTGTACAGCGCAAAATGTTAAGCAAAGCAGGAACGATTGGCTGATATTCACCCTCAAAAGCGGGCACTATCCATGTCACGTGTTCATTAGACCAAATGGGGATGCACCACAATTTAGTGTTGTCCCATAAAGTTGGATAGTTTGCCCGAGAAAATTTCTGAACATCAAATAAGACGTTTGAACACTAAATATCCGAGGGAAAACTATCTGACGTGGTGCCTAGTTGCCCATGGTAATAATTGTCAGTGGCGGATCCAGGGGTATTGCTTTGGGTGCCGACGCACCCCCCCCTTTGCGATGCAAAAATGGTTTGAAACAGCAAAATGTAGTCCAAGGTTTATAGTAGCCCTATTGACAAATCTAGCTCTTCAAAACAGAAAACGCAGCCCCTTTTCCAAAATGCCTGATCCGCCCCTGAATTGTGATACACTCAACAGGCCAAAGATAACGAAGATAGACTTCAAGGGTAAAACATTCACTCTGCACGTCAAGGGGAAGGAGGTAAGATAAGATAAGGCGTTTCGTTTGTCTGTAAACCACCGAGCGTTTTGCTTATCAAAACCTTAGGCCTACGACAAACGTCGTACCAGAGTCGCGCCGTTCCAATCCAGAACAATAGAAAGTTTTCTATTATAAAGTCTTATGAAGCGGCATCCTTTGAAAAAGGAAAAGTTCGTTAGAAGTGCGACTGAAGTACGACGTTTGCACTGGGCCTTAAATGTCGAACTTCAGTCGAACTTCTTCTGTCGAACCTTTCCTTTTTCAAAGGATGCCGCTTCCTTAGACTTTATAATAGAAAACTTTCAACTGTTTCGGATTGGAACGGCGCGACTCTGGCACGACGTGTGCAGTAGGTCTTACTCTACGAAACCATTTTTTTTGGGTCTCGGCTCATGGACTAGTAGGTCTTTATGGAGGGGGATTCCGGACTAAAATTCAATTGGGTCGTAATTGTCATTCAATTGGATCGTAACTCGCATTGGATGTCGTACATCTCATGCAATTGGATCGTAAATGTCATGCAATTGGATCGTAAATGTCATGCAATTGGATCGTAAATGTCATGCAATTGGATCGTAAATGTCATGCAATTGGATCGCAACTCACATTGGATGTCGTACATCTCATGCAATTGGATCGTAAATGTCACTCAATTGGATCGTAAATGTCATTCAATTGGATCGTAACTCGCATTGGATATCGTACATCTCATGCAATTGGATCGTAAATGTCATGCAATTGGATCGTAAATGTCATGCAATTGGATCGTAAATGTCATTCAATTGGATCGTAACTCGCATTGGATATCGTACATCTCATGCAATTGGATCGTAAATGTCATGCAATTGGATCGTAAATGTCATGAAATTGGATCGTAAATGTCATTCAATTGGATCGTAACTCGCATTGGATGTCGTACATCTCATGCAATTGGATCGTAAATGTCATGCAATTGGATCGTAACTCGCATTGTGTCGTACATCTCATTCAATTGGATCGTAACTCGCATTCAATTGGATCGTAATTCGCATTATGTCGTACATCTCATGCAATTGGATCGTACATGATGTATCGTTCTTCATATTACATTCGATCGTAGTAGCATTGGGTCGAACATAGCATGCCATTAGATAGCAACTGCCATGATATTGGATCGAACATTTCATAACATTGGATCGTACATAGCATTCTGTCGTACTTGGCATGCAATTGGATCGCAATTTCTGCCGATAACTGTGTCCCTACAAGATTATGAGCCACTCGGTAAGTACTTCAAGTACCCATACTGAAGTGTATCATGTTAGCATCCGTTATTATAACATCTCTCCACACACCATCAACAGCTATCCACACTATAAACACCTATTCACCCTATCAACACCTATACACGCTATCAACACCTATCCACACCATCAACTCCTATCAACACCTATACACTCTATCCACACCCATCAACAGCTATCCACACTATCAACAGCTATCGACACCCATCAACAGCTATCCACACTATCAACAGCTATCCACCCTATCAACACCTATACACTCTATCAACACCTATCCACACTATCAACACCTATCCACCCTATCAACACCTATACACTCTATCAACACCATCAACACCTATCCACCCTATCAACACCTATACACTCTATCCACACCTATCCACCCTATCAACACCTATACACTCTATTCACACCCATCAACACCTATCCACACTATCAACACCTATCCACCCTATCAACACCTATGCACACTATCAACACCTATCTACACTATCAACAGCTACCACCCTATCAACACCTATCTACACTATCAACATATATCAATACTATCAACAGCTATCCACCCTATCAACACCTACAACAAAACAGCCCGTCACTTTGTGACGCTAGAAGACTCAAGCTGAGTTTTCCCTTCCATAAACTGCTGATTTTACATTAGTAATGACTCCCTTCAAGAAAGACCCCCTGCCCCATGCCGAAATAAATGAAGTGAGCCCCAGAGCCTTTTTTAGTATGTTTTGCACTGGTCTCCCTGATTTGTGGTGGAGAAAAAAGCTCAGTCAAATCCGAAGAACCCGCTCAATTGAAAACGCAAGCCTATTACACAGAAAAACCGGAATTGTTTGTATGCTTATCATATCTCAGTAAGGGAAGAGAAGAAACAGGTAAAGTAAAATTGCTCTAAGAAAGTTTTAGTTTATCATAGGATTTTTTTTAGAGAATTTCATTCATGGCTTAGCGTGCGCTCTGTAGGCAGTGCCAGTGGTGTAAGTTTGTTCAAACTTGAATGAAAATTTTTCTCAGCTGAAATCTTTCGAATTACAATTATCCCTGCAATCAGTAAGTAATCTGTAATAGAGCCATTTAGGTTTGGGTGTCTATGGTGCTTTCGGCTGAGGGAAATGAGTTCTTTTTTAGTTTATGTGTGAGATTTCAACATGGCCGCGATGGCGGCTTCGTCCTCGCTCAAAAAATCGCTTGAATAAGAACTTAGCCAAAGGTGAATCTTTTCCAACAAAAACACGCCCACTGGAGATATTTCCTTCTTCTCTTCGGGTTTGTGTCCTTCGTTTTGCGATCAGCGTAAGGATTTATACTTAGAGAATATTATTCACCCGGGGGGGTACTACCTCATATATGGTATACGGGTATGCGCCGCCCTATAGGGTATGTTTTTTGAGCTCCTGAGGTCTACGGTAGGGTATCGTTTTTCGTTTGTTTGGTCGCTGATAGGGTATGTATTTCAATATGGCTACCCAAATGCAAACAAATTTCGATCAAAATTGTGCTGCAATTAGTGGAAAGACAGTTTATTTTTAAACCTTTTCATGATTAACAAAATTCCGAATTGATTGCGACCAATTGGACCACCCTGGTGACTAACTTCAGGTCTGCGATAGGGTATACAATTTTGACCGTAGGTCTACGGTAGGGTATAAAAAATGAGGATTTTTGGTATCTGATAGGGTCAGGTTTTGGGGACCTTGGCGGCACACCCCTACCCAAAAATAAGTGGAGTACCACCCCCAGGATTATTCATGGCTTTGCTTTGTGTAAATATGTCACACATTTCGCCTTAGCCCGCGCTCAGGAAAGCAAGGCACTGGTGTACGTTTGTTCAAGCTGAATGAATTTTGTTTCTCAACTTACAGCTTTCGAATAAGAATTGTCCCTGCACATTCCTGCAAGTAATCTGTGACAGAACCATTTAGGTCTGAATGACTATGGTGCTTTCGGCTGTGCGAACTGAGTTCTTTTTTACTTTCTGTGGGAGATTTCAAAATGGCGGCGATGGCAGCTTTGTCCCTCGCTTAAGAAATCGCTTGAATTAGAACTTAGCCCAGGGTGAATATTTTCCAACCAAAACACGCTCACTGTCGAGATTTCCACCTTCTCTCTGCAGGTCTGTGAACTTCCTTTGGCGACACAGCTTCAGGCCTAAGCGGAGTGAGTGCGAACGATTTAGCCAATCAGAAACGTTTGCGCAGACAATCCGATTATAATAGTATAGATGCACTCTATCCACACCCATCAACAACTCTCTCAAAACCTCTGGAAATTTATTTTTTACCATGCCAAATGCCATATTTAATATGATTATTTTCAGTTGCAAATAGCGCACGGGTTTGCACAATTTCCCTTTGTTTTTGAGCCGCGCGCGTAAGCTGAGATGCGAGCAGAGTGGTATGGACTCTTATTTCCCACGGCAAATCAGCAAACAGTCATGGTAAAAACTTGTATGTACCCACAGCTGAGAGCCAATCAGAATTCGAGAAACGCGTGCGTTGTGGCATAAAAAAAACTTGACGGTGTTAAATTATGATATATTTCTAATTGTTATCAGTCTAAGCTATTGACAATTTTTTGGCGAATTTGATCTAAAATTAAGAATTATTATTCAAGAAAAACATGTTTTGCTGACGTGTGTATGTTTCTACTGATAATTTGTTTTTTCAACTTAATGAAACTACTCTTTGTCGCGCTCGCGATTTTGAGAAAACTGCGGATGGGTGTTGATAGCTGTTGATAGGGTGGATATATGTTGATAGTGTGGATAGGTGTTGATAACAGGTAACAGGTAACTTTATTTTAACACGGTAAAATTCATCAGGACTTGGTATAAGATTAAATTGAATAATAATATTATGCCTGCTTTTCATGAATACCGTGCTTTCTAAAATGCATCTTTTAGTGAAACAACTAATTACAGCCAAATTTAAAACTGCTTAGAAATTCTGCTTGCCAAAGCGTGGCGGTCAAACTGTTCCACAGGGAAGCCCCACTATATTGAAAACTGTTTTTCAAATAATTTGTACAAAGCAGTATAACAAAAAGCTTGTTTTCGGAATCTCTAAGTGTATAATGATAGTGTGGATAGGTGTCGATGGTGTGAATAAGTGTTGATAGGGTGGATAGGTGTTGATAGGGTGGATAGGTGTTGATAGGGTGGATAGGTGTTGATAGGGTGGATAGGTGTTGATAGGGTGGATAGGTGTGGATAGGGTGGTTAGGTGTTCATGATGGCGTAGATAGGTGTTGATAGGGTGGATAGGTGTCGATGGTGTGAATAGGTGTTGATAGGGTGGATAGGTGTGGATAGGGTGGATAGGTGTTGATAGGGTGGATAGGTGTTGATAGTGTGGATAGGTGTTGATAGGCTGGATAGGTGTTGATAGGCTGGATAGGTGTTGATAGGGTGGATAGGTGTTGATAATGTGGATAGGGTGGTTTTAGGGAAGCGGTCAAAACATCTGTACTCGACCGGGACCCGATTTTATCGCGGGAGGTGGTAGGTCCCGGGCTGTACCTACCCACCCGTTTTTTCAATGCCCATTTTCTCCATGCTCAAGTAAGGGGTGTTGGATTTTATTGCATGGATGCGTTGCTCTCGCTATGAAGAAGACGGTGCTGGGCTAATCTTTTGTATTCATTTATTATTTTACGAGATATTCGCAGTTAAAAATGGCTATTTTTTCCTAAAAGAAGGTTGGCTGCGGTATACACCACCCCATCGGGTCCCATTCTAGTACAGATGTTTTGACCACTTCCCAGGTGTTCATGATGGCGTGGATAGGGTGGATAGGTGTTGATAGGGTGGCTAGTTTGGATAGAGTGTATAGGTGTTGATAGGGTGGATAGCTGTTGATGGTGTGTGGTTAGGTATATATAGATGACTAACATGATACACTTCAGGATGGGTACTATACTTGAAGTACTTACCGAGTGGCTCATAATCTTGTAGGGACACAGTTATCGGCAGAAATTGCGATCCAATTGCATGCCAAGTACGACAGAATGCTATGTACGATCCAATGTTATGAAATGTTCGATCCAATACCATGGCAGTTGCTATCTATGGCATGCTATGTTCGACCCAATGCTACTACGATCTAATGTAATATGAAGTACGATACATCATGTACGATCCAATTGCATGAGATGTACGACATAATGCGAATTACGATCCAATTGAATGCGAGTTACGATCCAATTGAATGAGATGTACGACGCAATGCGAGTTACGATCCAATTGCATGACATTTACGATCCAATTGCATGACATTTACGATCCAATTGCATGACATTTACGATCCAATTGCATGATATTTACGATCCAATTGAGTGAGATGTACGATATCCATTGCGAGTTACGATCCAATTGCATGACATTTACGATCCAATTGCATGAGATGTACGACATCCAATGCGAGTTACGATCCAATTGAATGACAATTACGATCCAATTGAATTTTAGTCCGGAATCCCCCTCCATAGGTCTTACTCTTTAGCGTATAGGTGGTGCCTCACTAGATTTTAAGGGGTAAGGAGGACTTTCACTCAACAAAAACAATTGGTTGAAGTGATGTGCTACTGTTAAGCTGGTTTCAACATTTACAAGGACTTTTATTTTCTCGAAAAGGTACCGTGATAAAATTAGAGTTCCTCAAAGAAGCATATTTCTTTCTCAATATCTCACTAAATTTGTTCACTAAATTTGTCCATAGACTTGTCTTTTGCTTTAAAGTGGCAGTAACTACTTATATTTTTTTTCATCCTGATTCCCGAATAACGAACAAAGTGAATTTTTCTTTAGTAGTTTCGCACGGCACGTGTGACCTTCAGCCATCTTTTTTGTCTTGACCTTGAGCCCAGACATGTCGATCTACCCAGAATTCCGTGCGCGGCGCCATCTTTTTTTGTATCGTGGATACACGAAGTTATTGCCAGCACGGGATATAATTTGGCAACTTTTGAGTGGCTGATACAGAAAAAGGAACCCGCTATTAGATGAACCCTATTTTTTTCATAGAAATGTATAAATAAATAAGAAAATATGAGAAATATATAAATCCCTGAGGAGATTAACTTTTTGTAATGATCCCTAATTGGTAAAAAGTGATCGCTAAATTGAACAATTTTCGGCACTTAGATATGAACCACAAAGAGCCCTTAGAAGGAAAACATCAGGAGGAAGTCGCGCCATTTTGGTGACAAGAGATGAAAACTTAGTCACCAGCAAGACAAATCTGGTGATTTCAGGCGTGCTAAGGCAAAATATCTCAGAGTAGACTCTCATCTCCTTCCCTCTTCTTATATGGCTCGCTCAGTGACTATGAAGCGTGTTGCAAGTTTTATCAATACCTATCCTCACATTTCATTTGATCCTGTACTTTTTTCAGGAGAGGGAATTTGTCTACATGTTCTTCTTGACTAGTAAGGCAGCATGTAAACATCTTTGGAAATGCTGTGTGGAACATCACGCATTCTTTAGGTTAGTACAATACTATTTTTTTATCTACAACGATGGCAAAAAAATGTTCAGACACCGATGTGTCGGAATGACTTCACAATAACTGGCCGGCTCTTTTCATCCAAAATTAAGTGCTCTACTACGTCGCTTAATGAATGTTGCTACATCACAAGCAATTTTCCTACTCGCTTTGATCTAGGGGAAGGGGGATTTGAGTTTGAAAAAAAATATGCATGTGTGATCTTTTTCCTGCGATGGAGGGACAGGGTCTCTTGCTTGAAGTGTGTACCTTGAAAAGCAGGAATTGTTAGGCGAATAAGAATTTTATATCATGCTCCGCTGTACTTGTACGTTTTTGGATTATTCTTCAATCGTTGCACAAAACCCAGAGGTAAAATAGTAGTTCTTTTTTTGTAGATTAGATAGAGTAAAGCCGCCGTCGCAGGCTGGGCCGGGACTGTTTCGTACTGGCTCCGGATTTAGATACAGGTAAGGCATCAAACATGGTGGAAATGGAATTGCTTACATATCCTTCATTGATAAGGAGACATTCAACAGCGATGCCTTTACCTGCAAGAAGAGGCCATGTGTATAAATGAATCCATAATGTTGTACATCATCGCCGGTCTACGTATTCAAATTCTATGCGCATAAATACAGCGGGAGCCTCAATTTGAAACCGAACCCGAAAAGTTTCCTCAAGTCTCTCGATTGTCTCAGGTCAAGCTTCATCAGTTTCTCGTCGGTATTTACAACTTTTTTGACTTTAAATGGAGGCTCCCACTGTATTTATGTCGATGCCTTTTAAGCGGTAGAATTCGAAACTGGACTATTCTCCATGACCGTAAAGGGGCAATGTCTTGGCAATGTTACCCTACCCGAATGAGTTTCAACCTGCTACGGCCCTGTTTCCTGACGCTTTTATTACTTATTTCATGTAGTGGTCGCACCCAGAAAGAAGCTCTAGAAGAGGGGAAGCGGTTAGCAAGGCCTAATACTAATGTTCAAAGGTATGCGCTAGTGGTGTGCGGCAAGGTGTTTCACTGTCACTGTCATTCAGAGAGAAAACCGATTTCAGTTCCTTTAGGTAATCTAGAGCAGATTTCGTATGACTGTGAAAAGTGCCACAAGAAAGTTGTGCCGCTACCGTGACCGTGACCGTACAGCAGCTACACGATTTCATTCCGTATCTACCCCAGGCCAGGTTCCTTGCCGCGACCGCTTTTCACAGTCATACGAAATCTGCTCTATCCTTACTATTATCACTGGTTAAGCGGGGCATCATATCGATGCAAGATTCAATCACAAGATCTATTGTGAAAATTTTCAAGACCACGAAAAGTTTGAATAACTTTTAGAATCCTATGATATCTCTTTTTTGTGTAAATTGAGGGCGAGATATCATAGGATTCAAGTCTATTCAAAGCGTTCAGTCTGTAGATTCCGCCGAAAATAGCACTCACAATGCGATATCGCCCTCGTCGCTGCGCGACGTGCTATTTCGTGCTATTTTATTAGCGGAATCTAGCCTCCTGAAGCTTTGAATAATCCTATAGTATCAAAATTCACTGTTGCAATGGGCGATTGGCGATTTTTAGCCGTCAATCAAAACTAAAACGTTGGATTCGGCTACTTCGGTGGGTCGACATTAATTGTAAAATCAATTAAAATAATTGTAAGCTATCCTTTGGCTTTCTGTCCTAGAATTATGAACTTTCTGACTCAAGAAAATTGACATTACAATTCCTTTGCTGAGAATCGCCAATCGCAACCGTGAATTTTGAGGTCGCGTAGCAACGCATACAGTGGTAATATATAATAAGGTTTCCTCATTTCATTTATTATTATTTATTCATTTGGTTTAGAAAACCAAGCAGAAGATATGAACGACGCATCAGCCAAAGCAACGACCGAAGTAAGACAATTTCCTGTTTTCTTTGCCACAATTTATCTAACGTTGATTTCAGCCGTCCATTCGCTCTCATTCGTACTTCTCTTTCTGAAACGAGATGTCTGAATACACCACGAGAGTGATTACACCACGTAATTACTGACCCAAAAATCGGTCAGTAGAATGTGATTAGTTACTTCCTTTGTAGCCATTCTCAGTAACAATTTCCATGACAACGCCACTTCCCCAAGCAAAACTCCGTGCGTGAACGTCCAATCCAGGCACACCAATGCGAAAAAGGTTTTGCTCTGTTTTTAGGCTACAGTAATGTCACAGTACGAAGCCCTGGACAAGTCCAACTCCAAAGCGACGAGAGACATCTTGTAAATGGGCCGAGGTAAAGTAAAGTGAAAGTGTTCAACTGTAACAAGTCTTAGCACTCAGCCGGGGGGGGGGGGGGGGGGGGGGGGGGTACTCTTCTTTAACAGTATTCAACTGTGACAGTGACATTCGGTAGATACGAGTTCACATCAAATATCAAATATTCGTGATAGTTGCACTTGCAACGATCCCTCTAATTAAGCATTAGAGCACAACTTTCTATGACTTTATCGGCGCATTAGAGCACAACTTTCTATGACTTTATCGGCGCAATAGAGCACGCGTGATGTTGGGAGAGACACGAGAACGTTGTAAAATCACGAGCCGCGCGCGTTATGTCGTAGCTATATTTTTAATTAATAATTATGGAAACACATTTTCTTTTATAAAACTATTTTCTTTTGTTTTAATTCCAGTGTGAAGACCGATGGTCGACCGTCTAGTTCTGGCGTAGACGTGTACGACGGTGGGCGCAAGACTTCTCACGGCCCAGCCCTACCGTGGGAGGAATTGGCACAAACACAGGCGTAAGTCGAGGATTAATTACTACGCCTCGTTGTCACGATGGAAGCTTTGGACCTTCGAGAGTGAATCCGCACTTCCTGATTCTGGTCACCGGTTTTATCTCATGAATATGCGAAGCATAGGGAAGTTGTCATTAGGGAGCGCGATGTGACTCGCTTGTTCATTCACTCGTAATCTCCACCATGGGCGACAGGATAATTAGTAACTTCAAATAGTTCAATTAAAAAGAATGATTTATATAGAATTTTTTATCTGGGGGGCAAGCCTTGGTCATCTTTTTTTTGCTGGGGGGAGGGGGACAAGCAGGTTTTTCCCCACATGTTGAAACGAAAACGTTTACTTCGCAACTGCCCCCCTCCGCCAGCTAGGTCTAAGGTGATGGATAGAGGGAGGGAGTTGTGCAAGAAGTTGACCATGTGGTGTAACACCACCAAACCACCATCACTGACTTAATGAAAACTTTCTCCAAATTTGAAGAAACGTCATTAATTAGAATCTCAATATTCACGGCGAGTTTACCAATGGTATTAATTTTATATTCTTCCTTTATTTCTTTACAGTGGCCTCTACACGCCTGCTCCGGAGTCTCCTCGCTCCGTCCGAAGTAATAACTCGACTGGAGGCAAATCACGACGGCGGTCTCCCAAGTTTCCAAGGTACTGAAAGACTTGATGTTATCAAACGGCCTTCATTCAAAGCAAGTTTCTAAAACCCAAGTGTAAACCGAATTATACGTGCGCTAGCTTCTAACCTATCACCCTAAATTTGCAAACTTTGTTAATTTTGAGTCCCCTACTGGATAGTATATTTTAGCTGGTTTGTCCGTAAGTTCGGATTCTAATCTTGTTACGTTGCGAAGCGCCTGTTTCCTTATCTTTGCCCCTCTTCAGTTTATTTTGTGATAGTATCAAATCGATGCATAGTATCAAATCGAAGCATAGTATCAAATCGAAGCTGCTCTTGCCCCCATACTCGAGGACTCATAGATTTCCCTTTATCGTCCAGGCCACATAGACGATCTGGACAGAGCAGTGGTAGTGAAACAGAACCATCTCGAAGAAAGTAAGTTAGGCCTGCATTCTCTGGGTACGAGAATGGTTAGGCCTGTTTCAAACGTCGATCTTTTGCCGCGTCGAATCCAATTCAGTCGACTGGTTTTCTCCATTTTATAACCAAAGGAAGAATAAACAAGAAAAAACAAACTTTACATTTCTTTTTGTTCTACTATGGTTCATCTAGATTTACTTTTTGCACTAGACAAAGTGTACTGAAAGCTGCAAATGAAACTTCTAATAATTGGATTCGACGCGGCAAAAGTTCGACGTCTGAACTGGCCTTAGTTTGTTTTCGATAGTTAATTTTCGGATAAATTGATACCCAAGCCAATGATTTCATTTCATTTCTCGTACTATTTTAGAAAGCACCTCTGCATCGCAGCACTTTATTAATCAGATACGCGGGTTTGGGGAACGAAAATGATTTTGACTTTCACTGTTTTTTTTTCTGTCAGATCTCGGTCAGCGTATTATTCGGATGATGATGTAGGCAGACGAAAACGGCATCATAAACGGTAAGGATGTGCATTAACATGCTTCACTCTGCTGCCATTTATTTAGTTGTTTCTACATCAGGGGCGAGGTGCTCACAAAAAGGAAGACAATGAATATCCTAACTATATTAACTGCCCTCTTCAGATCGCATCACCGCCACGCGCACTCAGCCGCAGAAATGTCGGGCAGTGACGGGGAGAATCTTCCTTCGAGGCGAACTCGACGGCGACCACCAAGGTAACTTGCAGACACTGTGTGAAACGTTCCTACGCGCGCCACCCTCCAAATCCTCTCCCACTGTCTACTATACTTGTATTGTTATGTTTAACCCCGTTACCCAGACACGTTATGTGTGATCGCAAATTGCGTTACCAGTACCAGACATTATGCGGGCTAATGCGTATCCGTTGGTGATTGCGCTACCACTACTAAACTTTATGTGGGCTATTCCATATCCGTGGTGATTGCGTTACAGAACTCTAGATGACCCAGAACAGATCGCTCAACTTGGTGATGCAGCACCTTATCACTGGGACCAGATCACGGGCACTAGTCGAAACAGGTATGCAAAGGATAAGGGCGTCTTCTCGATGAGCACGTTAAACCGAAGTCTCTTAAATGCACTACATTGAAGAGAACCACAGGGACGTCGGACGTTGCCCATCCTCAGTGCAGGTCTCACAACTTACTACTTACTTGCTCGAAAACATACATGTTTGGGCGAAAACTTGCCGGAATTCAAGCGATTGAAATTCTATTTCCGTCCGCCATGTTGATTTGTACGTGCCGGCTTTGCAATAGGGGATAGTAGTAACCACAGGGAACCCGCGCTCTCCGCCTCAGGCCTCCCAATGGTATTGGCAAAAAACGATAGGGATTGATTGATGTAGGTTCCTAAGTTCACAACCAAGTTCACAACTAACTCCGTAATTTGGCAACTCAGATGGAAATACAGATAAAAAAACACACAAAACCTTCCAATACTCACAGATCACTACCAAAGGAGCCCAAGCAGGTAGCCCCTTGAGTTTTCTAAACACAATTTCCCAACTTAAATGCGAAGTTACGAGCTTAGTTGTGAACTTAGTTGCGAACTTGGCAATCTAGTTGGGAACACGGGAACCAACTTCGCATGGCCTCATGCCTGGCCTCATGCCTGGCCTCATGCCTGGCCTCATGCCTGGCCTCATGCCTGGCCTCATGCCTGGCCTCATGCCTGGCCTCATGCCTGGCCTCATGCCTGGCCTCATGCCTGGCCTCATGCCTGGCCTCATGCCTGGCCTCATGCCTGGCCTCATGCCTGGCCTCATGCCTGGCCTCATGCCTGGCCTCATGCCTGGCCTCATGCCTGGCCTCATGCCGGTAAATGCGATCTAAAATTCAGATTATTTCAATTCCATTTCAAGGCTGCATCATCATCACCATCATCATAACCGTGCGTCTTCCGACAAAGACGCACGAAGCGAAGGATCGGGACGACATCGGCACAGCCGCTCTTTATACAGCGAACCCCCGTACACAGGTATGTCTCTACATGTAGGTCGAGAAGATCCTAGCCCTGGGTGGGCTTCCTGTGGTAGGTAGGAGATGTGACGTCATCCCTCACGCTTATACTCGACTTATCTCCTACCACAGGGAGCCCGTTCAGATCGCCAGGGGCTAGGCTGTGTAAAGAGAATATAATAGCGTTTAGAGTTTCCAACAAATCCCTTCGAAAACAATATGTTGTGAATTTTTAAAATTTTGATTGTTCCAGCTATCATATGAAGAATATTTCCCCAAAAGCTGTCGAATTGTCGACGTTGCAAATGTCCTTATTAGGAAAACCCCTTACCTTATTTAGAAGGTCTGTAGTATTTCCCTCTTATCTTAACGAAAAAAGCAGAAAAAATTCACCAAAACTTGCAGATGTTCAGCAAACATCGTTCTTGATATGTGATAAAGCGCGTCACACGAGACGCTTGAAGTGTGCGTCTGTTTGACGCTATCTTGTAACTAGAAAGCCCGCCTTGCTGGTAGCCGTAGAATATCTGAAAGGTCTCATGTCCATATGCATTCAGAAGTTCTCATATCCAAATAGTATAGCATAATAGAAGTGAAACACGGTGAAAGGAAACGCAGATTGTAGTGCGTTTACCTTGTCGTTTCAGAGCGGATAATCCCAGAGCGCTAGTAATTGAACGTACCATTTTGTGTTCAATTTCTACTGAATAAATGATGTAGTATAAGCCCTCCCCCGCTCTCATGCACAGAAACACAGCTTTATTCTGGTATTTGGTCATTGGTCATATTAATAAGCTATTATATTGCTAATGATACGTCCCAAATGCTCATGGGACGAATTCCTCTTGCTTTTAATCAAGTGGAAGATAAAAGGCTTATCGTAGATGTGTGCAAATCTCCACAAAGCATACTTTGCCGACATCAAATTGTACTGAATTAAACTTAATTTGTAATTGCAAAAGTAATTGCAAAAAATATTACCAAATAAGGTCCCATGCAAATGAAATGGTCCCCGCGGATGAAATGGTGCCCGCCCTGAATGTCATCCAACCTCGAGTAGCCGTCAAACGCGTTGCTAAAGAAGGACGACGTCATCACCGTCACCATAGAAACAGTCACCATGGATACCAATCCACCGAGTCCCTCCACTCTGCCTTGTCTGCGCCGCCCGCTCCGATAGGATCCTATGTTGACGGCGGTACCCCCCTGGAAGGAATAATAACTTTGTACCGAACACAAGGATGCTGCCTGAGCCGTATGTCAAATCCAGGGGGGTGCAGGAGTTGGAGTTTGGTGAGCAACCGAAATATACAATGCACGGAGGAATGCATGGAATTCAGGGGCTTGCTAATGGCATGATGCACATTACGGAACAGTAAGTTAGCCTCGGTCTTAATCTGAAATAACTCTCAATTCATGTTATTGCTAATTACATCTGTATTTGTCGTATTATTACTAATCATTGTAAAGTAATATCTGTTGTAACTAACGCTTATATCTTAACAGTAATATTGTCATCAAACTAATCTAACATAACTGTTGTAATAGCGCTGTTCACGCTGACGTCATCCATTGTTATTAATGTGCCAACCAGAGATTGATTGGTTCACAGAACAAAGGGCGCTATTCAATCTGCGTTTGGCACATTAGCATTAGAATGGCAATGTTGATAAAATGTGAAAAGCGCTGTGCATGGCATTGTAAGGCCTACGGTAAATGTCGAACTTTAGTTTTACTTCTTCTGTCGAACCATCCCTTTTTCAAAGGATGCCGCTTTATTGGACTTTATAATAGAAAACTTCCTATTGTTTTGGATTGGAACGGCTCGATTCTGGCACGACGTTTGCCGTAGGCCTAAGATTCTCATCAAGTCTGTACAAGGTAACAAATAATCTCTAATAAAGTATCTTTTCTTATTTCTCTTCTCTTTCTATTCGCTTTGCTTTGTTCCGATGTAACATTTAATCATGGTTGAATTTGTTTTGTGCATGTCTCAATATATTTAACAATTAGACCTCGAGCCCGCAGGCCGAATGGGCTATTGACCTGTGGCCTTTGATGATTTTTATTTTACTGACGTTTGTGAAACATCCCACCAGTAAGACAGTTCGTAAAGTGGCAAACACAAGGTGTTTTATTTTTTTTTTCAAATTTATTTTTCCAGATTCCCCGGTCGACAGATGAACGGTTACGTTCATCACAGTGGGAATGGTTACTCGCAGAGAAATGATTATATCGAAGTGGTAAGTTCAAGAACCCGTATCCAGTCTTGTTTGCTAGCCTTGTACGCAGGCAAATCTGTGAGCGAAAGGAGGCTTTGAGAGTGGGGTCGATAGTGGGTTCTAAGTTACAAAACCTTTTTTCAGAAAATCCAACTCTCTTGTTTCTCTTGCCGAATATTTAAAAACTTTCATCGGGTCATAATTTTCTTTGTTATTTCCTCAATTTTTTCGAAGATTGATATAATAGTTGTAAATGTACCAAATGTTAAAAGTTTACTTAGCCTTTTACTATTTTTTATTTTCGTTCAGGTTTCGGGACCAACCACGAACAAACGCTTGGACCCTCTGTTCATCAATAACTATCCCAACAGCCCCGCGCGCCGGGTTCTTCCAGCAGGAAAGTCAACTGTGCTGTAACCAGCTCCTAGAAATACGAACTCGAGAGAAATTAGAATTTATGTTGTAGGAAGCCAGGAGACCATCCCTTGGAGCCCTAAAATACTGATTGTGTCCTTGAGATATCCCCTTTCCTTTTTATGCCCCTGTCACTATTCATCGGAATGACAAAAGCAGTAAAATAAAATCATTGATTAAATAGAGCAAATAGACTGTAGTTCAATCAATCACAAAGTGCAGTTACACCAATTCTGAATAGAACCTATAGGAGTGATTGCAAAGTGATAGGCCCTTTGCAGTCCGCCTGCCACTTCGTTCTACTGGGACGCATTACAATTAGAAACGTAATTGATCTGTTACCTTTTTAATATATGCTCATAAAGAACTTGGTCAAATCACTTCGAGTACGCCAATTTTCACTTAAATTTCTTTGAAATTTCGTACGTCAACTAAATAGTCTGTTTGCGACCAGTCATGTTCGTTTGATTTACCATTGTAGGAATCTGAAGGTCTATACATATAGGCTTGGAGGTGTTCCTATTTTTGGATTGACAAAAGAAATACGCCGGTCGAATTATGAGCCGTTTATGAGCCGTTGGGGGAAAAGGGCGTGCCCAAATCGTTTCATTTGAGGAAAAAATAAATTACAAATAAAGAAATTGGGAGATTAAACCAAACAATATGGGATCAAATTTAGTTCCATGACTTCGCACGACTACTTTTGACTTAGTTGCTATTTATTTAACTGTAACAGTCTATTTTAATTACTGAGTCTTAGGTTTTATTTTTTTCGAGTGTTCTTTTTGTGTGAACTATTGTATGCTCGTTATTTTATTTCTATGATGAACAATCCAGCTATTCTGTTAATAAATGCGCGGATTTCAATGAGTTATATCGGTGATATTGTTCGTAATTCGTTGCAGTTGAAAAGTCTTTTGTACACCAAATGGCTGTATGACGTTACAAATTGTAGATTTGATAGAGAATGGAAAACCAAAACAGACTCGCAAAACATGCCAACGTTTCGGACCTTTATTTCGGTCCTCCTTCAGGGCCTGAAATTGTAGATTTGACTACTGTTTCCAAGCCAAAATTCCAGTTTATTTTGCGGTTGATATCCCATGTAACAAGAATTCGGCTTTACCACGGATAAACATGTGCATTCCGAACACTTCCCATGCCTGTCCCATGGGAAGTTATGCTTTTCCCATTTGTTTCTGTAGAAATTCCTTGTGTATTTGCCATTGTAATAGCCTCCTCGGCTTGGGCGTATGTTTTCCCATTTCAGATCACATGGCATTCCCATGAGTATTCTTTCTTTCTTTCTTCTGCTACGCACCGGCCGAAGCATATGTGAACATGGAAGCAACCAAAACAAAGAAATATTATTCAAATGAATGCCGCGTGTTCTGAGATGGGAAAACATTACACCCAAGCCGAGGAGGTCTATTATTATTTGGTAACCATACTGGCTTTATTACATCCCGAGGACAGATCCGACTCTTTGCTCTGTCACGTCCTTCTGCTTTTCCCATTAATAAGAAGTTTCATCGGCTTAATGGTCGCATTGTCTGAGCATTAGTCTAGTGACGTTTGCGGCGATGCCACAAACACAGTAATGCACGTCAACACAATCGTCGCCGTGAACAAAAACATAAAGAACCGATCAAGAACTTCGGCAGCAAAAATCCAGTCCTCGGAAATTTTACTCGCAGCTTCTTCCTCGTGTATCTTTGAAGTCAGGACTTTCAGTTCACTAACGACTTGGCTCATGTTATCTTCTGAAGGTAGTTTAATAAGTCCAAGTTCTTCTTTTTCCTCATTGTTCAAGCAATCAGTTATAATGACCCCTTCGTCATCGTTTCTCTTTTCGTATGTCTTCTCTGTGATTGGTGTTATTGACTGCTTGAAAAGTCCCGAAGTTGAGCGGCGTTCTTTCCTGGCCTTTGTTTTCATAAACATGAGCTTCGCCAGCCAGTCATTGACGATCACTTTTAGGGTACCTCCCATGGGGTTTTTTGACGTGTCAATTTTATCACAACACAAGTAGCTGCTAGGGAAAGCGCAACTTGGATCATGGCGGCCATGAAGAATTTGGACACAAGAGGAACATCAGCGGATTGTGGCATGTTTTCCGTAACCATCAGCATATAGACGCTCATGGAGAGAAGCACAGTTATCACGAAAGACACCCTCTCTCCGGAATTCGGTGGCAGGTAGAAGGAAAACAGAGAAAGCATAGCGATCATTCCACATGGAAAAACCATGTTGTACACATAAAACATTGCTCTTCGTCGTAGAACAAGAGTAAACGTTAAAGATGGATAGGGCTCAGGGCAGCAATTATAGAGTTTTACGTCTTTATGTCCGGGCGCTTTTTTAAATCCCATTCCCGGTTTTCAGAGAATTCCTCGATGTCCACCCCAAATGCTTGATTCATCTGTATATCGATTTTAAGACCATCGTGTGTCCAAGATCCAAAGGTCATGGGACATTTTGCTCGTCGAAAGGGAAGTACCTTACGTCGATGATGCACTCTGTTTTCAATATTGCCGGCGATAGCCAAGTTACGGAGCCTTGGTAGCCGAGTATGACTTTGGTGTCAATTTTCTGTACAAGCTGCCCACTCGCAAATCGGTGCTCGATCTATTGAGCGAAACATAAACGTAGGAATAAGATCAATTCAATCGATGTTTCAGCGCGGATATTTTTTAGTTTACGGTGCGCCTTGGACTATTGCTATCGTGTGCGTTAGTCCGTAAGAAAAATCAAAGCCACGCTGTGGAATCCTCATTGATGATGTGCTAATTTTCGAATAGGTTTGATTTGATGATGCACTCTTATGCTTATGTTGCTATGTCGCGAGTGTAAATAAATAGTTTTGAAAGTCTGCAACTTATCTATGGCAGCAGAAAAACAATAACACTTGGATTTACAACCATTGGACTAATAAATAACTAAAATACTTCAGAACTACAAAAGTAGTCTATTTGCCTTGCACCGTAGACTCATGTACCCTTGGGGTACCTATTCTTTAAGTAATGGTATTCCTGAGAAGGACTATTGGTGGTGACTGACGTTTCGACAACCTGTGCATAAGTTATCTTCAGAGAAGAAATAATTTCTTCACTTGAGTTCACTACTACTATAGGGAATCAACCCAGGAGGACATCCTTCGCTCTCGTATTATTGGGATTGATAGAAGGCAAATCCTCAGACTAATGACACATAAAAATACTTCATGCAGCTGTTGGTATAATCACTTTCAATCTGCCAAGCAACTACCCACCAAGGCCAACCACTAGCTACGTGGGAAAAGATGATATTTAGGCTCCCCAGTGCAGTCACAAATGCAGAGAAGAAAATACTTTGATATGATATACAACGTAGGCTTGTAGGAACCTTAAAATGTGACGCCCCTCCTTTAATGAGGTATGCATGCACCGTATTCAAGTAAAAGTTAACGTGTTCATACTTACGGATTGTAAAGCAGTATGTCAGGCTTCCAAACTTTATCTGGCTCGACGTTAATGGATGTAAGACCACCAAACTTTGCTGGGTCCCATGCTAGCAAAGGATCAGTCCAGTACTAAAAGCAAACAAGGGAGAAGTAGAAGGAAGCCCTGGATCACGTTTTACGAGCACTGAGCCCATGTTTTAATA
This sequence comes from Scolanthus callimorphus, assembly GCA_033964015.1. Lineage (NCBI taxonomy): Eukaryota > Metazoa > Cnidaria > Anthozoa > Actiniaria > Edwardsiidae > Scolanthus > Scolanthus callimorphus. The sequence continues at coordinate 20,552,842 of CM066924.1, forward strand.
GCATTGATGCATAGGATTTTTGTGTGAATCACGTGCATTTTGATACAAGCTTTCTGTCATGCACTGAGGTGCATGGTTGGACCTTCGCGTCTTCTTGGATAAGGACATTCAACTGTATGTCCCATCTCATGATTTTCACTACATTAACCAGAACCAGAGGAACGTTAAAGAAACACGGGGACGTCGCAAGTTGCCCATCCTCGTGTAGGTCTCACAACTCTACACTGACTAGGGAACTGACTAGGAAGCCTCGTTCTGTGCAGGATTTCCCGACACGCGTAAATTGTGTAAATAAATAAACAGACCCAACAGAAAGACCAAACTATGACCCCTATATCTTATAACGGTGAACAAGAGGGACAAGTTAGCGCGGTTGTCCAAGTGTTACGGGGCTCGGTCTGTTGCCGCTGTGGTCGGGGGTCGATTCCCGGCTGAGAGGGTCGAGATAAAAAACCGATGTCTCGTCTGCCTCCTCTCTTGCACTCTTCGTCATACTAGTCCAATACTCTGACAAATTTATGCATGGTATTGTTCTCCTCCATTGTATTGCCTCGTTCTATAATACACTCCATTGCACTCCATTGTTTTAGACAATGCCTTCCATAAATTTGTCAGTGTATTGGACACCCTCCTCTTCGTAAGAGAGCTATTTAGCTTTTCTACTAGATACCTTCCGAATCCAAACATTGGTTGTAATGATTTGATTCTTCTCGTCCTGGAAATAGAAATAAATAATAATAAATAAATAACTTTATCGGGAAATATAGAGCACGTGCGATGTTTTAGACACAAGGAATTTCTACAGAAACCCATGGGAAAAACTAAATTTCCATCGTAGAAGAATGGGAAGTGTTCGGATTTCCCATGGCTATCAATGTGAAATCCGCACACTTCCCATACGTGTGCCTTGGGAAATTCAGCTTCTCCGCATGGATGGGTTTCTGCAGAAATTCCCTGTGAGAGACACGAGAAACGTTGTAAAACGTTAAAAAATCAAACTATTTCGGATGTCCTTCCCAACGTACGAGTGCTCTATTTCGCCGATAACGTCATAACGTTGTGCTTTAATGCTTTTATGATATAGCAGGCGAGAACTATTCATTTATCGGTGAAATAGAGCATACATTTGGACCAATCAGAGCGCGCGGACGAATCAATTGCTCAAAGTGTCCTGCCAGTATCTACTCACCACATCTATAATCTGTCTCAGCATTAAACCGAGTCTCACGACCACTGGATCAGTGACGTGGAAAACAGGTCTTGCTTCTTTGGTGTAGTTGGAAAAAATGAACGCGAGCAACGCTGGCTCGGAGTTGTTCACTGGAATAATGGCACCTAAGTGGGAAACGAAAAAATAATACCATGTCTTATCTGTTGCCAGAAAACGCTCCGTCATCTTTTGATAAAAGTGTTTAGCTGAAATTAACCAGTAATTATTCATGTATCATAGGAAAGTTCAACACCAGACTACGCATTCTGTTTCATGTCCATTAGACCATCAGAGTTTGATATCTTTAGTTTAGCGATAGATTTCATTAGACTGCTAACAGGCTCTTATTTTGGCGTAAATCCATCGCGCCGAAGGTGTACCGAGTGAGCGCCTCCCCTGGGTTGCTATGGCTACTCGCTCTTCTACTCGCAATCTGCTCTCTAGTTACTCCTGTTGTTACTAGAATAACTACTTAGCTTAGTATATGTATTTATATCCGTGTTTAATGTGTTTCTAATTTTTTAGTTCTTAGTCTCAAAACGGCGCACTTAATTTGGAGCCTCGCTCTGTTGTGCGACCCTCACCAAAGTTTTGTTATCATTTGTTTGTAATTTTTTTCGTGCTATTGTTTATTTTTGTAAATTATGTCTGTGAATTGGTGAAAGCTATTAAATAAATAAATAAATAATTTGTCTCCACATCGCAGTGTTTACAATAACAAGCGTGCGCGCTCTTCCAAATACTCGCTGGTTTATATGGACTCCCCAAAGTCCAGACTGTCAGCAGTCTAAGCTTTCATCTACAGTCTGAGAATTTCGCGCCGAGAGGAACAATCGAAATGGAAATGTTGAAGTGACTTGGAGCTTTTCATGATCCCGGGTTGAGCGCTGAATCGGACTAGGACGCATGCCCGGGATGAAATTTGTTTTGCTCTAGCTTGGCAAGAGAAAGTGGCAGTGGGGAAATTTGTTTGTACGGGGACGTTTTGTTGATATTTCGCTCCGTTTTCTGCAAATCTTGCGATTGCGCGGCCATGTTTCTCGCAGAAAGGGAAACATTATCCAATCAATGTTTTGTTCTTTCATTACAAAATGTGACAGTGTCACCGGATTGATAGCTCTTCATCATATCAACGAGTCAACACCAGCGAGTCATTAAATGGCACATTCGGAGGTGTTTATTGCCCTTCAATCTGAATCCACTTTTTCTAAGTTCAGTTCATTATTTCCATATTGAAATTTTATGATTTTTCTCTTTCAAACTCTAGCGTGTACTTATTATAAATTATGACAGAAGAGGGGAGTTTATTTCAATCGTTTTATTTTGTAAGGTAACCAAGCAACGATATTCATTTTTCACTTTCCCTAAGCATGAAATGTTGTCCCATGGAAAAAGAAAAGTTTTTTTTTCAAGTAAGATTCTACAATATTAAATGGCAATCACATTTTGCAATTACATGCCTCATTAGATAGTTTTTCCATTTATCGTTGTTTGTATGAAATAAAACATATCTCTTTTCATCGGCGGTGATTTCTCAACGATAAAATCTCAACGTTCTTCTGAACTGACATTGACTCTATACCGATAAATACTTACCGTTTGCTATGGATAGCAGGGTGAATACCAGCATGAATATCGAAGATCCCATGTTAGTCAGCCATAGACACTGATTCTCAAAGTAAAGTGACAAAAAGTAATTACATCTCCAAATATGGGCTATAAAAACACCTGTTTATATTTTATGTTTTGTTTGCCGAGCAAATTTTCAAATGCTTTTCAATTAAACATATTGATTTCAACGATGGTTTGATTTAATAGCTAGAGTGGAGGAACGGAACATTTTGCTCTTGTAATAATCAAGAGCCCCACGAATGCGAAGGGAAGCGTTCAAGCTCTCAGCAAGAATTTTAAGAGTCCACCTACCATTGTAGTTATTTATATTTCCACAGCGGGATATTTTTCATAGTCATACAAAGTGAGTACAAAAACTAAGTTGATTGGAAAATATTAGTGTTCCGCTAAATCTTTCAACTAATTCCCATTGACACAACCCGGGCCTTTTATAGATTTAAAATGCTAAATATCAATGACATAGTGCAACATCCTATGCCAAAATTCTGAGAAAGTTCCTGAAATAATACTATATGAACTTTACGGGCAAACACACACAAAACAATATTTTGTAGTTGTTTATTTTCTGCGCTCTATCAAAATAAAACGCGGGTTTCTTTTTTTCTTGATTCATTTAAGCGCTCATTAATTATTTACTTGCATAAGGCATTGGATCTTTTCTTTAAAAAAAAATAGAGAGAGATAAAAAATAATCCCAATTTTGGAATCTCAACCATCTTATTTCATTTGCACCGCTCACGTTACGTGTATATCACACTAGATAAGATAAGACACGCATGCTTTTGAAAACTCGACATTTGTTTTGACTTAACGGTGCTTACAAAAAGCTGTAGATGAATGAAACTTTAGAAATTGAAGCATTACACAGTGTGTAAAATATTCAAAACTAATGCTTATAATTATTATTAATATTGTTGTTATTGTTCACGGCACATCTTGATAACCGTTTTCATTTTTAAAATACTCCTTAGAAAACCGTTCTGCTAATATCCCGAATATAATTCTTCTTAGCCGCATGCCAATAAAGAAAATATAATGCCAATTTTGCCGAAACCTGACTTCAGGAAACTATTGAGATGTTTATTTTTCTGAATGCTATTATCTAAATGTCAACAAAAAGTTTCTTGGAGAGCTTTAATGAATTTTGCCCATCTAGCTTATTTCAGTGAGCAATTGTTCTTTGACGATAATATCTACTATAGAACTGAATATAGTAGATTGTCGACTCCTCTGTCGAAAATAGTGCTAGATGCGCGCTACTAGTAGTAACCTTTATTTAAACACGGAAATGTTCCCTCAGGATTTAACTAATAATGGAGCTCGTAGAGCTTAGTCAAAAATGATTCTGGGAGAGGTTTATTGTAACTCTCATCAGGTGCGCCTAAGTTACAAGGTTTGGCACTCATATAGGTTGCTCCATGCGTTTCTTTGGCCGGAATGTCGCGGCATAACGGCTCGCTAACTCTCTCCCACGCACGCGTCAGGAATGCAGAGAATAAAAAAGAACTGAACATAAAAAAAAGGTTTCCACAAACAAGGCCTGTATTTGTTAACTGTGACATCATTTGGTATATGCAGTGCACCCGTTGATTTTCACCAAGTGTTGCATATAGCATACTCCTTTTAACTTAACGTTGCTTGTGAAACATTGCAACATAAACATGCATCATTCCCTGCTAGCAGAAGCCTCTTCATTTGCCTCTTTCATTTGCCTCATTGTTGGCACTGATTATTCTTATCCAAAATAGGGCCAGCCCCCTGTTGCAAGGCGATATAGGCTCTCGTGATTGTTATAGTCACATGTTTCCGTTCCTTAGGGCGGTTCTGAATCTTATTTAATAATTTCTTCATAAGCTTTTAGAGCTCGACGAAACTTGGTAAATAGTTTTAAGTGCATGTTCAGCGATGCTTAACGTTGTTCAATGCCTGCTTATCGTTGTTTAAATAATTGAAAACGCAACTTCGGGAAAAGGTGAATCGTGTCAGTGAATCAAGTTGTGTTAAATCATGCCGGTGTGTTATTTAATTAAAGTTCGAACATAAGACCAAAGGGTTTCTTATGACCGAAGTCCTAGTACTTCAAGCCTTGCATTTCCCGAATAAAGGTACCACGGGTGAACCTCATTTAAAAATACAGCTCTATATTTTGTATGTATCATCCCCAAATCACTTATACCACTTGATATGAGCCTAATACGCAATGTCGGCAAGGCAGCCGGTTTTCATTATACAAATTCTATTGTAACTTCAAACTTTGAAAACTGTTCCTCCCAACAAGGTCACTGTTGCAATCAGCTTCATCCGCTCTGTAAGTCCATCAAGTCTACAATCATGATCGCTTTGTAGGTAAAGGGCTATTTAACAAACCCAGTGTAATATATTGGGCTCCCTGTGTAGCTTCCTGTGTTGCCCATATTTGGAGGCCCCACGAGGTGACACTCGGACGGCGATGTTTGGACAGAGAAATAAATGGACTCAGTTGTTGTTGTTCAACGAGTGGATTCTCATGTTATTTTAGCGTAATATTTAGGGGAAATATTACATCTGGCGACGAGGATGGGATCATAGGTTAAGTCATGAGTTTGATCGGCCAGCTACGAGAGTTCGACCGTTCAAAGGAGCCTTTTGATGCGTACATCGAACGACTTGAAAACTTCATGGTCGCGAATGGAGTGGAGAATGAAAAGAAGGTCGCTGTGCTCGTGACAGCCATCGGTGCAGAGACATACGGTCTTCTACGCAACCTACTTACTCCGGAAAAGCCGCATGACAAAACCTACTCCCATCTAGTGAAGGTTTTGAAGGATCATTTGAATCCTAAACCACTAATAATTGCCGAACGATTCAAGTTTCATAACTGTTTCCGTGAGGGAAGCGAGTCTGTGTCGGACTTTGGAGCCAAGTTGAAGAAGTTATCGACTCATTGTGAGTTTGGAACTTTCTTGGATGATGCGCTGAGGGATCGTTTCGTGTGCGGGCTTAGAAAAGAGCCGATTCAAAAGAAACTGCTGGGCGAGAAAACCTTGACTTTCGCAAGGGCCTTGGAAGTTGCACAAGCAATGGAAATGGAGGAACAAAAGTCTTCAGAACTGAAGGAAACCGGAGCGTCCGGATCGTCGCAAGCAGGGGAGGTTCATCGGGTCGGAAATAAGCCTCAGAAGGGAAAGAAACCTACCAAGAAGCAAGGTGAAAAGCCAAAGACAGCCTGTTATCGCTGTGGAAATACTGAGCATGATGGCAATGACTGTCGATACAAGAAATACAAGTGTGATAATTGTGGAAAACAAGGACATCTCAAGAAAGTATGCAGATCTAAGGAGACGAAAGACACCAAGTATGTTGAGAGTTCCAGTGAGGAAAATGTGAATGATGATTCACTTGGTTTCTTTTCCACTCGTGCACAGGACCGTAAGGCTGTTTCTGTGATTATGATTGTGGAAGGGAAGGAAATTTCAATGGAAGTAGATACTGGGGCATCATTGACTGTTATTCCAAAGAAAATGTATGAGGAGAAGTTGAGTCAATTGGAGCTTAAGCCAGCTAGCACGACACTGAAAACTTATACTGGAGCAGAGTTACCTTTGATTGGAGAAACTGAAGTATGTGTGGAGTATCAAGGACAGAGGGCAAAGTTGCCTTTGATAGTTGCAGCTGTTGAGGGAAAACCAGCTATTCTGGGCCGTAACTGGCTTCGTCTTGTTAAGTTGAACTGGCAGGAACTTTTTAGTATTTCTACAGATGACTTAGTCATTGAACTGACTGCAAGGTTCAAGGGTGTGTTCGGTTCAGGTCTGGGTAAAATCAAAGAGTTTGAAGCCAGGGTTCATGTCCATCCGGAGGCCACACCCAGGTTCCATAAGGCTAGACCTGTTCCCTATGCCCTTAAGCCTGCAGTTGAAGCAGAGCTTGATCGTCTAGAGGAGGGAGGAATCGTGTCAAAGGTCACACATAGTGAATGGGCTGCACCTTTGGTGGTTGTTCCCAAATCCAATGGGACAATTCGCCTGTGCGGGGACTATAAGGTCACAGTGAATCCAGTGTTGGACGTCGACAAGTATCCCCTGCCAAACCCTCAAGATTTGCTAAGTGCATTGGCAGGGGGAACAAAGTTCACCAAGTTAGACCTCAGGCATGCATATCAGCAGTTACCACTGAGTGAGGATTCGAAGAAGTACCTTACCATTAACACCTGCAAAGGGTTGTACCAGTACAACCGCCTCCCTGCGGGAGTCGCGAACGCGCCTGCTGTCTTCCAGTCTACCATCGACACTATCCTCAAAGGTGTCGATGGCGTCGTTTGCTATATTGATGATATTTTGATCACTGGAAGAAATCAACAGGAACACCGTGAAAGGTTGGAAGCAGTTCTTAGCAGGCTTGAGAGATATGGGATTCAACTCCAGTTGTCCAAATGTAGTTTCCTGCAGGACAGAGTTCAGTTCCTGGGTCACCTGATTGATGCTGAGGGTGTCCATCCATCTCCAGAGAAGGTGCAAGGTATTGTTGAGGCTCCTGTTCCTACTAATATAACAGAGTTACGGTCCTTCCTGGGTATGTTACAGTATTATGGCAAGTTTCTGCCGAATCTCTCAACTCTGTTGCACCCTCTTAACAACCTGTTACGAGAGGGCGTGGCATGGTCATGGCAACCAGCCTGTCAACAGGCCTTCAAGTCTGCAAAGGCTTCTACAATCTGCAAGGGTACTGACCCACTATGATGTGAATCTTCCTATAAGATTAGCCTGTGATGCATCCTCTTACGGAATTGGGGCTGTGATTTCCCATGTTATGCCTAGTGGAGAGGAGCGTCCCATTGCTTTTGCTTCTAGAACTCTCACAAGTAGTGAGAAAAACTATGCACAGTTGGAAAGGGAGGCATTAAGTATTATTTACGGAGTGAAGAAGTTTCATCAGTATTTGTATGGACGAAAGTTTACCCTTGAAACGGATCACAAGCCTCTACTTACCATTTTGGGGCCTAAGTCTGCAGTGCCAACCTTGGCGGCTGCCCGCCTGCAGCGATGGGCACTGATTCTTGCGTCGTATCAATATGATGTAGTATTTCGCAAGACTACAGAGCACTGTAATGCAGATGGATTGTCTAGACTACCATCAGACAAGGCAAGTGTACCAGAGGAAAGTGAGTTGTACCACTTCAGTTTTAGTGACTTACCTGTGACTGCAAGGGACATTTCTAGCATGACTAGGAGTGATCCTGTATTGTGCAAGGTATTACAGTTTGTAAAAGGTGGTTGGCCTCAGCAAGTGGAGGAGGAATCTCTGCGGCCATAATTTAACCGTCGAAATGAACTGTCGGTGGAACAAGACTGTGTTCTCTGGGGTATGCGGGTTATAATTCCCCAGTCATTGCAGGACAGACTTCTTCTGGATCTCCATGCTGAGCACCCAGGTATTTGTCGAATGAAGTCATTGGCTAGGAGCTACCTGTGGTGGCCCAAGCTTGACCAGGCTATAGAGTCAATGGTGCGGAACTGTATTCCATGTCAGTCTGTTCGGAAGCAGCCTGCTACTGCACCATTGATTCCCTGGAAGTGGCCTGTTCGAGTTTGGCAACGGGTGCACATGGACTTTGCTGTGAAAGATGGTGTGTACTTTTTTGTGGTGGTGGATGCCCACTCGAAGTGGCCTGAGGTGATTGCTACAGCCTCAACTACCGCCCCAAAGACTATTGAAATGCTGACAAAGCTGTTTGCATCATATGGTCTTCCGGAAGAGATGGTTTCGGACAACGGACCACAGTTTATTTCTGATGAGCTGGATTTATTTATGAAACGAAACGGAATCCAGCATACGCGTGTGCCACGCTATCATCCAGCCTCCAATGGCGGGGCAGAACGATACGTTCAAATTCTGAAGCAAGCGCTTTTTAAGTGTAAGTTTGAGAAGGGGAAATCGCTTCAGCAACAGTTGTCAAGTTTCCTATTCTCATACAGAAACACCCCTCATTCTGTTACTGATCAGACCCCAGCAGAGTTGTTTCTCAAAGGAAACCACGTACCAGGCTTTCACTGCTTCAACCAAATCTAGCTAAACATGTTGAAGAGCGCCAGGAACGCATGAAGCAGCAGCATGATGGTGTGAAGAGTAAGACTCGTGAGTTCATTCCAGGGGATAAAGTTCTTGTGAGGAATTTCAGGGGCAAGGATAAGTGGATGCATGGAACTGTGATTTTACGTGTAGGACCACTTGCGTATCAAGTTCAGGTTGGAGATCGGATGTGTCATGTTCATGTTGATCACATTCTACGAGCTGGTGATTTAGAGTATACACCACCAGACCCTGTGCAGCAGGACAGTACTAGTATGACACCTCAGTCTGCTGTCTTTCCTTTACCTACATTACCTCCAATACCTGACAATACTGTAGCACCAGAGGCAACTCAGTCGCAAACATCTGGATCCCCCAAACCAGACACTGATGTGGTTGTAGAACCAACCCCTACTCCAGTGGCACCATCAACACCAGTACGAAGGTACCCCAAGCGTACTGTTAAGCCTGTAGAGCGTTTGAACTTGTAGTTAGGGCTCAGGACTTTGAACTTTTTGAGTTAGTACTATTGGCATGTTTGTACTACTACACATCTTAGGAAGAGGGAGATGTAATATATTGGGCTCCCTGTGTAGCTTCCTGTGTTGCCCATATTTGGAGGCCCCACGAGGTGACACTCGGACGGCGATGTTTGGACAGAGAAATAAATGGACTCAGTTGTTGTTGTTCAACGAGTGGATTCTCATGTTATTTTAGCGTAATATTTAGGGGAAATATTACACCCAGACTTAGTATTTTGGCTATCCATCGGTTATTTGGATGTTTTTTACATCACCAATAGAGTGCGAAAATCGGGACACCGCGCCTTGTTAAGTTTGTTGGTTATTTCGTTTGTATTTCGACTGGACATAAAGGTAAGATGGGGTTTCTACTGATGATAAACACTGTACTACGGACATAACCATAGTCTGCTTTATAAAATTTTTATTGTATTGTAATTGTCACCTTAAAAATTAAAACAAATCAAGAAAAAATGCGTCATTTACAAAGTACAATAGATCCATGGATCTTGACAGCATCTTGGCTTACTACCTATAGGCTTCATGGTTACAAATCATTTAATTGACGAACTCAATCTAATACACTAAACATGCATGCGATCAAGTATTAATTGCACATTACACATTAATGATTATAATGTTTTCGGAGCATTTTCTTCATGCTCTTGCAAAATAAACATTATAAGATATAATGTTACAGTTCCTTACGCCCTCAGGGCAAAGCGATCCACACGTGCGCATGCAGTTAACAGAGATAGGCTAGAAGACCGCAAAGTACATTTAGGCTGGTAACGGTGAAGAAGTTCAGAAATAAATCGAGAAGCTATGCCATTGAGTGCCCTGTAAGTTAAAAATCAGGATCTTATAATGAATGCGCGACTAGGTTACGAAATGCAGGTATGATATGCTCAAATTTTTTGTTCGTTTACAGCCAAAGACACTCAAGCGTCCCCCTCTAGAGTGCAATAATGTGCTGATTCTTGGAATATTGGATCCATTATTCGATTCAATAATGCATTCGGCTTGGGAAAACTTCTTTCAAGTTGAACTCGGATTTCGGCTAGATTATCTTCCTGAGACCGCGCTCCGACACTCTTAAGTCACTGTCTTTATGCTTCTTGGAGTATCCCTGATAATACTGATCAACAATTTCTTCTCTAAATGAACGAGGGAGAGATTTACCAGGCTCGTAAAGTCTACCAGGCCCGCCACATTGGTAACAAAACTCGAAAACAAAAGGCTCCCTGTGGATTTTCCCACAGGGAGATTGGTTACAGCGTCTTTGGCTGTAACCAGTCTCGCTGCAGTGTCCTGGATTGCTGCTTTAAATCACTCTGCATCTACGCCCCTGATGGGACTGAAAAAACTGCTGCACAAGTTATTATAATTGTTAAGAAAAATGTGACCATGAAGAAGCGGTCCAGGACTTCCCCGGCAAATTCCCAATCCTCTGCTAATTTCGTGGCAGCTTCTTCTTCAAATACTTTAGACGTCAGAGTTTTGAGTTCTTTTACGATTTGGTTCACTTGTAGCTTTTCAGAATTGTTTTTGCGACGGACAGATTTCTCAAATTCTTCACCGGAACTTCTGTTGTTAGTTATAACAGCCGCGCTGTCATTGGTAACAGAATTTGCCGACCTTGAGACCTTACATTTCTTTGGCTTCATTCGTAATGCATGTGCAAGGTGATGATTAATATACTTCTTAAGTTTAGGCCCCATGGGTTTTTTAGAGCTACTGTACTTAATCACGACACATGTGGCTGCGAGAGAAAGCGCAATTTGTATCATCTCTGCCATGAAAAATTTAGAAATCAACGGCACTGTAGAAGACTGCGGAATGTTGTCGGTAACAATAAGCATGTACACAGACATGGAGAGAAGAACAGTTATTTCAAATGACACTCGTTCTCCAGAATTTGCAGGCAAAAAGAAAGAAAATATAGACAATAGCGTAAGCAAGATGCATGGAAAAATTAAATTTATCGCATAAAACATGGCTTTTCGTTTAAGAACCAGCGTGAAAAGGACACTCGTGTACGGAGTATCAAGACAGCAGGTGTAGTTTTTCAATATACGTTTGCCAGGAGCTTTCAGGAGTTGAAACTCTTTGTTCGCAATGTATTCACTCAGATCAACGGTGTTTATTAGAAGGTGCGTGTCAATTTTTCCAATGTTGTGCGTCCAGGAGCCGAATTGAATAAGGCAGTTTTGCTGGTCGAACGGAAAGTAGGTCACGTCCATTTGGCAATCTGTTTTCAAGATGACGGGTGATAACCAAGCTACGGTGCCTGTGTGACGAACAATTGCGAGTGTGTCCAGCTTGTTGTAGAGGCTCCCAATTCGTAAATTTGTACTGGACCTGTATGGAAAGGGAAAACAAAAGGAGTGCATTTCAGATGACTGTCGAAAGATCAGACTTGTGTTTTCTACACGTTCCTTCTCACTACAGTAAAAACCCGCACATAAGAACCTGGGTTTTAAGAAACTGTTCAGCTAAAATTTTCATTTTAAGCCCCATCCACATATTAAGGCTAAACTTTTAAGTTTTTAGGTTCTTATCAGTGGATCGGAGTTGCTGTAAAGGTGCATAGGTAGAAACTGCTGAATAAAGATCATCATCTGATTAATTTTAGTAACTTGACATAACACTTTTTTTTTCTTTCAAGCACTGTGTTGAATGCCTATGTTTACCAAATAATTAACAATTCCTCATATTTATGAATAATATATTTATTAAATGAAATTCATATGAAAATATAAGAACCTTGGTAGCCTAAATTTGCTTTAAGTGCATTTATATAAGAACTTGTTTAGGCTAAATTAACAAATCCAGGTTCTTATACGCGTTTTACTGTATTGTGTGAAGACTTGAGTTTCTTTCTTATAATGACAATGCAAACTCTGAAGGGGAAGGCCTAGCTGAAGTTGCTATGGTATCTCATTGACTTAAAAACACACTTACGGGTTCCACAAAACTATATCGGGTCTCCAAAGTCTATCTGCTTCCACCGAACCTCGATGGCTCCCAGTTAATAAGTTGGTCTGTCCAGTACTATAAGAAGATAATATTTTAAGATCTTAAATATCATGAAAGTTGAAACACAAAGGACACTGTCTGTCAAGTGCCTAAGCGTTTATGGTATCCTATTTCAAAAACAGGGTGCGTACGGCTCCTGGGAACTCCTTGGTTTTATTTCCTATCCTGGAAAGTCCTTCACTCTATCTTGGAAATTTTCCCCGAACTCATAAAAAAATTTTTATTGTTCAAGCGATAGTAAATTGTCGCAAGAAGGGATAGTAAAATCAAAGCCTGCAAAGTTCCAGTTATCAGAAAGATATAATTCATTGCAGTACTTGTTAGTGCTGACCATACAAATGAGCCATTAAACTGTGAAGTTAAAAAAAAGAGGAACAAAATCGTTTGAAAGGCAAGTCTGATTTTATGAAACCACTTGGAAACATCCTAAAAAGTTTTGAGAAATATCCTTGAAACTCCTCGAACCTGGATTTCGAAAATTGTCTAGGCATACGAACCCTGAGAAAAGTTGATCTTCACTTTAATAAACCCAAGTTTATTGATAATTGAATGCAATATGTAGTTTTTTTTAATAAATCAGGTTTTTCATTCATTTCAACGTTCTATGTACGTACAGCTCAGTAGTTTTACCCCCGTCATATTGCTATAACTGACCAAATTCCGAACTTCCCATACTAGTTAGCGTGTAGCGCTATACAAGGAGTTTTTCCCAAAAAAGTTGCCATAATTTCGTTTACTTTTAAGCCATCTACATTTATTATACACTAGCTGATGCCCGTGAAAAATTCACGGAGTGTAAGGGGGAAATTTTTTTTACTTAAAGTGTTCTCTGTTTAAAAAAAAAACGGAAAAAAGTCACAATGGCCATATGGATGTGGGGAGGGGTTCATGATTCCCCCTTCCATAAACTGCTGATTTACATTACTAATAACCTCCCATCAGCATGAGTACCCCGTCCCACCATGCCGAAATAAATGAAGTGAGCCCAAAAGGATTTTTTTTTTTGCACTGGTCTCCCTGATTGGTGCGACAAAATCACGCGTGTGTCCGTCTCTCAAATCGGTCAAAGAACCCGCGAAAATCGAAAGTGCAATTTGACTTCGGAATTGTTTGTATGTTTATCATATCTCAGTGAGGGGAGAGAAGAAACAGGTCAAGTAAAAATGTTCTAAGGATTAATATTTTTTTTTAGTTTATATTATTTATAGTTTTTCGGCGTTATCCCTCGCTTAGCTTGAATTAGAACTTAGGCCAAATAAAAGTGAATCTTTTCCAACAAAAACATGCCCACTGGAGGAATTTCCTCCTTCTCTTCGGGATTGTGTTCTTCGTTTTGCGATAGAGTCGTCAGGATTTATACTTAGAGAATATTATTCATGACTTTCACGGACTTTGTTTTGTAAATGTGTAATTTCGACTTAGCGTGACTTAGCGCGTGCTCCGAGGGAAGCAAGGTAGTGTGTACGTTTGTTGAAACTTGAATGAAAATTTTTCTCAGCTCAAATCTTTCAAGTTAGAATTATCCCTGCACATTCCTGTATGTAATCTGTAAGAGAACCATTTAGGTTTCAACGTCTTTGGTGCTTTCGGCTGCGCGAACCGAGTTCTTTTTTAGTTTCTGTGGGAGATTTTCAACATGGCGGCGATGGCGGCTTTGTCCCTCGCTTAAGAAATCGCTTGAATTAGAACTTAGCCCGAGGTGAATCTTTTCCAACAAAAACACGCCCATGGTCCAGATTTCCACCTTCTCTTCGGGTTTGCGAACTTCTTTTGGCGGCACAGCTTCAGGGCTGAGCGGAGCGAGTGTCGACACGATTTTCCTTACGGTATTAATATATAGATTGTAAAGCTTTTGAAGATAAGAAAACAAGTCATCAATGTTTACCAGTCTCAGCCAAACGTTAGAAGTCATGATTTGATTCTTCTCGTCCTGCAAGAAAAATATAACAGTTTGTCCACTCCAAAAATTAATGGAGAAGTTAAGAGATAATAGAAGAACCGCAGGTTTTGAGCTACTCTATTGTTTAACCATTCGTTTTATTTGCGAGTCTCTGCAGCTGGCTTAGCTAATTTAAAGTTCCGCAAAACAAGGCATAATAATATTCGTATAGCTAATACAGTTAGGAACAAGATATATGATATGTGATATGTGATATGTGATATATGATATATGATAATTGCCTCTGATTTGGCAACGTGGAAAATTTATTGAAAAACATGCGGCTATCCACTTGCGTTATCTTCTGGGATACATTACCACATTGATTATTTGTCGCAGCATTATTCCAACTTTAACAACAATTGAATCTTGAGCGTTCAAGACAGGGCGGCTATATGGGTTGTAATTGGCAAACATGAAATCCAGCAAAGCAGGCTCCATCCATGCATTGGTTCTGTTTGCATTGCTTCCTGAGAAAACGAGAAATGGTTCAATAAAGATTGGTTTTCACGTACAAAAATCACCCATATCATAGGAAGTTTTTTTATTTTTATAAATTTGGCAAATTGGATTTAATCCGACAACTTATATTAAATCCCACTTTTGTTCGTCAGCCATTCAGAAACGAGATCTACTGACAGGGGCGGATCCAGGAATTTCAAAAAGGCAGATAGTGAAAACATGGGACGAAAATTTTCAAATTTCCTCCAGCTAATACAGTAAATGTATGGGGAAATCTCCCCCCTACCCTAAATCCGCCCCTGACTGTCCTGATGACTATGGTATCAGGTCATTGTCCTGATATGCAAATATACCATTAGTCATTTCATAACAATCGAGTAACAGACAGGAGAAATCGTTTATAAAATTAAGTTTAATTTGGTCAATTTAGCTTGGAGGTTTTTGCACCTACAGCAGCTAAAGCTATATTGACAACGAAAAAAGCTCACATCCGATCACACACAGGTGTTTATGAAAAGTTCGAGTAATGACTTGAAAAATTCGCGGATCAAAATCATTAATTTTTTTTATCTATGTGTTTGATATTTTGTCAAATATAATCATTGCTTACAACACCAGGCATCGGAAATAAAAACTTTATTCAAAACACCAAAAACATACAAGATAAAACACATAAAAAATTTACAGTTTCCTGCGATTTTTAAAGAATATTTCCCTAGTCTCCATATTTGTTTGCATCGTAACTAAGATAAAAACTGATATCTATGATTTCTGAAAAGAGTCATTCATAATGAAAGCGATATGATCAAACTGGCGTTACAAAAAGTAACTATAACCCAATCAGAAATATGTCTAGTGACATTTTAGAAGTTAAGAAAACAATTTCAGTAAATTAAGAAGCGAATGTTCAAAGAAAATAAATTATACTTTCTATGTAAACGCAATAAGCAGTGTATTTTCTAAAGTAAAAGAGTGTTATAGCGGGAGATATTCATTATCAACGTACCTCTTACTAGCAGCAGTCCCAAGTTTGCGAAGAATATCGAAACAAAAAGAAGACGCTTCATCCGCATTCTGTTCTTTATCAATTCAAAGTTCATGAGTTGCTATAATGAACGCAGCGCCAGAATGGAAATCATCGTATAATCTGGCCTCCAATCTCTGGGATGCTTTTGCAGTAAATTTAGTTAAACGTTTATCTACCTTCTTTGAATAAAGCGAAGCTTTTAGATCTTCTTTAGGGCGAAGTCAGTAAAGGTTATGTAAAAGAAGGCCATATATTTTAGTGTTCTCTGGTGAACTAATTTGAACCATGCTGGAAACTTTTAAGTACCACGACTACCCGACTACCAATAATACAATGTTGGCGATAGTTGAAGAGTTCAGTTGTCCAGTTGCCATCCAGCTGTTTTTGAAAACGAATTTATTTGAATACGAATCGAAAATATTTAAGTAAGAAATTTTTTAAGCAAACGATATAGCAAACACGGAACAATAAAAATACCAACGGGGGGCTTTACCACCTGAAAAAGAAAAGGAAATTGTATTATCTGTTTGAACGTCGATCTTTTGCCGCGTCCAATCTAAGGCAGCCGATTGTTTTTCTTAATTTTACAACCAAAAGAAACAGAAAAGAAAAAAACAGGCTTTACATTTCGTAGTGTTCTGCAATTTCATCTAGATTTACGTTTAGCTAAACGTGCCTTCTCAGCGCCTTCTCAGTTGCAGACGGGTTATCTAACAATAAGATTCGACGCGGAAAAAGATCGACGCTTGAAACAGGCCTCAGATACATACAATACCAACAAGAAAAAAAAAACAAGGAAGAAAAGAAATTGTGTGGTTTATAATTTCATGTATGTCGATTCACACTTCAAATTCGTAAATGGGAAAATGCCAGCAATTATATCACTGAAGAAGAACCCGCTGGGAAAAGTACAAGGTAAAATGAATGGACGACACTCCTATTATACTTTGGTAGAAACAAAGTTTACTAGTTTTATTAATTTATTCTCATGCTTTACTTGTCACAAATGTCTTTAATTGTGCAATTGTTTAAAAGTAAGTTTTTCGTTCATTTGGGACTGTTTTTTTCGAAAAGAGTAATTTGTGAATATGAATTTTTTAAGAATTTTTAAATTAAAATTTTCCATTGGCAAACACATGCACCATTTCATTTAGCGTTGTTCCATGCATCGTGAATAATCATAATGAACACGCTTTTTATTCGAATTTCGCAAACCAACGTACAGTATACGACCGCGCCAACACGATTGCGTTTTTTTTAATTTAGAACGCGTACCGAAACTGTATCAGGTGACACGCGACCCAGCGCGTTCAAAACATCGAGAGGGCTTTTGGCAGTTTTGGTTTTCCTGTGTAGTCAATCAAACCATGTGAGCCAATCAGATCCTTGCCTAGTGAGGTGAATAGGCCTTTATCACGCAATATTGATTAATAATATATAATAGTTATCAGAAAATGAAATCCAGTATTCAATTCTACACATCCGTATTAGTAAAATTGCAAAGTTTGGTGAAGATTGATTGAATACTGGCTGAAATATGAATATTCAAAACTTCGCTTTCTGTCTTATTTTTTAACAAGAAATGTATGGGAAAGTACATCGAAACGAGGCTGGACGGGCATCGATGCCCGTCCAGCCTCGACTTGAAGTATTTGCCCATACATTTCTCTGTAAAAAGTAAGTCAGAATACGAAGTTTTGAAAATTCATATCTCAGTCAGTTTTCAAGTAATTCTTTTGAAACTTTGAAGTTTTACTAATACAGATGTGTAGAATTCGAAAATGGATTTCATTTTCGGAAAACTATTATATATGATTAATCAATATTGCGTGATAAAGGGAAGCCAATCGAATGCACTGAGTAAAGATATGATTGGCTTACACGGACACGGATTGCATTGATGGACAGCACAGAAAACCCAACTGCCAAACTCTGGCGACAACGGCGAAGTCGCGTGTTACCTGAAACAGCTGTAAGCTTGATGAATTATTCATGAGTTTGAGGCCATTTGTTGAACGTTGAACGATTTTCAGCTAGTTTAAAACCCCCTTGAAAACTTGGTCCGCTACAAGTTCACCGTCAACAATTGGTGAAACACGTGTTTGATGGCACCCCCGTTTAAAGGGAGCCTGTCTCAAATCAAAGAAGTATCGTCCCGTAACGATGGCCAGCGAAGGCAAAAACCTCGAGTTAGTTAGTTTGCTGATAATTCAGTGCTCGCTCCTGGAGCATCATCACAGGCTCCCTTTAACGTGTGCATTCAGCTAATGTTCTCTTTAAGGCCCATTTACACGACATGGATTTTTTGGCACGGCTCGGATAAAAAGTGGTACGGGTACCACATTTAATGGCACGGCTCGGGTATATTTTTATGCTGTGTAAATGGCTTTGCCGTACTACATTTTGTCAGAGCCCGACCGAAATTTCATCCGAGCCGGGACTACGTGGCGAGGTAGTCCAAGAACCATTTTTATCCGAGCCGTGCCAAAAATTTCCGTCGTGTAAATGGGGCTGTAGTCCAAGAACCATTTTTATCCGAGCCGTGCCAAAAATTTCCGTCGTGTAGATGGGGCTTTAATTATTCATAGGTTGTTAGCGGACGCACACTCGACTCTGACAGCCAATCTACTCCAACTAGCGGCGCTCTCCCAATACTCTCCGATTTTCTCAAGCACACCGATTGTTTTTTCACATGCACACTTCAACCAATCTCGCTTGTAGCTTAGCTTCTCCTGGTAAAATATCACTCAAGTTGCCTCCTTGAAATCAAACTTTTCCCCGCACATTTTTGAAAATAAATATTACCCAGAACACTCCGAGACCGAGGTTGAACCTGCGCCGCACGTCCTTTGTCCAGCGGGGTTCTCCAATGAGCAAAGCAAAATGGCGGCCTCCAGAGGTGTTTGGTGCGTCTCCTCCTGGATTCCTGGATTTATCCCTGGAGAACTAACTCGAAGCTCATAATTTTTTCAATCTATGAAAATGGCTAAGGAAGTTGATCTCTTGAGAAGTTACACAGAGTACGTGTTGTCATTTGTCCGCCAATGTTCATGGCTTGGCGAAGCTCCCATTGCGGTAAGAATTAGCGGGAAAAAGTTCACCTTGGATTTATACAGTCCACGACCTTTAAACGTGCTATATCCTGTATGTAGCCATATCCTGCATGTAGCCATATCCTGCATGTAGCCATATCCTGCATGTAGGTCAAGTTAGAAATATATTATTTGTTTTTTCTCATCTCAAAGCAAGCTTATTTTAGAGCTATAAATGAATTACAAAGAAAGAAAGAAAACGTTTTGCTCGGTTTGTGACCCTTTCATTCATTTGCGTACCCCTAAAAAATACCATTTATTAGTGAAAGCCACAATGTTTCTCCGATACCCCCTAAAAAATACCAGAGAGTAGATTATGGCCCCTAAAAATATGATGAGCACCGCTATCAGGTCTGGGGAAGGATGGCTAAAAAAATGAGTGTTATAAGTAGATTGAAAACCACACTAATTTACACTAATTTCATGTCATACTGATAGGATTTGCTGATCGTTGATGTACTGATAATGCTGACACAACTATAGATCACATGCCTCAGAAACTTATAAGTGAGTGATTGCCTGACATTACATTTCAGGTATGGCTCTCCCCATTCTCACACAACTGGGTATCAATATGGATCAGATTGATTTTGGTGAGTTCTACATATAAAAACAGGGCTGCAAATTGTGCCCATGGGGGTCGCTTTTACAACTAAGTTCTTCTCTTTTGCGACTAAAGTTTGTCAGTCAGTTGAAGTTTTGCGACTCACTTCTTGTCTAACTCGCTGCCGCAAGTTCAATTGTTGTGACTAACTTTTAGATAATGCAACTAGAATTTTTAAACTTGTCAAAAAATTTCGACTGGACTTTTTTTTTAAATTTGCAGCCCTGAAAAATGATAGTTCTGTTTATCTTATTACAACATGGAACCCCAATTTTAGATCCTCAATTTAACAATACGGTTTTACGATGACTTTTCTAGGTCCCGGCAAGAATACCTTGCCTTTTAAAATCCTTATATCCAGAGTTAGTTTACAATGATACCCCCATTTTTATGATGCAATTTTGCTGTTCCGGTTCCACTGTAGATGTTTTTTTTTTCATTTTTCATGTGTTTTTGTTTTTTTCTTCACATTCTGATTGGCTGACTAAACAAACTCCCAATACCTCAACCAATAGGAACGAGTAGAAAATGTCAGTTTTTTTTACTTTCAACAGTCATCGGAAATCCTCTTATACCTGAACTAAGTTCACACCACAATGGTTCTGCTCGCACATGCATGACGTGAGCATGTTGCCTCCAACAGACCATAGTTTATAGAAGGGAATGGTTAGGAAACCTGACAACCTGTTATTGTACTATCACTTCAGGGTCACGGTACATAAGTACCAAAATTCAGCCAGTAAGATTCAGTGTACAACCAGACATGCATATTAGATGAGCATGAAACAAAAGATTGTGCAGGGTCAATATCACGTGATAGCCCCTCTCAACATCCAGTCCACGCTATTGTGTTGACCCTTTGAAGTTTGCCAGGCTTCCTAACCATTCCACTCCATTAACTATGAACAGACTTAGTCAAAAATCATCCAGTGTGAATTAGCCTTAACAACACTTTTTCACTCCTACTTTCAGAGAGACAGGAGTTTTATGGTTTAGAGTCCTGATGGGAGGAGGAGGTCCCATGTTTTATTCTCTGAGACTTTTTTCGCCCTTTCAGCAAAGATGTTAGCTATTTTTGTTTCCTGCCCTTCTATTCACCTACGCACACCACGTGGGACTGGAAACTCAACAGCCAAACTAGGCATGCAGGTGAATAAAATACTTTTCTCTTTTATTTAAGGACGCTTGCCAAATAAGGACCTACAAGCAGGCTAGAGGTTGGGGTGCTATATCATGTTTATAACATATATAATTATAATACAATATAATTATGGTATAAAGCTTTAATATATATTTTTTGTACTAGTTACACAATCTATCTATGGAGTTCCCAAACTCCAGAATTAATAAATTCATAAATACAGCTCTAAATGTGTATGTAATCATCCACAGATCACTTATATCACTTGATATTAAGCTAAGAAGCAAATAAGTAAAGTTTTATCAACAAGACTGCTGATTTTCGTACAAATTTTCATGTAACTTCAAAACTTTGACAACTGTTCATCCCAACAACATTTCAAAAACTCATTGTTGCAATCCGTTTCCATCCGCTCTGTAACAAGTCCATGAAGCCGACAATCATGATCACTTCATATTGAAGGGCTATTTAATCAAACCTAGACTAGTATTTTGGCTATCCACCAGTTATTTGTAATGTTTTTTTACATCACCAAATGTGCGCTAAAATCGTGACACAGCTCCTTTAAAGGCCGGCCTTGTCCCACGAACAAGTCCCCTAGTGTGTACTCCCTTTTTTGCGTTGAAATTTCAGTCGCGGGGACTAAAAAAATTGGCTTGATTGCCGGGACTTGTCCCTTGACAAATTGTGCATTTTTTCCAGTGTGTATGGTTCGCCGTCCCTGGGGATCCCAGACCAGTGTAAAGGCGTTCATAGGTACAAACATCAAGAAGGTCTTTCATTCTGCATCATTCTCCATGAGAAAAGGCCGAGGAAAACGCAGAAATCTTGTCTCCAGGCGGTTTCTGGGTATTTTCCAAGATGGCGGAAAGCTAGTTCCCAGGACTTTCCAAGATGGCAATCAAGTCAAATTTCCTACCCTGGGGACTGCTGTAGATGTCAAAATCACAACCCTCGGAGGGCCTTAAAAAGTCAAATCCCCCTGGGTTGCCCCCTTCCCCCCCCCCCCCCCCCCCCCCCACCCCACCCTGGGGCAAAACATTGATAGGTGCAACGTACGTGGTATACACGTTCACACTAGGGGACTGATCCCCACGACTAGTCCCGGGGACTTGTGCCCTAGTCTGTGCCGACCTCAAAAGAAGTTGTGAAATTTTAGGCGTCGAGACGCCCAGAGATGCAAAAAACAGACAAATAAAATGGTGCTAAATTACCAAATGTTTGCTCAATTTCGTCTGTGAAAAGCCAAGAAAAACAGCTGTAGATGGAAAACTTAATGTGAAACGGCATGAAAACGTCCAACGCAATTACATGGGATCATGTTTAAAATTTGGAAAACATCAGGTTATATTTGCGTGAGAATGCTTCTTGTATTTTGTCAAAAATTGTCGTCGTCTCAGTACTACTGCTTGAGACCCCCCTCCTCCTCCCGCCCCCGCTGCTTCCGCTGCCGCCGCATCAGCAGAAAGAACGGAAGTTCTTCTTCTAATTGAAAGAGGTTTTGAATGAGACAACATGTTAGCTATTACACCTGTTATTGAAGTAGTATACGTTTTTTTTTTCCTCAAAAGTACCTGTTATTGAAGTAGTATAGGGCTTTTTTTCTCTCAAAATTTGCGGTGTATTTACTCTACCGTCCGTTTTTTGAAATAGATGGCGCGTGGGATATTCCATGGCAGGCAACGACTTTAACGTTTGGAGAGGTGCCATCGGCGCCTAATGAATAAAACATTTGTTCGTCGTCAAGTTTTTGAACGCATGATCATAGTTTTTCGGTCTGCGTCGTTTCCCTTAAGGGGCTCACAAACATTATCGCCGCCATCTTTGTTGGCATTTTTGTGTAACAGGGACTAGGCACTACCAGCAACTAGCGACTGGTCGCGTTTTATTTTGAACTATCATCAACTATCATGGCTCGTATAAACGTAAGCATGAAAGTCAATGATAGTTTTCAGCCCAAAACTATCGCCAGCTATCATTGCCCGTTTGGAATCCACTTTAAGCGCGGAGGAAATATAATATCCGTTTAAACGATGCCTGCTGGGCTATCTATTGAATTTTACGCGACATAACTTCTTACAAACTCAGCTGGAAACACTGGAAAACGTTAATGGAAAAAGTGGAATTTCTTGGAAGGTTTTTTTAGAAACTCTATTTCAAAAAAGTAAATTAAAGATTGATGGGAATACTTTAGAAATGAACACTACGTTTACTTACGTTTCTGACACGTTTCCAGGAATGTCGAAAAACCAGTCAATAAAAACACAAGTTGTTCAGTATCAGAGTTTTTGTTCCGCTGCGCTGAGTAAACAAACAGACGTTGCTAAATAATGAACTTGCTCATTTACTTTAAGATATCATTTTATAAATTAGTCTGGTTTTAATATTAAGATTGAGGTTTTTTAATTAAAATTCAACTCCCCCCGTCTGTAATCTGCTTATTTTAATGAATTTCTGACAGCTGTTCCAAGTTAATTCACAGGCAGCTTTATCTTCGACAAAGTCTTGATAGTCGTTGGACTGCTTAAGACTCAGTTCATCTGATCGTGGTTCAAGTCTTTTCCTTTCATTTGAACTTAATAACTGTATTCGTCAGGACGACAAGGGCCTGTTTAAACATGGCCTTAGATTATAACTCTTCAATCGTGAATGCCACCACCCCTATTTGTAAGGATACATTGGCTACCAGAATTCTTCAAACATCTGATGGCCTTCAGTCCTATCAGGTATTAGTCAAGGAAGATTACACCATTGCCTTGGTCCTGACAATGATTAACACTGTTCTTCCACCGCTGTCGATCATCGGGAACTCGCTTGTAATACTCACCATAGCACTTTGTGATGAGCTAAAACACATCCCTGCAAACTTGCTTCTTTTAAATCTCGCTATCTCCGACTTCATACTAGGGATGTTCGGGCAAATTTCCAATACCATTACGCATTACGTAGCCTTGTTACAGCCCGAATTACAACGTTGCCCTTTGATTGCACGAATTTTTATGGAGATTTGCACATATTTGTCCGTGACGGCTAGCATAAGTTTTTTATGCCTCGCCACGCGAGATCGGGTTGTTGCCATCTTAAATCCTCTCCGCTACCCATCGTCTGTCACCACTGGGCGGACAACTATCGCTGCTGTCTCTGTTTGGGTTTTCAGCCTCGTAATGTCCGTAGTATACGTGTTTGTATCTCCATTTTTCCAGCAAATCAAGTTCCTATTTCTTCTTTGCCTCATTGGTGCCTGCTTCTACATGATCTGCCTTCACTCTCGCATTCTCCTCATTTCCCACAGGCAATCCGTTGCCATTAAAACAGAGATTGAAAGGTTCCACCCTGAAATGCAGGTCATCCGCGAACGTAAGGCACTCAAAACCTTTCTAATAACAACATTTACTCTAGTCGTCTGCTTTATCCCCTTGCCAATTGTCCAGTCTTATGTGAAAATTTTGGGCAACAATGTCTCTGACTCTAGTTATTTTATGAGGATCCTTAGACCGGTTTCCTCGACGCTTCTTTCATGACTCCAAGTCTAAATCCATTCGTGTACTTCTTAAGAAGCAAAAAACTACGAAAGTCGTCGAGGAAACTTATAAGCAGAGCTAGTATTGGTTGAATAAGCAGTGTTTAAAAGAAATGAAGAAATATCTCCAAGGTTCAAGGCGGCAACACAGACTGAACTGCAAAACCACGTCACCACGTCGCAGCGGTAAGAAGATGTTCTCACTTAGACAATGCACATTGGACAGACAATGGAATCATAGAACGAGGAGACAATGACCTATTGTTATGCTAGCCAATAGTGTTGGACCTGAGATAGTATTCTATTCCAACTGCCCTCCTGCTTTCGGACTGGTAGGTTACAGAAGGAACGCGAGTCCGCCGGCAAGACGGCAGAACTAAGGGCGCATGTGGCCAAGCCGCAAAAGACTAGAAAACTGCGGGACCCGAGCCTAACCTTACTCTAAGCCCAGTCCAAACTTTCTAAGATCTAGTCGCCTTCCGTGTTGCTCACTTCAAACAAAACTGGGCAACGATCTATTGTTCGCGTGACGTAAATAGTTGTCGTTACGCATGAGTACACCTGGAAAAGCTGCGACATTACCGGCTTCTTGAGACGTAGCCTGCTCGCAGACGTTGGGGAGTAGTAACGCGAGTTTGCTTTCGCCTGGCCGCCATCTTGGATTTGCGACAAACTGTGACATTTTGTCACAAATCCAAGAAAGCAAGGCCACGCGAAAGCAAACACCTAAAACTACTTTCCAACGCAGGCTACTTGAGACGCAAAACTACGAAAGTCTTCAAAGAAACGTATTACCGAAAGCTATCGGGTGTATAATGAGGCAATGATAATTCTTTGAAAAGTAGAGTTAGGATACTTGCCTCATTTATTAGTCCAAGGCCCCGACGAAAAAATCTCCGTTTTCGAAAATATCCGGATACGTGTGGACGGGGTCCAAGTTTTAATCTATTCGTATTCATTTCTATTTAATTGCGCTATAGCGAAGCATATTCATGCGTACAAAAGGAAATACACTACAACTCATTGGAGAGTGAAGTACAACGAACGCCAAAATAAATTTAAAGCATCCAGGAATAAATTATTCTGATGCAACTGCCAATCAGATTCATGCATATGAACTCGTGGAATGCGAGTAGTGTCAATTGACAATGCAAATAGCTACAAGCCAAAATGAGTTAACGGGCCCAATTTTTGCTGCGATTTTTGTCGCGCGAGTCGCGGCGATTCTTCTCACACGTACGCATCAACTCAAAATCACTAATGTAAACTAGGTCGCGATCTGCCGCGACCCTTATTCGACGTATGCCCTAGGCCTTACTAACCTTCTCTAGCATATATTTAACGTGTGCATTCCACGTTATAGATTCATCGAGAACTACACCCAGGTATTTATACTCCGTAACCCGTTCAGTAACATTAATATCAACCGAGAAATTCGCTGATGCCGTTCTGGGGGCCGTGCCGAATAAAACAAATTCGGTTTTACCCTTCTGAATGAAAAGACTATTCTCTAAAAGCCACTGATTGACTGTGGTCAGTTCCTTAGAAAGCGTGATACCAATGTCCTGGACATCCTTAGCGGTAAAATACATGACAGTACACTGTAAACAAATCGAAGCGCGCCGCGGTAAAAAAAAAAAACATTTCCCTCGATTTACGGACGTTCACCGAAGAAGGGGCTGCAAGCAGTCTAACATGACAGTGTCATCTGCATACATTAAGATCTGACATTGTCCTAAGACAGTTGGCAAATCATTTACAAAAGAGCACAAATAGCAAAGGTCCCAGGATAGACCCTTTGCGGAATTCCTGACGCTATAGAATATGGGTCACAGATCTTCCTACCAAACCTTACTACTTACCTACGGTTCCTGAGGTAATTTCGGAACCAGTTCAACTCCGTGTTCTTTACTCCATACCACTCCAGCTTGCTTACTAAAGTGTCATGATCTACAGAGTCAAACTTTTTGCATAGGTCTATAAACACTGCTCCCGTAAATTGACCTTGGGCGCGTCTATACCACGCCGAGTAAAATCTGAAAATGCAATGACTGCATGCAGTTTCAGTAGAATGTTTCTTAGACAATGGTGAGAAAATGGTATGGCGAATTCAGACGTCTCCTCTCGCAAAGTGGGGTGCGGTAGAGAGCAAAGGGGCGGCTGGAACTCCGGCTACGACAGACTCCGTGATGTCCTTTACTCTCTGACCTGACAATCAAAATAATAATGACAATCTTATGCATAAATAATCGTTACGAAAAAGGTTTACCGTCAGTTTTACGACTTGGAGGTCTCTTTTTGCGACTAAAACTCTCCAAGCAAGTCGCAAAATTGCGACTTTTAAGATCTGGTTATTTTGAGCCCTGGCCAAGCCTTGCCTGTTGAAGAAACCTTTTACAGAAGTTATTTCCCGCCCTTTCACTGCAAGACGTCAGTTACACTTAGCTAACCGTGATTGAAGCTCGACGAAGAAGAATTCGCAAAATTGCACGTCTGATGTGTTTAATACGCCAGCAGTAGAGGACCGGATTGACAAGACTGTTCACATATAGAAGGAAAACAGTAATTTGCTCGGAAACCCTATTGTTTCTCAGATCGTCTACGTTGTTAAATAATGTAACACTACGGATGTTATACACTGTAAAAGGAACTGAGCAAAGCAGGAACAATAGAAACACATATAGCATATCAAGGGACGATTTCCTTCTCCTTGCTTTGGCAATGGCTTCTTGGTTCTGGTTCTGCTGTGCCTGAAAGTAGAGAAAAAAATATATAGTACGCTTGGAATGCCGACTTGAAAGGCCAACCCAGGTTCTAAATTTACGGCTTAGGTTGCACATTGAGGTGCATCAAATTGATTTAAGATTTAAAAATTCGGCTTGTAATTACTCCTACTCAATGATCGATTGTTAATGATTAATTAAACGCCACTCAAGTGGCCATTAAATCCAGCACGATCTTGTTGTTGATTCAACACAAAGGCCGCGCACGCGTAGCCCAAGCGCACAACGATCCGGCATAAAATAACTTTATACAGGCGCAGACCTGAATTTTTAGTTGCCTGTCATGCAGACAATGCCTTGTATTGCTGTAATTGTCAGTAACAAACGGCATCGTAAGGAATTGACAACAATACACAGCTCAGTGACAACTTAACTGAAATTATTCTAACCAGAAAAACTAGCCTGCGAAAGCCGACAGCACTTACCGATCGGCAAAAGAGACTCGCGCAAAGAGGCGTATGCGCGCTCAGGCAAAACATTCCATACTGATGACGTATTTTGACCCAGATCTGGTCAAGAGTATTACGCGGTGTAGAAACCGGAAACAAATGTACCGGAAGCACGTGTGCAAGATGTGACACGGGTCACGTGATCATGTAGTTTTACTGAGCGAAGGTGAAAATTAGAGTTTGTTGTTGACAAGATCGAGAGAGAGAAGTGAAATAAAACCTGTTTGTTGCGTTCCGAAATCGAGTCCCTTATCTACCGAGAACAATCTGCGGCACAGTGGCACCCCTGGTGGGACTCGAGAACGACTCACAGCGAGAGAATTGAGACAAATTTGGGTCAACAACCGAGCGTGAGAGATGGAAAACAAACACGACGATTTAGCGAAAACACTCGCGGTAAAATTCAAGCTGCTTGCTTTTATCAAAGGCGAAGCCGTCAAGGCCCGTGAATCAGGTAATCTAACACGAATAGAGAGACAGCGGAAGACATTCGAGAGCAGAATAAACGAAGCTTATGAAATAAAGTTGAAGCTTCATGAAGCGAAACTCGCCGCCGAGAAAGGTGAAACGGAAATTAGTGAGTGGAGTGAGAAAGTTGAGAAGAGTTTCACTGAATTTGAGACAATAATAAATGACTTAAAGAAAGATGAGGAGATCTCGGTCCTAGGGAAGGGTAAAGTAAAAGAAAAAACCCCAGAGACTCTAGTTGGCCAAAAGAGTAATGCTAAACTTCCCAAGCTGCAGATTTCTCCATTCACAGGCACTCATCTAGATTGGCAGCGGTTTTGGAGCATGTTTGAAGCCGAAATAGATAAATCAGATATTCCCAAGGTCACAAAATTTGCCCATCTCAAGGAGCTTTTGGTACCAAAAGTGCGAGCTTATGTAGACGGTCTACCATTTAATATTGAAGGTTATGAGAGAGCCAAAAATATTCTCAAAACAAAGTATGGAAAGGAGAGTGAAGTTGCAAATGCCCATATCCAGAAAGTAATTTCCCTCCCAACAGTCACTGGGTCCCAGCCAGCCAAAGTTCATGAATTTTATGATACTCTAGTAACCCATATTCAAGCTCTTGACACAATGGGCAAATTAAAGGAAATAAAGGGATATGTCAGGCTCACACTTGATAAACTCTCAGGGATAAGAGCAGACCTAGTGAGATTAGATGATAACTGGCAGGAGTGGGGGTTCCAGAATTTAATAGAGGCCCTTAGCAAATGGTGTGAGCGAAATCCAGTCCCCCTTTCTGGTGGCAATCAGCCAAATACACCCCCAGGGCATACTCCACAGACATTTCAGCGACGCGACAGAGCATTCCAGGCTAGAGAGGAGACGCGCAAGCAACGACCCTGTGTATATTGTGATGCAGAAGATAATAAATCTGTGGATTGTGCCCGGGTTAAAGGGGTCTCAGAGAGGCGAACAATCCTTAGTTCTAAGAGGCTCTGTTTCAACTGCACCAGGGCGCGGCACAGGGCAAATGACTGTCGAAGCAAAACCAATTGTCTGAAGTGTGATGGAAAACATCACACTTCTATTTTTGAGAAGGATGAGGGAGGGGCAAGCAGTGGCATGATGTTGGCGAATGGAGACCCCAGGGAGCCTGTTGTTTTCCCCGTCTTAGTAGTCAAGGTGGACGGTGTAACTTGCAGGGCGTTACTTGATACTGGGTCGGGGGGCTCCTATGTATCTAGCGCACTCATCGAACGACTTGGGAAAAGGCCAGTGAAGAGGGAGTATAAACAAATAGACATGATGTTAACAACTGCATCTAAAAAAATATATGTTTATGAAGTGGGGGTGGAAAGTCCTGAGGGGGATTTCAAGCTGAATGTCAATGCAAACAGGGTAGAAAGGGAGGTTCTAATGAAGTTACCCAACCCCAGATATGAAGAGCTTATTAAGAAATATCCACATTTAAAGGGTGTAGAGATGACAGATAAAGATAGCAAGGATGAATTGCCAGTGCATATGATATTGGGTGCTAGTGAGTATTCAAAAATCAAGACCCAAACCAGACCACGTGTGGGAAAGCCCGGAGAGCCCACCGCAGAGTTGACGAGTTTTGGCTGGACGGTGATGTCTCCTGGGACAGAGGTAGACACAGGGATCCTGAACTTTGTGAAAACTTCAACCACAGATTACGATAGGCTATGCAGTCTAGACATACTCGGGTTAGAAGACAGTTCGGTAGGAGACCAAAAGTCAGTTTACCAACAGTTTAAGGATCAACTAGTCCGACAGGAAGATGGGTCGTATGAGACGGGTCTCCTGTGGAAAGAGGGCTGCCCCGATCTGCCCAGTAACAAAGCTGGGAGCCTAGCAAGACTAGACAAACTCGTTCAGCGATTGCAGACCAAGCCAGAGCTGTTCAAGCAATACGGAGAGGTGATCAGTGAACAGGAAGATCAAGGAATAGTGGAGAAGGTTACAGAGGAAGCACATGGTAGGGAGTTTTATCTTCCCCATAAGCCAATAGTGAGGGAAATGGCAGAATCTACCAAACTCCGCATTGTGTACGACGCTTCAGCTAAGTCACGTGACAGCTCGCCATCACTCAACGACTGCCTCGAAACAGGTCCGCCCCTTCAGAACCGGATATGGGACATCGTGTCACGCAATCGCTTTAAACCAGTAACGCTAGCAGGAGATTTAAAGAAGGCCTTTCTTCAGATCGGGATTAGAGAAGCTGATCGCGACGCTCTAAGATTTCACTGGATTAAGGACGGAGATCCCAAACAAATCGAAACCTATCGTAGCGCTTTTTGGTCTAAATCAGTCGCCATTCCTTCTAGGAGGAACGCTTGAGCAACACTTAGACAGCTACGAGGAAGAGTATCCGCAGGAAGTAGCAGAGATTAAGAGAAGCATGTATGTCGACGACGTGTTGCTAGGAGGAGAGACCGTGGGCGAAGTAGAGAAGCTAAAGGAAAAGGCCGTGCACATATTCAAGACAGTGCACATTGACTTACACAAATGGCACTCGAATGAAGCCAGTCTGGAGGTTACAAACGAAGTAAAATACCCGGATGAAGACCAGAGCTTTGCGAAACAACAGCTGAACACCAGAAGTGAAGACACCAAGATCCTTGGTCTGTCTTGGACGGTGTTGAGCAACTTAGCAGCAGTTTATGAACCGCTCGGCATCGTGGCACCAGTCACTTTGATGGGAAAGATCATTTTCGTGACGCCTGTGACATGGGTCTAAAGTGGGACGAAGACCGGACCTAACGGTAGGCGAGTTTAAAGAGAGCTTCAAGCGGTTCACCGCAAGAAGAGGTCGTCCGGAGAAGATGTATTCGGACAATGCGAAGACATTTTGTGCAGCCTCGAAGTGGATAAAGAAGATACAACGAAGTGAGGAGCTAAACGACTACTTAGCGAAGCTTAACATCGTGTGGCAATTCAACTTGAGTAGAGCCCCTTGGTGGGGGGACAGTATGAACGCTTGATTGGTCTAACGAAGCAGGCTCTCTACAAAGTCGTCGGTCAAGCAAAGCTGACGTTTAAGGAGCTCCAAGATGTAATACTAGACGTCGAGGTATGTCTGAACAACAGACCATTGTCATATGTGGAAGATGATGTGCAACTTCCGGTCCTAACCCCAAACGTGATGATCACAGGCCAGCACTATCCCCTCGTGGAAGGAGATGGAGACGACGAAGAGTCTTCTGAAGACAAGGAACTAAGGAAGCGAGCCAAGCATATCAAGCGCTGTAAGGATAGAGTTTGGCACAGATGGACGGGGGAGTACCTCAGAGGACTCCGGGAGAGACATAACTTGACGCACAAGGGGAAAAAGATGTGCCCGAAGGTGGGAGACGTCGTACTGATAAGAGGCGATGAAAAGAACAGAGGGAAGTGGAGTATCGGAGTAGTTGAGCAGCTGTTCGAGGGGCGAGACGGAGTAGTCCGAGGAGTATCCCTGCGGAAGCAAGGCAACAGACGAATTGAACGAGCAGTCCAGCACCTGTATCCCCTTGAACTGACCTGCAACGCTGATGTACACCCTCGAGCACCCCTCAACCCCGTTGCAGAGGTTTTCCGGCCAAGGAGAAGAGCGGCGCAAGTAGCTAGAGAGAACATTCAGGCGATTCAAGAGTATGAAACGGACATTTAAACTTTAACTGCGTGTTTAAGACGATGTTAACATTGTAATCTATAAGTTATAGCAGTCTTACATTTGAACACTCTCCCGCGTTTCAAATGGGGGGAGTGTGTAGAATCCGGAAACAAATGTACCGGAAGCACGTGTGCAAGATGTAACACGGGTCACGTGATCATGTAGTTTTACTGAGCGAAGGTGAAAATTAGAGTTTGTTGTTGACAAGATCGAGAGAGAGAAGTGAAATAAAACCTGTTTGTTGCGTTCCGAAATCGAGTCCCTTATCTACCGAGAACAATCTGCGGCAGCGGGCCAGTTTGACTATTTGATATTTAATTTTTTTATAGTATTTTATAGTAAGTAATTCTATGCAGATGACACTGTCATTATGTACTTATAATGCTAAGGAAGCCACTGAACGAAGTTAAACTAGCCACGTAATACTTTTGACCAGATCTGGGTCAAAATACGTCATCAGTATGGAATGTTTGGCTTGAGCGCGCAGACGTAAAACGTAAATTCATGAACCTTGCATCATAATGAAGACGCTATTTCTCGTATTTCCTACGAATTTGCAAACCAAACTAAACTAAAACCACCCAATGGCATTTTGTTTACTACTTTGAGACGCAATAGACCTTTATCACGCAATATTGATTATTAATAATAGTTATCCGAAATGAAATCCAGTTTCCAATTCTACACATCCGTCTTAGTAAAACTGCAAAGTTTCAAAAGAATTACTTGAAAACTGACTGAGATATGAATTTTCAAATCTTCCTATTCTGACTTACTTTTTACAAAGAAATGTATGGGCAAATACGTCAAGTCGAGGCTGGATGGGCATCGATGCCCGTCCAGCCTCGTTTCGATTTTTTTCCCCATACATTTCTTGTTAAAAATAAGCCAGAATACGAAGTTTTGAAAATTCATATCTCAGTCAGTATTGAAGCAATCTTCACCAAACGTTGCAATTTCACTATTACGGATGTTGTAGAATTGAAAACTGGATTCCATTTTCTGATAACTATTATATATCATTAATCAATATTGCGTGATAAAGGCCTATTTGACATGAACTGATGAAGCATGGTTCATGATACATGGTTTCACGAGCAACGTTATTTGAAACAGGTGTGTAACATTGAAAGCATTGGGGATCGCGCGCGCGCACCTACGAGAACTAAAAATACGCGATTTTTTGGTCGAAAATCTTGAAGGTCGCTTGAGTAATTATACTTAAACAATTAGTCGCCTCAGGCTCCGTAAATATCGGCAAATTCGCCGATTAATTGTTAAATAATAAATAGCGAGAGAAACGTACCCGCTCCGTGTGACTATCTGGATGCGGTGCCGGCGAACTACTTGATAAATCTTCCAGTTAAAGATCGTTGTGAAAATTATAGTAGTCAGCAATAAAACGGAGGACGTGAAAAGAACGTTATACCATACAAACAGCGGAAGAAATGAGTGGAGAATGCTCAACAGCCATATTGCCGTTACAGCTATTAGAACGCGAATATTTGTGATCAGAGTTTCGTATCTCAGGTGAAGGTAAAGGGCAGTATACCTTTCGCTTCCTACGGCTAACATAGTACATGTAGAAGTTCAGAAGTACATGTAGAAGGAACCGCATAGTGCTATTATGACAAAGAAAAGGCCATCGAACATTGGCCGTTTTCACACTAGAGCCAGATGATTCGTCCAGACGACTTAGGGCAATGATTTTTAGTGCGTCTCTGACTTCGTCAGTTGCTTCGTCTTGTGTGAATACGGGCAAGAGACGGATAAAACGTCCAGACGAATTAAGTGGCTTAATCCGTCCGAATTGACGAACTAAATCATTTAATTCGTCTGGACGTTTTATCCGTCTCTTGCCCGTATTCACACAAGACGAAGCAACTGTCGAAGTCAGAGACGCACTAAAAATATTTGCCCTAAGTCGTCTGGACGAATCATCCGTCTCTAGTGTGAAAACGGCCATTGCGAAGTAATATATTAACCCTTTGGTAAGGAACTGAAATAAGCCGACGCCCAAATCTGATACTGCAAGACTTGCAAGTAAGATATATGTGGGTAAATGTAGGGAAGGTGACTTGTAGATCCCGATGATCGTCGCAAGGTTTAGAATAATTGTAGGAACAGATATCACCATGAGACAAATTCCATAGTATTGATTAATATTAAGGTTTACGTCTGACGATGAATATTGCCTTGGGTCACTGGCGTTAGACATCTGACCTTGAACATTTGGGGTAGACACTCATTAATTGTTCGTAGCTTGCTGAGTAGACTTTCACAAAGTCCTTCGTTGATGCGAGGATTTTATTTGGTGTTCGTCTTCTTGCTGATACTACCAGTGTGTGTTGTAGATTTGTTCGCGAAGTTTAGGTGTTAAACTTTTCACAGTTTCCTATTGATAAGCGAAGATCCAGAGAGTTTGCCTATTGCCAGCTGTATAGACATTGTGCCACAAGAACCGAGCAAATAAACTGAAACTGAAACTGAAAGAAATATTAAAGAATAGACATGTCCTTTTCCTATGCTCTCCATTGGTGATAAGAACGCACAATGACTCTCTCCTATGCTTCGTACGCTAAACAGGCTCTTCGTGATTACAGTTTGAATCCAAGCTGCCATGTAATGTTTATCACTTAGTTTCGTCATAAGCCAACGTAACTCAACAAAAAAACAAGTGGGAAGTTTTGAAAGAGCAATAATTCCTGGCGCGCAAAAAATTAAATAACATCCCATGTTAGGAGAGACATGCCCTTTTTATTTGATTTTACTTACTCATTTCAATTAGATTTTAGTATTAATTATGTTCTTTTGGCATCATATTCTATATGTTTTTTAATTACACGTTGATATGATTCTTACCTGCTCTTATCTCGCCAACAAAAATCTCACCAAATTGCACATTACTGTTTTGAAGTTAGATTTCTTGTAAACTTTAGTTTACATTTGAGTTTTACATTTGTAGATGTAGGGTTAATTTCTCGATGAACTTTTTTCTCATATTGATTAAAACACAACTGTTGATAGACATTTGATGACAAAAATCGCACTATGGTTTGTTGCTATTGCTAACTTTAATTACATAGATGATATTGAATAAAAATAGATTTGATCACACCTGTGTAAAATCTATAAGTGGTATTGAGGCGGAGCTCCAACGCGGGCCGGAAGCGGAGCACCATACCTAAGAAAAATACGCCTTCACCCATCGAGCTGACTTCACGTGTATTTTTTTGCTCATTTTGCTCATGTCATTGACAGCGCCAAATCAAGTAATTAGGGTGTTGAAATGTTATTACCACAAAGATAAACAAAGAGGAACAAGTTTAGTCAGCATAGCTGATTCCCTTCTTGATATATTAACGTTTGTACATTGGAACCTGTGGTATTGCCGCATGATGTGAGGTCATCAATGCTTATTAGGAGCTCCGGTTTTAGGAAGTGCCTCAATCCTTATATTTGGATGCCCTTCAATTTGTACCGTGTTTACCTTCTCCCAATATAGAGCAGGTAAAGCTCAGTAAACCCGGAAATTCTTTATGCGGGAAAACCAATATCTCTTATTATTTTTTTTTTTGCAAAAATGTGATAACAAAGAAATATATTTTGGAACCTCGAAACTGACTGAATTGACCCACCACTGACTGATCTTCTACCACATACACAGACCGTTATTTTGGTGTTGATTATACGGGTCTAAATTATATAGACCGTCATTATTGGTATTGACTACACGGGTCTTAATCCTATAGACCGTCATTCTTGGTGTTGACAACATGGTTCTAAATTCTCTCTATGCTGAAATCTATGGCTTGAAGATGTCACTCCCAAATGCGTCGACCTCACACATCGCCTTTTGCATGATTTTTGGAGTTCTATACACTCTGGGATCATTTCTAACAGTAGCAAGTAATCTGCTCATCATGATCGCTATCTACAAGACACCGACTCTACATTCACCTATGCACATCCTCTTAGCTGGTCTTGCGCTGTCAGATCTTGGCGTTGGGCTTTTTGTACACGTTCCGGGTGCTTACCTCGCATTCTGTTATTTCCCTGACGACCTGCCGCCTATTCTTACGTTTATATTCTATTACTTCACGACTAACTTTTTAATTGTCGTCTCAGTGAATTCAATGCTAGCAGTAAACATAGACAGAGTCCTAGCGCTTTACTTTCATCTGCGTTATTCTTCCATTGTTACTACAAAGCGAGTCGTTTTAGTTCTTGTTGGAATTTGGATTTTCGCTTTCTCATTTCCATTTCTTGTATTTCTCTTAGAAGAGAACATGTACATGTTTATTCATGGAGTATATGCTGTTCAACTCCTAGCTGTCATGCTTGTATGCAATGTTAAGATTTTCCAAGTGGTCAGGCGCCACCATATTCAAATATCCCACATGGAGCAAGTTCATGCAAACGCCCAAGTCATTGCCAGTGCAAACAGACGAAGGTCCTCGCTCAGCATTATCTATGTGTCTGGGATTTTCTTGGTGTGCTTTCTACCTGTTGTGATCCTTTATTTTGTTAGAAATTCACCCCAACAAAAGTCCACGGTGTCTCCCTTGGTCGGGCTTCCTCTGGCCTTTATTGCACATATGAATTCATTGCTGAATCCATTTATCCTGCTTGTGAGAATTCGACGCATCCGTCTTGCGGTGGTTCGTTTGTTTCCAGAGACAATCAGCAGACATTGCCCTTTCTGTAGGACAAACCTGGAACATCTCCGCTAATAAATCAATTTAATTAAAGAGCCGCCCGCATCAGCCTCTTTTGTTATTGTTTTCATTTGATATTAGAAGACGAATTACGTTTTGAAATCTCTAAATCAACATCTAAAAACAAAGTTTCAGATTTGATTTACCAAAATCAATCGAGAAAATTGAAATTTAAAGGTAACACGAGGCGAGAATGGAATATTTTGGCCAACAAGAAAAGGCAAGATTCTCGTGAGAATAGAAAATCATGTCAAGGGTGGGCGGGAAGAGGCGAGATTATAGGCGAAAACTCGTGTCAGAGGAGGGCGGGAAGGAAGAAGAAGAAGCGGGAAGGGACAAGAAGGGGGGGGGGGGGGGAGAAGGGACAAGAAGAGGGCGGGAAGGGACAAGAAGAGGGCGGGAAGGGACAAGAAGAGGGGGGAAGGGACAAGAAGAGGGCGGGAAGGAACAAGAAGAGGGCGGGAAGGGACAAGAAGAGGGCGGGAAGGGACAAGAAGAGGGCGGGAAGGGACAAGAAGAGGGCGGGAAGGGACAAGAAGAGGGCGGGAAGGGACAAGAAGAGGGCGGGAAGGGACAAGAAGAGGGCGGGAAAGGACAAGAAGAGGGCGGGAAGGGACAAGAAGAGGGCGGGAAGGGACAAGAAGAGGGCGGGAAGGGACAAGAAGAGGGCGGGAAGGGACAAGAAGAGGGCGGGAAGGGACAAGAAGAGGGCGGGAAGGGACAAGAAGAGGGCGGGAAAGGACAAGAAGAGGGCGGGAAGGGACAAGAAGAGGGCGGGAAAGGACAAGAAGAGGGCGGGAAGGGACAAGAAGAGGGCGGGAAGGGACAAGAAGAGGGCGGGAAGGGACAAGAAGAGGGCGGGAAGGGACAAGAAGAGGGCGGGAAAGGACAAGAAGAGGGCGGGAAGGGACAAGAAGAGGGCGGGAAGGGACAAGAAGAGGGCGGGAAGGAACAAGAAGAGGGCGGGAAGGGACAAGAAGAGGGCGGGAAGGGACAAGAAGAGGGCGGGAAGGGACAAGAAGAGGGCGGGAAGGGACAAGAAGAGGGCGGGAAGGGACAAGAAGAGGGCGGGAAGGGACAAGCAGAGGAGGAATAGCGAAATATAGCCGTAACACTAATGTCAGAGGTGGACGGGAAAGGACAAGAAGGGCGGGAAGGGGCTGTCAGAGGTGGGCAGGAAATGTTGTGTTGTAGGTAAGCAGAAGAGCGAGTCTTCATTCAACAACAGGCCTTGATTTCCTTAATAAGATTACATTTGGGTCAACTGTTCGCAATGCCAATTTAATGAAACTATTTTGAATTAACATTGAACTACTGCTAATTGTTCAATATATTAAAATTCGTATAAGATTTATGTTATGATATCAGTGTCATGAATAACCACACCCATATACCCTGGTCGTGGCGCCTGTAACAACTGTCTATTATTAAATGTTAAATATATAAAATCTTATAAATAAGGAATCTGTGTCCTCAACATATGCAAAAGTCTTTCCCAAAACCGGAAGACACCCCGCAATATCGTTCACAAAGTTGTCGGTAATGATCATTAGATGATCATGTAAGGCCTATTTCAAACGTCGATCTTTTGCCGCGTCGAATCCAATTCAGCAGACTTATAAGCACAACCAAACTTTACATTTCTTTTTGTTCTGCCATGGTTCCTCTAGATTTACCATTTGCACTATACAAAGTGTCCCCTAAGCTGCAAATAAAATTTCTAACAACTAGTTCGACGCGGCAGAAGTTCGACGTCTGAAACTGGCCTAAGATGATCATTTACTTTCCATTCATACATCGCAGTTTTAACCATTCATTACATCACTAGTAAACTATAACCTATAACCTGCTCATAGCTGTACCAATCCAAATGCAGCATTGATCATAGACGACTAGTGGGATAGAACTAACTATAAAAGATAGAACTCTAAATATAATGCAAACTAATGTCTTTCTACAAGCCTACTGGGGAGCTCAATCATATCAGATGATCGCCGAAAGTAAGCCAGACTTGCGTTAAGTCAGCATTTCTATTGGTCGAGAGCAACGTCTTTTGTCTTTCAGCCAATCAAATTGCGAACTAAATCAAAACGCACGAATGCTCACGTCATGACTAAACGCAATCAGCCTCCTCATTGGTTTGTTGTTGAATGGCTTCCATTCCTGATTGGCTAGCGGTTTTGTATTTCGACACTCATCTCAAATACGCTCTATAAACAATGCAAACTTATGTCTTTTCCAGCGTCACAAGAGTTCACAGACACGTAAGGTACCGCCAAATGATAAGAAGAGTCCGGCCAGTACGTAATGATGGGCTTCGATTGAGGAAACTCTGTCGCCGCGTAAATATAAGCGGCCAAGACACATGCCATGTAGGACGCCATGAAGATGAAGATGTGCCAGCCGCAATGTAGGTACGGAAAAGAGAGTTGTTTCCACATATCACAAAAGATTCTATCGTTTATCCAGCACGCCAGGGCCGTGAGCCACCACAATGTGCAGAAGACACCCAGACGACGCACTTGTTGGCTTGGGTGCCTAGGAGGGAATTTAAAAAGAGAAGGATAAAAAAGAGTTTCAGTCAGCCCCCATTTTGTTCATCTCATGCGCAGCTCGTCCTTTGTGACCGACACAAAGGACATGCTGCGCGGGAGACCACCATTTTGTCATCCTAGAAAAATACTGAGTTATTAAAAAGCACCCAATGGGCCATTTTCATCGGCTGGTTTAGAAAATATAGGTTTAGAAAATATAGTGCCATATTTTCCATAGAATTTAGTGAGACTGGTGGTTATTTTAAAATTTCTTCACGTACTTCTACAAACATAGACTATTTAACAATGTCGCCGAAGGCGAATTCGCCGATAATCACGGAGCCTGAGGCGACTAATTGTTTTAGTATAATTACTCAAGTGACTTTTAAGATTTTCGACAAAGAAATTCGCGTTTAGGTGTGTTTTTTTAGTTTATCGTGATAAAGTGCGTGCGCGATCCCCAATGCTTTCAATGTTATATTCATATGATGAACGTCTCGACCAATCAGCGCGCGGAATCGCTTGAGTAATTTTACTAAACTAGTAATAGTTCTCACTAGAGCTGCCCCCGTGCTTTTTAAACTGCAGATGTAATAAGTATTCAATTAACATTTTTACAGCTGTTTCAGACAACACGCGAACCCACCGATATCAGCTTGTTGGAGTTTGTCAGTTGTATTACAAAACCGTTAAGATACATGTGAAATTCTATAAGCCGAAACTCTACAAACAATTCTAACCAAAAGTACGAAAAGCCGTCAAAACTCTTACGAAACTCTAGCGAAATACCGAAAATTCTTAAAACTATTGTGTCACAATTCCAAAACGACTATTAATACACATTCTTACTCAGAAACACTTGCGCACAAAAATCTTGTTTGAAAACTCTATGAATACTTGAAAGCTTAAAGCCAATTGATCTTTCCGGAAATACTTACAACGGAGAACAGAACACAAGACTTTAGACTCTCGTTGGCTGTCTCTGCTTCGCGACTTCTCTGCTTTTGCTCTTTTTCAATCGCTGCTCCCTAATAACCTATATCTGCGTTTTTATACCAGCTATCACCTAAAGCTGCTAAAGAGCTTATACTAGAACTTAATTTAACAGAACAAAAAACGCGTTCCGCCCTTGCGAGATTTCCGGTCAACAAAGGTACTATTTTAACCTACTTAGTATACTTTAGAGGCAACCATTACACAGCAGACAGCTCACACATCGGAAGAAGACAAAAACGCCTACTTCTCCCTTGTGCTGATGCAAAAAATAATAATTCTAAAGTCCTCTTTCTAAGTTTTGTGAACTTATAAAAAGGAAATCTTGTCGGTAAATTATCACATTCTTTCGTAGCGGACCTATTGTTAAGCACAATAGCAACCATTTGAATGCTTTACTACTATTATGAGGTTTAGAGCTCTTAGCTTTGTGAACATTCAAGTTTACACAGCCACAGCAGCTCAACATTTGCTAATTCTGAACTATGGATTGCACTGACTGACTTCGGCTGAGCGTCTCCTTAGAGTTTTTGGTGATTTATTAAATGTCACGACCAGTTTGTTGTGAATGTTTAGAATTTTTATTTCCGCCAGTGACAACAGTAGAGGTCTCAAACCCACGCTGCGAGTCACGTGATCTGGTCATCCAATCATAAACGTTACCCAAGACCTTTTGCGGGCCCTTTGCGAGTCACGTGTCTGATAATCCAATCATAAACTTTACCCGATACCTTTTGCGGGCCCTGCTCCGACGGATCGAGATTTTTTCTGCCATATGTACTATATACCCTTATATTTTCTCTTTACGCGGGGGATTCTATAATGCCTCCTCGGGTTTTGGCCTCTGGGCCAAAACCCTGCGGGGGCAAAAATATTAGTATAATTCTCAAGCGATTCCGCGCGCTGATTGGTCGAGACGTTCGTCAGATTTTGCACTGTAAGCATTGGGGATCACGCGCGTACTTTATTACGAGAAACTAAAAAAATCCCCTACGCGAACTCGTAAATATCGGCGAATAGTCACCTAGTCACTATTCGCCGATTTGTTAAATACTATGATGAAAAATTGGTGAGGGATTTCAAAGCGGTCGACATGCGCAAATTTCTGTCGACGCAGCTTATAATCACGAGGGCTGTTTGAGAGTCAGGCCATTGCACCGGGAGACAATCCCCTGCTCTTACGAGTGCAATGGGTTCTTTAGCGTCCACCTTGAACAGGGGTAGAAGGGAAGGCAGACGGGACCTCGGTTTATTGTCTCATCCGAAGACTAAGGAAACACAGTAGAACTAAGTTCAACCCATAATATGAACTTGTCTCAATCACGACTCGAACAGAATGAAAATTTCTATGTCCCAGCGGGAATAGATCCTGACCACATCGGTGGGGGATCCAGCGCCTTACCACTGAGCCAACAGGCTTTCTAATAGATGTAACACAGACATCTAAATAGGGCATTAGAATATTTAGCGTATGTATTTTCTTCAGTATACCTGAAGACTTCCAGGAACAGCAGCCCTGCCCATGGAATACCAAGTAACATG
This sequence comes from Scolanthus callimorphus, assembly GCA_033964015.1. NCBI lineage: Eukaryota > Metazoa > Cnidaria > Anthozoa > Actiniaria > Edwardsiidae > Scolanthus > Scolanthus callimorphus. Next base: position 20,594,222 of record CM066924.1, read on the forward strand.
AGAGCGAAGGCGTTTGCGACCGGGTAAAGAAACCCGAGTATAGTCCCCATTACTCCGATGGTAGCCATGGAATAGGCAAGCCGGCACCTAATGAGAAAAGAGTGAAAAAAGAGAAACAGAGCTTCATTATCAAAAGTGTTGTTTTTCGTTAATCTGCAACTCTGTTGTAGTCGTCACATTACAAGAGCATGCCATGTACCTTTTGCCATAAAAGGGCCCTGACTCAAAGATCCATTTAGGGGCCCACAGAGCAAACGCTGCCATAAGGACCCACAGGATTGCGACCTCGTCAAGTAGTTGTCCCACTAGGCTGAGGGTGGCGTGAAAATACGCAGAACACACTCCAATCACTACCATGAGAAAGAGGACGACATTGATGCCATAGCCTATACGGTTGGCGTAGGGGCGGAATAGATACCTTGAATAAAAACAACAACAATGGATTCAGAAAGCAGTAAAGATTCAGCCAGTCTATTGTTACTTGTTGAATTCCACTGGGAAAAACTGCCTGTTGTTTGGTGATTAATCTAGCGAGAAGACGGCATCGGTCTATTGTCCGGATCTGAAAAGCAATTAACCTACACAAAAATTTGGAGGGCGAACGATCTCCCAGAAGTCATTTTCCAAGACCCCCGTTTTCGAAAACCTGAAAACACCCTCCACTCTAACACTTTTTCGAACTGTTTCCTAATTTTGATGACGGCAACCCTCTTTTTCAGGGCGTGGTATTTAGAGACCGCCAAAACGAATTGAATGTTATGGTCAACCTGTGTTATTATAATGTGAACGCGCGTTACAAAATCTAACATTTCTTTTTTGAAAAGCATATGTCTAAATCTTCAACACAGACATTTCTCAAGGACAAGACAATGAGGTGTCGGGAAAATAATAGCGGTTTGTATGACGTTCTACAAACGCACTTAATAACACACGAGTGTTTATAATAAAGGAAATAAATAGAATTCAAGAAAAACACTTCAAGAGATGACTTCAGGGAAATGTTATAAGAAGAAAACTTGACGGATATTGTCACTGTCGTGCTTATAAGTACAGACCATTAAAGAACACCTGTGTACGAGCTTTTCATTGCATTGAATAGTTTTACAGTTTATTCAAGCCCTTTTCAAGATAATACTGATGTCTATCAAGCCCGCGCAGACCGTTTGCATCGGTTATCTACCGTGGTGTTTTCTTTACGTCGAACAGTTCAGCCTCTCCTCTCTTTCCGTAAAACCGTCTAGAAACATAGCACAAGAGTCGCTCCAAATTTTGTGCCAAAGCATGGCAAAATTCCGAATTGTAAAACAAGATCCCAGATAAAAACTGGCAAAACCGTTTCCCTACTTAAGAGTTTAGTTGAATAACTACGTTTCCTGTTTTTATAATATATTTTTGGGTTAGAAAATATCAGAGATGCGAAAACCTACAAAACGAATTGAGCGATCTACACGATTTTATAACAATTCAGGGGACCCGGCAAACTCTCGGTTAAAGTTTCCTTACATATGGCATTCGAGTAGACTTGTTTACATGGCTTACAACGAATAACATAGAGATACACGGAGTCAGAAGAATTACTTTTCCGTGCGAAGTTCAGGCTAATTGCTCGGACTATTTTGGAGTTCGAAATAACCAACGTGGGTTATTCTTCAAACCAGCGGGAGAGCGATTGTTTGACGGTCAAAATTCTTTGAAGTAAATCTTAATAAACTCAGTTCCGTTCCAACAGATTATGTCTTCATTTTACGATTCGCAAGAGCGCGAAAGGGAAGCGAGTTTTCCCCTAGACTATTTTTTCGCTATACATAGATAACTCGAGCGATAGCTAAGGTTTATCAATAATTTGTTATGTACCTGCTTTCTTTTAGCTCGGACAATATAGTTGTCCCTCGTCTAATTTCATTTCGTCGCTAGTAAGTTCTCTACTTAGAAAAAAAGCAGTTTATTTATTTACTGTGGTAAGTTATGCTACTCTCAATTTACAGATGCTGGCTTTACAGCACATTTTAAAGGAATTCTCACTTAACTTTTTGAGATAAATATTTCATCGTCAGAAAAAAAAATGGATTCAAATTTTCTCGGGACCGCAGGGACCACAGAGCAAACAAATCGTTTCAGGAAAAGAAGATAATATGCCTTGCTGATGACAGCTAAACGGGAGAAATTTAAAAAAAGAGGACTCGGTTCACTAGAATACGCGGCTCTATGCCGTATTCGTCCCCATTTATTTGTGATGGTATTTAGAGAGATTGACAGCTATGTAAAGAGACGCAAATATTGAGACGTCTAACTTACTACAAGATAAATAAACTGTTAGTTAATCTAAATTCAAGTATGTGAATTTTAGTACTTACATCACAAACGGGGGGATGACCAGGAAAATAACATTGCTTATCTGAAATAAATTCACAGTTTTAAAAAAAATTAACCGATGCTTGGTTAAATTTATGGAGTCCTTAGACTCTCTTGTGTGAGCGAGATACGATGAAACTTACTGTGTTGAAAAATTCCGCAATATTCGTAGAATGAGCGTAGTTCCATTCACACCAGTCAACTTCGGAACTACCTCGTTGAAAATGTGCCAGCATTTCCATGATTTGAGAATCTAAACTTTCACAACGCTTCGTTCACATGGTTCTAGCGAGATTCACAGCTTGTTTATAGTTTATCTACCTAGCGGCAGCTCGACTTTATCGCATGTGCTCGATTTCGGACTCCACGAGTTTCATTTGTAAACAACTTATCATCAGCAAGAAATAAACAAAGACTCCATGGTGTCCTCAGGGACTGGTAATAAATTGTGTCGTCACGTCCGGTTTTAAGCGAGACAGGTGCGTTCAAATTCCCGTCGTGAAAAACAGCAAAACGCATTTTTTTGACGATTTTGCTTTTATCAGTTTTTCATAGCGATTTCTTTTCACGCGCGACGTTCATAGCTTTTTTTGATCATATCTACACCAGAGTAGCCACAAATTTGATCTCAGTGTTTTGCAGTGGGAAGCGTATCAATCCAATCTATGTCGTATACTGTCCGTCGTATTTTATAAACTTGATCGCCGATAACAAATTTCTTGTAAAGAATTGGCCAACATCAATCTGCAGGTCTCGAATATTTTATCTTCATACATCGCAAGATTTTCATTCAACCAGCGCATCTTATTTTGTCTGATTTATATAACAGCTGGTCAGTACAAAGAAACTTAATGAGCCGTTACAGCTAATGGGACACCAGCGCTCATTATTCAATACGGACTGATTGCTCTGCTCTACGGGACACTCTGCGCTACGGCTCCGCTCTAGCGGATCTAATACTACAGCTTGTCTCGAAGCGTTCAGTCAATTACAATACAATTTTATTTTGCTCTTTTATATACTTTTTTAGTATTTTCAATATTGTTTAGAAGAAAAAACAATGGGTCTATTATAATTGTCAAGTAAAATAAATAAAAAATAAGTAATGGTAAAAAAAAATGTCTATATACGCAGGCTACAACATTAGTTATTCGAACTTTTCACACCCTAGGTTGCGTCGAAGGACTAGATAAAGATATCTTGCTTGGAAATTGACCAATGCAAGCTTTGTAAAACTTCAAAAAAACGCACATTAGCGTATCGATAGCATATAACGTGCTGCATCTTTGTTTTCTTATCATTTTTTTACATAAGTTTTACTTTCTTTTTTTCTCAAAAACTTTGCCATACGTTTTGCCATACCATTTTGTTTTTGCTATCTGCTTTGCGCTTGTTATGGCATTTGCCATACATTTTTGCTTTTCTGTGCTTGGCTGCTGAATGTTAATAGTGAGTGAAACTAAACTCCACAATGAATATTACCCCTTATAAGACTAGACCGGAACACGAAAACCTCACGGGTATATTAGGATCTACACAATAGCAAGCATTTCCCGTGGGTTGCAGAGGTTAGTAGAGAAACATGCGAGCGTTTTAGCCGCACGAGCCCCCCCCCCCCTCCCTCTATTTTTGCCCTCGCCCTATATTTCGAGCCGCAAAACCATCGAAAACAAAAACAAATTTCTCGTACTTTCAAGCTTTTCTCTGGTGACCCTAAAACGTCGCAAAGACGCTTGCTACGTATTCTAATAATGTTGCGAAATCGCAGCCCATCGACGAAACTCTGCGATATTAGACACATCACCTGGGTGGACGATGTTCTATTAGATTCTCACACGGAAGGAAACTCATCAAACCAAATCTATGGATGTTTCGATTGATGCGGACGCAGGCCTTTCTCAGTTTACATGTGCTATGTGATGTTCTGGCGCCAAGGGAAGTGTGGAACAAAGTGGCGAAACCGCTAGCTGTCGAAGTACAAAAAGTTCTGATGGTCCAGACTGACTCAGTTGGATTTACGTTTCTAGCCGGCTCTCCATTTTTTTTCCGGATATTTTTTTTTGGCGCGCGGGACTATTCCTATACAGGAATCCCGCGCGCCAAACACAGGAATCCCGCGCGCCAAACACAGGAATCCCGCGCGCCAAACACAGGAATCCCGCGCGCCAAACACAGGAATCCCGCGCGCCCAAAAAATCAAATATCCGAAGTAACCTACTGGAGTGACGATGATAATTTCGAGGCAAAGAAGCGATCAACGGGGCTTCTGCTGAGAAGGGAGGGAAGGTTATAATGGTATTTTTCTGCACTTTCGCAGTGCCCTTTGCAGACGCGCGGTTTTGGCTTCACTCGCGATCGATCTTGAGGCAAAACGCGTGGTTCGACAAATACCGCTGATTTTGACAAGACTCGAATTCCTCAAGCCCTTATACATCATTCATCAATGGCATCACCACGCGGAATCGCCATGTGATTCCGGAACGAAAAACAGCAGCTTCTCAACCACCCGGTTACCTTCAGGTCCTGTTTGTGCGGTTTTACTTCGAACGCTTTTAGTATTAGTAGACAAAAAGTGTGGTCGACTAGACTAAATATTGCTGTTTTTTTCCCCCAAAACTACATTCCTCAAGCCCTTGCATCAGAGTGACACCATCGACCGCGCGGAATCACCATGTGATCAAAAATGCACATTCCTCAAGCCCTTGCATCAGTGACATCACCGACCGCGCGGAACGAAACATAACAGTTTCTCCAACTTCCGGTTAGCTGATCCTCCTGTTTATGAGTAACTTGTTAACCGATTAAATGTAAACTGTAAGCGGAAAGATGCAGCGAGGAAGTTACAGATTCTGCAGATCTACACGTCTAGAGATTTCGTCTTTTCAGCATTTTCTTGAGGATAACGAGAGAGAGACAAGAATCAGATAATTTTTAGCATTACATTATCCCCTTTTGTGACAAATATCAAGTACAGCACTGGTGTTACTGCAGAGCACGAAATGCGGATTTGAATCATGTATAAAGCGATTTGTACGGGATCAGTAACGCTGCAATGATGGCTGAAGATTTCCATTTGGAGTGTACGAATACTGGCTCGAGACAGACCACTCTAACGGTACGTACTTCTTATTTAAATGTCACTAATAGACAGGAACCCAGTTTGAAACTAACTGTGGGGAATTTGACTTAAAACGTGATGCATTATTCTGTAAAAGGAGCTTAATCATATCGGTCTATTAATAAACTCTTTCCCGCCGAAACAGCCTGCACGAGATCGAGAGGTTTATTTAGGGGATACACCCGCGAACACATGGATTTTCGTAATTCTGCCGGCAAACTCCCACTTCATCGTTTCGAACGCCAAACTGCGATTTGGCTTCCGACCATCAAACCTTGACAGGCGTATGGATTTTTCTAAATATTGTTTGTATGCTACAAAGTAGTTCTTATTAGTTAATGAAAAATCTCTCAAAGCTGTTCTTATATAATGCGTATTGGCCTTTATCACGCAATATTGATTAATAATATATAATAGTTATCCGAAAATGGAATCCAGTTTTCAATTCTACACATCCGTATTAGTAAAACTGCAAGGTTTCAAAAGAATTACTTGAAAACTGGCTGAGATATGAGTTTTCAAAACTTCGTATTCCTGGTTTACTTTTTACAAAGAAATGTATGGGGCAAATACGTCAAGTCGAGAGTGGATGGGCATCGATGGCCGTCCAGCCTCGTTCAGATGTATTTTCCCATGCATTTCTTTGTAAAAAATAAGCCAGAATACGAAGTTTTGAATATTCATATCGCAGCTAGTATTAAAGGAATCTTCACCAAAACTTTGCAATTTTACTAATACGGATGTGTAGAATTGAAAACTGGATTCCATTTTCTGATAACTATTATATATTATTAATCAATATTGCGTGATAAAGGCCTATTCTGTTGGATACCAGTGACCAGAGTATCCAAGGTTCACTCGTATAATAAAGAGGGCGCGCTCGGCCAGACAATAAGTAAGTCTGAAGTACCTGAATGAGAGCACCGTGACAGATTCAAAGATTCGTTGTGAGTGAGGGGAACTGCCAGAACAGAGCACTTTGTTTTTTTTCCTAGGGGAAGGGGGAGGGGGAAGGATCAGAGATGCGGTCCATTTTGCTCCTTATGTTCCCATACATTTAGAAGTTTTGTCACATGTTTCCTGTACTTCATTGCTTCGAAAGAAAGTTTGCGTGAATTTTCCTGTTCTTTTTTTGTGCTAATTTATGAGAAAAATTACTTACATATCTTCCAAACAAGGTAATAATAGGTTGAGCTAAAAAAACTATCGCCTTGCCGACGTTCCAAAACTTCTTTATTAGGAAATTCCCCCTTTTTAAGGTCTGTGTATTAAAAAAAAAAAAAACAGGAAATTTTGCCAGAACTTGCAGATGTTCAAGAAACATCGTTCACTTCAGTCGCCATATTGTTTTTTTAAACTCGGCCTTGGGGCCTGGTGTGGAGTCGAAAAGACAGGTAGCCCGCGCGGATTTTTAAAAAATTGACAGCACTTTCTTGGTATGATTTCTTGATATGCAAAGCATTATGGGCAGGTTGGCTGCTTACGAAGTGTGCGTACCTAATTGAAATTCCATTATGCTTCAAAACCTACAGTCCATCTCTACAATGTTTACTCAGGACATTCCTAATAGATGCTTTCTCCAAATCACTTGCCAACCTGGTTTGTCGTACACTAGTATGACTGATAATCACAGATTTTGTCAACAGAAAGACGCAGATCCTAAGGAAAGCTGGGTGTTCAAGACATTTACAAGCGAGAATGTGGACGATTTGTAGCATCGAAAAAAGACAAACAAAGGTACTTTCTAAAGCTCGGTCCCCACTAGCGTCATAAGGATCATGAGCATCATAAGCATCAGGCGTTATGTGCGTTAAGCACCTTACGACGCTTATGACGAAGCGTCCTCACTAAGTCATAAGAAACATTACGCTACGACGGATGTTTTCGAAGACCAAGACGTTTTCAGCCGGTTTGGCTTCCCGTCCACACTTAAAAATTTTTTTTTTTTTTCATTTTACCATTTTCCAACTCTCGAAAACTCCCCTTCACCAAAAAACGACTGGACATGGTCTGGGATGATTCCTTTTTATATGTAAAATTAGTTCTTCTCCTGCTGATAGCAGATGGGGTTGGTTTTCACTACGACATAAGCGCCTTTGATCCTTATGCTTACGCTTATGTCGTATTAGTCTAGTCGGAACGAGGGGTCTCCGTGCACCCACATGATATACTCGGCTAATTGATATTTTTAGAATCCCTGAAGGGAGCTTAGAAAGGATTTTGATGTTCCCAACGCCAACTCTGGGGCCAATTCCCGTTTAAGGGGTGTTTTTATTTTCAGCCAAAACCACAGGGTACCCGAGTCTGATTTTCATTAAAAAATGCTTTAGCTCCTTCAAATTTCTTTAGAACTTCACAAAAACAGTCATACACACATAACTAATTGTGATTTCTATCTTTCACAACTTACAAAGACAATATTTAGCTTCTAAAGTTATTTCTGCGCTTTTATAATAATATAATAAAATAGGTTTATTTTAGATCCACTGAAGAGACCACTAAGGTACCGTAAACAGGGTCGACTCGTAAATCTACATCACATTTAAATGTATATTTTGTGATTTTAAATAGCTAAGAATGCCTCTAAATCGATTACAATACAATACAATACAATTATTCACTAGCGAATGAGAAACAACCTAAAATGTGCTTGAAAAAATGATGTCTCGTGAGGAAAATTATGAGTCTTCCTAAAGGCGAAATTAGAGAAACATGAAATTGGCGAACTTCTTGATTTAACCAAGATAAATCTACTACTGCCGAAGATCTCGTTGTCGACTCAATGGAATCTACTATGATGGAATGGATCTCGCCTCGAAACAATTTCACGGCGGTCACTGGAATTCGTACGACTTTGGTCGGTAGAGTAAAACTGCAATTGCCAAGGCCCTCGATGAGGTTTCTACTAATCTAAACTGGGCCAGGGATGGCGGAGCCCTTTGACACCCCCAAAACTCTGACACCCGTCAATGTTTATACCCGCGATGGACCCAAGCTCCCTGAAATCAGGCTCCTAACGTGAAATAATATATAGATTTAGCCACTGGCTAAAAGCGGAGCTCCTGGTTATAAAATGTTCTATGTGAATGAAAGGGATTCCCATGTGTACATGGTTTATATGGTTGCTTTAGAGTCTTCACGAGATATTAATTTTTCAAGCATAGATGACGTCATCGATGACGTCATATCACGTGACCACTTCATTTCGATCATATGGTGGCCTAGACTACACTACCCAAGTTTGGTTCTTTTAGAGTTTTCCCCTCACGAGATATTATTTTTTCAAGCATAGATGACGTCATCGATGACGTCACATCACGTGACCACTTCATTTTGCTCATCTGGTGACCTAGACCACACTACCCAAGTTTGGTTGTTCTAGAGTCTTCTCTTGACGAGATATTCATTTTTCAAGCATAGATGACGTCATCGGTGACGTCACATCACGTGACCACTTCATTTCGCTCATCTGGTGACCAAGACCACACTGCCCAAGTTTGGTTGTTTTAGAGTCTTCTCTTCACGAGATATTCATTTTTCAAGCATAGATGACGTCATCGATGACGTCATATCACGTGACCACTTCATTTCGATCATATGGTGGCCTAGACCACACTACCCAAGTTTGGTTCTTTTAGAGTTTTCCCTTCACGAGATATTATTTTTTCAAGCATAGATGACGTCATCGATGACGTCACATCACGTGACCACTTCATTTTGCTCATCTGGTGACCTAGACCACACTACCCAAGTTTGGTTGTTCTAGAGTCTTCTCTTGACGAGATATTCATTTTTCAAGCATAGATGACGTCATCGATGACGTCACATCACGTGACCACTTCATTTTGCTCATCTGGTGACCTAGACCACACTACCCAAGTTTGGTTGTTTTAGAGTCTTCTCTTCACGAGATATTCATTTTTCAAGCATAGATGACGTCATCGATGACGTCACATCACGTGACCACTTCATTTCGCTCATCTGGTGACCAAGACCACACTACCCAAGTTTGGTTGTTTTAGAGTCTTCTCTTCACGAGATATTCATTTTTCAAGCGTAGATGACGTCATCTATGACGTCACATCACGTGACCACTTCATTTCGCTCATCTGGTGACCAAGACCACACTACCCAAGTTTGGTTGTTTTAGAGTCTTCTCTTCACGAGATATTCATTTTTCAAGCATAGATGACGTCATCTATGACGTCACATCACGTGACCACTTCATTTCGCTCATCTGGTGACCTAGACCACACTACCCAAGTTTGGTTGTTTTAGAGTCTTCTCTTCACGAGATATTCATTTTTTAAGCATAGATGACGTCATCGATGACGTCACATCACGTGACCGTGCTACAGCACCCCCCTTGTGGCATAGACAAAATATCCCAAGTATGGCTATCTTAGGATGTTCCCTTGAGGAGATATAATTTTTTCTTTGCATACCACAGGGTTCCCATGTGTACACGGACGACGGACGGACGGACGGACGGCGGACGGACGGACGGCGGACACTATAGGTTTAATACCAGAAAAATAAAGAAAAAATCATATCTCCCGAAGGGAAGCTTCTCTAGAAGCCAAACTTGGACAAACTTTCAAAGACCATCAGAGGAACTCTACACCAAAGTCACGTTCCCTCACGCCATCAATGACGTCATCAAAATGATCCAAAATGCCCGTGACGTTCAAAAATCAACTCGATGGTATACGTTTTTCCCTTAGGTATGGTGCTCCGCTTGCGCGGGCCTTCGGCCCGCGCTGGAGCTCCGCTATAACATGGCATATTTTAACCACACAGATCCCTAATTGGGAGTAATTTTGATCGCTGGGCTCAATTTGTTACATTTTCTATCCCTTTTCTCATTACAATATGTGACCATTATCCGGACCTGAAACAGCTGATTCCCACCCCAACCCTTTTGATCCCTCAGCCCGCTCCCCAGAGCTCTGATTATATTTTGGGCTTTGAACCCTGAGCCTGTATACCATGTTACGTGCCTGCTGAGAGTGCTATATTTGTGCTCCAACTGCCATGCAAAATGCAGTGTTCTTGAAGGCCATGAGAGAGTGCTTTTGAGGGTACTGACAAGATTCATTGGGAGCAAATCGTACCAGCATTTCGTCGAGTTCAGGTCGGCTACTGGTAAACTAGGAAACCAATTATCGAGTACCTTACTCCAATCCACCAGCCCTTCACCGAATATTTAACAATTATTCATCGAGCACAAATGGGCTCTGAGTCAATAGCTATTGACTCAATAGACCATGAGGGCGAGAGGAATAATTGTTTTAGTCAAATCACACTAGTAGATCAACAACGTTTTCTGATCATTTGCCATTTTCTGGCTTTCAATTCCGACACTTGTAGGCGATAACTTATAGCTTACTCGTAGCTCGACCAATAAGAACGCTGTTCATGAGGCGCTCAAAGAGTGCGACTAGAAATGTTGGTCAGGCCTAAACACATTCGATATCTGAGCTCTCCCTATCATTTTGAAGTGTCCAGACGCTAAATACAGAAAGCATGTAGTCATTGCTGGCTCATTTCACGCCAGTGATGTGTATGGTGTTTATGGTGATGTGTGGCAGGCACTGCGGCCCGGGATAGTTATCGACATCTTGATAGAGGCCGGCATCTTCACTAGCGGTTTTACCAGTGCATTCTCACTTGTAAGGCATTCTTTGCCTTGCCGATCAACCTAGTCATGTGACTGAAAGACTTTGGACATCGCTATTGAAGATACCCCCACCATAGCTATCTCGGAAAGACAGTTCAGTTCTGGATTTGTGTCATCGATCATACCAGTCTTGTCTTGTCCCGCTTCTGACACCAATGTAACAAGTTTAAACACAAGTTTCCAGTATAAACGGAGAGGGCCTGCGGGCCTTTGATCGTCAGTTGTCACTCAGCTGTGGTGAGATAACATCTCTATGGCATGAAATTCAAACTTTGTATTCAAAGAAAGAAAGAAAAATGTACTTGACAGGGGTGTACTTGACTGTAAGCCAGTTAAACACTGACTCAAAACATTTAAGTGAGAATGTTTTAAAATTGGCTTTGATAAAAGTCTAGAATGAAATGGCGCCTTTATCGCATACCCAGGAATACCCCCTAATTGCAGTTATCTGTAAAAATAAGAAACCTGTTCCATTCCCCATATTCACCGAATGAATCACCGCTTAGCTGCTATAAAAAAACCCGGAAAGATCAGCCAATTTACAGTCGAAGAGGCACATAAGGCGCTGCGGAACAATACTGCCACCTTCACTCATTGACGTTCTTGAGTCTAAATGAGGGATCAAGATTCGGAAGTGGAAGACGAAGATGAGACCAGGAATTACATTTTGATGAAATATTTAGTGATGACGATGACCAGGAATGTTTTGCAACTTAGTTTAACAAATTACGCAGCATGGACTTGTAGATAATTATGAATGGCGCTGCGAGGCGTATTTGTAAATGTAAATGTAAATGATTTATTTTAAGTCGATAACGTGGGGAGTAGTCACCCAATCTCCCGAGCTAGAAGCTCATGTATGAAACGCTCGACCATGTTAGTATGAGTGTGTGAGCCCTATACACTGGGGATGGTCACTCCCGCGTCCCCATGGTTCTTTAACGTCCCTCTGGTTCCGGTTAGTGTAGTGTATGTGAGAGACGGGACCTACGGTTTAACGTCCTTATCCGAGAAGACGCGAAGGTCTAACCATTTGCAGATATTAGGGCAAAGGCAGCACCTTCTCCTCAATTATTAGAAAAGACCCTGAGTGTTGGCCCGGCTGGGGTTTGGACTCCCAACCTCCCGCACATAAGCCCGGCGCTCTACAACTACGCTAACCGGTCGTCGGTCCGTATTTGAGCTTTCGATAGCGGCAGTGAACATTGTTTTTTATGTGCTTGTCAATAAGCATGAAATACTATAAATACATGCCTGGTACACTAGAATTCAAACAGTTCTTTGTGCAGTATCGTGTTTGTGATGTTTTAAAGTATTTGATAGGACCTAAAACAATTTCTATGAAAAATCAGACTCGGGTACCCTGTGGTTTTTTGGCTGAAAACAAAAACACCCCTTAAACGGGAATTTGCCCCAGAGTTGGCGTTGGGAACATCAAAATCCTTTCTAAGCTCCCTTCAAGGATTCTAAAAATATCAATTAGCCGAGTATATCATGTGGGTGCACGGAGACCCCTCGTTCCGACTAGACTATATTGAGAACCGCACTAAAGAAAATTGTTAGTTTGATCCTTATGCTTATGCTTATGTTGCTAGTGAAAACCAACCAGGAATTTATGAAAGTTCATTATTTTTTTAAAGTGTTTGTAAACCCGATACAGCACGGCCGCTCATTCGTGTCATTCTGTAAACTTTACTTACAGTAAACGATGATAGAACAGACCTATTTCGTTCTGGCGTGAAGTTTTCGCATTTCAGATCACACAGCATTCATTTTAATAATCGTTCTTTGTTTGGGTTGCTTCCATATTCATCTATCCTTCAGTGTGTAGCAGAAAAACAAAGAAAGAATACTCATGGGAACGCCTCGTGTTGTAAAATGGGTAAACATTACGTCAAAGCGAAAGAGGTCTATTGGATTTTAAGATTTTAATGCGTCTAACGGAAGTTGTTTAGTTAATAGACTGGAGCTACAGGTGCAAGAAAAGGGCTGTTTAAAGTCCGATCAAAAACAGCTGTGCAAATAATTAGCGACGGCACTTTCAGTTTTTCCTTTTATCGATCATGCAACCTATTATGCTGCAAAAATCGCATTTGAAAAAGAGGATGTTTTAATAAGGAAATCTCACTGTCTGTTTATGACTAAAGCTAAAACTGTTGTTTCGTGTGGGGATTTTTAAAACATGGTTTTTTTTTTTCGTTCCGCCAGTAAAACCATCTAAACCATTCAGGTCCTCGCGACAGAAAGCCAGTCGACTGCACTATAGGGCGAAACAGGTTAAGGACCTGATTGGTTTAGATGGTTTGACTGGCGTAACGGTAAACCCCGAAATCCAAAACATAAATTCACGTTCTTAAAATGCGCAGCGCGACACAACAGTTTAGCTATAATGAACATGAATTATACCAAAACCTGACTCGCCCACTTGTTATTGACATCGCGCGGCAACCGATTTATAGCTATCAAAACCGTTCTAAAACGTTATGACTATGACTCATTTTGTCATATTAACTTCCGTGTTTTTTTAAAGCGTCGATAATTATTGTGGGAGTATTTGTTCCGCTCTACAAACCAATACATTCTTTCAACCCAGAGCTCCCCGGCTCGAAACCTCGCGGGGGAGGCTCTGGTGACAGCCACTGGCGCACGCGCGAGATTCATATAGAGCCGCTGAGAGAAAGACCTTTAGCGCATGCTTCAACGCTCAAAATCAGCCAATCAGCGAAGGCTCTCAGGTGGTCGCCACCAGAGCCTCCCCCGCGAGGTGACGAGCCAGGGAGCTCTAGGTGCGAGAATGGTTGACATATCTTATTGCGCATGCCCAGACATGAAAAGTCAGCCAATCAGCAAAGGCCCTCAAGTGAGTGGTGAGTGTCACCAGAGCCTCCCCCGCGAGGCGACGAGCTGGGGAGCTGGGTGTGCGAGAATGGACTTAACTTTTTTTCCCGTGATTTTATTTCTATTTTTTTCCCTTACGAAATCTGGTATCTGTTCTAGTTGCTGTTGTGGTCGACCAAAGGGGGATCATGATATTGACGCACTTCTGCCACCAGCGATACAAGACACGAGATGGGTTCCGAACCGACACACCGTACTACACCCAACAGACGCGTACGGCGAAATAGAGTTCCAGGGAGCGGGTCAAGCTAGTAGAGCAAAGGTTAGCGGGGTTGGTATGGCGAGATAGAGTTCCAGACCGAGAGGAGCGCAGACAAAAGCCATACACATAAACAAGGCAGTTATAAAACAGTGACCAACACGTAGGTAGACGAGATTAGACAGAGAAAAGGGCAGACAAACGAAGGACGTGAGTACAAAACAATCTGGTAAGTCGACCTCTAACATTTTGCATTTTTTAACCGATTGTTTGTGTTTCAGTACATCCGTGTCGCACATGACACCGACCCAGAACTCGTCTTACACCTGCTCTGTACCGAGTGGAAGCTGGACCTGCCAAAACTCCTTATCTCCGTCACAGGCGGCGCAAAAAGCTTTGTGCTCAATCCGAAAATGAAAAGAGTGTTGCGAGAAGGATTATTGAAGGTATAGGGAGCAGGTCAAAACACATGCCCTAGATAGGGATCCAATTTGGGCCGGAGGGGTAACGGTCACCGCCTGGTATCACCCCCTCTGATTTTGAGCCCACCCCCTCTGATTTTGAGCACCTAACTTCTTTCCTAGGGGGGCTGGGCAAAATCTGAATGCATTAAACGAAATTGTTTGATGTGGTTCTAATCGAAGTTGGATTTATGAATCAGAAGCTATTTAAAAAAGAAAATGTTTAAATATTGAGTTTTTGGAAATTTTATGTGGTAGGCAGCTGGCCCTACCCCTCCTCGCCCAAATTGGGTCCAGCCAGATTTCATTTGTTTTGACCTCTTCCCTTAGCATTATACTTTGAATGCAATTTTATTTTGGCAATAACTATTTTCGTATTTTCTTGGTGACCATCATGTCCTTTAAAAGAGTTTTTAACAATGCAGAACATATCCAAATTTCCCAAAAATCCTATCGACAGGCTGCGCAGACGACCGGAGCTTGGATCATTACAGGGGGGACCAACACGGGCGTCATGCGTCATGTGGGGGAGGCAGTGCGTGGTCACACGGTCATGTCCAGGGGGGAGCAGCTCAAGAACACGGCCCACCAGGTCCACCTCATAGGGATAGCATCCTGGGGCATCGTGGATCATAGAGAACTGCTCGTCGATGCGAAGGTGACGACAGGAACACTACGATTATGCCTGGAGATAATTAGAGCAGATTTCGTATGACTGTGAAAAGTGCCGCGGGAAAGTTGTGGCGTGCCGCGACCGTACCGCGACTACGCGATTTCATTCAGTATCTACAGCAGGCCAGGTTCCGTACCGCCACCGCGACCGTACCGCACCGTGTCACGGTACTTATCACAGTCATACGAAATCTGCTCTATATCATTTTAGTTTAAGGGAGCCTGTTACGATACGCGCATGCTCCAGGGGCGACCATTGATTCACCAGTAAAACTCATTAGACCATCCTATCAGATAACTATAAGAATATATCGAGATTATACTCGATTTGTTTTCGAGGTTTTCAGCCTTCGCTGGCCATCGTTACGGGGCGAGACTTTTCTGATTTGAGTTCTGCGTAGTTGCGTGACAGTTGCGTGACAATCTTCGTTCACTGACCAAACTCCGCGCATCCACTTCTTGGTTTGCACTCATTCCTATGGGAATACAATCACAAAAGCGCGGCGGCCATGTTGGTGTACAAAACAAAGAGCAACACATGAACTTTCTTTTGTTCCTGTACACCAACATGGCTGCCAATGACGTCACGTGCAAACCAGCAATAAGTTCGGTTACCTACACTCAGGGACAAAATAGCTGAGACCCCCTAGGCAAATTACGGTTAAAATAAAATATTGCCCTTAAACACCTACAAAATCCCTTAACCACCTCCCCCCTCCCCCACATCAATGTTGTTTCCAGACCAATCGTTGTCCTCCAACATTGAAGAGGGGGGAGGGGGCTGAGCATGTTGAAAATGAGTTTTAACGAATTCTCTATTTTTCGTGTACAGCAAGAAAGAGTCTCAGCTATTTTTGTCCCTGAGTGTAGCGACATCAAAGCGAGCGAGTGCGTTGTTGGCTATAACGCGTACAAATTGTGCAATGACTCCGACCACATCCACGAGCACACCAATATTTGAGTAATAGGAAATTGATTTTGCTACTGCTTTTTCGGTTAAGATAAATGGCCGACTAGGTAATATATTTCTGTGATCTAGTTGATTTTTTGTAAAACATTTAGATCTCTCATGTGCCATGATTTCTAACAGACCTTTCGGCCTGCGAACTCATGGCCTGTTGTGAAATAATGACCCATTCGGCCTTGCTGTCTCCTTGTTGAATATAATATAGTATTATTATTATTATTATATTCCATTTCGCAAACGGCCGAGGGACCTGCTGCAGTGTTGGTTCTGTAGTAATTATGACCTAATATCGCTTGTTTTTGTTTCCATGAGTGTTTTTGTTTGTTGTTTATTTGACAGGCGCACGCATTAGACCATATTATTTATTACTTGTTGTCTAGGACATAGTATCTTATCACATGACATCCAGTATGCAGTCACAAGGGGCGTGTCTCGACAACAATCACTCGCACTTTATATTGGTCGACAATGGTACTGAGGGCCAGTACGGAGGGGAGATTTCGTTCAGGGCCAGTCTGGAAAACACTATCTCAACAAAGAAAATGGCGAGAAGCTGTGGTAAGTACTGGATGATGTTGTTATGTGGTTGTTGTTGTTGTTGATGGGAATTCAGCTTTTCCCATGAACGGGTTTCTACTACAGAAATTACCTGTGAAAACGACCGTTCAATCTTTTCTGCTCAAACCCTTGTGCAGTGCCCAGTTTCACATGCAATAATCTTCACAGAGAAAACACATGGCGTGCCTGTCGTCCTTCTTGTCCTCGAGGGGGGCCCGAACACGATCCGGACGGTCCTGGAGTCCGTCACCCGTAATCCAGCGGTTCCGGTAGTTATCGCTGAAGGCAGTGGACGCGCTGCGGATATTCTGGCTTTTGCGCATCGGTTTATAGCCCCTTCTGGAGGGTAAGTAATGGGGGAAGTATTTATAGTAGTCCAGTCTGTATTTTTCTTGCCACTCGAACATAAAGTCGATATCTTCGCGCCACCGTGTAACATCCTCTATATATTGACTGGTCAAAACAAAAGAAAGTTGCAGAGTGAATCGCGATACTAGTGGAATATATGTGAACTTCCAGTCTCCACTGCCATTCCTGACCCTCTAAGGCTGCCCCAACAAACACCAAGGATGTAGCATTCCCTTCATTTCCTCCGCATTAATAGTAATCACGAAAAAATGAACCACATCTGGCCAATCTCGTTCCCAGTCGTTACTTATAATAATAATAATAATAATAATAGTCTTTATTCAATAATACTTGTCACGTGTTTGTTTTTGTTACGGACTGCTGTACGGTATTGCGTTACTGGGCAGGCGCGCAAAGGCTCTTGGGAAAGGGGAAAGTTGATCCTCACCACAATCCTTTGCGCGCCTACCAAATCCTTCCAACAATCCCTTGCGTTCGCGACTGGGTACGCCGGAGTCTGACATTTGACATGTTCCCATTCTCGAACCCAGACATTCTCCAACCTAGAGCTCCCCGGTTCGTTTACTCGCGGGGGAGGCTCTGGTGACAGCCACTGACGCATGCAAGAGATGCATGAGAAAGACCTTTCAGCGCATGCTCCATCGTTCAAAATCAGCCAATCAGCGAAGGCTTTGAAATGGCCGCCACCAGAGCCTCCCCTGCGAAGTGACGAGCCGGGGAGCTCTGGGTGCGAGAATGGAATCCTGAGCTCTCCGGCTCGTCACCTCGCGGGGTGGCACTGGTGACATCCATTGACGCATGCGCGAGATTTGATACAGAGCCGTTGACATGCCCCAACGTTCAAAATCAGCAGAGGCCTCAAATGGATGTTCCCAGAGCTCCCCACGAGAATGTCATGTTCCGCCCTTTGTCCTTTCTTGTGATTTTATTTACCAGACAGATGAACGGAGTGGCAGATGTTGTTGAGCACCAGCAACTTTTTCACAAAATCGAGAAAGCTTTCCCCGAGGCCGACAAGGCGGCTTGTGTACAAATGTACAACAATGTCATCCAGTGCGTCTGCAGGAGAGAATTCGTAAGTTTCCATGAGACCCGGTTACACAGGGTCCGGACGAATATTTGACCGGGCGAATTCTGACCCACTTACGGCCTTTGTTCACACGGGTCCGGCGGAACTGGACGAATTTTTGCACGGCAAAGTGTGCAAGTTTGGGACCCGCAAAAAGCAGGTACAACTTTTGACCGGTACGGTTCCCATTTCGTACCGGACCCGTGTGAACAACGTAACCGTGTACGTTTTTGCACAGTTCCATGGTAATGGCCTGGAAACTAACCCTTTTCAGGCGAGTTCATGTTACAAACCTCTGCAATGTGTAACAAAATTTGCACGGTGCCGTGTAAAGGTATTCCAGGTAAAGCATTCGCCTGTTCCAAAATTCGTCCGGACTTGTGTAAACGGGGTCTAATAATAGATGCCAGAGTTCCAGTAGCACACCTATGTTGGAACATTCTTTGGAGCATTCTTTGGTGTTGGTTTTTAGCCGCACTTTACTTCATCCTATGATTACATTCCGTCATTAGATGACAGTTTTCTCTGTTGATGAAGAGGGATTGGAAGTCGACAAGGCCATTTTACGTGCCCTGCTGAAGAGTAAGTTTTGACCTCTTTGTGCTCATCCAATTCTAGATGAGAAACATGGGACACAGTACTGTTAAAGCGTGAATAAGGCAATCACTGCGCGCAAATGATCAGCCAATCAAATGGACGATTCCAGCTATAAGCGCGCGCCCCCGAGCCGTGTCCCACAACTACCAGAATGCAGAGCGCGCTTCTTTAACAGTTTGTTCGACAAATGTCCCACTTCTACCGACATGCAGCGCGCGCGTGCGTTTTAGCTGGAATTGCTCAGGCTTGGTAGGGCACGGCAAACGTTCGAATTCTGTTTTATTTATTTTTATGCATTAATTGATTAAAAATAAACTTGATTTTCTGACTATCTGAACAGGTCAACACTCTCAAGCCGCTGATCGTCTCAGCCTCGCTCTAGTGTGGGACAGAGCAGATATCGCCAAGACAGAGATCTTTACAGATGACCAGAAATGGGAGGTAATTATAGCCACAGAAACCGCAACATTAACAGTAGCAAAAGCAACGACTACTGCAATAGCAGCAGCAACAACAGCACCAGCAGCGACGACGACAACAGCAGCCACAACATCAACAGAAATAACAAAAACAAACACTGCAGCAACACCAGCAACAGCAACTTGCAACAACAAAAGTAGCAACTCCACTAGCATGCAACAGTAGTTACAGAAATAACAAGATTAGTATTAAACAAGACAATTAACAGCAGCAGCAACATTAACAATGGCAGTAACCACTAAAACAGTAGTAGCAACAACAACTGTAGCAACATCAACAGCAATAACAAAAACAAACACTGCAGCAACACCAGCAACAGCAACTTGCAACAACAAATGTAGCAACTCCACTAGCATGCAGCAGTAGTTACAGAAATAACATGGTTGGTATTAAACAAAAGACAACACTAGCAGTAACATTTAAGCAGAAACAACAGCTACTACAACAGCGATAGTAGCAGTAACAACAACAAAACAGTAGCGACAGCAATACACACTGCAAGAACAGTATTAAAAACAGACAAGAACAATAGTAGCAACAATAGAGCAGATTTCGCATGACTGTGAAAAGCGCTGCGATACGGCGCGGTACTGTCGCGGTCGCGGCACGGAACCTGGCCTGCTGTAGATACGGAATGAAATCGCGTAGTTGCGGCACGGTCACGGTCGCGGTCGCGGTCGCGGCGCGGGACAACTTTGTCGCGGCACTTTTCACAGTCATACGAAATCCGCTCTATTGTAAGCGCCATCACCATCGCGGTCGCGGTCGCGGTCGCGGCGCGGGACAACTTTGTCGCGGCACTTTTCACAGTCATACGAAATCCGCTCTATTGTAAGCGCCATCACCATCACAAACAAAGCGCAGTGAGTATTTAGATTTTTATACTGAAATATCAGTCGAATAATGTGTTATTTCCAGATTCCTGTTCTTGAAAGTGCCATGATGGAGGCACTGCAGCATGATCGTGTAGAGTTCGTGGATTTATTGCTGGAGAATGGTGTCAGCATGTCATACTTTCTCACCACCAAACGACTAGAGGACTTATACCGCGAGGTTTGTGTCCATACAAACACATATATCTTTTATATGTTTTCATGTAATACGGGAGGGGTCGGAAAAGTACGCCCGTAACTCGTAAAATATCTTAAGGGCCCTAGTCAGCCAATCCTTTGTTATTGTTTTCGTTCAATACGAGTAATAATCTACAAACAAAGTTGTATTCTTCATTTACGTAATTCAGTCGAAAATATCGCACTTCATTTTCTTAATCAACCGTTGGAAATGGATGCTTTCCCTGACTTGGTATGTTGCTGGATTGACCGGATTGATACCGGCTGATGAGGCTCTTTAAGACTATCAACTTGATGCATGTTGACAGAGGAACGTTTTTCTTTCAGAATGCTACAATCAGTAATGGAACCTTGTATCATCTACTTCGCAAGTGCAAGGTAAAAATAACTATTTAAAAAAACCTCTGGATAAAACTGCTAGTGTATATTTATTTACTCGTTTCTAATGTGTGCTTTATGTACTAGGCGTTTCCATCGTTCAGCATGCCACAGCTAAATAACCTCATCAACAGTTTACTGGGAGTAACTTTCAAAACTACGGATTGTCAAACAGGAGCACTAGACAAGGTAAGATGGTAGGGAACTTTCTGCACGACGGGCGGTAACTATTTAATTTATTAAATTTGCCCGAGGGCGGGAAATCCTCACAGAGCGAGGCTCCAGTTACGAGATTCCCTGGTCAGTGTGGTGGGTTAGTAAGTTGGAAGCACTGCACTGAGGATGGGCAACTTCCGACGTCCTCGTGGTTCTTTAACGTCCCTCTGGTTCCTCTGGCTACCTTTGATAGTTACCATCACTGATATTACAGCAATATTTTTTTGCGCATTTCATTATTGTTTCATTGTTCAGAAAGCAATTGTTCAGAGTTGCTCTCCAACTCGTCTCTGATGATAGCGTCGATGCCGAAAGCTAAGACTATGCTCACCTTCTAAGGCCTCACACGAAAATTCTATGCAATTATACTGTACTACTAAACCAGCCGATTGCAATGGATGCTTTCTATGACTCGTTAGTGTTCTATTCTAACAAAAAGGCTGGCTGATGCTCTTTATCGTAGAGACTCATTCATTGGATTGTAATCACGTTCATGTACATCTTGCTTTTTTCCCTCCACAGGGACTAGGTATTTTGCACGCACGCGCATTGAGTCCTGCTGACGAGATTCGCACCGCAGCGCGTTTTCGGTCTCCGTATAACGAGCTGATGGTGTGGTCGGTGCTGTGTAACAGGCACAAAATGGCGATGTTTATGTGGGAGAGAGGAGACGAGTGCCTTGCCAAAGCTCTTGTGGCTGGACTCTTATACAAGCAGATTGCACAAGAGATGTGTAAGGATGAGTTGTTGGATTTGAGCGAAGAGCTGGAGACACAATCTAAGTAGGTTTACCCAAGTTTCCTGGTTTACCTTGGTTTATCCAAAATGTGTGATATCATAATTGTCAATCGTTGTCACCACCACCACTATCATCAACAACAACTAAATCCTCATGATTATCATAATCAGCAACTACATCATTATCATCATCAGCAACAGCAACAATATCATCGTCGTCAATAACCCCATCATCAATAACATCATCATCTACAACAACAACAACATCATCAACAACATCGGTATCTACAACAGCAACAACATCATCATCAACAACATCGTCGCGAATATCCCTATCATCATCTACAACAACAACATCATCAACAACATCATCGCCGCCAATATCCCCATCGTCATCTACAACAACAACAACATCAACAACATCATCGTCGCCAATATCCCCATCATCATCTACAACAACAACAACAACAACAACATCATCAACAATGTTTCGCTCGGTCGCGTGTTTTACCAAGGCCTCAAATACTACCATGTTGATTTTATGTACTTTAATGGTAACAGTTATTCGAAGTCTATGGAAAAATACGTTACAGTGAATTTAGTAAATCAATACAATAATATCAAATAGAGAAAAGAGATATTTACCCGTTGGCGTCTCAAATGCGGAGTCCGACCGAGCGAAATGTACATCGGTTCTTACTAATTATCTTAATTATATGACTATGACTTCCTGCGTTACAAGCAATTAGAAATCAGACTAATTTCGTTGTTTAGAACGAAACACTCCGCCTCTTCCTGGAAAGGATATTTTACAATATGAAGATAAAGATGAATATCCCTTATTCAAAATGTTTTCTTAATTTTAGAGTATTACGTATGTAGAGTAAAGTATGTGCCATTTAATGATGCGCTAGTGTAGGTTTTGATTCGGTGTTTCGATTCGGCGAATTGTCCTTCTCTGTTTTCAGGGGGCGACCTGCCATTGATCTGGGCGTTTCGTAGCCACGTACTGTTTTCTCTCTACTGTAAGAAGTTCTTTTTAACATCACCGTTGTCACAAGTCTTTGCCATGAAATAGTCTTGTATTTCTTGAGGTTTGTTCGTAGTGTATCATCGTCCTCGTGTTTGGCACAAGATCTCTTTGGACCTGTTTTGCTGGCTCGTCCATTTGAGCTGTTCACTTGCCTTTTCAGATTAGTGTGTCTTCTTGGTGATCGCTTTGACGTCTTCGTGATTTTACATGAGGATGGTTTGCCTTCAGTGTCCCTTACGGTTTCATATTCTGTCAAAGCACCGTTGTATTCCGTGTCATTTACACTGTTAATCTCGTTCAGATTGACGGTTAGTGGGCTTTTCTCGTGTAAGCTGTATTTTGCCTTCAGATTTTTTAACATAGAAATACTTGGTTTCTTAAATTTGACGTGCATTTGTTCTTCTAGACATTTCCAAAATTGGAGTTTGCTTTCTGCCATTCTGAGTTCAAGCACATGATACATGTCGAGGTATCTCGCATGGGTATCTGTCATCCATTTTTGTTCGCTTTCCGTTTCGGTGTTCATATATTGGGATAATTCTTTGTGGATATGTTTGCATTGGTCAAATGCTTCTTCAATTTGGACTTGAAGTTTTTCCATTAGTGTAATGTTTTCATTTCCTGATTCTATTTTATTCATGATCTGTCTTTGTAGAGCATCGAAACTTGCGCGAGCTACTTTTCTTCTTGTTAACGTTTCTTGTCGATGCACTTCTGCGCGCGCTCGTGATTCTGTAATTTTTACTTGTTTGATATATTCATATTTGTTTTCTCGTGCCTTCGTGTATAGGCGTTGCATTCCTTCCATCCAATCTTCTTCCTCGTCGAATTCTTCATCTGTCAAGTTCATTATGTATGAATCACGTTCATCTTCAAATGCATTCCATGATTTATTCATTTGCTCATAGAGCGTTTGTACGGACTCGGGGCTGCCTTTTCCGTGTATCATTTTCAGAAAGTTACTTCTGTCACTTTCAAATTTCTGTTTTGCTAATTCTCTTAGCATCTTTGTTTTGTCTTGTTGGGATGTTTCACCCTCTTTGGCATTAGTTGCCATCGTTTCTTCTCCGAGATGTTTCACTCGTTTTTTGGCGTCGTCAGCCATCATCAAGTCGAAGCGTACGGACTTCGAATGTTTCGCTCGGTCGCGTGTTTTACCAAGGCCTCAAATACTACCATGTTAATTTTATGTACTTTAATGGTAACAGTTATTCGAAGTCTATGGAAAAATACGTTACAGTGAATTTAGTAAATCAATACAATAATATCAAATAGAGAAAAGAGATATTTACCCGTTGGCGTCTCAAATGCGGAGTCCGACCGAGCGAAATGTACATCGGTTCTTACTAATTATCTTAATTATATGACTATGACTTCCTGCGTTACAAGCAATTAGAAATCAGACTAATTTCGTTGTTTAGAACGAAACAAACAACATCATCGTCGCCAATATCTCCATCATCATCTACAACAACAACAACAACAACATCATCAACAACATCATCGTCGCCAATATCTCCGTATCATCAACAACAACATCATCATCATCTACAACATCATCAACAACAACATAAACAAGATCATCAACAAGAAGATCATCATCACCATCATCATCATCAGCAACAACAATAACATCGTCAACAACAACAACATCATCAACAACTACAACAACATCATTATCAACAACAATAACATAAACAAGATCATCATCATTAACAACACCATCATTATCGACAATAACAACAGCAACATCGTCATTAACAACAACATAAACAGCATCCTCAACAACAACATCAACAACATCATTATCGACAATAACAACAGCAACAGCAACATCATCAACAACAATAACATAAACAGCATCCTCAACAACAACATCATCATCGACAATAACATAAACAGTAAAAGCAACATCAACAATAACAATATCGTCATCACCGCCACCATCCGTCAATCATCTTAGTCATCATATTTATCGTCACAGTAATAATGACGTCATGCATTATTTCCTTTTGCATACAGAGAGTTTTACGATAAAGCTTACGGCCTTCTTGACGAGTGCTACCGCGCAGATGAAGAGATGGCGCAAACTCTGCTCATTTACCACCTAGAGAACTGGGGCGGCCAGACTTGTCTGTCATTGGCTGTTGCTATGAAACACGAGGAGTTTGTGGCCCACTCATGTTGTCAGACCAAACTGACCGAGATCTGGATGGGGGCCATGAGGTCTGGGAACTGGTCCTCCTTGAAGGTAGGAGCACACTAGTCTTCCACACAGGCATCTCATTTCTTTTTTTTTACATATTCGTGTGGAGGTAAACAGTGAGATCAAAATTTAGTTCCAGTGCAACGGTAGCCACAAGATCGAGACAAAAGAGGAACGGGATGGATGCCCCGTAATTTGTCAAACAAACTGTTAGAAAGCGCGCACACCATTCTGGTAATTGTGGGACACGGCTTGGTTATTTCTGAATAAATAAGAGCGCCCGCGCTTATAATTGGAATCGTCCATTGGTAATGGCAACTACGATCTACAACTGTCCGACTATAAGGGAAATGGCGACTAAAAATATTTTGGTGAGAATTACGACGAAATAGTGGCCGGTTGGTGACTTGAGAAAAACGACGTTTAAATTTAAGCACGCTGGAACATGTCACGTGTCACGAAAATATCGCTCCATTCTGCCTTATGTTAGACTTCATTGCTATTCTTGTCCACTTCATTTCTTTAGACAGTACTTGGCATTATCGTGCCTCCGGTGATCTTCAGCCTCGAGTTCAAGTCGAGGGCAGATCTGTGCCGTATGCCTGGTTCATACGGCGATTATCAACCCGACCCAAACCACAGGGAACCCGACACCACAAGCGACAAAACTAATCATGCGTACGCTGGGAGCCAAGTGATGTTCACAAGGAATGATGGGAACCCTGCGTACGAAGGAGAGCCAAACATTGATATCAGGTGAGGCTTCCTGGCGAAGGTCACGCTGCATCTCACACTTGTACTTGTTGTATTTATACCAAGATAACATTGTCTTTCTAGAGATCGAGTGGGTTTCCTGTGGTGCCTTTGTCAACCTTTGTCAACCTTATATTTCCTTATAAGGAAGTTGAAGAAAGTCGTCAATATTTTAAGGGAACTGTCTTGATATGGTTGCTCCTCGTCACAAACAAACATATTAAAATATGTCGCCAAAAAACCGTCCTTGTAAGTAAATCCCCTTACTTTATCGGAAGGTCTGTGAGTATTTTTCTTCACATCTTAGCAAAACAAGCAAGAGCAAATTCACCGAAACCTGTTCGAGCAACTTCCATATAAGGGAAGTTTAGTAAACGACAGTTTTCAACGAGAACTATCTTGATTTGTAATTTTTTTTTCGAATTGAAAATGTAGCGATCTATCAGCACACCGACTCGTACCCGTAAGTCAAATCACTGCTTCACTGCTAATAGTAGAAATGCCAAGGAGCGCATGAGTTTATGGGAAGGATTAGCGCGACGCGCAATGCATTGTGGGAGTCACCCGGTCCACAATCCATTAAGCGCTTGCGAATTCTTCCCACAACCCCCTGCGCTCCGCTAATCCTTCCCATAATCCCCCGCGCTCCTCTATTTTTCTACTATTAGCAGCCAAGTAGTGATTTGACCTGATGAACCCCGGGTAAGAGTCTGCAGCACACCAGTGTCCTGTGGGCTAAACCACGTAAATTATTAGTCTCAATCCAGTCTTGCATCTTCCTCCATGTAGATTGTGTAGTGATTCTTTGGTTCCCGTCGAAGTCGAGATCAAATATATCACATCACCAGGCTCTGGTACAATTCCAACAAGCACCATGGTCTTCGCATGCTTGGGCGTATCACATACCGCTATCTGTGTACCATTAGTTGCATCACATGCCTCGTAACCCTGGCTGTCCACCCACCATGCATTCTCGTATAGCTCGCTGTACTTGCGAACTGGAAGTCCCAGGAGAGAATTCAAGCTATTGTTTTCCATGCTAGGGCACTTAATGACCAGGTGGTCGCCTCGGGAGATTAAAAAGGCTCGCTTGTGTGACCCTGGAATAAGGGCCCATCTTGGGACCATACCACCTCGACGGTTTTTCCTTTTAGATTGAAGGGTAAATTTAAAAAAAGCAAAATAACGAATGTGTACTTAGACGAGGTTTGTACATTCATTCTGTTCCAATATAGTTGTAGAGTGCCTGTTTGTTTTGACTTAAATGTCAAGGGTTAAAATGGCGTTTGTGTAAAGACTGGTAGAAATTAACACCTAACCAAAGAAGCGGACTTGTACCCGGTCTCCTGTTGTTTTTTTCCAACCCGTGCGTTCAAAGGAGGGACGTGCAAGTGAGGTGAGGGGACCTACTTCCGCCCTTTACAAAGTAAAGCCACATTTCTAGAATAAAGGAAGCGAAAGATCCATATCTCTCTCCTAAATTATATCAAACCCCCCACGGTCGTGCTACAATGAAAACACACTTCCTTATTGTTTGTCGTGTGCTCGGCTGGTGGCCGCACGAGTTTATTGGCAGTAAAAAACAACATACTGGGTGAGCGTCCATTATTACTTACAACATTATTACTAATAATGAGTTCATTTGTACAGTTCTCATTCAAATAATGCTGACACAATTCCTATTTTCCTTATAAGGAGTGCGGGCGAGTTTCCACAGGATGAAAAACCCCAAGTGCCCCGCAACACTAAAAACCTAATGGGGAAAATCCCCGGCCCCATGGACCGCACTCCTTGCCTGCCGGGCTCGGCCCAATTATAGTCCTGGTTTCAAGAAACTGATAGTAAAGAGTTCAATCGTCCTTCACGTAGCCATTCCTTGGCGCTTTCACTTGGACAACGGACATGCCTTTTGAACAGCCTGTCCTGTAACCCCGCTTTTGCTGCAGCCGTAGCTCCCCCTGATCTCAGGCTATGCACTCTGATCTTAGTAGTGTCTGCAATTCCCTCGAACGCTTCCTGAACAAATTCTCGCACGCGTGTGTATGATATCCCTCGTTGGCGCACTTTAGATACAGAACTTGGTCCTGCCAAGGAACGGAATAGTGGGAGGTCCTCGTCTATTTGAATCCCTGCCGCGGAGATGTATTTCTCCAGTGCTTGAAGCTGGGCATGTCTCTTGGCCAGATCACGCGATTGACCCACGCACGTGCCCTCTCGTAACTGGTACGACTTTGAAGATTCTATGAAGATAGAAATATAGGACCAAAAGAATCTGAAGTCAGAACATTTGATTTGGCTAAATTCGTTATTTCTAAGGGAACCCGAATTTCCAATAAAGCATATGGCGATAGTCCTGAGATTAAACAAGGTAAGGTTGTCCTGATATTTGGCCACCCGGGCTACTATCTATTTCCTGTCTTTGTTTTTCCCAAGATCCTTTGCGGCATCGGATTCAAGACAAGACACGGTCAGAAATCTTACGAGCCCCGCCCACAAAACGCGCCCAGTCAATACTATCTACCGCAGTGGATAGCGGAGGGAGATCGGGGATTGCTCCAATAAACGCTGAAGCGTCATTAAGTGACACAGGTGTTCCTTGTGCCAATCTCTTCCACCGGTAAAACCCAGCAAAGCATGTTTGATCGACCCTTCCGATTTCACGACCAGGACTGTAGTCTGCACTTTGTCCGTGATGTGTCGCAGAATTCACACCTCGTGTCAGCGTTGAAAACTTCTGAAAAACAAGAAGCTGAAAAAAGGGGGGACAAAAAGATTAACGGAACTGATAGAGTGAAGGGCAAAGCCACAGTTAAGAACCAGTCTCAAATCAACTGATTTTTATTTTATTAATTAAAATACCAACAAAACTTTAAAAAATCTTCCCCCTTTTCTTTTCTTTCTTTCTCACTTTCTTTCTTTCTTTTTTGATGCAGTACGGCATAACCAACACGAAATTAAAGCACTCCGGCTTAAAGGTATCGTTCAAGCTTTTGCCCACTCCGAGGCATGAACAACGCAAAAAAGCAACTCCGGTTTCAGAGTATTGAATACACTCCAACCTTCGTCCACTCCGGAACATGACCCACTCGGGGGCATGGCCCACTCCGGGCATGGCCCACTCCGGGGCATGGCCCACTCCGGGGCATGACCCACTCCGGGGCATACAATGCGATACAAGCACTCCGGCTTTGGTATGGCTAGTCCTGTGCGATAGAGAGCAGTCCTATTCCTGTTTGCAGGCGGCCTCAGCCGTTAATAAGCGGAGTACGGATTCCTCCGTTATCATTATCCTGTTATTCTAAACGGAAAATATCCTAAAGAAATAAAATAAAAATCAAAGTATGAGTGAGTGCGGCTAGCGAACACCAAGAGGACAAATATTCCCTAAACAGCCCTTAAATACCAACACCAAATCCCTTGATAATACATACCGTCGAGAGAATATTTTTTCGCTAATTTGCAAACCGCGAAAAAACACATCTCTCTCCTAAATTATATCAAACCCCCCACGGTCGTGCTACAATGAAAACACACTTCCTTATTGTTTGTCGTGTGCTCGGCTGGTGGCCGCACGACCAGCCAAGAGTTCAAAGAAAGTGTGCAAATATACGAGCCATCATCGCTGTCAAAAGGCGGCTGAGAAAAATCAGCCTGTTCGAATTCTCTGATCTGGAGACCCAATCCATTTCTATTAAAACATTATTACTACAACACAAACTGAAATTTGTAACGCTTCCTGTTGTAAGTACTCTTTCGCAAAATGATTCTAGGGACATTGGATTGTCCGTGAACCATGTAATTGTGTAAGCCTGCGAGCTAGTGAAGTAGCGACATCAAGGCATATTAACTGCTAAGATCTCCCTAAGGGTAAAACTAAAAATCTTTCTATAGGTCTCCTGAATCACTATTGTTTACCATTAATAAACAAAATCGATATTGTTCAACCAAAACAATAGTTCGTTACGAACGTTGTCAGACGTCGATACGGGCGGTCCTCCCAAGAGACTCCCTGTTGTAACAACTGCGTAAAAAAAAAAAAAAAAAAAAGCTAATATTCCCCACGGTACGCAACATAGAAATGATCCGATCGGCAATAGTGCCGTGATTATACCAAAAGGGAGAACACGATAAAACATAATATCTTATTCCTCCTTCTGAAGTGCCATTGGAACACCAAGAACTTAGTGTGTTCTTCGCAAATGTCAATGTGGTAGTAGGCGGATGGAAGATCGAAACAAAAAACATAGTGACCCGGCGAAAATGTTTAGTGTAAAACAGTTCTCAAGTCGTCGTACTTGATAGACTTCTTAGAAATAAATTGTCCAGAAAGAAATACATCCAGGATGAAAACTAAGTTGCCTCAATTAATACTGTACGGCAACACGCAAGCAGAGAATACAATACACGGTATAATTAAAGGGAGATCCAATAAAGATTCATCATTCATTCTTTAAAAAACACAGCCTCTAACAATCAACTCTGAAATGGCGCTATCGACAAATTCCCTATGGACTCTGCCTCTGGTTGAATTTCTACTCTCAATAGCATACGGTTGTGTAACGTCGTCGAAAACTATAGTATAACCTATTCAAACGGTTTCTAAAACAAATTGAGATGCCCCATGAATATCACACCAGAACTATTAAAATGTTGCTTTCAATTTCCCTATGTTTAAAGTCCGAACCACAGAACATTGTTCGAATTCATACATTTGACTGTTTTGGTCCACTGGAACCGACTGTAGAAGTGCTAGATTGTTTAGGTCGATTACATTGTGCGGCCCAATGGCCTGGTTGGCCACATCGGTGACATAAGTCGTACTGTCGTAAACCAGAAAAACAGCGCCCGTCCTGGGGGCGAAAATAGCGCAAGCTATTACGAGTAGGGAAATTACCAAGTGAATTCCCATTGCTTTTTGGTTGAGCCAAGCGAGCCTTCCGCTTTTTCTCTTGGTTGGCTTTAATCTTATCTCCTGCCCTTTTCTCGGCTTTTTTGATTTTCTTGGCATCTGCCTCGTCATTCGCCAATTCGTCATCAACATATTCTAGAATAGTTGACCAACCGAACTCAGATTTATCCGCTAATCTTACGAGTTTCTGTCTCTCCTTAATAAGTTTGATACCTTCTCTTAGTTGTTCCTTGGCTTTCTCCGAATCACCACTCTGCAGTGCCTGGAGAGCCCTCTCACTGGTTCTCTGAACCTTCTTGTTATGCTGGAACTGATACTCATTCCCCTTCTTTTTGAATACGGGCTTGTCCTCCGTTTCCAACTCGCTCGCTATTTGAGAACCAAGCTCGCTCTGCTGCTTCAAGAGGTTTGTCTCCAGCCCCGATAACCTGGCATCCACGGCATGAAGAATAGCATCCTGCTGGGTAGCCAGAAGAGTTCTAAGATCTGGAGAGATGGTTGCTGGGCCGGTCTCTGTTTCCCCTCGCTCACCCATTAGACTGAAAAAAGATAAACAACAAACAACACAATCAAAGTATGAGTGAGTGCGGCTAGCGAACACCAAGAGGACAAATATTCCCTAAACAGCCCCTTAAATACCAACACCAAATCCCTTGATAATACATACCGTCGAGAGAATATTTTTTCGCTAATTTGCAAACCGCGAAAAAACACATTTCATTGCTATTGTTTGGTGGTCACTCGAGCAAATCGCGTTTTTCGAGGCGAGACCAAGATGAAAACATGCTTTCAAAATGGCAAGTTATGATTGGCGGAGACTAGCATTTTTGCACGTGCCAATTCAAATGTGGTAGCAACATCTCGTTTACGTTTGCTTCATAGAAAGGTTTGTTAGCGAGCGGATTGATATGGATTGTGAAAAGGCATTTTTGATTTCTTACCAGGCTGAACAGTTTTCAAAGTTGGAAATTTGACAGCAAACGCTAGTAAATCTTACGTAAGATTGCATATACAATGAAAGGCTTCCCTGCTAGCAGAGGCCTCTTTTCTCTGCATTTCGCTGGATGAGGATCGCGAGGAAAAGAGACCTCTGCGCTGGGTCGAAACTCGCTTTGTTTTGCCGCCGTCCACAACCTTGGATGGTTTGCTGACCGTTTCTTGAGCCCACTATACGCGCACGCATATCTACAGACGTTTTCCGCCGATATTATTTGAACCCCCAAGCGGAAAACATCTGTAGATGTGTGTACGCATATTAGGTGGGCCCAAGAAACGGTCAGCAAACTGTCCAAGTTGTGGAAGGCGGCGAGTTTCGACCCAATGCAGAGAAAAGAGGCCTCTGCTGGCTGGGAATCTAAACGCCACTTTCTTCTGGTTTCAGAAGTCCTCTTCACCACTCTAATAGCACCTCCTCCCTGTATCGCCGCCTGAGCCAATTCGTGTCACGTGACCCCGTGAATGATATGCCAAAGGCGAAGCTTGGTTTGTTAGAGAAAGTGTTTGAGTTTTACTCTGCGCCTATCACAAAGTTCTGGGGAAACTTGGTAAGCAAGGACAGCAACAGAGTAAATTTTGTGTGAACGTTACTGTCATCCCACGGGTAGCACCTTTACGCGACGGCATAGGGCAGATTTCACATAAAAAGGGCACGACTGTAAAATGGCACGAAACACGGCACGGTCACCCTGTGGGTCACACGGCATGGAACCTCGCCTTTTCGTGACATCTCAAAAATACCTTGACCAAACCTGTCACGTTCCAGCATGGTCTCTAAAACGAATTGATGATTGATGATTGATGACTTTTTCCAAAGCCTAACCCAAAGCCTAACCCAAAGCCTAACCCAAAGCCTAACCCAAAACCTAACCCAAAACCTAACCCAAAACCTAACCCAAAACCTAACCCAAAACCTAACCCAAAACCTAACCCAAAACCTAACCCAAAACCTAACCCAAAACCTAACCCAAAACCTAACCCAAAACCTAGGATTTTGGCAAGTCAGAAGATTGATGATCGTCAATTCGAAGGCAATTGAGATTTGATGATAATCGTCAATTCGTTTTAGAGACCATGTTGCACGTTCACGGCCGAAACCAAATTTGAAGTATTTACCTGATTTGCAAGTGATGGTAGATCCCCTTCTGATGAGGATTTCGGCGACATTTGCCAGAAAACACTGAACTTTGAGCAAGAACTTTCAGAAATTGTAGTGACTCTATTTTTCGGCCACGAGGAGCATGATTACTAGACATTTCATGCATGAGCAATATCGTGCATTTGTCAGAAAACTAGATTGAGAGGCTCTCTATAAATCCGACCGATATTCCTAGAATCCCAAAAAATTTCGTGAGATTCTGGATTTCTCGAACGAACAATATTCGCTCACACTTATTACGTTACTTCTAGATTGTCTACCTCATGTTCCTTATGGTGTTCAGTCACGTGATTCTTATCAAGCTCAGCCCCGTCCCCTCCGTGGAGGAATGGATTCTCATCGGATTTGTCTCCACTCTGCTTTGGAGG
The DNA here is from genome assembly GCA_033964015.1 of Scolanthus callimorphus. Lineage (NCBI taxonomy): Eukaryota > Metazoa > Cnidaria > Anthozoa > Actiniaria > Edwardsiidae > Scolanthus > Scolanthus callimorphus. The sequence goes on from CM066924.1 coordinate 20,627,468, forward strand.
AAATTCGTCAAGTAAGAAACATAAAAAACATTCTAGTTGCGTGTTTATTGAGTTAAAATAAAATATGCTTGCAGGCGGTTTCTGGTGTTGTTTATCGCGGAAAAACCGTTCTGTTCGTTGAGTGGGCGTCATCTTGAACGCTCTATTTTTTCGCTTGCCCCGGCGGACCGGGCGCTCCTCAAAATTCAAGATGGCGCCCGATCAGTGAACATACAATATACCTACACAGCGGTCAAACACTGCGCATGCTCAAGAATGAGATCCAAGATGGCGCCCGATCAGTGAACATACAATATACCTACACAGCGGTCAAACACTGCGCATGCTCAAGAATGAGATCCAAGATGGCGTCCGATCAGTGAACATACAATATACCTACACAGCGGTCAAACACTGCGCATGCTCAAGAATGAGATCCAAGATGGCGTCCGATCAGTGAACATACAATATACCGGGTTTTCCGCAATAAACAACATCCAGCAACCCCTGCAAGCAAACTAAAAATAAATTTATCGAGCTCATTCCTCTATTCCAGGTCGTGCAATCAGAATCTGTATCTGTAGGTAGAAGGTTCGGCGAATGGGCATCTAATTACTGGAACCTTTGTGACGGAGTAGCTGTGTCTTTGTTTTTCGTGGCTGTTGCTATGCGACTGAACCCTAATACTTTACGTATTGGGCACATGCTCTACAGCCTCGACATCATGTTGTGGATCATCCGGTTGTTGGATATTTTCTCAGTGAGCAAGAATCTTGGCCCTTATGTGGTCATGATTGGTAGAATGGTAAGGACGACAAGGTTCTTATTTAGTTCTTGTTTTTTTTCAATTTGTTTTGTTTTGTTTATATTTATTTTGTTTTGGCCCTTATTTGATCATGATTGTCATTATGGTACGACTACAAGCTTTTTATTTTCTTGTTTTTAGTTTGTTCTGTTTTTGGTTTTGCTGTTGTTGTTGTCATCTTTCTTTTTCTGTTTTGTTTTTCATTTTGTCCTGCCATGTTTTTATTGTTTTATTTTATTTTTGTTTTGTTTCCATGATGCACGTCCGTTTGTTGGTTTGTTGGTTTGCTTATTTGTTTGTTTTTCTGTTCATTTTCTCGGGTCTTTCTGTAGGCTTCGTGTGTCAGCTTTGTTCTTTGTGTTACTCGGACCTTCTCGGGTTCTTTGTCTCTATTGAGTTATTGAAGACAGAGCGGAAATGACCAAAAATGAAATGTCGAACTTCGCCATATTTCAATATATAAGCTCAAGATTGTGTAAACAAATATGTTCTATGACCAAAAGCTGTCTGTATGCAAAAAAGATGCTTATCTGAGTTAATTTGAAATTTAGTAATTTTAGCAGGTCATTACTGAATCATATTCTACATTTTGTTTAGACCGTCGACATGTTCTATTTCCTCATCATAATGGTAGTATTTCTATTGGCCTACGGAGTTGCACAACAGGCTATACTATTTCCTTATGAACAATCAACATGGGAACTCATCCCCAAGATCTTTTTCCGACCTTATTTTCAAGTCTATGGCGAACTATTTATTGAAGACGTCGACTACTCTGGTAAGAAAGAATAGACCTTATCGGCTTAGGCGTAATGTTTTGCCCATTTCAGATCACGTGGCATTCCCATGAGTATTCTCTCTTTGTTTGGAATGCTTCCATATTCATATATCCGTCGATGCGTAGCAGAAAAAGAAAGAGAATACCCATGGGAATGCCACGTGATCTAAAATGGGAAAACAATACGCCCAGGCCGAGGAGGTCTATTGTCAGACTCATTACAGGGTCCACAAAGGGTAAAATGGGAGCTGGGATTGGCCAACTTGCCCATGAGGAATTGCCCGTTTCTCAGGATCTTGAGAGGTCAAATTCTGATTTCTTAGTGTTGGAGAGAAGGGAGAATAGACGGCTGAACATTTCAGGATATGGTCTTTTATCAACAACAACACAACAAGCCATCTTTATTTGTACATTTCTATAGTTTACATTTTTTGATAAAGTAAAAGGATAGGTTAAGGTGAGGCAGTTTATAGGTGCAAAATCCGACATCGGTCTTTTGGTCGCCATTTTGTTTTTCTTCCCGGCCGAGGGGCCTGGCACATTTGAAGACCACAGGCAGCCCGAGTGGATTTGTATAAAAACGACAGCACTTTATTGATGTCTTGATATGAACAGGTCAACTGACGGTTATTTTTCTTTCAGTAAACACGACTGAAACAGCATTTAAGACGCCTAAGTATGACGAGTATGGCGGCAGACTAGTGACCGTTATTATGGCCTTCTATCTCCTGGTGGCGAACATTCTGTTACTGAATCTGCTGATAGCAATATTCAAGTGAGTAGAATAATCGCACGCACTATTGAAGAGCCAGTCAAGCTACAGCGGCGGACAAAAATATCGTAAACACCCCGTCCCCCCTTCCAAACAACATTGAACAGGGGAGCGGGGAACAGGCTCGATAGCAAGTGTTTACTTATTTTTGGCCCCGATTGTAGACTGCAAATCAAGATCCTCAAGATCGCGAACATCGGTGAAAAAAGTTGTTAAAAATAAACTCCAGCGAGTTTAAAAAGCAACAAGAAAAACCGAAAGCACTGTCCCGGGCTTCCTGTGCTATGGGCAAGGAACAAAAACATCTAGGGGGGGGGCAAGCTCCACAGGGAATTTCTACAGAAACCCATCGATGGGAAAAGCTGAATAGACCTCCTCGGCTTGGGCGTAATGTTTCCCCATAGTATTTTCTCTTTCTCTTTCTGCTACGCATCGCAGGCTTTATGAATATGGAAGAATTCCAAACAAGGAGAGAATACTCATGGGAATGCCACGTGATCTGAAATGGGCAAAGCATTACACCCAAGCCGAGGAGGTCTATTTCCCATCCCAGTCGCCGAATATCTATTCGCATAAAATAATCACGGAGCCTGAGGTGAATTTTGTTGAATTGTTTTCACGATCTTAACAAAACTCTCTCGCGCGCACCCAATGCTTTTAATGTTATAATCGGCGCTGGTAGGTGATTTAGCAAGAGAATCCAACACTGTCTGATCAGTGCCGAAATTCTTATAGTCACTGTACAGGGCCCGACATTAACTTTATTTGTAAGGTGCCAATGGCGCCTCATTAAAACAATTTTAGGCGCCATAGGGCAGAATCTTGTCGCCCATTCTCTGAATGCTCAGCTGAAAATGGCACCCTTGTTTTGAAACGCGATCGTCTCAAACAAAGCTCAAACGCCCACATTTTTTGCCAAGTTAACCGAAATTTTCTACCCATTATGAGTTAAATATTCTTTGGAAAGTCAATCCCTAAAAGGGGGATCGCCATTTGACGACTATGTTGAATTGGTTTCTGGTCGCCAAACCCTCAAATCCAGTCGCCATTGACGACCTATTGGTCACAATGTCGGACCCTGCCAGGGGCGTAGCCAGGTCCTCAGAAAGGGGGGGTCACAACCTTAATGTTTACTGTATTTTTCGTCCCCAAACGGGGGTCACAACCGATTTTTTCCTTAATGTTTACTGTATTTTTCGTCTCCAAAGGGGGGTCCTGGGCACTCCAGGACCCCCCTGGCTACGCCCCTGCCTGCTATACGAAATATATCCCTGGTGATGTAAAGTTGTTGTTTTGCCCCAAACCCTAGTCCTCAAGAACGTATTGGTGTTTACTTTTCAGTAACACTTTCTCTGAAGTGGAGAAGAACTCGAACCAAATATGGAAGTTCCAGCGTTACCAATTGATAATGGAGTACCGGCAGCGTCCAGTCCTAGTTCCTCCGTTTATCGTCTTTGCGCATGCGTGCCGGATGTTTAACTCTTGCTGGAGACGGCAATGCCCTGGGTCAGCGGCATCAAGACAACAAGAGCATCAACTTAGTAAGTCCTTTATTTTCTTGTTCATCTAAAGCGTTGTCTACACGAGCAATTTTTCTTTGACAATTTTCATTTGCAATTTTCAATTTTTCCTTGACAAGCATCCTTGTTTAACAGCTAGAATAAAAATTGTCAAGGAAAGTTGCTGGCGCGTCTGCACGGTCGAGTTTCCTTGACAAGTTTTATTTGCTCGTGCGTCAGCAATTGGACATTTATGGCGCTCCCTACACGGTCAAGTTTCCTTGTCAAGGAAAAATTGCTTGTGTAGACTCTGCTTAGGAGCAGGTGCCGAAAATAATTGTCGGTCATCGGATGAGAAGTATTTCTCTGTGGAACTAAAAACGTCCGAGCAACAAACTCGAACCTCGAAGATTTTTCGTAAATTCTTCAGCGTTTTCTGCCGCAATCAGTGTCTTGTCCATGCTCTATGTCAAAAGTAACATTTGTCGACATAGCAACAGTAACTAGGGGGGTAGAACAATCAATGTGGGATCGGTTTATGTCCGGACCACTTTCAAATCTCAACCAAAATAAAAGTTTCAATGGAAATATTCACGAAAGTAAAAAATACATGTTCCACTCTTGGATTGAAGTCTTTAGTTCGCATGACTTTTTAGTCATTCTTTTCTTTTTCTTAGATCTTGTCTCTTCCTAAATTCTTTTCTCTTCCTTAGTTCTTTTCTCTTCCTGAGCTCTGCCTTGCGCGGCTTTTTCTTGTCAGTTTGCCCCCTTCTCTCCGCTATAAGAAATAGGCTTCTTTATATGCCATAATGGCCGTGATCAGTCCTACGTTTAAGCACCTGGGAGCTTGTTCATCCAACTTAGCCGTGGTTTTACCCTTGATTTCCCTAGCAAGGAAGCTTCACTGATGTTGCACCTAAGAGCTTCTTCATCCAACTTAGCCGGTTTGGTTTTACCCTTCTTCGTCCAACTTTGCCGTGAGTTTTACCATGGTTTCCCTAGCAAGGATGTTTCAGTGATATGCACCTAAGAGCTTCTTCGTCCAACTTTGACGTGAGTTTTACCATGGTTTCCCTAGAGCTTCTTCGTCCAACTTTGCCGTGAGTTTTACCATGGTTTCCCTAGCAAGGTAGCTTCACTGATATGCACCTAAGAGCTTCTTCGTCCAACTTTATCGTGAGTTTCTTAATCCAACTTTACCCTTGGTTTCCGGCTGGGAGCTCTTTGTGCATCTCTGCCGCTAAGCGTTCTGTCTTGGTTTCTATTATCTGGCCATTTCAAACTGAGAAATTTAATTATGAATGTTATAGACCATGTTCGAATTACGCTCTAATGCACACAAGACAATAACTTAAAATCGAGGCTTTCCTTGAGTCCTAATTCATTTACTGTTATTTTAGAATAGAGCCTTGATTTCAAGCCATTGTTTGTAGACATTGGAGCGTAATTGGAACATGGCCTATTAAAAAATGCCTATATAATTCAAATCTCAGATCGTTTTTCTTTCTTACACTAAGCTAAAGTGTAATAAAGAATTCTGACGATGCACAGGTTTCATTTTTGCATTCCTACTTGCCGTGTTCTTTCTGTTGCGCGCCAGTTTCCAGGCGACCAACCTTGGTAACTGAAGCGTTTCTTTCAATACAAAATGCGGTGAGCTCTACGTGTTCCTGCTTAGTCGTCTCCGATGATCTCATAGTCGAGAACGTCGATCCGCGCCTGCGAGTCTCAACTTTGCATCTCATGCATGTTTTCAGTGCCTCTTGTAGCTGGTCGTGGAAGATAAAGCATATGATTGGATTAACGGCCGCAGCGGCTGACTGAAGATGCATCGCTGATTTGAAAAAAGCCTGCCAAGTTACATTGTCGAACTTTCTCCACTTATAAACGATTCCTTGTATTGGCAACACTACGAGATTCATAGGGGCGTTGCATATACCAAATGCCAATACTATAGCAAATGCCAGCTTGGCAATGCGGCGTGTTTGTTCTCGTCGTCGGCTGATTTGCTCGCTTGTGATGCAGTGTCTTTGTGCACGTCCTTGCCGGTACAGTCTAATGAAAATACTGGCATATGAAATCGTTAGGATTACGAACGGAACAGCAACGAATGCTACAGCATATGCTATAGTTATAGCCGTGGCAACATTGATATGAGTGTCAAAGTTCTTGTGCCAACCAAGGTAGCAATAATTGTTACCATCCGGGAAACCCATAGTCACACCCCCATAGAGATTCCGTGCAGCTGTTGCTATCGACACAATCCAACTTGTCGATATCAAGATATATCGGGTCCTTGACGATACTCGGCGCATTGGAAATAACACGGCGACATATCGGTCGAGGCTCATGAACACCAAACTCATGATTGACACGGGCGTTGAAATTTCCATTAAGAACAGCATTACCTTACACAAGCCTTTTCCCAGTGTTCCATCTATGTTCCATCTTGTGGAGTTGAACAGAATGTTCATGTTCATTGGAATGTTAATCAGCGGAATTAGGACGTCGGACGCCGCCATGTTTAGAATGAAATAGTTGATCGATTTTCGGAGAGCTTTGTTTCTTTTTATGAAGGTAATTATCAAAATGTTCCCAGTCAAGCTTACTACTATTAAAATAATATATGCAATGTAGTGGATAGTCAATAATACGGGATCTGGTTTGCTAACATCTGTAGAATTAGCTTGACTAGTGCTATTCATGGCTGCTAAGATTCAACAGAAAAAATGATATCGGTAGATGTTTTGTGCGAGTGGACGGAGTACGGAGATAACAACAATCTTACTCACGCGTTGCTGCGTAATTGCACGCGTAATTGTAAAATCTTTACGCTTCTGGAAAAAGGTTAGACTCTGCATGTACTTGGATAATGATATTATGTCACTTTAAACGGCTTTCCCAGACTCTTTTATCCAAGGCGCTGCGTAACTTACGACTGAAAGTCTTTCAGGATCGTTTTTAAGTCGTGTTCCTTTCTGTAACAGAATCACCCTTTAAAATCTTAATTCACGATCGATTTTTAGTCGTAATTTTTCCTGTGATAGAATCACTCTTCGTTTTTCAAGATCGCCTGTCGTGTTTTTTCTGTAACAGAATTGCGTTCATAGGCAGGAACTTTGATGTTACTGATGCCTCAGTATTTGGGCTCCTTCAGCTCTGTCATCTCCCACATTTATGGGGTGCAACTTGTATGGCAGCTGTTTTTTTTCCCTTTCAGACTTGTGGTAAGCCTCTAATCGTCAACCTACAAGGTTTGAAAAGTTTCTTGATGAGTTTTCGTCAGTGTGTCGACAATGATCTACTAATTAAATCTCCGCGGGCCGTGGAAACAAACAAATTTTAATTAAAGCGGCCAGATGAAATAAGAAAAATAGGGAGTGTGTGGTGTAATATTCAACAAGTGTTCATGAACGGGGTTTCTCGATGTAACAGGGATGTAAATAAACATGAAATGAGGTTTAGAGAAAATGAGAAACCGCCTAGTTATTATAGTCATGAAAAAAAAACAAGCTACATTATTTCACGTATCACGTGACCAAACTAAAACTCCCTAAATATGCCTTTATTCCAAGACAATAAACAAAATAAGGAAAGAACCCTTTAGATATTGTCATATACTTGTGGTTTTAAACGAGTTTCAGGTCAACCAAGTAAATATTTGTCGAGTTCTGGAAAATACAATTTTCCAATCGACTCTTCGAAATTCGTGACCTGGTGTTGCGTGACATGAATTACCTTCGGCGATATTTCTTTGTTTAAGTAATGAAACGATGTGATATTTGGAATAAATGCTCCCAAGAGGGAGTTTGTAACGGTATCATAGCTGAAACATAGTAAAATCAATTATAAGGGAATTAATATTTTGGTGACGTCACGTGAAACCCAAGAATTCTTAAACCAGTACAGTATCTCTGGTGCAAAAGTCGGCCTTATTTATTCAAAATGAGATTCCCAAAGATGGTGTATAGGCATGCTGTTGATTTTAGCGGAGCTCCTGAGCGGAGCACCATACATAAGGAAAAGTGGTATCAGAATTCAGACGTATAACCATCAAGTCGCTTTTGAGTGGTTTCAGATGTTTTTGTCATTTTCAATGACGTAAGCAGTGACGTCATATCACGTGACTTTGACAATAGACAGGTATGAACCTAAAGACAACTTTTGCCAAGTTTGGTCGTCATTGGAGCTTTCCAACTGGAGATATGATTTTTTTCCTTTCATTCCTGAATAAAACGTATAGTGTAATTGCGTGTGTGTGTTTGTGTGTTTGTGTGTCCGCTCGGCACACAGGCCTCCCAATTCTAGGCGGGAAAATAGGCAAGAACGCACACGCGCGCGCGCGCGCTCCTATTTTTGTTGCCTTCGTGTTTAGTTTTAACGGAGCTCCGGCCCGGCGCTAGTTGACCAACATTGGGTTAATTAAAGTTATGTTAGAAGCAAGGGGGTGCATCACCTACGTCACGCCGCATGACGTCATCGATGACGTCATCAAAACTAGAGAAGTCAATATCTTAAGAAGGTAACATCGCTAGGTGACCAAACTTGGGTAAAGTTATCTTGGAGGTAAGTGGGGTGCACCAACAAGGTCAAGTGGGATGACGTCATCGATGACGTCATCAAAACTAGAGAAGTCAATATCTTAAGAAGGTAACATATATAGGTGACCAAACTTGGGTAAAGTTATCTTGGAGGTAAGGGGGGTGCACCACCAAGGTCAAGTGGGATGACGTCATCGATGACGTCATCAAAACTAGAAAATTCAATATTTCAAGAAGGTAACATCGCTAGGTGACCAAACTTGGGTAAAGTTATCTTGGAGTTAAGGGGGTGCACCACCAAGGTCAAGTGGGATGACGTCATCGATGACGTCATCAAAGCTAGAAAATTCAATATTTCAAGAAGGTAACATCGCTAGGTGACCAAACTTGGGTAAAGTTATCCTGGAGGCAAGTGGGGTGCACCACCAAGGTCACGTGACATGACGTCATCGATGACGTCATCAAAACTAGAGAAGTCAATATTTCAAGAAGGTAACATCGCTAGGTGACCAAACTTGGGTAAAGTTATCTTGGAGGCAAGAGGGGTGCACCGCCAAAGTCACGTGACATGACGTCATCGATGACGTCATCAAAACTAGAGAAGTCAATATTTCAAGAAGGTAACATCGCTAGGTGACCAAACTTGGGTAAAGTTATCCTGGAGGCAAGGGGGGTGCACCACCAAGGTCACGTGGCATGACGTCATCGATGACGTCATCAAAACTAGAGAAGTCAATATTTCAAGAAGGTAACATCGCTTGGTGACCAAACTTGGGTAAAGTTATCCTGGTGGCAAGGGGGGTGCACCACCAAGGTCACGTGGCATGACGTCATCGATGAAGTCATCAAACTAGAGAAGTCAATATTTCAAGAAGGTAACATCGCTAGGTGACCAAACTTGGGTAAAGTTATCCTGGAGGCAAGGGGGGTGCACCACCAAGGTCACGTGGCATGACGTCATCGATGACGTCATCAAAACTAGAGAAGTCAATATTTCAAGAAGGTAACATCGCTAGGTGACCAAACTTGGGTAAAGTTATCCTGGAGGCAAGGGGGGTGCACCACCAAGGTCACGAGGCATGACGTCATCGATGACGTCATCAAAATTAGAGAAGTCAATATTTCAAGAAGGTAACATCGCTAGGTGACCAAACCTGGGTAAAGTTATCTTGGAGGCAAGGGGGTGCACCACCAAGGTCACGTGGCATGACGTCATCGATGACGTTATCGAAACTAGAGAGGTCAATATCTCAAGAAGGTAACATCGCTAGGTGACCAAACTTGAGTAAAGTTATCTCGGAGGTAAGGGGGGTGCACCACCAAGGTCAAGTGCGATGATGTCATCGATGACGTCATCAAAACTAGAGAAGTCAATATTTCAAGAAGGTAACATCGCTAGGTGACCAAACTTGGGTAAAGTCATTTGGTGGAAAGGGGAGCACCACCAAGGTCATGCGGTATGACATCATCGATGACGTCATCAAAACTAAAAAGTCGATACCGCGATGACAGTAATGATTCGAGCTCCGCTTTTAGGCATTGCCTAAATCTATATATTACTGACTATTGGAAGATCTGATTGCCCCAACAATGATCTTATATTTACCTCTTAGAACAATACTTTCGTTTACTGCATCAAACTAAACTGTTCTGGCGAGCATTGAGCTCAAAAGGCAAATGCGAAGATCAATAAACAGATAATCCATACCATATTTAAGGGCCTGTTCACATGGAAGAAGGTTGACCCTAGGGGATAGGGGCACCCTACCTGGTAGGGTTGAAGTTACCGCCGTTTCACATGCATTATTTCCGCTTGGTAGGGTCACCCTACTAGCTAGGGTCAAAAGATTAGAAGTTTTGCACGTAGGATAACTTCTAAAATCACATGCAAAACTTCTTATGTTATATACATGATTCACTGCAAGCGCTGTAAACTTCAATACATAGGTGAAACCAAACGACAATTACGGGAACGTTTCAACGAGCACGGCGCACACTTGACTCTGACAGCCAATCTACACCCACTCCGCAGCTCTCCATTTTCATAACACCCCTAACCATACATCCACAGACATGCTACTTATCCCTTTAGAACGACTCAGAGGTCAAACTTTATCCCCCAAAGGTCTCAATACTAGAGACGAAAATTTTAACAATTTCAGCTGTTAGATCTATATCATGTATTTATGTATCTTTTTGTGTGTCTTTCTGTTACATTTTATCACGTGACACTCCACTTGTGTGTATCTATTTCACGTTTGAATTTTGACGGTTATTTTATTTATAGTAGTTACCAATGTAAATATTCACCATCACCTGAAGAAGGTCGGTACTGGCTGACCGAAATATCGTGTACATGAAAATTATAAGCTGTTAATCAACCATTCAAGTTTTTATTATTTCTTACATATATATCTACTGGTTGATAGGTCCTTTATTGGATCCAGCATACTTCAAAGTTTAGCCATTTTGAAAAACTACCGAGAAGACCCTTTGCCATCGCATAGCCGCCATCTTGAAAGTGTTACCCCCTGCTGAGGCAACCCCCACGTCGGAGATTCAGGATTTAACTCTCCCTTACAAAGTCAAACTTTTCAGGCTGAATATTTAGCCCTTTTAGAAGCTAGTGTCGGTAAAAATATCACTTGAGTCTATATTCTAGGCGAAAATTGCTCTATTTTCACGCAATCACAAGAGTCAATGCAATCCGACACCGCAAAACTTAGCCCTAGCCCCTAGGGTTATCCCTACCTGGTGCGTTCACATGGGCTTATGTAAACAAAAGTTGTCCCTAAAATAAAATAAAATAAAATAAATAAACTTTGTTTTAACTCGAATTTATAGAGTAGCTTGTAACAGTTGATGTACAGACATTACAGCTAATTTCTCCGAGTATTATACATACTCGGACACATTTAAGAACCCCAACTGGCCGGGATGCAAACCAGTCGGCTATGTACAAAGAATGGTCGAGGAGTCAGAGCAGGGTCTCGAAGTCGGGTCACCGGATTACGAGGACGACGCTCTGACCACTCGGCCACTCTGCCTCCCTACTACCCTACTACCTAGGGTTTCCCTACCTTGATGGTAGGGTAACCCTACCCCTAGGGTTACCCTACCTTGCATGTGAAACGAACGGGGTTTAACAATAGAGAAGGGTTACCCTACTACCTACCTCTTGTCGCGTTCTAACCTCTCTTTTAAAACATACAGTGAATTGTTGGCACTCCGTCTTGATCCCTTAATATGTAAATCCGTTTAATAATGTTGATCCCTTAATATGTAAAAAATTGGGACCCTTATTTATGAAGCCTTTCAAATAAGGAATAGCAAATTGATGAAAAAAAAACTTGATATTTATAGCTAGTAGTTGGTATTTACGCTATTTTTTGGGCTTTATATTATTGCTCATGTTAATTAGGCAATGCCATTACTTATATGGGATGCTAATGAAGTTATCGATTAATTGCATTGTATTGCTGAATGTCATTAATATGCTCGGCAAACCTGTAATTACCTTGAAACGTATTCCCTAAGATCTTCGGACTATCAAACTGGGAAGGTTGAACCTTGTTGAGCTTGTTTGTAGAACATAATCTCATTACATTTCGCCGCCTGATTGCTGTCCTTCTAGACTATGTGGTCTATTACCTAGTGTCCTATGAGAGGTCGACTTGGAGCAAGTCTATTGCCCTGAGTACTGCTATTTAACAACTAGATCTCTTTGCGTGCGTGTGTACTGTAATAATAGATACACAGATGGCGTCACAGAATGTCATGAACAAAAAAGTACGCAACGAGACGCAGGCGAGTTGCGTGACTGTTGTTCATGACATTCTGTGACGTCTTCTGTGTATCTATTACAGTACATACGCACAAAAAAACGAGATCTATTTGTTTTATACAACAACAAACAGGGATTTTTGTCAACCGTGTATCTGTACTCTTATAGCAACATGGCTCTCGACCAATCAGAGCGCGCGATTTACTAGTGTTGTTGTATAGATAACCATAGCCAGGGAACGACAAGAAAGAAGTGCAGTTTTCTTCAACCTATTGAACCAGCTGATTTCTTGCTCTAAAAGTAGCCAATAGGAACGATTTTTGTTGCATCCTCAAGCGTTCCAGTTAAACAAACTCTAAAAAATAATGCAATTGAGTATAACAATGTTTACATCTCCTCAGAAAATATTGCCTTTGTCAAAGTAAACTGCGCTTGTTTTGTCAGAATTATTGGACACAGTAACTAAACAATTTTTTTTTGGTGGGGGGTCAGGTTGTGCAAGGATTTTTTTCCGGAATTTGTATAACGTTTTTTACTAGCTTTGATCTCTGAAGGGGCAGGCTAAATTTGCATGTCGTTCACAATCCCAATTTAGCCTGCCCCTACATGTGACAGTGACTTTTTGCAAGAAGGCCTGGCTATCAAGCCAGAAGGCCTGGCTAGGATAACGCTGTAACTGGAGCAACGGTTTTCCTGGGGCCAAAGGGCCCCTGACTTCGCAAGTCGGTGAAATTGGCTTGTCGAAGTTCAACGGAAAAAATACCGAAATTCACCGTGTTCGGATGTTTTAATCGAGACAGCGCTGCTTTGTAGGAAAGATATATGCAAGACGGTTCTCCTGGTGTGATTAGGGCGCCGATCGAGTGGCGATTTATCGAAGAAATTCGGCCGCGATGCGAGGCGTTCGATATTGTTGTTTGGAGCCTTCCCCTCTGGTTAGAGGGGCCCGGTGGAACCTCGGAAACACTCTTAAACGCCTCTAGACGAGGAAAGGACAACAGGACAACTTAATGTAAGTCTTCTACTTTTATTTGCCATAATTTACCAGAACTCAGTGACGATTTTATAGCAATTTAGCGAGTTTTTCGATTACTCTTACACAAAGCCACATAAACACTATAAATATCGCCAAGCCAGAATATATTTTTTTAAACGACCATTATACTTGGGCTGCCTGTGGATAAACACACTTATTGTGGATACCGTTATCTCTCACGGATCTTCCATTACATGTGGCTGAATTGAATTTAGGCGAAGTTAAACCGAGTCGAGGCGTCACACTTCCCGATCATATATCGATTGCCTTTGGACCCCTCGTATCTCCTCGCGGCCATGTAATATCCTCTATATATTACCGTTATTCATATACAATGGGAGCAAAATGATCTAGTGAAAGAATATATACACGAATCCATTTGATAAATTCAACTCCAAAACCGAAACGATCCAAGTAACAAATATAAAGATGTGATCGAACGAATGAAATGCTTTCTCGAAATCCCTGAAGGTTATATTTTTGCCTAAATTGCTTTTTTCAAGATAGTGTGATAGGTTGTGGGACAGTTTCTCCTTTAACTTTATATTTACAAAATAATTCTCAATAAAAAAATGTAACTATAAAAACAAAACGAAAAAGCACCTGTAAAAAAAAGAGATGCGAATAAAGACTATTATTATTAATCGCCCTGAAGATGGGAACTGCATTTTCCAAAATATGTTTGACAAAAGTATATTCTCAAGACAGTGTTGCTGGACAGTTTCTTCTATATACAGTAACGTTGAGTGTTTTGCTTCAGAACCATAATTCGTGATTCAAGTCACCGTCCGTTTCATCATAGAATTCTGACTGACGACAGAAAGAATTAAACAGACGCATTTAGCCAACGTTTTCACGCATCGTAGAATTGTTACTCACCTTGGTTCGCTTCCTATCCCTTAGACAACCCCCAATTGAATGAAAATTCCCTGTCATCTCGCTTTTTAAGCGCGTCGTGATGGGCGTTTTACATCGTTGGCGGTTTGACAATATCATGATAACAAATTAAAAAATATCATCAACCACACTTTCGCTTTAAATTACACAGCGAAATTATAATATGCTCGGAAAACTTATGTCATTGTATGCTTTTTATTACAGATGGATTTTATTGTATTACACAACAGGATATCATTTTGTTAATCCCACATGAACAGCCGTGTCCGCAAGTTGCAGATAATCGGCACCCCATACATGAGTAAATGCATAGTGTGTAGCCTCAGCTGAGTAAATATCACTTAGAACAGTGACTTCCTTAGAAATGTATACTTTTAGCAAGTTTACCCTTCTTTTCTGTTGCGCTCCTAAGATATCCTTTTGCCGTTACCAAGGAAACAGATATATCATACAAAATGTAGTAAAAAGAATCCAGCTAGCTGTCGTCATCAAAAATTAACACCAACCTTCATAATGTTACGGCGATGATATTTTTCTGCAACGATTGAGCAATAAAAAAAATATGTAGCTTATGGTCTTTTGGGGCCAGCGAGTTTCAGCGGTTTGAGAGAAGGGGAAGTCTGGATTGATGGCATTACAATAGAAATGGGCTGCAATTGCTAATAAAAGAGGTCGTTAGAATTTCCGGCCACGTTGATGTTTTTGGCTGTCATAATTTGATTGAAGTCAGGCCAATAATATATTTACCACCGAAGGAAATTAGAGATTGCTCAAAACGTTTCTGGATTAAAGTGGCGTTTTAAAATTTAATGGTCATTTTTCAAAGATATCGAGTTTTTTTTTTTTGTTCCTTTTTTCCGCAAAACGTGATGAATCGCGCACCCCCGTTTACTTTAATTAGATACCTACCAGAACCCGAAATTGCGCCAACGGACGTAAATACGCCGAACATTTTCGTTTTACCCATTTTTTTGTTTTTTTTGTTTTGTCTTCCTTTGTGTTCAGTTTTTTTGTCCTCCTGATGGATTTACAACTAGATTTTTGAGGAGTTACAGATGTTGTTACAAGACGTAAAATGACCTATGATTATTTCTAAATTTTGAGCCCTGCCTATGATTGATTCTATGATATATTATCTATAATTGCGTATAGTAATATCTTAATATGATATTTGTCCGCAGCGCAAATTTCAATGGACTCAATACATGCGGATACCCTAAGATAAGCAATGAGAAGTTCTCGTTTGTAGTCACCTTATTATATATCTAACAATAATAGTTTTCGAGGAAGGTCATTTCCAAACTCTGGCAAGAGTTCCCCTTGAGTCCTCAGAAGAGGGGCTGACGATCGAATTCCAAAAGGTTACCACCCAGAAACTTGTTCTCATTTTTAGAGCGGAAACGGATTTCCGACAAAATGTAGAGTTTTGATCGGCCGAACTGTAGCTACAAGTGTAGGTTGTAGGTATTATAATATAGCTACGATATAACGCCTGCTCTGATTGGTCCAAATCTATGCTCTATTTCACCGAGAAAGCAATGGTTCTTCCCCGCTGTATCATAAAAGCATTAGAGCACAACGTTCTATGACTTTATCTGAAAAATAGAGCACTTGTGATGTTGGGAGGAACACTCGACGCGCTTTATAGTTCTCGTGTCTCTCCCAACATACCTGAGAGTCGATTTTGACCCCTAAAAAATACGACGAGCACCCCTATCAGGTCGACATGTGAAGAACCCCCCCCCCCCCCCCCCCCCCCCGCCCGGGCCAGCTATGCTAGGTGGCGCTGCGCTATCCCTGTGGCATGCCAATTCTCAGGTGCTTTTGACTCCGCACGCTGTTCAACTTATTGCTTATCGTTTATTGAGCAGTTTATCCGTTTGACTCGGCAGGCTAGGAGTATCTGTAGTCTTGCATATAATTTCAATAACATGAATTCAATTCATCTTTAGTGCACACTCGTTACATTAATCATGACAATTTTATTAGAATTTCTTCTCTTCTAGTTTCAGCTAGAAAATGCGATTATTGAATTAATCATTTATACGCATAGATCATATAATCGATACCATCTTGTGAAGACAAGAATCTTAGTTCTCTGTTTTTGGTTAAAGCACGATTCAGCATGGTCTGTTCTTGTAGACTTGTTGAGAATAATGAGTTTTAAAAAAGGAAACCCCTTGTCCTAGGTGCCGACCTTGTATCGTCTACGGCTTGATAGACTCAGCCTCGGGGGCACCAAAGGAGACAATGATGTGAAAATAGCTAAAAATGCCATTATAAGTCATTGCTGGGTATACAAATGACTGTAAATTGGGTATTTTCCATCCCTTCAAATTCTGTATCTGTTCGGATTTCGTAGAAACTTATGACATGCGAAAATTTTAGGGATTGAAAATTCCAGGGGACAAACGCTATCCGAAAATTCTAGGTGATCTTTTTCACCGCAAAACTACCCAAAAAGTAGTAAAATTTCACCTTTTTTCCAATTCGAAACATCCAGGGGATCTTATAAATTACATACATAAATAAAGCTCTCGTAGCGCTATATTTTACCGAAAATGAGATCGTTGGGTGCCCCTGCAGCCTTCCCTGTGCTTCCTGTTGGTTTTTAACCGCATGTAGCCTATAGACGGATTTCTGTTTATTATATAGACAAGAGTGTTTTACTGGGAAATACGCCACTCGTAGATCTCATACGAAGCTACATCCGGGTCCTCAGTGACATATTTTCCATATCCTCACTAGTGAGGATATCGGTCAAAACAAAAGTGCTTGGAAATCGATTTGGAATATTTTTTATGGTTTGTCTATATAAAAAAAAGAAAATTACACGGTGGCTTGAAGATATGAGTTTTATTTTCTCGTGTCAAAAACAATATTTTACTCATTCGCTGCGCTTATTCGCAAAATATTGTTCTTGCCACTCGAAAATAAAACTCATATCTTCGCGCCACCGTGTAATATCCTCTATTTACATTTTGTGCCTAATGAGGATAACGGTTTTTAGTATAAACCAACTAATGGTCTATTAGAAATCCTGCATTCTGATTGGCTGAGCTACTAATGGTCTATTAGTGATAGACCGTGCCTGGCAAAACCACCACCTTTCTTTGCAAGAAAACTTGATTTTTTTTCAACATAAAATAATGGAATTCATTGCCAAAACTGACCAACTAGTTGGTTTATACTAAAACAATTAGACCTCTCGTCCTCATGTGCTATGATATCAATAGACCATTCGGCCTTCGGCCTCATGGTCTATTCATCATAGCACATTCGGCCTTGAGGTCTAATTGTTAAAGGGAATGCGATGTTCTGTACAATCATATGTTCTGAATATCAAGTAGGGAAAGCAAAACCTGAGAAAATCTGAGCTCTAGCATCTTTATTCCTCTTGGTGATGTAATTATTAAATCGCATTTTTTTTTTTCAGGAGAATGTATGTCGAACTCATTAGCCTTTTGCCACGCGGCAATATACCGATATTGTACCCATTCTACAAAATTGTAAAATAACTGAATTCCATGAAAGATTATGCGAAAAGTGTTTCAAGGAAAGAGTACTTTACTGCGCAGATCATCAAATTCTCTTAATCGTTATGCTAATAAGGGAAAAATGAAAACAGAAATCCGCCTATTTTCGGGAGGATCCCAGAATACTTTATTTTGGACTGATAATTCAGTCTTTTCTGGTCGTTTATTTAGTTCTTCTAATTAAGGTGGCTCGGGGCTAAAGTCACACAAAAAACACAACCTAAAACTAAATTGTCTTACTTGCTTAGAAGACGAATAAATGTCAGATATTTGATAAGCCATAAATAGAGGATATCACAAATACAAAACTTTGCATTTAGATTTAAAGGGCCACTGTCACGGCTGTTATCAGCTTAAGTGTTATAAAATAAAACTGGTGTTCTACATAAAAACTCAGCATCCTATATTATGTTTCAACTGAGCCTTAGAAAGAAAAGGAACTTGAATTTCAATTATGTAGGCATTCTTACGTAAGATTTAGTAGCTTTCGCCATCAAAATTTCCAAGTTTAAAGTTGTTTTAGCCTGGTAAGAATCAAAAGTTCCAATTTGCAACCCAATTCTATCCGCTCGATAACACAAAAATACACCAAACTTACTACTTGTCTAGATGCTGAAAGGGTTATTTAACAAACAGAGACGATTTGCTCATATCTTGCGAATTTGACTGCATTTAAGCTACCTTAAATAACCCCAAAGTCACAGACCACGACAGCCTCTCTCACCTCGTTTTGGCGTATATGCTTATATCTCTATTCAAGATTTGCTGGGTTTCCAGGCATCAACTCCACATATCTTTTGCAAGTCACCAAGCGCTGTAGCTTGAATTAATTTTCACGTCAAAAATGATTTAATTAAAATTTGTAAATGCTTAGTGAGCTTTGGTCAATACGAAAGAGGTGCAGCCTTTCGTCTGCCCCGGAGCTATGTTGCATATTCACTGTCATTCCATTTTGCAAAGTGAAATTCCAGAAACCAATATTTATGCTTAAACCGCGAGTATCTTTGTAACAAGCATATCAACATACCGACGACCGGTTAGCGCAGTGGTAGAGCGCCGGGCTTATGTTCGGGAGGTTGGGAGTTCAAACCCTGGCCGGGCCAACACTCAGGGTCTTTTTCTAATAATTGAGGAGAAGGTGCTGCCTTTGCTCTAACATCTGCAAATGGTTAGACCTTCGCGTCTTCTCGGATAAGGACGTTAAACCGTAGGCCCCGTCTCTCACATACACTACACTAACCGGAACCAGAGGGACGTAAAGAACCACTAGGACCGTCGGAAGTTGCCCAACCTCAGTGTCACAGAACTCACAATACTAACACACACTCATGTTTATAAAGCTGGTTCTTATAGGATGAGTTATCCATTAAATGTAAAGCGCTTTGAGCTTTGAGGATAAAGCGCTATATAAGCACGTTATTATTATTATTATTATTATCAGACTTTAAATTATAACTCGCAAGATAACTTATCACATTCATTTATTAATCATTTCTGTCATGGATTTTATTTTACGCAATTCTTCGTTAAAGCCCGGTGCACACTAGCGACATAACGACATAAGGACGTTATGTTGCAACGAAAAAAGTACGGGAAAATAACTGAAACAATCAATATTTTCCATGGATCTTCGTTAGATTACTTCACCAAAGCAATCTTATGTTATTTTTTGACGACTTCAACTTCTTGAAACCACTAAATTTTGTTCGCGTGGCATTTTTCTTATGTCGTTATGTCGCAAGTGTGCACCAGGCTTAACAGAAATTATTAGAACATTTATAGATAGATAAGCTGACCCCTTCCGCTGAGCAGATTCTGTTGCTATTCTGTTATCAATATAAGGTGGCTCGCAGGGATCCTTTGAAAAATTAGATATAATGTAGATATTTCCATACATGTTATACTACACATTGATATATTTATGTATTATTTTTATTATTTTATTTATTCATTTATTATATATATATTTTTTCATTTCATTTATTTTTATTTTTTTTATTGATCCTTTCTTGATCTATGCAGTTTTAGTATAAACCAACTAATGGTCTATTACAAATCCTGCATCCTGATTGGCTGAGCTACTAATGGTCTATTAATGATAGACCGTACCTGGCTCAACCACCACCTTTCTTTGCAAGAAAACTTGATTTTTTCAACATAAAATAATGGTATTCCTTGCCAAAACCGACCAACTAGTTGATTTATACTAAAACAATTAGGCCTCTCGTCCTCATGTGCTATGATATCAATAGACTATTCGGCCTTCGGCCTCATGGTCTATTCGTCATAGCACATTCGGCCTCGAGGTCTAATTGTTAAATAACCTGGGGGGCTGCCTACACAACTACTCTAAGGCCTGTTAGAATAATGACTTTTTCCTACTTCAAAGCCCCCTCATCTCCGTTTATACACTAAAGCTGCTAAAATTTCCTGGCATGATTTATTTTAAGAATGCTCTTTTTATGTATGACTTCTACGATAATTATCTCCCGCCTGTTTTTAAATATATCTTTTGCAAGTCTGGAGAGTCGGTCTCTATTCATTTACATTTATTCCCCTAAAATTCCCCGGAATAAAAAATATTAGCCGCTCTCGGCTCGATTAGTTATCATATTGTCTACCTCAAGTGGCGCACGCTCTCTTTTTCTTGTTTATGTCATTGTGTAAAATATATCTGCAAACAGAGTGCTAAATAAATTTGTCCATATCGTAGACGATGTTCGAGAAACATTTATCGCTATTCCGTCTCCTCTCATCTATTCCACCTAACCTCATCAGGCTGTCTCAGTTGTGAAATTATTTCTGTCATATATTTTTTAACACAACTCGTTAAGAAATTCTTACAACATTTTTTCCCAGCAAAGTAAACTTATTCTTGCGCTACCTCAATCCTGTTTTTTCTGGTATTCCGTTATGCTGTTTTTCGCCGTTAAGATGGCTCACAGCCAACGTATCATTTGAAATAAGAGGCAACAACACAGGAAAGTCCACCTTGTAAACATGATTATGTTCATATTTAAACAGTAAAGCTCTTGCAACAGAAATAGCAATAGTGTAAACCATTAAAGAGTGCGGAAATAATAAATCAATTTGGTGTAATTCCAAAAAATCATATTATTTTACCCGCGATCAAAATGTCAAAATTAAACTTCACTTTTTTGACAGTCCTTTGACAGACAGATTAAAACTCTTTTTAATAAAGAGCCGTTTCGATGTTTCTCTAAGCAGTAAAAACATAATTTAACGATGTCAAACAGGCACCCAAGTGTTGATTTCGCCTTCCTAGTCTGTCGAGAATAGATCACCACAGTTGTTACCAGCTTTACAGTGCCCTAGGTATTCCATTCATATTGGACGACAAAATTACGGTAGAAATATGTAAATACATTGTTTGAGCTGGGAAAATTCCAGTGTTGCCATTTTTTTAGCGATTTGAGCTTCACCTAAGCAATAAAAGTACTTTCCGCGTGCTCTCTGCTTTCTTACAAACACGAGGGATGTTGGGAGAACTTTCGGCTCGTGTCTTTCAAGTTTTATCAGTTCGACCAACATTCCCCGAGTGTTTGTAAGAAACCAGAGAGCACGCAGAAAGTATTTTTATTGCTTTTAGAAAATAACATACACACGCGCGACAGCGTTGCGTGACAATTTTAACCAATCAGAATGCGCACATTCACAATACAACATAGGTGTTACTTTCTAATGTTCGTTAAAAAGGTACATGGTCACCTAGAAAACACGGAAATAATGATTGTCACAAAATACAAAAATATTATACATAAATTCATCACATGACGAGGGAATTATTATTACTATTATTAATTCCGCGTTAAAGAGCCTGTGTCAGCCGCCATTTTAACAGCATAGCAACATACCCTCTGTGGAACTTTTTAACAGACTTAGTTGGATCCCAATACATGAACAGTTTAAGATTAATAAATGCGCTCTAGTTCACAAGCGAGTCTATGGAAACGTTCCATCATTTTTAAGCGAACAACTTATTCTTAATAGCTCTGTAAATAGAAGATCCACCCGCTACGCTAATTTTAATCTACGCTGCCCGAAATTTAGTAGGGAGACAGAAGGCGGGCGCACTTTTTCCGTTTCAGCCACCCGCCTTTGGAATAGTCTCCCTATTGAAATAAGGCGAATCGAACGTCCTGCGCCCTTCAAGAAATCTCTTAGAGATCGGGCGTTTTCGGAGCAGCGTCTTTTACACCATTTGAAAGTTTTAATTGAATTGTCATTATTATATGTTATCTTATTATTCAATTTAGTGTAAATAATATTTTTATATAATATTTATATATAAGTATTCTTTGTAATTATGTATTTTAAGGAGGGCCACAAGTTTATTAGCATTACTATTATGTGTTACCCTCATTTTAAATAAAGTCTTTATTATTATTATGTATATTGTTATATATTTATTTGTATTTGTCTCTAAGTGTGTATTTTTATCATGACCTCTTCCTGTAATCCAGTATTATACTGCAATACGATGGAATAAACTACATTACATTACATTACATTATCGGCTGACATTTCCATCGGCTGACTTGGAGAATACAGAGCAATGTTCTCGAATGAATTTGGTTAATCAAATCTGAAACTTTGTTTTTAGATGTTTATTTTGAGATTTCTACACGTAATTCGTCTTCTAATATCGAACGAAAACAATAACAAACGAGTGGCTGACACGGGCTCTTTAATGGGGCTATGCCACGGTTGTTTTAGGCCCGTTTTAAACGTCGAACTTAATTCTGTCGCGCTAAATTGACTTGGTTTATTAGCCAGTAAAAACAAGTAATTTCGATAAGAGTGATTTTATGAGGTTAACATAGACTGTCTGGTGAATGGAGGAGACCGCAGCCCTAATTTTAGGAGCGCTGGAAGGATTCAAAATTGTAATTTAGTGCGGCAGTAGCGCGGCGTTGGCACGGCAGATAGTGCCGTTCCTAATGCAAATGAGCTCAAGACAATAGCTCTAACTAACTAAACAATAGGAAATTGACATTAAGTGCGGCAAGAATTAAGTTCGACGTCTAAAACGAGCCTTAACAAAACTATAAAACTAGGCCGATGGTCTGCAGTAGCAACACAGAACCCTATATTATGCTTCAACATAGCCTTAGAATGAAAAAGGAACTGACATTTGCATTATATAGGCATTCTAGCATAAGGTTTTATACCTATCGCTATCAGATTTCCAAGTTTGAAAACAGTTCAGCCTGGTAAGAAATCAAAAATACCATTTCGCAATCCAATTCC
Source organism: Scolanthus callimorphus (assembly GCA_033964015.1). Lineage (NCBI taxonomy): Eukaryota > Metazoa > Cnidaria > Anthozoa > Actiniaria > Edwardsiidae > Scolanthus > Scolanthus callimorphus. The sequence goes on from CM066924.1 coordinate 20,650,366, forward strand.
ATCCGCTCGATAACACGCAAAAATACTCCAAATTCGTGCTCTTCTAGCAGTTGAAAGGTTATTTAACAAACCTTGTCGATTATCTTGCTCATTTCTTGTGAGGTTGACCGTATTTTATCTACCTAAATTAGACCTAAAATCGTGACAAAGCCCCTTTAAGGTGGTATGGTACTCAAAATGGAAGAAATTTGAATAAAACTGGAAAAAATTATTTCCTTCGAATCAGATACTTTATTCATTGTAGTTTCCCTTTGAAATCCATTTTTATGCAAAAATAAATCAGAAATGTGAATTTTTAACAGTTTTTTTACTCTTGGTGATCCGTTGCTAGGGGCAACGGATTGCTTAGCGTCGTTTTTCCTAACGAAAACGTGATAATTCCCGCTTGAAAGTGGTTCGATTTCTAATGTTTTGGGTTCCCTGTGTGTTCAAGACATTTCATGACCGTAACATGCTTCCCAAAGCCCTGTGTGAGCTCCAACAACAAATCCTATCGCTTGCGAACATTTCGAAATTATCAACAGTCACTTTGCTTCTCGACGTCTCAATTTTATATTAACTAGTGCATAGACGATTTTATAAGTTTATGTGGCTTTATTATGGGGAGAAATCGCACCGTCCGAAGAAAGAAGCGAAGATTCTCCGGGAATCAGTACACGAAACCACACACAGGCACAAACAAACAATGGCGGCTCCCAAGCTCAAGAAACGGCTGGGAAATCTGTGTCATGTAAGAAGCTGAAGCTCTCCTCGACTACAAAATCTGAGTCAAAGGAACAATTTTCAACGCCCAGCAGTGAGAAAAAGAGAATAACAGGCTATAGGCTGCTTGATACGGAAGTATTGGCCAACGTGTTCGAGTGTTTGCCCTGACTGCGGTGACTTCAGCCTTAAGCTTATGGACAATTCCACCAAAAGAAAAGGTTGTGCCTCTCACCTACGTTTGCTGTGTGACAATTGTGGATGGGTAAAAGAGTTTTTCACTTCAAAACAGCAGAAGAAAAGCAGCACTCCCACTTAGACAAAGAAAGTGAGGAATACAGACTATGGAGGGCTGACCATAACAGCTGCAAGTCAAACTACCGAGGATCAGCACCTGCCATGGAGACTGAGGGCACGGGCCGAATTTTCAAGCGATCGATAGAGAAACATGGACTTATTTACAATGAGTTATGTTATGTCAGCGGATTCCCGCTTAGCATTGTTATTGTTAATGGACTTCTGTTATGCATGTTTCGCAATGTTGTTATCAAAATGTAATTAGGGTTTAGGAGTCATGAACCGTATTGTTGTTGTAAAGCCATTTTTGTACAAAGACTAACCTGGAATATGCACGGGACTTACATCACCTTAAAGCTTAGAAACTTTAGATAAATTTAGCTCCCTTGAAATAATAAATCAGAGCCTTAAACTTAGAGGATTGGTTTTGTATTTTATGGCGCCGTGGCATTACATTTGGGGGCTCAGACGGGTTTAATAGAAGACAGGTGAGAGACATTTAGTTATTGGGGTTTATATCGAGTTTGTTGGTTTTGGATTGCATGGATTGAGAACAGTTTTTCTGAGTTTAGTTTAGTCAATTTTGGAGTTAATCTTTGAGATCAACGTTGTAATGAAATGCCCGTAGAAACTCGCGCCCAAAAGAAAGCTATGGCCGAAGGAAGCCAGGCGCAGACTTTTGGCGATAACTTGAATTTAACTCATACAGTTGTAAGGGATATGGACATTAGCAAGGACATTAGTGAGAGTAGGGGCGATGAATTATTGTCTTTTGGGGATGTTTGGGAGCAATTTAGAGAAAATGAGGAATGGGATCGCAGAGTACGGGAATTGGAGGAAAAAGCAAAAATGGAATGGACTCTTAAAATGGAGGAGTTGGAACAAAGACAGAGGGAAGTTTGGGAGAGAAAATTAAAGGGACTGGACGAAAGAGAAAAAGAAGTTTGGGAAATGAAAATGAATGACATTATGTATAAAGAAAATGAACTTTGGGAACAGAAGAAGAGGGATATGGATGAAAGGGTGGATGAGATTCTTAAGAATTATTTGAAAGAAATGAGACTAAGAGAAAGCAAAGAATTGGAAATTAAGGGATTGAGATCAGAAGTGAGGGAGGAAAAGGAAGCAAAGGAAATGGGATCTGCAAATCTCAATTTGGAAAGTATGGAAAAAAATGTGACTTTGCTAATAACTGATATGTTCACCGAAATAAAAACTCAAATAGGGAACAATAAGCTGGAAGTTGATAAAGGGCTGGGGAAGCTAGAACAACTTTATAATGAACAAAAGGGAGAAATAGAGAAAATAAAACTGAGAGTTTCACAGCTGGAAGCGAGTACATCTCGTACAGTAAAAATGCCGGACATTTCGACGCCAGATCCGATTTATTTTCGATCGAAATACACTGCCGAATTCGATCCGACTTCACGTGTCTCCGATATAGTTCCGACGCCATGCGCTCATCCCGAGCTTGTTCCGACGTCACGTAATTCCGAATTTATTCCGACATCACGCAGCTCCGGCGTAATCCCGACGTCACGCAGCTCCGACTTAATTCCGACGTCACGCAGCTCCGACTTAATTCCGACGTCATGCACCTCCGAATTTATTCCGACGTCACGCGCTCCCAAATCCGATACGAGGAAACAATCGGAAGATTTAATTCCTGATCCAGTGCCTCAAAAACAATCTAGCGAGCATCGTCATAAGAAGCCGCTTATGCCTACGCCGAAATTTGACGGATCCACTCCATGGGAATCATATCACGCTCAATTTGACATTGTTGCGGAATTGAACAATTGGTCTGAAAATGAGAAGGCTTCGTATCTTGCTAGCAGTTTACAGGGAAATGCGACATTAATTCTTGGAAACCTAGCTTCGACCGACAGGCGTAATTATAAGGCACTAATAGCTGCACTTTCTAACCGTTTCGGGGGAGCTCACCAGTCAGAACTAGCTCGCGCCCAATTCAAGGCCAGGATTAGGAAAAGAGAGGAAAGCCTCCCCGAGCTGGCTGCGGATATCGAGCGTCTTGTACGACTCGCGTACCGAAACGCAGAACACGAAGTTCAATCAGTGCTCGCTAAAGACCAATTCATAGATGCATTACAGGAGGAGGAAACGAAGTTAAAAATTCGACAGGGAAGGCCCAAGAACATTCAAGAAGCCCTAGAAATAGCTCTTGAGCTTGAGTCATATCGACTTGCTAGTAAATGGGCATCGCAAAGAAATGCCAGACTGGCACAAAAGACGATAGAAGAACCAAATACTTCTAGTGATCCAATGTCGAAAGTTGAGGGCCTGTTTAAGCAGGTCTTGGATGCCATTAGAAGCCCACCGCCTTTAAGGTGTTTCCAGTGTGGTCAGTCAGGTCATATACAAAGAGACTGTCCAAGAAAAGACTCATCTTCTCCCAGAGGACGAGGGCGTTTCCAAGGCAATGACCGCAATAATCAGTTTGGTGACATTAGACCAAGAGGCTCTGCGAGTTTCCAACGCACAAAAATTTCAAATTATCCAGCGCGGCAGCCGTTTCCGAATGCCACAGGAAGTCCAAAGAATCGCTATCCGTATGGCACAGGTTTCCCGGTTCAAGGACAACCCAACACAGGTTTCCTGGTTCAAGGCCAGCCGAACACAGATTTCCTGATTCAAGGCCAACCCAACACAGGTTTCCCGGTTCAAGGTCAACCCAACACAGGTTTCCCGGTTCAAGGTCAACCCAACACAGGTTTCCCGGTTCAAGGTTTCCCAGCTCAAGGTCAAGTCACAGGTTTCCCGATAAATGTTTCAAGTCCCAGTTTCACGTATCAAGGCTCCCCGTTCAATTGTCCAAGCACAGAGTACCCAAATCAGTTTTTAACCACAGGCTTACCGCCACCGAATCAAAATGAAACAAGTCAAACGTTGAATCAAAATAAGTCTTCGACAAGTGTCCCAAACTCTAGATGTGGTGGAGGGGGAGGACTTGTAGTTCCTGGTTTTATCGCGAAGAAACCATGCGAATTTCTCATCGATTCTGGTGCAGATGTTACTATAATAAGTCCGGAGATTTTGAAACAAATTCCACAAGATCGTGTAGTTGAAAGAAAAGATTCCCAGAACAAACTTAAAGTCTTGCACGGAGATACAATCGATGTAGTATGTAGATGCAAGTTGAGATTACAGATTGGAGAGTTTGATGCTCTGCGAGAAGTTTGGGTTGCACCGGTAACTGATTATTGCATCTTGGGAGGCGATTTCCTTAGAGATTTTCAGTGCGTAATTGATTACAGGCGCATGACATTAGTTATCAATGATGCAGAAGTTCCGATAGGTTATGTGCATGGAAACTCATCCGAAAAGGCAGTTCGATTTGTTGTTTTAAGCGAGAGCGTAAAAGTAAATCCTCGTACAGAAGTTATTGCAAGCTGTGAAATTAAAGGTCGTAGCACGGGTACACGATGGAGAACAATAGAGCCAGCGGACTACCCTTATGGAATACCAGGCGTTATTGTTGGTAAAGCAGTTGTAGATGTCGAAGAAGAGTTTATTCCAGTGCGACTGGCGAATATTACAGATCGGCAGAAAAAGGCCAAGAAAGGGAGGATCATTGCTGTTTCGACAACTTGTGCAAGTGTTATGAGAGTTTCAATTGATGATGATTCAATTGGAGAAGATTTTGATACTCTACAAACGCCCAATCAAGAGTCTGTCAAACAAGAGTGTACTGAGGATGATCTGCCAGAATTTTTAAAAGAAATTTTCCAAACTAGTGCAGCCGAGTTAGATAAAGATCAGCGCGCCTTAGCAGCGCAGGTACTGCTACGCAACAGTGATGTCTTCTCGAAAGACTCGTCCGATCTTGGAACAACTAACCTTGTGAAGCACGCGATAAATACCGGTGATAGTGCTCCAATTAAGCAGCATCCGCGTAGACTTCCGATGGCAAAACTCAAAGAAGCTGAAGCAGTAATTAAGGAGATGGCGGACAAAGGAGTTATCGAGAGATCTGGTAGTCCTTGGTGTTCACCAATTGTACTTGTAAGAAAGAAAGATGGTACAACGCGTTTCTGTGTGGACTTCAGAAAGGTAAACAGCGTAACCCGCAAGGATTCATATCCACTACCAAGAATTGATGCAACCCTTGATGAGCTTTCAGAATCAACTTGGTTTTCTACTCTTGATCTACGAAGTGGATATTGGCAGGTAGAGCTATCTGAAGAAGATAAAGAAAAGACTGCGTTCTCAATCGGAAGAGGTTTATGGCATTTCCGAGTAATGCCCTTTGGTTTAACAAATGCCCCCGCAACGTTCGAGCGATTGATGGAAACTTGTCTCGAAGGTCTGCCAACTAGCACTTGCTTAGTGTATATTGATGATGTCATTGTCCATGCCAGGGATTTCACATCACATATTATTCATCTGGAACAGGTCTTCCAAAGACTTAGAGAGGCAAACTTAAAGCTAAAGCCGAGCAAGTGTTTCTTGTTTAAGAGAGAGGTTGATTTTCTTGGGCATGTTGTTAATGAAAGAGGAGTTGCTGTTGATCCGAAGAAGGTGGAAGCAGTGAGAACGTGGCCGACTCCAACGTCAGTGAAGGAAGTAAGAAGTTTTCTGGGGCTTTGCGCATACTACAGGAAGTTTGTTGCGCACTTTTCAGACATCGCTAAACCGCTGTACCGTCTTACGGAGAAAGATCGTTTATTTGATTGGACAGAAGAGTGTGAAGACGCTTTTGTGCGATTGAAGGATCTGCTCCAAAGCACTCCAATTCTTGCGTATCCGAATCCCGACCGCCCATACATCTTAGATGCCGATGCAAGCTGTAATGGGATTGGAGCAGTCCTTTCTCAAACAGATGAAAATGGTCACGAGAGAGTGATAGCTTATTACAGCAGATCCCTTTCACGTCCAGAGGTTAATTACTGTGTGACCCGCAAAGAGTTGTTGGCCGTCGTCGCGGCAGTTGATTTCTTTCATTGCTATCTTTATGGTAGTACATTTGTTGTCAGAACTGATCACTCGGCATTACGGTGGTTGATGAACTTTAGGAATCCTCGAGATCAGATGGCGAGGTGGATGGAGAAGCTTCAAGTTTACGACTTCACCATCGAATACAGGAGAGGAATCTCTCATAGAAATGCAGATGCGCTTTCCCGCAGACCTTGTTTTGTATCAAACTGCAATTATTGTGAACGAAGGGAAGTGGAAGACCAAGTGTATAGAGAAGCGAGTGTCAAGACGATTGCCCTGGAGGACGAAAGCCAAACACCTCAAAGTCCAGAAAAACAAGAGATTGAGAAGACTGACCAGGTGCAGCACAGAGAAGCTATTGTCATGAAGACTACCTTTAGGGAGGGGAAAGACAAGACTGTTGCAAGTCCAGAAGAACACGTAGCTGGATCAACTGATTTGCGAGATGCTCAGCTCAAAGATAAGACGTTAAGTGTCTTTATGTCTTGGCTTGAAGACGGAAGAAGGCCCAAGTGGAGTGAAGTGTCTGCATACAGTCCCGAGCTCAAGAGTTACTGGGCTCAGTGGAACTCAATTGTCTTACGTGATGGCGTACTCTACAGGAAATTAGACAGTTGTAACTCATCGCTGCCTTCGTTCCAGTTGATAGTCCCAAGATCCATGCGTCCAGAAGTCTTGCAGCAACTGCATAACGCCCCAACCGCTGGACACTTAGGAGTAAAGAAGACTCAAGATAAAGTTAAGCAAAGGTTCTATTGGGTCGGTCACACGAAGGACATAGAAGACTGGTGCAGAAAATGCGACGAATGTGCAAAGCGAAAGGGGCCCCACAGAAAACCTAAGGCGCCTTTACAGAAGTACATAGTCGGTGCTCCTATGGAGAGATTGGCTCTAGACGTGCTAGGCCCACTTCCCACCAGTGATTCAGGAAATAAATACGTCTTGATAGTCGGTGACTATTTTACTAAGTGGGTAGAGGCGTTTGCAATTGTAAACCAAGAAGCGGAAACGGTCGCAGATAAGCTGGTTCGTGAGGTGGTCACTAGATTTGGGGTACCAAGAGAACTTCATTCCGACCAAGGCCGCAACTTTGTATCCAAGGTGTTCAAGGCGATGTGTCGTATATTAGGGATCAGGAAGACACAGACGACGCCGTACAGGCCACAGTCCGATGGGATGGTGGAACGTTTCAATCAAACCCTGGAAGCAGAAATCTCGAAGTAGATCGAGGAAAATCAGAGAAATTGGGATTTCTATATCCCTTTCTTGGTGATGGCGTATCGGTCTGCAACTCATGCAACAACTGGGATGACTCCTGCAAGAATGATGCTGGGAAGAGAATTACGTCTGCCGATAGATCTCATGTTTGGTACTCCCGAAAAGAAACACTCTGACAGTGAGTATGTCAGCCGCCTAGAAGAGGCTTTAGAAGAAGCTCACGAATTTGCACGCTTCAAACTTGATCTGAGCGCTAACCGCATGAAGACACGTTATGACGCTGGAAGTAGTGGTTCAGGGTTCAAGCGCGGAGATGCGGTACGTTGTTACAATCCAAGAAGAAAAAAAGGATTATCTCCTAAACTGGCAAGCCGATGGGAAGGTCCATACATAGTGGTAGAGCGCATAAATGATGTAGTCTATAAGATTCAAAAGTCGCCTAGAGCTAAGCCGCAGATTATCCACAGAGATCGCTTGACACGTTACAATCGCGAGTTTTCCAGTTGGCTGCCCTCTATTCGAGAGGAAGAGGATGAATGTCCAGATCAAAGTGAGGTGGTCGTGTCGCAGCACGATCAAAGTGTGAGAAATCAGCCAACAATTGACGAAGAGGAGGTTCCAGTCTATGACGTAGAAGAAGAAGCTACAATTGGGATTGGAGAAACTCAAGGCGATGAAAGAGATTGGATGGAGGATGAAAGTCCAGATCAAAGTGAGGTGGTTATGTCGCAGCACGATCAAAGTGTGAGAAATCAGCCAACAATTGACGAAGAGGAGGTTCCAGTCTATGACGTAGGAGAAGAAGCTACAATTGAGATTCCAGCCTACGATGTAGACGATGACGCTATAATTCAGACTGTAGAAACACAAAACGATGAAAGAATTCGTCAAACAGATGTAGACGCTCCGAGACCCAGAAGATCGCTACGCCGGAGACAGCGTCCTCGTTATCTAGAGGAATATACCGAATGAACAACAACCAATAAAAAAAAAAATAAAAAAATGACGAGACGAATGATGATAAAACAATAAAAAAAATAATGATAAAAAAAAAATGACGAAACAAATGATAAAAAAAAAAATCAAAAGTAAATGAACACACACACGTGTTGATGACTTGCTTATGTTGGTTGACGAGTCAGCCGAAAATGTTGAAAGTGGATGTTTATTTTGAGAGTAGTTGATGTGATATTATTGTGGTTTTTAATTCAATGATTTTTTTGGAATTAGTAGTGGTTGAAGGTGTAATGCCTTTTTGCGAATAAGGCATTTGATTGAGCTTAAGTTACAAAGTTTGATGAGTTAAACAACCTTGGAATAACCGTGTTGGTAAAAAAAAAATGGATGTTGACAACGAGTGGTTGTTGGTGTTGTTGTTGATATTGTTTGGATGGAAGGACACGATCATCCAGAGAGAGGAGACGGTCTTCCATAGAGACGAGACGATCGCGAGACGAGACGACCAAGAGATGAGCCGATCAGCGCGAGAGGAGACGATCATCCAGAGAGAGGAGACGGTCTTCCAGAGAGACGAGACGATCATCCAGAGACGAGACGATCATCCAGAGGCGAGACGATCATCCAGAGACGAGACGATCATCCAGAGAGAGGAGACGATCATCCAGAGACGAGACGATCATCCAGAGAGAGGAGACGGTCTTCCATAGAGACGAGACGATCATCCAGAGACGAGACGGTCATCCAGAGGCGAGACGATCATCCAGAGAGAGGAGACGGTCTTCCATAGAGACGAGCCGATCAGCGCGAGAGGAGACGATTCAGAGACGAGACAATTCATAGACGAGGCGACCCGGAGACGAGCCGATGCTAAGACGAGAAGCAGCATACGGAGGATTTTTGTGTGTGTGTTGTATTTTTCTCTTATTAAATTTCAGATCACTATTCAAGGGAGATGCATTCGACAAGAGAAGTACAAAGAAGCCATAAAAAAAAAACATTTAAAAAAATGTAAATAGAATTGAAATAGCATTTCAGGATGTGTCCGGGACGGACAAGAACTTTTGGAGGGAAGGGGGGTAGTGTTATGTCAGCGGATTCCCGCTTAGCATTGTTATTGTTAATGGACTTCTGTTATGCATGTTTCGCAATGTTGTTATCAAAATGTAATTAGGGTTTAGGAGTCATGAACCGTATTGTTGTTGTAAAGCCATTTTTGTACAAAGACTAACCTGGAATATGCACGGGACTTACATCACCTTAAAGCTTAGAAACTTTAGATAAATTTAGCTCCCTTGAAATAATAAATCAGAGCCTTAAACTTAGAGGATTGGTTTTGTATTTTATGGCGCCGTGGCATTACAGTTATATGGGGATGGGGACAGCAAGAGCCATAAAGAAGTGCAAGATGTGTACTTGCCTGATGGACCAGAAGTTGAAAAGCAGGAATGCATTGGGCATGTCCAAAAGCGGGTAGGCACTGCATTGCGAAAATGCAAAAAGGAGCACGCCAGTCTTGGGGGGAAGGGCAAACTAACAGATGCAATGATTGATAAATTGCAGAACTATTATGGCATTGCCATAAGATCAAACTCTGGAAACCTGGCAGGCATGAAGCAAGCAGTATTGGCTGGTCTATTCCACTGTGCGTCAAGTGAAAAGCTTTGTGCCCATGATCGGTGCCCACCAGGTGCATCTAGCTGGTGCAAGTATCAGCGATGCAAATCCAACAAAGATCTGGCCAACTACAAGCATGGCCCTGGACTACCACGGGATGTGCTTGAAGAGATTAAGCCAATTTATAACAGGCTCAGCCAGGATGAACTTCTCACCAAGTGTCTTCATGGGAAGACCCAGAACCAGAATGAGGCCTTTAACGGCATGATTTGGCAACGTGTGCCAAAAGAGATTTATGTGGGCAGAGACATTATTGAATTTGGACTCTATGATGCTGTCTGCCACTTTAATGATGGTGCTGCCACTGTTTGTGAGCTTTATAATGCCCTTGGAATACCACCAGGGAGGTTCACAGAAGAGGGTTGTCTAAGACTAGACAGAGAGCGAATATATAATGCAGAGTTCAAAGAGAAAGATGAAGTCAAGAAAAGTAGAAAGATCCTCAGGGGACTCAGAAAGAAGAAAGGGGATAAGCAACAGCAAGCAGAAGGACTGACTTATGGTGCAGGAGAGTTTTAAGTTGGCAGAGTGCTGCTGTGTATGATTTACTTGTACAGAAATATGTTATGAAACTTTGAGCCTAATTTTCTCAAAAGGCTAATTTGCAGATGGTCACCATTTCTTAAACACAAATATCTTGAAAAGTATTAAAGGCATTACAATAAAATTTGGAATTGTGATAGAATGATAATATCTTTAGATGCTGAACCACATTGCTGGTCATATTACACAGTTTACTTTGATGTAGGATCAGATTTCAAATGAACAAATATAAGAAAACACATTTTTTGTAATTGTGTGTTTGCTGTGCTAAGAAAAAATATAACAACATTGCAAATTTAGGTTCAGTTTAAAGCCTGATATTAGGTTATTACATCCTGAAAGTTTGAGGGCTGAATTGTAAATAGTAAAGGAGCTAGAGCTCTGGCCGTTAAATACCGAAATTGCCATAAAGAGGGCGTGGCTGTGTTACCATGGCAACCAAATGTTGCAAATTTGGTATCATTTTTCTCCATTCAATGAGGGTAATCCAATGGCACCATAATAAATTGGGTAATATGAATACTGCAAATTTTCCATTTTTGAGGTATCATACCACCTTAAGTTTCACGCGAAAAACGATTCAAGTGAAATTTAACGTTGAGTTCATGAGTCGAGTGATGAATTTTTCTTGAATCCCATAGCAAGGATTTGCGCGCGGGTGACGTGTGTTTTGTCCAATTCAGCTTTCAATCATTGAATTCCACGTTGAATCTCACTCCGCTTTTAGCCAATCAAGGCGGGCGTAAGAATTGAGCTATGAAATTCTCTCTGAAATCGTGTTAAAAGAGTTAGTGTAAAGGAAGCAGTGTGAAAAACTTCAGCAGATTTCGATGGAGGATTGCTAAGATTTGAGCGAATAAAGATCGCAACGAATAAAGATTGCAGCTTTATAATGTTAGGCCCGTTTTAAAGGCCCATCATCAACCGTCAGCCTTTGCGCCCCGTTTTCTTGTGTTTTCAAATTGATCCATTGTTTTTCGGCTGCTCTGATTGGTTAATAGCCCTCAAAGGCTGACGGTTGATGATGGGCCTTTCAACGTCGAATTTAATTCTGTCACGATTTTGGGGTTAATTAAGTCAAATTCACAAGAAATGAGGAAAATAATCGCCTAGGTTTCCTAAATAGCTTTTCAGCTGCTAAATCAACATTTGGCTGCCCTTGGCTGGCAAACGCTAGGGACCCAGAGGTATATCCGGAAAATCTCCTTCACGCTTATGATTTTGTAAAAAGGCTAATTCGCAATCCAATTCCATCCGCTCGATAATAACTCGGATGGAATTTGATTGCGAATTGTTTTTTCAATTTTTTATCATATACAAAAATACTCCACATCTGTTCTTATCTGACAGTTGAAAGTTATTAAAGAAGCGTAGATGATCATTTTGCTTATTACTTGTGAATTGGAAATAGATTAACCCTAAAAATGACATTGCCCCTTTAAATAGAGTAGCAATAAGGTTACATATAACTGTTAACTTCTTTTAAAAACTAGTTTCCTGCTCTTTTCTCATAGCTCTCATAGTTGACCGATCTTTAGAAAAAATCGGCACATGTTTATCTAGAGAATTTAATTTAGATGGCTTAGAGTGGTAAACCACTGTCAACTACCCTCCTTCGTCAATATTTTAGCGGAGGCGTTAATGACATTATCACTTGTTAAATGTTGACCATTGTCAGAATTCATAATGAAAATTTTGTAATCTGAATTATCGAAATATTTCGCGTCTAAAAAGATATAAACCAAACAAAATGAATATGTCAAATTTCGAGGTCACATTTTATTGTTCACTCAAGTCTATTAATTGTCAAAAATGCATAGACCAAGATAGACCTAATAGTGTTCATTCCTCTTGATTTTGCATGGTAGACATAACGCTTTGGTTCCGAATTTGAAAATTAAAAAAACCCTAAATATTTACAGGTTGTGGAGTTCCCTTTTTGTTCCTATCTTAAGCTTATTCCTATTATCTTCTATTTTTGCTCGAAACCTTCTAATTTCCCTAAACTTTGGATTGAGACAAGAGAAATAGGTGAGAAATCTTGTTCTTTTGGACATTTCCTGCCATCATGACACCCTTAAGATGTAACGATTTTCGCAACTATGGCCCAGATCCCCTAAATAAGAGCTTATGTTCATCTAGCTTTTTCTTGCCAAGTATGGGTGTTATTGCGCAACCTGTATTAAGGTTACAGGATACATTCGCTGGGTGTGCGTTTTCAAAACTTTGTCGCAGCGCAAATATTCATCGCATCGCCATATCCAATACATCATTTTAAAGATAAAATGTGAAATTTATCTGCTGTTAAGCTTTTGTAGCAGTTTCATGAAAATTATTTACGGCGCACAGCAAAAACCGCGTTTTCGACCGCCCCTGATAAACGCTTTGATAGGCCGCGGCAGTTTACAGGCTTGGCAAATCTGACTGCGCAATATCAATCAGCATATTGTTGTCTCTAAAAGTGTGTCGGGCTTTTTCAATTGAAGGCTTTGTTTAGGAATGATCGAACGATCAAGTTGATCTTGTGTTTAATAGTTAACTGGGACCCTATCGCGATGAATAATTTTTGAAATACTTCGAAATTCACAAAAGCCCGACACACTTTTGCTCCCCAACCATTTATCTATCTCATGGCAAAATTTCAAAGCATTCCGTTAAAACCCTGTTGGTCTATCAAAGCATTTATACATTAGATTTAGCGAAATTTTAGAGGCGAGTTTTGGGCTTCTAAAGTTGTGTAAACATAAGAGGGATTAGTGGCGAATCTGTCATCACACACTTCACCTCCAGCCAATCACGGCAGGCACCCCCGGTGTGCCAGCAAGAACATACTTTTTCGCGCGGAATAGATAATGAGGCTTCTTTCCGGTCTCTTGTATTAAATTGTCAAAGCGAACATTTGTTATCGTCTTGGAATTCGAATCAAACGGTAGATATGGTTAGGCCGCGTCCAAAACTGAGTTCTAAGAAGTGCCCAAACTTTGAAAAGGGAAAAGCGAAACCAAAGCAAAGGCGCGCGCCGAGAAAAGCGACAAAGACAAGCCGCTTTGGCTTTCAGGCGATTCTTTATCAAGTCCAAAATATCTTTATTCTCGAACTTGATGCAATTGGTGGATCTTCTGTCCGCTGTTCTTCGTCTTCAGCATTCTCCTTGGATTTGGGTTGATCGAACCACGAGCCTTTGTCAGACCTTGGTCAGACAGAGCGAGTTGTTCTTTCTTGTTCTCCTGAAAGCTTAAAGATTTGGCTTTTTTTACTCCTTTCGCACGCTTTGAAACCCAAGGACTGCGGTCAAACTTTTTTCGCTTCCCTATGATTGGGAATAGAGAATTTTCAGAAAAATCGCTTCTACACGATACTTATACACTAAACCAGAGAACAACAATGTGTGACAAAATATGGCGAACCATAACAGTCACCTAAATGTCCCGTATGTTACGCGAAAATGCTAATGATGTGCGCTGAACCGAGTAGAAATCACAATAGGATTAAAGGATTATCTCGCCTGTATTGAAAGACATATTTCTCGGGCATTTCTAGTTTTCTATACATTTCTCACGTTGCTTTTAAGATTTCAGGAATTTTTTTTCGAGAGAGTAAAGATCAGGCCTCGATGCGGAAGAACTGTGATTTTCGAAAATTTCGCAAATAGAAGGCCGCGAATGTATCCTGTAACCTGTAATTGTATGTTTCTGGTAGTCTTAGGTGCTTCTAATTGGGTAACATGGAAGACAATTTAAAATAATTGTGGCATTTCAGGAGTGGCGAATGCTAAATGCAAGATTTTCCTAGTCAGCGGCGAGGTCAAGGCTTAAAAATTCGAGATCGAGACGATCAAACATTGCTTCTCATACATTCTCTAAAATGTTAGTTCACTTTTCAGAAATCGAGATTGCGATCTTAAAATGCGAGATGAAGAATCCCTAAGAATTGCTCGACATATTCTTCAATTTTCTCTTTTACAGATATATATCAAAATTAAGCACCACGCATGCCATTTAGGATGTTTTACTTTTTTATTAAAAATTCGGGTGTGATATTTTCAAGAGATAACCGCTGTCGAACTGCTGGACCTTGACTCCCAAGTAACACATTGTTTTAATCCTTAAAGGTGTTTCTCAAAAATTGTGTCTGCGTTTTTTTAAATTTTGCTTTGTTCAAAAGTTATGTATCTAAATTCAGCTGTTTCTATACCTATACACGTTTTACAGCAACTCCACTGATAGGAACCTAACTTAAAATTTTAGCCTTAATAGGTTCTTATGTGGAGGGGACTTCAAATGAAAATTTTAGCCTAACAGGTTCTTAAAACCAAGGTTGTTATACGCGAGTTTTTACTGTAGCGCTTATGCGCTTATATAGCCGGCTTATTTGAGTGGAACAAATCTGCCTTGTTTGCTTAAAATCGGCACGCTTTCGCAATCTAAGCGATCGCTATAAATTGGTAGACATGAAAAAAAAAAGAAGAAGAAGAAAGATTTCAGGCATAAAACGAGAATCGAACTGATGACTTCTACGATACCGGTTGGTAGTTTTACCTGAAGGTCGGTACTGGCTGACCGAAATATCGTACAAGGAATGAAAATTATTTGTATAGACTGTTAATCAAATTTTTTTTTTCAAGTTTTACGGGGCTTATGGTCTGTTGTCCTGGCAACCGGCAAAGCGATTTGGAATTTCTCCACATATGCTGCAATTTTTAGTTATAAGCATTAATTTCATCTCCGCTTCCTTAAGTAAATATAGTCGAGAACGATGATTGGAAAAAATCTTGGAAAATAATTTGCATTGATTTTTAGAAACTTCTATGATATTGTTTAACACCAGCCTGAAAATAAAATCCAAAAATCAATTGTCAAAATCAATACATTTTCAGGAGCTCATTACCAAGGAGCGTCCGTCTCTTATGCTTATAGGGCAGTGGCATGATACTTGACGGATTCTTCACCTACTGTTTTAAAGGGACAAACACTAAAATAATTATTGTCACAAAATAGAAAAATATTCTCTGAAATTGAAAGAGTCAGTTTAAAGAAAGAAGTACGGAAAATTTCATTGGATTACGATGAAGGATTGCTGAGATATGAGCGAATTAAAGAGCCCGTGTCAGCCACTCCTTTGTTATTGTTTTCGTTCGATATAAGAAGAAGAATTACGTGTAGAAATCTCAAAATCAACATCTAAAAACAAAGTTTCACATTTGATTTACCAAAATTGCTCTATATTCTCTAAATCAGCCGATGGAAATGGATGCTTTCTCCGACTTGATTTGTTGCTATGCTGTCAGAATGGCGGCTGACACAGGCTCTTTAAGATGGCAAATTTGGTATGTTTGAAAAACGATTGAGGTAAACCGATTTAGAAAATAACACCTATGTTGTATTGTGAATGTGCGCATTCTGATTGGTTAAAACGCGTGTTTGTAAGAGACCTGAGAAACAGGTCGCGCGTGTGCATGTTATTTTCTAAAAGCAATTAGAAAATAACACCTATGTTGTATTGTGAATGTGCGCATTCTGATTGGTTAAAAAGCGTGTTTGTAAGAGACCTGATAAACACGATTGTCACGCAACGCTGTCGCGCGTGTGTATGTATATTTTCTAAAAGCAATAAAAATACTTTCTGCGTGCTCTCTGGTTTCTTACAAACACTCGGGGAATGTTGGTCGAACTGATAAAACTTGAAAGACACTCGCCTGCGTCTCGTGTCTTTCAAGTTTTGATCAGTTCTCCCAACATCCCCCTCGTGTTTGTAAGAAAGCAGAGAGCACGCGGAAAGTACTTTTATTGCTTAATTCAAAAGAGTCGGATTTCCTCATGTAAGCTGTAATTACAATCCGCGAATATCTTTGCAATCCTACATCGAAATGACCTCAAATTTTCACCATGTCAAGTTGAAAGCACTTTTTACAAATTTGAGTTGTTATTTTTATTATTGGTGATATTATAATTTGATGTTTTCGGTGACTATGTCCCTTAAGAGTCACGCGCTTTGTATGTGACCTTATGCGGTCGGTGAGTATCTTAAATTTGAGTCCTTCTGTTGTGTCATAACAACTTGCTCTAGTAGGCGGCCGACTAACCGCTCTGCTCTAGCTACGTGCTGAAGAGACCCAAAAGGTCGAAATAGCTGTCCATATTTGCTTATGTACTTTCCGTTTGGACTCTATCATGCCACTGTCCTGTTAAGATTTTTCGCCTAGTACCAGCTTTCCTCAAGTTATTCTTATGTTATCACAGTTTGGAAAACCAAGCCTCCTGTATGAAGTTATTTTTAGTTTGAAATTTTCTCGCAAAGCTTACGTCTCACATTCGCTCGAGCCAATTAGAATGCAGGTAGCGTTCGCTTGGGCGTAATGTTGTCCCATTTCAGATCACGTGGCATTCATTTGAATAATGTTTTTTTGTTTTTCTGCTACGCACCGATGATGGGTATATGAAAATGGATTAAACAACCCCAAGATGGACTGTCCTAGGTAAGGAGCTACTGACATTATTAAAGCCCGAAGCAACGTGAAAAGTACAGTAACAGCTAAAACCACTGGTTCAGAACTTTGAAAATATATTTCCTTTAGTTTTGATAACAATTTTGGTGGTATCAGAGACGTTTCCAAAATGCCAAAAACAAAATAAAGTATATTTGAAATTTCTCTGTCAAATAACGTTTTCCACATTCTTCTAAAATTACTTGATCTCTTGCTGGATTCCCCTTTCTCGCGTTAATATTGATGAATATGAATAATATCTAATAATATCAGTGGTATATATACTTTTGGCGAAGGTACAAGGTCAACAGAGAGATGACCTTGAGTTTTAGTCCCGCAGATGACTCGCTTGATCCCACAGCTCGAGGACACGATAGCGGCGTCCCGAGGGATTGGATGGATGACTTCACCATAAATTATGATCGTGCTAACGAAAGAGTGAGTGAGTGACATCGAGCCCCCCAATAACTCTCTGGCTGTTGCTACGCAACTAGCCACGAGTTAAAAATGATCAATTTATAACAATTATATCTCGGTCAATTAATACGGATGTGCTGAATATAATACTGCTTCGTAATAACTATAAGATATTATTAAGCCATATTAGCGTGATAAAGGTCTATTCTCTCTTAAATCCTAATCCATCTTCCATATCTTTTAATGGCCACTTTCTGCTTTTAATAATCTTAGTCTTTTGGCGATTTATAATATATGGGGACAAAACTATCAAAGACAGCTAGACTACATGTTTTTGAAGAAGGAATCCGCCAGCAGTTCGAGTAAGCAGTGGACAAAAATATTGTACTAAAATCGTTTGCATTGTATTGCAAACTTCTTTGAGCCTGTTTTCAATATCTTCTGAAAAAAAAATCCGTTTCTAATAACAACAAACACTGAAAATGAAATTCAAAGTTCCTACAAAACACTCAAAATACGTTAAATGATTGAAGCCACATGCAAGTGAGGAGATTGTTAATGCATTTTAATGCATTTTAAAAAGAGGCTGTGTCAGCCGCCATTTTGAAAGCATAGCAACATACCAAGTCTGAGAAAGCATCCATTTCCATCGGCTGTTTTAGAGAATATGGAGCAATGTTCTCGATTGAATTTGGTAAATCAAATCTGAAACTTTGTTTTTAGATGTTCATTTTGAATTTCTACACGTAATTCGTCATCTAATATCGAACGAAACAATACCAAAGGAGTGGCTGACACGGGCTCTTTAATATAACGAGTGTGCAATAAAGCTGAATTGAAATCTGTGCATACTCCATGAGTCATCGAACCATCCTAGATCAAGTCTTCATCACGTTTCGAGCGCTGCATTGTAGCAAACTGGGCTTTGTTTTCGAGGAAAATGCATCTTAATTAATTGAATGTAGCCCTGAAATGTTAAGAAAAGGTTTAATATTAACATGGTAATACCGAAAATAGAATATGTTTAATCAATTTCGTGTTTGACCTGTGCGGCATGAACCCAAAGTCGTTCGATTCACGCCGTGTCTCTGTATAGAATGCTCCATGGATTGCGTGACAAATAAAGGCCGACTAGATAAATCACCAAATAACTACGCCTTGAATTTGTCAATTTTTCACTCAATTCTATATTAAGATAGATATAGACAGAAGCCCGAGTTCACGCAGTTATGGTCTAGTTCACAATAAAATGCAGGAAATGTAGAAAAAGTCCATGCGCCTGGAACGGAACCATCATCAGTATACGAGTTTCTGTTTCATCCAAAATAGACGGGGGAAATCCGAAGCAGTTTTTTGACAAGGTTTTGCCTCGGGGGAAAATATGGTTGTTAAGGACAAGGTTTAACATTATTGTTCTCCTTTGACGTTTTAGGGCTTTCTGCCCTGAAGAAGGACGGAAATAAAAGTCCGAAACGTTGGCATAATTATTTTGCGTTTCTGATTTGGTTTTGCCATCTCTATCATTACATACCTCAAGCCAAGGCATCCCAAAGGGAGCCAGCAACACATTGCTGTTTGCTTATACCTTTGATTTTATAGAAGGGCTTTCGGCCCTAAAACATATAAAACATACTAACTGTTTCCTTCATTTCTCTCTGAAACCCCCTGAAAGATACCTGAGTATTTAAACTTTTAAAATAAAACGAAAACCCGCCTACCGGGCTTAAAATTAAATATCATGGAGAAATTGTTGCTTCAATAAGGAAACAAAAAAGTTAGCACTACATCTTACAACTATTATAAACTAGATGTCAAGCGATATAAAGTAACTATATATAGTAACTGTTAGGCGCGCGCCGAGAAAAGCGACAAAGACAAGCCGCTTTGGCTTTCAGGCGATTCTTTATCAAGTCCAAAATATCTTTATTCTCGAACTTGATGCAATTGGTGGATCTTCTGTCCGCTGTTCTTCGTCTTCAGCATTCTCCTTGGATTTGGGTTGATCGAACCACGAGCCTTTGTCAGACCTTGGTCAGACAGAGCGAGTTGTTCTTTCTTGTTCTCCTGAAAGCTTAAAGATTGGCTTTTTTTACTCCTTTCGCACGCTTTGAAACCCAAGGACTGCGGTCAAACTTTTTTCGCTTCCCTATGATTGGGAATAGAGAATTTTCAGAAAAATCGCTTCTACACGATACTTATACACTAAACCAGAGAACAACAATGTGTGACAAAATATGGCGAACCATAACAGTCACCTAAATGTCCCGTATGTTACGCGAAAATGCTAATGATGTGCGCTGAACCGAGTAGAAATCACAATAGGATTAAAGGATTATCTCGCCTGTTGAAAGACATATTTCTCGGGCATTTCTAGTTTTCTATACATTTCTCACGTTGCTTTTAAGATTTCAGGAATTTTTTTTCGAGAGAGTAAAGATCAGGCCTCGATGCGGAAGAACTGTGATTTTCGAAAATTTCGCAAATAGAAGGCCGCGAATGTATCCTGTAACCTTAACTAAAACTGTTTATTTTGTTTGGTTTATATCGCTTGACATCTAGTTTATAATAGTTGTAAGATGTAGTGCTAACTTTTTTGTTTCCTTATTGAAGCAACAATTTCTCCATGATATTTAATTTTAAGCCCGGTAGGCGGGTTTTCGTTTTATTTTAAAAGTTTAAATACTCAGGTATCTTTCAGGGGGTTTCAGAGAGAAATGAAGGAAACAGTTAGTATGTTTTATATGTTTTAGGGCCGAAAGCCCTTCTATAAAATCAAAGGTATAAGCAAACAGCAATGTGTTGCTGGCTCCCTTTGGGATGCCTTGGCTTGAGGTATGTAATGATAGAGATGGCAAAACCAAATCAGAAACGCAAAATAATTATGCCAACGTTTCGGACTTTTATTTCCGTCCTTCTTCAGGGCAGAAAGCCCTAAAACGTCAAAGGAGAACAATAATGTTAAACCTTGTCCTTAACAACCATATTTTCCCCGAGGCAAAACCTTGTCAAAAAACTGCTTCGGATTTCCCCCGTCTATTTTGGATGAAAACAGAAACTCGTATACTGATGATGGTTCCGTTCCAGGCGCATGGACTTTTTCTACATTTCCTGCATTTTATTGTGAACTAGACCATAACTGCGTGAACTCGGGCTTCTGTCTATATCTATCTTAATATAGAATTGAGTGAAAAATTGACAAATTCAAGGCGTAGTTATTTGGTGATTTATCTAGTCGGCCTTTATTTGTCACGCAATCCATGGAGCATTCTATACAGAGACACGGCGTGAATCGAACGACTTTGGGTTCATGCCGCACAGGTCAAACACGAAATTGATTAAACATATTCTATTTTCGGTATTACCATGTTAATATTAAACCTTTTCTTAACATTTCAGGGCTACATTCAATTAATTAAGATGCATTTTCCTCGAAAACAAAGCCCAGTTTGCTACAATGCAGCGCTCGAAACGTGATGAAGACTTGATCTAGGATGGTTCGATGACTCATGGAGTATGCACAGATTTCAATTCAGCTTTATTGCACACTCGTTATATTAAAGAGCCCGTGTCAGCCACTCCTTTGGTATTGTTTCGTTCGATATTAGATGACGAATTACGTGTAGAAATTCAAAATGAACATCTAAAAACAAAGTTTCAGATTTGATTTACCAAATTCAATCGAGAACATTGCTCCATATTCTCTAAAACAGCCGATGGAAATGGATGCTTTCTCAGACTTGGTATGTTGCTATGCTTTCAAAATGGCGGCTGACACAGCCTCTTTTTAAAATGCATTAAAATGCATTAACAATCTCCTCACTTGCATGTGGCTTCAATCATTTAACGTATTTTGAGTGTTTTGTAGGAACTTTGAATTTCATTTTCAGTGTTTGTTGTTATTAGAAACGGATTTTTTTTTCAGAAGATATTGAAAACAGGCTCAAAGAAGTTTGCAATACAATGCAAACGATTTTAGTACAATATTTTTGTCCACTGCTTACTCGAACTGCTGGCGGATTCCTTCTTCAAAAACATGTAGTCTAGCTGTCTTTGATAGTTTTGTCCCCATATATTATAAATCGCCAAAAGACTAAGATTATTAAAAGCAGAAAGTGGCCATTAAAAGATATGGAAGATGGATTAGGATTTAAGAGAGAATAGACCTTTATCACGCTAATATGGCTTAATAATATCTTATAGTTATTACGAAGCAGTATTATATTCAGCACATCCGTATTAATTGACCGAGATATAATTGTTATAAATTGATCATTTTAACTCGTGGCTAGTTGCGTAGCAACAGCCAGAGAGTTATTGGGGGGCTCGATGTCACTCACTCACTCTTTCGTTAGCACGATCATAATTTATGGTGAAGTCATCCATCCAATCCCTCGGGACGCCGCTATCGTGTCCTCGAGCTGTGGGATCAAGCGAGTCATCTGCGGGACTAAAACTCAAGGTCATCTCTCTGTTGACCTTGTACCTTCGCCAAAAGTATATATACCACTGATATTATTAGATATTATTCATATTCATCAATATTAACGCGAGAAAGGGGAATCCAGCAAGAGATCAAGTAATTTTAGAAGAATGTGGAAAACGTTATTTGACAGAGAAATTTCAAATATACTTTATTTTGTTTTTGGCATTTTGGAAACGTCTCTGATACCACCAAAATTGTTATCAAAACTAAAGGAAATATATTTTCAAAGTTCTGAACCAGTGGTTTTAGCTGTTACTGTACTTTTCACGTTGCTTCGGGCTTTAATAATGTCAGTAGCTCCTTACCTAGGACAGTCCATCTTGGGGTTGTTTAATCCATTTTCATATACCCATCATCGGTGCGTAGCAGAAAAACAAAAAAACATTATTCAAATGAATGCCACGTGATCTGAAATGGGACAACATTACGCCCAAGCGAACGCTACCTGCATTCTAATTGGCTCGAGCGAATGTGAGACGTAAGCTTTGCGAGAAAATTTCAAACTAAAAATAACTTCATACAGGAGGCTTGGTTTTCCAAACTGTGATAACATAAGAATAACTTGAGGAAAGCTGGTACTAGGCGAAAAATCTTAACAGGACAGTGGCATGATAGAGTCCAAACGGAAAGTACATAAGCAAATATGGACAGCTATTTCGACCTTTTGGGTCTCTTCAGCACGTAGCTAGAGCAGAGCGGTTAGTCGGCCGCCTACTAGAGCAAGTTGTTATGACACAACAGAAGGACTCAAATTTAAGATACTCACCGACCGCATAAGGTCACATACAAAGCGCGTGACTCTTAAGGGACATAGTCACCGAAAACATCAAAATTATAATATCACCAATAATAAAAATAACAACTCAAATTTGTAAAAAATGCTTTCAACTTGACATGGTGAAAATTTGAGGTCATTTCGATGTAGGATTGCAAAGATATTCGCGGATTGTAATTACAGCTTACATGAGGAAATCCGACTCTTTTGAATTAAGCAATAAAAGTACTTTCCGCGTGCTCTCTGCTTTCTTACAAACACGAGGGGGATGTTGGGAGAACTGATCAAAACTTGAAAGACACGAGACGCAGGCGAGTGTCTTTCAAGTTTTATCAGTTCGACCAACATCCCCGAGTGTTTGTAAGAAACCAGAGAGCACGCAGAAAGTATTTTTATTGCTTTTAGAAAATATACATACACACGCGCGACAGCGTTGCGTGACAATCGTGTTTATCAGGTCTCTTACAAACACGCTTTTTAACCAATCAGAATGCGCACATTCACAATACAACATAGGTGTTATTTTCTAATTGCTTTTAGAAAATAACATGCACACGCGCGACCTGTTTCTCAGGTCTCTTACAAACACGCGTTTTAACCAATCAGAATGCGCACATTCACAATACAACATAGGTGTTATTTTCTAAATCGGTTTACCTCAATCGTTTTTCAAACATACCAAATTTGCCATCTTAAAGAGCCTGTGTCAGCCGCCATTCTGACAGCATAGCAACAAATCAAGTCGGAGAAAGCATCCATTTCCATCGGCTGATTTAGAGAATATAGAGCAATTTTGGTAAATCAAATGTGAAACTTTGTTTTTAGATGTTGATTTTGAGATTTCTACACGTAATTCTTCTTCTTATATCGAACGAAAACAATAACAAAGGAGTGGCTGACACGGGCTCTTTAATTCGC
The DNA here is from genome assembly GCA_033964015.1 of Scolanthus callimorphus. Taxonomy (NCBI): domain Eukaryota; kingdom Metazoa; phylum Cnidaria; class Anthozoa; order Actiniaria; family Edwardsiidae; genus Scolanthus; species Scolanthus callimorphus. The sequence goes on from CM066924.1 coordinate 20,673,793, forward strand.
TCATATCTCAGCAATCCTTCATCGTAATCCAATGAAATTTTCCGTACTTCTTTCTTTAAACTGACTCTTTCAATTTCAGAGAATATTTTTCTATTTTGTGACAATAATTATTTTAGTGTTTGTCCCTTTAAAACAGTAGGTGAAGAATCCGTCAAGTATCATGCCACTGCCCTATAAGCATAAGAGACGGACGCTCCTTGGTAATGAGCTCCTGAAAATGTATTGATTTTGACAATTGATTTTTGGATTTTATTTTCAGGCTGGTGTTAAACAATATCATAGAAGTTTCTAAAAATCAATGCAAATTATTTTCCAAGATTTTTTCCAATCATCGTTCTCGACTATATTACTTAAGGAAGCGGAGATGAAATTAATGCTTATAACTAAAAATTGCAGCATATGTGGAGAAATTCCAAATCGCTTTGCCGGTTGCCAGGACAACAGACCATAAGCCCCGGTAAAACTTGAAAAAAAAAATTTGATTAACAGTCTATACAAATAATTTTCATTCCTTGTACGATATTTCGGTCAGCCAGTACCGACCTTCAGGTAAAACTACCAACCGGTATCGTAGAAGTCATCAGTTCGATTCTCGTTTTATGCCTGAAATCTTTCTTCTTCTTCTTTTTTTTTCATGTCTACCAATTTATAGCGATCGCTTAGATTGCGAAAGCGTGCCGATTTTAAGCAAACAAGGCAGATTTGTTCCACTCAAATAAGCCGGCTATATAAGCGCATAAGCGCTACAGTAAAAACTCGCGTATAACAACCTTGGTTTTAAGAACCTGTTAGGCTAAAATTTTCATTTGAAGTCCCCTCCACATAAGAACCTATTAAGGCTAAAATTTTAAGTTAGGTTCCTATCAGTGGAGTTGCTGTAAAACGTGTATAGGTATAGAAACAGCTGAATTTAGATACATAACTTTTGAACAAAGCAAAATTTAAAAAAACGCAGACACAATTTTTGAGAAACACCTTTAAGGATTAAAACAATGTGTTACTTGGGAGTCAAGGTCCAGCAGTTCGACAGCGGTTATCTCTTGAAAATATCACACCCGAATTTTTAATAAAAAAAGTAAAACATCCTAAATGGCATGCGTGGTGCTTAATTTTGATATATATCTGTAAAAGAGAAAATTGAAGAATATGTCGAGCAATTCTTAGGGATTCTTCATCTCGCATTTTAAGATCGCAATCTCGATTTCTGAAAAGTGAACTAACATTTTAGAGAATGTATGAGAAGCAATGTTTGATCGTCTCGATCTCGAATTTTTAAGCCTTGACCTCGCCGCTGACTAGGAAAATCTTGCATTTAGCATTCGCCACTCCTGAAATGCCACAATTATTTTAAATTGTCTTCCATGTTACCCAATTAGAAGCACCTAAGACTACCAGAAACATATAAGTGTTTCTGTGACTACACAATTGATTATTTTAATCAAAAACTTACCCTCCGCAAGCGGTATCTCTTCCTCGGCGAAGGGAAATTCAGCTGATCTCTTAACAGTGATAATCAGACTCTAGGAACAATACAAGGGTGCGCCAATCTATTGCATTTGGGCTTAAGGTGGCCCGCGCCGGTAATATCGTGGTGTAGCAGCATAATTAGGAGATTTCATTGTAATGCAAATTTTCCGTATGCAAATTGGACCGATCATCATTCGTGTATGCCTCGTTCTATTTATACATTCATTTTGAGTGAAATGCTAACGAAACAATGCATAAATACCTGACAAAAAAAGCCACCATCCAACCGAATCACTCCGTAGCTCAGTGGTTAGGCTGCTGGTCTATAGAGTGTACTATGGATTCTCTGTGATGGAGGGTTCGAATCTCTGTGGAGCCATGGATTTTTTTTTTCCAATTGAGGAGAACCCAAAATCCTCAGAAAATTTCTAAGTCCGACTCGGGATTACGGACTTAGTACGATTATTACGTAGTTGGTGAAACGGTACACGACGATAATGCCCCCGCGGCTTATCAGGAAAACGTGACCCCGACATCTAATACTGGATTTGAGCAGAAATTTTTGCTGATGATGATAAAGCGATCTTTGGACATTATATATATCATGAAATTGGAATACAAAGCTTCGGCGATCTCATTTGAGAGGCGATTTACCAATAGGTGTCAAAACGAAACAAACCTATCCCATTCCAAAACAAATGTTTATATTTCAATATTTTCATTAGGAATAAGTTTATTTGTTGATATAGTTTACATTGTCAATGGCTTGTGAAATTTTATCGGTGGAAATTCATTTTACGAAATAAATTCACGAAAAACAAATTTACACCGATAAAATTTGACAAGTTGCTGGCGACTCAAGTAATTCATTTATAGCAAACAAATAAAAATATAAACATACGTTTTAGAACAGGTGGGGTTTGTTTTGTTTTGACACTGTTTGGAAAGTCGCTTCTCAAATCCGATCGGTCAAACTTTGAAGCGATCAAAAGATCGCTTTATCATCGCCACCAAAAATCTCTAAAGTGAGTTCACGTCTTCTTTCCAAATCTGATCAATTTGTTTTTGGTCAGGTATTTCTTATAAATAGGCGCGGGCCACCTTAATTACTCGATTATTTTTTAAATAAAATAATGAAACACTATTTCTCTTCCAGCCATTTTGATTTGACACAGATCAGTCACCACTAGTGACAAACTTAAAAACGGCGTGCCAGTTCTGAAAGCTTCTGAGAGTAAAACTCCTTGAAATTCCGCCATTTCCTTTAAGAAATGGTCCGTATAAGAACTAGGCAAGCCAACGGCAAAGCACGCTGGAATGCAATTAATTTCTATTTTCATTGGCTTAGACATAAAAATCAGCAAATTCATTATGCTAGAAAAAATTGTTTGAGGATTTTTAGGGATATATAAGCACATGTGGTACTCACAAACAGGATATGCAATTTTAAAAGATTCAATGTTTAAAATCGTCTCAGGAAGGAAACCACAGTTGAAACTGCCTGGAGTCAACTATTTGATATGATAGCATGTTTAGTCTGTTTGCACATGTCATTATTTTTTAGCCCAAAATAATTTGTTCAGTTTCCAGCGGAGCAGACATAAACATACAGACATATCCGAATCGATGAAAAAGCAAGCGTGTGTTACGAGGGAAAATATGCTGATGATGATGACGATGATTATGATAATTATTATTCAGCCTTGCCACTATCTCGATTCTGATTGGCTAAGAGTACACAGCGAAAGCATGCTAGCGCAGTTCGTGACGTCAAACTCCAGACATTAGGATTGATGCACTCTAAAGACGTCATAACGCAAGCCAATAGGTTTGGCCGCTATCTTGGTTTTCATGTCGAAGGCGAAAGCCAATTTTGCCAATATTCTCGTTGAATCTGATATGCTTTTTGCAGAGAGATTATTGCTCAGGATATCTAAACATCAATAATGGCTATTTGAATTGAATACGAAGAGAAAAATACTAATGGACGCTAAGCTGAAGTTGAAAAACCGTTTAGCCTTGCAAGGCCTCGTCGTCGACTTCGTTTAGCTAGCTAGGTAAGAATTCCTTGTTGCTGAATAATAAAACAATTATTGAATTCGGTTTTCGCATGATAGTGAGATTTCATCGCGAAGAATGGCTGGTCATATGGTTATGCGCATAATATTAAAAACTAAAATTACTCGCGCGTTACCTCATTATAGGGTTGGCGGGAGCCTCAAATACAGAGAAAACGGCAAAATGCATGTCAAGTAGATCGACAAAAAAAACATCACTCCTGATTAGCTTTTAATTCTCACACTAAATTACCCTTGCTGTTGTATTATGCATTTGATTTTTGTCAACGTCTCGGGAAACATCGAGATTTTCGGGAAAACAAACTCGCTGTTGTAACAGTGGTTTCAACAAAATATTATAAAATAAGACCTAACTCAGAGTCCTATTTATATTGTTATTAAGTCCTAGAAAGAAAAAGGAAGTGAAACTTGCATTATATAACCATACTTTCATAAGATTTAATAGCTTTCGGTTTTTCTTCGCCTCATAACACGACAAGTTCTTACTGCGATAACCTCTTACTAGCTAAATGATCACTTGGTAACATAAGTACAGTATATTCAGTTTTGTCCTTGGAACAGTCTTCTCTTGGGAGATAAGGATTTAAACCAGTTTAATCAAACCACCTTTAAGGTGGCTCCCGAGTATTTATTGGAGAAATAGACCTCAACTTCTAGCGTATGTTTGACCCTGAAAAAATATTCCGATTTCCATAATTGTTCTCACAAAGCTTAAGCAACCTCTGCACTACCAAATGGTATAGTTCATTTGATATATTAAGCTCGTCGGTTAAGGATATTTACATTTTCCGAAGGAGGTGTTTTTAGAATAATTGGTATAACTTGAAAATTCGACCGTGAATGATCTTATTACCAGCTAAAATCGCATCCATAGTAACAAGGGTTTAATCAGAGAAATACCCAGGTCAGCTTTTCCCATGCGATTTAAGTTGTAAACGATGTAATAATTTTACCTCTAAAAATGTCTTATTCCACTTCTGTTTAGTGTGCCGAGCGCGGATACCAGAAAAGTACGGGAGCTCTACAGGATTATATAGGCTAATGTTCACTCTTAATTATATAAAAGAGAAAATAGAATCGAGTATCTACAGAAAGCGATATTTAATAAACGAATGAGAGCAACGTCTTGTCCAGAATGTGCTGTTGCTATAATATTCAATTCGAGCTCGAAATACCTAAATTGCTGGAAGTTTCTTTCGTGAGAGGTAGAGTACAACCAACTACAAAATTTAAAATATCCCAAACAGAAGAGCTTAATATATCAAATGAACTACACCATTTGGTAGTGCAGAGGTTGCTTTAGCTCTGTGAGAACAATTATGGAAATCGGAAAATTTTTCAAGGTCAAACATTCGCTAGAAGTTGAGGTCTATTTCTCCAATAAATACTCGGGTCGGGAGCCACCTTAAAGGTGGTTTGATTAAACTGGTTTAAATCCTTATCTCCCAAGAGAAGACTGTTCCAAGGACAAAACTGAATATACTGTACTTATGTTACCAAGTGATCATTTAGCTAGTAAGAGGTTATCGCAGTAAGAACTTGTCGTGTTATCAGGCGAAGAAAAACCTTGTTTGTTTTGGTGTGAATAGCCGGTATTACAAACAAAAAGGAACTTAACTTTTTTTTAGCCTTCGCTTGCCATCGTTACGGGACGATACTTCTTTGATTTGAGATGCGCAGAACAGCTGCGCAGTTGCGTTTCAGACTCCCTTAAAGCCCCATAGTCAACCGACATCCTTTGCAATCCTAGACAGGGTAAGGGTTGACTTTCCATAAATGATAAGTCGATGCCAATTTGTAGTTTGAACTTGTGCAATGCGAAGAACAGTACAGTAGGAAACCCTTGGGAATCGCTCAGCTAAACACACAGCGGTCAGTAACAATAGATCCGAATAAGGCGCAAAGGTTGCTGGTTGCAGGCCATCAGAATGAGTGATGCTCTGTGGTAGAACAATGGTAGAACGTTCCAGGTGTTAACCCCGCGAATGTGCGCTGACGAGCCGTAGACTTACATTTGGTATACTTAGCTTGTCCTTAGTCCTGGTGCACTGAAGCGCGCGTTTGAAACCGTGCACTAGGATAATTTGGGGCAAAATCCCTCAGACTTTTAGACGTTAATACAGCATCATTAACTTTGCATAATTTGCGCAGAGTAAATGTCTTTTGATTGATGTTTCAGGTGCATAGTCGAGTGAGATTTTTGTTGTCGTACTGATGTTCAGTACACAGGGAATTTCTGCAGAAACCCATCCGTGGGAAAAGCTTAATTTCCCATGGTAGAAGAATGGGAAGTGTTCGGATTTCCCATGGCTATCCATTTAAATTCCGAACACTTCCCAATGCGTGTGCCTTGGGAAATTCAGCTTTCCCCATGGATGCAGAAATTCCCTGTGGTACGGCAAGTGACTTTCACTTTCAAAAAGCCTCAATTAGCCGCCATGCTGTCACCTGTAGTCGGAGAAAGCATCCGTTTCCATCTGCTGATTTAGCGAATATAGTTCGGTGTTAGAGCGGTTTTCATATGACTGTCGTGAAACCAATCCATTTAACCATTTAACCATTTCATTCAATAATAAAATAAATTTATATTGAAAGTCACCCGCAATCGCAAAGTTATTACATCAATTCTGAACAAAACCTATTAGGAGTAATTACAAAGTAATTGCGAATGACTCACGACAGTCATCTGAAATCCGCTCTATTTCGGTAAATCAAGTATACTAATATTATTGAGTGAAAACAACAAAAACAAGAGGAAGCCATTCGCCTATGCCAATGTCGGGTCAGAATAGCCAGAATATAATTTTCCTTTTTATTGTTATCGATTGAAAAGCATTGGTAGGTAAGTTATGAAGTTATGAAATGGGATTTATTTTCTTTAGTTTTTGGCCCGAACTCGAAGTACCACCACTCACAGACGACCGGTTTGCGACTCTTTCGAAAGGTGAATCGTGATATATTGAGAGCCGTGCCTTCGTAAAATAAACACATTTTACGAAGTAAGAATTTCCATTCTTACAATTAGGGTTTTGGGGGAAAGCGCGATGAATTTTGATGCTAAAAATAGTAGTGACCTCTTGCGGATGCACTAGTGTGAAAAATGAACTTCTGGAAATGACTATAATAACAGTTTCCTATGTTGCCTACACATAAAAACAACGCGCGCTTTTATTTTCCTTTCTTTCATTTTCGTGCAACTGCAGCTACGTAAACATTAGTCTCGAAATTCAACAACTTTGGACAATGTAATTTTCCACATGTAATAATTGGTTCTTTGCTCTTTTCGAGTTTCAGCTTTCGGGATACTTTGAAATTGAATTCATGACAAACTGTCGAGGATAAAATTTGTCCAGCTTGAAGAAAATCTGGATAATTTTAATTGTACGCAATATCGCTGGGGCCCTTTCTGTCTATAGTCAAATATTTAAGTCTTTGTCGGAAGCCAAAATTTCGCATCACAATCGTTCTTTCTTTTGCCTTCTCAATGAAATTGTATTTTTGAGCCAGCTGACCACGCACTTCACTCTCCAATCGCGTTTCTTATTCTAGCTGCGAAATTGCTTTCTGTTTTTAGCATTGGAAATTGAGAATAAGCAATAATCGCATTTCCAATAAAGCATTAGATGTATTCTGCACCATTACCACTGTATGCATTGCTACGCGACCTCAAAATTCACTGTTGCGATGGACGATTGGCGATTTTTAGCTGTCAATGAAACCAAAACGCTGGATTCGGCTACTTCAGTGGGTCGACATTGATCGCAAAATCAACTAAAATTATGTATGCTATCCTTTGGCTTCCTTGCCTCGAATGTTTTACTTTCTGTTTCAAGAAAATTAACACTACAGTTTTCTTGCGTAAAATCGCCAATCGCAACAGTCAATTTGGAGGTTGTGTAGCAATGCATACGGTGGTAACTTTTTTCTACATTTTTCGGCTTGTGTTTTTTTTTCTTAAAAAGTATGTAGCAGAGCCGGTACTTATGTTATTACTTTTAATGACTGCTTGTATACACCTGTTTCAATTAACGTTGCTCTGCAAAACGTAAAACCATGAACCATGCTTCTATGTCGTAATGGTAATTCCTGCTTAAAACGAAGCGGTTCACGCCAAATTGTGTCTCAAAGTAGTAAACAAAGTGCCATTGGGTGGTTTTAGTTTAGTTTGGTTTGCCAAACTCAAGGAAAATACGAGAAATATCGTCTTCATTACGATGCCTGGTTCATGGTTTTACGTTTTGCAGAGCAACGTTAATTGAAGTAGGTGTATTTGTTGCCTTTGCGGCGCTTTTAATGCCTTTCTGTGTTTTTATTGCATTCGTATTGTCTATTTCTAAGTAATAACAGTGAAGGGGTTCGATTCTAAAGATAATAACGAAAAATTAACTAAGGATGATAATATTAGAGTGGATTTTAAATGACTGTAGTGAAGCCTGAATCGCAAAGTTACTACACCAATTTGCCGAAAATTGGGGTTATAAAAAATACACAATTTACAAACATTTGTATACTCTCACACAAGTTTAATTCCTTATCTCCACATTCTTTTAATATAGTTTCACAATAGCAATAGTTATACAAATTGCAAAAACGATAGCGGACAAACCGTTTTACCAGCTAATGAAAGACAGACCGACAGAAACCTCTACTCGCAAGGTGAAAAAAGGGCGTCATCAATGTGATAATGATTATGACCATTACTACTCAACTGACACTCGAATACTCACGGGGCCACTGTTTTTGTCGCGCGCTGAATGATCGAAAACTTATTTTGCGTAGTTGCTTCGTTCTAAACAACGAAATTAGTCTGATTTCTATTGCTTGTAACGCAGGCCGTCATAGTCGTGTAATTAAGATAATTATTAAGAACCGATGTACATTTCGCTCGCTCGGTCGCATTTGAGACGCCAACGGGTAAATATCTATTTTCTCTATTTGATAATATTGTATCGATTAACTAAATTCACTGTAACATATTTTCCATAGACTTCGAATATATGTTACCATTAAAGTAAATAAAATCAACATGGTAGTATTTGAGGCCTTTGTGAACAAGCGGGCGAGCGAAACAGTAGTGACCATGAAGTAAAATGTAAATGTTTTGTGACTTCCTGATTCGCAGCCCGTAAACATCCTATACGTTTTGACTACAAGAGTGCCATGGGCCTTTTTCTAAAAAAAAAAAGAACTTAGACTAACCCCATATTTGAAATTAAAATTGTCATTCTGACTAATTTTCATATTTTTTTCGAGAAGGGCCACAAAGGTATAGCCCTAGGGTATTTAAGTTATCAATCCATGACTTACCAAATCCAGGGGTACGCGAATAGCTGTGTTAGGCCATGTAATTAGGAAAAGATTGACCACATCGCCGTATCCTTACACTTTTAGGCACTGTTTTAATTACATTATACTCTGACGATCCACGTGTAAAAGGTAATATTTTTGGACCAATCAGAGTCGGCACTATTTTCGTGTGCTTTATTCAATTGAAAATTACTCTTTATAAGTGCTTTTTATACTCGCGGCTAGAAAAGCAATTTGCTGGGCATAGCCGCTGAAATTTTCTTTTATTATTCCATATACATTCCCGAGATTTGACAAGCGTTAGTTGTCATAGTTCAAAAACATTCTTGTCAGTAGTCTCTAGTGAATAGATTACTTAAAGCCCTTATGTAATACTTATGAATTAACACATTAATAAGTAATTCAGTGTGTAGCAAATCGATCTCAGACTCGCTTTAGGTCTTAAACCGCATCCGTTGTAAGTTCGCCACTTCGTTCAGCTAGATTGCATTCTAATTTTAGCTATAATAGGTTTCAAATTTATCTTTTTCATTTAGACTCTCGTGTTCGACAGAACGCCATTTAGAGTGTTTCTCTAATAGTTGCATGCTATTAGAGAGGATCTGAACTGCCTTTTCCCGCCTAAGGTAAACATGGCAGGGGCGTACTTTATTGGAAGCCATTAAAGGTTGTTAAAGGATTTTAGGGAGATTGTTTTTTAAATTGACTTTGATAAAAGTCTAAAATGAAATGGCGCCTGGTTCGACAGAAGTACAACACGGACACTTTAATATCTGTGTTGTAAAATATCTTTATACAAAACAAAAGGATATTTTTATTAGTGCAGTGTTATGTTGTTTTAGCCTGCAAACCGTCCTTCAGAAAAATTTGAGTCTACTATCGCGAGAACAACACTGAATTCGCGGCTGTGGGCTTAAAGGCCAAAAATGCCCAGGAACGCCCCTGCATGGAAGTCGCCTCATCCCTTGAGTTCAGTTTTGCGGAAGCGATTTTATGTGAAAAGGTTCCTCCCCTCCTATGACTATGTCGCGCCGTAACCATTCAATGAAAAAAATTTGTATTTGTCTTTTCCTAAGTGGTCCATTCCGTTTTCAACAAACCAGATGGTGAATCCCCCTTTCATAAGCTGCCACCTCTAGAGATGCCTGTCCAACGTTATCGATTTTATCAAGAAATCAAACGGTGCCAGTTCTTTTAGTTGTCAGATGTCTCATTTCGACGTTAGATACTGCATCTTTGCCTTTAAATCTCAAAAGCCTCTTCAAACCATCTTTCAAGTTTGCGTTGAACATAAAGCAAATCATTGGATTCAGTGCCGCATTTGAAAACGACAAAAAGCGTGCGATTGACCTGCCAATCTGAAACAATGGGTCTGGGTTCCTCTTCCATTTTAAAACGAACCCTTGAATACAGTCAATAACTAACGTCTGTGGCGCATAACATATTCCAAACCCCAACACAATAGCGAAAGAAAGTTTCGCAATTTTCCATTTTTGCTGTTGGCGCTTTTGTATTTGATGATTTGAAATGCAATATCGACGGGCTTTGGTTTGAGTATAAATCTTGGCAAAGATGCATGCGTATAGTACAGTAAGCACTGTCAGTGGGATAGCTGCGAACATTATCCCGTGAGCCCCCATATAGGCCGTGAGTGAAGCTTGATTCGCTTCTTGTCCTGGAAAGAATTCTAAGAAACATCGACCTTGGCCATGATCCATTGTGAAGAATACAAAGAGGTGGGCAAAAAATCCAGCGGGTATAATCCAAGACACCACCAGCAAAATCTTCCGCACTCGAGTTGTTAATTGATAAAGTGGAAACAGAATCGCCACAAATCTGTCGATACTCATGAAAACCATGCTCAAGATGGAAACAGGTGGTGAAATACTCTGTAAAAAGTATGTCAATTGGCATAGAATCTCTCCGCCTTTTCCGCGCACAAGCCATTTGTGGTTGTTTAAGATGAACATAATCCACATCGGGATCCCAAATATCGGGATGAGTAAATCTGAAATGCTCATGCTGAATATGAAATAGTTTATGGATTTCTGGAGTGATTTGGTCTTCGCGATCACTGTAATTATTAATATGTTGCCGGAAAGGCTTGCGATTAGAAGAATTGAAAACGCGGTTACTTTGGCAATGTCTTCCACGGATAAATTATTTCCTTCGCCCTTGCTCTGTGTTTCATTGATGCTCGAATTCATCGCTTCAGCTAAGCACCAAAGAAAACGCGTATGTCTTGCAAGTAACTAAAAGTTATCTTAGATGCTCAGTGCGATATTGTACACCCCGAGGCAAAAAGTGATACGATTCTTTGTGACTTGGCATTATTAAGGAAGCGGAGAAGAAAAAAAACGCACGAATTTCATGTTCAAACTTAACTGGCCAATAGGGTTAACTCCTCATTGACGTATTGACAGGACGCTTGGACGAGGAACCCATATCTAAATTGTAACAAGTGCCAAATTGTTACGAACGTGAATCCATGATTCAGTGTCGAATAAATTTCTTGAAAATGGCAAGTAATTTTAGCATGCTATGTCAGGCAATTTCGAATGATATCTTAATATGAACAGGTGTGCTTGCCTTTCAGCCGCCAATGGTTGGACTAATTTTAATGGAAATAGGTGACAGGATGTCCAATTTGTTTGTTTTTTTGAAGAAAAAAATTTCAACTATAGGTTAGGTCTGTTTTCTTTCTTCGAGTGTCATCGATAACAGCTCTTCAGGATAATCGCATGTACGAATCAGAAAAACTATGTATTTACAAAATACACCTGGCAACCGGTACATGCTGTAATTTATTGAATTTGTTCAGCTCTCTTCCTTTTCAAAACCAAATTTTCCACCATAAAATGCAAATGCACTAGTTCATAAAACCTCTCATTGACATATCCCGCGCGAAACTACGCAGAGCTGTTAACTCGTTTGTTAGATTAAAATTTAGTGTAGAGCTCATATAATTATGAAAATGGCAGTAAAAGGTTTAGCACTACTTTGTATTATATATAATACATAGTTTCTAATTACTTGTATACACCTATTTCAATCATTACGTTGCTCCTAAAACCACTAATGTATCATGAACCATATGCTTCATACTTGGAAATGATAATTTGTACCTACATCGCAGCAATTTAGGTCAAATTGTATCTCAAAGTAGTTAACAGAATGCCACTAAGTGTTTTACGTGCAGTTTGGTTTGCCAATTTCCTAGAAAATACGAGAAAAGGCCGACCTTCATTACGATGCATGGTTCATGGTGTTACGTTTTACGGAGCAGCGTTAAATTGAAATAGGTGTATATTGTAATGCGCAATTGAAAATATTTAGTATTAATAATAGCGCAATATAAGTTTAATAAATTATTATTCTTTTTATTGTTATAAAAGGTCTGATCATGATCGGAAGCCAAAATGCAGTTTGGCGTTCGGGAAAAGTAATGTGTCAGTTCGCAGAATTATGAAAAATCGCAGTAACATTTTGTAATCTGGGTTTTACGAAAAAACTGAAGGCTATGTAAATACAATAAAAGAAAAGTGCTAGGTTTTGGGGGTAACTTTAAGTAATATTTCAAATCCGACAATGAGGACTGGACCGTATTTCAAGTCCGCAGCAATTAGTTCCAGTCCGAGGCGGAGCCGAGGACTGGAACTAATTGCAAGGACTTGAAATATGGTCCAGTCCGAATTGGAGGATTTGAAATGACTTCTCATGCTCATTAATTATTTGGGAGGCAAAATTGAAAGAGAAAGACTTGAAGTGGTAGAATCAACTTCTTTGTCTTGATGTCGGTTGTTGTGATACAACAAAGAGACAAGAGCGAATTTCATTATAAGAGTGGTTTGCATATACCCGTGTGTTATTATCCACGGGCACACAACGAGCCCCCCTGGTTAAAATGCGTTTAAATGGCGTATTTGGACATTTCTACGCGCGTAGAGCATATAAATACATGTTTTAAAAGTTGCTGGCAAAAATTTAGCTGTTCCTTTTTGCCAGGAGGGGGTCTCAATTTTTTCCAGCCAGCAGCTGGATGTTAAAAAAGTTTCCCAGCCAGGAGAGTAATATTACCACAGGAAGCCCGAAATAGTATAAAAATCGGGTATCCTTAAAAACGAGCACTAATAACTAAGTGCATTTCTCCAAAATTTTAAGTGCTGTCACTTAAAATTTCATTTTTCAACATCCATGAGCAACTTGCGTTTCCCAGCAAAGGCGATATGCATAAATTTTTGCCAGGAACGGAAGGCGATGAATTTTTGCCAGCCAGCAAGAGACCGATATAAATATTTGCCAGCCAGCAGCGAAAGGGGGTGAGGAACAGCTTTTTTGAGGAACAGCTCCGTTGTGTGCCCACCGAAATAATCCGACTTTCATCAGTGATAAGCGGTTGGATTAAGCCCGTAAATCACAGTAAACTAATTACATAGCCCTTTGTTCTGTTTACACTTTTGAGCGGAGTTTATAAAAACTACGCTTGAATCGAAATCACTTGGGACTTGAGGTGTATTCGTCGTGTTGAAGTCTGAATTTCCATTTAGCGCTGGGTCGCGATCGACTTCACTTGATTCGCACCATGGCCTCGATAAGAATAACTGGAACGAAAATGTCGGTGCAGTCCCTTGACTTTTGGATTATGAAAGTTGTGCAGACGGTGACCAATAAGAAAGGTAAACCTGTAATTATTTTTTTCCGTTTAGAATTGTGCAATATTGGTAACACAACGCAAACTTACGAAATTTTAGTTAAATTGTTTGCTATTTGTATACCTTTCATAGGTGAAAGATACCCAGCTAAAAGTTTGTACCAGGTTTGGAAAGCAAGACTCGAACAGCTGTCAATATATTGGACAAGAAAAAAACATGAGGTAAGATTTCAAATGTACTATAATATTATAAATCAAACTACCGAATTTTGTAACCCTAAAGGAGAACGAGAGTGGCGTAGGCATGAATGTAAGAGCTGGACAGTGGTGTTTATTTAGCCTGCGAGCCGGCTCTCCAGTGGGTTTTCCAGAGAAGAATTTGTTACGAATCCCGCGCGCCAAAAAATCGAATATCCGAAAAAACCCACTGTAGAGCCGACTCGCAGGCTAGTGTTTATTGAGAAACCGGGTTCGGACTCTGACCGGTTCGATAGCAATGCGTCGGTGGGTGGAAAATAGAAGCTTATTCTTTTCACTGATATGCGTACTTTTTATTAGTTTTGCAGGTTTCAGATGTGTTCTTGATGTTGGCAATGAGGCAGTTTTGCCAGTTTTCAGGTTAGATGAAATATATTAGTTACTAAACGAGTATAGCGTGCCTGAAAAGTCATCTGCTCGCAGTTGGAATTACGCGCGATTGGCCAATAAACATTAGTGGGAATTATTGCAATGTGACCATTTATCAATTTGTAAAACAGTACGCTGTCTTTATAATTTACTGTACTTTGGATGCAAAACGCATCAAATAAAGTCTATGTTGTTGTTTGTTGTGTTGAACGTTTTCACTTACAGAGATTGATTCTTTTCAGTTCTTCAGGGACACCTTTTCCCTGAACTGATTTAATTTTGTTCCAGTACCTAAGGGACATCCCGAAAGAACTGGAACAAAATTAAATCAGTTCAGGGAATAGGCGTCCCTGAGCAACTGGAAAAGAATTAATTAAGCCCCAGCTCTTCCCTGCTGATTTCAATACCCTCCCCGGCTTTTAGATTGTACTGGACCGGGTTTCCAGTATCATCACGTGACCCAATTTTCGCTCTTGCAATTGGCTGTTATCCTCGTGAATAATTAATGAGTATGAGAAGTAGCTTGAATGCAGTCAAATTGATAAGAAATGCGCAAAATAATCATCTAGGTTTGTTAAATAACATTTAGTTTTGTGCTTCATAATTTATGCCTTCATGGGGGCTATGGTGATTTTGCGGGGGTCTACGACCCCCTATATTTAGCCTGCTTGCAGGCGGTACTGAGTGTTTTTATCGCGGAAAACCCGGTCCGTTCGATGATCGGGCGCCATCTTGGAATTTTGAGGCGCGCGGTCCCGGGGGCGAGCGCAAAAATCCCCTTCGCCCGATTTTTGCGCTCGCCCCCGGGACCGCGCGCCTCAAAATTCCAAGATGGCGCCCGATCATCGAACGGACCGGGTTTTCCGCGATAAAACGATAAAAACACTCAGTACCGCCTGCAAACAGGCTACCTATATTTTGAGTGATGGGGGTGGGGAGGCATCCAAAAGTTCAACAAAAATTGAAGCTGGTCGCACTACGACCACTTATTGTACATCTGTGCTTTTTGGCTGGCGCAAGGTCACAGTTATTTTCGACTGAACTAATATAGATTTAGGCCTAAAAGCGGAGCTCCCGATTACACTTATTTTTTTTTTCTTTTGATGGACCAGTCGTTTGTCATGTCTACTGACATGGCGTTGGTTTTGTAAATCTGTATGTCATTATCTTTCGTCTTCATAGCGTAGTACAGTTTATCATGAAAGCCCATTGTACTTTCCGCAGAAGTGATTTTCTTTGTACGAGCTGCCGTAACTAACACTTCCACTTCTGTTCCAATGCTGTCCTAATTGACAAGGCAAAATGTTTTTTGTGACAATGGCGGTGGTGTTGTTGGCAAAATCCACCCCCCCCCCCCCCCTGATTTTCTACAGGTGTGAAAAAAATCCCTTCCAGGCATAATTTATGAACGCTCCCTTTTGAGTGCTTGGCTGCCAGTAGTGCCGTTTAGACCCAGTGCAATTCAGCTTACGAGCTGCTAGTCTGGGGAGTCGGTCTCAAATAATTACATACAAACAAATTTAGGTTGTTTTCATGTGTTATCGAGAGTGGATCGAAATGGATTATGAATTGGCATTTTTGATTGGGTGTTTTTCAAACTTGGAAATTTGATAGCGAAAGCTATTAAATCTTGCGTAAGAACGCCTATATATACAAATTTAAGATCCTTTTTCTTTCTAAGACTAAGTTGAAGCATTATACATATAATAGGATTCTGAATGTTTATGTACGCCATTGGTTTTATAACATATTTTAATTTATAAAACATTTTGTTGAAACAATCGCGTCGAAATCGTAACGTTAAAATGAAGTAAAATAAATGGCGGCGAATAAATAGACGTAAAAAATATAGAGTTACTTCGAAAACCCATTTCCCATTTGGCAGGATCGAGACATTTGTTGGACGGTGACATTCTTGACTGCCTCTTCAGTTGTCTATTGGCAACAATTTGAAGTTCTACCTGTTAAACGACTTGGCATGCCAGCTCACAGGTCTCACAGGATCTCGAAGCTCATTGGGAGTTTAAAATAATTATTTGAATAAAATTGAAATAGTTTCAATACTGTAATGTTTGTTATCGACTTCACTTACATCAGTGGCAGATCCAGGATTTTAAGAGGGGGGTTCGTTTTTGCCGATGAAGTGCAACGTATGAGGTAACATTCTATACCAATCCTTCTCTGTTGTCCGCGGCCCTCTCACGAGGCGAAATCGTGGTTGCTACATCATGAATTTAATATACTGGTACACATTGGGTCACATAAAAGAAAAGAACTACTCTGGAATGACAAAAGGTCTTTAGCGAACCGATCCCAAACAAATCGGTTCGTCGGGAGAGGAGGGGTTCATTTGCACCCGATGAACCCCCCCCCCCTCCCCCCTGGATCCGCGCCAGTACATGAACTGTGTTTCGCTAGTGACAGTGAAAGACGCACCCCCTCCCCCTGGATCCGCGCCAGTACATGAACTGTGTTTCGCTAGTGACAATGAAAGACGCAGCTGGTTACAATAGGTCAGTTTTGTAAGTGTGGTATTATCTTGTCTCTTCCCGGTATTTTGGTCCAGTATGAGAGGTAACCTTCCTAGTTCTGCCCTACAGGCAATATTTGAGGCTATATTTTGAGTTCCCTACAACATCTTACAAAGCTTTAGGTGTACGCTCTCGATAGGGTCAAGGCTTGCCCCCACCTCTGCCTTGCACGCGTTGCTTGAATAACTTAGATTTATTATCTAGCGAATACACAATAACTGAATAAAAATATAGAGGATATTACATGGCCGCGCGGAGATACGAATTTTATCTTCGAGTGTTGAAAATGTATCTCAGGCGAGAGAGCGCAGCGAACGAGTGAGATAAATTTTTAACACGAGAAGATAAAATTCGTATCTCCAAGCGGTCATGTAATGTTCTGTTTATTATATAAACATCAATGAAATACCAAATTCAAATTTTATTTGAGTTAAGCTTATAAGGCGAGCATTCAGCAAAGGCAATTGTGATATTTTCACATGTGAAAATAACATGATATTTTCACGTGTGAAGATATCAAGTTTTCGCGCGGGAGATCGCCTGGTATTTCATTGGTGTTTATATAATAAATATTAATAATAGATTCATGGTTAAAGAGTTACCCTTCTTTTTATCTATCAGAGTTGTTTCTGAGCAAGGAGTACCATCACAAGTTGATGCTCTTCGAAGAGCAATGTACTGAGAGTTTCCTACGGCGAAAAGCGAAAGCCTTCCATGCCACACAAGAAGAACGAGTGCGAGGGATTGCAGATAAGTGAGTCTGTCAGACTTGAATACGATGTTCTGATATAAGAAGTGACCAGAAAAGAACCCGTCACGTGCGCACAAAACGGATCTGTTACGCAGTCCCTCAGTCCCTTCCCTTCACAGGGAATTTCTGCAAAAACACATCCATGGGAAAAGCTGAATTTCCCAAGGCACACGCATGGGAAGTGTTCGGAATTCACATGGATAGCGATGGCAAATCCGAACACTTCCCATTCTTCTACCCTGAGAAATTCAGCTTTTCGCGTGGATGGGTTTCTGCAGAAATTCCCTGTGCTTGCTGTCCGGGAAAATTTAGGAGGCTCCTGGGGGAAAAATCCAAACAATGCTATGCTGGGAGTTTCTTTTCACGTTTCGGAAAAAAATTTCCGATGCGTAAAGTTTCTGTTGTTCTCTATTTGCTGGGCAAATGTTGATCTTTTTAAAACGAATTTGTCAAATATTGGGATTGTGTTTCTTTCACCTAACTGGCACAAATTGCTGGTTGAGAAAAATATTAACTCAAGGATGGAACAGATATGGAACAACTAAAATTTTCCAAGGAATTTCTCACTGCATAGAAAATACTCGTAATCTTCAAATCTGTTGCTCACCAATATATTTACGTTGCGGGCTTCCTGTGTTGCACGCACGCGCGCCAAAAGTGGCGGGAAAAAAAATCGGCCAATCACAAACGTTTCCCTGACAGACTGACAGACGCTAAGAATTTTGATTGATATAAGATATAAAAAAAACTCCTTCAAACTGCAAAATGAGCTGTTTAAACGCATTTTAGGGGGGGGGGGGGGGGGGCTCGTTGTATGCCGGTCACGGAAAGTCAAGCTACTCATATCAACACCGCGGCAAAACGCATTTGCCATGCGCTAAAGATTCGCTTCCTGTGAAATGAAAACAAAAGAAATAATCATACATAACATAGAGGATATTACATGGCCGCGCGGAGATACGAATTTATCTTCGAGTGTTGAAAATTTATCTCACGAGTGAGCGCAGCGAACGTTCTGTTTATTATTAATATGTTTATTATATAAGCATCAATGAAATACCAAATTCAAATTTTATTTGAGTTAAGCTTAAAAATCGAGCATTCAGCAAAGGCAAGTGTGATATTTTCACATGTGAAAATAACATGATATGTTCACGTGTCAAGATATCAAGTTTTCGCGCGGGAGATCACCTGGTTTTTCATTGGTGTTTATATAATAAAAGATATCTCGTGCTCTCTTGGAAATTTGGAAAACGTAAGCTGCAAAACGCAAGGCCAAAAATTGCAGAGCAACTAGAATATGATCATATCTTTCCCTGAACCTTTGCTCCTCGCAATTTAAGGCTTGAACCCGAGGCAAAAATTCTGGTTTAAAGTCGAAATGTATCGTTCGCTGTTGTAATGTAGATTTTTTCAATTGTCTTCATTTCACAGGCCAGTGAATCTTTAGCGCATGTGAACTGCATTTTGGCGCGGTGTCACAAAAGATTTTGAAACCTTACTCTAGTTTTACAGCCAAACCCTATAATTGCAATAGCGACTGAACCTTTACAATTCCTCAAATTCCTCATCGGAAAGAAATGGAAAGTAGGCTATGAAATCTTCAAGTTCGTAGCTTAGGGAAATATTTGCTTCGGGCTTCCTGTGTCTCACGCACACGCGCCAAAAATGGCGGAAAAAAATTGCCAATCAGACACTTTCCTCCCTTTTGAAACTTTGAACTTACATTTATAATTCTATAGAGTGGACTCAATGGGTGCCAGCCTTCAAGAGGTCCTAAAGGCAATGCATGCTTATGAAAGCCGCCAAAATCGCATTGAGGAATACGTCCTTCAAATACTTAACGTGGTTGGCCATCTTCAGCTCACTATTCCTGGATCCATGATGTCCCTTAGTGAGTTTGACGAGGATCGTCACTCCGAACTGTCTGCGCATGCGCAGGACCGTCAGGATCTCTATGCCAGAGGTACCTCTTACGATGGGTACGCAATTTTAGATGACGATTCAGCTCCTAAGATTGATCGCATGCATAGCATGCCTGAATATATGCACCAAAAAACGACATCCCCACAGAAGAGCCCGACGATGCTCTTCCGGAAGAAGCTTCCCTTGACTAATCCATACCAGTATAAGAAGCAATTCACAGCCAACACGCGGCGCGAAAGCGTCCAGCATGCAGTGAGGAAGTTTAAGCGTGTCAATTCAGTTCCTGCACCATCCATGGGTCACAGGACCTGGAGAAGAAGAAGTTGATGGCGAAACTGTCGAGCAACACGGATAATACGGACGGTGGATCCCGGTCGAGCAGTGTTAAGTCACGTGTTCATGTGAACCGATCGGGGAGCGAGGAAGTAACATGTGACACAGAAGGTACGCAACACTTAGAAAGAGCCTCATGGTAGATTTTCTTGTCCACGCTTTTTACACTTCAATAGACTGTATCTCATGTGGTATGAACAGAAACGCAACCCACTTCGGGAGCAAACATGCAATGGACTGTTCTTTGTGCCGACATAATTTTTGTTTACATTGATGCTTCCATGACAACGTAATGGCGAGCCTCTTAAATTTGTAAGTTGCAAAATTCACCAAGACAAAGAGACATTTTCGCAAAATGCTCTGAACGCCAAAGAGATAAGACAATAAGCATTACTTTGACAACTCTTGAAGAAAAAGTGTAATAGCGTATTGAAGATAAAACGCGGTCATTTTTTTACCCAAAAATAGAGATACAAGTCTTTGATGAGCGTGTGGACATGTAGAACTGCTATGAGCCTCCTTACGGAGCCTCCGTCAGCCGGTATTTTGTCAGCTCAGCAACATACCAAGTCAGAGAAAGTATCCATCTGCATCGGCTGATGGATATTTTTGTGTGACTGATATGTACTGTTGTGTGACTGATACGTACTCGGAAATCTGCTCTGGCTCGACGTTTCATTGTTTATTTTTCAGACGTGACGATCAACCTTCGACCGCGTTCAAGTACAATGCCTGCTGGTCTGAGACACAGGGAAACCTACCTTGGGACGGTTCATGACCTGAGCCTCCACATCAGGGCGAGGCAGACGCCGTACCCACAGTCCAACCAGCAGCGCTATCCCGTACCAGACTTCCTCGTCGACTGGCAGGTAAACAGATCCGATATACTGCTGATTTTTCAAACGGTATTTGCTACGTTTTGTCTGACTGAAAGTTCTCGATTTCCTCACTTTCGCTAATCAGGAAATTTTCGGTTCTTTGCTTATTGTGATAGAGTCACAGTGCATGTAATCGGTGAGCGCCTAAAATTTGAGGCCTGTTATGTTATGACTAAATGCATCAGACGGCCCACTAACTGTTCAGCAATTCAGCGATGATGATGATGATGTCGATCTGATTATTACCTGATTATCTGATTATTACCCCTTAACCAGTAAAAACACTAAATTACACTTAGGATGAACCAGCGGTCCAGGGTTGCACATTCACTGTCAGTTTGGACTCAATAATGAAAAATGCACACCACAAAAGAACCTATGTAGAAATGTACATGGAACTAGACAGAAAAACGTCAAAAAAAATGTAGAAATTGAGACCCCATCCTGACTACACCGTTTTCAAATGAAAGCGGATACTTTTTGCTCCGTTTTCAAAAAGATTTGCGTCCACACTTATCGTTTTCGTATTGTTTTCGCCGTTTTCGGTGATCGTTTTCGGCGTTGTAGTGTGGACGATAGCCGTATTCGGAGCAAAAAGTATCCGTTTTCGTTTGAAAACGGAGTAGTATGGACGGGGTCTAAATTATGTTTCGCCTCGCTCAGGCAAAACATGTCTAGTTTATATATAAATGACAAGCAACTGTTTGTGGGCATCTCGCGTGGGCATCGCCCGTGGGTCTTGATTAAACATCATGTCGTCGTTGTCCTGATTAAGCATTTTTCGAAGTTTATCAATCATGCATTTTTTTTTCTTTTATTACTGTTAAATGAGATACACTGCATGTACAGTGTACTGTTCGCGGTTCGTTCTGCTATTTTTCAAACGAGCAATTGTTTGAATACGACCTTCACACTACTCCATCCAAACATCCACGTGCACATCTGGAACGATAGAAGAATTTTGCTGAGCTACATTTGTAATTTCCTCTAGATGCCATTTCCTGGCTACTTTCCAGATAACTACACGGATCCCAGTCTCAAGGTCCAACCATCTTGGGCAGATATTGACCTTTTGGAGTAAGTAACTATGGTAGAGAAAAACATGTTCTCCCTGAGGCCGGTTTACACTTGCGATTTTTGTTGCATTTGTCGCGGCGATTTTTCTCGCGCGAATTGCAATTTTTAGTAACTCTCTTGTGTAAACGAGATGTAAATCCGGTGCGATTTCCCTGCTCTCTTTTCTCCAAATCGCATCAAGATACAAAGCGTTTCGAGCATGTTTGAAATCTCCGCGTCATCACGCGACAAAAGTCGCGGCAGATCGCGCCGAGTTCCACCTCGTTTACAGAAGTGATTTTGAGTTGACGTGTACGTGCGAGAAACCGTGACTCACTCGACAAAAGTGGCAGCAAACATTGCAGGTGCACCCGAAACATTTCCAAAGTATAATAATTGATTCCTCAGTGGATTCAGCCTCCTCAGTGTGTAATTTTTCCATAACATTTTTGTTTTTCGATGCGTTACCAGCCCCCTGTACCTAGACGTGCAGCTCAGCTTTAACGCCATCGACCATGACGGAGTTGACAGGCGTAGCCACATGGGAGACTATGATTTATTCGATGGAATTCCAAGGTAAATGTTCCTAACGATGATGATACATGTCAATGTTTGAGGCCGACTTCCTAGACTTGCAGCTCGGAGCTGAATTAAGCAGGGTCTCAACGGCAACCAAGCGGTCATAACAAGAACATAATTTATTAACAACACACGCGCAAGCCACCATCCACTTCACGCCCAAACCTAAATCCACTGCATACAACCTTCGTAAGAACAACAGTATCCGCCCAGAGTCAATACAGATAGACTTTTAAAGCTGTCGCTCCATAGAAACACGCGAATCTCGTTCTTAAAATTCTTCACTACTTCATCACCTGTTGTCCGCAGACAAATGTGGTAGAATAGAGTAGCCTTTATATGGATTACAAGGCGGCTATAAGACAGCGTGTTTCATTCATTTTCATTTTTATTGAGATATTTATAAAATATAAAATAAATAAACGGACTGACCTGCAGATGGTACAAACTAATCGAGGGGGGCCAGTCTTACAGATTTCTCAGAGTAATTAATGCGTGTCATACCAAGCAGGTTTTAATTATAGGAGTGGTGTCACGTTTTAAGCACACTTTTGGTGATGTGTAAAAAAACATCCAATTAACTATGGATGGTCAAAATCTAAATCTAGGTCCACCCCTTAACGCAATCAATCAACGAAGTCCCGCCCGAGTTGGCTAAAATCAGACGATATTCTGCAAAATCGAGCAGGATAATGGTTTTATTATTCAGCACATCGATAGCACAAAACCCCCCGAAAAAATGACTTTTGTGTATTATTTACGAGCTCAAAACATCATATTTTCCTCAGAGACGGATATTGCAGGATAGCTGTCATGTACAGAAGACAGCTATTGGCGTTCCAATGACCATATTTGGGCAGTGCATCGATGTGCTGAATAATAACAAGTGATATATGTGATCTTTGCATGATTACATACAAATTTAGTGTTGTATATTTACGAGTGTTTTGCAATTAACCGTGCCTTACTTAGTCTCCTTGGTCATACTTTACTCAAATTATTCCATGAGATGAATTGTGAAGTTATGATGAGATGCTAATGGCAGCTTTACAGCCTACTTCTCGTATTCATATTTGCTACACGACACACAACTTCACGTTGAACCTACCTCATATTATTCCATGTTCGTCAGGAATCCGATGGGAAGGACAGGCCTTGTTGGTCGAGGACTTCTTGGACGCTGGGGACCTAACCACGCCGCTGACCCCATAGTAACTAGGTACAGCAGGCTATTGTACACTCACTCTGGCAACAGGGAATTTCTACAGAAACTCATCCATGGGAAGAGCTGAATGTCGCAAGGCAAACGCTCGGAAGGTGTTCGGAATTCACAAGGATAACCGTATGGGAAACACTTCCCATTCTTCTACCATGGGAAATTCAGCTTTTCCCTTGGATGGGTTTCTGCAGAAATTCCCTGTGCAAGATATCGATATGTGAAGAGCGACATTTCTGCATAGAATATCAGTCCCGTAGCTTTTTTCTACGTTTTCAGAGGATAGTTCGAGTAAAAATTGTTTTCCTGGCTTTTGTCACGATACGTTTAGGTTCTTGGTAACTAATTTATGAGGTAAAACGTATAACTTTTTGGCTTCTGGGGGTTCCGTCGGACCCCCTTTCCTACGGGCCTGAGTATTTTCATCTCTTGGTCATATTACTTATTTTTACACCAGCTAAATTTACAAGGATTATAAGAAAAAAATGCTTCTTTGAAAACAAATTGATAAGATCAACTATGGTTTTGAAATTCAGAGCGTTAAACGAATACGTTAACTCTGGACCATCTTAATTTTGATTTCCTGTGATGCAACTGAGAGTGTGAAGTCGTGTACTCGTCGCAGTGAAATGGCCATTTCTTAATAATATTTATAATATATAAGCTACCATATAATGCTCGCTTTGATTGGTCCAAATCTACTATGCTCTATTTTACCCAAAGTAATGTTTCTCCCCCTGCGTTCTCGTGTCTCTCCCAACATCACGCGTGCTCTATTTCGCCGATAAAGTCATAGAAAGTTGTGCTCTAATGCTTAGATAATTGCCTTAGATGGAAAAGAAACGACGATATTCAGCCTCTGCTAAGGACAGGGAAGAAGGTGTTGGAGTTTGTGGCCATCCAGAGACGAGACAGTAAAGAATGGGCAATACCAGGGGTAAGTAGGGCAACAAAAAACGGGATACATATCAATCACAGGGAATTTCTGCAGAAACCCATCCATGGGAAAAGCCGAGTTTCCCATTGCAGAAGATTGGGAAGTGTTCGGATTTTCCATGGCTATCCATGTGAATTCCGAACACTTCCCATGCGTGTGCCTTGGGAAATTCAGCTTTTCCCATGGATGGGTTTCTGCAGAAGTTCCCTGTAAATGAATCATTGTTTTTGCTAATTGTACTTGGGAAAGACTGAGTCGCGCCGCGTGCGGGCTAGCTGTGTGTTATCTAGCGTGGTTACCTAGCCAAACTCGATGGAGTCTCTAATTCCTGGAAGTTTTTGTTTAAAATTTCACTGACTTTCTTGCTACTATTCTTAATAATCAGATTTCGGCCTCTGCTTCTTTCTCGGCCGGCAGAGCGGAAATGACCTGCTTAGACCACTAAATTTCAAATAATAAGGTCAGGTTAGCTCAGAGAAGCTTGATTTTTTGCATACAGACTCCTTGTCTGATTAAAAACAAATATCAAAAATGACTTTTTTCTAATGGATCCGTCTTTGAGATATTAGGCTTTAAACATTGGTTTCTGTGCCATTTTATGGGAGAATTAGTACTTTGATCAGGAATTATGCAAACTTTGCTCAATCATATCTAAAATTCATATTCTTCAATTTTCTTAAAAATTTGAAATTAAGCTTTTAGCCATAGAAACTCTTTGTATACGGAATCTTGAGCTTATATATTGAAATATGGCAAAGTTAGACATTTCATTTTTGGTCATTTCCGCTCTGTCTTCTCGGCCACAGAATCAGGAAAACGCGAGCTTATACTTGAGCAAGTGGTTTAGTTTGGTAATTATTGTATGAATTTATTGAACTACGTTTTTACTAATATTAGCAAATGAGTGGCTTTTCCTCTCGTAAAACATTTCAGTTTCATCCATATTTGTCTATTTCTTGTGCTTTAATGGATAGTTCTTTGTCAATTTCGACCGGCATTTGCTGTATTCCACGCTGACTAAACTCGCAAACATCCACCTCGTAAATTAGGTGATCGGAACAAAGCAGCACGACGTTGAAAACATGCAGCACAAAACTGAGGAAAGGTTTTATTTTCAAGCACTCTGGCATGATTTGATCTCTTGTAGCAATAAAATTTAAAAAAAAAACATTTTGCGCATGCTCAGTGGCAACTTCAATATTGTCAACGTTTTAGTATCTTTTAGCCATACTTATTTACTTGTCGTAATGGAAATATCCTAAATAATACACGATGGTGGGCATGTAAAAAAAAGTGTATGGCGTGATACCGAGAGCATGCTCAATTCACATCACCTCCAAGAAGAAAATGCTCGTCCCACATGGACGACGGATTGGCCTATGTGGCCTATATATATATGTTGGCAAAGGTGAAGTACTTAGATGGGAGAAGGGACGAGACACAGGATACCCAGCGCCGAACAAGTGACTGCCATGATGCTACAAGGGAGGGGATAGTGGGGAGACGTACTGATTGATGTAACAAGGGAGGGGAGGGTAAAGATGATGCAGGACTATGATTGGCTAAATTCAAATATTTGTAAGGCAGAAACTTCATGACCCGTGATTCTTGTGCGACTGAAGTATAATCCATGTAGAAAAAGGAGCAAGCATGGAGTGCAAGCTGGATGATTCCCGCAAAGTGAAATACATACATAGTTCGAGGGCGATGACTAAGAAGCTATTTGCATGCAAATAGCTTCAAAAACGGTGGCGAGGAACCCATTTACACATAGGTTTTAACTGAGTTTGTTTCGCTTTTATTGCACAGGGCATGATGGAAGTAGGAGACACAATCTCCAAGACTCTAAAGAAGGAATTCTTCGAAGAAGCCCTTGGTTCACTCGAGGAAAGCGAAGAAAAAAGAGAAGAAATGGCTGCGAAACTAAACGAGTTCTTCTCCAAAGGAATAGAGGTTTGTGTATAGGCGAATTCCACTTTTTGCGCTTTTTTAACACTGTTTACGCTTTACTGCGAGTTTCATAATTCTGCGAACTCCATACCGACCAACAAACCACGGTTTGGCTTCCGTCAATCAAACGGGCGAACAACTCTGGGTGATTTCACGGAGGCAGATGATAGATCTTGTGATCTCATAGGGTTTAGCAAGGCTTCAAAACACAATTTTTTGCTGTAAAACGTAAACCAAACTCAGAAAACTTGCGTGGACTTGTCTTAAAGGTTTGATTGACGGAAATGTCAAGTGGGAGCTCGCAGAATTATGAAACTCGCAGTAATTCCACTGTTTTTACGCTTTAACTCGTCTTGGACTAGTTACTCGTCTGTAGTGTGATAACGGCCAATGACAATCAAACTTCCTAACGTGCATGCACATGAACAGTTCTGACTATAAAAGGCAATGAATGAACAACCCTAGGAAATTTGAGCTTGACATATTTCATTATAACCGTGTTCCACGAATTTTGATCTACAGCAAATGTATGGGATAATGAGCTTTTGTCCCCCACATTCGTAAGCATTTTCAAAAGCCTTCAAAATTTAATGAAAATCAGTCCTTTCTCTTACCCAGAGCTCCCCGGCTCGTCTCCTCGCGGGGGAGGCTCTGGTGACAGCCACTGACGCATGCGCGAGATTTGATACAGAGCTGTTGAGAGAAAGATCTTTCTGCGCATGCACCAACGTTCAAAACCAGCCAATCAGCAATGGTCCTCAAATGGATGTCACCAGAGCCTCCCCTGCGAGAAGACGAGCCGGGGAGCTCTGGGTACGAGAATGGTCAGCTCCAGTCTTTCAGCTTTGACAGAGTGGCCGAGTCTCAGAGAGTTGTCCTCGTAAGCCGATGTCCCGAGTTCGTCGAGTTGCTCTGGCAGAGGATGCGCTAAAAGGCATTTCTCTCTTCGGCTCTGCATTAAATCTCGCGCATGCGTCAGTGGCTTTCACCAGAGCCTCCCCCGCGAGGTTACGAGTCGGGGAGCTCTGGGTACGAGAATGCTAAGGCTGTTCCTGCTTCATTCTCGTACCCAGCGCTCCCCTGCTCGCAGGGGAGGCTCTGGCGACAACCATTTGTGGGACTTCACTGATTGGCTTAGTTTGAACGTTGGGGCATGCGCAGAAAGGTCTTTCTCTCAATGGCTCTGTATCAAATCTCACGCATGCGTCAGTGGCTGTCACCAGAGCCTCCCCCCAGAGGTTACGAGCCGGGGAGCTCTGGGTTCGAGAATGTTTCTGCTAGTATCGCATTTTAAAAAGCAGGTGACAAAATCAAAGGGTATTTATTTTCTCTCAAATATGTAGTGTCAGATCAGGGTGTTGTCAGAGCCTGATCAAATGTATGGGTTTGAATGTTCTTTCTCGATTATGTAGTGTGAAGGTTTTCAGGCCTTGGCAAACTCTATGGGTAGTCTTTTCTCTCAAATGTGTAGCGCCGGGTCGTCAGGGCCTGACAAATTGAATGGGTATGTATACGCCCAAATGCTACACCATGTTGACTCCGGGGCGCTCGCGAGCCAATCATAGCGCGCGATTTGATGTATTCCGGACCGTTAAAATAATAATTATTTTCATTTCCTCTGGAGGTGTATAAAGGCTATGTAGACGATCCACGCAACACAGACAACGCCTGGATCGAGACGGCCGCTCTTAACTTCCATGACGAGACTGGAGACATTTTACACAATGTCAACCTCAAGGTCAGACGCATAACTTTGTTTGTTTGTTTGTTTGCTTGTTTGCTTGTTGGTTTGTTTGTTTGTTTATGTGTTTGTTTGTTTATGTGTTTGTTTATTTATGTGTTTGTTTGTTTATGTGTTTGTTTGTTTATGTGTTTGTTTGTTTATATGTTTGTTTGTTTATGTGTTTGTTTGTTTGTGTTTTTTTTTTCTACTCGTGTGTAGTTAAATGGGAAGGGTTAGTGAAAATAAATTCACGGTAATGTTTCAAACTCCGAAAACGGAGCTTTTCGTTTGAGATTTCCGTCGTTATTTCAGGCCGGCGACGACGCATGCGGGGTAAGATGGCAAGAGGTCTGTAGCCACAACAAACTGTACGCAAACCACACGCACTTCTTAGAACGAGTAGCCGAGCTACATGGAGCTTTCTTTTGACATAGAGTATGAGGCAAGACAACAAGCTCTATACCGACCCGATTATTATTTCTTCTTGGCACGAATAGCGGAGCTACATGGAGCCAATATTGCCAATATGGTATGAATACGGATGCTATCGGATGCGTGTGGATGGGTGAATTGGAAATCGTAGATTTGGATACGCTTCGTGTGAACAGATAAATTTTTGAATCAGGAGAAGAAAACGTACGGATTCAAAAATAAAGGTGTGGACGGGGCCTAAGATCCGCATAGCGAGTGGTCAAGCGAGATTGGCGAGCGTTTGTCCGCATGTACTGCAACCCAAGCACTCCGGGTTTCTAACCTGGCCATTTAATAACGCTCAAAAGGAGAGAGTTATTATTTTTAACAGAACTATGCTGTAAAGTGACCTTTCGCAAGGATGTATTTGATGTTATTCTGTAATATTGCGTCAGCAATACCAATTGCAAAAACTAATTACAAAACACAAAATACACAGTCCGAAATCAATCCAATCAAATTGAATTGACAAATTGAATTACAGCGCTCGCACTGTAACAGCTCGCATACTTCAAATTATAATTAAAAATGGCGGACGAGACGGCGGAGGGAAGTGGGAGTACTACTAGCAGCGATTATTTCGAAAGCAGCGAACTAGAAGAAATATCAGAATCAGAGGAAAAGAGTTTAGAATCAGAAAAAGAGAGCACATAATCAGAAGAAGAGGTTTTTACGGATTTAGTAGAAGTTCGCTCGCACCGATATTCACTTTTGTCAGAATCATTCATAAATTGTTCCGCTTCATGATAAAAACCTCACAGTACAGATCCCCAAAAGCTATTCCATGAAGATTATATCTTTCCTAGACAACTGTGTGCTTTATTTGACACCGGGAGACAGCCATTTATGTATAGGA
Organism: Scolanthus callimorphus; assembly: GCA_033964015.1. Taxonomy (NCBI): domain Eukaryota; kingdom Metazoa; phylum Cnidaria; class Anthozoa; order Actiniaria; family Edwardsiidae; genus Scolanthus; species Scolanthus callimorphus. The sequence continues at coordinate 20,703,130 of CM066924.1, forward strand.
TTCGAATATCCTAAGTTCGGTTCGATCAGGGAAGGCTTCAACACATTGCTCGCCTTCGGCTCGGACTGGAACTAATTACGCGGACTTTGAAATCCCGTCAAGTCCTCACAGTCGGCTTTTAAATATTACTTTGCATTCCATTTTATTGCTAATTGGCTAATTGCTTTTGCGTTCTATTTTTAAATTTTCTTTCATGGATCAATTAGTTCAGGAAATTAACTCCGAAGAATATCGTTTCTTAAGAGAGTTTCCAGAGTGCACCACCGTTATTTAAATCTATTACACTACTTGTGCACAGTTACAGGAAAATTTCAGACAGTTGACTTGGATGAGACTTATTATCAAATTATATCAGGCATGATACACAATTATTGGCCGTTTTCACACTAGAAGACGAACTAATCGTCTGGACGTACAAATCGTCTGACAATTTGTTCGTCTAATGTGAATTTAGGTCGAATTTTGGTCGATTTGTTCGTCTACACGAACACATCCTCTATGAAAAATCGTCTTCCGATTTGTTCCTCTGAAAATTTGTTTGTCCCGTTTTCACATCCGACGATTTGTTCGTCTTGAGACGATTTGTCGGTCCAGACGATTTGTTCGTCTCTCTAGTGTGAAAACGGCCATTGCCTAAATAATACTACTGGAATTGATTTCGTATGAGTGTAGTAAAACCAAGCTCAAGATGTAGCTGCCTGCAAGCCGGCTCTCCTGTTGAATTTTTCCGATATTTCATTATTTTGGCGCGCGGGATCAAATACCCGAAAAAAAAACACTTGAGAGCCCGGCTCGCTGGCTACATCGAGCCCTCCGTCCCCCTCCTAAAATGCGTGTAAATTGCTTACATTGCAGTTTACAGTTGTTTCGTTTTTGTAAATATTGGTTTTAAAAGTTGCTGGGAAATAAATTATCGGTTCGTCTTTTTGCCAGGAGGAACCTCAGCTCAGCTCAGTTTTGCCAGGGGATACCTCAGCTCTTGTTTTTCCCATCCAGCAAGGGGGAAGATATATGAGGATATTGCATGGCCGCGTGGAGATACGAGTTTTATTTTCGAGTGTTGAAAATGTATCTCACGTGTGAGCGCAGCGAAACTGCGGCGGAGGCATTCTCGAACCAAGAGCTCCCCGACTCGTCACCTCGCGGTTGACTGAGGCTCTGGTGACAACCATTGACGCATGCGCGAGATTTGATACAGAACCGTTGAGAGAAACACCTTTCTGTGCATGCCTCGACGTTTAAAATCAGCCAATCAGCGAAGGCTCTCAAACGTATGTCCCCAGAGCCTCCCTCGCGAGGTGACGAGCCGGGGAGCTCTGGGTACGAGAATGCGGCGAAGGCCAAAACGCGATTTCTCGGGGTATTTTGAGGTTGGGACTTCTGCTATAATTGCTATCTCAGATACTGAACTGAGTGATGAACTACTTTCGGCATTTACAGAGGAATTTGACTCGCAGAGTTCTTCGCTTCTTTCCGCCATGTTTATCAATGGAGATAATTTATACAATATTGAGCCTGACTGGACGCTGAGCCTGACTGGACGCTGATTGGACCGTTTCTGCAACGATTCACGCCAAAGTGTTCTAAAAATAGATAGGTCGAAGGAAAAACGCTGCCTCGCGGATCCAGTACCAAAGAAGAAAGCTCCTATTGATGGGCTCCTGGTAATGATAATATTTGAAGAAAAAAATTTGTAGGACGAATACCAAGTGCGAATTTCCACGGGCAGCCCCTAAAAGCGCCTTAAAACAGCGTATTTAGTCATTTGGTATTTTCTGAACTGCTCTGGCAAACACATACATGTTCCTTTTTACAAGGAGAACGTGGATTTTGGATAATTTGCCAGCAGCGAAGAAGGGGGCATTTCTTCCCTGTCAGTATGATAAGAACCAGTCAAAATGCCTCAAAACAAGAACCAGCATAAATAAGACGTAGCGACTAAGAAATTACCAAATGCCAGTTCCAAATTAGAACAAATCTCCCTGGTCACTGGATTATTTTGTTTTTGCCAGCAAAGGTGACTAAAAAACGTTCCAAGCGAGAGGGTTTCTGACAGCCTTGTCCCTTGCGTTCTAGGCGGGTTTCCTGTGGTTAGGTTGTGACGTCATCGGGAAACCTCTCCAGCAGCGGTTTACTTCTCGCGGTAGATCCTTCATATATGGTGCACTATAGTGTCCTCCATATAAATATCTCACATGGATATACAGAAGGGCACAAAAGTGTACCATATATGACTAAGGATCTAGACTTCTCACTGCATACAGTGAACACCTAGTACCAGGATGGGTTTTTGTCCATTTTGCCAAGCGAGTATCAAAAGGAGTTCTTTCGTTTTCCTCCAATTAGGCCAAGTAAAAAAATACACGTTTATCGTCCCCGCCCGCATCGTTTTTTTGGAGCCGCATCCTTTATTATTTTATTTTTTATTTTCACAAATTGTCTCTAAAACGAAGTCAAACGTCGCAAGCGGTTAGAAATTGCATTGAAATGTGACTTTCATGAACATGGAAATGCTTTATATGAACATAGTGTCCATGTGGCCCTTTTTATTTTTTATTTGTTTTTGCTCCTTGTTTTATTGATTTATGCCATATTTTGTGTACAAAATGACTACGATCGGCCAACTAGAGTTGGGATCTCGGCAGCTACAAGAGTTTCGCCGATCCAACTTGCTAGAGGGAATTTTTCTCTCTGTTTTTAGTGTATTTGGGAACGAAATCACTCGATAATCTGTTAGGATATGGATATGATATCTTTACCTTGTCGTCTGGGCAAAGGAAAGGTAATATTCATCCATTTGAACAGATGTGATGAACAGATGAAAGCCCGCCCGGGATGAAAGATTCCTCGGCAAGTCGGCCTGGCAGAACACAAATCACACTTCTAATGGTCTATTGTCAATGCTGTGTTCTGATTGGTTGAGCTACTAGTAGGCTATAAAAGTTATACCCTACTATAGTAGCGAAAAGTGTCGGACTTGAAAGCCAGAAAATGGCAAATGACCAGACAATAAAAAAGTTTTTGGCTATACAAACTGAACTACTAGTGTGATTTAACTAAAACAATTATTCCTCTCCTCCTCATGGCCTCTGAGTCAATAGCCCATTCGGCCTTTGGCCTCATAGGATATTGACTCAATGCCCGTTCGGGCTCGAGGAATAATTGTTAAATACTAATGCATACATTATTATCTAGCTCAGTTATAGAAAAGACCTGCTGAACAATCGGCTCTACAGGTGATGAATTTTACAAGCAAGTTGGTTGCACCTTCACAGACAATGAACACAACAATGGCTTCATCAGTACACGACTCGGACCAAATACTACTGACATTGGCTATAGCACTCAACATCATAATCATTATGGCTTATTTGATTTACTGTCTCTTGGCCAATACCGAGGAACACCATTTAGATCCACTGGATGACTTTGGCATTTAGTGAAGACGAGGCCAACGACTCGGTCACTGGACGGGCTCCCTGTGGTGTATCATAATTTCGTCAACGTAAAACTGTAGGCCTCTTCGGATAAATTAGCACAAATTAGCATATCGATTATTGAGATGATGTGACAATCGTTTGACTGATTTCGTAAACTCGGAAATGCTATATCTGTAAGTGCCGGCGTTTGCGCTTCCATTTCTAATTGTTACGATTTATGATGTAACTCCCCTTGGGAATCGCTATTTAACAATTAGACCTAGAGGCCGAATGTGCTATGATGAATAGACCATGAGGCCGAAGGCCGAATGGTCTATTGATATCATAGCACATGAGGACGAGAGGTCTAATTGTTTTAGTATAAACCAACTAGTTGGTCGGTTTTGGCAATGAATACCTAATTATTTTATGTTGAAAAAATCAAGTTTTCTTGCCAGGTACTGTCTATCACTAATAGACCATTAGTAGCTCAGCCAATGAGAATGCAGGATTTGTATTATACCATTAGTTGGTTTATACAAATCTCTTATATACCATTAACTGTGGCTGTTCACTTGACATCGCACACTCCTGTTGTCAACCGGGGACAATTTTTCCTTTTCATTGCAATAATGCTTTCCAACGCGAGAACGCGATCCTCCTCAGGTGCGATCCTCCTCATACAATTGTTTGTCATTATTGTATTAAGTAGAAATAATTTCTTTTCGCCTGAGCGAAACGTAAGAGAATAGACTAGGTAACTTTTCCACATGGTTATTTGGCATGCGCAAGTGTCCAACATGGCTTGCAGTAGTACGCTTGTGTCTTTCTTGGTTAATGGATGGATAAAAGATGGCCTTGTTCTCAATTATATTCAATTCAACTTCATTGCACACTCGTTATATCAATTAATTACACTGTTTTGAAGAACATACAAATAAAAAAAAGAAGAAATCTGACAGACAGACATACAATCCTATCAATTGCCAGGAGCCACTCCATTCTTGCTCTACCCTCTCGGAAATACCTACGGAAGAGCCTTTTTTGGGTTTCAACCCCTCGGAAAGACCCATGGAAGAGCCTTTTTTTTGCATCTTTACTCTGAATAAATATGCGCTTCGATTCCGTATGATGTGGCTCTAGTATCAGCTGCTCAGCTGGCATTCCTTCACTATCGGTTAGGCGATCTGAAGCCTGCTGTACTGAAGTTCTTCAAAAACCTTACGCCGCAAAACCCTGTTACTAACTTTAAGGGTGGATTTACCTATCTTTTTGAGCCGTTGCTAGGGAAAATTTAAAAAATCATAACTGCGAAATGGATATGTTGTAGGATAATATTTTACAGGAAAGGTCCATTTTGGAAAAGCTTTGAAAAATGATGACGTCATCATGTGACGTCATAGTGGCGTCATCGAAACAGAAAAACCTATAGTTTGTCTTCCACTTCTTAGTGGAACCGTGTAGGCATTGTGCATAAGACCTAGCATGGATTTGCAGATAAATTAGAAAATGATTTTTTTTACGCTTGATTTTGTGTGTTTTTAAACCATTCAGATGCCATAACTCAAAAAGTAAATCTATTTGTCCCGTGTATTTATGCGTACAGAAGTTGCCCAAGCGATCAGTTCGTATGAGTTAAATGGTATGATGAAGTCGATCTAGTTGTATCTAGTACTAGTTGGATTGACAATTGATCATTTCACAGATCATTTATTGTAAGTATTGTTTGCCTGGACATATCTTTAATTCAGCTTATAGCTGCAAAATGTATTAATAAACGAATTGTTATTATTATTATAAACGACTTTCTTCGAGCAACCGGACCCAGATGTTGTAGACAAATGCGATTGTTTTTACGCCAAATGAGATTGGTCAGTCTTGTTCAATATGGCCCGCTTTCTTTGCCCGCATTGTAATGTCACGTGATGTAATTATTTGGGCACGTCGAAAGGTTTTTCGATGCCAAAGCTACCACTCTTGACAATCTTGACCTCTTGACCTGGCACTGGCTTGTCGCCTGCACCTGTCTGCACGTCCTCCATCTTGCGTAAAACTTCCTGTAAAACATAAAAAATTCTTAACATTTTACTTACAATAATCAGAATAGTTGATAAATTTCAGAGTCTTAGCTTTAAAGAAAGTTTCGTGATTGCTACAATATCAGAGCGCATCAGTAGAAGGGGAAGGGTGGGAAAATGAAAATTGGAAATTCAATAATAAGAAAAACGACGGGACGAGGCGGGATTGGTACGATGCCGACCGATACAACGGCGATGATGAGGAGAGTAATGGCTGATTGCATTTTTAAACCGCACCGGGGGGTTGAGGACCTCCCTTAAAAGACCCCCTCCCCTGGAATTTCCACTCGTGAAACAGACCCCCTCCCCTGGAATTTCCAACCTCATAAAGGACCCCCTCCCCTGGAATTTCCATTTTTTCTGGCAAAATACCCCTGGAAAATCTATTTTTGGATAAAATGTCCCTGGAAAGTCACCTTTTTTACCCCTCCCCCCTGGAATTTCCAGTCTCCAGACACACACCCTCCCGTGGAATTTCCAGAGTCCAAAACAACCCCCCTGGAAAATTTTCCATAAGTCCTCAACAACCCCGGTGCGGATTAACAATGCAATCAGCCAATGGCTTTTCTTAGTTTTGCTTATCAGGGCAGTGGCATGATTTTCACCTACTGTTTTGAGAGTCACGCGCTTTGCATGTGGCCTTATACGGTCGGTGAGTATCTAGTAGGCGGCCGACTAACCGTTCTGCTCTAGTTACACCATGCTGAAGAGACCCAAAAAGGTCGAAACAGCTGTCCACGGTTGCTTATGTACTTTCAGGTCACATTTCATGTTGCTATGGAAACGCTTGCGAAAATGAGTCTGTTTCTTGATCCCCTCAAACCTTAAAATGGTGCCATAGTGATTCCACTGAACCCATGGCATATAGACCACCCCCATAGTTTTTGCAGCCGCCATCTTGAAAGCATGCAAGACCCATGCCTTAATATGCCTGAGGCGGCCTACTAACCGTTCTGCTCTAGCTACACCGTGCTGAAGAGACCCAAAAAGGTCGAAACAGCTGTCCACGGTTCCTTATGTACTTCCAGTTTTTGGCTCTATCATGCCACTGTCCTATGCAGCTTTTCTACCTCATGTTATTCTTCGATGATGAGGACGATGATGTGAGATGATAGTGATAATAATAATTAAACGGAAAAATATGTTACCATGCCCTCCAGTACTTTCCCGAAGCACGTGTGATGCCCGTCTAGCCAAGGGGTCTTGGCGCTGGTAATGTAGAACTGTGAGCCGTTAGTGTCTTTGCCAGAGTTTGCCATACACAGCATTCCAGGTCCCGTATGCTTCAGGGTGAAGTTTTCATCATTGAAATAGTGCCCATAAATGCTTTTACCTGTCGTCAAACAGTGAAGGTTAGGTGGCTTTGATCTGGGGCGGGGAAGCATAATTATATTTAGGGGAAGCTGCCACTCTCAGTGTGTTCATACTCGTTTAGTAGCCGCAGTTGCACCCCGATTTTACGATCCTTGATATTAGCGATACCCCGATTTTACAATGACTTTTCTGGGTCCCGGCAACAAAGCGGAAAAACCGTGCTAAAATAACTAAATTTCAAATAGTAAGGTCGGGTTAACTCAGAAGCTTGATTTTTGGCAAACAGACTCCTCATTTGATGAAAAACAAAATATCAAAAATGACTTTTTTCTAATGGATCCGTCTTTGAGATATTAGGCTTTAAACTTTGGTTTCTGTGCCATTTTATGGGAGAATTATTACTTTGATCAGGAATTATGCAAACTTTGCTCGACCATATCTAAAAGTCATATTTTTCACATTTCTTTAAAATTGAATTAAACTTTTGGTCACAGAAACTCTGTATACGGAATCTTGAGCTTATATATTGAAATATGGCGAAGTTAGACATTTTATTTTGGTCATTTCCGCTCTGTCTACCTCGCCTTTAAAATCCTTATATCGAGAGTTCGTTTACAACCATACCCCGATTTTACGATGCAATTTCGCTGCCCCCGTGGAGTATCGTAAAATCAGGGTTTTACTGTAGATGTTTTTAGAGGCAAACAACACATTGGCAGTAGTGATGTTTCACAGGAGGTGCACATGGATACGAGGTAAATTTAAAATAGCGCGGCTAGCTGAGGCGCTTCAATTCTCTCACAAGAAAGAAATGAAATTAGTATAAATCAACAAGAGGTCTATCAGCAATCCTGCATTTCAATTGGCCGCGCGCGCTACTATGTCATATTATATCAATGATAGACTTACAGTTATAGAACCATCTAGTTGATTTATATACTAAAACAATTAGACCTCTCCGCCTCAATGGAACATGATTTGTAATAGATCTGTTGAATAATGGTCCATTTAAAATCTTCGAATTCGTAGATTCGTAAAATATTTATGTTCTGGGCTTCCTGTGTAGGGTCAAGTTGAGTAGGCCCTACCTCCCGTGCCATCACCGCGGTCAAAATCTCCTCCTTGAAGCATGAAGTTCTTAATGATGCGATGGAATTGCGAACCCTCGTATCCAAACCCGTACTGGAGGAAGAAAAACAAAATAAAAACATTGAAGAGTCTCAAGCTTTTATAATATATGCAGTGAAATGGTATCCCTGAACTGACTGAAATAGTCCCTGAAACCTGGTCGCCTGGTCCATGCTGGTCTAAAAGGTATGATACATAAAACAGTAAAGCAATTTGCTAAACTAGTAGAGTATTCTGAAATTAAATAGTATGATGAAGAATAGGGAACTCGTGGCCATCAACCCAGTGGCATCTGAAGAACGACTAATTGGTATAGGGACACCCTTGAACAGTTTTCAGTTGAAAACCAAGGGCTGATCCAGGAATTTCATTTCATTTTATTTTTTTCCTTGATTTTTGCGCGAGTCAAGAAATGAATAGTGTTGAATGTCTAACATCGTTGACTATGTCTTAACCTTTCCCGAAGTTTAAACGTTTTCAAATGATTCAAAAGCTGATCAAACATAAAGCATCAATGAAAATTTGTTTTGAAAAATATTTATTGTGTTTCATTGGGATATCGAAACAAAAATCACTGATCATCGGATGTTGAATAGACATGCTCGCAGGCTTTTTCTTTTATCGCGAAAAACCCGCTAAAACCCGGCCCAGAGCTCGAAGTCGTGGCCACGCGGAGGAAATGGCCTGGAGCGAGCTCTCCGCGCGTCCAAGGATGGCGGCCACGACTACGAAATCTGGGGTTTTCGGGTTTTTCGCGATAAAAAAAAACAACGCCTGTAAGCAGGCTAGTCGTACTGGTCTGGCCGCAACAAATGATCAATTGGCGAACGAAAAAATAACCATAATTAGATCAATTAAGCAAAACTGTTTGAGATTAAATACGTCTGACCTAAACCAGCTAAACGCCACTGCGTTTGCCTCGAGTCATTCCGAGTTTGACTTCCCGTCTTCTCCACATTGTGACATTTTATATTCTACTTTACATACCTCCTTATCAGCCAACGCGACGAAGTTAGCAACAGTTTTAGGTGCCGTTCCTCCGAACATCCCAAAAACGATTCTACCGGCGGGTTGATCTCCGATATTGATATCCATATATACCTCCTTTGTCACCGTAGCCCCGGTTTCCGTGTCGCCATAGACGAAAAATAACCCACAAAGTATTAAGAAAAGAGCTCGGAGAAACATGACGACGGTGAATTCTAACTAAAAGAATGAAGGACTTTGTTTCTTTCTTAACTTGATAAGTTTTAATGGCTTTTTGAAATGTTTGACTGCTAAATATTTAATACCATGTGATCCGGTGGATAGATTACCTTTCGGCGGTAAAGTCAGTTCTGATTGAACGGTTTGGTGACGGGTACCGGGTCTAGAGGGGCGCGCCAGGCTTGAAGTTTTTTCAGACAGTTTTGTTAACACCTATTCAAACTTAGTTCCCTGCTAGTATACCTCTATCGTCTTGGTTTCCCGGAAATTTGGGATAGGGATGTGTCGCTGGCTCTCTGAGAACCTGGCCCTGTTCTAGAGTGAAAAATTCGGCAAAATTCGACATCCTGTTCTGAGTATTTTGCGAAAATCCCAAAAAATAGGTACCCTGTTATAGAAAATAGGTGCCCCGAGTCGACTAACTAACATTTAAAGTATTTTATTGATGAAATCTGGACTAGCTGATCTAGAGAGGAACCCTTTTAGGGTCGAGGCGGATGGCATAGATTTACAAACAGACTATTATTAATATTTTTCATTAGAGCTGCATCACTTGTTTATACATAAAAGGGAAAAAGCGAAAAGGTAGAAAAAGGCGAAAGAAAATTAAGTAAGATGAATTTAAAAAGATGTTATTAAGCGAATGAAAGTTTGGGTATCCTCCGATCCTCGAGATCATTTTATCCACACCAACATAATCGTTTTCAGTTTCTAACAAATGTATCAATATTTTTCTTAATTGTTTATTTTTCTTAATATTGACACGCCAGCGACTGCAAAGGAGGCTAAGCACAGCGGCACATACCCGTACAAATATAAGTTACATTTAACAGTCTTTCGTTCCTTAAAAGATTATTTTTATAGACTGCATTAAGAAAGAAAAACAACTAAGTGAAAAAGATCTATATCTAGTAGCTAACATAGTCTGCCACAGAGCTTTTAAAAGCCGAGAGAGGTGGCAACTGGCAAGTGCTATTTTGCCTAGGCAGCTTGTTTCATTCCTGGATTGTTCTTGGGAAGAAACGAGTTCTTATAATAGTCTCTCATTGATGATTTAGGAACTTTGGAAGGCGTGACCGGCTGCCCTAGTATGAGAGTAGGGTACTGGGTGTGGCGTATCGGCGCAAGCCTTGGCGAGGTTGTTAAAGGGTCAAGCGAACAATATGAATATTTTTTTACAGCGCAAGGGCTTGCTAGAATTTTTTTGTGGCTTATCGGACAAGGAATTACTGCGACTTGCATAATTTTGCGATGCTCTGCGTCGCTGCAGGGAATTCCACCCTAGGTCGTCCAGCATGGCGCTAACGCTCTCCGTGCGGCCGTATCGACTAAGGACCCAACGGGCTGATATTCTCTGTACCATTTCTACCGCCAAGATGTTTTTGGGGGTGCAGGGGTCCCAGACTGACGAGCAGTACTCGACCTGAGGGTTATCAGTGATTTGAGAGCCCTTTCTTTGACTTCTCTTGAACAGTGTCTTAAGTTCCGTTTTATGAAGCCATTCGTCTTGTTAGCCTTGTTTGTATCAATCCTTATGATCGTTCCAACTGAGGTCGTTAGAGATGTTTACACCGAGCTACTTGATTGATTTTAGAGCCTCAAGGGGTTTTCCATGTAGGTGGTAATTAAAGATCGTGGGGTTCCGGCGTCTTGTTATACTATTTTATACTATTTATTGGTAATACTATTTCTAGTAGAATCCTATGATATCTCTTTTTTGTGTAAATTGAGGACGAGATATATGAAGGCAGATTCGAGACAAAAATCCGTAATCGTCACTTGCCCATTTAAACTCGCCGTATTGTGAGGTCATCTCGTCGTGTCATCATTGATTGGCCTGTCCGATCGACTCGTCGACTTCCCAGGTTCGTCCCGCCGTTCTCCGAGCGCGACTCGTCGTGTTCCGAGCTCGTCCCGCTGTTCTCCGAGTTCGACTCGTCGTGTTCCGAGTTCGTTCCTCCGCGTTCTCCGAGTTCGACACGTCGTGCTCCGAGTTCGTCCCGCCATTCTCCGGCCGAGTTCGACTCCTCGACTTGCAAGCTCGTACCCCGATCTCTGAGTTCGACTCGTCGTGTTTTCAGTTCGGTCCGTCGCCTGTCCATTCGACTCGTTGCGTTCCACATTCGAACCGTTGCTTGCTGACCACGCTTTCGTCTCGTCGTGTTCCGAGATCATCTCGTCGACAAAACATTCCTACCCCCACCCCACTGGATCAATATTTCCCGTCCCATAAGTCACCACGGCCCAACACGAATACGCGGGAAATCAATATGGCGAGGAGCATCTTGAGAGATGTTGAAAAGGGATATTTTCCACCTAAAAAAGACGAAAGTTTTGAGCACGCGGGAAATGACATGATTTATTTTTCTGACAGGAACCTCTAGATTGCTACCGCTCTCGTAGCCAATGTAGGAAAAGTAGGTGTTGATAGATAGATAAATAGTTTTTTAATAATACACAGCTCTTTGGGAGAGCATATTTTTACATTGTAATTTTATGAAACGATTCTGTAAATAAAGTTTGATTGTTGTACTAGGTAGAAGGAGTTGCAAACGAGGACGAATTGCCAATTATATAATGCTCTCTTATTACAATCACTGGTATACATTTATTGTATATCTTGTAAAGTGAAATAAAGATTGCTTGATTGATTGATTAGCTGGTCGGCACTCTGAGGAAAATAGAAAAAAACCCATGAGATATTGGCTTGATAATCGAGTTATTGATTGAGTTGGAGTTAAGTGTGAGGCTTTGAAAAATATGGGAACGATCTTAAAGAAAACTGTTTTGGGCTCATCCAAATTAGACAAAGTTGTTTATCCATGCCAACTTTGTCACTGCTCGTCGCCATTTTGTTGTGGCTCGGCACAGGCAACCCAACCGAAGAGATCAGAGATTGGTACTTAGGGAACTATCGACGAGTAGATCTGGCACTCGATGAGACGAAAGCGTGCCAGCAAAACCACCAAAACGAGAACTACTCAGACAGCGATCGATCCCGAGAAATGACGAGACGAACTCGGAGCACGACGAGTCGATATCGGATACGGCGGGACAACTTGCACTTGACGAGTCGAGTGGACAGGAACCGTCGAGATGAACTCGGACAACGACTATTCGAAGCCGAGAAACGACGAGGCGAACTCGGAACACGACGACTGTCGAACTCGGAGAAAGGTGGGACGAACTTGGAAGACGACGAGTCGAACTCGGAAACGGCGGGACGAACTCGAAACACGACGAATCGAACTCGGAGAACAGCGGGACGAACCCTGGAAGTCGACGAGTCGATCGGACAGGCCAATCAATGATGACACGACGAGATGACCTCACAACACGACGAGTTGAATGGAAAAGTGCCGATTACGGATTTTTGTCTCGAATCTGCCTTCATACAGATATCATAGGATTCAAGTCTATTCAAAGCGTTCAGTCGGTAGATTCCGCCGAAAATAGCACTCAAAAATGCGATTTTCGTGTTATTTTCTTAGCCAGGGCCGACCATCTCTGGAGGGGGGGTCTTTTTTGGAAAAAAAATTCCTGCACGGCCCGAAGGGTCGAAAAAAATTTCCTGCACAGCAAAAAGGTGACTAAAACCCTCCTTTCTTATTGGAAAAAAAATTCTCACCGCATAACAGAGGTATAAAAAAAATCTTGCACTGACAAAAAAGCCCCCCCTCAAAAGTTAAATGGTCGGCCCCTTAGCGGAATCTAGCCTCCTGAGGCTTTGAATAATCCTATAGTATTTCCGAGGGGCGGCATACCTCAGAGGACAAGACTAGCTCCCCTGTTGTTTGCAGTCCTTGTGAACAACCTAGTCAAAGACTGGAAAACTAGAGTAAAGTATGTGGACAATTTGTCCGTGTTAGAGATAATTCCTAGATGTTCAATCAGTCTCCTGCCCTTCGTTACGAGGGATATTAGTTTGTATGCCATTAATCATGGTATGCGGCTAAACCCAACCAAACGCAAAGAGCTATGCATAGACTTCTTACAGTATAAGCCCTCGAATCCTCCTCCCTTGCAGCTGTCAGGCCACGCAGGGAGTTGTTCTCTCACAACTCCCTGGGCCACGTTATCGAGCAGGTATCATCTTATAAGTTGCTCGGCGTCCATCTATCTCACAATCTGTCGTGGTCTATTCACTGCGATTATATTGTGAAGAGAGCACGCAAGCGCTTATACACCTGTTTCAATTAAAGTTGCTCTGCAAAACGTAAAACCATGAACCATGCTTCATAAGTCATAATGGTAATTCCTGCCTAAAACGAAGCGGTTCACGCCAAATTGTGTCTCAAAGTAGTAAACAAAGTGCCATTGAATAGTTTTAGTTTAGTTTGGTTTGCCAAACTCGAGGAAACTACGAGAAATAGTGTCTTCATTATGATGCATGGTTCATGGTTTTACGTTTTGCAGAGCAACGTTAATTGAAATAGGTGTATGCCTTGAGTGTCTTAAAAACGTCAGGCGTCCCACCATCTGACCTCATTCAAGTTTATTGTAGCCTTAGTGCGGCCCATTTCAGAATACGCATCTCCGGTGTGGGCTTGGCTACCGGCCTGTCTAGATCAGTTGGTGGAAACGGTACAGAGGTCTGCACTACGAATCATTTTCCCAGATTGTTCATGAGTCGGCACTCGAGAGTGTGGCATGCCTACGCTGTCGGTACGTCGCGACGCGGCTTGCAAGAAATTTATTTCTAAAATAGGAGTCCGGTTTCCTAGCGCCTCTGTTGCCACAGCCCACGAGTGTCGCTCATGGTTACGGCCTGAGGTCAGGCGATTCTCCCCCTGACTTTTGCGCTGCTAGGACGGATCGGCTCAGCAATTTCCTTACCTACAGATATTATACACTTGAATGAATGGTCTCGAGGGAAACAGCGAGTTTTGTTTTCCCGAGCATCTCGATGTTTCCCTCGACCCGAGACGAAGTCGAGGGAAACATCGAGATTCGAGGGAAAACAAAACTCGCTGTTTCCCGGGAGTGCAGTCATTAAGTGTTTTATTATATAGCAAAAAGGAAATACACGGTTAAAATAGTCCATGTTGTTATTTTTATTTTTCCGCTCTGGCGCTGTAGCCCGCGCGGGCTACATTGAGTTTGTACCTTACAACGTGACCATGATAGAAGCAATCAGAGCGCGAGCTTTGATCGAATAAACACGAGCTATATAATAAGGGAAGTAATTGCCCCCTTCTATGCTGCTTTAGTAGAAACCCACTCGCATACTATCACGAATCCTGCAATGTGATTGGCTCCGCTACTCGCTATCTATCGCGTAATAGATAGTGAGTAGCGAAAACGCTAGCGCAAAACTTTCTAAAACTATGAAAATAAATACGTTTTAGCAACAACTCGAAGGTAGTATGCAAGTGGGTTTCTACTAAAACAATTCTAGACTACTCGTTCTTGTTTTCTATGAGTCAAATAGTCAATTCGGCGCTACGCGCCTCGTTAACTATCTATTGACTCATAGAAAAGTATAACTAGTATTATGCATATGTGTGTAAATTGACCTCCCTTGTAATTTAGTGTATGCACTACTAAAGGGCTCAATAAACTGATTATTTATTTATTTAACGTCCTTAGGACGTTACATTTGGTGACATTAAACAACTTTCTCCAGGTAGTCTCCCATGGTCTCCAAGCTCCTTAGGTCTTGTTACAGTTGTTGTAGCTGCACACAGTCATCCTCTGATTTGATAAGCGAGATAAACGGCTGTATCGTCAGCGAAGAGACGTACTTTGGACTTAATGCAATGTGGCAAGTCACTTATGAAGACCAAGAACACGATTGGACCAATTACCGAGCCCTGCGGTACCCCGGAAGAGACGTGGACGTGACTAGATTTCTCCCCATCTAAAACAACACATTAGTTCCTGTCACAAAAGAAGTCTTGTATCCAGTTAACAACACGAGCATCAATGCCAAGGCTTTTCAACTTGAAAACCAGCTCAGCATGCGAAACTTTATCAAATGCTTTGGAAAAATCCAACACAATGGCGTTTGTCTAGCTGACCTCTCCTCCTTGCATTTCTCTTGCTAAATCATTTACAAAGCCAATCAACTGAGTCTCGCAAGAATGGAAGCGGAAGCCATGTTAGAACACGCTTAGTAGGTTATTCTTTTCGAGATGGTGAAGCATATGAGATACTAGTATGTGTTCGAAGGTCTTGCTGCAGAGACAGGTAAGAGAGATGGGTCGGTAATTTTCTCGGAGATCTTTCGAGACCTTTTTAAAAACAGGTGTTATGTATTTTCTGTTTCCAGATGGGTGGTACTCGGCCAGAGTGCAGTGAGGCTCGAAAGATGTCACATAGTATTGGAGCAACTTCAGCACTCAGTTCACGCAGTACTCTTGGATGGAGGTCATCAGCCTTGTGGGAGTTTAGGAGTGATAGCAATTTTCTAATCCCCTCCACGGTGATGTTGATTGGAGGCATTGAGGCTTGTGGAAATGATGGGTCATCATAACATGGAAAAATTAATATCTCGTGAAAGGAAGACTGCAAGACAACCAAACTTGGACAAAATTGTCTTGGTCACCTAAAGGGGCGGAACGAAGTGATCACGTGATGTAGCGTCATCGATGACGTCAAGTTTCTAGAAGTATCTTAGAACCTCAACAGAATCAAAACTGTCACGGACAGACATTCTTTAATCAAACCTAGACTAGACTATTTCGGCTATCCATCAGTTATTTGTATGTTTTTTACATCACCGAAAGTGTGCTAAAATCGTGACACAGCCCCTTTAATACGCAAATGTGCGATGTGCTGAATGATAGAACCATTATCCTGCGAGATTGCGCAGAATATCGTCTGACTTAGCCGATATTCTGCGCAATCTCGCAGGATAATGGTTAAATAGTTGCTTATAGTCTGTAATTTTTGTGTTATGGGCAAAAAAATATATACTGAAACTTCTAGGACCAACTGTACCCGAGTCCTCACCATGGGGGTGCAGGGTTTTTTGGCAACTGCCCAATACTGTATGTCAGACATTATATTAGAGCATAGGGGGAGGGGTGGGGGCCCAATGTTTAGCCAAATCAATCTTCCTTATCACTGAGCTAGCCCACGTGCATCTCAAAAACGAAAACAGTAAAAATCAAACATAACAATATTTGTATTTTTATTTTAGTTACAAAATTGGTAACAAACGTCTTTATTCTTTCTCAACAGTGAATGGCTTATCCATTTTGATTGATCCACTGTCACTGATGACAACATCTTTCTTTGGCTTATCTTTATTGTTCGTCTCGAGTTCCTCGATTTCCTTGACCACATCCTAGGCAAAGCAAACAAGTTCACGTAAGAAATCCACATACTCTACGGTCTTGGGATTGAAAGGGTCAATACAATTCTAACAACAACAAAGCCTGATTCATACTTGAGACGGTCCAGCACAAAAGGGAAGGATTTAGCAAGGTCAGAAAATACAGTAGTAGTGCATTTCGGGTAAGTGTGCATGAAAATACTCTCATGCTTTGTGAACTTACCATTCCATTAAGAACCTTTCCAAAAACAACGTGCCGTCCATCAAGCCATGGTGTCTTGATAGTTGTGATAAAGAACTGTGAACCATTGGTGTCCGGTCCAGCATTTGCCATGCTTAACCAGCCAGGACCATAATGATTCAGCTTAAAGTTCTCATCAGCGAATTTTTCCCCATAAATACTCTTGCCTATGAGCAAAAGGGTTAAAAGTATAAACAATAATACAGTAAAAACCCGCATAAAAGAACAAGTGGATTAAGAACACTCAGGCTGAAATTTGGTCAAAAAGGTACCTTATACATAAGAACACAAACAGCCTGAAAAAATTAAAATTGTTCTTGTATACAAAACTGCCTGCCAGGTACATTCAAATACAGTAACCTACAGTGGTAGAGTACCAAGTAGATTAATACAATGTGCTAGACCATTGCACACAAAGTTCTACAGCAGGTACTTTATGGGGATTTTCAGGATACATTAAGCAATTATTTTTGGACTTGACTATAAATTGTTGCTACTAAATACTGTTACTTTCTGCCAATCACATTCAATCTGTATTTGACTGCTGGTAGTGTATGCAGTATTTTGACCAATTTTAAGAACACCTTAAGAACATTTTCAGGCTGATTTTGCAGAAAACATCAAATGTACAAGAACAAAATCAGCCTGAATCCCCAAAACACCTGTTCTTTTATGCGGGTTTTTACTGTATATATTTACCAGCGGACCATTCCAGCTATAAGCATGACTGGAATTGTCTATTTTGCCAATTTTGGTACTTTTAGTTTTAATAAAAGTTACAAAAATAAACATTTTGTTCTGAAAGTTTGTAAACTTCTAATTTATTAATGTTGTAAAATATTAAATTAATTATTTAGAATTTATTTCCTTCAAGTATCAACAAGTAATATTATTGTTTCGTTGCAAAGTCTACATTTTTTTGTTGCAGAGTCTACAACTACTTCTGGACTGCTAACTAGGAAACTGTTGAATTTATTAGTAGTAGTTGTATTATTGTTGTAATACATAAGTAACCACCAAAAGTTAGTGTTGGAAAGGTTGCAAGACTATTAAATTAGTATATTTGCATTACAAGAATATATCAAGCTTGTTTATTTGTAGACTCTGCAACAGTAGACTCTGCAACATTTGCCAAATTTTAATTCTGATCACCAAATAGCTGGAAATTTTACTGGAAAGGAATTATTTTTTGCCTTACTTTTTCCTATTGTAGACTCCAATGTAGATTCCGCAACAAACACCAACCTTCATAAAATTAATCATTTCTCCCAAAAAATAAAACAAAGCATTAAACTCTGTTTTTAAAATAAACACAGAGCAATGCTTCTTCTTCACTATTAAAAAAATTCACAGAGATTTCTAGCTTATGTATGTTACTTGACAGGAAATCAAAGGCTCTTCTGAGTAAACTACGCAACACCCATAAACAATAAGATATCTTGGAACCCTTTTAACAAGGATGATGGTCAATACTACTGTATAAAGCAATTACACCCTTATACCCTAGACATGTAAAGTCACTTTGACTGAAGTTCTAGATTTGAAGTTATGATGCCTCAAATCTCTCTATTGTAGACTCCACAACATACGGTATACTGTGGAATTGACCCCCCTCCCAAGTTTGGTGTTTACAATGTGCATGTGTAGCTCTCACCTCCAGTCCCATCTCCCCTGGTAAAATCTCCACCTTAAACAAAACAAACACAAATCAATATAAGACTGAAAAGTTCTTTGCAATAGCAAATAAAAAAGTATAGTTACATGTAGTTATTTTATTCAATAAAAATACATAGCAGCCAAGTGGCTGGAATGTGTATCCAACGATAGCATATGAAAGTATTTTACAACTACATTTTATAGCTACTTATGAATAATATCCTATATTATATTATATTATATTTAACAATTATTCGCTGATGGCGAAGTGAATAGTGGCGAATAGTCTCCTCGTTTTAGAAGGTTACAAGGATGGATTCAAGACATAAATTCGCATTTTGTGCCTTGGATTATGAATTATGAACTGCAGAGTTGCCTCTCTGAAAACGATTTGCCTTTGGTCGCCATTTCACTATATTCACTATTTCACTATATTCTTCAACCCGATGGCAGAGAAATTCAAGATTTGCTTGGAATATTCGAACAGAAATTTGGGAAATTATAACCTCTTCAAACTCTGGGACAATGAGAAAAGCCTTTAAATATGACTTTAAATGCATTTGATGTCGGATGGCTTGTGATCAAGTGAATCAACATGGCGAGTGACTATTAACTGGTGAAATTCTCTCTTAAACTTTACTCAATGACTTGCTTCTACGATTTACTGTGCCTTTCAACCTACAGGTAAATGTTCGGCAAAGTAAATTAAGAGTTTCTTAAAGTGCCGTGAAAGTCGAATCATCAACATCTGATTCTGAAGAACTGAAAAGCAAATTTTTGAAGTTCAAGTAATCAATTCTCTCTCTGATTCACCTTGAAAGACTAAAGAGACAAGTTAATTAAGAAGGATTTTTGTTGCGTTTTGACTCGGATAGTTCCTTGAGAAAGTAAAAATATCCAAAGCACTTGCACTCGGGCTCCTTAATCTCGGGATAATGCTTTCAATCTCGAGATAATTGTGGCAATATCCTGAGATAGCGAACCAATCAAAACGTGCCATCTATGGAGGTTCACGTGTAGTATAATACTAAATAATTATATACAATCTCAAAACATCCAAATGTACGTATCCTATATGATAGACCCAGTTGCACATACTCAGGATAAATGAGCACCTGAGATGGTCTGGCGCATGCAGGGCAAATAAAAACAGGGTTCACACAAGAAAGAACCAATGAAATTCCATGACGTTTCAAGGTGTCTGCTAGCACAGGGAACTTATTAAACAGCCTGTACTACCTTGAATCATAAAGTCCTTGATTACTCTGTGGAACTTGCTACCCTTGTAACCAAAGCCTTTCTGTGGGATACAAAAAATGAATGTACTTCAAAAACACAATATTATTGAAGTCTGTAGACTAAAGGGTAAAACACTGGGCATCTTGTTGCTGGGTTCTGCACTACGTTTCTACTGCTCAGCAGTATTTTCAGTGGGTTTCCCTCCAAGTGCAGCTGGACACAGAATCTTAACCATCATGCATGAACTTCCTAGGCAAAACAGTGTTTCTGAGGCCTGTTTTAAACGTCAAACTTACAGCCAAAGACGCTCAAGCGTCCCCCCATAGAGCGAAATAATGAGTTGATTTTTGGAATATTGGATCCATTATTCGATTCAATAATACTTTCAGCTTGGGAAAAAGTCTTTCGATTTGAACTGGGTTTTCGCTTTTTGATTGGACAATAGATGACAGAGGTGCTTCCATATGGAAAAATCCACAGGGAGCCTTTTGTTTGAGAGTTTTGTTACCAATATGGCTGGCCTGGTAGACTTTACGAGCCTAGTAAATCTCTCATTCATTTAGAGAAGAAATTGTTGATTGTATTATCGGAGCGTGGAGTCAGGAAGGTAATCTAGCCGAAATCTGAGTTCCACTTGAGAGAAGTTTTCTCAAGCCGAATGAATTATTGAATCGAATAATGGATCCAATATTCCAAGAACCAACTCATTATTGCACTCTAAAGGGGGACGCTTGAGTGTATTTGGCTGTAAATCTGTCGCGCTAAATTGACTTGGTTTATTAGTCAGTAAAAACAAGTAATTTCGATACCAGTGATTTTATGAGGTTAATATAGACTGTCTGGTGGATGGAGAAGATCGCAGCCCTGATTTAAAAGTGCTGGAAGGATTCAAAATTGCAATTTAGTGCGGCATTGGCAAAGCAGATAGTGCTGTTCCTAATGCAAATGAGCTCGAGACAATAGCTCTAACTAACATTGACATTAAGTGCTGCAAGAATAAAGTTCAACGTCTAAAACTGGCCTAAGACCCGATCTAATGTTGAGCCAACGTTGTGCTAAACCAATAAGGTTTGAAGATAGCACAACATTTAGAGCAAAAAAAACTCAACCTTTATTAGCTCGACATGATCTGCCATGCTATCTTCGAAACAAATACTATTTCACTCAGGGCAAAGATATTTGGTTCAACGTTTAGAGCAACTGCCATGCTAATGCTAGTATCAGTGGCTTCCCCCAGGGTGCGACCCCCGGGGACCCAGGGGGTATTTGTCAAACTGCTCAAAATTCCCCTGGGTATGGGTCAATAAAGTAATGACAAAATCCCTCCCAAGGAACAAAATAAGGTTTCCGGTACTATTGTTATCATGATTTTTGGATACATACATGGACCTAGACTTTCTCCAGATTGTCAGATTTGGTTCGCATCAGAAGTCTTCCATAGTTCACATATACGTTTGTTTTTCACACGCAAAATATGTACAGGCAAGTTTTGGAACCCAGAGATTTCATGCACAAGTTTTTGTTTTTCGCATGAGTAGTTTTGTCACATCCAATGGCGGGACATTTTATTGTAGGGAATACCACTGACCATACAAATCCGCAGGGTAGACGCGTGGGTAAGTGCTATCTGTCAAAAGTGCCAAAATCCCCCACCCCCAAGGGCAAAAATTGCCTTACAATCTCGACAAATGCCCCTTGTTGCCCACTGGGGGAAGCTGCTGATACAAGCATAACATGCTGGCTCAACGTTTAGACCGGGCGGATGCTCCGATAAAGACCATTCTTCAAAACTATTATTAATTCACATCTCACCTTCCTGTAACTTTTCAAATGTTTAATCTTATTGGGCTGAATGGAATTTGTATAAATTTATTATTCACAAATATAAGATTCATTCTGTCTTTACATCACATATTACTTTTAGCTTGTAGTATTCACTGAGGAAAGGCCGAACAGCCGAAACGTTTGGAAATACATCAATTTTTAACGCTATGATCGAAGTTGCTCGAAGTTTTAACGCTCTGAAGTTGGTTCTGTTGGTTCGAAGAATTTGGGACAGACTCTAGACAACTATGTTAGACAGACTCTAGACAGCTATGTAAACGGTAATTATGAAACCTTCGTTAAATAAAGTTCTTTGTATCGTATCGTATTAATGTAATCACTCAATACTTCTGCAATCAGCATATGTAAACCATGTTTCATTCAATACTCGCCTCGCCAGTTGCAAGCTTGTAGAAATTATCTGCAGTTTTAGGTACATCTTCACCAAAAAGCCCGATCTCTATTCTGCCAGCTGCCTCACCGCCAATCGAGATATCGAAATAAACCTTATTAGTGACTTCAGGATCTTTACCCTGGACAGCAAGAACAAAGAGAGAAAATACGACTAATGTTGGAATGGCCGCCATGTTGGAAGAATGGAGAGAAGAATGAATGCTTCGATTCAATGGCTTTTGAATGGTTTCTCGGGGCAAATAGTAGCCAATCAAAAGGCTTGAACTCCTCTAACAGCCAATCAAATCAAGACACGCAAAGTAGAATATAGATCTTGCATATAGATCTCGACGTTAGTATAGAAATTCGTCATGTGGACCGCTTCAAACAAATGAATAATAATAATTTCGTAATTTGCGGCATCAATAATAAAACCTTCAGGCATTGTTTATTCTACACAAAAACGGAACGTTCGTCTACCCTTTCTCTGAGGCTTGATGAAATGCGTTTATAAAAATTCGAGAAGAAAAAGATCTCTACCATGTCCAATTAGGGGCCGGGGGATGGCGAAAACGTTTAACAGCTTCATTCTTTTTAACGGCAACCAATGAAAATATATCATTAAAAAATTGTTGTATCTATACATACAGCAACAAGATTTTCTTAATCCATTTCTGAACCAAATATAGTACTATATAGTATCAAGAGTGGAGAACACTCTTGATAGTATAAGAAATTTTTTTGGATTTGTTGATGCGGATTTGGACGCCGCCTGTGGGAACGGAACGCCACGGGAACAGGATTATTGTTGCAGTTGATTACAAAAGAAAGCTTTTTCTATAGGAGACCGCCGCTTTCGGCTATAGTCTGAAAGCTGCATGAACGATAGATTATTGTCGCCTTGCCGGATTATACAATTGTTTTCACACTTGATCTATAAACACTATTGATTCACTGTTAAGCGACCTCTAGACCAGACACACCGAAATAAAGAATAAATAACACAAAGTTCCATATACTAATTTTACTTCCGGTCCTCCATAGAAATAGCCACACTTCCGGTTAAGGTGCACGACGGGAAGGAAATCCAGGAACGCCTGTTGCATTTCTTGCCAATCGAGTGAAAGTTTCAAGACACTCGATCTTTATGATCTTTTATAGGCGCATGTTCCAAAGGGGAGCGTTGCTCAGAATCATGAAAGTCCTGACCATAGTTAGCGTAGTGAGTGGAGTGATCCTTTTTCTACTATGGCCAAAGCAATCGGACGCTAAAAAGACCAAGAAAGGACCACTGGTGACGGATAAGGTTCGTGTGTTTCATTTGCATTCAAAAAGTAAACTCCGACAGCCAAATCCTCACGAAAACAGTGCAGTCTTTATAGTCTAGGAGTAGTTTTACTCATATATGATATCAAAATTATATTTCTAACTCTTATGCTGTGCCATATAGTCTTAGCTCAAACAGTTATACAATCATGTGCATCATGCAGTTCATGAGGAAAGTTTGTTTGGTTTAAAAACCTGAATAAACGTCTGTGGGAACCAAAGTGTAATTCGCTCGCTGCCGCAAAATGACACGTGTACAAAGTGTTCAACTGAAGTCCGGCTTTTTCTTTCATATTACGTTTTCGAACAGTTGATAGAGGCAGGAATACATTTCTTACCTGAATATCTTTGGGGTATCCCCTTTACATATGTATGAATGTGCACGCTCAGAAATGGAAAATCTGCAGTCAGAAATTAGAAATTCTTGAGTTAGTATTCTGATTTTTGCCCCAGGGTTTCTTCCTCATAATTTGCATCTTGAGGCCTCATAACTAATCTAAGTATGAAATTGCATTATTAGCTTTTATTCTACAACTTGGACTCATCATGAATTTACCTCACTGAGATATGACAAAGAATAAGAATAAGTGTTCTTTATAATATTCATCAATTATTCATGAAGCAAGTATCCAATGAGAAGGCACAATTCAGGTCACATGACTAGCCTTGTAAACTGGATACAAGATCCATCAAACTAAAAGAGCGGGGAGGGCTTGAATATTCAGCAGGGAAAGGATGGGGTTGATGAATAATAACAATAGTTAATAGATCTATTAGTATTCTGTAAATATTTATAGAATACTAATATCGATATTAGTATTCTATAAATATTTACAGAATACTAATAGATCTATTAACTATTGTCATTATTCATCAACCCCACCGTTTCACTGCTGAACTATTCGAGTAAAATTACGACTATGAAAAAACATTACTCAAAACTTTAAGCAAGAAAAGCATTTGGCAAAACAAATGTTACAACAATTAGGCTAGTTGGTTTGTCGACAATAATAAACTGTATAAGAATAAGTTCAAGAACGGCTGCAAGCAGACTAGTGTTCATTTGACCAGAAAGCTGTCTTATTATATAAAACTAACAGCATTAAAAAAGACGCATTTTCAATAAACAACCAGAGAGTCTGACTCAGTTGAACTGCTTTCCCTCCACTGCCTTTCCAACAATTTCTTGACCTCGTCTTGTTCACTTGCTCCATTGTTGTATCTTTTCCAATCCCTCTGCGTGCAATGCTTTCGAAACCAGTTTGGAAACCTTAAACACATGGAAATGTAGTTCGATATTTAATGTGTTTTACATTTAATTTAACAACAAGTCTGATAAAAGCAAAGTCGCTATACTCAGAATAAAACTAACCTTCATTTCTTGCTTGATTGTTGTCTCAAAAAGCTCGACCATATAGTTCACATCTCCCGTGACTCGTATCAGTACGAATGCCTCCAACTGCTGTCCTGCCGTGTTTTAGACTTTCGGAAAGTCCCATCCCAACACACGATTTTGAAGAGCAGAGAAAGCGACTTGTGACGAGTTTGGCGTACCAATTAAGCGCTACCTGCATTTTTTTACAGTACTTAGCATCGACTGAATAAATTTCATTGCACAACTTTCGGCTAAAGTTGATAACAAAAGCCAGTTCATTATTTTGTGTATTACATCATTTACAACAAAAGGGCTATTCATTGTCATCAATAAAACAAAAGAATCCTAAAAACCTTTTCAACTGAATTGAATTCATCCTGCCTTGGATTTTCAATAGTACTTCAAGTTGTTTTCAACAAAAGAATACAAACAAAGAATTTTCAACAAGGAGTTGTTGTCTTGACATATCATAAGTCATTTACAATATTCGCGTCCGATTTGTATGGAATTTACAATTTCTCGGCCTCCGGCCTCGAAATTGTAAATCCCATACAAAATCGGCCGCTCATATTGTAAATAGTACTTAAACTTTTTTCTCCATCTACAAGTCTAATTATTCAACATGACTATCTGTATTTCCTCTTTTGTTGTGAGAAGCATTAAATATTATTCATGTGCCAATTGCAAGGAGCCATTTCATTAGGTGGTTGAAGAGTTAATTTCTATTGACATTGTCAAAGGAAAGAGCAGGCTGTTTATTTTTAACAAAACTCTCCCTTTCGCATTGTGTTCTGCCAAATACTGCAGAATGGTGCGATCAAGGTTGCATAAATTCTCAGCTTATCAGAGATCACTGCATATATCTCCTTGCTGGTTTGTGATGTATAAGTGAACTAAATAATGCAACCAATTTCATAGGCATCCCCTCCATTTTTCCAGTGGAGGTGGATACAATGTGGCTAGCCCATTATATTCAAACCCATGAATAAATGCATGCAATTGCTTGTCTCAGCAGAACGTTGTCATTGTCACACTGAAAGCATTCGTGTGGGTTGTTTAGCTCTCAATAACTTTGAGGAAAACTTTGCAGAACACTCATTCTTTGTGATAAGATAATATTATCTCTGAGGTAAAATTACTCTAAAGCCACTTGTGCATGTTGATTTCATGGTATAAGCACTTTTAAGTCTTTGACATAATGGGGCATGCTCAAGGTTCCAGAGCTGCTTTATGCACCTTATGGGAAGATCTAATTGGACATTGAGAAGAAGTGGGGCAGGTCTGTGAAGCCCCATGAGCCCCTGCACTGTTCATGGTGCATAATTATTCAGTATCTTTATTCAGCTCTTCTTGTATTCACAGGTTTACTTTGAGGTTAGTGTTGGAGGAGAAAAACTTGGTCGTATTGTTATTGGCATCTTGGCAAAACAGTACCGAAAACTGCCAAGAACTTTAGAGTGCTAGCAACAGGAGAGGTAAGTTACATAGTGTTGATAATTACATGTACTAAGCATGGGCTGATTCACACACAAGAACAAGCACAGAAAGGAAGTGCAAAGAGCAATTTAGTATATGAAACAAATGTGCAAGCGAAAAGAGAGTGACAATGGGATGACAACTCTTAGCCATGCACAGCTGTTTCTGACTAATCATAGAGTTTGAGCATGCGCATCAAATACCCTCCTTCCAGACCAACTTTCGGCCGAGTGCGTTCGGTCTTCCTGTGGTGGCAAGAAGAAGGCCTGGTGTTTGACAAGGAAAATCGTGGCATTCGCGAGTTCGATTTCAGTTCGAACAGGTTTTGGATGTTGTCAGAGAATTAATCTCACTGTTCGATATGATTTTGTCCTATATTTCTACTGTTAAGGCAATATTTTGTCTTCTCCAAGTACTGGTGTCGATTTCAGCTAGTTCCAAAAGTCGAATTTTCGACAAGAAACTGTGAGAATCCTGAAGTTTTCCCAACAACCTCGCCAACTGTTCTGGAATCTTCAATCTTTCTCCGAGAGATACCGACCAACTTATCCGTGATACGCCGACAGAATTTTCTGCAGGTAATTTTTGAAACTACTGTACTTTACATATGCCAGTTCAGTATTATCTTCTTGCAAATTTCATGTCATTTAACTTTTTTGTTGTTCCAAACTTCTATCTACAATTTTGCCCTCTGGTCACGCTTTGTTGTGCTGTGGCTCAAGTTATTCTTGTATTTTCAGTTTTTCGGACGTTTAGCTTATTCGCTTATCTTCAAAATTGGAGTTATTGCATGCTTGCAGTGCTTCCCTCCTGATTGTCTTGACTTAAAATTTTTGTAGCAACTTAACCAATTTTAGGGGAAGCTGTGAGAGTATTTCTGAGATAAAATGAATTTTAGAATTGTCATGAAAGTGTTTAATATGGCAGCCAAATCCAAGACCAGACTAATGTGATCTGTCATATGGTGCAACTTGGGAAATAATTTTTCTTCTGGCATCTATTTTTGGTATGTAGCCTTTAATGTCAATGCAAGTTTCTAGAATTTTTCTTTTCACATTGTGGGGGAATTTCCACAGAGCAAGGCTCCAATAGACCTCCTCGGCTTCAAGGTCACATGATCTGAAATGGGTAAACAGAAATCCAATATGGCGACTACAAGCACCTGTTGTACTACGCCCGTCGGCACAAAACGGCTCGATAACCTGCCAAAACTCACTGCTACAACGATATCAGACCATCTTAAAACCTGCGGGAAAGGAGAAGTTGGCGCTAAGGGATATAAGTTTTTCGCAGAAAACTATATACATAATGTTTTTCTCATCGAAAACGGAAATGGGACGTGTGTCGTAAATGGGCGTTGCTATCGCAGCCAGCGAAAGAGCGAAACTCCTCACGAAATGGAAGTTAAACTAGGAACTGAAAATCGTGTGGCTAAGGTCATTAGCTCTTCGTGCTCTTGCAAAGCTGGGTAAGTAGGTTTGTTTTATTTTTTACAATCACGGGCGCGCGTAAAACCGTGCGCGCTCTAGTTTCTGTGGCTGTTTGTTGTGGTATAAAGACAAACTTCCTCTGATTTTCCGTGGTTATGACCTCCTATATACCACATTGGTTAACCATACCAAAAGTTAGCGCAATAACAATAGAAAATCACTTGAACGCCTTGTGGAAAAGGTGCAGTTGGGGATAAATGTTTTCTTCCCCGAAAGTTAAGGTTCAATACTAAGGACTGGAGTAAGTCACTAAACTAAAGTTATAATAAGCAAGTTTATTATTGTTTGATAACTAAAAATAAGGTACATAAATAGCACTGCCCGCAGATAGTACAAAACTAGTCTAGGCAGGCAGTGAAAATACAATACAAATGCTAAAAGAGATGGGTGGAACCTGTGCTTAAGTTTTTATCTATTATTGTTTTTGCAGATCTGGGGGGCACTGTAATCACACGTTTGCTTTGTTATATCAACTCAACCACTGGAGTCTTCTTGGTCTTAAGGAAATACCAGCTGATTTGACATGCACAAGTCTGCCAATGGCCTGGCATAAGCCAAGAGGGAATCGATTCAACCAGAGCCAGTCATGAAATGCTCTTTTGTAAAGTCTGCATCTGATAAGGAGGGGAAACGAAAAATAGACCCAGTATATCATGCAAACTTTATGATGCTAGAGCTAAAAGAGATGGGTGGAACCAGAAAACAGTGATGGAAATGTGTAATTATCTAAGCACTGAAGAAAAATCAGCACCTTTCTCATATCTTTTAAGTGATCAAGAATTCAATGAGACTGTCAATACTATATTTGGAAATGTGCCCATGGGTTCTGTCCTTGGCTATCAACTGACTGACCTGAATGACAATGAAACAAAATTTCACATCTTTAGACCAGCTGTTTGTATTTTACCACCCACGCAACACACTAAAGATATACTGCCATTTCCTCAACTACCAGTTACCCAAGGATCACAGTATTTCACTCCACCTGCAGGCCATTCTTTAACTCATTCTGTCCTAAAAGCAGTTTGCATAACAAATGATCAAGCTGTGGATATTGAGAAACATACTGTTGGCCAAGCAGATGATGCTCGCTGGTTTCAAGAGAAACAGTTCCGTCTAACAGCTTCAAACTTTGGAAGAGTACTCTTCAGACAACAACAACCATCTCAGTCATTCATGAATTCAATATTTATACCCAAAAACTTAGCCAATGTGTCATCAATAAATCATGGTAAAAAAAATGAGGGAATAGCTAGGGCCATCTATGCAAGAAAAATGCAACTTCAAGTGCATAAAAAGTTTATGGTATATGACTGTGGACTGATTATCAACCCTGCTCTTCCATATATTGGTGCCACACCAGATGGCAAGGCTTATGATCCTACCTGTAGAACACATTTTGGGCTTCTGGAAATTAAGTGTCCATACACCTTCAGAAATAATTCTTTGGAGGAGGCATGCCAAGATCCGAAATTTCACTGTACTAGGTGGATGGTGTGGCTAAGCTCAAGCATGGCCACAGACAAGGATATTATGCTCAGGTTCAGGGCCAACTGGCACTGAGCGGCCTGGAATGGTGTGACTTTATCACCTATCTGCCTGGCTCACATACAATTTCTGTGGAAAGGATTTTCTCAGATAAACAATACTGGAACAACACACTGTTGCCGAAACTGACTAGTTTTTATTTCAATCATGTTGTTGCATATCTTGATAATAAATATTTTCAGGCAGGATAATGAAATGAATATAAGATTTGGTGACTAAGGCTGCAGTCATTATTTATACCACAGGAGATCAACAGGGTGGGGCATACACCTTTGCTTGGGGGTAATATTTCCCCATTTCACATCACATGGTGATTAATTTGAATAATCTGCCTTTATTTTAGTAGGTTTCTGTATTCATATATCACTTGGTATTTGTATGTCACAGGAAAAAAGAATATGAAAAATGGCACCTAATCTGAAATGGAAAAAACATGCACTCAAGGAAAACATTTCCTTTTGAATTTTATTGTGCCCCTTTTTTGGTACTAATAAGGAATGCAGCCTTATCATTTAGCTTCATAAAATAGGAAACAGCACATATATTTGTTATATGACAAACTGACCAACGCCAGTGGTAGATTATATTAAAGACAAAGTTACTAAAAACCCAAATAAATTATACTTCCTTAGCAGTCTGGGCCTCAGCTTATGTGATTCGAATATTGTGTTTTCAGTCCCCTTAACTGGGCCAGTCCATTTTTTATTTTTCATTAAAAAAGCAGAGCAATTAAGTAGAGTTTATGAGTCATCACTGTCATCTGATAATATTGGATCCATAAAATTAGACAGCAAACAACAGACTGACCACAACTGATTATGGTCCCCATTGAGCTTATTGGAAGACGGCTGTTGAATATTAAAAACGTCTAACCTTACCAATAGCCCTTTCCACATGGATGCGGTGTTTTGCTATTGTCTGTGTCCTGATTACCTCATTCTCTTGAAATTGTGGTTTATCTCTGAGGAATGGTGGAATATTAAGTTGAATACCAATCTTTGTCAAGTCTGATTGTATATCAAAGCCTTATCAGCCATAATACTGTCACCAGCTAAAATGTCTTTCACACTTGTCTTCTTAGAGAGGATATCTAGAAATCCACTTCTCTTCACAATTTCTTTGTCTGAAATTGATCCAGTATAGAGCTGGGATATGAACATAAAACCCCCTTTAGCATCCACTCCCACAAGAGACTTGAGTGTATTTGTGGATTTGTAGTTAGAGTAACTTTGTGACTGCAAGACAAGTGATGAAGGACACTGAATTCTCAATTCAGTGGCATCGATGATTATGATATTTTTAGGATAGTCTTGTTTGAATTTCCCAGGCATGTTTTGAAGTACAACGTTCCTGTGTGGCCAGATTTTTAGAGCACCAAGTCTCACATACAACAGATTCAACCATGTTATACAAACATTTGCTACAGTCGATTCTGCCAAATGAAATCTTATTGCAAGATCCAAATTAGTTAATCCTAAACGTAATTTCATTAAAACTAATAAAAATTCATCATCTACACAAAGTCGACGGCTCCTCAAGGCACCTGCAGGACTTTCATCCCCTGATTCGGAATCTGAATCACTGCTATCATTCTGAATATCATTGATAGAATCAAACAACAATGGTGTATCAATAGCTCGACTCCTCCCTGCTTTGGTGTACCAATAGACTATGTTTCTGCTATCAGAGTCTGGTAGAATGAACTTGAGTACCTTCTCAAACTTGTCAAAACTTGTAAATCCTGTATAATGTTTACAATACTTCTCTTCTTTTTGTTTAGTGTCGCATAGTTCCCGTAAGTGTTGTAAAGACATTCTATGAGTGCAAAGCAGTGGGATATCAACTTGGCATGATCTTGAAATGATTCCAACTCGATCAGTTTCATCAAAATGCCCTTCTCCTTCAGAGGCCGTAACCGTTTCTTCTTGCTTGAGTAGTTCTTCTTGTTCTTTTATCCTCTCGAGCTTTTCAGGGAGAGATCTTTTTTGATTTTCTTTCCATCAAGGGAAGGCACAGCGTCGGGTTTCAGTCTTCGTTTTCTACTCTCAGGATTAATAAAATCGTCGTCGCAAAAATGAAAGGAGCATACTTTCGTATACTCAGAAGCCTTAAAATCTTTCCTTTTATCTCGTTTAATCTTTGTAATCCATAACTGAAAAGGAATAAGAGCTCTTTGAGAAAACATGATACATGCAAATGTATGCCAACTCTTCGAAAAACATCTCCCCGCGCGCGCCCGGTTGTGAAGTGGGTTCCCGTGTTCCCAAAACTAGCCAAAACAAGTTCCCAACTAACTTCGTAATTATTTGCAACACAGATGGAAAATACCGATAAAAAAACACACAAAACCTACAAATACTCATAGATCATTACCAAAGTAGCTTAAGCAGGTAACCCTTGAGATTTCTAAACAAAATTTCTCAGCTTGTTGCGAACTTGGCAACATAGTAATAGGAACACGGGAAGCAACATCGCAACTTGGCGCGGAAAACGAACAGAAATTAGGGGAAAAAAAACTTAAAATCTTACCTCTTTCAGTTTCGTATCGCTTGGCAAAGCATGGAATGATAAATCTTTGTCCGACGAACTATTTGAGCAGCCAAAAGCTGCACAATAATGAACCATGGTTTTTTCTCGCCGTTCAGTAATGGCGGCGATGTCGGGTTTGTTTACCCATTTCAGGTCACGTGACAACAGCTGACAAATGAAGCCGAGGAGGTCTATTATTTGTAGTAGGTTAGTGTGGGATTCCCAAGTATTTGTAGTAGGTTAGTGTGTTATGATGCATTGAAGGTACAGTGTGGACTATTACAGGACAACTTTTCTGCAAAGAAACTCAAGCAGTCGCTGAACAGTCTGAGTTTGATCTTGTATCCACTGCAGACAAAGTAGATTGTTTTCTGGGGGTATCATTATTTTACTGCTATATGATTATGCATGCTGGATGTGATGATAAGGTTAAGCAGGGTCTGAGTTTACATTTACAAATTTATTTGAAAACAAAAATGATTGAATGGAAATTTGCCTGTTTTTTAAGTACCCTATGTCAGAAATGGTCTCTGGAATAGAGCATATTCCAGATGGCTGTCATAACTCACAATAACTATGCAGTCAATCATATAAATTTTTGTTTAAAATTGGATTTAGTTTCACTACTGCATCACATGAAACCAGCTCTACACCTGTATGTACTATAATGTACTGACTCATTGCATGCTTCCTTCCAGGTTGCTGGAGCTGTCAGCTACATCCTGATTCTGCTGATTAAATTGGGCCAGGGACAATATTGATGGAGATAGCAAACACCGTTGTAGACTTTCATAGATAGTGAATACAAACATAATGCCTGCTGCATTTGGATGGGGTTGGGGGGACATTGAAACTTTCATGGGCCCAATCATTTTGCCACCCAGCTTTATTTAAATGTTGTATTTAGAAATTGTATTTAGAAATGGTTCTATAGTGCCATGGCAAGTTATCTAGCCTGAATCAAAGATAAATTGTATGTGTGAGCTAGCTTCTTTTACAGTAAATATATCAAGTCATTATGCACCAAACCAATGAGGCCCGGGGGGGTGACTCCCTATATTCTAATGCTAGGGTGTATTTTTTAGGGGTTGAAATCGGCGATCTGGTATTTTTTAGGGGTTTGAAAATAAAAAACGGTATGGTAAGAAAAAGTAGGTATTTTTAGGGGTTCTGACGCAAAAACGGTACATAGGTCCAAAATATTTGAAAGAATGATAGTGCATTTGAAACTCAAGAGGATACATTTGATGTTTATCAAATGAAACGGCCAGAATAAAATTCAATCTGTCAACATTGTTGGTATTTTTAGGGTATTTTCAGACTGAGGGGTATTTTTAGGGCGGACATTTTTTCCGGCCAGGTATTTTTTAGGGTCAAAATTCGAGTTTCCCGATGGTCACCCCTAGCATTTTAACCTTAGAGTCCCCCCTCCGGGCAATGAGGACTTTATTGTGATACTAAGGCCACACATGGGCATATTATATTACCCGTATCAGTCTTCGAAGGAGTGAACGAACAAAACAGACACCCCTCTCTAAAATCCTGGATTTGCCTCTGTACTGTTTACAGTACTTTACACACAATCATTGTAATACTGTAGAGACGTAAGCACTTCTAGCCAGGAGGACATACACATTGTAACCCACTGGGATTGGAATCAAGGAGCAATTTTCAATCACTTTGTAATTACTCTTATAGGTTTTATTTGAATTGGGGTAATCACTTTGTGATTGGTTTCACTAAAAGTCATATGAAATAGACCTCCTTGGCTTGGGCGTAAGGGTGTCCCATTTCAGATTACGTCGCATTCATTTGAATAATCTTTCTTTGTCTGGGCTGCTTCCATATTCATATATCCTATGGTGTGGGAGGGGGGGGGGGGGGCATAAGTAAAAATGCACCACTTGAAAATTTTCATCCAATGTTTTCACTATCACAAGGAAAATATAATATTCCAGATTTCCTCTGATTTTCACATGCCGTTTAATTGAGCTTTCCTCCTGTTACGGTAGTGATTCGTATAGATGTCTTCCCCTCAAATTTGTCTTTAACAAGTACCGGGGGCGCATTTTTCATGGGGGGGGGGGGGCATAAGTAAAAATGCACCAGGGATTAGGGGGCAGAAATATGTGGAATGTATAGACAATCTCTCAATGAAATATAAGTTGACATTTTATCAATCATCCATATTTCATTTAACTCGCTGAGATATTCGGTGCATCTGTGACGCAGATGGCTCGGTTGATTTCCGCACAAGCGACACTACGCATGTAATAAAGTGACGTGTTGTTCTATGAAGGCGCTGCATCGTAAGAAAAAAAAAAATTATTTTAGGAAATCCAGTCGGCGTATCATAAATTTTTCAGCTCGCATGTATCCACAAAAGCCTAAATTCTATTCTCGATATTAGAGTTGTTTTCAGAAAACTTCAGAACTTCCGAAGGAGCTTGCTTTTTTCTTCCTTGATCAATAGCGCCAAATAGTAACGCGAAATTCTGCGCTCCAAACAAAGTGCGATCATAATAGTTTCTTTGTCATTATCTGGTCATGTATTTTGCCCATATGAAAGTTTAAAGACTTCCCTCACTGGAGCAATAAAAGAAAATACGAGAAAACAGCGTGAAATATTTTTTACTCGCCTTTTAGTGTCAGCTTCCCGCTAGTCACAAATCAAAACTCCCGCCATCTTGAAAGCTTCTGTGCAATGCCGCTGGTTATTTGAGCCCGCAAACGCTACGCATGCTCAGACTCTAATAACGAAAATCCCGGTCCCGAAACAGCTGTGCATGGGGATTGGAAATTCCCTCCATAATGGTCGGGGTTACAGATCTCTTTTGGAATTGTGCATTTTCTGGCATGTATTGTCTAAGCTGTATTTAGTAGAAACCACTCGCATACTGTCACAAATCCTGCAATCTGATTGGTTCCACTACTCACTATCTACACTGTATCATGTACATGTAATACAACAGTAGATAGTGAGTAGTGAAAAAGCTATCGTAAAACTATCCAATCCAATTAAAATGTATGCATTTAACCAACAAATCGAAGGTAGTATGCAAGTGGGTTTTACTTTTTTTTCACTAAAACAATTAGACTACTCGTCCTTGTTTCCTATGAGTCAAATAGTCAATACTCTTATTGTTAATTAGTATACATGTATATGAATGAGATTGCATCTTTTGTTTTCCTTGCAGAAGGGCTTTGGATACAAAGGAAGTATTTTTCACAGAATTATCAGTGGTTTCATGATTCAAGGTAAAATATTTTAATAATAATACAGTAAGGATGATTTTATACCCACTGGTAATGAAATCAATGCAATCTTTTATGAAAATTTATCTTTATAATGTCGTTGTAGGTGGTGACTTTGTCAACCAAGATGGAACTGGAGGTAAAATTTACTGTAATACCCAAATGTTCCTAAGCAATGGGTGGCAAATAGTTGTTTGGAAAAGGGATTCTCAAATCATGGATACTCTGTCTCACAATCTCATTTTCTAAACAATTAGCACAAAATTACGGAGAATGTACGAGAAGCAATGGCCTTGATCTTGAATTTTTAAGGCTTGATCTCACAGTCTCAGAAAACCTCACATTTATCATTCAGCACCCTGGCCCTCGCAGGATCCTCTTACAAGATGGATGCCATAAGGGATCTAGATCTAGTCAGTCTACACTGAGAGGCCAAACGTAGAACCAATTATTGCAATGAGTAGATGATTTTTTCTAGAAAAGTAATCCTTCAACCATTTGGAGCAACAATAAACTTAAAGTGCCTAAAAATTGTTTTGGCAGAACAGGTTCAAATTTCATTTTTTATTAAGTTTGCCCATTCAAGCAGGACAATGCATTCTTGGTGGAATTTCAAGGAACATAGTGAATATAGTATTTTGCTAAAATCCAGATGATGTACGGTAGGTCCTGATTCCCCAACTACCTGGCAAATTCCATTCCAGTTTCTTGTTGCTGGTAGTTTATTATACATGTACTCCAGACAGGGACTGGCCATGTATCTGGCAATTAGCAGTTTTATGCTGTTTTTAGGTCGTAGTATTTATGGTGATAGATTTGATGATGAAAACTTCAAGTTGAAGCACTACGGCCCTGGTTGGGTCAGCATGGCTAATGCTGGAAAGGACACCAATGGCTCACAGTTCTTTATAACAACTGTCACAACAAGTTGGCTTGATGGCAAACATGTTGTGTTTGGAAAAGTTATTGAGGGAATGGTAAGTGTTTACAGTGCCGACACAGAAAGCAGGCCAGCTGAACAAAACTGATCAATCAGATTTGGTGTCAAAACAATTTTGTACAAAGTACATGTAATA
Organism: Scolanthus callimorphus; assembly: GCA_033964015.1. NCBI lineage: Eukaryota > Metazoa > Cnidaria > Anthozoa > Actiniaria > Edwardsiidae > Scolanthus > Scolanthus callimorphus. The sequence goes on from CM066924.1 coordinate 20,738,982, forward strand.
CAAAAAATGAAAGCAGACTCAAAAAAAATTCATTGGTAGGACAAATTTTGTCGGGATTGGTTGTTTTCACTTCAAAGATTTATTTGATTGGTTTTGTTTGTTAAGTTTTGTTAAGGGTGGCCTGCTTTCTGTGCCAGGACTGCACTATGCACTTATGTCACTGATTTGTTTTATTCTGCACAAATTCTTGGTGGGGCACAAATTAGAATACAAAACAACATCACAGTACTTATGTACAAGTAATCAGGTGTGACTTGAAGGTTAAAATGGTGGTTATGACAGTCGGGAAGCAAAAGTTTCCACCCTAAAAAATATTTCTTGTTCCTAAATTACTTTCTTCAGCACATCGCTTTAGTTCAAAGAACTCCTAAAAATACCAAATTTTCTTCAGCATATGAAATCACTGATTTTAACCCCTAAAAAATGTGACTGCCACACCCACCATCGGAATACAGGGTGCCCCCCTCTTGGTTGTTGAATTTGTTTCGTTTTGTGGCTAAGTGTATTCAATTTGTGTTCAGTTAGTTTTTGATACTCTTCATTCGAAATATTTGTTGTACTGTACTGTATGTCTTTATTCTTTTCAGGACATAGTTAAAAAGCTTGAGAATGTTGAAGTGGATGGCAGCAAACCAAGAAAGAGATGCAAGATAGAGGAGAGCGGTACTCTACCTTTAGATAAGCCATTTAATGTCGAGAAATCATGATAACATTTTCAGTGTCATCCAAAACTCTATCAGAAGAAAACAGTTTTTTCATCTTTTTAAAATATAACGTGATTTCAGAAAAGATACATACCCCACCATGGAGGGAAGTGGAGATTACAGGGGATGGACGAGTTGGGGTCAATTCACTAAATTTCCCATCCGATTTCTTTCTCTTACGTTAGCCAGCAATTAATTTTTTGTATCTCCAATCGTTCAAAACAGATTTTTAAAAATTTGCATTAATAAGCATAACACTTTTCCGATCCCCTCAGAAAATTTTGCCTAATGTAATAAAATGTAAATTGGGTTTGACTTGTACGATAACTAAATATAAATTTTACTTCTCAAAAATGCTAACATTCGGGTATCTCTGGCTGGACCTAGTAATGTTTTGTTTTGATAATAACAACTGTAATCACGAGAAATCCAAGGGGCTACTCAAGGTAAATCCCTCCATGGTCGAGGTAATAATCATTATTTTGGGGGTCACATGTTGCTCGAATCGCTAAAAAAATATGTCTATGTCATATAGGTACATTGTACCACTTCTGTTATTGGGTGTTTATTTCCTAGCACGCCTTTGGCTGCTTTTGAACAGGGGCCAATCTAGCAGAATACATCTGAAATTTGAAGTTTTTTTATTGAGACTGCTTGCCCAATTATTTCCAGAAAAAACATGTGCATGTACAAGATCACCTTTGGTGTCTCATCTAGTACTTCAGAGAAAATGGTGTTGAGCTTAGCTATGCATCTTTGCAAGCGCTACTTTCATGTCACGCAAAATGTATACTGTATGATCACAGTTTGGACCTTGTTGTTGCGACCCACAAAATGGTCAAGGCAGCCCCCCTCCCCTCCCCCCTTTGGGGGTACTTCAAAAACTTTTGTACGGGGATGCTCCGCCTAAACTCTGGACCCCTTACCCTTTTATATAGTAAAATTAGGAAAAAGGTACCTCTTTAATGATTATACTGAATTGTTAAAAAAGCACCCCTTTTATATAATTCTTGCGAAAATGAATGTGTTACATCGGATAGGCGTTAAGAGCTCCAAACGTAGCGAAAGATTGGAAGCCTTTTCTATAGTGCACCAGAAAAAAAAAATTTCAGCCGAATCATAATTATTTCAAGCCTTTTTTTAGAAGTGAAATTCGAAAAATCGCTACCCCTTTTATAGTTAAATTTGCAAAATCGCTGCCCTTTTATATAATTTGAGCCTCAAAACCATACCGCGTTCGGGCGGAGCATCTCCGTATCGTCGACATGAGGAGGCAGACCACGGAACCTCGGCTTTTCGTGAATATTCAGCCAATCACAACGAGCAAAATGACTGACCAATCAAATCTGTCACTACACTTGGCAAGGGACGTGTAGTAACTTTTTCACTTTAGTCCTTGTGTAGGGAAAAAGGATTATGGTTATTGCTATGGTACGTTCAACAAAGAAGATAAACCGGTAGAGAAATGATTTTATGAAACGTTGCTATTAATATTTTTTGCTGTCATATAATAAAGATATTAAAATTTGGCACAAGGTTTTGGGGGCATTTGCATAGTACCGTGCAGGGGCGTAGCCAGGAATTTTGGTTGGGGGGGATAGTGAAAACATGGGACGAAAATTTTCAAATTTTGGTTGGGGGGGATAGTGAAAACATGGGACGAAAATTTTCAAATTTCCTCCAGCAAATACAGAGTAAATGTATGGGAAAATCCCCAAGAAAGGGGGGGCGGCCCCCCTGCCCCCCCCCCCCCCCCCGGCTACGCACCTGCCGTGTTAGCGTTCAATTAATCATTCATTATTCTTCGCCTTTAAATCATTTGTTCGTAGCATCCATTATTCGTTTTTCAGCTTATAAAGAATGGGTACAGAAACCTTCGCCCCATCCATAAGAAAATCCGAGCTCGTGAGCCTCTAGTTTTTCACTCGCCAAAATCGAGTCTACATTCAATTTGAGTCGATCCTCGTATCACCAGATTTCGAGCTTCGAAACATTAATCGAAGCTTTGCGAGCCTCCGCGGGTTTCCGTGGATTTTTAGCCAGCCAATCAGATTCGAAGCCGTACAGATTCTGTACAAATACACCAGGGCAGCAGATAGGATTTGAGAAAGGGTGTCTACATCTGTGTTTTATGTTCTTAATGTTTACTGAATTTTTCACCCCCCCCCCCCCCCCCCCCCACCCTTGCTACGCCCCCGTACACCGAATCGAAATATTGCGGCAAATTTGATGAATAACAAATTGTTCTTGACTTATAACGTGTTCACGTGGAAGCACAAAAGCATTTTCGCATGAATGAGAGGCTAGTCAAAGAGTCAAAAACAATAGTTTTTGCAAAGTCAAAAACAATAGTTATTCAAATTGCCATATTTCGATTCGGTGTGTGGAATAGAGAAAACAAGGGAAGGGCACAACCTTATTCTTGGTATGCATGTGACGTCATTGGCGGCCATGTTGGATGAACAGAACAAAAGAAAGTTCATTTGCTCCCTTTGTTGTTTCATCCAACATGGCCGCCGAGCTTTTGTTATTTTATTCCCAAAGGAATGGTTGCACACCAAGAATACAGCCTGCCCCGTCCGTGAGGCCAGAGGCTCCTCGCTTCACTCGTTGTGTCAGTAGATTATGTGTCTAGTAAAAGAGTGAAGTTTGAAGACTCCGGTACCCAGGGTTTTTTCCTCGTGGACCTGGAGTCAGAGATTGGGCTGTTCGAAAAAAAAGATTGTACCTCCCTCCCCCCCCCCCCCCCCCCCCCTCTATCGTGGAACTCCAAATTTTCAAAAGTTGCTCTACCCCAGTGGAACTCATGTACAATCCCTGTGGAAATTTGAAGCAACCCCTGTGAAAATTCCTCATTCTCTTGTGTGCCTGTGGAAGTTCCACAGTTGCAAATGAATAACCTGTGGAAATTCCAGGGTAACAGAATGGCCCTGTGGAAATTCCAGGGTCAAAATCACGGACCCGGGTGGAAATTCCAGGGTCACAAATCAACAAACCCTGTGGAAATTCCAGGGCCAAACACAGCCATCCCTGTGGAATTTCCAGGTTCCTCGATAGGAGGGGTACAGGGGAACTTTCCCTTCCCTCTTTTAATAGTAAATATCTTTCGTAAATTGTAAAAATCAAGGGGAAAAAATAAAGTATGTATGTATGTACGGTTTTTTTGGGGGGGACAGCCCATTTAGCGTTCAACCGAGTCAGTGTGCGGGAAGACCTAACTGTTATACACTTAATGACTGATTCGATCAAAGCGCGCGCTCTGATTGGTTCTATCATGGTCACGTGTCAGGCTACAAATTCAATGTAGCCCGCGCGGGCTACAATTAAAAAATTGTTGCCCGCGAGGGCGACATCGCTAGAGCGAGAAATTTCGGCGGACTATTTTTACCGTATTTTCTTTTTGCTATATAATAAAACACTTAAAGACTGCATCCTCGGGAAACAGCGAGTTTTGTTTTCCCTTCTTTTGAGATTCTCGGGAAAACAAAACTCGCTGTTTCCTTCGGGAGCAGTCATTAAGTGTATATGATGCACCTCAGTGAAAACAATGGAAACACAAGAATAGAACGAGAATACACTAGAACAATGAGATGCATCAAGCCAATTAGCGTTCGATCTTAGGCTGCGTACACACTTGGTGCCCGGGCACAGTGCCCGAGCACGGGCACTAATGTGAACAGTCCAGTTTTTCGAGTGCCCAAACCAAAATTCGGGCATAGCACTGGTGCCCGAGTACAAGGTCCAGACCTTGTACTCTGGCACTGCTAGTGCCCGGGCACTAAGTGTGTACGCAGCCTTACAAGCAGTGTGCCGTCCAGTTGCAGCTCTTTGACATCAAAGGTACGTTCAATCATTGACCGGTCGGTCAAAACTTCAAGACGGGTTGATGGACTACAGGAATGCTCGAGAAAATAATATCTTCAAGAACGCATTTTGCTTGGGAGAGCGATCCGATTCAACAATCGCCTTCCTCGATTATGGTAAATGCGCGCAAATAGACCTCTTTACCCTACGCATGCAAATTGCCCATTTCAAACCATGTGATGTTTACGAAGAAAAATCATTTTTTCTAAAAAAATTTCGGCTGTTCACGTTGATATGATACCGTTTCAAAAGATGAGAACATCACATGATTTTAAATCGGCAATATTGCATACGATGTTAAAGAGGTCTATTAGGCTTGCTGAAATCATACAAACACTGACATACACTATAATAATGAATATGGTTTATTCAAATTCCGTTACAGATTACATTGAACGAGCTTGAGTGCAGTATAAATATGTTGCATTTATTCGTGATCTAACAGCGCTAAGGAGCAAGTGCTCACACTATGTTCAACACCTGTCCAGCAAGTCCTTCGCAGTTCCCCCACTGAGATCACGAACATCTCTAATATTATTTAGTATAATTACTCAAGTGATTATAAGAATTCCCGCGCGCTGATTGGTCGAGAGGTTCGTTTTCTCTCGGTATAATCACCTACAGGTGATTATATCTCGGTATAATCACCTACAGGTGATTATATCTCGGTATAATCACCTACAGGTGATTATAACAGTGAAAGGATTGGGAGTGCGCGCGAGAGTTTCGTTATGATCATAAAAAAGTCCAACAAAAACAAGCAACCTTATGAATCACTTGGGCAATTATACTAAAACAATTTTCGCCTCAGTCACCGTGATTATCGGCGAATAGTGTGCATGTGCCTCATGACATGCCTCCTACTTTCGCTACACCCATCCTCGAGTGCGAAAAAAGGCCGAATCATGCCATGGGCATGTACGTACCCAAGATGCTTACAAAGGTATGTTATCATCTTAGAGCTTTATAATGGTGATAATAATTGATGAATGGCACGGGGTAGTTCCCACCTGGCTATGACCAAGCCATAATAACTGGGCAGTGTGGCACACAAAGTTTCACACCCCAGGGGTCAAATTGAATTGAATTGGACATTATAATGGTGATAATAATTGATGAATGGCACGGGGTAGTTCCCACCTGGCTATGACCAAGCCATAATAACTGGGCAGTGTGGCCCGCAAAGTGTCACACCCTACGGGTCAAATATATCCAAGGAAAAGCCAGATTCAAAGGGTAGATGATAAAGAAAAGACTGCAAGCAATCTCGTCTTCCTTGTTCTTTAGTCGCGATTAATGAAAAAAGGGTTGTTGAAATATAGAAGGGAAACTACGACCTAGCTACGGCGTTTGCCGTCGAACACAGCTTCAGAAATCTCACAAATAAACGATGCATCGACAAAAGGGAAGCTGTTATAAAAAGGTTCACGATAACGCATTGCGCGCCGTGTTGTTCAAGTTTTGGTTTTGAAAACGAAACAAAATAAGGTAAATTAAAGATAAAAGATTGGACTATATGCTAAGTGATTAACTTTTTTTAACATCGTGCCAATAATCAGGGCCGTAGCAACCCTCCAAAAACTGGGAGGGCACGACATATAAAAGACACAAGGCAGTTTTTATGGCAGGTTTAAACTCTTGCGCGTGAAGCGCGCCGAAAATTTAGAGCCCAGCATGTGAAATTACCACACGTTTGGAGGAACTTTGATATGCATGGTGCAAAATCGGGAGTTTTGTTATGGGAAAAAAACGGGGGTGGGGGCACGGGACCCCCGGCCCCTGTAAGCGCTATGGCCCTGATAATGTAGTTTTATGGCCGCAAAGCCGGAGGTACTATGCTTCCAGACCTCCATTCCTCCAAAGAAAAGGGGCGGGTGCGGATTCACGGTGCGGATGCGCGTCTTGAAGATTGTAAGTTAATACTATATCAGACACTGGTTACTTCGGGCACTTACTAAAGTTGTATTCACAAGGCGTTGTATTATTTGTACCGGGAGCTCAACTCTTAAGCCCCTGTTAGCTGCCTAAAAAGTTATCGCTTACCTAGGATACACTTTCCCTTATTGTATAGGGTGCCAAAGAAACAATAAAAGATTACTGTGAATTTCTAAACTCGCCAGCCAATCAAAAAAACAATTGCAAAAGCTGAAATTGCTAAATAAGCCTTCAAGTAGAGTAAGGTGGTACACTGGTACAAAAAACACAGCTTTATTACAAGCCCGAAGTAGCCAGTGCCTGATTTTGACAATTTTCGAGACCCGCACCTTCTACTCGCACCTTTCATCCCCACCCGCACCTTTTACCCGCACCCGCACCTTTTACTCGCGACCCGGGACCATTAAACACATTAGGGAAAATCAGGGTTTTTGAGTGTGCGGGATTTTTTATAGTTTCATATCCCTCACACGAGTTTCCCTAATGGTCGCGGGTTTGAAGTCGCGTGTCGCAGGTTTGGAAAAGGAGTTCAAACTTTTAAGACACGCGACACGCGACCATTAGGGAAACTCATAACAAAAACCTTCGTAACACTAACATCAAAACGGACACTTGACAAGGTTTTAAAATCGAGTAATTCTGTAGGTATTTTTTGAACTTGCCTGTCCTAGTTGAGTGTTTGAGTGACATCTATTAGAGCAGATTTATAATGAGAGGTAAGCCAAGTCTTGCGGTCAGCGTTTCTATTGGACGAGATCAAAGTCTTTCGTCTTCCGGGCCAATCAAATGCGAACTAAACAAAACGCGCCGTTGCTCACATTATGACTAAACGCAAGTCTGACTTTCTTCGCCTCCTGATTGGTTTGTTGTTGAATGGCTTCTTATCCTGATTGGTTAGTGGTTTTGTATTTGCGTTCTGTTCTGAACGCCAAACCGTGTTTTGGCTTCCGTCCATCAAATCTTTAAGAAAGGCGCATGGACTTTTCTAATCAAGTTTGTTTGCATTTTATGGTGGAAAATTTGGTTTTAAAGCCCTAGGTATAAGCCTTATTAGTATAAAAAAAATCTCTCAAAGCCTGCATGAAATCTGATTCAGAGCTGTTCATTTGTTTGATTGACGGAAGCCAAACCGCCGTAGTTCGCAGAATTATGACAATTCGCCTTTGTCACACGGCAGCCATCTTGGATTTTTTCTTACAGAAATGACTATGCGTGGGTGAGCTTACACGCTTGGCCTCGCTTTCATGCCTGCTTCGCTGTATCAGAAAATCCAAGATGGCTGTCGTGTGACAAAGGCGAATGGCAGCAATCTATCATAAACAAGGTTCAATAAGGTTGTAAAGTGTATTTTCAGGTTTGATGTTATTCATGAAGCTACACCAATTTTCGGTAGTGAACGATCAAACAATTTCAAACCTGAAAACAGCAGTAAACGTCAAAAATAGCAACATTTAGTGCTCTGCACTGCATTTTAACTACGGAGTCTGTTATCCAAACATCGTCTAGTCTCAGAGTTCCCCACTATCAATGATGACAACCTCTTTAGTTGGTGTACCGTCCGGCGAGGTGCCGAATGACTCGATGAACTTGACAAAGTACTAGGCAAAGAAAACAGGTGACTAAATTCACATACGGACATAAAGCACAACAACAAATTCACTAAGAAATATGAGTTGTCAACTCAGAGTGATATCATTGTGCCAGCGGAAAAGTCCTCCCCCCCCCCCCCCCACCAACCCCACCCCATGCAGGGATTTAGCATGAAATTGCATTTTGGGCCATCGTGCATGAAGGTACTCTCATTCTGCAGGGGCGAATCCAGAGGGGCTGTAAACTTACAGGGAATCGAAATTCAGTAGCATTTCCCATGAACGGGTTGCTGTGGAAATTCCCTGTGCTCTAATACCGCAATCCTTTTTTTAAGCTGCAAGTGGCTTTATGAATTTGCTACACTTGGGATTTTGGCATTGAAAAGCCAATAAAGAATTTCCATGCAATCTGTTTCAAAATAAAGATGCAGCCCTATTAAAGCAAGACCTGGCAGTCTAGAAGACTATTCGAAGTCAACGGGTGTAGTCTTCTGCTAAGACAAGTACAAGTGTCAGCGCATAGAGCGGTTTTCATCCGGCTGTGAAACAAAAACTATTATTAGTCAGTGTTTAATAGTGCCTACTCAGTCATACTTAATAAGGAGAATACAATAAAAATCACTGTCATAGTGTATAGTAGTGCGTATTTGGTTAGTATAGTCACAGTCGGATGAAAACCACTCTTAATAAGATAGACTCGTCCGGCTAAACAACCTTAACGAGTCACCGCTTACAGTCACACGGGCACAAAACGGATCTGTTCCGCAAAATATCTGTTCCGCAGCCCCTTCTCTTGCTGGCTGGGAAAAATTTGACAAAGAGATCTGCTGGGAATTTTTTTTCTGACAATGATCTACTACGTAATTTTTTTCACGTTTCTTGAAGAAAACAATCCTGTTGTCGATTGTTTTTTGCTATTAATTCCTCGTTGCTGGGAAATTGTTATCTTTCTATCTCTTTTCCGTGGTTATTTTCTTCAAAGGACGACTTAGAATCATATTTTTTATCTCCTGGCTGGGAAAAATTGGAGCTGAGCTTCTGCTGGGAAAATATAACTTGAGGTGTCTCCTGGGAAAAAGGAACAGAATATTTTTTCCCAGCAACTTTTAAAACTCATTTTTACTGAACAGAAACCCGAGCAAACACCAAAACAAGCCGTTTAAACACATTTAAGGAGGGGGTGCTCGTTGTGTGCCCGTGCAGTCACTCCCTATGAGAAAGATCTGGGGGTGTGGGCATGCCCGTAGCCAGGGATTTTTGCGGGGGGAGGGGGGGGGGGCTAATCTAGAAAAAGTGGACCAACGTGGTATGAATTTAGTAACGCTAGTCAAAATTCACTAGAAAAAGCAGGTATACGAAACTGGCTGTATGCCAAAGTGACCGCAGTCTTCTGTTTGGCCCATTTAGTCACTAAAACAGTGTTTTCGAAACCTTAAATGTGGACCTTTTTGTCGCGTGGGGGGTGCTTGCGCACCCCCAAATAAAACTACTTTCGCTTCCTACGCAGGACCTCTGTGGACTTTGGGAGCTCACGAACTCGTAGCCTGCGTAGCAAGCGCAAAAAGGAAAGGGAGAGGGGCGCCGGGAGCCGAGGACGCGAGGGAGGCTAACGAACTCACCGCACCCTTTATCTGGCGGTAGTGCGCCTAGCGTTGGGCTCTGCATCCCAGGTCTGGTGCCCACTAGCAGGCGTTGGGTGGCTGTTTTTAGGTCATTTTACGGTAAGAAACGAGCGAGAATATATCCCAATGCGGGCGCCATCTTGGACGGGTGAAAAGTTCGGTCTGGGACGAGATTGCACCAAGCGTCAAATTGCGAAAATATTAACCGCCAAAAAGATTTACCGTAAAAATAATTATTGCGTCGCGGTCAATCAAGAGAATTTTCCAAAGAGTTGAATAACTTTCCGCATTATTATGTAACAATAAAGGTAGAAAGAGCTTCTAATTGGGTTGCAATTGTTTTGGTATTGTTTGAAGAGCTCTAATTGGGTTGCAATAGAGTACTAAAGTGTGACGTCACTGCAAATTTGAAAATTTCCGAATTTTAGATTTTAGTCCAGGAATAATGAAAGATCAATTCCAAAGAACGTTTCATGCAAAAAATGAGGTGAATCGGTTGAAACGCGACCGAGATATGGCCCGCTGAATAACATAATTTTCTTTAACAAATCACTGTGACACGGTTCAAAACTTTATGAACTAAACTAATTTTCTTTTTTTGAAAAACCTGTCAGATAGACTATTGTCCTAGTGATGCAATGTCTCTTTCGTTAGAAATCATTTTCTTACTTCTGTCAAAGCTAAGGAACCGCGGTCATTATTTATCGCCTCGATTATTTACGTGAGATTTTGGGTAATACACGGTAAAAATGCAGTGATCCTCCCTCTATAACTACAACTAGACGCACAAGTGCGTGAACTCGGGCTTCTTATCTTTATACACCATGCAGTCAGAATGTCTGAACATTCAGTTGATTTTCCCGACCATTACATAATGTACACTGCATGGAAGCTAGCGCCGAAATGGTGAATTGGTGACTGAGTGACAAAAACACAATACCGTACCGTGCATTTCCTTCTCCCACCCCATTATCCTCACATCCTGGTTTTTAGCCTTATGCCTTACTCTTACCTACTAACAGAGGTCCCTCAGGTTTCTCATTTTTCTCACCTCCTGAAACCTCTGTTAGCGGGAAGGCTTTCTCCTAGTGAAAATGCCTACAGCACATTTAGTCCAGTCAATCTATGAAAAAATGAGTGTCAACCTACCACTAATTGCAAAAGAAAGTATCTCAACGGTTTTAGGTCCAGAAAGTCTTACTCTAAAACATATCAAAAGTCCTTAAAAATCTTATTACAGGAAAGTGCTGAAATTTAGAAGTTTTTATGTTCCGTCGGCGAGTGAAATCTTCATGCATGAAAACGAGGCTACGCAAAGTCAGTCGTCTCTTGGTTGCATTTCGACTCAATCTTAACAAGGAAAACAACATGGTTGATGATAAACGTTTATTTTAAGTGTCCCAAGCAACTAAAATATTTATTCCTGATCTTAATTGAACTATTTTACAGTTACTTAACGGCACGGCCGCACTCGAATATATGTTGTTGCTTCTCTTGCGACTCGCACTTTTAGATCTATATGTCATGATTTTAAGTCAATCGATTAATGGTACAAAACTATTTAACTCCGACTCAAAAATACAGTGTTAGAGAAAATGTCGTAAGCAATGGTTTGTCCAAGTTTGCAGTTGTCACGACGAAAGTTTACTTCACTTTTCCCGCTTTCGCACGAGTGTCTGATTTCAGATACACCACTACACGTCTCCAGAGAAAATGTTGTTTTTCTCCCAGTTTGCTTCTTTGAATTTTTCTCACATAACCTTTTGTATTCGTTTCGAGATCTCGTGGATTTTCTCTCGATTTCTTAAGTCCAAGGCCTTGGCATCCCTGTCTTAACGCTTCTTGAGCTATAGGCTGGAGCAAACTAAATACTCGATTCCTGCCTTACGAGTTAGCTTAAATTTACAATCGCAGGAAAGATTGTCGAACAATTATTTTGCGAAATTTGATTTTCATAGCCACAAAATATAAGTGAAGAGTTAAGTACGTAAAGCAGAATACTTTGCTTGCACAAGTTTTCATGGGATTGCGTTGCATTTCAATACACAACAATCACTTCGCTGGCTTCAACAAAAGCATGATTTCGATCTTGGCAATTTTTATTGCTCTTGTTGTCTTTCTTGCAATTAATTTCCATTTTTAGTTGGAACGGAAAACGCCGGTATAGGGGGCAATGCAAGAAAAAGAAAATTAAGCCAATGTATTCCATCGAAAAGACGCATAAAATATCGATATCTTACTTTACGTGTATGTTTCCCGACCAAAAAGCGGCCGATAATTGTTTTGCCCGTTCAACAACTTTATTGCTATCAGCCGTGAAATCAACGCTATCATGCCCACAACATGGATGTTTGCGTAATATGCATCACACAATGCAGAGGGGGCTGCCCGTATAAAGTCACAATAGCCGGGTGAAAAGGGTCAACGAAGGAGTAAACCTTGCTAACCCCAAACGTCCCGGGAGAGAAAGTTCATAGAGAGTGTCGTCGTTTATGCCCTATCTAGCCGCGGCATCGGGTCACTTCAATATCTTGCAATCTTTGTTCAATTAATTGGACGGTGTATCTAACGGCAGCCTCGCCCCTTCATTCGCTTGTTGCCAGATATCGCCCATACCAATTTGTTGTAAAAGAGTTTTTAGCTTTTGATTCCAAAATTCGGGGTGTTCCTTCTTTTTTAAACAATTATAAACATCATTTACTATTTTTTTGTGGTCAGGTTTGACTAAATGGAGCCAATATTTAACGCTTCTACATTTCGCTTTTAGCAACGGAAACCTGCCAAGCTCTGCCCTGGCCGCATTATTAGCGCAATGTTTGGTTACGCCAAGAAGCCACTTGCAAAACTTGGCATATATGTACTAATTCTATGGGTTCTTTATCTATTTTATCTTTTTCTGTACCCCATACCTCGCTTCCATATAGCAAAATAGGGTTATCAAGGTATCAAAAAGTTTTATAGTCAACATTACGTTATCTCTAAAATGTTTGCCCATTTCTTTTCTTAGCTTATAAAGTGCTTTTAGAGCTATCTTTTTTCTTTCAACCTTGGCTGCTGTGAAGGTTCCAATGCGCTAAAGTGCAAGCCAAGATATTTGTAGGAAATTACATTCTCCAAGTCGTATCCCTTACCTAAAATGATATTTATTCAATGATATGTATGTATGTATGTTTGACTTCTGGGGGGGGGGATGATTGGATGATTTTAAAAACAATTTCCTGCACAGCATATTTATTATAATCCTCAACTAATTTGAAATATCCTACAATATCTTACAAAAATCATCCACCCCTCCCCTCAAAAGTCAAATGGTCGGTCCCTTACCCATGCACTTTGTGAACGAAGCCTTCCAAAAACAACATGTTTGCCATCAAGCCAATCTGCTGCGACAGTTGTGATAAAGAACTGTGAGCCATTGGTGTCCTTCCCAGCATTTGCCATGCTCAACAAGCCAGGGCTGCCGTGCCTTATCTTAAAGTTCTCATCACCAAAACTTTTCCCATAAATACTATAGCCTGTGAGAAAACAAAGGACAATTTTAGCTATCAGCATGCCACCTGTGTACGCACTCTGCAGACATGCAAACTTACTCCAAAGAAATGGCAACTTCCACGAAATTCCTTTTCCTCGTCCGGGTCCTCGCCGCGCAGCAAGTGTTCACGTGTGTTTTCACGGAAAAGAAACCCAGAGAAACAGAGGAGAAAGCGGCGAGAAGTTCGACGAGCGAGTTTTTTGACGCGCGAAAATGTGGCGAACGATCCACTTCTTATTTTTCCGCTCGGCCCAAGCAAATTGAGTATGAAAACTCCACGCTTGCTACGCAGGCTATTTAACAATTATTCCTCGAGCCCGAATGGGCTCTGTCAATAGCCCATGAGGCCGAAGGCCGAATGGGCTATTGACTCAGAGGCCATGAGGGCGAGAGGAATAATTGTTTTAGTCAAATCACACTAGTAGGTCAATTTGTATTGCCAAAAAAATGTTTTGTTCTGGTCATTTGCCATTTTCTGGCTTTCAAATCCGACACTTTTCGCTACTAATAGGCTATAACTTATAGCCTACTAGTAGCTCAACCAATCAGAATGCAGCATTGATAATAGACCACTAGTGTGATTTGACTAAAGTCTAAAAGACAGCACGACATGGCTTTTATTTTCGGATTCTCGGAAATTTTCAAAAAATACATAATTTTCAATGACGCATCTCAACATTTTTTAAAGGAATTCCCAATAAAAATAATGTTGGTCATGATAACCATCGCTCGCTATTTTTTATTCGCTCTGATGCCAGAGATGGAAATAAACTATCATACTTTAGTATAAACCAACTAATGGTCTATTACAAATCCTGCATTCTGATTGGCTGAGCTACTAATGGTCTATTAGTGATAGACCGTACCTGGCAAAAACACACCTTTCTTTGCAAGAAAACGTGATTTTTTCAACATAAAATAATGGGATCATTGCCAAAACCGACCAACTAGTTGGTTTATACTAAAACAATTCGGCCTTCGGCCTCATGGTCTATTCATCATAGCACATTCGGCCTCTAGGTCTAATTGTTAAATATTGTGCTAAGATAGGGTCCCCTTGGGGTTTGAAAAACTTTGCAGAAGAGGAAAAAAGTAGAAAAACAAGTTAAGGTTGTTCATAACCATTGGAAACGGTCCAACCAATCTAAACTCGATGGATCATCAATAATGTTGAAATGCCGATAGAAAATCTTACTTTTTGTGGAGCAATAAGATGTGACAATAAAATGTCAATTATCAACATTACACGGTATTATTTTACCATCTGTTACCATGGTAACTATATCATGAGGGTCGACAACATTTTTAGGTGAGTATGTCCCAACCAGAAACATATAAGTGAGTTGAAACGTGTAACAAGCATACATTACTTTAGTGCCAAGCTGCGGAATATTCGCAGAATAAACAATTGAACAGATTTTGAAAATAATGTTGTTTCAAGACTCAAAGATGTTCTACCTCCTCATTTGCATATTCGAGATCACATGAGATAAGCGCATGCGCAGTGGAGATCATTAGAGCGTATCCTTCAGTGGAGAGAAGTCGCGCTTTGAAACTACCTAACAAATTCGTGTTTTTTGCATTTATCTTCAAGTTTTTCTGTTTTCTAAACAACACAGTTCAGACACTAGGCGAAAGCCCTTTATGAAATATCGCTGAGGAGGTGATGAGTCTGGACTTAGAGTTGGAAAATCCTCTCAACACTCGCCAAAACTCAATGGGAGACCACGAGGCCAGAATCAATGAACCTCGAGGCGAAAGCCTGATAGGCGAGGAAACAGTCGAGAAACTCGACAATCATGCCAGCAAAGATACTCGAAAGGGAAAAGAAAACACTGGCAAACCCACCCAAAAGGGTAAGAAGCCTGCTGAAAAGCAAACAGGCAAAAAGGCCGAGGGAAAACCTTGCAAAACAACGGCCATGTTTTGGCGCCAAAATTGTCAGGCGCTTCTACGAGCTCAGCGTCTTTAAGCACGGACGTAGAGGAGATTAAAGTTCAGTTGAAATCCATAACTGGCTCACTGGCAAACCTCACGCCTGTAGTACAGGAAATCAAAACAGCTTATGATAACTTCCAGGCGGGTGACGACGAAATGTCATCCGACACTGACGATGAAGTTAATAAAAGAGGTGAACCAGCTCCCGAGGACAATACAGAAGCTGAAGAGGGGGAAATCCCCGAGCCTCCGCCAAAAAAGGCAAAGAAACAGTTTGGTGTTCTAACTAATATGGCAAAAGTAGTCAACAAACCACAACAAGATGGAGAAGATTTAAATACAGATTTGTCGGAATTACTGACTGAACTGCTAAGCATTGGCGTGAGCAAAGAGTCACGTGATGAGCTAATGGACAAGTTTCCAACACCAGGAAATTGTAAACGGCTGGAAGTGGTGCGTGTCAATCCAGAGATATTCAATAATGTCAGTAAAGACACCAAGACTGATGATGTCATGTTACAGAAAGCCCAAAAAACACTGGTCAAGGGCATAACAGCCGTAGCTCAAGTGCTTACTGTCCTCATGAAAGTTACACATCCAGACCCAGCGGTAGACACTGCCATGCAAACACTCTCAGATGGGTTATCCCTTCTTTGTGATTCATCACATGAAATAGATCTGAGACGCAGAGCACTGTTCAAAACAGATATGAGATCTGAATACAAGTTGCTCTGCAGTGATCAAACTCCAATTAAAGATCTACTTTTTGGGTCAGAACTGGGGAAAGCTGTGAAAGAACTCACAGTCAGGCCAGTAAAGTGACATCAAAAATCACATCAAAACAAAGAAGGCACAATGCCAACTCCAACAGCCAACAGGGAAGGAGTGAACAAAGGAAACCATTTCCTTTTTTAAGCCGGGGAAGGTACCCCATTGGAAGAAACAAAGGCAGGTACAAAAACATGGCAAGAAGTCAACCCAGAATCAAGTGGCAAGAAAATGAGCTTACCTAGCAAACCTGTTACTAATGTTCAGGTAAGCAGTGCTCAAAATGGTACTTTACACACAGAGAAACCTGTGATTAACAGTGAGAATACACTGGCAAACAAAAATATAGTAGCGGCAGGACGCTTAAGATTTCACCAGGAAGCCTGGGAAAAAATCACTTCTGATAAAGCTATTTTGGACATAGTAATGGGGTACAAAATTATGTTTCAATCCCCCCCAATACAACATTTCCAGCATAAACAACCTAATTTTAGTGAATATGAGGAGAAAGCTCTTGATGCACTTATCTTAGAACTATTGAACAAGCAGGTTATTGAAAAATGTGATCATGAACCTGGTGAATTTATATCTCCAGTGTTCTTACGATTAAAAAAGAGTGGAAAATTTAGGCTGATATTAAATGTGAAAAAACTAAATGAACATATTTTACACGTCCATTTCAAGATGGATACCATTCAGTCGTGCATCAACTTGATAACAAGAAACTGTTTTATGGCATCCCTAGACTTGACTGATGCCTACTATTCAGTGTCCATCAGTCCTGAGTCACAAAAGTATCTTAAATTTCAAGTTGGCAACCACCTTTATAAATATGTGACTTTAGCAAATGGCCTAAGCTCCGCTCCCCGGATATTCACAAAAGCCAGAAGCCAGTATATTCCACTTTACGAGCCAGAGGTTTACTCTCTAGTGGCTACTTAGATGATAGCTTTTTAATGGGGGAATCATATGATGCATGTATGAGGAATATTGTGGAAACTCATAACTTGTTTCGAGACCTAGGGTTCCAGGTTTCACAGGAAAAATCTGTCACTGTACCAACTCAAATCATTGAGCACTTAGGATTTAAATTCAATTCTGTTGAAATGACAATCAGTCTCACAGAAGAGAAAATCCAGAACATTATTTATCACTGCCAGTCAATTTTAGACAAGGCATTTTTCAGCATAAGAGAAGCAGCTCAACTAATTGGCATTTTAGTCTCCTATTCTGTGGGAGTGGAGTATGGCCCACTTTTTTACAAACAGCTAGAAATTGAGAAAAACGAGGCTTTGAAAACAAATAAAGGCTCATTTGAAGCTCTTATGCAGTTTTCTGAAGCAGCCAAAAGAGACATTGAATGGTGGCTACACAGCCATCAGAAATACACTAAGAAACTTTCCCAAGGCAGCCCAAACTTTACCCTTACTACCGATGCCTCCTTAGAAGGGTGGGGCGCCCATAGGGAGGGGTCCCAACCCACAGGGGGCAGGTGGCTTGAACATGAAACCACTAAACATATCAACTGCCTTGAAATGGAAGCTGCAAAGCTAGGGCTGATAGCCCTTTGTGCAGAGGAAAGAGATGTTCATATCCATTTGCAGTTAGACAATGTCACAGCATTAACTTACATAAATAATATGGGTGGCACTCATTCCCATGCCTGTAATGGAGTGGCCAGGGAAATCTGGCAGTGGTGTATTGCCAAAAATATATGGCTGACTGCCTCCCATATCCCTGGAATACAAAATGACATAGCAGATAGACTAAGTCGAAAGTTCAATGATAGAACAGAGTGGCAACTTAACCCCAAGATTTTTGGGGGCTTGGTTTTGCGATGGGGAAAACCAGAAATTGATTTGTTTGCCTCACGGAATAACTACCAATTAAAGCCATTTGTATCATGGCATGCTGATCCAGAGGCATATAAAACTGATGCATTTTGCATGGACTGGTCAAATAGATATGTATATTTATTTCCTCCCTTTAGCCTGTTATCCAAAGTTATTCAGAAAGTCCAAGAAGATCGAGTCCAGGCATTATTGATTGCACCTGTTTGGCGGACTCAAGTCTGGTTTCCAAAGATATCACATCTACTCATCAAGCAGCCAGTACTGCTACCAAGGGACAAATCACTTCTCCAGTTACCACACAACAAGACAAAAGTTCATCCTCTCTACCCCAAGATGAAAATGATGGCATGCCTCTTATCAGGGGAAAAATCCAGAATCAAAACATTTCAGCACGAGCTTGTGAGCTCATTATGTCATCATGGAGAACAGGAACTGTCAAGCAGTACAGAGTTTATCTACGTAAATGGAGGGTCTTCACAGCAGAAAGAGGTGAAGATCCCATTTGCCCTACTGTAGCCCATGTGGTTGAATTTCTAACTCATCTTTTTGACTCTGGCTGTAGCTACTCCGCTATTAACACTGCAAGAGCAGCCTTATCGTCTGCTATTGAATTAGCTGATAGTCATTACACTGTTGGGGAACACCCTCTAATCAAGAGACTAGTTAAAGCTACATACCAGAATCGACCACCACAACCAAGATACCATAGCACTTGGGATGTTTGTAAAGTGTTGGACTTACTGAAAACATGGAGTCCAGTTTCCAAGGTGACACTCAAATTGTTAACTCAGAAATTAGTTATGTTATGCATGTTAGTCACTGGGCAAAGATGCCAATCTGTTCACTTAATGGACATCAGTGGGATGTCTAAGGACGAAACCTCATATACATTTGTTATCCACAAGCTTGTGAAGCAATCTAAACCAGGAAAAACACAGCCAGTATTGGTGCTGCCTGTTTTCCCTGCTGACAAACGACTTTGTGTGGCAACATATTTAGAGGCATATCTGGAAAGAACAGAGCCACACCGCAGTCCACAAAATACTAGACTTTTTCTTAGTTACACTAAGCCCCATAATCCTGTAAGCTCAAGTACTGTTTCTAGATGGGTTAAATCAGTAATGACTCAAGCAGGTATTGATACCCAAGAATTTCGACCACATAGCACAAGGGCAGCGTCTACCTCAGCTGCATTTCAAAAGGGAGTCCCGATAGAAACTATAATGGCAGCTGCAGGGTGGTCATCACAATGCACCTTTGCTACGTATTACAAGAAAGAAGTTCGAGTGGACAATGACTTTGGAAATGCTATCCTGAGTTCTGCTTTGTAATAGTATTAAGTCTACTGGTTATTTTAGGGTTTACATTAAAACCATATGTTCAGACCATGCACAATTGTACTGTTTTTTTGACATTTCTACATTTGTCTTGGTGGGGTTTTATGGCCCATGTGGCTTTGAAGTCTCATGTGATCTCGAATATGCAAATGAGGAGGTAGAATTAATAAATTAAACAAGCCTTACCTGTAAGGTGAAGTTTGATTGGAGTTCTACCTCCTCATTTATGCATAGAGAGATTACATGCCCACCCATTGGTTTTTAGCCTTGCTATACCCGCCCTGTAATCTTGTATTTACATGGGCCACTTCAAAGGATGATCTCCACTGCGCATGCGCTTATCTCATGTAATCTCTCTATGCATAAATGAGGAGGTAGAACTCCAATCAAACTTCACCTTACAGGTAAGGCTTGTTTAATTTATTAATTAAATGTCAGTATATTATCACTTACCACTGTTGCTTTACTTTATTTGAGCGATAAATGAAATATTATGAAGAGAAAACCTACTTGGGTTGGCAGTCGAGAGTTCATTATTGACCAAATATGGTCATAAATTCATCTTGAATAATCCGCAGCTTGGTTCGCCGTTACATGTTTCAACTAAGTTATATGTTTCTGGTCCCAACCTATTAGGTTGCAAATAACAATCAATTTCGTGGATGTTTGTTGGAAAAACAACAAAAAAAAGTAAGTGGCAAAATATCCTCCCAACCCCCCTAGAAAACAGCATCAGAGCTCCTAATGCTCAAGTTTCAAAAATATTAACAGGCATATTCTAAAAATATAGCTCAAGACCTTCAATTGTATACCAAATACAATTTGCCACGAAACCAAATTTTTGGGAATCTCGGCTCTCGCTCATGGACTAGTTGTACACAAGAGAAAATGATCCCCAGACTACGCAACGTCCCATCTGAGTGGCAGTAACTCTAAAAATAGAAAAAATGAGATAAAAATAGATTCTTCATATGACGTCACATCCGCTTTTTGAAGCCTCATTAAAAATTCAGCTGTGTGACGACGGAACCAGAAGTCAATGACAAACCAGAAGTCAATGAAAATCAAGGTCGATTCATGCCATGCACTTTTGCTGTTTCCTTCTCCTGCTTGTAGCTATGGGGCTCCGCTACGCGGGTGCCTTCGCCTATAACGCCATTTCCGGTCCCTGTAATGCTATAACGTCTCCTTTGACCGATCACGTGACTCTCCGAGTGGATTTGCTGATCCCCCCGTTAGGAACTTAAGAATACTGTACAGTCATTATAAATGTAAATCAGCAGTTTATGGAAGGGGGAACTCAGGTTGTCTTCTAGCGTCACGAAGTGACGGGCTGTTTTCTTGTTTGTATCTATACTAGGATTAGTTTAAATACGAGTCAGGTTCATTGATAGTTGTGATTTTGTAGAAAATGTAGCTACTTAATTTGAATTTTCGCTGTGAACAGAAAACGTCTTTACCTTAACTTCCAGCTGATTCAGACCGGAAGTAAGCATAGCATACTGGTCACACAGGCAGTCCTCACAGTGATGTCTGTTGCTAGGATACGACCAATCAGAAGGCGCCGCTAAAAATACCTCCCTTTTCTAAAAATAGAAAGCGTCACGCTCTTGGTCTATCACTAATAGACCATTAGTAGCTCAGCCAATCAGAATGCAGGATTTGTAATAGACCATTAGTTGGTTTATACTAAATATATATATTATATAAGTTGTTACATGTTCAGCTTACCTCCAGTGCCATCTCCATTCGTAAAATCTCCACCTTAAACAAAAACAGAAAAAAAATATAGCTTTACTACAAGTACCACTTTGCAAAAGCTCATGAAAAAGGTATATATAGCCAGGACTCAACATTATTATTGTGTAATTCCAGAAAAAGTCCATACTCCCACCACGGAGGGAATTGGGTGAGGGGTCAATTTTTATCAAATACTGTATTTTCCTTCGTAGAATTTCTAGAGGGGTGGGGATGGGGGAGTCCATTGCCTCCGTGGTGGGAGTATGTTATTTTTCTGGAATTGCACATTCTAAGAATTAATTTCTAAATAAATTAGTCAATAGCATCGCCAGGGTAGGCTTTGATCAGGGACACTCTGAAAATATATAAAATGTTGCTGCTTTCTATTTGTTGCTGCAAGCTGCTGACCGGAAATTGAGGCTGGAAATTTACATGAATGGAACTGTGACTTGTTGGGAGTGGCCACTCAAGTCCACACACCAGGAACAAATGAAGAACAATAGTGTCTGCTTGCCGGGAACTACTTAAACAGCCTGTGTCAGTCGCCATTTTGACAGCATAGCAGCATACCAAGTCAGAAAGCATCCATTTCCATCGGCTGATTTAGAGAATATAGAGCAATCTTCTCGATTGATTTTGGTAAATTTGTGTACATGTGTAAATTTGTTTTCAGATGTTTATAAGAAATTTCTACACGTTATGCGTCTTCTAATATCGAACGAAAACATACCCTGCAAGCAGTGATTGCCTCCTCTCTTATAGGCCGGCGGCTCGAAAACAATAACAAAGGAGTTGAAAGGAGTGGCTGACACGTACCTTGAATCATAAAGCCCGGAATTATTCTGTGGAACTTGCTACCCTTATATCCATAACCATTCTGTGAGAACAAATGTATACCATAAAGCATGATCAGGGGCGTAGCCAGGTGGGGGGGGGGGGGGGGGGGGGAGGGGTGGTCCTGGGGTGCCTTGGGGACGAAAAATACAATAAACATTAAGGTTGTGACCCCCCTTTCTGAGGACCAGGCTACGCCCCTGATGATATCGATTATCGATCCTTTTGTCAAATGACCAGTTCGGTTTGTCAGACAGGGAAGAATCAAAGTCGTCGCATTTGGGGCCCGGTCATCGCCATTTCTACTAAAAATCTAATAGCGCTTTACAATAATTGTTCTACTATAAATAAAAATAAAACAACTAAAAATATAAAAATGAATAAATAAAAAGATCAAAATGCCTACAGTGTGATAAAAACTATAAAACAATGAAAACTTTAAAACTTATGTAAGGGTTAGAGAATGGACGCGAGTGTTCTATGGGATATAGACCACTAATGAACAAAAATTGGCTGAGTGGCATTGGTCATGTTCTAAATTCATTTATTTGTGATTCAGTTACTAACTGTAAATCTCGCCTTACTAACTGTACATCTCGCGTTACTAACTGTAAATCTCGCGTTACTAACTGTAAATCTGGCGTTAGTAACTGTAAATCTCGCGTTACTAACTGCAAATCTCGCGTTACTAGCTGCAAATCTCGCGTTACTAACTGTAAATCTCGCGTTACTAACTGTAAATCTCGCGTTACTAACTGTAAATCTCGCGTTACTAACTGTAAATCTCGCGTTACTAACTGTAAATCTCGCGTTACTAACTGTAAATCTCGCGTTACTAACTGTAAATCTCGCGTTACTAACTGTAAATCTCGCGTTACTAACTGTAAATCTAAATTTTTAAATTGACACATGAAGCGCCAATCCGATTTCAAGATATTCCAGGCGACTTTTTGAGTCATCTCCAGTGTAAGAACCATTCCTGAGGATACCTTTGTGTTTACTCTTGAGCTAATGAGTATTAAATCGAAACGCCCAGCTACAGTGGACCCCCTTGTTCCACTTTAGACATCTCTGGAAAAAAAATTTGCTATCACTTTTGCACGAAATTTCAAAATTGATGTTCAATTTAATTGCCCCATGTAATTAGAAAAGCTTAGCCAATTCTTCGAAACCAAAATTGAGATTTTATAAGAGCAACAATTTGATGACTTAAGTTTTCTTTCTACTCATGCTTCACATTAAAAGTCCTATATCATCACCAAAAAACACCGAAGCTTTCTGAAATTGTGCGGAGAAGACTTCAAATGCTAAGCTGATCATCCAATGATAACTGCGTTGTGGATAACTCTAAGTTTTATAGACGCTGTATAGAATATTTTAAAATTGGTCAGGAAATAATGAACTATTACCTCTGTTGAAAAGAGCTAAATATCCTGGCCCGGGTGTCAAGATCAACCAACTTCGAACTATAAAATGCGATCGTTTGTTGTTGTTGTCTTGTTTAAAGATCCCCCTTTTCTCATTCCTTGTTTTAAAGGTTCCCCCTTTTCTCGTTCTTTGTTTTAAAGATTCCTACGGTGGCTCTGATACGGTGGCTCTGAAGGGCCATACCACTTTTTCTTAAATTTCTACTTTGTTTTTGCAAAGTTTGTCTTTTTTTTTCAAACTTCTACTTTGTTTTTTCAAGGTGTAACTTTTTCCGGAACGTCAACTTTTTTTCAAGGTGTATCTTTTTTTTGATGGTAGACTTTTTCAAGGTGTAACTATTTTTTTCAAGGTGCAACTTGTTTAGAATGTAGACTTTTTTTCAAGGTGTAACTTTTTTTTTTGAAGGTAGACTTTTTTTCAAGGTGGACTTTTTTCAAGGTGTAAATTTTTTTTGAAGGGTAGACTTTTTTTCAAGGTGTAACTTTTTTTTGAAGGGTAGACTTTTTTTGAAGGTGTAACATTTTTTGAAGGGTAGACTTTTTTCAAGGGTGAGACTTTTTTCAAGGTGTAACTTTTTTTCAAGGGTAGACTTTTTTCAAGGTGTAACTTTTTTTTCAAGGGTAGACTTTTTTCAAGGTGTAACTTTTTTTGGAAGGTAGACTTTTTTTCGAGTGAAACGTGATCGCGGGCTCATGAATGGCTGCACGTGCTTTCCAGTGAACATGGCCGCCATGGACAATGTAATGGTAGCAACTGGTGGGCTGCCCATAGCATATAACGATGTCGTACATTGATGCCAGGGAACGTAACTGTTCTCCCTCTCTCTCTTGGTCGGTGAGAATTTGAACATTGTTAAACTATTAAAATTTTTCTTAGAAAATGTGTTCCTGCCGTTTCAAAATGAACTCGACCCATCCACCTTATCGTCCCGACCGTTACATCTTTACATCTTGGCATTGCCCATCTGTTCGGATATTTTAAAAATTTCTGTCGGTTTTATTTCCTGTTGATCAAAACTTTTGAGTCCGCTTTCAAGTTTTAAGTTTAGATTTCATCAGACTGGAGGAATTTGTATGCGGGAAAACAAAAACAGCAAAATATAAGAAACAGAAATACAATTAGCACATTTGCCTTCTTGTCACCTGTTATTATTCTTGTTGTTTTGGTTATCAGTTCATACTGACATTGTTAAGAGGACGTTTTCCTCGAATAAGCGCTCTACGATAAGGTGGATGGGTCGAGCTTTCATTTTGAAAACGGCAGGAACACATTTTCTAAGAAAATTTTAATAGTTTAACAATGTTCAAATTCTCCCCGACCAAGAGAGAGAGGGAGAACAGTTACGTTCCCTGGCATCAATGTACGACATCGTTATATGCTATGGGCAGCCCACAGTTGCTACCATACATTGTCCATGGCGGCCATGTTCACTGGAAAGCACGTGTAGCCATTCATGAGCCCGCGATCACGTTTCACTCGAAAAAAGTCTACCTTCCAAAAAAAGTACACCTTGAAAAAAAAGTCTACCCTTGAAAAAAAAGTTACACCTTGAAAAAAAGTCTCACCCTTGAAAAAAAAGTTACACCTTGAAAAAAAGTCTCACCCTTGAAAAAAGTCTACCCTTCAAAAAAATGTTACACCTTCAAAAAAAGTCTACCCTTCAAAAAAAAGTTACACCTTGAAAAAAAAGTCTACCCTTCAAAAAAAAGTTACACCTTGAAAAAAAGTCCACCTTGAAAAAAAGTTTACACCTTGAAAAAAAGTCTACCTTCAAAAAAAAAAAGTTACACCTTGAAAAAAGTCTACATTCTAAAAAAGTTGCACCTTGAAAAAAATAGTTACACCTTGAAAAAGTCTACCATCAAAAAAAAAAGATACACCTTGAAAAAAGTTGACGTTCCGGAAAAAGTTACACCTTGAAAAAACAAAGTAGAAGTTTGAAAAAAAAAAGACAAACTTTGCAAAAAACAAAGTAGAAATTTAAGAAAAAGTGGTATGGCCCTTCAGAGCCACCGTAGGATTCCCCTCTTCTCGTTCCTTGTTTTAAAGATTCCCCCTTTTCTCGTTCCTTGTTTTAAAGATTCCTCCTTTTCTCGTCCTTGTTTTAAAGATTCACCCTTTTCTCGTTCCTCGTTTAAAGATTCCCCCTTTTCTTGTTCCTTGTTTAAAGATTCCCCTTTTTTCGTTCCTTGTTTTAAAGATTCCTTTTTAGTATTCCTGGTTTTCTCGTTCCCCGTTCCCCGTTCCTTGGTTCCCCGTTCTTTGTTTTAGCCGCTGATTTCTTGCTCTCAAATTAGACAACCAATACGATTTTGTTCCATCGCAAGCGTTACAAAAAGATGCTAGAAAATATTGCAATTGTGCATAAAACTATTTCCGTCCCCTTCAGAAAACTTTGCCTTATGTCAAATATGTCAAATGAATTACAATACTTGTAATTCAGCTCTAAGCTGCAAATAGTATAATAAACTTATTACTTGTACCGTGATGAAATCTAGTTTTTGATGCTAGACCAAGGAGCGTTTCATTTTGTCTTTTTTTGACAGGCAATCCTTTGCGCACCATGCTATCAGTTGATCAGTAGGCACGATTTTTGGCAGAATTTATTTTTTGTTAGTGCCGAGTGGTGAATCTTTGCAAATTGTTGATTAATGTAATTACGTGTAATCACTCAAGAGTTCTGCAATCAACCTAACCATTTTCATCCAATACTCACCACGCAGTTGCAAGAGCGCGGAAATTCTGGGCAGTTTTAGGTACAACGTCATCAAAAAGTTCCATATCTATTCTGCCAGCGTACATACCGCCAATCGAGATATCGAAATAAACTAATGTGCGCTTTGGAATAGCCCCCTGGGCGGCAAGAACAAAGGCAGAAAACACGGCAAATGTTACAAGGGCTGCCATGTTAGAAAGGAGAGACTGAATGAATGCTTCTAATCACTAGCTTTTGAATGGTTTCTAGGCGCAAATGTTAGCCAATCAAAAGCCTTGAACTCTTAACAGCCAATCAAATCAAAACACGCAAAGTAGAACAACATAGATCTTTGCAAGTAAAGTCGACGATGAGTAAACATTCCACACCTCACGTAACTGCTGCCTCATCTTTTGTTCTTTAGTCTCCTGCGCAGCGCGTTCTTTGTGTCCGTGACTATTTGTTGTCGTGCAGTTGAATGAATAGTTTGATTATTGTTGATTGAAAAGTAATTTTTTTCAGTCGACATAACAATGAGATAGGTGCTCACTTCGCATATGAAAACGTTTATACTATGGCGACTTTAAATGGCTTGGGCGCAATGTTTTTTGCAAGTTCAGATTGCGTGCCATTCTTTGAATAATCTTTTTGTTTGTGATGCTTCTATATTCATATCTCCTTCGGTGCATAGCGGATCAAGAAAGGGAGCATAATCATGGGAATGCCATGTGATCTGATATGGGAAAACAAAACGTTTACACATCGACTTTATTAACTCGCTTGTGCCAGCAGCCCATTACCTAGGAGCGTCCAACTCCCATATGCTATCACAGAGTAACAGTGAATAGGTTCCGACTATTAATAGCTATTTTTAGTTTCACAATTTCTCGAAAGCCTGTGTGACAAACATTCCGCGCTCAGCCAATTAGAATGCAGGGTAGCACATGCTTTGTTAAGAGAAGTTTATTCAAGTCACTGGAACGCAAGCGCAGCGCAAGGAAAACTCATACATTTCCCTTTTGTGGTTCACACTAAAAACGCAAGCGCGCCGGCTCGTCACCTCGCAGGCGAGCCGGTCTCCATTGTACCCAGAGCTCCCGGCTCGTCACCTCGCGGGGAAGGCTCTGGTGACAGCCACGATGCATGCTCAAAAGAAAATTGTGGTTTTATGCCTCATATTTACTTTTGGAGTGTTCAAGTCGGGGGCATAGGTTGAAAAGACGACTAGGAAACGAATGCCAGTGTTATTTGACAGATACGTTTTTATAAAGCGAGATTAAGCTGCTTTTATGTACGCGTGCGCGTCATTTCAGCCAATCAGCGAAGGCCCTCAAAGGGATGTCACCAGAGCCTCCCTGCGAGGCGACGAGCCGGGAAGCTCTGGGTTCGAGAATGAGCCGGGTTCTGGTGACACTCTGGTGACAGTCGTCACGAAGACGACACAACAAAATCTTAATTGATAAAATGGAGACATATCACATATTCATAGTTTATTATTGAGAGTATTCTGCGTTCTGCATTCTGCGTTTTCCTTATAGGCGTCTTTGTCGTGTAATTTGTTATTTCAATTTTCACATCCTGCTTTCTCAGCTAGCTTCTCATATTTTAATCCAGCTTATTATACCCCCATGCTATCTTAGCTGTGCTTTTTAACACTACGTACTGTTATTTTTGATTATCTAACAACAACAAGGAAACAAGAAAGCCTCTTATCAAGGTTATATTTTTAGCAAGAACGTTCCAGTGGACTCCAGCTGCAGCATGCACGAAATCCTTCGCACTTTATTCTTCTTATTTGACACCCGTCAAGTCGACACAGCAATATGTAAATCGATAAAATTGAGCATCACAAATAATTGTATTCTGTTTTACACCGCCGATCATATAGGCCTCTTTGTCGTGTAATTTGTTATTTCAATTTTCACATCCTGCTTTCTCAGCTAGCTTCTCATATTTAATCCAGCTTATTATACCCCCATGCTATCTTAGCTGTGCTTTTAACACTACGTACTGTATTTTTGATTATCTAACAACAACAAGGAAACAAGAAAGCCTCTTATCAAGGTTATATTTTTAGCAAGAACGTTCCAGTGGACTCCAGCTGCAGCATGCACGAAATCCTTCGCACTTTATTTCTTCTTATTTGACACCCGTCAAGTCGACACAGCAATATGTAAATCGATAAAATTGAGCATCACAAATAATTGTATTCTGTTTTACACCGCCGATCATATAGGCCTCTTTGTCGTGTAATTTGTTATTTCAATTTTCACATCCTGCTTTCTCAGCTTGTCATATTTAATCCAGCTTATTTTTCCCCTACACTATGCTTCTTTACACCTAAGCTGTGCTTTTTAATAATATAATAATAATAATAATAATAATATAACGTGCTTATATAGCGCTTTTATCCTCGCGGCTCAAAGCGCTTTACATTAATGGATAACTCATCCTATAAGAACCAGCTTTATAAACATGAGTGTGTGTTAGTATTGTGAGTTCTGTGACACTGAGGTTGGGCAACTTCCGACGGTCCTAGTGGTTCTTTAACGTCCCTTTGGTTCCGGTTAGTGTAGTGTATGTGAGAGACGGGGCCTACGGTTTAACGTCCTTATCCGAGAAGACGCGAAGGTCTAACCATTGCAGATGTTAGAGCAAAGGCAGCACCTTCTCCTCAATTATTAGAAAAAGACCCTGAGTGTTGGCCGGCCAGGGTTTGAACTCCAACCTCCCGAACATAAGCCCGGCGCTCTACCACTGCGCTAACCGGTCGTGGCCACGTACTGTTATTTCTTCGATTATGTAACAGCAAGCAGAAAGCTTTTGGTAATTTTTAGAAGGAATGTCCCGGTGAACTGGCAGCTGCAGCTTGCATCAAATCCTGAATTTCACCTCCTTTCAAACAATTTCACACCCATTCACATATACCCCAGTCCCGATACAGCCCTAGAAATTTCACATGCTAGAGTGAAACACCATGTGAAATACGCATTCACACATTTCACACGGTTCTCTTCCCGTCCAATCCCGTACCAAGAGATCAACATCTTTTGGGAACCGATTTTTGCTCTAAAATTAGCCAACCAGATAGTTTTGTTGCATAGCCAAGCGTTTAAAACAGATTCTAAAAAATAAGTAACTGTGCATGAAACAGCATGAAAACATTTTCCGCCCTCTTTAGAAAATCTTGCCTTATGTCAAATGCAAACTGGGTTTGACTCGTATGGTACATTTTTGCTTCCCAGAACGGCGAAAATCTCTCGCTATAAACCAAGCAACTTTGAGAAACAATCATTTGCGCACTTTGAGTTGATATCAGCTGGTCCATAGGCACGATTTGTTGGGCTGAAATTTCGTTGTAGGGTGTTGTAAAAATGTGATTTTATTTAGCCGAGTGGTGGAATATTTAGAAATTGTTGATTAATGTAATCACTCAATACTTCTCCACTCAACATAGCTCATGTTTCATTCACAGCACAGACTCGTTGTCGTTGCAAGCGCGCGAAAATTATCTACAGTGTTAGGTACAACTTCACCAAAAAGCCCGATCTCTATTCTGCCAGCCTTCTCACCGTCAATCGTGATATTGAACCAAATCTTCTCGGTGACGTTTGGCCCTGCTGCATGGGCGGCAAGAACAAAGAGAGAAAATACGACTTATGGAGTGGTCATTATTTAAGGGGGGGCAAATATATGGGGAGGGCTTTGATTTTTGGGCGCCGATTTAGGGGGGGGGGGGGGGGCTCAAATGTTTGGGCTTACATTCGGGGGGGGGGGAATTTTGGGCGCTGATTGTTAGACAGGGTGAAATTGATGGCTGCAATAGCATAGACAAGATTCTGATCATTTTTATTCATTAACTGCATAGTAACACACGTTGATAATATCATGTGCCGTTTAAAAATTTCGCATAAGAAGACATCTAATACAGTTTTAGAGAACACGCACAACGAAGCCAATAACTCCAAAAAATAATCCCCCACTTAAAAGTCTGGCGGTCAGTCGCTACTATGTTTGAAAGAACTGGCACCTTAGGTCAGGTGAGTTCGACGTTACAAGCATAGAAATTCATCGGGCCGCATTTTACGCACGTGAATAATAAGAATTTCCTTGGGGCGCGCTTTGCGCGCATAAAGAATTTACAGCCTTTGTTAACTCTCCAAAAAAATGAAATGTTCATCAACCTTTTCTCTCAGGCTTGATGAAATGTGTTTTTTTAAATCTGGGAGAATGCGATCCTCTCTTTCTGCAGAGCGTCGGGGGTTCCTTTCAACATGATTCGTTCCCGCCAAGGCGATAAATAATGACCGGTCCCTTAGTTCAATGGTGATTAGCAGTTTTGAGTAGTGGATCAATCAACTCTTTTAAGAGTTGGAAAAAACTATGGATTTTTCTATTCACATGGCAGAACAGCAACTACGAGGGGGGGGGGGGGATATTTTTTGGGCTAGCATTTGAGGGGGCTCGAAATTTAATGTTTGAATGTTGGAATGTCAGAAAGGAGGGACTGGATGAATGCTTCTAATCACTAGCTTTTGAATGGTTTCTAGGCGCAAATACTAGCCAATCAAAAGGCTTGAACTCCTTTAACAGCCAATCAAATCAAGACACGCAAAGTAAGAGAAAATAGATCTTGCATGGCAAAGTCGACGATGAGTAAACATTCCACACCTCACGTAACTGCTGCCTCATCTTTTGTTCTTTAGTCTCCCGCGCAACCCATTCTTTGTGTCCGTGACTATTTTTTGTCGTACAGGTGAATGAATAGTTTGATTATTGTTGATTGAAAAATAATTTTTTTCAGTCGACATAACAATGAGATAGGTGCTCACTCCGCATATGAAAACGTCTACACTATGGCGACTTTAACTTGGGCGCAATGTTTTTTGCAAGTTCATATTGCGTGCCATTCATTTGAATAATCTTTTTGTTTGTGATGCTTCTATATTCATATCTCCTTCGGTGCATAGCGGATCAAGAAAGGGAGCATAAATGAGAATGCCATGGCTCCGACTATAAATAGCTATTTTTAGTTTCAAAATTTCACGCAAAGCCCGTGTGACAAACATTCCGCTCAGCCAATTAGAATGCAGGTAGCGTTCAGAGAAGTTTATTCAAATCTGGTTCTCACTGGAACGCAGGCGCAGCACAAGGAAAACTCATACATTTCCCTTATGTGGCTCACACTAACAAAACGCAAGCACGCCAGCTCGTCACCTCGCGGGGGAGGCTCTGGGGGCTCTGGGAATGTTCCAGTGGACTCCAGCTGCATCATGCATCAAATCCTTCGCACGCTATTTGTTATTTGTCACTCGTCACGAAGTCAGCACAAAACAAATCTAAATCGACAAAATGAAGCATCACAAATAATTGAGAGAGTATTCTGTTTTCTGCGTTCTGCATTCTGCGTTTTACACCGCCGATCATATTTTAATCTAGATTATTATACCCCCATGCTATCTTAGCTGTGCTTTTTAACACTGTTATTTTTTTGTTTATCTAGCAGCAAGAAGAAAGCTTCTAATAAAGAAAATTTTTAGAAGGAATGTTCCAGTGAATTGCAGCTGCAGCGAGAACAACATACGGACCGACCTAAAGCCGGTAAATAACTATTTTTTTTTACAACTCTAAAATTTGAGTTTTAAGATTAAAACAAGCGCGCACAAATGGTTACTGGTTACCGTGACCTAGGTCAGAAATAGAAAAGCGCGCGCTCTAAGAACCAATCAGAATGCAGAATTCGTTACCGTGCCCTCGAGGAAAAAAATAAAAGGAATTATTTTTTTCCTCGAGGGCACGGTAACAATCCTGCATTCTGATTGGTTCTTAGAGCGCGCGCGCGGGGGCAATATTTTCCCATCTCTGACCTAGGTCACGGTAACCATTTTCGCGCGCTTGTTTTCATCGAAAAAATGAAATTTTTGAGTTGGAAAAAAATAAATAAGTTATTTACCGGCTTTAGGTCGGTCCGTATAGGGAAAAACTGTGACCTCGGCCTGGAAAATGTTGACCTCGGCCTCCGGCCTCGGTCAACATTTCCAGCCCTCGGTCACAGTTTTTTTCCTATACGGACCTCCCAGCCGGTAAATAACATATATATATGTTGGGAATATGTGCAGCATGCATCAAATCTCGAATTTCTCCTCCTTTCAAACAATTTCACATATACTCAGCCCTAGAATTTTTTTCAGTCGACATAACAATGAGATAGGTGCTAATACTTCGCATATGAAAACGTCTACACTATGGCGACTATAACTGGTTTGGGCGCGCAATGTTTTTTCCTTCGGTGCATAGCGGATCAAGAAAGAGTGAATACTCATGGGAATGCCATGTGATCTGATACGGGAAAACAAAACGTTTACACAATCCACTTTATAAACTTCAGAAAAATATCAAGAAAACATTGTCGTCTTTCTAGAGATAGAGCGGGCTTCCTGTGGTGTCTTGTCTACTTTGTTACCAGGTTCTTGACCGTGAAAAACACAGCGGAAAATGCACATAGCATATTTTCTCGAGTATATTTGAGTTCTGGTTGAGTTTGAAGTATTCTACGTCAATAAAAATAGTGAAAAACATTCCGCATTCCAATTAGAATACAGGTAGCGCTTGCTTTGTTTAGAGAAGTTCATTCAAGTCTGGTTCTCACTGGAACGCAAGCGCAGCACAAGGAGAACTCATACATTTCCCTTTTGTGCGTGGTTCACACTAAAAACGCAAAGGCGCCGGCTCGTCACCTCACAGGGGAGGCTCCAATCTCGTACCCAGGGCCCGTCATCTTTTGGTCAGCGGCAAGATTCAGGGTTCTGGGGGAATCCGATTTGTGAGCATGCGTGGTAGGTCAAATACGTAACCGGAACGTTCATGCAACGTTCAAACCAGAAACCCAGAATCTGGGTTTAAAAAAAAAGATTCCCCCAGAGCCCTGAATCTTGCCGCTGGCCAAAAGATGACGGGCTCTTGGTACGAGATTGGGGAGGCTCTGGTGACAGCCATTAACGCATGCGCGAGATTTGATACAGTGCTGTTGAGAGGAACACCTTTCTAGGCATGCCCCAATGTTCAAAATCAGCCAACCAGCGAAGGCCATAAATCGATCCCTAGAGACTCCCCTGCCGAGCAGACGAGCCGGGGAGCTCTGGGTACTTCGCTATGATTCATACTTGCCATGCGCATGCGTCCTGCTCTTCAGCTTTCAAGCGGCAAATCATTCATGCGTATGCGCAGAAAGTTCTTTCCCTCAACGGCTCTGTATCAAATCTCGCGCATGCGTCAATGCCTGTCATCAGAGCCTCACCCGCGAGGTGACGAGCCGGGGAGGTCTGGGTTCGAGAAGGCGGCAAATCCATTGTTCTAAAAATATTTCAAGCAAGCTCTAGCCAAATCGCTTTGCCTTTTGTAACTATCATTTTCATATCAATAAGTCACACCTTTCGTTTTACTATTTTACAATAATCAAAACAGCAGAAATGCGCAAATCTGAAAAATGTTGATTATACTTTTACTATTCTGTAACGGTGTCGAAAAGTGCAAATTTATTGTGCTATCTTATCTTGTCGTATGAGCTTTTAATAAATATATCATTTAGTAGCTTTCCCGTATATTTTTACAGTTATTACCTTTAGGGACCAACGGAAAATTAGGGCGAAGAATTTGCTTTCAAGGCCGTGAAGTAATTTTGCTCTAAAATCACTCTAAGAAATTCGAGCGATTTTAATTCAAAAGTAACTGTTGCTACGCAACGCATTTTTGTTTTGAGCGACTTTTTATATTTTGCAAAGTTATTTACAAAAATAAATCAACATCATGATTGGAGAATTCATTATAGAGATTACATACATTAATTGACAATTCAATGTTGCTTATCACTTATTTTGCACTTCAAAGTGTGACGTTACTGGGTAAAACTGCGGCCCTGGTTCCACTCAGCAAAGGATTACTTTAAATTGCTTCAAAAGGTACGCTTTCTCTGTTCATGTTTTTCAATTATGTACATATTTCGACAAGTCTTGATTATTTTGCGGTACGTTCCGGCCCCTTTGTTCGTATTTATTCCATAAGTAACTTTGACAGTTTGAATTGACCAATTTGTCACTGAAAGAACACACGCAAAATTGACCACATCGAAACACTAAACCTTGCAATGTCTTATGTGGGTGCGTTTGAATAGTAGTTTAGAGAACATGGTTGTCAATGAATGCCGAGGTGCTTTCGAAATGAAATGAAAATCAAATAAATTTTAATTGATCTTTCACTTCCGGCTGATATTCCTCGACAACTTTCAAAATACGTTAAATTATCGGGTGTTAATTTTAACCATGCTAACAGGAACTAAACAGTGCAAAGTTTTGAGGGGTTGGACTGAGTTGGCGTCAAGGTTACTAGTTTTGAAATAATAGAGTGAAATGTTGATATGATCATGTTTAAATGATTCGAGATGATTAGGCAATATATATTGAATAAAACTTCAGCTTTTTACTGGCAATGCGAAGGCACAGTTTTTATCTGAATATAGCCTGACGAGAAAGTCTCCAAAAGAACACATTTCTATTCAAGAGCTCAAACAAATGTCTTGCCTGTTTCGGAAGATCGATTTTACATTTTGTTTAGGTTTCATTGTGGGGCTTTATTGTGAAAATTCACGGCCACTGTGTTTGGGGGGATAGTTGTGTACCTTGCAGGCTGTTTTCTTTTCTTGTTTTCACCTGGGTGCGGCAAAAATAGAACTTTCGTATGTGTTCAGTAGTTTTTTGTATAAACTGGACACGAAAGTTGACGACTTTCGCTGACTTCACTTTGATTGGAAGTGTGATTGAAATCAATTACTGCCTTCGAGTGCACCAATCAAATAACATCTGGAGGTAATTATTAATAGACCGTTATCACGAAAAATTGATTAATAACATTTAAATAGTTATCAGAAAATGAAATCCAGTTGGATGCCCGTCCAGCCTCGACATATTCGCCCATACATTTCCTTGTAAAAAGTAAGCCAGAATACGAAGTTTTGAAAATTCATATCTCAACCAGTTTTCATTTTCAGATAACTATTAAATATTTTAATCATTTTTTTCGTGATAACGGCCTGTGATATTTAGTTTACGTCATATAGTCGGCGGATTAAGAAGGTGCTTGGGTGGTGCGGGATATATACAGTTGCATAAGACTCGGGTGGTTGAAGCTGAATACATTATGCTTTTGTTATTATATTCCTATACTTCGATATTCCCAAAATACATTCTGGTATTCCTTACTAGTATATAAATATTCATATCCTAACTGCAAGTCAAATATTCAAACAAGTTTCCCAAATATTCAAACTTCAAAATATTGCGAAACTTATTCAGAAATCCAACAATATTCCGCTTCTATCCCTGAATATTAAGAGTGTCTTAGTGACACATGTCCGTCATATGGAGGTGTCCGGCTTAAGGATAGTTTAAATACGTGGTAACTAGAGGTGTTGGTGTTATAGACAGTGATGAGCATGTGGTTATCACTTAGAAAGTTAAAATATATTTCAAGGGTCAATACCACACTGCCCGTTGTATGAAGTGCCTATGCATTGGAAGTGTTTTTAAACGAGCAAAATACTGGAAGGTTGTAGGCACGAAATACCCGCCCTTTGAGACGGTTTCCTTCTTTATCACTGTATGCATTGCTACGCGACCTCAAAATTCACTGTTGCGATGAGCGTGGGCGAGTTTTAGCTGTCAAAACCAAAACCAAATTGATTGCAAAAATCAACTAAAAGTTATCGTAAGCTATCCTTTGGCTTTCTGGCCTAGACATATATTATTAACTTCTTGGCTCAAGAAAATTGTCATCTAAATTCCCCTTTGCTGAGAATCGCCAATTGCAAAAGTAATTTTGAGGTGACGTAGCAATGCAAACGGTGGTAAGTGAGAGAACTCGACTGTACAAAATTCCCAGTATTTTTTCAAGGGAAACGAAGGGGCGCGATCCTCAGATCTGATCCGCAAAATATTTGTTGCGCAGTCCCTGGCTTACCTGGCTGGGAAGATTTTCAAACAATATTTTGCTGGGAAAATTGTTTGGGTTGAAAACCCCGTCTCAGTTTGCTTTTATGCCGTTCCCGCTTTGCTGGGAAAATGTTGATCTTTCTACAAACCATATGTCAAATGATAATATCATAACAGATTTTATATGTCTCTGGGGATAGTAACTAAAAATAATTTGATTCAAAATGGTACTTCATAAGCGGAATTGACTAAAATGAAGAAAACAAACGTCATCAAGCCTCTGTGGGCTTTTTTACCCTGGAGGTAAAAAAGGTAAAAAATAGTCAGGATTTTATTGCATGATTTTTATTTGAATGATTACTAAAATGCACGCTTCAGTTAATACAAAGTTATTGAAACAAATAAAGACAGTCAGTTATAAGCTCTGCATGCCGGCCAAAAACAAGCCGCCATTTTAGAAAACCTTGAACTGATGAAAATCAGAACTGACTAAGGAAATTTTACATTTCTATTCCATTTAAAAAGCAGTGGTCTTTCATTGTGAATTTTGAAACATTTGTTTGACTGCTTATGACGCAGAAATAGCTTACGTGCCAGCAAGAAAAATAATATAGGATTATTTTTCCGGTTCGCGCGAAGGGTCGGAGTCAGTAATAAAAAATATACAGAAATAAAGCTGCCAATTGAAACTTGCTCACAGCCCACTCACAGTCAGACGTGTAGGCTTACAATTTTGTACTACAATATATAACTAATATATATGACTACTGCAACTACTACTAATAACAATTAGATAAATTAAAGAGATCTTTATACAAAACTGGAGTCGCTATTTTCGTATTTGCTAGGCGAAACGCCTAGCGGGATATTTCCTCAAGGAAGTTTGATCTGATCTTCTTTAATAATTAGTGGGTTGCTCAAGCTGTTTCTTGAGGTAAATTAACATTTTAATGATAATAACAATAGTACACAACAATTTTTTATGCGATCTTGTAGCAGTACCTCGGTGTCATATTCTCGAAGATTCATATACAGATGCATCCGCGCGCAGCCCTTCCATTTTTGTCGTGCGAGTCCGCAGCAATTTTTCTCGCACTTACGCGTCAACTCAAAATCACTAAATGTAAACTAGGTGCAACCTCGGCGCGATCTGACGCGATTTTTGTCGCGTGATGTCGCGGAGATGTCAAAGGTTTTCGAAACTCTTTGCAACTTGATGCGATTTGAAGAAAAGAGAGCACAGGAATCGCAACGGATTTGTATCTCGTTTACACAGGTAAAGAGAGTTGGAATTGCACTCGAGAGAGAAAAATCGCCGCGACAAATGCAACAAAAATTGTTACCGGCCTTTAGCTGGCTGGGAAAATTTTCAAACGAAAATTTTCTGCTGTGAATATTGTTTCAAGTTTCGGGGAGAAAAACGTCCTGTTTTCTAATTTTTTGTGCTGTTCCAGGTTTGCTGGTCGTTCTACAAACGAATCTTTTCCAAATATTATCATACATGTTTATCTAACATTATCTAGCCCCCTTAATACTGGCTGGGAAAATTGGAGCTGAGGCTCTCTTGGGAAATATCACTGAAAGTGCCTTCTGGCGGAAGGAACAGATAAATGTTTCCAAGCAACTTTTAAAACTCGACTTGCTCAACAGGGTGCTCGTTGTATATTGCTTGCAGGCTCTCCTGTTGGTTCATTCGGAAAGTTTGTTTTCGAATCTGGTTTCCTGTGGCACAAACCACAGGAAGCCCAGATTCGAAAACAAACTTTTCCGAATGAACCAACACTGAGCCTGCATGCAGGCTACTCGTTGTACGTCGCGGTAATTGGCCAGCTGCTTTCATTTTTCGAGTACTATTACTATACTAACCTGGATATGCTGCCCAGTAGTGATTATAACGCAGGATATGGCAGAGGAGTGAGAGTAACGTTACAGGAATCTTCTTCCTTTTACAAACTGGGTGAGTCGCATGGCAAAAACTGCACTCTACTCTATATAGGAAATTGAAATTTTAATGCAGTTTCCAAAATTCTGCAAACTCCGCACTGACTAATCAATTGTGTTTTCAAAGCGTTCCCTGAGTCAAACATCTAAGTAACCCGGTAGCTTTTGCAAAACCTGTGAGTGTTAATTGTGTGATTGAAAGCAGCTAAAACACGCTTCGAATGTTGCCTCAAAGTTCGTAGGATTATGAACCTGAAATTTAACTTTTGCCTTTATCGTAATACAGAAAAATGAACCATGGGTGTATTCGGGTGCGCTCTTTTTCAAGAGATTTTCCCATGCATTTACTGTATTCGTGTTTGCGATCGTTTTCGATGTTGCCGCGATCAGAGATGTCCGGCTCCAGGGACGAGGGACGGCGGAGCACCCTAAAATGTGGGGGTGCTGCAGAGGCAAAAAAATGTAGTGGACACGTAATTTCGTTTTTTCATGTTTTTCTCATATACATTTTGATGAAAATATGTCACAATGTAATCTTAACTCTTACGTTCTCAGTTCTCTGAACCTAATGTCAAAACAGAAACAAAAAGGACGCACTTCTGTTCTTCTGTTCCTTTTCTGCTTACGTGTAAATACAAAAAATATATCTAGCTTCAAAAAGTGGGGGGTGCTCAGCCCGGGTAATACTTATCTGCCTCCCGCTTTTATTAGCTCTTTCCCCGCGAAAACACGGTCGAACTCCCGATTCCGGAAATTCCCGCGATATTTTTATGACTCGCCCATAAACAGCCGGTCTTAGTGTTGTAACCCCCCGTGAAGTACTTCATAAAGATCTTGCGTGCCAGACATCTTGTCTAATGTGATCCAAGTACATAAGTAGGATCTGTTCTAGTATAGTCGATTTCATGTAAAATTATTTTCTTAATTGCAAAACGGTTTCTGGGCCTTCAACGCTACTGCTGTGACACTTCTTCCTTCCCGCACACGTGCTCTATCGTTGAGGAATGGAACCCCCCGGGGGTTGTATACTGGCATTCAAATGAAAATGGGGAACATAGGGCACCTAAGGATATAAACAATTTACTTATATTTTCAATGTTTACGTTGTTCCCCATAATAAATTGTCTTTTAAGGCAGGCCTGCACCTTTAAATGTAACTGTGATAGACAGTTATCGTTTGTTACAATGACAACGTCTCACACGACCATTGATGCTGGACACGATTAAAAGGCAATTTATTATGGGGAACAGTGTAAACAATGAAAATGTACGTAAATTGTTTATATCCTTTTTAGATGCTCCATGTTCCCCATTTTCAATTGAACGTCAAAAAAGCAAAATCAGCATCGAGCCCCTTAATTTGGTTTCCATGGCAACCAGTACTGTCAATATCTTGAAGATGACAAAATTAAGATAATTTCCAAGTTTGGTAACCTCAGCTTTTTTCCTTCACGAGATATTTGCAAAAGTGTTTTTGACCCACGTATAAGCCCCAAGTCAAGCCTTAACACACCTGATCTGAGCCTAAGAGGTACCAACAAGACGTATTTTCCCTCGTAATTTTCTCGCGCATTTTTTACGAGGGAAAATACCTGAAATTCAGGCTACCAGCAAGTGTGATTTGCTTGATTTGCTAGAACGGACCTCTAACAGGTAGCTATCTGGAACAAATTGCAAGGTACGACGACCACCCCCGCCCTAAAATAGGGGAGTCCCCCCTGGGGGAATGGAATACCTGACAATTGCTTTTTACGTCTTAGTCTTGACTAAATACAGCTGCGTTTACTGGAAACACCCTGAAACACCCGAAAGCTCTAAATCGAGCCCAACGATATATGACATGGCATATAAATAGCAAAACGGGGTCACTTGGAATGGGTTGGATTAAGTGAGAGCAGCGTTCGTCGGATATCGTGCCTGTGTCAGCCACTCCTTTGTTATTGTTTTCGTCGATATTAGAAGACAAATTACGTGTAGAAATCTCTAAATCAACATCTAAAAACAAAGTTTTATATTTTTTTTACATATTCAATCGAGATCAATGTTCATTGTTCTCTAAATCAGCTGATGGAAATGAATACTATCTCTGGCTTGGTATGTGAAGTGGCTATGCTGTCAAAATGGCGGCTGACACTCTTAAACTCGATGGCTTGAATATTACTTTTCTTCAAGGCTGGATTTTTCCCATCCTACAAGTCTGCATTTTATATTGGTTTGCCTGTTTGTCTTCCTTTCAGGGTGAATACATTCAAGAACTGCCACAGACGAGCTGTCTGATAGCGACCCGGGGTACTATAACGTCACAGCTAGATAACAGTGCAGTTGGACCAGTGGCGCGCAGTTGACTTCTTTTAAGGTAAATAATAACATAAAACTTTTATCCAAGGGTATCCTGTAATAGTAAAGGAAGGAATACTTAGTTCAACCTGATATTTTTAAGATTTATTTTATTCTGTTTCGCAAGAACCCTTTAGGCTTTAGAAAGCCTCGTGTCCATTTATTTACCAACAGTATTATATACCAACAGTGTGCTTTGCCGTGAATATATAATTTGAATGATTTTTTAATATTTCCGATTGGCGTTTTTTTTTCGTTCAACTATGCGTTCTGTATGTCTTTCTTCTATTTTCTATGCCTTCTTCATGCGTCACAGGAACCATTGTTCTGAAGAGCTTCTACACGTTACCGAAATTAAGAAGGGTATTAAACACACACAGCACAGAATTATTTGGTTAGGATCATTTTTTTCTAATCACAAAGATGAGGGGAAAAATTCAGGGGGATACAAGAAAATCAAACAAAAAATATTTATCACTATCTCTGTTTCCGTTTAAAAGTTACATAAGGAAGGGAAACTCATTTGTTTCTAAGTCTGATTTCGACTGATTAGTTCCCATGCGTGAGTAAACAAACACTGGTCATGCAGTCTGAACTAATCATGACTTATGCATCCCTCGAAGGCAATGATGAATGAATCTTCATTGAGCAATACATTAGTTTAATCATGAATCGCGATTTCGGACAATTTAAAGTTGAATTTTGTGCCAAAACATGTAGGATCTTGGTTGCTAAGCGTTAGTTTCACTGTAAAAACGGACGTGAAAGGTAAAAATGAAAAATCCATCATATGACTTTTTTCCCGAAAATCATTTGATACGGTCCTAATAAACTGCCAGCCACGATAAGAAGTTGCTCAGACCATGGACTCTTTATTGCGAAAATTAAAGATCTCTTTTCTTAAATTATTCCCTCTCTCTTTAAGGTCTTTACTTTGATCTAATGCGCGCAAATGCCTGTAAATACTTGTATATATATAAAATGTAGCATTATTATAACATATTTATATTTTTATATATTTAATTTTTTTTTTATTCTACCATTTTATTAGTATATTAGTATATATACAGTTCTCAATTTATTGATTTTAACATAGATATAGTAGGCGAAGAGCCACCTAGTGGAAGTACTGCTATTAAACCATTATTATTATTATTATTATTATTATTATTATTATTATTTCTAAAACCTCAAATGACGCGTCAACTGTTTTCCTAAGCTTAAATTGACCATTATTTTGTATTGCCCGCCACTCATTTTCTGTAATTTAATTAACTTTACACGCTTTTTCTAGCACTTTAATTTTAGGACAAATTTTCACCTTCGCGAAGCTCCTGACCGACCCCGCAGGATTTAGGGGTGGACCATTAGAAATTGGGGAGGGGGGGTGGCAATTCCCAAAAAAAAATTCGAGAAAGGCCAATCCTTCCAAAAAAATCTTGCAGAGATCTAAGCTAGTAAAAAACATGATATAAATTCCGAAAAAAAATTCTTGCACAACCTGATCCCTGAAAAAAAATTCATGCACAAAAAAATTGCCACCCCCCTCCCCAATTTCTAATGGTCCACCCCTTAAGATATCGGCCTCAAATTTCCTGTGTCATTAGAGAATGATCACAACTAAAAAACTGTATGAGGGAATTTTATTTTTTACTTTAAAAAGATTTTATGATACGTTTTGCAGCCACAAACTGTAAAAAGTGCGACTTTCAACTTCGCGACCTAATATTTTCGTAAAGATGCAAAATATCAAAATCGCTGACACGGTTTTGCAGTTCATTTCTCCGAGATTAAAATCCGACAAAGTGTGAAATTGTGCAACAAACCGCAAGGTAGTTTTTAGTTCGGGGTCTTAAAAATGCAAGAAAATTTAAACTTCGATAAACTAAACAGCTTGATAAGATAGAGCAATATTTTAGCTTTAAAATGATGCTGATTATCATAGCATAAATTGCGACGCGACGAGAATGTTTTTCCGAAGACATCTCAGACTCGTTCTATTGTTCTTGAGAATAGATGACAGAAAAGGACAAAGCTGACGGATTTTTACCAACTACGTGCAGCTTTTGGGACGTTGTATCCATACGGATCCAGAGCGCGTCGTTGTTTGTGTTTTTCACCTATTTCCACGCAATTGTTCTTGAGAATGAAATGACCAATTTTTGTTGTCAAAATGAGCAGTGCGTTTTTACAGCGTGTTGAAGAAAACAGCTAAAAACAATATTCTCTGCCGTTTGACTGTTGCTACATGGAGTTCTCAGAATTATAAAAACTGTATTGATAATCTGTTAAATTTCACTTTTCTTATTAACATATTGTGCTTATAATGTATATATAAATTTACAGTCATCTCTCACGCAATATAGCTTCAGGGAGTCAAACCCTCACGCGATTTTGAGTTACTGTTGACGTAATATTCACCACAAGCTGTGATAGTTTATGTTTTACAGAACTCATTGAATGGGATTCTATCAGCTGGGGCGCTGTGATTTCATTTCAGATTTAATTGAACTTTATCTAATCATGTTATGATCCTTAATATCCTTATTAGTGCTGGTAGCACCAACTGTAAATGGCTATTCATGTATTACCCGCGTTAAATAAAGAATATTGTATTGTAACAATATAATAGGCCCTGGTGCAGTTCGTCCGTCACATGTACTGGAGAACAAAACATAACCTGTTAATCAAAAAATCAATTTGAAGTCAACTAAAAATAGTGAATGTCAATGCGTGGTTCCAGAAATATCCATCCCCCCCCCCCCCCCCGGAAGGGATTGGAAATTCCAGAGGGGTGTGGGGGTTACTTTTCAACAACCTTTCGTGGGTAGAGGGGGGGGGGGGGCATTTTCTGGAACCACACAGTGACAAAATGGGTCGAGCGCACCTATTTGGGACGATTGGGAAAGGATCAGGTTATTCGCTGATTTTTGGTAACCATCAAGGTCTCAGTGCCCCCCCCCCTCATCAAATAATTTGGTGGGGAGGGGGACAATGGCCCCCTCCTTCGCCCACTTCTGCCTCTAACCTATCTGCACGAAAATCACCTAGAAAACGAATCCAGTTTTCAAGACGAACACAGATACCATATGATGACGTCGCGATCGCATTACTAGTACATTTCGAGTAGAAGTTTGTTTTCTAAACGTAAAAATGTACAGACGTGACCGAACACACGCATCGAATCCCAGCTCAACCACCCGAGGCAGTTCCTTCTATGACTTCTATATCAGCTTATATTAACACACGCAGAGATAGTTATTTCATCCCCGCGCTTGGCGAGGCAGTCAAGGTGGACCTTAACGAAATGATGTCGGGGGCTTGCGAATGATGATGGTGATGTGAATACTATGTGGTACAAATGAAAGAGGAGAAGAAAAGGCGGAGTAGAAAACGAAAGTGAAAACTGGTACTGGTGATATAATAGTAATGATACTTTTGTAACATAACGTACTTGCGTATGGTAGACTTGTATTGTAGCGATTAGCAGATTTCGTATGACTATGAAAAGTCGCCGGACGGAACCTTGCTTGCTGTAGATACGAAATGAAATCGCGGCGCGGCACCACTTTGTTGCGGCACTTTTCACAGTCATACGAAATCTGCTTCATTGATGAAAATAACTTGAGACATCATCTAGCAACTTTGAGATAGTGACTAAACGTAGACAACCGTGGCTCCTCGTTTAAGACCTCAGTCCCTAGCTCAGCAAATATAAACACGGTTGTGCGTTTCGTATAAAGAACAAACCGTTTTTAAAACAACTTACAGTCGACCGGCGACACAATAGACCTCCTCAGCTTGGGCGTAATGTTGTCCCATTTCAGATCACGTGTCATTAATTTGAATAATCTCTCTTTGTTTGGGATGCTTTCATATTCATGTATGCTTCGATGCGTAGCAGAAGAAGAAAGAAAATACTCATGGGAATGCCACGTGATCTGAAATGGGACAACATTACGCCCAAGCTGAGGAGGTCTATTGCTGAGAGCCCTCGCGAATTGTTTGAAATGACCTTCCAAAATCTGGCCAGTTATTGTACATCATGCTGCACGTGATTATCGGTGAATAGTCACCGAGACGACTAAAGTTGTCCTTAGTTCCCAAAAACTAAGTGCTCCCCTACTGCACCACCCCCAACAAATTTTGTTATTTTGTCCCCCACATTCATAAATTATAGATATTTAACATAGCTGTCACAGTCGCAGTGCATGCAACTCTTTGGTATCCACGATGCGCCAAACTATTTTTTTTTAGTTCACATATAGTTTATATCTATTTTTACTGCTCTTATTTTTGATACGTTACAATAACAAGCAAAACTTATCAATACTATTAATTTCTGATACTTTTTTGCAAAGAACGTTTTCTGATTGGCTGATTTATTCACGCCTAAATTTCTCGCCAATTTTGGCGCACTTGGTGACACAGCAAGCCCGCGACAAATAAAACGTCATTTCTAGACATAAGACACAGTGGCTCGCGCATAGCGTTTTCAATAGCGTGCGTTGTTTAGATAAACTTTTTTTATTAAAATTCTACTTTCCTACA
Organism: Scolanthus callimorphus; assembly: GCA_033964015.1. Lineage (NCBI taxonomy): Eukaryota > Metazoa > Cnidaria > Anthozoa > Actiniaria > Edwardsiidae > Scolanthus > Scolanthus callimorphus. The sequence goes on from CM066924.1 coordinate 20,783,633, forward strand.
TATATATAAGGAATACTCCTTTGATATACCGACATTTTCTTATAATGAACATTTACAATTGGGTTTTCAATAGTTCATTATGCCACTCGACAAGTAAAAACGCAAGTTTGGGGGTGAATTCCGTTGAATTCTGTTTGGTTTTCCAACTTGACCAATTCATTACTGATAAGCTAACTTGCCAAAAGTTATTTTTAGACCCATGATAAAATATGGGTGTCCCAATATTGTCAACAAGAATTAACAGTGTTTTGAGTACAAGCTACTCTTTGAGAGTGTTGATTTGAACTTCATCGTTGTTATTGAATGAGCTACTTCACGTACTAATTTGCTTTCCAGTCGGCATCCTCCCAATGCTTGCTTTTCCTCCTTCCCGGTTCGTCTAATAAAGTAATAGACGTCTCTGTTATGTAAATACTTTGAATTATCTCATTTAGACTTTGAGAAAATTAAAAATCACTTAGCAACTGAGTTGTTCCTTCTTGGGCAATCCAATCTTTTATATGCCCCAGCGGGACAAAAAACTTTTGTTCAAACTCCCTCGACCAGAAACGGTCAACTAAATCTGACGTCTTTTGCATAGCGAAGAGCGTGCTTTCTAATAGAAAATTGTCTGACATAAAAGAGACGATTTATGTGATCTCCATGCTGGATAATTTTACTCAAAATTGGATTTAAATATTGCGAAGGTTATTAGGCAGTGAATATGCGATTTCAAATTACTCTGCGTGGTCATATTTTCCGCATATTTGTTATTATTAACTTCTGACCAGTGGTCAATTATTTTCTCTCTCAACAGCGGCAGCCACGGAACTTTGATCATAGGAAGCGTCTGTTGCGATAGGAAAAGGCTATTTGAAAGAAAGCAAAGATAAATCCGCATTTTGCTGATCGCTTGAAAAGTACACTGAAGTGTGTGGACTTTCATTGGGTCACTATGGCTTTGAGAGCGAAGAATTGTGCCTTAGTTCTTGTGCTCGGTATGGTTTTATTCAGCAAAGGTAAGTGTTAAAATTTGCAAATATCTACCCTGTCATGTTCATTAGCTAGGATGTTTGAAGCCCAATTCTCTTTTACGTACAAAAAGCGGGCAACTGGCGGCAAACTGGAATGTCTTTGTTGTCTTTGTTTGTGTCTTCACTGAATGAATGTTGTGCGACCATACTTGTAAACCGTTTTTTGTTCTATATTTGTTTGTTGTTTTCCAATAACTTTAAGGTCATGCGTTTCTTCTTGATAAATGTGGTGATTTTAGTATCAAGTTTTTCATCAACTTGCTTATGCAAAACTTTTATAACAAAAGGAATGTGAGAGAGGAGTAAATTGATCAGTAAGGCTGAACCTTTTAGGTGAGGTTCTCGACGCGACGGCATATCGAAATTATACGGTTTATGTGTTTCAAGCTCACGAAAACTATTGTTGAGAGTTAGATATTGCTGTAAAGAAATTTAGTCTGAATTTCAGTTTTTTGTTGCTTTTTCTTTGGTTATGACGTCAACCTTTTCAAAAATTAAATGTCATTTTGTTCACAACAAGAAACCTGTTACTCCACCAACAGCATCTTCCGAAAGGGGGACCGGACAAAAAATTAAGGGGGCCAGCATTGAAAATTTCCCTTCGCAAATGCAGTAAATTGCATGGGAAAATCTCGCTAAATCCGTCAATGTTTTTCTTTGAGGTTGGATGTTCTTTGAATGTTATTATGTTGAATTCAGGAGCTTTGTACGATCTTTAGTTGACCAAATCTACAAAATGTAGCTGAGCCAACCACTTCTTATAAACAATGCGGTTCTTATTAATAAAGAGCCTTAATTCTTTTCATCTTTCGAAATAATTAATTTTCTTAACACGTCTCTTGCAATAACTTCTTATTTCAGTGGCTTCGACGGCTAATATAACGCGCTACGAAAATGAGCTGCTAAAAGTGTTATTTGCCGACTATAACAAAGAAGCAAGGCCAGTTCTCAACCAGTCTCATGCCGTTGTAGCGCAGTTCGGAATAGCACTAACAGAGATTTTAGACCTAGTAAGTATTTTCAAAAACTTCTTGATCTATTCGTTTATTGGTCTATTTTGTGTTTGTCTGTTTAATGTTTTTTTCTAATTCATTGCGGTAGCTTGAAAAAGTATGTAGGGAGAGCTACCCTGGGTTTCACCGTTAAGAAACAGGTCTACAAATACAGAACATTGCCATGACGACGCAAATCGAAACCCCCTCGATAAAATACATCAAAAGAGCGTATTTCGTTATTTCTAAAGCTTGTACGGAAAAGCAACTGGTCTTTTCTGAGATAATGGGACAAATTTACGTGTTCTTTTTTTTCAGGAGAAGGTAGTTTGGAAAATTTGCCAGGTTTATAAGAAGGGAGATGATCTCATTTTCCAGCCAACGCGTCAAAATAGCACAAAACAAACAAACAAACAAAAACTAAAATAGCTCAAAAAGTTAAAAACAACCCCTAATATAACGACTGATAAGAGATTTTCAAACAAAAGCTCCAAAATTCGAATTAGAATAAATTTACTAGCACTCCTGAATTGTTTTTGTCAGCGAAGATGAAATATGTTCCCATCAAGAGGTTTTCTTTCACTTCTTTTCTTATATCATTCTCATCGCGGCCTGCCAGTAACAAGAAATTGTATTTCTTTGCGTAATCTTGCGCTTTCATTTGTTGGAGCAGATTTTGTACATTGTTTTCGCCCACACAAATACAATTGATGAATTTTGTTCAGCATGGCCACCTTAGTTAATGTCCGCTCTGTAAACGTGTTGTACATCGAAAGTGGCTAATGATAAATATTATTTTACCATGATTTCAATTCACTTTCAGGATGAACGAAATCAGATACTGACCACGAATGTTTGGGTCCGACAGGTGAGCAATGAGTTACACGTTACATCTCAACTCAGCGCGAGTTGAAATTGTACAACTCAATCCGTCTGAATTTCATGGAATTTCGATCCAATTGGTCTAAACCAGTTTTAGTGTATAAAAATGTAATAAAAAAGTTATGTACAAGTTACAGAAGAGCAAATTAATGGGTCTCATTTTTCAAGTTTCGTACCGTATAACAACACACGAGGCAAATTATAACATTGCCACATCCAACCGACACCGGGTCATAAAGAATGAAAGGGCCAAAAAGAATATAGACTACTTGCAGTCCCTTCTTTGGCGAACATCCATGAAAATGAGCGCGTGAAGAAACGAGCGCCGATGGTTGAAAAATATGAAATGTCAAAGTGGACTATTTTTTAACACACGATTACTTCATATCCACGGTGGGCGAAAGCTCTCCTTTTTGGGTGAGTTCTCGTCTTCACGAGGGTCGAGGCTCTGGTAATACCATTCACGTTCCTATTCACGTTCCCTCCCTTGACGAAGGAGGCTGTTGGACGGAGGCTGTTGGGACGAGGATAGCCGCCTTCTCAGGAAAATTTCGCCAAAACTGTCGTTTTGCCGACGTTGCAAAACTTCCTTATTAGGAAATTCCCCCTTACCTTGGAAGGTCTGTAAGTACTTTTCCTCATATCTTAGTGAAAAAAGCAGAAAAAATTTACCAAAACTTGCAGATACTCGAGAACACCATTCTCTTGGACGCCATTTTGTTTTTGCCCCCCGCCGAGGGGCTTGAGACACGTTTTGAACACCACAGGCAACCCGCGCTGATTTGCCTTAAAACGACAGCACTTTCTTGATAATGTGTAAATTTCCATTCCTGCGAGTGCGTCAGTCCTTGTTATAAGCGAATACCCTCAAAAGTCTGTAACCAGAGCCTCGCTTGCGTGATACGGAGGATTCTAGAAGCTCTATAGGGCATGGGAATGCATGGTCACAGAAACATATATAGAGGATATTACACAGTGGCGCGAAGATATGAGTTTTATTTTCGAGTGGCAAGAACAATATTTTACGAATGAGCGCAGCGAATGAGTAAAATATTGTTTTTGACACGAGAAAATAAAACTCATATCTTCAAGGCACCGTGTAATTTTCTTTTTATTATATAGACAAACCAGAAAAAAATATTCCAAATTGATTTCCAAGCACTTTTGTTTTGACCGATATCCTCACTAGTGAGGATATGGAAAATATGTCACTGAGGACCCGGATGTAGCTTCGTATGAGATCTACGAGTGGCGTATTTCCCAGTAAAACCTCGTGTCTATATAATAAAGTGAGTTGAAACGTGTAACAGCGCGACAACCTGCGAACAACTCGCGATCAATAAACACCATATTTGGAAAGCAACAGATTTATCGCTTGGCCAATCAGCAACGGGAGATGTTATTCGTCATGTTTTCTAAAAATAACGCGCGCGAACTCCCCACAACAGAAGCACAAATGAGTTGAGAAATGTTTCTTTTCCATGCTCAAAATCCAGCAAAAATCAGGCTTAAAAGCACCACGAAGAAGAACAAATGAAAATCTAGAGACAACAATTTATAAAGAAATAAAATCGATAAGTTAATTTATAAACTAAACGTTTTTTTAAAATTCACTACTGAAAGAAAAAAAACAACCACATTTTTTGTCGAGCCTTAACTTACTTGTTTGTTCTTGATTGGATCCATCGTTCTTTCTTTGACATCTCATTTTCCAGTACAAATTCAACGACAACATATCTTGAAGTTTATAACTAAGAGCACTGGAGAACTACTCTAATTTCCCTTCTTCTGTGTTTGTTGTTTCAAGAACGGATCCCTTGCAAATAGCCGAGCTGTTTTTCTCCTACGTTCCTTTTGATCAACAGAATGTAGCCGACGTTGATATTCATTTCTCCCGTTCTGGTTATTTCTACAATAGTTTCTCAGAGGTCCTAGCCATAAAAACTCTGCTTGGCCAACATCTTTTTCTTGAAGTCCCGAAAGTCAGAGTGGTGTGAGTTCAGAAACATATAAGTGAGTTGAAACGTGTAACAGCGCGACAACCTGCGAACAACTCGCGATCAATAAACACCATATTTGGAAAGCATCAAGTTATTCGTTTAGCCAATCAGCAACGGGAGATTTGATTCGTCATAGTTTCTAAAAATATCGCGCGCGAACTCCTGACAACAGAACAGAAGCACAAAATGAGTTTAGTTCACTGTTTTACTTCCATGCTCAAAACCCAGCAAAAAGATTTTTTATCATAACTTTTGCTGTTCTCGTAATGTGATTGACTACTGATTTGCCATGGTAAATAAGAGTGTAGACAACGCTGTTTGCATCAACACGCGCGCGCGCGCTTCTAAACCAACGGAAAACAGTTCGAATGCGCGTGCAATCCCAACGGAAAAGTCTTACGTGAATTTTGATTGGCTGCACGCAAGGGCAGTGTTTTCCAAATATGGTGTTTAGTGATTGCGAGTTGTTCGCTGGTTGTCACATGAGATTCATTCGTCTGTTACACGTTTCAACTAAGTTATATGTTTCTGGTGAGTTTACTTTGCAAAATATGCTCAATTCCCGAGTTATTTTTCTCCTTCTGAGAAATTTATGCATTTTGGTCGAGCTTGGAAATTCTTCTTACAAAGTTAATTGGTTTTCCAGCAGGAATCTCGCAGAAAAGCCGGTAAGGCTTCCAAAATCTGCAAGCATCGATGAATCAGAAGTATAGTAGCTTTGCAAAACGAGCACCGAAGCCTGCCGTGTGCAGTGAAAAGTCACATCTGAATTTTGATTGGCTGCATGCAAGGACATTGTTTTCCAAATATGGTGTTTATTGATCGCGAGTTGTTCGCAGGTTGTCACATCAGATTCATTCGTCTGTTACACGTTTCAACTCACTTATATGTTTCTGATGGTCATTAACCGCTTATATATACGCGCATCAATGCGGATTAGATCTGGCGAGATATGTGGCTGCGATGGGATCCAGCTAAGTACGACGGGATAACATCACTCAATCTCAATCCATCCAATCTGTGGCTTCCAGATGTTGTCTTGTATAACAAGTAAGTCGGCTGTGACGTCATAGTGGGGAGATGACGTCATGGCAGGCGGTGCTATGGGCGTGTCTAGGTCTCTGTTAAGGGTTCTCGGGAGGAATCGGAGTGAACACAGAGCGTGTATGTCTAGGGGCCCAACCGCCCAAGACCATAAGACAGAGATACGACCCAAAGCCGCACCTAAAAAGACATTAGTTGGGCACTAGTTTTTAAGACATTTTTTTCCACTTATGTGTGGCAGATTTGGAAGGACCCTTTGCTTGTTTGGAACTCGGCTCAATACGGTGGTTTAAGTTCGATTAATATAAGCCCTGGGCTGACCTGGAGGCCAGATATCGTGTTATACAACAAGTAAGTGCACTATGGCACATGCACAGCACGTGACGATCACGTGCACAGCAAACGTATCTCACATGCAGAGAAGGCACAATTAGGGGCATTTAATTCTCAGGGCTGGTATTCAAACGGCTGCTGGGCGTTATGTTTGCTTGTTTTGCATTCCTTTATTTTAATTTTCAAATACTTGTTTGTTGTCATTAGAAACCTCATCAAGCCGTTGTTCCACTGCGCTTTGTCGTAAAATGACAATAATAATACGGGTGTCCATGCCAGGCAAATTCTTTTGCTTTTACGGAGAAATTATTAGCACCGCAACAGCGAGATTATGTTGCAAAGACAATAGACAAGCAAAACTAACTTTACCAGAGAAGAATTTTTAAGTGTTCTGATGCCGTCCACTCCTTAAAGCCACTCACCACATCACTAACATTAATAAGAAATCAAACTACCTATACAATGCATAATACTATTAACAATAACATAACCCTAATATTAGTTTTTAATAAATTGACTAATAGTGCTACGCCATACATGCAATTTAACTTTGCTGCTGTTATACCATATCTAGATGCAAAACCAAACCTTGGGATTCTAAAACGAAAGTTTCCATCCTTGCAAAAGGTTCTTTCATTTCTACCCCATGCTATTTAACCATTATCCTGCGAGATTGCGCAGAATATTTAACCATCCTGCGAGATTGCGCAGAATATCGTCTGATACTTGGATACTTAGCCGACGAGGGACGAAGTCCCCATTCTCGAACCCAGAGCTCCCCGGCTCGTTACCTCGCGGGGGAGGCTCTGGCGACAGCCACTGACGCATGCGCGAGATTTTATACAGAGCCGTTGAGAGAAAGACCTTTCAGCGCATGCTCCAACGTTCAAAATCAGCCAATCAGCGAAGGCCATCAAATGGCCGCCACCAGAGCCTCCCCTGCGAAGAGACGAGCCGGGGAGCTCTGGGTACGAGAATGCGAAGTCCCGAGTTGGCTAAAATCAGACGATATTCTGCAAAATCGAGCAGGATAATGGTTTTATTATTCAGCACATCGATAGCACAAAAACCCCCGAAAATTGACTTTTGTGTATTATTTACGAGCTCAAAACATCATATTTTCCTCAGAGACGGATATCGCAGGATAGCTGTCATGTACTGACGGCAGCTATTGGCGTTCCAATGACCATATTTGGGCAGTGCATCGATGTGCTGAATAATAACGTCTGATACTTAGCCGACGAGGGACGCAGTCCCTAGCAGGATGTGGTTTTATTATTCAGCACATTTATAGCACAAAAAATCCCAGAAATTATTTACTTTTGCGTATTAATTACGAGCTAAAATTTCACTCAAACGACGGATATCGCAGGATATATGTCATGTACAGAAGACAGCTATTGGACTATTGCCGTTCCAATGACCATATTTGGGCAGTGCATCGATGTGCTGAATAATAAAGAGCATTATTCTTAATATGTGTAAATTAAACGTGCAATAAATGCTTTTTGTCATATTTAGTCAATTCAAGTAAGGATACAAATTATGTGTAGCAAATTATCCATCCTTTTAATTTCATTTATGAGTCCCTGCCACCATTTAATTCATTCTTTCAATTCAATTCATTGATTCGTTCAATTCACAATCTAATCATCCGTCCATCATCCATTATTTTTATAATAATTTCATTGTGGGTTTATAACTTTTTATACCTCGTGTTTTCATTTTGCTGACTTTATGTTTAGAAAAAAAAGACATCTATCATCTATCTATCTATATTAGAGAAACACTAGCAGAGCGGATTTAAGATCAAAGTCGAAAGTAAATCAGATTAATTACTTTGCTTTGGCGCTTTCTTCGTGTTTCTCCGGCTGAACAACGCGACTTGTACCCTGTGAGCAATGGCTTATAAGAGAGGAGGAAACCTCTGCTCGCAGGGTACTCTCCTAACCAATCAGATTACAAACAAAAAACAGCAAACACAATTTATTATTTGCGCTTAGAGCGGATTTCACATGATTGAGTACCCGTGAAACCAATCGCGAAGTGATTAACGTCATTAACCGATTCTGAATAAAACCTATAGGAGTGATTGCAAAGTAATTGCAAATTACTCACGACAGTCATCTGAAATGCACTCTAGTCCTACAATTCTTGGGTTGCACTCATTTCCATGGGAATAAAATCACAAAACGCGGCGGCCATGTTGGTGTACAGAACAAAGAGTAACAAATGAACTTTTTATTTGTTCCTGTACACCAACATGGTTGCCAATGACGTCACGTGCAAGCCAAAGTCGTAATTACTTCGCCTCCTATTGATTGGTTGTTGAATGGGTTTCGTTTCTGATTGGCTAAGTGTATTTACTTTGCGTTTCTACACTGATCTAAAATCCGCTCTAAAACAAGAAAGCAGTTTTTATGCCTCCACAGGCAACCCACTTTTAAGTTTTCTTACATTTTTCTGCACTCACTTATCTGAAACGGATGACTGACTGTTCTTCCTTTTTACCTTCTTTTCTTTCCAAATAGTGTCAACAACGAAGATCATGGCGAGCAGTACCTCTTCCAAACTAAAGTAATCGTACACAATGATGGTACAATTGAATGGTACTCACCAAATATCCTCAAAACAAACTGTAAAATCAACATCAAGTACTTCCCTTTCGATACTCAAATCTGCAAACTGACGTTTGGTTCCTGGACGTTTAACGGCCTCAAACTCGATATTGCTTTCTACAGAGGTCGAGAGGAGGTGGACGTTGCAAAGTTATCGCTTAAACGCGGAGTGGGATCTCATTTCGGCGGAAGGTGTCCGAAATGTCATCAAATACACTTGCTGCCCGGAGACCTACCCTGATTTGACTTTCACCTTGAAAATGAAGCGTCGGCCGCTATTTTACGTGAACAATCTAATCCTACCATGCATTTTACTGGCGCTATTGACTGGGATATCGTTTCTCTTTCCGCCAGAGACCGGAGAGAGAATCTCATTGGTTGTGACAGTTCTTCTTGGAATGACTGTCTTTATGATAATTTTCACGGAAGCCATACCAGCGTCTTCCGAAGCGACGCCTCTGATTGGTAAATACTTTGCCGCGGTTTTAATAGAGATTTCGTTATGTCTCATAGCGACTTGTGTGCCTCTCAAACTGCACCATTTACATCCGGGTACTCCAATACCAAGATGGGCGCGCGTTCTTGTGTTTGACGTCATCGCCAAGCTTGTGTGTTATAACTGCAGCTGCCGCTCAAAAAGATGGGTAAATAATTCCAAGCATGAGAATCATATCCAAAGCCACGATAATAAATTAGCCGACGCTGTTGTACTTGAAAATGGGTTCTCAGTGGACTTAGAGAATGGCCGAAACCACAGAGAAAAGTCGCCTCAGATTTTATTCAGCCCTTCAACAAGAAGACGACCTTCGGATACCAAATCGAGGGAGTGACCACACTCATTGAACATTTTGAAAAAATAGAACGAGAAGACCATCTTAAAGCGGAGTGGAAGGAGGCAGTCGCCATACTTGATAGAATGTTCTTTTGTTTGTTCGTGCTAACGTTTTGCATTTCGAGTATGGCGATTTTATTGGCACCAACAGAGTAAACAAAACTAACAGTACACATTAAAAAGACATATTGTATAAGAACTAAGCAGTGGTTCGCTGGTTTTCGAGCTTCAGGATTCTTATAACGAGCGTTTCTTCTGTTGGACTTATGATGGGAAAGTCGAGAACTATTAATTTGAATTTGTGGACTATGGTGTGATCGTGGCATCATTGCCGGATTTCAAGCCGAGAGTGCCTGGGGCGAATCCCTTAATATTACCATTATCGAAACGAGATCCACATAAAGAGAAAAAGCATGCTGAACTATACAAAATCCTAAAGTTTGGAGTTGATTGTGTAAATTCCGTTCGAGTAGCCTGAGTATCAGGCGGAATTTTATTTTTCTGTGAGAAAATGAGAGGAAAAATAGAATTACGCCTGACACAATCACTTGTCGCGGCGCCTTCCGCCCCCTTCAAGGCGGCTGTCAAAATCATATCAAAAATTGTCGTCAGCTGTCATCGCCTATTGTCTCGCTGAAGTACGTTTCCCTGAACCAAAACCAAAACAGTCGAGCTTGCTTGTTTCTTTCGTTTGTAAAAGATCAAGCTTATTAGATATGGCTCAAATCCGGATCAGTACACTTATTTTCTCCAACAAAAGTATCTGGAAAGCTTGGAGCTCGGTCGGTTATTTTGGGAAACCTGCTTGAAAGTGTGGACTGCGTGGGAACTTCGGCGAGCGGGTCTCGATGTGTGCAGGAATTCCGCAAGGAAATTTCTACTACAGAACTGCATAAGCTTATCACGAGCTCAAAGGACCGTTTTTTCTAGCGAAAGCTGCCGAATCCTGCGGGAACAATTTAGCCTGAGCTAGGAGAAGATTTAGCGCTGCCGAGCAGGATTTCTTTGTTATCGTTGATCTTCGAGGGATGCCGTTGAAATTCCCTACGCTTTTAGCACGACTTGCTGCTTTCGGGCCTAGTAACGATACTCGCAAGGGTCTTCTCTCTATCTTTCTAAAGTCAGAAGCTAGCGTACAGCATCGGTGTTGATAAATTAGCGTTTGTCAAAAGCAGTTGGCAAAACTACTAGAATTTGAGGCACGCGGTCTGCTCTTCTTTTACTTGTATAGCAGGAAAAAACTGTATTCCAGATTCTACATCATCTTCAAACCCTCTTTCGTCCATATTCCGAATTTGAAAGGACGAATTTATTAAAATATTTGCGTTCGTGTTCCCGAAAGATTCCTCTCCCATCGCGGCTTGTACTCGAACGAGCAAACGCTTCCAGTTTCGCTTCCGGTTTAACTCACGTGACGCGTCCTTTGTCTTTTGGCCAATCAGCGCAGCATTCAGATTCTGAATGTTGAACATGAACTTTTGAATGCATTTGTGTCAGGCCCTCCTCCCTCCTTCTCTCATTTTTTTTTTTCGAGGAGGGGGAGGGTCCTGATACTCAGGCTACCGTTCGAGATACAGCCATTCCAATATGCCGGAATTTTATAAGCTTTGTATGGTTTTCCGGACGCCGTGTCCGGATTTCACACAAATCTTGTAAAATGTTGGACTTTTTGAATGGCTGTTTCTCGATCACTATTTGCCCTATTAATACCAAACTTTGGGATTTTGTATAGTTCAGCATGCTCTTTCTCTTTATGTGGATCGCGTTTCGATAATGGTAATTAAGGGATTCGCCCCAGGCACTCACGGCTTGAAATCCGGCAATGGCATCATCAGCGCTCAAATGTCAAACCTCGTCACCTCCCGGGGGGCGTACTTCATCCTCGCGCGCCAGGGTGCTCCCTTCACCTCCCCCCTGGGGAAGGAGGAAAATGACCCTGGAATGGTCTGGTAATAAGTGACAAGCGACAAAAAATAAACAAGCAGGGGTAGGACCTTTACACATTTTTGGTTTTCGCGGGATTTTATCGGGATTTTCAAGATGGCGTCTTTCTTCATGGAGTGTTTACATTCAGCATTGGCCAGGGGGAGATGAGGGGAGTACCCTGGCCACGCGAGGATGAAGCCTCCCCCCGAGGAGACGAACCGATGAGGTCAGGGTTCGAGGAGCTTGCATCAAAACTTGCAAGTCGTTTCACCCGGACGTTACTCTGCGGATTTTTGTCCACTGAAATGGAATTTATAATAAGTAATGAATGTAATAGAGAACGAGCCAGTATAGCAGTATTATAACGAATGTTCGATAAAAATGCAGTTTAGTGATGTTAGCTGGACTAATGTAACTACTAGCGTGTTGAATATATGTTCATAGAAATGTAATATAACAATGCTACATAAAGAGCTGTAAATACAAAAGATATAAGGTCATGAGCATGACGGAGAAAAGAGGGAATGCTAAGTAAGAGATTATAACGCAAATAAAATTATTTACCTTCAATCGTTTGAGAATGCATGAACAATGAAAAGAGCAACACTAGTTGTTCCCCAAATAACCCGGTTTAATATCAAAAGCACAAGCAACCCCTGAGACGAGCCCCGCCCGAGAAAAGAGAGTACACTTTTGAGTGCACGTTAAATTTCAGAATGCAAGATGTTGTTTTTCGCGTGAAATATTCCGTGGAATTAATACAGTAAATTTATCTATAGAATTGTACAGATATTTATCGATCAGCTTATAGGTTGCTGTTACACCTATTTTAAAAAGGTTGCTTTGGAACTTGGAACTTGGTCGCCATTGTTCTGCGGTCACTCAAGCAAAGAAGCGCATTGTATTCGCGCTTCAACGACCATTAAAACAACGTTTATAAGATGCGGCCACCTTGAATTTTAGAATAACATGAGGAAAGGCTGATACTACGCAAGAAATCTTAACAGGACAGTGGCATGATAGAGTCCAAACTGAAAGTACATAAGCAACCGTGGACAGCTGTTTCGACCTTTTTGGGTCTCTTCAGCACACGGTGTACCTAGAGCAGAGCGTTTAGTTTGCCGCCTACTAGAGCAAATGGTTATGACACAATAGAAGGACTCAAATTTAAGATACTCACCGACCGCATCAGGTCACGCAAAGCGCGCGACTCTCCATTCTCGTACCCAGAGCTCCCCGGCTCGTCTGCTCGCACGCTCGCAGGGGAGGCTCTAGGGACATCCATTTGAGGGCCGTCGCTGATTGGCTGATTTTGAGCGTTGGAGCATGCGCTGAAAGGTCTTTCTCTCAGCGGCTCTGTATTAAAGCTCGCGCATGTGTCAGTGGCTGTCACCAGAGCCTATCCCGGAGGTTACGAGCCGGGGAGGTCTGGGTTCGAGAATGGCGACTCTCAAAACAGTAGGTGAAGAATCTCGGGTATCATGCCACTGCCCTGATAAGCAAAACTAAGATAAGCCATGACTTTCCTTTAGTGAGATACATGGAAAAAACGATGTTAAAAGATACAGTATATAATCGGATCTAGAAAACGATATCGGTCATAAGAAACAGTGAAGTTGAAATAAAGTGCAATGACCATGGCCAACTGGAAATGACATGGGATGACAGAAGCGCACCCACAAACACGAACACGAACATTGATTTATAACGACAATTCGCCTTGCACAGTGAACTCGCGCTCTGATTGGTTGGAGATGAGGGTTGATTTCAAGCGGAGTCGCTCACTTTTTACCGTGCGCGTTTTTTTTTTCGCTTTTTTTCGCAACAAGAGTAAGCGGTTTGCGGTTTCAGGAAAACCACAAGCCTAATTAGCTGATTCGGTTGATTCTGTAGCTGGATTATTCAAAGCTCCAGGAGGCTAGATTCCGCTCAGAAAATAGCACGAAAAAAAGCGTCTTTGAGTGCTATTTTGGGCGGAATCTACCCACTGAAGATTTGAATATCCTTGAATTGCATGATATCTCGTCCTCCATTTCGACACAAAAGAGACATCATAAGATTCTTCTAGAAATTGCACTCGAACCGACATCGCACTCGCGCCGAGTTCGATATTGAATACACCTTGAAAGCATGTGATTTTCGTATTGAATCAAAGATTTATACTTTTGCGCACCCGGAATTCATACTATCCTAGGAACGTCCGTAAACGTCTTCTATATCAAGAAATTTAGGTACTAAAGCTATAAGCGAACGCAAGCTCAAAGCAAGTATACAGCATTACCACTGTATGCATTGCTACGCGACCTCAAAATTCAATGCTGCGATGGGCGATTGGCGATTTTTAGCCGTCAATCCCCGTCAATCAAACCAAAACGCTGGATTCGGCTGCTTTACTGGATCGATATTGATTGCAAAATCAACCAAAATCGTTTTAAGCTATCCTTTGGCTTCCCTTGCCTAGAATGTTTCTCTGTTCAAGAAAATTGATATTAAAATTTTCTTGCGTAAAATCGCCAATCGCAACAGTGAATTTTGAAGGTCGCGTAGCAATGCATGCAGTGGTAATTAATCCACATTAATTAGTTTGCTTGCACTTGCGATCGCTTGATTCGCACTAGACGCAATCATAAGTAAAGTTGCGCAAGTAAACGGGAGCGGGGAGGCTCTGGTCACAGCCATGACGCATGCACGAGATTTGATACAGAGAAGCAACTTTCAGTGCTTGCCCCAACGTTCGAAATCAGCCAATCAGCGAATGAATGTCCCTGAGCCTCCCACGCGAGCCGCAGACGAGCCGGGGAGCTCTGGGTACGAGGATGGGAGCGCAACGTCTCGCTTTTCTTACGCTTGCGTCGATTTTCTTACACTTGCAAAAATACCTAGTTTTCTTCTTTAATTCCTTTATAGTTTCCTTTTGCTTAAGTTATTATTATTGATAGATATTCGTGTTTGGTATGAATTGAATGGTTTTCAATGGTTGTTAAATTTTGCATGGCACAACAAAACAGTATTGAATCATTGTCGTTTTTGCCGAATGCACTTGGAAGGACTTGGACGAGTCGCGCAGGCTAGCTGTGGGCTATTTTAGCGTGGTTACCAAGCCAAAATCAATGGTGGGCAGATCGAGAACTCGAGTCTCTGTGATTCCTGCAAGTTTTCATTCAAAATGTCACAGTTTTCTTGCTACTTTTGCCAAAATTCTTATCAAAAGAGGATCTCCTGTGACTTCCTTATAAGGTAAATGATTCCAAATATGGTTTTGGCCGTGAGGTGTTGAAAATCGACAATTTTCGGTTGGAGATTGTTTCTTATTATATAGACACGAGTGTTTTACTGGGAAATACGCCACTCGTAGATCTCATACGAAGCTACATCCGGGACCTGCGTGACATATTTCCATATCCTCACTAGTGAGGATATCGGTCAAAACAAAAGTGCTTGGAAATCAATTTGGAATAATTTTTTCTGGTTTGTCTATATAATAAAAAGAAAATTACACGGTGGCTTGAAGATATGAGTTTTATTTTCTCGTGTCAAAAACAATATTTTACTCATTCGCTGCGCTCATTCGTAAAATATTGTTCTTGCCACTCGAAAATAAAACTCATATCCTCGCGCCACCGTGTAATATCCTCTATATATGACGCGTGTTGTTTTGTCAAAGGGCCAATAAAAGATTAAGGATACCTGTGGTGGGACCATATCATTCGAGTGCGAATATCGAGGACGTTTTTGTCGGCACCATATCGAGGCTAGTCACAGTTTCCAAGCAGCTACAAAATGGCGGGCTTTGTGAGGATTTTTGATATTTTTAGAAAATTCGTAATGTCCCCTTTTTATTCAGATCAAGAACATAACTACAATTCGACAACCTTGATATTTGCTCAAGCTGAATGAAATTCCATTGCTAGAAAATGTCGCAGCATGAATCTAATGGTCGACGGCGTAGATCACCAAGAGTTTCGTCGTCCAGCTCCAAGTCAAACGAAAGCATTTCTAGCGTCAAAAATAACGGTTCAAACGCTGAGAAGATGACAACGAGAGAAGGAGGGTCTGGCAGAAAGAATAACCCTAACAAGGTAGGGATATTAATGAGTTTTCACTAAGATTTTGGCGTGTGTTATGACTTTACATTCCGAGGCAACAGCGTGATTTTGTTGTTGTTTACAGAGAAGCAGTTGCTGTAAGTTTATAGTACGTTCTTTGCACTCTTGCTATTTTCCCATGTAGCTTTGTAAGGTCATCTCCAGGATTATAATACAGTTTTTAATAAGCACAGCCCCCCTGGAAACCAGCGTTTACAGTATTAGTTTGTAAATTACTGTACTTGTTGTGAGAGGCTACTGTGCCTAAATAAAATTGTATGTTGTTATGTTATCTGGCTAAGGATAACGCAACATTTGTGTCCTGCATGTTTCCCAAAGTGGCTATAGAAACATTGTGGCTATAGTGGCTATAGAAACATTGCACATGTTTGTCTCAGTCACATAAATTGTTTGGGACACAAAAAATGTTTAATCACCAGACTAAATTTGGTTGTGTGCCACACGTTTCTCACATAAAATTGGGAAAAATATAGGAAAAGGCTATGGCTAAACTAGGACACATGTAGCATGCAACATTGTGTCCTGCATGTTCCCAGAGTGGCTTAAAACTAGGAAACATTGCATGTGTGTGTTTCGGAAACAAAATGTTTCTTGTCTGGCAGAGAAACATTTCTTTGTGTCCCAGCTACAAAATTTGAGGCAGGCAACAATGTTTCTTGCGTGGCTAAGTTAGGAAACATGAAGGAAACATGTGCCTGACTACAATGTTGCATGCTAAATGTGTCCTACAGTACAGTCTGGATGTATGTTAACACTTACATGCGTGTAGTGTGGGTGGAGTATTACACGAAAAGTGTGTGTAGTTTTCCTTTGTTATGCAGGAATGCGGGGATGACTTGAATAAGCTTGTCGAATGAATTGGCTTGTTTAAAAAGTATGTTCGGTAACGTAAGCTTCAAGCCGACAGTTTAGTTTAATGTTGGAAAAGCCAAACGCGAAGTTTCCAGCACGAGATAAAATAGCGCCCAAACATGTTGGACTGACTTTTGGACCTTTTCACAACAGATCGTGATGAATCTTATATCAAATTAATTTTTGAGACCTAGCGAGTGCGTTTTTAATTTTTTTATAGTCTCAAATACTAATTTGATATAAGATTCATCGTGATCCGTTGTTTATTAGAAGAGTTATCTTGTAAACTTCAAACGCAAAGTTCTAGAGTGAAGTCGGCAACTCGAACATGAAAAGACTGAAAGCATGCTTTAGTCAGTTAAACATGTTTGTGCGCTATTTTCATTCGCACTGTAAACTTCGCATCGGAAATGCTGTTGAAAAGGCATTCGCTAGGTCTCAAAGATTTATTTCATAAGATTCGTCACGATCCCTTGTTTATTAGAAGAGTTATCTTGTAAACTTCAAACGCAAAGTTCTGAGTGAAGTCGGCAACTCGAACATGAAAAGCTTCAAAGTACGCTTTTGTCATTTGAGCATGTTTTATGCGCTGTTTTACTTCGCGCTGTAAACTTCGCATCGAAAAAAGGTATGAAACAAATTCGCTAGGTCCCAAGGATCAATTTGACATAAGTTTCATTCCGATGCGTTGTTTATTAAAAAAGTTATCTTGTTAACTTCAAATGCAAAGTCTTATAGTGAAGTGGAATAGTTGAAGATAATGTCGACACGCTTTAGTCCGCTGAGCATGTTTGCATACTCTTGATCTCAGCTCGATAATTAGGTAGAAATCTGCGTGTAGTTTGCTGAGTGTAGTACACTCAATCCCAAACTACACCCACACTACACCCACACTACACAAAAAAATGTTAACATACATCCAGACTGTACTGTAGTTTAGCCACCGATTTCCCTGCTAGCAGAGGCCACTTCTATCTTGTTTGGTGTTTTGAAGTTGCCTCTGCACACAAATGCCACAACCTTGTCTAGGATTGTGGACGTACTTGATGATTTTACAAGAAGGGTGTCAGTGTTTTTGCTTCAAAAACAGTGCACGCTCTCACAAGTGATTTCTCGTTCAATGACCAATACACAACATTTTGCTCAAATTTCGATAGTATGTAAATGAAATTATCCCCAGCTGTGTTTAAGAGACTTTAAATAAAGTAAATGAGCCATTCTAAAGGCCACAAAAAGTGATTTTGTGTATGTTGTAGAGCAGTTTAATTGATATTTTTTTTGTTTGGTACAAGCTTGATCAACCAGTTTCCCCAAGCTCGCACCATTTTCTCGTCATTTTCTTTACCATTTTGATATTACCGTATTTTCAATTGTAATCAGTTCAAACTGTTGACAATTTCTTGGCAAAATGTTATCTAACATGAAAGAAATTATTCAAGGAAAATGTGTTTTGCTGACGTGTGCATGTTTCTACTCATACCTTTTTTTATTTTCAGCTAAATGAAACTACTCCTTATCGCATTCATTATTTGCGATTTTGAGAAACATTTACCACAGATTTTCCGAGATATCAATTTTGAATGTGAAAAAGAAGGGTGTATTGTGGAGTGTCATGCGTTGTTGGTATTGGATACTTTTCTCGTCACAAGCTTTGGTGCATTTGCACCACATAATCATGAGTATTATTATATCAAAGGGTCAAATTGACAGATAGAGCCGCAAGGAAATAAACTGCAAATAACTTACTAGTGCACTATCACTGAAAAACTATTTCGAGCCTTCTTAAAAATTGATGATTATTGATTTTCTAGAAGCAGCAAAATACCTGCAAAAGATGTCTAGTGCTGATATTTATGCTTGTTGTTTAACGGTTTGTGCAAAGCACATAACAACATATAGCAGACTTTCAGATGAATGCAGCAAAATTTATTGCAAATAATTTCACTTTAATAATTTTTATTTTACTTAGCCAATCAGAACATCAGAGTACAGAGTATGATACGCTCAGGTACACACTGCAAAGTAATTATTTCTGTGTTTAGTTTTAGATTTTGTTCATACTAGAGCTACGTAAAATGACTGCTGCAAATGAATAGTTGATTTGTAAACAACTATTAATACAGCTACAAAGAAATGTGATTATACTGTGTCAGAAACATATAAGTGAGTTAAAACGTGTAACAAACATACATTGCTTTAGTGCCAAGCTGCGGAATATTCGCAGAAGAAACAATTGAACAGATTTTGAAAATGTTAAATGTTAGCATTTAAATGTTAAACGTTAAATGTTAAATTTAGATGTTAAATGTTAGCATGTTATCACTTACCGCTGTTGCTCTACCCAAGAGAAACCTGCTTGGGTTAGCAGTCGAGAGTTCATTATTGACCAAAAAACTTCATAAACTGTCCACAAATAATCCACAGCTTGGTTCGCCGTTACATGTTTCAACTAAGTTATATGTTTCTGACTGTGTCCAACAACTCTGTGGCTCCAAATTTCTTTTCAGAAAGCGATATACAGGACAAGCAGTCATGATCATGTTCGCAAGCTTGTGGAACAAGAGGGCCGTGCTGCCAGAAATCTCATCACTTGGTCTGTGCCAGTATCAACAAGTCAGTCAGAAGGTCAGTGATGTCATGGTACATATGACATGAATATGTCATGATACATACATAGCCATGGTACAGCACCAGAAAGTCATCATCATCATCGGCCCTAGGGCGTGGCTGCTTGGAGAGCGGTGGAAATCTAATCTCCAACATCCGCTCGAAGTCTTCTTTTATCATCATCGTCTTAAGGGCCTGTTGTTTGCTGACCCCTAGCGTGTCTTCCACTTTCCTCCACTGAGTGAAGCTCATTACAGAAATAGGGATTTGGTCATTGGACATTGTCAGATTATAAATAATATCTGGAGCTGGTTTCTTCTTTTCTTTTTAATTTAACTTAACCTGACAAATGAGAATTACCAGTATATTGTCAGTCCAATTTTTTCAAATATGTCCCATCAACATAGAGGCTTGATTTGAGAAGTAGTCTGACTATTGATGCAACTGTTGTTCATGACATGCTACATATTCTATGACATTCATTCTGGTATGTGATCTATTGATCACAGGAGCCATGAAACGTCTGTTTAATATTTAAGATCTTTACAATCCAGATTTTATATATTTTATCTATTGATCTATTAGAACAGTACAGAGCCAAAGAAATGATCTATTTGGCAAGCAGTTGGTTTACAAATAACGTATATTATTAGCCGACTCACCATATTTCGTACCATCTGAATGTCCAACATCAGCCAGTCCCCAGCCTTTCTAAAGGGTTGTTTAATTCCATTTTTATATAAGTTTATATTAACCTTTTTTCAGCACAACCAGCAAATTTATTATATATTTATTTCTTATTATTATTATATAATGATTATTACTTTGATTATAATTATTATAATGATAATTCAGGGCCCAACATTGCGACCATATGGTCGCCAATGGCGACTAAATTTGGGGGCTTGGCAACCAAAAGTTTAGAGGTAGTCGCCAAATGGCACCCCATCTTTCTAAGTTCAGCTTTCTTGTGTGAACCCTAGCTGTTTAACCTTATCACTATATTTACCTGTAAAAAGAAAAAAAAAATCAAAATTAATCTACCCTGCAAGCAGCGGTTTCCTCCTCTCTTAGGCCCAAGAGAGGAGGAAACCATTGCTTGCAGGGTAAAATAAATCCAAACTTATCAACTAAAAATGGTCATATGCAAATTATTTAAAAGCTCTTTAGGAATGTAAATATCAGACCACACACACATGAATTAGTTAAATGCACATTTTAACAAAATGTACTGTAATTTTAATGTGACATGACTCACAACATAATATTGCAGCTCCTATTTATAATGCATTTTCCTGTAGGTGCTTGAAGCACTTTGTATTCCACTTTGCTAATATAACTGTATAAATATTTTGTTTGATATTGGGCAAAGGTCATTATGGGGTGTTAGACTTCCTTTGTTTTTCCTTATTTGATTATACACTGCCTCTTAAGTCAAGTTTCCTAAAAGAATATTAAAACAGATGCATCCTGTGTTAATTTGTTGCCACTCAGCCACTAGTTTTGCTTTTAAATAATGACCTTAAAAGAAAAAGAAAACTACTGCAAAGAGAAAACTATAATAATGATTTTTTAATAATACATAAATATAATGTCAGGTTGTATAAGGCATTTACAAATTTGTCAATGCTATTTTGTATAATTTTTTGGGAAAAATGTAAGAAATTATGTGAGAAATCTAGTTAATGTTTACTCTTTTAGTTTGTCAACATTTCAGGTTATTTAAAAAAATATTTCTTTTGTTGAAAAATGTCTTCCTTGGTGGCTGTATTATCTTGTGGTGTAGCCTGTTGAGATACTGATCTTAGCTTTGGCTCCCCATCCAATAAGGATCACACCTTAGAATCATTAATCAGCCATGTTTTGAATACAGATTTGTATATTTGCCCCTCATTAGAATAATACTAGAGCACTTTAAGCACCTCATGTAGCAAATCTATCAGTGGACAACAAAAGCGTGGATTGTTACCCAAAAGTAAAGATGCGATGGCAGCAGCTAATGGTGAGATTTATATTCCTGTGATAGACATTTCCCTCGCCAAAATCTAAAATATGCAGGAGCTCAAAACACCTGGTTTGGGGATGCATTCACATTCTCTCACCCAGTAGGTAAATAGTAATTTTTCATTCACTTCACACATTCAGTTGTGCTTTTTGTTTTCTGTGATTGCTTTATTTTGTACAAACACTATACAAAATGTGAATGCATTTGAGGGTTGTCATGGGGTAAATGCTGAGAATGGGTTTTAGAATCTGGATCAAGGGATTATATTTCCTCATATTCTTATCAAACGTGGAAGTGAAATCTTAATGCATGCAGGGTCTTGGCTCAGTGGGAGCTGTTCATGAATTATTCAAGTTTTAAAAAGCATCATATCTCTGCCAGCTAGAGTATTATATTACTAGCTGTTCTTTAAAACAATGGCTTGAATATCATTTATAAAGCTTTTTGGTGAATATATTTTTACTTGCATATTTTTTATTTCAAAAATAGTCCAGAAGAAATTAATCAATTTTTAGCTTTCTATTTTTGACTGCCAACTTAAGAATCATTGCTCAGAGCAACATTTTTTTGTTACAATAATGTTTGCCTCAGAATAGTCAAAATAAAGCTTAGGCTTGATTTCTTTGGAAGTAAACACAATATAATATGCATTAGTAACTGAATAAATTCTAGATGTAAATTCATTGGTGAATTACAGTATACTGAGTCTCACAGATAATGAAAAATACATGTAAGTCAGAGAGAAATTATTACAGATACGGTACCTGGTACTGGAGTGGTATAGTATCTAAGGTGCTATAGACAAACAGATAATCATGATACTAATATATGTTTATACTTAATATTTTAATAACTTTTATTTATGCGATAACTTTACTTGTTACAAAATAATATACAATATATATAATAAATATGCTACATTGAATACAGGACATATACATGTTACGTTAAACAATAACAAATTAGAGAGCTTTTAAATTGAGTCAAATTCAAAACAGATTGAAGACATTTTAAGATCAAATGCACTAATAGAGACACTTGATAATTACATGTACACCACTTAGCTGACTAGCAGACCATGTTACGATCAACACAAGCATGCTGTTATCCTTTATAATAAGATTTCACAGTTGCTAAGAGCTTTGTTCATGAACATAGCAGCAGGAAGATACATTTACAAATTAATTTTATCTTGAAAGTTGAAAGTTTAGATTGTTTTGAAATTAAATGTTATAATTGATTTAATGTTATAAGCGAAGATGAAAGTTGTACTGTCAAGCTTCCATAAATTTAAAACTCTATAAAACTTTAGTGAAATGCTCCAATTGTGTTCTCCTAGCCAGGGAATGTCTAATTGTACTGGTTTGACATCACCTTACTTCATGTTTGGTACCTGGCCATACCGGTCAAACAGGTTTTTATCTAATTTACAGTCAGGATAAACAAAGCCTCCTCAGTCGACAAGTGAGCAGAAATTAAATCTAATGAAGCAAACACAAATTCTACCTACATGTACATGTACATGTAGCTTGACAATGCTCTATCTCTCACTGCCTTACGAGTATGTGCATTCAATGATTCCCTTATTTTGAAAAAAATGCATGTTATCAGAAAAGGAATGCTGCAATCAGGTGGTGATAAGCTTATTCCTTATCTTAAAGAGTAGCCCTTGTCAGCCACTCCTTTGTTATTGTTTTCAGTCGATATCAGGCAACAAATTAGGTGTAGAAGTCTTGAAATAGCCATCTAAAAACAAAGTTTTATTATTCATTTATCGAATTCAATCGCAAATATTGCACTACGCTCCCTAAATTAGCCGATGGAAGTGGATGCTTTCTCTGTCTTGGTATGTTGCTAGGCTGACAAAATGGAGGCTGACAGAGGCTCTTTAAACTTTGTTGCGGTATATACCCTCAAAAGTGTAATGTCTTATGTCTTATGCTATTTTTAAAGTTCTTTCTGTGCTTGGTTACCAAAAGCCTTTGTCTTTAAGGAGCCTACAGTTTTTCTTGCACTTGACCTCTTAAGTTTGAACGACTGAAATTCTAAAATGTAGGTACCTATGGATTTGAAATTTGGACCACTTGCTGTAGAAAGATTCAAAATTATGATGATTCATGATTCAATGTTGTCATTCATGATTCAATGTTGTCAGAGGGTTGTCCATAGAAAGGAAACCAGGGGTCACTGTTTTTAATTAGCAAACATTCCATGTGAAAGTTGATCTAAACTTTTTAAAATGACACACCTAGTGCAAATGTCTATTATGTGCTAAATTATAATATCCTTGATTTTAATATGAATCAATACATTCCTGGCCCAAATTCTACTAACAAACTCTTTACTCCAGAAAAACCGAAAAGAACCAAAGCCAGGATAATGTCCAGGAAGAGGCATTCCACCCCTGACAAGTCTGGCTCCTCAGAAAGAGAGGACAAGAATGGTTCCAAGTCACCAAGCCGAGGAAGATCCAGTCGCAAGACCTCGCTTTCATCATCTGGCCGCAAGAGTGACCTGAGAGCGCGGTACTGGAGCTATCTGTTTGATAATCTCAAGAGAGCTGTAGATGAAATTTACAGTACTTGTGAAACAGATGAGAGTCCTGTGGAATGTCAGGTTGGTTAAAGTTCCAGAAATAGAATATACCATACCCATCGTTGTGGAAAATTTACATAACCAGGCAAATTTACCTAAATGTCACGTAACAAGACACATGATCAGAGTTTCTGCTAGAAAGGTACCTTAAAATGTCACGTTCAATAAAATTCAGTCACTATAAGTTTGGCCGCCTATCTTTCATCCTTTGCAAAAATATCAATTTTTTTGGTAATTCCCTGATTTTCCCTGTTGTCCCAGGGCTTAACAGGTTTGAGTAGAGAGAGCTTACTCTCAATTTGAACACTGCTTTTAAGTTGTGTTGAGTCTCACAATGTTGGGTTGGTCATTTATTTGTATACCGTAGCTCTGTGTCATGTTAGGGTTATGTTGGGATTCTCAGAATACCAAATGAGTTGATAAACATGCTTTACATTTTCCACTTATCATTACAGGAAGTAATCATGATGCTGGACCAGTGTAGACGCGACTTTGCTGCTTTGATTGAGAGAATCCAAGTCCAAGACGCATTTGAAAAGGCTGACCAAAAACACAGGTACGGTAGGATAACATTTCATTTTTTATTTCATTCCCCTCTGTCTGATCCAGCTTGGTTCTTCCATAAACTGAGCGGTAAAATGAATGCTGTCTTAATTTCCCCAGGCCCACATCTCTGGCATGGGAAGTCCGAAAGTCTTCCCCAGGGAAGTCTCTTGTGCCAAGCCCCTGTACTGTTCAAGAGCGAAACACAGACAGCCCTATCAGAAGCTTGGATTTCACCATACATACCACTGCTACAGTCATGCCCAAACCTACCGCGCCTACACAATCTAATGTCACCACCATGAATGGAGGTCTGTCATGGGCGGACAAAGTTAAAGGGACTCCATCACCAGTCGTATCTGCCTGTAAAATAGTCCCATCAAATACCACAGCTTTCACTGAGAGTAAATCAAGCAAAGCAGCTGTGAAATTAGAAGAAAACATGGAAAGTAGGAACATGGAAAATGGCATTGATGGATCGGATGACGAAGGGTGGGAAACAGTGCGGCATGGAAAGAAAAACCACGAGAGTCATGCTAAAAGGGATGTAACAAAGGGAAGAAGTAGAAATGTGAATGCTAACCGTAAGCCAAGTAACTCTGAACATTCCTCACAAGGGGAGGTGAAACCTGCAGAGCAAAGTGCTCCTAGAGTTGTGGAGAATTTGGAAGTTGAAGTAAAGCAAGTAAATGGCGTTGTGGAGACTTCTATGAGGAAATCCTCTTTGTCATCAGATGAAGAAGAGGAGTTGGCAGTCCCTTTGAATTACAGCGACAACGATCAGGTAGGAAAAACATATAGGTATGCCGAGCGTACGGGTAGCTACTTGCTTTTAGTAGAAACCCACTCGCACAATAGCATGATTCCTGCAATCTGATTGGCTCTGCTACTTGGCCTAAACGCTAGCGCAAAACTTCCTAAAACCATGAAAAAGTGTTTTAGCAACAACTCGAAGGTAGTATGCTCGTCGGTTTCTACTAAAACAATTAGACTACTCGTTCTCGTTTTTATGAGTCAAATAGTCAACTTGGCATTACATGCCTCGTTAACTATCTATTGACTCATAGAAAACTCGAACTCGTAGTCTAATTATTATACTTATTTGACAGGACTCAGATTATGACGTGGAGCACGAGAAAGCAATCTCAGATGCACTGGAGGAGGAAGAAACACTCTCGCGTGAGATCGAGGAATGGCATGAGCAGGCATTGGCCTCGGCTAGGGAACACGAGGAGAGTTTGAACGCAGAAATCGAGAAGGAGGAAGCATTCTTGACAGCTCTTAATGGCCAGGGGGAGACCCCTACCTCGGAGATAGAGACAGAAACAGAAGGAGAGGGCGGAGATGCTGACAACAATGAGGGGGTAGGGTTTTCAAGTAATATACCTATTGTGCACAAGACCGCGTGTTTCATCGGGATTTAGAAAATAACACCTATTTTATATAGTGGATGTGCGCATTCTGATTGGATAAAAGGCGTGTTTGTAAGAGTCCTGAGAAACACGATTGTCACGCAAAGATTTCGTGCGTGTGTACTTTATTTTCTAAAAGCAATAAAAGTACTTTCCCGTGCTCTCTTGTTTCTTACAAACACTCGGGAATGTTGGTCGAACTGATAAAACTTGAATGAAACTCGCCTTCGGCTCGAGTCTTTCAAGTTTTGATCAGTTCTCCCAACATCCCCCTCGTGTTTGAAGAAACCAGAAAGCACGCGGAAAGTACTTTTACTTTGTTTTTATATGGCTATTTCAAGATTTCTACACGTAATTTGTTGCCTGATATCGACTGAAAACAATAACTGAGGATTGGGTCGATTTTTTTAACGTACTTAACGATGTGTTTTTCCCTGCTAGCAGAGGCCTCTTCTTTCGCTGGCTGAGGATCGTGAGGAAAAGAGACCTCTGCGCTGGGTCAAAACTTGCTTTGTTTTGCCGCCGTCCACAACCTTGGATGGTTTGCTGACCATTTTTTGAGCCCATTATAATTATGTGCACGCATATATACAGACGTTTTCCGCTGGGGAGCTCAAACAGTAACAGCGGAAACCATCTGTAGATATGCGTGCGCATATAGTGGGCTCAAGAAACGGTCAGCAAACCGTCCAACGTGGACGGCGACAAAACAAAGCGAGTTTCGACCCAGGGCAGAGGTCTCTTTTCCTCGCGATCCTCAGCCAGCGAAATGCAGAGAAAAGAGGCCTTTGCTAGCAGGGACGTGTTTGGAAATCCTGATTAAAAAACTGTTTGAAAAAGAAGGGATAGATTCTAAAAAATATATGCCAATAAAACCCCTTGTCAACCACTCCTTTGTTTTTGTTTTCATTTGATATTAGAAGACAAATTACGTGTAGAAATCTCAAAATATACATTTAGAAACAAAGGTTGATATTTGATTTACCAAATTCAATCCAGAACATTGCTCTATATTCTCTAAATCAGCCGATGGAAATGGATGCGTTCCTTGACTCTGTATGTTGTTAGGCTGACAAAATGTGGAGGTTAACACAGGCTCTCTAAGACCCCGTGTCCAAACCTCCTCCACGGTTATGATTTTCTTTTTTTAACTATACTAACAGTAGTTATACTAAGGGGTGGACCATTAGAAAGTGGGGGAGGGGGGGGGGGGGGGGGGGGGGTGGCAATTCCCAAAAAAAAATTCGCGCAAGGCCAATCCTTCCGAAAAAATATTCTTGCAGAGATTCAAGCCAGAAAATAAAAATCCTACAAAGACATGGCTTGGGCTCTCGTTAAAAAGCTGTCTGAGGCTGCATATTTATTTAAAAAAATATATGAAGCAGCGAAACCTGAAGTCCGAAAAGGAAATTTCGGCGCGCTTCGCGCGCATAAAGAATAGAACTAGTATAATTTCTTAGAACTCGCGCAAAAAAGACATTGCCTTACAAGAACAAGTGTCTTGCCAAGGAAAACAAACTCTCCCAAAAATGCCCTTGCAGTGATAGACCTGACAGGCAGTCACTATGTTCAAAGAAAGAACACTTAGGTAAGCGTGACTTCGGCGTTACAAGTATAGCAATTCGTCATTTGGACTGCTTCACGCAAATGAATAATAATAATTTCGGCATTTGCGAAATTAAAACCTACAGGCTTTGCTTACTTTAAACATATAACCGGAATGTTGATCTATCCTTTCTCTGAGGCTTGATTGCGTTTACCAAAATCGGGCACGCTTCGCGCGCAACGATAGAAAAATATAGCATAAGAAAATTTGTTGTACATATACATAGAGGAACAGGATTTTCTTACTCCATTTCTGAACCAATATAAATATGATATAAGAAAATTGGGTTGATGCATATACATACAGCAATAGGATTTGGATGGCCTGTGGGAACGGAACGCCACGGTATATATCCACTTTCCAGCTGTCCATGCTTCTCACTCTGACAAGTTTCGATATATATATATAACGTGTTATGACTACAAGATATGTTGTGTATGTGTTTGCCGAAAAAAAAATTCGTACATGGCCTTCAAGCCCGAAAAAAAATTCTTGCACAACTTGATCACCGGAAAAAAATTCATACGCAAAAATATTGCCACCCCCCTCCCCCAGTTTCTAATGGTCCACCCCTAATTACAGTATGATTATATTTAAAGGCCCATCACCAACCGAGAGCCTTTGAGGACTCTTAGCCAATCAGAGCACCCGAAAAACAATGGATCAATTTGAAAACAAAAGAAAACGGGGCGCAAAGGCTCCAGGTTGGTGATGGGCCTTTAATTGTTTGTTCAGCATACTATATGTTGACAAGTCGACAGAGCGGAAAACCCTGTTAAATCACTAAATTTCAAATAATAAGGTTGGGTTAACTCAGAATAAGCTTGATTTTTTGCATACAGACTCCCCATTTGATGGAAAACAAAATATCAAAAATGACTTTTTTCTAATGGATCCGTCTTTGAGATATTAGGCTTTAAACTTTGGTTTCTGTGCCATTTTATGGGAGAATTAGTACTTTGATCAGGAATTATGCAAACTTTGGTCGACCATATCTAAAAGTCATATTCTTCAAATTTCTTCAAAAATTGGAATTAAGGTCACAGAAACTCTTTGTATTCGGAATCTTGAGCTTATAGTTTGAAATATGGCGAAGTTAGACATTCTATTTTTGGTAATTTCCGCTCTGTCTGACATGTCATTATCGTTTATAACCAAATAGGTTGGTTTGGACGACTCATCGAAGAAGATGACTTGGGATGAAATGTTAGCCAAGTATGACGGTAAGAACTGTCACCTCACTTGGCCGCAACATAGAGCGGATTTCACATGACTGTCGTGAGTAATTCGCAAGTATGAACATTGCAAGAAGAACCTTTTTCAATATTTGTGTTACATTTGCATAGAATGGCAATAGAGCTCAACTTTCTATGACTTTATCTGCGAAAAAGTGCACGCGTGATGTTGGAGGAGCCACTCGAAACGATCACTCTATAACGGTGGAGAACCCTTACTTTATCGATGAAATAGAGCACTCTATAGCGGTGGAGAACCCTTACTTTATCGATGAAATAGAGCATAGATTAGGACCAATCAGAGCGCGCCTTATATCGTAGCTAGATTATAATAAATTATACAGTAGTTAACAGAAGATTCTGTAAACGTTATTCAGCTGACCACGAATCTGGCGAGGCGATGAGTTGGGGCGATGTGGTCGAGCAAGCCGAGGGCAGACCACCAGGACGTGCGGTCGTCATGCATCAGAAACTATCCTCTCCATCAAGGAAGAGGTAAACTGAACACTGTGGTCGTTACACTTGCGATTTTTGGCGCATATGCCGTGAATATGTCGCAACTCGAAACATTGCTTGTGTAAACAGGGTGCAAATACGGCACGATCTCGGCGATTTGGGGCGCGTGATATGCCATTGGTTTCAAATATGCTCGAAGTATTTTCGAACATGATGCAATTTTGAACAAAAGGTCGCACAGAATTTGCACCACGTCTACATTGGCGGTTTAGAATTACAATTTGTGTCAGGAATAATTGCCGCTACAAATGTGATAAAAAAAAACAAGGTGTAAACCGGCCTTTTTGCTGCAATTTTTGTCGCGCGAGTCGAGGCAATTTTTTCTCGCAAGCACGCGTCAACTCAATCATTAATGTAAAATCACTAATTAGTAATGTAGGTGCAACTCGGCGCGATCTGCCACGATTTTTGTCGCGTGATGTCACGGAGATTTCACACATGCTCGAAACGTTTTTGCAACTTGCTGCGAATTTTATTCCTACAGATCTTTAGCGGAGAAAATCAGGATCCATGAAGAGAAACAGGTAATCTTTCTTTTGTGAGTAAGACGTTGTAATATGGATAGGTCTTAACACGAGTGACTTGTTCGTTTACAGATCAAGGCGCACGAACAGCGAGAGAGGCTTTTGGAGGAGAGATTAAGGAAGCTGCAAACTTTATCAGAAAAGGTGTGTTCTAAGATTATGTGGAATGTCTTCTCATGCGAACTGCCGGAACAAGGCACATCGCCCAAAAAAGTAATTCTCGCTAAACACCTTGGGTAGAAACATAGTTATATTTTTCGTCTTGAGGCGATGGATAAGAATATCCTTTTGAATCTCACGTGATCTGCCATTTATGTTGGTCAAACATTACAAATTAGAAGTTTCTGGAGCGAGGATATCTCTCAGTGGCAGGTTTGTAGTTTGAAGAAGTAACGACGTGATAATACTGTTGTTTTGACTCTTTCCGTTGTAGGTTGAAAAAGTAAGAGACCTTCAGGAGGACCTGATCCACCAGCGGCACTGTCACTTGGCCGAGAAACACCAGCGTGCTGAGAGACAACGGATGATCAAACTACAGGAGAAAGTGCGCAAGGCACAAGTAGAGGAGGCCAAGGTGATGGAGTATTTGGATTTGTGTTGTACAGGAAAGTTATATTGGGTCGGAAGAGCGTTCAATGAGAAAATGGGAAGTCGTAGCCTGGGTAGCTGGCGGTTTTGTGTGTTTTCCGAGACGAACCCACTCCGAGCGCGAGATGTTCGATAAATGGACGCGCGAAGACACCAGCCAGCCAGCTACGCAGGCTAGGGAAGCCGTACGAGCCTAGACAGGGGCGTAGCCAGGGGGGGGGGGGGGGGGGGGGGGCCTTTCTCGGGAGATTTTCCCATACATTTACTGTATTTGCTGGAGGAAATTTGAACATTTTCGTCCCATGTTTTCACTATCGGGCCCCCTCCTTCAGAAATTCCTGGCTACGCCGCTGCTAGACCGCAGTTGTCAGGGCAGGAGGTCTTAAATCGGCTCACTTGTGTATGTAATGTAGCTAGTTAACTACTGTACACGCGCACAGACCGCTGTATTTCTGGGTAGGAGGTATTGCATCAGCTAACTGTTTGAGTATGCGAGCTAGCTAGTTATCTACTGGGCATTACTAGTTTAAAACAAAGCTCTGCTTTGTAGAATGTACAGGAGTTTCAATAGAAGGCGGCTACAGGCGGTGAACCGCCGTCTACTTCACTGCTGGCCGCCTGTAACTTCATTTTTACTTCAATATTAAAGCAATAGAATACATGAATATACCAATTATCTTGCCCTCAAAACGCAGGAAACTGTTACCGAAATGTCAAAGTTTCCCAGGGCGCATGCCCCGTAGCCCCCTAGACGGCTCAGGCCTTAAAGGGCTCTCGCACGCTTAATATTCGTCCACCGTGGACATAAAATAAGTAAAATTGTAACCGTGAAAACACATGTTCATTTATTCGTAGTAATCAAAATAATCCTCCAGATTAATAGAAAAGCCTTTCAATTGTTAGACTAATGCAATTGACCTGTTATCAAGAGGATAGAATTGGATTGCGATTTGAGCTATTTTCTTGTCAGAGAAGTGGCCGGCAAGCGTGCGAGTTAAGGCCTTCGTATGGGACCCACAAACCCAGCCGCCTACTTCCAAAACTTAGCCTGCTACTTCACAACTTATTGAAACCCCTGAATGTAGCTGCCAGATCAGTGAGAAGATATCAAAATAGGATGTTTTATTTCTACCAATACTGCCCTTCGGTCTGTGCGCGTAGGTTGATCGCTCACAAGACCGACAAGCTATTATTGAAATAGCTGTATATACAAACTCCCAGCACAACAGTGAGCCACCGTTCACGTCTGTCTGTCCGTTTTTCTGTTTCTTTTTGTAGATCTATTTATTTATCTTTTTTAGAATTATAGGGGTTCATTGATTGTAAGAGCGCTGAGACCTATCTTAAGCGCGCCAAAGATAGCTAATGTTATTATTATCTATTACTAATAGACTCTCTCGTGAAAGAGAGTCTATTAGTCTATGAGCTTACTGAGTAAGCTTTATCTTTTCTTTAAACTAGGTCAACGAAATCGCATTCATCAATACTCTAGAAGCCCAAAACAAGAAGATCGAAGTTATGTCAAGATTTCAGGTAAAATGTTGATGTACATTGGATCGACTATGGGGTTCATATTCTGTGCATTGCCTAGACTGCTTGCAGTCCTTTCTTTGGCGAACGTCCGTAAATGAGAGAAAGTCCTAGTCCTACATTGTAGTTTGTTTGTGCGCTCGTATTTCCAGCTCACGTGAGAGTCTACATTGTACGGGCGTCGGGTAACAAGCAGTGCCATCGTCCGTCCCTCCGGCCGCGAGATAGCCTGCGAAAGACTCCCGCAAAGAGGCGTCTGCGCGCTCAAGCCAAACATTCCATACTGATGACGTATTTTGACCCAGATCTGGTCAGAAGTATTACACAGCCAGTTTGACTGTTTGATATTTAATTTTTATAGCATGTACAAAGCATTTGATAGTAAGGTTTTCAAATAAGACGAAAACAGATGTAACAAAGTTAAAATGGCCACGTAATTCTTCTGACCAGATCTGGGTCAGAATACGTTATCAGTATGGCTTGTTTGGCTTCAGCGCGCAGACGCCTCTTTGCGAGAGTCTCTTTCGACAAGCGCTAACTGGCGTCGGCTTTCGCAGGCTCGCCGCGAGACCCCGTGGCGTTGTTTCTCTCGTGAATCAGGACTTTCTCTCGATTTGCGGACGTTCGCCAAAGAAGGGGCTGCAAGCAGTCTATGTATTGTCTTGTTTCTAAACTGTATTCATGCCACCCATAGGGACACGAGGCCAGACTGCAGGATTTACAGGTAAGTGTTTTACTGCTGCAGTATGGTGTGATTTAAAGAGCCTCTGTCAGCCTCCATTTTGTCAGCCTAGCAACATACCGAGACAGAGAATGCATCCATTTCCATCGGCTGATTTAGCGGATGTGGTGCAATACTTTCGATTGAATCCGATAAATGAATAATAAAACTTTGTTTTTAGAAAACTATTTCAAGATTTCTACACGTAATTCGTTGTTTGATATCGACTGAAAACAATAACAAAGGAGTGGCTGACAAGGGCTCTTTAATGAACACTGGAGATGATTTTAATTTGGTTGGTTTGGTTTTATTTTATTATCAGAAAGAGCGCCAACAAAAACGAGAAGAGCAGCAAGCCAAGGAGGCAGCTGCACAGGTAAGAATTGTTTTATGGTGAAGAAAGTGATGGCGGGTTGGAAATGTTATAAGGTATGGCGGTCTATGGCCTGTCATGTCTGCCACAGCTACCACGTCTTGTTAGTGGCCTACCGCGCATTGTCATGACTTACCATTGTTTGCCATTGAGTTCTATGTCTTGCCGTAATCTACAGGGCTCGAAATTCTATAACAAAAACTAATAAAATAAAAAGAATGATTTGTTTTACTTAATCACTCCCGACGGGTGTCAGGTGTCTGTCGGTGATGTAAAAATGTCTTGTCTTGCTTTCGTACCACATATGATTTATGTTTTATTATTATTTATTGTCATTTGAGATGTGTCCTAATCTCGGACAGTTACTGTGGTCTCCCTCCATTCTCGTACCCAGAGCTCCCCGGCTCGTTCTCAACTCGCAGGGGAGGCTCTGGTGACATCCATTTGAGGACCTTTGCTGATTGGCTGGTTTTGAACGTTGGTGCATGCGCAGAAAGATCTTTCTCTCAACGGCTCTGTATAAAATCTCGCGCATGCGTCAGTGGCTGTCACCAGAGCCTCCCCCGCGAGGAGACGAGCCGGGGAGCTCTGGGTAAGAGAATGGTCTCCCTCTGGTGACGCAGAGAAGTAAGAGCAAAAAATCCCTAAACCTCCTTTACTGTTTTACTAACGCTATTGTTCCTCGCCGATCAAAACAGGAAAGACGTCGTCAGCTTGAGGCCGAAAGAATAGCTCGTCTGGAGGAAATGCAGCAGCGCAAGCTTGAACAGGTAGGATGTATGCGCGTAAAGACACGGCGACACATAGTTCGAACAAAAATAGGTTATGGACGATTACCTCTATAATGTATGCGTGCCATTTGGTGAATAAAGTGTAAAGAATGCGCGCGTTTGGTCCTGGTGGTTGGACATGCCAACGGGACATTTCTAACTCCAGATCGCTCGCCCGCGTATGGATGAAATGGTTCATTGCTCAATGTAACGTGACACGGAGCGGAAACCTCTTTCTGTAAGACGCACCTTCCTCACTTGAAAAAGACGGCCTTCAAAACGTCCCCCCCCGACAGAGCGGAAATGACCTGTTTAGATCACTAAATTTCAAATAGTAAGGTCAGGTTAGCTCAGAAAAGCTTGTTTTTTTGCATACAGACTCCTTGTCTTATTAGAAACAAAATATCAAAAATGACTTTTTTCTAATGGATCCGTCTTTGAGATATTAGGCTTTAAATTTTGGTTTCTGTGCCATTTTATGGGAGAATTGGTACTTTGATCAGGAATTCTGCAAACTTTGTTCAATCATATCTAAAATTCATATTCTTCAAATTTCTTGAAAATTTGGAATTATTCTTTTGGTCATAGAAACTCTTTGTATACGGAATTTTGAGCTTATATATTTAAATATGGCGAAGTTAGACATTTCATTTTTGGTCATTTCCGCTCTGTCTCCCCCCCCCCCCAATTTCCAGCAACAACAAAGGCCACTCCCCTAGAATCTTTCCGAATCTCGTGATACTTGAACTGTAGCGGGCTAACAGCAATATCCATCCCTTTGTAGGAAGCAAAGTATAAAAGAGAAAAGATGGAACGAGAGAAAGCGAGAGAAGAAGCAGCTCGGGAAAAAGCCAGGTAGAGAGATATCTTTTCCCTCGTGCCTG
Organism: Scolanthus callimorphus; assembly: GCA_033964015.1. Lineage (NCBI taxonomy): Eukaryota > Metazoa > Cnidaria > Anthozoa > Actiniaria > Edwardsiidae > Scolanthus > Scolanthus callimorphus. Next base: position 20,818,140 of record CM066924.1, read on the forward strand.
TACTCCAAATCGTACGAGACGAGTGCATTGTCTTGGTCCTGTTACGCCGTGGTGTTTTTTCCACCGCCTCGTCAAAGTCAACGTGGCACAAAACAGCCCCTCTCGTGTTGTAAACCTGGCGTGGAAACAAGAAAAAGTCCCGATGCACAGCGCGCGTACCGCTCACTGGTTAAATTACCAAAAATATAGACTCAACAAGACGTCTGACATGACCAATTAGTTCTGGTTAAAATTGTTTTGGAAAACAAAACGAAAACCAAACCGTGAGACTAGTAACACGACTAGACACGATTTGTTATTTTGATCCACAGGGAGCGGGAAATGAGAATCGCAGCTCGAAACGAAGCACTACAGACAGCAGTTGAACAGTTACAACTCAAAATACAGCAAAAGGTACATTTGTCTCATACAGAACTCAAATTATTAGTCATCATTAAGCTAGCCGCTAACCGTATGTATCCTGTCCCTGTCCGATGGGCGTTACAATGTTATGATCCATTTGTGTTAGAGCGGTTTTCATATGACTGTAGTAAAACCAATCGCAAAGTAACTACACGAATTATGAATAAAACCTATAGGAGTAATTGCGAATTACTCACGACAGTCATCTGAATTCCGCTCTATTCTACGACAAGAAATATTAGTCAAAGTAACACCATTAGTTTGCTCTTCTATGACTGCAGGAGCGAAATTCCACTATTTTTACGGGGTTACCTAATTAGTATTGACGTTTATAGGCTACAAGAATACATGTCACGCCCATGGACACTCGAAAACGAGTTTAAAACCTGAACAATCAGGTCATGCGATCTGAGACGTCGTCGATGACAATTGTCATGAATAAGGTTCCCTGCTAAAATAAGTCGTTCACATACAATTCCTTTTCACAGCAAACGGACAGCACACGACGGCACGAACAGCAGTTGGAACAAGTGAAGGAAAAGGTAACTCGAATCTTCAAACTCCTGTCCATTTACGGCAGTATGGCATCTTAGAGCCTGGCCACTCAACAGTGGCGACAAAATAGATGTTCCACGTGCGACTTGAGTAGCGGTCGGATACCCAAGTTAATCAAAGTCTTCAGCCGCGCTGTTTTATGACGAAGCACAATGTCACCAAGGCTGACGGCTTGCGACTTTACCATCTGTTTGCCATAACTACCGTGTGGCTGCAGTCCCCCAAAGCTTAGTCACAAACTAAGGGTTTTGATCGGCACATGCTCGATTCACACGTCGTTTTCGTCGTGTATTTTTGCAAAGTGAAAAGTTCACAGCTTTTGAATGGGTGTTCAGTGTTCCTTAGTCTTGCCTGATTTACTCTGGATGAGAGATATTAGTCAAATCACACTAGTGGTCTATCGTCAATGCTGCGTTCTGATTGGTTGAGCTACTAGTAACGAAAAGTGTCGGAATTGAAAGCCAGAAAATGGCAAATGGCCAGATCAGAAAACGTTTTTGGCTATATAAATTGACCTACTTAGTTTGATTTGACTAAAACACTATTATTCCTCTCGCCCCCTCGGACTCGAGGAATAATTGTTAAATATATCAAAATGTCAATTTGATCCAGCTTAAATTCGGCCCAGAGATTATTCGAGAAAAGTGCTGATATTTCTTTCACATTTCAAGGCCGCTGCGGGTGTGTCTAGACATCCAACCCAAGAAGAAGTCCCCACCGTGACACCTTACGACAACAAGAAGATTTGTACACTTTGTGACGTTGAGGTAAGCCAGAGATGATCGTTGTCCATGTCTTTTTAGAGACCATGAGATACCTCCAGGGAGGGTTGCAAAACAGCGCGAAAGCTACTGAGCTAGAAAAATTCCTGCAAGCCGGTCAGGCAGAAGAGCATAACAGCTTCTCAAAAAACTCCGACATTCCTCTGGGCCAGGAAAATTCCTGCAGGAGAAAAATCTGCAAACTCCCCCGGAAATATCCGCGAAAAGTCAAGGTGTAGGTGCATCTCTAAAGTTGCTGACTCCTTTCTAAAATCACTCCTGACAGATCGTATCCGAGGTGTATCTACTAAGTCATCTTCGTGGCAAGAAGCACCAGCAAGCACTGCAGGACAGAGGCATCAAGACGCTACCAGAAGACAAGGTACGCAATGAAACATAGAGAGAAAGGAGGTGATGTGATATTGGGTCACAGTAGCCTGCTTGCAGGCGGTCCTGAGTGTTTTTATCGCGGAAAACCCGGTCCGTTCGATGATTTTTGCGCTCGCCCCCGGGACCGCGCGCCCGATCATCGAACGGACCGGGTTTTCCGCGATAAAAACACTCAGTACCGCCTGCAAGCAGGCTAGGGTCGCAGTTATCCTGTTGCCCGTTGAGTTTACGAAATGTGAGTGAGCGAGTGACAGCGCGAGCCCTTCCAATATCCTCACAGTCATGAATGAGGATAAAAACGAGAAAATCAGGAGTGGAGATGCGGTGGTGCCGTTGACAAAGTTTTATGGTTATCCTACCTCATCAAAACTAAGGCGCTGTTCACACACGTACCCGTGCGTCTGAACATACCACATTTTCCACATTCAACAACAAATCACACTGTTTTTGCCTTTCTCTTCGCATTCTGATTGGTTGGCTTAACAGAGACCCAAGACCTCAAACTCTGATTAACCTTTGACAGTCACCTGAAATCCGCTCTATTAGCGAATTTGTGGTCGGGTGTAAAATAATTCACGTGGGTTATTCATTATAGGATACTGTATCACTACAATACATCAAGGAGATGACGACGGAGAAGACTGAGGAGAAAAAGAGGCTCGACTTGGAAAGAAGAAAAGCGCAGAAAAACGAGCCAAGAAGCTCAGAACAAGAATGGCGGCAAAGTATGATCACTCTCTCTGATTCTATGTTTTTTAGGCTCTGTCTAGACGCCGTTCCAACATCTTGTCGGACCAAATTATTTTCAGTAAGGAAAACACGGCGTTTTTAATTTAGGCTGAGCGCTGTTTCCCTACTTGATCGCGACTTGCTCCATACTCGAGTACCACGTCGCTGTAGCTTCGCACAATGGATTGTGGGGCGAGTAGCGATCCCATAATCCTTTGCGCGCCTGCCAAGTAACGGGATACCGGTAACAGTTCAGTAACGCAAAAAAACGCATTAAAGGAAGAAACACAAGTAATCACTGGGTACGAGTTTTGGACTTGCTCTGCCTTGCTCTAGTGGCGACCAATCCTGTTTATTGTCGTAGAATTTGTAAATTGTCTTTTTGCTATGTTATAGGGGTAGAGAATACGAAGGAACACTGTCTACTAGTGGACCACAGAAGCAAGATTCGTCCAAGAAACCGAGGTTTGTGCTGTTAGATTGTTCCCTTGGATCTTTGAAAAGCTAGAGTAAGGGTAGGCGCATTTGATTTGCACTGTTTATACATACTCGGGTATACACTGTCGTGCAGATAGGAGAGATATGCGAAAGTGGGGCTTTTCAGACTAACACGCCTTTGTGATTATTTTATAAGGCTGCAGAAAATTGTGAAAGATCTAAACAGACATCTTCAAGCACAAGCAACTGGCCCTTGGGCGACCACTAGAGTGTCCGCTTTAGACAGGTCGGTGGGAGAGCTGACAAGAATACTGGAAGCCAAGGTAAGCTGTATTGTCTTCCTGCTGAGAGTGGATTCAAAGGTGGGATTGCGTGTTTCATTATACCTATAATCGCTTTAGAGAGATTAGTTGACTAAAATTGATATCCCGCTCTCTCTCTCTCCTCTGCCCCTCTCGATGTTGGAAGGGCCGGGCAAAAGATTTTAGGCGTTTTTAATCAACATTGAATGGGGGGAGGGGGAGAAACGATGACGAAGAAAGAGTAAACAGTTGCAAGCTTGCTAAAAGTCAACAAATTATTCTAGATAACCTGTCGAGGATTGTAGAGACAATCCTTGTAGATTGTAGAGATTGTTGTGACTATTCCTTCGCTCGGTGAAGATTTTGTCGTTATATATTAACAGGAAAGGGCAGACCAACTAACGTTCTCAAGCCTGGACGGATTATCAGCGCTAACCAAAGTGTTGCTAGTAGTAGACGTCACATCACCCAAGCCTGCAACACATCCTATCATACCCGTCAAGTACGTATGTGATAGAATAACTATCCTGTGTGTCGCAAGCGTCTCCTTGGGGTTTCAGGTCAGAGAAATGACGAGGAAATATGAGGCCGCGCGAGAAATGGGGCCATTTGCGCGGCCAAAGCATCAAAAGTCCCGCTCTTTCAGGGTTCTCTGACCTCTGAAATCACGCGGAAACTCTTGCTACACATGCTATAGAAGATCATAACTGAGTAATTTCAGTTTTTGTCGTCCCTGTTTGACTGGAATTTCCCAACTGAATTACCCTCTTACCTTGGAGAATTTATTGTACTGTCATTCCAAAATATCACCTTGCAAACCCTCTTGCAACCAGGATTTTCAACTAACCTAATGGACCATTCCAGCTATAAGGGCGTACGCACTATTCAGTTAAAAATTCCATTGACATGTAACACGACTACCAGGATGTAGCACGCGCGCTCTTCGCACTTTGTTCGTCAAATGTCACTCGTTTACCGACATGCAGCGCGCGCTTACATTGTAGCTGGAACCGTTCATTCTCCAATCCTTTTTCAATTTTCAAAATACCGACCTAGAAGACACGCGCGCAACATTGTAGCCGGACACATGTTTCCTTCGTGTTTCCCAGTTTAGCCATGCGAGAAACATTGTTGGGCGCGACAAAAGAAATGTTTCTTCGCAAGACAAGAAACATTTTATGTGTCCGAGACGCGCGTGCGATGTTTCCCACTCGGGGAAACATGCTGGACACAAATGTTGCGCGCTACATGTGTCCTAGTTTAGCCGTAGCTTTAGTTGTGCAGATGTTTGGGGATTGCCAGCTGATTGAAGTGTTCTTTGTTCAGAACAATGTGCCATGTAGTGAACACCATGAGCCTGGCGTGTGCCGACTGTATAGATACCAGTCAGTATATGGTGTTAGCCAACAAGTTACCTGTGGCTGTCGACCTGCTCGTCTTCGAACTTAGGGTAAGTTGTTATTGCTGTTGGTGGTGGTGATGCTGTTGCTGTTGCTGTTGTTGTTGTCGTTGCTGTTGTTGTTGTTGTCGTCGTTGTTATTGTTTCTGTAGTTGTTGTTGCTGTAGTTGTTGTTGTTGTTGATGATGATGTTAATGTTGTTCTTGATGATCATGTGATGACGATATGGTTGTTGATGTTGATGATGAAGGTTATGATGATGTTGATACTTCTGGTTATCAAGACGCTAATAATGCTAATAACTTTACCTTTCGATCAATTCATCTCCAGTTCACCCACCTTTTTCCAGAATCTCATTAGCAACTCCTTCGCCCAGGCGCCACCCCAGGGCAAGAAAACGCCTGACAAAGACTCGAAAGACGCCACCACTCCTCCCGTGCCTGCGGGTGATCCATTGGTAGTGTCCCTTCTCCGTCTTGTCTCCACCGTGCTACAGTCCCTGGTACCTGAGGGGAAGGAGGTGAAAGAGTCATCAGCTGCGGCACAGCGCAATCTCGACCTTGTCAGGTGAATACCTAGAGAGGGATGAAGCCAAGAGCTTGAAATCACATGCTTTTAAGGATTGAAAGGATTCAACCCTGATTTTCTTCCCTGAAAAACGCCTGGAAAAATAACTTAAGACTTCCTGGAAAAATCCTGGATTTTTGTCATCCAGAAAGCGTACGAAATCTGTGATAGTGATAACTAGAATGAAAATGATAATTGCTTGTGGTAATGATATCTGTGGATGATGATTACGACTTCGATGATGATATTGATGATGACGCGAGTGGGTTGATGAGGAGAAAAGGAGTAACTTAACATCTTGATGATATGTTCTAATCCGGCCGTACACTAATCCTCTTGCCTTTATTCTTGACCTCCCCAGTTACATCGTGTGTTCAGACCTGATAGATGACCTTAAGACCTATCTGAGCTCTATACACGAACCATTTGAAGACGAACCCGTCGCGATAGACATGGTCAACAACTCTATGAAGTTACTCTGTGCTATTGGACTGTATCTTGGCTCAAGGTAAGTAGAATTGTAGATCAAGAAAAACCTGAATATCTTGGACGGGCAATACCGCAGTGTCTACTGGTCTCACTCGTCAAGTTGAGGCTTCACACGCCATGGTTCCTATTTTAGATATTTCGTGGACTAGAAGGAAAAGGTATTCAAATTACATTGGAGGAGATTTTCCTATATATTTACTTTATTTGCTGCAGGAAATGTGCAATTTTTGGTCCCTCTATTTTCACTGTCCGGCGACCTCCCTTTCTGAAACTCCTAGATGCGCCCTCGTATTAGCCTCCTTCTCAGTCGCTCATTGTTTCACTTATGCGACTAACAAAAACGTTTCCCTCCCAAGAGATTGAACCCAACTAAGATGTGGGAATGTTTGCTTTTACAGGGGTAACGGAGTTTTTGAAACCAAAAAGGAAGACATGACGCAGTATGTTCAACTTTTTAAAGAAACAGAACTTGTCGGTGAGTTGCAGTCATCTTTGTCTTTCTGTTCCTAAGCGTTTTGCCTGAATTGCCTCACGATGCGCATTTTCAAACCTTCAATACTGTTTTTGGATTTTGTACTTTTCTGGCGTATCGTAGTCAGGCTAGCCAATCAGGCTCTTGCCCTGTTTCGCCTTGGGCAGTCGCCTGGCTTCCGGCCCGACATTTGTTTGGTTTTCGTCGCAACGGAAGCCAGGCGACTGTAACGAGCGAATGATGAAGAACCTGATTACCTCAGATCGTATGATTCATACATACTACTATTTGCGTTCAACCCTGAAGCTTGACTATTTCCCCCCGTAGGTTTACGTTTCAAATGTGCACGTTTTGTCGAGAAGTATAGTCGCGTTTCTCGCTCTCTGATTATTCTTGTTTGCATAATTTCCAGGTATAATTTCTACGATCTACACTATGCTCTTACACAGCGGTAATCGACGCCACTCCACCCCTCCCCCCACGCTACCACAGTACCAAGTTACCATAGCAACAGAAGGATTACGTGCGCTCAACAACATGGCTGCCGTTGATCTGCCTACTCTGCAGGTATTTGCGTCACTGCCTGTCTGTTTTTGTGTCTGTCTGTATGTCGGTCGGTCTTTCTGTCTCTCTTTGCCTTCGGTCATCTGTGTACAATGTCCGGTCGGTCATCTGTGTACAATGACGTCATAGTATTTGATTATGTTGTTAAAAAGCAGACCGAACTGTTCTGTTTCCATAGACCTCTCTTGGTAGTGAAGGCGTCTCTTTAGAATTCCGGCACATTGTCAGTTATCTTCTCTGGTAAGTTGTGGCACCGTCTTTCTCAGGATCTTCACGATAAAATAACTCAAATCTTGTTCAGAGGACCCGTAGCGGACGCAAGCCTCTGGTATAGCCTCCGGCGCCTATTTTTCCTCATATTCCTATATTTCTGGCTACTATAGTTCTAACGTTAAATATACAAAGTCAAATGTGGTGGTACATCAGATAATGCGAAATCCACCCACATCGCTGATACCATCACCCGGGAAAATTAGGGGAATTTGGCACGTTTTCCCCAAATCTGGAGGGGGGGGGGGGGGGGGGGGGGGGGGTTGCTTCGCGGGAACGAAACAACATTCAATTTTGTGACTTCTCGTAGCTGTTTCTTCGCCATTTACAAGATTAAGCTGTGAAACTTGGCAAATTTACTACTTTTAAATTGTTCATTTCAGTGGCTGGATGGATTTTCGCTGATTTCAAAAGATCACGAGACCATGGAAGGGTTTAGTTTAATTCATTCAATTGATAATCATTGTTTCCCAGGATATGTAACGAGGGAACCCATGAGGAGCTACTACACGAGGTGATCCTGATCGTGGGACATTTCACGGTCCTGAACCAAGAGAATCAAGTCTTTGTGCAGTCAGGACGAAACCCGACTCTTCTACAGCAGCTGTGTTCTCTCCCATTCCAGTACTTCAGCGATCCGAGGTAGGGAATGGTTACTCAAGATACCGGGAGGGGAACTCCCCTAAAAATATACGGGCACGATCGTCCAACATTCACATTAGTGCTATCTTCAAGAAGGGGTGTCCTATATCGAAAGAGTCATCTGCTATCCCTTAGGGTGTCTCACACTAATAGTAGCTTGTGGCAGTTTACCCCGTATGCCTTATCATATTTGCTTCATACTTGTTGGAGTGTACCCTGTGAGTAGTGGTTTCCAACGACGAGCGCCGTCGGCCTAAGAAAGGAGGAAACCACTGCTCGCAGGGTAGTTGTAGTCATGAATCCCATTCGTGAAATTCCAGAGTTTGAAACCCATCTCTGTACATTCGTATAGCTTGTGAACGAGAGCAGTTAATTTGCTGAGAACGTTGAATAAGGTGTTCTGGGCGAACTTAAGCTAACACCCACTCTGTTTCTGTTCAAGACTGCGCAACATCTTGTTCCCATCGCTGATAGCGGCTTGCTATGATAACGAGGAGAACAAAACGATCATAGAGCAGGAGGTCAGCTGTGCCCTACTTGAAAACTTCTTACAGGTAAGACAGGTTTGATCTACAAGTAAAACAGGTTTGATCTTACAGGTAAAATAGGTTTGTTCTTACCGGTAAAATAGGTTTGTTCTTACCGGTAAATAGGTTTGTTCTTACCGGTAAGACAGGTTTGATCTTACAGGTAAAGTAGGTTTGTTCTTACGAGTAAGACAGGTTTGGCCTTACCGGTAAAACAGGTTTGGTCTTACACGTAAGACAGGTTTAGGCTTCCTCTGATACGATAGGTTTGTTCTTGTTGGTGCGACAGTTGTGCTGTTACCTTTTCGGGCCCACAGTATAAATCAGTGTGTCATACGCTGTTGTGGTAGCCCCGCCTTAGGTAAATGTTGTTTGTTTTTTGTAGTCGTGTGCAGTTTCTTCTAGTGTAATAAATAAATACATTTTGCTTAGCAGATAGTGTCATAGCAGATTTTCTAAACTGCTGGGAACATCTAGCGCGCAACATTTGTTGCGTGGCTAAACTAGGAAACATCGGAAACACAAAATGTTTCTTGTCTGGAGAAGAAACATTTGTTGTGTCGCGGCTACAAAATTTGTCGCACGCAACAATGTTTGGTTCTTACAAGTGCGTGTTGGACTTTTTATTTTACCATCCATCGGTGCGGCGTGGCCCATAGTGTTAGTAAAGAACGCTGGTACTGAAAGCAGAAACCCTTCCTGATGTGTCCTTATTCCTTCTTTTAGGATAAAATGCTAGATTGCCATCAAGAAAAACTTCTCAAGTCGAAACCAAAACCATCGGGTAGGTGGTGCGCTTTGTGTGTTTGACAACTGGTAGCTGTACGTCACAACTTCTCAACAAACCAAAGTTTTCACCATTTCCTTCCTGTGAAGCTTGCTTATATTAGTTTCCATAAGATCGGATTTGCAAAGTTAGTTTTCCTTTTCCTTTGGAGATCAAGGGATTTTTCAATTTTTTAATAACGTATCACGAACTCTTGTTTCCCCACCTTAGAAATCCGCATTTCTAGAATGAGCACTTCGACATCATTTACAAATTTTTTTTCTGTTTTTCTTTTTTTTCAGATGACGATGTCCCTAAGCGTTTCACGCTTCGTTCACGCTTTCCGGTCACCCTGTGGAAAGAGGCTGGGGAATTTCTTGTTGGCGTGTCTCCCTAGTTGGTGGCGCATTTATTATGATATTTTCTTGTGACGACATATTCTCATCTCATCCACAGTTCTGTCTCATTTGATATCGCTGGTCGGTTTAAAATGTTGACTTAGGCATGAATTGAAAAGATCTGAGTCGCGATGTAGAATAGTAAAAAGAATCTGCTTCCTTATATGGTACATGAAGAATGTCATTGCCGATTAGTTCATCATTGATGAGTTGATCATTTTATCACTTCTCATTACGTATTCGCCTGACAATGACATTGGGAGAAGACTCACGTTGATCATTTGTAGGGCCATGTGCTAGATCAGTTCAATCATTTGTTCTAGGTTGAAAAATGTTGCAATTTTCGTCAGTTTGCTTGCGGCATTGGTTTTGGTGTTCTATGTTGAACACATCGGAAAGATTGAATGATTGTGAGTAAAACTCACAATTGTGGACACACCGCAGTCTCGTATCCTGCCGTTAGTTGTGTTTTTCCCATTAGTGCGTTTTGTGTTACAGCAAAGCTCATTTCACCTTTTCTTGAGAAACAGTCCAGGGTATTAATTTTAGTAATGTTACAGTAGAAGTTGATATTCGACATGAAAGTTGCGTCCATTTGATCGCAAGTGAATGATTCAAGTAAATGATTCAATCGTCGCTGTTTGCAATTGAACCCTACTTGTGTTGTTATTATCGACCTGTGGCCAATGTGAACCTAGCCTGATTCGCATCGGCTAGTAGATGTTTAACATAATGTATAATAGTAATCAATATCATTACTATGGTGTAAAATATTTAGTGTATAGTGTGCATGTTTGGAAAGGAAGATTTGTATTTATTTAAGAGCGTGTGAGCGATGCATTGTATTCGTTGGAATAAGAAAACAGAATATGTATCTAAAAGATCATTGTCCTTGTTTTGTCATAATTGTTTCATTGGTTGCAACTCAGAAACGGTCAAAACATTTGTACTCAATCGAAACTCGATTTTATCACCGGGAGGTGGTAGGTCCCGGGTTGTGTTGCATTGATTAATTTACGAGATATTCCAGGGGTTGTTTGCGGCATACACCACCCCACCCTCCTAAATCGGGTCCCCGCTCGAGTAGATCTGTGTGGAAAATTTAAAACACAAAGTTATACTCTTAGCCAATCAGTAAAAATAAAAATTAAACGACCAACCAATCAGAGGACGAACGACTTGCGTTTAGTTGTGACCGAAGAAAACAACATATAACTGTTTTGTTTTGCTTCGCAATCTGATTGGCTGACTAAACAAAGACTCAAGACTTCAACCAATAGGAACGTGTAGAAAACGCAAGCCTGATTTTACTTTCGACAGTTATCTATAAAACCCACTAATTTGTGTTTATATGGGTGTTAGTTTCTTTCAGAGTTTGTGTATTCACGGCAAAGAATTTAAATTCTTAAAAGACGTAAAATTAAGTGAGCCAATCACATTACAGGATTTGAGACGTGCGTTTCCAGTTGACTTCCTGTTTTCTTTGTGTATTGAATGGATGAGTGATTTTATGACGAAAGGTAAACTTAAGTCAAGTCAGTCACGGCATACCACTCGTACTATAGCCTCATCTCATTCAGCCTCCCTCGAGTTTGCAGCACCAAAGGCGAGAAGCTAGGAGTTTTATTTCCTCCTAAGAAAATGATGAATGCTCCGTTGCTCGGTATCTTGTTCCTGGGCTTCTGTTACGAGCACGGTGAGTGATATGTTTGTGGAGGCACTTAAAAATCATCTTGAGTACCTTGAGGTCTTAGAATCTTGGAACGCGAAATTGATTTGTGCCATTAGATTACTAATATCTTGGCTACAGCACCTTATCCGTTAACTGTGTAGGAAAAATTCATTTAAGCATAGCAAATAACTGCTGCCTTTGTTGTTTAGCAACTCTATTGATCTTTACAACCGCGAACTACGTGTCAGATTCAAATTGGTAGTGTCTTCAGTGACAATGCATTTAAATTTTGAATCGAAATCACTGCTGAAGCTGCGATTTTATGTCCGTTTGTGTGAGCAACAGAGCACGCGGATAATTAGTCATGACTGAAAGAGTATGAGTATTGTGTCATTTCGGTAATATGCCGACCGGCCCGGAAAGCGAAGGATCGCTTCGCGTCAAGATATATGTTTTTTACTGAAACCATCACGTTTTGACACTGGATGTGAGCGGTTTTACATACGTTTTAAAAAGTTGCCTTGAAGGGTCATGGGTAGTCACGTCTCACAAGGTCATTACTCTACAGAAGCCTGCGGTGTGGAAATTTGGAACGCAATATATCACTGTGTATTACTGTGGGTTCAACACGCACGTGTAGGGGTAGATGTCACGCTTCATGGTCACGGTCGAACACAATTATGAAAACGACGATATTGGCCGTTTTCACACTAGAAGATTTGACGATTTGTTCGTCTTTGTACGTCTAGTGTGAATTCAGGTCGGACTTTAGTCGATTTGTTCGTCTATACGAACAAAGTTGTCTATGAAAAATCGTCTTCCTAGACGGCCAAACAGACGAACAAATTCAGACGATTTGTTCGTCTGAAAATTTGTTCGTCCCGTTTTCACATCAGACGATTTGTTCGTCTACAGACGATTTGTCCGTCCAGACGATTTGTTCGTCTCTAGTGTGAAAACGGCCATTGCTCCGATCCTGTCCTAGCACACACGCGATGGAAATTCCATAATCAACAACAAACTTCCATTTTAAGTTTATTATTTAAAGCCAAACAGCAAGAGCATGAACAAATTAGGGAAGAGGTCAAAACAATAGCACTTTTTAGGCGTCCGATTTTGTCAGGGGAGGTGGTGGGTGGGTGGTGGGACAAAGTACCCCTCCCCACCCCCACTGGAATTTTCGACTATTATTTTCTCGAATGGTAATATAGGGGCACCATAAATGTACTTGCATGCTTGCCTCGTGTAGTAGAGTAGGATGGTGAGAGCCTACCATTTCATTGTGGTCATTATTTTGCCAGATATTTGCAGTCAAAAGTTGGAAATTAACCGGGAAATTAATTTTCTTAAAAATATAGGTTGGTGGTCTCAGGTCATCATACCCCACACCACACTTAATCCCCCCCCCCCTAGAGTACCATTGCCCCCCCCCCCCCCCCCCCCTAGAGTACCATTGTTTTGACCTCACCCCTTACAGTGTCGCACGCTGAATCGTTATAATGTGTTTTATTAGTTTTTGACGCACAGAGAGTCAGGGGATAGTTTTAAGTACAGGGCATGTCCATTGCGCGCCGTGTCTAGTACTCATTCCCAGTCCCTACGGTTCCAAAACAATTTTCATAGGAGAAAGTCGATTGGAGAAATCACCGCAAAAAAATAACGTCTTGGTACGAGACCATTTGCGCGTACAAACCAACCTCTTACAGCGTTACATTCCAAGATTGCATTACCTGACACTTACGAGAGATAACACTTTTTCCCGTATAGTTCACGCTAGCAAGCCCACTCAGGCACAAGACCAGTGGTATACAGACGCAGTGGACCTCATAACCAAGCGTATTGACGCTAAACCCAATCACAATCCAGCCAAAAATGTCATCATATTTGTCGGCGACGGCTGTGACATCACCACGAATACGGCCGCACGGATATTAAAGGGGCAACTAAAAGGCAAGACGGGCGAAGAGGAGAGCCTCACCTATGAAAGGTTTCCATACACGGGGTTATCCAAGACATATAACACCGACAAGCAGGTACCAGATTCCGCAGGGACGGCTAATGCTATATTTGGAGGCGTCAAAACTAGAACAGGTAACTCGTGGTTTGCGATTGTAATGAAACCAATTTTATTCATTTTATATTTTATATTTAACAATGTAATAATATTTGACCTCGAGCCCGAAAGGGCTACGGGCGAATGGGCTATTGACCCGTGGCCCTTGAGGGCGAGAGGTCTATTTCGTTTTAGTATCACCCAACTAGTTGGACAAAAAAGGGAAAAATTGTGTTAAAAAATCACCAGAAACCTCGACAAAATGTGAAGCGGCCGTCGTGATAATAGTCCCCTAGTAGCGTAGCCAATCAGAATGCAGCATTGGCAATAGTCCACTAGTGCCGAATATTCCGAACGTCTCGACCAATCAGCGCGCGGAATCGCTTGAGTAATAATACTAATTTCATATATCCCTTGTAAGAGCACCGAGACTTAGTGGGGTACCCCTAAAACCGTTTTATTATTATTATTATATTATTATTAAATGCCGACACCACGCAGCGCTCTCCAAAAGAGACTCATTAAGAGGCATCTTCAAATACTAGTCACAGCAGCCGTTCGTAGTATCCCGGCCGCAATGCTTTGCGTGGAACTTGGAAGTTTTCACTGACTCGCAGTTGATTTCTTTCTTATGTATGTTTCCAACGTCCAATAGACCTCCTCGGCTTGGGCGTAATATTGCGCCCATTTGAGATCACATGTGATTTATTTGAATAATCTTTCTTTGTTTGGGATGCTTCGAGGGTAGCAGAAAAAGAAAAAATAATACTCAGAGGAATCGTGCCACGTGATTTCGTGCTCCTCACGATCTCTAGTAGCAAATTAGACTTTTCCCGCACAGCATGTAGGGATACTACGAACGGCTGCTGTTTCTGACAGTCAAGCCAAACATTCCATACTGATGATGTATAAATGGCGAGTTCGATGCGCTTTTATCTTTTCTTGCAGGTGTGATTGGATTTAACGAAGATGTTGTCCTGAATACTTGCAGTACCGTGAAAGACTCGCGACGAGTCGACAGCATAATGAAGCTCGCAGAGCTTGCCGGGATGTCTACAGGCCTGGTTACCAACATGCGCGTGACGCATGCCACGCCCGCGAACCTTTATTCCAGCAGTCCTAACCGCTACTGGGAAAGTGACTATCAGAGAGACAAAAGAGCCAGTGATGCGTCTGCTTGTAAGGATATTGGTAAGTCTGTCGTTTTCTGTGAATACGCGCGGGCCACCTGTGTTTTATCCAAGGCCCTTTGGCGGAGACAAAAACAACATGGCGGCCATGAGTACGATGTTTCTCATACCTGCAAGTTTTGGTGAATTTCTCTGCTTTTTTCGCTAAATATGAGGGAAAATACTTACAGACCTTCCAAATAAGGTAAGGGGGAATTCCTAATAAGGAAAGCGGCAAGTCGACAACGTTAGGCTACAAACGTCTTGATATGTTTAAATATGTCTACTTTTTTCTTTTTTCCTGATGCGTCTACTTTTTTCTAAGTGAGTTTAAACTGCGTCTGCTTGATGAGTCTGTGTGAGATGAAGCGAAAACTGTGCTTATGTGATGCGTCTGCATGTCAAATATATGTATATTTCTAAGTGGGAGCTGCGTCTGCTTGATGAGTTTGTATGTAACTGTGTCTGCTATTGATATTGACTAAAGTGGAACTAAGTTTGATGCGTCTGCATGTAAAATATATATTGCTAACTGTGGGAACTATGTTTGCTGGATGACGTTGCATATAAAATATAGTTTTATATTGTAATTATAGAACCTTTATCTCTACCTATATATACCTACCTATATAAATTTTTTTACATTTTGTAAATATAAAATATAGTTTTATATTGTAATTATAGAACCTTTATCTCTACCTATATATATTTACATTTTGTAAATATGACATATCCAACTTAAGGGTTGTAAAGTTGTATAATATAACTATCTATCTATCTTGATTGCCTTTAATAGTCAAGTGACCTTTGCCTTTAGCTCAGCAGATGATAGATTTCCAGGGGAGCGTGGGTGATGGAGTTGAGGTCATATTCGGAGGTGGTCGCCGCGCATTCCTTCCTAACACTACCGCTGACCCCGAGCACGTGAACAAGACAGGAGAAAGGAGGGACAAAAGGAACCTAATCCAGGAGTGGCTGGATAAGAGAGAAGGTTCTCAATTCGTGTGGAACAAAACTCAGATGGAGAAAATCGACCCCAAAACCGCGAAACACGTTCTTGGTAAGCAGTACGATTTTTACGTGTGAAAAATCCTTCTTTTCGTGGGGAAATTCCGCTCTGGAATATTGCCATTAGAGCAAATGTTGCCGGAGAAAAAAGTGTTGATCGAACTCAGCCCATTTAAACATTCCTTCCTTTGGTCTAAAACTTGTTTATGATATACAGTGTTATTTTTGATCGTTTTTTAATCGTATTAGATATAAAAAAAATCCTATAATTATCTACACACCACACCCATAGACACAAGGCCTTTAAGTCGTGATAACTTAGCCTTAGCCTGATTCTTTTCCGCTACGATACAGTATTGCAGTACACTTGCCCCCTGCCGCGGTGACTTTGATCAGACGCGGAGGTAAAAATGTGTCCACAGCGGATGAGAATCAAGAATGATGACCTCCAAGCAATACGAATGTTTTCGTACCACCCCTGATTGTTCTCGTCTTTTCGTTCTTAAGGTTTGTTTGAAAGGAGCAACATGAATTACGAGAGTGAGCGCGCAAAAGACGTGGCTGGAGAGCCATCCCTGACTGAGATGGTGGAGAAGGCGATTAACATCCTCAAACAGAACTCCAAAGGGTTCTTCCTAGCTGTGGAAGGTAAGGCTTGAATAAGAGTGCAATGGATGTTGCTCGAATTAACGATGGAGTACAGTTAACATACATACTAGAAGCAGAAGAAAAGAAAGCATGCCCCTCTCAAATCAAAGACTGGCTGAAATCAGCCCCGCTGTCGCACTGCACGCGCTAAACCCAAGATCCTCACTCTCAAAGAACAAATATTCCTGGGGCCGGTTCCTGAAAGATTGGATAAAGTTATCCACGGATAAAAGTTATCTGTTGTATAGGTTTTGTTCAGGATTTATCCGTTGGATAAGCGTTTATCCACTGATAACTCTTAACTGGCCTTCTAGGAACCGGCCCCTGACCTCTAACCGTGATGTTTACATGAACAAAACTCCTTTGTCTTTCTGAAATTGTTTTGGCATTTTCGCGTGGATATGGAACCATTAGAATATGAAAACATCACATAATTTGACATGGGAAATTTGCTTACGGAGGTAAAATTAACAATTTCAGAGGTTTTGAGTGACGTCATCATCGGGGTCAAAATCGTGGTCAAAATCTTGTGGACTCACAAGCCGCAGGCGAGTGACTCCACAGCAAATTTTGACCACGATGATGGCGTAAAAAGTGGTAAATGAGAGTCCACACAACGCGAAACCTCTGGAAATTTATTTTTTCCATGACAAAATGCCAAATGTTATCATTATGATCATTTTCCACTGCAAATAGCGCGCGCGTTCGAACAATTTCCCTTTGTTTTTTGAGCCGCGCGCGCAAGCTGATGCGAGCAGAGTGGTATGGACTCTTATTTCCCACGGCAAATCAGCCAATCATTTTGCGAGAAAGCAAACTGTCATGGTAAAAAGGTATATTCCCATCAAATGGACGATTCCAGCTATAAGCGCGCGCTCTTCTTTATTCAGAAATGTCCAAAGCCATGCCCCACAACTACCAGAATGCAGCGCACGCTTTTTTTTAGCAGTTTGTTGGTCTACCGACATGCAGCGCGCGCGTGCGTTATAGCTGGAATCTCCATTCAAAATCAAGTCTTAAAAAAGGTTTTTCTACTCCTGTACATATGGACTATATCCTGTAGTTCTCCTGTGAAGTAGATCGATAGAGGCTCATATTCGTGGGCTCCCGCCACGGTAATCTATGGTACATCCTTGTCTCTTCGCAGGTGGCCTCATTGACTACGGTCACCATGACAACCGTGCATACTTGGCCCTGACTGAAGCCGTTGAAATGGACAATGCCGTTGCTAAGGCCGTTACCATGACAAGTGCAGGTGAGGAAAGGAAGGAGAAAAGATCGGAGGAGGAAAGCTAGTATTACATAGTACTGAAAGCAAGCCCTGGAATTCTGACGAACCGTGGTTCGCGTTGAAAAATCGTCTACGATTCTGCCCGTTCGGGCTCATGTTTTTGTCTGCATTCTTTTCTCCACGGGACCTGCATGCTTTTCCAAAACTTCTCTGAACGGACCTGAAAACTGTCAATGTCATATTTCAAGATTGTAACAGGCGAGTTTTCTATTTTGACTCAGTCGTGACGGTTACTTTTCAATATAAGCCCGTGGGAAAGGAATGCAGACAAAAATATGACCCCGGAGGGCAGAACAGAAGTGTAGACGTTTTTTTCGACGCGAACCACGGTTTGGTGAATTCGTAGTATTTCCCCTGCGAATCTGACTTAGTTCTGCTATCTTCCATCTTGTGAGTGACGAAAATCATTGTTGTTCTTTCTTTTTCCAGAGGATACCCTCATAATTGTGACCGCAGACCATGGTCATACAATGACCATATCAGGCTATCCAGACCGCGGTAATCCCATATTCGGACTCGTCCACCAGTTCGGGAAACTTGAGGTCGCCTATAACGACAAGAAACCCTTTACAACAATTGGTTATATGAACGGACCTAATTCGCGTGACGGGGCGCGGGCAAACCTGACAGGGGTGGACACGAAAAGTCAAACCTTTGCACAACAGTCTCTATATAACGGCTTGGACAAGTACGAGAGCCATGGAGGACAGGACGTAGGTGGGTATATGGGTATATACGACTGTATATAGGGTGTACATGACGTAGGTGTAATATGGGGTATTATGTGAAGTAGGTATATAGGGTATATTTGATGTAGGTCATATGACTTTGGTCGGCTCTCTCAAACGAGTATAGATCTCTACCAAATCCTGGATGAAATCCTCAAATCCTAACTGCCATCCTATCAGTACCCCGACTGATTTGCGCTATTCAGTTGAGCGTGGAATGCCTATAGTTTGGTCGATAAGTTTGAACGTTTCGTTTGGATAGTTTGGTGTCTCGAAAAGCATGTTGTCCAGGCCGGTTCATAATGTTGTCACGGACGGAATGTCGCGACAAGGTTTCAAAATCATGAGCTTTTCCTTGACAACATTAGGAACCCCACTTGACAACGTGCTTTCTAGACACTAAAACAAACGGCCAATCACCAACCGACAGCCTTTGCGGACTCTTAGCCAATCATAGCACCCGAAAAACAATGGATCAATTTGAAAACAAAAGAAAACGGGGCGCAAAGGCTCCCGGTTGGTGATGGGCCTTTAACGACAAATCTTTAGGCATTCCACGCTCTGAATGATACAGTATCATACGTGTATTTCTAATTTCTAGGCATCTACTCCCGTGGCCCTTGGGCGGACCTACTGACGGGCGTAGTCGAACAGAACGTTATATTTCACGTGATGGACCACGCCCTGTGTCTAACTGATAGCAAGAAGAGCAAGTGTACCAAGCCTGAGGCGCGGGGTGGCCCTTCCCCCTCGAGTGGCGGAGCAGCCGTTGCGTCATCAGTAACCATAGTAACAAGCCTGCTATCTGTTATGATTAGTGTTCTTGTTTTGTAGTTCAGTTATTAAATAGAGTCGCCAGAATAACGTCGGAGCTCTCGAAAGAAATTTTGAGTTTTTTAAATATCTTTTTATATTCATTATAACATTCGTGAAATCATTCTTAACTTTATTTTGCTGCAGGGATCAGAATCAATCACACCATTAAATAAAGAATAATTATGATACTCTTATATCATTATATTTGTAGGTAAGCTTGTCAAATCACGCATTCAATCTAGCTAAGGCTTACGATACAGAAGCCTTTATGTTGTTAATATTTTAGTCATTTATCCCGATCTTATAGAAAATCAAATCAAACTGATGTATAAATTTATAGATAAGTTTTTATGAATTTAGTTAATTTAGATCCAATTTTTTAGAAAAATAAAAACAATCTCTCACAAGTAAATTGTGTGCCTTCAGTTTCATGTTCATAGCTGTCCATGTGAGTGTTATTCCCATGCATATTTTCGGGTATTCCTTGGTGTTACGCGGAAAGCTTTTGGAGCTCGTGGTCTTTGAACTCTAATCCAATAGCCGTATTCACACTAGAGACGAAAAACTCGTGTCAGAGAAAGTTCCTGTTTTCAGGGGCACCCAACGAGTCAATGCCTCAAAACAGCTCAGAATGCCATATAAGTCGGTACTGAGCATACAAATGACTGTAAACTGGGTATTTTTAATCCCTACAAATTTTATATCTGTTCGGATTTCGTAGCTGAAAGTTTTGGGTTGCGAAAATTTTAGGGATTGAAATCAAGTCTTCCGAAATTGCCAGGGGAAAATCTCCATCCGAAAATTTTAGGTGACCTTTTAACGGCAAAAATCCCCCCAAAATTAGTAAAATCAAACCCTTTAGTGCAATTCGAAAAATCCAGGGGATCTTATGATCTACATACGAAAGTTAAAGCTTTAAATTCTGAAGCGAAAATTTCAGCTCTCGTAGCGCCATCCGAACAGATATTTTACCGAAAATGATCGTTGGGTGCCCCTGTGTTTTATGTCAGTTCTGCTCAGAAACACTTGCTTGTTATCTGTCTAAACTTTCTCCTTCAAAAATTGTTTTCACGTGATCACAGAAGAACAGGGAACCATATTCAAGGCGAGAAACTCGTCTCAGACGGGAAACTCGTCTCTAGTGTGAATACAGCTATTGTCTGGTTCTAAGGTATTTCTTGGTTTTGTTCTGTTGTTTGCATGCCTCTGGTGCTCCGTAACACGAGGAAATTGCCATGCATATTTCCATACATTTTATGCATGTCTAGGCAGGCTAAATTAACAATGCTTCTTTCAGCTAAAATTGACAGGGGCCCTGACAGGGGCGTATCCTGACAAGCTGTGTTTTCCCACAGGGGACCCAAGCTCATATTTTGTGACTCGAAAATTTGTAAGAAATTGTTAATAAAAATCCACGAAACTCACCTGGCTGTTAGAAGTGTTTGTCTTCATTGCCCCTGGGAGTTTGAGTTTCATTGATTTTTATTAACAATTTCTTACAAGTTTTCGAGTCACAAAATATGGGTTTGGGTCCCCTGAGATTTTCCCTATGTTTTTTTGGAAATAAAGAAAACATCATTTAAACTAAAGTGAGAAACAAGAAAATGGAAATGCGAAGTATGTAGAATCTATACAGCTATTTCAGAAAAGGTTGCAACCTGTTGTAGCCTGCAGTATATCATCGGAGCGTCTTTTCCAAGAGAGGCAATATAAAAAAATAAGCGTGTGCAACGCACACGTGTTACCTGGTTACAACAGATAGTCATACGTCACTAAGGGGGCTACCCATCCTCGCGCGCCAGGGTCCTCCCCTCATCTCCCCCCAGGGGGCTACCTAGGCAGGTGTTAACCGCATTGGACTTGATCATGGCGCTCTAATTAATCCCCGTGGAATCAGAAAGCTTCGCACTGTGAAGAATTTAGTGCGCCGAAGCGAGAACACTGAGCTCATAACATATATGGATTTTCATGGCCTCTGTGTTGGAGCGACGAAACACGGACTGCTATTGGATAATGTTTCTCAATGATGGGATTTGAAAAACGACTCCAAATGGTAAGTATCTCAGCCAATTTTTTGTGCTCTACCTCTCACAATAGAGACTTGCTAAACCGCTCCTCCTGTTCCCTTGTTTGGCTGTAAATTCGAGGTCGAATTGAATAATACAACAATGGCACTTCAGTCTGGACATGAATTTTTATGTCATCACGGCAACGTAGACGATGAAGATATAAGGTGGGTTCACACTTAGGTCTTAAGTCGTGAAATTTTAAATAGTACTTGAGAAATAAGCGTTTACTTGAACGAGACCAGAGTTCACACAGCTATCCTGAAGAGGCCTCGACTGAACGACAAAGCCGGCAAGATCGAAAGACCGCCAAAACGCCAAAGCGAAGCAATTGCAACCTAGCCTTCAGTCACATGGCACGGCGAATGCATGATTGACGGTTTTGAGTTTTCGAAAAGGGTAAGGTACTGTACTTATATTCAAAATAGGCTGCGTTATACTTTAGATCGTACTTCGGCAGCTTTGAAGACGCGGCGCAACCATAACTACAAAGTATCTTACTTGAGCAGCCAACATGGCGTTCACACTGAAAGTATACCCTAAGCATACTTAAGACTTCCTTACGAGCGTTAGTGTGAACCCACCTATAATTTTCAACTTACTGGCCGGTCTAGGCATTTCTTTTAAGAAAAGACGGCGGAAAAATTTGTGTTTGGGGAACAGGATCAGTCACTTTCTTTTAAGGCTAAGGAAATGAATTAATAATTTGAAATCATCTCCAAGGCGTGGCTGCTGGGAGGCAACTGCAAAACCCAGCTACGGCCCTGGGAACAGAAGTGACAGAGCTCATATCATCGGAGTTTTGTACGGTGCAGTTGGGATTTCAACATTGCACGGGGGAGAGGGGGAGGCACATTAATGTTGTCCTGTCTTTGGTCGTTCTTGCGAGCATTTTATAGCGTTACTAAATGGAGGGAGTGTGTCAACTAGTTTTGGCGCGTATTGTAGCCTGGGTAGAGTGTTCCCCGTTTTTCGCGCGGCCAAATATCACCCGTCGAGTTTTCTTCGCTCTTGATCTCATACTAGTCCAATACTCTGACAAATTTATGCATGGTATTGTTCTCCTCCATTGCATTGCCTCGTTCTATAATACACTCCATTGCACTCCATTGTTTTAGACAATGCCTTGCATAAATTTGTCAGTGTATTGGACTAGTATGAGCGGGCGTCTGTTAACTCAGGCTCCCTTGTAATGAGTAGTGAACAACTAATAACGGTCTTTTACATTACTCTATACCTATATATAGGCCTGGTAGATGATTCTAGTTTCCATGTGGGACACTTCGTGCTTTGGTGAGATCATGGTTGCGCATAGAATTTAAACAAGTTATTCAACTCCTTTATTCTGCAAATCTTTGGGTCTGATTTGTGAAGTCTTTGGAATTACATAAGTGTACGAATTTAGTATCTTTACTTTTGGCATGCGTGCCGTGTCATGTCCAAACGTCAATCACTATTATTTTCTTTATTTCACAATTCGCTTTTTGATGCTGTTTTTACTCACTGTTTGCGTATCCTCTTAAAAAGAAGACGATAATTTGCCGGGACATGCAAGTTGGAGATAGCAAACGCGTTGACCGGTCCAGACCGGTCACACTTTATGTCTCCCCAGACCCCCAGCCTAATCCCATCCAATATGGCGGCTATCAGGGCACGCGGAACACTTTTCATGCCCTCACGTAATTTGTGCTTATTTTCACGTTTTGCTCAAACGTTAGCCAATAACGTGGCTCACAAAAATCCAAAGGGTCTAAAAGAAACCCAAAGTGGAACGGAATTTGCTAGAAAAGCTTATATAGTTCTGCCAGAATTCCAAACACGGGGACTCGAAAAGAACCTCTGGCTTACCAAATCCGTACTTCGAAATGGACTCCCCAAAACAATGAAAAACGCAGAAAAATATATCCCAGAAAGCGAGCATAGAAAACTGAAGAGCATTTTTGAAGATTGTATTCGTCAGAAATTCGGATTTCAAAAAGAGGAAACAAAACGCAGGTCAAGCATTGCAGATGAAGTGAGAAATGGAGTTCTGCTGGAGTTTTTGAGGTGTTGCTTCAGCCATTTGTATAGCGCTAAAGTGGAAGCTTCTCACTTGAGAGAAAGTCTATTAGATGTAAACACTCAAGTCATTACGCACTGGAAACGCAAGGGAAACCATTATCAGTTGAAGACAAGGCCAGATTGTCTGTTATGGACCAGACAGCCCATTCAGTTATTTGCAGAAAATGGTAAGTAGCAACAGTATTTTTGAGGCTCATGTAAAACCAGTATAGATGGTTGTGGATAACTTGCGAATAGGGGAAAATTCAATAGGGAGGGTTCCAGTTGTGGGGTCAATTTACCTGATTTTCCAGAGGGTTAAGATGTTATTTTCCATACAAATACTGTATTTTTTCCCTTGGAAATTTCAGATGGGTGGGGGATGAGAGTCTATAAGTGCACTTTTCAACACCGGGGGTCGGTGTTGTGGGGAGGATATTTTTTGGAACCACACATTCATACCCTGCAGTATTAACCATAGTACATCAATTCCATGATAAGTCCCCTCTAGCAAAAATGTTTGAAAACTCAGGGCCAGAAACCCACATGCCACAGCACTGTTGAAGACACCCCTTGTGACTCATTTTGTTTGTTTCTGACTTTGCCTTTGTTTTTAGACTCAGAGAAGACCAATGATTATGAATTCCTGAAATCTTACAAGCCTGATGACTTGGATGTTTACTCCCACTCCTTTGTGCCTCTAAAGAATGTCCCTGGATGCAAAAAAAGACAACACAGTTTCTTGCCTTATTGTCACACTATGTTTCTATCTGGTTTTAATCAGTCACCAAGTGAGATGCAAAGTACTGGAATTTTGAATATGTTTGGACTGCTTCACTCTCATGCCTTGGACGGGAATGGCAATTTGCTTGGGAAGGATTTGGAAGTACCACTAACAACAAACTGTATTGTTACTGATGGTAATAGATTCATATTTATGTGTTACCAGTTAAATACTCTGAATTTTGAAGGAAATGATAGTGGAATTAAGAACATGGCATGGACTACAGATTGCATGGAACTATTTACAAAGAAGACTCACAACAGCAAAAAGAAGAAAGCTTTGATATATGAGAGTGTATCAATAGCAAGGGACTTACCCAAATTCAATGAAGAGTGCTTTAGGAACTTTGTGACCTTCATTTCCAGGATTTGAGCTTTGAATGTTTACTGTAGTATTTAGAACTTAAACATTTCAGTGTACTGTAATACTTTCAAGAAAGTTCTTAGCTAAAAAGTGACTTAAAAATGAAAATTAAAAAGCAATAGTCACGTAATATATGGTAGTATCTGAAATTCTAAGATTTTAGTTATAACACACACCACAAAACCACTCCTAACAGGGGCAGATTTAGAGGCAGGGCCCGTGGTTTGATGCGGGATTTTTTCTGAAATTATGCGCGATTTCTTCTGAAATTATGCGCTAAAAATTCGAAATTATGCGCTAAAATACGAAATTATGCGGGATAGCGCAATATTTTTTTTCCAAGTGCCGTAACATATTTTGCTCTTTTCGCCTGTTTTTTTACATGGATATAGCTGCTAAACTTTAAACAACTTTTGTTTGTCTATAAAATGCTCTGTGATGAGTTCCAATCGCTTCGCTTTACTGACGTTTTCTTTCAGGTAGACGTGTGTTTTTCGCTTTTAATAAGCTTATTACTTTCTTACAAAAAAGCGTTACCAACTAACTTCAGATACACGGTAGTAAAAATTAGTACTTGGTCTTCTTTCGTTTACTTGTCTCAGACCGAGGCACACTTTTTTCATACCGCAAGGATCGTAGCAACGCACTCCTATCAAACCATGAACTGAACGGTCACGAGAGAGCTATACGCACACTAACAGAGCTATCGTTACGACCTCTCATTATCACAAAAACATTGTTGCGCTTGTTTGCCGTCGTTCTGTGCGTAATTATCAAAATTAATCCTGATCGCGAGAGCGATCTGCACTATCGGCGGAAGTAGTGTAAGGGCTTTTCTAAAACCGGAAACGTGCCACGTTATTCTGTCAGTGTCTTTTTTATTGTTATCGAGGGAGCTGTTCGTGTGGCTGGTATTTTTCGCGTTGTTGTTTGTGAAATGAAATTGTTGTCTGTAACAATAACAAAGTTCAATGAAAAAGGGTAATGTCATGTGTTAGCGTCCTGTTCCGCCTTGATTTTTCTTTGTAAAATATCCAAAGCGCAAACAACATGTGTTTGAATCTATCTTGCTCAGCTGGAAATATTAGTTAGTTGGCCAATTAGGCACGTTTTATTGCTTTTCGATATCAGTTCCCAGCGCGACGCTATTAGCATAGAGCGCAGACGATTTCAGAAGAAATGTATCACACTTGTGAGAAAAAAATTTGAAAACAGTTTGAAATTCATTAATTAATGATGCCTTTTTAATGTTTTTCACAAATTTTGGGAAATTATGCGCGATTATGCGGGATTTTACGGATTATGCGCATTATGCGGAGAAAGCCAAATTATGCGTTTCCGCACCAGCGCATCAAACCATGGGCCCTGTAGAGGGCAGGGCTTGGGGGCCACAGGGATGTCAACCCCAGGACTTCAAAAATCTGGAAACTGCCTTGAAATGGCGAAATTTCCTGAAATTCTCCCAGGAGAAATACAGTATGTATGGCAGTCGTCTTGAATTTTTTCTGGGAGACGAAGCAAAAAAATCTTGGGACTCCTGGCAAAACTGGGAGAGTTGACGTCCCTGGGGCCATGCCCTCCCCCCTTTTGGGGGAAATTTTCCCATACATTTACTGTATTTGCTCATTTTTAGGACACATGATTTGATGGAAATGGAAATGCTCGTCTCTATATCACTATCCCCCTCCCCCCCTCCCTTTCTGAAATTTCTGGATCCGACCCTAACAGCATTTTGCAGTCAAATTCTAGAGTTAAACACTTTACAAGTGCAGGGGTGCTTACCATTGGTCACGAAAAACCGGTAATTTCGGTCGGGATTCCAATGGTACAGTCGATGTTTCGGTCATTCCGGTTGGTACGAGCAGTTCAGCTTCAGAGGTTGTCTCACCGTTCCAGTTGGAATGAACCGATCGGAATGGTTTGTACCATTGGCACTCCAACCGGTTTTATGACCAAATATGGTAGCCGCTCCGAACCGAAATGCGAATGAGCGAATGGTAAGCGCCATTCCACTCGGTATTTCTTCCCAACCGAAATGTTCTGTAACATTGGACGCTGATCAAACCAACCGGTTTCCCATGACCAATGGTAAGCACCCCAGATCAGTTTGACAGGAAATTTCCGAGAAATAATTGGTTTCCCTGTGGTTTCTGCACCGCGGGCTCGTCACTCATCCAAGATGGCGGCTATCCAGCGTGGTCGTCCGGTCTTCAGCACCTTCAAATCTTTTCGTTCATTCTCAGATGCCGCTCTAAAAGAGCCCCCCAAACCTCAGACTGGAGTTCCAATCATAATTCCCCACCATGTGGTGAAAAAAGCCTTCATAGTTCACCCGAAATCCAGAGCTGTGAACCCGAGTTTGAAACATCAGTGGTTGACGAAAACGATTTTCCGGAACGGACTACCACCATTTGCTACTACAGCTAGCGAACAGGGTGAACTGCCGTCCGATGTCGCCCAAATTATCAGAGAGCGGTTTGGAGGAACTCTTACTCAAGCGCTGGGCTTTCAAAAGCCGCTAAAGAAGACGAAGAGAAGATTCGAAGAGGAAGTAAGATTTGGTATTTTCCAGGACTTGCTGAGATTATGCTGCACGAATTTGACAGACACATATTTGGATGTGAGTCCAAAAATTCAGACTCATTGGGTGCGGAGGCACGAGTTTTATCAGCTGCTTTTCCATCCTGATGTCATCCTGAGAAGTAACAAGGAATGGAACCCTTTTGAACCAGGTAAGTTTTGTTGAACAACTCCCTTGTTGATTTGCTATAAAAGTAAAATTTATGCTATAAACAAAACATCATGCCTCCTCCGTAAGAAACTGAATGTGTTTTTGCATTTCCTGTACTCTTATTGACAATGATATTTCTCATCAAGCTAGTAGAAAATGTGCTCTGTACACTTTGATGATCAATTGAATTGTCAATAAAAGTTGGTTTTCACTAGTGGAGTAAGTAGATACACCTAATTCAGAAAAGGTTGCTTTGGTCTTTGGTCTTTGAGCGCCTTTGTTTTGTGGTCACTGAAGCAAAGAATTCCTTTGTTTCACACTATAAGAATTGAAAGACCAAACATCAAAGCAACCTTTTTTGGATTAGGTGTATGCAGACATTAGGACTCTTACATTTGTGTAAAAACCAAAGGAGAGACCATAGTAAAACTGTAAGCATCTCTACGAATAATACAAGATCTGTACTGACTGTGCTAAGCGAACGATAAAGGCAACTAAGCATACTACTCATATTTCTAATCTTATATTACAAGCACCCCTTGTGAAGGCAGAGCTAGTGTCAATCAGCCATCATGGCTGGGCAATTAAACCCTGGTTTGATCCTGCGATCTCAAAGGGGGAAAGCTACACCACACACTGTTTAGGATGGACATTTTTCTAGGGGACTAATGGCCCCATGCTTCCCTTGAGTAAAGGGCCATTTTGTGGATTGAAAAATCTTATTAGTCATTTCACCTGTGTTCCAGGTCTTTCGGATGCGACTATAAACCAAGGTCCTGTCTCTTATTCCATTACACCTAACCTATTGGTGGAGGATGTTAAACTTACTACAGAACTTACACTCATTCTCAGTCAACTGTGCGTTCGCGAATTTGTTTCACGTGCCGCGACTGGTTTTTAGTGGACGTCAATCAAACTCCGTTTCTATGACATTCTAAACAAATCTTGTCAACCATTTGACTTCGCTCATACGTTCTCTGATCTTTGAAAGGGAAAGGCTTGCTACGTGGCTAATTTTTGAAAAGATTCATTTTCATTCAAATAAGACAAGAGGAGAAAAACTTGTCTTCCCTTGCGCCGCGTGGAAGCTTGAGAAATTCTTAGAGAAACCCGTAACCTTCGACCTGAATCCTGGAGTAATTATGCGTCTGAGAGTTAGAGAATAACAACAGCCACTATTCTGCAAATCATTTACCCTGCTGGCAGAGGCCTCTTTTCTCTGTATTTCGTGGTGAAAACTTCGAATTGAAGTGAGAACTGTAACTATGGAAGTTTGCATAGGAAAGGAAATGTGAGAAAAGATTTACCGTTGAATTATTATTCGCTGAATCGATTTTCGTAGGCTCATTTGTTTGGTGTTTGCATAGTCATAGAGACGAATCGTCGGCTTGCAAACACTTAAAATGTTCGCTAACTCTTTGTGTGAACAGCCTCTTCCCCTCAGATAAATAACTCTTCATCTGAAGACATAAGAGAGGCCTCTAGGCGAAATAATTTTCTTTCAAACCGAGTTTGATTGACGTCCACTAAAAACCAGTCGCGGCACGTGAAACAAATTCGCGAACGCACAGTTGACTGAGAATGAGTGTAAAGTACTACCATACACTGATATAAAATACCCTTACTATTTGTAAACTGCAGTATAAAATTGCAGTCTGCATCTTAGAAATCAGACAATATCTCACAGCTGTTGATCACATTATTTTGATCATTTACGTTAATTTGCGGTATATAAGTGCTATTATTATATAGCTTGTGTTTATTCGATCAAAACGTGTGCTCTGATTGGTTCTATCATGGTCACATGGTAAGGTACAAACTCAATGTAGCCCGCGTGGGCTACAATTAAAAAAATTGTTGCCCACGCGGGCTACATATCGCCAGAGCGGGAAAATAAATATAAAAACATGGACTATTTTAACCATGTATATTCTATTTGCTATATAATAAAACACTTAATGGCTGCACTCTTGGGAAACAGCAAGTTTGTTCAAGATTCTCGGGAAAACAAAACTCACTGTTTTCCTCGAGAGCAGTCATTAAGTGTATAATATTTAATATTTTTTTCCAGATGTTGCTGTGACTGAAGAAGAAGTCCTTCAGGGTCCATATGATAGCTATGGTATGGAGGTATACCTGCATCCTATTGTACATCTACGCAACTTTCCAGGTTTCCAGGCCACCAGCACCAATCCCTTCCCACATATTCACACCATGTTCCTGGCTGACACATTTGGCCATACCATTGAGGAGACACATGCGTATGGGATAATGAGCATGTTTGGTGTCTTGGCCTCTTTGGCAATGAGCAGGGGTGTCTATCCTGGCCAGCATCTACCAGAACCAATATCCACCCAGTGCGTTATATCAGATGGTACAAGGATTGTTCTAATGTGTTACCAGCTGAATACGCTCTCATTACAGGAAGAACATGGTATCAAAAATTGTGCCTGGGGTACTGAGTTTATACCTTTCTTTTTAAATGACAATTCTTGTGACATTAACAAGAACAAAAACCTCTATGGAATTTTAGAGGTAGTTGATGGGTTGCCAGAAGTAAATGAAGAGTGCATTAGGAGATTACTATACTTTTTATGTTGTTAGAAAATGTGTATAGAAACAGGGTTAAAGGGGCTGTGTCACGGCTGTTTGAATAAATTTGCAAATACAGCTTTTAATTTGTATGTTATCATCCCCAAATCACTTACATTATTTGACACTAGCCTAGTAAGCAATGTAGGTAAGTTTTATAGGCAAGACTGCCGATTTCAAACAAATTACGATGCAACTTCAAACTTTGAAAACTGTTCATCCCAACAAGATTGAAAAACTCATTGTTGCAACCCTTTTCCATCTGCTCTGTTATAAGTCCATGAAGCCTTCAATTCTGATCACTTTGTAGTTTAAAGGCAAACCTAGACTAGTATTTTGGCTACCCATCAGTTATTTGGATGGCTTTTATACAATGTATCACCAAAAGTGTGCTAAAATTGTGACACCGCTCCTTTAAGGACTATATTAATAGCCACATGTGACCAGATATTCCCACTCTGCAAATAAAAATAATCAGCAAGTCACAAAATATTAGCTAGTGCTGTACTCATTTATGTACTGGTAACCTAACGTTGCCTTAGGCAACTATAGTCAGGTGGCTAAGTCCAAATTTTATTGCGAATTGTGCATTTTCTGATAAAAGCATGAAACTTTCCAGGATGAGACTTGAGAGGGTACTTGTTAATTTTTGATTGGGAGGCATCTCTGAAATTCTTTTTACAGCAATAAATTAGACAATTCGGGAGGCCATTGTTCAGCCGCCATCAAGTGTCCTTTGTTATTCATGAGTTTCGTGGCACTTCAGCTCTTATTCTACGAGATAAATTTATAGAGTGTAGCGCCAGATAGACAAAACTCTAAAGATTTATGGCAAAAAGAAACAATCATTGGAACATGACAGGTGAACATTTGATATCTAAAATTACTTTTGTAGATGTTTTCCTCTATTTATGAAAACATGTTTTCAAATTCCCAGTCAGACCAGTTCACACGTCCCTGGTCAGACACAATTTCGGAGATAGAAAATCAGGAAAAATCTCGGGACTCTTCAGCACACAGGTTGATATCAACTTGCGACATAGCTACCAAGGTAAAGACCATATGTGTCAAGGTATAATGGCTTCCAAATGAAACAAAGTTGCAGTGATTTTGCTGCAGAGTCACTTCACGGATTTCTACAGGAAGTGCCACGAAACTCATGAATAACAAAGGACAAGATGGTGGCTGAACAATAGCTTCACGAGTTGTCTAAATAATTCCTGTAAAAAGAATTTTCAGAGATGCCTCCAAATCATAGATTCACAAGTACCCATAGGCCAGTCAAACTGGAAAGTTTCATGCTTTTATCAAATCATTTGGCTGCCTGACTACTAATGTAAACTTACCAAATAAGCTGCACAAATGTAACTACCGTATTGAACTGAAAAATGTATGTATTAAATTTGAGAAGTCCTGGGAAGTGTTTCATATGGACTGTCTTTTGCAACAGCTATCCCTCCCATGTCTCTCAATAGCGCAATTTATTTTAATTTCAACCTAGCTTAGGGAAACAGAATTGAATTTTAATATCAAAGTTGGTTAAATATTTGTTTTCTCTGAGTGGCCATCTAAATCATTTGAAAAGGACAGTTAAAATATACTTTTATTTGGCAAATTGATACAAATAAATTTGTATAAAAATTCACTTTGATAGAAGTAACCGTTTTAATTTGACTCTTGATAATATTTTGTCAAATGGGAGATGAAACATAGTAACATTGATTGTTTTGTGCCCATGGAATTTCCATTTCCCTCAGGGTGGTGAGGTATGGTGAATAGTTCTTCTGAAAATTCAGAATCTTGTGAAATTCTTTGAGATTCACAGGTTCTGATACTGAATTACACATAAAATATACAGGCTCTGATACACTAAATCATGGAAAACCTCACCACAATAGTGGTGACAACAAGAACCATATTGTTTCACAAGTGTACCAAAATCTATTGTTTTCGAACCATACTTTTTGCAACGTGAATGGTTCAAAGCTTAGCATGTCACTGTATGTTTCGACTCCCTTTCAACTTCATGTAACTTTTTACATCACCAAAAATAACCCCAGCACCGAATATATGTTTTTCTTTCCCTCCCTTGCATCTACTGTATCATATCTCCCCCATGCTATATATACATGCAGTATTATATTATATATTAAACTTATTATATTATTGATCACATAAGCATCAGCTAAGATTTAAGGGTCCCTATGGCAGCGAACAGATGCCTCTTTTGCACATGAGTCTCTTTCAGTGAGGCATGAGCCCTGGCAGGCTACTTGTTTCCCAGAACACCTGGCGCCTCAAAATCGTTTGTCAAAAAATTATTATACATTGTTATATGATCTCTGTGGAAAATGAAAATTCTGAAAAGGTTTTGAATTTTTTCCAAGATTTTAACTGGCAGTTTTTGACACTGTAAATCAGTTATTGTTCCCTCTATCATACGTATGGAGCTCCCAATTCCCATTGCCTAGCAGCCTGAGATTCTTATCATGATACTGAGCTAAAGAAGCTCTATGGCCAATACTAATTAAAGTCATCCCTAACTGCTTGCATTTCATGTACAAATCTTGCTCTGTTGCTACATCCAATGCACTTGTTGCTTCATCAAGCATAGCAACAGCAGGGCGATGGTAAAACAGCCTTGCAAATGACAGCCGCTGCATCTCGCCTGGTGACAGCATGTCTTCCCAGTTACCTTCAATTGACTTGTTGACACCCCCAACTCTATCACAAACTGCAGATAGCCCAACATTATCCAGTAGCTCTACAATTTCTGCATCATCTTCCTCACCTGCATCTGTGTAATTCTGCTGCCTCGGCACTTCAAAGGGATAAATAACTTGTTCCTTCAAAGACCCATCAGTCAGCAAAACACGCTGAGGTAAAAATAATATCTTATCAGGTGTAAATTCAACAAATCTTGTTATGTTTCCAGAAACTGGTTTCCAGAGTTCACGTATGACCCTCAGCAGAGAACTTTTGCCACTACCAGTGTTTCCAGTGATTATAATATTAATACCTGTCTTGATTTCTAAATTAAGTTCCTTTACTAGAGGTTTGATACAGTTTGGTGCACAATATGTCAGATCTGTTAACTTGAAGACTAAATCTGTGGTAGCGAAGTTTTCGAGAGATGTATTGCGCTCAGGAGTTTCACTCTCTGTCTTATCATTGATTTCTCTTTTCCCTCCATGTTTTCGATCATCTCACCGATCCTGTGTGTAAATCCAGCCATGTCTGACACAGAATTTGACAAATCAATAAGCTGTGTAAAACAGCCTATAAGATACATTGAAACAAATGAGTTCTTGCTTATTTCACCACTGAGAGCTTGTGGAGAGAGAGCATCATATTTCCCAGCAAACAGTGCTATTGCAATGATCATGTAACTTAAGATTGCTCCTACATAGTCAAAGAAATTCACAGAAAAATTCAGGAAAAACTCAAAGTTAACCAGTTTTTGCTGGATGGTGAGAAGGCTATGTAACCTCTTGTTTGTTTTCCTTTCCTCGACTTCACCTGATTTGTAGAATGCAAGATTTTCAGAGTTCACTCTGACCTGTAAAACAAAAATAGTATTTCAATTTCATGCATGGGAAATTTGACTATTCACACTTTAGTTTAGCCACTTTAGTTGCCCTTCAGTTGTAAACCCCCGTATTTGCCAGTCATTTTTCCCTCCCACCCACCCTCAGGTAGATCTATCACAATGAACAATCAGTGTGATGGGTGCCCCCCATGGTGGACAGGGAGCTGTGGCCTGGTTATCATGGTTACTCCAGATGTGCTGGAGGGAGTTGGTTGGAGCCTCAGTGGGAGAGTAATAACCATTACCAGGGAACCAATCAGATTGGACAATCTGACTTATCTGCAACCAGAGCCTTGTAATGTCAGAAAATCTGAGGCTCTCAGAATGAGATTGGGTTACCAATGTTTAATACTTAAATACCTGCATGTGTTTAAACCTAAAATCTCCCTCCAGTCTCTCCTGCTTGACTACAAGGTTTATTATTGGTGACATAATGAGCTTGTTGATGATTGTCCCAACAATAAAATACCCAAATATACTGACAGGCCCAAGGTAGCCAGTGCTGGTATAGCATTGATATGTGTAATATGCAATGGTGAATGGCGAAATGATCAGCTGGGATAATAGTACTGAACTGTTTTGAGAATCTGTCAACATCTTGAGTGATTCTCTGATCGGGATTGTCAATGTTTTTGTCCAAGACAATTAGATTGTAGTGATTTTCGTTCCGGAAATAACCAGCATGCAGAAATCTTGTCAACAGAGCTCTCCATTTCACGTATAGGACATTAGATACGTATTGCACCGTGCTTTTTCCAAAAGCGGTTCCAACAATGAGGCCAAAGGCAACTAGAATTAAGGACTGGAAACCTTTCTGGTCTTTATCTCCGAGGACTTCATAGAATTGGCTTGGAATCAAGCCCGTATTGTAAATGAGCATTTGCTCGGCTAAAGTTAATCCAAGCAGCAAAACGAATAGCAAAAACGTGGGCGAGAGCCATTTAGGGAAAATAATCCTCAAGCAGCGAATGAAGCGTCGTAGGAATATCCGATCAAGCTTGAAAGATTTAGATTTCTCGGTGTATTTTCGAGGCGACATTTCTGCTGTCTGCAAACGCGTCTGGATGGAAGAAAATCCTCAGAGAATCGAGTCACATGATAGCAGCTAAGTACACAGGTAGCCCACATATTGTTCTCGAAAACTTCTTTAACATATAAGACACTAAATCCCAATGGTTGAAACCAGAAAAGCTTCCACGATAATTTATGAAAGCGGTATTGCCCATGAGTGGTTAGGGATTGGTAACCAGTTTGATTAATCATTGACAAGTCCTCCTTTGGGTCACTGTGGTATAAACGAGTGTCATAATCGTGTTTACGATTTTCTGGTGTCAAGCATTGGGATCTAGTTCTCATTTACTCAACAGCAATGGTTGTAACCATAAATGCACCACCAGCAGAAGGTATGTACATGTTTACTTTTTACTGTAGAAAGTTAACGCTGTAGAAGGTTCACGTGATTCCAACACTTAAACAACAATAACAACAGTCTTATGCACGATGTTTTTTCTTTCATTTAGTACTGCATTCCTGTATAAATATAATTATAAGCTTAAGCTTAACTTGCACTTAAGCTTTAGCATATGTCTCAGTATGAAAATTATAATACAGTGAAGCATACCAGAGTGTAAATCGCTTCCACATTTGATTTGTATAAATCTTATCTTGAAAACTAAAGGGTACTAATAGCTGCCCGGGGAAAATTGATTTTGACCCTAAGGGATAGCAAAATGGGCGTGGTGACCGCCAAATGTTTCACCTAAAAGATAGCAAATTTGGCAGATCAAAACAAATAAAAGCGAATTTTAGGTTTTTTTGGGTTTTCAACCAAGTTTCCTTTGTAAATATCGGTTCTGGTGTCAATACCAATATATTTCTGGGTAAGGATTGGTCTGAGACTCTCCTAAGGGATAGGGCTGATTTTAAACACCCCTAAGAGATAGCGCGTCTGTCAATTTTATGCCCTAAGGGATAGGACGAGCACCCCCATCTGAGAATATGGGGAGTCCCCCCCCCCGGGAATAGCTGCAAGTTTATAGGAATGTGCTTGTTTTGCATTGCACATAGTCTGTGCAATATACAACTAATATGACATAGAAATGGACCCACCTTTCCTAGTTTAATATAAGCAGCTAGCAGAGGCCTCTTTTCTCTAATACATACTTTTTTGGAGGAAGCTGTGAGTGATAATGATCTTTCAGGGGTGGTCACGGAAGGTAAACTTATAGTGTAAAATGGACTCAATAGAGATTATTACATGGTAAGAACTTGATATCATTTTTATTCACGAGTTTTCGTGTCATAGCGTGAACAATCGAGTCTTCGAGTGAGTGAAAAATACGATGTCAAGCTCTTGCCATGTCATAATTTGTTTATTGTGTGTTTCCAAAAAAATATCCATACCCCCCTCACGGAAGGGTGTTGAGAAATGACACCCCTCCCCTCTGGAATTTCTGAAGAAAAACACAGTATTTGTATGGAAAAGAGCAGGTAAATTGACCTCCCGCCCCTCTGGAATTTCCAATCCATTCCATAGGGGGTATGGATATTTTTTGGAAACACACATTATATACTCTGAGTCTGATAAAATAGCAAAAAAAATAAAGAAAAATTGCATTTTATTTATGCCGTGAATGATATTGTATCATTCACTTTTACAATTTTTATTCACTGGTGTTATCACATGGTATCTGGTCACAGTATGTCATAAAACTAGATACTATTGTAGATACTTACATAGATAATTGAGAACTAGCTCCTACAAGCTACCCTACTAGGTAAAATAAAGCATCATTCTATCTATCTATCTATCCATCCATCCATCCAGCATCCATCTGTTCATCTACCGGTATCTATCTATCTGTCTAACAGAAGGGATATATGTTTCAATTAATTTGGAATAAATTTTCAGACTCATGCATGTAAGGTCTAACATGGTTATTTTTGATAAAGTAAAGTGGAGCAAGATTTGTCTATGCAAGTGGCAGGGCAGGTACAGGAGAGAATCCTGTGAATCTCATATGGAATTCTTAATTCTTGTTAAACCTCAAATTTGATTGATAATGGTGCTTGCATTAACGAGATCCCAGGTGCACTGCAGTCGAGCTAAGCTCTGGAAATAAGCATTAAAAGCATTTGGTATTCTTCAAATTGGTGGCAGTTCAGATGCTAAACTTTTTGTCAAGTTTTAGTCTCTTTTTATAGTCAGTTGCCTTCAGGCCCAACCAGTTAGTCAGGAGGAAGAAACTTACCCCACCCACCCCATTCCCCTAGAATTTGTATAGTTTCTTTTTATTAAGTTCTTTCTTTTTTGTTTGTTTTTATGTTGCTCTAACTGCAGCTGCTGCAATGCCACAATTTGATCTTCTGCATCTGAGCCCTTGATAGCATGGTAGTGCACTTTGAATGGTACCATTCTTTACATGAATCACACTGGTAGTACCGTTTACCATCATTTGGCAGTCTGCAGGTGCAATAAACTTTAATGAGATGGTGTGTGGTCTTGCTGCTGGTTACTGCTGTTATTGCTTGAGAAGGAAATGGTTCCATGAAGAGATTCTCCAAGCAATCATGGTAGTGCTGCCTGAGTGAGTCCTGGTCATACTTCCTGGAAGAGGGATCTTCACCAAGGCAAATTGATGTGGCAAATGCGATTGCAAATAGACCACAATCTGACCCACCACTTTGCTGTGTTACTGGCTGCATGATAAATTGGATGTGCCTCTCCTTGGTGTGAAGCATTCTAGCAGAATAAAAAGTTGTGGCCTTATTGGGTCGAGTGCCACATGAATTTGCACTGTCGTACACCTTTAGCTCACCTCTGCCACACCCAACCGTGGAAATGCAAACCCAGTGGCCACCAATATTGATAATTTGGACAAATTCATGGGTCTCTGCCACCACCATTGTTCCTCGTATTGCTGGATCTTGAAGTCCACTGATATATGGGACTTGGCGCTTGAGAAGCTGTAGTCCAGCATGTATTTCACTATCAGTAAGCCATGTGCCACTGTCAAGGATGTTGTCTCTGCTTTCTCTGTAAAGGACAATGTAGGTGTCATCATTACCCCCATTTCCGCTATGCTTTATCCAGTATTGAGGGTCAGCATTCATGGAGTTATCAGGGATAACAATTGGAGCATTTTCTCTTTCTTCCTCCTTGGCATCTTTGTCTTCCGTTTCATCCATTTCCACTGTACATTTTTCCTCATTATTTTCCAAACATGTTGCACTGAACTCAACTTTAACCCTCTTGGACTCCTCAATGGCAACTTCGTTGATGACATTTTGCATTTCCTCACTGCCAGTACCTTTCCTCTTTTTTCTTTTCCGGGTGGGAAGATTTGCATAGGCACCACACCCTTCTTTGAAGTCTGTTGGTGTTTTGGCAGCGGAACCTCCAGTGGGAGCCCTCCTTCTGTTGGAAGCTTCCCTCTCAATGATGACAGGAGGTATGCAAGCTGCCTCTCTGTGTCCTTTAGGGTGTTGACATCATTGCAACGATAGGTGCAGTCCTTTATTGAGGCTATAAGTTCACGACAAGCCATGCCTGTCTTCCTTATATTTTGTTGCTTGTTAAACATTTCTTGGGGTGTTGATACTTTTACGCGTGGCTCATCAGAAGGCTTGCATGGTCCTTCCTGATCTTGTAAGGGTAACTCATCCCCATGTGTTGTATCCATTTCCTGTAGTGGATCTGTTTGCCCCTCAATGATGCTGGGATCTAGCACAAACAGTGGATTCATGGTAAAGGCTGAGGGTAAGGCATCCCAGCCAAAGTTTGGAATGTGTGTAAACACAGCAAGGAAGTGCTTACATGGCCAGTGGTTCTTTGCCCAGTCTAAGCATTCACAAGATGGCATCTGCTTGGTATTGCCAAAGTTCACATTATAGAGCTTTGTTTCTGTTTGACTGTGGACTTTAAAGCACCGTTCGCTGACCCTCTCAACATCAGATTGTGCAATTACTGCGGCACTGGCATTCCGTGTCATGCAGTGGTCGACAAAGGCACGGGGCCTATTCCACATCCACTTAGGAATGTCTGGATTATACAGGCGGTATGAACTGTGAGACTTCAAGTTGAGTTCAGTGTACCTAAGGGAGAAAGATAAGGCAGGGATGAATTGTTTGTAGACAGAGAGACAGCAGACAGACATCATATGGCCCATCTGTGTATTAAACCTGAACAAGTACCTTATGCAGCAGTTGACTTACTTTTTAAGTGATTCAGGTAGGAATTTCTTAATGAGGATGTTAAGTAGGCCGCTTAGCTTGGTGTTTCTGTTGGCCACTAGAAAGTCATATTTGAATGTCCTATTTTGACGCTCAGTTCCATTGTTGGTGTTGATTCTCACATTGATGCGGTCTTTGCGGTACAGCCAAACCCATCTCTGCAAAAATGAAAGTAATACCAATTATGAAGCTGAATAAATGAGTTCATTAAGCACAAATGGATCTAGGGCAGTTTTTGCATTAAATTAAGCCTAAAATGATAGCAAATTATCATTCTTTTCACCTGTGAAAGCAATTCTACTTTAAAATAATGACCTAGAGGGATACGGGGTGTCACCAATGAACCCAATCTCTATTCAATGCAGGGGCGTAGCCAGGGGGCCTTGCCCCCCTTTTTAAAACTCAAAATGCAATGGGAAAAATTTAAAAATACATGAAAAGTTGGACCCTTGGGTATAATAATAATCCTGGCTATGCCCCTGGAATGACCTAGGGAGTATTCTGCCTTTGTAATTTTTATTCTTTGTTTATAGAATCAACTTTGAGGCCATATACCTTTGCCTCAGGGAGCCACGTCCTGTTGAACCACACTTGAAGCCTTGGGCTATGATTCCAAATTTCGCTAGTCCTTAGAGCATTCAGAGCATCCTTGTATGCTTGCTCGGTAGAAGCCGATGCTATCCTTCGAAGCTTAGCCAGAACTTCTTCCTTTTGCATTGAAACCCCATTCTGTTGCTTGGATACCCATCGGAGCCAAGCCTGTTCTCTGTGGAAGTCACAGAGGAGAACAAGGGCATCTAAGGGAGAAACAAGTAAGAATGCTAGGAACTGTTTCTCAATCTCTGAGTCAATTGGATTGAGACCTTATTAACAAAGATCCCAAACAGTACTTCTAGTTCAAGTGATGATGTGGGGGCATTGGGCAGTCACAAAAATTGCATCCCTTAACTTTGTTATTTTTCAACAAAAAAATCTTTCAAACGTATAACTATGGCCCACATAATAACTTTATCAATGAAAATATTTCTAACTTGGCCCAACAAACACATTTTTAAATTCTGATTTTGATTAAGTTGTTGTTGCCATGGTAACGATGTCATGTGACTCACCGTCTGCCATTTTGGATGAAATTTTAGTGCTTGTGCAAGTATATTATAAAGGAAAAATATAAATTTCTTTTCAGCATTAGTCTGTCTGTGAACCTAATTTGATGTCTAGGAAAACATTTAAATAGATACATGTTTTTCAAAATATCATACATTTCAAAATACATTTCTAATATATTTTTTTTCGTGAAAATAGGTGATTACCCTTCAATTTCACCTTTTCCTATGTGTCTTCAGAAGGTCTAAATAAAAAGTCCAAGATGGCCGCCACTGAGTCACGTAATAAGAGTTACCATGGTAACAAAATATGTAAAAATATAGCTCTTGTTAAAATTATTGTACTGACCAATTTTGATGATGATCCTATAGAACATGAGTTAAGAATAATAATTCCATTTTTCAGGCAAATGGGTTTTTGGAATTCCAATGCTTTTGATAACCACCCAACCTGGAATTCAAACGTAGTCCTCAACAGCGGAAACAAATTTTGTATGCAAGATTGCCTCTGCACGGTGCTGAACTTTCGAGGATTCATACGAGTCATGGCAGCTGCTGATAATCTTTATAGTAGTACCTGGGAATGTAGCCTCCAGTGCCTGAATCTCCGGCTCACTTAAGTCAACCATAAAGTACTCGGGACTCCATTCTGAATTCCAGGACTTGAGTATTGAAAGGGCCTCGGTAATCGCAGGACATGACTCTGACTCCACGACAAACGAACCAACAACCGTGTAATTAACGTTTGTCTTCACGCATAAGAAGAACAGAGGCAAGGCATACTTTGACGTCTTATATGTAGCATCAAGTAAGCAATGGTCGTTTCCATACCTGAAATGGAACAGATAGTATAAAAGAATGTTATTAGGAAAGTGCTAGTCGCGATTAGGTTTTCTACATTATCTAAACATTAGAGCACAACTCAGTGGCGGATCCAGAATTTTACTAAGGGGGTTCCGTTTCTTCTTCACTCCTTCAAAGACTGCATGATACGGGCAATATATTAAAGGAGAGCTCGTCCACAAGCGGTCTGGGTATCACAATAAAATCCATGTTGTTCTGATGCTAAGGGAGGTTCCGTGGAACTCTTGGAACCCTCTGGATCCACCACTACAACTTTCTATGTACTTTATCGACGAAATAGAGCACGCGTGTAGGATGTTGGGAGAGACATGAGAACGGTGTAAAATCACGAGCCACAGGGAGTGATTTTAAAACGTTCCGAGTGTCTCTCCCAACATCACAAGTGCTGGCTATTTTTCTGACAAAGTCACAGAACGTGGTGCTCTAATGCTTATATGATTTAGTGCAGGAGGGGGCATTTACTTTATCGATGAAATAGAGCATAGATTGGTACCAATCACACCGCGCGTTATATCATAGCTATATTATGAATAGTTAAGGACTATCCATGCGCCTCCAGCGCCTGGCTGACACATGCCATATTCTTACCTTTGAAGAAGCTCTTTTTGCCATTTTGTCTGGTGAACAAACAGCAGGCTCTTACTTGCTTCCGTCTCCGGCACCCTGACCTCATCATTGCTGTCTTCGTCATCCGCCTGATCCATGGCTTCTTCGTCATCACTTGACCTCACAGTCGATGGACGGAAGAAAAAAGAATCCTCGGGGTTAGTTTCCTTCCACTCTTCAACTTTTCTCTCCACATCTTCTTGATCGAGTAAAGAGTGACTTTGTGCCAGTACTGCTCGATACATGTGGTTTCTGATATCCAGTTTTGTGGGATAGAAACGGCGATTAGAGATATCTGGAGGGGTCTTTCCAGCAAATAGTTGTGATGTCACGAAGATCCGAAGATGCCTTTCCATCTCGTCTACCGAGCGGATCCCCTCCTCCACTAGCTCGTGTATGCGCCGGATAATCTCACAGTCCAGTTGTTGCATAAGTCCGCTGGCATAAAACAGGAACAATCAGTGATAATACATTTTAACTCGGTGTTTCCCTCATCCCGGACGTGTAGATACGATAAACAGGGCAGCAAAAAAAAACATTTTGGGGTTAGCTTTTTTATGTTTATTTGTTTCTATGTTACACATACTGTACCATTCATAAAGAGTTACCTTTCCAATGACATGTCGACTGTGGTCGCTTTGCTTCGGCAGCGAAATGTAGATACGATGTTCCTGTTCGATGGACTCGTTTGCGTCTATTGCATTCCTCGGCAACTTGGAGGCGTACTCTTTCTTTCCTTTGGTGTTCTTATCAATCTATGAGAAGATAGCACATCGCAACAGTGAATTTTGAGATCGCGTAGCAATATTTACCGCGGCAAGATTGCGCACGTGTTCCAATTTTCCCCGCAGACGTCAATGCGTTTGT
The DNA here is from genome assembly GCA_033964015.1 of Scolanthus callimorphus. Lineage (NCBI taxonomy): Eukaryota > Metazoa > Cnidaria > Anthozoa > Actiniaria > Edwardsiidae > Scolanthus > Scolanthus callimorphus. The sequence continues at coordinate 20,860,033 of CM066924.1, forward strand.
CAGTATAACCACGCCCCAATCAGATACAGAGCTGTGTGAAATCTCGTCATTCCCGACGAAATCGTGTAAATTTTCATATGGAAACCAAGGCAATCAGTGCCATCGTCAGTCAGCTAGACTAAACAATCACCAGGCCGTATTTGATGTTCGAGAATGGCATGACATGGACGCTCTGGATCTCAGGCGAGCATGTGGGCTGAGCTGTACTTAGTGGAAAGAATAATGTTGTATGCTAATTTTTAAAACTAATTTTTAATTTTTATGAACCGGTTGTCCTGCATTTTACTCTAACCTTGAATTTGGGGAATTTCACCACCTCCCTGAGGATGATTCGCGCAGAACAGCCAAACTTTACAGTATTTTGAAATACTTTCCGACTTTTTCCCGCGCGATTTCCATAAGAGTGATCACCCTGATGGGTTTGCTGTAAAGATAAAAACAACAGGGTAACTAACAAGCCCTGCAGTGGTCTTCTAAAAACAGTATTTTTTTTCAGTAGCTTTAGCAGGGGTGGATTTATGCGGGACAAAGGCCGGGAGCCGCGGACCCCCTTTTCGGGAGATTTTCCCATACATTTATTGTATTTGCTGATGGAAATTTGCAATTTTTTGTCCCTATATTAGCTGTATTCACAGTAGAGACGGAAAACTCGTCTGAGACGAGTTTTTCGTCCGGACGGAAAACTCGTCTTAGTGTGAAACCGAGACGAGACGGATTTTTGACGGGAAATCTTAGAGTGAAACCGGGACGAGACGGAGTTTTGACGGGAAATCGTCTGATTTCATATCAGACGGAAAATTCGTCAGACGAAAAACCCGTCATGACGAGTTTTCCGTCCTCTAGTGTGAATACGGCTATTATCTATATCCAGCCCGCCCTTTCTGAAATTCCGCCCTATTTAGTGCGTTAGATCACATGTTCAGCAAACGTATTAGTCGTTTTTCCATGTTAAATGACTGTCGTGAGTAATTTGCAATTACTTTGTAATCACTCTTATAGGTTTTATTACAGATACAGTCATATGAAATTCGCTCTATTCTACGTTTGATTAATTTTTTGCACAAGTGACAATCAACTGACAATGTATTGGCAACATTAATCCCTATAACAGCTATAACTCATTCGATTTCACACACCTGTTTTTTCGCTGCAGTTTTTGCTTTGCGGGCTTTGTCCCTGTCTGGACCGTGTCGGCATTCTAGCACTTTGCATCCAACCACCAGGAAAGGCACACCATCAAATTCCAGCTTCGTACCACTTGATTCTAAGGCATCCTCCCACCTTACTTTATGCTTTGTGTCTTTTATGTCTTGGGGAAAAATATTGACATACAGATTGTTTTTCGCTAACAAAAATGCGAGAACGACACTCGTTCAGTATCCCAGGAGTAAATTCGTTTGGGAGTCGAATCAAATCACAGAAACTGGAAACTAACTATGAACACAGAAACTATACCTATTTCTGATAGTGAGGTTCCTGCAAGGTACCAAATATAAAAAATACGTGTCTACAGCCATCCTCATCCCCCCCCCCCCAACCCCCTCGGGGCTGGAGATGGTGCGGTTGGTTGCTACCTTCTATTTACCATACGCACGGTAAGGGTGAATAACCTTGGGGCATACATACCTATAGCTTACATATAGGAGTACCTCCCATATGTAAGCTATACATTATTTGAACAAATGCAAACGGTATTTCCAGTCGCGCCGCGGCCCTCTCTTTTTCGGGAGATTTCCCCCTGTGGTTGGGGGGGGGACTCCTATTTTTTTGGGGCGGGGGTGCTCGTCGTACCTTTTATATTAAAATCAGGCCTCTGGTACCTTTTAGGGGGTAAATTCGAAAACTTGTAATTTTTTCCTGATAGGTACCTCTTAGAGGTCCGTTCTGGCAAATCAAGCAAATCACACTTGTTGGTAGCCTGAATTTCAGAAGTATTTTCCCTCGTAAAAAAATACGAGCGGAAAGTTACGAGGGAAAATAGATCTTTTTGATACCTTTTTAAGGGTACCTTTTAGGGCGAAAATCGAAAGTTCTCGACGAGCACCCCCGCCCCCAAAAAGTCCCCCTCCCCCTCACCACGGGGGATTTTCTCATGGGAATTTACCGTATTTGCTGGAAGAAATTTGAAAATTTTCGTCCCATGTTTTCACTATCCGTCCCCCATACCTGCCAACTCTTCAGGTTTCCGCGGGAGTCTCCAGGTTTTTATCCTTGATATCCCGGGGAAAAAAGTGAACTTTCCATTCCGGGGAAACTTCGGGATTTTCTCATACACGTTGCCCCCCCCAAATTCCCCGTTTTGAAATTCCTGGATCCTCCCCTGTCTTGTGGCCTAGGAAGACTCTCAAAGCAGGAAAAGATGACCTACCATTAACTCCAAATTTCCCCGTGTCTCTAGTGCTAACATAAGAGGTGGTTGTTGCTATCTCGTACTCTCGGATGAGGTCATTGGCCTCGCTCAAGGTGTTGACATATCCGTTGTGTCCATCGAACGAGAACTTGAAATAATTTGCCCAAGAGGGCTTATCGTGCCCCTACTCAGCCATCTAAAAAACTGACCGGGCAACGGCTGAATGACTCGAGATGAAAAGATTTTCTTAAGACTTAGTTTAGCCGTTTAAAAAACAAGAAAAGACTTTCTCAAGACTTAGTTTAGTCGTTTAAAAAACAAGACAACAAGAAACTGAAACTACTAGTCTCAAATCATATTTTCGCGCCAAATGGAATCTTTATTTGTGTAGCCGCTGACAACAGGAGACGTTACGTAGAGACTTCTGGTTACAACCATTGCTGTTGAGTAAATGAGAACTAGATCCCAATGCTTGACACCAGAAAATCGTAAACACGATTATGACACTCGTTTATACCACAGTGACCCCAAAGGAGGACTTGTCAATGATTAATCAAACTGGTTACCAATCCCTAACCACTCATGGGCAATACCGCTTTCATAAATTATCGTGGAAGCTTTTCTGGTTTCAACCATTGGGATTTAGTGTCTTCCGTATAGGAAAACATATACAGCGTCTGAAGCATATAAAAATTATTGAATGATTAGCTTTATTAGAAAACTCATATTTTTGTCGACAATTGGTAAAATGTGACTTTAAGAGAAATATTTTTTCGTCACGTAGTGTGGTGAACGATGTACAACCGCAGGCTCACATCCTACAACGTCGTTCCCATCTTGAAAATCCGCCATCTTGAAAATTGCCCAGAAGGCCCTGGGAACGAAGTTGTCCTACCCTCTAGTCCTCTTTTCACTCCTGTCCTCCGTGCGAAATTCCTGAATTGCCATATATTTACTGCCAGGGGGGGTTCCAGGGGTTCCGGAACCCCCCTCTCCCGCAGCGGAACCCCCCCTCGCCTCTGTTCTGCACCGACTTATTACTAAAATTGTAAATATTTAATAGACAACAAATAAAAGCTCCAATAAAATGTAGCAAATTTCTTCAAACGATAGTTTTTCCCCGAGATCAATATTTTTGGCTGGGTTTCGCGAGAACGCAAAAAACACATTTTGGAACCCCCCCTCTCATAAGTGCTGGCTACGCCCCTGCTTGGAGTCGTTGATATGCGGTACCTTGTGTGTAGGTCCAATACTACAGCATATCAAGAAAACATTGTCGTCTTTCTAGAGATAGACCGGGCTTCCTGTGGTGTCTCGTCTACCTTGTTCCAGGTTCTTGACAGTGAGAAACACAGCAGAAAATGCACAGAACATATTTTCTCGAGTATATTTGAGTTCTATTTGAGTTTGAAGTATTCTACGTCAATAAAAATAGTGAAAAACTTACTGGGATTCCAAATATGGTTTGCAGATACTTCCTTATAAGGAAGTTGAAGAAAGTCGACAATTTTTAAGGGAATGTTCTTCGAATTCTGCAAGTTCTGACGAAATTTTTGGCAATTTGTATATATATAAATAAGAGTCCATGCTGTCCAATTAAGAACAAATTGGATGATTCTGAGGAACTCCAAATTTCAACAACAATGGATTTCGTACTGGCTATATATAATGGCCAGTTGACAACAATGGATTTCGTACTGGCTATATAAGTTAAAGATAAGCTAGGGAGACTACTAGATTTTCAAATATGGTAAGTAGAACTTCCATATCAGGAATTTTTGGAAATGACAGTTTTCAACGAGAACTATCTTTATGTCACCTAAAAATCTCCCTTTTCGGGACCCGCAAAAGTACTGGGTGCAGTTCGGACTTTCGTCGCTCAAGGGAAGTGTATTATAAGCTGTTAATCAACCATTCAAGTTTTTATTATTTCTTACATATATATCTACTGGTTGATAGGTCCTTTACTGGATCCAGCTTCAGTTTTACTTGTAAGCGGTCCTGCAAATACTTCAAAGTTTATTCACACACCCCTGGCTGCTCGCACAACTACAACAACAACTGACGTACAAGCTTTATTACTTGCTTACATATTTCTTGAGATACTCAAGGATTAATTATCGTTAATTTGCCTTTGTCACGGCGCCGCCATTTTGTTTCCAGAATGACCCGACAAAGAAGAAAAAAAAATTAGGCCAAGCAACTTTTTGATTCTTAAACAAATAAGAGTACTGGAGGATCCAGTGACAAGTGTTTCCAGGGTCATGTGACTCGATAATTTGATGGCTTACACTGCTTACAACAGGGGCGTAGCCAGGGGGGGGGGGGGGGGCGACCCCCTTCTCGGGAGATTTTCCCATACATCTACTGTACTTGCTGGAGGAAATTTGAAAATTTTCGTCCCATGTTTTCACTATCCTATCCCCCCCCTAACCAATTCCTTGCTACGCCCCTGTAGTACAACACAACTTTTGCATAGACGCAACATAGACTTACAAATTTTAAAAAAAGAAACTATTTTCTCGTTGCACATATTCAGTTTGTTTTGAGAACTTATCTGAAATCTAAGATAACAAGCATGCATTTTAAGTATCAGGAGCGTGAAGTACTCCATCTCTTTGCAAAAAGCCGACTATAGACATCACTACATGCCTTTTCCGTCTTGCTGAAATAACGACGTTTGCATCGCATCTAGAACTATCTATCTCAGCATACGAAATAACCACGACCCGTGCCTCCCCCTCGCGATTTATACAATTTGCGAGCTCCATCAGGTCCACCAATGAGCCCGCGAACTTTCCATCATTACGGAACATGGACACTCCGTAGCCCAGTTTTGCCATGCGCGGTGCGAGCATAACTTGTGTTGTAGAGCCGTTGATTCTTAGGTTCACATCAATCACATATTTGCCTTGCTTGTTGGTCAAAATATCAATACCCACAAGTCCAAAGTATCCTTCATTGTGGAGGAACTCAGCAACTGGGCGCACTGTATCCCAAAGTAGATCTTTGAGCATTAATTGTTCATCATAGTGGACCACTCCTCCGTTGAACTCAAACGGTTCTCGTATGATCTGATGCGTGACTCCTAGCCAATGCACCTTACCCGTCTTGAATAGATAAAACTGCAGGCAGTTGTTTCTTTCGATGTTCTCAATAACTTGCGTAATGATAGGGGGATCAAATTTTTCGATGTGGTTTGTAAGCTGACTGAAGTAGTCTTCAATTCCTCTTCCGTCGTCGCCTTGAAGGTCCCCCATGTGCCCTGCCCGTGAGCGGCCTTAATCATACAAGGGAGTGTCCAAGTTGTGGAAGTCATATAGCGGGGATGGGTGGCTCCCATATATGGAACAAAAGCTTTGGACAGCAGTCTGTGATGGAGGTCTGGGTCGACTGCATGTTTGGCGGCCGGAATACGCTGGTGTGGAAATGATACCATGACAACGTCAAAATCCGGCTTGTCAAGATCAGAATACGGCTTGAAGACAAAGGGTTTATATCCAGGCACCCATTCTTGCCAATGATCTTGTACGATCCTCTGTGGCTCCGCACTCAAGAGAAAAGGAATCTTATCTCCAGCAATAGCGCATCCTCTAAGGACTTGTAACTGCTCGATGAAAAACACGGATGGAGTGGGTAAATCGTAGGTTAAATACTTCTCATTGTTCAAGAAGCGGGCAGCTTTGTTGAAAGTGGAAGGGAACTCGAACAGCATGGCCCCATTGGGAATGTCTTGGGCTACGAGATCTCCAAGAGTCGCATATTGAAGATCAGATGCCTTGTCCAGGGCTGAACTGAGGTCATCGGATTGGAGAGGTTCGTCCAGGTATTGATTTACGGCTTGATTTTTATCCATTTTCGAGAGACAGCTGTGAAAACATACACAAGACAGTTTTCAACGATGAGAGATGTGGTCGCAGGTTGCGGATGAGGGCGGCCCCCCCTTTTTCGGGAGATGACTCTATTTGGTGATTGAAATTTGCCGATCTAATGCGCGAGACTTTGTTGACAAACAATGTAGCCATTGATATTTTTGACATGTTGATATTGGCCTAGACTTGGTCTCTTTCCCTTTTGCGCTTGCTACGCAGGCTACATCGGACTTTGAGAAAGAATCATTGGCAGGCGCTACCACTCGCCAGTATGCGTAATCTCATACAAAACACTACTTGTATTTATAGTCGTGACAACTTAGTCGAGGCAACTCACCATGCCCCAATTTCTATCAAACAGAGGTGAAAATTGTTTTTATTTACAGAGGTACGTCATCTTGTTCGCAATTTAACGGCGAAATATGTATCTGCATATAGGATGATGCCTTATCTTGCAGTAATTAACTGCGACATTTTCTCTTATTTCAGATAAAGGGTCGTCTGTTTCAATTAATAAGGACTTCTTTCAACATAATTTTTAGTCTACGGTGTGCTTTGCAACCGTAGACTATTGCTATCGAAGGCGTTGTGGGGTGTCCGTAAGAATTTAGCATAAACTATAGCTCAATCAGCAGAGCCGGGGCGAAAAACACATCAAAAACACGATCGGCCGAGGTTTGACTCTCGGTATCGGCACTGTTTTTTTTTTCCACCACCTGAAACGTTTTCTTTTTTCGCCACTAAGGCGTAACTAGGGGGGGGGGGGGGGGAGGGGTGGCCATGGTCACCGCTGGAATTTACTGATACATTAGGCCTAGGGCATACGTCGAATTCAACACCCTTCCCTTTTCAACACCCTTCCGTTGGGGGGTATGGATATTTTTTGGAACCACATACAAGTTTCTCTTATCACAAGTAGAAAAATCATGGAATTCGAATTCATTACAATTTGAAGAGAAACGAGAATCATCAGTTCCTGGAATCATATGATAATTAAGCATTAGAGCATAACTTTCTATGACTTTATCGGCGCAATAGAGCACGCGTGATGTTGGGAGAGACACGAGAACGTTGGGCTCGTGATTTTAAAACGTTTCGAGTGTCTCTCCCAACATCACAAGTGCTCTATTTGCCGATAAAGTCACGGAAAGTTGTACTCTAATGCTTTTATGATATAGCGGGGGAGAACCATTACTTTATCGATGTAATAAAGCATACACATGAAACACAAGGAAAATAAATGATCCCTAAATGATAAAAACCGACGTTTCGGTGCATCTAGCGCCATTATCAAGGTTACATGAATAATAAAGATACGTCCAAATATTGTGGCTCAAGCTTATAAGAGACGGCGAGTATACCTATGCCAGATAATGCAGTTTTCTATAATTTGTCAGCAACGTTAACTATGTGTGCAAATTCTATAGTTCTTTTCATGTATTGACCACTTCATGATATTTACGAGGTTATACTGAAAATATCCAGACAGTGTTAGACATATTGTCATAGCGTAAAGTTGACGAGTAAATCAAATTAAATTCTATGTATGATGAAAATAAGTCTCTAAGTCCATTGTGTTTTGCATTTTTGATCAGTAGATATCTGTATCAAAAGTTAATGAATATTAATTAGTTGAGCAGAGTCTGTATCAAAAGTTAATACTCAGGCCCGTAGCCAGGATTTTTGTGGGGGTGCTAATCTAGAAAAAGCGGACCAACGTGTGGTATGAATTTTTTTTATTACCCTCCCCTTAAACATAGTGACCCTCACCACTTATATTTTATAATTTCTAACAACTGCTGCTCTAATAAATGCTTGTCCTCTGTCATATAGAGTCTTGTCGAAGTGATGCTCAAGTTTTTTTTTTCTTTTGTTGCGCGCGAAGCGTGCCCGAATTTTGATAAACGCATTTCATCAGGCCTTTAGAGAAAGGGTAGATGAACATCTATAGTAAAAGCTTCTATTGATTGGCTCCTGAGCCTGTAAGTTATATTATTCATGTGCGCAAATGACGAAATATAATACTTATTATTATTATTATTCATGTAAGTGAAGCGCGGTCCAAATGACGAATTTCCATGCTTGTAACGTCGAACTCACGCTTTACCTCTAAGGGGTCTTTTTTCGAACATAGTGAGTGCCAGCCAGGCCTTTTACTGGAGTGCATTTTCGGGAGAGTTCGATTTTCCTCGTCAAGATACATTTTTTTATAAACGGTACGGCATATAATGACGCGGCCCTACTCAAAATTCGCTAGAAAAAGCAAGTACTATGCCAAAGTAGGGAAATGATCGCAATCTTGATCACTAAAACAGTGTTGTCAGCCTTTTTTAAATTTACATTCTCTGTTGTCCCGTCTGAATTCCAAGCCCATTTTTAGTTTCCGTCTGAATTCCAAACTGTCAATCTGGCTTTCGCAAGCTTCACTCCACACTCACTACACTGCTCGATGCCACTGACAAATGGTCGCTTAATATAGATCAAGGCCTTATTAATGCTGTGGTGTTTGTTGATTTGAAAAAAGCATTCGACACCGTTGACCACACAATTCTCATCCAAAAGCTCGAATACCTTGGTTTTACAAAATCAGCCATTTCCTGGTTTTCCTCTTACTTGAATAAAAGAGGGCAGAAGTCTGTGGTCGGCGGTGAGATGTCAGAAAATAGTTTTTTGACCTGCGGCATTCCTCAAGGGACTATCCTAGGGCCCTTGTTATTTCTAATATACATAAACGACCTTCCAAATTGCCTACAGTTTTCAGACAGTCAGATGTACGCTGATGATACCAGCATTACTATGGCAGGTAACTCTGGCGACGAAATCGAAGGGAAAATGAATAGTGACCTGAATAACATTTGTCAGTGGCTGCGGGCAAATAGGCTTTCATTAAATACAACAAAAACTGAATTCCTACTAATAGGGTCTCACCAGAGACTCGCAAAGACAGTCTGTCCAACCCTCAAAATTGCAGACCAGATAGTCCAAAAATCCAGTCTGCCAAAATGCTTGGGGTTTACGTTGACGAAACGTTATCCTGGTCAAATCACATTGATATATTATCAAGAAGATCTCCTCTGCAATAGGAGCATTAAAACGCATTCGCTCTTTTGTTCCATTACCAACCCTTCAGACCATGTATACAAGTTTAATTCAATCAAAATTTGATTACTGCAGTGCGGTTTGGGAAGGAACTAGTAAGGGCAACAGTCAGAAATTGCAAAAATTGCAAAATCGCGCTGCCAGGATTATAACGTTTTCCCCATATGATGCCAGCTCGGCACCCCTTTTACAGGCATTAGGCTGGGACAGACTGGCTCCACGAAGGAGTAAGCAAGTGGCTGTTGAAATGTTTAAAATTCATAACAAACAAGCGCCTGCTTACCTCTTCCATAAATTTTCAAATATATAAAGAATTATGATACAAGAGGAAGTTCCTCTAAATTTCAATTACAGTCTTCCCAAAACGAATTATGGAAGAACCGTATCAGCTACAAGGGGGCTTATATTTGGAACTCACTACCAGAGAAACTACACAACTGCAAATCGTTACAGACTTTAAAAAAAGCACTGGATGAGTTGCCTCCCTGTTTCTTCGAGTCTTTGTCAAATAATATGATTATTTCTATATATTGTCTTGTATATTACATTTTTATCACATTTTTTATGTAGATCAAAATTTTTATTGCACGGCTTCAATGTAAACCAGTCCTTTGGGCTGATGAACCACCGTGGATAAATAAAATTACTATCTATCTATCTATCTACCCTTAAATGTGGACCGGAACCCCCCTGGTTACGGGCCTGATACTACTGTTTAATAATTCAATAACCCCTACTTGAGTTGCATTGGGGTTTACAGTGCATCCATGTGACCCTATTCTGAGGTTCTGATTGGGTCGCACCCTCATGAATAAGTAATGAATTTTACAAACGATGTAATAATTTTACCTAAAAAATGTCTTAATGTCTTATTCCACTTCTGTTTAGTGTGCCGAGCACGGATACCAGAAAAGTAGGGGAGCTCTTCTACATCTACATCTACATCTACTTTATTAACTGATAAAACCAATTCCGGTATCACATCAGTATAAATAAAAATATACAAATCTATCTAGATATTCATAATACATGGAATAAATCTATAAATAATAATTTAAAATACATTCTCTAAAACCAGTGGCCATTGTCAATTAAATATTTTCGGAGCTCTCCTTTAAATCGGCCCTTATCCTCTGTTCCAAAACCTAGTATATCATGGAAAAAAACTATTCGCATGTTGATTGCATTTTGAATGTGCTCTATGGAAGCGCTTGGAGTTGCCATTCCTTGAAGGCCGGTGCATTGGAACCAAGAAGGGCTCTCTCTCAATGTCCACAGTTCCATAAACAACCTGGTGGAACATGGACAATCGAGAGAGAGTCCGTCTGCCCTCAAGGGATGGCCACTCCAGCTCCCTCAACATGTTTGTTACAACCCCTGGTTCCCTCAAATAATTATTATGGCAAACTCTGGCTGCACTCCGCTTGCACCATATCAAGGCGGTGTTTATCCTTTTGGAGATGCGGGTACCAGGCAGAGTTTGCATATTCCAGCTTCGGTCTAACTAGACTGCAATAAAGTTTGGACTTGCAGTCTACCGAGGCTGTTCTGAAATTTCGTCTAATAACCCCAAGGGTCTGGTTTGCACTAGATGTAATTTGTGCAATATGCTTATCCCATTTTAGATCCCCTGAGAGTAATACTCCTAGATAGGAGTGATGGTGAACCCTCTCCAAAATCTGGTTATTCAGTGTACACGGGCACACAACAGCACCCCCTCCTTAAATGTGTTTCTGTTCCATAAAAATGAGTTTTAAAAGTTGCTGGGAAAAAATTATCTGTTCTTTTTCCCAGGAGACACCTCCAGTTATATTTTCCCAGCAGAACCTCAGCTCCAATTTTTCCCAGCCAGGAGATAAAAAATGGGATTCTAAGTTTGAAGAAAATAACCACGGAAAAAAGTAGAAAGATAACAATTTCCCAGCAACGAGGAATTAATAGCAGAAAACAATCGACAACAGGATTGTTTTCTTTAAGAAATGAGAACAAAATTACCTAGCAGATCATTGTCAGAATTTTTTTTTTCCAGCAGATCTCTTTGTCAAATTTTTTTCCCAGCCAGCAAGAGAAGGGGCTGCGGAACAGATATTTTGCGGAACAGATCCGTTGTGTGCCCGTGAGTGTATAGGGAAAGCCTGGAATATTTGCTCTGCTTGTGGAAAAGCACATAGTGTGACATTTGTCCACATTGAAGGCCATTTGCCAATCCCTCTCCCATCTACTTAAAGCATCCAGCCGTCATTTTGTAAAGCCAGGCTATCATTTGGGCCTTCAATGGTGCGGTATAAAAGGCAGTCATCTGCAAAAAGCCTGATTGTTGACGAGATATTTAGAGGGAGATCATTTACAAAAAGCAGGAACAGAAGTGGTCCTAAAACTGTTCCTTGAGGTACACCAGAGGTGACAGAGCATTGACCGGATGGATTATTGACCGGACAGGATTATATCGGCTAATGTTCACTCTTAATTATATAAAAGAGAAAATAGAAACGAGTATCTACAGAAAGCGATATTTAATAAACGAATGAGAGCAACGTTTTTGTGACCCCCCCCCCCCCCCCCCCCCCCCCCCCCCCCCGACCCCTATTTGACCTAGTAGAAGACAACTTACAGATAGAGGCGATCGCATTTTTCTTCGAATTTTGATAAATGTAGAAAAAAGGCGATAAATAATGACCGGTCCCTAAATTGCTGGAATTGTTTCGCAAGTTTCTTTCGTGAGAGGTAGAGTATACCCTGGAAACCAGAGGCTCGAGGTCCAAAGAATTAAAATTTTCGAGCGTAGCGAGAAAATTTTAGGCAAGGTCGAGCGCAGCGCTGCGCGCGCGCGCTGTTTTCGTATTTGTTTTTGCCTTTTTGTTGTGGTATAAAACAAATGTCCTCTGATTTTCCGTGGTATGTCCTCTTATATACCACGGAATGACGTAATAAAGTGGTCAAAATGTACTGCGGACCCACTCGGCTGCGCCTCGTGAGTCCACAACATTTTGACCACTTTATTACGTCATTCCGTGGTATATAAGAGGACATACCACGAAAAACAGAGGACATTTGTTAATTGACTTGACAACATTTTGGCTTATAGCGGAGCTCCTTTGCGGCCGAAGGCCGCAGAGCGGAGCACCATAGGTATCGCGTAGGACAAATAATTTATATCCTTCTCTTTTTCTTAAATGAAATGAATAAAATCAAATAATTGTTATGTTCTATTTCTGAAACTTTGAACTATTTATATCCTTCTCTTTTTTCGCTTGTTATTAGCGTTTTTTTCATTCTTTCACATTTTTACCCTTCGTCTCTCTCTGCTTCTTTGTCCTCTCACCGCCTGCCTCGACTAGCTATGCTATTTGCAGGCGGTGTGCCTGTCTTTGTAATTTAAAAAAAAAGATATAATAAAGTTGAAGTTGAAGTTGAAGAATTCAATAGCTCAAAGTAGAACTCAGGTATACTATCGACTTCATTATTCATCGTTCAGCGGTATTACAGGTAAACCCTTCTCCGTTTATTGGCATATCTCAGGAAGCGATGAAGCTAAGACGACCAAACTTTGGGGGGGGGGGGGGGGGGGGGGTTGTCTAAGTGGCAAGGGGGGTGCAACTGCATGGTCACGTGGTATGACGTCATCGATGACGTCATCATAGAAGAAAAATAATATATCTCGCCAAGGGATGAACCTCAGAGACAACCCAAACTTGGGTAAAGTTGTCTAAGTGGCAAGGAGGGTGCAACGGCATGGTCACATGGTATGACGCCATCGATGACGTCATCATATAAGAAAAATAATATATCTTGCCAAGGGATGAACCTTAGACAACCAAACTTGGGTAAAGTTGTCTAAGTGGCAAGGGGGGTACAACGGCATGGTCACATTGTGATGACGTCATCGATGACGTCATCATAGAAGAAAAATAATATATTTCGAGAAGGGATGATCCTCAGACAACCAAAGTTAGATAAAGTTGTCTAAGTGGCAAGGGTAAAACTTGCCCCAAGTCGTACTCTATGTTTTTCCTTAGAACAAAGTGAAAAAAAGCACACGTTGGAGCGCGGGAGAGTACGACTTGTTTCGCTCGCACGCTTTCGATTTCAATTTACATATTTTTGCCGCGAAAAACGAATGCAAAACAGCGCGCGCTCAAAGTGGCGTGATCTTCGTCAGCAGTGCCGTGAATTTTGTCAACAACTGAACATTTGCCTAAGAATGAAGACTTTTGTTGCATGATTTCGTCGTGTTATAATGCTAGTTTTGGAAAATTTATCTTGAGAAATGCTTACGAAAATTCCTAGGAACAGATCTACAAGTGGAAAGACTTTGAAGCGCAGCGTTCGATACCTAAAAGATGTTTTCGCCCAACAGAGGATTTTTGTGTGAAAAGTATTTTCCGTTTCAAATCGCGCGAATGAACGACGATGGCGTAAAACGTGACGTCAAACTTTCTCTTACTCGGATTGGATGTTTATCAGACACACCTCCAACACACCCCCGACCTAAATTTAGGTCGGTAAAAACTGGCGGGAAGCGAGCGAGAAAAGTCCGTTGTACAAAATAAGCCAATTAAAAAAAAGAGGAACAGCGGACTTTTGGGAAAGTCTAGGCAAGGGGGTGCATGGTCACGTGGTATGACGTCATCGATATCGTCATCAAACGAGAAAAGGTTTATATCTAATGAACCTGAGACAACCAAACTTTGGGGAAATTATCTAATTGACAAGTGCTTATGTACAATGTTTTGTCTCATTAATACAGACAAATATGTAACCGGGGGCTCCGCTTTTAGCCAGTGGCTAAATCTATATATTAAGAGGACGTACCACGGAAATTCAGAGGTTATTTGTTAAATAGTTTTTCGCTGAAGTCTTCGTGTGAATCCGCACAGCATGCTTCTGTGTATGGTAGTATTTTCTTGAGCATCGTAGTTCATCTAGGACTACTTGAAAGGACTAAAAGAGCCTTTAAAGGAAAATAATGAATAATAATGAAAAACGGCCGCATGTGTTTTAAAAAATGTTCGGACGCAAATCTATGACTTTCATTACCATGGCCCAAGAAGCTGCTCTCATTCGTTTATTAAATACCGCTTTCTGTAGATACTCGATTCTATTTTCTCTTTTATTAATTAAGAGTGAACATTAGCCGATATAATCCTGAAGACCTCCCCTACTTTTCTGGTATCTGCGCTCGGCACACTAAACAGAAGCAGAATAAGACATTTTGAGAGGTAAAATTATTACATCGTTTACAACTTAAATCGCATGGGAAATGCTGACTATAGATGTGATTTTAGCTGGTATTAGACCTGTTTCGCATAAGAACACTCCGTATGCTAATGATTCACTAATAGTGAAAACACTTCTATTTATGCTAATAACAAGAAAAAACACGCAAATATGTCATGCTTCGTCAACTTCTTTATTTTTTATTATCAAATTAGCATTTACATTGAGTGATTGTATATCCATTAGTGGAAAAAATGGAACAAAGCAACCAGTCAATACAACTGGGTTTCCCGACTTAGCATTATCAGTCATCAGAGTCTGAGCTATCCATCTCGTCAATCATTTTTTGAACTCTGCACATCATTTTCATGGCCCTGTCACACATCTGAGTATGGGCTTCATATGCTTTTTTTTCGGATGTTTCCCTACGCTTCCGCTTAAGTGGAGGACGTTTTTTCATCTCTTTGGCATCTGCGCAAGCTTCCTGCTCTGCCGGCTTAACGCTAGGGGCCTCTTCATCTGAATCACTACTAATCAATACTGCTGAGTTAAACTTTCTCTCCTTTCTTTCCTCAGGCGTGGACTTGCTGGCGTAGCGCATGTCCCTCTCATTCATACTGGCTGCCATACTTGTGGATTGTTTGGGGTTTTCCTGCCCTTGTTTTCGCTCTTGGTTGATAATTCGCTTCATCCTTTGGATGGCGGTTTTCGTATTGGCCGTTTTATAATATTCCTGGGTTTTGTTGTTTCTCGGCATTTCCCCTATACGTGTCTTAACGTAGGTCAGCACTCCTCCCATGTGGTGCATGAATGGTACGCTCTCACCACCAGCCGTTGTTCTTGTTGTGTTATGGTAGCGTTGAGGTTTGCTTTTAGCAGGCGCGGTGTTGGACTCAACTGCAAAGAATTGAAAAACAAAGGTCTGCTGTGATGCACAATTCCTACATACACAGAAATGACATGCTGCCATGAAATCATGAAGAAATACCTTGAAAACCATCGCTACTAAGCTGGTCAAAGTCGTCAGGCCTCCAAAATTCTGCCACAGTGCTGCTTAGTTAGCCTCACTTGATGTTTGTGATCGCGGATCTGTCTGTTGTGAAATGTGGTCAGCTTTTATAACCAATGTTTTTAGCCTAAGAGTTAAGCATTTTTGGCATTCTGTACGCCACAGCTATGAAATGAACAAAAAAGTGAGGATCTTTACAACAATATTGACTCCTCCAAAATCGAATCACAGCATTTATGTTAGTTTGATTCCTTAGAAAAATATCAGCCCATGGGAATCAAGCCGACTGATCAACAGTGAAAATAAAAGACCCTCTCATTCGTATTCATGGAGTGTGAAACACAAGGGACTGTTTTTTGTTTTAGACGTGCTACGCCCTCAATTTTTCAGACAAAAAATAATAATGATCACAACTTCATTTGGCTTTAGTTTGCATATTCTCATTCTCCCAAAATTCTCCAGGGTTTGTTGAGTGTGAAGCGCGACCAGATTATTTTCAAGTCATTATGCCACGTAGACGATCCTTGAGACGAAACCTCCAGTTTGTGCTTTTTATTTTACCTATTCTCTCAACACTTTACACACTGCCCGTTAATCGCTCCCGAAGGCTTTGTGACGTGATAAGGCGGATTCTACCCGTATTGCTTTTACTGGTGGAGACCAACTTCTTCCAATATGCAGCGCCTGGACCCAACCTTTTTGGATCGGATTTCAGAGGAAGAAATGTCTTTGCTGACATTGAAAATCAACGTTTTCTATTCTGGCTAAACACCGGAGAGCTACCTGAAACCCTGGTCAGCATAACCACCCGGGTATCTGTACAGTTGTCAAGGTTGACCAGGAGGGGAGGAGTCCGGCAAAGATCAAGGATAGCCAAACTGAGCAACATAAACAAGGTGCTTCTAACTCTAATGTGGTTGAGGAAATATCCTTGCATTGACACTTTGGCGTTATTTTTTGATATAAGCCCTGCAACCGTATCAACTATAATCCACAGTGTTGTTCCTGTTTTATGGCGTTATTTTTGAAATCAGGTGACCTGGCCAACTAATGCAGAGTGGAACAACATGCGAGGGCACTGGCGCTCGTTTCCTGATGCTGTGGGGTGTATTGACGGCACGCCCCACGAAATATTTCGTCCCCAAACTGAACCACAGGCAGAGTTTTTCAGTGGCCACCGTCATTATCATTTAATGAACACCCAGCTTATCATCGATAACTGTGGGAACATTGTCTTCCTTCAGGCGGGTTTCTTGGGTGCTATGAACGATTCGGGAAATTATATTTTAATGGAAAGAATTGGACCTAGGACAAACTACGATATGCCAATCGGCGTGTCGCTCTTGGCCGACAAAGGCTATGCAGACGTCGCTCCTTTGCTCACCCCTTTTCGTGCGGCTCAAATTCGTAGAATGCCAAGACATGAGCAGCAGCTTGCACGCAGATTTAATCGCAAACATTCAAAGTGCCGAATTCTGATCGAACACACAATAAAGCATGTAAAAACATATCAGGCTGTTGGTAGCATTTGGCGCCATCCTCGATGGTTCCAACCCATTGTTGTCGAATTGTGCACTTTTCTAGCACAAAGGCACATCGTTTTGTTTGAGAATATGTAACTTGTTTTTCAAAAAGATATGGGAAAGCACTGAGCACAATCAGTGCACAATGTGCGGTTGTAAATTTGAAAGCAAACGAATAAAAAAATAGCGCGTTTGGCAAATAAAGAAGTTGACGAAGCATGACATATTTGCGTGTTTTTTCTTGTTATTAGCATAAATAGAAGTGTTTTCACTATTAGTGAATCATTAGCATACGGAGTGTTCTTATGCGAAACAGGTCTAATAAGATCATTCACGGTCGAATTTTCAAGTTATACCAATTATTCTAAAAACACCTCCTTTGGAAAATTTAAAATCCCAAACAGACGAGCTTAATATATCAAATGAACTACACCATTTGGTAGAGCATAGGTTTAAGCTCTGTGAGAACAATTATGTAAATCGGAAGATTTTTTAAGGGTCAAACATACGCTAGAAGTTGAGGTCTATTTCTGCAATAAATACTCGGAACCACCTTAATAATATGGATGTTCATCCGACATCGTGGCGGTATTCACCAGAAAAAACTAAGATCTTGAAGCAATATTTCGGTTTACTTCAAAACCATCATCAGGCCAATGAATGTAAAAAAAAAAAAAAACGCGTACATTATAAATAGTGGAAAGCTATTTGAATAACAATAGTTCTCTACTGGCTTTGAGGCCAGATTTAATTATAGACTGCCCTGTCTTATGATAAGCCTCTTTAAGTTTAAATAAGAGAACATTTAAGTAAGAGTTAATATTACTGTCTCTGTCAACAACAATAGTTACTTAAACACTTTTTAGCACGAAGAGAGCCGGAGTTCGGAACACCAGTGTGTGATGCGGGTTATGTTGGGTATACAAAGGCCACACCTTCACGCACGCGATGAGGGCCACAAACCGTCAAAAAGTGTCATCTGTTTACAAGCATTACTGTAAAGAACAAAACACTCATAACACTGCTGTTCCGAACAATTTCTTTAGCACGCTTAATGCACTTACCATTTCTTGATGGCGCTTACCTTGTTAATGAAATGCTGGTATCTACTTCATCGCTGAATGCCATATAGTCGTCTTCTAATAGAACGAGGCATAATCAAACAAAAGGACCATTCATATTCAAATAAGGCGGCTATTGTGACATTCAGCGATGAAGCATAAGATTTGAGCGATTTTCTTGACATAAGCCCTCGACATCAGACCGAGGCCACTAATCAGGTTAGAAACCGGTTTTACAAGATTTTTTCAACTGTGCGTTCGAGAATGTGTTTCACATTTGCGACTGGTTCTTGGTGTGATATTTTCGATTGAATTCGGTAAATGAAGTATCAAACTTTGTTTGTAGATAGTTATTTCGAGATTTCTACACGTAATCTACTCTTTATATTGGACAAAAACAATAACAAAGGAGTGGCTGACTAGGGCTCTTATTTTTTGCGGCAATTTTTGTCGCGCGAGTCGCGGCGATTTTTCTCGCACGTACGCGTCAGCTCAAAATCACTAATGTAAACAAGGCGCAACTCAGCGCGATCTGCCGCGATTTTTGTCGCGGAGATTTCAAACATGTTCGAAACTCTTTGAAACTTCATGCGATTTGAAGAAAAGAGAGCACAGAAATCGCACCGGATTTGCATCTCGTTTACACTAGAGTTGGCATTGCAACTCCGCGCGTGAAAAATCGCCGCGACAAATGCAACAAAAATCGCAAGTGTAAACCGGCCTTAAGTAAGAAGTAAGGTTCGCTAAATACCTTTTGTAATTTCCGAGTGGTTCTTTTCTTTTATGTGACCCAATGTATACCAGTATATTAAATTCATGATAATATATAGCAATAGGAGGGGTAGCGAATGGTAAATCCGAAGCTTACCGAGACGCCCGAGACTTGCAGTTTAATATCCGAGCCCGAGACTGAAGAAAATATCAGCTCATATATATTTTCTGTATTAAAAGTTTGTGGGCGGAAATCCGAGGCTCGGTAGATTTAGGGTAAACACTTTTCCAGGACTCCAAAAAAAAAAAAAAACGAGAAACATTAACTGGAAGTATCATTTATTACTCAAAACTGACTCAAAACTGCCAAAATGATGACGAGTGCTGAATCAACAGAATCTACTTGAATTTTTTTTTCAGAATTCCAGGACTTTCCAGGACTGTGTGAACCTTGATTTGAGTTCTAGAATCTCTATCACTGGCCCGTGAGTTCATAGCCCTGAAGCAACGTTTATTGGATTCACTGTATATTTAAGCATTAGAGCACAACTTTCTATGACACGCGAGAACGTTGTAAAATGACGAGTCGCAGGTGAGTGATTTTAAATCGTTTCGAGTGTCTCTCCCAACATTGGGTGAAGTTGTCTAAGTGGCAAGGGGGTGCAACTGTATGGTCACGTGGTATGACGTCATCGATGACGTCATCATAGGAGAAAAAGAGTCTATCTCGGGAAGGGATGAACCTCAGACAACCAAACTTGGGTGAAGTTGTCTAAGTGGCCGACCATTTGACTTCTGAGGGGGGGGGGGGGATGATTTTGAAAAAAAATTTCCTGCACAGCACTAATTTTACGAAATAAATATCCTACAATATCTTAGAAACGTAAAAAAAATCTTGCAAAAAAAAATCATCCACCCCCCTTCCCCCCCTCAAAAGTCAAATGGTCGGCCCCTAAGTGGCAAGGGGTGCAACTGTATGGTCACGTGGTATGACGTCATCGATGACGTCATCATAGGAGAAAAAGAGTATATCTCGGGAAGGGATACCCTGGGTTCCAGAGTCTCGAACGTCGCTTTGTTTAGTGACCAACCAAGCTGTTCGAGACTCTGGAACCCAGGGTAGGGAAGGGATGAACCTCAGGCAACCAAACTTGGGTGAAGTTGTCTAAGTGGCAAAGGGGTGCAACTGTATAGTCACGTGGTATGACATCATCGATGACATCATCATAGAAAAAAAAAACCCAGTATATCTCGGGAAGGGATGAACCTCAGACAATCAACCAAACCTTTTTGTCTCATTAACACAGAAAAATATGTAACCGGGAGCTCCGCTTTTAGCCAGTGGCTAAATCTATTTAGTATAAACCAACTAATGGTCTATTACAAATCCTGCATTCTGATTGGCTGAGCTACTAATGGTCTATTAGTGATAGACCGTGCCTGACAAAACCACCACCTTTCTTTGCAAGAAAACTTGATTTTTTCAACATAAAATAATGGAATTCATTGCCAAAACCGACCAACTAGTTGGTTTATACTAAAACAATTAGACCTCTCGTCCTCATGTGCTATGATATCAATAGACCATTCGGCCTTCGGCCTCGTGGTCTATTCATCATAGCACATTCGGCCTTGAGGTCTAATTGTTAAATATTATCGTAGCTATATTATAACATTAAATAGAAGGCTCTTGTGAGGTTAAATCAGACTGTAGAAGTTTTAACCGATCTCCACGAACACTCTTTATTTTCCTTCCATTGTGGTTCTCCTTGCTCATAGATTTCCTGAAATAATTATAATAAAAAGAACAGTTACACAGTATAACATTACAGTATCCTGGTCCCAGGGTGAAGATTAGTTCCGGAACGAGACCGCGTTAATCGTCTTCCCTTGAATAATATGATTTTGTTCCGGAACTAATCCTGTTGCCAATGAGAAGGCGCTAAATTCATCCTCCAATGATAGGAGACCCCGAAGCTCCGCGTTTGGGACTGACGTTTTTGATTGATATAACTGAGAATCCTAGTGAGTGTCCCTAGGGTGAAGTTTCAGCAAGAAACAGAGCAAGACTAGAATCACTGAGGCAAAACGAACTACCACTAAAATAACAAAAATACGACTGAATTTGGCACGAAAACACGAAGCGACCTGGAGCCTGGGGCAGAGTTAAGCAGCGACGGTTGATCAGTTTACATTCTTCGCGGAGAAAATGACCGCCGATAGAACTACTTTACCGATTTCGGCGACGCTTGTTGGAATCAGTAACGAATCTCAGGAATTTGATTGCTTTTGGAATGTAAGTACATCATCGGTGATTACTTTTCGGCCGATTGTTTGGCGATTGAATCGATTTTTGAGAAAATAATCGTGTTCGAATGAGGGTTGTTTTGGGTGATTTTTCCCGGTTCGAGTGCTCCTTTGTCAATTTCAGTGTAAAGGAAGGTGAGGTTAACCGATTTTTGTCAAACTCCACAGGTGCAATGATGACAATGACCTCTAACTACCAGGTGAGTTTCGTGGATTTTTATTAACAATTTCTTACAAATTTTAGAGTCACAAAATATGAGCTTGGGTCCCCTGTGCACTAATTATAAAAATACTTCTAAAAGTCAGTGATATTTGTGAGAGGTATTTTTGGCAAAAATGCATTTAGCGATTCATGTTCCCTTGTCTAAGGGAGCAAACTATTCCAGAGCTTGGCTCGTTTCAGATTTTGGGAGAGGTAATTGCAGTGATGAGGTGGAACCCCTAAGATTAATATCTGTGACTTCGTTTTTAAATCAAAGGGAAAACTGCACTCATTGCAATACCCAAGGTGAGGTTGAATAAGAAGTGTGTTTTCTTTGCGTTTGCTTTTCGAACCTCGATCTGAAATCTGCTCTAAGGAAACAAAGACCGAGGTCCCATCAAGTTCGACCTTTCGAAACATTCATAATGGTGGGGACCAACGAACAAGTCCAACGAGCCTCCGAAACTTCCAGATTCACAACCATTACACAGCAATGTCCCGCTGTGCACCGTTTGTCAGTGAAAATGACTGTCTCAAATTAGCAAATAAATGATGCGCTTTCTGTGAGCACCAGGGAAGAGGTCAAAACAACGGTACTCTATAGGTATCCAGTGATGGTGAACAAGGTAGTGGGTACCGGGTACTACCATCCTCTAGGTATCCAGTATTGGTCTCTTCACGTAGAGCATAATGGTAAGGTTTTGACCATCACGCATGAATTATTTCACGAGGTGTCGGCAGTTGAATATCCGATATTAAGGAAAATTGAGTGGTGGGTCGCTCTGCAAGGACGTAGCTAGAAACTTTTGGTCATCCTTTGTTTTTGCTGGGGGGCAAACAGATTTTTCTCCACATGACGACACTAAAATGTTTACTTCGCTGGGGGGGGGGGGGGGGGGGGGGGGGGACTGCATATCAAGAAAATTTCGCCAAAAGCTGTCGTTTTGCCGACGTTGCAAAACTTCCTTATTAGGAAATCCCCCCTTACCTTATTTGGAAGGTCTGTAAGTACTTTTCCTCATATCTTAGCGGAAAAAAAAACAAAACAGGAAAATTGACCAAAACTTGCAGATACTCGAGAAACATCCTTCTTTTGGTCGCCATTTTGTTTTACCCCCCGCCGAGGGGCCTGAGTCACGTTTTGAACACCACAGGCAACCCGCGCTGTTTTGGCATAAAAACGACAGCACTTTCTTGATATGCCCCCCCCCCCCCACCCTCGCTAGCTACGGCACTGCTCTGGTACCCACTAACTGCTACCGTTGTTTTGACCTCTTCCTCCAGAACTGACCTTTTCCATATGGGTACAGTGGCTTTGAGCGCGTCTATAATATAACTAACGGCCTCGAGGGAGTCTTTCCTGTGTGCCGAGGAGACAGCAATGATGACACTGGCATCACCGATTGGAACCACGCTGTACATAACCAAAGAAACAAGGTAATAATAAGCAAGTATTATATGGCAACGATAGTACGCGCGCTCTGATTGGCTAATCAGCGGGCAGAATTTTACCGTATTGCCCGTGGGCAAATGCGCATTCCCGCCATTTTACAAAACGAGCGCGCGTGGCTCTGTCAGAGTTCGTTCAAGCAAAGCAAAACTCAAACAGAAGAAACATTCGTCGTGGTTGAGGAAGCTAAACCTTTCTTCTTTCCGAACTGTAAAACCTCTATAAACGTAACTACCATCTGGATTGAGTGGAAACTGAAATGATGGGTGTAATACAAGGAAACATTTCGGGAAGTTTCAGAGAACTTCGCTCGGCAGACTAGTCGTGTTTTCGTGTTGAGATTCATTGACATTGTTGACAAAGGACAAACAGATTTACATGGATTTTCAAGAAATCTATATTCCATCACATAGACAATCTTCTCACTCACATGTAACAGAAATATAAGGGGCAACTAACAGCGGATACAACCGAAGATTTTAAAAACTTAGTTCTCGAGAGTGGACATGAATCACGGATACAAAACTAACAACAACCACTTCTGAGTGAAAATATTTTCGCCTGGCTCGTCGGTTATTTCCAGATTGAGAAGTTGTGAATTATCATTTGAAATCCTCAAGGGTTCTCTGGATGAACATTCTTTAAACTCTTTGGTTGGAAAATTTAGTCGTCGTTGGAAAGAACTAAATGATGGAAAAATACGGTAAGAAAACTCCATGTAATGTAAGATTATTTCGCTCGATAAATTGCAAGCTGCCTTTCGCCATCAAATCATTCTGCTTGCTATTGTTCTGCAGTTTGTCTTTTCACTATGATCGTTTTCCGGCTAAAATACTGTTCATTTTTCTTTTTATTTAATGGCTTTTTATGTGTTCTTGTGTTGGTCGTTAACAAATTTAAGTTAATCTTATAAAAATAAAAGTCGTACGGCTGGTTTAGTTTGACTTTCGCTTCGTCTCCTCCCTTTGTATTTTTGTTTTATTAACTTTGTTTGAAAATGCCATATAATAAACAACTTACTAACCTCGTTTGCTCGGGCAGTACGGAAAAATTTTCATCCCTCAGTCTGGAATTTTTCCGTACTGCCCTCGCGCTCGGTTAGTAAGTAGTTATTAAGTTATTGGATGAGGTTTTTGTGATTTCCAGAATAAACAATGTCGAGACAAGATTCCACTTGGCGAGATATTGTTTATTCTGGAAATCACAAAACCGAATTCAATAATTGTTTCTATATACATTGATTCAGTAAAAATGCTTTTTTTTCTGTCAAGCAATTTCTTTACACACGCGCCTTGTTAAATAGGGGAAACATTCAAGAACTGTAGTCCCATGATACATTGCGCGCGTAGGATCAAGAATCAGCTAGCTGATTCTTCAAGAATCAGCATGCTGATTCTTGAAGACCCTTAAAGTGCGTGATTCCCAAAGTAAAGCGCGCGCTTTTAGCCAATCAGAATCGAGATAGTGAGTACAATGTATAATAATAATAATTATTACTTGCTGGGCGCAAATTACTATATGGCCTTACAATTAAATTACAATATAAATTCGGATTTCTGATACTTAGCTCAAATCTAAAAATTACATTTAAAAAACTAAAACTAATTCAGTGAAAAATACATATATGTTATTTACCGGCTGGGAGGTTCAGTATGGGCACAGCACTTTTCACAGGCATACGAAATCTGCTCTAGTGTGGTTGTGAGTAGCTTGGGGTAGTGTAGTGTGTTGTGAGTAGCGTAGTGTTGTTTGTAGCGAAGTGTAGTGTGAGTAGTGAAGTGTAGCGTAGTGAAGTGTAGCGTAGTGTAGTGTGAGTAGCGCAGTGAGTGTAGTGCGAGTAACGTAGCGTAGCGTACTGTAGTGTAACGGATGTAGCTTAGGGTTTTCCTCACCCTAGTCTGTGGTGTATATATAGGTTTTCTCACCCTATTCTGTGGTATATAGCTATTTTGATGATGTCCCATTTTTCTCGCGCTTGTTTACAAATTTTCCTCATTTCTGAGCTGGCCATGGGGATGTAGGCTTCGTACTCGAGTCTGACCACAGTCTTTCCTGAGGAAATAAGCAAATACCAGCCCATTTCAGATAAAAAAAGTTTAATTCTGAATAAAACTAGAGATACACACGTGAATAACTTAAACTCCATACCTTCGAAATTATCTCTTGTGGTTCCTAAAGAAATCAAAGACAGAAATAAGCTCCAACTTTAAATATGGATATTGCACCTATTGGCGTTATAAGGTATTGTTGTGGTATAAAAGATTTGAGAAAAAAAACCGAACCGTTAAGAACGCTTACACGAAATTCCTGCCCTGGGACTTGCGTTTGGCCTCGACGTCACGAACTTCAGTCAACATGGCCGCTTGTTTTCTTTTTTCTGTTCCACTAAACTGCTGTTGCGTTGCAAGTCTGAGGGCTGCAATTTCGTTACATCTAATGCATTCGTTCCTATCAGTAGTCGTCTTTTCAACCTATGCCTTCGACTTGAATGCTCTAAAAGTAATTGGGAGGCATAAAATCACCATTTTCTTTTGAGCATGCGTCGGTGGCTGTCCCCAAAGCCTCCCCCGCGAGGTGACGAGCCGAGGAGCTCTGGGTACGAGAATGATGTCCCACACCTACCGAAATGCTGCGCGCGCGTGTTATAGCTGGAATCGTCCATTTTGCTTCCGCCGCCTCTCCATCCCTACTGATGAAAATGCAAATCACAAATAACGCGACAGCATCGGACACGTACCTACAAATAGCGAGATAGCCCCAGCGGATGATGCCCCAGTTAGGGCCATTACTTGCTCCACATGGAGTACATCTGGCGTTATAACTGTGACGTCATCAGCCATTTCTTCTATATTCCTTTTGCTTTTCCTGCATTAACAATAAAAGAATGTAGCTACAATAGCAAGCGATGAAGAGTATTTGCGCAAAATTTCCGCGAAGTATTGCCGATCGAAAACATGTACATTTTTCGCAAACCTTTCGCGAACAGTGTTCTCACTTTGTTCGCGAAATGTTCGCACCTTGTTCGCGAACTGTTCTCTAACTGTTCACCTTGTTCGCGAACTGTTCGCACCTTGTTCTCAGCATGTTTTCTAAATGTTCGCACCTTGTTTGCGAACTGTTCGCACCTTGTTCTCGAACTGTTCTCAGCTTGTTCGCGAACTGTTCTCAGCTTATTCTTGAACTGTTCGCATCTAGCTCGCGAACTGTTCTCAGCTTATTCTCGAACTGTTCGCACGGTGTTCGCGAACGGTTCTCAAAATGTCCACGAACACTACTATTAGTGTGAACACGCTTTAATCAGACTGAAACCTAGAGAATATAATGTACAATGTCTTTGCGTGAAAAAAAAAATTTGATCGCGCTTACTGAATGCACAAGCCTTCAAAACGTAACTTTTATCAACTCGCTTTTACTTTTCGTTTCTATTGGTCTTTGTTTTTCGTTTCACCTAAACTGCTAAATTCGTTGTTAGATTGGGAATTGGGTTTTTCTGACCTGCCACTCAAACATTATGAGCCAATCAGATTCTTGTCCTGTTTCGCCACGCCTGTCTGGTATTCACTCACAAAGAAAGACAATCGACTGCGCTGGTGAGCTCAAAAGGTTGTCCCAAATTTCCGAAATTTCTTCCCGGGTTTGGCGCTTTCCATTTGACTTCTACCGAAAATTCCGAGATTTTTTTGTCAAATAGAAAGCGCCAGGAGTAGTCAGCTCCAACTTGAGACCTTGAAGTCACCTGATTGTCAATTGTTATCAATGACGCAATACAATTTAACCACCATTTACCCCCACTGCAGATCTAAACGGCGTTGCCCAACTTATAGTTGTCTGCCAAATACTTGAAAGAGGTGCCAAAGTTTTTTCTTGCTTGTTGTTTAATAAATTTCTTTTGCACACCCCTTTACTAAGGCAACTTCTAGTAAAGTCTGGGCTAAAATATAACAGTAATGTTTATCCCATTCTCGTACCCAGAGCTCCCCGGCTCGTAACCTCGCGGGGGAGGCTCTGGTGACAGCCACCGACGCATGCGCGAGATTTAATACAGAGCCGCTGAGAGAAAGACTTTTCAGCGCATGCTCCAACGCTTAAAATCAATCAATCGGCCCTCAAATGGATGTCCCAGAGCCTCCCCTGCGAGCAGACGAGCCGGGGAGCTTTGGGTACGAGAATGTGTTTATCCTGTAAACTGAGGGACACGTTTGCGCATGTCAGAAAAGGATGCACCGTCACAACTAACCCGCTATGCGTCATGGGAGAAAATAATAATAATAACTAATAAGCAGGGAGGGGAGGGGGGGTTGTAGTTATACTAACGGTGAACTTCATGGAGAACCATCTATTGAACCGGAAATGGATACATACATAGTCCGAGGGTGACGACTAAGAAGCAATTTGCATACTGCAAATAGCTTCAAAAATTGCACTGGGTTAACGGCGCGAGAATTTTGTCCATTTTAGTTTCTCCACGACGCACCGTTTTCTCCCACGACGCACCGTGAGCCCGGGGGGGGGGGGGGGGGGGGGGTACTCCCTATATTGGACTATACGGGATGCTCGGCCCGAAAGGGGTAGGGTTTCAGGCTGGAGGTATAAGAAAGGGGTAGGGTTTTCAGGCTGGGTATAAAAAAGGGGTAGGGTTTTCAGACTGGACTGGGTATAAAAACAGTAGGAAAAATTGTAATTTTGGTATAAAAAAAGGGTCTGTATTTCACCGCTTTTTCAACCGCAACGCGCGAGCAAAACCGTTTATTTTTTAATAGAGCACAAATCTGATTTTTCAGGCTTGATATAAGAAAGGGGTACCTTTTTCGGCTTTGGTATAAGATATACGTACCTTTTTTGCTCTGAAATTGGTATAAAGAAGGTAAGGGGTCCAGAATCTGGGCCGAGCATCCCCGTATAAAAGTTTGGGAGTACCCCCCCCCCCCCCCCCCCATTTCTGAAATAGATTTAAGATATAAGCGAGCGAAAGTACGCACAATAACAACATTAAACCAACTCCTTGTTTGGGAAATGGAAAATAATAAATTAAACAAAACCTCTCAGACGGCTTTCTGTCTTAGATTTTAGACTTTGAAATGTGCCAAGATTTTAATGTGTTTGGTGTTAATATTTCATGACATTTTGCATTGAAAATTTACTTTATTTTACTTCTTTTTGTTTACTGAACTAAAATGTTAAAGAATCGGCATCAAATAATCAAGGATAAAATGGCCCTTTTCGTTTTGATATTTTAAACATTTGGAACTTCACTCATCCCTCTTTCAGTCAATTAGAAACATTCCATATTATGTTTAAATAGGAACCAATTTGCGAGCTTGTCGCTCTGTCATGTTTTGAAGGTTTTTGCTTTTACTTTAGAACGCATTTGAAAAACATATCACAATCGATGACAAGTGCCAGACGACATACTTCAACATCACAAAAAGGCACTGAACTGAAAATGGTCTTTTGTAACGAACTACAGTTATTAAACCGTCATTTTTTAAAAGAAAAGAATCATACAGAGCATTGATATACATGAACTGTGTTAATATAAAATACGTCGAAAAAGTCAAACTTGTCACAAAATGTACTATTTTCAAATGAATTTGTTCAGCGGAACAGCTGGAATACGGAGCAAGTTTTTAAAGTTGTTACACGAACCATGCAGTTTTGTTGCCTCAGTAAATATCTTACGAAAAAGTTAAATTGCAACCACAACTACTTTATTGCCTTATCTGACAAGTTCAGTTTAAGTAAAAAAAGATGCTGTAATTATTATTCAGTTGGCTATATCATCCTGTTAACGATGCAGTAGAATTGCCAAAACTTCTTGTACGTCTCGTACGTAAGCAATTATAAACGGGCAGCGTCCGGGTTTCTATTTAAAGTACTGTATGCCATCATTTGTGTTTAAAGCGTGGCTTGTGGAACTGGCCACGAACGTTTTAAAGAAAATTGCGTTGAATAATGTGCAGAATGTGCCACCTAAACAGGATAGTGGGTTGTAAAACTTTGTTCCATATCCTCAAATACACAAGCATGAAAACATGAAAAAGACCAAACGTTTAGCTTACATTTTATCCAGCCTCGAAACTGTCAGTGCCATATTCATTCAGCAGAGTTAGTCTTCAAAACAAGCTTGCTTTTCTCCAACACATATTGATCCATCTTCCTAATCCTTCACCCCAAATCACAAAATCCAGTTATACTTCCATTTGTCACTGTTTAAATCACTAGATCTCTATAAGAGGCTGCTTCTTTGATGTCTAAAATCATTGAAATAAACCTGACTCCAAGTAAACAAATCTAGCCAGTGTGAAGTCAGCTAAACCTTATCAATTGTCAGAATTTGAATGACCTTCTAAACCAGCTGCTTCAGGTTTCTACATGAATTGAATTCGCTAGTCCCTTAATTGGATTTTCAACATGACCTGTACTCTCATATCTTATCCACAACAAAAAAAATCCGCTGATCAACTTCCATAATAAAGGCTGATTTGTTTGCATTAGGCTATGTAAATTTTTCCTGTCTAAAAAATTAACATGACAGCACTATTTCAATGTTTAACAAAGAATTAAAAAACAGAGGATCTTTATTTAGTAGAGTGTATAGTTCTGGAAATGTTCTGATTTTTCCAGAACACCAGCTTTTGATTATTTAAGGGCATCTCCGTTTTTTAATAAATCTTTGTAATTATAAGAAGTGTGAAATAGAAAGAATAATTACTTTAGATGATGAAACAACTTAATAACTGCCACCATATTGTCTGCAGATTCATTTGCATTTAACCAGTGGTCAAGGAATTTAATTTAAAACAGATTGCATTTGTTTAATAACTATTGTATGGAGAGGCTTTTTTCGGATTGTAATGATCCTAACAGGGATTGTAAAGGAACTAATTAAAGGATTTGATTGCAGTGTAATTCAGATAACGAAAGTGATTTAAATTCTTTAATAGATGGATAAAAAGCTGGTTCAACTGCACATTAGGTAAAGTCCATTTTTTATCCGGGGGGAGGGGGTTAAGGATATTGAGGAGGGACCTAAGGAAATTTTTGGGGTGTAAGGGGGGGGGGGGGGGGAAGTGTATGGATCCTGAAAGGGGGGACCTGAATTTTTTGGCATTGGCCAATTCGACTCAAGTGTCGACCATCAAGAGATTAATTCTTCTTGGCTCAACAAACAATAAACAGAGTCCGTAATACCACTATTAGCTTCATATATAAACTAGTCGTAGCTCTCGCTAAAAGAGCCAACGAGCAATTTATTAGTGAATCATGTTTTGCCTTTTGAAAATATACTCACTGCTGCCCTAATTTCATTTGGCCGACTATTTTATATTCATTGATCCCCAAAGCGTTAGAATCACGCGGACTATAAAGTGACTATAGGTCACTTTAGGGACAAATATCTATCTCTAAATTTCATACATGTAAAGGCTGCATTTCCATGAGCATATGAACAAGCTAAATCACTGTGATAGCAATGATTGTGTAATAATAACAGCGCGAGAACTGAAAACACAGCAACGCGGCGTTGGCTACACGGGCGCACTTCAGAAGTGGACCAGGGGTCAAATAGTAGATTTCTCTTCTGATACTGATAGTGCTAAGTATTTGGTTACCACTTGAATAATAATGCTCTTTCAAAATCCTGGCACTTTGATTGGCTAGTGATGGTTACACCACTCTGAACTCGAGAATTTTTCTCCTCGCACGGCCAGAATACTGCCGCCTCGCAGCCTCGCCTCTTGGGCTGCTCGTTGGCAATAACACTTCTATTCTACGATTCTACAGTGCCATCATCATCCTCGCTCTCCAGTCCTGACTCACTGTCCTCTGGACTATGACCCCCCTAGCCATCTGTAGATGGCTAATTTTTTTGGCTCGATATTTTTTTCGCTTCGAGTTTTGCTGCTCGCTTT
This sequence comes from Scolanthus callimorphus, assembly GCA_033964015.1. Classification (NCBI taxonomy): domain Eukaryota; kingdom Metazoa; phylum Cnidaria; class Anthozoa; order Actiniaria; family Edwardsiidae; genus Scolanthus; species Scolanthus callimorphus. The sequence goes on from CM066924.1 coordinate 20,890,744, forward strand.
TTTCCCTAGAACGTGACCGTGCTCGATTTTTTTCCTGGTATTTCTTTTGATGGTTGAGATATCACTTAAATTATTTCGCCGTCAAAAATCGGCAATTGATCACAATTCAATAAATAACTAAACAAAGGCTTGGCTATTCAAGATGCCGTTAGGCAGTGGCGGGTCCACGAATTTACGGAGGTGGACTACTCCTCTCGATGAGCGCGAAGCACGCCGCGATGTTGAAAATCAAACTACGAGGTTAATGAAAAGTCTTATTTCTGAGAGACGAAAATCACGCTGAAGAAACGGAGTCACTGAAAAAACATCAGAAATTTTCCAAAATTAATTATACCCAGTACGATGTTTTCATTTGTAAATGCTACTTTACAGCATACTCTTTATGCGCGCGAAGCGCGCTGCAATTTCGAACTATCAGTTTAAAGAAATGGGAAAAGTCCAAGTGTAAATGAGAACTTGGTATTTAACTATTGCGCTTCGATATGTAAATCTTTATTTAACTTTGCTGATAGTAAATTCACTTCAATTTGAAAAAGAATGTTTAAGACACTATTAAAACATTACCAAGTCTAAAAAAACAGCGCTCAAAAAATGTGGACCCCCTTAAATGTAAGCCCCAAAATTGGAGCCCCCCCCCCCCCCCCCCTAAAATCGGTGCCCAAAAAATCAAAGCCCCCACACACACATATTTGCCAGCCCACCCCCCCCCCCCCGTTAAATAATGACCACTCCTTTACTGCAGGTGCATTGCAAGTTGCAGCGCATTGCAAGTTTGAGCTTGTGACATCCTGTAGCAACTTGAATTATTTTTAAATTTGTCATTGCTGTTTTGCAAGTTGCACGAAAAATGCCTCATGTAACATGGCGTTATATGTTATATTAACAAATGGATTGCAATGTTAACTTGTGAATATGCAAAGCAGAAAAGAGTTATGGTATCATAGAAGGGGTGATGTCAATTTTGTAAACTCACACAGGGGCAATAGGACAAGTACATATTGATTATATTTCCAAATAAACTTATATGGCATTCTCCTAATAATGAGAATGTACTAAATAGACTTGCCACAAGTCGACCTCTCTGAGGATACTAACCTCACTGAGGATACTAACAAAAGGGAGCGAAGCAAGCCGAGATGAGTCACGAAGCGACGAGAAGCGAGAAAGTCTAAGAATGTACAAGATAAAGGACATCTGATAGGGCCAGAAAAAATAAAAAAACATTGAGCATTATGCACAGTAACAATAGTGGGCACCGTAAACTCCTTTCAGGAAACCATCCATCATGGGTGGAATTAATTTTAAAGATTGTGTTTCTGGAGTTAAAATGATTTTATGGGTCATTAAAAAAAATTCCACCCATTTTATTTTCCTTGCACACATTGTTTTTATACACTCTCCTAACAATTATTTGATATTTATAATAGAAACCTGATTGCATACTGTCACGAATCCTGCAATCTGATTGGCTCCGCTACTCGCTATGTATCATGTATTAGTCAAATCACACTAGTGGTCTATTGTCAATGCTGCGTTCTGATTGGTTGAGCTACTAGTAGGCTATAAGTTATAGCCTACTAGTAGCGAAAAAGTGTCAGATTTGAAAGCCAGCAAATGGCAAATGACCAGACCAGAAAACGTTTTTGGCTATTGCAAATTGACCTACTAGTGTGATTTGACTAAAACAATTATTCTTCTCGCCCTCATGGGCCTCTGAGTCAATAACCTTTTTGAGTCGGCCTCATGGGCTATTGACTCAGAGCCCATTCGGGCTCAAGAAATAATTGTTAAATAGAGCGAAAACGCTAGTGCAAGCTTTCTAAAACCATGAAAGTGAAACGTTTTAGCAACAACTAGAAGGTAGTATGCTTCTAGTGGGTTTCTACTAAAACAATTACACTAACCATTCTTGTTTTCTATTCGGTGCTACGCACCTCGTTAACTATCTATTGGCTCATAGACAACTCAAACTCGCAGTCTAATTGTTAATTCGTCAATCAAAAAATAATAAAATTCATGGCTGGTAAAAAATAAAGTACATTACCTCAGAGAAGGTGATGACAGAGGTACTTTGGGGAAGCTACTAGACTTGCTCATTTTGTAGCTTATAGAGTGCAAAAAATATGTTTGAAAAAATGTCACACGAATCCAGGCAATTAGATTGTGCTTCCAGAATGCAGCATCATTTCTTATGATATTCAGTTAATATATGATACAACTTATGAATCATCTTTGTCTGCAAAATTTTATCAATAAAAAATGAACTTAATGTTATTTTACTTATCAGGTACGTCAGCTTTTAATCTGCAAACCATGCTAAGAAATATATTGCACATGGTTCCAGACAGACCTAATTGATACCAGCTGTATCTCGTTGATAATATCAAGCACAAAATATGGTGTTTTTAATAGAGTAGAAGTTTTGTATAAATGGAAAACCATTAGTGTTCTGAAAAAATAATATGGGTTGTCATTATTTCTCAAAAAGTGTGTAATCTTTTAACACATAATATGGAACTTTTATTATTTGATTTCATTGTTAACATATGGGCTCTAAACAAGTTCCAAGGCCTCTTTTTGCCTGTCTTTAATTAATCTCTTTATGGCCGCATGACATGAAAGATGACATTGATTTCCATATTTCCAGCCTTTTTTAATTAAGTCGAAGAGAACTACATGTATGAAACAGAAGATGCCCAAATGGCTACCCTGATTTCATAGTTATGTTTTTGATGGCTGAACATCAGACAACAGGAGGAATTTCCATTTAAAACTCAGCTTAGTCTTATCAACTTAGTCTTATTACTTTTCTAATCTATTGTAGAATTAAAGGTGTTTCCAGGCTTTAGAGTTTGACAGTTTGTTGTCTGGCTATACATTACTTATGGCATCTCCTTTGAAGCCTCTAAGCAGAATTAAGTGATATTGTCACTTACCAAACATTAAAAACATAGAAACAATAATAATATTATACCTTATTTTGAGTCTTGATTTTCTAAGTGCCAAGCTGCAGGGAAATAATCTATATCCAAGACTAGCCACCACTTATAGGGGGAATAACTGCAATCTCGTCACCTGTCTGTAGTTCTGTAGCTCTTCCAGCCTCAATATATTGCTGGTTCACAGCTAATACAATGTTGTTCTGAATTTGAGCAATACTGAAAAAATAAAGGCATATTTTGATCAGTTAAAATGTGAGTTTCTTTCAAAGGCTTACCAGATCAATATTTGGGATTTAAAGAAAGGTTATTACCTGAAGAGGGAAATATAACAAATATAAAACAGTATTTTTTAACATCCAGGAAATGTGCACTGTATGATAAAAGGACATATTAGACATTCAAAGGGCTACCATAGATTGACTTGCTATACCATATATTGAATTTGGATTGACAAAGCTGGGAATTCTGTTTCCAAGATTTGACTTGGTGCATATATGTTTTTTAAGTGCTGAGGACAATGTACACCATATAAATATGTCATTTATACGTTAGATTGCACCCTCTCCTTAAATATAAATGTGTTTTAGTTTTGCCATTAGGATCTCTAAAAAAATGCCTCTTGGCATTGTATTAATATTAAAAATCCCTCAGGAACAGATTAAAATACATTAAATCTGCCAAAATCTCTCTTCACTTAATGGGCTTGTGACCTGTAGATTGGCTCTGGATTTTTCCGCCAATGGAGAGTTTCCCTTTTTCATTGTAGCCTTATGTATTTGGAGTTGGGATTTCTTAAATTCTTGATAGATCAAAAGCCTGTGCTAAAGCACCATCTACACAACCAATATTTATTTGACTATTTATATTTGACTATATTTGACCATATAAATGTACCAGTAATTTTTATGTGGATGAGGAAAAATTTGTTGTGTGGTAAAAAAAAAACATGTTTGTTTAAAAGCTAGCCTGTATAGCTTTCATCTGGCAAATAATTTATGTGCTACCAGTAAAATCCATACCATCCCCATGAAAGGGTGGATATCTGACCTCCCCTCTCACCATCTGAAGGGGTAGAAATAATCACCCCTCTCCCACCACCCCTTTGGAATTTTCAGTAAAAAATACAGTTATTGTATGGGGAAAATAGAAGGCAGTTGACTCCTATCCCTCTGGAATTTCCAAATCCCTTCCATTGGGGAGTTATGGATGATTCTGGACACAATGAAAACTGTTGTATACAAAAAAGTAGATACCAAATTAATGTTGCTCATGCAGAGAGTGCAGAATTTAGTCTTGGATCTAAAAAAAAAAAGACCCAAGTCCCCCCCCCCCTCCCCCCGAGTTTAAAGAGCTAAGTGATAAGCCAATCTAAGTACTGGCAAGTCAATTTATAAATCTATCCTCAATATTAGCTTAACAAAGAGTTAGAGAAGAGAAGAATAGAGTTTTATAACCAAGGAGTTGAATATAAAATATAAAATGACCAGTTTTGTTTTTGCATGTATGTTTCCATAGTGACCAAAACATGTAATAAGATTGTACAAGCTAAATACTTCATTAACAATCATAAATTGCCATTTCTTTGTTTTGCAAGCTAACAGAGCTTGATTTATTTAGAAGGGTTAGAGATTAAAGCGAACTGCCGCCCAAACTGTGTCATTTACAATTTACATAAAAGTTATCTTTCATTCACACAGCTGTTAAGCTTAACCTTATCTTTTCCTTTCCCACCTCGGAAAAACGTTGACTATTGCTTCTATAATATCCCCTCTTGTCACACGTCTAGGGACAGATATTTCAGCTGTCTTTTGCTCAGCTAACTCACGGCTTTTAGCGAAAAACAACAGCGTCACCTGAAAAAGTAGGCTCATTATCTAAAATCATTAATTAGAGACTGAACAAGAATATTTCACAAACATGGCATCAATGCGACGAGATCCGAATGATACTATGGTGTGATTAGAAAGAATTTGACAGGATTTTCTTTACATTTGCCAGAGCTAGAATATCTTTGATAGGAGACTAAAAAAAGGTATTATTTTTTCTGAAGAATTCAGGTGCTAAAATCTTTACGCTGATATTTACATAAATTCACACCCGGTAAGTATGGAACATTGAATAAATTTCACAACCTTACTAGAGCTGTATTTAAGCCGAAATTTCCAAAAACTTTGCTCTCCAGTTATGTCAATGTCACTACGTACCTGTATTTCATGGCTTGAGACATTATTGACGAGATCCATTAAGATCCTGGGGTTAAAATAAAGTAATTATTTGAGCATTCTAAATGCAGTGCCTCGGAAACCCAACAGGTTCGAACTAGCGACGGGATTTGTATCTCGGCGCGGGATCTGGGTAATTATAGAGATTCTATTGAGGAATTTGATTGGCTATTACTAGTCTACCGAGCTCTTAGCCAATAAAGTGTAGCGTAGTATCTATCGACACAGGGAGACCGAAAGCAGGTTCTCCGATTTCTTCGCACCTTCGCGCGTATCAATCGGTCAGAGCAGACTTTTTTTAGAGTAGACTCCTTTGCTGGTTCCAGGGATTTGTGGCACTGAACTGATGTTTTTATGCTTCAAATACGATTCAGTACATGCGTTTCCCCTTCTTCGTCTTATTTGTGCGGGAGTTGAGAGTTGGTATGGCATTTTCGAGTACAATTTTACGTGCTTGCTTGTGTTGCTTCTTGGGTTGGCTCTTGACATCAGACAGGCGCGTGTTTCAAACTCAAGACATACATAACAAGCTGAGCTCTGAGATTTCAACTCGAACAATGTACCGGTATTATCGGCTTCATGAAGACAAAGAAAAAGAGACTTTTGTTATTGCGGTGGGAGCTAAGGTGAGTGCTATTGAATCTAAGGATTAGGGGATTCCAGCATTTTACCGCCCTGATGAAGGACAGAATTAAATGTCCGAAACGTTGGCTTTAATCCTGCTTCTGTTTGGTCTTTGTTTTCATTTCAAAGGGGGACTTTCAAACGTTTAATTTTTGAAGAAATTCGTACTCATCCCCGTGTGAATACTAAGAAAAGAATCCTTGAATAATAGTAATAACTTTAATAGCAATTCCTTGAAAAGGCTACTAAGTGACTATAGGTATTTGCAACTGATAAGTTACTACTACTAATAATAATACTAATATTAATGTTATTGTTAAAACATATTCATTAGTGAATAATCAAGAAATAATGATACTATGATACTAAAGGCCCATTCACATGGCGCAATCTTAGCTGTGATTTGAGGTGCAGTTTTTGCCGCGATCGTGGACATCATATCGCAGTGTGAACAACAAGCGATTTGGCTCTGCGATATTTGTGAGTTTGTTGGCGATCTCAAGAAATCACACCTGTGACGCTGCAGCAACATCGCAAGTGAAATTGCCTGACGTTCACACCGCGCGATATAACATCACCACAGAAATGGCACCTCAGAAATGGCACCTCAGATTGCAGCTGAAATCGTGCCTTGTGAACGGGCCTTAAAGGCCCATCACCAACCGGGAGCCTTTGTGCCCCGTTTTGTTTTGTTTTCAAATTGATCCATTGTTTTTCGGGTGCTCTGATTGGCTAGGAGTCTGCAAAGGCTCTCGGTTGGTGATGGGCCTTTAAGGAAGTAAGAGTTCTTTCATTTTATGTTTGAAAACATAAATCCAGTTTATGCTAGATCTTCACTGAACCATAGGAAAACGATCTTTGCCCAGATGCAGTCCTAAATACTGGAATTTCAAGAGTCTAGTGTGGGTGCTTTGTGCTAAGTCTTGTTCTATAGGCAGTTATTTGTTTACTCATTTGCATAAGCAGGGTCTAGATTCAGAATTTTAAAAACCTGCATGGATCATTCAAAACTTAGTAAAAATCGCCAGTGCATTCTTCGGAATAGTAATAATTTAATCTTGAGCAATTTTATAACATTCTTGAAGACTTGATTTTTTTGTGGGGCAGGAAGCTCATTAGCCCACATGTTTCTTGCAAATTGAGCTCCTCACCATGCGCTCAATAATTTGAGTTACGAACGTCAAACTTTCTTAGTACGCTTCATTCACCAGGAATGCTATTGAAATTCAGATCATTTCTTTTTGTACCTCCATTACGCTTGCTGATTTTTACTAATGCTTATGCAAATTAGAAAAATCGTAAACACTGACATCACAATATAATCGCCTATATTATTACATGCCAACCAATTCATATGCCAATTGATTGGCTTTACAGAACAAAGGGCGCAATACAACAATAATGGACAACTGTTGTCCTAATGACTAGGTTCTATACATTGTGCATTAGACCTCTGGGGCAGTGTTGTAGAAATCCACTAAAATATAACGCGCAAGCTTCTGAGCTAAAAAAAAAGTCATGCAAGTTGCTTATGCTGAAAAAATAATAGCTACTATACGGCTCAAAAAAAAAAAACGGCTCTCCAGAGCCAAGAACAAAAAATTCCGACAACAAAAAAATCTAACCTCCAGAAATATCTAGCCAGAAATATCTAGACCTATCCTTGACCTCCAATCTCTACTTCCGCCTTCAGGGATTCTCATGTTTCATATGGTGCTTTCTTGTGCGTCATAGCTTCAAGGAAGCCCTCCATTCACAACCGCTTTTCTTATTCAATCACCTCTTTCCAAAATGCCTGACAAGAAATCGTTCTATTGCACGGGCGCTACTGTTGTTTCAGCAATGGTGATGTTCTTGTGCTGTGGTGAATTTCTAAGGCTAGAAATAGTTCTGCGACAACAGGCAATGCGAATAAGGCAACTCGAGGTCGCGGAAAGACCGACAATGATAAGGCATTCTGGAGTAGACTTGGCAAACACAGACGGTGAAACGAGGACAACAATAAGACATTCTAGAACAAGTATAAAGGGAGACGAAGAGACAAATGCAAGAAACATGGAGATGTACATACAATTCTTCAAAACGTTGAAGACTAATGCGCGATACAGACGAGAACTTCGAAATGACTCCGATAATTCACAACCCATAAAGGAAACATTGAACAAAATCTTGAAACTTATGGACACAAGAAAGTACGCAGTCTTGGTCCCAGGCCCTCCCGGACCGCGTGGTCGCAGAGGAAAAAGAGGGAAGAGAGGACCGAAGGGAGTGCCGGGTAAACATGGCAAGCAAGGCATGATGGGCCCTCGTGGTTGGAAAGGGCCCAAGGAGATAGAGGACCACCAGGGCCGCAAGGCATGCCGGGAGTTAAGGGAGACCCAGGCCCCTCTTTGTCATCTCCAATTGTCACCATGTCTCCTAGTTCTCTTACAATAAACGAAAGCGAAACGGCCGTGCTGCATTGCTCAGCCAGCGGTTATCCAAGGCCCAGTGTGCGCTGGACTCGAGTTGGAGGCCTTTTGGATAAATCGAGAGCTTCAGTAGAAGGATCGGGAGGAAAGGGCACATCAGCTAATGGGCTCTTGCTCAGACTAGTAAACACAACCGCCAATGAGTCAGGGACATATCAGTGCAGCGCGAAAAGCATCATGGGTGAGGCGGACGATTCGGTTTCTTTGAGGATTAATACACGTCTGACTGTATCACTGGTCAGCGGTCCTATATATGTAAAAGAAGGAAATGACGTCACTCTGCCGATATGTCACGTGACTGGGTATCCTAGAAAAATCACATGGTCTAAGGCGTTTGGTTCTTTTCCTCGGAACAGAACAGACATTCATCTAGGGACATTTCGGCTGTTTAGAACAAGAAAACAAGATACGGGCGGATATGTTTGTAAAGCGGAGAATCGTCTTGGTATTGCCATGGCAAAGGTAACGCTCGTAGTGCTAGAAATCCCCATTTTCATCATCAGGCCTCCGCCGTCGCTATTTGCGGTAACCGGCTGGAGCTTGACCTTGAACTGTAGCGTCGGCGCGCAACCTCAGCCAGCGGTATCTTGGCGAAAGCAGAGCAGCGGTTTACCTGCTGGACGTTATGAAGAGGGGGGAGGAGGTCTCCTGATATACGAGGGCTGAAGACTACAGATAGTGGAGTTTACATCTGTCAGGCAAGTTTTGCTGGGGTCCTGCTTGCTGAGACAACTACTAAAGTTACTGTCAAAACTGGACGCGATTGTCTCGAGAAGTACAAACTGGGGTTTGGTAGAAATGGCGTCTACTCAATCGACCCTGATGGACAAGGAGCATTCAATGTCTACTGTGACATGACAACCGACGGTGGGGGGTGGACTGTGTTCCAGAGACGACAGAACGGCAGCGTCGAGTTCTACCGAGACTGGAACCAGTACAAAACCGGTTTTGGTAACTTGAACGGCGAGTTCTGGCTTGGAAATGATTACCTACACAGGCTGACCAAGCGAGCCTCGACTCTACGCGTGGAAATGGCAGACTGGGGTGGAGTTAAGGTGTTTGCCAAATATGGAAAATTTAAGATTGGATATGAGGGAGAAAATTACAAATTAAGTGTGGGCTCATACTCTGGCTCAGCGGGTGACTCGCTTAGTTACCATAACAGCAGGGCGTTTACTACAAACAAAGCCGATTGAGACCCATACCTGCAGTTGTTCAGAAGCTTAAGACGCTGAATATTCTTCGCTACAGAGGATGCCGTGGTGGGAACTGGCGACGTGAACGTAGAGTGGAAAACAGCAGGGCGTTTACTACTTAGGATATGTATTGTTTATCTTAAGAAATAAAGATTATTATTATTATTATTATTACAAAGGACAGAGATAATGATGGATTCAGCCAAAACTGTGCTGTTCGTTACGCTGGTGCCTGGTGGTACGGTAGCTGTTTTAATTCTAACCTAAATGGACAGTTTCTCGTTAACGCGAGCAACAATAAAGCAATGGTATGGGAAGGTTTTCGATACGGTCTGTCATTGAAAATGGCTGAGATGAAACTCAGAGCAAATTAACGACTGAACAATTTGAGTTCAACTAGTCAGGCGGCCAAGTCCAAATTGTATTCCAAATTGTGCGTTTTTTGATAAAAGCATGAGACCTTCGAGGATGAATGAACTATGGAGCTTGTTATTTGTTGATTGGGAGGCATCTAGATCAAATCAATCAATTTATTCTAAAATACAGATTACATATAGGATGCCCTGCAAATAGCAAAGCATCTCCAAACATTTTTTTACAGCAACAATAAGGCTATTGTTCGGCCGCCATCTTGTTTTTTTGTTATTCATGAGTTTCGTGGAACTTGAATCTTATTCTACGAGGTGTAGCGCCAGATAGCAATTTTCGAATTCCCAGTTCAGTGTACTCACTGTAATGCGGTTCTAGGACAGCACTGGGAATTTATTTTCATCTTTTAGCGTCTTTAAAGAGTTCTTGAAATCCTGAAAAAAATTATCGACGAGGCTGTTACAGCTGTTAGGTAAGAGTCAAGTCGGAAAGCCATGAAAAAAAATATCATGAAGTAAATTAAATTGTACATCAGAATGTTTTGCCTTTTTAGCATGATACTTTTAAATAAACGCCGCACCAGAGACGCGAAAAATCTAATAAGCGCCACAGCACTTATTTGAATAAATACGGTTGGGACAACCTGGTCCCAGGCGTTCCTTGTATGTAGTGAGAAGGTAAACCGCTGGATGTTCGCGGGCTCAAACACTGAGGTTTTTTTCCAGTGACGTCACGTTCTTGTGACGTCGAGTTTCTACCACAGGAAGCCCGGCCAGTACGGCAGGGACTAGGCTGCGGTTGAGACCCTGTGTCCGAATTGCGTGACGATATTATCATGCGTTTGTTATTATATTGCAATAAACTTAACTGCCAGTTTATTTCTGGTACCTTTAGCAATATAGAGGGACTATTTCATCACAGGATGGATACAATTTCCCGTAGAGCGAGACAGATTCAGTTCACAACTGAATTGGACATCTCATTTGCATATAGATTTTTGGGCTAAAAAATAACGTCACGCAAGTCGTCACGCAAACTGTCGCACAAATACTAATAATGATTAGTTTTGGGAATAGTCTGGGCTTCCTGGTCTGATAAGGTCTAATAGCCGCAACGGCGTGATAAAACACAGCTTTCTATGGTTTATAATCTGCTAAACAAACGCGGTATGGCGAGTGCGTTTCAAACTTTTCGAGTGTTCTTCTAACTAAGTGCGTTTATCACATTATAAACCAAAAGAAATCTGATTAAAACATAGTAGACTACAGCTCTCGGCTAATCAGAGCGCGCGTTTTATCGGCGCTATTTTGTAAAATTATTGTTTTCTAATACAGAAAATAAGGAAACTGCTCCCCACGTGTACCCTTCGCTACCATGGGCCTTAGGATGAGCGCTTGAGTTGGCACGATTTCACTGTTTCTCTCTCATGGGCCGTAGGATGTGCGTTTGTGTTGGCACGATTCCACCTTAGAAATACGATTGGCATTGGTGTGGCGGCCTCTCTCATGGGCCGTAGGATGCGCTTATGTGTTGGCACGATTCCACTGTAGCTACAGGATTGTCAGTGGTATGGTGGCCTCCTCTAGCATTGGCCGTAGGATGTACGTTTGTGCACGATTCCACTGTAGCAAGACAGGGCCGGCCAAATACTGGTATATTTTTATTTTGGCTAGTGAATTTCACTGATTTACTAGCCATATTGGCTACTAGACTTTTGCTGAGAAAAAATTCTTTAAAATAACATTGTAAATTAATCTCCTGATCCTGTAGAACAATTGACTAGTAGGAAGAAGCTTATGGCTAGTGAATCATGCAATTTAGTAGCCACTTGGCTATTGAGGACAAACGTTAAGATCTAGCCCTGTCAAGAATCTAAGCACATAATTAAGTGTCGACTTATATCACTCTCAGCTCGCTAACACGCTAACGCTTGCTAAACCTTTTTAGTCACAAGCTGACGGGTAATGTTCCTTTATTTGATTTCGAAAACTCGTATATTAGAATAGAAATCTACTGACCCCCGAAGGTGCGACAACCACTTTGTGGTTTCAATTCATCTGCGCTTGCACCTGCGGATTGACCTTCGTTAACCAATTTAATTAAACTTTCACGATTTCACAAGAGTATTTACATTATGAAATAACAGGTTATCAAATAGTTATCTTGAACGATTCAGGTGGACGTCTATATGGAAACTGACAGTGTGGTATTTGTTTTAACTGACTTCTGCGGTTGCCTGTGTCAATTTAACAGCGCTAGAGGTGTAACATTTTAGTTGATTTCTTCATTGCCCAGCGCTCTTATTTCTCTTTTTAATTTGTAGGCTTGGCCTTTGGTCAACGACCGCTGAGTTCTTGAAAATAAAAAGCTGCAGGATTCTATACCCCAGTATGTGAAAGATTAAGTGGATGACTTTTGGTTGGAAAACATAGGGATCATGAGCTGACTAACAAGTGCAGTTGATGGCAAAATTAATCGCCGGAGAAAACTTCAGAAGCGGTTTAGCATCGTGGATTCGCCATCCTCCAAGAGCCATTTTAGGAATAAAAACGGTCTCTAACGGCAAAACGAAATGGGACAGGAGGTGGATGTCCAGAGAGTCTTCCTCCGACAACTGAGTCCAGTTTGGGACTGAATATATTGGAGCGCAAGAATGACATTATGCTTGCCTACTGAATAGTGCTGACAAAAGCGTTACTGAGAATTCTACCTATACCAGCTCAAACATTACATTACAGGACGCATAGGAGAATTCTATATTAGCAGAGGAAGAAGACTATCAAGGTGAAATGTAACGTTGATTCCAGTGGATTGGGAGTCAAGTGATGTGCTTATTCTTCGTTTCGGAGATATCTTGGATCTGACATATGTTACACGAGGTAAGTGTGAGTAGTATAGGTTGTATGTGATTACATTATTTTTCTCAGCTTTCTAGACCCGCGGACTTGTTAGCTTAGTGTAAGAGCGCCGGGCTGTTGTTCGGGGGCCAACACTCAGGGTCTTTTGTAAATAATTGAGGAGAAGGTCGCCGCTTTTGTTCCAACATCTGCAAATGGTTAGACTCTTCGCAAATAAGGACGTACAATTGTAGATCCCGCAACGGAAGAAAAGCCACGTAGTGGAGTCGTTTGCATAACCATTATTATTATTGTTATTATTATTTTAAATTTTCTGTTATAATTTTATAGTTATCATATTTATCAGAGTAACGTATTACAAACATTAGAACCTCGGTAACACGAAATCAGCTTTTTCGGAAACCTGTCTTTCCCAAACTAATAACAATTCCATTTGTCCTATTTTGACCTAAATTTACTTGCTCGAATTCAAGACGACAGCAGCGCTCTGTTCTTGATGATCTGTTCTGCAAGTTCTTTAAAATTTCCGCTATACTATCTTTACATTAAGCGTTGTTCTCACTGACTTAGACCAAGAGGCCATTGCCGAGAGTGGGAATCTGGTATAAGTACTTTCCTTATATATAGTATCAGAAATGTCTATTTTTAGTAACATATTTCCATTGTGTTGCATGTGTTTGTTTGTTTGCTTGGTTTCATGGCAGCCAATTAAAACCCAAATCAGAATTAGAGGCTGTTGCCTTTCACTCTATGCGGTCTAACTTTTCGTCAATATGTGTTTCTAAAATTAGAGCGTTTTCTGATGACGGGAATAAAACAAATATGAAGACGTAAATGCCTCCTGTAACTACATAACTATTCTTGTACCCAGAGCTTCCCTATTCACAACCTCGCGGGGGTGGCTCTGGTCACTGCCATGCCAAGGCCTTCGCTCATTGGCTGCGCACGTGCGCTCATAAAACAAGCTTTATCTCGCTTTAAAAAAACACATCTGCCAGCAACACCAGAATTGGTTTTGTAGTCGTTTTTTCAACCTGTGCGCTATGCATGTAAGTTTGCGGCATAAGAAGTTCATTTGCTTATACGCATGCGTCGGTGGCTGTCGAGTTCTTTGAAATAAACGTAACACAGCCCTCTTAACACCTGGCCCAGATTTCTTAATAATTGATGTCATGAGAGCGATGAAAACCTAAAAATATATTTCGAGAAACGCTGACGCAAGTTTGGATACCACCTGCTGTTCTTCCATAATTAAAATTAAAAGACGGAGTTCATTTCATTACGAGCGCCTACATGCTTCATGAAAATGTTGGATCTTTTTTTTAACCATGCAACATAACTTAATTTTTGAAAAGACACTGACACCCCTCGCTGATTTGTGTTTGTTTGAGGTCTTAGTGAACCATGTTGGGCCAAAATTTAACGCTATCATGAATGATCTGAAAACATTCTCTCGAAGGTAACTAAGGCCCAGCGCAAACGCCGTGCCAGAGTCGCGCCGTTACAATACAAAACAATACAAATTTCTTGTTATAAAGTATAATGAAGCGGCAACCTTTGAAAGAGGAAAGGTTTGGCAGAAGAAAAGCGGCTGAAGTTCGGCGTTTGCCGTAGACCTAAGGCCCAGTGCAAACGGCGAACTTCAGCCGCTCTTCTGTCGAACCTTTCCTTTCCTTTAACAAAGGATGCCGCTTCATTAGACTTGTTTTGGATTGGAACGGCGCGACTCTGAAGGTTAAAAAAGTAACATCCAGTTTCTCGCCTTAAGGAGGCTGTGAACATTAAATGTAAATTTCATAAATTAGTGCGGAATAGATATTTCTATCGGAGTATTCCTACTTATTTTGTTTAGAATAAAAAAATGTGGCGACTAATACACCGTGCACCCTTAACCTTTGCAAGGGACTTATTGACGATATACTCCGATCAATTTGTTTGGTGTTACTATGCTGTTACTATCGAAACCAGCCCTTTCCCCCAAAAATGGAATTTCTAAACACCTGTCTCCTCGATTTCGTTAATATTATTTTATATTTTTGCTCAGACAAGATTGTGTAAAATTATTTTTTTTTACTCATACGTTTTTTTGCCGTTTTATTATTATATACCTTGTTTGCTTCGATAATTTCTGTGCAGAGTTTGAGTAAAATGCTTCTAGACGTGAAACCAATTCATGAGGAAGTCATTTCCTGATTTAAAAGTAAAACAACAGACCAATCAGAAAGCAAAACAATTTACAGTTGCGTTTAGCTGAGTGAACTAATCAATCAAACACCTTCACACGTGATTGCGTGACTGTGTATGATTTTCTGCATCATCTGATTATATCAAAGATATAAAACAATTTGTTTCGACCAATCACAAATGGCATAGATCTCACGAAATACTGCAACAAAACTTCCATTGGGCTGTTACATTTTATATCCGTTACTCCCCTATCGAGAATATCGGGGCTGTTGTGGTTGACACTAGAATTTCTACAGGGTTCACAAGAGAAAGTAAAATTTCCACAGGGGTTGTTCCAAATTTCCATAGGTGTTGTGCAGCATCCTGGAATTTGCGCAGGGGTAGAGCATTTTTTGAAAATTTCGAGTTCCTCGATAGGGGGTACGGCTCTTTTTTTTTTGAACAGCCCCTTCCCGGTTATTGCTGCTAAAGACTGGTTTACACATAACGATGTTAAACGCTTATGTCGTTATTCCGCTAGTGTGAACAAGCCCTAAGTGAAATAGTCTGAGCACCGCCTAAAAGTTGTTTGTCGTCGATATTTCTCAAGATAATTTTTCTTTATAAATTGCGAGAAGTTCCGTTGTAGTGCGCCATTCAGGCGGAAACCCCATATTCACCCAAATTAAGACATTAGCGCTCATGGACCTCATGGCTACTAAAATTATTTATTCATGTATTCTTTTGCCATTTTGTTCATTTCCTAGTGAGGAAATACTACTGGGTAACAGAAACGGAGTAACAGCTAATTCTTTGCGATCGTTTGTATCGCCTAAAGCGATCGCAATAGACAAAATCGGCTAACGGTGTTTATATCTTCGTCCACCCAATTCAGATCATGTGATGATTCCTTTGGGTGGCTACTTTTGTCAGTTCTGCACATACACTCGTGCACTCGGTCAAGTGAGAAGAATTTGACAATTGTAACCACCCAAAGGAATCATCACGTTATCTGAATTTGGTGGCAACAAGATGTTAAAGAGCCCTTGTCAGCCACTCCTTGTTATTGTTTTCAGTCGATAGGAGACCACGAATTACGTGTAGAAATCTCGAAATAGTCTTCTAAAAACGAAGTTTATTATTTGTTTATCGACTTCAATCGCAAATAATGCACTACATTCTCTAAATCAGCCGATTGAAATGGATGCTTTCTCTGTCTCGGTATGTTGCTAGGCTGACAAAATGGAGGCTGACAGAGACTCTTTAACGCCGTTAGCCGATTTTGTCGTTCGACTACTCGCGAACGTTCCCCTCCAAAACAAATTTAAAGTGACATGGTCACCGAAAACATCAAAATTATAACATCACAAATAATAAAAATAACAAGTCAAATTTGTAAAGAATGTTTTCAACTTGACATGGTGAAAATTTGAGGTCATTTCGATGTAGGATTGCAAAGATATTCGCGGATTGTAATTACAGCTTACATGAAGAAATCTGACTCATTTGAAATCGGTTTACCTCAATCTTTTTTCAAACATACTAATTTTGCCATCTTAATTCGCTCATATCTCAGCAATCCTTCATCGTAATCCCATGAAATTTTCCGTACTTCTTTCTTTTAACTGACTCTTTCAATTTCAGAGAATATTTTTGTATTTTGTGACAATAATTATTTTAGTGTTTTCTAGGTGACCATGTCCCTTTAAAGTGCACGACACTAGCGTTGAATAACGAACTTCTCACGAAGGTCAAACGAGCCCTTCAGAATTAAGCGACAACTTGCGAGTGATCACGAACTTTAAGGCATTTACGTTGATGATTTCAATTCAATATTGGCACCCTTGTGATGCATTTAAAAGATTCACATTTTCGAGTTTGAGATCCATATCAAGTTGTACCGTGACCGCCTCCTTGGGGCTTGAGAGTTTCTTCAAGTGTTCGCTTTCTCTGTGTACCGCCGGAATAGATTGTTATCTCAGATAACAAAAGCCGTAAGCCTCTCGGGTTATCAAAAAAAAGTGTTAGAGAAAATTGAGAACACAAAAGTGAAAGAGGAAATTGATGGTACTTTTCAACGAAGAGTTTACCGTGCTTCCGGACCGCCAAAAGTAGCTTTCGCCAAAATGGAGAAATCTCATGTTGTATCGTGGAAAATCCTCGTTTTCGTGATACACCGATTCGACGTAATTTACTTGTCTGATTGGAAAGCTTTTTGAACTGATGAAAGAAACCTTTGAAACTAGTCAACATGAAACATTTGAAGTTCGTATCTTGCTCAGAAGAAAAGTTACAGGGTAATGAAATCTCGAAGTTTTACAGAGGTTTGTTTGACTAAGGGCCACAGTGTGGCTCTTAGCCATATAAACGCCTGTAAAAAAATCACGTATTCGCGGGCTCATAACTTCGCTCTTAAACAGGCTACAACTCCCAAACTTGGCAATTTGACTACTTTCAGAGAGATCTTTCATTGGTTCAAAACGATTTCCAATCAGACAAATACAAAATCGGTCTATCGTGGACGCCATCTTGGATTTGGCGAAGTATTTCGGCTCTCTCTCTCTCTCCCGCCCCCCTGCCTCGTCCCTTGGCGTCTCTATTTAGTAGGAGCAGAGAGAGGTCATCGCCACAGCGAAACCTAGCGAGTGCACGGCGAGTGCGCAATGCAGCCCGCCCCCTCCCCCTCGTTTTGTCGCCAAATCCAAAATGGCGCCCACGTTGGCGAACTCCGGGTATATTTCCGCGATAAAAACACCATCTGCCGCCAGCATGCAGGGAATTTCTGCAGAAACCCGTCCATGGGAAAAGCTGAATTTCCCATGGTAGAAGAATGGGAAGTGTTCGGATTTCCCATGGCTATCCTTGTGAATTCCGAACACTTCCCATGCATGTGCCTTGGGAAATTCAGCTTTTACCATGGATGGGTTTCTGCAGAAATTTTCTATGAAGAGGCTCCATATCTATCGTCGATAACTCGTAAAAGACTTCGACTTCTGAAAAATCTTTTTATTAGCCATTTCGTTACTTTCATTAAACGTAAGCAGCTTTCATCAGCAATTTAATGTAGCAAATTTTGTATGAAACTGAAAAATGACATCCCCGCGTGCGGGCAGATGGATGCGCAGCACGGCCCCGGCATGGGACCTCGTCTTTTAATGAGGCATCAAGTGGCCAGTTACGCAAGATGTGCTTTCCCGCCAACAAGAATGAAACTGGTCGATTCTTGAGTTGCACGCGATGAGCGATATTTTCAAAAGTGAATATCAATTAATGAAAAAATAATCTTCTAATAGAGGGCCGAATACTGTTCAAGAATAGTGATCAAGTTTCAGCGAAATACAAGCGCCTGAAAGCGTCATGTTTATATTAAAATATATGCTTGGATCACCTTGATGGTGGCTGTATGTTTTAAAGGCCCATCACCAACCGGGAGCCTTTGCGCCCCGTTTTCTTTTGTTTTCAAATTGTTCCATTGTTTTCCGGGTGCTCTGATTGGCTAAGAGTCCGCAAAGGCTCCCGGTTGGTGATGCGCCTTTAAAGCAGTCGATGCACCCGGCCCATATATAGTGCATTGCTTTGTTTTTGTTTAATAATAATAATCAATAAGATAATAATCTGTAGGACTTATATAGCGCTTTACTCCTAAAGTCCAAAAGCGGTTTACAGACAGAAAATAGAAAATCTGATGTTTAACAATTGGCGACGTCAATATTGGCGAATAGTCTAACCATTATTAGACTATTTAAAGGCCTATCACCAACCGGGAGCCTTTGCGCCCCGTTTTCTTTTGTTTTCAGATTGTTCCATTGTTTTCCGGGTGCTCTGATTGGCTAATAATAATAATAGCTTTATTGATTCATCGTTCAAATAAAAATACGATGAATTAACAGTTAAAAATTGTAAAATATGAAAAAGTATATAAAACTATATGAAAACTTTTTGCAATTAAAAATACGGCAGGCCCTAGGTACGACGAACGATTTCATGTGCCTCGTAGTTCTTGATTTTGGGACATTTACACGCTTCTTAGCTCGAGTGGAATATCGATTGCCTGATGGTTTAGACATCAGTGAATAATCCTAGATAGAAAGTGAAAAATAGAGAATATAGAATATGACTTCGATCAAAGTCAACTTCATAGCAATATACACCAAAACAGTGACAGAACAGCTCCTATCGATGTCTATTGAGTCGCAAAAAAATCACCCTGGAATTCCAGTCAATTTCTCCATTACCTGGAATTTAACATTTTACCTTCCCTGGAATTTCTTATTTTGCGAATACCCAATCCTGTAGGAGGCTACCCAACCCGTTATTTCAGGCTGCTCTGGGACCGTACCACCCTGGACGACTTTGTTCGGAGAGTCACTTGCCTTCAAATGCCAAATAATAACATAGGACGAAAGGCCGATTCAACGCAAAAAAGCTTACCACTGTATGCATTGCTGCGCGACCTTCAAAATTCACTGTTGCGATGGGCGATTTTACGCAAGAAAATTTTAATATCAATTTTCTTGAACAGAGAGTTAAACATTCTAGGCAAGGGAAGGCAAAGGACAGCTAAGACCATTTTGGTTGATTTTGCAATCACTATTGATCCAGTAAAGCAGCCGAATCCAGTGTTTTGGTTTGATTGACGGCTAAAAATCGCCAATCGCCCATCGCAACATTGAATTTTTAGGTCGCGTAGCAATGCATACAGTGGTAACAGGACAGTGGCATGATAAGAACCCAAACTGCAAGTCCATAAGTCAAGACAACAGAATGACATGAAATCCATTCGGCGAATAGTAATTTAAAAATGTCGTCATACTAGAGGCTCCTTTGAGCTTCCAGGACGGTGATGTATCCCTAAACTCCGCCGACTGTTTTGCTCATATTTTTCAGTACTCGTCAATCTTTTTCTTTGCATTTTAACTTCGATAATAGCAATTTCATATCCAATTGCAATCAGGAAATGGAAATATGACAACATCGCTATCTGCGTCCTTGCTCTACACCATAAAGCTCAGATGTATCTCTTCTTATAACAGTTATCCGCGTATCGAAATATTTACAAAACTGAGTTTCTTTTTCTCCGTTATAGCCATCCCTATTTTCCGGCGTTTCTTGTAAATTGCCCTGTTTCACCCATTCACGCGAAACGCTCTTCAAGTCAGTGTCAAAAACGGAGGAAAAATTCGTTTTTTTTCTTCTTCAAAACTCCAGTCGAATATTTCCTTTTTCAAAGGATGCCGCTTCATGAAACTTTAAGATGAAATAAAAACTATTCGAAAACCAAAGAAAAAGTTGTGTACGGGTCAGTCTCCGTTCAAACGAAAACAGCGCGCAATGTATGAGTTTCCACGTGTAAACAGTCATGCAGTTCACACCCTGTGTTTATTTACAACCACACAAAACCTGCTTGTATTTTGCACCAAAACACTATTAGTAATGAAAAAATACCTGTTATATACCGATGATTTATTGAATTGCTTTTTCGCCTTTGCGTCAACAATTGTAACTTTTTAAATTTTTAGAACAATTTATTCTCGATGCGAATAAGAAGCTATGAAGCAGATGTTTGGAAAATTAATGGATCTTCAAATTTACAGAGCTCGTGTCTCTTTAACATGTTCAATTAATTGTCCAACTGTCTTACTTAACGCCGTTTGTTTCGAAATATTGCTTCTTGTTCGACCTAATGCCTTTCGGATTTACTTCTGAAGCTTATCAGAGCCACAAAATGCGCCAGTGGTAGCAACTAAAGATCTTATCACCTCTAAAACATCTTAACGGAATTAAATTGTATTAAATTAAACAGAAACAATAAATACGAAGTGTTCTTTACTCTTCACCAATGGTTACCCATAACTTTGGTAGTGACTGAAGTTTTTGGTTTTATTGTGAAATGTAACCGTTTAATTTATCCATCCCACAATGCCCTAGGGTATATTCTGAGAGTAGATTCAAAATCTTGCAGCTGTTTCTCGCGTCAATTAGTGCACGTTTCTGACTCGAGAACTTCAGAATGGAAACACTTTACATGTAAAACCCGGGTCTAATGGATATAATACTATAATTTGTTGTTTTACATATTGTTTTCAGCCCGCAGGCCTAAGTTTTTGGCTTATAATCCCATCAATGAGGGATACATGTGCTTTTTAAGTTCCGTCTTTCTTGAGCAACTTTTCTTCCTGTCAAAATCGCCTAAAATCACTCGCATATGGCTTTGTAGACAATTATTTGTCTCATTCATGATTTATACCATGTTAAACTCTGTGCATTCCCCTTCCATTCATAATATTGCCCAACCACTAATTTCCCCGTAAGCTATTTAAAATATCTTCATGTTTTCAGACTTCTGTTAGTCTTTGCACGCATCAGAATCTTTCGCGTCACTCTTCAAAACGATATCATTGCGCGCTTTTTTCATTTACTGCTAATTTGTGGCAAGAAATTACTAAAAAGTCAAGCGGGTTCTCGGCCCGTGGAGTGGCTAGGCTACATTCAAACTTAACCTCTAATGACAGTATTTATATTTGTTATATTACTCTTTCCTTTAGTCGGAATAAAACATATATTCTCGCGAATACTTAGTCACCACTTTAGATCTAAAACTCCGGAGAGAATTCTGATCATATCTCAAGGAAGTGATTTAAATTCGAGAATTTGGATTCAAACGCATCTTTTTAGACTATTAGAACCGCTTAGAATTCATAAAAAACATGTTAAACTAACAGTCAGACGCCCTAAACACAGCCCTTATCGCGAGGCATGTTTAGATTCTGCCTCGAATTTCACTGGAGGAAGTGACGCTTCGCGAGGAAAATACCCAAATGCGCACATACGTAAAAGTCCAGAGGTATCAAGGCTTTTGTGATAAGCTTTCGATTCGAGGAGAAATCCTCGCTCCCTCAGTCATTGATTATGTTAACAACTAGATTCATTTACATACATTTTCTTTATGCCCAGCGGACTTTTCGTACACCTGTCTAAAGCTCTAGCCTCGGGTCCGCTCTCAAACCAAGTACGCGCAAATCAACACAATAATGTTGACCATAGCAAGAACATAAAAAACAGCGACTACAAGTACAGCGAGTCCAAAAATCGACCCGAGGAGTTCATAAAGCCACTTATATTGCGACTTTTCCGATCTGTGGTTGAAATTCGTCAGGGAAACTTTAATTATTGATTATTTAATATTTAGTTGACTTTCTTGGGTTACTAAGGAGCAATGGTTGAGGATATTGAAAGTTTCTGGTCCTGTGTCGAAACGGAAATTTCGGTATGGTATGTCTTGGGAACCAGCTTCATGGAAAAATGAACGGCCTGGGAGTTTTTGTGGATAATATTTTAATGTTACACTGTTTGGTTTGGTCTGGACGTGGCTCTGACAGTTGAGTCTTCAGTGGGTATCGTGTTGAAATGTTTCTTCGTTATAATCCAGCTCTGTCCAACCAGGCCATACGACGAAACCAAGGGGATACCCAGAGGCCTGTAGAAAGGGGTTCACCGCTAAATCCGGTACGAAACGCTCCTGGAAGGCCGTTAAGATTGCCTTCTCTCTACCCGGCAGTGTCCCTGAACTCACTTAGTGGCAATCTAGTAGGAAGCAACGAGCAAGACAAACGGCTTAGGGTTTCTGGTTCTAGTTTGGAAGGATCCGCTTCTAGCGTTAAATGCGAGCATAGCGGCGATGACAATTCTGCCTGTGATTGCCAACAATCGCTTTCTATTGATAATAAAGTTAAGGGGACTCCGGTGGTTCTAGGAGCTACAAGCGTATTACGGGCTACAACTATAGCAGTGGGCAACCCGGTAGCTTCCAGTACCGTACAACGAGCCGAGGAACAGATAGAGATACCGGAATGCGAGGTACGAGAAATTATCTTTCCATTGTCGTCTCTGGTTTGCATATGTGTTTTGCTGGCCTTGTCTGCTTGAATTGTCAACAAATCCAGGGTTTTCACGTCGAATGAGTTTTTCATCCTATTTTTAAACAGCAGGTTTTTCCAATAATTGTTTTAAATGTTCCGTCGACTAGACTTTGTAACTGATACTTTGATGAAATACCAAGAAAAAGTGAAATAACGGAGGGAGGGAATCCCGCCAAATGACTGCTAAGAAGCCCTTTTCATTCTTTTAAATTCATAGCTGGTTTATTCGTTTCGAATAGTCACTTCCTTTTGAATGCAAACCACACGAGAGCTTTCTTTCTACACCATTAATTTTAATCCCGACAATTTATTTTTCCAAGTGTACCCTAATTTTAGAAAATCTCAATTTTCGCGCGACAAAAGTACTTGTTTTGTTAATTAGCGTTTCCTGTTTGTAGTTTGAAGATGGGTTTTCCGAGACGCGTTCTGTTCGAAGCTGGCTACAGCGGTATATTTATAGTATGGATAGAGGTCGAATATTACCAAACAAAGAGCCTTTCCATTTAGAGCTTTTAATGCAACCGCTAACTGTTCATACTAGCGAAACTACGTTTCCTTATTAACACAGACAAATTTTAACCGATCAAAAATGAACGAGCATTTCTGTCTAAAGATGCGGATATTTTTATGATAAATGAATACATTTTTAGACATTTTCGTAATTATTCTAGAGCCACCATGCCGTGTAAGTAGACTTACATATTTCATTTCCATTGCATTCCATTAAGGGTTTATTTTAGGTTTTAAAGGAAATGCTTCAGTATAAGAAAATAATATTAATTTGCAATCACGCAAACTGTCACTCCAAAATTGGTGATTTAAATTTCACAAAGCCGCTTGTAGATTATGAACGGTATTCTTGTAGATTTGATTTTCCAGTCTGATATCAGAATTAAAATCATGTTTAAATTTCTACTATACGTTTTACTTTCTGAAATAGATTTATTTTTGAGATTCTCTGTTTCAAAGTCGAGTTTTTCACTTTTGCCACTGGTATTGTTAGCAGTCATAGTTTTTATTTCCATTAAAGAAAGTCAAATCTGCCAAAAATATTAATGGTTTTTGCACTATTCGATCTAATAGAGTTCTTTCTGGTAAAAAAGAGCAGAAATCCCCTTATTCGTTGTCATTTCCTTCACGATATTACTTAATTTTTCTACCCTAAATTAATTTAACACTCTGTTTTTATGGGTTTAAACGCCAACTGATCCGTTTCACGACCTCATCGAATAGATCCTAGAAAAACTCACTCTGTAAATGCAACTTTCTAATTATTCCACTTCTGCTGACGTCCGCTGATTGGCAAACAAAACTTAACTACTTCACGCTGAAAATTCAGGACACTGGAAATCATGTCTCAGTTTTCATTATAAAATCTGAGATCGTCAATTGTCTTGCAAAAATAGCCACCCCAATGCGTTATTGTAATACGACATTAGCAATTTGGCGCCGTAATATTAGGCACTTTTGTAAAGAAGTGTCGAGGAAATGGTCTGAAAGATGTCTTAATTACTCTATTAAACTAACGCAATAAAAACCCGGAAAGGATCCGAGGGATGAATATCAAAAGGTCCGTGAG
The DNA here is from genome assembly GCA_033964015.1 of Scolanthus callimorphus. Lineage (NCBI taxonomy): Eukaryota > Metazoa > Cnidaria > Anthozoa > Actiniaria > Edwardsiidae > Scolanthus > Scolanthus callimorphus. The sequence goes on from CM066924.1 coordinate 20,915,090, forward strand.
ACAGATTTTAAACAATTTGCATTATTACAGGTTGCCTAAGCAATGTAGGCTAGCACGCTTCAACCTGCACATTCCCAATCAACCCGAAATTCGGGAATACTTTTTTTCCTTCAATAAATTGTTTTTATGTTTCAGCATATGTTTAAGTTTGCAAAATCACCATTCCGTTTAATAACGTAAATTGTTCCGATAGTTCAAAATATTTTGAAAAACAATAAGTGCTCAATGATTGTCAAACTTTTTTTCTTTTATTCGAGAGTGGATTTTTAAGGTTCAGGAAAAATATGGCCATTTTTTGAATGATAATTTTGAGAACTGTTTGCGCCTTTAGTGGTTTTAATGGCTCCACGACTCTTCGATTGTTTTAGGCAAAGATTATTATATATTCATCGTTCGCCCTATACGTGAGATGATTCGCACCAAGAAGGATGACCGCACGGACAATTTTTTTTGATTTTCAATACTATGAACAGGTGGTTTACCCTTATGAAGATACATTAAAAACTGGTTGGACTTGACTAGGCGAAATGTGATCTGCGTCATGTATTTAGAATTCGAATCCTTCGTCACCTGGATACCAGGTAATCTTATAAAAAAAGACAACATTGAAGTTTATTGAAGGGTTGTATCCTTTGGAATTATTTAGAGCGAAATCCACCCTATAATATTTACTACTTATATTGCGCAGTTTCCATAAACATAATCAAATGCGCATTGCAGTGCATACTATCAGGAATCTGATTGGCTCCGCTACTCGCTATCTATCACGTAATAGATAGTGAGTAGCAAAAACGCTGGCGCAAAACTTTCTAAAACCATGAAAGTAAATACGTTTTAGCAACAACTCGAAGGTAGTATGCTAGTGGGTTTCTACTAAAACAATTAGACTACTCGTTCTCTTTTTCTATGAGTCAGAAAGTCAACTCGGCGCTCCGCGCCTCGTTAAATATCTATTGATTCATAGAAAACTCGAACTCGTAGTGTAATTGTTAATTAGTGTCGATAATAGTAGTACTATATTTCTACTAATGGTAACACTACGGCAACCTCTGAAAAATAAGAATCTTTAGAGCCTGAATTGTGAAAACTACCTTAAAGTATAAGAACCTGTTCAGCATTACCTCGAAAATGCTAGGTTCATATATGCGGGCTTTTTTTCCTGTATTATAGAAACTGTTTGTATAAATTTACAGTGGCTTGAATTGATCAAGTGCCCTTTTGACTTTACTACTATGTTTATTACTGGCCGGTATTCCGTCAGTATCTCATACCTTGGGACTCAGAACTGCACTATTAACGCAGAAAAGTCTTTGCCATTTCTGGCTTGATGCCAGGTACTTGATAAAACGGAACCAGCCGGAACTTTGCGGTTCATATTGTAATGCCCTGAGAAAAAAGGAAAGTATTAGTGGGAAAATACCCGCGTTGTCCAGTACCAGATATTATTTTGTTAAGTAGTCAAAACATAGACATAATAACTACCTAACTTTGCATTACTATCGCTGGTAAAACAACACAATGTGCTATACCGTGCCTAAAATAGGAATAAAAAACGTCCATTTTCTGTTCTTACTCTCGTGAGCAAGGTACCAGAGCAATACATTATGTCCATTAACTTGACATTATTGCCACAAGGTCAATTGGATTCATCAATAGTACTGCATAGATAGCAAACAGCACAGCATGGCACCAGCGTAGCAAGGTAACAGCATAGCAAGGTAACAGCGTAGCAAGGTAATAACATAATAAGGTAACAGCGTAGCAAGGTAACAGCGTAGCAAGGTAATAACATAATAAGGTAACAGCGTAGCAAGGTAACAGCGTAGCAAGGTAACAGCGTAGCAAGGTAATAACATAATAAGGTAACAGCGTAGCAAGGTAACAGCGTAGGAAGGCAATAACATAATAAGGTAACAGCGTAGCAAGGTAACAGCGTAGCAAGGTAACAGCGTAGCAAGGTAACAGCGTAGCAAGGTAATAACATAATAAGGTAATAGCATGAATAAGGTAATAGCATGAATAAGGTAATAGCATAATAAGGTAATAGCATAATAAGGTAATAGCATGAATAAGGTAATAGCATGAATAAGGTAATAGCATAATAAAGTAATAGGTAATAGCATAATAAGGTAATAGCATAATAAGGTAATAGCATGAATAAGGTAATAGCATGAATAAGGTAATAGCATGAATAAGGTAATAGCATAATAAGGTAATAGCATAATAAGGTAACAGCGTAGCAAGGTAATAACATAATAAGGTAATAGCATGAATAAGGTAAAAGCATAATAAGGTAAAAGCATAATTAGGTAATAGCATGAATAAGGTAATAGCATAATAAGGTAATAGCATAATAAGGTAATAGCATGAATAAGGTAATAGCATAATAAGGTAATAGGTAATAGCATAATAAGGTAATAGCATAATAAGGTAATAGCATGAAGAAGGTAATAGCATGAATAAGGTAATAGCATGAATAAGGTAATAGCATAATAAGGTAATAGCATAATAAGGTAATAGCATAATAAGGTAATAGCATAATAAGGTAACATCGTAGCAAGGTAATAACATAATAAGGTAATAGCATGAATAAGGTAATAGCATAATAAGGTAATAGCATAATAAGGTAATAGCATGAATAAGGTAATAGCATAATAAGGTAATAGCATAATAAGGTAACAGCGTAGCAAGGTAACAGCGTAGCAAGGTAACAGCGTAGCAAGGTAATAACATAATAAGGTAATAGCATGAATAAGGTAATAACATAATAAGGTAATAGCATGAATAAGGTAATAGCATAATAAGGTAATAGCATAATAAGGTAATAGCATGAATAAGGTAATAGCATGAATAAGGTAATAGCATAATAAGGTAATAGCATAATAAGGTAATAGCATAATAAGGTAATAGCATAATAAGGTAATAGCATGAATAAGGTAATAGCATGAATAAGGTAATAGCATGAATAAGGTAATAGCGTAATAAGGTAATAGCGTAATAAGGTAATAGCATAATAAGGTAATAGCATAATAAGGTAATAGCATGAATAAGGTAATAGCATAATAAGGTAATAGCATAATAAGGTAATAGCATAATAAGGTAATAGCATGAATAAGGTAATAGCATAATAAGGTAATAGCATAATAAGGTAACAGCAAGGTAACAGCGTAGCAAGGTAACAGCATAGCAAGGTAACAGCCATAGCAAGGTAACAGCGTAGCAACATAATAAGGTAATAGCATGAATAAGGTAATAGCATAATAAGGTAATAGCATGAATAAGGTAATAGCATAATAAGGTAATAGCATAATAAGGTAATAGCATAATAAGGTAATAGCACGAATAAGGTAATAGCATGAATAAGGTAATAGCGTAATAAGGTAAAAGCTTGAATAAGGTAATAGTATATTAAGGTAATAGCATAATAAGGTGATAGCATGAATAAGGTAATAGCATAATAAGGTAATAGCATAATAAGGCAATAGCATAAGGTAATAGCGTAATAAGGTAATAGCATAATAAGGTAATAGCATGAATAATGTAATAGCATAATAAGGTAATAACATAATAAGGTAATAGCATGAATAAGGTAATAGCATAATAAGGTAATAGCATAATAAGGTAATAGCATGAATAAGGTAATAGTATGAATAAGGTAATAGTATTAACTACTTACTAACCGAGAGTGAGGGCATTACGTGAAATATCAAACTGAGGTTTTGGCGTATCGACCGAGCGATAGCGAGGTTGATACGCCAAAACCGAGGTTTGATATTTCACGTAATGCCCGAACGGTCGAGGTTAGTAAGTTGTTTATTATATGGCACTTTTTCTACAAACATTTTACGAACCGGAAGTCGATCGCCTCGTTCATTTTCCCGCCGAAATAACTCAGACACGCGCCCGCGTCGCGCTCGAGTTCATTCAGAGTTTTTCATTCTCTGAGTCAAACTGATGGGACAAACCCGTGTGTGCAAACCACGCCAGACTTGCTCTAAATCTCTTATGGATGTCAAATACTTCGGAATCCTTTCTTTTACAGATATTTTATAATGTTGTTTAGTCATTTGTGAGAAACTTTTGAGGAAGTTACAGAAGTTTCAAACGGCAAGCAACCGGGAAGTTGAGCTTAAGGCTCAACTTTTTTTAGCACCATTGGGGAAAACATTGCTCCTGTTGCACTAGGAAAAGGCTTTTAAAAAAATACGGAAGAAGAGTTAAACCTGAAGAAGATATTTCACAAGCTATCCTCCAGAAAATTGCAATGGTTTTTTTAGCCGGCTTTTGTGCAAAAGCAAACGTCAAGTAAGAATGAATTTAACTCGAGGAGATGGAGAGAGAAAGGAAATCAACGACTTCACTATCAGTTATCGGTAAGCACAAAGTTTGAACTCGCTTTCTGTTATTATTTTTAGCTCTCAAGTTTCTTGAATTCCCAATAAATTTTGACTTTACATGTAGCTTTTACCTTTTGCTGCTCTTTTGACTCCCTTCACAGTTCTCATTTTCTCCTGATAGACTCGAATTTCCTAAAGTAATTTTTGGCTCTGCTTTGCTTTTGTAAACAGGTCATTTCTGATATTCAGGCCTTTATTTTCCTCTTGTCACAAGTTAGATTTGTGTTATACTGTATCAAGTATTCCTTGTTGTGAATTTCGCTGAAACATTTTTTGAATTTGTGTTATTTCAAGGAGATAATTTTTTGTCAGTCGTGAACTGCGAGCGGGCATTAAGAATTTCCATAATGCCCGTGGGCATTACGGAGAGTTACGCCCGCTCGTTAGCCAATCAGAGCGCGCGTACTATCGTTGCCATATAATAAAATAAGGTAATAGCATAATAAGGTAATAGCATGAATAAGGTAATAGCATGAATAAGGTAATAGCGTAATAAGGTAATAGCATGAATAAGTTAATAGCATAATAAGGTAATAGCGTAATAAGGCAATAGCATAATAAGGCAATAGCATAATAAGGTAAAAGCATGAATAAGGTAAAAGCATGAATAAGGTAATAGCATAATAAGGTAATAGCATAATAAGGTAATAGCATGAATAAGGTAATAGCATGAATAAGGTAATAGCATGAATAAGGTAATAGCATAATAAGGTAATAGCATAATAAGGTAATAGCGTAATAAGGTAATAGCATGAATAAGGTAATAGCATAATAAGGTAATAGCATAATAAGGTAATAGCATAATAAGGTAATAGCATAATAAGGTAATAGCGTAATAAGGTAATAGCATGAATAAGGTAATAGCATCAAAATCAAACTATCATGCTCTGTATTAATATTCTGAAACAAGATTATGCGCTTTTCGTGTTTTCTTTACGTTGCAAATTTAAGAAATTCCCGCAACAACCCCTGTATAAAGTCAAATAGTACTTACGAGTGAAAATGTCGACTTCAGCTGTTTTCACTTCGAATTAATATTGACGTTGCATGGTTTTACTAAAATAACCGAAATATCGACAAACGACACGCGAGCCCTGCGAAATCGCGACACGGTCGGTTTTAAAACGCAGACTCTGCCCTTCAGTTGTCGTGTAGAGCAGTTCATCACAGGAATGCGCCTTCAGTTAGAAAGAGTAATGGGTCAGATTTTAGCTGGCTATTGCAAGGGGAAGATTGCGGGGATGCAATAATTAATTTCAGTGGTGACTGTTGCCTCATCCATTACCTTAATTACTTTTGTCTGTTTTATGGGTAAATAGAGGCGTGGAGATAAGAGTGTTATTTTCGAGAGACAAGAAGGATACTCTTACAGTACGAAGTAAAACACTCATTTCTTATTAAAAAAAATACAGATAATTTTAAAATACTATATTGAGCAATTAAAAGAGGTTTGAAGACACGATGACGATATTTTTGCAGTACTTTTTTATTGCTATCTTTAAACAATTAAGGAAATACCAATTTTCGTAAGCCATGATTAATGTCATCCCCTAATTGCAAGGACAGCCTTAAACACTAACACGATATGCATAAGTCAACACTAACACGATATGCATACGGTTTCGTTTTTATTCACTTCGAGAGCGTTTTCAAACTTATACGGATTCGATGAAAACGATCAGCGTGATAGCGTGGAAGGAAGGCCTAAACTTATTAAAAAGTATGCGGATTCAAACGAAAATGCGTTAGTGTGGAAGACGGCCCCGTACACACTACACCGTTTTCAAACGAAAACGGATACTTTTTGCTCCGGATACGGCTATCGTCCACACTAAAACGCCGAGAACGATCACCGAAAACGGCGAAAACAATAAGAAAACGATAAAAATGTGGACGCGAATCTTTTTGAAAACGGAGCAGAAGAATTGACGGCTTTTCGCGCTGATATTTTTGACACATCATCCATATTTCCACTGATAATCTTGTGCTTAGTCCCTCAAATAAACAGGCTCTTAAAGCTTTCCGATAAAGCTGTCCTCCCGTTTTGGCAATTTGTTCAGTAAAAATCTCAAGCAGAATATCCGAAATAGCGTCGTAGTCACGAATAAAGCTCGAGCTCGTATTCCGTAAAAAGTCGGTTATAAATTCGGTTTTCGAAAATTTTACCAATAAGGAGAAAATTTCGGGAAAACGACCCGCTCTTTTTTATCACATACATACATACATACATTAATACATAACTTTATTTAAACTCGAATTTCAGAGTAGCTTGTAAAGAAGCTAATATCTCCGAGTATAACATGTAAACGATCACATAACAGACGATAATATTATATAGATGCTATAAAGATAATGCAGTCAGTCATTTAAAGAGAAAATTCTTGAAGCTTGAGCATAGACTTAAAAGTTGAAAACGTGTGTTCGCCTCTCAAGCGTTCCGGTAGGGAGTTCCAAATTTATGCAGCAAAATATTTAAAAGAGTGTAGCCCATACGTTGTAGTGATAGGCTTAGGAAGTCTGAGTACGTTGCTGCCCCTAAGAGAATAGTTTGTTTTGCGGGTAGCAAACAGGTCTTTCATATATTGAGGGTATCTGTGATTGTGAAGACATTTAAAAATAGTAAGCATCATGTTCTGAATTCTTTGATTAAAAAGCGAGACGGTTCCAGATTTGTCCAACAGTTCGTGATAGGAACATTTATAATTGTTGAAAATAAGTCTTAAGGTCCGCTTGTTGAGTGATTCCAGCTTCTCTAAGTTTCTCATTTCACAAAAGTGTTAGACACTTGAGCAGTAATTAAAATGAGGGAGGATAAAAGCCTTATACAATTTTAGCAGTGTGGCATTATTAATGAGCTTGTATGTAAACCAGTGGCTCTCGCTGATAGAACCACCGTGTTTAAATAAATAAAAACTCTAACTCTACCTGCTCTACAGCACAGCATTACGTCGTTCATGCCTGCACACACGCGACCCTTTTTAGCGCTTCGCGCGTACACAGGTATCCCGCTGCACCCAATCATAAACCCTCAATGCGTTCAGCGCTGAACGCCGGCGCTTCGCGCCGGGTCGTTCGGGAATAAACGCATTTCATCAAGCCTAAGAGAAAAGGTTGATGAACATTTCATGTTTCATAGGCGGCGCAGGACCATAAAAGAGGGGGTGCTCATTAGTAAGGATGTATGGGAAGAGTGAAAACACAAAATACAGTAAATGTATGAAAATTTGGCGAAAAGTGGGGGTGCTCATTAGTAAGGATGTATGGGAAGAGTGATAACACAAAATACAGTAAATGTATGAAAATGTGACGAAAAGTGGGGGTGCTCATGATTAGTAAGGAGGTATGGGAAGAGTGAAAACACAAAATACAGTAAATGTATGAAAATTTGGCGAAAAGTGGGGGTGCTCATTAGTAAGGATGTATGGGAAGAGTGAAAACACAAAAATACGGTAAATGTATGAAAATGTGACGAAAAGTGGGGTGCTCACGTGCGAAACGATGAAAACCGCGATCGTGATTTTCCGGGAAACTCTAATTGCTACGCTATTACCTTGCTACGCTGTTGAATTACTACGCTGTTACCCTGCTACGCTGTTGAATTGCTACGCTGTTACCTTGCTACGCTATTACCTTATTATGCTATTACCTTATTCATGCTATTACCTTATTCATGCTATTACCTTATTCATGCTATTACCTTATTCATGCTATTACCTTATTCATGCTATTACCTTATTCATGCTATTACCTTATTCATGCTATTACCTTATTCATGCTATTACCTTATTCATGCTATTACCTTATTCATGCTATTACCTTATTCATGCTATTACCTTATTCATGCTATTACCTTATTCATGCTATTACCTTATTTATGCTATTACCTTATTTATGCTATTACCTTATTATGCTATTACTTATTCTTGCTATTACCTTATTATGCTATTACCTTATTATGCTATTACCTTATTATGCTATTACCTTATTATGCTATTACCTTATTACGCTTACCTTATGCTATTACCTTATTCATGCTATTACCTTATTCATGCTATTACCTTATTCATGCTATTACCTTATTACGCTATTACCTTATTATGCTATTACCTTATTCATGCTATTACCTTATTACGCTATTACCTTATTATGCTATTACCTTATTATGCTATTACCTTATTACGCTATTACCTTATTATGCTATTACCTTATTATGCTATTACCTTATTATGCTATTACCTTATTATGCTATTACCTTATTATGCTATTACCTTATTCATGCTATTACCTTATTATGCTATTACCTTATTATGCTATTACCTTATTATGCTATTACCTTATTACGCTATTACCTTATTCCTGCTATTACCTTATTCATGCTATTACCTTATTATGCTATTACCTTATTATGCTATTACCTTATTCATGCTATTACCTTATTCATGCTATTACCTTATTCATGCTATTACCTTATTACGCTATTACCTTATTATGCTATTACCTTATTATGCTATTACCTTATTATGCTATTACCTTATTATGCTTTTACCTTATTATGCTGCTACCTTGCTATGCTGTTACCTTGCTACGCTGTTACCTTGCTATGCTGTTACCTTGCTATGCTGTTACCTTGCTACGCTGTTACGTTATTATGTTATTACCTTGCTACGCTGTTACCTTGCTACGCTGTTACCTTGCTACGCAGGTACCTTGCTACGTTGTTACCTTATTATGCTATTACCTTGCCACGCTGTTACCTTGCTACGCTGTTACCTTGCTATGCTATTACCTTATTATGCTATTACCTTATTCATGCTATTACCTTATTCATGCTATTACCTTATTCATGCTATTACCTTATTCATGCTATTACCTTATTCATGCTATTACCTTATTATGCTATTACCTTATTATGCTTTTACCTTATTATGCTGCTACCTTGCTATGCTGTTACCTTGCTATGCTGTTACCTTGCTATGCTGTTACCTTGCTACGCTGTTACCTTGCTACGCTGTTACGTTATTATGTTATTACCTTGCTACGCTGTTACCTTGCTACGCTGTTACCTTGCTACGCAGGTACCTTGCTACGTTGTTACCTTATTATGCTATTACCTTGCCACGCTGTTACCTTGCTACGCTGTTACCTTTTTATGCTATTACCTGATTATGCTATTACCTTGCTATGCTGGTACCTTGCTACCCTGTTACCTATATACGCTGTTACTTTGCTATGCTATTGCCTAGCTACACTGTTAGCTTGCTATGCAGATACCCCGCTACGCCGTTACCGTGCCTTGCCGATAAATTGCCATGCCGTACCCACGTGTTGTATCTACTACACTAATGCCAGAACACTAATGCCACAATCGATATCACTAATGCCAGAACACTAATGCCACAAGTGAAAACGTACTATTACCTTATTCATGCAAGTAATAACAAAATATGAGCAAGATTCATTCCTATAACAGGCTGCATATGCAATGTGCCACAATCTCATGTCATTTATTAATTACCATTTTTCTTCTTTCTTACAAGTGAATTATATTGCTGAGTGTATTGTAGAAAGCTAATCTCGGAAAAATCTCACGAAAACACTAAAGTTATCTGCCGGCATATTTAATTAGTTTATTATAAATACCCATAGCCATGCTGTTAGGGAACAATTCCTCTAAAATTTAGTTATTTTGAAAAATTGAGCCGACTTTATGTAAGACCCTAAACATGTATACATCCGTTTCTCAATGACGAAATGTAATAGCTAGCACCAAAACAAAACACAAATACTGCAGAGTTTGTGTTAAAAATTCCATCAAATACAAGCTCAGGAGACTTCTAGCACTTCTGCACTTATCGGTAGATGTTATAATTGCGTCAGTATCTCAGGTAGATGTTATAATTGCGTCAGTAACTCAGGTAGATGTTATAATTGCGTCAGTAACTCAGAATTTCTGTCACTCTCAGGATATGTCTGTTCTCTAGTGCGCCGACATCGCCACACGTGCTCAGTTGCATCATGACTATCATGGTTAACCGTGACAAAAATAATAGAGAATGCAAAGCAAAGCTAGTCCATAGTCGCTTTCCGTTTTCGAAACAGCATAAAATAATGCAAATAGACGATTGACGTACATCATGGGTAATTAGGTCAAGATGGCCAAAATAAGTCAGACTCGTAGGAGAAATGAAAACCACCACTCAAAAGTCTAAATCTTAGCCTTTCTCCAATCCAGACATGTCTGTCAAGTGTTATGAAACATTCTAAATCGGTCAAGTCCATAGTGACTTGTGAGTTTTATTTCTACAGACATATTTGTCATACATATTCTGCATGTTAACGCCTGCAAAATCAGCAAGGATTGTATGAAACAAATGCATATTTGAAATTTGTTTACGAAATTCTCCCGCCAAGCAAATTGCACTGACATTCACTTCTACCATGTGCTGTATGAAAAACATTTGTGTATTTTCGCGTGCACATATCCTTTTGAAGATACGTCATCAGAACCTAAATCAAAGTGTATTATAGATAGGTCACAGCTAGTTTACAGATAGGCAATGGTCAATATAAGCAAAACGGACTAATCGTAATCTTTAGTTGTAAAATACGATTCTCAGTTTTCTAAATCACTTGTAAGTTGCAACAATTCTCCGTACGACGCTAATAATGTTTTTCAGTCTAATCTTAACTTAATGCTTAAGCAACGACAACGTTAATTGAAAAGATTTCATAAGAACATTTGAAAGAATGAAAGCGTCATCCATGTTTGACTTAACGGATAATTCGCAACAACAGAAGATAGAGAAGGATCCGAACTCGGTCTCGTACGCATGGCGCAAGGATTTTTGAGAAGTAACGGTTTTTCACCATATTTCAACATTTACAATCACAAATAGCATCAATTTTTTGTGTTGACTATGACGTCCATCCTCTTGCGTTGCATGTGTTTTATATCTGAAGTACATTTCCGGACGCGGTGCTATTTGAGGACCTTTGGTGGATCTTATCGCATGCCTGCGGGTTCCTGGACACGCCCCCTGTAGAGTAAAATCTATTTTATATTTTAATGCTAAAGAGTAATAGGAAACGCGAAAACGGTCACTTGTATATTTCTGATATAACATTTCTAGACTATAATTTCGATTTTTAAGACTGTCGATTTTAAAACCGTTATAATTATACTATGTAGAGAATTCTTGTTCAATAGTTACTGTGATACTGTTCTTCAAAATGATACACAGACGTCTTAGTTCCCACGGCGTGAAAGGTTTGTTTTGGCATCCCTTAGTATGCAGAAAAGTTTTACAGTGGCAATTTGAATGTGAGAAAAGCCTATTTTCCCCATGCATGCCATGGAAATTACTGGAATTGAATTTAGGGAAACAATAAATTTCCCATGTATGCTATTTTCCGACTCACATATACACGTATTTCAAAAGACAAAATCGGCTAACGGTGTTAACATATTGTTGCCACCCAATTCAGATCATGTGATGATCCCTTTGGGTGGATACTTTTGTTAGTTCTGTACATATACTCGTGCACTCAGTCGAGTGAGAAAATTTTGACAATTTAAACCACCCAATGAATCATGACATGATCTGAGTTGAGTGGCAACAAGATGTAAACACCGTTAGCCGATTTGGTCTATTATGCACCATAATGACATGATATTCGAATTCGACAAACTATTTACACAAACAACACTCAGTGACATCTCATCCTACATGAGACATAATTTCACATGTTTAAATAATGTAAATAATTTTATGTCATTGTGTTTTGATGCATGACGAAGAGTGTAGTGTTGTTACAACAATAGTGCGAACAATGTTATAGTGACATTAAGATGGCCATTGTTTAGGATGTGAATTTTATATCATTGTGCTTTTGTGTCATGGCATAAGAGTGTGTGCGCTTTTGAAGTCATTGCACTAGTATGAACCATTCTTTACCAAAATTAATTATTTATTTTCCGACATTAGGATAGTCATTGTCTGGGACGTGAATTTTATATCATTGTGTTTTCATTTGGTAACATAAGAGTGTAGTGCGCTTATGGTATGACGATAGTGAGAGCATTTCTTTTCCGACATTAGGATGGTCATTGTCTAGGATGTGAATGTTATGTCATTGTGCTTTTATATCAGGCATAAGAGTATATTTGCTGATGTTGTCGACACTTGTGTGGACCATGCTTTAGTGACATTAGGATGGTCATTGTTTAGGATGTGAATTCTATTATTGGCTTTCACATGACGTCACGAAAATTCTAACTTTAAAACTAAACTCTACCGAGACGGTTTACAACTCATCCGTGTGAGTCTTCACACAGAGTTTCATCTGATTGTCATTCTTATTTCCGGAGCTATCGCTGAAGTTTGATGAAGGGATTTTGAGTCACGCAACACGAGCCACGTATTTCAAAGAGCCGATTCGTACAATATTTCTCTAAATTCACTTTTTTCTTTAGTTTGAAAGGATCCATAATGTTAACTAAGTTGTTATTGAAGCATGTAAATAACATCTTGGTCCATATCCTTGGTATTTGTAAGCTTTTAAGAAGGTTGGTAATATGGCGGCCATATTTGTGCCCCTCAGTAGGAGCACAATCATGGCGGCGGCATACTGCTTTTACTGCAACATATCGCGTGTGTTCAAACGCTTATATCTCGGTCCAGGAAAGCGCTATCGCCTTCAGACTTTCTCTCCAAACCAAATTTTGTATGTTCTTTACATCCATGGAGCTTATTTGGCATTTAAAGCAAGATTTCGGGAGATAATTTTAGTCACGTGACAGGTGAAAGCCAAGAATATGATTGTGTTTTTATGTCATGACATAAGAGTGCGTGCGCTTTTGAAGTTATTGCAGTAGTATGAACCATGCTTTACCGACATTAAGATGGTCATTGTGTGGGATGTGAATTGATGTGCTAGTGTGCTTTTATGTCATTACATAAGAGTGTATGTGCTTGTGTTGTTACCGCGCAAATTTGAACCATTAGTTACATAAAGATGGAAATTTTCCATGGCTATTGTAGTGTTATGACCTTACATTCTCTTATCATGACATGGTGCGCGCGGTTACTTTATGCCACTAGATTTAGCCCGGCCTCTTGACATTTAGATGGTCATTGTCTAGGATGGCTATTCTATTGTTGTAAGACGTTTGGTGTAACTTAGTGTACGGCGTTTTCTTGTTGAAATATGATGCCATCATCGATGACGTCACATCCTATAACCTTAGAGTTTGATTTCCTAGTTTTTCTGTCTTTATATTGATATCTTCCTAGCGCGTGCTTTAGGTGCAGCACTCTGACTTTGTTTTTCTGCAAGTTAGGCTGCGCTCACGCTCACGGCGTTCGCGTGAGATATTCCCGTAATTCTGTGTCTGGGCGCTGTGCAAGCTCTAATTATCTTGAACTGGCGAACCCATAACAGATGCTTAAATAATAGATAAGTATTATCCTTTATTGTACTCGTTAATTGGCATTCTAGAACATTCCATCATTGAAAATGTACCGAATAGTAGATAAAAGGAGAATGGGCTGTTCCATTTAACAATACTCCCCCCAGGGTATTCATTTGCACATTTGGAATTGCCACAGGGATCGTAAGAGAACTTGGAATTCCCTCAGGGGCTGCTTTAAATTTCCGAAGGGTTTGTGCAGGAGCCTGAAATTTGAACAAGGGTATAGCATTTTTTTTAAATTTGGAGTTCCTCGGGAGGGAAATACGGCTATTTTTGGAACAGCCCAATACAAAAACAGAAAGACTATTTCATATCGTCAGCAATTCTCAAATTGCAGGTCTTTTTCTCGTTGAATGTGATAACCTGTAAGAACTTGAAGAGAAATTAGATTTTTGAATATGTACTTATAATTTATTGATTTAAGTTTTGAAAACGAACTCTGAGAGACACGATAAAGCTGAAACTCGAGTAATTATTTTTTATGTGTTTTAAATTCATTTAAGCGATATATCACTTTCAGTTTGGGAACTTTTTCACCGTGAACCAAAAACAATATGAAAGGCCAGAGGGTCTAGATAGAAATCCGCATTTTCTCTTATGGCGATCGATCCAAAGCAACCAGCAGATCTGTTGTTTACAGGTTATCTGCTATCAGAGGCTTCTTTTCTCTTGTATTTGCCGAGCTGCAGGGCGGAGAAAAAGCAACTCCACATTGGTTTTGAAGATAACCGGGAAAAGAGGACTCTGTTGGCAGTCACATTTTCATGGCTGGCGTCCTGCGTCATATCTCTAGTATCTTCAATTAGGAAAATTGAATAGTATAATTCCCTGCACGAGCAACAGAAAATGACGTGGTATCATAATTCATCCCATACCTTTTTTTGTGTTGACCAGTCAACGTTTTTTTCTCGACTGAAAGAACTAGGAAAATTAGTGTTTTCGCCCAAATTTTTCCTTTGTAACTTTGTTAATAGTTAGAAATAACGTTTTTAATATTATCCTTTGGAAAGGGAAGAAAACGTTGAGCGGAAGAAGGAAACATTTGAGAAGGAATGCATGCTCCAGTACATGATTAATGCCGTTAAAGGGGCTCTCGCACGCTCAATATTTGTCCACCGTGGACAAAAAAAATAAGTAAAATTGTAACCGTGAAAACACATGTACATTTGCCCGTAGTAATCAAAATTATCCTCCAGGTTAATAGAAAAACCTTTCAAGAGTTAGACAAATGCAATTCTAGGTTCTTTTGCTATTTTCTTGTCAGAGAAGTGGCCAACAACACACGATCTGCCCCTCAATTCCGTAGCCACCCCTGTAGAACAAATATCAAGATGTTTACTATTTTATATCAAGGTCCTAAAATCTGGAATTCTCTCCCTCTTTTTGTAACATCGTCTAATAACCTTCCCTCATTCAAATTCAATCTCTCAACTTTTCTGGCAATGTAGCAATATATATATATATATATAAAAATGAAAAATATATAGAACAGCACGCAAATGAACATTATCAAGACATACATCCATATATTCATTTATTTATTATTATTATTATTTAACTTAAATACAGGGGACCCTACTCGATAAACCTGATGGTTTCATGGGTCCCCTGCCACCTCCTATTTTACTCTACCTGTCAAACACGTGATTAATACAAGCTGTGTGTGTGGAAATAAACTCAAATTCAAATTCAAATTCAAACAAGCGTGCAAGAGCCCCGTTAAGATAAGCGCTTTTTAGAAGAATCCAGTTTCTTTATCAAACGACGCACCATACCCATAATGCACTTCTTCGCCGTCATTTTCAATACCAACAAAATTCAGAGTCTCGAGAAGGAAAGCTTTATTTTTTGACATTTTTAGCGCATTTTTAAATCACTCAACGTTTTTAAGTCTGCCATTAAAACATTCCTTTTTAAACGTGCTTTTTACTGATTCCCCTTTTTATTACTTTTATTGTTTTTATGACATATGGATGTATGGATTTTTACCCTATTTTCGTTTTACTTTACTTTAGTTTATTTCAGTTTTTTAAAGTAATATTGTAAAGCGCTATTGAATATATAGTAGAAATAGCGCTATATAAATGTAATTCATTATTATTATTATTATTATTATTTTAGCGTACAAATGAGGAAAACCTCGTAATAGTAGACATTTTCCCAAATCATTTTCTTGTATCATGGTAAAAATTATGGAATGAAATTCCAGTAAAAGTGAGAGAGGCAAAAGACCTCCTTCCTTTTAAGCGCACATTACGGGCCTATATAGGCCAAAGTAATTTGTTTTCACATCATTAATAGAATATATATATTTAAGCATTAGAGCACAACTTTCTGTGACTTTATCGGCGCATTAGAGCACAACTTTCTATGACTTTATCGGCGCAATAGAGCACGCGTGATGTTGAGAGAGACACGAGAACGTTGTAAAATCACGAGCAGCAGCCGAGGTTCACGTATACGCCTCTGGCTCCTAGGTGTTTTTACGTGGTTAAATAAACCATTATTATTATTATTATAGTAGAGAACACAATTTTGCTAATACGTGGAATATCTCGGACTGGAAGAGTACATAAATATGAATGTACAGCATGGTAATAGAGTGTGACAGATTCTTTAGACAGACCTAGTTATTTTTAGATTGGTACTTTAGTCTTCTTTTGATCCCCTAGGGTCACGCACAGAGAACAAGAAAGGCCGAAAACAATAGGCCTAATTAAAGAATACAGTTTTGCAAGAGCGTACTTATCGGTTGAGCGGTTGTAAATTTGATGAGCTACTGATGAACAAAAACTATAATACCTTTTTAGCGAGAAAAACAGTTCTAAAAATAGCTATAGATCTGTACAAAGGATCTCTCACGAATATGTTATCGGAGTTGTCCACTCTTCAGTATTTATGTACTCTTGCTCGGACCAAGTATCTCACGGAGCAAGTAACAAAAGAATGAAGCCAAGGCCCGGGGGGGGGGGGGGGGGGGGGGACTCCCATATTTTAGGGGCGGGGTGCTCGTCGGGAACTTTCGATTTCACCCCTAAAAGGTACCAAACATGGCGTCGCTCAGTTGATTTTGATCCCTAAAAGGTACCAACAAGACGTATTTTCCCTCGTCATTTTCTCTCGTATTTTTTTACGAGGGAAAAATACGTCTGAAATTCAAGCTACCAGCAAGTGTGATTTGCTTGATTTGCTAGAACGGACCTCTAACAGGTACCTATCTGGAAAAAATTACACGTTTTCGAATTTTACCCCCTAAAAGGTACCAGAGGCCTGATTTTAAGTAGCGCTCCGTCCAAGAACGATAGCATGAACGGCTATGGGGAATTTGAGTTATGCTTTGTGTAAAACTTTATATTGTTAAATTTCTAAAAAACTAATTGGCTTAGTCAACAAATCCTGGCCTTCTGATTGGTTGAAATTTGTTTTTGACCGATTTCGTAGCGAAATACTTCGTTTGCAGAGCTGAATTCTTTCCGAATAGGTCTTCCGGATATTTCATATCATTTCTTTGATTCTGGAGAAAATCGAGTGTGAGCATGACTAGACGACCACTGTTTCCGCGGCCCTATTGTTTCCGCTATAGTTCTAAGACGGAGCGCTACTTAAACCCTAAAAGGTACGACGAGCACCCCCGCCCAAAAAATATGGGAGTCCCCCCCCCCCCCCCCCCCCCCCCGGAGCCAAGGTCGGACGAGGCCTTTCATTTCGTTATTCTTTTATTAGTTGTCCCCTGGGGACTCCCCTGAGGAGCATGTTACTAGACATTTCATCTATTAGCAAAATCGTGTATTCCTTTGCATTTAGTCAGAGTTTTTGATGCAATGAATCATGTAAACCTTTACTAAAGTATGATTCGTTTTACTTGGCCTTGATACAGTGACCTCGAACTTGAGATTCGGTGGCAAGTGGGTACTAATTACCTTTACCTCTGAATGATTTATTGTCAAGTTATATTGGCTAAGCATCTTGGAAAAATAGTGAATTATAATTCTCTGGATAGGATTCCAAGTCAGCTTTGAAATGAGAGTTTAGCGGTCTCGCAGATTAACCTATGTCTCTTGTCCTGGTCGATCTGGAATGTAGGTTTGATCTTACAGAGGAAGAATTCAAGAAACAAAATAATAAGAGTCGAAAAAAAATGTGACTCCTCATCAGGTCAGACTCGAGCGCGAAACTCGAAGGTAAAGGCTCAGACACAACGGCAATTTCACACATTCGAACTAGAGGAAACGGTTTGGGCATTAAAGAAATTGCAAAGCATAGGTCAAAGCATAGGCCAAAGACTCACACATCTGAATGCGAAACTCAGGTAAAGGCTCTACGAAATTTAGAGGAAAAGGTTCGAGCACACCCAGATTACAAATATTGGAACTCGAAGATCGAAGGTAAAGGTACGGGAACACAGACACATATTCGAACGCGAAACTCAGAGATAAAGGTTCAGCCACACAGTGAATCTCTAGAACTCTAGTCTAAAGTTTCGCCATCTATGCAATCTATTATCAGAGCCTTGTGTGTTTTCTCAAAACAAAAGCAACATATTTATCGTGTAAAATTCCATCTGATGCTATTCCTGTGTTTCTAACGTATTAACGTCAATTATTTTTACGATCGGCATAGCAGTTCTCCTAATTATAGTCAGTGCGCCACCTCTAAGCTGTCGAGCACTTTCTGAAGATTCCCGGAACATTTCCTGGTATTTATATGTAGAATATAGGAGAATGTGGTGGCTGATCATTTAACCCTTTACTCTGAAGATATATGTAGTAATTCTCATTAGTGTAATTCAATTACCTATGTGATAATTAGAAGTGTTAGTCAAAGCTTAACTTCACTCATAAGTGTTAGGTAGGATAATGTGATAACAGGCTCATCCTTGTCTGCATCAGACCCGGCAGTATTAAGGGGCCGACCATTTGACCTTTTTTTTTGGGGGGGGGGGGGGGGGGGGGGGGTGATTTTTTTGCAAGATTTTTTTTTCGTCTCAAAGATATTGTAGGATATTTATTTCGTAAAATTAGTTGAGGAATATTTTTTTTCAAAATCATCCACCCCCCCCCCCCCCCCAGAAGTCAAATGGTCGGCCCCTAAAAAGGGGCTATGTCACGGTTGTTTTATCAAAATTCTATAAAACTAGACCAGTGGTCTACATGGTGTTCACCTCCGGAGACGTTTCATTTTTAGCGGGTTATTTCGAACAAAAAGCCAATATTCTGTAAGAGAACTGTATCTTCAATAGATTTGCCAAGTTTAGACTGGTATCTTATATTGCAAGCGAGATGTAAGCGAACGAATGTGCAAACTGTTTACTGTAAAATGTATGGCGCCGCCATGTTGGAGTCCCTCGGAAGGACTCCAACCCATGTTGGAGTCCCTCGGAAGGACTCCAACATGGCGGCCAAATTACCAAATGTGCCGTAAGGCCACAATATGAGCTAGCACTGTCCAAAATGTGATTACTTTGCATTTATTTAGCATGTTTGCTTTCACGAATGCTCGAAACGGGAGAAATATGGCGCGAAATCAATGCCTAAAGAAGCGTGATTAGTGTTACGTGACAGAAATTGCACCACCGATATATCAGGAGCTAAAAACAAGAATCCGATTACATTGGTGCGAAGACTCCTATTGGGGAACTGTAACTGGTCTGAAAAGCACAGTTTCACAGAGTCCATAGTTTCAAAGTTAGGATTTTGATGACGTCATCTGAACACCAAGAAATAATAATAATAATAATAGTAATAAGTTAGAGTTAATTACTTCTTTCTAATGTAAGATGTATTACCTTTCGCTATTAAATTCCTAAAAGTTGAAAACAGTTAGCGTTGTAAGAAATCAAAAAGGGAAATTCGCTATCCATTTCCATCCGCTCGATAATACACCAAAGTACTCCAAATTTGGACTGATGTGCAGTTTAAGAGTTGCCTAAGTTCTCACCTTCGATGTTGTGATCTTTTCAGCCGTCTACGCCTACTCGCACTTTTATCGGCTAACCACCTTTATAATTCATTACTTTTCGTTGGAAACTCCTGGCGCATATTCACTTTACCATATATTCCTTTGACGACATGGCTTAGTCTTTCGTTCAGCAAGATAAAAATGGTGAAACAAATTGGCGTGAAGAACGTGATCATAGTACGTCGTTGACGGCAGCAGATGATTTTGGCAGCGTTCCGGCGAATACCCTCCCAATCCTTATTGCGTTTCAGCGAGACGCTAGAGCACTCACAACACGCACGTGCTTGAGCTTACACCCATTTTAAAAGGTTGTTTTTGGAATTGGTCTTTGGTCGTCGAGTTTGGTAACCACTCAAGCAAAGAATCCCATTGTATTCCGCGCTTCAATAACCAATTCGCAAAGCAATGTTTATTGAATTAGGTATATAATAAGTTGTTTAAGTTGTCCCAATTGTCGTGAGCGCATGCGCAATGCTGTTCTCCATCGAGTCGTTGCGGTTAAGGCCTCCTACTCGACGTTTTGTCCGTGTTAATATGTAGCGAGAAAGATTATAACTGCACCTAGGAAATGGAATCCAAAAAGAAACTCGCAAAATGCGAGCCGTAGCTTTCGACCAGCTGAGTCTCAACTGCTTCAAGGTAAAGAGTAATTTCCTGAAAGTAATTTTGATAGTGTTAACTAAAAGTCAACTATTTGTCTTCCTCTAGCGCATTCCTTCGCTTTAATGTTTATTATCCGCAGGTGTCCTTTGTGTATCATGTACCGTATTATTATCTATCCCTTGGTCTAATATCTTAATTAATTTAGGATTCTTGATATTTATAACGTACGGTATCTTTGAACTCAAATGTGTGTGAATTCATCCTAGTTTTCATCATCATAATTTAGCTTGTAGGTTTCATAGAACACGAAAGACCTTAGTTCGATAGTTTTTACCACCCTGTGGTTAGATTCAAAAGGTTAGCTGATTTTGTTTGTTATAACATTTAATGCTTTAATAACAAATACTGACTGCCTTACATAGTTGACTTCGCTCTTGCCCTGGCATACGATGCATAGAAAGACTATGTATAAACTTACAAGAATTTGGCTCCGGCATACAATATTCGGCAACTCCACATCCGCTATAGAATCATGTAAAAAGCTTAACTCCCAGTTCACACGCGAAATCCAAACATAATAATATCCGTCACATCCGCCATAGAATCATGTGAAGAGCTTAACTCCCAGTTCACACGCAAATCCCATTATAATAATATCCGCCACATCCGCCATAGAATCATGTGAAAAGCTTAACTCCCAGTTCACACGCAAGTCCCATTATAATAATATCCGCCACATCCGCCATAGAATCATGTGAAAAGCTTAACTCCCAGTTCACACGCAAGTCCCATTATAATAATATCCGCCACATCCGCCATAGAATCATGTGAAAAGCTTAACTCCCAGTTCACACGCAAGTCCCATTATAATAATATCCGCCACATCCGCCATAGAATCATGTGAAAAGCTTAACTCCCAGTTCACACGCAAGTCCCATTATAATAATATCCGCCACATCCGCCATAGAATCAGTGTGAAAAGCTTAACTCCCAGTTCACACGCAAGTCCCATTATAATAATATCCGCCACATCCGCCATAGAATCATGTGAAAAGCTTAACTCCCAGTTCACACGCGAAATCCAAACATACTAATATCCGCCACATCCGCCATAGAATCATGTGAAAAGCTTAACTCACAGTTCACACGCGAAATCCAAAATAATAATATCCGCACATCCGCCATAGAATCATGTGAAGAGCTTAACTCCCAGTTCACACGCAAATCCAATATAATAATATCCGATACATCCGCCATAGAATCATGTGAAAAGCTTAACTCCCAGTTCATACGCAAATCCCAATATAATAATGTCCGCCACATCCGCCATAGAATCGCGTGAAAGCTTAACTCCCAGTTCACACGCAAATCCCAATATAATAATATCCGCCACATCCGCCATAGAATCGCGTGAAAAGCTTAACTCCCAGTTCACACGCAAATCCCAATATAATAATATCCGACACATCCGCCATAGAATCATGTGAAAAGCTTAACTCCCAGTTCACACGCAAATCCCAATATAATAATATCCGTCACATCGCCATAGAATCGCGTGAAAAGCTTAACTCCCAGTTCACACGCGAAATCCCAATATAATAATGTCCGCCACATCCGCCATAGAATCATGTGAAAAGCTTAACTCCCAGTTCACACGCAAATCCCAATATAATAATATCCGACACATCCGCCATAGAATCATGTGAAAAGCTTGACTCCCAGTTCACACGCGAAATCCCATTATCCTGTTTGAGTAATAATTTATTTCAAACATTCTTTTGCACCATGTTAATGAAGAACAATGAGGTATACAAAGCCTTTCATTATAGAATGATACTAAATCCAGGCTGAATGGACAGAAAAATTCCGATTTATTATATCCTCGCTAAACTTTCAAGCCCTCTGTTTATTTATACGGCGAACAAATTAAAGATAGGTTATTATATACAACGTTTTTCTTCGTATTAGACTGTGTCGAAAGCGCACCTGCTCGAACCGCAAGCTGACACGGGCAGAAGGTCACTTAGTGCTAGTGTTCGATCATTTGGTCAGCTTAAAAAATTATGCTAGGAAAGGAAGATGCAGCTCTCTTAGAGCGGATTTCACATGAGTGTCGCAAACTTAACACAAAGTAAATACACTTAATCAGAAACGAAACAAATTTAACAACTGACCAATCAGGAAAAGAATTAAAGAGTCTCTGTCAGCCTCCATTTTGTCAACCTAGCAACATACCGAGTCAGAGAAAGCATCCATTTCCATCGGCTGATTTAGAGAATGTAGTGCATATTTGCGATTGAATTCGATAAACAAATAATAAAACTTCGGTTTTAGAAGACTATTTCGAGATTTCTACACGTAATTCGTGGTCTCCTGTCGACTGAAAACAATAACAAAGGAGTGGCTGACTAGAGCTCTTTCAGTACGACTTGCGCTTAGTCGTGACCCAGGAAAAGAAGAGATACTCTGCGTTTGATTTTGTTTTTTTAAAGAGTCCGTGTCAGCCACTCGTTTGTTATTGTTTTCGTTCGATACTAGAAGACGAATTACGTGTAGAAATATCGTAATAAAGATCCAAAAATAAAGTTTCAGATTGATTTACAAAATTCAATCAAGAAAATTGCTATTTATTCGCTATTCAGCTGATGGAAATGGATACTTTCTCCGACTTGGTATGTTGCTATGCTATCAAAATGGCGGCTGACACAGGCTCTTTAATCTCATGGCCGACTAAACAATGAGCCAAGACTTTAAAGGGAGGCTGTCACGATACGCGCATGCTCCAGGAACGATCACTGTGCAAAACTATTTAGACCATCCTATCAGAAAACTATTGAAGAATATGTAACACGTAAACATTTGGTCGGATGGATCGAGAAATAGCGAGATTAAAACGGATTGTTTTCGTGGTTTTCAGCCTTCGCTGGCCATCGTTACGGGACGATACTTCTTTGTTTGAGATGCGCAGAACAGCTGCGCAGTTGCGTGACAGCCTCCCTTTAACCAATAGGAACGCATAGAAAACGCAAGACTGATTTACTTGCGACAGTTATCTGAAATCCGCTGTAATAGTAACATTTTTCAAACTAATGTGAAAGAAAACAAGTTACGTTAAATAATAGTATAAACTATAATTACTCGAGCGATTCCGCGCGCTGATTGGTCGAGACGTTCGGAATATTTTGCTATATTGAAAGCATTTGGAATCGCGCGCACAGTTTTTTTACGAGAAACTAAAAAAATACCCCTAAACCGATTTTTTTGTCAAAAATCTACAGAGGAGCTTGAGTAATTATACTAAAACAATCAGGCTCCGTTAATATCGACGAATAGTCACCTGACTTCGTCTCGCCGATATTTACGTCGCCTCGGCGACTAATTGTTAAATAGTAAATATAAAATAATTGTCTTTATTACGAAAAGATAAAAATACGTTATATTAGATTTTAGTCAAATCACATAGTGGCCTATTGTCAATGCTGCGTTCTGATTGGTTGAGCTACTAGTGGGCCATAAGTTATGCCTACTAGTAGCGAATAGTGTCGTATTTGAAAGCCAGAAAACGTTTTAAAAAATTCTCATATTCAAATTTCCAATTGTTGAAATATTCCCATGGAATATTTCTGAAAAACGCATAACTAACATTCAAAGTTCTGCAACCATACATATTATTTTTCATGTAAAAAAATGGAATTGCAAACTTACCAGAATTTCAGGAAAGTTAAACATTGAGTCACTTAAATTTAATATTCAGTGTTGATCGTTTTTTTTTTTAGCTCCATTTGAAGCCGCTGAGCTGCATGACAGAGCGTCAATAAAAAATACTAATGTAAACAAAGCTCTTCCAATTTGGGAGATCATTCTTGCCTTCCATAACTTCGCAGCATATCTTGTATATGATCTTATTCTAAACGAAATAAATTTAGAAACTGGTCTTCTGGATAACAAAATATAGGTCTGAAAACCATCTGAGATTAGGTGTTTCTGTTTTGATTATGTGTTGAGGTCTAATGATGGGAGGACTGACCTTAATATCCCCTGTACATCTCTCAGAGCTAGCCAGATCACAATTACGAATTATAGAAGTTCGTTCAGTCGCCATTTTTTTTTTTACCAGAAAAAAATAGTAGAGAAAAATAAAAAAGCAAACATTTTCATGGTCGCAGTAGGAGAAGGTTAATTTTATGTTTTCAATTAAGGGAATGTCTTGAAGTTGATGTACTAATTAGCTGTTGATGATTCTTATTCATGTTTAGCACAATCACAAAATACAGGGGGCCAGCGTGTTCTTTTACGCCCTACAAGGCAATTCATGTACTCTTAATAATAATAATATTTGTTGGAGATACTTTTCATATCGTTTCTGAACTTCGGAAAGGACCTCGAAGGTAAAAAATCAATGCAAATAAAAATTAAACAAAGATTGATTAAACAAAAAGTAAAAAAAACTACTTCAAACAAACAACACTGGCAAGGCTCACTGCGCGTGCGCGAGCACAATCTCTAATGGGTTCTTGTCACCTGCCGTACAATTATAAGTGAAAATAACTTTCTTTGTTTTTGATTTGGAAATGTTGTTCCAGCCAAGACTTTAACAGATTTTACACACTTTTGGATCACTTGCATTATCAGCTCGTAGTTCTTGCAAATAAACCAAACACGCCGTTTTAGGGCTATTTATTCAGAGATAATTTTAATTAACTTTTTCCTGCTAGAAATGCCTTCGTTAGCTGCCTGATACGTGGTGTTAATTGAAGCAAAAAAGTAGGGGGTCATATCGCGCTTGTTCTCCTGTAATAACGCAAATAACAGTAAAACGCGCACTTGATGTCGCGTACGAACAAAAAGATCGCGCGACCGAGTGCGATCATTTAGCAAGTCAAGTTCACGCGACATTGAGAATTGATTGTTAGCTTCCGACCAATCAGATTCGCGATAGTGAGTTCAATGTTAACTTGAAACCTATCAAATTTCCAAATTTGAAACTGTCCAAGCTGGTAAGAAATTGGAAATGCCATTTCGCGATGCAATTCCATCCTTGCACTGCGAATAGAGCTTTCTTTTGTTAAAGTGCCACTCAAGGCTGAAATTGTAATGCTTATTTGATCGCTCATTCCAAATAAAGAAGAATGCCGTTATTTGGCGTTGATAGTTCTTTTGGTTCGAGATATTCAAAAGTTTCTCTTTATGCAAATTAGGAACAATGACGTCACAAACAGACTAGAGGGCACAAGAGGCCAATAATGTATAACTCTGTTTGGCATAGTTGGATTCACTTAAAATTTGGTAACAACAAGAAGGACTAAAACACAACCACCGATATGTTTATTTCCGTTACCATGGTAACACTATTGACACTAGGGTTGTCTATTTAAAAATAGAAAAACCTGAAACTTATTCACCTACAAGTGAAGTCCTACAAAACTTTGCCAAAATACTCTGAGTTGGGTTAACAAACTAATCAGGAAGTTTCAAAGACTTTCACAACTTAGGGAATATTTCAGAGATTTTACCTATTTTTTCCAGGAATGACTCTAGAGCCAAACTTGTTACCATGGTAACGCTAATTAGAATATGGATGTTTGAGGTATTGGCTCTTCTTTGCTGTTACCAAGTTTCAAGTGAATCAGCTATCCCAAACAGAATTACATAAAACATTATTGGCTTCTTGTGCCCTAGGCGTTTGTGACATCATTTTTTGCTAATTTGCATAAGTAAATATCTTGATATCTATTGAACCAAGAGAGCTATCAACATCAAATAAACAGTATTCTTCCTTTGTTTTGAATGGGTGATCAAATAGACCATTAAAATTTCAGTCTTGAGTGGCACTTTAAAACATTAAACGAAGTAAGCTGCCATGCACTCGTGTAGTTGGTTTTTTTTCCGGGCGAGATTAACAAAGAAAATAACACGACAGCCAAACCGCGAAGACTAGCAACAAAACAAGGGCGAAATACCTAGGAAAAGCCTCTGCTAGTAGGGTAATTCCATCCGTTCGATAACACACGAAAATACTCCAACTTTTTACGTATCTAGAGCAGTTGAAAGGTTATTCAACAAACTTTGATGATCTTTTTAATTTGTTCATTTCTTGTGAATTTGACTGAATCTAAGCTACATTTCCCCTTTAAAACATTTACCTGGAAACACTGTACCCACGTTAGAATGTTCCCTAATGTATTCAGAAAAAAGTGTATGGATTTACGTCTTCCTAGACGCCTTAATCTTTGGAGTTGCAAAGGGATTAACTTTCGCGTATTTTTTTATTGCGGATTGAGATCGAAAATTTTTTATACGTCACACTGTATTGTGGTATTATTTATTTATTTACCAATATTTTCAAAGAATTGTTGTTATAACATATTTTTTACTGTTTCTAAGCGTAGTATTATTTTAACCATGTCCTTCCTATTTGGCATGAGCAAGATGATATCTATTTTTAGAAATCTATATTTCATTGTATTCCACATTATGTTTTTGCCATAACAGCTACCATGGTCAAATGTTGTGGAGTCACGAGCCGCAGGAAAATTTGGTTAAATATAAATATCTACGAAATATAAATATCTACGTGTGTATTTTTTCACATTTCTTTTTATATTATTATTTTGACATTTCAAACTCCGGCATAGCTACAACCCCCCCCCCCCCCCCCACCCCCCCACCCCCCCACCCCCCCCCCCCCCCCCCACCACCACCACCACCAAACCCAACCCCGTTTTTGTATAGCCAATTTCTGGCTTTCAAGTCCGACACTTTCCGACACTAGTCTACAAGTAGCTCAACCAATCCGAACGTAGCATTGACAATAGACCACTAGTGTGATTTGGTTAACAAGTGATACATAAGCGATTTATGGATGATGACATACAATTTTAATGCCGTATTACGAATCTATTTAAGTAATCGTGACACAGCCCCCTTAATATCTTTGAAAGTCGTTTTTTGCTATAACTTAGAGCCTAATAGTAGCTCAGCCAATCAGACGTAGCATTGACAATAGACACTAGTGTGATTTGACTAATTAACAATTAGACTAAGCGATGCTATGATGAATGATGAGGCCGAAGCGATTCTATTGATATCATAGCACATTAGGACGAGAGGTCTAATTGTTTAGTATAAACCAACTAGTGGTCAGTTTTGGCAATGAAGCCATATTTTATGTTGAAAAATCAAGTTTTTGCAAAGAAAGGTGGTGGTTTTGCAGGCACGGTCTATCACTAATAGCCATTAGTAGCTCAGCCAATCAGAACGTAGGATTGACAATAGACCACTAGTTGGTTTATATAACAAGTGATATAAGCGATTTGGGATGATGACATACAATTTTAGTGCTGTATTATTACGAATTTATTCAAGTAACCGTGACACAGCCCCTTAATATCTTTGAAATTCGTTTTTTGCTATAACTTATAGCCTAATAGTAGCTGAGCCAATCAGAACGTAGCATTGACAATAGACTATAGTGTGATTTGACTAACAAGTGATAATAAGCGATTTATGGATGATGGCATCAATTTTAGTGCTGTATTATTAATTTATTCAAGTAACCGTAACACAGCCCCCTTAATATCTTTGAAAGTCGTTTTTTGCTATAACTTATAGCCTAATAGTAGCTGAGCCAATCAGAACGTAGCATTGACAATAGACCACTAGTGTGATTTGACTAACAAGTGATATATAAGCGATTTATGGATGATGGCATACAATTTTAGTGCTGTATTATTATTAATTTTTCAAGTAACCGTAACACAGCCGCCTTAATATCTTTGAAATTCGTTATTTTGCTATAACTTATAGCCTAATAGTAGCTGAGCCAATCAGAACGTAGCATTGACAATAGACCACTAGTGTGATTTGACTAACAAGTGATATATAAGCGATTTGGGATGATGGCATACAATTTTAGTGCTGTATTATTATAATTTATTCAAGTAACCGTAACACAGCCCCTTAATATCTTTGAAAGTCGTTTTTTACTATAACTAGAAATTGCACTAGAAATCGATACAGTACACACGCAAAAGAGTAACTACACAAATGACTTAATATGTGATTAAGTTAGGGTTTAATTTGCTAGTTATTTCTCTCGATTTGTTGATCATTTATATGGTTACTTCAAATTATCGAAACCTAAAAATAGTCCATCCTAAACACAGACACAGATTCGCGATCTCTTACTAAAAGAGCCAGTGTCAGCTGCCATTTTGACAGCATAGCAACATACCAAGTCGGAGAAAGCATCCATTTCCATCGGCTGATTTAAAAAAAAATTAGGCAATGTTCTCGATTGAATTGGGTAAATCAAATTTGTTTTTAGGTGTTGATTTAGGGATTTCTACACGTATTTCGTCTTCTAATCAAACTAAAACAATAACAAAGGAGTGGCTGACACGGGCTCTTTAAATATCAAGGAGTTGTTTTAATGCAACATATTTCCTTTAAAACAAGTCGGTATAAGATGTCTTTAGTTGTGTTTTCGTGCCGAACAGATCACTGTCTTTTGTAATTATGAAGTACAATGTTCAACAGCATTCGCCATGGGAACTAAAGAAATCCAAGTTGGTCTTTTCTGGGTTGTAATTCTGCCATTCAATTGATTGCCATTCTTTTTCTCATGCGATACTTAAGGTGCGCGCGCCGGCGAAGATTAGAGTCGTGCTCTAAGAATTTATTTATTCAAATATAGAATACTCTGACTAGATTTCTTTGTTTGATTTATCGCCTCTACTTACCAAAATGTTTAAGTTGCGTTTGTCTTGAGAAGACTGTCTCGTTTGTATTATTGTTCTCCTACGTGCACTTCAATTGTTTATGGCGTCACTATCATAAGCAACTGCTCGCGCTGCGAGCTCAATTTGGGCAGGTGCTACGTGAAAAATCGTTGTCATAGCAACCGACTTGACATACGTTGATTCATGAATAAACCTAAAATAGCCGGAGAAAGGGTTAAACACAACTTGAGAATCAATCTTAACTTTCGAGCCACGACAGATGAGGCAAACTCGCGCTTGAATTTCTCACCAAGCAATTCTGAAGACTTGCAAGACAGATTTATCACAAGGAGCATTAATTGCGCCTAAACTCGGATCTTCCTCGCTAATTTGTTGACTAAATTTCCCATCCACTTCGATTGTGCTCTGACCTTTTGCTGCTATACTGTGATGGAGTTACATACGGAAGAAAGAAGACGTCTAGGTGGATTATGATCTTAGAATGAGCAGATAAACTGGGAACTTTATGGAAAAAAATGCCTGCGCGATATGAAATCAAGCGCTAGCTTTCGCATTAACCCGCGGCCGTCGAAAAGTTCGACTTCGTCAAGTCTCGGCTCAGCGGGAGATAGTAGTAAAGGTGCATCGCAAAATGGAAGCTTTACGAAACCTCAAGATACCTTCCAGCCTGTCCCACATGAATTACTTCTCAAACCTCTTGAGGACTTTGACTCGCCTGGAACTAACGTAAGTTGACCATAACACCCTGAATTTTACCGCTTCAATTTCAAATTAAATTCCTTCTTCTTCCTCCTTAGAACTAAACCCTTTTTTGCACTCGTAATAACAGCTTTTCCGTCCAGGATTACAAGGATGATTTTTATTTGGACCTTTTTGGAAAGCTTTTTGATAGCTTGTGTAATATTTAAAGCATATACACAAATAGAATATCGCATCAGACAGAAATCACGACCAATACCCGCTCTGTGACAAGTCTTTTCCTTGTCAGATCAGCCTCGAAAAATCAAGAAGTTCGCCTCGCAAAAACGTGACATACACTTCGAGACCTCATTTATTCATAGTCATGGTTTGTTGTTCTAGTTTTTATTCATGAAATTATTACTCCTCAAGAAAAC
The DNA here is from genome assembly GCA_033964015.1 of Scolanthus callimorphus. Taxonomy (NCBI): domain Eukaryota; kingdom Metazoa; phylum Cnidaria; class Anthozoa; order Actiniaria; family Edwardsiidae; genus Scolanthus; species Scolanthus callimorphus. The sequence continues at coordinate 20,945,376 of CM066924.1, forward strand.
GCAAAGTGAATTATTAGTGGGCATGAGATCTTGGCTGTGGTTTAGGGACATTTCGTCGAAGGTGACAGTTCTAGATAAATATTTTAGTCTTTTTATAGCAACCAAATCACAAGCGATGTACTGGGAGTACGATTTGCGGCCCTAAATCCAACCACATCATAATTAACACTCTCTTTCGTATTCAAAAACACGCAGTCAAAGGGCAACACACATTTTCTAGTTCCTCAACTCCGAGTCACTTTTGCTTCATAGGAGCAACATTCGTCACTCTCTTCACTAGAACGTTGTTTTGACTAACTTTTCCCTGTACACCTGTCCTTTTAGAATTTCTACTTCGAAGTTACAGATTTACCGACTTTACTTTTCAATCCGATTTTTTAAGTAGACAACAAAGGTTTAATTTATATTTACAATATACTACGAGTCCTATATAAAGAAGTGCCAAGATTTTTATCAGTTGTACGAAAAATGCAGTTATTTTTCAAATCGCATTTCATGAGCTTCGCTATTGAGTTTTACTTTCCATGTTCAGACATGGCTCTCTTTCACTTTCATTCCAGCCGCGGTTGCAGTTTTACAGTGATCGCTCAACCGACAGTAATTTTTACCGCAACACTAAGATATAATGAAAAGTTGTTCTTGGGCGAAACCATTCAAGGCAGAATAAGTGGTTGAGTTACATTCTCCTATGAGCATGTTACTATAACGCTTTTAACGTAATTACAACACAGGTTTCTAAACAAACTCTGTTGACAAGAAGGATTGAGATCTCCCTCGTTATTTTCAATAGAACTACAGAGGATTCATCCTTGATGTATTCTCCCCTCATCACCATAGTTTGTTTTTGTTTGAGGATGCGGTGAGAAGCCTAATATTTCATGGCGGACATTACTCGTTGTGTGAATAGTAGATGCCTAAAATTGTGGTCTGTCTACTGAATAATGGTAAGAGACCCGGCTTAATCGCTAAATACAATTACCTTAAACCAGTAATTACACACACGACTCCTATGCAAATATACCAAATCTGTAACTCTTAAAATATTCATGAATCCAGCTTAAGATCTAGTACAGCTACAGGAAAAACTTTCCATTCGGTAAATATTTATGTATCCCATTCTAGACTTAAAAAGGTCTAAGAGGTCGCTTTCTGAAGGAATATATTATCAGTATTATCGATAAATATAGAATTTCAAGTTGTGATTTGATTTTTCATGGTGCCTATGAATTTATATCCTCGAGCTTTTTGCATACCAGACGGGTAATACCGCGCACGCGCGCGAATCACTGATAACATCTGACGCGGTGAAGGATTTGCGGTGTTGCTGTCATTAGGGAAATCTCGCGCCACCACCGTCTGATCTCATGTTCTTTTCTCTAGACTTTTCCAGGGATACTTTAAATTTAATGCAATATTATAAATCTTCGCTGCCGCATTACCCTTCACTAACTCTGAAGCGTTACGGAGGTGTGTATTTAGCTATTGTTCAAAATTATCCTTGCCATGTAGTAAAACATCATCGATATTTCCCTGCTACAGATATTTTCTCCACATTTTTCGTTTAGTCTTAGGAGCATCATATACATATTTTCGAAGCAATATCATTACATTGTCAAGGAAACTGTTAATAAAACTCTCTAATAAAAAAACACCACATGGTCCTTCGAACAGGATAGTGAAATTATCAAAACAAAACTTCTCTCAAGTATATCAATGCATTGTCAAATAGATAATGAAAAATATGAAACTTATCTCAACTTTGTAATGAACCTTGTGGTCCTTCGAGCAGGATGACAAAATAATGAAAATGTAACTTGACTCATAGTGGCGCCTATAACACACAATTTAATCGTTTCGCAAACAGGAACCTTGGTAGGTCCTAGCCTTTACAAAAATTGCCTGGTCTTTGAAAGGGTTCAAATCAGGCCCGTAGCCAGCATGAGGCGAGCGAGGCACTCGCCTCGGTAAAAAATTGTGTTAATGATAAACTAGCAGTTTAACTTCCTGCTTCATAATTAGAAGAAAATTGTATAACCATGTGGCTCACGATTTTTTTCTGGCTACGGGCCTATAGGGAACAACTATTCGTGTCTTTTGAGGGAAATGTTTTAATTAAGTAATATTTAATACTTTTTAATCATTCATTTCTTTGCTGTTTTTCAGTCGAAAATTTTTGCGTGTGCTTATAATGAAATGCGTCGGTGGTGAGTGGTTCCGTTATACTACGCAGCTTAATGCGAGTTTAATATATGTTATATTTAGATGTGTAGTCTAATTTGGAAGAAATCTTAGGCCTACGGCAAACGCCGAACTTCAGCCGCTCTTCTTCTGTCGAACCTTTCCTTTTTTAAAGATGCCGCTTCATTATACTTTATAATCAAGAAATTTCTATTGTTTTGTATTGGAACGGCGCGACTCTGGCACGGCGTTTGCCGTGGGCCTAAGACACCGTTCGCCTCACGTACGTCAAAGAATGATATGGAGCCTTTGTTTGTCACCTTCAATTTTGAAGAGTTCATTTTCAAAAGGGGAAGGAGGTCAAACTGAAACGATCGCTTAATGGGTGTTTTTGCGGTGGAAAAAATTCGCCCGTGATGGCAGCAGCCATCTTGGACGCGGGCGAAAAATCGGTCTCGGTCGCAAAAATGTTCTTTTTAATCTGATTGGTCTAGAGACTTTTGTTGCCATATTTTCTCAAAGCAAGTCGAAATCTATCAAATTTTCACTGTTATTATGTTACTAGCCATGATAACTTACTGTGGTAAAAAAAATAGGACATATCCTATGTGGGGAACCTTCAATGCCATAGAACAATGGAGGTTTGCCTAGTTCTTGTATGGATGATTACTTAAAAGGAAATAACTGAGATTATGCCAAAATATACCGCTTGTTAAAGGGAGCCTGTAACGGTACGCGCATGCTCCAGGAGCGATCGTTGATTCATCAGCAAAAATCATTATACAATCATATTAGCTAACTATTTATAAGAATATGTAAAGCTAAAAATACATGGTCCGATGGATCGAGAAACGAGCAAGATTACATACGATTTGTTTTCGAGGTTTTTAGCCTTCGCTGGCCATCGTTACGGGACGATACTTCTTTGATTTGAATGCGCAGAACAGCTGCGCAGTGGCATGACAGGCTCCCTTTAATGCCATAACTAGTGTTATATAGTGGCTTCATCACAGCATGAGAAAAACAAAATGACGTTCACGTTGCGTAAATTTTACGTCCACGTTTAGCTTTCAGGAAAGCATTTAAAATTTGCAATTCCAATGTACAGTAAGGAAAGTTTAATTATAAGGTGTCTGGCGTCTCACAATGTTATTTGTAGTCTGATTTTATCGCAGCCTAATGATATCATTATGGGTAAAACTTAATACCAGGGTAGTGATTATATCACGTTTTTCTTGAAACCAAGCATGCGCCATTCTTTCTAGTACGTTCTGTGTATCTATTTATTCAGCCATTCACCCTAATGAAGTCTGTCTTGCACAGCTGAGATAGATATTGGTGTAGTCACAATATTATAATTTCTTTTGTGTTGTATTTATTTGTTCAGGAAGGTCTTATAGATCTTTCGGACGCACGTTCGGATGATAAATGACTATTATTAAAAGGGGAGTGTAACGATTTTCAGCCCTATTTTGGTCAACTTCAAAAGCAGTTAGATTCATACGGAATAACCAAAATGATCATCTACATTTGTTAAATGTCGGATGAATACAATTTGACGTGTTTGCATCTGTCATCGAGAGGATGGAAATTGGTTGTAATTTGAATTTCGTTTCGGGCAGCTAACAAACTGACAAATATTAGCGATACTATCAGTAAGGTGAAAATGCCTATTCTGTGTCTTTAACTCTGTGGTATCCAAATATCAGGTGCTTTTGTTTCTTCTCAGTATGCATGGCCTCAATAACATAGCCGCGTCTTCATTGTACTATCTCACAGATATCTCATTTCCCGGCAGAATTATGAAAAGAATCTCGTAATAACCACCCAGAAACAACGTTTCATACTTCATTTACTGAATTCATTTGATAATATCGCGATACATTCCCTAAGTCAGCCGATGGAAATGGATGCTGATGGATGCAACTTGGTAGGTTGCTAGGCTGATAAAATGGCGGCTGACTGAAGCTCAAGTAATTGCTATCAAGTTTAAACGAACTGCCATGGGTTGAGGCCTTTAATCGGCCACAAGGACATCTATTCCATGGATCTTTCGTGCGTTTTCTAGAGCGCATGCGCACGTGCGTCGACTAATAGGCCAATCCATGGAAGAAATGAAAGCATATTGAAATGACGACATATGATATGCAATCCAATTCCATCCTCTAGATGACAAACGCAGATACCCCCAAAGTTGTATTCATCTGAGACAGTTAAACGGTTATTTAACAAACCTAGATGATCATTTTGGTTATTCCGTGACTTTAACCGTGACTTTAACTAACATTGTATCAAACCCATCGGATAGTTTATACAAACTTCTACCTTTCGAGCACCGCAAATAGCAACTAGACCCTTTAGAATACCGCTATATAAAACCAACAGGTTCAGAGATACCTTTATTATTGCAAGCGCCAGACTTTTGAATAATTGACATTTTTAACAATATTTGATATTATTAAGATATTTTGTTAGTTTAGATTTAAATGTATAGCAAGATCATTTTATATTGTTCACCTTAGCAATTCAGTTTTTCGACTGCTATTAAGGTTTTTAATAAAGCATCTATCTAGCTATCTTAACTGCTTTGAAGCTGACCGAAGAATAAACGTGACACTCCCTCTCTAACAATAGTCATTTATCACCAGAAGCCGGTGCGAATATATAATGGCATGTTGAACCATTTGTAGCTGAACTTAGGTTTCACAGGCTAGTCCTGAATCAAATTGCTGAAAAATCAAATTTATGAAATTATGCACATAAACAATCCAGGTTTTGTGTCAATGCATACATCATATAATGGTATTATGTATATAATTTTTATATATTATTTTTGCTTGACAGTATATCCAAAGTTTCAATGGAAACTGTGTAACAAAAGTCACTTGGTTAAAAAAGAGTGGATTAAAATTTCATATGAAAAAAAATTTTCCTTTGTCTCGTCGGGGGAATGTTCTTCTATTAAATAAATAAAACACTAAAAATTCAAAACGTCAAATCATGTAAAATTAATAGATAGTATTTGGGCCTTTGATGCAATCTGTGATAAAGACAACTGTATCTACGCCGCGGTTTCGTTTGAACTAGTTATGAGCTCTCAAAAAAAATGTCTACATTCAGCCACTTCCATTTGGACTACTTAGATACGCAACCCCTTCTGCATTGCTGAAGAGAATTTGTCTTTTATACTGGGAATATATCGAAAGTCAAGTAAGAAGTATACTGATTTTCACTTGGTTATTATACTGGGCAGGTTTTTACAATTCATCTGCGATCGTTGAGGTAGATTATTCTGTTCCATCTTATCTTGTGCTGTTTTATTGTTGGCTATTACTTATATCACGTTTTCTCGTCAGTCTTAAAGGTAGGAATGCTGATCTGGCGTTATAGATTTATACCGGGTTGATCTGTATAACATATATTTTGAAACATCGTACGTTTTGAGTTTTTATGTGTTTTGTTTTTTCGGGGATGATTTCACTTTTTGCACACTTGGTATATTTCCGTCTTTCTATAACTGCGTATCTTATATTGAATGTAGTGCCTTTTTTAGCTCGCAACTTTATTTTTATTTTTGCTGCCAACGCTTTACAAATTTGCTTAGATTTTCTTCAGGTTATTTCTCTCTTTGTTATAAATTATGAATCAGATATTTATTAAAGTATAGGCTAATCTCTTCCGTTTAAACAAATAAAAGACATTGTGTGGTTTATTCCTCGTTTAAATGACTCTTTCTTGTACCACCTATTCCATCCAAAATCCTTTAAAAGTAGTTATCGTACAAGACAGCTTTACAGTCGCAATAATCGTCCCCTCGTGATTATTTTAGTCCAGGATGGCATCTGGCAATGCGTCTGTCCAAGTTTTGGCGGGAAATTTCGCGCCCTTTTTCCAAACTGCTTTGTCGCATAGACCGCTAACCTCGGTGAAATACCAAAGACAAGCTACTGAAGTAATTTATTCAATTTCCATATTTTGTCATTTATCTCCCGTAACTTCTGACCAATTGTAGCAATAACCATTTTCCCCGAAGCGCAAGGGATTGTCGAAGAGGTACTTCAGTCTGCTTATTTTGAGTGTATGAAGAGATTATTTGCCCAAACAATAGCCTCTATTTATTCTAGCTAACAACTAATTTAAGTTTATTATTTTATAAAATCACATTAATCATAAAAGTTAAATTTGATATCCCTCTGGCCTTGAATAGTCACGGGAAGAAAAACAATCAGGAAATTGTCATGTAAAAGGTCAGGGTTGTAAGGAAATTACCTTTCTGGTTTGAAAAACACTTTCTGATTTGTTCTTTGTTGTGTAACATTGGCCAGTGAAAAGTCAGGATTTTTATTTTAATTAAAGAAACGAACGCTCAAGCTCAAAGTAAAATTGGTTTGGTGATTTTTACTAGAAGGTATTGATCCAAATATCTGCAATTAACAAAAATGGTTGAAGTTCCTGGTTCTTTATATTAAATTTCCGTTTTTAAGCGACGTTCAGCATTAGCCCCATCCGCGGGCTTCTCAAGAGAAGAGAAAAACACCGGAGTACAGGAAGGCTCGGGCTTGCTGTGGTCCTTGGCGTGGGAGTCTGGCCAAACCCAAAAGGAGAGATGCTTAATTTGTCAGGATAACTTATGGTGAATGTTGTTTCTTTTCCAGACCTTCGTGGTCGTCGCGAATCGCTTCGGCAAGCAGTACGTCTACAGATTCAGCAAGGAGAAGAGTTTATATTTATTTGGGCCCCTTCACCCATTTAGGAAAGCTGTCATCGTTTGTATAACTAATCAGTATCCTTTATTCGATTTGAACTTTGTAGCGGGGCCAGCGGAGCTCCTGCATTGGCCGAAAGCCCACGCAAGCGGAGCACCATTATATTTTACTATACTTAGGCCTAGGACATACGCCGATCTAATAATCATGTGCCGTTCCCAATGCACATGAAAAGTAAAGATTTTCCTCATATGCATTAGGAACGGCTCATGATTAGAGTGGCGTATGTCCTATGCTATATTATATTACTTCATATATAATATAATGCTTCGCTTCATATTTAATTGAATTTGTTGATTGTGATGTTTAGAGCGGATTTCAGGTGACTGTCGTGAGTAATTCGCAATTACTTTGTAATTACTCCAGAATTGGTGTAATTACTTTGCAATTGGCTTCACTACAGCCATATGAAAACCGCTCTATATTGATGTTGAACAACGTTTTGGAACACATCAATCAGCGCCAAATGAATGATTGATTATATTGAAAAGTTATCGTTTTCCTTGACTCGTCTCTAGATTTTTCGAATTTTTATACTTCTAACAATTATAGTGAATTGTATCTTCCTGGCGATTAAAAACGCACCGGAAGAACCAGAGTGAGTAGATTACACAAAAATGTCAGGCGTAAGAAACCACGCTGTCCAGTGAAATGAACAGCTAATCTAATAAAGCGGATTTCAGATGACCGAAAGCAAGTATCGCTCGAGAGCAAGGTCCTCGGTCTTTCAGCCAATCAAAACGCGCCATTGCTCACGTCATGACTAAACGCAAGTCTGACTTAAGGCCCATTTACACGCTGCGATTTGTCGGGCCGATTGTCGGACGGTGCATTCCACACGCTGCGATTTGTCGGGGGGCCCGACAACAAAATCTGTTGAATCGCATCAGATTTTTAGAAATCGGGCCGACACCGAACGTACGTAAACAAAATCGGGCCCGACAAATCGGCGCGTGTAAATGGCCCTTTACTTTGCGTCCTGATTGGTTTGTTGTTGAATGGCTTCCACTCCTGATTGGCTATTGGTTTTGTATGTGTTTAATTTACGACATCTGAAATCCGCTCTAAACGTTTTGCAGTTTTTTGCTACAGTGACCAACAAACAAAAGTGCTCGACGACCAAAGAGCAATGATATAATAATAATAGTAATAGAATTTTTATAGCGCTTAATTATAAAAAAATATATTCTAAAGCACTTTGGAATACTCAATGGAGTTACTGTAGTCTGAATAATTGTTACTTAAAAATTGTCGAAACGTTGTCGACAAAATACAGGATTCCATGCACGGATTTTGTCTCTATCCCTATTCTTATTTACAAATAGAGAATCCTTGTTATTTTATAGGTGTTGAAAACATGTCAATTTTCGGCTCTACCGGCCGGTGTAAGAACCTGTTTATTGTTCACGAATTGCGTCACCAAAGCAACGAATCATGATGAAATAAGAACTAAGACACAATGGTGTCCTCTGGGAATGGTTCTTACACCGGGTTAAGGTGGCTCCCGAGTATTTATTCAGAAATAGACCTAAACTTCTAGCGTATGTTTGACCCTGAAAAAATCTTCCGATTTCCATAATTGTTCTCACAGAGCTTAAGCAACCTCTGCACTACCAAATGGTGTAGTTCATTTGATATATTAAGCTCGTCTGTTCGGAGTATTTAAATTTTCCAAATGAGGTGTTTTAGGATAATTGTTATAACTTGAAAATTCGACCGTGAATGATCTTATTACCAGCTAAAATCGCATCCATAGTAATAAGGGTTTACTAAGAGAAATGCCCAGGTCAGCTTTTACCATGCGATTTAAGTTGTAAACGATGTAATAATTTTACCTCTAAAAATGTCTTATTCCGCTTCTGTTTAATGTGCCGAGCGCGGATATCAGAAAAGTAGGGGAGCTCTTCAGGATTATATCGGCTAATGTTCACTCTTAATTATATAAGAGGAAAATAGAATCGAGTATCTACAGAAAGCGATATTCAATAAACGAATGAGAGCAGCTTCTTGCCCAGAATGTGCTGTTGCTATAATATTCAATTCGAGCTCGAAATAATTAAATTGCTGGAATTGTTCGTAAGTTTCTTTCGTGAGAGGTAGAGTACAACTAACTGAGAAGACTTACCAAGTTTGGACTCGTCTTTCCAATACTATGTTGAGAAACATTATCCAAAAGGAGTCAGTGTTTCGTTGCTCCAACACAAACGCCAAGAAAACCCATATGTTTATGAACTCAGCCTTCTCGTCTCAGTGCACATGGTGCTAAATACTTCACGTGCGACGCTTTCTCGACCCGCGGGATCGGAAAAGCTACCGGACATTAACTTGTCTTACTTCGGGACTCGGAAGCGTCGCACGTGAAGAATTTAGCGAAGTGCACTGAGGCGAGAACACTGCGCTCATAATATATGGGTTTTCTTGGCGTTTGTGTTGGAGCAACGAAACACTGACTCCTTTTGGGTAATGTTTCTCAACATAGTATTGGAAAGACGAGTCCAAACTTGGTAAGTCTTCTCATTTAGTTGTACTCTACCTCTCACGAAAGAAACTTACGAAACAATTCCAGCAATTTAGTTATTTCGAGCTCGAATTGAATATTATAGCAACAGCACATTCTGGACAAGAAGCTGCTCTCATTCGTTTATTAAATATCGCTTTCTGTAGATACTCGATTCTATTTTCTCTTTATATAATTAAGAGTGAACATTAGCCGATATAATCCTGAAGAGCTTCCCTACTTTCTGATATCCGCGCTCGGCACACTAAACAGAAGTGGAATAAGACATTTTTAGAGGTAAAATTATTACATCGTTTACAACTTAAATCGCATGGGAAAAGCTGACCTGGGCATTTCTCTGAGGAAACCTTTGTTACTATGGATGCGATTTTAGCTGGTAATAAGATCATTCACGGTCGAATTTTCAAGTTATAACAATTAATCTAAAACACCTCCTTTGGAAAATTTAAAATATCCCAAACAGACGAGCTTAATATATCAAATGAACAACACCATTTGGTAGTGCAGAGGTTGCTTAAGCTCTGAGAGAACAATATGGAAATCGGAAGATTTTTTCAGGGTCAAACATACGCTAGAAGTTGAGGTCTATTTCTGAAATAAATACTCGGGAGCCACCTTAAACCCCAATTTTTCTTGATTCATATCACCTTCAACACTGATGACTTTTTTTGAGAGTATATACTCAAACATTGAATTTTTTTTTCCTCCTGCAGGTATGTTTTTGCAGCTATTTACACAATAGAAATGATTCTTAAGATAATTGGTAAAGGATTTTTATTACACGAATACGCGTATTTACGAGATCCATGGAACTGGTTAGACTTTGTTGTAGTTATATTAGGGTGAGTATTGAGAGCCGATTGATAAGGGATTAGGGCCTGGCTAAACTAGGACATAGAGCAGATTTCGTATGACTGTGAAAAGTACCGTGACAAAGTTGTTCCGCGCCGCGACCGTGACCGTACCGCGACTACGCGATTTCATTGGCGATTTGATCCCATCTACAGCAGGCCTGGTTCCGTACCGCCACCGCGACAGTACCGCGCCGTACCACGGCACTTTTCACAGTCATACGAAATCTGCTCTATGTAGCGCACAACATTGAAACATGTTTCCCTCATGTTTAGGCGCGCGGGAAAATGTTTCTCTGCAAGACAAGAAACAATCATGTGTCCGAGACAACCGTTCGATGTTTCCCAGTTTAGCCACCACGGGATGCACGCAGGACACCATGTTCTGCGCTTCACTGACAATTAATGGCCGTGTGGTTGAGTCGAAATGGTTTGCTCCACTTTGCCACTGTCATACAGGGCCCGACATTAACGTTTTTCGCTAAGTGCCATTGGCGACCAATTCAAAAACATTTAGTCGCCAGAAAGCAATATTTAGTCGCCACGAAAACGTGGATGTCACCGGAACTTAGAAAGATAGGGTACCATTTGGCGACTAGCTCTAACATTTTGGTCGCCAAGTCCCCGAATTTAGTCGCCATTTGCGACCATATGATCGTAATGTCGGGCCCTGGTCAAACCGAACAGGATTTCTCACCTTTTGAATTGACACTGTAGTTTGCCATGTTTTAAGTCAGTTTTTATCAGATTGCAGGACAATTTGCCAATAAAGCAAAGCGCTACGTTAGATGTAGACGTTATGGTAGATGTATTACTAAATTGTGCTGATTTTCCTAATGACGAGTGCTTGTTTTATTGCAGATATGTCACACTTTTACCAAATGTAGCAAATTTATCAGGGATTAGAACATTTAGAGTTCTTAGAGCTTTACGAACAATATCAGCCGTAGAAGGTAAGTTGAAAAGATCAAATGTTTGAGGCATTATTGCTCAAGGCGAACTTTTCTATAGCGATCCGTGACCTTATTTTAAAATATACCACTGAATTATATATCAATTTCTACAAAGTACCAGAAAAAGATCTTGTATAATTTCAGGAACCCTTGAAGCTGTCTGATTTTATAAGCCCATGATATGTCACACTGATTTCCCTGCTTTTCTTGTTTGTCAGGTTTAAAGACAATGGTGAATGCACTTCTTAAATCCATGAAGATGTTATCAGACGTTTTGATTCTGACGTCATTTTTCCTATGCATTTTCGCACTCGTCGGCATGCAACTGTTTGTAGGAGCTCTTAGAAACAAATGCGTTCTTGCAGTACCACAGAACATTACAATAAGCTACACATCCTACGCATCCAACTCGTGTAAGTGTAAGACATTTCTACCATATTAATCACGCCAGAGAAACAATAGCCTGGTTTTGGTTTACACACGAAAGCAAGTGCAGGACGCAAGTGCAAGGCACGTGTACCTCACAGCGACGCAAGCGTAAACCTAAAATCAACATTAATTAGGGCTGGTTAACCAAACTCATACATTTCCCATATGTGGTTTACACTAGAACGCAAGCACAAAGAAAATCGAGACGTTGCGTTCCCTTGGGCTTGTGCTTGCGTCTAGTGTAAATCAAGCACAAGTAGGCTAATTTATATTGATTTTAGGCTTGTGCTTGCGCTTGCGTCCTGCGCATGCGCTTGCTTGACTCACACTAGACGCAAGCGCAAGGCGAACGCAACGTCTCGATGTTCTTGCGTCTGCGCTTGCGTCTGCGCTTGCATTCTAGTGTAGACCACATAAAGGAAATGTATGAGTTTGATATCTTTGCCCTTGCGTCTGCGCTTGCGTTGTTGTATAAACCACATAAGGGAAATGTATGAGTTTGACATCGTGTGCTTGCGTCTGCGCTTGCGTTCGTGTGTGAACCAGCCCTAAAGCGCTGGCTAAACGAACCAACAATGTTGGGGGAACTTTCCAGGCGCGCGCAAGTTTCCGCGACGTTTCTGCGCTAAGCCATACAAGACAACATTGCGGCAACAAAAAGTTTCTAAAGATTTATTTGTTTCCTCACAGCATATTGGTACATAGATCCATCATCACAGCAGCCATTAGTTTGCGGCAATTATTCTACCGCTGGGTAAGTACTGTCTATTTAATGAGGCTTTGTAAACTCAGTTCCTTTCACTAGAAAACCTATACAGCACAAAATAGAACATATTCAGGAATATTCAAGGTTTGCGGACGTCACGTCATTCCAGCGTACGCCACGTGACGCATACATCACGTACGCATTTTTACGTACGCATTTTCACGTACGCATTTTCACGTACGCATTTCCACATACGCATTTCCACATACGCATTTTCACGTACGCATTTCCACATACGCATTTCCACATACGCATTTTCACGTACGCATTTTCAAGTTCGCACGCGCTGAATATCTCGTGTTCAAGCATTTGCGGGCTTCCCACACGATATAAGGTTTGGTATTTGAAATTAGCTTGCGAATAGGCTACAGGTACCAGAATCCTTTCAAGTTTTTTTTTCTTATTCACATCAACAAACATCAACTTAATTTTCTACACAATAAGTCGCCACGCAAAGGTTTCTGGTAGTTTCTAGTAGTCAACCACGTCATCATGCAAATGTCCTATTCAGCCATTACTTAGTGTTTGCCGAGAAAACTCGCGCGAGTCTCTTTTGCCAAACGCCCTACTTTCGCATGGTAGACCAGAATACGAATTGTTAGCTCGTCTCTTCCGGTCGCCATTTTGTTTTGCCTAGCATGCAAGATGGCGGCATATATGGAAACAATAGCGGTCACGTGAGCCGTGCAAAACCTCTATAGCTCGTTACTATTCATATTTTATTTTCCATACTCTTTCATTCAAGGCAATGTCCAGCGAACTACACGTGTCTACCTGACGCTGGCCCTAATCCTAATTACGGATTCACGAGCTTTGATAATTTTGGTTGGGCCCTTATAACGGCTTTCCAACTTGTGACGATGGATTTTTGGGAAAATGTCTATAATTATGTAAGTACATTTTATATTAAACAGGCCCATATACATATACAAAATGTATGCGACAAAACTAGGGTTTTAGAGCGGATTTCTTATGACAAGTGAAACCAATCGATTATAGCCGTTCTCGATAACACGCACACTTGAAAAGAAATGCTTGCAAACTGAAAACTCGTTTTTTGTCTACGTTTCCATGACAACGCACGTTTTCTTTTACATTTTGGCACTTGTATGTCTGTTCTCTAAACATTCTGCACGCTTTTTGCTGAAAAGGTGCGTGCGTTGTCATGGAATCATAGACAAAAACGAGTTTTCGATTTGCAAGCATTTCTTTTCAATTGCACGTGCTACTGAGAACGGCTATAAACCAATTCTGAATAAAACCTAGAGAAGTAATTGCAAATTACTCATTACAGTAGAGCGGATTTCACATGACCGTCAACACTTGTTATGTAATTGCGATTGCTTTGCGTTCTCATTGGCTACTCGTTTTTTCTCAGCCAATCAAATTCTTTAGTAAATACAATTGCATAATTACTTAGTAATTGGTTTGGCTTGTGATTGGCTGAGAGAAAAGCCATTTAGGAGCAAGTGGTGATTTCTCTCGATTGTGATTGGCTAGTGATTGCTCAATTGCAATTGTTTTCACGACAGTCATGTGAAATCCGCTCTATCTGAAATCCGCTCTAACGCTAGTGACTAATCTCTTATTTCCAGTCGCCATCTGACGATTTCATTTGATACTAACTCGGTCGCCGGTCAACCGGGCAGGCTGATTGGTTGATCGTAACAAAAGCCAGGCCAATGATCCAGCCGTTGTTGGGGGGATGGACCGCGGGCTCACAACAAGGGCTTCGAATCGAGCCTAGTCGAAAGGGCCACCATTTTCTTTTCTTGGCGATAAAACATATGTCGCCATCTGGGCTAACTACCATTCTATCCTTTGAACAATGTATGAAATGAAATGGCCACTAATATCAAAGTTATGTTTAGGCCTCGACCCATTACGCTCCATCCTGAGTTCGATTTGCACGCCAGTCATGTCCCTCTCTCCTTTCCTGCTGCCCTCTTTTCCGTGAAGGCCTGATACTCAGTCTTATTTATGTATATAAAATAATATTTCCCCATCACAAAGGAAAATTCCAAACGGTTGATTAATATTCAGAAATGTCAACAAACGAGTAGACGAAGTTTAGTTAGACGTCTTGTTACCGTTGCCGTCGTCGCAGCTTAAACTCCTTAATCAACATAAGTTGCGGCTGCGTCATGATTTTCATGGCGTCGTTTCTATTTGTGTCTATAGGTATTATCAGCCATGGGTTCGTATTATGTCATCTATTTTGCCGCTGTTATATTCTTCGGTTCGTTTTACCTTCTCAATCTCGTGTTAGCGGTCGTGGCAGTATCGTACCAACAAGAGGTTGTGTCTTTACAAGATAGGGTAAGTGTCACCGCTATCGGTGCAATCGAAAATAGAGCAGATTTCGTATGACTGTGAAAAGTGCCGTGACACGGCGCGGCACTGTCGCGGTCGCGGCACGGAACCTGGCCTGCTGTAGATACGAATTGAAATCGCGTAGTCGCGGTGCGGTCACGGCGCGGCACAACTTTGAAGCGGCACTTTTCACAGTCATACGAAATCTGCTCTAGCTGCAGTAACCGGGACTAGCCCACTCAACACTCCAAGTGTTCTTACCAAAATGGAAGCTTTCCCAACTTCGTGGCCAATAAAATGGCGGCTTGGGAAGGCCCTCTTTAGTTGACCCCGATATGACTGACAGTCTTGGTTAAAAAACCTCATTCAGCCTCCATTTTGTCAGCCTAGCAACATACCGAGTCAGAGAGACAGAGCGGAAATGACCTGTTTAGATCACTAAATTTCAAATAATAAGGACAGGTTAACTCGGATAAGCTTGATTTTTTGCATACAGACTCCTTGCCTGAATAACAACAAAATATCAAAAATGACTTTTTTCTAATGGATCCGTCTTTGAGATATTAGGCTTTAAACTTTGATTTTTGCACCATTTTATGGGAGAATTAGTACTTTGATCAGGAATTCTGCAAACTTTGTTCAATCATATCTAAAATTCATAGTCTTCAAATTTCTTGAAAATTTGGAATTAAGCTTTCGGTCATAGAAACTCTTTGTATGCGGAATCTTGAGCTTATATATTAAAATATGGCGAAGTTAGACATTTCATTTTTGGTCATTTCCGCTCTGTCAGTCAGAGAAAGCATCCATTTCCATCAGCTAATTTAGGGAATGTAGCGCGATTTTTTCGATTTCTTATCGCAAGTAATCGCTATATGTTTGCCGTCCGTTCACAAGGCGCAATGTGTGAACCAGCGTTAGTACTCGGCCTAAGGCTGTCTAAAGGCTGGTTCTCACTGGAACGAAAGCGCAAGGCAAGTGTTATGGATCATAACGACGCAAGCGCAAGGCTTGATTCACACTAGACGCAAGCACAAGCGCAAGGAAACGCAATGTTTCGATTTCTTGAGTCGCGCTTGCGTTCTAGCTAGTGTGAACCACAAAAGGAAAATGTATGAGTTTGATATCCTTGCGTTTGCGCTTGCGTTCCAGTGAGAACCAGCTTTAACTGGTCTTATATTGACGTTACAGATTTTACCTTACATTGGCCTCTTCTTACTTTCAGGAACAATATTATAATGATTTAAAGTCAGTAGCATCATCCTATTCATTTCATGGGCGTGCGGTACCCAAATTACTGCTCAACGGCAAATCAAAGACGATATCTCTAGCCAGCAAGTGCAAGCTCTCCTTCTGTGCACCGTGCTTTGGTAGCACAACAGCTAAAAGTGAACACAGTCACACAAGCGACGCAGAAAGTAGTCACGCAAGCGCTCCCGCACTTCCGTCACGAACCGAACAACAGTCACACAACGACACTATTTCGTCACACAACGAAACCACCGTGATAGAATTAACGCAACTGAATGGGGGCGAAAATAATAATGATAGTAACGCGGATGGAAGCAGGACTAGTAGTAATTCCGATCCCCAGCAAATGTCTTTATTGTCTTTGAGTAAAGATAACGGTGTACATATAGGTTTTTTAAGTAATTCGAACTCGAATGGAGAAATAGTGGTCCAGTCCGCACCTGTTAGTCCGACGTTAGGTGCCGAAGTGGAGACTAGTTTCATGACAACGAAACCCATTGAGATACGACCTTCTTTTATACGAAAGCTCAGTGCGATTAGTGAACAATCCATGCAAGATGGAGACGTCTCTCGGCGCGCTACGGAGGATTCGCAACTAAATGGGCAAAAGTCACCCACACCCTCCCCTAGAGGGTCCTTTTTACGCTCGAGGCGGAAATCTAACAAGTCGCGAAAGAGTAAGAACGTGAAGTGGGCTCGTGTGCAGGATAGAGTTGGTAAAATCACGATGGACCCGCTCTTTGATAGTTTCATCACTGGATGTATCCTACTGAACACGCTATTCTTAGCACTTGAACAGCATAACATGGATGTAGACTTCCGCTTGGCCCTCGAGATTGGAAACAAGGTAAGATGCGTAAAGTTAAGCCCGTAACCTCGCAGGGAATGCTCTGGTGACAGCCATTGACGCATAATAATATAAAAATAAAAAAATATAAAAAAACTTTGTTTTAACTCGAATTTGGGAATAGCTTGTAACAGTTGATGTACAGCCATTACAGCTAATTTCTCCGAGTATTATACATAGACAACACATTTAAGAAACCCAACTGGTCAGGAGGCAAACCAAGTCGGTTATGTACAAAGAATGGTCGAGGAGTCAGAGCGGGGTCTCGAACTCGGGTCACCGGATTACGAGGACGACACTCTGACCACTCGGCCACTCTGCCTCCTAATAGATAATGACCCTTCATCGCATCCTCCAACGTTCGAATTCAGCCAACTAGCGAAGGCCCTCAATGGCTGTCGCCAGAGCCTCCCGTGCGAACATCAAATTTCAGAGAGAGCTATCCCATATAGCGCCTATTGTTTTTATTGTAAACCGGCAAATATTGAACGAAACATCGCCTGACAGTGGACACTAGAGCAGATTTCGTATGACTGTGAAAAGTACGCGATTTCATTCCGTATCTACAGCAGGCCAGGTTCCGTGCGGCGACAGTGCCACGCCGTGTCGAGGCACTTTTCACAGTCTTACGAAAGCTGCTGTAGTGGGCACTTTATCCTGGTGATCACTCCCGACCAATCAACCTCAACTGCTCGTTAGATTACTACTACTTTTACCTATGAAAACAACATGAAGCTAATACTTATATTTTATAATCACTCATTTTCTAATGCCATCCCTTTTATGCCACAGGTGTTTACAGCAATATTCTTCCTGGAAATGGTACTGAAGTTAATGGCATTCGGGCCTAGAGGTTACATCAAGAGCCGCTGGAACATTTTTGATGGATTTATAGTAACAATTAGTCTGGTAGATCTTATAGCGGAATTCGCCACCAATGGCTATGAGGCTGGGCTAAGTGTTCTAAGGACATTTCGATTGGTAAGTACAAGATTTATATAGATCCATAACATTAAATAAGATGCGTTCGACGGTATTGATGTGTTCATTGGCTAAATTTCAAGTGCTCACAACATTTGATGGGCACTATTCGGTGGAAGTGTCCAAAAATCAATCCGACCGAATTTTTTAAGCTTCGGAAATTTTAATCCGATTTGTTTTATTGTGCGGCCTAAAATTTTAGGGCTGATCAATGATAAAAAGAAGCAGAATACTTTAATTTTTCGAGCCAGTATCAGTACTTTTTGCGAGTAATGTATGTACAATAACATGTGTCCGAAATTATGTGTCCGAAAATGTAATGGCCGAAATTTTAGCGTCCGAATTTTTCTGCGACTAATGTACCAATGTGACTGGGAACAATTCATCAGTGAGTTAGTTCATGAGTCATTATACAAAGAGCCTGTGTCAGCCACTCCTTTGTTGTTGTTTTCGTTCGATATCAGAAGACGAATTACGTGTAGAAATCTCTAAATCAACATCTAAAAACAAAGTTTCAGATTTGATTTATCAAATTCAATCGAAAACTGCTCTATGTTCTCTAAATCAGCCGATGGAGATGGATACTTTCTCCGCATTGGTATGCTGCTATGCTGTCAAAATGGCGGCTGACACAGGCTCTTTAACTAATATAGCGCTGTTCACGCTGACGTCATCCATTGTTATTAATGTGCCAACCAGAGACCGACTGGTTCACAGAACAAAGGGCGCTATTCAATCTACAGTTGACATATTAACATTAGAATAGAAATGTTTATAAACAGTGAATAGCGCTATTGACCTCTCGCACTAATTTTCCTTCTCCTCGTCCTCAGCTCCGCGTGTTCAAACTAGCACAGTCATGGCGAACTATGAACATGCTGCTCTCCACCATCGCGCGGTCAGTTGGACAGCTTGGGAATCTGACCCTTGTGCTCGGGATTGTCGTGTACATGTTGGCAGTGGTCGGCATGCAGCTGTTCGAACAATACTACACACCGAACAAGTTTGATGGCGCGGTTAGTCCATGTTTGGGTGGAAATGGAACCTCATAGTAATAGAGCACATTTCGTATGACTGTCAAAAGTGCTGCGACATAGTTCTGCCGCGCCGCGACCGTGACCGTGCCGCGACTACGCGATTTCATACCGTATCTACAGAAAGCCAGGTTCTGTACCGCGACCGCGACAGTGTCGCGGCACTTTTCACAGTCATTCGAAATCTGCTCTATACACAACAATTACCTAGGAAAGCAGAGGTGGCCTAATGGTCTAAGTCGTTTGCTTCGCACCTCGGATCCCGCGGCTCGATTCCCGGCTTGGGATGCTAGGCATTCGTTCTCTCTGCTCGGCTTGTGTTTCGGACCTTGTGATTCATCGTGGGTAGGAGTGATTCGTCACATCTCCTGTGTTTCAACTTATCACGAACCTATCACGGAATTTTCACGAACCTCACGAACTTTTCAGGTGGCGACTAGAGATGAAAGGTGGCGAAAATGGTCTAAAACAATCGATTGGCGACTTTAAGTCAAATTTAATTTGATAGAACAACCTCTCTAGGACAGATTCTTGGGCGACCAAGTTTTGTTCAACTTTGCGACCACTTTTATCACGATAAAGAGCCAACTGCCGACTGCCGACTGTCGGTGCACACAAGCGACATAACGTCATAACGGTGTTATGTCACGACTGGAAAAGTTTGGGAAAATAACAGGAATGCTCATGATTTTTAACGCAGCATGTTAACATTGCTTTACTTCTTCAGGGTATCGTACCCTCATTTTAGTAAATTTTCCCTTTCGAGCGGGATAATTGTGTGCTTATGTCGTTATGTCGGTAGTGTGATCGATGGTAAACTGTTGTCTTCATTTCCAGATTCCTCGTTGGAACTTCCTGGACTTCTGGCACTCGTTCATGATGATCTTTCGAATCTTATGTGGAGAGTGGATAGAGCCGCTCTACGACTGCATGCGGGCCTCCAACTCCTATTCCGTTATCTTCTTTCTCACCGCGCTAGTGATTGGAAACTTCCTGGTAAGAATGTCATAGTTCTTCATATTATAAATTTAACAGATATGTCTTAGAGTTGACGATGAGCGCAAAGTTCTTGTCAGACATTTGTAATTCTAAGAGTTCCCGTAAATATAGTGGAGTTTGATTGTCTATACACTTAACATTTAATATTTGAGTTAGCAATTATCAGTACTCGGTAGATTTGTATGTGCTCAAATGCCACTGGATAATTTATCACTATACTATTTGCGCTGCTAACCAGCAACTGCCAATAGATCTGACTAGGTGTCTGTGAGGTTCTGCGCTCATATTTCGTCTGTGAGAGCTTCGATTTTCATTAATTGTGGAATAAATTTCTTGCGATTGGGTGACGTAGTTTTGATGTTTCCCTTTTCTTGATCGACAGGTCCTCAATCTGTTTCTTGCGCTTCTGTTAAACGCGTTCGCACGCGAGTCAATGGAGGAAGATGCTGCAAAAAAGACGAAAAAGCCCAGCAAGTTCGTGGAAGGTGTGAAACGCATCAGTAAGGTACGCTCTGGACCGTAACGGAACGAAACACTAAAACCCTTTTGTTTTTGTTTACTTTGTTGTTGTTGTTTGCTTTCGATAGTGATAACCATCCAGAAATGGAATTTAAACTCGATGTCCTGGTGGATTTTGGGAATGTGATAAAAAAGAGTTTTATGTAATTTATTAACAACTGAGTGGTATAGTAAGGACGTAGTTGCTTTTGTCTCTGTTATCTTCGTTCTTTGTGTTGAGGTGTAGGGTATTGTTGTATTATCCAACAAGAGAGGAGCATTAAGCAACTATGTACCAACCCGAGTGGTATGGTAGGTATGGAATTAGCCCTTTTTTGCGGAGCCAAATGCGGAGCCCCGGAGCTATAGAAGGTATGACATCATACCTCCTGCCTAAAGCACCCCTATCCCTCCTTATTGCGCGCGCCATAAAAAGACAATAGGATGTCAAAAATAGGCAATGACGTCATGCCTCCTCTTCCCGATTGCCCCCTAATTCCTCCCTATCAAAAAGACAATAGGATGCTAAAAATAGATAATGTCGTCATAATATCACATAATGGCTCCGGGGCTCCACATTGGGCTCCGCTAAATTCCATACCTCCTATACTACTCACCCGTATCTTCGTTTTAGGTACTGAAGTTCGGTAACACGGTAGCGCGACGAGCGCAGGTTCTTCCCACAATACGAGTCCAAAAAGACGGAGAGGAGGTGACGGATGGTGATGCTGGGACGGCAAGAGCTGTAGCAAATGGAGAAGCAGCCTCACCCAATGGTAGGTTGTGTCACCTCGATAGAGGACTGAAGCGTTGAGGAGGAAATCGTAAGATGTTTCAAAAGGCGTTTTAAAGTGCCACGATCACGAAATTGGAATGCTTCCTTTCTGTGACAAAATTCATTCCAAACAGTCATTACACATTGAGGAGTATGCTTTATTGGTTAGAAGATCGAAATACGGAATTTTAGATGAGAATTTTCAGCCTTTTAAAAAAGACGACTTTTGCTGGTTTTCGGTTCCACTAATCACGGGATTTCTTAAGATAGATGTTGAGTATCAGCCATCGGATGAATGAGATGCGATTAAAAATCAAAACAAAATAAATCAGTTCAAGAAGAAGGTATCGCAATCCCTGTGTGTGTATCACAACTGGAGGCCAAATCTTGAACATAAGCGATAAATGGCGGACTGATTTGCATATATTTGCGCTGCTAAAAGTACCAACTTTAGTTCAAAATATGACAAAACAGGTAGGGGAATTGGTAGTTGATGTGGGTTAGGCCAACATAATGGAAGTTTTACTTTCTTATCGTCTGCAGAGTCTCCCTCGCCGGCGCCTTCTATTGTTAGTGCAGTGGCAGCTTTTCAAGCAAGGAACAAGAAAGGCAAGATCAACAGAGAGACTATAAAAAGGGTAAGTGCCTTCATCCATCGCTAATCATTATAGAGCAGATTTCGTATGACTGTGAAAAGTACTGTGACACGGCGCGGTACTGTCGCGGTGGCGGTACCGAACCTGGTCTGCTTCAGATACCGAACGAAATCGCGTAGTCGCGGTACGGTCACGGTCGCTGCGCGGTACTACTCTTCCGCGGCACTTAGTGATGCACACCATGTACACAACCGGGAGCTCCGCTTTTAGCCAGTGGCTAAATCTATATATTACGAAAGTTGCTCTTTAAAAGCAGCTACGTTGCCGGAACCTGTGCGCGCCCAGACCGCAAACTTGAAAAGTCTTGAATGGGCTGACTGTTTGAGTACACGAGGCAATCTAGTTAACTACTTAATATTTCGGCAGCCAGACCAGTAAGTTATCATCAAAATGGGATTTTTTGTTTCCGCGCATACTGCCTTTGGGTCTTGGCGCGTATGTTTGAGCGCAGCTCACTGGGCTGATAATCTTGATTGAATCCATTGGCTGATTGTAAAGCATAATATATAGATTTAGCCACTGGCTAAAAGCGGAGCTCCCGGTTACATATTTTTCTGCGTTAAGGTCTTGGTTTACCTGTGTGGGGGCGCGCAGACACGGACGCACCAGCGATACCCAAATGGGAATACCGCTGAACCATGAAAAATGAAGTCGATCGTTATACCTGAGTTCTACTTTGAGCTATTGTATTCTTCCTGTGATACCTATGGTGCTCCGCTCTAAGGAGCTCCGCTATAACGAGCTGAAACACGTAGCGAGCGCCAATCTGCAAAACTGTTTGGCGGAACTAAAATGTCGTATAGGATTATTGGAATTGGATGCATGATTGTAGAGATCATGCATGGTTGGCAACGGCAGTATTTTTCTAGTAATATTTCAAACACTAGAGAGCGTGTTTCATCAGGATTTCAAAATACTGAGAAGTGGGTTGAAAAAACGAGGCAAAGCCGATTTTTTAACCGACTTTGAGGTGTTTGAAATCCTGATGAAAAACTCTATCTAGTGTTTGATATTACTTCTCAAACGAATGATTGAGTGCCAAGAAAAAGAAGGAATCAAATCTCAAAATTCTATGCGAATTAAGACTGCGTTTTCCGAACTCCTCCACGGTTATGATTTCCTTTGTTCAAACTTGATGAATTATTATATGAGTTTGAGAATTACCAGTTTGGCCTTGCAGTCTCTTTATTGGCGAACGTCCGTAAATCGAGAGAAAGGGAGTCTCGCCGGCGTCCCGTGGCGTGACGTGGCGCTGTTTGTTACCCGACACCTAGACTCTCTCGTGAGCTGAAAATACGAGCGCACAAACAAACTAAAATGTTGGACTAGGACTTTATTCTCGATTTACGGACGTTCGCCAAAGGGATCCCGCCAAAGAAGGGGCTGCAAGCAGTCTAGACATGTTTCAACTGGCTTCGTGTGACCCATCTACATAATATATCATCTGTCCACAGCTTTCCCAAGCCTTAGAAACAGCTAAAAAGGATGTTGCAGCAAAAGAGACTGTCCTCAACATGGCCACTACCTCAGCCAGCGATCCCGCGGGGCTCGAGGACTCACGGGATGGTCCCGCAGCCGACGCGCCAATGACGGAAGTTGACGAGTGTTGTCCCTGGTGCATGCGCAGGTGTACCTGTGGATGTATCACCCGTTGGAAACTAACACAGGGTTACCGTGTATGGAGGCAGACCAGGTTGTCCGTGAAGAAGTTTGTGGAGCATAAGTACTTCGAATGGGCTATACTGCTGGTTATTTTCGCCAGTAGCGTTGCGTTGGTAAGTGAATAGCAAAATATAAAAAAACATTTAAAGGGGCACCCGCACGCTTAATATTCGTTCACCGCGGACTTAAAATAGGTAAAATTGTATCCGTGAAAACACATGTACATTTGCCCGTAATAATCAAAATAATCCTCAAGATTTATACATACTAGTCCAATACTCTGACAAATTTATGCATGGTATTGTTTTCCTCCATTGTATTGCCTCGTTCTATAATACACTCCATTGCACTCCATTGTTTTAGACAATGCCTTGCATAAATTTGTCAGTGTATTGGACAACCCTCTTAATATGGTATGTTGTTTGATCGTACGGTTAACTTGGATGCGTAAATATGGTCTGTGGTATGATCGTACGGTTAACTCGGACGCGTTAATATGATCTGTTGTTTGATCGTACGGTTCAATCCGAACGCGTCAATATGGTCTGTGGTATGATCGTACAGTTCAACCAGAATGCTCAATATAGTCTCTGGTATGATCTGTGTTCAACCCGAATGCGTTAATATGGTTTGTGGTATGATCGTACAGGTCAACTCGAATCCGTCAACTTAGAGGTCTCAGATTGATTGAAGGTGATGGTATACGTTTAACCTAGAGATTGATGTATTTCAATGCGGTCACCAAGAAATCTTCGTGTGTGTTTCTATCGCTGCAGATTTTAGAGGATATTCATCTTCCACAGCGTCCAGTCCTCAAGAAAGTCTTGGATTATCTCAACATTCTGTTTGCTGTAGTTTTTACCGCCGAGTTTCTGCTGAAAGTGTTTGGCATTGGACTTTTTACTTACTTCAAGAACTTCTGGAATTGTTTAGATGTTCTAATTGTCATGGTAAGTAATCTATGTTTTAGATGAAAGATGTTAGAATGATTGCTTGATCATAGATTATTATTATGTTCAATTGCCTTGAATTGTGTTATTGCTTTATTGTTTTCATCTGTTGAATTTAAACGTCACTCTAACCTCTCTGACCTCTTCTAACATTCATCATCTCCTCGCTCATCAGACATTGACGACTCATCCATTTCAACTAACATTCTTACAGAACAAGTACAAGTAAAGAAGTCACTTACTTATATTCTGGCCTTACGAGAAACTACCTTTCCTCTCTATCCTTCGTGTGTATTTTTTGTTGGCTGAAACGCCTCGTCTTTAGTAACAATGCAAAATTATTTTGCCGAAAATCCTGGGCCCAAGTCAGCCATTCATTCGTTATTGCTTTCATTCTATATTAGAAGACGAATTACATGTAGACATCTCGAAATCAACATCTAAAAGAAAGTTTTATGATCGATTAATCGTTTCAACTGTTTTTTGTTTTGTTTCTGTGATTAGAACATTTTTTCTTACATCTCAGCACTAAGGTTGAATTCTACAGGTAAAGAGGTCTTTGAAAAAGTACTGACAAAATGCTTTTCGGTGAGAACACGAGGTTCCAATCTGATTGATTTTTATCGTCGATCGAAACATTTCTGGATAGCCAGAGAACCAGAATCATCCTATGATACCTGGCGAAAGAAATCTCGACGTTACCGCGGCGATCGCGGAACATGCATGCTATCATCAACATTGTCATCGTGCGAAGTATCATCAACCTGCATCATCTTGTCATCGTGGCATCATGGCCGGCCGTAGGTCGGAATGTTTCATTTAAATCACTGAATTAAGATGGTACTGTTATAACTTCTCTTTTCAGATGACCATCTTTACAGCTTACGAGTCGGCCCAGCATCAGAATATTGTAAGACGAGAGAAAATGTTTCTAGTAGCAATTTTGCATGATCGTGACAGGGAAGATTAAATGTGCTGCATGCTGTACGAGTAACTTTCATTCCTTTAACAAAAGGTTACATCAATAAGGCGCGATTTAAGGGCCGAAATGATTATATATATCATTCGCGATTATGATAACTGTGTATTAAGAATTTAAGCCGGTAAGAATGTCTCCAATCTTATCTAGTCTTAAAAAGCTGCCACAAAGCTACTACCATTCGTGCTAAATTTGCACACGTTCTTACTCTCTTTCTCTCTCTCTCTCGTTAACTCTTCTCTTCATCTTTATTTCTTATTAGTTTACCCATGCGTTTTTATAAATATAAAAATAGCATGCTGTAACAATGTAAGACAATTGTTATGCATATAGCATGCTGTAACAATGTAAGGCTGTTGTCATGCATGGTTTAATTGCCGTGGTGTTTTCATTAGTCCCCGGTACACTAACACAAGGCCAGTATCTTAGATGGTGAATATAATTTGGACTGGCATGAACCGCAGTAGGCCTTCTTGTTCCAAAATGTTATTCATGGATGCCCAGGATGCAAATTAATATAGTTAATAGGTATTTTATTGTACCCTGGTGCATGCAAGTGTCTATGTTGGAACAATAGATTGGAAGTTGGCTACCGTATAGGTAAAAAGGCATTTTTTTCCTCTCCTGGATCAAATGTTTTTTTAAAGATGTTTCCATAAGGAGATTTACCCTAAAATACCAAACACAACATTGTTGCGCGAAAAGTTGTTGACGTCGAATCATTCGGCAACGGGCATTTTACACGAGACAACTTTTAGCGCAACAACAACTGACAAACGACCGTTAAAGCAACTTTTAGCGCGAGCTGCTGCCGAATTTCACGATTGCCTCGCTTCCAGACAGAAATGTTGCGCGGAAAATCGACAGTGACATGTTACACGAGTCAACTTTCTGAAGATTCGTCACTTTGTGTTGCGTGTTTTTGAAGGCAAGTCAAAAACACGCAACATGTGTCGAGCTGAATGTTGCGCGAAAAATCGTCCCCTGCGCCATGTTACACGGCGATCGATTTTTAGCGCAACGACGTTACGCGAAAAATCGACGTTGCGTGTTGTCCCGTGTAACATAGCCTTAATGCCATGGAAATTCCTCTTGTGTTATTTGCTAAACTAACTACTCCATTTTCCGCAGATTTCGTTGGCGACTGTGATCGGTAACGAGACGTCAGACTCGGACAGCAACCTGTCGGCATTCCGATCTCTTCGGACTTTGCGCGCGTTGAGACCTCTAAGAGCGATCTCACGCTGGGAAGGAATGAAGGTAAGACACGTTCACACGAGGCAGTTTGAAGCGATTTGAGGTGGCAACTATTGCCTTGATTTCATGCCTACTCCAAATTGCCTCGCTAATTGATGCGGCGATGTTTGGAATATGGATGTTTGTTCAATGCATGTTCTACGTTGTATTTTGGCAGGTGGTTGTGAACTCCTTACTGTTTGCTATTCCCGGAATCGGTAACGTTCTCCTCGTCTGTTTAGTGTTCTGGCTTATTTTCAGCATTATGGGCGTGCAGTTTTTCGGTGGAAGGTAAGCAAAAGGGATCTACTCCGTCATTCTGTCAGCCTAGCAGCATACCGCGTCAGAGAAATCATCCGTTTCCATCGGCTGCTTTAAGGAATGTAGTGCGATATTTTCGATTGAATTCGAAACATTCAGTAGTAAACTTTGTATCTAGATGGTTAGTTCGGGATTTCTCCTCGTTATTCATCTTCTAATAATGAAAACAATGACAAAGGATTAGCTGACAAGGGCTTTGTACCAGAGAAAATGCCATATTTCTGTAAATGTTCATCATTATCATTGTCATCGTCGTCGTCATCACCCACGTCATCACTCACCATCACCCACCTCATCGCCCACGACATCACCCACCTCATTACTCACGTCATCGCCCACGTCATCACTCACCTCATCGTCCACGTCATCACCCACATCATCACTCACTTCATCGCCCATGTCATCACCCACTACATCACCCACGACATCACTCATGTCATCACCTGCGTAATCAACCACGTCATCACCCATGTCATCATCACTGGCTTCCCGGTGGTCTTCTAGGCTGCGCCCTGATGGCGACTTGCCTACATATCCCCAAAACGCTACGTCGAAATACTGCCTGTTGCCCATCGAATTTTTTCACTGACATTTGTTCTTTCTTGCTCAGATTTTACAAGTGCGTTGATATTCAAGGAGATCGCCTTCCTTATGATGTGGTTAGTAATAAAACCGAGTGTCTGACGAAGGGCTACCGATGGGTCAATTCGAAAATCAACTTCGACAGCTCGCTAAATGGATTCATGGCGTTATTCCAAGTGGTAGGACATTTTTTCTTCTCCCTTGATTCTTGCTTTCTTGTGAACACGAAGACGCGCGGCACATGCTAGCGCGTTACAGATCAATGCCTTTGCCTTGGGTTGATTAAACTGTAGTGAAAGCGCATGGAAATTCTGCGCTTGAAAATGCGAGTTACGCAAGTGTATGCAAAAATTTCCTTCTTGTATCGTCTTCGTGGCCTTTGGGAGATATTTGTACGCGAGTCGATAAAATACTTATTTCTTCGTCAGGCAACATTCGAGGGCTGGATTGAGATCATGAGAGATGCCGTGGACGCGAGAGGGGTAAGTAAAACAGCCATTCGCAGTCAATCAGCGAAGCCGCTCCAATGGAGATTAGAGTAGATTTCGTATGACCGTGAAAAGTACCGTGACACGGCGCGGTGGGGGTACGGAACCTGGCCTGCTGTAGATACGGAATGAAACCGCGTGTCACGGACGCGGTACAACTCTTTCGCGGCACTTTTCACAGTCATACGAAATCTGCTCTACCAGAGCCTCCCCCGCGAATTGACGAGTTGGGGTTTGGTTGGTCTCGGTGGTTCTTGCTTACTTGCGTTTCTTTGTTGCTTTCTTGGATTCTCAGTTCGACCAACAACCCTCCGACGAGTATAACTTCGCGGCGTACGCGTATTTTGTTATCTTCATCATCGTGGGCTCCTTCTTCACTTTAAACCTTTTCATTGGTGTCATTATTGACAACTTTAACCGACTCAAGAAGCAGGTGAGAGGTCCCAGCGCAGGCACCAAAAAGTGGCAAGTCCTTGTAGCAGCTGCTCGTTAAGCTCTAACGCTATTGGTTGATGCACCTCATTGTTCTATTGTATTCTCTTTCTATTATTTTCCATTATTTTCACTGAGGTGTATCAATCCTATAGGGTTAGGTCTTCCGATAGCTTCTACATGACTGAAGCCGGGTATTTGGGCTGGGTATTTGGGCCCACAGTAATTGGCTTTGCTGTTGTGGTGACCCTGTCTACATGTCGTATCAATTTAGTCTTGTTTATCTCCTTGGACGTTTTTTTTTCTGTATTATTTCCTATTTTTGTAGACGAAGCATAATAAATAAATAAATAAATAAGTCCTTGGTGTCTTGACACACCAGTACCTATAACAATAGCTACACAAGGAACAATAGAACGAGACAACAAAGGAATGAATAGGGGACTCGTGGTGTGTCAAGACACCAAGGAGAGACCCAAAAAGACACGGCCCGATCCTTCCCGAATTCAAGCACTTTTCGTCTGGCATTTCTCGTGGATATATTTGCATTGAATACACATATCGCTGGGTATTTCTCACATCTATTATCCTAATTAATTGTTTTAGTATGAAGATTATGGTGCGTTGGATATCTTCCTGACCCCATCCCAGAAAGCTTGGTTCAGCACGCTCCGGAAAGCAGCCAATAAGAAACCGAAGAAAATGATCAGTCGACCTAAGGTGGGTTACCTGTGGTTGCGTTTCTGCCTAATTCTCTACTATTAATAAGACACGCCTCAGTCTCGTTTCCAAAGCCTCTCGGTCGTGCTGACCGTTGGAGGTTCTGGTGGCAGACAAAACGGAAGTCCTACATTCCAGGACATCCATACTATGTAGCCTCCTGCGCTACATTCCAGGACATCCATACTATGTAGCCTCCTGGGCTACATTCCAGGACATCCATACTATGTAGCCTCCTGCGCTACATTCCAGGACATCCATACTATGTAGCCTCCTGCGCTACATTCCAGGACATCCATACTATGTAGCCTCCTGCGCTACATTCCAGGACATCCATACTATGTAGCCTCCTGCGCTACATTCCAGGACATCCATACTATGTAGCCTCCTGCGCTACATTCCAGGACATCCATACTATGTAGCCTCCTGCGCTACATTCCAGGACATCCATACTATGTAGCCTCCTGCGCTACATTCCAGGACATCCATACTATGTAGCCTCCTGCGCTACATTCCAGGACATCCATACTATGTAGCCTCCTGCGCTACATTCCAGGACATCCATACTATGTAGCCTCCTGCGCTACATTCCAGGACATCCATACTATGTAGCCTCCTGCGCTGCGCAGGCATCTCTCTTGGCATATTTTAAATTTAAATGAATTGGTTTTCCTGTGGCCGTTTGAAATGATAGCACAGGAAGCCCAATCTCGAGAATCGAACCGAAAATAACAACTCAAAAACATTCGTCAAAACTTTATATCTGATAGGAAAACCAAATAAGGCTAACCTGCGTAGCAGGGAAAAGAAACCCAAAGAAATGGGGCGAGTCTCGCTCGAGTTTCTCAACTCCACGGGAACGCTTGCTACGCAGGCTCACGCGACTCATTTCGCTTTGATGGCGCCGCCATTTTAGAAACGTAGCGTCACTGGTGTGCAATAAATTATGCATTTCCATATGTATGCTCATAACCAGAATAAGAGCACCAAGAAAACAATTTGTATGTTGAGAGGGTAAAAAAAAAGAAAATATTAACGTCAGGCACAAAAGTGACGTCATGTTTCCAATATGGCGGCGCCCGCTAAATTCAAATAAGAATCTCACCAATGTAAAACAACGCATTGTCCAAACTGAGTTTCTTTTCAGTTATAAAGTTTGTGGAATGTTTTTGAGTTGTTTAAGTTTCCTCTGAGCTTGGAAAGGCTAAACAGCCGGGGCTCCCTTTAATTTAAGCGCCTCCCTGTCGTCTCAACTCCTGATTTGGTATTGTATTGCAGGGTAAAGTGCTGGCCAAGTTGTTTGATGCGATTCATAGTTCCAAGTTCGAGACTCTAATCATGGCGATGATTTGCCTCAACATAATCGTTATGATGATCCAACATTACGGACAGAAAAAGGACGTCGAAACAGCGATGAATATCCTTTTAAACATCCTACACCGATATAGGGCGGCTAAGGGGTGTACCATTAGATCTTTGAAGGGGGAATTTGCTCTGCAGGATTTTTTTTAAAAATCTTCAAACCCTCTCCCACCACACTTTCAAAGATCACATGCTACACCCCTGAGTTTTAGCTGCCGGAAAAAAACAGTGTAGGATCCTCGAGCTTGGTTTCAAACTACTACGTAAAAAGGAATAAAAGAGCTCATCATGCAATAGAAAGAATTTGGCATTAATCCTGACTGTCAGAAAAATGTCTTTATGTTTCTATTGTTTTGGTCTGTGTCTTTTAAGTTGATTTATTATATGAAGCCAGTTTTCTGTTTTAGTAAGGACTTGCTTTTGTTGCTTTGTCTCCGTTATCTTTGTTTTACAAATGAGTCATTTTGTCTCTATTATTCTCGTTATTTGTGTTTAGGTGTTTGGAACTAGAGGAGCTATTTAGCAATTACCTGTCGACCCTTTTTTATATTCAAATACCGCGTTTTAAAACACGTTTCTGCTGATTAGTGATTGGGGCTAGTTCCAATACAGAATATTACTTTGTTTTGACTCTTTTCTTGTAGAAGTCCACTGAAAAATTTTAAACTTAGGTGACGTCCCGCTATTCAATACTATATACTAATTACGATTTGAGACGGCAATTCCACAAAATATTGACGGCTAGTTGGGAGAAAATATGTTCACGTATTGGGCGGAGTCGCGCAGCGACGGAGCCCAATACGTGAAAATATTTTCTTCCAACTAGCCGTCAATATTTTGTGGAATTGCCGTCTCAAAATCGTAATAATATTGTATCGCGATTCTTGAAGATTTTCTGGAGGAAATGGCAAGAAATAGTGCTATTTATTGTCGATTGAAATTTCAATTCTCATTACATTTACGCACGATCTCACGCAATCACATGGGCTTTTCGCACGAGCTCGAGCATTTTCTGTTTACATTTTCCATCTTTTTCGGCGAAAAAAATCTCTTTCTGCCATAAGATATTGCTAGAAATATAGCTAAACGTTATTTCTAACTATTGACAATGAAATGAAACATAAATTCGTGCGAAAAAAGTTGAATTTTGCTAGCTCTTTTTGAGCCGTCAATACCACAAAATATTGACGGCTCACAACAACACAGAGTGGCAGGGTGAATCGCGATACCATATGATATTTCCCTTGACACCAGCCTCGATTTGGTTTCCGGGGTCAATACTGATTATCAACCTGATATTCACCGGTATATTCACCCTAGAGGCATTACTGAGAATCATCTGTCTACGGCAGCATTACTTCAAACAGCTTTGGAACATCTTTGACTTCACGATAGTCCTGCTTTCCATACTAGGTAAGGCGTCTTGTTTATTTTAACTGCTCGAGAAGTCAACGCAACTAATCTTATGATCCCCCATCCCCACTCAACACAACCTCGTCCCCAGGGTCTTGTGGGTAATTTTCAAGATGGCGGTTGGTCGAGCACAAGACCCTGGGGGAGGCTGAGTCACATGACCACTGTTTGAGGACATGGGAACGAGGTTGTCCTTTGTTTCGAAACGGTCACGTGACTCAGCCTCCTCCAGGGTCTTGTGCTAGACCAACCGCCATCTTGAAAATTACCCAAAAGACCCTTGGGGACACCCCCTACCAAAAAAAACAATAAAGAAAAAATAAAATAAAATAAATATTAAAGTTACATAAAATCAATACGAAAGCAACAATAAAAACAACTATCCACGATGTACAACCGTCTGCTTGTAAATTAAACGCGTTTACCCTTGTTACGCACGCTTGTAACAGAGAGTGCCTTTTTCTCATTAACTAGTTGCAGAGCACCCTTAAACGCAACATTTATTAATTGAATACACAGCTTCGATTGTAATGGCATCTTTGTAAAGTTCTGGTTTTCTTCTGTAGGTATAATATTGGAATCTTTGGAATATGAGCTCTTTGTAACACCGAGTCTCTTCCGTGTCGCGCGAGTCTTTCGAATTGGCCGTCTCTTACGCTTCTACAAAGGCGCGCGCGGCATTCGCCGTCTTCTCTTTGCGCTCATCATCTCGCTACCTGCGCTCTTCAACATCGCGGCATTGCTCTTCCTCATTATGTTTATCTACTCCATCATTGGCATGTCCTCGTTTGGTTATGTCAAGAAAACGGGGACGCTTGATGGTGTCGTGAACTTCGAGACGTTCGGTAACAGCATGCTGTTACTCTTTAGGTTATCCACCTCCGCAGGGTGGAACGATGTATTGAATCCTTTACTCATAGAGCCCCCTGACTGTGATCCCAACTACATGGGGCTTCCTAATGGGAACTGCGGGACACCTTGGTTGGCTCATGTCTACTTCACCTCGTTTATTTTATTAACGTTCCTGATAATTATTAATATGTATATAGCAATTATCTTGGAGAATTTGAGCCAAGCGCATCAGCAAGAAGAAGTGGGAATCACGGACGACGATTTAGATATGTTTTATATGCAGTGGGAGCGTTATGATCCGGGTGCCACCCAGTATATACCACACTCCTGCTTGTCGGACTTTGTTGATGGGTTGGACCCGCCTTTAAGGATACCCCAGCCCAATAAATTTGCGTGTATAAATCTTAACATTGCGATCAAGCAGGGCGATCGCGTGCATTGTTTTGACGTCATGCAGGCTCTGGTTCGTAGAGTCATAGGCGATATCGAAGAGGACTCGCAGGCGGACACGTCTGTAGCGTACACGCTTATGAAAACCAAGATGGAGCAGCACTTTATAAGCGCGTTTCCAAAGCGCGCGAAAACGCAAACTGAGAGTACAACCTTACGAAGAATCCAAGAAGTGCGAGCAGCTAGTGTTATACAGAAATGCTACAGGCAGTATCGACTACAAAGAGAGCTTCGGAGATTCAGACTCGAACGAAGTCACGAGTCTCTTCCGACCAATGACAGGCGGCGTAGTTCGGGTTTAGCCGAACCACTGCCGAGTGTGTTAGAAGTTAGAGTTGAGCCTGCGAGCAGCTCAGCCGAGGACAATGAAAATGTCGACGCCAAAGAAGTGTGCGCGTGATAGGTTATGGGTAGTTTTGTGAAGAGGGAAACCAAGCGTGATACGAAATGATCTTGAAGGCGATGCGAGAATTGTCAGAAGCAAAACCAGTTCATATTTGCTCTCGAGATTTAGCTTCTGGTAAATGAGAATCTAATTTCGGCGCATGCGTGTTCCCCTGTCAGATGGCTTTTTTTTTTCACGCGATTTATAGTACGTTTGAACCGTAGCGCTGTCGACTTAGACTTCGCAATTCTCGTTTTGACTTCAGAATCACGTAAGAGCAGAATTGAACGTCCACAACAAAGCAAGTGCTTACCCCAAGAGAGTAAGGGGCCGACCATTTGACTCTTGAGGGGGAGGGGGAGGGGATTTTGAAAAAAAATCCTGCAGAGCGAATTCGTTATATAATCTGTAATTTTACGAAATATACATCTTAGACCATCGTGGAGAATGAAAAAAATTACTGCACCAACAAATCCCCCCCCCTCAATAGTCAAATGGTCCACCCCTAAACTCAATTTGATGTGTATTATTTATTTGTTAGGCCCAAAAATTAAAGGGGCTCTACCGGACGACCGTTTACTGTAAAAATAATTTAACATGCTTTTGGCATTGAACTAGAGATGAAATAGAAATTATAAATCCAAATAACTTTGTATTTAAATATTGTTTATAATATACTGGATATGTAATTTCCCTCTATAATTGTAAAGAGCTTGTAAAAAGATTATCTGATAGTTAAAGGAGCCACGCGCCCTGACCACAATGCATTGCTTTGTTTTGATTTACCTCGTCCAGTGTATCAAAAACTCTGACTTGCGCAAAAGATTTAGATTTATGTACTTCTATGCGTTTTGTTCAGAAGTGGTGTATTGGTTTACCACAGTCATGTAATCTGTTCTGCTATACTATACTCATGTTTGCTAGGCAGAATGCGACAAACTGACAAAAAAGTAATTTAGTTTTTCACTAAGTATCTAAGTTTCGATGACATCAAAATGGTAGCATTTGAGGCCATTGTGGGCAGTGCTTCAGCTCCTTTTCTTCCATTTTCATAATCTGCGAACTCGCACTTTACACTTTCCGAACGCCAAACTGCGTTTTGGGTTCCGTCCATTAAAGGCCCACCACCAACCGTGAGCCTTTGCGGACTCTTAGCCAATCAGAGCACCCGAAAAACAATGGATCAATTTGAAAACAAAAAAAAACGGGGCGCAAAGACTCCCGGTTGGTGATGGGCCTTTAAACCTTTTAACACGGGCGCATGAACTTTTTATAAGTTTCTTTTGCATTGAAGGTGAAAAATTTGCTTTTAGTCGGTCTTAGAGCGGATTTCAGATGACCGTCGTGTTTGCAATTGGTTTGCTTTCTCATTGGCTGCTTATTTCTATCAACCAATCAAATTGCGAACTAATTACAAGCAAGGAATTACTAGCCAATTGGTTCGGCTCCTGATTGGCTGGGCTGGAAACCATTCAGCAGTAAGTTGTAATTACTCTTGTTTCTGATTGGCTAGTGATTGCACAATTGCGTTTACTTTCACGATGGTCATCTGAAATCCGCTCTATCAGTTCACAAGATCTATCAAAGCCTGCGTGAAATCACCCAGAGCTGTTCACTCGTTTGATTGACGGAAGCCAAACCGCGGTTTGTTAGCTGGTTTAGAGTTTGCTGAATTGTGAAAATGGCAGTAAGCTCTTGGATGAGTGCATGCAGTTTTCCGCAATGTTGGAGTGATACGTTAATTTTGTCTTGAAAAACAAACTCACAAGCAACGATGTAATTATTTTTTATCTCTGGTGAAAACAGAGAAAGAAGATTTCTAGTTTTTTATACGCGTACATGTGCTCATTAAATAAATTCCATTTTCATAAAACTGCGTGTTAGATCTTATTTCTATAGCGTGTTATGAACAAAAAATTCCAGCACAAACTGGTACTAATATTCGCGTTGCTTTAATTTCGCGATTTAAAACATATCGCGAACTTTTAGCGACGCGAAAAAACATTTCCGCGAACTTTAATGCCGCGAAATTTAATATCCTCTCATATTTCTTGTTTTCTCAATTTAATGAAGAATTCATGGCTATAATGTAAATATGTATTATACAATTTCAAAGAACGTTAAGCACAAGGACAAGGTTTCTTTAGTTATGAGTTGATGATTTTCAGCAATAAGAAGTGTAAAATGATAAAAATTCTCGAAATAAAATGTTATTTTTTCATTTTCGCGAAAATTGATTTCCTAAGAAAATAATTTTGCACCCAAATGGCGAAGATAAAGACCCGCGAAATATGTCGACAGTGCCCGCTAAAATTAGTACCAATAAGGTAAACATATCTCTGACCTTCACGCTCGAAAAGATGACCTTTTAAACCACAACTATAAGCGATTATGGCGTGTGCTCACGAAAGCATCGGAGTCCAGAGTAAGTAGAGTAGCTCAGAGTGAAGTAATCAAAATGGTCGATACAAGCGCTCCGTGGGATCCGAATACTCTAGCCCAGTCTATGAGATGTGACCCAGGCACAGTGCTTCCCAACAAGAAAGAAAAAAAGCCGCTTTTTATTCGTATGAACTGGGAGTGTAAGGACCAAAAATCGGTTGAGGCTATTCTAGACGCCATAAAGAGAATGGCAGAAGTGCAGGAGGCATTCCCGGGTGTTTTGATCTATCACTTCGCTCGACCTGATCCCGAGGCGCGACCGAATTTCATCCAGTATACAGAGCTCTACCATGATCCGATTACATTCTGGGCTCACATTAAAGGCGAGA
Source organism: Scolanthus callimorphus (assembly GCA_033964015.1). Taxonomy (NCBI): domain Eukaryota; kingdom Metazoa; phylum Cnidaria; class Anthozoa; order Actiniaria; family Edwardsiidae; genus Scolanthus; species Scolanthus callimorphus. Next base: position 20,981,794 of record CM066924.1, read on the forward strand.
AGTTTGGCAAAGCCTGGATTGATGGCTTTGTTCCGCCTGAAAAGCATAAGAGCAAAGCAACTTTGTATTCATACGGTAGCATGTTACAAGAACCAGACGTGACAACAACCCTCAATATTCTGATGTCTAAGTACCCTGAAGAAACCGACGGTTTTCTTATCAACGACTCTCTTGATTTTGATGTTGCTTCGGATGATCCAGGTCCAGTGATGTTTTTCGTGACTTTGGAAGCAAAAGAATCAAAGGGAGGCATCTCACACGTCGCGCAAGTGTTCAAGGAACTCATTTGCATGGATAGTAATCGCGCCATAGGGTTTCATCTGGCGCAACCGGAGCGTAGCCAGCCCAATGTGTTTGAAATGTTTGCATGCTACGCTGGAAACAGTGTTCTTCTAAAGCATCTAGGCAGCAAGGAAGCACAGAAATTGTTGAAAAAATTGAAATCTTCGACCAAGGGGGTAGAGGTCAATATGTTTGGGTCGGTGGGGGAGGGGGTGAAAAAGGTGTTTATGGATGCTTCGATCCCTTGTCACACAAGAGACACCGATGTCGGTTTTGTCCTCCACCCAAAAGCTAAAGAGGCTTTCTCTTGATTGAACCAGCGTATGATCAGGGAAGAATAAAAACTTGAATGGTTGATTAACAGCTTATAATTTTCATTTACACTTTTCATTTTGTGTAAATGAAAATTATAAGCTGTTAATCAACCATTCAAGTTTTTATTCTTTCTTACATATCTACTGGTTGATAGGTCCTTTATTGGATCCAGCTTCAGTTTTACTTGTAAGCGGTCCTGCAAATACTTCAAAGTTATGATCAGGGGCCGGTTCCTGAAAGTTTGGATAAAGTTATCCACGGATAAAAGTTATCTGTTGTATAGGTTTTGTTCAGGATTTATCCGTTGAAAAAGCGTTTATCCACTGATAACTCTTAATTGGTCTTCTAGGAACCGGCCCAGGGGCGCTTTCAATTTGACAAACAATAATGGTTCAAAAACACTTAACGGACCAAGTGCCTTGTGTGCGCACGTATAAGCTGTGTTGGAGAACAAAAATCGAAATACTTTCAAATTTGATGGATAATTAAAAAAGGTTGAATTTAACAATCGAAAACATAAGGCTACAAACCACCAAAAATAATTACATACAAAAAGGTGATTGAAATTACTTTTAGTTTCAAAGGGTAGAAATAGAATCTTTTCAGTGGGTGTTGTTACCAAAATTGGATAAATAAACTTATCAGGCTAATCAGTATTGTATAAGAAGCAATGAAGATATCATTGTAACAAAATAATTTTTAGTAAAGAAACGCAGTATTTTACTTTTACAACTTGTTTTGCGATCTGTCCCATCGAAAAATTTTTATAAAAGTAACAATTGAAAGTTTTACTTATGAAGTTCAAACGTACCTAATTGGCAACTGTGTTGCGTCTTTTTACGAACAAACAAATTTGGTTTGTCCGGCTGGATATACCTTGACATGTTTGTCCAAAAGGAGTCTTAGGGTCTAGGTTGATTGCACGCATTGGTTTCTCGCGCCAACATTCCTTTCTTCAATCTTAATAAATAAATTAGTATTTGCCTTTTTGTGGTTTTTAGGAGTATTGCTTTTCGTTTCTTTGATTAAAAACAAGTGACGTATAAAAGGGTTTGATCTTCAAGTTGTGATTTAGAGAGAGAGAGACCGTTGGGAGCTTCGGCTCCTCCCAAATTGAGAGTGGAACAAACACAAATAAATAAAGTGAGCAATATACTCTTCCACTTGTTGTCTCTATGCGATCCCGTTGATCCCCCAGTTGCAGGAAAACAGTCCTGCTACAGCTGGAAGGCGTCCATTATAGCACAACTACCGACATGCATCGCGCGCATTCATTATAGCTGGAATCATCCATTCTTTCTTTTGATCTACTCTTTGATACACTGGTAATTAAATCATCATGTTTGCTTCCTTTCGACTGACTTTAGGCTTTAACTTGTCCTCAGCATCTTGGTAAAGTACATTTTTTTCAATCGATCAATCAGTGCGAAAATATTCTTCAGGTTTGTCTATTATCTCAATTCAAGCCTCATCACTGAGTTTCTCGATTTAATTCAATTCAATTCAACTTTATTGCACCCGCGTTATATTTGATTTGCATTGTTTTAAAATAATAATAAGTAAAAAATTAAGAGATAAGATTGGGAAGTAGAAAAGAAAAATAATTTTGAATTGTGCGTGGGTCAGAGTAGCGGCCACCACGACTCATAAAAGTAAATTAGGGTTTAGACGCCTATTCAGCGGTAGGGTAGAAAATTCAAAAGTGGACTATTAGCTCTGTTACAAGGATATTAGACGTATTGGGTAAGCGCGACATAATATACCGAAAGTTATTTTTAAATTGTTCGGTGCGCCCCTTTAAGCATTCGGCCTGAACACAAGGAAACAGGCTTTAGTGGCCCTCCAATTCATTATTTTGAGGCTTGTTTCACATTTGTTTCACTGATATCATTTTCATAGGGTGTGAATGTGTGCATGTATGACTGCGTTAACTTCCTTTCTCGCCTGCAAGAGAATAGCATCGAAATGCGACAGTGGATCTTGTTGACAAGTAAAATATTCCAAGAATTTTGTGACTGAAATAGCTAGTAGACCCCACATTGTGCCCCTATCAAGAACTGCGGAAATAATATAAGTATTGTTAGTGAAAAGGAAACAGGAAAATAATGTTTGCCATACACATTGCCCCATTCTTCTCTTGTCAACAAGAATCTAAATCAAACTTCCTTCAATATCGAGTTGTAACAAAAGTTTTGGAATTTATGGGAAAGTTGTTATGACAGGCCATGGCGGATTCACTGCTCTAATCTGCCCCGGAAAACATGGGAGAGCGTTCCAGGCATTCACACTTCACTCTTCATTTATTTGTTTCCTCGTTGCCATGGGGACCAGGAAGGTGGGGAAGAGATGTTATCTTCTTGGCCGCATATTCATTGTTCAGTAAGTTTTGTTGGACTTTTGGCAATATTGAATAAAATGCTTACACTGAATAACACATTTCATACTATTTTCTGGTAATCAACAACCATGTCTCCTCCATGGAAATTCTTAAGTAACCTACTAAGTCTAAACTACCAATAACTTCCCCAAAATATAAGAACCTGTTTGGTCAAACTTTGAAAAGTGTAGGTTCTTACACACGCAGTTTTCTACTTCGTTCGACGAACTAGTCTGGATTGGTCCTGGGTATTTCAGTGGAGTTTTCAGGTAGAGATTTAGGCCGCGCGAAAAATGAAGGGGAAAGGAAGTGAAAGAACGCCCCCTTCCTTCCTATCCCTTCCCCCTCCGTCCTTTGTTTTTCACTTCGCCTCATTTTTCGCCCGGTCAAACTCGCGCTCGTCGAGAGACTTTCCTCAAGGTTTCTCTGCCCTATAAAAACTCCGCGGGAACGCTAGACTTGGCACAAGCCGACTCCTCTAATTAAGGATACTTAGCCTGTAGACTTACACAGGGAATGTCTGCAGTGGCCATGGGAAAAGCTGACTTTCCCATGGTAGAAGAATGGGAAGTGTTTGGTTATCCATGTGAATTCCGAACACGTCCCATGCGTGTGCCTTGGGGAATTCAACTTTTCCCATGGATGGGTTTCTGCAGAAATTCCCTGTGTTACTAGCCTGCCTAGTAAGCGTTTCCGTAGAGTTTCACTAGGTTGAGAAACTTTAGTGAGATTTGGACCGTGTGAAATATGAAGAGGGGAAGGGGAAACTCACTCGTCGAACTTCTCGCCGCTTACCCCCTGTTTCTCATCAGAGCCCTCAGGAGGAAACTGAATTCCCGACGCCCCACTGCCACAGCAGCTCACAGCTCGTGGAAATTGGACTCCATTCTCTTTTCATCAACACCGGAAATGTCTATCGTCTATCAGGCGGACATTTCGTTTTCGCACGTGATGTAACCAAAAGTTCAACTTATCGCTGAAACACTTATAGGTCTCTATAATCTCACAATCGTGTTTTCCGCATTGACTTTGAAGTTGTGTAATCAAAGAGCGGATTAGAAGAAAGTCGTGGACCATAAAACGAGCCCTTTATTTCTTTCACTTGCTTGATGCTCAATTGTCCAAGGGGTTTAAGTCGGGATTAACTTCAGACAGCCTCTTGTGGGCGAATTTTTCGCGCCAAGATTGTGATACTGCGATGAAACCAGAAGCACATAATATGTTGTGTCAAGCTTGATTACTCTTTTGTTATCTTATCATGGGGTGATGAGGCCAAAAGGTTTGCAACAAAATTGTGCAACGTTTATTTTCGTAATTTCCGTTCAAGCCTTTCGGAAACCTTTAAGTTAACCAGCAATTTACTGCAATGTCCTATTTACACAAAGAACTTTGCAGGTCTTGTGATATTTCCGTGCTCAGTAACACGACCCATTGACTTCATTCTTCGCATTCTACGATACATTTTTGATTGACCTTTTAGTAAGTCTTTTGACAAGGTCGGTTGGGGGGACGCGCTCCAATGCAACATACAGCACCGTTATCTTTTCCCGCTGAAAGCCAAGAAGATCGCGCTCTTTTTTGCGTAATAATGCAGCTTGGATTTTAACGGAATTTCCTTCGGCAGATTTCTGCATCAAAAGGGAGTTGTTGAAACTTCGCGCCATTTTCCCAGTGGGGTGCTAGCACCTTGCCAAAAATTGGTCTGCCGGATGCGATAAACTCCGTGTGAAAATACGACATAACCACGTGTGTTCTAATACCGTGCAGTACACCTATATTCTCCTCGAAAATATGCAATATTTCTTCTGGAAATGAACAAAACAACGATTCTGATATTGTCTTGAGTTTTTTTATTAATTCAAAACTTCAACTTGATAGCTCTAAATCTTTTATATACAAACAAATTTATATTTTCAAACCTTTCATGTACATTTTATTAAATAACAAAACTTTTAAACTCGAACACAGCTTTGCTGCAGCGCTACGACGAAGAATCGCAACGCGTGAAGTCATTTTACAAAACTGTTCTTGATATGTGGGGTTTAATGATTATACACTTTAAAGCTGTGTCAGTCCCACGGTGCCATTTCCGTTCGCCAGATAAAGAAGGCGATATCTTTCTAGTTGTTTCCAAATGATATCCATCTCACAGAACGCGTGCGGAGAGCCGCGAATATCGATCCAGAATTCAAATTACTAATTCACTAGACATTCCCATCTCCATACGCCGTATTTACAGAAAAAAGATAGACTATTTACAAATATTTATTTACAATTATATCGCTCTTGCCACTTGGATGCACAACCCAAAGTCTCTTGAAATTTAAACCCACGCAGATCACAACTCCTCAGTAGCTTGGGCTTCCAACATTTTAAATTTTACCTTGTCTGTCTCTTGTAGATAAAACTAAACGTGTCAGCCGTTTCTTATCTGTGGTCGAATTTTAGGAAAATTACAGCCTGTGGGTGGTAGAATAATTCTTGTAGTTTTCTTGTAATGCATTGTGCAAGCTTACTATGTTACATTAGGCTGTGAAATTGCAACAGAAGAGGCCCAGTAAGATGTCGTGCCCCCACAGTGCGTGTGGATCAGTCTTGGTTGAATTACTACTCTCCTATCGAAAGAGAGCAGCTAGAGCTGCTCTCTTTCGATATAGACGTTGTACACAGAATTATAATATATTTGCCATATGAGCACTTATTTCACTACCCTCACGTTTGCGAGGTCTGGGTGGTAAACGCGCAATTCTGGTAGCGTCTCCATACGATCTAGTCCCAACTCCACAATCAAGTTCCACAATATTTTATCCTCAATAGCAGCTTTTTCGTGCGCACATTCGTCTTTGCAGATCAAGTCCAAATCCTCCAGAGTCCATTCCCAAGTGTTTTTTACGCAGTGTAGTAAAGGGTAAGCCGAAGTGTTAGTATACGAAAACTGTGTCTTTGCCTCGTTGCTATTTGCAACGCAAGTGTAGGGCGAAGGACTTGTGATGGGCCCTGTTAGAGAGCTTGTAGTTGAAGTAACTTCAGTACCTTGTTTCATCTTGTCAATGTTATTAACACTTAGGTAGCGCGTTATACAGCCGTGCGCCTTCTACGGTTTATTTGCCAGCTTGTACTGATGGTTTTTATACGCACTGGTTTCCAACCTCACGCGGTTGTAATGTGCTATTTTTAGCGCTGTCACTCAACCAGTACTCGACTCGGGAAATATATTTCGCGTCGTTTTTGTTTGCTATCGGATGTGTGGTATCTGTTTTTATCGATGAGAAAGCTCCCCACGGATTCCTCACAGTTAGTGTCGTCTGAAGTCCACAGCTTGCTTTGTGGTTGTGTAGCACACAAATATTTTCACAAGTTTATCGGCGTTGCCATTCAAAACAGCACACAGAGGACACACACTTCTTAGAAATGAAAGAGAGGAGATCAAATGATTATCTGGTTTTTGTTGAGGGCTTTTTTCAAGGGCTTTATTCCATACCTCTCACTGCCGATTTCAATGACGTAATTTTAGCATGGCTTGAATAGCATAATTACTCAACAACGAAAACCGCAAAACATTCAACTACCGCCTACGGGCTCTCCATTCAAAACGAGTTAAAGAAAACAAAATACAAATTATCTGAATTTAGTGATAGCCACTCACGGAAACCCTGGTGATTTACCAAAGGCCGGGAATTTCTCAAAACAGAATAGAAATCTACGTATGGGAAAATACGACTTCTCGTTTTTACGTGCAATTTCGAGGTTTCTAATCAGTTGGGTAATTTTTATTTAATCCTGTTTGTTTAGCTGACAATGAGTCAGCTTAGGTAAAATACACTTCCAGCGAGAGTCCATTGTTTGCGATATTGATGACTTGTAGAGAATTGCATAATGATTTTCCTAAAAGAAAAGCCATTGTTTCTAGCTATCACAATGTTTTTTACCGCTTTGAATGAAAACACTCAAAGCACGTTCCCTTTTCCGAAAAAATACCTCGAGAAAACGTGTCCTTGCAGAACACTCAACTGTATACTCTTTCTGTCGAACACTACTTGAAAATTTGTACTACTAGTACTCGTGTGACCTGAGGCCATATTTGATCATTTTGTTTATATGGTTTGACTAATGGAAAAGAAATGCAGAGTGGTGCCATGCAACGTTTCGCTAACTTTCACGTTGCTGCAATTACGTCACCATCCCTCATTTCGCTTGTTTCATTTCCGCAAAATATAGAGGAAACGTTTCTATTTGATAGACGAACTCGTGATTCCAGGACTTCTAGAACTCTTCTAATCCTACTTAACAGTTTTTCATGGACACTGCTTTGTTAGCATGCCTATAGCAGAACTCAGGCTCTGCTCGTCGAGTTTTCTTCGCTTTTTTAGCTCCAGGTTTATCTGCCTTAAAACTCCACTGAAACGCTTCCTGCGCAGGCTAATAAATCAAGAGAATAATACATGGGCGAGCGGAGCATGTATTATTCTACGTTTTTTGTGAAAAATGTTCGATTTTATTCGCGATAGTAGGCATTATCGTAAGTTTTCACACGTGCGAATTACTATATTCTAATGTAATCGGCGATGAATTCCATATTTTGATGTCTTGTTCCAGTAGTAAGAGTGAAGCAACAAGATTTACATTTATTAAGGAATTACGTAAAATTAACAGGTCCTTTAGCTTTTGGTTTGGAGGAACTTTTCCTTTATGTTTTCAGTATGAATGATCACTCGATAATTAAACTAACTTTGAAGTATTGTTATAAAGTATTACAAGCTTTTCAGAGTTATGATTGCTCGTAATTTGTTTTTTTCTTGAATGTTTAGATATTTATATATATTAATATGTTATCATTTGTAATATTAATTGCATTTCTTACCATTTATGATATCCTAATGTACCAAATTTGGTGTTTAATGGATTAAAGATTATTATATTTCTCAGTGGTCGAAGTCCTGATAAAACATGATGTTTATAAAGTCATTTACTCTTTTCCTCGAGGGCACGGTGACGAATTCTGCAGTCTGATTGGTTCTTGTTAGACTCGGTTCCCAGCCTATGGCGGGTGAAGGTGAGCCCGCGGGGAGATTCGTTAGAAACAACATCAACTCGGTCACAGTTTTTCCCTATACAGACCTCCCAGGTGGTTGGTCTCGCTCTTCGAGTTTTCTGATTTCTCTAGGTTTCGCTGCCGATAAAGGCTCCAATTATGGAACACTTGCTACGCTGGCTACACACGAAGGGCACTATACCGCCGACTTCGCCGCTAAGGCAAGTCATTTGCGCGTTTCTTCTTGGACGTTTTAGAGCGCGCCCAGAATAAAAGCTAAATACAAATAGAGCGGATTTCATATGACTGTAGTAAAAACAATCGCAAAGTAATTACACCAATTCTGAATAAAACGTATAGGAGTAATTGCCGAGTAATTACGAATTACTCACGACAGTCATGTGAAAACCGCTCTAGTGTTCTTTTTTAAGATTTTTTACTTCAAACGGACACCGCGGCAAAACGTACTACGCACGCGCAGCTTCTCACTTCCGGCCCAGGCCTTCCCTGACACCTTGCGCGCACGAAATTAAAAAAGCGAAGCCGTAGAAAGAAAACGTAAGCTTCGAAATCCCAGAAAAGTTCGGTTTTTAGTTCTTCAACAAAATATATTTTTTGTACCTCATAGCTTGGGGCTAGCACCCGAGGTGAAAATGAGAGTTGAAGTATGGCGAATGTGGGGAGAAAAAAGGCATGGTCGCCATATTTGTACCTAACAAACAAGCTCTAGTTTTCAAGTTGTTCAAGCTTGGATGAGAAGACACCTTTGGACATCTAGGAAAAGGCTAAGATTACGGATGAAATTTGCTTTCGAAGCCAATCCAGCTTGTAAAAAGTGACAAGCCACAGGGTCTCGCGCATGCGTAGTCGTTTTGCCGCGGTGTTACAAGCGTGCCCCTTTACATTCTCGTACCCAGAACTCCCCAGCCCGTCTGCTCGCAGGGGAGGCTCTGGGGACATCCATTTGAGGGCCGTCGCTGATTGGCAAATTTTGAGCGTTGGAGCATGCGCTGAAAGGTCTTTCTCTCAACGGCTCTGTATGAAATCTCGCGCATGCGTTAGTGGCTGTCACCAGAGCCTCCCCCGCGAGGTTTCGAGCCGGGAAGCTCTGGGTTCGAGAATGGCCCCTCTAGAGTTGATGATTGAATTCATTATGATTTATTGTTGGTTTCAATAATGCATTATTTAATTCAATATTCAAACTTTCAATATTTGAATTTCGAAGCTATGGTTGTTTATTCGTGATTTCTGCATTTGAATATTGAATTAAATAATGCATTATTGAGATATGAATAATCGACTCTAGAGGAGCATGCAATGTAATGCAATAAAAGTCATCAGGGCTTAAAGGGGCACTCGCACGCTTGCCTGACAAGCAGATAATTCAAATCGCAATCCAATTCCATCCTCTCGATAATAGATAAAAACACTGTAGATTTGTATTCATTTAACAGTTAAAAGGTCATTTAACAAACCTGGACTGTTATTTTGGTTATTCTCGGTAGACTTAATGTATTTTTGGTGATTAGAATAAGACTTATTTTTTGACAGGTTGTACGAAAATTAAACGTGCGAGTGCCCCTTTAACTAAATTGAACAAATTAAATAGCTGCAATGGGACGGACATAGGAGTTGTAGCCTGCGTAGCAAGAGCTCCTGTGGAGTATAAAGGACGAGAAACTCGGGCCCGAGATTTGGGCCGCGCGAAAAATGAAAAGGGAGGGGCAACCATTTTTCGCTCGCCCCATTTTCGCGCGGCCAAAAACTCGCTCGTCGAACTTCTCGCCGCTTTCTCCTCTGTTTCTCTGGGTTTCCTTTCCCTCAGGTTTATTTCATCTACTATTAAATGATAATTACATTTGGATATATAAATACATTGAAGATGAGGAGTCTACATAAAAGCATGGTGCTTGTGGTTTGTAGACCCCTGTACAAAATGTTGAATCAAATGAGCTCTTGTTATAATCTAATATTCTTCATTATTATTATTATTATTATTGATTAGTACTCTTTCTAAGGTTATATAATTTGATAATTCTTTCACTTTTCAAGGTTCAGTTTCATGCAAACACATCTTTGGCTTGTGGATGAAGGACATACCCCACATCGGTAGTTCCCACATAACACGGAAATGAAGCATCCGAAAACACCTTTTTCACCCCCTCACCCACCGATCCATAAACATTACACTCGATACCAGCACTCAAATATACCAATCTCTTCAGTGATTTTTGCGCTTCTTCACTGCCTAGATGCCTAACAAGCACGCTGTTACCAGCATAGCAGGCGACAATCTCAAAAGCGTTGGGCTGGGTGTCACGCTCGGGTTGCGTGACATGAAACATAATAGCTCTGTTGCTATCCATGCAAATGAGCTCTCTGAACACCTGCGTGACGTTGTCAATGTTACCCTTCATTTCTTTAGCGATGAATTTCAGCAGTAACATAACCGGACCTGGATCATCCGAACCAGTTTCAAAATCTGGGGTCTCGTTTATCAAAAACCAGCGGTTTTCCCAGGGTATTTTGACTGCATGTAGTCCGTTGTTGCCTTGATTGTAGAGTCGGCAAGAAGAGGCCCGTATGCATAGACCGTCGACGGAATAGTGGCTGATTTATGCTTCTCTGGTGGAAGAAACGCTTCTTTATAGGCCTCCAAGAATGGCGTGTCCTGGGCATGAGCCCAGAAGGTTGCCAAATCGGAATACAGTTCCATATACTGGATAAACATCGGACGATTGTTAGGATCCGGCCGGGTGAAGTGGTACGTCAAGACTCCTTTGTAAGGGGTTTTAATCTGGATGTCTACAAAGACTTTCAGAGCCCCGAGGATCGCGTCAACTGAATCTTGGTCCTTGCATTCCCAGTCAACGCGAAGAAAGAGAGGAACTTTAGCTTTGCTATCACATGTGGAGTCCGACATATTGAAGGAATACCGATCTTTGCCCGTACAAGCCGTGTGAGGGTACGCTTCTGACGCTTGACCCCAGTTTGCTTGTTTGTGCTGAAATGTGCATATGTCACGCTATACCCTCCTGAGTTGTCACGGGTCTGTTCACACGAGGCGAGATATCTCGGGGGGGGGGGGGGGGGGGGGGGGGGGGGGGGGGGGGGGGGGGGGGGGGGGGGGGGGGATATCCCGGGGGGTAGGGACGAAACTGGCTCTGTTTCACATGAAAAAAATTGCACCGAGATATAGCGGTGTTGTGGCTAGAACGCATGCGCGACGCACGCGCACAATCAAGAAAGTTGTCCCTACCCCACCCCACTCCTCCCCCCCAGCCACCCCATTCTCGAACCTAGAGCTCCCCGGCTCGTCGCCTCGCAGGAGGGGAGGCTCTGGTGATCCATTTGAGGCCCTTCGCTGATTGGCTGACATCGCGCGCACGCGTAATAATAATAATAACTGTTTTTAAAATATGCATTAGTGCTGAACGCCTCAATGCGCTTACATTTCAAGAACTAAAACTACATTTCAAGAACTATAAAATTATATATGTATAAGATATAAAAATGACATAAGATTAAAAAAATTGCACATAAAAGTAGCTTAATCTCGCTTTATAAAAACGTGTCTGTCAAAAATAACAGTGACATTCGTTTCCTAGTCGTCTGTTCAACCTATGCCTTCGACTTGAACGCTCTAAAAGTAATTGTGAGGCATAAAACAAGAATTTTCTTCTGAGCATGCGTCGGTGGCTGTCACCAGAGCCTCCCCCGCGAGGTGACGAGCCGGGGATCGAGCTCTGGGTACGAGAATGTCCCTACCCCCATCTCGGGGTAGACCGTTCAGAGACACATGGAGCTGACCGAGACCTGGAGACAACTTTACCCCTAGGGCTATCCCTATACTTCCAGACTGAGATATCTCGGGGCCCTGAGTTGTCTCTGTCGCGTGAACGGTTCGATTTCAATGCAGAGAGTTTGTATAGAATCTGTTCTCGGCCCGGGGAACCGAGATATTCCTACCTTTGGTTGTTGTTCATGTTTACGTCCCCCGTCCCCGCCGACGCAGACCACCTAGTTTTAAAATGAGAGATTTCACTGCGATTTCACCGGCGATGTCGCCGCGACGTCGCAGGCGTTTTGAACATGTTCAAATTTCGCTGCGATGCGTGTGCGATTTCTTCAAATCGCCAACGAACTGGCAAATATCGCAGGGCCAAATCGCCGCCCGTTCACACCACCGCGATATGACGTCGACGATCGCCGCAAAAATCGCACCTCAAATCGCAGCTGAAATCGCGCCGACATGGCATTTAGAGTACACACGCACGATTGACGTCATAGCGCGCGCATGCAAGCAAAACCGAGTTTGAAATGCGCGCACTGTTTGAGCTCATTCATCTTTTATAGAAAAATAACTTTTGTTGTTGTATAAAACAAATAGATCTCGTTTTTTTGTGCGTATGTACTGTAATAGATACACAGAAGACGTCACAGAATGTCATGAACAACAGTCACGCAACTCGACTGCGTCTCGTTGCGTACTTTTTTGTTCATGACATTCTGTGACGTCATCTGTGTATCTATTATAGTACACACGCACGCAAAACGAGATCTATTTGTTAAATAGACGACATCGTACTTAATTCCATGAAAGGAGGGTTAGGGAAATTGTCTGAAAATTGTCGACATCACCGTCCACTTCTTTTTCACATATACTTCCATACTGATATTTTATGCTTTTTTCGATCGTTGGCACGGCCTAGAAAACAACAAAAAAAAAATTTGTTATAATAAATGAAGAATTTCTCTGAAATTGAAAGAGTTAGTTTATAGGAAGCAGTACGCAGAATGCCATGGGATTTCGATGAAATATTGTTAAGATTTGAGCGAATTTAATAAAGATTGCAAATTTAGTGCGTTTGGAAAAAGTCACTCGTAGACCAAGTTCAAATGAGAAAAATTTCCTCATGTAAGCTGTAATAAGAATCAGCAAATCTTTGCAATACTACATCGAAATGACCTCAAATTGTCACCACATCACGTTGGGAAAGCATTCTTTACTAGTTGAGTTGGTATTTGTAGTAAAATGTTTTTCGGTGGCATTTCCCGGCTTTATTAGAAGCAAAGTCCCAATGCAGAAGTTTGAGAGGTCTATTAAAACCAAACTGTGGTGAAGATATTCAGAGGTTTTTTTTTTCGCAGAAACAAAAGAATTCTGGATCCATGCCCAAATAAGTCAAATAACCCTTATTAAAAAAACTATCTTTGTTAATTTGTGTTCTCGATTTTTCTTTTATAACGCACTCCTTTTCTGTCCTTTTCTGCGGGTAGCGCTAAAATTGTAAATTGGTATCGAGAAAGCTATAAATGGTTGAATGATGGTACATGGCTTTTTAATGAATGAATAACAGGACAATTTTTTCCACCCACTTTAGCTCAAAGTAAAATAATAGAGTATTGCCGCCTTTCACGTGGTAAAAGTGGTTATGCTGATGTTTCTTTTTTTTTTCGCTTTAACAAAAATTGTTCAAAAGTCGGCAACTCTCTTTGCCGCCACTAATATGATTAATCAAATTTAACAAGTATAAAAACAAAACAAAAATTGAAGTACTGTCTTGCCGGCCTAAGACCACCTTATTGTGCGCTCGATTAGTGGTCAAAATGTTTATTCAATTGTTGCTCTCTAGTCTAAATAGCGACCCACAGGCTGGGTGGGGTACTTATGGGTCATTATCTCTTAAAATCCTGCTCAAAGCGCACGTATTCGCGAAATATACGTGAAGGAGGTTATATCTTTCAGGATAATTCTAGATAAGAGCAAATCACAAAACTTAATGACTGAAATGACTGCGTTAGCTTGCTGTAGTCACTCGAGAATGTGAAACTTTCATGGTGCGCGGTGATTCCTGATGGCATTGAGTCTCAGCCCAAGTAAAATTGTCCGTCGGATTTGATTGGAGTTCTTTGGGAAACGCGAAACAGTCGTCTCCCTGTTGGCACTATTCACAACGCAAAGTAACACCAAATTCTTAGTATGTAAACCATAGAAAATAATTTTCAAGATCGGATAAAATGTCCATGTTGTCTTCTTTCTTAGTACTGATCGGGCCAGTGCTGATCGGGTTAGACTGGGCATAATACGATGGATATAATTTTGTTACTTGGATGAATGTTTTCCAGTTTTCCACCCCGGCCGGCTGGATTCCCTCTTTTCTTCAAATTTGAAAATAATGTACAATAGCATAAAATAGCTACAAAAGCAACTACAATCTGTCTTGCATTACTGAAATTGTGAACATGAAGGAAACATGTATCCTAGTTTAGCCAAGGCTCGACAGTCAGGGGTGTGCCTGTAAGTTAGGTAAGCCCGTGCTTACAATTTTTGGGGAAATGTTTTTCTCTTTGCTTACCGAGACGCACGGAGCCTCTTAGACATCGATACTTAACCATTATCCTGCGAGATTGCGCAGAATATCGTCTGATACTTAGCCGACGAGGGACGAAGTCCCGAGTTGGCTAAAATCAGACGATATTCTGCAAAATCGAGCAGGATAATGGTTTTATTATTCAGCACATCGATAGCACAAAACCGCCCCCCCCCCCGAAAAACATGATTTTGTGTATTATTTACGAGCTCAAAACATCATATTTCCCTCAGAGACGGATATCGCAGGATAGCTGTCATGTACAGAAGACAGCTATTGGCGTTCCAATGACCATATTTGGGCAGTGCATCGATGTGCTGAATAATAATTCTGTATATTTGCAGCCTGTCGGTGTTGTGTGTCCGATATGAAGGGGAAGTAAAGACTATCGCCTGTGTATATATCATCTCGTTTTTGCTTTGATCAATAATATGATCTTTCCGTTTAGATGTCGGAGATGTGCTTACAACTAAAAAGTGCCCAGGAACGCCCCTTATTATAGTTGTTCTTTTGAAAAGACGTTTCAAAATTAAACTGTAGGCTGATAGTGCCAGAAATAGGACTCATTCGATAATTATGTGAATCAGTGGAAATATTCTAGAAAATGTAGGCCACAAGCCACTTTTGTGCATCAATAGATGAACTTTCGCTACCCTTTTAATTAACTATATCAATTCTACAAGGGCTATAATAAACTCAGCTCAACTATAATTTAGATATACACTTTAAATTATTTATTTTGACTATTAAACAATAATTGCACAAAATACGAAAATATATACACAAAAGGTATGTTTGAATGATATGAGCTTTTGTCTTTTCTGAAACGATACCACCGATGCCTTTGAGAATTGGCACGTCCTTCCACGTTACCACTCAACGTTTCTTATCATGCTTACAAGGAACACATTAAACGTTGAAGGATTGTCTGACCAAACCTTTGACCGCCGCATTGTACGCTCGATCAGTGGTCAAAACGTTGTTGCCCTGAAGTCTCAATATCGCCCACACAGATAGACAAGATGAAAGAATACCTTAACCGAAATGTTTAGTGATTTTCTAGACCCATTGGCTGGGTGGGGATTTGGGGTACCCCCGAGCCCCTTTTCGGCTCTCTGCGGCATGTATCCACAATACTTTAGCAATTCTCTCCCGAGGGCTTTTCAGAATCAGGCTCGAAAACGACCTTTATAAAGTTTTTTATCTGATTGTGGAAACTGATATAGAA
This sequence comes from Scolanthus callimorphus, assembly GCA_033964015.1. Taxonomy (NCBI): domain Eukaryota; kingdom Metazoa; phylum Cnidaria; class Anthozoa; order Actiniaria; family Edwardsiidae; genus Scolanthus; species Scolanthus callimorphus. The sequence goes on from CM066924.1 coordinate 20,997,402, forward strand.
ACTAAAGATATCTTTTACCAAATAACTTTTCAAATATCTCTTCCAAATACAAGTTTTCACGAACAGACGTACACAATGGGCGTGGTGAATTTCTGCGCGTAAACTTTGATCATGGAATTTTCCACGACTTTTTTTCGCGTAATGTGGTAATTTAGCTGCAATTAGCAAGCTTGCTTTATAAGCCTATTCAATGAAAGTTGCTTTGTAGAATTGGTCCTCAAAACTCCGAATAAGAATACAAATGCTCAGTTTCCTTCGGTGAAAGCAGTGAAACAATGGCTCACCAAAAAGGCCTTATTACCAAAGTAACCCATGCTTTTTAAATTAGGTTTATAATTATAACACTGTGAATTTCTGAAAGAATCATGGTTAATGCTTTATTAATCACTTTGGTAAGAGGTGATCACTTTCAGTCGCCGCCTTTTCGGGGGCAGCGTTAAGCTCATTTTCACTCTTAAGCTTAGGCAGTATTAAATGTGCCAAATGTTTATTTGTCTACGCATCGATTCACGTAATCAATTCGCAAAAGATATCCGAAAGAAAGGGAAGCATTGTTGTGGGAAGAACCTTTTACATTCGTCTTGCCACAGCGAAGTAAACATTTATTCCACAAATTGTTCGACAGATATTATTGAATTCAAGTACCAACCACACAAAGAAAGCGACCACACAAAGAAAGATGAAAAACAAACTTCGGCAAATAATCCTGTTTTTCCATAAAATATGGAACGCAAAATACCACAGCTCCTACGAGTGGCTACAGCTGCCCCTAAATGGGGTCAGAAAACAGTATAAAAGGCGTCCGGCGAGCACGGTAAAATCACACATCTTCGTCGTTCAAGCTTCACAGAGTCAACCAGACCTTGCCGTTCTCTCAGGTTCACTTCGCCATCATGCGTACGCTTATTCTTCTTCTTGTTGCCGCAGTCCTGCTCTGTCAGGCTCACGCTTTCTTAGAAGAAATGCTCGAGGAGAACTGTAAGTATTAGTATCTATCTCTTTTTCCAGTAAATCGGGATAAGAAAACCTTTTACAGAACATTCGCCTTTGTCACGCCATAGTTAGTAGAGGAGACTACTAAGTAGAGGACTCTACTAACTATGTTCACGGACTCTTCTAACTATGGTCACGCGCCGCCATTTTGTTTCCAGAATTACCCGGCAAAACAGAAAAAAGAAATGCGCCAGTCCACTTTTTGGCTCTAAAACAAATAAGGGAATGCTTTATGGTAGCATGGTCAACTTTTGTACCATAAATCCCAGCATCAGACTTCGCTTTCCAACATGAGCAAAACCCGCACGCTGCTCTTGGCCTCGTGTCCATGCTGAATAAATCGGCTGTAAAATTCAATATGGCGCTTGTGTGACAAAGGCTAATGCGATACGCCGTTCAGTTGTCAGTCAGTTCTGGAGGAACACGCGTTTCGTCATCAATTGCAATGCTTCTGATAAAAAAATGTACCCGAAAATATCACCTATGTATTTTTGTTTTTGTGAGCATCAAATGCTTTCACCAAGTTTTGTGCAGTGCTACTCATGAATAGTTCAAAGTGCAATCTTCTTAGGATAAAGTCTCTGTTTTAACTGTATGGTACATGTTGTTTTGGTTTCCTTTATGCTTACTATTTTTCGATATAACTGACATAATGGCTTTGACTTCCGCCATCTTTAATGCTTTACCATTCCCCCAAATTAAGGCAGCTCTTATAGCTTGGTTGATCGTAACATAAGCCAGACCAGATCCAGCCGTTTTTTTTTTTTTTTTTTTTTTGGGGGGGGGGGGGGGGGTGAACTGCGGGCTCGCAACAAGGGCTTGGAAAACGAGCCTAAGTCCATTAATGTTTGAAAGAATCTTGCGATAAAATATAATTTTGCATATGTTTACTGAGAATGTGAGTGTTTTCAATAATACTTGACCATTTGTTTGTTCTTTGCTCTTTCAGTAAATAATGATGTCCATGACAAGAGAGGAGGTATGCATTTATTTCTTACCTTTTATCCCGACCCCCAACTGAAAAACATGCCCCCCCCCCCCCTATTCCGTATTTCATAAGATAAAACTAAACACCAAACCCTATGCCCTTAAAATATAAATGAAGTGGAATGGAGGACGAACCGCTTGACAGCCCGGGAGGGACTCCCCATAAAAATAGACGGGGTGCTCGTCCTAATTGTCTTGCGGTCCTTGAAATTGCCAAGTTGAAACTATTTATTCTGTTATCGCTTGAATTTCTAGGTCGAGGGATAGCAAATTCTTTGGGCACCCCTAAGATGAGATAGCAGTTATAGGAGAATTTTATACCCTAAGGGATAGGACGAGCACCCCCGTCTGTTTTTATGGAGAGAAACCCATCCACTCTTGATCCTATACATACCTTGCTGTCCTAGCTAGGACGCTGTCGAGTTTGAAATGAGCGAATAATGTTAGCTGCTTCCTAACGATTCTTTTTTTTTTTTTAAGAATGCTTTAACAATTACGGAAGAAACATCTGCGGAGGGGTGAGTAGCACGGCCCCATTTTTTTTTTCTGGACCTTTTAATTGAAGTGGTACTAGGCCGGCTGTCCCGATCAATCTCGTACCCAGAGCCCGTCATCTTTTGGCCGGCGGCAGGATTCAGGGCTCTGAGGGAATCTATTTTTTTAAAACCCTGATTCGGGGTTTCCGGTTTGGACGACCACGCATGCTCACAAATCGGATTCCCCCAGAGCCCTGAATCTTGCCGCTGGCCAAAAGATGACGGGCTCTGGGTATGAGATTGGTCCCGATTGCGCTGGGCCCTTTTTCGGCACTTTTTCTAATTTACATTTCCGCCGCCATTTTGTTGAGTAGGCAAACCATGCAAAATCCCACATAAGCACTGCAAACGCAATGAAACAAAAGGCTTCGACTATTTCGAGATACAAGTTACGAAACTGAAACTAGTTATCTCGGATTTCGAGCTAATAAAAAATCGCACGAAAGTTTGATCGCATATCTTTTTCATAGCAAAAGCATCGAATTATTTGGATTTACTGATTTCCTGTTGTCCCGCGGGTCCCGATCCCAGAACAAGCTTGAGTACACGTTGTGCCCATGTTCGAATCGTACTCCATGCCTACAAGCAATGACCTCTCATTGCATGCGTCAGTGGCTGTCACCAGAGCCTCCCCCGCGAGGTGACGAGCCGGGGAGCTCTGGGTACGAGAATGGACTCGTTGAATTCGCTCTCACTTCAATCAATTCGCACAAATCTAAAACTGCACTCAGCATGGTGGATCTGGTTTCTGATGTCTCGAAAATGTGCGATTTTTTATTAGCTCGAAATCCGAGATAACTAGTATCGGGCTTCCCTGTAAACTTCCCTGATAACCTCGTAACTTGTATCTCAAAATAGTCGAAGCCCTCAACAAAATGGCGGCGGAAACCGTGAAAAGGCCTATTGACTTTTGAGCAGAATTTGGGCCACAATTCAAGTGCAATATTTTGTCTTTGAAACGTTTTCAGTATTAAAAGCCGACAGAAACATAAGCCGAGTAATACTATTATGTGATGCTGTGTGCTTTAGAAACTATGCTTCACTGATAAATGTATAAGAGTTCTCGTTCGACAAACGTTGTTACTTATGCAAACATCTGCTAGCAAGTACCAAGTAGTGAATAGTCTCTTCTATATATTCTATTCTACTCTATTTTATTCTCGAAATAGTGAGCAACGTTTCGAGCACTAATTCTAAATTTCAATTTTTATGAGGTATCGAGCACTATTGAGCTGGACTTTTTTTGCTCCATTTTGAGCACTTTTTGGCGATTTTCCCAGCGCAATTGGGACAGGCCTAAGCGATACTAGTTCCAAAGTTCTTGCCTTATAGTGTTTTCTTCCATAAGGCCAAGTAAAAAAATAAACATGTTTATCGTCCGGAGCTTTCCAAAAAAGAGCTGTCCATGTGGCCCTTTTTATTTTTTATTTATTGTTTCTTTTTGCTCCTTGTTTATGCCTTGTTTATTGGTTTATGCCATATTTTGTGTACAAAATGACTACGACTGTTTCATAAACTATTCTTAAGGGCAATCTATGTTCATATAAAGCTCCATGCTCAAATTTCCATGCTCATTAAAGCCACATTTCAAAGCAGTTTCTAACCGCTTGTGATGTTTGACTTCGTTTTGAAGACTGCAATTTGTGAAAAGAAAAAAGAAAAGAAAAAAGGATGTGGCTCCAAAAGACGATGCGGGCGGGGACGATAAATATGTATTTTTTTACTTGGCGTAATCTTGGCTTGTATCGTTTTTCGGGCCGCGCGGTCTCAATACTCTGTGTCCGCTAATAAATCCTTAGGCGCGTGAGGGCAATCCTGTGCTTGCGTAAGTATGTTTGAAAGTTCGCTAAATGGGCGAAGTTTGTAGAAAAAGCTCAAAGGTTGGGTCGAGAGCTCGGCCTACCTAACTACAGGCTACCGGCCTACCTACCAACCCCGCAAAGATCGTTCGCCGCGGCCAGGCTGCACGGTGTCGCAATTTATATATCGATTATAGCCAGCGACTAACTCTTGAATTGTACATTATTCAGGTCATCACGCCTGCCCACTGTGTCCGCAAATCGGGACGTATGGTAAAATTCGCTAGGAAAATGTGTAAACGCACCTGTGGATTGTGTTAGTTGAACAAGGTTGGTTTAGTATAACCTCATTCACATTATTTGTCATGGCGCCGCCATTTTGTTTCCAGAATGACCCAGCATGCAAAGCAGAAAAAAGCAATGAGCCAATCAACTAAGCTAGCACTGTTTTGTAGCTTGGCTTCGCTTTTCAACATGAACAAAACTCGCACGCTGCTTGGCCTCGTTTCCATGCTGAATAAATCGGCTGAAAAATTCAAAATGGCGCTTGTGTCACTGACGAAAAGATTGGTATGGTACTACCGCAGGTGGCCATTCAAGTGGGTTTCTAATACGAAATGACTACGACACTTTAGGAATCCAAGGTGCCCTTGGCTAGCTGGTATTCCTGTGTGGTGTTTATTCGGAAATGTTTGCCTCTCGAGTTTCAGATTGTGGCTCGTAAATAATCGTTTGCTTGCCACAGGAATCCTGAAACTCTAACACAATGACCGCGTCCACTTATGACCAAAGTATACTGTCAGAACGCTCCTCATCGTTGCAGCATGTTTTTAAGTTTCAAATTCACTCTACCCCTTCCACCACTTATGTCTCCCAATATTCCCAAAACTTGAAGGCCAGAAAAAAGGTCAAGATGCACGACCAAAAGTCAGTATTATAGTAGCCCTTGACTAAGGTAGATAGCAAATGTTTCATAGCCGCCATTTTGGCAGCATAGCAACATACCAAGTCGAAAAAAGCATCCATTTCCATCGGCTGAATATAGAGCAATTTTCTCGATTGAATTTGGTAAATCAAATCTGAAACTTTGTTTTTAGATGTTGAACAGATTTCTACACGTAATTCTAATATCGAACGAAAATAATAGCAAAGGAGTGGCTGACATGGACTCTTTAAATCTAGTTAATATCCTTTTTCTGTTTACGATTAATTGTTATTTTTATTTTCAGATGGATAAATTGAACGGGAAAACGATATATGGACACTAACCTGGAATCACCATGAACAATTAACGTACACTGTCTAGGGAAATCCGCGCGGACAATAATTTTGTAGAGTGATAGAGCTTGCAAAAATCAAATAAAAACATTGTGAAGAGCATTAATAAATTGTCTATTTTGTTGCTTGCTCCCCCGAGGACAAAATCAGCCTTTTCAAGGGTATCTCATAAAAATAGACCTTCTTTACTGCGCGCAGTGATCAGCCGGGCCATTTCGTAAAACGTTTGTCATTCAGAGATGCAAACCATTTTAAGAAAATTTAATAGCTGACCTACGTTTGGATGAGTGATTCTGAAGTGTGATTTCTTCTCATAATTTTCACAATTTTTAGAGAAAAGCTAATATTTCGATGCCTTTCTTGAGATTTCAGACTGATCGAAGTCAAGATCCTTTGTTCTGTACTCGCTTTCTGATTGGCTAATTTCTTACAAAATGACCCGGTTGACGTAGTCGCACAGTAAGGGGGGAAGCTCAGTTCTCAGCTATGGGTCTGAGTTGCTTTCAATATGGCGGCTCAAAAACATAAGGGGGTGGTTTATATCGAGACATTTTTATCTTTACCATTTATTTCTTATTTACAATTGATGTTCGGCAAAAAGTAAACAAATTCCGGTTTACGTCGCCATGGCAACGTGGAATGTGACCTTTAAACTCAAAAGAAATAAAATTTTAAAAAATTCCTCGCGAGGAAAGGAAGGGCAAAAAATTCCAAGGACATTAAGACGTTATGTAATTAATGCTAGGACAAGTATCACTGGTCCAACTATATATGATGTCCATTTCGCCAGGAAACCTATTTTTGGACATTGTGAAATATGATAACTTTGTAAATAATTGGACTGATAAGCTTTAAGGTATGGCCTATTACTTTTCCTCTCCTCGTCAAGCTTTGAAACGAAAATGTTTGAAACAGAGGTCAAAGGTTGGGCTTTGGTTTCCATGGTAACGGCTACATATTAAATTATCAAGGACATTGAGGTCTTAAATATTGTAAGGGAATTAGCCTGCTAGCAGGCGTCAGTGCTAGCAGTCCTACCCCTATTATTAACCGATTGATCGTTTCTTTTGCGCCTGTGGACAGTTCAGTGATTTCGGTATCAGCTGTCTTATAGTTTTCAGCGCCTGGCCATGCATTCCTTTGCGGCTCGGGTATAGGCTGCGAACTGATGAGCTACTGCGTCTGACTCTGCAGTCCTACCCTCCCTGCATATATTTCCTTTTAGTATAATTACTGAAGCGATTCCTTGCGCTGATTGGTCGAGACGTTCGGAATATTTTGCTATATTCACCTATAACATTGAAAGCATTGGGGATCGCGCGCGCACTTTTTTACGAGAAACTAAAAGAAATACCCCTCAATCCGATTTTTTTTGTCAAAAATCTTAAAAGTCGCTTGAGTAATTATACTAAAACAATTAGTCGCCTCAGGCTCCGTAAATATCGGCGAATAGTCACCGAGACGAAGTCGAAGCCGATATTTACACGTCGCCTTCGGCGACTAATTGTTAAATAGTAAGGAAGTAGTGAAGAAAGTCGACAATTTTTCTTGATATGCGAGTCTATAACCAGTGCTGACCTACCATGCTCGTACTTTTCCGGTTCGCGTCACCTCGCGGAGGAGGCCATTCTCGTACCCATCAGGAGCTTGGTAGCGTATTTCCTGACCTAGTTATTTTTAAATGCGAATTGTTCCCCAAAAAGTCCGCACGAGTGCCGAAACACAGATTGTGGCAGAGGTGGAAACGCCATTTCTCGGGTATTTGAGGTTGGGACTTCTGCCATAATTGTTATCTCAGATACTGAACTGAATAATGAACTACTTCCAACATTTACAGAACAGCTCCAGGAAGTCTGGGACGTCAACTCTCCCGGTTTTGCCGGGAGTCTCCCGGTTTTGCCGGGAGTCTCCCGGTTTTTTACCTCATCTCCCCGGTCTCCCGGTTTTTAAGTAAAATCTCCCGGGTTTTTTTTTTTTTTTTCGCTTCTGCCTTAAAAAACGCTAAAATACAGAAAAATTGTAGACATATTTAGGTCTTTTCCTGTCTCAAAAGCCCGATATTTTTGTGTCTCAAGGTTTTTGAGGCTGCATGGTTGACGTCCCTCAGGGTGGTGAAGGGGGGGTAGCGATCACGAATCACGGACCGATTTTTCGTTATTTCACGGATCACGGAGTTCTGAAAACGCTTTTCACGAATCACGGAACGAAAATTTTAAAAACGATATTATGCAAGTTGTATTTTAAGTAAATATAGCGATAAAAGTAGAAAAACAAAACAGATACGCCAAAACAAGAGGACAATTTGATATTTGATGGGGAGGGTGGCTAATTTTGGCTCAATTTTTTTTCGCGTCCAGTTTTGCTGCTCGATGTTTTTCCCTAGAACGTGACTGTGCTCGATTTTTCCCCTGCCATTTCTTTTGATGGTTTGAGATCACTTAAATTTTTCGCTATCTGCAAAACGACAATTGATCACAGTTCAATAAAGTACGGTTTCAAGCTCTCCTGTTATTTTATCATTTCGCGAAATTAGTTTGCTCATAGCATCCAGATCAGTTCGGGTTTTTGGTCATGCGATTTAGGATTTTCGCTATTATGAAGATGTTCGGATCAGTACCGAGCCTTGCTTGTATGCTTCTGGATGCGCGCTGCGATTTTAAAAATCAAACTTAACAACAGTTAATGAAATTCTCATTTCTGAGACACGAAAATCACGCTGAAGAAATGGAGTCACGGAAGAAAACATTATTGAAATTTTCCAAAGTTAAACATAGCCCAGTACGATGTTTTAGCTTGTAAATGCTATACCAAAGTATCCTCTTTATGCGCGCGAAGCGCGCTGCAAATTTTTGACATATAAGTTGAAAGAATGGGAAAAGTCCAGCAATAAATGAGAACATGCTGTTTACAATTGGGGTTCCTGATATTTGCTAAACCTTTACTTACTGTTTGCTGATAGTAAATTTACTCAATTTAAAAAAACATTTTAATGTTGTAGATGGCGAGCGCGCAGCGCGAGCCGACCAAAAAAAAACAGTCTATTTATAAGGACGTCGGGTTCCCTAAAAGGCAGTCAGGAGAGAATCAAGTATCAAATGGTCCGTCCCAATGACCAGCTTTCACGTTTCACGAATCTCTGGGCCTGTAATCACGAGTCACGTAAGAGAAATTCGTAAAATCACGGGTCACGAGGGCATGAGATTTCACGGATCACGGCAATAATTTTCCTGTTTTCACGAATCACGGAGCAAATTTGGGGTGAATCACGGATCACGGAGAACCCCTTCACCACCCTGGTCCCTGGGAACTTGACTCGCAAAGTTCCTCGCTTCTTTCCGCCATGTTTATCGATGGAGATAATTTATACAATATTGAGATCTCGAAGCTGACTGGACGCTGATTGGACCGTTTCTGCAACCAAATTCGCGCCAAATTTGTTCTAAAAATAGATAGGTCAGGAAAAACGCTGCCTCACGGATCCAGTGCCAAATATGAAAGCTCCAGACCTAGGAGATGGGCTTCTGCCGACTGCAAATTCCTTCACCACTTTGAAAAATTATTTCTCGGGTTTCCTTGGGAATATCTTTCTCGGTGTTATCGCCAATTCTTTATTTTTTCAATACCTTTCAAAAAATGCCCGTGATCCCCCTCAGACTGTGTTAAACGTTTTCGTGATCCCCCCTCCCTTCCCTTATTTGTAGTGGAAGACGTTTTACAGAAAGAGCGGATCGCATTCTTCTTTTGTTGCGCGCGAAGCGCGCCCTGATTTTAATAAACGCATGATCGACATTCCATTTTTGTGTATAGTAAATAAAGGCTGTAAATTCTTCATGTCAGTTCTTTCGAACCTAGTGACTGCCCGCCAGGCCTTTAAGTGTTTTTTTTTTTTTTGGGGGGGGGGGGGGGGGGGGGGAGTTATTGGCTTCGTTGCGCGCGTTTTCAAAAACTGTCTTAGATGTCTTCCTTAGCAAAGCGCGCCGAAATTTTTTAATGCACATGAAGTTGCTGCGCTATCCACAGGGCGCCCAAGATCAATGTTTGTGAAAAGTCGATCCTGTTTTGTCCCGTTAAAATGCCCTGTATCGCGATCTGTTTTGCGCAATACGGAGCAATTTTCTGGAGTACAAAGAACTCCAAAGCATCACAGAGACAATGTACAGAGGTAAGATTTTTTTATTTGAAAATTTGACAATATTTTTACGTTTTTAGAGCATTTTAACGATACAGGGGGCATTTTAACGGGACAGAACAGGATCGACTTTTCACAAACAATGATCTTGGGCGCCCTGTGCGCTATCACTTGCCACACTGCGTGAAGAGGGGTGACGTAACTCAACTTGAATACCACGGACAATTCGCTGTATGCGCAATCAGCCGGGACAAAAAAGAATCACAAATCGCGATTTTATCAGCTCAAAATCACGATTCATTTAAAATCGACTTTCACGGGTCACCGCACGATTCTTGTGCACGAATCACGAAATAGGATTGGCCATTTTCACGGATCACGAAAACGAAAAAGGACCGATCACGATTCACGAATACCCTGCACGCCCCTTAGGGAAGAGGTCAAAACAACGGTACTCAATAAGTATCCAGGGATGGTGAATTAGGTGGTGGGTACCGGGGTACTACCTACCCCCATAAGTGTCCAGTGTTTTTTTCTCGAAATACAAATGGGATACCCGATTTTATTGCAGAATGTGTTGTTTTCTTCATGTAGAGCACAATGGTAGGGTTTTCATTATTTTTCATCAATTATTTATCGAGATATCGGCAGTTGAAAATCCGATTTTTAACTGGATACTTACGCACGCCCCTGTATGTGGACTGGACCTGGGAACTAGTCACTTGGCCACGCGCTGCAATTTTCAAATCCAAGATGGCGGGCTCTGTGTCGATAACTCCGAGATGACTGCTCATGTTGAAAAATATGCCGATTCTACGGGACTAACACGGGTAAGAAGTGTACTTGCCAATTTATTTGTCCTTTGACTCGCCTATTATTATTTAATTATAGTTAGGTTTCGCCAAATTACTGAGTTATTTGGGTTCAGTTGTCGGGTCGGCTTTGACTTTGAGCTGAAACACCCATTCGGGGTTCATGTTTACGTCCTAAAATTCACAGAATACACATAACTGTCAGCTAGCATCAGTATTAGCGCCAGCTTGAGTAGGGCTTGCCAAAGTTCGACCTTCAAAATGCGGGAGATGGAGTGTGTCTTTGCACTGGGGGTCGAGGACACGCTTTGTCCTTATTTTCCGGGGAGTCTTGACCATAGAATATTCATGGGTAGTGTACAAAAATGTCCAGGGGCTATTGACTGATTGCATTTTTAAACACACCGGGGGGTTGAGGACCTCCCTTAAAAAGACCCCCTCCCCTGGAATTTCCACTCGTGAAACAGACCCCCTCCCCTGGAATTTCCAACCTCATATTGGACCCCCTCCCCTGGAATTTCCATTTTTTTCTGGCAAAATACCCCTGGAAAATCTATTTTTGGATAAAATGACCCTTGAAAGTCACCTTTTTTACCCCTCCCCCCTGGAATTTCCAGTCTCCAGACACACCCCCTCCCGTGGAATTTCCAGGGTCCAAAACAGCCCCCCTGGAAAATTTTCCATAGGTCCCCCTGGTGCGGATTAAAAATGCAATCAGCCATTGTGCTTAAGCATCCAGGTGGCAAACTGAAATGTCTGGTTTGTCAAAGAAATTAGGTGGTACGTTTTTTATTGCAAAACCCAACTGTTAAAAATATCACAAATGACAGTATTTTTATAAAGCAGGAGATTTGGACCTAAGGAGGGAGAATGGGCCTGGGGGGGGGATATATAAAGGTCAAGGGTACTTGGCCTATTTTTTAGTTTCCTGTAAGCAAACGCTTTACATTGGTACTTTCCATGTTCTGCAATATTTTTTATTGATTGAGTTATATTTTTTATTGATTGAGTTCTTCTTTCCTTTAAAGTTCAAATTTCAAAGAGACTTGTATAATGAGGAAAACTTTGAACTTTGCAATGTATTACAAATATATGATTTTTCTATTGAAAGAAAGAAAGATACTGTATCTTAACCATTCTTATGCAATCTTAGGTTTGTGGTGCCCTGCGTTTTTCTCACCATGGAGGATGAGAGCAAATAGCTGGTCAACTGCATTATAACATCAACCAAGAACAAGAGGTATCAAGGTCAAATACAGTCTTAATGAAAATTAGAGAACTTAGGGAATGGACAATATTTCAATGAGGAATGGGGGGCTACTTTCTTTGAAATTACTGGAAAAGATTGAAGCTCCCCCTAGCAGATGGTTAAAAACATTTTGACCTTCCCTCCTTTGGTCTGCTTGCCAAGATAGCTCACCTATATATAGCTCAGGTATGTTATTCTCACTTAACAGTATAGCGTCAGTATAGACAGGCTCATGGAAGGCAAGCCAGTCCTCATAGCCTGTGTAAAATCACCCGGAGCTGTTCACTTGTTTGATTGACGGAAAGCAGTGCTTTTTTGTTATTTGGCACATAGTTGCATTGGGTTTGTCTTGCAAAACCTCCCAGCAAATGGCTGAAAAGTGTGTTGGATTGCTCACTTCCATGTGAATACACCCTCCAATTCATTTGCATCAGGAACTTTTTAGGTTACTGAGAACCTTCGCGGCACATCCTCAGAAAAAAATTCATACACGTCCTTAGTTTAACCAAAACATGTCACCCTATATATTGTTGGAAAGCTTATAAAATGAACTAGCGGGCTATGGCAAAAAGAAATAACTTATGAATACATATAATTTTTTTAAAGGATTGATTAAATACTTTATTTTAACAAGCTAACGCCATTGAACTGCTGGACCTTGACTCCCAAGTAACACATTCTTTTAATCCTTAAAGATTTTTCTCAAAAACTGTATCTGCGTTTTTTGTAATTTGTTTAGTTCAAAAGTTATGAAACTTTTACTATAAAATTTGACCTTCGAAACTTAAACAATGTGTTACTTGGGAGTCAGACTTCTGACTTCAGCCTTTTCTATTTTGACTTTGACACATTATTACAGGATTGGGTGATCGCAAAAAGACTAACTAATCAAGGCAGACCAACCATATCAGGGTATTTTAATATACAGTTTATACTGAGTCAAGGTCAAGCAGTTCAGCAGCGTTAGCTTGTTAAAATGGCACACCAAAATGTTTAATCAATCCTTTAAAAAAAATATTTATAATAAGATATTTCTTTTTGCCATAGCCTGCTAGTCCATTTTATAAGCTTTGGTTAAACTAAGGTTAAACTAAGGACGTGTATAAATTTTTTTCCAAGGATGAGCAGCGAAGGTTCTCAGTAACCTTAAAAGTTCCTGATGCAAATGAATTGGAGGGTGTATTCACATGGAAGTGACCAATCCAACACACTTTTCAGCCCATTTGCTGGGAGGTTTGCAAGACAAACCCAATGCAACTGCATGCCAAATAACAAAAAGCGGGTTGGCTTCTGTCAATCAAAAAAGTGAACAGCTCTTCCTGAAGTATAGTAAGCATAGTAAGTATGTACAATATTTTACAAAGAAGTTGCAGTGTATTCAGAAATAAAAACAGAAATTATAAGTGTCAATAATTTATTCCAAGTTTAGAAATCCTGTAAGTACCTTCTTGGAAATTAAAAAAGCCCCACAAGGCCCCTTATACCCCAGCTATTGATGCTCCTGTCATCACCAGTAGTGTGCCAGTTCACTACACTCACAACTGAGACTCCTGTACAAGCTCCAAACTGCTCATCAGACAGTATCTCCTCGGCTCTCAAGACTACAACTCTAAGACCCCTGGACATTGCCATCCACATCTACCAGATGTCTCACATGATTGATGTTGTCATGGTGATAGATACAATTCCATGCAGTACATATTATAAGCCTGATAACACTTCTGTTTTATTAAGGGAACATGCCAGAGATAACAAATCATGCCTACATATATGCACCACCCCCTGTGAGATTACTCGCCCCTTTTAAAGCAAAGGCATCCTAACTTCCCCCACAATTAGGGCTGGAATGTTCATGACTCTGTATTAAACGTTTGCCAATCAAATTTTTTTGCACATTTTCAACTAAAGTATTTATGTAGTTACTTTTATAAGTTTAGATTATACTTACAGTAGATACAAAAAGTAAAATACCTTTCTGGAATGCATTATAAGGGTAATATAATTAATCTTTTTAGCTTAAACTATTTAAAGGGTTATGTCACGGTTCTATAAAACTAGGGCAGTGGTATACATAAACTACACAAAATCCTAAATTGTACTTAAACTTAGTCTAAAGAAAGAAAAAGGCACTGAAATTTGCATTATATAAGCATTCTTATTATAATAATTTCTTTCTCATTCCATTTCCAAGTTTGAAAACAATTCAGCCTGGTAAGATTAATCCAAAAGGGCTATCTCTTTCCATCCGCTTGATAACACTATGAAAGTACTCCAAAATTGTACTTATATCTAGCAGAAGGTTTTTAACAAACCTAAACGATTATTTTGTTCATGTTTTTGTGAATTTGACTGTACGTAAGCTTCCTGATTTTTCCCTTAATCATGACATAGCCTCTTTACACAGTAGAAAATGTCTATTTCCAGAAAAAGGGTAATTTATTGTTTTTTGAATCTTAAATTTAAAGTATTTCAACACAGTATGTATTTTTAGGAATATTAAATACTGCCATTTAACCAAGCTCCTCTGCAGTCCTTGATATTATTAGAACCATATTTATACCGACAATTAATACATAACATTATGTATTACTCTTTTATTATTCTAGCATTTTGCTTCATCTTCTTGTGTTGTTTCTTCCCAGATTTCATCAAAACAATAACAGAGGTGCACAAAGCATGACTATTGGCAGGCAGTATTTTAAATTTTAAAGACCCATCACCAACCTGGAGCCTTTGCGCCCCATTTTTCTTTTGTTTTCAAATTGATATATATTGTTTTTGGGTGTTCTGATTGGCTAAGAGTCTGCAAAGGCTCTCGGCTGATGATGGGCCTTTAAATAATTATCAGCTATTTTATGAAAGTGGGTGGGACTAGGACAAATCTGAAAGCAGCTTTTAAAATAATCCCCAATTTGAGGTCTCACTGAATATTTTCAGTCAGAATATTTCCACACATTCACCAAAGCAGGATGTTCAAGTCATCTGATAACCAATTTGAAATACTAGGCTGCAATTTAATTTTTGTTTGCATTTTAACCTGGGGGAACTCTCCCTAAAAAGTTATAGGGATGATCTTCCTATCCTTTAGGCATAAAGGCTTTCGACGTTCACTGTATAGATAACAGAGCAGAAACTTGACAGGTCAAAATTTTGTCGCAGTCCCACTTTAAACCAACTAGTTTGAGTTAGTCTGACATATTTATCATATATCTATAGTATTATGGTTTTACAATATATAGGTCTTTTTCTTATTATTTTTAGCTTTGATCTTTGTCTTTTGTTATTTTAATCAATATTTAGACTAAATTAATATACCAACTTACATCTGATTAATAGACATAATATATATTTTTTATTTTGGCTTGAAAACAATTGACAGTTTTTGCCAGTGGAATTATGAAATGTCTTACCAAACTTGAACCTAGAAGATTAGAAATAAATTCTACAACCTTTTATGAATTTTTCTAAAAAGTATGACAAAGCTTCTAACAAATTTTTTTCAATTGGTATCTTTTCCATCCTGTGTCATTTAGGATTGGTGGAAACAATTATTATTATTAGAAAAAATATATTTTTTATCGCCTGATTTAGGAATTATTTTTGTTTTTAGGTAAATTTAAGGTTGTTGTGTAAAAAATGAATTCAACAGGACATTATTATTTTTATTCCTTTCGTTTAACTTTAAGATAAAATACTATTATTACTAGAAATATTATTATTTAATCATTTATAGAATGTGCCTTGAATAAAACATCAGCCAAACTATGTGTTTTAGTAGCAGAGCTTCTCATCCGAGCCCGCCAAGGACTTGGATCATATTAGGATGCCTTACAAGCTTTAAAAGCATTTCGAGTAATAACTCACCCACTCCTTATATGTAGTTTGATTTGCTATCGCAAATTGGCATGCTACCTTAATCAGAATGTGTGATCAGTCATGTACAGCATGTCATTGTACCTACCATCATGACAACGTCAATCATGTGAGACACCTGGTAGATGTGAATGGCGATGTCCTGGTGCCTCAGAGTTGCAGCCTTGAGAGCTGAGAAGACACTGTCTGATTAGCAGTTTGGAGCTTGTACAGGAGAGCCTCAGTACTGAGTGTAGTGAGTTGACACACTTACCGGTTTTGACGTATGGAGCACCATCATCAGCTGGGGTCATCAGGACCTTGTGGGACTTTGATCTTTACAATGCAAATTATTTACAGTAGAACAAAGTGATTTACCAAAAACATGAAAGGCTCTAGGCAACTGAGGCCAAATTAAAACTCTCAATTTTTTTTAAAACAATTCACTGGTAATTATTGCGGATTGCCTTGCAACTGTGGTCGGCTGGTGGCCTGAAGGGCTCACTGGTCTGGCTAAAGGTCTGCAGGGCTCACTGTGGTCTGGCGCATGGTCTGAAAGGCTCACTGGTCTGGCTGATGATCTGAAGGGCTCACTGTGGTCTTGCTGATGATCTGAAGGGCTCACTGTGGTCTGGCTGATGGTCTGAAGGGCTCTCTGTGGTCTGGCTCATGATCTGAAGGGCTCACTGTGGTCTGGCTGATGGTGTGAAGGGCTCACTGTGGTCTGGCTGATGATCTGAAGGGCTCACTGTGGTCTGGCTGATGATCTGAAAGGCTCACTGTGGTCTGGCTGATGATCTGAAGGGCTCACTGTGGTCTGGCTGATGATCTGAAGGGCTCACTGTGGTCTGGCTGATGATCTGAAGGGCTCACTGTGGTCTGGCTGATGGTCTGAAGGGCTCGCTGTGGTCTTGCTGATGATCTGAAGGGCTTACTGTGGTCTGGCTGATGGTCTGAAGGGCTCACTGTGGTCTGGCTGATGATCTGAAGGGCTCACTGTGGTCTGGCTCATGATCTGAAGGGCTCACTGTGGTCTGGCTGATGATCTGAAGGGCTTACTGTGGTCTGGCTGATGGTCTGAAGGGCTCACTGTGGTCTGGCTGATGATCTGAAGGGCTCACTGTGGTCTGGCTCATGATCTGAAGGGCTCACTGTGGTCTGGCTGATGATCTGAAGGGCTTACTGTGGTCTGGCTCATGGTCTGAAGGGCTCACTGTGGTCTGGCTGATGATCTGAAGGGCTCACTGTGGTCTGGCTCATGATCTGAAGGGCTCACTGTGGTCTGGCTGATGATCTGAAGGGCTTACTGTGGTCTGGCTGATGGTCTGAAGGGCTTACTGTGGTCTGGCTGATGATCTGAAGGGATTCACTGTGGTATGGCTGATGATCTGAAGGGCTCACTGTGGTATGGCTGATGATATTAAGGATCACTGTGGTCTGGCTGATGATCTGAAGGGCTCACTGTGGTCTGGCTGATGATCTGAAGGGCTCACTGTGGTCTGGCTGATGATCTGAAGAGGTCACTGTGGTATGGCTGATGATCTGAAGGGCTCACTGTGGTATGGCTGATGATATTAAGGGATCACTGTGGTCTGGCTGATGATCTGAAGGGCTCACTGTGGTCTGGCTGATGATCTGAAGGGCTCACTGTGGTCTGACTGATGATATGAAGGGCTCACTGTGGTCTGGCTGATGGTCTGAAGGGCTCACTGTGGTCTGGCTGATGATCTGAAGGGCTCATTGTGGTCTGGCTGATGATCTGAAGAGCTCTGCAAGTATTTTGGTGAACCAACAATGACCAGGAATTGCTCAGAAATAAGCTGAAATATTTCTTACCAACTAATTTTTCTCCTTTTCCATCTCTCCTCATTTTTGCTTTACCCAAGTTGTCTCAAAAGGGGTATTGAGGCCCAAATAGCAAGGACATGATCAGGTTTTAGTTTTTTGGCTTTTTAAAGGCTGTTCAGCTGCCTAGAGCCCTTTCTAACAACATCATCTTAATTTCATAAAACAAAGTATTTCTTGGGATGGACCTTCCTGGATAGTAACCACAAGTCCATGCTATGTATGCATAAAAGACAAGCATCATCACAAAAATGCACTGTAACCCAGGTTGTTTCTGATATCCCATGCAGATTTGTGGGCATTATCCAGGGAGATTCATGCTCACTGCAATTTTCATAATTCTGCAAACTCTACACCAACTAACAATCAAACGAGTAAGCAGCTCTTGGTGATTTCACACAGGTTTTGAGAGGTAGTTTGGACAAATTAGGACTTAGCTATTTATGCCTCTAAACCACATTTTGTACACCATAAAATGCAAACTAAACTTAGAAAAAAAATCATGCTCCTGTCATAAAATGTTTGATGGACGAGAGCCAAAAATTGAGTATTCAGAAATGTAAAGTGAGAGTTAACATGATTATGAAATTGCAGTAGTATCCCTGGTTTGTATGCAGAAGGCTTCGCTCTTGATCTTGTGCTGCAGAACTGCCTTGCAAAGTCATTGTCTGGTGTGGATGGAAGGTGTAATGGACAGTCACAAAAAAATCTGCAGCCACTGTTAAGGACCCAGACACAGCTACCCACGCTGGAATGTTTTAATTTGAACCACCCACCCTGGAATTCCAGTTTATTTATTCATGACTACCCTGGAATTTGTGCTTATCCACCTTGGAATTGTGTATTTTAAGGGTTCCCACCCTGGAATTCCAAGCTCTATTTTGACCAACCACCCTAAAATGCTCCATTGCCCACCCTGGAATTCCAACCTCTATTTTGATCAACCACCCTGGAATTCCAAGCTCCATTTTGACCACCTACTCTAAATTCCAGAGGTCCTCAACAGGGGAGTGCAGATTTTAAATGCTACTGCCCAATGGGCTTTCTGGGGCAGTCCCAAAATAATTGAACTCCCATGAAGACAGCTTCTCTCCCTGGAAACCCTAATCATCCTAAGAAATCCTGAAATCCAGTTTAATTTTTCATACATGGCCAAAACTGCATTTTCAGAATAAAATTTGTATCTTCTGAAATTTTACAATTTCTCCCTGCTATTTTTATGAAACCTTCCTGGAATTCCATGATGCTCTAAGATCTAAGATCACCCACCCTGGAATTGCAAATGTTCTCTATAGAGAAGGGGTGCAGATACTTTTTGTGACTGCCCATCAAACCCTTTAGATGGCAAAGAGAGTTGACACTTCCTTGGCGGGTAGTATCTGGTGGACTCTTGTCTGGCTGGTGGTCTTAGGAACTGATGTTGGTCTGTCTGAAGGTACAACAAAGAAATGTGTAGAAAACTCATTAGTGTATAGTGCACACATAGCAACTCAGTGTCTGTGTTGTTGTAAGGACTGGGTGCAAAATCCCAGATGAGTTTCACTTAGTTGTACCTCAGAATTAATGAGAACATGCATAAACACACTCGGTAGGTTTCTCATTGGGCTATTCCTTAAAGATCGAACCCCTTACTAAATCCACCACCTTTGAATTTTGATGGTTTACCCTTGTGGGAATGTTCAAAATTTACTCTACTCTTGTGGAAATTCCAACCTTTCTAGCTCTACGACTTTTGAAATTCCAACCATTCTCGTTCTACCCTTGTGAAATTCCAACCTTTCTAGCTCCAACACTGTAGAAATTCCAACCACTCTAGTTCTACTCCCTGGGGGATACTCCCATATGTAAGCTACTGGTATATAGGATGTACCACCCCAAAGGGTATGGTTTTTGAGGTTCTGGACCCTTCAAAAGGGTATCCTTTCTTCTACATCTTTTAGCATTTAACTTAAAGTTTGATCCTTAGAAATTAGAGTGATCTCGTTACCATGAAATTGTTCTTTTCTTTTATAATCACTTAAGCACAAAGACAAAAGATAATTTCATGAGAGTGAGGCCACAAGGGCCAATGGAACAAAACGTCGGCCATTTGGAATAAGGTATAATTATTCTAGTTTGACTTTTTGTGAATGTAAAACACTATCCTACCTCTAGCCTGTCTTTGTGTCCGCCTTTGCAAGCCTGGTCTCCATTTTTCTGTCGTGAAAGCATCTACAGCGCAAACCATAGCATTATTACTTGACATTCTGCAAAGCAATGCCAACAATAATTTATGTCAAACTGCTACTCGAAAATCAAAACAACGTGGTCCCATTTGAAGCAGAGTCTTTGTTTTTAAACACTGCAATACTTACATTTTCCAGTAATACATCCCTTTCTATGGTAAGAAGCATTTTGTAGCAGAGAAATAGGTACAAATTTGGCAATTTTCGGCTTCAGTACCAAACCCGCATGGCCACGCTTATACGAACGAGCAAATTTGCATTTAAATTTGGCGGTACTAGTTTCCAGGCTCTCCCATTATGCGGCCAAGGAAGAAAGAAAGCATTATGACGATAAAATAGAAATAAGGCCCTGTCCACACTAACACGTTTTCAAAAGTATTCGTTTTCAAACTTATACGGATTCGCAGTGTGTTAGTATGGACGGGAGATTCGGAAGATTTAGCTCCACAAAAAGCGATCACTTTTTATTCGATGTTGTCGTGTGCAAGGACAGTCTCAAATTAAGGCCCTGTCCACACTAACGCGTTTTCAAAAGTATTCGTTTTCAAACTTATACGGATTCGTAATGTAGACGTTGTTAATGTAGACGGGAGATTCGGAAAATTTAGCTCCAAAAAAAGCGATCAGTTTTTATTTGCTCAGTCAAATTATGTGGTACAGTTGACGTCGGCGTTTCATTTTTATCCGGATTCGACCGTCCACACTAAACGATATGTTGCGGATTCGTTTTTATTCACTTTCGAGAGAGTTTTCAAACTTATACGGATTCGATAAAAACGATCAGCGTGTTAGTGTGGACGGAAGGCCTAAACGTATCAAAAAATATACGGCTTCAAACGAAAACGCGTTAGTGTGGACGGGATCTAACTGTACAGTTCACGTCATCGTTTTCATTTTTATCCGGATTTAACCGTCCACACTAAAGCGATACGTATACGGATTCGTTTTTATTCACTTTCGAGAGCGTTTTCAAACTTAGACTCCGTCGACACTACACCGTTTTCAAACGAAAACGGATACTTTTTGCTCCGGATACGGCTATCGTCCACACTACAACGCCGAAAACGATCACCGAAAAGGGTGAAAACAATACGAAAACGAAAAGTGTGGACGCAAATCTTTTGAAAACGGAGCAAAAAGTATCCGTTTTCGTTTGAAAACAGTGTAGTGTGGACGGGGTCTTATACGGATTCGATGAAAACGATCAGCGTGTTAGTGTGGACGGAAGGCCTAAACGTATCAAAAAGTATACGGTTTCAAACGAAAACGCGTTAGTATGGACGGGGTCTAAGTGTCTATATGGCCGGCTGCTGGTCAAATAACAGCAAACAAAATCGTCGTTTTGAGCATGAAAAAAATGCACGCATATTGGAATCGATCATTGTTTGAATACCCAGAGGTCCGAGGAACCTGGAATTTCCACAGAGCCATTAACCCTGGAATTTCAAAGGGCATTTCATTTGCAACTTTGAAAATTTCAACAGGGGTCACAAGGGAAGGAAGAGAATGTGGATGAATTCCCTTACCTGGATTGCTTCAAATTTCCGCAGGAGTTGTTACAGGAGCCTGGAATTTCCACAGGGGTGGAAAAATCCCAAATTCCAAGTAGTTTCGGCTACTTTCTGGAAAAAGGCCACTGCTATCCTTTGAAAAAAAAAAAGCACCATATACCAGGGTCTGGATGGGGTTAACTGACTAACGACAAATGTACATAAAAGTTACTGACTAGCTACCGAGAAACTTGGCTAAAAAATACCGATTAACGACAAAAAATTATTACCGGCTACTGACATTTTTACAAGTTATTCTAGCCAGGTTATGAAATTAAAAGTTTTCTGAGAAATAGCGAGTGCTTGTACTCTTAAACACCCGAGAGTAGATCAGGTGAATTCCGTTCCATCGAGACACTTCTCGAGCTTCAAATTACTGAGATTACTGAGATTCAATAGGTATAGCAGGGGATTAATGGTCGTCTGTTCATGGGAAATAAAATCAGACGAGATGATGTGTGCGCATGCGCAAAACGGACAGCTAACTCATTCCCCTGTGTCATTTTAATACCTACTATTGGATTATGAGTAAAAAAAACATGCGACGGCAACTGTGAAAAAACATTTCTGCATTATCGTGAGATACGCTACTACTAGTTTCAAAAAGAACGTGTCCCACATGGATCTCTAACACACTCTTCATGCCTATAAATACGTTGGTGATGCATTATTAATTAGTTGATTGTTCACTAACGGTACAAGGGGCGTCCTCATATGCTCTGGTGGCCAGGCGTACTCTCACCCATAGGTATCTAGCTACTGAGCAATTCAACACCAGGATAGCGACTGTCAGGGCCAAAATCTCTGGCGTGGGCGTAAGAACCGTACGGTCGCCATACGACGCTTCAGCTCTTTGTCTGGAAGTATGGTCCTTTTTTTCTTTCTTCTTCCTCAAGTCAAGTAAATGCTGACTAAATTTGCATTGGACAGGCAAATGATTATATTACTTGTACGACTCACAAAAGCAGTTCGAAATTATTTCCATCATTTTATCACAAATAACAAAGGCCTTACACAAAGTTCACTTGTGAAAAGCTATCCAATCCGCTCCAAAATCCCTCATTGACCTTAAAACACAAACAAACAAGAGTAATGGCTTCTAATCAAACCAGACAAGAAAATGTTTTTGGCCATACAAATTGACCTACTAGTGTGACTAAAATTTGGCCGAATCGGCTATTGACTCAGAGGCCATGAGGGTGAGATGATATTGTTAAATACACCAAGGAATACCAAGAAAATACGATATTTTTACATGTGAAAATATCAGCCAATCAGATGTCACTACGTTTTCTTCTTCGTGGCCAATAATAGGCGCTTCCCTGGAACATGGCAGCGTTTCTTCTTTATATAATAAACAGAATAATACATGGACGCTTGGAGATATGCAATTTACATTCTCGTGTTCACATTTGATATCTCGTAACGTAAAACGTATGTGCGACCGACTCCCCAAACTCGCAGCTCGTAAGCTGAATTGCGCTGGGTCTCAACGGCGCCACTGGCAGCCAAGCAGGGCCTTAAAGAGCCTGTGTCAGCCGCCATTTTGACAGCATAGCAACATACCAAAGTCAAGAAAGCATCCATTTCCATCGGCTGATTTAGGGAAAATAGAGCAATTTTCTCAATTGAATTTGGTAAATCAAATCTGAATCTTTGTTTTTAGATGTTTATTAAGAGATTTCTACACGTAATTCGTCTTCTAATATCATACGAAAACAATAACAAAGAAGTGGCCGACAAGGGCTCTTTAAGCACAGACACTGAGGGTGGTCACTGCCAGAGGGTTTATTACGTCCCCAGTGGTTCTTTAACGTCCCCTCTGGAACTGGGTAGGGTAGAAAGGCGAGAGGGGACCTTGGTTTATTGTCTCATCCGAAAGACGTGAAACACAGTAGAACTCGTTCACTGCGCTCACTCGTTCGATATCAATGTGAACACTCGAAGATAAATTCCATATCTCCGCCGTCGCCCATTATAGAGTGTTCCCAGCAAAGCGGGCGCAACACAGAAATGTCATAAACAGAAACTTTTGAAACATTAGACATTTTCCGCTTGAATGGGTTTCCTGTGTTTGTTTCCCCAACCGGCATATGCGTGAAATCTTTTTTGTTTTTCCTTGGCGCACGAGCAAGTTCTTTAAAGAGCCTGTGTCAGCGCACTCCTTTGTTATTGTTTTCGTTCGATATTAGAAGACGAATTACGTGTAGAAATCTCTAAATAAACATCTAAAAACAAAGATTCAGATTTGATTTACCAAATTCAATTGAGAAAATTGCTCTATTTTCCCTAAATCTGCCGATGGAAATGGATGCTTTCTCCGACTTGGTATGTTGCTATGCTGTCAAAATGGCGGCTGACACAGGCTCTTTAATATTAATGTGACCAAACAACAAAACAACGTTTGCGAGTGCCAGTTGGGGAAACAAACCACAGGGCCCCCACTCAAGCGGAAAAAAGTATATTTTCCCAGCAGAATATTATTTGAATTTTTCCCGGTTATCTTTATTTTCCAAATTTTTCCCTGCCAGCTATGGAAAAGCTTCGGAACAGACGTCTTGTAGAACGGATCCGTTTTACCAGGCCCGTAGCAGGTGGAGGCCTAGGGGGACGCGACCCCCCCCCCCCAATAATTATGATAATACATTTTTCTCTATTGAAAATTTTGAACTGAGCGCAAATTCGAGTAACGGCGACTGAGTGGGTGTAAAAACGTTTTATCCTGTGTTTTATACTGTGTGTTTTATACTGTGTGTTTTATATTGTGTTTTTATCCTGTGTGTTTTATACTGTGTGTTTTATACTGTGTGTTTTATACTGTGTGTTTTATCCTGTGTGTTTTATACTGTGTGTTTTATACTGTGTTTTATACTGTGTTTTATCCTGTGTGTTTTATACTGTGCATAAAAATGCTGATCATAGCTCAATATTGTTCTATGTGGCAAATTAAGCACAAAGGACATGCCAAATTAAACGCCTCAACTCAATATCAATGTCTACTCAAACGTAGTGGCTAGTAGCCAAACGTTAGTTATCGTTTCACTAGTGAACACTGTTAGGCCTGTTCACGTAAGCCCTAAGCCCTCCTCCCCCCCCCCCCCCCCCCCCCCCCCCTCACAATACTGTTTACCTTGCTACGGACCTGCTTACGCACCTGATTGGTGGTGTACGTCCCTCCCACCCTGCCTCCTCTTCACACACACAATGATCCCACCATACAACTCACGAATCAAACTTCAATGTTCTCCGTTTATTTCATTTCAATGTATCCTCTAGTACTATCTAAATTGTCCGCGGACTACAAATCACTATACAATCAATTACAGGTGTATATCATGTGCCGTTATATCCATTCCGGTTGGTGGTCAATTAATTCTATCTGAAATAAAATTAATAAAGAAAAATTAAGGTCGGACTCGAGGAGAGGAATGGGCAGTCGCAAAAAAAATTCGCACCCACCCTGGATTTTTTTCATTTGAACCACCCACCCTGGAAATCCAGTGATTTTTTCATGACCACCCTGGAAATTGCGCTTACCAACCATGGAATTTCGTATTCAATTAAGGGTGCCCACCCTGGAATTTCAAGCTCTACTTTGACCACCAACCCTGGAATTCCGAGCTCCATTTTGACCACCCACCCTGGAATTCCAGAGGTCCTCAACAGGGGGGTGCAATTTTTTTTGTGCCTGCCCAATGCACAACTCATTATCCGTACTTTTTATTTTATCCTGCGGTTTGATATTTGAATGATGCAAGCTTCAAGTACTTCATCAAAGGAAATCATCAGCGTGAACGAAGTTTGGATATGTGATCTTAATTTGCATTGATTTTAAAATTTCGACAGTGTTTTTCATCAGGATTTCCTAGTTTTCTTTTTTTTGCACCTCATAGTTTGGTGCTTGCACCTGAGTTGAAAATGAGAGTTCAGGTTGGCGAATGGAGAGAAAATACCACTATGGTCGCCATATTTGTGCCAAACAAACAAGCTCTGGTTTTCAAGTAGTTCAAGCTTGGATAAGAAGACACCTTCGGACAGCTAGGAAAGGACTAAAATACGGATGAAATTTGCTTTCGAAGCCAAACCAGCCTTTAAAATGTAACAAGCCACATTCTCGAACCCAGAGCTTCCCGGCTCGTCGCCTAGCAGGGGAGGCTCTGGTGACATCCATTTCACGGCCTTCGCTGATTGGCTGAAATGGCGCCCACGCGTACATAAAGGTAGCTTAATCTCGCTTTATAAAAACGTTGTATCAAAATAACACTGGCATTCGTTTCCTAGTCGTCTTTTCAACCTATGCCTTCGACTTGAACGCTCTAAAAGTAATTATGAGGCATAAAACCACCATTTTCTTTTACGCATCCGTCGGTGGATGTCACCAGAGCCTCCCCCGCGAGGTGACGAGCCGGGGAGCTCTGGGTTCGAGAATGAACGCCACCACAGGGACTCGCGCATGCGTAGTCGTTTTGCCGCGGTGTCGATATTTACCAATCCTAACTCCGCCCCGGGGAAAATTAGTTTTTCTAAACTTCCCTTGGCCCTCTTCTTCGTACCCCTTACAATACAAGCAGTACGATGTCATTACCTTATCAACAAAAGCCACAGAGAGCGCGGCAATTCTGTTTCGCAAACTTGGCCATCTTGCCTTTTCTTCTTACGCAGTGAGCACGTTGGATCACCTGGATAAGAATAAATCGAATTAACAAGAGAAAGAATCTACTCCGTAATCTTCATATTCGGAGCTCAGCAAAATATTTTCGTAAGCTGAATTCCCCATGACACAAGCATGTCAAGTGTTCGGCAATTCCCCGAGTGGTTGCCCATGTGAATTCTGAACACATCAAATTCTTGTGTCATGAAAAGTCAGTTTTTCCCATGAAAATGGTACAGTTACACAGCAGGTTCTTTGCGAGCAGAGGCTACTTTGTATCTCCCTGCACTTTCTTTTTCTTTTAGTTATTTTTTCAACTACGCAAAAGTAGCCTCTGCACGCAAATGTCATTTCTCTGTCGCGCATGTATGAGAAAATGGCGTGAGCTTGGAGAAACTGGTCGATCAAGAAATTATCAATTTATCTGCTCGACAACTTACACAAAATCACTTTTTGTGGCCTTAATCAATGTAAAGGCTCGCTTAATCAATGTAAAGGCTCTTAAACGCAGCTCTGATACTCATTCTTGCGTTGCCTTTGAGAATTCGCTTTGGGATCGTTTTATTTTCTATCGAAATTTGAGCAAAATGTTGTGTTGGACTTGAACACAAGAAATCACTCGTGAAAGCGCGCGCTGTTTTCGAAGCAAAAACACTGACGCCATTCTTGTTAAACCAGCCAAACCAGTCGAGTACGTCCACGATCCTGGACGAGGTCGTGACATTTGTGTGCAGAGGACGCTTCAAAACACAGAACAAGATAGAAGTGGCTAGCAGGGAACACAGCTGGTTGAGTTATTGTAAGCCTTCGACTAGCCGCGGGAAAATGAAAATATGCTACTAAAAATAAACATTTTTCGCTGACGCTTATGGGAACAATACTATAAGGGAACATCTATTCTATTCCAATCCACTACTAGCTATTCGAGTAAGCTTACCCCTCCGCAGATATTCCGCCCGTATACGTCGGCGCATGCTGAAAAATAAAGACAGAAATGTAAGCTATGAATGTAAAGCAAATGTAAGGCAACCTTTGTAAATGTCGAAAAAAGTGTATTAAAAGATAAAAAACATTCAATACTTTCATTGTGGGGTGGGCTTCATATAGGTTATAGAGTAGCTAGAACGTTGTATCGTTTTGAAAACGCTAACAAACCGCGTATTGCACATGTGCGACGCATGCGCGAAGAAGTGGGACCGAGAATCTGACGTCATCGTTTTCGGGAAGTTCCGTTTTCAGGAGTCCACACGAATATGCTACACGGTATCGTTTTCAAAAAATCCACTCTGGATAGCGTTTTCAAAATGTTGCGTTATCGGCCATCGTTCGGTAACAAAAAAACGAAAACTCGATCGTGCGGACGGGATCTCAAAGGGATAAAGACATAAGGACAAAAGGTTCACTGAATTGCAAAGTATAAACCCTTTCCTCGTGCCCAAATCCCTTCGTTTCAATGTAAATACGTTTGGAAAGATGGAAAGATGGAATACGTACCTCTCTTGTCGGTCTCATCATTCACTAGGGAGAAAAGTCACAACGAATGATCAATGACGGTACGATTTCCAATATGGTAGATTTGACTTGTTTAACGAAGATCGTGCTGAAGGGGATAAGGTCTATTCCGGGTCCTAAGATCGCCTAAGATTGCCTGAGTTCACCTAAGATCGCCCGAGTCCACCTAAGATCGCCTGAGTCCACCTAAGATCGCCCAAGATCGCCTGAGTCCAACTAAGATCGCCCAAGATCGCCTTGAGTCCACCTAAGATCGCCACATATTGCTCGTGGTTTGAACCAAGGCCTACACCGGGTCCTAAAGTCGCCGAAGATCGCAACATGAAATATAGACAAAAATTCACAAGATCGCCCAAGATTTCGGCGATCTTAGGACCCGAGTAGGCCTGGGATAGATCGAATTAAGGAATCTACAGAACTTAATATAAATCAGGAAGAGAAAATTGGGCAAAAAAACGAGCTCATTTCATTTACAGAAAGTAGAGCTTTTGTACTATTCAGAAAATGTTTTCTGAGAAATCAAGTTAAATAGGAATAAAAAAATACGTACTGTACCCTTTTTTATCTGAACGTCAAATTTTTCATTGTACTTACAGTTCTCAGCAAGCATTTCATCGAGGAATGCATGAGCCTGGCAAAGCAGGACAGCGGCAACAAGAAGGAGAATAAGAGTACGCATGGTAAATCTGGAAGATCTGCTGGCCAGGTATTGGATCTGCACGGCTTGTTGAATTTCAGTGATTTTCTCTAACATAGGCGCCCCTTTTATACAATTTCCCAGCCCAAATAGGCACCACCTGTACACAAGGCCCCTAGCCGCAGTTTTTTCATTTTCATTTTTGCGGGATATCGGAACTGTTAAAGTCTTTATGTGGCTTATGTCCATGTATTAAGAGCTCGATACTTTGTTCTCAATCCTGCCTGTGGTTTACAATGATTGCTTTTGTGGGAATTATGTTTTTTCTAGCTTTGAGGATTTTACTTCGCGCACGATTTTTTTAAATTTAGTTTAAGCTTGTTAATAAATAATATAAGAGTCAGGCTGGAAGAGTCATGCTCGTTTGGTTCCCTTGAAAACACAAAAAATATTGAAAGTTCCCGTTATGGAGTTCTGCATAGTTTTAATCGATTAGCAGTAGTATCGTTATTTTAAAAATCATATAATAATTACAGTTAGATGGGGTAAACCGCCTAATGTTAAACGACCTTAACATTTTGAAACGTGAATTAAAAACGGGTGCTCGTCGTATCTTTTAGGGTTTAAATTCGGGCCTCTGGTACCTCGAAAACTTGCGTTTTTTTCCAGATAGGTACCTGTTAGAGGTACCTGTTCTAGCAAATCAAGCAAATCACACTTGGTGGTAGCCTGAATTTCATACGTATTTTCCCTCGAGAAAAAAATACGAGAGAAAATTACGAGGGAAAATTCGTCTTGTTGGTACCGTTTAGGGGTCAAAATAAACTAAGCCACGCGCGTTTTGTTACCTTTTAGGGGTAAAATCGAAAGTTCCCGACGAGCAACCCCGCCCAAAAATAGGGGTCGAGTCCCCCTCCCGGGCTTCTTGCTTAGAAAGAAAAATTACCCTCAAGGTAAAACTACAAAGAAAATGTTACAAAGAAAATCTCAATTCTGCAAAATTTCTAATAATTTATTGCCACAGACGCGTTGTTCCTTCTGCTGCATCCTCAGATTGTGGTTTAATAGAGCGAGTTGATTGCCTCCCTAACGGAAAATCGTATCTTTAGGGTCGATCTTATCGGCGACCAACGTATGTATAAGTGATTGATTGTGGTAGCTTTTATTCTCTCCCCACAAAGACAGCATTCCCTTTAGTATAATCTCAATAATCATTACGCGGTAGCAAATAACTGAAAGAGTGATTACCTTAGCTATATGATAGTCAGTCATTTCGTTTTGTGGTAGCTTTTATTTTCTCCCCACAAGGACAGCATTTCTTATAATCATTATTACACGCCAGTAAATAACTGAAAGAGTGAATATACCTTGGCTATGTGAGTCAGTCATCTCGTTTCGATATAGTGAATGTGGTATACCTATGCAATTGTGCGGTTTCGCCCGCATTATGTTAAGTGAATGTTCTCTTATTATACTTTGACGTGTTTCACAGAGTGCCGTTAGAAAAGGTAAGGAAAACCTCTATACTCTAGTTAAATACATACATGGCCGCGCGATGAGTGAGCGCAAGCGGCCATGTAATGTTCTGTTTCTCATATAAACATCAATGAAATTCCAAATTCTAGTTTTATTTGAGCAAAAGAGCATTGAGCACAGTAAAGTGTGAAAATAACATGTATTATAATATAGCTACGATATAACGCTCGCTCTGACTGGTCCAAATCTATGCTCTTTTTCACCGATAAAGTAATGGGTTCAATGTTCTCGTGTCTCTCCCAACATCACGCGTGCTCTATTGCGCCGATAAAGTCATAGAAAGTTGTACTCTAATGCCGAGAAAAAGTCAACATCCAATGCAAATTAACACTGGCGTTTTCCGGACTCCTTCACGCTTATGATGAGAAGTTATATATCAAGTTTTCGCGCGGGAGATCATCCGGTATTTTTTGGGTGTTTATATAATACAATTGGTCAATCTGTGCACCTGTGCCTAACCACTTCCATGTCAAGGGTACCCAAATGGTCCCTTTTCGGCACTTGCAAGCACTTAGTTTCTCTGTGAGGGCGAGCATTTTGATTTTAAAGGGGCGGCTGTGTCACGGTTGTTTCAACAAAATTTTATCAAATAAGACCAGCGATCTACATAAACATCTCAGAATCCTACATTATACTATTATTTAGGAACTGAAACTTGCATTTATCAAATTCGCTATCAAATTTCCAAGTTTGAAAACTGTTCAGCCTGAACAGAAATAAAAATGTCATTTCGTAATGAAAATAAGCCCAGTGGTTTTTAATGATTACTTATTAAATTATAAGCTTACATAGTACGTTAAAACTAAATGCTTTAGAGATTTTACAAAGAAAATATTATTACTAATCTTCAGTTTCAGACGTCGAACTTTTGCCGCGTCGAATCTAATTGTTAGAAATTTCACTTGCTGCTTCTAGAACAATTTGTCTAGTGCAAAAGGTAAATCTAGATGAGTCATAGAACAGAAAGGAATATGAAGTTTACTTTTCTTGTTTATTCTTCCTTTTGTTGTGAAAAGGAAAAAAAAACCAGTCGGCTGCATTGGATTCGATGCGGCAAAAGATTGACGTTTGAGACAGGCCTCGGTTGCACCACCACCACCACCAACAACAACAACACTTTATTTATAACAACAATATATTTTACAGAGCAGAGCTCCCTGCATATAGCTATAGCTAATCGAGGCTTATCACTAGACCTCCTCTGTTTAGGCCATTTTTTTCCCATTTAGAGTGCCATATACTGTGAATAATCGCTTTGGAAAGCGTTATTCCATTTCCAACAGACACCGTACCAGGAAAAGCCTGTTCAACTGGATTCGACGCGGCAAACGTGGACTAAGCACATAAATAAACTGCTCCCATTCATTTTCCTTTTTTAGCCGAATCAAAAGGCTGAATGAAGTAAAAAAAGTTAGGTTGGCTTGTGAAGCCATTTAGTGGCAATGACAATCGCGAGCGTGTAGATCTAGAAAATAGATAAAACTGTACATTTTAGACTTAGAAAAATAAGCAAACACACGGGTATTTTCACTAATGCTCGAAATAGATAAAACTGTACATTTTAGACTTAGAAAAATAAGCAAACACACTGGTATTTTCACTATAATGCTCGAAATAGATAAAACCGTACATTTTAGACTTAGAAAAATAAGCAAACAATTTTTTCGCTTAAATGTAGATACGCCCCTTAGCAGAAAACGAAAAATAAAAAAATAAACTGATACGGCCACGGAATCTTAAATGGAAACATTACGTCCAAACCGAGGTCTATTACGAGTACACTGCGTGGATGACGCTACTCTGTGGTAGACAGTTAGGCTGATAATGATTTATTTATAGACCCATTCATCTGTGGTGACACAGATTGGTTTAGTAAGGTATTATCGAATATTTTGAAAACCACCACTGCAAAACCAGAGACAGGTCTACACGCAAGGGATATAGATTGTGCGCTTTGGGGTCTTCATTTTATTTTATTTGTATTTACTTGCTTGCCTTTTACTATAATTAAAAACTATCGACTTCAGAGTTTCACAGAGTCCATAGATTCAAAGTTAGGCTTTTGATGACGTCATCTGAACACCAAGAAAAGTTGTTCAAAACATTTACTCACACCATCACCCGTTAAACCCCTTCTGCCCAAAAGCTTAGAAGTGCTTCATGCACTCTGCCGAGTGTTAACACGGATTTTTTTAACAGACTCAGTTTTGTCCCCATTGAAAACGAATGCTGCTGCCTAGCCTGAGCTCTGTTCGCTGGGAACTAAAAACACCACGACTTATGTGGGATTAAATGGCTATAGGCAACCTGAGCATATAGCCCCTTTATTAAATCATGAAGAACTGATATTACAGTGATTAATTTACTACTTCATTCTGAGTTCCCAGTGAAGGTGAGGGCAACAAAACATATAAGAAAATAACACCTATTTTATATGGTGAATGTGCGCATTCTGATTGGTTAAAATGCTAGTTTGTAAGAGACCTGAGAAACACGATTGTCACGCAACGATGTCGCGCGTGTGTATGTTGTTACTCAGGGAATGTTGGTCGAACTGATAAAACTTGAAAGACACTTACCTGCGGCCCGTGTCTTTCAAGTTTTGATCAGTTCTCCCAACATCCCCCTCGTGTTTGTAAGAAACCAGAGAGCACGCGGAAAGTATTTTTATTGCTTAAATAGCAAAATATAGGGAGGAGTCACGGGGAGGTGGCGGGAAAAAAGCTGTAAACGCGGGTGATAATCACTAGGATCAAATATTGTTCGACCGCGTTACAGAGCTCGATTGACTTGCTCTGTTGAGCTTGTAATTCGATCCCACCATGACACCCAGCCCTCCTTCCGTTAAATGCCTTACATCACGTGTACTTAGTGTACATATTCCCGCCACCACCCCGTTACCCCTCCCTGTATTTTGCCATTATGTTTTGCTTCTTGAAAAGCACATCCTCGTGATGTACGTGACACAAACTGATCAACCGTCGCTGAAATTGAATTTGAATTTGCAGTATTTGTACAGCGGTCGGAACGCCTGGAGCCTGGGACAGAGTTAAGCAGCGACGGTTGATCGGTTTGCATTCTTCACGGAGGAAAAGGCCGCCGATAGAACTACTTTACCGATTTCGGCGACTCTTGTTGGATCAGTAATAGTCCAGTAAAATTGCATTTTGACCCGGAACAAATTGCAACAGTAGCTTTCTCTTCAAAACCCTTTTAGATTTGATGTACTAATGAACATACTAAAAGTCGTCCAAAATCCGAGCACGGCAACATCCTGAAAATTAGGAAAACTTGATGGGATAATTTTCTTTTGTTCGCGGCCATCTTGCCCTTTGTTATTAATGAGTCTTGCCGCACTTAGTTTTGCGAAGCTTTTGATATTCGCTATACTGTACAGTATTCCCAGCTAAGTGTTTAAATTTTTAGTGGTTTAAAATGGACTCATTCGTGTTATATATACTTTGTTAGGTATGTTATTTTTGCAAACTACGCTTTGACAAGATAAATTTCCAATGTCATAAGTCCAATACAGTGCCTGACTAGGAATCTTGAAACACGTTTCCATAAACAATTCAATAATTCTTAATAATGGATTCGGTTGGCAAACATCAATAGACTCTAAATAAGGGGTCATTTCTATGTAAAGGAAAGCGTTAGAATATTTACCCGTAACGCGTTACAGTCTAGAACTAGTTTTATCAGCGCAGAGCTCCAAGTGCCGTAAACCTCATTAATAACAAAAGCCAATATGGCGAAGAAAGCTGTTTCCAATTGCTTTGAATAAATCCCTTTTTTAGAGATGTTGCCGTATCGGGATTTTGGACGACTTTTGATATGTTATTAAGTGAGTATAATAGAGTCTACTGAGTCTAAATCCGTTGAGATTTGTACTGTTGCAATTTGTTCTGGGTTAGCCTTATTATTCACGTAAAATGACTAGACTATAACGAATCTACGGGAATTTGATTGCTTTTGGAATGTAAGTAGATCATCGGAGAGCACTTCTCGGCCGATTGTTTGGCGATCGAATTGATTTTTGTGAAAATAATCGTGTTCGAATGAGGGTTGTTTTGGGTGATTTTTCCCGGTTCGAGTACTCAATTTTAGTGAGGTTAACCGATTTTTGTCAAACTCCACAGGGCAATGAAGACAAATACCTCTAACTGCCAGGTGAGTTTCGTGGATTTTTATTGACAATTTCTTACAAATTTCGAGTCACAAAATATGAGCTTGGGTCCCCTGTGTTGTTTCACGGTCGACTGATACGACACTATATGGAAACCCATTCTCATTCCCAGGGGAGGCTCTGGGGACATCCACTTGAGGGCCGTCACTGATTGGAGCATGCGCTGAAAGGTCTTTCTCTCAGCGGCTCTGTATTAAATCTCTGTATATGTTCAGGCAAGCCTGTGGCCGCGTAGCACTAAGTTCAACAGAGTGGAGATAAGGAATTAACCTTGTGTGAAAGCTAACGTGCTAATGAAATGGTCCCATGTGTGCTTCTGAGCGTTAGCCCTAGTAGAGCAACTAAGATGGCGGCGGTCAGACCGTTCCTAGTGTTGTCCGTACAAATCTGGCTTGTGCTCTTCTACAGCTCTTCGCTGCCTCGTCAAAACGACAAAGATTCTTCACGATATGTTCATATTAGTTCTGGGCTAGCTGAAATCCCAAATAGAGTTTCTAATCTCTGGATTTGGACCGGCGATGGAAATCTGCATGATTTAACTTTCCCGCCAAACCGATGTTCCATCCTTGGGTTTCATCTCAGTCACAGTTCGCATACGCTAATGCATTTTCTGCTTAGTGGAGATATTTGTGTTAACCCAGGGCCTCTCGATTCTCAAGGGCAAACGTATCTGACGAAAGGGCAGTCGGCTACATGTTTAGTCATTAATGCTCAAAGCCTAAAAGTGTCAACAAAGTGGACGGCAAGAAGTGTTCTAACATCTCTCGCTTCCAGGAACTGGTCTATGCAGAGGAAGCGGACATTGTCTTTCTAACTGAGTCATGGTTAAAGGACTACGTTGAGAACATCGAGATTCTCCCTGTTGGGTACGAAATTTACCGCAGAGATCGAGAAACCCGCGCTGGTGGCGTTTTATTAGCAATTAAAACAACAGCATTTGAGTCATTCCGCCAAATTACCGACTTTACAACCCACGATCTTGAAGTCGTCACTGTGGAACTAACTACTAAATCCAAGTTAAAACTGCTCGTCTGCTGCTGCTATAGAGTGCCTGAACCCGAGGATGACTGGCCTGATAAATTTGATTTATTTCTATCAGATCTCGCGTCACGCTACGCCAACATTCTAATTTGTGGTGACTTCAACCTACCGAAGGTCTCATGGGAGTCACAGGAGAATACAACAGGCGCAAAAGAAATCGCTTTTGTTGAACAATTAGCTGATTACTTCCTAACACAACTGAATACCATCCCGACAAGAGGCGATAATGTGCTGGATCTGGTGATAACAAGCGTGCCAAACCAAATCTACGATATTCACGTGCTAAGCCCAGCGGAAAGCGGCCTGTTTACGGACCACGGTTCAATTGTTTTCCAGTTCAACACCTCTAAAAAGGCAGCACCCAAGAAAGTGCGTACTGTGTACGATTACAAGGAAGGCGATTTCGATGGCTTGCGTTCTGCCATAGAGGCTGTCGACCTATCAAACACCATCCACCAAAACGACGTGAACGCCAGCTGGCTTGAGTGGAAAGACACTTTTCTCGCCGCTGTAAAAGATTACATACCTATAAAAAGGATCAAGGGAAGAAATTCGCCGCCTTGGATCAACGGGGATATCATCCATGCCCTGAGGAGGAAGGAAGCCGTGCGGAAAAAGCTCAAGAAATCTCCTACTGACGCTCTGAAGGACAGATTTAAGGAATTAAGAACTGAAATTAAGAACATGATTGCAACTAGCCGCATCGACTACTTCAGCTCCCTCGACGCGGATCTCTGTTCCAATCCTAAAGATTCTGGTCTGTCTTTAAGCTGAAAAGTAAAGACTCGCGTTTCCCAGGCACTATGTCTGTAGGAATGAGTGATGTGGGAGGTAACCAACCAGCGCGCCTCGCAACCACACCAGCCTCGATTGCTAGTTTATTCAATGGTTACTTCTCCTCCGTGTTTGGTCCTACTGCGCTTGCGCACCCGCTCCCCTATCAAGCCCCAGGACTGCTCGATCATTTGAGCGCATCACCCCTACACTGTGTGCAGCTCGAAGTTCAGGAGGTGCGGAGTGCGCTTTCAGCCCTGGATGTAAACAAAGCTACAGGCCCAGATGGGATCCCTTGTCGCTTGCTCAAGGAAACCGCGCAACAGATTGCTCCCTCACTCACTCACCTTTACAACCTGTCTCTTCGCCTCGGCGTCGTGCCTGACGAGTGGAAACTGGCTAACATAATTCCAGTTCACAAGAAAGGGGGGAAGCAACACGTTGAGAACTATCGTCCGATTTCTCTGTTGTCAGTCATATCCAAGGTCTTGGAGCGCTGCGTGCTGTCTAACATCCGGGACGTTTTAATTACATTGATCAAAAACATCCAGCACGGCTTCCTGCCCGGAAGGTCCTGTACTACCCAGCTTCTCGAGGTATTAGACTATATCGGTTCTCTCCTGGATAGCGGGAAGCAAACGGACGTCATATATATGGATATGTCGAAAGCCTTCGACAAGGTTGACCACGCCGCTCTTATTTACAAACTCGAGCATGGCTTTGGTATCTCTGGTCCCCTGCTACGCTGGCTCAATTCTTACTTGAACAACCGAAGGCAACGTGTAACAGTTCTTGGCTGTACATCACCCGAGGCTATAGTCACATCCGGTGTTCCACAGGGCAGTCTGTTAGGGCCAATACTATTCTTGCTCTACGTGAATGACTTGCCGGACGCTGTGCAAAACTCCAAAGTTGCGTGCTTCGCAGACGACACCAAGATTATTAAGTGCGTAAACTCGGATGAAGATGCTGCCCTACTACAGCAAGATCTGAGTAGCTTAGAGGACTGGTCCAAGGTATCTGGATTAGTCTTCAACGAAAGCAAGTGCAAGTGTCAGCGCATTACAAGGAAGTCTCAGCCAACCCAAGTGGCATACACTCTCAACGAGTCACCGCTTGCAGTTACTCCCTTTGAAAAAGACCTGGGAGTGTGGGTCGCCAGTGACCTAACGTGGACTAAACATGTCACTCAGGGATGCGCGAAGGCTAACAAATTACTCGGCTTCCTGCGCAGAACCACCGTGGACTTGTGTAGTTTAGAAACTCGCCGCACACTCTACCTGGCGATAGTGCGCCCAGCGTTAGGTTATGCAACACAGGTCTGGAGCCCACAGTCAGTTAGGTTAATAGAAAAAGTTGAAAGAGTTCAGAGAAGAGCCACTAAGTTCATCTTAGATTTACCGTTCTTATGCACAGAAACCTATAAAGATCGCCTTCTCGCCGCTAGCCTGTTGCCTTTGTGCTATTGGCACGAGTTCCTTGACCTGGTCTTTTCTATAAAGCCATCAATTGCCTTGTTAGCATTTCACCTGAAGTTTTACCTTCCCGTATCAAACCAATTAGAACAACTAGATCCACTGCCAACCCAAATGCTATCAGTTTCCGCCCTCGCAAGTGCAGAACAACGTCCTTCCAGAATTCTTTTTTTGTCCGCGTTTCACGCACTTGGAACACTCTGCCAGTACAATACAGACTCGAGAGCTTATCTCTCAACCAGTTTAGATCTTTACTTCTTGAGTACTACAGGAGGGCGTTGGTACAATCCTACAGCCCCGATGATCCGAGGTCATTTAAGACTATCTGTGTTAAATGTCACGTACCTCGCCTCCTGGACACGCCCATCTCTTGTTGTTTCTAGTCATTTTAAATGTTAAATGTTGTATTAACGTTTTTCGTAGTTTTACCCAAGGGCCCACAGTAATTGGCTTTGCTGTTGTGGTGTCCCTGTCTACATGTCGTGTCAATTTTTGGTCTTGTTTTTTCTCCTCGCACGTTATTTTTTTTTTCCTGTATCATTTTGTAGACGAAGCATAATAAATAAATAAATAAATAAGCGGAGAAAGAGAAAAAATCTCTGACCCCGAGAGGGATTCGACTAGTAGACACTATTAAACACTGACTATTAGTTTTTGTTTCACAGCCGGATGAAAACCACTCTAAAATACTAATCTACTTTTACTATCCTTACTAGTCTAATATTAGTTGAATATTAAGCCTAGCCCTAGAAAACAACGTCATAATGAAAATTTCCTATTGGGCTCAGGGATGAAAATTACTACCAAAAATAAGGGATCTGTGTGGCCCAAATACACACAAGTCCCATCCTATTTTTCTTTAGCCGATTTATTCAGCATGGAAACGAGGCCAAGCAGCGTGCGGGTTTTGCTCATGTTGAAAAGCGAAGCCTGGTGCTGGGATTTATGGTAGAAAAGTTGACCAAGCTACCAAAAAGTACTCTTATTTGTTTTAGAACAAAAAAGTTGATTGGCTCAATGATTTTTTTCTGCTTTGCCGGGTCATTCTGTGTTCCAGTGCCGATCTTGAGAGTGATAAAGCCAGTGATAATTGAATCAAATTAGTAAAAACGATATAAAAATTGTTAAATTGCATATAAAGGCAAAATTTTGGGAGAGCGCCAAAATATCGTGGGCTACCTGTGGTGAGGCGCTCAACCGTAGATCAATGTTATCTTGTAAATAGTTTTTGAAGCCTCGATATTTTTGAACAAATTTTGTAATTTTATCTTATAATTTTCCTTGTAAATATTATTGTTATTATTATTAAAGTCTTAGCATTGTAAATAATATTTTCATAATTCAGCCTACTGGCTGCAATGATTATATTTAATAAACTATCTATCTATCTGGAAGCAAAATGGGTGGCGCCGTGACTAAGGCGATTTTTGCTTTTTATCATTTTCGTCTCATGTGACCCAACGTTCGTGAATCAAACCACTTTCTATAAATAGCTACTTACGCCCCAAAGGAATGATTGCAGCCTTGCCTATTTTGTGGTTTGAAGTACAAGATGTCTCCAGCTGAACGTATCAATGCTGTCAGCCTATACCCCAATGGACAAACTAATGAAATGACGTCAGCTCTAACACTAACATACCTATCTGACACCAAGCCCTAACAGTAATCACAACAACATCCTTAACATGATCAATAAAAATTCATTTTCCGCATTCTAACGGCTAAACTAGAAAACTAAACGTCGGGTAGACACAATGCCAGCCGTCCGTTTGCTAAAGCCATGACAGATATTGAACGTCTATGAAAATATGCTTTTATCTCGCCACAGGAGTCCAAAACAGCTTTTATTAGTCCGTAGGCGACAAGAGAAAAATTTGCTGTTGAATTAAACATTTATTGGCAGGGAAAGAGATCAAAACAGGTGATATGCCAATTAGGAGATTTTTATCTTAATTTCGTAACATCTAGTAATTTTCACACGGGTATAGTGAATACCCAAGCACCCGAAATCTCGGATCGCTTGTCAAGTTCATAAGCTTATTTTCGGCAGATTGTTATTGTTATTAGCTTTTTGTGGTTCTTTATTTGTCTATAGACGAACCGTAGTTTTTAATCACCATGATTTTAATATCACCCGACCCGCCTTTCAAATTTCATCGAACAAAATATACAAGTACGT
Source organism: Scolanthus callimorphus (assembly GCA_033964015.1). Classification (NCBI taxonomy): domain Eukaryota; kingdom Metazoa; phylum Cnidaria; class Anthozoa; order Actiniaria; family Edwardsiidae; genus Scolanthus; species Scolanthus callimorphus. Next base: position 21,036,648 of record CM066924.1, read on the forward strand.
ACATTGTATTTTTCGTGACCAATCAATAAACGCAAATTCTGCAACTTTAATGTTTTGTCCATGAACTATTTTCACAACTTGCTGGAGAATTTTCAACCAAATTTAATTTCAGTTTCAAAGTTAATCTTCTTAAGACGAATATTTACCTAACCATTATAGAATCTCATCGAAATCTCGTCCCAAGTCGTGAGCAATGGGTCAACATATTGACTTATGCTAAGTAGTGAGTCCTAACAAACCCGTTGGTGGTCGTAAAAGCGCTGTATTGATGCAAATTAGTAGGCATATCAGTACAAGTTCTATGCGGTAACAAGTCGAGAACTCAAGTGTTCCTCACTTGTGTGAACTCTTGGGGGGTGTTTGTCTACTTTTGAACAAGAAAAACGAAGGAAGGAAGCTTAAACATGAGGTTCTTGGTTGGTTTTCTCCTGTTGTTACCGATCTTCACAAAGGGTGCAGGTATTTTAACATTTTCCATGCAGGACCCGAGTAATCACTGGCTTAGTCGCAGCGAGCACTGATTTATCAGTTCTAAGAACAGCGACAAAAGACTGCAGTCTTTTTTCCTTCCAAGTTGGGAGTCTTTCCGTATGGAGCCACCTGTTATTTGTGCAATGAAAATCTGTCTTGAATTCATATCGTTAACAAAGATTGAAACAATAATTTTTGACTTTTTTGGCTCCTAACTTCAATACTTATTCATGCTACTTCAAACTTCCCTACATTGTTTTAAACATGATAAAAATAACAAAACGTTAGTAGTTTAAACCCACTAGAAACCTAATGCAATGATTTTTCCTTCTGTCCTTCTGCCTTAACTGGTTCTTAATAGGGGGAGAGCTAACTTACATGATTGATATGGCTACCTCGTTAAAAGACTAATTGCTGATTCATTTCGCTAGCATAGGGTTCTTTTATTTTCGTTTTGTTTTTCTTATGTAGTCATGACATTGATTGCTCAACTCAAGCCTGCAGACGATATTGTACTTCATATTATATAGCACTCGATTCCACATTTGTTGAATCTCGGCATTAATTTGTGGCGCTAAACCCGCTCGACAAGTACAAGTACAACGTACCAAATACTCGTACATACGTTTACTGTACCCCCAGTCTGTACATATTACTATTTATAGTATGTTTTTATCGCAAAACCTACAGTCACTTTTTTCAAACAAAGTAAAATCCTTCTCCACAAAAAAGTCATTATTCATTTAAGCAAGCACTTAGTTATCAATGTTCTTTCCATGACTTAACCATGCTAGGAATATGTGCATGAAGCAAAAAAGTTTGTACATTAAAGTTTAAACACAGAAGCATTAGTGCCAACGAACCATTTTACAATTAACACCAAGTTTTGTTTGGAACACCTAATAAAGTACAATAGCGATTGAGTAAAATGCCATAGTTTCTTAATTGACAATGGATTTGAAAACGATATTATCTGTCGTTACTTTTCGACCTTTTCCTTGCAATGACTATGTTTTCTGTTTCGTTAATGAGTGCTAATTGAGTTGAAATCCTATTGCTTTGTATGTAGTAATGCAGTCAGAAGTTTTACAAGCTTCCATTTGTCCATCCTTGGGTAAAAAAGCTACACACAAAACGAGATTATGAAAATATTCGTAACTTCCCTGTCCGAAAACCTGAAGTTTTATGTTCAAATGTGTGAACGTTCAAGGGATAATCGTTAGCCCCAGTTTCGAATAAACAAAACCATTAAAATGTATATCTTTGTTGTTCTCTGTAAACTAAGGGTTCTGCTTTTAAGATAAAAGAATGGTCATAAACAAAGAGATAATCCCTTACTAAGACTACAAACTCAGAAATGGTCGGTATCCTTTGACAAATTACCAGGGACACTTCGTGCCGGAGCTAAGATCAACAAAACTTTTGACAACGACCGGGAAATTGGGCGCGATTTCCTCTACAAATGAGCTTTCATTTATTCTGCGGAATAGCGCAAAGGTCTTCTCAGACAGCCGTAAAGCAAAATACGGAAACGTGAATTAAGGAGGGGCCATAATCAAGGTTAAAAAACGAGTCCTCTATCTAAATATCCAAAAGAAAAAGAGACCGACTTGCACTTTAAAAAAAAAAGGAAAACTCTAATGAAACTTTAATGAAATTCTTTATCGATTCTAATAGAATGATGAAGCCAACAATTTCGCAAATCAGATTGTTGTATTTTAAGTGATTTTTTTCATAGACCATCGATTCTTTTAGGACAGAGGAAACATTGGAATGCTATATATTGCTATGTATTTACTGTAAAATGTCTGCACGAGAAATTGTACAAATATGTTCAGTTATGTGACTTTTTAGAGTTAACATATAAATGTTCATTCAACTTCAAAATCGCTTAAAAGTTGCTATCTAAAAAACGCTGTCATGTGTCATGACAAGCTAGCAATGTCAATGTTCTCGGTTAAAAATTGTTTCAAATTCCTTGCATTTGAGAGCACCCTGTGTTATAGTTCTTTGCAAAAACTGGCATGGTGAGAAAAACTGTACAAAGCAGGAGATCCCGTTTCCTGTAGCTAGTTCACTGTTTTTGAAGGCACAAGCAGAATTTGATTGTCAAAACCAATCTACGCCACAGAAGCCGGGAACAAGAGAGCCCCTTAGATGGACGCCTATCTGTTATTATTTCCAAGTATCCAACAGAGCTTTAGGAGAGAACCCGGAGTGTGCATTGTGCTGTAGTCTTCAATGAAGGCATATCGTTAACAAAAAATGAAAGAGTCCAGCTGAAAAAGCGAGCCTGAAAACCAGACAAAAGTGACAGAATCTAAGAAAAACTTCTTTATCAAACGTTCCTCAGGATTTTTATCGAACTGTAATTATCTTAGTACAATAAGTTGAAATTGATTTCAATGAACTGATTCCCTTCGGCTCTTCCTGCTCTGATTTACCTCTTTGTCTAGAACTGTCATTGAAAATATAACAATTTTAAATTACTTAGTAAGACGCGATATCTAAAGAAACTGATCAAATGAAGCCTTAAGCAAGAGTCGGGAGCCTTACAAAAAATGGCCTCCAGAGTTAAAGCCAAGAAACACAACACGACAAAAACACCAGAAGGGCTCCCTTGTTGCCATGCAGTTTGCATGCTGAGTTTCGTAAAGTAGTCGTAATGAGAAACAATCCCAGAACCTTTCCTGACATTCAAGTTAAGTAGCAATTAGCAGAACATGGCTTAGGGCACCAAGGTTGAACCTTGAGTGACCCCGTTAATTAGGTTATTATAGGTAATTAAATGGGAAGTCACTATATATGCTAATGAGTAAAAAAGCAATTTCCACAAATGCGCTCCGTCTAATAATTGATTTCTTTCTATATTTTACTATCAGTGAAATTACCAGCAGGTTACTCGACTTGAACTAAAGTCGCAATAACCGTTTACGTTATGGGCAAAACAACAGGAACAAATATGCATTGCGTTTCTTCGTGTTATATAACCTATCGAGGGTGAACCACAATGCAGCATTGCCGTGGGTTTATCCATAATCCGTGGCGTTTACTAGATGAACTATTTCGGTAAAAAGTGAGAAGAAACTGTCTACTCATTTTGTCAAGTCAACGTGATATCTATACGCATAACTATTAATTACACAGGGAATTTCTTCAGAAACACATCCAAGGGAAAAGCTGAATTTCCAATGGTAGAAGAATGGGAAGTGTTCGGATTTCCCATCGCTATCCATGTGAATTCCGAACATGGATGGGTTTCTGCAGAAATTCCCTGTTTAACTGTGTTTAAGCCAGATTGTTTGCACCGCCTTCACTACTCTACCCAGTTCCAGGGGGACGTCAAAGAACCACCGAGGACGTAATAAACCCTCTGGCAGTGACCACCCTAAGTGTCTGTGCTTAGGACCGCTTGGCTGCCAGTGGCGCCGTTGAGACCCAGGGCAATTCAGCTTACGAGCTGCAAGTCTAGGAAGTCGGCCTCCGGCATTTACATTTTATTTTACATTTTAAACGCTGAGAAAATACACGTTCGTCAAGACCAACTTGGACTTTTGAAGATACGTAACCTTCGAAACCTCACGGTGCTAAATTCATGTCTGACGAGGGATCACACAAAACCCTGTAATGCAGCCTTTCTCGTATTAGGCAGCTTATATAAACCCTAGCGTAATACAAATCCACTTTAAAAACCCTGTGTGATGAAGTGGCCCCCAATGCGAAGTCCATTATTTACCTCAAGGCCGACTATGGGCTATCATTCAATACAGACCATGAGGCCTCATGAGGCCGCGGACAGAGTGGTCTATTAGAAATCATGGCCCGTGAGGTCGATACCTCTTTATAGACAAGTAAGCGCTCTTAGTTGCATCATCTGACTCCTCGACCATTCTTTGTACAAAGTCGACTTGGTTTGCCTCCCGGCCAGTTGGGTTCTTAGATGTGTAGTACTCGAAGAAACTAGCTATAACGGCTGTGTATATCAGCGGTTACAAGTTACTCTAAAATTCGAGTTTTCTTATGGGATCAGGACAAGACCGCAGAATTAATTCAGATTCGTAGGGAAAAGGCAAGCGTTAATCCTGAATTTTCTCATTCAATAGTAATTATAAAAGTGCAAAGAAGTGACGCTATCGATTTCAAGGCCATGGCTGCTTTTGACGAATTCTCATCAAAGAAGCATTCTCATACAATCCTTGTTAATTTAGGCGGTGTAAAAATACAGAAAATTATGCAAAATATGTTTGTAGAAATAAAACTATGAACTTGAAACCGATTTGGTTTAACCAAATCGGTTAACAGTGTTTACATCTTGTTGCCACCCAATTCAGATCATGTGATGATTCCTTTGGGTCGTTACAATTGTGTCAAATTTTTCTCGCTCGACCGACTAACAAAAGTAGCCACCCAAAGGAATCATCACATGATCTGAATTGGGCAGGAGCTTGTCGGAAGATCTTGTATGATTAGATAGACAGAACAAAGCATCCCATTGTTCGGGCTTAGATGTTACGAGAGCTATCATGACTCATTGGGTGGCAACAAGATGTAAACACCGTTAGCCGATTTGGTAGCATCCAATTGTTTCCTCGTTCTGTTGTACGACCCTCTATTGTTTTGCACTGAGGGAAATCAATCCAACGGGCTTAGATGTTACGAGAGCTATCATGACTCATTGGGTGGCAACAAGATGTAAACACCGTTAGCCGATGTGGTCTATTGTAAGACTGTCTGGACTGGAGAAAGTGTAAGATTTAGACTTTTGAGTGATGATTTTCAGCCCTCCATTTCCCCTACGACTCTGAATTAGTTTCCGGCACAGATTACCCATGATGCATCTGAGAGGGCGAATCTTCCCATTCATGAAATGAAAATATATTTCTCTATAATATTTCTATCGCTAATAGAATAATAATAATAATAATAATAATAATAGGCTTTATTTAAAGAGGGTAAAAACACTTGACAGTAGTAAAAATACACTGATAACCACGTGGCCCATAGACCATAGCTAACGTGGCTAATAGAAAAGCAGGATTTGTTATAGTCCTCTAGTTGATATAAAGTGTCGATCTTTATAGCGCTTCGCAAGTTTGACTGGGAGCACAAACTGATAACAGACCTGTTCCTGGACTACCATAAGGACGCTAGGCCAGTCTACAACAAGTCAGACGCAGTCAAAGTCTCTCTGGACATTGCCTACAGCCAACTGGTAGATCTGGTAGTAAACATTACAGCGGATTTCAAAAGCTAACAAATCAGATTACGAAGTTGTAAGGGGTGGACCATTAGAAATTGGGGAGGGGGGGGGGGGTGGCAATTGTTTTGTGCATGATTTTTTTTTTTTAGGGATCAGGTTGTGCAAGAATTTTTTTTCGAATTTATATCATTTTTTTACTAGCTTGGATCTCTGCAAGGAAGGATTGGCCTTGCTCGAATTTTTTTTGGGGAATTCCCACCCCCCCCTCCCCCAATTTCTAATGGTCCACCCCTAATACCCAGTAACCTCGCGGGGAGGCTCTGGTGACAGCCATTGACGCATGCGCCCGATTTCATAAAGAGCCGTTGAGAAAAAGAACTTTCTACGCATGGTCTAACGTTCAAAATCAGCCAATCAGCGAAGCCCTTCAAATGGTTTCCACCAAAGCGTCCCCCTCGAGGTACCGAGAATGGACCCTTCCAGCTATAATTGCGCGCTCACTCGGCTTAAAGAGTCCATGTCAGCCACTCCTTTGTTATTGTTTTCGTTCAATATTAGAAGACGAATTACGTGTAGAAATCTCTTAATCAACATCTAAAAACGAAGTTTCATGCTCGATTTGCCAAATTCAATCGAGAAAATTGCTCTATATTCTCTAAATCAACCGATGGAAATGGATGCTTTCTCCGACTTGGTATGTTGCTATGCTGTCAAAATGGCGGCTGACGTTTTACGCACACGTTTCTTGGCGCTTTGTTCGCCAAATGTCTCTCATTTACTAGCAGAGCGTGCGCACATTATAGCTGGAATCCGTTGATTGACCTTTGACATAGACGGTATCATAACAAAATATTCCTTTAGAGCGGATTTCACATGACTGTCAAGACTTGTTATGTAATTGCGATTGCTTTGCGTTCTCATTGGCTACTCGTTTTTCTCAGCCAATCAAATTCTGTAGTAAATACAATTGTGTAATTACTTAGTAATTGTTCGGCTTGCAATTGGCTGAGAAAAAAGCCATTTAGGAGCAAGTTGTGATTTCTCTCGATTCTGATCGGCTAGTGATTGCTCAATTGCAATTGTTTTCACGACAGTCATGTGAAAACCGCTCTATCGACACAAATAACTTGTGTTTGTAGGTGGTCAGTATTACGTCATCACAACTATAATAGAACGACCAAAGTGCGTACAGCTGCGGTACTAACAGATTATCTCGCACAGTGGGTGGAAGAGTATTAATTGGTCTAATTCATACTAAAAAAAACGATGTTTGGTGTCCACTTAAATCAACCATGAACCGTGAACATCAGTATCAGTTAAAGGGACTTAAACTACAGCAGAAATTCTCTTTTCTAATTTCAGACAGGCCGCCTAAGCTGTAAAATAATGTTTCAGGCAATAAACACAGCGAAAGTACTAAACTTGATGTACACGTTGCGTGCCTATTTTTTCTGGGCAATTGCGACTCGATCAGATTGGACTCGACACACGTGGCTCCAGAGAGTGTTCCTTCCCGGAGAACAAACTAAAACCTTGTGATATGTTGCTTCCTATTTCAGGATGGAAAAATCAAATCATGTCCAGCAAAGTTTGGATCCGGCAGGTACGACCTTTAGTGACGTCATCTAGACTCTGACTAACGGGGGCATTTCAGCTCTGGCCTAAGCACGTTGATTAGCCATGATGTGATTGGCTGAATGTTATACCGTGACCGTACCTTGTTTCGTGCCTTGTAATAGTCATAGGAAATCTGCTCTAAATCAACCTTCATGGCGCAAGTGTGCATCAGTGATGTCGGATGCTGCTCGTTAGTCTATCGCTTGATGATCGTCTTTTATTCCAAGAGATCATCGCAAGCCAGAGCATGAAGCTACATAGGCAGATGTTATTATAATCTCTATATAGCGAATTTCATGAGACTGTAGTGAAACCAATCGCAAAGTGATTACACCAATTCTGAATAAAAACCTATAGGAGTAATTACAAAGAAATTTCGAATTACTCACGACAGTCATCTGAAATCTGCTCTTTTCTACATGAATCACATGATAACCATCAATGGTATTTTGTCAGGTTTGGAGCAATCCATTTCTGTCCTGGGACCCTGACGATTATGGTGGACTCACAAGTATCAATGTCGACTCAAGCTTGTCTGGAAACCAGATATAATTCTATACAACAAGTAAGTTTTCTTAAGCGTCCAGTGAAGTAAAGCCCTGGGAGAGACTCCCATGTATACAAAACGTCCAGGTTCGGACGAAGGACCGACTGCACAGTAAGCCACTAACACTAACACACTGAGCCAAGTAGCCGTCCATTCTCGCGAAAGCAAGATCTGTAAAAAACTACGCTTCCATTGTTGAACGAATGCTGCGGCTAGCCTGAGCTCTGTTCGCTGGGAACTAATACACCACCACACCGCGCCAAGCAGCCGTATCCATTCTCGCCAATGCAAGATCTGTAAAAGAAAATCTATATACCCTGTCTTTCACAAAACACTCATGAGTATCCTTAACGCCAAGAGACTACTGATTCTTAGTCGGGACTATTTCTAACAACATTTTCTCATACTTTTTGTCCTCTAGTATTGGTATCGGCCAGACAGGGGCCATGTACAACTTCGACACCAAAGTCGTGCTTGATCACGACGGCACCAATTCATGGTACGCACCAACAGAAATCAAAAGCATCTGCAAAATCGACATCACCTACTTCCCATTCGACACCCAAAGTTGTCCCCTCATATTCGGTTCCTGGACATACACCGGTAACTTCCTGAACCTGGTCAAGGCGCGGAACCAATCAGATTTGAGTAAATACACCATCAGTGGTGAATGGGATTTATTATCAGCCCCTGTTGTGCGTAACGTTGTCAAGTACAGTTGCTGCAAGTATCCGTATATCGACGTCACATATACGATCCACGTGCGAAGGAAGGTGCTATTCTACCTTAACAACTTGATATTACCGTGTATGGTGCTAGCTATATTAACTGTGGTCTCGTTCCTCCTTCCTCCCGCGTCTGGTGAGCGTATATCACTAGTTATAACCATTCTACTCGGCTTGACAGTGTTCATGTTGGTGTTTACAGAAAGCGTGCCGCGCACTTCGGAAGTCATTCCTCTAATTGCTAAATACTCTTTCGCTGTGATGTGCGAAGTGGCTGCTTCTCTGCTTTTCACGTGCTTTGTTATGCGCATATATCACAAGGGAGAAGCGAAAACGATGCCTGTATTCATGAGGTATTTGGTCTACAATATTCTGGCGCCAATATTCCGGGTGCATCCAATCAATAAGCAACGAATGTTCAAAGACGAAAAAGGAACACGCATCACCATAATTCAAAGTATAGCAGTTTCTTGAGCAGAGGTCCTTTTACATACATCTCCAAAACTAGAACGGACGCAGCCTTGTGCTGTGATTCGAGATCGATGGAAAAACTACAGAAGAACTCAGTCTGCGACGAAAATCACATCTTTCCGAAAGCAGAATCGGTTAAATCGCACAGCTCTTCTCAAGAGAAGATGGACGAATTGTGTAACGGCATGTACGCCATTTTGGATCATTTCAAGCAGGCTGAAGTTATCGAGGAGCGACGATGTGAATGGCATTTTGCAGCTATTGTGTTTGATAAGGTTTTCTTCTGGCTTTTTGCGATAACGATGTTAGTGTCGACATCCGTGTTTTACTTCAATATTCCTGCATCAGATGCGCCAGTGTTATAACAACTGTTGGAAATATGTGGTCTCCCTGTGTAATTAGCGCGCACTTGTATCACAGGGAGACCGCACGTGTATGTGGTGTCCATGTGCAGTAAGCGCTCTACGCGCGCTGTTCTAACTCGGGATTTTTACGGTAACAAAACCTAACGTAACTCAACCATCTGCCTTCTAAGTTATGACATGGTCCTTCGAGCCGAATCAACCAGTGACAGGTCTCCATGTGCAATAAGCGCTCTGCGCGCGATGTTCTAGCTCGGGGTTTTTACGGTAACAAAACCTAACGTAACTCAACCATCTGCCTTCTAAGTTATGACATGGTCCTTCGAGCCGAAATCAACCAGTGACAGGTCTCCATGTGCAATAAGCGCTCTGCGCGCGATGTTCTAGCTCGGGGTTTTTACGGTAATAAAACTTAACTTAACCTTCTGCCTCTTAAGTTACGACATGGTCCTTCGAGCCGAATCAACCAGTGACCGGACATGGAGCAGAAGAGGCAGAAAACTGCAGCATTCGACACTGCAGCATAGCAAGGGCACTAAGTGAAGGAAAGACAATGGTATGACAGAACTAGATAGAACATCAACATAGAAAAAGGGATAGGATGAGAAATACTGGTATCTCCACGTCAATCAATCTTCAGCTTGACTGCCGAACTGCACCGTGCGGTAGCCTAGTCGATCAAATCATAGTTCTAGCGCAAATTCGGCTGACAATGTGGGCTGTGTAGGGTATGTTTTTCTACTCAAGGTCTGGGTGCCATATTTGCCAATTTAGTTCTGGAATAGGGTCAGGGTTATGAGGTCGAGGCGACACACCCCCACCCTTAAATATAGAGAGTAACCCCCCTGGATCATGACGGGGTAGTAAAGTCCGTCTGCAAACATACAATTATACGTTCATTCGCAAACAGACTCCTGTAAGTTTAATACAAGCTCCTAAAGTTACCCAATTGTAGCCCACTGATACCAAAGTGATGGCCTTAAAGGGGCTCTCGCACGCTTGCTGGCCACTTCTCTGACAAAAAATAGCTCCAATCGCAATCCAATTCCATCCGCTTGATAACAGGTCAAAATAACCTAGAATTCCATTTGTCTTACACTTGAAAGGTTTTTCTATTAATCTGGAGGAATATTTGGATTACTACGGGCAATTGTACATGTGTTTTATGGTTACAATTCTATACTTATTTTACGTCCACGATGGACGAATATTAAGCGTGCGAGTTCCCCTTTAAGCTACAATACCAAGCTACAATGGCAAAATTAAGCTACTGCTAAACTAAGACGCATGTAGCGCGCAACATTTGTGTCCTGCATGTTTCCCCGAGTAGCTAAACTAGGACACATCGCACGCGTGTGTCTCCTTGTCTTGCGAGAAGCATTTCTTTGTGCCCCGGCTACAAAATCTGTTGCGCGCAACAATGTTTCATGCGTGGCTAAACTGGGAAACATGAAGGAAACATGTGTCCGGCTACAATGTTGCGCGCTACATGTGTCCTAGTTTAGCCAGGGCTTACAACTCTCATGTGCTGCATAGAGACTGGCCATACTTAACATAGTTTGCCAAATGGCCGCAAACAAATGTGTGTATGCGTGTAAAAATGGAACAATTCGGTTAAGAAATTAAGAGGGGCAATAGTGGGTCCCTAGGTAGAATGCTTTATCATTCAATTTGAAAGGCTAATAAACAAAATTGTTTAACGAAGTTATGACATCGAGAAGTTTCTGTTTTGCGTGTAGAAAATGACCGTCCGAGAACGATGCACAACATCGACTGGAAACACAGGGAATTTCTGCAGAAACCCATCCATGGGAAAAGCCGAATTTCCCAAGGCACACGCATGGGAAGTGTTCGGAATTCACATGGATTGGATAGCCGTGGGAAAGCCGAACACTTCACATTCTTCTACCATGGGAAATTCAGCTTTTCCCATGGATGGGTATCTGCAGAAATTCCCAGTGAAACAGCGAAACCATATGCTACTAATCCTATGCCATTGTTTCCTATGATGATTCCTTTGGGTGGTCACAATTTTCTCACTTAACCGAGTGCACTAGTGTATGCGCAGAACTAACAAAAGTATCCACCCAAATGAATCATCACATATGATATGAATAGACCTCCTCGGCTTGGGCGTAATGTTTTGCCCATTTCAGATCACGTGGCATTCCCACGAGTATTTTCTCTTTGTCTGGGCTGCTTCCATATTCATACATCCTTCGGTGCGTAGCAGAAAAACAAAGAGAGAATACTCATGGGAATGCCACGTGATCTGAAATGGGTAAACATTACGCCAAAGCCGAGGAGGTCTATTGGGTGGCAACAAAATGTAAACCCCCGTTTGCCAATATTGTCTATAAATTAATTTAGCAAGGTGAAAATTTTACAGTCTACGCCTGACGACCCTATGACCCTAAAAAACTAAAAGCAAGTTTGCTGTGCGTCAGTTTGCTGTGCGTCAGTTTCCTATACGTCATTTTGCTGTGCGGCAATTTGCTATGCGTCAGTTTGTCGCGCGTCAGTCTGGTTGCGTCCGTTTGTCGTGCGTCAGTCTGGTTGCGTCAGTTTGTCGTGCGTCAGTTTGCTGTGCGTCAGTTTGTCGCGCGTCAGTCAGGTTGCGTCCGTTTGTCGTGCGTCAGTTTGTTGTGCGTCAGTTTGTCGCGCGTCAGTCTGGTTGCGTCAGTTTGCTGTGCGCCAGTTTGTTGTGCGTCAGTTTGTGGTGCGTCAGTTTGTGGTGCGTCAGTTTGCTGTGTGTCCGTTTTTTGTGCGTCAGTTTGCGGTGCGTCAGTTTGTTGACCGTCAGTTTGCTGTGCGTCAGTTTGTTGTGCGTCAGTTTGCTTTGCGTCAGTTTATTGTGCGTAAGTTTGCTGTGTGTCAATTTGTCGTGCGTCAGTTCGTTGTGCGTGAGTTTGTTGTGCTTCAGTTTATCGTGCGTAAGTTTGTTGTGCGTCAGTTTGATGTGCGTCAGTTTGCTGTGCGTCAGTTTGCTGTGCATCAGTTTGTTGTGCATCAGTTTGTCGTGCGTCAGTTTGCTGTGCGTCAGTTTGTTGACACCGTCAGTTTGCTGTGCGTTAGTTTGCTGTGCGTCAGTTTGCTGTGCGTCAGTTTGTTGACCGTCAGTTTGTTGTGCATCAGTTTGTTGTGCATCAGTTTGTCGTGCGTCAGTTTGCTGTGCGTCAGTTTGTTGACCGTCAGTTTGCTGTGCGTCAGTTTGCTGTGCGTCAGTTTGTTGATCGTCAGTTTGTTGTGCATCAGTTTGCTGTGCGTCAGTTTATTGTGCGTCAGTTTGTTGACCGTCAGTTTGCCGTGCGTCATTTTGTCGTGCGTCAGTTTGTTGACCGTCAGTTTGCCGTGCGTCATTTTGTCGTGCGTCAGTTTGTTGTGCGTCAGTTTGTCGTGCGTTAGTTTGCGGTGCGTCAGTTTGTCGTGCGTAAGGAACTCTGCGGGCGTCAATTATAACCGCATGAAAGAAAATCTCAATTTTCTGCACTATATTCAGTTTATTTCCAGAACTTCTACCATCGCACTTTGAGTACATAGGGCTCGGAATTAACAGATATCAACAGAAGCAACTTGTTTTATTAGTTTAACGAGACGTTTTAGTCGCACGATTGAAGGCAAACAAGAAGAAATATTTACAAAACTAGTCGACATTGTGCAACTAAGAGACCAATTCCCGAAGCAACTTTTGATAAATAAGTTATATATCCTTTGCGCATATGTCTATTTGTCCATCAAATTTAGCATCGATAACAATATGGCGCCTTTGTCGACAAAGATAATCAACGCCGAAGGGCGAAGCTAGGCAATTCAATAATTAATTTTTACCGCAATAAAGGTCTGGCCATTAGAAATGATCCATGCCTTTGAAAGAGCTTGAAAAGTTTGAAATTTTCTTACGTTTTGGTCAATGCTAGATAAATTACGCGAGATGAACAGTTTTTCATTACGGAGAAAACGCCCATGGGAGGCCTCATTTTAAAATTGAGATGCTCCAAATATTATCTCGCGGCCAATCACTTATTACATTTTTACAAAGTCCTTTTCTCTAAAGAGAAATGGTTTTTTCAGCGTTCATGTGCTTTTAACAAGCAGTAGATGTTACTAAGTTTTGTGTCTTTCATGTGTGAGTCAAAACTACTTTCTAATGTTTTTTCACAAAAGTTTTCGCAAATGAGTCACGCGAAATGTCCCGTTTGATCTTTTTGCCTTGAAAAGTAAACAACACCTTCAAGAATTTCCAAATTTTCCGAAAGCAGTCTGGGTCACCAAGGTGTCGCAACCTCTTGTAAAGAATCCAATTTTACTTCGTATGCCCCCAGAGTCGGTTTACGAGGTACTTATTTCAATAGAAAGAACAATTACAATAGACTTTATACTTAAAGCGCGCAAATCTCCATGTAAATATGATCAAATAGAAACGTTTTTACAATAGAAAAAGAAAATCCCTCAGCAGGCTCTGCTAAACACGAAATTCGCAACACGTTGACAAGAGTTGAAAAATAGCAAGTCTTTAAAATTGCCTCGGCTCTTTAGAACAACTGTAAGATATTGTTAGTCTTGTGTATTCAAGCTGGATTAGAATTTTACTACGTAATTTAGGAGGTTATTAATTTAATAGTCTGCATAAGGATGAAAGCAAATTATTCAAAGATTGTATCTTGTACGTAATTGAGACCCAAGGTCACGGTAAGTACTCTCCTGAAAAACTGGGAAGATTTTACAAATTAGACTCGAGAAAAACGACGGTTTTGCGCGAATGGTTCTCTTGATGGTGACAGCTGCTTTGTTATCTTTTACTATTATAAAGTGACCCCAATAAAACGAACAGTGATCCCTTGAGGCCGAAAGAATCATGCCAAGCTTCTCAGCTATCATTGTATTAATGGATCGGAAAAGCTCCGTTCACACTCGTTTCTCATTAGAAATATTTTGACAAGAAGACAAGTTTAATTCGAACCTGCAAATGATGTGACTATATTCCCACACAACCACTTTCATACGATTTTCATCGTTTTGAAATTCACAGTAAAGAGCCCAACCGAGCCAATGTGACTATTCCTCACACCAATTTTCATCATTCTGTGGAAATTCAGTTGAGAGCCGAAACCGACAAACAACGTTTGGCTACCGCCAGTGAAACTCCCGGGAATCTCTCTGATAGTTTTCGAGCAGTTCTGCCTACTGCAAACAATAGCAACATGGACTAGAATATTTTCATCAAGTGAAACTTTTAATTTCTGGAACTTTCCATAGCCGAGATCTATGTTTCAAAGTTTGCTTGACGGAAGCCATTTGGAGGTTGCACTTGAAGGGATTTTTCAGTATAATTATGAAATCGCATTGGCTCTGTAAACCCGTGAGGGGTGTCTTCGGAAAAAAATTCTCGTCGCGTCGCAATTTATGCTATCATAATCAGCTATATGTCATTTTAAATCTAAAATATTGCTCTATCCTATGAAGTTGTTAAGTTTATCGACGGTTAAACTTTTCTTGTATTTTTAAGACCCCGAACTAAAAACTACCTTGTTTACTTGAGAAGCTCCAGACCATTAGCGGTTTGTTGCACAATTTCACACTTTGTCGGATTTTATTCTCGGAGAAATGAACTGCAAAACCGTGTCAGCGATTTTCGATATTTGCATATTTACGAAAATATTAGGTCGCGAAGTTGAAAGTCGCACTTTTTACAGTTTGTGGCCACAAAATTTATCATAAAATCTTTTTCAAGTAAAAAATAAAAATTCCCTCACACGGTTTTTTAGTTGTGATCATTTTCTAACGACACAGAAAATTTGAGGCCGATATCTTAAATCGTGCGGAGACAGGAGCTTCGCGAAGGTGAAAGTTTGACCTAAAATTAAGTGCTAGAAAAAGCGTGTAAAGTTAATTAAATTACAGAAAATGAGTGGCGGCAATACAAAAGAATGGCAATGGAAACCTAGGAAAACAGTTGACGCGTCATTTGAGGTTTTAGAAATATACTTTAGGACTGTATCAAATGAATTTCGGGAAAAAAGTTATTTTTTGAATTTTTACATTTTTACCTTTCACGAGACCTTAAACGAAACCATTTTTGCGTAGTGAGCGCAATAAGCTAGTTTTTGCATTTGCGTTAAAAACGGCCAAGCTTCGCGAAATAAGCTATCGCTGTGGATATCAATCTGGTATGAAATCTAATAAGAAACTATCAACTCCTCTAGTTACTTCTGAAATGTGGAACGAGCGCGCTGAAGAGCAATTGAGTTTACATGTCATAGGATTAGGTCACGAAAAATCAAATTATATCCCCTTGAACTACAAAACCAAGAAATATCTCTTACTGTGAACCGATAATAAATACTTTAGCTTGAATAAATTTATTAAAAGTATTAATGCATTTATAACTAGAATTATGAAGTGAGAGGATTTGCTTGTAAACAACTGCACAGCCACCTTAAAAGGCGAGAATGCTAATTAATTTTGAAAATTAATTGGGTGTTCTGTTATGAAAACTCTTGAACATTTACACAGAATGTGTTTGAATGTTATTTCAGATTTAATCACTATTATTTATTGTTGTTGTTTCTTATGTAAGAAAAACGTAAGCAGAACTTATCAAAAGACGAGAAAAAACCCTCTGTTTGAGTTACCCAGGATTTGCTGATCCCGCGGAATCGTCAGGCGCGGCAAGCAACATGTCCTTTTTGCAATTAAGAAAATTGTTTTTGAAAGCTATATATCTTAAGATTATCAAATGCTAAACCATCTACCCGAATTGAATAATGTTTTGGCCATTTTGACAGCACAAACTTGGAATTGAACAAAACCCCACAGCAGGATTACGCTATTTGATGTAATCATGAAAATATTTTTGGGAATGTGACGCGATGCGGTGAAATCCGAAACGCCTCCGAATCCAAAGCTGTTCTTTTCGTTAGTGAACCATCAACATAAACTACTTTCAGGTGGATAACAGGAGTATTTCTAGACGGATAATAAGGTATTTATCCAGGGGAAACGCTAAACATATACGACAGACACGCAAAGTGATGGAGTCTAGATGCAAAGTTTGTCACAAATTTACATACAATAAAAGTATAATTTTATACAGTACCAGTATCTCCTGCTGGTCTATAATTTTTACTTTAATTTTGCCGCAGACGAATGAGACTTGAGAAAGAATGGCTACGGACGCGAAGAAGAGGATTTGTCTTTCTCTTTTTTTCGTGTTTTTCGGGTTCCAAACTGCAGAACCTCAAGGTAAGATGTAGTAGCGTGTTTTTAGTCCTGAAGAAGAGTTTTATCTGTTTCGGATCTTTAAAGCGGATCATGAAGCACGAAAAATCCAGCCTTATTAAAAATACGGTTATTAAGTGCTCCATTTTAAATATCTTGGACGAAATGCATGTTACTCCCTTGCTAGAGTATTTCTGTTGCTGTGTTGGCGCCTTGAAATATCTTAAAAAGAGTATATTTTTGCTAAGCAAATTTGATACCTTTTTGCGCAGTACCACTGGGGAGATGCTAGAAAATTTTAGAGTTTGCATCACAAAATGTACAAAATGTTGTGTCTGTGGAACTGTTTTTCGTACTACAATTACCAATACTACAAAACCTCATCTGTCTTTAAATGCAATGGGATAGTTAGACGCCAAGTGACATACTGAACAATACGAAAATCGTTGGCTAACGGTGAAAGCCCAGCATGAAAAGATAATCCTACTGGAATAGCGCACCATCATCTGAGAATTTCAATGAAAATGGTATTAATCACGAGCTAGTATCCTTTAATCTTTAATTTTTAACTAAACTAGTCAATTGAAACTATTATACTTGATCTATATTTTTATACTCTGGTAAGGACTTGCACGAAAAGCGGTAATTTTTGAATCATTAAAGAGAATTGCTCATGCTGTTAGCTACAATTTAGCGATCTATAAACAAAAACGAATTGTATCATAGGTGTTGGTCAGAACAATCCACATAGAAAATGTATTAAAATTAAGTTTTGAAGCAACGAGTACGATATTGTTCCTGTTCTAATCAAAGTATTGATGAGGGAGGATTTTGCAATTTTTCTGTTTTTTTCTTTTGATTCAAACATCTAACAAGATACCGGTGCATTTCAACTCGAACTTTAGAGTAACTTGTAACCGGTGATATACAGCCATTACAGCTAGTATCTTCGAGCATCACACATATCATCACATTTAAGAATTCCCACTAGCCGGGAGGCAAACCAAGTCGGCTTTGTACAAAGAATAGTCGAGGAGTCAGATGATGCAATTAAGAGCGCTTACTCGTTTATGAAGAGGTCTCGACCTAATGGAACATGATTTCTAATAGACCACTCTGCCTGCGGCCTCATGAGGCCTCATGGTCTCTATTGAATCATAGCCCATAGTCGGCCTTGAGGTAAATAATGGACTTCACATTGGGGACCTCTTTATAACACAGGGTTTTTAAAGTGGATTTGTATTACGCTAGGGTTTAGAAAGCTGCCTTATACGCGAAAGGCTGCATTACAGGGTTTTGTGTGATCCCACGTCATACATGGATTTAGCACCACGAGGATTCGAAGGTTACGTATCTTCCAAAGAGTTTCGAACATGTTTGAAATCTCAGCGAGATCACGCGACAAAAATCGCGGCAGATCGCGCCGAGGTCGTGATCGCAGATCGTGCGAGAAAAATCGCCGGGACAAAAAATGCAGCAAAAATTGCAAGTGTGAACGGGCTTTGATGGGACTCAACCGCCAACTCTTCACTTTTTGTAATACACAGGAACTATCCCTGCGCATCTGTAAATCGCACATTTTTTCGTCTCCTTCCACAATAGATGGATAGATAACTTATTCAAACCAATTACAGAAAATTGGCTGAATTGCGGAAATTTACAATAAAACAATTACTGAACTATTAAAATATTAAGATAAAGATATTAAGATAATTATTACAAAAACTGAAAAAGTCATGATCTATACGCATTTTGACTCTGCCGTAAAGTAGTTCAGTATCACTACTATGTGGCAGTAATTTTCAACAATGGCTTTCAATAAGGCGCTGAAATAAAAAATTCCGCATGGTTTTCGTAAATCTTTTCCAAAATAAAACAATCAGGCAATACTCTGAAAGGCGTTTCCAACAACCTCCGTTTTAGGTGACCACATGGGCAAAACAGCAAAACGTTGAACTGTCTCTGGTTATTTAAAAGAACATGGTCAAACAGTCATTAAATGGCAAATGCGTGAATTTTCGTTGTTGATTGACAGGTGCACACAAATATGACATTGAGCACAAGTTACTCTACGATCTGTTCACTAACTACTCCAAGGAAGCCCGCCCGGTACTCAACAAAAGTGAGGCTATACAAGTCATGTTTGATCTGGCCTACGCGCAACTTATTAATCTGGTAAATATGATCAAAACCTGAGTAGTAAAACCCAGACATTTGTAATGGATGATTCCAGCTATAATCGCGCGCGCTCTCTTTCTTTTGAAAATGCCACTATTGTAACACAACTAGCAGCATGCAAAGACCGCATACAAGGCACAGGCTGGCATCCTCGCGCGCGAGGGTCCTCCCCTTACCTCCCCCCTGGGGAAAGTGGAAAAGGGGAGGTTCTACTTGTTTCTATGAAGGCCCATGCGCCCAAATGTGTCCGTACGACCTCCCATTCTTATTAATTTAATTATTTATTGCGCTTCGCCTAGACATAACATACAATACGAGGGCAAATAGGCAGAGACACCACAACAGTTTGCATTAATTACTGTGGGCCCGGGACGATTCTCCCTCCCCCTCCCTCCCTACGCCCACTCGCTAGAGTCCGCCCATTCCTTAGTCGTCAGTCAAGCAGTCTTTATTTTTCACACAGTTATATTTAATTTACAGGTAAAACTAAGCTGAAGCTGACCTGGGGAGAAAAGCTATCATTTCATATAAGCCTTTCACGCTGTTTTGGTAACTACTAGTGTTAGGGATTTTGTGGTCCCCAGAAATTTACCACCAGGAAAAACGTCTAAATGTTTGTGTCATTGCTACGCATTTGGTTGTAAACAAATTGAGCTCTCACCGTGCTTTCACCCTTTTCCACAGACCAAGTGCATTTCCTTTGTATCTCAGTACGGTCCAATGCACAAAGCGCTTCCTCTAACATCTCCCTCTTGTTCCACAGAACAGCAAAGACCAGATTCTACAAAGTAAAGTGTGGTTTCGACAGGTGAGACAAAGTTGACGGGAAATGGCCTCATCAGTCTCCCCCTATTTTATTTTAATTAAAAGTTGTTTCTACTCTAGAATTCACTAAAAAAAAGGCAATCCATTTTCCCATATAAATATTAATGATATATCCCAGGTTCAAATAGACCAAGATAAGTATGTCTTAGTTGGATTTCGGTCAGTCCTACATGGGAAACACGCTTTAAAATGAATAATCACTTGTCAAGATAGGACTATTTGTCGTCAAATTATGCCATTTTAACATTCACGTGAGATGTGGACTAATCCATTCCTCTGTGGTTCGTTTTATTTCAGATGTGGACTAATCCATTTCTAACATGGCACCCTGACAAGTACGGTGGTATTGAGTCCATCAACGTGGATCCGACTATGATATGGAAACCAGACATTATCCTCTATAATAAGTGAGTCAATAACAAATAATAAATAAATAAATGTTTGCGACCGACCACCCAAACCTGCAGCTCGTAAGCTGAATTGCGCTGGGTGCCAACGACGCCACTGGCAGCCAAGCGGTCATAAGCACAGACACTGAGGGTGGTCACTGTCAGAGGGTTTATTACGTCCCCAGTGGTTCTTTAACGTCCCCCTGAAACTGGGTAGAGTAGAAAGGCGGGGCGGGACCTCGGTTTATTGTCTCATCCGAAAGACGAGAAACACAGTAGAACAAAGTTAAACTCACAGTTGTTTCAAACTGGGGTGAAGAAAGTGTTGGTCTAAACTTTGCGTCGAGTGATACCATTCATTGGGTGATATTGTTCAGAAGGGATGACCCTTAATAATTTGGCCACCCTCAACAGTATTTGTGACTCAGGTTAGAGGCCTAGCCCTCCTGCATACTAAACATGAAGTATGATTGCCTCTTTATATTGTTATCATGCTTACGTAAAAGATCCGTCTTACCCTACCCAGAATGCACTGCTTCGCAACCATTTTCGATATTAGAAACTCAATAAAAATAGTTCAGGTTAGAGCATGTTACTTTACAAGCGCAACAAAACTCGTAATAGTAGAATTTCTTTGTGTCAAGTCAGAGTGTCTGATGGTAATGAATCGTGAACAAGAACAAAGCAATGCACTATGGACAGGGCGAATGGCCTTGCGTCATGCCAAACTGAGCCCCCTTCTAGTGCTACGCAAGAAGGGGAGAACGCGAGCTTAGCACTTCTGAAGCACTCGTGGATGCAAGTGTACCTAGTAACATAGTTCATTCTAGACATTTTTGAAATCCTATCCTTGTCTAAAACCAATATGTTCAGGCTTTTTTCATTTCATTCGATCTAAAAACCCAAGCACGGTCTCTCATTTGAACTCCAGCTTCACCAAACATCTGTATCTATTAGGCAAAGTGGCTAAACTAGGCTAAAATCAATGTTCCTTTTCTTTGTAGCATTGGCTTCGGCGAACCAGGTGCTATTTACAAGTTCGACAAAACATGATTTGTTGATGGAAATAAGCAACCAAATTAAACACAAATACAAAACCTTATCTGAAACCCGCTCTAAATGCTTCGTCTTTCTCTTTTAGCATTGGGTTTGGAGAGACGGGCGCCATTTACAAGTTCGACACCAAAGCCACCGTGAAGTACAACGGCTACACAGAATGGTACGCACCTACAGAAGTCCACAGCATTTGTAAGATCGACATATCTTTTTTCCCATTCGATGAACAGTTCTGTAAACTCAAGTTTGGTTCTTGGACCTACACAGGAAGCCAGTTAAACTTTACCAACAAGCGCGACACTGCCGATCTTACTAAATATACCATAAGTGGTGAGTGGGAGCTGGTAGCTCTACCCGCAAAGAGAAACGTTGTTAGCTATACATGCTGCCCTGATCCGTTCATCGATATCACTTTTACTATCCACATACGAAGAAAAGTCCTGTTCTACATGACGAACTTAATCGTGCCTTGCATAGTCCTGGCGATGCTGACAGTCTTCTCGTTCCACCTTCCACCTGAGTCGGGCGAGCGTATTGGCTTGGTTATTACTATCTTGCTTGGCCTCACCGTGTTCATGCTGGTTTTCACGGAGAATGTCCCAAGGACTTCCGAGGTTATTCCGCTCATAGGGAAGTACGCATTTGCGGTGTTGATCGTCGTGTCTTGCTCTCTACTCGTGACATGTTGTATCTTAAGGGTCTTCAACAAAGATCCCGATAGGAAAATGCCGCGGTGGTTTCGGAAACTCATCTTTGACATCTTAAGTCCCCTTCTCCTAATGAAACCTCCAGAAGACGAGGCCACAGTGATGAGAGACCACAAAGCCCGCACGCTGATGTACATGACAAAGGCAAATGGGACGCCATATGAGGTTCATCCTCAACAGAACCACCAACTGGTCGACTTAACCAAGCTTACGGTGCAGCTAGAGCCACAGAGAGTCACTAACAACCACATCTATCACTCCTTGCCTACTATGACCAACTTGGCTCAAGACGTCACTGACGAGAAGCTGGATGAGTTGCTGTTCTATGCACGAACTATGGTGGACCATTGAAGGAGTCTAAAATCACAGAGTACAAAGAAGGCGAGTGGCGCTATGCTGCAGCAGTGTTGGATGCGGCGTTTTTCTGGTTGACTTTTATAGTAATTTTGGGATCTACTCTTGCATTTTATTTCATGATCCCGCGACAGATAGCTTTATAATGGAAACACTGAATATCAAGACAATGCTCTTTATAACGGAGATTTGTAAATGAGCCAGAAACTACCTTCCGAAAGTATCTGCTAACAATTGTTATTCGTAGAACGAATTCAAAGATTGGAAGGCAACTTAGTTACAGTGGAGAAATGCAGAGCTGCACTTACAGAGTTAGCGTGGGTGTTGCTTCACATTTCCAAAATCTGGAAACTTCTGTATTCTGAAACATAGTTTTCAGCGAAAATGTCTTTAGTTCTTCTGGACTTGTAGCAGAAGACGTTTACTGCCCTGGACAACTTTTGAGCACCCTATTTATATATTCAGGGCCTGACATTAAACGTTTTCGCTAGGCATCATTGGCGACCAATCCAAAAATTTTAGTCACCAAAAAGCAATATTTAGTCGCCACATAAACGTGGATCTCAGCTGAACTTAGAAAGATGGAGAGTCATTTGGCGACTAACTCTAACATTTTAGTCGCCAAACCCCCAAATTCAGTCGCCATTGTCGACCATATGGTCGCAATGTTCGTCCCTGATATTGTGAAACAGTAAAATATAATGAAACAACATACAATGCAGGCTTTTATTTAGTTCAGTAAAAATTGCTTATTTATGTCAGAGTCTTTCATTTTTGCAGGGCTATAATTTACAACTGGCGACAAAATGTAACAAAAGTTGACACCTAGCTTTCTCGCAGGCGTTGGAGAGTAGTTTTAGGTCGAGAAACGCGAGTTTGCTTTCGCTTGGCCGCCATCTTGGATTTGTGACAAAATGTGAAACAAATCCAAGATGGCGGCCACGCGAAAGCAATAAACTCGCGTTTCTCGACCTAAAATTTCTCTCCAACGCCTGCGAGCATGCTACAGCCGATTGCATTTGACTGTTTAAAACAGTTCGCACACGTTATGTTTGAACGCTAGAAAGTTGCGTTTCTAGGATGGAACCGTTTCTATGGAGAACAAAAGAGTTCTGCCCTCTCTGATTGGTCAGTGAAAAATAAACATGGCGGTTGCCCTTGGAAACGTCTCACATTTTGTCTCACAATGCAACGTTCAAACGTTTCAAACGTAACGTGCGAACTGTGTTAAACAGTCAAACGCAGTCAGCTGTAGCTGACACCAAGCCATTATTTTTAGTAGCCATAGGTTTCCCTTTGGTGGAGAACAATACCTTATTATTACTCCATAGGACAACTTTCCAGCTGGCTGTAATATTAAACCTTGGTCAAACAAAATAGATAAAAGGTACTGTTCGCATTTGGTGCGCTAATTTTAATCATCTTTAAACATTCAAGCATATTTTTTAAATGCTTGAATGTCTTTAAAAAGGTGTCTTTAAAAAGAGGTTACCGGTGTCATCAGGAGATGCCGTATGTATGATAGAAAAGGGCACTGAGTGCTGGTCCGATTTATTGCTTCTGGGCTCCACACAAGAAAACGAAAATACATTCTTGGGAACTTTGCGTCGAACTACTTGTAATAATAGACTGCCATTTTAAGCCAAAATGGTGTGTAAGTTCTAGAGATTTGTTGTATTTATATTATTGTATATTTTTATATGACTGAAAAAGGCAGATTTCAGATGAGTGTCGAAAACTAAACGCAAATACAAAACCACTAACCAATCAGGAGTGGAAGCCATTCAACAACAAACCAATCAGGAGTGGAAGCAATTCAGCAACAAATCAATCAGGAGTGGAAGCCATTCAACAACAAACCAATCAGGAGTGGAAGCCATTCAACAACAAACCAATTAGGAGGCGAAGAAGTCAGATTGCTTAGTCATGACGTGACCAATGACGAGTTTTGATTTAGAAACGCTGACTGAACGCAAGTCTGACTTAGTTTCGACGGTCATCTGAAATCCGCTTAAATATGTATTTCCAAGTGCATTCATTTCATTAGGAGGCAAAGCTTATAGGGTTACATTTGATTAATAAACATCATTAAACACCTGTTGAGCGCGCCTTGTTGAATGCTGCTGAACTGGTCCTTGGCACCGCCGTTGAACATTGTGAACGCTGTGTTGGTTCACATCGAAGTTGAACAATGTTGAATTCTTTTTTGACACCTCCCATACGCGATCAACAATAAAATAGTTGAATTGATTTAGCTCCATGTCGCAGCCGTCGTGGACAAACTTGTTCTGTAATTAAGCAATAAAAGTACTTTCCGCGTGCTCTCTGCTTTCTTACAAACACAAGCCGAAGGCGAGTGTCTTTCAAGTTTTATCAGTTCGACCAACATTCCCCGAGTGTTTGTAAGAAACCAGAGAGCACGCAGAAAGTATTTTTATTGCTTTTAGAAAATAACATACACACGCGCGACAGCGTTGCGTGACAATCGTGTTTCTCAGGTCTCTTACAAACACGCTTTTTAACCAATCAGAATGCGCACATTCACAATACAACATAGGTGTTATTTTCTAACAGCTATTGTGAACAAAGGTTTTTGGAAACCGGCGGAGTTCGCGACTTCTGTAACACGCTGCGACTCTTGAACTGCTGCAACTCGTGTCGCAGGAATCGCCCGTGTTCTATCTCTGTGACAGCTGCAACTGGAGTTTCGCGACTGCTACGGCACCCGTGTTCTAGAGCAGATTTCGTATGACTGCGAAAAGTACCGTGATAAAGTTGTTCGCGCACGACCGTGACTACCGCGACTACGCGATTTCATTGAGATTTCATTCCATCTAGCAGGTTGTACCGCCACCACGACAGTACCGCACCGTAACGTTTCACAGTCATACGAATCTGCTCTAGCACCCGTGCACGGCAGGCATATGTCGCAGTTCGCAGAACACTATCTGTTCACAATAGCTGACAGAACAGCTGCAGCATATGGAAACCAGCCTGAAGCCGAACGCGCAAAGAATAATCGGGAAACAGTACTCACATTACGAGCACTCTAATGTGACGTTACAGTGCTTTTTGTGCGATTTGCGTTATGAAACTGATCGTAAAGTCGTGTAGTCTGCACAGCAAGCGTTCCGTGAGTTAAGAGCAGAGAAATCCGGACAAAGCGAAGAAAGCTCGACGAGCGAGATTTTGGCCGCGCGAAAAAGGGCGAGCGACACGTCGCAAATCTCTTCCGAGCTTTTCGGCCTGAAAACCCCATGGGAACACTTGCTTCGCAGGCTAATGACTTTGCGATCGGTTTCATAACAAAAATCGCACAAGAAGCACTGTAACGCAACATTGCAGGCTAAAAGTAATATAGCAAAGCAGAAGAAAGCAGCGGAAAGAGAGAATGCAAGAGTTCCGTGAAGGCCTTATGTGCCAAGAGGCACTCGGAAGAAAGTAACAAGCTACGGCATCCCCAACACGGATGTCCTTCTATGATAAAGATTTCAATCTATTTTTAGCCCGCAACCCACTATGATGTTTTCGCATTTTGTGCGCGTCCACGCTAATGCTTTTCAAAGAAATATTTAAATGAACTAAGGGTATAAAAACGAGAAAGCGTCCGGATAGTTAACCTTATTTGATGTCTTCAATCTTACATGATCTGTTATTACCTGTGTTCAGCTTCAACATATTTTATTCCGTTGAACCGAACGAACGCTCAAACGGCACATGACTGAACGCGCGGGCTTTGTGGTTGGAACGGCGCTGCGCGCTCAGCTCGCGAGCTAAAAATAGTTTTGTAAATCACTTTTATCGGACATTGAGATGATGCGCTAGTTTATTTCTATTTTCTTTGGAGTAAAGTAACTTGAATGGCAGCTCAATCAGGAAAGGTTTGCAGAAACCAATAAATAGAGCCGCAATCGACTTTGCGGATTTGCGTGATGCTAATTATATTCGAATATAATGTGAAAGTGTTCTTTCCCATCGGCGGACTCCATGGGAATTTTTGATCCCACTTTAGAACCACGAATGGAATTCTATAACAATGAACTGTTTAAAAGCAGTCAAGTGTGCCATGTTCCGTAACTGGGAGGTAAATCACTTCCAAACTGACTTTCTTTTCTGAAGCACGATTCAAGGCCTATTTAGAAAAAGAAGTGCTTGTTTTAGAAATATGTTCCAATGTTAAAGTAATACATTAGTGTACGTCATATACAGGAATAACATTAAAAACAGCGTTGCGTTGTTTTGTACTTGTAAATTATACATTTTCAACTTTCAATAAAACTTTGAAGTTGACACCATGAGAATAATCATTCTTAGAGTTGCCTAGCAACGGGAAGCTGCATTTATTTGATGAAGAACTGCGAAGAACCCGAAGCAGGTCCATCCCTCTCCCCGATTATTTTTCAAAAATTGGCCATTACTAGCGATTTGGCCATTATTAGCCGAGGCTTATTAGCCGACCATATAGCCGATCCATTATTAGCCGATTTCCAGTTATCAGCCACTACACTATCGTCCGCTCTCCCACTCTCTCTCTCTCTCTCTCTCGTAGCCTGCAGGAAATCAATATAATGCAGGGACCCGACATATTGCGCCAATGGCGACTTGGCTTGGCGACCAAACTTTTAAAGCTATTCACCAACCAGTCTTTAATCCACATTAATCCGGCACCATTAATACTCTAATCCATGTCTGAACGCTATATGCTCCCTGCTTATATGTTTACCCGACCCGTTGATTGTCTCGGGAAGAACTCTGGCTATTCAGTGGCGGATCCAGCCGGGGGGAGGGGGGGGGGGGGGGGGGGGCACAACCTCGAGATAAACATAATCTAAGTTTGGCTGTTCAACAAATTGCTTTTCGAAAGAAACGTTCTAAGGTCCACCGAAAGATACCTGCATTTTCGCAGTTTTGGAAAGCAAAAAAAGATTAAATCATCGTGTAAGTCGAATCCAGTTTATATTTGACATAAGGCAAGATTTTCTGAGGAAACTGGAAAGTTTTATGCTCAAGTGCAATATCTATAAGAACGCTTCGTGATGCAACGAAAAACCGTTCTGCTAATTTAAGAGCAAGAAATCAGGTGGAAGGGTATCATTTGAGAGAGTAGCATCGTGACCCTTTAAATCAACCCATTCTTGTGCATCCGTATCCACGAACTGACTACACAACGTGATATCACGTGATAGAAGTCATCACTACTGTGATATTTCCAAAAAAAAGTAAAGCTTTCCTCCCGCGCTAAATTCCCACTCATTTTACAGAAAAACAACAATAATAATGATAGACCGTTTATTTACGAGGCTGTAATAACCAAAGGCAAAAAAACTTGTAGCCCTCAAATATTAATACTATCATAAGCTATGTACAATAAATATAACATATAATATTTCACGACAACTAAGACTAATACCTCATGATGTAAAAGTTGCTGCTCCTCAAAAATCTTCGCTTGGAGTTTTTGTTCGATAATAAAGCTAGAGTGTGATGTCAAAACAGCTTAAATTCCTTATATAATGATGTCAAGAAAATACAATAAAAACTATGTTAAGAAACCTTCACCTTCAATCAGTGCCCATATGACTGGGGGTGACCGGTTTTACCAAGAGACGTTCGCACGAAGAAGAGAAAAAAAGAACAGAAATTATGTGGTGCGTTGGTCTATTTTAATAACGAAATTAAAATTAACATTTGTTTACAATCATAATTAAATTCGCATTTTGAATGCTCAGCTCACAGATTAGTAATGCCCAATAGGGTTTTTCATTAACATAGTAAAACACATTTCCGGATTAGGAACTACCCTAAAGAAAATAAAAGAATTTTCGAAGATTTAAATAAAAACGGACGCCCAGCTGCTTTGGAGCTCTTCTTAGAGCTTTTGTTGGCTGTTAGCAGGACCGTGTTAAGCATATTTAGAAACAACACCGATCAATAAGAAAGATATTGGCCTTTGTTTTTATTCTGCAGAGTAAAAAGGCAGTTCAATTAGAAGATTAACGACGCTTTCGACAGAAGTACTCTATGAATTTGTCAAAAACAAGAGCAAACTTATTGGGAAAGGAGAAATACCTGAGGAACTGAACACAAGGCATGCGTGTCAACCACGAAGTATCACTGGGCGTTATTCTTGTACTTTTTCTCGCACTTGAGTCTTCAGAACAGAATGGTAAGCTTATTTTGTCATGAAAAGAAACTTGTTGTTCGTGCATTGTTTGAAAGGGTACTATATTTTACGTAATTAGCCTAAATATTTGCCCGAGTCGAAATTGATAAGGAAGTTTAAAAGTGGACGATAAACGAAGGCAACGAATGAGTATTCGATATGCTTTTCTTGGCGGAATTATTTCTATGGAGGGTAAAGTGACGCTAGAACGGTCCGGAAGGGTAATGTTTTTGGATTAGAAGGTCATTATGTTATGCGATAAAAACACTTACTCAGAGGTGCTAAAAGTCAACTTCTAAAACGGTAACAACATAATATTTACATCAGAACTAATGTTTTCGGATACAGATATGTCTTTGCTTGCCCTCTCTTGTCTTTAGGGGTATCTTGCGAAACGATCTTCTTTTAAAAGCAATTTTGAATTATTATTTGTTTGTTCTGTTTGTCTATCGAGGTAATGAATAAAAAATGTGGCAGAAAAAGCGTTTCGTTTCGCAGCTCTACCAGCCCTTACACACCCTTTTAGAATAAC
The DNA here is from genome assembly GCA_033964015.1 of Scolanthus callimorphus. Taxonomy (NCBI): domain Eukaryota; kingdom Metazoa; phylum Cnidaria; class Anthozoa; order Actiniaria; family Edwardsiidae; genus Scolanthus; species Scolanthus callimorphus. Next base: position 21,065,463 of record CM066924.1, read on the forward strand.
ATACCAAGAACAGCATTTCACAAGTGAAAACGGAACAAGTTCAGTTCCGACCAGTTCCCGCTCTAGAAACGAAATTATATTGGTGGAGTTATCAGAAATACAGTACATCGTGAATTGCTTGAAAATAATCAACTAAGGTCTTCTTATGATTGACCTCACAGACGAGGTTTCACTCCAAAGGGGGCTTATTCATACATGCCGGGGGGTATTCCAAAATAGACAACGATACAAAGCAATCAATTTTAGCGGAGCCCCTTAGCGGCCGAAGGCCGCAGAGCGGAGCACCATAAGTATCGCAGGAAGAATACAATAGCTCAAGTAGAACTCAGGTATACGATCGACTTCATTTTTCATGGTTCAGCGGTATTTCCATATGGGTGTCACGGGCGCGTCCGTGTCTGCGCGCCCACACAGGTAAACCAAGACCCTCCGTATTAATCATATTTCAGGAAGGAATGAAGCTCAGCAGACAACCAAACTTGGATTGGGGGGGGGAGTTGTGTTAGTGGCAACGGTGGTGCAACTGCATGGTCACGTGGTATGACGGTGCAAGGCTATCTATGTACAATGGCAACCTTCTCAGTCTCATTGACACAGAAAAATATGTAACCGGGAGCTCCGCTTTTAGCCAGTGGCTAAATCTATATATTAAAACAAACATAGCAAAACTACGTGTATGGCATAAACCAGAATGACCGAGGAGAGTATACAGGGGCGGGTCCAGGGGGGGGGGATGGGAGCAACTAAGTAAGACCGCTTAAAATCTGTACGGAGTTCAAAACGTTTTAATAATTACAGAGTTCATCGAATCTATCACTCTCATCATTGGTCACGAAAACCGTAACATTTTTCAACTGGTGACGTTATGGCAAAGGAACTTTTTAACATATGCTGAAGTTTCAAGCAACAAACTAACACTCACAGACGCTTTCGAAGACGCTATCGGCATAAAGAAAAGATGACATCGCCGATTTTTGTTCTAACAATTATAAGAGCGCAGGCGCTGAAATGCATCCGGCCGAGCCTCGTTTCTGCATTAAAAAAGTACAGGGGCTATCCCGACCTAAGAACATGATTGCAGGTGTTGCGTGACATTTTGAATTTTGATGCAGCAAAATAATACCAATGAAAGAGCTCACCGAAATATATGAAATCCTAAATTTGGTGGTTTCGATAAAAAACACAGAAGTTATGAGCGTCGAAGTTTGTTGTTTTCCTATAGGTTTATGTTGTGGTGGGCAACAGTTCCACCACAACATTAAACGTATAGAGAAACAGCCTACTTCAGGCGCAATATTTGCTGATTTATCCAAATCAACTCAAATTTTCGGCTTTTTCTAATTCGCAAGCTCTTATCAACATGGTTTTTCATTTATTAGGATCAAGATTCAAAATGTCACGCAGCACCTGCAAACATTCTGGTGCTATGTGGAAATAATATCCAAAAAATACGGCAAGAAGGTCGTACCGTTGGTCGTCATTTTGTTTTCGGCCAAAGGGACTGAGACGAAATTTATAAACCACAGGCAGCCCGAACGATTTGTATAAAAACGACAGTGTTTTCTTGATATGCTACAGAGTTAACTAGCACGGAAGGCGGGGCCGGGGGCTAGGGGGGTTCAGCCCCCCCCCCCCCCCCCCCCCACTCTAAAGCAGAATTTTATGTTTTCTGTAACTCAGCCCCCGGACCTTCTTTGTCATACATTGTATGTAATGCGCCCCACCACTTCAAAATCTGCCGTCCATGAATGGTCACGAATAAAGCAAAACATACTTCCCCTCTCCCTGCAGAATCACACAAGTATGACATGGAACACAAACTACTGAAGGTTCTTTTCACGAACTATTCAAGTGAAGCAAGGCCCATACTTAACAAGAGCGAGGCGGTTCAGGTCCAGTTTGACTTGGCGTATGCACAGCTAATTAATCTTGTAAGTTGGCAAAATTAATCTTGTGGGACATGACGAAATTGATAAGTTTTACATCGAAGACCCCTTGCTGCCTTCATTGTATTGTGGTCAAAAATAAAACGCGAGGAAGCAAAGCCAGTCCTTAACGCTGTTTTCAGCGCGAGCAAAAATGCGTTTCTCCAAGTTTCCTTCCAATCTTCTCATATCTCGTCAAGAAGACAGATTGTAGTCTAACGTCGCGTCAATGTCTTCGAATAAGTAAGTTCTCTGATTCAACTAAAGCATGACTGTTTTTCGTTTAAAACAGAACAGCAAAGATCAGATTCTACAAAGCAAAGTATGGCTACGGCAGGTAAGAGTGAAGATAACGAAGAAAACTAGATAACGGGAATCCCATCATCACATATATGTAATCAATGATTTGAAGACGGATGTCGCGGGGTATTACATAGAGAAATGAAAAAACAATCTGTGTTACGTAGAGCGATGAATAGTTTGATAGAGAAAAAACGTTTTTCCCTGGGATCTCCGATAATGGGTCGACTTCTTTCGGAGTTTCCCCCCGTGGCGCGTCTCTTCCTCCCAGAGTAACTCAACACCGTAAACAAATCGAAGCAAGTCGCGACAAAAAAAAAACATTTCCATCAATTTACGGACGTTCGCCGATGAAGATGCTACAAGCAGTCTACGAAGTAGATAACAGGAGCCCCAGACCATGTCCCGATAATAAACGACGTTCTGGCGGCCACACGCTACATTCTTCTCTCCTCTTGTGTCAGAATTACAACACGTTACGAGTAAACAATGAAAACTGACGGTGTTTTGAGTAGCATATCAAACACGAGACAGAATAAAATCTCAAAAATCTATGCAAATTAAGATCGCGTATCCACACCTCCGCTTATGATTTTCTTTGTTTAAGCTTGATGAATTATTCATGAGTTTGTGAAGATATCATCCAATCAGTGAAAAGCACAAGCAACCAAAGACAACAGCTGCATTGACAGCTGTGAAGCGGGCCAGGTTTACCTGTTAGGCATGTAAAATAGGGGAGATACTCGAGATACAATAGGCTCACTTTTTTAAACCACTGATATAACCTCTTTTATGTCACCAGATGTGGACAAACCCATTTCTAACCTGGAAGCCCAAGGAATATGGTGGTATTAAATCCATTAACGTGGACCCAAGCTTGATATGGAAGCCAGACATTGTACTTTACAACAAGTAAGTGCAAAATGATTATGTCCTACTAAAGATGAAGAGATGATATGTGACGAGCAAGTCGTGAAAGGTTAAATCATACAGTAGGGTATACAAGAAAGAATGGAATTAATCGCTTACTGTTAAGCCCACTTTAGTTCTTTCATGAAGAGATGACGTCAAAACCGTGCAGTTTTTGTTCATGATTATGTCCATGACGATGCGCTCATAACTGGTACGGGCCTTCCTGTCGGCTTCTTCTTGAAGTTAGAACAAATAAACCTAGCCAATCACGAACTAGAGAAATTACAAGTGGCTGCTGAATGGCTACCCCGTCAGCCAATCACAAGCCAAGTAAAACTACTATCACTTATTGGACAACTGACTGGTTTCTTTGTCAATCTTTGTCACTCAAGCCTAGCAAATTCACTATCACGCGGTGAGCACGTGGTCACTAAACGTTCAAAATGTGATTAGTTGATGGAAATAGCAACCAAAGTAAACACAAATACAAAACCACATCTGAAACCCGCTCTAAATGCTTCGTCTTTCTCTTTTAGCATTGGGTTTGGAGAGACGGGCGCCATTTACAAGTTCGACACCAAAGCCACCGTGAAGTACAACGGCTACACAGAATGGTACGCACCTACAGAAATCCACAGCATCTGTCAAATAGACATCACATTCTCCCCTTCGATGAACAATTCTGTAAACTTCAGTTTGGTTCATGGACGTACTCCGGGAGTCAATTGAACATCACCAACAAACGCGACACAGCCGACCTCACTAAATACACCATCAGCGGTGAATGGGAGCTGGTTTCACTTCCTGCCATAAGGAACGTCGTGAAATACAGCTGCTGTCCGGATCCCTTTATCGATATCACATTTACAATCCACATAAGGCGCAAAGTGCTGTTCTATATGACAAACCTTATAGCACCCTGCATCGTTTTATCAGCTCTGACAGTTTTTTCCTTTCACCTCCCCCCTGAGTCTGGTGAGCGAGCTGGATTGGTGATCACCATCTTGCTTGGGTTGACAGTCTTTATGTTGGTTTTCACGGAAAATGTTCCAAGAACTTCAGAGGTTATACCGCTGATCGGTAAATACACGACGTGCGTGATCTGCGTAGTGTGTAATTCTCTGATAGTAACCTGCTGTATATTGCGTGTCTTTAACAAGGACCCAAATCGTAGGATGTCCAAATGGATGCGAACTTTGATCTACAACATTCTGGGACCAGTTCTATTCATGAAACCACCACGGGCAGACGCCAGTGCGTCTATGAAAGAGACGCAAAAAGACGCAAGGTTAAATCCCAGAGGGACTCCCTATGATTCTCATTCGCAAGGGAAAAATAAAAAATGGGACATGTTAGCGATCCCATTGGTTCCTAAACTGCTTCAAACCATATGAATCACGAGAAAATAGCGCAAAATGGAACCACTCATGGTTATGACCACGGAGATGAGAAAATGAATGAGCTTTTGTATTACGCACGAACTATGGTGGACCATTTGAAAGAGACCAGGGCAACACAGTTTAGACAGAGCGAGTGGCGATACGCAGCAGCGGTTCTAGACGCGCTTTTCTTCTGGTTAACATTATTTGTGATCGTAGGATCTATGCTGGGTTTTTATTTCATGATTCCAAGAAACAACTAAGTTCTTGCAAGAGTCTTTAACCAAGAGGAAGATTCTTGTATAGTGTTGTTCACACTTCCCTGCAGGACTCCGTTTCTCTGCATTTCGCTGGCTGAGGTTCGCGAGGAAAACAGACCTCTGCCCTGGGTCGAAACTCGCTTTGTTTTGCCGCCGTCGACAACCTTGGACGGTTTGCTGACCGTTTCTTGAGCCCACTATATGCGCACGCATATCTACAGACGTTTTCCGCTGATATTATTTGAGCTCCCCCAGCGAAATGCAGGGAATGTTCAAATATTCAACGTCGAAAAAGTGTCAATTTTTAGTAACCTATTACCGTTGTTTCTAAGTATTTGTTTGCTTGGTTAGTTGATTTCATTTAGTTACCAGCTGGTGACAAAATATTGTAAGCTCCTCTTTCAATAGCAAAATGTGGCGACTGAAAAAGAAAGTCGGTGGGACTAGTTCGCCCCGCGATTTGCCTTATATCTCATTCACACAGCCGCTAGTTGAAAGCTAGTTGAAAGGTAGTTTAATTAAACTTGTTTAAATGCTTATCTACCAGGAGGAGACAATTTAAAGGGCAATAGACTCTACTGTGCATGTTACTAAGTGATCATTTAGCTAGTAAGAGTTTGTCGCAGTAAGAAACTTGGAATGATGTGAGGCTAAGAAAAACCATGTTTAACTTAACATGGTTTTGGTGTGAATGGGGGTATTAGACTGATTGCTATCCGTTAATTTCAATCAGTCTCAATTTTATCATGTGCAATAAGGGGAATGCATGCAGTAATTCACTGTTTTGCGACTAATTTGCCTTATAATTCCGAGGGAATTTATTAACTACAACAAATCCTGAAGTGAGCGCTTAGAAGTAAAGTTATTGTATTATAAAATCCTACCTCTCACTTGAACGCAAAGCCATCCACAAACAGCAAGTGGCAATTCTGTTTGGTCCAATCTGCTTCATGGGAGCCATAACAATTCCGTCCTGTCTGTTATAAAGTCTGTAAGATATTAAAGCAATAAAACACCGATTTATATGGTTTATCATGTGATGAACGCAAGCGAGATGTTGGGAGAACACGAGGAAAAGAAGAGCCGTGGGCGAGCTTTTTGAGTGTTCTCCCAACATCGGAAGTGCGTTTATCACATTAAACTCTTCTTGTAATGCATCAAATAAAAAAAAATAGATATCCAAATTCAAATAAAGTTAAAAAAATTTGCATGTTGTTGGTCTGTCTGCAACTGTTTAAGTAAAATTGAATTTTTTTTTTCGAAAGCTGTTCTCTGGAAATATTCAACATCTGAGTTATCACATCGACTGACATCAAAACTACGGCTAAACTAGGACACATGTAGCGCGCATGACTTTCCCGAGTGACTAAACTAGAAAGCATCAGGCGCGTGTGGCTGTTGTCTGGCGAAGAAACATTTTTTTGTGTCCCGGCTACAATTTTAACGCGCGCAACAATGTTTCTCGCGTGGCTAAATTGGGAAACGTGCTACAATGTTGCGCGCAAAATGGTCCTAGTTTAGCAAGGGAGTCAAACCTTCTAAGTCAATCAGGTTCGTGCCCTGTTTCGTCTTTCTGCGCATGCACCAATGTTCAAAATCATTAAAGCAGCAAAGGCCTCATTCGTACCCAGAGCTTCCCGGTTCGTCACCTCATGGGCCACTGACGCATGCGCAAGATTTGAAACAGAGGGTAACCACTTCATATAGGCAGTGACAATAGACCTTTTTCGATTGAGTGGGGGCCCTGTGGTTTTTCTAGGTCCGTTTTCCCAACTGACACTCGTGTGAAACAATGTCTTTTGTTTTCTTGTAATGCACGAGGAAACTAATTAATATTGATGAGTGGAAACAAAGAACATTCTACGCTTGAGTGCCAGTTGGGTAAATAAACCACAGGGCCCCCATTCAAGCGGAAAAGGTCTATTCACGAAATGGTCCGAGGTTATGTGTGGAGTATGACGTCAATGCAAGTGCCTATATGTGCATGCATAAAAACATTCAACATCAGCGAATCAGCAAAGTCCTCAAACAGCTGTCACCAGAGCTCGTCTCCTCGCCACTGACGCATGCGTGAGATTTGAAAACAGAGCCCAATCTCGTACCCAGAGCCCGTCATCTTTTGGCCAGCGGCAAGATTCAGGGCTCTGGGGGAATCCGATTTGTGAGCATGCGTGGTAGGCAAAAACGTAACGAACTTTCATACAACGTTCAAACCGGAAACCCAGAATCTGGGTTTTAAAAAAATCGATTCCCCCAGAGCCCTGAATCTTGCCGCTGGCCAAAAGATGACGGGTTCTGGGTACGAGATTAAACAGAGCCGTTAAGAGAAATATCTTTCTGCGCATGCTCTAACGTTAAAAACCAGCCAATCAGCAAAGATCCTCAAATGGAAGTTACCGGAGCCTCCCCTGCGAGGTGGTGTGCCGGGAAGCTCTGGGTACGAGAATGTTTGTTGATCGGTCCTAAAACTTGTTGCACACGCATATCCGAGAAAATGATGTTTCCTAATCGGGGCGTTCTTTTAAATCGTTTCTTCGATCACCTGAATTATCTGTCAAATAAATGCTGGATAAAAGGACATGAAGTCCAAAGGATGATGGCAGTGTTGACCTTTCCTCTTGAGCCGTCATTTTTAATTCTAAACAAAAATCATGGGATTAAGGCTGAACTACAATTGTATCCCTGCGATTTGGAACGCGTTGATTGCCGACAAAATTGAAAGCAACGGTAGCAACGCAAATTTTGTTTTGCAAACCATCACCTTCTTGCAAAATTACTACGCGAACCAAGTGGTAACGAGCGCCCAACCGAGCAAACGAGATAAGGTATTTGCAATATGATTCGCCACGCCAGGCATCTATTGGTATTTGGATTGCGTTGTTATTTAAGCAATGCATAAAAGAACGAATTGATAGGAAATTATCCCGTTGACAATGCTAATAACGGTGACAGTAATAAACCATTTTGTAATTATTTATGGGATTTTATTTCACGGGGCGGTCGAAGGGGTTGCTTTTCCATGGGGAGCCCTTAATATATTAGGAACGCAAATTGCTAGAGGCTTTCCGAACAAACACTGATTATAAGCCAGGATATTCTGACTCTTCGCGAATAATATGAGGAACCTGCTGTGGATAGCTTGTGTTCTGAGTGATGTTGGGCTGAATAGGTATCCCATAACGGGCATGACGAAACACAAAAGCATCAAACCTAAAAGAATAGTCTTTTGTCTCGGACACAAAGCTTGTCAATTACCGGATTACTGCGAGTGTTTTATGAGGACGTGGTATTCCATCATCAAGCAAAAAGACAAATGGGATCAAACGCCGTGAGAATTCGCGCTACACCAGCACAATATTAAAGGCAAATGTTGGAGTTTAACGCGCTAACAAAGCTACTGTCCTTAGTAGCGATAACATTAGTATCATCAGAACAAAATGGTGAGTAATATGTTCTTTGTGATATTTCAATAGGACACACTTATATCAGTAACTTTGTGACTTTAGAAATCCAGAGTAATGTTTTTGTTCTTCGTTTCAAGAATCTGATAAGGTAATATAATCAAACTCACTAGCAAACATATTAAGGCAACAGGAAAACTGATAACACCTTTATGAACATCTTCGTCAATAAAACGCTCCCTTAATATGTTGCTGGCAGATTAGATGCTATGTGATAACTGTAAATAACTCGACTTCGAAGACTGAATGACTCTACTTTGAATACTGAAAACTGTACACATCTGTAGAAAAGTCCCCCAGAATTTATCCTTAAGGTAGGTACTGAGCATAAAGGGCTTCGAATTGAAAAACGACGCATTTGTCTGGTTGCAACACGAACTAGAAAAATTTGAAGTGATTTGAAGCACATACAAATAAGAAGACCCACTGTTAAGAAACAATCGAGAAATTAGACAAAAAGTCTTGATCTCAAAATAGCACAGAAAACAAACTTGACCCTTGGCATATAAAATGTTTTCGTTTAGTATTTTTTCCCGAGGATTTCATAGGCCAAAACAAATTATAAGCTCGCTATATGCTTATACAACAAATATGTGATTTCTTTTTCGTCTGGATCTAGTGGTTGACTCTAATAAACCCCTGCAGCTTTTGAAATCAGTTCAAAAATACCGAATAATTTATTTGATATGTGGGCAGTCTCTGATTACAAGATCCAAAACATAGCGTTTTTGTTAGATGTGATTGATAGTCCTGCACTAAAATACTAGGAAACGTGCACGCCAACTACTAATACTAGATGTCGTAAAACCTTGAACGTTCTCCACGTGCTTAAGTTTCTTGTCAATCTCTCTGGGCAGTGAGAATGGTTAGTACGGTAATAAACGACTGTGACAACCTATTCTATTTCCCCGGTTTCTTAGAATTACCGGAGCAAACTTTTCGTCGCATCACGTAAATATCCCACTGCACATGCGTGAACCGTTTTTTGCGAAAACGACGTTGTCAGGCCCGTAGCCAGCATGAGGCGACTCACCTCGACTCACCTTTTTTTACTGAAAGAACCAGGACCAAATTTAAAATGAAATTTAAACCAACCTTAACCGTTAGTCACAGAAAAAAATAACTTTTTTGTTCACAAATAGTATTTCTCTCACTCTGCCTCGGTAACGATTTTTTTTCTGGCTACGGGCCTGGTTGTCACTGCTACACGTCCTAGCACTGCAGGGATGATTTATCAAAAACAAACTGAAGGTTCACTCAGTGTTTTATTACACAATCGACAAGAGGAAGTTCGAGAAAAAACAAAGTCTCCGCTAAAATTAAATCGTTTCATTAGCTCAGTAACAGGAATCACGCGAAGGAAGGGGTATTTCCTCTGGACAGCTTTTCTACCTACTGCTCATCCTTTAATCTTACCGAGTCAACTTTTTAGCATTGAACGTCAAGCAAGCCGATACAACCCCGTCATCAATCTTGCGAGTCAATTTGGAGGATTTATTTTACTATCAAATCGCTTGGAGGCTCGTTTTAACACGTTCTCTATGCGTTCTGCTTTGAAACTCGCAAAACCCACGCACTATCAGCATTTGTACTTTTAAGGCGATGGAAAATGGTGGTTAGAGGACCGCAAATATTTGTTACGTCCAAACAAGAGCATATATCCGTTAAAATATTTCAACATATCAATGTAAAATGGTCGAATATTAGGAGGCTGTTGTCATTGAGGTTTAATTTGATCGGTAATTCTTCGATTAATTTGCACTGCTCAATAATAGCATAGTGGTCATTGTGTATTTGAAGAAAATTGAACGTTTTTTGTTGTTCTAAGTAATTCCTTGTAATTACTTGGCGTGAGTCCCTTTATACCTGAGAATTGTTGTAATTAATTTGTATTTGTTTATAATACAGTCAGTACGTTACAATCATTCATAGAGCAATAATCTGCTGTTCACAACTTCTTTGGTTTAATTTCAGTCACTTGGAGATCGGATCTCAGGCCCTGGTCGAAAGCAGTTAAACATAATCACTAAACGAAACTTAAAAATAAGAGCTGATTGAAGCTTGAATATTGAAAAATATTAAGGTAGCCTATGGCTAATTCAGAGAAGAACACAACCCAAAAGTAAATAACTCTACGCCAGAAAACGATAGCATTTCATTTATTTCTTACGCATGGCTTTTTTGGACATAACATCTATCGCCATGTGAATTCTAATAGAAGCACCACTTTTATTAACTAATACAGTTTTCCTAAAAATCGCCCATAATATTAGGATTTCAAAATCTAACGTAGCCGAAATGTGGTTTATTTTAACCATAGTTTGTAATTTCTAACAAACTGACCAAGCTCAGATTTTAGGAGGTTGAGTAGTTTTAAACGTTAATGACTAAAAATCTGGTACCAGAATATTTTCAATTACATTACATAAACTGTTTACAATTTACAAAAGTTAAGGTTGTAATCTATTATCTGTAATAACGCCCAAACACGTCCCATTCCTATGGGACTCCAAGAAAATCAATAACAAAGTTCATAGTAAGTGTGTAAACACGGATGAATAGAAAAAAAATGTATTTGGTGTTTACAGTCTAGGGAATGGATTGCATTGAAGTAAAAATCTAATTGTGAGTATACAAGTTACATGTCTACAAAGAACAAGTCACAAGTCTTCAAAGAAATTGCATTTAGACCCTTTTTAAAAGGAGATAGCGTTCTAATGAGTCGTAAATCTTCAAGCAATCATGAATTCCAGATAATAATAAGCCACCCTATAAGTGAAGGTGGCTTCTTGCCATAATTTGCTTTTGGTAGTCTAGTAGCAGTTGAAATTTGGAAGCCGTGTCGTCTCGTAAACAGTAAGTTTCATGTGGTTGTTTTAATCAAAACCCCATCGATACAAACAAGGACACCGCATGACAAGGGCGAAAAAAGGCGGGGTATGGTCTATTTCCTCGGTACCCTGGTGTAGGTTGTGGCATGTTTTATCAAGCTATGTTGGGGACAAGTTAATTGTCATTTTGATTTAAGAATATTATACACCTTATTCCAAAATAACGTATGCCAACCAGAGAAAACTCACTTGGATTTGAAAAAAAAAATCCAGGCTGAGTGGCTGACTGGCCCTTGTGACCTCGTTCTCATGAAATTATTATTTTCTTTTATATTCACTCAAGCTCAAAGACAAAAGATAATTTCATGAGAGTGAGGCCACAAGGGCCAATGGAACAAAAAAGTCGCCATTTTGGAATAAGGTGTATTCATTTCTTAATCAAACTTCTGGTAAACTCTGACGTAAATTCAACTAACGCTATATTTCAGTTCAGGCAAAAACCAGCGATAGCCTAGTTGGAAGAATAATCCAGTAAAAAGGGTATCTTTACATGATCGAGATTAAAGTACGCTGAACACTTTAACTGCAATCTGATGCGATGAGTGATTTTGACTTCAGTAAATAGGAGGATATTACACGGCCGCACGGAGATACGAGTTTTATCTTCGAGTGGTAAAATGTATCTCACGAGTGAGAGATGCCTTGCTATTTCACTGATGTTTATGTAATAATAAGAGTGTAAGACCCCGTGGCCGATGGGCACGACATGAAGTTTTGTAGCCCATAGAACTCTATGATAATGCGGCAATGGTAAAAGTAGTGAACTCAATCCGTTTAAATCTAATAGAATTTCGATCCATCCTTTGGACTAAAACTAGTTTTAGTGATATGTAGATACGGAACAGCAAACTAATGGTGCTATTTTGAAAGTTTCTCGCCGCGTATCAGATAAACATAGCAAACCAATCAAAACATTGACACACCCATCGGACAAAGTCAAAGGGTCTAACTCGTCAACCGCTGAAAAGCCAAGTACGATTTTTTTTCAGTCACAGAGAGTTCAATCAACACTTCATGGCCGACGCCATCCTCGAATCTCTCCGCAAACTTCTCGACTCCCGATCTATCCGCAACACCCACTCCAATCACAAGCCGCTACGAAGACAACGAACACCGGCTTATTAGAGATCTTTTTAATGGATACAGTAGTGAGGTTCGGCCAGTTATGAAGAAAGATCAGCCAGCACAAGTACAACTGGATCTGGCATACAGTCAACTGGTGGAGCTGGTAAGTCGATAATGAAGTTTTGCTTGGATTTGGGTTTTTTTTTCACGTGCAATCGGGCTGTGGAACAGTCTTGAGTCAAATACCATTGCTCTTCGCAATTATACGGAGGCCTTTGAGGCAGCAGTAAAAAAGTATGTAAATCGCAATTACCTATTATGCGCTGTCAATGATAGGTTGCACTATTAAACCAAGTGAAGTGAAGTGAACCTTTTTGGCTAAAAATGTTCCCGCCATTTTGGCGCGCCCGTGTGACACAGGGAACCCGCAACATACTATTTTGCAATGTTACAAATTTTGGGATAACAGAGCCTATTTTCAGGGGCGTAGCTACCAATACGCAACTGCCTACTAAAATTTTCAGTTTCTTTTACTTTTTCTGATGCTTTTCTGATGATCTCTATCAGACTACTCTTGTGTACCTAATGGCAAAAAATCTCTGGCTACCCCCCTGATTTTCCACTTCTTGTCCGTAAAACAAATGATTCAAGGAATTCAAAAGGTCCAGCGGCTATTTTAAAATATCAGGTAAGCGCTACCTTAAGAGTACCTAGCCTGGTATTCGAATTAAACTCAGGAGGGCATAGTAATTTTAAAATGCATTCAATTTTCGCCTACAAAATTATCTTTAATTTACAGAACAGTAGAAGTCAGATTTTGATCAGCAAAGTCTGGATAAGACAGGTAAGAGTTATAAAGGATCTAATAAAAAATGCATTTGAAATAAACAAGAGCAGATTTCGAGCAGATTTCGTATGACTGTGAAAAGTGCAGCAAAAAAGTTGTGAAAAAGAAATGATAGGGAAGAGCCTGTTCAACTTGGTGAAAGTGTTTCAATTTATGACATAATTGAGGGACTTCAAAATAATAATCAGAATAGATTTAGATTTGATTCCTGTTGAAGCCTGAAATCTTTTTTTATACTGGTGGGAAGCACAGATCCTGAAATATTGTGACCATGGATAGTATTTTCAAGATTGATACAATGGTAGAAAACCTCAAACAAATATCAACAAGCACAGCATCACTCAGGTGGTCACTCAACAGGTGGGAACTCATTTACCAAATTTTCTTTCAGCAATGGTTCAACCCATTTTTACGATGGAACCCCAAAGAATATGGTGGGGTGGATTTCATCAATGTCAGTCCAAAATATGTGTGGAAACCAGACTTGATCCTATATAACAGGTATGGCGAGCAGTTTCCATTGCATAGAATTCCAGGCAACCTCTAATTAAATATCTAAAAATATGAACTAAGCATTCTCTCAAAACTGCTCCTTTATCTAAAGGCCATATTACACAAGGCAATTTTTATTGCAACTGGTGACATCATATTTGTTACAGCAACCGGAAACAGCAAAATTTGCAACCATGGCAACACAACTAATATTATTGCAAAGTTGCAGAAGTATCAGATCTCTACCTTTTGCTATATAGAGCGGATTTCAGATGACTGTCATGAGTTATTCCCAATTACTTTGTATCACTCGTATAGGTTTTATTAAGAATTGGTGTAGTTACTTTGCAATTGGTAATACTACAGTCATATGAAAATCACTCTATGTGACAACCGCAACACAATAGCCCAAAATGGGCCAATCAGGTTGCCTCTAGTCCTTGTGGCTTGCAAAATTTTATAATTTTACAGTGAGTGTGTTGCAAGAGACAAATTGTGAGCAAGTGTGTGACATCCCTGAATTTTGTTTTTCTGTGAAAAAATGTGGGAGGAAACATATACTTATATAAGGCTACATCCCTGCTGCAACTTGTAATGTTTTTGATTCGCCATTTTTGCATTGCAAGTTGCATAAAAATAGCACTTCACTTTCAGACTGTTACACTACACCCTACCCTGTCTCCTCTATTCTTTTGGCCGCTCTCATCCAAAATCAGGGTCGTAGCCAGCATTTGGGGAAGGGGGGAGGGCGGGGGGTCAAAACTATGCAATTTGCATGTATGATGTTCATATTTGTCGACTTTTTTATGTTTACTATAGTTCCGTCCAAAATGTGGAGTCACATACGCCCCTAGGTTCTCCTTGCCCCAGCTACGTCCCTGAAAATACAGTCTATCCTATACTTCCTGGTGGCACATACGATTCGTTTCACGTTCATTATTTCCACTGCACTTAATTAACTAACCTTCCACGTCCAGCCACTGCACTTCCCATTGATAATCGGCGGCAGGGAGCATATTTTTCACGAATAATGGAAATTCGACTAGTTATAGAGGATATAACTACCTCTTGGCGCAGAGGAAATGTTTTCTAGATCTAGGATGATTTCTACTTGAAGCAGTGTGACTTTGCGCGACCGCCATTTTTTCAAACTCTGGTTTCAGTCCTCGAACGCTTACAAGGCCACAGGGTTCCCACGCAAAATACACTATGAAGAAGCGCAGTCGAACAAGATCTCGCGAATGAATGATTCGTGATTAGTCCCGAAATTTTATTTGACCACTGATTTTTTGATAGTCGCTAATCCATTAGGTACAAATTAGTAATATATAGATTTAGCCACTGGCTAAAAGCGGAGCTCCTGGTTATAAAATTTTCTATGTGAATGAAAGGGATTCCCATGTGTACATGGTTTATATGGTTGCTTTAGAGTCTTCACGAGATATTAATTTTTCAAGCATAGATGACGTCATCGATGACGTCATATCACGTGACCACTTCATTTCGATCATATGGTGGCCTAGACTACACTACCCAAGTTTGGTTCTTTTAGAGTTTTCCCTTCACGAGATATTATTTTTTCAAGCATAGATGACGTCATCGATGACGTTACATCACGTGACCACTTCATTTTGCTCATCTGGTGACCTAGACCACACTACCCAAGTTTGGTTGTTCTAGAGTCATCTCTTGACGAGATATTCATTTTTCAAGCATAGATGACGTCATCGGTGACGTCACATCACGTGACCACTTCATTTCGCTCATCTGGTGACCAAGACCACACTGCCCAAGTTTGGTTGTTTTAGAGTCTTCTCTTCACGAGATATTCATTTTTCAAGCATAGATGACGTCATCGATGACGTCATATCACGTGATCACTTCATTTCGATCATATGGTGGCCTAGACCACACTACCCAAGTTTGGTTCTTTTAGAGTTTTCCCTTCACGAGATATTATTTTTTCAAGCATAGATGACGTCATCGATGACGTCACATCACGTGACCACTTCATTTTGCTCATCTGGTGACCTAGACCACACTACCCAAGTTTGGTTGTTCTAGAGTCTTCTCTTGACGAGATATTCATTTTTCAAGCATCGATGACGTCATCGATGACGTCACATCACGTGACCACTTCATTTCGCTCATCTGGTGACCTAGACCACACTACCCAAGTTTGGTTGTTTTAGAGTCTTCTCTTGACGAGATATTCATTTTTCAAGCATAGATGACGTCATCGATGACGTCACATCACGTGACCACTTCATTTCGCTCATCTGGTGACCAAGACCACACTACCCAAGTTTGGTTGTTTTAGAGTCTTCTCTTCACGAGATATTCATTTTTCAAGCATAGATGACGTCATCGATGACGTCACATCACGTGACCGTGCTACAGCACCCCCCTTGTGGCATAGACAAAATATCCCAAGTATGGCTGTCTAAGCATGTTCCCTTGAGGAGATATAATTTTTTCTTTGCATACCACAGGGTTCCCATGTGTACACGGACGACGGACGGACGGCGGACGGACGGCGGACACTATACGTTTAATACCAGAAAAATAAAGAAAAAATCATATCTCCCGAAGAGAAGCTTCTCTAGAAGCCAAACTTGGACAAACTTTCAAAGACCATCAGAGGAACTCTACACCAAAGTCACGTTCCCTCACGCCATCAATGACGTCATCAAAATGATCCAAAATGCCCGTGACGTTCAAAAATCAACTCGATGGTATACGTTTTTCCCTTAGGTATGGTGCTCCGCTTGCGCGGGCCTTCGGCCCGCGCTGGAGCTCCGCTACAAATGTTTTGACCGCTTCCCTTGTTCGACAAATGTCCCACATCTACCGACAAGAGCAGCGCGCGCGACGTTATAGCTGGAATCGCCCATTCTCTAGAGTACGTATTTCTGATATATTTTTTAATTAATTTTCAGCATTCAACGCAACAGTGGAGAAATGTACAACTTCAACACCAAAGTTGTTATGAACTACACCGGAATCACGCAATGGTTCGCGCCAACCGAAGTCCGGACAATATGCGAAATTGATATTTCTTTTTTCCCGTTCGATACCCAAGTCTGCACGATGTTATTCGGGTCATGGACTTATACGGGGTCTTACCTGAATCTGAGCCTAAAACGAACAACCGCTGACCTCTCAGGCTACACGGTCAGCGGGGAATGGGAGCTACTCTCCGCCACGGCCAAGCGGAACGTTGTTAAGTACAGCTGTTGTCCAGATCCTTATATAGATGTTACCTATACACTCAAGCTAAAGCGGAAGTTTCTTTTCTATATCAATAATTTGATCTTTCCTATCGTTGCTTTAGCTGTATTAGCCATGTTTGGGTATTATCTACCGGCAGAAAGCGGCGAGAGAATCTCATTGGTCATTACCATCATGCTGGGGCTCACAGTGTACACGCTGATTTTCACGGAGAATGTCCCGCCAACTTCTGAAGTCACGCCACTTCTGTCACGCTATTCCACGGCCGTGATGGGTGAGCTTGGCATGTCACTTGTCATGAGTTGTCTGATTCTATGGGTGTTTCACCACGATGGGTCCAAAGAGATGCCCAGATGGTTTGAGTATATCGTGTTCAGCTTATTGGCAAAGATGGCAAGATTAAGGTATGTCTTACTATACAACAGCAATAGGAATACGTGCGCCTCCTTAGGGCTGGTCTACACGCGAAGCGCCAGCGCAGACGCAGATCTAGCGCAAGGATATCAAACTTATACATCTCTCTGTGTGGTTTATACTAGAACGCAAGCACAGACGCAAGCAGGCAAGCGCAAGGAAATCGAGACGTTGCGCTCCCTTGCGCTTGCTCCCTTGCCCTTGCGCTTGCGTCTAGTGTACATCAAGCGATCGTAAGCCATTCTCGGACCCAGAGCTCCCCGGCTCGCAACCTCGCGGGGGAGGCTCTGGTGACAGCCACTGACGCATGCGCGAGATTTAATACAGAGCCGCCGAGAGAAATACCTTTCAGCGCATGCTCCAACGCTCAAAATCAGCCAATCAGCGATGGGGAGCTCTGGGTACGAGAATGATCGTAAGCGTTTGCGTTCTCTTGATTTACACTAGACGCAAGCACAAGCGCGAGGGAACGCAACGTCTCGATTTTCTTTTACTTGCGTTCTAGTGTAAACAACATAAGGGTAATATATGAGGTTGATATCTTTGCGCTTGCGTCGAGGCTTGCGTCCGAGTGTAAGCCAGCCCTAATGGATCGCATTTTCACCGCTCGTGCTTTTCAGGTATTCGAAAAAGCACGAGGAACCAAAGACGAACGGTCGCCGGCGCAACTCTAATTGTCCTCTTGTAGACTCCTCCCACCGCTGGCCGATTTACTACCCTCTTAAACGGCGCAGTACACACGAGAACGTCGAGCCTTGCAAAGCTCCCGGATGCGCGCACGAATTACACGTTTCTCCCGCGCTGGAAAGAAAACTTGACGACATGATTAACAAAATGGACGATTTGCTCCGAGAAAGTAAAGAGGATCAGAAGCAGGAAGAGTTGAAGAAAAAATGGCAGTTCGCAGCCAGGGTGTTAGATAATGTTGTTTTCTGGATTTACACTCTTACAGTAGTGTTCACTACACTGGCGTTGTATCTGATGATTCCAGAAGACACCTTTAAGTAATAAAAGGAAACCTTTTATACTCATTATCTCGGAGCTGCGCTCTCTCATGGCGCTCGAGAGACCTGCGGCCCGAGATATTAAAATTGCCCTCGCGGTTTTACGTGGAGGCGGAACTTCAGAATAAGGTATAGTAGTCAGTAAAAGTGGAAGTAAATATAGAACGGCCATTTTGTAGAAACCTTTTGCTACTTTTCTTATCCAAAGCGGCTTCTATTGAATATTGGCGTGAGGTGATAATGGCGTCCTTAGCGGGCTCCCTGTGGACCGAGTGGGGAGTGGAAGTGCAGCACAGGATGCCCGTCAGGACGCAGGGGGAAGTCGATAGGTACGAACGACCCCCCTTTTAGAATATATCACATTTATCCGATTAGACAGGTGGAAATCAGGTGCTAATACGTGCTTTTGCGAATATAAGCCTCGAAAATCACTAACCTTCTTAAATAAACGTGATAGAGCGGATTTCACATGACTGTCAGACTTGTTATGTAATTACGATGGATGTTCGCGTTCAACATTGGCTACTCATTTTTCTAAGCCAATCAAATTCTATAGGATTATTCAAAGCTTCAGGAGGCTAGATTCCGCTAAGAAAATAGCACGAAAAAAGCGATATCGCACGAGTCGCGCAGCGACGAGGGCGATATCGACTTTTTGAGTGCTATTTTCGGCGGAATCTACCGACTGAACGCTTTGAATAGACTTGAATCCTATGATATCTCGTCCTCAATTTACACAAAAAAGAGATATCATAGGATTCTGTAGTAAATACAATTGTGTAATTACTTGGTTTGGCTTGTTATTGGCTGAGAAAAAAGCCATTTTGGAGCAAGTCCTGATTTCTCTCGATTCTGATTGGCTAGTGATTGCTCAATTGCAATTGTTTTCACGACAGTCATGTGAAAACCGCTCTATCTATGAAGCGAAAGTATCATTCATCTGGCCTCCTTTTCGATGACAGCCGCACACAAACAGACCCTCTCCACTGATGTGATGTGTGCGCAACATAAATGTTTCTTAGGATGTTTTAATTACTTCGTGCGTTGGATGAACGATAGGGCATTATTGTTGGAGGAATTTGCCTTGTTTAGTATAGCCAGCCTCCTCACTCTTAGCTGCATTTGTTGACCCGGGGCCGTTTCCTAGAAGGTCAGTTAAGAGTTATCTCATTAAATAAACGCTTATCCAACGGATAAATCTTATAATAATAATAATAATAATAATAAGTACTTATATAGTGCATTTTCCTAATGTCCAAATGCGCTTTACATTCATTTAAAAATAAGCTATAAAATATGATGAAAAACAGATAACTTTTATCCATGGATAACTTTATCCAAACTTTCAGGAACCGGCCCCCGAACGCTGTCAACTGAGGTGCGCCCGTAGTTGTTACTTGTGTTACATCCGTTAGCGCGTGTTGCGTTATGCCCGGTGACACACTAGCGACATAACCACAGGCTTTATGGGCTGTTACCAATATTGCGTTACTTGGCAAGCGCGCAGAGGCTTATGGGAAAGGCGAAGGAAGAGTCGCTCCACAAACCTCTGCGCGCCTCGCTATATGCCCCACAATCCATCGCGCACTGAAGCGACTGGTTCGCGGACTTTATAGCAATAAACTCCTAGGGCTCAGCTCTAGAGTCTGAAACTCCCAACCGTGGGGACGTATTTGACGTTTCCAGGGGCGATAGCTATTCAATTGGAAACTAGATGTTGGACAAAGCTTTAGTCATTGGCTCCTTTTCAAATATAGCATTTAGCTTATTTCTGTTTGTAATTTTCTCAAATAAAGCTGGTAGAGATATCAGTAAAAATATGAAATACTCGAGTGTGTGGTTTCGTTCATCATTGTTATAAGTTGGCCCAGGTGCATATAAACGCGCGTACCAAAGACTGATTGCTCCTTTTGTCGTGGAGTGACGTTCTTAGTTTTTTTAGCATCTATTTTAGTCAGGGTGAAAAATCTGATATTCTAGACGTTTCTCGAACAAAACGCCCATCTATAAACACCACGCCAACAACGTCATCAAAGTTGTAAAATCATTCATAGAGAAACAATAGGCCATGTTCGAATTACGCTCCAATGCCTACAAACAATAACCTCAAGTCGAGGCTTTCTTCTGAAATTACTGTAAGTGTATTAGAACTTGGAGAAAGCCTCGATTTGAAGCTTTTGTCTTGTGAGCATTGGAGCGTAATTCGAACCTGGGCTATTAAATGCCACTTGACTCACGTTCGCTTGGGCTCTTTGTTCCAAGTAAATAAAGCCAATATGTTTCGTACTTTCTAGTACAACCAGATTTTGGGCCACACGTTGCTAAGCAAAACTTATACGGTGTAGGGTTAAAGCTATGCAGCTTGTGAGGCCTTGATTATAAAAAAAGTGTTTAAAACTGTGGCCCAAATACGGTCTCAAAAATACCGACGCGTCTTGTACAAGCATTATGGTCATAATGGCCTCCAACATTTTGCCCCCAAAAATGCAGTTAATCCCAAAGTTCTAAAAAGCAATTCTTAGTAAATTCTTGATCACTTCCAGATACAAAACAATGAGTACTTTATAAGATTTATCGCTAATTTGTGTTTCAGTGTTTCCCATGAAAAGCAGACCGCCAATTACTTTGTGCGTGATGTTCAAATCTTATGAAGGAAACTGAAGTTTAATTCATATTCCATACGGCAATTACTACGAAGAACTATTGCCGATTGACGTGTTACCTCCCTCGGGCCGTTCAGTGTTATCTGGACATTAAGTACCCTACG
The DNA here is from genome assembly GCA_033964015.1 of Scolanthus callimorphus. NCBI lineage: Eukaryota > Metazoa > Cnidaria > Anthozoa > Actiniaria > Edwardsiidae > Scolanthus > Scolanthus callimorphus. Next base: position 21,086,411 of record CM066924.1, read on the forward strand.
AAACCTGCTTGGATATGGTCTATCTGGCCATCAAACAAAGTCCTTACAATCCTTTTGTTTTGAAATCTGTAAAATCCAATGTGTTTAAAGAAATAGAATAAAGAACATAGTGGTTCTTTAGAATTTGAAGATTATAGACATTATAATGGGGGTAATGAGAGTTCAAAGTTGAACTCGGGAAATCACGTACGGATTTGAGAGATGGCCGCAAAAACGTGAGATATCAAGAGACACAGCGTGCCAGCCAGGCACATCTGCATGACTTAAGCTTTGGGTCTAGAAGTGCAGTAGGACAGTAGTTAGTTGGTGGAACTCAGGCAACGCTAAATCATCGATTTGCTCTATACTAACGGTAACGGTAACTAACTAACTATACTAACGGTAACCAAATTACAAAAAAGCTAAACACTAATAAGGTTTCTTTGTGCAAGGACTGAAAGGTATAGAACAAAAATTTACCAGCCGATTTGTGAGAACTTGAATTCCTGCGACGTCACCAAAAGGGCTTTTGAAGTTGAGCTCCAAAACCAGCAAGCAACGAGACTTCCAGCTGGAATCGTACCTAAAGAAATCGCGCCCAAGATGAAAGAACACAATCGTAGGGAAACCATTTCCGTGTTTGATACTGACTTGCTCCGACCAATCCCTGCCGAGAAGAAAATTATGTCGAGCACTGAAAGACAGCGACTTTTATGCCGCCGAAAAACTGATACTGAAATAACAATGCGAAACTATCAGATAAGCCCAGTATTGTTACCAGGAGAAGTTGATGTTGGCACGAAAGAAGGAAAAGAACACGGAGACAAAGCAATAAAGAAACTAAGGATTCTCAAAGGACTTTCTCTGACTCACATATTATTACGCGGCCACGCAAAGATGCTGAACCATATTCAAAATTAGATCTCCCAGAGCTACCAAAACTACGAGTTTCAAAACCCAAGTCAAGCGAAAAGTACGTCATAAGTTCAAGCAGGGAAGGTTCAAGCATCCCTGCAGAAAACAAGAAAATAAACTTTTTCAGATTGCCAACATTTCATGGTTCCTTTTATGAGGAGAACTATAGATCTATCTGTAGAAGTGAAGATATGAGAGAGATCATGAGTAAATACGTCGAGAAAGAGGATATTGAATATAATGAAGGTAAAAGGAAAGCGGAAATGTTGGCAAGCTGGTTAGCTTCTCAATGACTATAAAGTGAACTTTATAAACCTACGTGAGTGCCGAGTGACTTTGAATGGGGGTGCCAAACAGATTCCACTTTGTTGAACGTAGGCTGCTTGTTAGTTCACAATCGTCATTAGTTTAGTATATTTATTGTTTCAATTAGAAATATAGATATTAAAAACAAGAAGATTTTTGCATTAATTATGCGCTCCGCCGACACTTGATGTTTGTTCCTAGCTGCATTGCAAAGGGGGAGGGGAGGCAATGTTAGGTGTGGACCAAAGAGTAAACTGTTCATAATAGTAGAAGTTGAGCATAGGGTGGACCATTAGAAATTGGGGAGGGGGGGTGGCAATTCCCAAAAAAAATTCGAGCAAGGCCAATCCTTCCAAAAAAAATTCTTGCAGAGATCCAAGCTAGTAAAAAACATGATATACATTCCGAAAAAAAATTCTTGCACAACCTGATCCCTGAAAAAAAAATTCATGCACCAAAAATTGCCACCCCCCCTCCCCCAAATTCTAATGGTCCACCCCTTAATAAAAAGTGACCACACCCTTGAAAGAGGGCGTTACAGTAAAAGCTAATTAGGCCCTGAGGCTAGAGTCTGCGCCCACATTCCACGTTAGGAAAAATGAAGAGTCTTTTCAATAAAATGCGACCTTTACGTATCTAAGAAACTCACTTTCAAAACAATCAACCCTAGTATCAAAGATTATGAACATTTAATCGCACCTAAAAACACGTGGCAATAATTGCAAAATATATTTTCGAGCGCTTCAAAATACACGAAGACATTAGAGACCCATGTACCTCTGTGTAACCTGGCACTCTAATCAAGCTTGTCTATGTCTATGTCTTTGTCGTCTATGGATCAAAAAGAATTGGCGTATTTACACGTTTACTTGCAGTATTCAGGGGCGTAGCCAGGGGGGGGTTCCAGGGGTTCCGGACCCCCCCTCTCCCGCAGCGGAACCCCCCCCCCCCCCCCCCCTCGCCTCTGTTCTGGATCGACTTATTACTAAAATTCGGTAAATATTTAATAGACAACAAATAAAAGCTCCAATAAAATGTAGCAAATTTCTTCAAACGCTAGTTTTTCCCCGAAATCAATATTTTTGGCTGGGTTTCCTGTGGCGAGAACGCAAAAACACGTCCGATCTATGTGGAGTATTTTATTTTTTGAATTTTGGAACCCCCCCTCTCATAAGTGCTGGCTACGCCCCTGAGTATTCACGGGCCCGCACAACGCCCCAGTTCCTCAGAAAACCTCCCGTAATTCGCTGCTGGCTAGTGGCAAAAGGCCGCCAGAAAGCCTCTTCTAAGCTTTTCTAATTTGTAACTCTGAAACTCGTACTTTTAGCCCTTACATGTTATTGTTAACTTTCTGAGCTTCTTTTAGTCACTTTTTTCTTGTTTCAGATTGTGCATTTTGACACGTGCTGGTTGGGAGAATTATCCCTTTTTTACTGCTGGCAAAGTTCCCGTTCCTGTTGAAATGGGACTTGTATTCGCTCGCGATGAGAAAAGGCGGTGAACATTCCTTTCGACACCATTTTAATTATAAAACAAGATATTTTTGGGAGGTAAATACGTCTGGCATCATCTAAAACAAAAGGTTGGCAGTGAGTTAAAGCTTATTTTGTCTTATGCTTTGCAAACTATCGTCATTATACTGCGGCCACTTCCGCCTGAGGTTTTCAAAAATATAAAAATGTTGAACATCCGTTTGGACCTCACTCCGCACTACAGCGCACCCGCGAAAAAGGAGTTTCGAAAACGCTTTCGCCATAAACAAAGAAAACTACTCAAAAACGCGCATCTTTTCGAAACCCGAAGTTTGGGAAAAACAACAACTTTTAGGTCCACCCGGTTGTGAAACAGTTTCTTTAGCTTTGAAAAACTCCAGGCCTGATTTAAAACTCAGCATTTCTCTTGCACACGCATACTAGTGTTCCACAGGTAATTTCTGCAGAAACCCATCCACGGGAAAAGCTGAATTTTCCATGGTAGAAGAATGGGAAGTGTTCGGATTTCCCTGTGTTCCCAATAGACCAAATCGGCCTAACAGTGTTTACATCTTGTTGACACCCAATTCAGATCATGTGATGATTCCTTTGGGTGGATACTTTTGTTAGGTCTGCACATACACTCGTGCATTCGATCGAGTGTGAAAAATTTGACATTTGTAACACCCAAAGGGACCAAACCATTCTATAATTCATTCAATACAGCTGTTTGCAAAAAGGTGCCATCCAATCAATGTGCAGATTTCCAAACAGCACGTGACCACGTGGGGTCGTCTGTCTCGCCACCCCACGTGGGAGCATGCTGAACTCATAGAAAGTAAAGTGAGTTTGATTTTATTTAGCAGTGGCGGTGGAAGTGGGGTCCTTGAAGCCAAATTAATATTGATGGTTAACAACACATTAAGGGGAGAAGTCAAAACAATGGTACTCTAGGGGGGGGACCCGATTTAGGGGGGAGGGGTTGGGGTATGACCCGAGACACCAACCTTTTTTTAAGAAAATTCCACAATTTTTGACAGCAAGTATCTCTCACAGTATGACCACAATGAAAAGGAAGGACCGCAATCCTACTCTAAAACACGAGGCAAGTACATTTGTGCAATAAAATCTGGTACCCCTATATAACCATAACGAGAAAATAATAGATGAAAATTCAGTAGGGGTGGGGAGGGGTACTTTGTCCCACCACCCACCACCTCCCCTGAAAAAATCGGGCTCCTAAAAAGTACCATTGTTTTGCACAAAATGTTAATGCACTTCTGACAGTTTTAAACCCTCAGCCCCACCACCCAGACATTTATATCGGAGAGTGCCCCAAAACATAATGTTTCTTCCACCGCCACTACAGATAGCTAGTGACTTTAACATCAATGTGTCATCACCCTAAACTGTACTTACTTAATATGCGTGACAAGACCTTTCTTATCGTAACGTCAGAACTCTCAAATAGTGATGTCACGTCAGGTAAAAGGCGTGACATCGTGTCCGACAATAAAGAACGGCCCCCAGTAAGACCAATGACTCCATCGCGGCCTCGCCCTCATCTCTCGCATGGCCTCTTGTAGGCTAGTACAAGCGCTCTTTCCGTTAGTCAGGTGACGATAGAAAGAGTCCATAAAGTAGAGTGTGCCTTCATCGCTCACCTGCCATAACGTGGCCAGCACTGACCACGCTCGTGCCACTAAGAAGGCCCGAGCAAGACCCACCACACCCTCTGCCCTGACCTTCCCGCTACCAGCGTGACAACAGCTAAGTACCACCAGCTGGGCCTTGATGTTACACGAGCAAATTTCCTTGACGGTCAGCATGTAGTCTGCCTCGGCCGGTATGCTGTGATCTGCGTGTGGTCCTGGTGCAAAGAGGAGTTGCCCAGTCTCTCCGCTGCCGTGTGTCGCAAAGTGGATCACGCCCACGCCCTCTCGTAGATAGCTCATGACAGCCTCTTTAGTCGCTGAAAAGCCAATCAAAGGCTCCTCACGAAGGAGTTTTCCAATATTACGAGCTTCTTTCCATGCATATGGGAGGTCAGCAAATGGCTGCTCTTTGAATTCACCATAACGCATTACGTTTCGCACACAAGGACCTCCAACAATCAACACTCCTTTCGTGCCTTGTCTTTCCTCTGGATACTCCTTCAGGATTTTCAATGTGGTCAACGAAGGGCCAATACGAATGCGCTTGGCGTCTGAGAGAAACTTCCCATCTGGACCCTGTAATGCTGCAAATGGAACAAAGAACAGCGGACCATCCGGAATAATGACAATCTCTGGTTGGTCAAGTTTGTTTTCTAAAGGTGTAATCAACAATTTATGCAAGTCCTTAAGAAAATCCTCACATGGGGTACTCACACATCCCATCTTCCTTGGACTCCTTGAATCTGCCATCGTTTCTTTCGATAACTTCAAATCACAAAACAGAGTTTCAATAGCTTGTGGACCTCCAGATTTTGGTTCCTCATTTTGTTGTCCTGCATTGCTATCCATCATCAGCTGTTCCCCTTTCTTGCATCCTGATTCTTCCTGTTCATCATCTTGCTCTGTTGGGTTTCTTCTTGCAGATGTCCCCTCGAACAGATGTCCCCATCTCGAGGCGAGTCACCACCCGAGAAGAATGAACTGTCAGCTGACAATGCAGACAACTGCAAGGTTACAGGCAACACAAACACCAAGAGATGTTGTATTGTTGTATTTATGCAGTATATGACAAAGGTTGAGCTATTACTGCTCATTACTTCATCTATATCGCTATACTGCTCTGATGCACTTGGATTCTGTGCCATTCCATATTTATCAAGAAGTTTGTCTCTAAGAGCTTGGGATCGTCCACTTTCCAATGTTAGAAGAGCTTCTTTAGTTTTCCCAAGTTGCAAAAGGATGAAAGTTAGCATCAGATACGTTTTGATATAAGTATCAACAATGGTTACTTTCGATTCGCAGTGTTTTCCAAGCATTGAGAAGGCTCTTTCACAACAACGGATACTCTCTCTCAGATGATCTCGTGCAGAACCATAGTCAGAAGCTGAATTCACTAGCAAAACAGCCAAATTATGATGGACTAAAGCCTCAAGTTTCAGTTCACCGGTTTGTTTAGATATTTGCAAAGCATCATGTTGGCACTTCATAGCGTTTTCATGCTGCCCGAGTGCACCGTATAAATTACCAATATCACCAGGTGTCATCCCCACTCCTACCAAATCGCCTATCTGTTGGGATATGCGCAAGGATACACTGTAACATTCCATGGCCTCTTTAATTTCTGCATGCAAAAAATGCATGGTACCCATACCACATAGTGTTCTGGCCTCTCCCTTCAATTCACCTGTTCGTTTGTGTATCTCTGACGCTTTTTTATAGCACCTCATAGCATCATTATATGACTCATGTAGGTTACCAATACCATCAAGTGCTACGCCCTCCCCTGACAAATCTTCTATTTTCTGGAATATCTGTAAAGCCTTCTTGTAGAACTTCAGTGCTTTATCATTTTCCCCACGTAACCGGAGCAGATGGCCAATACAAGTCTGCACACCTCCTGTCCATTTTAAGGCACCTATTTGCTGAAATATCTGTAATGAATGCATAAAGCACTTCATAGCTTCTTCATATTGCCCATGTGACTCCCGTACTTGGCCAATGCAACACATGGCTTCTCCCTCTCCTTGTAGGTCGCATCTTTGTTGACATATCTGTAAATATTCCTTGTAGCACTTCAAAGCTTTATTATATTGCCCACGTGAACGGCAGATATTACCAATATTACACAAGGTCATACCTCTTCTTGCAACATCACCTGTTTGTTGGTTTATCTGTAAAGCATCCTGGAAGCACTTTATTGCCTTATCATATTGCCCATGTAATAACTGCACACTACCCATACCATCCAGCGCAGATCCAATCGTTTTCAAGTCACCTGTTTGATGGCTCATCTTGAAGGATTCCTGGTAGTACTGTAAAGCTTCATCATATTCACCACATGCAAGGTGGACATGCCCAAAGTTACACAACACACTCCCTTTTCCTACCAAGTCACCAACTTCCTGGCATATCTGCAAGGACCTCTTGAAGTACTGTTGTGCCTTCCGGTATTCCCCAGTAGCCCTACATATGTTACCAAGGCCTGTACAGGCACTTCCTGTGTATCCTTTATCATTTGTGCTCTCAGCTATTTCCAGTAACTGATTAAAGTACTCCAATGAAATATTATGTCGCCCAGTGATATGGTACTCTTGTCCAAGTTTCTCAAATACTAACTTCTTCATCTCATCACTTTTTAGAAGCCAAGCAATATCTTGACAAACCATGTACAGATTGATCAGCTCATGTGTAGAGAACAGTTTGTTGATTTCTGACCATGTCATCAAGAAGTTGAATATTACAGGGAGATTGTGATACACTTGGGACAATGCTGACCTGTTGATTCTTTCCATTTCGATTCTAATTTTCAACTTCTAAATTCTCAAATGTCTGCAAATTAAATAATGAAGAAATAAAACCATTTAGCATGAAACAATATTCTGTGTCCATTTTTTCAGGCAAAATACCCCTGCAAAATCTATTTTGGGATAAAATGTCCCTGGAAAGTCACCTGTTTTACCCCTCCCCCTTGGAATAATTTCCAAGTGCCAGACACACCCCCTCCCGTGGGATTTGCAGAGTCCAATACACCCTCCCCTGGAAAATTTTCCGTAGGTACTCAACCCCCCGCCGGTGTGGTTTGTAAAATGCAATCAGCCATTGGCACAGTCAGGTTTGATTGCCTACCCAGAAATGACTGTCAATTCTGCTTTGTTTGAATGGTAACTAAAATGTCGAACGGCGGCATTCCTCGTATAAGTTCGATACGCCCCTGAATATGTCACTACAATCCAACTACAAGTTTATATGTGAGCCCTGCCAAGTTGAGTACCTTTTCCTTAACCTTTCTTACCTGTTAAACTGCAAGATTTCATGCCAATTTTACATGTAAAACCGATAATCTAAATCACCATGAAAAATTTGTTTGCGCTACTGGCACTCGTGACTCAAAAAGGCACGTAAAACTAATGGTACTCGAATAGAACGTCCTTTTGTGCTCCTACTCCCATGTGACCGAAACAGTCACGAAATCGAGACGAGACGAAAATACGATCTTTGTGAAGTGTTGGGTAGAAAATAGTCCAAAATCCAGAAAACAAAAGGGACATTTATAACGAAATCAATAATGGAATCAAATGGAGACAAATACGAAGAATATAATTACGATGATCATTTAAATTCTGGATCAAGAAAGGGCAAATCAAAGAAGGAAGCGTCACAGAATAAGAGCGTTTCTACACACGGTCACAGTGAAAGAAAAGTCGCGGAAAATATTCAACATGGAGAGGACAAGAGGAAAGGAGAAGCATTAAAGCAGCAAAAGGATCAATGATGAACTTGGATTTTAGAATATGGATTTTTAAACTTATTTCTACAACAATGTGCACCGAATGAATGAAACGGAACTCCAGGCTCACGAGCTTTGTTTCCCAAAAGTTGTGACGTGGCTCTATTGGGAAGTCAACGTACTTCATTTATCTGTTGATTTTAAGGATATTGATCTGCCATTTTATAGCCTTATAACTGCTTGGATATTAACCAAGAGACTCATAGCCCCCCAAACTGCTTTTTTCTGCAACAATAATTTACAGTCTCGAACACATTTTATGCATAAATTAACTTAAGTTAAGTTGAAATAAGTTGAAATTAGTTAAGTACATCGTTACATAAAATTGGTCTTTATACATTACATGTTTCATTATAAATAAATTATTATTTCATTTCTAACAGGAAAGTATAGTCTCCTAAAGCAGCATGTTCTTAATGTCGGTCACACAACACTTCCAGACAACAATTCCAATGTGTGGTTCCAGAAAATATCCACCCCCCCCCCCCCCCCCCCCCCTTCTGGAATTTCCAAAGGAAATAGTGTTATGGAAAAAGTCAGGTAAATTGACCCCCAATCATATGAGAAAATGCATTTCAGTAAGACATTGCAAGGTTCAAGAGTACTTTATTTAATTTTGCATTATTACAAAACTAAATTTTTCATTTTATCAGCATGTGGCAAATACAGTACGGTTACAGTAGTTCTCTCATACTCATTAAAATTTGGTATATGCTTCATCACTGAATGTCACAATAGTCACCTATTTGAATATGAATGGTCCTTTTGTTTGATTATGCCTCGGTCTAAAAAAAGATGACTGACTATATGGCATTCAGCCATGAAGCAGATACCAGTAACCTAAAGTTTGGCCCATATCATGGCTCGAAAATAGCTACATGCCAACTGCAAACTGGTAGGCCAAAATGAAGAGACTCCCGGTTTTTACCCTTTGTTTCCCGAGGAAAAAAGTGAAACTTTCCATGTATTTACTGTACAGCATGTCTCCCGGGTAAATCTCTTGTGATTTTCTCATAGTTGTTGTATTTGAAACACCAATTTTGGAGCTTTTGGGGTTGGCAGGTATGTATACTGACTATGGCAGGGGTATATCATCATTAAAAATACACATGCATACTTTTAAGGAATCTTTTAGAGTTTACTGTGCGACTACGTCAACCGGGCCATCCCATAAAAAGTTTGACATTCAGAGATTCAAACCATTTTAAGGAAATTTAATACCTGCAATACGTTTGGCGATGAGTAATTAAGTGTTTTGAGGTTATTTCTGCTCATAATTTTCACAATTATCAGAGAAAAGCGAAAATTTTGATGTCTGAGATCTCAAGAAAGTCAAGATCCTTTGTTCTGTACTCGCTTTCTGATTGGCTAACTTCTTACAAAATGGCCCGGTTGACGTAGTCGCACAGTAAAGGCCTCAGATTTTTCAACACATTCTATGATTCATAGTCAGGAACAAACAAAAAGTCTGCGTCATCGGCAAAGATTTGGAGAGAGTCTTGGACCTTTTCAAAAGGGATTTGGAAAGGTTTTGGGAAAGACTCAGGGAAACAAGATGGTTCTGGCAAATTCTCCAGATTTCAAAACGTCTGGGGTTGACAGGTATGGTAATCAGAACTGTTCAACTTGGAAAATATTCTTATTGATTTTCGGATTGTGCATGGAGAGGCATGGAATTTTCTTAAAATAAAGCAAATAATGTGATGAGAGTTTGTATCAGATTTGAGAATCTGTTGTTTGCAGTATTTCCGGTCCATTTTTTATCTTCATTTTACATGATCTTTCCCACCATTACATGTAAGAATATTTTATTACTGTCTCTATGGACTACTGCTGTCACAGGAAATCTTCATACTCGTTGCTTAAAGCAAAGTCATAATCCAATTCATCTTTTCTCCCAGTTTTTGATGCACCAGTTAAAGCAGCTTTCTTGGTAGATTTATGCTTGGATTTTTTTCCCTGCAAACAAAGCATATTATGATGAAATCCATTAGGAAATCAAACAGATTATTTTTAGTGGACCAAAAACCTGTACCACAATAATAATTATTCTTAAGCAAAGTATTACAATTCTTGTGGCCTGTAGTACTTTAATGTAAAGGAAATCCAATGATGTTTACTTTGGTGTAAGACATCCACCATTGTATGGTGCGAGAGCAAGGTTACAGCTTCGGCTTCCATTTTTTTTTTACTTTGGGACCCCCTTTCTGGAGATCCTGGCTCTGCCCTTGAGTGCATACACACCTTCTGTGCTTTTAATTTTTCTGAGTGAAGCAAATTTAATGTGCTAGACAGCTTTTTAATATCATCAGGTTCCACTGAAAAAAAGAAAAGAAAATTGAAATTATTTTAAAAACAACTGCCTGAACATTGTTATTGTACCACGCTAGTTGGCTCGAAAAAAATTGCCCCTACTTTTTGGACAATGACTTATTAATCCTAAATGCAATGGAAGTTGGCTTAAAAGCACATTTCATGACTGTGACAAATTTGAGTCCTAGGCCCTGTCCATGCAATAACAATTGTGTACCATGTTGTGTCAAAACAGTTTCATTGGTTGATCAGTTTATTTACTTATTGTGATATGTGATGTGATTGGCTGAATGTTCATGAGAAGGCAAAGTTCCATGCTATGCCATGACTGTACCAGTGCCGTGTTCAGTGCCTTTTCAAAGTCATACCAAGTATGTCTCCAAGTAAGAGGAGAGGTCAAAACAAATGCCTTCTGGCTTGTCTAAAATAACAAAATGCTGGTACATGCTGCACACTTACAACTTGCACATAGATCTCTAAGGGTTTCTTCTAAAAATGGGACAAACTCTGCACTTGACTGTTAAGAAAAAGAAAAATCAAATTATTTCTATCTGTGATTAGTCTTGAGGATGTGTAGTGTTGGTTCAAGTCTTCAATACAAGTCCTGTCTTGAAAGCAGCAATGGACGATTTCAGCTATAATAATGCACTAGTGCACTACAAGTTGGTAAATGAGGGATATTTTTGTTGAAAAAGGTGTGTGCTGTATTCTGGCAAGTGTGGAGCATGGCTTGGGCATTCCTGAATAAACAAGAGCGTGTACTCTTATAGCTGGAATCATCTATTGAAAGCAGACCACAGAAGATGTTGAGAGCCAATGGTCAGTGTCGTGTAATTGTACAACACTGTATGTTCTGGATTTGCTGATTTTACATGTTCTCTTCCACCACACTAATACACTTCTTTTTTGTCATTTTAATGTACCCAATGTGCAAACATGCCCCTCTAATTGTGTGTCCTAGTGCAAATAATGTAGGGGAACAAATTAGCATTACGATAACCTGGTTTCTTGCATTAATGATAAACAAGTAAACCATTCTGTGTTTTCAACCAATCTAAATGAGATGCAGACTCATGTGAAGTCATACCTGAAACTGTGCAAGTTTGTCCACTAGTAATTTACTGTATTCTGAATATTCTTCTTTTGTTTTCGGGATCATGGAGTCCAGACCAGACCCAGAGGGTTCTTGTACACCTCCACCTGAAACATAATAAAACATAATGCTTTCACAATGAAAATTAAGTAATTAAGAAGGAATCCGCCAGCAGTTTGAGTAAGCAGTGGACAAAAATCTTGTACCAAGATCATTTGCATTGTATTTCAAACTTCGTTGAATCTGTTTTCAATATGTTGTGAAAAGGATCCATTTCAAAGTTCTTACAAAACACTGGGAGATGGTAGTGGAATGAAATTGAGTGGAAAAAATGACTTTTTTGTGTGTTTGCACTACTTTTTTCAGCTTTGAAAATTAATTGTACAGGCTCCAATGTTACTTCAGTCAATAAGAAACATCTATAGCTTTTAGAATAGCTTTTAATATAGCTTTTACTCTGGTACAAGATTTTGTCCACCAAAGCCTGAAATTAATCGATCTCCAAATGGATTTCCTCTTCAATCATTTACTGGGCATAGTTTTTTTTCACCACTTAAGTACTTACCAAATGTATCAACAGCTAGTAATAAGTCTGATTCTTCCACCAATCTGAAAGAAATAAACAAAAATTTTATTGGGAAAACATGAAAGTCCGCAATAGGTTTTGCAGGATACAGGATTTAGCCTTTAATGTGGGCAGGAAATCTGATAGCAAAGAAAAATTGTGTGAGATGAGGATGGAAATGTTTTGCGGGATGTGGGATTTCTACATAATTATTTTTAGGCTGGATATGAGATTTGAACTTCCTGTTTGGAGGGATCCAGGACTTAAAATATGATCCATGACATTGTTTACGTTAGAGCTACCAGTAGGCTTTGTTTATCAATCATGCATTGTAATAGTGTCAGTACAGTAGCTGGTAACAATGTTTGGATACATTTTTTTATATAGAGGATAAACGTTTTGGAATGATTAAAATAGACTGTTAAACCATCAAGATTAGGATTCAAAGAAAAATGTTAGGATGTAGGGATATGGGGAAACAAATGATATATCTTTGTTTCATTACTGAAAACATTCCCACAACACTTCTCACAAAACAATTAATTCCAACTCTTCTCATTCTAGAATAAGTAAAGATAGGTGGGTATGGCTTGTTTTTGTAATCAGGTATTTGAACATAAATTCAAACCTTTGGCCCCTGCATGTACCTGACTATTTACAGGTGTATAGCGCTATAAACAAACCTTTGTCTGTGTAATTTTTCTGCCATTTGTTCCTCTTGGGTTAATTCTTCATCCTGTTTTTCAAGAAGAAGAATTGATTTACACAAATAAGAATATCAATATAAAACCTTGTGCACAACAAAATCTTATCATGTTACCTTTCCTAATTCTTTCTGTCTTCCAGAAAGGGATTTGATAGCACCATAGCTGACCCAAATGAAAGTAATAAAATAATGATATAATAATGCAATGGTGGGGTATACCTCTTCCTCCATTTGTTTCATTTGTTCTGCACGTTTCTCTGCTTCTTCTCTCTTCTTTTCTTCCTTTTCCTGTAAAACTTCTTTTAGACTTCTCTTTTTCTTTTTCTGAGATGCAACCTCTGATAAAGGAAGAAAGTCTCTATTAGGGCCACACGGACACAAGTGTAAGTGCAAGATGCAAGCGCAGGATGCAAGCACAAGACACAAAACTCAACATTAATTAGTTTGCTTGTGCTTGCATTGCTTGAGTTACATTAGACCCAAGCACAAGCTCAAGGTGAATGCAACATCTTGATTTTCTTGCACTTCAGTATAACCAACCAACATACGGAAATGTATGAGTTTGATATCCTTGCACTTGTGTTGACGTGTAAACCACTGTTTTGATTGTGTCATAACATTGAATGGAGGAAATTTACAAAATCACTCCCTAGCCCCACTGCATTTTCAATTTGTATGCAATGCAGTATCTGTATGGAAAACTGGGGGTTTACTGGTACCATAGGGAAAGTGTTTGAAAAGCTCTGACAATGTTTGTAAGCTCTTGGCTAGTTCAGATTATTAAGCTTAACTTATTTAACAATTAGTCGCCTGAGGCAATGTCAAATAGTCACCGAGATGAAGTCGAGGTGACTATTCAGCAATAATCACGGAGCCTGAGACAACTAATTGTTTCAGTATATTGCTCAAGTGATTCATAAAGTTTTTAGACAGAAAAACTTGCTTTTGTTGTACTTTTTCACGACCAAAACTTGTGTGCGCACTCCCAATCCTCACTGGTAGGTGATCAATCACCGGTACATGTAGGTGATCATAGCCTAAGAAAACAAACCTCTCAACCAATCAGTGCGTGGAAAATCTTATAATCACTTGAGTAATTATACTAAAGGATGATAAGGCAGGGTTAAGTTGTCTGGTATAAAATAATGCAAATTTGTTTAACTGACTGGTAGATAAATAAGTGTTAGTTTGACTGGTGTATGGTAAATTAAGCCTTAACTTGTTTGTTGATTGAACCATAAATTCTGGTTGCCAAACACAATTTTTCTTACATTTTCAACTCAAACCTCAAGTTATCTTCATAGCATATCCTTGGTGTTAATGAATTTTGAACAGTAGACATAATTTATGCTAAAGATGACTCATTTCTCGGTCTCTCTTCCTGCTCCACGTGACAATGCAAAGTTGTAATAATTACAACATGTTTCACCGACCTGTCTGCTGTTCCTCCTCGGGTTTCTTGTTAGATTCATCATCGTCATCCCAGTTATCCTAAAGAATGAAAAATCAAACTCTGAGATCGATAAATATGCTGATAAATAGGGGAATTTTGACTTTGAAGGGCACGATACTGAAAGAGCAAACTTCATGTCACCTTAACATCCTCGTCTTCATCTTCGCCCTCCCATTTATCAGTCTTGCTTTCGCCCGTAATTTCGCCGGGCTCGAAATCCTCGTCATCTGTAGAAGGATTTAGTGTCACAAAATGAGAAATCAAGGAAAGAGAATCGTTGCATTTCGCGGTGAAAATGAAAGGTGATTCATCAGACCTACCCCAGTCCGCCATCTTGATACGATGAAGAGTTTACTGCGCATGCGCATTGCTGGAGAGGAAAATTCCCGTCATGCAATGCGGGGAATTTGGCGCGCTTCAAACGACGAACGCGCAAGTGGTTTAGCACTAATCCAGGATTAATTACCATGGTGACTCGATGGTTTTGTTCAGAACTAAACCTGGTTTAAATTTAATCCACCTTTGAACAACCCGCGCCAGAAATGAACTTTCAGGTTAATTTAACCTTAGTCACAAATAAAAATATTATACACTTAATGACTGCTCCCGAGGGAAACATCAGATTTGTTTCCCGAGAGAAACATCGACATTCGAGGGAAACAAAACTGATGTTTCCCGAGGGGAGTAGTCATTAAGTGTTTTGTTATATAGCAGAAAATATACTACAATTATTTAAGTCAAAACAAATTGTATTTAAAGAATGAAAGAGAAGTTACAAAGTATGCGCGCGACTGCATCATGTAAAGGGAAAACACTCCTAAATAACACAATTTTCTTGCATTAGCAAAAACTTATCAAAATTAGCAAAGTTTTTTTTTAAAAGACTCGCGTGTTTACAATAAACTTCTATTTTTTCTCGCTCTCAAACGCGACGCGCGAAAGCAATATTCCCCAACCGGTCAAAAACATTTTTCGAAATATTGACTGATCGGGGAATATTTGATTTTTACTTCACCACGTCACCTTGATTAAGCCAATAAGAGCGCCCGCTAGGTTGGACTGAAATTTCGGTTACTATTTAACTTCTCATCATTTCCATTGACAACCGAGGAGAGGGGAAATCAGTGATTACGTAAATTTCTCTCCCATCTCGGCTTTTTCCATCATATTTGAAAACGTTAGGGACGGACCATTTGATATTTGATGGAGGGAGTGGCTAATTTTTTGGGGCTCGATATTTTTTTCCCGTCAAGTTTTGCTGCTCGATTTTTTTTTCCCTAGAACGTGACTGTGCTAGATATTTTCTTCCTGGTATTTCTTTTTTGGTTCGACACATCACTTAAAATCTTTCGCCCTCAAAACGACAATTGATCACTTCAATAAAGTTTGGTTTCATGCTTTCCTGTTATATTATTAGCATTTCTCGAAGTTCGGGTTTACAAACGAGGGCTGACAACTGAGAAGTTTGCTTGTAATGTTTCTCAATGCGCGCGATTTTGAAAATCTACGAGGTTAATTGACATTCACGCTGAAGAAATGGAACTGACTGAATAAAAATTTTCATAAAAATTTTCAAAAATTAATCATGCCTAGTACGATGTTATAGTTTGTTATACCACACCACACGCTTTTTATGAGCGCGACGCTACTGCAATTTTGGACATATCAGTTGAAAGTAAGTAAACCTTTACCTATAGTAAAACGAATATCTATTTCTATCGTTTAAATTCCTCTATTTATAAAGACATCAGGTTCCCTAAAAACGGTAAATCAGGAGAGAGTTTTAAAGTGAGTTTGCTCGATTTTTTTCGCCACCAGCTTTGCTTGCGCGATATTTTTTCTAGCTCAGAGGCTTGCTCGATTTTTTTTGGGGAATCAGCCACCCCCCCATCAAGTATCAAATGGCCCGTCCCTTACCAAGTAAAATACGCTCCCGGCGAAGTTGTCTTTGCATTGAGCAGCTTCAAAGGCGGAGAGAAGTGCACGAAGAGATCCGCGAGGACATACACTTGTTTCATGAACCATGCTTTATATAGTACGCAATGATAATTCTTCCTAACTCTCAGCAGTTCATGTCAAATTATGTCCCAAAGTAGTAAATATAATGACATTGAGTGTTTTGAGTTTAACTTGGATTGCTAAACTCGCAGAAAATACGAGGAAAAGTGTCCTCATTATGATTCATGGTTCGTGACTAGTGGTTTTAGGAGCAACGTTAATTAAATATGTGTATGCGCGTGGTCTCATCGAAATGAAACTTTTAACTAGTTTTCCAGGAAACCAATGATATTAAAAGATATAAATGGTAGAAAATCAAGCTGCGTCATAAAATTGCTCGTAATATAAATAGTTTTATCGAGAGTCTTTTGATAGCAAAAGTTTTTCTTTGTGTTCAATAAAGAACTCGGACCGGAAGCTAAAGCATTCATTCAAGTGTGACGTAAACACTGTCTACTTGGTTACTTTGAAAATCAAACTCTTTGAATTCAATAAAAAGAAACATGAAGTTTTCTCGTAATCAAATTTGATTTATCAGTCATCAAACACTATTATAAAATGGGAAGTGAACCACTTGACGGAATTTACAACAGATACGAGACATTTTCGCGAAGAATGGAACTGTAAAGTGTTTAGTTGTTTTATCATTCCTAGAACACCAAGAAAGCATACAGGTTGCATAAGGAGGGGGATTCTGTAATAGCAAACACTTTACAAGTGCATGTGTTGTCCTTTTCTCGGGATTTTTTCCCGAGCCTCAGGTAGATGTGATTTTAGAATCACATCATCAAATATTGGACTTCACATACCACCAATGTCAAGCCAGAGACTAGATTCAATAACATTAGTATTGTTTCATCTTACATCATAATTCTCCATGCATAAACATAACCTGGATCCATAAGTGAAGCTGAAGTGCCGTGTGGATGCTTGTGCAAGACAAGAGCCTCTTGTTGCAAACTTCTTGGAAAGTCGGGTAAGTACTGATCTCCCCTAGATTGCAGCTCCACCTCGATCCACTATAATCTCTCCCCTAGATTGCAGGATACCCACTGAATACCCGGCCACTTGGTGAATATGAATATAATATGCTCTCCTGCCTCGTTCTTAAAAGAAACTGAGAGAGATACACACATCAGTGGCCGGGTAACATTCTGCACTATTGTTCCCAGGGTTCTCCACACAATCATCTAATGAAAGCAAAGGGAACACATTGGAAAACGAAGTAATAATAATCAGATAACAAAGAAGACATTCAAATGAAACGATTATCAGACTCCAAACAAAGGCGGAAGTTGTTTACAAATTATCATAATTCCGGTTATATTTGATACATCTATATAATGATAAAGTGCCGTAGTCCCTTCCATTGCCAGAGTCGTCCCCCGGGGGGGAAGGGGGGACTCCAATATATTTTTGTCGGGGATGATCGTCGGAAATTTTCAGTTTCACCCCTAAAAGATACCAAACATGACGGGCCATGGCGTGGCTCAAAAAAATAATTACCCTAAAAGATACCCTAAAAGATGAGGTCTTATGTACCAAAGTAGGCGCGAAGGGCACAGGTAACAGGCGAGTTTGTTTCTAATTTATCGTCTTCTCGAATCGAATACTCTTTCTTTCTTATACACGTTTTTAGAAGCACCATCATAAGAAAAAACAATTTGGACATAGTTTCGGCCCTAAAAGATACCAATCTCCCTAAAATTTATAATTGCCCGAGGGGGGGACTCCCGTATTTTTTTGTCGGGGATGATCGTCGTATCTTTTAGGGGTTAAAATCACGATGGTTTGGTCTCTTTTAGGGGTGATCGTGATCTTCAATAAATTTTAGGGAGATTGGTATCTTTTAGGGCCGAAACTATGTCCAAATTGTTTTTTCTTATATGATGGTGCTTCTAAAAACGTGTAAGAAAGAAAGATTATTCGATTCGAGAAGACGATAAATTAGAAACAAACACGGAAATTTCTTGATGGGTATCTTTCACCCGTTACCTGTGTCCCTCGCGCCTACTTGGTACTAGTAGTAGAGTCTGTTAAGGGAAAAAATAGGTCGGATCGTGCACTTGTGCGTAAAGGCGTCAAATTTGGACCAAATGTTCCTTAGGTGAAATAAATCAGTTTTCGGATGGGTGCCATCATTTCGACAAAGGGGGGTAGGGTAGGGGCAATTTTGTCTATTTCCTAATTTCCCAATATTTCCTTGGTATTAAAAGGTTATAGATTAACAAGACCATGACAATTCTTCCTGTATGGTGCCCTTCACATTGGACTAGGTGGGGGTGCAACAAATGTCCGGCAAGGGGGGGAAGGGGGAGTTTCGGGTCACATTTTCGTGCTACCCTCAGAGATTATGATTTCATCGCACAATCACAAAATTCGACCTAAATATTCCTTAGGTAACATTTAACAGTTTTCGGAAGGGGTGCCACAATTTCGGCCCAATGGGGGGAGGGTAGGGAAAATTTTGTCCATCACCTGATTTACCCTATATTTCAGTGGTATTAAAGAGTTATCAATAAACAAATCCACGGTAATTCTTCATGAATGGTCCCCTTCATATTTGACTAGATGGGGTGCTACAAACATTTGAAAAGGGGGAGGGGTGAGTAATGGATGAAATTTACATGCTATGCGCTTTTTAATTGCAATTTGATTGTACAGTTACCAAATCAGACATGAATGTTCCTTAGGCAACATCTAACAGTTTTCAAAAGGGATGCCACAATTTCGGCCTAAGGGGGGGAGGGTAGGGACAATTTTGGACTTTACCTGATTATCCCTATATTTCAGCGGTATTAAAGAGTTATTGATAAAAAACACCATGTCGATTCTTCGTGAATGGTCCCCTGCACATTTGACTAGATGGGAGTGCTACAAACATTTGTCGAGGGGGAGAGGCGGGTGATGGGTGAAATTTACATGTTATGCTCTTTTTAGTTGCAATTTCATTGCACAGTCACCAAATCTGATACGAATGTTCCTTAGGCAATATCTAACAGTTTTCAAAAGGGTGCCACAATTTCGGCCTAAGGGGGGGGGGGGGGGGGGGGGGGGGGGGGGGGGGGGGGGGGGGGGGGGGTAAAGAGTTATTGATAAAGAAAGCATGATAATTCTTCTTGAATGGTCCCCTTCACATTTGATTAGATGAGGGTGCTACAAACATTTGTTGAGGGGGAGAGGCGGGTTACGGGTGAAATTTACATGTTACATTGTTTTTTTATATAATTTGATTGTACAGTCACCAAATCCGACATGAATATTCCCTTAGGCAACATCTATCAGTTTTAGAAAAGGGGTGCTACAATTTTGGCCTAAGAGGGGAGGGGAGGGACAATTTTGCCCATTGTGATTATCCTTACTTTTATTAAAGGTATTAAAGAGTTATCTATAAACAACAGCATAATAGTTAGAACGATTCTCTTCGCATTGGCTAGATTGGATGCAGAGTATCGATTACTCTTTGATACCTCTGAAATATAGGGATAATCAGGTAAGGTACAAAATCGTCCCCCCTTCCCCCTTGGGCCGAAATTGTGGCCCCCTTTCCAAAACTGTTAGATATTGCCTAAGGAACATTCATGTCGGATTTGGTGACTGTACAATCAAATTGAAATTAAAAAGCGCATAGCATGTAAATTTCACCCATAACCCGCCTCTCCCCCGCGACAAATGTTTGTAGCACCCCCATCTAGTCAAATGTGAAGGGAACCATTCATGAAGAATCGACATGGTGTTGTTTATCAATAACTCTTTAATACCGCTGAAATATAGGGATAATCAGGTAAAGTACAAAATTGTCCCTACCCTCCCCCCTTAGGCCGAAATTGTGGCACCCCTCCCAAAAACTGTTAGATGTTGCCTAAGGAACATTCATGTCTGATTTGGTAACTGTACAATCAAATTGCAATTAAAAAGCGCATAGCATGTAAATTTCATCCATTACTCACCCCTCCCCCTTTTCAAATGTTTGTAGCACCCCATCTAGTCAAATATGAAGGGGACCATTCATGAAGAATTACCGTGGATTTGTTTATTGATAACTCTTTAATACCACTGAAATATAGGGTAAATCAGGTGATGGACAAAATTCTCCCTACCCTACCCCCATTGGCCGAAATTGTGGCACCCCTTCCGAAAACTGTTAAATGTTACCTAAGGAACATTTATGTCGAATTTTGTGATTGTACGATGAAATTATGATCTCCGAGGGTAGCACGAAAATGTGACCCGAAACTCCCCCTTCCCGGACATTTGTTGCACCCCCACCTAGTCCAATGTGAAGGGCACCATACAGGAAGAATTGTCATGGTCTTGTTTATCTATAACCCTTTAATACCAAGGAAATATTGGGAAATTAGGAAATAGACAAAATTGCCACTACCCTACCCCCCTTTGGTCGAAATGATGGCACCCCTCCCGAAAACTGATTTATTTCACCTAAGGAACATTTGGTCCAAATTTGACGCCTTTACGCACAAGTGCACGATCCGACCTATTTTTTCCCTTAACAGACTCTACTATAGGACCTCATCTTTTAGGGTATCTTTCAGGGAAATAATTTTTTTGAGCCACACCGTGGCCCGCCATGTTTGGTATCTTTTATATATCTGAAAAATATCCGACGATCATCCCCGACAAAAAAATATTGGAGTCCCCCCCCCCGGGATTTATTGAAGAGTCCCCCCCCCGGAGTCGTCCTTATTCTATGATTATTTTTTTGAATATCATGTTGCTATGATTTTGCCCTTTGTAAGTATCTTCTGGACATACAATATATCGGGAGTATATCCATTGACATAACATGCTTGTTTTTGTGGCCTTGAATCGACTTGTACATGTAGCACGACCAAATTTTGTCAAAGTATTGGGAAAGGTTCAACGGCTACTTTGGCAAAATAGTTGTCATTTCGTCTGCTTTTAAGCTGTGTGCATGTATAGCATTATTCATCTGCGTTCACGCGTGGATGTCTCGATGGTGTAGTGGTTAGCACATCTGGCTAGGAATCCAGAGGACGTGGGTTCGATTCCCACTCAGCATCTTTCTTTATATTCTTTGTGTTTGTTTATATTTCCTTCTCTGGCTGGTTTCAGCTTGCTTGTAATAATTATATAGCATTATTATGCCAGGGAGAAATTGGTGTCTGAAAATTCTAGGCGACCTGTAGATTTACCCTGCTAGCAGAGGCTTTTCCTTGACATTTCGCTCTCTTCGTTTTGTGTTAGCGTTATTGGCCTACGCGGTTTGGCCGCGCGCGTTGTTTTCTTTGTTATCAACTAAAACAACTACGCGAATGCATGACACGCGACTAACTCCGTTTAATGTTAAAACTGACGGAAAGAAAGCTCTGCTAGCAGGGTACTGAAAATTTTGCCATATTAATTTGGCGCAACTTTCGCGGACGTCTTTATACAGTTCAAAGTGCTAGGAGACAGAGATAGAAGAAATATCACGAACCAAAGTTTCGAAAGTGTAAGCTAATGATGATAAGACCTCCGAACAGATTTTCGCCTGTCGTGAAAGTTGAAAGGCAGCTCATAAAGTCTGTTTAGAGGCTATTTATTTTACTCCCCTGGAAGCATAACGGTTAGGAAATAGTCTAGTCGGTAGAGGGTTTCCACGTGCCGCTCCCCTCGGAACTAGTAAAACTTTTTCGAATCCTTAGGATGTCTAGAAACGAGTTTGGGATGGTTAACAGCTCGAAAAAATGTCCCAAGATGTCTATTGGTGGTTTTCACGTGACGTCATCAAAATGCTAACTTCTAAACTAAACCCTCTACGGAGATGCACTTTCGGTGTTGATAATACCTCTAGCGAAGGAGTTGTCACACCAAATTTGACTACTTTCTGCCACGTAGTTCCAGAGATATCGCTAAAGCTATTTATGTCACGCAACACTAGCTACATATTTTAGCATGTCATATTTTACTCAATTTGCTTAATTCTTACAATCTAGACAAATAAGAATGCTATAAATGTTCATATCCTACCATTCCGACAAGATTCGTGTTGATATGATCCGTTAAATAGTCATTTTGGAGAACTGGTAATTTGGACGCCATTTTGGTGCTCATCTGCTTGGGCACCAACATGGCGGCTCCATACATTTACTGTACAAAATTGAGCGAATTCATTTCCAAATATTTCGCTCGGAAAACACCCAATCAGCCTCAAATTTACCCAGGAAACATAGTTTTGTGTTCTCTTAACGGTCCTGTTGAGTACTCAGCATTTCAAATTATATTTAGGGAGATAAATTTAGTCACGTATCCTTGTTATTCTGTTGACATGCTTTCCAGGAGTTCATCACACTCAGCAATGCTTGGAAGTATTCGTGGTCCTTTTTCATCCAATGCAAGTGAGCAAGTTACACTACCGACAACAAGCACATCGATAGCAACAACATCTGGTAAGCAGGTGGACCTTATCCCCCTCCCCCCCCCCCCCCCCCCCCCCTCCCCCCCACGCGAACAAAAAGGTCCATATTTAAGGGCTTGGAAATCAGACGGGACAAAAGAGAAGTATACTAAAAAGATAAAACGTGACTGAACGGGCCAAACAGAAGACTGCAATCACTTTGGCGTATTATACTTGCTTTTTCTAGCGAATATTGACTAGCGGTTTCTCAATAAAAAATAAATTCTTACCACGTTGGTCCGCTATTCCTAGAATTAGCACCCCCACAAAAATCTCTGGCTACGGGCCTGGGTAAGTACATGTTAACTGGGCCTGCTGATGTATGATTATAAGAAAAATTACCCAGTCTGGCAATCTAAATATCAATCGCATCTTGCACGCGCCGATACAAAAAAAAAACACTTTAAAAGGGAGAAGAAATTTGAGATTCGCAAAATGCCCGAAATTTGTCACGTGTAGGCACAGAATGAATAGACAATTCCATGTATAACGCACGCGCGCGCTGTCGAACAAACTGTTAAAAAGCGCGCGCAGCATTCTGATAGTTGTAGGAACTTGGGTATTTCTGAATAAAGAAGAGCGCACGCGCTTATAGCTGGAATCATCCATTCATGCTTGACTCCGACAATTCTTCCCCACCCCCCATATTCGCTTCATGCGGGAATTTAACTAGTTTTCCCGTCTTCTTCGTACTAATTTCCGTTTCTGCCTACTTTGGTTTTTAGTGAAACCGCCGACTAACGTGACAGCCATGTTAGTTCCATCAGCTGTTATTCTAGCAGTGCTTGTAGCCATCCTAGCAGTGGTGTGGAAACAAATGAAGCTTAACTCCACGTTCAGTAAGCGTTACAAAACGAGGCTACAACTAGCAGAACTATAGAGACTAACAATAATGACACGGATATGCTGGATATAAGCGATTGGGTAGAGATATCTTCTGCTTAACGCTAAGTAAGGAAAGTCCTTCAGTGTAGATAGTACAGAAAGAAATATTTATTAATACACGGATAAGTTCAGACGTGCGCTTTCCTATAAAATTCAAGTGGATTACGAATGGATCACTTCACATCATCAAGAACAATTCCTGTGATCTTTTTACCGACATGAATTCATATATAGACGGGAAACATCGTACATTTGTCCGAAAGAACCTGGGCCGAGAGTTGAGTGGTTACCTAGTACACCCGCGGCGCCATGTTTGTTACCCACTGCCCACTCTCTCTAGTCGCAGTTTCTTTGCCGCTAAGGGACCGGTCATTATTTATCGAATCACTCCTTAGGAATTTCTTGTGATCCCTTTTGAGGGGGGAAAATGATTATTATATTATCAGGTTTCGGGAGATCTCCCTTTCGCTTACCCAAAAATATAATAATAATAAATGAAGTGATCCCCCAAAAATCCTCAGCCTCATTGCCCCCCCCCCCCCTCCCCCCCCCCCCCCCCCCCCCGGCGATAAATAATGACCGGTCCCTAATTTCCGTCCAGTTCCCTCACCGTCTTATTAGTATACATTGTATATTATTATATTAGTAATAATTTATATTGTTTTTAGGCACGGCCCCACAAGCTGTATAGCTTTAATTTAAACCGTGGATAAATAAAGATATTATTATTATTACTATAGCGTGAATCCCGCCTCGACGAGAAAATCGTCCATGGCAAATCGTCTGTTTCGACGGAGAAATACGACGGATAAGTTCAGACGATTTCCCGTCAAAAATCCGTCTCGTCCCGGTTTCACACTAAGACGAGTTTGTCGTCTCTAGTGTAGCCTGCTTGCAGGCGTTGGTTTTTATCGCGAAAACCCTGAAAACCCCAGAGTTCGTAGTCGTGGCCGCCCTCCAGGCATTTCCGGCGCGCGTCCAAGATGGCGGCCACGACTAGGAACTCTGGGGTTTCGGGGTTTTCGCGATAAAAACCAACGCCTGCAAGCAGGCTATCTCTAGTGTGAAAACGGCTATTATGACCGACATACTTACATTTCGGTACAGCTGCCTTTTAACTATTTATCAAGGTGAAGAGAAACAACTACTGGGAAATACAGTCCCAAAATGAGCAATTTGATTGGCCGCCTTTGTTAATTAGGGTGGCGATTTTGGCATGTTGTAAAACATGGACTGGACTGAGAAAACATGGACTGAGAAAACATGGACTGGACTGAGAAAACATGGACTGAGAAAACATGGACTGGACTGAGAAAACATGGACTGAGAAAACATGGACTGGGAAACATGGACTGAGAAAACATGGACTGAGAAAACATGGACTGAGAAAACATGGACTGAGAAAACATGGACTGGGAAAACATGGACTGAGAAAACATGGACTGAGAAAACATGGACTGAGAAAACATGGACTGAGAAAACATGGACTGAGAAAACATGGACTGAGAAAACATGGACTGAGAAAACATGGACTGAGAAAACATGGACTGGGAAAACATGGACTGAGAAAACATGGACTGAGAAAACATGGGTACAGTTAGTTCCAAAAGAGTGAAATCAATCGCAAAGTGATTACAACAATTCTGAACAATACAAAGTCATCGAAATAGCGTTGACAAACATAAAACAGGAAATGATGTAGTATGGAAAGTATTTTCCAAACATGAAGCCCGTGAGAAAGCAGGCGCACGCTCATAAAACCAGCACTCTGGTGTTTTAAAATATCAGAAATCGCTCATGCATTATGAAGTCCGTCAGCCGTCTCAATTTGATGGACATCTGATAGCTGGCAAACTGCATGAGCGTTACTCACTTTATTGTTTACCACCGAGGTTGACACTTGATATGACGATTAAGTTTCAAGGTCAAAAGCCGTCACATCTGGTGGGATGAAGTTTATTTTCCGGTAGCTTGCATGTATGTTCGGTCTGTTTTCTGCTGGAAATAAACTTCCTTTCCCAAAGAATGAAGTGTGGTGTTGTTGTTTGTTTTGCACGTTCGGGATCTCAAGCGCAGAATTCAGCGTGTATTTAAAGTAAACCGTATCTACTTGGCTAAGAATTTGCTATGACCTTTGTTAAAAAAATACGGGCGATTCTGTAAGATTAGTGTGTTAGCTAATAGACTCGAATGAACTACAGTTGTAGCTCACTATGCCTGTATGCGTCGAACGAATTCGTAAACGAAACGTGTGGCGACTTGAACTTGTATACCTAAGCACAGATTGGCTTGAAATTTTCAAATATTTCTGAATCTAGCATCATTAAGTGGCGAGGACACTAGGTTTTTCCCGCCAGTTTCCCCAGTTTTCTCAGTCCATGTTTCTCAGTCCATGTTTTCTCAGTCCATGTTTTCCCAGTCCATGTTTTCTCAGTCCATGTTTTCCCAGTCCATGTTTCCCAGTCCATGTTTTCTCAGTCCAGGTTTTCTCAGTCCATGTTTTCTCAGTCCATGTTTTCTCAGTCCATGTTTTCTCAGTCCATGTTTTCCCAGTCCATGTTTTCTCAGTCCATGTTTTCTCAGTCCATGTTTTCTCAGTCCATGTTTTCTCAGTCCATGTTTTCTCAGTCCATGTTTTCTCAGTCCAGTCCATGTTTTCTCAGTCCATGTTTTACAACATGCCGGCGATTTTAGCAAAAAATGATTTTATCTATAACGGTTGAAACAGATGTTCGTGAAAGAGCAAAAGGTTATAGACACAATTAATAACGATGCGCTTACTAGGGAAATTATTTTAAGGGAGTGTTTCTTAACTGAATAAATAATTTATGAATTTTCGTTATCTGGGCAAAATCTGTCTCATTACACTCAAATGCAATCCAGAAAGGATTTTTAAAACAAAAAAAGATTATTCGCTTTACCAAACACTAACAGATGGTATACTTTTGAATTAATTAACTTCGTTTTTGCAAATACTTAGCAAGAGATAAAGTAAGTGACAAAAAGATCAATAGATATTTACAAAATAAAGCTAGCGAGGATCGAAGAAGTTTTTGATAAAAAGCTGACGAAAGTAAGCTTCCCTTTGTTCAAGCTGCGTTATCATTTTCTCTGTTTTATGTCATCTTCCAAGATAGAGCAGACAGGAGCCATGCTGAAAAAGTGTTTTTTATCATGTGCTTTATATACTGTCTTCGTGTAAACTCCATAAAGTTGATGTAAATGTAAACTTTATAATGTAATGTGATGTTACACATTCTCAGATTAAAATCCACGGTCCTGATCACCTGCCTAAAGCTACGTCTACACTTGGACACATGTAGCCCGCAACTGTGTGCTGCACGTTTCAGTCCCCGGTGGTTAAACTAGGAAACATCGCGCGCGTGTCTCGGACACATAAAATGTTTCTTGTCTTGCGAAGAAACATTTCTTTGTGCCCCGGCTTCAAAATTTGTTGCGCGCGACAATGTTTCTCTTTTTAAGAGCTCACCGTAGACTAAAGGCCCGTTTTGCAATTTTTGCTGCAATTTTTGTCGCACGAGTCGCGGTGATTTTTCTCGCACGTACGCGTCAACTCAAAATCACTAGGTGCAACTCGGCGCGATCTGCCGCGATTTATGTAGCGTGATGTCGCGGAGATTTCAAACATGTTCGAAACTCTTTGCAACTTCATGCGATTTGAAGAAAGAGAGCACAGAATCGCACCGGGTTTACATCTCGTTTACACAAGACAGTTGGAATTGCAACTCCGCGCGAGAAAAATCGCCGCGACAAATGCAACAAAAATCGCAAGTGTAAACCGGCCTTAAGAACCCGCGAAAGGAACGTTTTGAAAATGCGCAGCGCGTAACCAGGTAACACCGGTTTTAGCTAAACTTTTCGAGTCCATTTTTTGAAAGACCAGTACATTATACAACTAGAAAAAGCTAATTTTCTACTCAGGACAATTTACTTTTTCTCATGTTATCTTAGCTGGCTTGTTTCTATATCTTTATTTTCCGGAGCATTCGCGTTCTGGCTAAGTCAGTACCTATGTTATTAGTTTTCTATTACCAATTTCAAAAAAGATTTCTTTGAAATTTTTGGTCTTTGGTCTTCGACCGCTCGTAGCAAAGACTCGCATTGTGTTTCGCGCTATAACGACCGAATTGGCAACGTTTATTAAATCAACTGTATAAAAAAAACTTTAGTAAAAAGTTTGCATAATCTTTAAATCGGTCAATCTCATCACCCAACCAATTTTGTCATCGATTTTTTGTTTATAAAAGCTCATCCATGCTCATCGATATGTATTTTATTGTTTCAAACTTCCTTTCTCATTGCTGTTTTACGAAGAGGGTTAGGGACGCCTTATCTTTTCTTTTCACAAGCAGGGAACTGTCGGAAGTTTGGCAGTCAAACTAGCAGGAACTTCATTGAAGATAGATACCACGCCTGAATCATACAAAAAGGCCTACTGAATTACACTAACACCATGCACTAACTCCCTTCATTACCTACAGTGAATTGTAAATTCCAGCCGTTTCAACAGTTTCATTAATTAACGCCCCCACGTCCTCCAGTTCCCCTGCTGTTATGCAATAGATTATACTGATTAAACATTAGAAAAGGTCTTGTTTTATTTACCATCAATACAACGCACCTGCTCGAGGAAATTCATCAGTTCCTTTTGGTCTGTCTGTGAGGGAGAATGAGATCATCTTTCGATGGTGTTTCACACAGAGTTTTGACAGAGTCAAGCGTCTCTTATAATGCGAGAGCGGAGCTATATTGAAATTACGAGTTCAAGATGTAGGTAAGCAAGTCTTGACTAAATTGATCAATTCCATAAATCCTTAAAATTATTTTATGTTTTTCGCTTAAAATTCTTTGTAGCTTTGAGGAACAAATCAATCGCGAAAATAGTTTTCTGTACTTTCGCATTCGCCAATTTGGGAAGTTTGGTTGCCAGAAAGCGGCGTGAAAGGGAATATTAGCATTGTTTATGTGCAACGCAAAAAGGCAAGTGTGAATAACAATTTACAGTGGAACAAAACAACAGGAAAACATAGTTTTTTTGTAGACTCCCATTCGACAATTTGGGAATCTTGCCATTGCCAGAAACCTTTTTATGCGAAAAGGAAATAAACGGTATTGCTTTATATTGTACAAACGCCACAAAGGCAAGTGTGAATAACAATTTACAGGAAATTGAAATGCCCTTATTTTGTTTAAATTGGTGGCCAATAAAATTCTGTTTTGGAAGACAAGGTCAAAATGTTTCCTTCATTATAAAAAGTTTTCATTTCGGATAAGGTTCATATTTTATTTTGAAATTAAATTATTGACAAAGAGCTATCTAAAAGCAACAATTTAAATCCATACGAATTGAATTGATTCTCGCTTTAAAAAACGTTTTCAAAAGTGAAAACTCTTATTCAGGGGACTTACATAAAACATGCCGAGTCTTAGATCAATTAATAAAATGTAGTGTTCTATTCCAATTAGCTAAACCTATCACTGATACAAATTGCAAAACGAGTAATTATTGCAAAGTTGCAAGCGGAGGCATTTTAAAGAATTGGAGATTTCCTTCAAATAAAATTATGCCAGAAAACGTACCCTGATATGCGATGCAGCCTCAATGATCAACACTTCCCTTCGTAGTTTTTCAGCAACACAAATCGATCGTTTTGATAACAAAACACCATCTTTACAGTCCATCCTTTTTGCCCTTAAAATAGATGTACATCAATGTCATTCTTAATCATTAACTTTATTGGAAAAAAAATACACGAAGTCGCATTTAATTGTGTAGCGGTGCTTTGCGAGTTTAAATTTGATGCAGAAATTTTGGCTTTAAATTGGCTTTTGGAAGGATGGTTCAGTTCTCACGTCTTTTTCTATAAAGATAAAATCAATAACATTCAGAGCACGGAATGATATCCCCCATTTTTTTCTAATCTCTCAAAAACAATATATTGCCTTTTTCGGGCAGTATTATAAATAACATCTGGCATTTAAAGGTGTTCTTATTGATACAAATAAAAAAGTATTTAAATTATTTATATAATAAACCCAGACCATTACACATCAATATAAAATATAATAGCAGATTTCTTTTATTTTTTAACTTCAACCATTCGTTTTCGCCACGGGCAGCCAAACAGTGTTTTCGGGGAGTTCTTTTTAGAAAGGTGTGGTGCATGCTTTTGTACATAATCAGAACTCGAGAAACGCGCGCGTTGTGGTATAAACTCACCTATGGAGTCACCTATTACAGTATTAATATAGCATCCATATGAAATATGAACTCGGTCCGAACTAACAATTTTAAGCGTTTACAGCTATCTTGCCGCGACCCGCGTTTTCAAATTATGAGCCAATCAGATTCTTGCCCTGTTTTGCCTAGTGCAGTCGCCTGGCTTTCCGTCGCGACGTTGTCTGGTTTTATAGTTCAGAGGGAAGCCAGTTGACTTCACTAGGGCAAGAGTTTCATTGGCTCAGATAGTTTTGAAATGGCGGATTTTGAAAACGCGGATCGCGATGCATCAACGGTTTTAGCTATAACATTAGATAAATCTAATTTAAAAAAAAGCAACCCCTGAGTGCTGGCTGCCATATTTCAGTCTCTTCAGATAGTTATGTGAAAATCATTTCTTTTGTGTGATTTAGGGCGGGAAAAAGGCCAAAGATCGATTACCCTTTTGGTAGCGGTCGGAAGAACCCTTGCTGCTTTAGCACAAGGGAGTAAATTTAATATTTTCGCTTTCATTTAGCTCAATCAAGTATCCTATTTTGTTTGTAGATTCACTACAGGAAATTCGCCTTTTTGTTTTGCTAAATTCCACAAAGGACTGCTTAGCGAATACAAAAGGGCCTTCTGCTAGCACTAGCAGGGATCTTTAAAGATAGCCAATCTTGGGCGCTTGAAGATGACAGTACGTAACATGTTATTCATACTGGCTGCCTTCTCAGTCAGTCAGTCGACACTCTGGGGCGTACTATATCTAGCCAGCATTTGGGAAAGGTGGGTCACAAATGTGTATGACGACTCTGACTATTTTTATCAAATTTTTCCTTTAATGTTCACATAGTTTCTTCCCAAATGGGGAGAGGGAGGGATCACATACATCACTTGGTCCCCATACCCCAAGCGCCCCCGAGTCAGTTGGAATATGTCTATTCAAATCAAGTTGCCTTGCTATACTAACAGAGTAATTTAAAGATTTTCAAGTGAGGGGCTCACTAGGAAAAATGTATGGCAAAGAGAACTAACATTGTCCAAAATGTGATTATTTGGAAAATTATAGTGTTGACTTTCATCTAACGATCCAAACAGGAAATTACCTGAAATATTGCTCGAAATTAAGTGCCTAAAGAAGCGTGACTAGTGTTACTTGACAGAAATTGCAGCGCCGATATCTGAGGAGCTAAAAACAGGAAACCGATTAAATTTGTTAAGAAGAGTCCTATTGGGGAACTGCATGTAAATGGTCTGAAAGCACAGTTTCCATGGTCTCATAGAGTCCATAGCTTCAAAGTTAGGATTTTGATGGACGTCATGTGAACACCAAGAATTAGGCCCCGTCCACACGATTGCGTTTTCGTTTTAAAAACGGCAACTTTTTCACACGTAGCGTCTGCCGTCCACACGAATGCGTTGTAACTATCGTTTATTGACGCTAATAAGCCGCATTGCGCATGTGCAACGCATGCGCAGCGAGAGTCGGCTCGTTGTCGTTTTCGGAAAGTCCCGCGACGAATCGTTTTCAAAAAAATTTCCACTCTGGAAGTTGCGTTTTCGGTCATCGTTTTCATCGTATGCGTAGTGTAGACGAAACAAAAAATAGCAAACGGTAGTGACCAGAAGAAGTAAATGTTATGTCATAAAACAAGTACAAACGGTTTTAACAATTTTTGACAGAAGAACCGCTTTATTTGCTTATTTATTATTTTTTATTGGTCAGTTTGTCATTTACTAATTCGGAATTCGGCGCAAATGAAAGCAAGAAATTCAAAAAGAAGAATCAAATTGATAGGGGCCAATTTTAATTACAAATTAAAACCCTTCCGTAGTCGTAAACTATTATTGCATATCTAGAAGCCTCTGCGAAGCGTTTTCAGTAGTCTTCGAAGAGTCTTTTAAAATAAATTTATTTCCATTTCTGTTTTAATAACATTGTGGCTATATAATGTTTTAACCCAAACATACTCCGAAACAAATGGCGTACAAAATAACATGGCCCTTTCTTAATCTCACTGATCACAATTAAATACAGGAAACCCCTCCCGTCTTAAAGAAACGGGAAATTACTTTCAGGAAATCGTATTTTCATTTAGATTCAGCCTGCTCAAAACATTACAAACTTTGTACAAGCTGATTAACAGCATGCATTACTGCGATACGAACTCCCACTTTTTTCTTTGATAGCTTCCGAATGCCAAACTGCGTTTCGGCTTCCGTCCATCAAGGCGCATGGATTTTAAGTCTCGTTTGCATTTTATTTGGAAAATTTGGTTTTAAAGCCTAGCCAGTCCTCAAAAAACATATCCAAGCCTGTGTGAAATCACCGGAAGCCGCATAAGTTAGTTAGGAAGCCGCCAAACCGAGGTTAAAGCTGGCATAGAGTTCGCAGATTTACATGGTATAAACAACGCAAACGCCATTGGAATTATTTCATAAAGTTAACCCAGAGAATGCGAAACGAGTATAAACATCATGGGCAAAAAGGGATGGAGCAATAAATACACTTCCGCGGCATATTAATAATATTTGGAGCATATAACAAGGTGAGTTTGGTGCAACGAATAACAATTATTTTCGGTAAAATATCTGTTCGGGACGAACGCTTCAGAGTTTCAAGCTTTAACTTTCGTATATAGATTATACTAATATGGCATACTGCAGAATATCCCACGCGTCACTTGTATTTTCTGGTATACACACGAGCCTTCAGACGAGTCTGCAGTGTGCCACGAGATCTCATTGTATAACTATTTTATACCACGCTACAGAAAATTAAAGGCAACGTTTTACGTAACGCAGTGCACGATGGGAAGGTTGAGTAGAATACCGCCGAATATACAACGCCATTCCTGCATTCTGACTGGCTGTATTTTCTGTGCCGTGATATAAAGAAGGAATAACGTTCATTTATGAGTCAATATGCGGCACAAGACAACCAGAAAAGAAATCAAATAATCTTAAAAATGAAAATGTAACGAGCATGGAGGCATGATTCACAATTAGAAGTCTATTAAAATAGACAGTAGATAAGTATATCTCATCCCTAATGTCAATTCTTAGCTTAGAAATGGCTTCCACTATTGCGAATCCGCTTTCTGTACTTCCCTTTTTCAACTAGACAATACCTCCTTTCATTTTGCTCTTTTTGAAATGCTACATGGCTCACTTAATTATGATTTTGATCGCCTAAGTTCCCTAAAATTCAGCCCTATATCTGACCGTTTAAGGTCTAGGGATTCATTCTATACCCCTCCCGATCCTGATCAAAACCTCGACCTCAGCCCCCCCGATAGTAACTATTTTGTTGAGGAAGAGATAAACGATAAAGTGCGAAATTTTTCTCCAGACGCTTCATTTTCTATACTACACGTTAATGCTCGCAGCCTTCTCGGCAACTTTGATAAATTCAAATTATTGTTGGGTCGTCTGCAAAAACCAACCTCAGTCATCGGTATCTCAGAAACCTGGTTAACGGATCAAACAAAGGATCTTATCGATATTCCGGGCTACACATTTATTTCAAATCATCGCATTGATAAAAATGCAGGTGGAACAGGCCTTTATTTACAAGAAAACCTCGAATTCAAATTTTGCCTGACTGTAATTATACAAATTCCGAAGTCATCGAATCACTTTTTGTTGAAATTAACATCCCCTCTGGGAAAAATATTATCGTAGGCTCTGTTTACCGACCGCCAAATCAAATTTAGCAGCTTTTCTTGACGCTTTCAATGATATCCTTGGAAAATTTCCAAGGTGACAAGTATTGTTACGTAGCCGGTGATTATAACCTGGATTTGTTACGCTATTCTGATCATGGTTGCACACAAGAATTCATTGATAGTCTGTTCTCTTACATGTTTGTTCCTCTGATCAATAGACCTACTCGCATAACTCCTCACTCCGCTACTCTAATAGACAATATCTTAACTAATCACCATACGCCCAATGTGTTCAACGGTATTATTATTAATGACATAGCTGATCATCTACCTGTTTTTGCTTATGTTCCATATAACCCTTTATCTGCTAACAAAGGACCTAATTACGCAATGAGAGAGATTTT
This sequence comes from Scolanthus callimorphus, assembly GCA_033964015.1. Lineage (NCBI taxonomy): Eukaryota > Metazoa > Cnidaria > Anthozoa > Actiniaria > Edwardsiidae > Scolanthus > Scolanthus callimorphus. Next base: position 21,120,251 of record CM066924.1, read on the forward strand.
TGTGCGGCTAATTTGAACCTTTTCCGAGCCCATCTTTCCCAGTCAATTGGTCTGATTACCTTGTTGAATCTAATGTAAATGATACATACAATAACTTTTCCCATGAATACTCACGCCTTTATAATCTCAGCTTTCCGCTTAAAAAGGTTAAACTTAGATATAATGGCAAACCAAATTCCCCCTGGATATCAAACTCTTTGTCGGTGTCCATAAAAAGAAAGAATAAATTGTATAAACAACTATTGAAATTTCCCAGTCTAACGCGCGAAGTGGCCTATAAATCTTATAGAAACAAACTCAATCATCTTATTAAGTTGGCTAAACGGCAATACTATGACAAGCGATTTGAACTAGCCAAAAATGACATTAAACAGACATGGAAACTAATAAATGAGGTAATCAATAAGCGCAAAACCAAGGCCTCTCTGCCATCTTCATTTATATCTGACGGTAAAGTAGTCGCGGATCCTATAGACATAGCTAATCGTTTTTGTGAATATTTTACAAATTTGGGCCCCAGTCTCGCAAATAAACTCCCCAAAACTAGCACTGATTTTAAATCTTTTTTGTCAAATCGCATAAATGAGTCTATTATCCTCAAACCTGTGGATAAACGAGAAATTGAGGATATTTGTAGTTCTTTAAAGACAGGTAAAGCGCCAGGGTACGACAATATATCAGTAACGGCAGTTAAGAACACTTTTGACGTAATAGCTGAGCCACTAACCAATATGATTAATTTATCTCTTGTTACAGGTGTATTTCCTGATAGACTTAAAATTGCTAAATTAATCCCAATATTTAAAAGCGATTCTCCTAAGTCATTTTCCAATTACCGACCAATCTCATTACTTCCTATCTTCTCTAAATTTTTTGAGCGGGTTTTCCATACCGAATTTCTACATTTCTTGATCGTCTTGATGTTCTTTACCACCTCCAATTTGGATTTCGAAAACACCACTCTACCGATCTTTGTCTCACTCATCTAATTATTACAGATTATCTATTGAAATTAGGAGGTTTTGGGAGTTTAAATGACTTTGCGATTCCGTTTGAAAGAATTAATTCAATCTCGAATAGGGTAAATGATTCCTTGAATAAATGTTATGATCATGAATGGAAGTGCCAGATCCAACTGTCTAGAAAGCTTAAAACTCTGAATCTTGTAAAACCGCGTTTAGAATTTTCATGTTATCTGTTTAAAATTGCAAATGTTCAATACAGAAAGGCGGTGGCGAGATTTAGGCTTTCAGCCCATCGATTTCCGGTTGAATCTGGGAGATATTCAGGACTTGACCATGACTCGCGAATATGTACACTGTGTAACCGAAATGAGATTGGTGATGAACAACACTATTTTTCCTTCTGTTGTAATGATAAGATTTTACCCATCAGAAGTCAATTTCTACATGATGTGAAAGAGATCAATCCAACGTTTAATTTTTTTAGTTGTAACGATCTTTTTCTGTATTGTATCTCAATGAATGACGAATCGATCATTATCGGACAGCTAAATTTATCAATGATTTAATGTACCAGTATGATCTACTATGATTTTTGGTACAGTTTTCCATTTCTCTTAATGTTTGTATGATTTATTGTATGTATTCTCATGTATCGATAACGGTATAAGTAGAATAAACGTCTTCTTCTAATTAACAACATCGCCACTGCCATTGATCAAAGTAAAATAACAGCCGGTATATTCCTTGACCTTTACAAAGCGTTTGATACCCTTGATTACAACATTCTGTTTACGAAACTAGATCATTATGGAATACGTGGAGTTGCTTTGGATTGGGTCAGAAGCTATTTCTCTAATAGATACCAATTTGTTCAATTTAATAATAGCTGTTCCACCAAGCAGCTTGTCAAGTGCGGGGCAGCTCAAGGATCATATTAGGCCCGTTATTCTTTGTTCTTTATATAAACGATCTTCCCAATACTCTCCGAATGGCTGAAGCTATGCTTTTTTGCTGACGACACAAGTATTTTTTATTCGCATTCCGACCCAAAATTGTTATTGATGTTTTAAATAAGGAGCTTGTTGACGTTGACCTTTGGATGAAAGCTAACAAACTGTCTGTAAATGCCAAAAAACTAATTGCATTTTCTTCAAAGCTCAACAAAAGTTAACGCGCATCACCGCTCCTATACTCTATGATAACCAGTCAATCGTGCAGAAAGATCATGTCAAATTTTAGGCATTTATTTGGACTCCAATTTATCGTGGAAATTTCATATTAACTATATTTGCCAAAAATTTCTAAATCAGCTGGTGTTATTTTTAGGTCTCGCTTTTTTCTTTCGACTGCAACCAAAGTATCTCTTTACTATAGCTTAATTTATCCGTATCTTACTTACTGCACCATTGCCTGGTCTTCAACGTATGTTTCTAACTTAAATCGTATTTTTTGCTCCAAAAGCGAGCGGTCCGTGCCATTACAAATTCTGAATTTCGAGCCCACTCAGCACCCCTTTTTGCAAGACTGAAAATCCTAGACATATTCAAAATTAATTCATTTCATGTTGCTAAGTTTATGTTCTCTTACTATCATGATCTACTACCAGCCCCCTTTCACAATTTATTTCTAACTGGTAGCAATATTCATAATTATAACACACGATCTGCCCCTCAATTCCGTAGCCACCCCTGTAGAACAAATATCAAGATGTTTACTATTTTATATCAAGGTCCTAAAATTTGGAATTCTCTCCCTCTTTTTGTAACATCGTCTAATGTATCAGTCAATTCCAGCGGTGACCATCCCCCCCCCCCCCCCGGGACACCGTGGGGCATTTGCGCACCGCTGCCTTCCCTGGGGTGGGGAATTTTGAAACTTTTGCTGCCCCAGGGTCGGGAATTGTTTTTCCCCGGGGAGGGGGGTGGGGAATTTTGGTTTTCTCATCTCAAGCGCGTCGGGTTTTGCGAACTACAACACCAGTTACAATAACTATCGTTTGGCAGTTACAAAGTCCCAGTTACAGAAAATAACGCCACATAAAATATAATGCAGAGCATGGTCCGTATACACCACGTTTGGGGAAGACACATTTGCACATTTCGCAGTTAACGTCTTCTATAGAGAAGAAACAGATTTCGCAATGTCTCAGTGGAAAAACATAAAAATGAATTGACACTATAAAAGTGTTCCAATTTAGCAAAAAGTCAAGTAACATAACTGTGAAATAGTTGCTCTGCAAATAGAATAAAGGTAAATTTCGCATTGAGAGATTCCGGAGACAATTTGCAGAAATGGCTACAACAGTGAATGGCCTAGGAATTCTACTGATATTGTACTAATACCTTAATTTCACTTCTTTATTTATATTTTGTCTCACTTTCAGTGAAATGAGAACTCGTTCAAAGACGAGAAAACTAAAGTACATTTACTGAAACGAATTATAAATGCTCGGACAGTATAAATGCCATGGAGTTGAAGTTTTTGTTGTGAAGCTTTGTCACGCAGAGTCGATGGAATCCTACCGTCTTTTTCTCGTCCCGGTGGTGGGGCATTTTTCCGCTTTTTGTGTTCCCCGCCGTGGGGTATTTTGCATTTTTGCTTGCCCGGGGCTGGGAATTTTCAGTTTTATTTTTAGAAATGACCAAAATCCCGGGGTTGCCCGGGGGGGGCATGGTCAGCGCTGGAATTGACTGATACATAATAACCTTCCCTCATTCAAATCAAATCTCTCAACTTTTCTGGCAATGTAGCAATATATATATAAAAAAACGAAAATATATACTGAGAACAGCACGCAAATGGACATTATTAAGACATAATCCTTTTATTCACTAATTTATTATTATTATTATTTAACTTAAATACAGGGGACCCTACTCGATAAACCTGATGGTTTCATGGGTCCCCTGCCACCTCCTTTTTTACTTGTCAACTGTAATGTAAGCTGTGTGTGGAAAATAAACTCAAATTCAAATAATTTTATTATACAAATCGTTACTTGTGTCAATTGTGTGACGTCATACGTATGGTAATTTGCATATTTTTCAAACTTTAATATCTCTGTAACTATCAATGATATCAAACTGGGGAAAACGTCGTTTTTCTTCTTTCTGGAGAGCATGGCTGACTGGAGAGCATCACTCGGGGGACGTATTTCCGCTGCACTATCAGGTATTTAGGAGAGACAGAGCTTCTGACACGCACGGTGGAGTCTTTATCCCCATAAAGCTCGTTTGGACCGGATGTGACCGAAATGGAATGAGTAAAGAATTCGTTTCAGTAGCACTTTAACATTTCTCGATTTGTGTGTATTTCACCACATAGCCACCTTAATTGCTCAATAATGACCAGTCTTCGCCTAAGTCGCCCCACTGTTTACTTGTTATTTAATGGGTTTCTATGAAATACCGGTGAATATTTCATGAGAAGTTTATTCTTGTATTCACCGACACCTTTAACGGTCTTCACTACCAACTTCAGTCACATTGACTCTCGCCTACGTGGAGCCCAGGTCCACCCTTACACAGTCATCTAGTCCTCGCCATTTGGGAAAACCGGAAAGTGGTTATGCGGAATCTCAAGATCCTTAATATCAATTGCCAGAGTGTCTCTGCTAAAAAGGATAACTTTCAAGCTCTTGAAAATCCAGATATTATCGTAGGAACTGAGTCTTGGCTGACTGGAGAGCATAACTGTGGGGACGTATTTCCGCTGCACTATCAGGTATTTAGGAGAGACAGAGCTTCTGACCAGCTGACGCGCACGGTGGAGTCTTTATCCCCATAAAATGGAATCCTGTGGCAGTGTTGCATTAAAGTATCTCAAAGTGATTGCGAACCGTTGTGGAACTGTTGACTCAGGTCTCTGGCCCAAACTTAAAATAAATATTTTCACTGGTCTAACTAGTGCGAATATAAGACAATCACTCATTAGCATACACTTGACCATTTGGTTCTATCCTCGCGCAGGTAGGGCGCGTTACCGTGCTGTTACTCACATTGGTTGTGTCTTTGTCTCCGTTGTGCTCCCGGGCCCTGGCGACGCCTTTTCGCGTTTCCCACCCACCCTTCCTCGGATTCGTTTTTTTCGCGCAATCAATGGGCTCGCCAGGTCTCCTTCCCATAACTTAAATGAGCACAATGAGACCAGTGAAAATAGATCACTCCCCGACGGAAAACACAAAACAATTAAATAAATACTTAAAATATGGAACCATCTTGGCGTTTGTGCACTGCAGGGCACCCTCGAATACCGTGTTATCGTGTGCAAAATTCACAAAATATATCGTGTCTAGAATTCGAAACACAATATACTAATCATTGCATTTGACTGCAGAATGTTTCGCATGGTATGACTTCAACACCAAAATGAAATTGTAGCGCACAGCTCTACGAATACCAGTCACCGCAGACAAAGATTACCGTCATTTCAGATTTTTTTCCACGAAAAATCGCGTGTTTTTTAAGTCAAACGTCGCATATCGAGCGGAGTCAGAAAATCGGAATATCGCGCCTTTTTAGCAGTTTTGCCGAAATACAGAGGCAAATTTTGATACCGTAGTACCGCGAACCCCTACGTCCCCCTCTCTAATCAACAGTGCATCACTCTTGTAAAAAAAAAAATATAGAAACGCCGTTTTTTGCATAGTTAAAGACGAAAATGTTGCCAACAGTAACCCAGCTGTCTTCAAACAATTTCATGCACACTTTTCTTTTTCGAGCGAACATGTAAATGGAAAAGCACTTTGCTTTCTATCTATTACTGCTATAAAGTGTGTTATTTATTTTGTCAAGTGGTACCAGCTGTTGATTTCTTTAAGAACATTTCACTGTTATATTAGTACATGTAAAAGTACTGTGAAATCAGAGGCCAATGAGCGGCTCGTGAAGGTGAGTTCATAGATACCAACCCACTAGTCAAGAAAGCGGCAGATTTGGGTGAAACTGCAATTTTTTAGCGGGAGATGAGTTCTTAAAAAGCGGGAGAGTTGGCATCTATATTATGCGTACCTCGCTTCGACCAATTTTTGTATTGCTATGACGAAATTCATATAGGCTTTTCAGTATTCAGACAATGACTTCAAAACGGGTCGGAAAACCATGCGTTTGTCTTTATGAACATTCTCAGGAACTTTTAAGTTAAAACAGCCTATTGTTTAGCTTAAATGCATTCTTTATCTGTTCTTGATTTACGCATTGAAAAATCTCTGCCAAACATCTTGCAATTGAACAGGGATTAAGCGACTCCTTAAAACTGCCTGGACTGCCTTCAAGAGATATAAATCATCTTGCTACATTTAATTACAAATTCAAGAAAAATGTCCTACACAAACCGCCATCTGGAGGCGGTACTTTGCAGATATTGCAGTAATTCCTTTCATTTTTAGACACTAGGTCGGAGGTTTCTTTTTTTCTGAATTTTGATTTATGAAAAAAAATATGGCGGGCAAAGTGTGCAAGGAGTATACTGGAAAGGTTAAGGTGGCTGTGCAGGGTCGTACATGTACCTTGGTGAAGTGAATCGTTAAGTAATCATCCATGCAAGACAGAACCGAAACTCCATTGTTCTATGGCATTGAGGGTTCCCCACATAGGATGTGTCCCTTTGTTTTACCACAGAAAGTTGTCATGACTAGTAACATGATACAAGTGAAACAATGATAGATTTCGACTTGCTTGAGAAAATATGGCGATAATAACTCTCCATACCAATCAGATTAAAGGAAAACAAAGGAAAAAGAATCACTATTTTACGCTAGGTTCCCCATATACAAAGTCTTTAAAAATCGTATATCCTGTATATGAGTACCACATGTGCTTATATCTTACCATCAATCCTGAGAAAGTCTTTCTTTCGTGGTAATTTTACCAATTTTTGTGTCCAAAGCCAATGAAATCGCCGATATTTTCAATAGAAAATAATTGCATTCTAGCATGCTCTGCCGTTGGCTTGGGTAGTTCTTATAAGGACCATTACTTAAATGATATTAATCCAAGTTTAAATACAGTTCAGCCTGGTAAGAAATCAAACGGCGTTTTCCAAGGTCGACCCAAGAGTTTGAGTCGTTCTTTGAGAACACATTACGTCGCGGGCGTCATTTTGTTGGCCATAAAAATACCTTTTCCATAGCAACCATCGATTGGGTAGCCCTAGTCTTGAAGCCCCCAAGAACCCAGCAACGTGAGGGTACAATTGTGGTTCTTTTGGAGCCGTCAACACAAATAGATAGCACGGCAGATCATGTGAAGTAAGCTTCAAGCTAATTTATTTTGAAAACGTCGTGCTATCGTCGCATCTATAAGGCCCGTTCACACGGTTATGAGGTGCGATTTTTGCGTCGATCGCCGGCGTTTTGGCTCTGCGATATTTGACAGTTTGTTGGCGTTCTGAAAAAATCGCACCTGCTTCGCAGTGGAATTCGAACATGTTCAAAACGCATGCGACGTCGCAGTGAAATCTCTATAAGATCGACCTTTATTACACTTAGGGCCAGTTATTACATTTAGGGCTTCTACAACTTGACGTTTAGACTGAGACTAGAATGTAACCCCTCAAAATTATACAAGAACTAGACAATATCACCCTGAAAATTTGCACCCATAACCTGCAAAACAAATGTCTTTAAAGAAAGCTTTTTCCCACAGGCAATAAAACTATGGAATGGTCTGCCTGTTGGCGCCATAACTCAGCCCACTATTGACAGTTTCCTAGCTAGCCTATACTGACCACATATATATTTATTTATTTTTCTTCCTCTTAGTTGTATGATTGTTATTTTATACCTTCACGTCATGGTTATGCCTTTGTGAAGTATAGTATTAAAGTTTAGCTCAGCGGACCGGACATGTTAACCGGGCACTCTGCCCAGACCCTATCAATGCTCTGTCGCAGTTTCAATGAAGGATCGCCTCCTACGTAGCCGTGCGTGTCGCTCGTTTCACCAAGCGTCACGCAATCGGGTGCGTAGGTGGCTAAATGACGGGCAATTAAAACAAAAATGCAGTGGAACCGGATGCAATTCTAACATGAGGAAAGGCTGATACTACGCGAAACATCTTAAACAAGACAGTGGCAGGATAGAGCCCAAAAGGAGAATCGGGGGTTATTCTATCGGGTCAACTTAGAGGTCAGGAATGGCCATTGGTTATCTTTCGGCAAAATATCTGTGGGGAGGCCGTTCCGCCTTGAAATTGCGAAATTTCCTGAAATTCTCCCGGGAGAAATACAGTAAATGTATGACAGTCGTCTTGAATTTTTCCCGGGAGACGGAGAGAAAAATCTTGAGACTCCCAGCGAAACAGGGAGAGTTGACGTCCCTGCGATCTCGTTTAGCCTATTAGCGACCCTAAACTTGACCATCAACGGAAGCAGGCTAGCAAGGCTAGCAAAGCATGTAGCCTCCCTTCCTCCGCCGAGCCCATCTTTACCAAGCCGTGAAACCCACAGTGATGAAAACATTTAACCCAGAATCCGAGACGTATTCATGTCACGTCTGCATTAAGTGCCCTTTCCAAGCCGCCTGACCTATTCTCTGAGTTGACGAGAGAATCTTGAGCGATCCAACCCTTATCGTAGCTTTTATTCTTCATTTCACCGCAGGGAACAACGAATTAACGGCAACTGAAGATCTCACAAGAAGGGACAAAAGTAGAGGTACAAACTAGACTATAAGTGTGCTTGATCTTTTAGAAGTCACTTACCAAAGCGAAAATCATTATGTAATCTAAGTGGTGTTATGACTGCTTGAGTTTTAACTGTTTTCTTCTGTTCAAATATCAATAGTTAGAGGTCCTCTTTACGGAGTGTTATTTGAGGGATTTGAGATGTTCCGTTTTTACTGCTTCGTGACTAAATGCCTGCAAAACAACATGAATTAATTCACTGAAACTCTAAATGATGACCAAGAACTTCGATAGCTAAAGAGGCAGATATTTTTAATTTCAAGCAAGCATAATTATTATGCTAGCGATGTTCCCACCTATGCCAATGTACCAAAACTCACGCGCGCAATCCATCTGTGCGGGCACACGTGAGATAATTTATCCAGAGAAAATAAAAGCGCAAATGCGTGCTTATGACAATTAAAAATTATTACGAATCATAAAACATCAATTAAGGTTAACCAACAAAGCAATGATTCATTCCAGCCCGTAGTTTTCGTGACTAGTTCTTGAGTTGTGGCATTAGTGATTAGTAGCGTCTTGTGGTATTCACTGTATCCACTGTATTTATTACGATGTTACTGATATCGGTAGATTGTTGAAATACGGTCTCGCAGATCAACGCTACAATGCTAATTCACTAATTGCTGCCTGCAAGGCCCTTTAGGAACAAGGCAAAGGCTCTTAAAATAAAAACCTTAATGTCATTTCACGCCGTTACTTACAGGATAATAGAATTATAGTGTAGGTTATCTAAATAATCAATTCAAACCAATACAAACATACACGATCATTAACATTTTTGGGTTCAAATTGACAACTTGTCATTTGTTCTTGTTGTAGATCTTTATTTAGATCTATCAGCGTTGATCTCCAGATTAGGCCAGGCTTAATAATTATTTCTATTTTCTGTGCAATAGAACACTCAAAAGCAAACACTGTTTACTAATTTAGTATAGTGTATATATCTGATATATATGGAAAATGCCGTGAAACCTAATTCTAGTCATAGTAACTATGTTCTAGTGAAAAGCTAAGAAGTGCTCGTCGGTGGAATTCAGTTTTTATATGTGATTTTCATTCCGGCCATTGATCATTTTCGTTATTGTAAGTTTTAGTTTAGTTTATTAGCTTTGCCCGAGGGCCGGGGAAATCCTCACAGTGCCGAACCAGACCCTTGGTTTTAAAATCGCATTACTCAAAAAGGTTCTTGACCTCAGGACTCCGATAGATGAATCAAATGCGTACTTTTTGCCTTTCACCTTAGGGACGGACCAGAAAAAGTGATGGGGGGGGGGGGGGGGGGGGGGGAGAGAGTGGAGGGACTTTTCTGACTCGCTCGATTTTTTTAGTGTCCCAGCTATGCAATAATTTTTGTAGCCATTTATGACTCTGAAGGAATGTTCTTTAGCCTGCTCGATTTTTTCCCCTTCTATATATTTGAGCTTGCTCGTTTTTTATTTTGTTTTGCTTTTTGTCCACCCCCCCCCACCCCCCCCACCCCCCCCCCCCCCCATCACTTCTAATGGTCCGTCCCTCTTACCACTCTTTCAGCAAACTCGAGATTCAGGCGTAAGTCGAGTTTGTCTTACTTGAAAAACTATCTCAGACAATGATGTAAACTGGCTTAGAGCAGCATAATCCTGGAGGTAAAGAGCAATGTGTGGTCTATAGTTTAGGACGTTTAGGCTCGCTTCCATCTCATCTCATCTCAATTTACTTTTTAACAAGGAAAGCAGAATAAATACACCGTAAGTTTTTCCTTGATCTGCCCAAATGCGGTTGGTTGTTTATTTGTCTTCGTATGATGCAAGATATATTTACTCAGCATCAGCGAAAACGCTCAGCAAAATAGTTATGCTTTCATTCTAAACAGGCGAAAATGAAAATTGTGTATAACTCTTGTATATGCGAGTGAACGTGAATGGTTTATGGTTGACTAATTTGTTCTTCCTTTACGTAAGATAAACCGCAAAGCCGCATAATCAACAAGCAGTTTACGGCTGACCAAACTTATAACCTCGGACACTTGGGTTTTTTATTATGTTTTTGTAGTTTCCTAAACAAACATAGGTTGGTGGTGCATGTGTTATATACGTATGCTATAGCTATCGTGAAACAGCCAATCAGATGACAAGAAACACGTTGCATATTCTGCAGTATAGACACTGACCTAACCGATCCCAAACATATGCACGAAGCAACGAAATAACAATGCGTTGGCGTACTTAAGTGATAAAGTACTAATAACAGAAAACAAGAGCGAGGGCAAAAGAGAGTTTTTGAACAACTTCCTGCACATTTCGATATATTATGTGGGAGGAGACCAGTCAAGGTTAACACGAATTTGAGCAAGTCAAGGTGAACAAATTAATTTTTCAGTTTGGTACGAAAAAAGGTTAGCAATTGGCGTTTAATCCCATTAGCTTGGCACAATATTTGTCAATATAGGTTATTCTCCAATTTAGTTCCTACGTGCTTTGAATATTTTAGAACTATGGCTAGAAACAAAACTGAATCGAAGACATTATATATATTGTCAGTCTAGTCAAACGTCGAAGTCTATTGTAGCTCGCTGGACCTTGAAATTGAAATATAAAACATGCTTACAGAAAAAAGACACAGCGAACAGCAACAACGGTCACATATGCAAACATCAAAGTTCTATTTGTAAAAGGTAAGGCAAAGAATGGGTAGAATAGCCAAAAAATGGTGATTGAAAAGCAGTACAATAGAGACTGAATTTGTAGTGTTTTTATATATATATATATCTTCATTCTGATTGGCTCTCGCCGTTCTAAGGAACGCCGTCCGTTTCTGCCATTGTATGTGACAATGGACAGAAATATCAATATCTTACTTAGATCTAATGCTTTTGCCAATGTACTAGGAATTTTCCTAGTGATTTCACGAACTCAGATCCTGTAGTGAAATTCTGTGTTTCTCAGAGTGACCTCGGCCTCCGGCCTCGGTAATCTTTGTTGCCAAACGGATCTCCCAGGCCGGGAACAACATAAAGATGGAAACATAAGATTCGATTATTAAAGCTTACTAATAACTGTATCCTTGATCATTTGGGACATACTATACAGATAGCAAAAGCTGACATATTGCAAGGATTTCTTTCGGACAAGCATGCGGTGTAACGTCCTGTATCATTTTTCATTGACACAATATAGCATTCATTCTATTTTCAAGTGCAGTTCTTATGCTAAACGCAAGCCCTTTCCGGATGTCAAAGACACTGTAGTTTGTTTCGAGTACTGAGTAGGATTTCCGAAGAAACATGAAACGTGTCTAGGATATCCCGCTATTTTGTTGTTAGACGCCTCTATTTAACTGAAGTGTATGTGATCTCGCATTAAAATCCATGATTTTAAGTGTTGCTAATATCACTTTTCCTTCCATCGGTTGTTGGCTTATATTGTTGTTTAGTCAAATCACACTAGTGGTTTATAAGTTATAGCCTACTGAAAAAGGTGTCCGGTTGATGCCTCAAAAATGGCAAAAAATATATATATATATATATAAATCACGAATCACGGATGCTTGTTAAGGTGACTCCACCAAGCGTATTTTCTGTAAATATAAATTCGGTCATAACTTTTATAATATTTGTGTGACGGATATCAAACTTGGAGGACAGTAGGAGGTATCTTTTAGCAATAGTTTAACATATTTCGATTTTTATTTGCGTTAATACTTTAATAATATCCCAGCTACAGTGGACCATCTTATTCCTCTTTAAACATCTCTAACAACATTTTGCTATCACTTTCCCCCGAAATTTCATAATTGGTGTTCAATTTAACTGCTTCAGATATGTAGAGAGAACCAAAATAAACAAATGAATAAATTAGCAAGTAAATAAACAAACCTTAATTTTGGTTCCGCCGAATTGGCAAGATTTTCAAAATATCTTTTTAGGAGCCCGGTTTTGTCAGAAGAAGTACCCTCCCCACCCCCTACTGAATTTCAACTATTATTTTCTCGTATGGTTATATAGGGTTACCAGATTTTATTGCACAAATGTACTTGCCTCCAGTCATATCCCATCCCCCCCCCCTCCCCTAGAGTACCACTGTTTTAACCTCACGGCTCCTTATCTTTCTCTTCCTGTTTTGAGTAAACTAAATGAGTCTTTTCAATACTTGTTACTTTGGGCCTTATCATAAGTACGCCAGTACAGAAAATTAAATCCTCTTAAAAAAGCTACTACATGCTCGCTGATTCGTGTAAGATTTAAGTAGCACACTCATCAAGTTGTAGGATTTAGGAAGAAATGCAAATGGTGGAAGCGACACCGTGTATATTTCACATCTGTTGTTCGTTGCGAGACTACAAATCTTATTTGGTTACACACTGCAAATTAAACTCAATGCAAAAGACGGCACCGGAAGATACGAAACACGAGGCCTGTTGCTCGTAGAGACTACAAATCCTATGTGCTGTATGTACTATTTACAATATGAGTGCGCGTAGCGCGAGTGTTTGTATCTGCCGATACAACATAGACACGAATATTGTAAAGTACTTATGATATTCTAACTTTTGTACTTATATTAAATTGAATGTGCATTGAAAATGAAAGAATTTTCGGGTGTTTACAAAAAACGCCAATCATTTTGCAGAAAGCATGTGCAGAAGGCGTGATTCCTGTCCCACATGTCCCACATGGAACTAGCCGGACTAAAACAACATATAGTCTCTCAGGTGAAGCTTTTTTTTAGGTACTGCTCTACGAGAGAAGACCATACTTGGACTTCACTAGAGTAGTCCCCTTCAGCCTTTGGACAGTAGGAGATATTTGTTATTTGAAACAAATATCCAACTGTTCAAAGACTGAGGGCTGCACTGGAAGGTGTCCTATAATTAGATCAGACACCTAGCCATGTGGTATCGGGGGTTACAAGTAGTGTCACCTGATCCGAATCCAGTGCAGAGATTGGATGAGCATCCTATGAATAATGGATGAATATTATAAGTAGGCCTATACACTGCAAATCTGAATGCTAAAGACGGCACGGGAAAAGATACGGATCGTGTCGCCTGTTGTTCGATGAGAGACTACAAATCTTATGTAGTTACACATGCTACACACTGTCAAACTATATGAAAAAGACGGCATGGGAAAGATAGATGGCGACGCCTTGGCATCGTCCAAAAAGTACGTGTGTACCTGCGCAAAAGATCCCCACCTCTGTTTTTTAAAGGTAATGCCCGGCTCAAACCGGTGGAACATATTAACTGAAGATTTGTTAACGACGGATTGACTTAGCGAAGTCTGTCAGATCCGGTCGCTCGCGTCATGCCCAGTGGTGGATTTGTAGATTTTCCGATACATTTACTGTATTTGCTGGAGGAAATTTTAATCGGATCCCCGACGCTAAGGACTGTCAGACCATTTCCACCCTAAAAACGACCTCAGTCCTAAAATACCTTCTTCAGCTACCGTTTTAGTTCAAAGAAAAAATACCTCGGGGGGCACAGACCCTTTAAGAGCAGTACCTTAGGGCCATAAGTTAGAAAACTATCCTGTTATTATGAAACCCTCGTGAAATAAAGTTTATTGTATTGTACTGTATTGTATTGTACCTCGTTACTAAAGTCCGTTAAGTGCAAAATGCACTAAATGCAAATATATGATCCGTGCATTAACCTTAATGGCAATTAAAATGTCCATTACCCCAGTAATGGCCGAGTACTAAAAATATGAACAGTGCTAAAATATGAACAAAGTAATGAACAATGCAGCACGGCCAGGCTCGTACTCGAGTAAAAGAAACTTGGAAAACTGCTATCTTCACTTATTGTTTTATTGACACGATTTTCCAGACTTAACTTGGATAATCAAAGCACCAGATCGAAAATATTCTCCGTTATTCTCTGCTGTGCAAGTTCGAGGTCCGTAGCAGAGCCCTTTATACATCTAGGACATGACAGCAACTCTACGACACATGCTCGTGCTATTTAAGGAACTAAGCTATTGTAGCAGCACCATGCTTTATAATAACAATAAAGTGACAGATTGTAAAATACACAGTATAGCAGAGCATTTTAGACTACAGCACCTAACGACTGGCTATTAAATAATCAAAAAGACGAGACAAGTGGGAGGGAAGAGCTGCTCCGCTTTTAGGCAGTGCTCAGTCTCCGCTTTTAGAGTGCTCTGTCTCCTCTTTATTAGGCAGTGCTCAATGACGAACCGCTAATTGAAATCATCTTTTTGATAAAGTTAGTCTTAGCCTGATAAATAAAGGCAATCACAATTATCAGGTTGTGAGATTGAATCTGTTTCTTCTTTACACGGTGGAATTAATCCTTAACGATGCACACTTTGTGGACATAAATTATGGAAGCCAAAAAAACATTTCTTTGTAGCTTAGCACCAGAGTTTTAAGCACCTCTTGAAATCTTTTTTTCCCTCTTGAATTAATGGCACTATCAGAAAAAGTTGGAAAGAAACTACATTTTTCTTCTGTATAGAGAATAACAAATCTTATTGTGAAAGTACCTGTAATTGGTCATTTTGATAAAATTAGACATTCTGTCTGCGATTTCGGAAGTTGTTTACGTCTTTTCATTGCTAATACTTTCATTTCAATTAATTAAATTCTAAAGAGTTATTTTTGATAAAATGTTTTTTCGAGGTTAAAAATTCATTCTCAAGAAGGATAAGTTCCGAACGTAAAACGACAGCCCGCGTTCTGAAGTTGGGAAACAGAAGGTGTTATCCAGAGCGCAGGACGTAGTGAAAATTACGACGACGGAATTGAAATTGTAACTTTCCATGAAAATTAAGGTAATTTCGCCGCGTTGTGCGGTCTGTGTAACGGTTTAGGCTAGTTGCCGGAATCTATTTTGAAATTGCTCTCTTGTTCTGAGTTTCGGGGTTTCACAGTAATGGTTCTGTTCTAAGTTAACTCCATGACCGATGTATTTCTTCAACTTAGCATCTCATAAATTGACTTTTGGATTCAGATAAAGCGCCGCCAAAAAACAGGCGACAATGAATAACCCCCAGAAACATATCTGCATATTTCTTTAAGCTACCTTTTCCAAATAGATACTAGTCCTCTATATGACTGCATTTTTTATCATTCTGACGACTATAATTCATTGTGTTTCAAGGGGTAGCTTTAGCAATGTTTGATGTTTGTGGCTGTTTGAGTGCGATCGGAGGAAGCCATTAAAACACTGTTTGATGGTTGCTTCAGAGATCAGCGCGCAGTGAAAATTTGTCAAAAGGTCACAACTGATGATAAAGCTATTTAATTTTTTATTCGTCGAAAACAAAGTCATGTGCTCAACAAAAAGAAGAGACTGAAAAAAAAATGAAACAAAGTCGGCAGCTGTAGCAAGCGGAAGCAGAGAAAGGACGGTTAAATGTTAATTAGGTTAGAAACTGAACGAAAAATATTATGGCTAGTGGTGTGTATTGTTCTGCTGTGGGTTTCTAACGAAAAAGTGCAAAATGTATAATTATGAGCATCAAGCCAGACAGACAATCGGGCTTTCAAAGGATGATATAAAGAGGAAATTCATTAGGAGATCGATTATATGGTGGACAAAATTCTTCCAGAGTAACATCAGGGATATTTAAATTCTGTATGCCTTTTTTAGAAGATGTTACTCATTAAATGTGTTATACCAAAAACAAAGTCCCATTGGGGCATGTAAAATAAATTTTAAAGTTGAAACAAAGCAGGGGAATTTTCTGAAAAGGGGGCCGGATAGTGAAAACATGGGACGAAAATTTCAAATTTCCTCCAGCAAATATACAGTAAATGTATGGGAAAATCTTCCGAGAAAGGGATTTCCCGAGAAATCCGCCCCTGCAAAGAGTGCAAACACAGCCGAAAACATTTGTTGTCAATTTAATAAAAATAATAATAATGAATAATAAGTCAAGTCAGTGCCAGATCTAAGTGAATAGCCGTGTGAAAGCATATTCCCAGGAGGGAGAAGAAACTTAATGGTTCCAGCTCTTACAACTAGTTTTCTATCCCTTAGGGTTACATCGATTTTCCCGACGAACACCCCCGTGGGAGTCCCCCACGGGTTAGCAGCTGAGAAAGGCAAACTGTAGTTTCATTATGGTGCATTGTGGACCCTTCTCCACCCTTCTGTCCTCTCTGATGAGTTTATGATGAACATATTTGCATTAGTCTATGTTTCCTTTTTTTTTCTATCGTTCTAGCCGTCTGGTTAGTTACAAATTTAAAATGGCATAAATGTAAAAAAATGGAATAATCCCACAAATTAAATAACGTGTCGACAAAAACTCAACTCAAAGATGACAATATCACACTGCGCGCAGGTAGCAAACTGACTTCACGGGGGTTAGAGGAGATGAATGCCATTGCCTATACTCTGCACATGAGCCCATGTCAGTCACTCCTTTGTTATTGGTTTCGTTCGATTAAT
The DNA here is from genome assembly GCA_033964015.1 of Scolanthus callimorphus. Lineage (NCBI taxonomy): Eukaryota > Metazoa > Cnidaria > Anthozoa > Actiniaria > Edwardsiidae > Scolanthus > Scolanthus callimorphus. The sequence goes on from CM066924.1 coordinate 21,137,304, forward strand.
CTCTAAATCAACATCTAAAAACAAAGTTTCAGATATGTTTTACCAAATTCAATCGAGAGAATTGTTCTATATTCTCTAAATCAGCCGATGGAAATGGATGCTTTCTTCTACTTGGCATGTTACTATGCTGTCAAAATGGCTGCGGATACAGGCTCTTTAACGGAATTGGCATAAATAAGGTGTAGGACTACAGAAGAGAGATGCATCAAGGAGATAATTTTAAAAATCATGCTAATTTCCCAGTTCCCACTTGACACAGGGTTTAAAATCTGATATAAAATTTTCATTTAAATGCAAAGTTAAGGAGAAGCGCCCATGAGGCATTGGACCCTCCAGCATCGGACTGCCGGTTTTAACTCTACAACATGCGAGTTTAGGTTTATAAGTGGAGTATATACTCTCCAATTTGGTGATAACATTATGTTGGCCGCGTCGCCAAGATTTTTTAAATGGGGGCTATCCTATTGTCATATGGGTAGGGAAACCCTTACAAGGGCATATGTTTCGCCATATTTTTGTAGTCTTGTATTATTTGTTTGAATCGAAGGTATGCTAAAACAACGCATTCTGAGTGTTATCAAAACCAAAACGCACTCAGGAGCAGGAGGCACGTAATTTGAGGACCGGGGATGCATTGGTGCTTTTAAGTTAAAAGTTTCTAAGGCTTAGGACATACGCCGGTCTAGTTATGAGACGTTCCTAATGCAAATGAACTTAGACAATAGAGTTGCGTCATTAAATCGTTGTCACTTGATTAATTAATTTTCGATTCCGATTATTGTTACCTAATGGCGCGGCTTATTGCATTCGACGCGTGAATATGTACTCGCTTGTCACAGCTGAGCAAGTCCCTGGTCACACTCAATTAGCGTTCGTAGTGGATCGTTCAACTCTCAATAACTGTGTCATAATATTGTCATAATATTTATCTCGGTGCTAACATCACTTTTGATTTCATACTTTCGACTTAGGTCTTGTACAATACATACGCTGGTCTAATGATGAGCCGTTCCTAATGCAAATGAACTTAGACAATAGAGTGTCCTTATTTGCATTAGGAACGGATCATGATTAGAGCAGCGTATGTCCTATGCGCACATTAAGATCATACTGAAACATATTTATTGAAGGAGGTTAAAAGCCAAGGATGATTTCACGTAAATAAAACTCTACCCTAAGGTGCTAAATACGTGTAATGGAGTCATGATCTCCGCCTTAGTCGCGCTACAGGTGATCAAGAGGAAGCTGGCATCGTTAGTGTGACTACTCTTAATTACGCGCGGTATCTCCTTAAAGACAGCTGCACTTTCTTGATCACACACAGGGTTTTGGTAAAGCAGTCGACTACTGTCGCAAATAAGCAACAGAGTCTTCTTTGTTGCGAATGAAAGCGAATGTAAGCTTTGCATCAGGTTGTTCTTTCATCTGAAACGTTGACCTATCGAATATGTCGAATATCTTTCCAATCTAGATTGAAAAAAGCATGGTTCAGTGAGCCGAGGAAGGTTAAGGCTGCTTAATATTGAGCATATTATTTACATTTCAGGTTATTTATTTCATCAGTAAACAACACATGCAAAACTAACGACGACCACAACACAACCCCAATTCTAAAGGTAAGGACCGCACTAGAAATGTGCAAAATGATCACATAATTATCATCGCTAAATAATTCGTTGCACTAGCTTCGGATGAAAACGTCTAAGAAACTAGAAAATATAGAGAACAAGTTCTCAAACGTGTTTATATAAAGCTGAAGCGCTGTTTCTCTGGGTAACTAAAGGCAACGAGTTATGCCTGGTGCACACTTGCTACATAACGACATAAGAAAATATCATGCGCACAGAATTTAGTGGTTTCAAAACGTTGAAGTCCACAAAAATATCATAAGATTGCTTTGGTGAAGTAATCCATGGAAAATATTGACTATCTCAATTATTTTCCCATGCTTTTTTCGCTGCAACATAACGTCCTTATGTCGCTCGTGTGTACCGGGCTTTATAGATATATAGGGCGCACTGGGCAAACTAAAAGGCAATATTTTGAACTGATAAAGGTCACTCGGTGTATGATAAATGTGCACTTAAGACAGCATGGCGACTAATTTGTTGACACCTGCTATACTCTTAGATTATAGATAATTGTTAATTATGATCATATTCTAATTCGAGAAAATGACAGATATGGAAAAAAGTAAATTTGTAAATCTAGTACAATTGTTTGCAATTGCATAATAAGCATGACCAACAGTACCTTCAGAGTTATACAGAAAAATTCAAGCTTGAATAATGTGAATGAAAAAAGAGCTCAAAATTTTATGAGACTCATTGTACGAAGTAAACGCATTATTTACCAATTCAATACATGTATGCATCAGATAACTACTGTTTACATGATCAATTTGCATCGGGTTGACACCTTTGTCTGCCTAAGGGCAAAACTAAGGCAGTGAAAATACGAAACGTTTTATAAAAACTTTGTACAATGTACCGAGGCCTGAGACATCGAGAACAATGTATTTTAGGCGATGAAAATAACAGACGAAATTCATTCGATCTGAGGCATGATACTCCGGTCCCTAAAGTCGACTTATCGTAACTTATGGCGATTTAAGAAAATAATATGTCTCGGTTTGCGATTTAAGGCAACGTAAAGCGATTTAAGGTAGCTTTGTGTGATTTAAGGGGACTTTAGGTCCCGTAGTAGGTCTGCCTTGTGGTATTTAATACACAAGGCAAACTGAAACTTTAATCAGTTTCTGTCGATATGGGAGCTGTCTTTAATTCAAACCTAAGGCTATATATTCACCGACAAAGTGAGTACCGGCAGCGTTTTGATTGTAAAGGAAATCTAAAAAGAGCAGGCCGCACTATTTTTGAAAAACAATTTACAATAAAGTTTGGTTACTCATTTGTAGTCTAATTTCCGATTGCTTTTGGCGACAAATTATTAGGAAGCTCTTTTTCAAATCTAAATATGTTCTAGATAATTAGTTTAGGGAAGGTGATTTTTCTTAATAAGACTTCAATAATAAAATTTATGATAAAGCTGTCATATCAAGCACATGTCAGGCGACAGCGTGTATTATCAAAATGTCCAAACATCGAGAAGTGGGTGACAGAGCGGAAATGACCAAAAATGAAATGTCTAACTTTGCCATATTTCAATATATAAGCTCAAGATTCCGTATACAAAGAGTTTCTATGGCTAAAAGCTTAATTCCAAATTTTTAAGAAAATTGAAGAATATGACTTTTAGATATGATTGAGCAAAGTTTGCATAATTCCTGATCAAAGTACTAATTCTCCCATAAAATGGCACAGAAACCAATGTTTAAAGCCTAATATCTCAAAGACGGATCCATTAGAAAAAAGTCATTTTTGATATTTTGTTTTTAATCAGACAAGGAGTCTGTATGCAAAAAGTCAAGCTTCTCTGAGCTAACCTGACCTTATTATTTGAAATTTAGTGGTCTAAGCAGGTCATTTCCGCTCTGCCGAAGTGGGTTGAAAAACGAAGCAAAGGGGAGTTTTTTTAACCGACTTCTAGGTGTTTGGACATTTTGATGAAACACGCTGTCGAGTTTTATTACTCTAGTGTGATATTACTTCTCAAACGAATGATTTAATGTCGAGAAAAAGAAAGGAATACAATCTAGAAAATCGATACAAATTAAAACCGCGAATCCAAATATCCTTCACGCTTATGATTTACATTGTTAAGCTTGATGAATTATTAATTAGTTTGAGAAGACTGATTCTTGATCATTTGTAGCCTGTGTTAGCCGCCATTTTGACAGATAGCAACATACCAAGTCCGAGGAGAAAGCATCCATTTCCATCGGCTGATTTTGAGAATATAGAGCAATGTTATCGATTGAAGTTGGGAAATCAAGTCTGAAACTTTGTTTTTAGATGTTTATTACGAGATTTCTACACGTAGTTTTTCTTCTAATATTGAACGAAAACAATAACAAAGGAGTGGCTGACACGGGCTCTTTAACTCTTGAATTTGATATCATTGATACACGGCCAAGCAAGCAAGATGGCGAGAATTAAGAAAATGTTCAGCTCGACGATGAAAATCAAATTATCAAGTTATAAAACGTGTTACTGCTTTCGGTTAGGAGAATCATGGAGTTATAATAACTCCATATGGGAGAATAGACCTCTTTCACTACGTATGAAAATTGCCCACTTCAAACCACTTGATGTTTACACGAATAAAATCCTGTCTTTCTGAATTTTTTCTGACATTTTCACGTGGATATGGAACCATTTCATCAGAAGATGAAAACATCACGATTTGAAATGGGCAATTTGCATACGGAGGTAGAGGTATGTTGCTTTCACAGGGTCGGCGGAGCACCCTAAGAGGTGGGGGTGCCGAAGAGGCAAAAAATGCAGTGGGCAGGTAATTTCGTTTTTTTGTTTTTTACCTCATATACATTTTGATGAAAATATGTCAGAACCTAATGTCAAAACAGAAACAAAAAGTACACGCTTCTGTTCTTCTGTTCCTTTTCTTCTTTACGTGTGAATACAAAAAAAATGTATTTAGCTTCAAGGGTGCTCAGCCTCCCAGTTCAAAAAGCGGGGGTCCTCGAGCAACCCCTGCCGCTCTCCCCCCCCCCATGGGTCCGTCCGCCGCTATGTTTCAGATTTCAAGCCGACAACACAAAGGCACATGGCACGCGCAAAGCATGATGGTACACAACGGCACGAGAGGGACAGGGCTGGGGGACATTACTGGAGAACGCAATTTATTAAATAAGCAATTCGAAACATCCAGGGAATCTATAATCTACATATGAAAATTCGGAAACTTCAGCTCTCGTACGGCATCCAAACAGATAATTTACATTTTACCCATATCAAGAAATCCTTGTCACTTTTGACGAATCCGCGCGGGCTGCCATTGGTATTTTTAAAATCTCGATCTAGGTCCTCTTGGCCGAGGAGGAAAAAAAATGGCGACCGAGGGAACGATGTTTCTCGGACATCTGCAAGTTTTGGTGAATTTTCCTGCTATATATTATTCCCTAAGATATGAGGAAAAATACTTACAGACTTTCCAAATGGTAAGCGGCGGATTTCCTAATAAGGAGGTTTTGCAACGTCGGAAATTCGACAGTTTTGGCGAAATTTTCTTGATATGGAAAATGATCGTTGGTTGTTCTTACTTAACCGTGACCTGAGCTGCAATCCAAAATATTGCGCGGTATCCATCAAATCGCGCGCTCTGATTGGCTCGCGAGCGCTAATGTCTGTGAAGTTTTATGCTGTTTCAGTGAAAGCAAAAAAAATAAATATATTATTTACCGGCTTGGCGTCGGTCCAGATCGTGAAATACCGTGACTTCGGCCTTGAAAATACTGACCTCGACCTCCGGTCTCGGTCAGTATTTTCAAGACCTCGGTCACGGTATTTCACGATCCGGACCTCCCAGCCTGTAATAACATATATGTACAAGCGGCGAACTAGATTGCTGGATTTCTCTGATTCGGTGTTTCTCAGCCCATAAAAAGTAACTTTCCCCAACTTTTATCAAAACTCCCGAACATACTTATCAACCTCCCACTTTTCTATGTTTTCCCGGAAAACACGTTCGAACTCCCGATTTCCGACGATTCTCTAAAATTCCCGATTTTAAAGAATACTCCCGAAACATCCGCCTTCTTTATGGTTTTCTCCCCCCATATGGTTGAAATTTAAATATCGTTCATTTATCGCTGTACATTTAGTGAGTAAAGTGAAGAACAAGAACCGTTTGACTGCGCGCTCACTATCAGCATCTCATAATTTTGTTTTAATATCTCCTGACTCATTGCTGCCGCAAATAACAGTTCAATCTCAAGCTAAAACAAATGTTGGTTAGTTTTATTGTTAACCGCAAATTAGGAGGTTTTAACGATCAATTTCAAGCATTCAGTTTTGTTTTCTGCATTCTCTGTAGTCTTCAATTTTAACCCATTCTCGTAACTTCGTCATTCCTTGGTCTTATTTTATTCCATCGATCCATATAAACTTTTATCTTATCTTATCTTGATCTATAATTATCTTTAAGTTCTTAGCCCAAATTTATGTTCCACAGCTAAAACCATAATTTAGTTCTTAAGCGCATTAATAGAGTATTAACATACTTGCAGTCCGTGTTAATTTCTTATAAAATGAACCCATAAAAAGCACATGACGCCTGTGTGTTGAACAAAACATACAATAAAAACCCAAACAGACATAATCTCAAAAGAAGTGGAAAGCGTTCGCGTCGAAGTTTTTTTTTTAGAGAAACGACTTTAACCTGCGGTTGTGTTTAGTGCCAGGTGTGTTTTCCCAGATAAATAGTCGGCTTTTAAAAGTCCGTCTTTATTATGCTTACTCGACGAATTAATTCAAACTTGTGGCTTTTTATGACAGCGAATCACATATTTTAAATACGCCTCTCAAGTCCAGCATTAAGGCGATTCCGAAGTACTTTCACAGGAAGCAAAGAAAAATATTTTCCTTTGTTGGCAACAAGGCAGGCGCGCAAGAAGTGGGCCACTTTACTATCTGCAAGTCCAAAAGGTTCGAATAACATCTGGAAGTTCGAAAGATAGGCGAAACGCAAAGCCTTCAGGTACAGATGTACACATATAATCATTATTGTAAAGTTACTTCGAGAAATTCAAAGGCTCTGTCCAACTCTACGTACTTTAAGTGCACAATCTGAAAATCTGGGCAGCACGAACACAAATGATAATCTGTTACTTTAAGCTCAAAACTGCGGCTAAATTTGCCTTTGTGTTTTTTGTGGTACAATTGCGACGAGAAATATCTTGTAGGCAAGAGACAAATTACTAGGAAACACTTAGACCTACGGCAAACGGCGTGCCAGAGTTGCGCCATTCCAGTCAAAAACAATAGACAACGAAGCGGCATCCTTTGAAAAGAAAGAAGGTTTGACAGAAGAAGTGCGACTGAAGTTCGACGTTTGCCGTATGTTCACAGCTGCCCAAAAATTTGGATTATCATAAGTTTCAATCAACAGATTTATTTCATTGTTATCTAAATAATTGCTCGGTCTCTGTTCCCTCGAGGAAAACGTAGGGTTACCCTAAATTTAGCAAAATCTTTAATTCTGCCCTTGCAACCTTTACCTATACTTGCTGCTTCCAAATTAAGTTCATTTAGCAACCATAGCTACCTAACAAACAAGCCAAGCCAAGTCATTTGTTATTAATGTTTCCCATATTGTTGCTGTCAGAAAATAGCATTGGCTGTTTTCCAATGCAAAAATTATGCAATCAACTTGATTAATTAACAGAAATGGCGTCACCAAGGATCGGCCTACACCCAGATGTGCTGGATATATATCTTTGCATACGTGAATTTCGGTGCACAGTGTAGCTACGATTTTTTTTCTTCGATACTGCTGTATCTTGTAGTCTTTTGTTGACCCTTATCTATCGCTGATATGATTCCATCTTAACGATAAAAAATGCAAGTGAAAAAGAAACGTGTATTGTTTCTTAAAGTATAATACTTTCATAAGAACAAATGCCCGGAAATGCAACGAATATCGGTAGTGCGTCCAAAACTTATACATCATGACAAGATAAACTAAAACAATAAATCCAAGTGTCAGCCGGTTTCCGTCGATTCCTTATATTTATCGCCATCTAGATTTTCAAGATGTATCAATATAAGTGATTGAGACTGCGATAAAACGTTTGCAATATTGTCTAAATAATATTGTCTAATACCTAAAAATGTCGTCTGTGAAAACTACATACTATTGTCAGAAAACAGTAAAACATGAAATTCTGCAGTGTAAATTATAAATGTACCTGCTCTCAGATTATTGAATTAGTATTAAATATGCACGAATCTCTTGCCAAAAATCCAGTGCTGTTGACAATTTTAAGCTGCAACAGATTGTTTAGAATAAAACTAAAATGATTAATGTTACTAATAATAGTTAATACGATCTAATGAATATCACTAAATTATTATTTACTTGATTTATTTTATTTCCTGCGAAGGTTAACGTCATTGGAGAGCAATTATATGTCGTTTCCCTGTAGGGCCACCTTAAACAATCAATTCTTTCCCTTCCCGCAAAAAGAAAAACATGATAGATTAGAATATTTCATTCCAATGTGGGTTTTTCTTAGGCTTTGTTTAATCCTGTACAACATTGTAGACAGGTTGTTTGTTGGCGAAATAAACTGAACTGTTAAAATAACAAAGATGAAAAAAATCATAACACGCAGTGATTCAGATCGGAAACCGCATTGTATAGTTCTATATAGTTTTCTTGCAAAATGTTTAAGTGGTATCAGCAAAGCACGACTATAAAAACACTTACAAGTTAGCATAATTGATATATATTATCCCACGCTGGATCTGAGACAACTTAAAATGTGATTGCTGTGTCATAACCAAACCACCGAAGGTCGCTGACACGTAATAAGCAAAGATGTCAGGGGCAAATTAAAGGGGGGGGGGGGGGGGAGAGCACGGCCCCCCCTTTTCGGTAGATTTTCCAATACATTAACTGAACTTGCTGGAGAAAATTTGAGGGGGAGGAGGCGGGGAAGCACGCCCCACTTTTTGGTAGATTTTCCAATTAACTGTACTTGCTAAATGAAAATTGCCATTTTTCTTCAGTATATTTTTGCTATTGCCCCCTTTCTGAAAATTCTTGATCGGCCCTTGGGTGCCAAATAGAAAAAATCTTCATAAGTCTCCTTAAGAGCAAAAAGTACGCTTAGCTAATAAAAAGCTGACATGCGAAGAATGACTTTATTGGCAATGTTAGAAGCAGAGGAATACTATTTTAGAGTAAAAAAAGAGAAACACTTTTTCCGACTGGATGTTTCTTCCTTATATTTATTTCTACGTATACTCAAAGTGATGTTAGTATCATTTTTAATACTACTCATCTACAAAAAAATTATTCGACAGATGACAATTTTCTTTTACCTTTCCAATATTGATTTTTTCAAAAGTGATACCTCATTAATCTTTTACAAGTTACTTTACTCAATTGAACACTTTGTCTAGAAATTTCGTTTAGAAGAACTCATCAATAGGAACTTGGACATCTTAACTTTAGCATTTAAGATCCTTCTCATATTTGATGTGTTATTAAAGTGTTCATTAAGGGTCTTCACAAAATCAATTAATCAATTCTTTATCCACGACACGTCACGCGTATTACTTCCTTTTTTATTAAAAAGACTAGGAAAGGCAAGACTCATAAATAAAGAAAATTATTTTAATTAGGCATCAGCTATTAAAACAAATTCGCTCGAAAGCCGCAAGTGTAAATAGATTCATAAAAACAATAAAATGTTTTATTGAGAATCTAACCACAAGCAAACTCAGAGTTCCATATACTCTTCCTCTTCTTCATATAAAATTCCTTTCAAGTTTCGAAGTATCTCTTTCACATTTCTGTTCCAAAGAGAAACTATTATAGACCTTGTGAGTTTGGAGTTGTCACATTATCTTGTGTTGAACGAATACGGTAAGCAACATTCAAAATAACACCATTACGTTAGACCAAAGGATGGATCGAAATTCCATAAGTTTTAAACGGATTGAGTTCACTACTTTTACCATTTCCTCATTATCATAGACTTTTATGGGCTACAGAACTACATGTCACGCCCATCGGTCACAGAGTCTTTTTTAAACGTAGCGAGTGAAGCTGCAAACTCTGAACCCTGTGGATTCTAATATTACAATAAGCCTACGGAAGGAGGAGCTACGCACGCTTACTGAAATAATTCCCTCTTTCTTACAGGGTGCACCCAGGGCTTTGACACCGAGATGAAAATCGCGATACTGCTGATAACATTGGCTTCCATGTGGGACACCACGGAGTCCCATCTTCCGACGCGTCTTTACCGATCGGGTGACATAATTCTTGGATGTCTAATAAGCGTGCGTGAGAAAGCTTCATATGATGAGTGTGGACACTTCTTCGAGGCGGGAATCAGCCGAGCGGAGAGCGTTATTTTCGCTATCGAGAAAATCAACAATGACTCTAGTCTCCTGAATGGACTTAAGCTGGGATATGATATCAGGGATTACTGTGACAGCCCGGCGTTGGCTATGCAGCATGCGTACGATTTCTCTATCAGTATCCCGGGGATTAATCACACTCATGCGATCGTGAGTGAGACTGGCAACTCGGCGCACAACCCTGTGGGTTCTAAACCCATCGCAGCCCTTATAGGACCGAGTGACTCGGGAACGGCGCTACCCGTAGCGGGTCTTCTACGGGTTGAACACATTCCTATGATAAGTTCCTCTGCTACGAGTGACGAGTTGAGCGGGAAACTGTACAATAGCTTCTTCAGGACGATACCTCCTGATGTATACCAAGCAAAAGCTATGGCGGATTTGATAGAGCATTTCAAATGGTCGTACGTTGGGGCTGTGGTTGTCGATCACTCGTATGGTAGATACGGCATACGAGCACTCGAGAAGGAATCCTATGACAGAAAGACATTCTGCATTGCAGCGACGGAATTTATCCCGCGATCTGGATTTGAAAATAAACTAGAACTGGTTATTTCGAAACTCAAAGCCAAGACGAATATTCGAGTGATTGTCCTGTGGACTACGGAAACACTGGGTAAGAATTTTCTGAAGGAGGCAAAGAAACAAGGCCTGAGCAACAGGACATGGATACTCAGTGAGGCATTGGCGACGTATAAGGGGAAGGCATTCTTTGGGAAGTACCTAAGCCCTTACGATGAATACTTCGGGATTCAGCCAAAGCTGTGGGAAGATCCGGCGTTCGCAGAACACATGATGAGCGTGACTCCACCCAAGAGCGTCCAAAGTAAAAACATCTGGTGGGATTTCGTCTGGCAAAAGATGTTCAACTGCAGTGCATTTGGTGATCCGCATTACAAGATCTGCAATCCGGATATTACAATTGATAGACCTCTATATGAGAAACTGAAGAGTGGCTTCGTAACTTATCAAGAAGATGCATTTTACGCCGCCGCGCATGCGCTAGCACAGATATTCAAGTGCAAAGGTGTGACCTGTCCGCAGACGAAACCTTACGTAAAACCCGAGGACGTCAACAAATATCTTAAATATGTCAACTTCACTGGTATCACAGGTAACATTCGATTTGACGTTAATGGAGACCCTGTGAATGCTTTGTATGAAGTAGTAACCTTCCAGACTTTCACCTCAGGGAAAGAGGCGAATAAATCCATCATCGGCACTTGGGCGAACAGTAACGGACAAAAGCTCGATATTAACGATGCACTCATCCATTGGGCAGAAGCTAGGGTCCCAAAGTCCGTCTGTATAGATAAATGCCCGGTAGGACATCGCCAAACAGAAACAATTAGGTGCTGTTGGCAGTGTTTAGAATGTGCAGACGGGTATGTGAACCCGTATATAGGGGCTAGAAACTGCACAAAATGCCCTAGAAACCAGAGGTCCGACTCCGCAAGGCAATTTTGTGTGGATTTACCGATCGTTAATCAATCCTGGGACAGTCCTTCCGTCATCACGTTTCTACTTCTGACGATAATAGGATTCATACTGACATTCTTCACGGTGTTTGTGTTCTTCAAATACCGCCACACTCCCATTGTAAAAGCCTCGAACCGCGAGTTAAGCATCTTGTTGCTGATGGGTATCCTGTTCTGTTTCACGCTTGCGTTGTTCCACCTCGTCCGCCCTAACGAAGCGCTATGTCCTATCATGGAACCTTGGCGATACATTGTCTACACAACCTGTGTCTCGACACTCCTCCTCAAAACCATGCGCATCGTCGAGCTCTTTGAAGCCAACACAAACGTGGGACGCTGCATCAAGTTTTACGTCATGCACCAGAAGCGCCAAATAGCGACCGTTTTCTTGATAAACATGGTGGAAATCATCCTAGCTGTTGTATGGCTGATCCTAGACCGGCCATATTTATTCCATGACATCAAGCCGGGCGTACATATATTTCTAGTATGTCGCTCTTATGCTAGCACCATAGGTCAAGTTCTGCTACTGCTAATGCTCTTATACCTCACTTCTCTGTCGCTATTTTGCATTTACTACGCCTTTAAGGGCAGGAACTTGCCTGAGAACTTCAACGAAGCCCGCTATATCGGATTTTCTATGTATATTCTCCTCCTGTCCTGGTTAGCGTACTACCCCGTAGCGTTTACCCTCGAGGGATGGCCCTACGAAGCTGTCATCGCTTGCGCTACAACTCTATTGAACTCCTATGGTCTCCTGGGGTGTATGTTCCTACCGAAGGTGTATATAATCCTAAGGCAGCCTGAGAAAAACACCGTGGAAGCTGTGAGAGCGAATTTAAGGAACGCGAGAGGGATTAAAGACACAACCGTACGAAGTATCACAGGGCATAGCTCTCCCGCTGCAACGAGAGCGTAGTGGTCAAGGATGTTTTTACCCATTTAGTTAGGATGAGAATGGGCGGGGAAAGGGAATGAGAGAATGACGAAGTGGACTGAAGTGAAGAGCAAGTGCTTTGCAATTCGTTTATATGGAAAGTTCCGGCTTGGGGATTCCAATGCAATGAACAGATACGGAGGAGAGAAAAGAGAGGGCGATGGTCATCAGCCAGACTGCATCCAGTCATCATCATCAACATCAGCAGCAGCAGCAATAACGACAACTACAAAATGCTATAAATGCATTGAAACAATGCTTACAGCAAAGCGTAGGACACGGACAAATTCAGGTTATGATACGAGAAATATTTAACATAGAAAGGGTGGATGCACTTCAAGTGGCAGATGGGCAGTAGCAAAAAAAATCGGCAATCCCCCTGCTGACGATCTCTGGAATTCCATGGTGATTCTAGAGCAGCCTGGACATCCTGGGAGGGTAACATAGTACTGGAGCAAAATTCCAGGGTGGGTAAACATAATTTCCAGGGTGGTCATGAGAAAATTCATTGGAATAGTTCAAAGGGTGGTTAGGGACAACCAGAAATTTCCGGGATGGATAGCTGAAACTGCGTCCTCAACTGCAGGGGTTGCATATTTTTTTCGACTGTCCAATGCTCTTTAGATCTTTAGAGCGCGAAGAGAAAAATATATTAAGATCGAATTTATTCATTATATCAATATTGTAGATTAAGAAATAGGATTAAATAAGAGAGATATAGTTACTTAGGCAGTAACTGTGCCATTATCATAGTAAACACATATAGAGGAAAGCGTATTAAAGATATCTACGTGACAGATCTCGATACGCCTTGTATATGAATCGATAAGAGAGTCAAGGAATCGATTTTCTATAAATAGATATGAACCGAAGTAAGCGGTCGTGCTCGCGATTTCAGGCGCAGCTGTTCCAGACAATTTCCCTCTTGCTATGTTTGGGTTCTACGGTAAAGCCCTGGCCAAACCAGGACACATGAAGCGCGCAACATTGTAGCGGGACACGTTCCCACGCGAGAAACATAGTTGCGCTCGAGAACTTTTTTAGCCGGGAAACAAAAAAATATTTCTTCGCCAGACAAGAAACATTTTATCTTTCCGAGACACACGCGTGCGATGTATCCTAGTGTAGCCACATGCAAAACACAAATGTTGCCCGCTACATCCGTCCTAGTTTAGCCGTAGCTTAAGACTACATTGATGACGCGTTACATGTGAGAGTGATCATAAGAAAGAGCCAGAAAACGTATTTTGTTCTACAGCGGATTTCAGATGAGTGTCGAAAACTAAATGAAATACACTTAGCCAATCAGAAACGAAACCCATTCAACAACCAACCAATCAGGAGACGAACTAAATATACTTAGCCAATCAGAAACGAAACCCATTCAACGACCAACCAATCAGGAGACGAAGTAAGTACTTGATAGAGTGACCAAAGAAAACGTAACTGTGAAAATTGTTTTTAATTTCTTCGCATTCTGATTGGCTGATAAAACAAAGATACAAGATCTCAGCCAATAGGAATGTGTCGAAAACAAATCCGATTTACTTTCGACAGTATGAAAGATTACTTTCGACACTAATTAACTTTCGACAGTATAAAATATTTCTTTCGACACCAATTTACTTTCGACAGTATGGAATATTTTTTCGACACCAATTTACTTTTAGACAGTATGAAAGATTTCTTTCGACACCAATTTACTTTCGACAGTATGAAAGATTTCTTTCGACGCTTATATGAAATCCATTCTCTGTTTAGAGAAACAGTGAACCTTCCCGTTATGGTCAACCTTCTCCGAGGTAAATAGGTCCTTACTCATGTAAATAAAATCACGACGGAAAATAAAATAAGATATATGGTAACACGGACAGATAAATCCCCGCCAGCCTTCACCACAGACATCCCATGCTTGGTCAAAGGATCCTCCTGACACCTCTCGGCAGGGGAAAGGGGGACGCAAGCAGTGCTGTCGTCTGTTCAGCTTTTGCGAGAACGTTGGGTGAGGGGCTGTGTCCTTGTATCCCGGTTGTTTTTGAACTGAACTAATCGTTGAATAAATTATAAAAACAGTATTTATTCCAACTCCAAAACGAACTGGGTATTAACAACATTTTGCAGTAGTTATTTACAACATACACAGAACTTCACAAAACATCCGAGTGTTTTCAGATAGCCTGCGCGTACGAAAAACCTCGGAGTCTGTCGCCGTCTATTTATGTAGTTACGGCCGCCATCTTGGACGCGCAGTGGAAATGGCCTGGACCGAGCCCCTCGCTTTGTCACTCGCTCCAGGCCATTTCCTGCGCACGTCCAAGATGGCAGCCGCAACTACATTTCCATATAAGGATTATTTGGAAAACATGTTCAATAATAGAACGAAGCAATGTGTATAAATGCAAATGAACCTCGCATTTGAAGATGAGAGCCTCCTATGTGAACATGAGAGCATCGTATTTGGACATCCTTATATGGAAGTCGTACGACAACCCCTGCTCCACAACTACAAACTCCGGTGTTTTTTCGATCGCGATAAAAAAAATGCCAAAACAACGCCTGCATGCAGGCTAATATAGAGAAACAGGCGCGTGTTCCTTTGTTCTCAAGTCTCATCGTCGGATGGTGGCTCCAGGGCACTGGTAGCGTACTGAGCGCTTGCATAGTCTGGCTGAGTCATCAAGTCTAACAGCCTCTCGCTAATGATCTTGATATCGTGATTCTTAAGCACGAGGTCCTTCTTGAGTTCTCAAGTTTCTGTAGCGCGGCGCGCTTTCGTTTCTGGATCTTGACGCTTTCTTGTACAGTCTAAAGGATAAAACAGACAGGGATGTTATTTCGATGCACGGCGAGAGATAAGAACCCTAACGCACAGGAACGCCTGAATCAGCTTTGAACATAGTTCACTGGTACAATCGCCTTTGTCATCGCGCCGCCATTTTGTTTCCAGGATGACTCGGCAAAGCAGAAAACGCAATGAGCCAATCACCTTTTTGGTTCTAAAACAAATAAAGGGTACTTTTTGGTAGCTTGGTCAACTTTTGTACCATAAATCGCAGTATCAGGCTTCGCCTTCCAACATGAGCAAAGCCCGCGCCCTCTTGGCCTCGCTGAATAAATCGGCTGAAAATTTCAAGATGGCGCTTGTGTGACAAAGGCGAATGAGCTATAGAGTCACACTTCTTACGTGATACAATGGACGATTCCAGCTATAATGCACGCGCGCTTTAAGAAAGCAGCATTCTGGTAGTTGTGGGACAGGGCTTGTGCATTTCTGAATAAATAAGAGCGCGCGCGCTTATAGCTGGAATCATCCATTCCTCACGCAAAAACAAGTGGAGTTGTGTTACATTTCATGAGTCACGTGCCTTGCATGGCCGCGTTGCATCCTGGTAGTTGCGTTACATTCCAAAGGCGTTTATGAAGAAAAGAGCGCGCGCGCCAACTATATCGATTGGTTCACAGAACAAAGGGCACTAGTCAATCTACGGTTGACACATTAGCATTAGAATTCATGAATTAAAATAAAAAAGAATGGCAATGTTGATAGGCAATGAATAGCGCTATTCTTGGTGTGCAATCATTCTTTTGGGAATAAAATAACAAAAGCGTGGCGGCCATGCTGGATGAGAGAACAAAGGGAGCAAATGAACTTTCTTTTGTTCTGTACATCCAACATGGCAGCCAGTGACGTCACATGCATACCAAGAATAGCTTGAATCGGCCATTATACACTGCACAACAGGCCTGTACCTCATCTAGTATTTTCTGGTAGTTGGCATTCAGAGTTTTGGATTTTTTCTTGGAGTCGCTTATGACTTCTTGGTAAGTAGGTGCAGGTGGCTGTGGTTTGACGATTTCTGTTCTTCCTACTGATATCACAGGACCTTGTTCGTTGCTCGTTAATTCTTTCATTCTCAGATACTGAGAGACCAGAGGGCTTCGTCCGAGGATGTTGAAGTTGACGCGCTCGAACTCTGGACCGGGACCAATCTCGTGAGACTAAACAGAAAGGAATTCAAGCACTCAGTCTCATGGGGGTCACAAGCTGAATAAGCTAACCAAAAATGTGATCTAGAGCAAGAATGTAATGATTGCACCAAATCCCAATTGACGGTTATCTTCATTTTAGTGAATGGTTGCTTGACAAGAGCGAGTGGTCCCATGTGGCTGTAGATTGCAATAGTAATGTGGCTGTTTTTTTTAATAGTGTTCTAGAATGATTCCAGAAATGTTTATTTATACACACTTTCGTTCAATTGATGGTATTGATAAAATTGTATACAATCATGTCACCAAAATGACTGTAATCGTCAATTTAGAAACAATTGAGATCATGTTGATCAGACAGACTTGGTTGACAGACAGACAGACAGGCGGACGCACGGACAGACAGACAGACAGACAGACAGAAGAAAAAGAAAAACAAAGAGAAACGCACAAACGAACAGGTTTACCAAGAGAAATATAGTTACTATAATGTTTCAATAAATTCTTTACTTGTTACTAAAACTCGAATATTACGGAATCACATCAAACTCAACTTACCTCCTGTTCCCGAGTCATGCCTATTCTAGAGGCAGACCACGGCACGGCGCCAAGAGTTCCTCGTTTAACCTGTTTTACTGGTTGTGGAGCAACCTCTTCGAGGGCCGCGTCCAGATCAAATGACATGTTCGCTGATGGAGCAAAGCTCTGTTACTTTAGTGCGAAGCAAAAGTAACCTTGATGAAGAAGCGCCTTTGGTTTACAATTGATTTAAAAGGCGAGGTTTTATGCCTTCAGACACATAGACCGAAATAGTTACCAGTGAGTTGGTCGCCAAAAAGAAATCTGGTAGACATCTTTAAAAATATGTTAGCAATTAAACGAAAACCCGGCGAAAATGGTATCCTTTTTTGTAGCTGGCGATCGTTCAACATGAAACCAAGGGGATAAACAATGCTCCTTGCCAAATACTGGAGTTTGGTCGCCATAATTGAAATGTGGTCGCCATAACAGAACAGGGTTCCCACGTTTTTAACTTAAAACATTCTATGACTTTCCAGGCCTGGAAAAGGGCATTTCTAAAATCCATGACTTTCCAGGTTTTCGGGGACCTGTGGGAACCCTGTTGAAATGAGGTCACCATAATTGAAATGTGGTCGCCATAATTGAAATGTGGTCGCGATATTTTCTCCTTTAGCTGTTTTAAGAACCAACAATATGGAAAGCTAAATGAAAGCTAAAGGCCCGTTTACACTTGCAATTTTTGCTGCAATTTTTGTCGCGCGAGTCGCGGCGATTTTCTCGCACGTACGCGTCAACTCAAAATCACTAATGTAAACTAGGCGCAACTCGGCGCGATCAGCCGCGATTTTTGTCGCGGAGATTTTAAACATGTTCGAAACTCTTTGCAACTTCATGCGATTTGAAGAAAAAAATAGCACAGAAACCGCACAGGATTTGCATCTCGTTTATACTATAGATTTGGAATTGCAACTCCGCGCGAGAAAAATCGCCGCGACAAATGCAACAAAAATCGCTAGTGTAAACCGCCCTTAAGGTTGCATTTTTTACTCGTCAAACCCTATATCTAGCCGCCAATTGGCGACCATATGGTAACGATGTCGGGCCCGGTTAATGACTGATTTCCCTCGTCTATTTCTGCTACTGCATAGCAACTTTAAATTCATGCAAATAGATGACTTCTCATAAAGTCAACCCCCAATAAAAGACGTTCATTACCCTTTAATGATTCAGTACGATCATCTTGGAGCTCACGGATATTCGCCGGCTCGAGCATCTTGAAATTCCACTTCTGCCAGGAGCGAGGAGGTGGTCTTGTCCCTAACAAAGGGAGAACAACCAAAACACTCAATATACAGGGATAAGAGGGATAAAAATCAGAGGCGGTCATCGGACAATGTCCGTCCGAAATTGAAGGTTGACCGGTCAAATCTTTGTCTGGGAGTCTTCATACGTATATGGTCAGGACATCCTATTGTGAAATGGGACTACCAATCCCCTCTATAGTAACAACAAGAACAAAACCTTATAGAAACCAGAGAAAATAATCCTTAAAGTTCTAAGCGCTTTACCATGGATGACACATGAGTGTATGTTAGTATGGTGAGTTCTGTGACACAGAGGTTGGGCAACTTCCGACGGTCCTCGTGGTTCTTTAACGTCCCTCTGGTTCGGGTTAGTGTAGCGTATGTCAGAGACGGGACCTACGATTTAACGTCCTTATCCGAGAAGACGCGAAGGTCTAACCATTTGCAGATATTAGAGCAAAGGCAGCACCTTCTCCTCAGTTATTTAGAAAAGACCCTGAGTGTTGGCCCGGCCGGGATTTGAACTCCCAACCTCCTACCCGGCACTTACAGCTCCTGCCTGGCACTCTACCTCCTGTCCGGCACTCTACCTCCTACCCGGCACTCTACCTCCTGCCCGGCACTCTACCTCCTGCCGGCACTTACAGCTCCTGCCTGGCACTCTACCTCCTGCCCGACACTCTACCTCCTACCCGGCACTCTACCTCCTGCCTGGCACTCTACCTCCTGCCCGGCACTTACAGCTCCAGCCCGGCACTCTACCTCCTGCCCGGCACTCTACCTCCTGCCCGGCACTCTACCTCCTGCCCGGCACTCTACCTCCTGCCCGGCACTCTACCTCCTGCCTGGCACTCTACCTCCTGCCCGGCACTCTACTTCCTGCCTGGCACTCTACCTCCTGCCTGGCACTCTACCTCCTGCCCGGCACTCTACCTCCTACCCGGCACTCTACCTCCTGCCTGGCACTCTACCTCCTGCCCGGCACTTACAGCTCCAGCCCGGCACTTACAGCTCCAGCCCGGCACTCTACCTCCTGCCCGGCACTCTACCTCCTGCCCGGCACTCTACCTCCTACCGGCACTCTACCTCCTGCCCGGCACTCTACCTCCTGCCTGGCACTCTACCTCCTGCTGGCACTCTACCTCCTGTCTGGCACTCTACCTCCTGCCTGGCACTCTACCTCCTGCCCGGCACTCTACCTCGGCACTCTACCTCCTGCCCGGCACTCTACCTCCTGCCTGGCACTCTACCTCCTGCCCGGCACTCTACCTCCTGCCCGGCACTCTACCTCCTGCCCGGCACTACCTCCTGCCTGGCACTCTACCTCCTGCCCGGCACTCTACCTCCTGCCCGGCACTACCTCCTGCCTGGCACTACCTCCTGCCCGGCACTCTACCTCCTGCCCGGCACTCTACCTCCTGCCCGGCACTCTACCTCCTGCCCGGCACTCTACCTCCTGCCTGGCACTCTATCTCCTGCCCGGCACTCTACCTCCTGCCTGGCACTCTACCTCCTGCCCGGCACTCTACCTCCTGCCTGGCACTCTACCTCCTGCCTGGCACTCTACCTCCTGCCCGGCACTCTACCTCGGCACTCTACCTCCTGCCCGGCACTCTACCTCCTGCCTGGCACTCTACCTCCTGCCCGGCACTCTACCTCCTGCCCGGCACTCTACCTCCTGCCCGGCACTCTACCTCCTGCCCGGCACTACCTCCTGCCTGGCACTCTACCTCCTGCCGGCACTCTACCTCCTGCCCGGCACTACCTCCTGCCTGGCACTACCTCCTGCCCGGCACTCTACCTCCTGCCCGGCACTCTACCTCCTGCCCGGCACTCTACCTCCTGCCGGCACTCTACCTCCTGCCTGGCACTCTACCTCCTGCCCAGCACTTACAGCTCCTGCCTGGCACTCTACCACTGCACTAACCGGTCGTCGGTTAACCCTGAAACCCTGGATTCCTGTTACTTTGCCATTTAACAAATGTTCCCTGATTTGCCGTGGTATGTCCTCTTATCACGTAATGACGTAATAAAGTGGTCAAAATGTTGTGGATTCACGAGATGCAGCTGAGTGAGTCCGCAGTACATTTTGTCCACTTTATTATGTCATTTCGTGGTATATAAGAGGGCATACCACGGACTAGACTTTCTCAAAGTCCTTTAAAAATTTTTATTTTGCTTGGGTTATTTTAAAGACCTCTCACGACTTCGTCGCTCGCTTGCCGCTTCGCGGCTCACTCGCTTTACTCGCTTCGGGTATCCTATGATGTCGACTTGGAGCAAGTCTAACCACGGACATAATCAGGGGACTTATTTTATATGACAACAAAAAGGCAAAAATAAAAACAAAACCAGTGCGTGTGCAGGCAAACGGTGGTTTCATTGGTTCTTTTTGCGCGCGCGCTGATGATGGCGCGTTCCGTGGTATATACTTTTATGTACCAACGGCTGAGAGCCAATCATAATTCGAGAAACGCACGTGTTGTGGTATAAACTTTTATGTACCCATGGCTGAGAACAAATCAGAATTCGAGAAACATGCGCGTTGTGGTATAATCTCTCATCTTACCTGTGACCCACTCAAAAGCATTGTTCATGAGATCCGTCTTGAACTCATCGTCAAATAGATTATAAGACCGTGGAAACACCATGCAGTAAGCTGCGTACAGTGCTTGGGCTAGGCAGTCTGGATAGTGCTGTGAGAAGGACAAAAAGGCAGAAACGCCAGGATTAAAGTTGCAAAGAATGCAACCATAGATGCAATGGTGTTCATTTAGAACTACAAACAAATATATATTTTTCATTTACTGACTGAAAGAACAATCATGTGCCAGTGTGAGCCCAATCTATGCCATGCACTGCATAATTTATGAATTAGTTACTCAGTAAGAATAAGAAATCAGACTTTAACAAATGATGGGATTTTGGGGATTTTTCCATTGTGATGCACTTACCTTGAAAAAGTTATCCTTATGTTCACTAGGTACACTAAAGAACAACGCCACAAAGCTGTCAGCTACGCGACTAAACAGACCATCCTGGGCTTCTTTGTTTCCAGTCTGAAAAACAAATCATGTAACCCGTTCACTCAATGATCCTAGAAATCTGGAAGACAGAGAAGGAATAATATAAAAGGGAAAATTTGCCTGGGCATGCTTCCGAAAAAGGTGGGGTAAGTCTATCCAAGAGAGAGATGTGTTGTTATTCAACAGCGATATAAATGCTTTCTCCCAGGGATAAATTGATCCCAGAGTTATCCCATCTTTCAGGAACTAGGACCTGGACACTAAACTGCTTCCTGGAAAACTTAGGCCAGCACTTTTTCCCAAAGTGCATTTGTTTTTGTTATGGAGGATTTTATGGTCAATGACAGGGCCATTTGCATGTTTGATATTATTTGATATTTTTTCCCTCTAATTCTAAAGGCCCGTTCACACGATACGATTTCAGCTGCGATTTGAGGTGCGATTTCTGTGGCGATCTTCTGTGGCGATCCACTGCGATCCTTCAGATCGCCAACAAACTGGCAAATATCGCAGGCCAAATCGCCGGTCGCTCACACCACTGCGATATTACGTCAACGATCAACGCAAATATTGCAGCTGAAATTGTGCTGTGTGAACAGGCCTGAAATGTTTTAATCATTTGTTTATACTTACTTGAAACTTTTCAAGAAAGAACCACCAAAACGTGTCCTGAAATTTACAAAAGAACAACAAACCATCAGTGTAACTTTATCAACTTTGAGTACTAAATTGCAAATATGAACTGCAATTTACAGTGTCATGGGAGAATTACATGGGATGATCTGACATAGACAATAAAAACTTACCTGTAAAACTGCCACCGAACCTTCTGATAGAAAGAGCTTCTTCCAGATTTTTCTAAAAGAAGACTGAAAAAAGGTGCACGTTGCATGAATGATTATTTTTGCCATTTTCTAGCTTGTGGAAAAAAATACAATAATAGCTGTCTCAAAAGGCTCCCAAGTGACCAATATCACAGCCCATTTGGGCTAGCTCTTTGTGACATGTGACTTGATATCACTGAAAGGCATCGAGAGCTCATCCAAGGATGCTAGGACTTTGGGGTCTTAATTGCAGCACTCCATACACCGAATTCAAATATGCTGCCCAGTTCGAAAAGCCATTGTTCTGGACTGACTAGCCTGGAAATCATGCGAAAAACAAAAAAGCATTTTTGCACGAATTTGAGGCCAGAACAATGGCTTTTCAGACTTGGCGCCATATTATTTGAATTAATTTTGGTGTATGGCTCACCAAGGAATATCTGGGGCCAACATAACCCAAGGGCTCTAGGACTTTTGGGCCCGAACTGCAACACTCCATGGGACCTGGGACTAAGGCCACTCAAGGGCACAAGCACTATAGGGTCTGATTTGCACCACTTCAGGTGCCCACCAAAGAAAGCATGGGACTAATGCCACACAAAGACACTAGGACAACAGGTTCTGAATTGCAGCACTCCATGGGACCTGGACTAAGGCCACTCAAGGGCACAAGTACTATAGGGTCTGATTTGCACCACTTCAGGTGCCCATCAAAGAAAGCATGGGACTAATGCCACACAAAGACACTAGGACAACAGGTTCTGAATTGCAGCACTCAATGGGTTCACCAAAGAATGCCCAAGGGCACTAGGACTATGGGGTCTGAATTGCATCAGGAACTCTGCCATCCTTGGGGGAAAGGAACCATCGTAAATGGGAATAGCACATTCCTTGACATGTTTTCATTCACATTTGGCAAGGCATAAACAAATGGCATAAACTCACACCAAAGTTTTGTGTCTTGGTTACTCTGTTGAGAAGCTGTGGAGCCTCCAGCTGTCCTGGTAGAGGGGTCATCTCATTAGGGAAAAACCCAGGTATGAAGTGTACTGAAAATGAGGACAGAAAAGGCATGTTTGGAATAAAGTAGCCTACTTGTAGGTGCTTTGTGGGTGTTTTTGCTGTGGATAAGATCCAGCTCCTGATCATCTTGGGCTCGCATGAAAAGTATTGTTGCTTAACCAAGACTGATTTTTAATATGCAAATAGTCATTGTTGTTGTAATCATCACCATTCTTCAATCATTAAATGTAATTGGAATCATCAGACCATCACAATTATTTTATAACAAATAATTTTTTATTGCAAATAAGTTTGGATGATGATGATGATGAATTTGATGCTGATGATATTACTAACAACAAAAATAGAATAACAGTAATAATTATAACTGACATTAATTTATAATTATATCAACTCTCTTTCTTTACTCACTTGTACACTTTTCATGATGCTTGATTGGTCATCTGAAAATCCAAACTAAAAACACACACAAAACATTAGATACAAGAAGTACTGTCATGAAACAAATAATTTGTGAGCTGGCATTACAGCAAGCAGACCTAGAGCAGATTTCGTATGACTGTATAAAAGTGCTGTGACACGGCGCGGTACTGTCGCGGTGGTGGTACCGAACCTGGCCTGCTGTAGATACTGAACGAAATCACTTAGTCGCGGCACGGTCATGGTCGCGGAGCGGTACAACTTTGTCGCGGAACTTTTCACAGTCATACGAAATCTGCTCTATTATGCTGTTTTGGAGATGGTACTTGTGGGTGATAATTATGAGAACATGGAAGGTGGTGATAATGCCAGAAGTGAATGCAGAATGCCTGGGCCATATTTTTGAGGGAGGGAGGGGGCTACATCTGAAACAAAGAAACTCCCAGGCATGGCAGGCTGAAAGGTACATGGAGTTATCTGTATTCTGACATAGGTAATGCACTTGGCTAACTTGTACAAATGTCATAGCTGGTACTGTACAGAAAAAAATGGACTGATACGTACCTTCTGGTTTGGCTTCTCCTTCTTGTTGATAACTTCTTCAGGGTGCTCCATGCTAAGCGCTGTGGAAAGAAAAATAAAATCCAGACATATCAAAGATACAAGATTTTTTCTTGGACATGCACGCCAACTCAAAATCACTAATGTAACTAAGTGCAACTTGGTGCAAATGACCGCAATTATTGTTGCATGATGTCACAGATATTTCAATGTCCAAAACTCTTTGCAACTTGATGCTATTTGAAGAAAAGAGAGCACAGGCAGGAATCTCACTGGATTTGCATCTCATTTACTCAGAGAGTTGGAGTTGCAACTCATGCGAGAAAAATTGCTATGACAAATGCAACAAAAATCGCAAGTGTAACTGGCCTTAAACTTTGTTTAGTTAATTTAGTTAATCATCTGCTCTTACTAAAGCTGATTGTGCTTGACTGTTTATCCCAAACAGTTTGCACATTACGTTTGAACATTTGAAAGTTGTGCTGTGAGACAAAGAGCAAGATGTTTCCAAGGGCAACCACCAGTATTTATTTTTCAATGACCACTCAGAGAGGGCAGAACTCTTTGGTTCTCCATAGAAATGCCTTGTTCTATCCTAGAAACACAACTTTCCAATGTTCAAACATAACATGAGAACTGTTAGGGTAAAAACAGTCAAACGCAATTGGCTGTAACACTGTGCAGTAAACATTAAGATAAGATTTCATATGACTGCAAAAAGGCATGGAAAATGGTATTCATCACTGCACAGCATGGCCTTCTTGTGAACAGTCAGCCACATTGTACTGATCAACCAATCAAAATGCTTAGGCAAGGCACTGCATGATACTATTATGGCACGGTCATGGCACTGAAAGTGCTGTACACAACATACAGAAAGGTAATACTCACCTCTAAGGCTGGTAGGGCTCAGTAACATCAAGGATGGTGTTAGGTTGGTATCTGGCTTCCCTCCATCAGCCAAGATCTCACCTTTGTAAAACCTCATGCTCTCCTCTAGTGCAGAAATTTGCCTTCCAACATCATCTAGAAGGCTTATATCAAGAGCTGTTTCATGTCAAGGACCATCATACAAAATGGGAGTGACTGCAGAATACCCCCTTGTGTATAGCTATACATGTTACCTTCCCAAAAACTTGTCAATTAATCAATGCGTCAACGCATCAACATGTCAACACATCAACCGGTTCAATATGTAAATAGTCAACGCGTGAACTGCTTACTTGGTCCTCTCAAGCACACTGTAGAATGAGGCTAAATTATCCTCAGCATGTTGACTGTTTCTTTTAGGGTATAGCTATGCAAAATGATTGTAAGCAGACTGTACAACCCACTATTAATGGGCATTATCGTTGTGTACCGTTTCACCAACTACGTAATAATCATACTAAGTCCGTAATAATAGACCAGCAGCCTAACCACTGAGCTACGGAGTGATTCGGTTGGATGGTGGTTCTTTTTACAGGTATTTATGGATTGTTTCGTTAGCATTTCACTCAAAATGAATGTATAAATAGAACAAGGCATACACGAATGATGATCGGTCCAATTTGCATACAGAAAATTTGCATTACAATGAAATCTCCTAATTATGCTGCTACACCACGATATTACCATTAAATGCACGTATTCCAGGAAGCTCCTGCCATATAACTTTCTCTGATAACAGAGGCCACTTCTGGTCTTGCTCTGGTTTGAACTTGAAGCGTCTTCGTGAAGTTGAAAACACAAGAACACAAATTACAGTATTGTTACCCCTGGGAGCAGAGATTACTTTTTTTATCTCCATGTATTTGCTTTCACTTTAGTGTTTCCTTGTGTTTTCAACTTCAAAACACGCTAACAAGATAGAAGTGGCCTCTGCTGCTAGCAGGGAAACACAAGTAAGTTAATAAAGATAAAACTATGGCCATGGGGAAAAAATGTATGTATCATGTGTGACTTAGGATACGTGCATATTTCTCCAAATCTGCCATAATGTCATGCAAGCTACCAAGCCCCACTGATTCCGCAGTGAATTCTAAATCTCCTTCATCGTCTAGGGGGTCAGGCCAGTCCTTCAAGCCAGCAGGCCGAGTTTCAATCCACTCTTCCAACGTCTTGGAGGCGGTTGCAGTTCGACTGCTTTTTTCTTCTCTTTCTCTTCTGCCTCCTGTTTGTCGTATTTTGCCATTATAGCTTGAATTCGTGCATCCATTTTGTAAAGACTTCATTGAGTATAATATTTTTTAGATGAGAGTCAATCACAAGTTAGTTGAAAAGTTTTGCGCGCCCTTTCGCGCTATTACGTCCGCCATCTTTTTCAAACATAAACCCGATGAGGAATCTACTGTGGGGGGCAGGGAAGAGTTGTCAGTGAAAAAAAGTGAAAAATAAATTTCAGTCGCTTTATATATAACAAGAGTTCTTAAAAAAATTAGGATGTTTCACGGTAAAAATCGTAATCCTAACAGTCTTTGGGTATTTTGCTTCACATTAACAGCACGTAGACTAGCAAATGGATATTCTGTTACCCCTCCCCTCCTTTGCAATCAATATTTTCCTGCCGTCGCGTTCTCATAGCAACCAGCACAGGAAGCCAATAAAATTATTCATGTGTATGGAATGGAACCGATCTATTAGCAGAACAAACAAAAATCTTTTGTAAATCATTTGGCATAATGAATAAGCAGGGTGATAAAAGTATGGCTATTTATCCAACAGCTGTAAAAACCGGTGTCCGGGATTCTGTTTTGGTATACCTTTGCTCCCAATGCACGCATCACGGGCTACAGTTGTAGCCTTTTCCTTCACTTTTCAGTCAGTTCACAAAGGTTGGCATCTCTGTCCAAACATAGCTGTATATGTTCAGTACGCTAATAGTCTTAGATAATCTAAAATAAATACTAAATTAAGTTAGCCAAGCAACTATATTATCAAAACACCTTAAACAAGTACCAGGGTGATTCAAAGAAAAACGTGGCAGACAATAAATGAAATAACTTCCAGGAAATCTGGTAGAACGTCTGTGAAAGAACTTAAAGTGAATGGGCAGTCAATAACAAACCCAATTGAATTGGCAGACGAATTCAATAACCACTTTGCCACCATTGGCCCAAAACTTGCGAGTGATATCCCTGCGCAAAGTAAAAATAGCCATTTAGACTTTCTTACTGGCACAAACAAAAGGTTTCAGTTCTGCCAAGTCACTTCAAATCATGTTCTCTCACTATTAAACAAACTAAATAAGTCAAAGGCCACTGGCCTTGACAAGATATCAGCTAGACTCATTCGTGAGTGCGCTGATCTTATTTGCACTTCACTCTGTAATATATTCAACCAGTCTCTCAGTCTCGGTATATTCCCTGACGACTGGAAAAGTGCCCGGGTAACACCATTATTCAAGCAAGGAAATCGTGATGACATGAACAATTATCGCCCAATATCAGTGGTCTCAGTTATAGCCAAGGTCTTTGAAAGGATAGTTTATGACCAAATATATGCCTATTTGATTGAAAATGACATAATTTGTAAATACCAATCAGGTTTTCGCAGTCTCCATTCGACCGTCACGGCTCTTCTTGAGGCCACAGATAGTTGGGCGTATAACATTGACAAAGGAAAAGTAAACGCTGTTGTTTTCCTAGATTTGAAAAAAGCGTTCGATACTGTTAATCACGATGTCCTTCTATCAAAACTAGACAATTATGGCATACAAGATATTGCCCATAACTGGTTCAAGTCGTATTTAGACAAACGCACACAAAAATGTTCCATTAATGGCTCACTCTCTCAAACCTGCCTATTAAGCTGTGGAGTTCCACAGGGTACAATTTTAGGGCCATTATTATTTTTACTGTACATTAATGACTTGCCAAACTGTTTGGATAATTGTCAACCACGAATGTATGCTGACGACACTCATTTGACGTATGCGGGTTCCTGTGCCGACAATATTCAATCATGCCTAAACAAAGACTTGGCAAATGTCAACAATTGGCTAATAGCAAACAAACTAACTCTAAATGCGACTAAAACCGAGTTTATGTTGATTGGGTCAAGGCAGAGGCTATGCACGTTTACAAATCTTCCCCAGCCAGAGATAAATGGCGCGCAAATTGATCTAGTGACAAAAGCAAAATCACTAGGAGTGGTTATCGATGAGAATCTCAATTGGTGCGAACATATAGATAAATTAACCAAGAAATTGCATCTGGTATTGGGGCAATCAAACGAGTGAGGCACCTTGTTCCTCAGACGACTATGCATAATATTTTTCGTGCGCTTGTACAGCCACACTTTGATTACTGCAATGTCGTCTGGGGAAACTGTGGTGTTACACTCCATGATAAACTACAAAAGCTTCAAAATAGAGCAGCTCGTGTCTTGACCCACTCAAGCTATGATGCCAGTGCTAGCGAACTTTTTGAATATTTGGAATGGAAAAATCTAAGCTCCCAACAACAGATTGCGCGAGCAACAATGGTTTATAAATGTTTGCATGGACTGGCACCTGGCTATCTTTCCAGCAAATTTACGACCCGAGAATCGATATATTCCCTAAGAGACTCGGACAACAAAGTCAACGTTCCACTACCGCGAACCAATTATTATAAAAACAGCTTCAGCTATAGCGGTGCTATCACATGGAACAGTCTTCCTAGCGAAACAAGACAAGCCGAGTCTCTTAGGAAATTTAAATCATGTATTAAATAGGGCACGGCATTCATGGAAAGCAGCTCGGGGAGGGTAGGGTGGGTAGGGTAACTAGCGTAGATAAGGGTAGTGTATTATATTTTATTATTTCTATATTATTATAATTGAGCTGATGAATTTTTACCGTGGATAAATAAAGAATATCTATCTATCTATCTATCTATCTACTAGCATTGACGTCATAATTCTCAGCTTACTCTCGCGCATGCTCTATGAACACTCTTAGTATCTCTAAAGCC
This sequence comes from Scolanthus callimorphus, assembly GCA_033964015.1. Lineage (NCBI taxonomy): Eukaryota > Metazoa > Cnidaria > Anthozoa > Actiniaria > Edwardsiidae > Scolanthus > Scolanthus callimorphus. The sequence continues at coordinate 21,166,333 of CM066924.1, forward strand.
CAATCCCCATTTTCAACCCACATGGACCAAAGGGGTGTCTCTAAACCGGTGATAACAGCCGACTGTGAATATCTTTACTGGGGACGTGGTCCGATGTGACCATCCTCAAAAACGTTAAAGAACCAAATTTTTGAAAGCCCTGCCGTAGGTGGGCGGGGCTGAAAAAGAGTAACAGAAATGAAATGACCATATAAAAGGCTCGTTCTTCTTCTACTATGACTGTACACTCAGTTTTCCCTTGACTCTTTCCACGGTCATTGCACTTTATTTCAACTATCAATTAGTTCCGCCGGGCGCTTGGATCTCCTGCAACATTTTGCAAGAAAAATATTGCGCTATTTTAACAAAACAAATCCGAGAATATCGAAAATGCCGTGCATCGGGTTCTTCGAATCGAAAGTTTCCTACTTTTGTTTTTACGGTTATTTTTTTTACACAAGACGGCGGGATTCCTGTGCTGAGAGGCGACAATAGGTACTGGGAACTACCGATAGCAAACTTCCTGCACTTTGCGCGCTGTCCCGGGAAAGTCAGTTTCATCAACTGAAATTTCTCCGAAATTATGATCGCCTGAAATATTTATGTTATGCCTACTGATGACAAAGAACTTCCTTTGTTAATTTTTTCAGTATGCTGTTATATGAAGGAAAAACTTGAAGTCTAGAGGTAAGATGATTCGAGAGCTTCGATATTTCGAACAGACCCGAACACGCATCGTTATGTTGTTTTCATGTGACTCTTGAATCAGGGTGAATTCATCCGTTCTGTTGTTGTGTTTCGGAACACTGGATTTATTTACTCTATTGTGATTTTACTTTCTTTTCTAGAGAGAGTGTTAGGTTTAGTTTCCTTATTAATTTCGCTTTCGCTAAACGCTTTTCAATTTGCGATATGCCTGGAATGCGCAAAACATTGAAATGAATGAGTGTTGTGATCTATAACTTTGCTCCCAAGAGAAAATAACAAATTTCAAGTCTTATTTAAAGGCAAAAATTCGAATCAACCTCATTTTTGCTCATGCAAAAATCACGAGAACTTCCTAGGATATGGGATCGGTTATTTATTAATATAAAAATCGTTATATATAAACACTACATTATGAGTCATCGGGTAATTTTATTAGCTTCATATTTGCTCTCAGTAGGCTTGCTGCTTTATTACTCAATTGTGGATCGAAACAAGTGGATTAATTTTAATGAATGCATAGTTACAGTACGCTTGTTATCTGAGATAGAAACCAGCTGAGGCGAAATTAATGAGCTACCAAAGACCTTAAAAATAATGTGTGACTTCTGTATGATTTTATACTGTTTCTTGTTGTTGTGAAAGATAAACACCCCTTTCCCTCTGTATATTTTACACAAAGTTTGTACACAATGACTGTGAAAGTAAATTGAGCTGTAGAATTTCCATCCTACCCTCCTATTGGCCAAGCAGCAAATCCCTGAACAGGGCTCAAAATTGCGATCGATACAGTCACAGAAGCGACTAAATTTGTGTTGATTAGTCGCAAAATATATCCACTTTTATGCATAAATCTCTTCTCTTTTTTATGACCAAATTTATTTTCTCAGATGCAAAATTGTGAATTCTTATATCATTCTGTTTCAAGCCCTGCTGAAACACCTTGAAATAGCAGCATAAGAGCCACAATTTAGCAGTGAATTACATACCACCTTGCAAAATTTTGACAAGAGCATGAAAGTTTTCTAAAGAGCTGAACCACTGTGGAATAAACAAAAATACATACCTAGTACTCATGGAAGTGCTGGAAATTCAGGAGGGATAGGGGGGGGGGGGGGGGGGGTGGCACTCAATTTACCTTTTGCTTGACATATGAAACTCTGACAATCAAATGGTTCCGGCCGTACCTGCACCCCCTATAATTAACATGGCCTGTTCTTCCTCAAAGTGAATTTTGATAATATTTTCCACTAGTCTTGTGCACTGTATATTACCCAGATTTTCGAGCACACATCCAGACTTTTAGCTTTGACTTTTTGAAATACAGTTCTTTTACGAAAAAGCTGCAACATGGAGGCTTCAACTCCAGCTCCACGTAAGCTGTTGAACAGCCTGATAGAGATGTGTGTTGTTATGGGCATGGATGAAGACACTGGCTTAATTTCTACACCTGTAAGTAAACTCAATGTCAAAGAAATGCTGTTGATATTGTATATTTAACACTTTGGATGTTTCTCTGTTTTAATATCATAAAGGGAAGGCTGATTAAGAATTCCAAATTAAAGTGAAATAATATGAGCTTTCATACTACTCTTCCCAGTAGACCGTTATACCTCTCGGTTTTTCAGCCCGCCGGCGGCAGTCTAAAATTGATCGCGTGATCACTTTTTCTGTACCATGTGATGAGCTGCTTATGTACCACGCGATCAATGTTTGTGGGCGTAAACTTTGAGAGTTCATTGTTTTTCTGCATTCCAACGAAGTCTACGCCCAAAACGGTTGATCACGTGGTACACAAGCAACCCATCACGTGGTACAAAAAAGTTGATCACGCGATCAATTTTAGACTGCCGCCGGCAGGCAGAAAAATCGACAGGTGTAACGGTCTACTGGGAAGAGTAGTAGCTTTAAAAAAAAGTGTCAGACCAGGGAGTTGTGAGAGAACTCTCACAACTCCCTGGTCAGACCAAGAATTAAATAATGATAATTATCACTATAATAAGTAATGTCAGTTATTATGAAAATATCATTCTTTTAATAATCAATATGAGGAATAATTAAAAATAAAAACACAAAAAAGACATTGAGGGTACACTAGTACATACATGCTTCTCCTTTTTCATTTTTCCAGGAAAAGACACCAAGGCCTAGCAGTAAAAGTTTCAACTCATCTGTGCTGTTTAACACCAACTTTGTCCCACATGTCATAGCAGCTTTGTCAGGTCAAGTTGCTTCATTTCCACAGTGCTCTGTAGATATTGATGGTAAATACAGATTGAACCTCAAGCTTAAACAAGGAAATCTAATAAGCATAAGGGGGTTTGGAGATGTGGTCTTTATTGGCATAAACTTTTTAAATTTATACCTCCTTTTTCTCAAAATTAAATTATTTGTTTGAGAAGCTATAATCAATACACATGAGAAGAAAAAAGACCAAACAATGGCAGAATTAAAGCTGACATTTCTGGCAATTTATTCAGTTTTTCATGTAACACCACAAAGTTGGTTTAAAAAATGCCAAAAAAAAATTCCAACCCTCTTCTTGTTGTTTTGAAATCTTGATGAAACAGGCTGTTGTGTGTTTGATTGATTACTATTATTTTTTAGAAAATAACACCTATGTTGTATTGTGAATGTGCGCATTCTGATTGGCTAAAAAGCGTGTTTGTAAGAGACCTGAGAAACACGATTGTCACGCGTGTGTATGTTATTTTCTAAAAGCAATAAAAGTACTTTTATTGCTTAATTAGGGGCGCCATATTATCAGCATGGGGCAGTAATGGGAAACACACCTGTTAAGACGATGGTCAGAAATGCAAGACGCTCATCACTAATTCCAAATGCTGGGATGATAGAGCTGCCAATTTCAAGTGAGGTTATTAACAGCCTCCCTCCACTTTGTTTTCCAGGTATGGGACATTTCCTGTTTTCATGATAAAATCAATTAATGCTCTTTTCCAGACACTTCTGCCTGTACATGTACTGTACATCGTGTGTAGTATACTATTGTTATTTTATACAATGCTTTTGAGTGGCATACTGTAGAACATTCCACATGTCACTTGTATTTTCTGATATACACACAAGCCTTCAGGTGAGTGTGTATGCTAAGAAAATGCAAGTGCCAAGAGGGTGGCTTGCAGATTATTTTTGTGCCTGTCTAATCTGCCATCAGACTGGTATTGCCATTAAAATCTTTTGTGTAACAAAATCTTTTTTCTTCAGATGGAGGATTTGTGTACAGCACACCTCAAGATGATTCTGTTCACTTCCTGGTACTGACAGACATTGAAGGCAAGGAATAATAATCAAGGGTGAACCGAAATATAGAAAATGTAGAGTACAGAGATGTATAGTACAGTAGGTAAGGGGTCCTAGGGTGCCTGTGACCCACTTTTAGGAAAAAAAATACAGTGAACATTTATGAAACACAAACAGAAATGGTTGGTCATTATAAAGTACATTTTCAGAAGGTAACCTCTTTTTCTAACATAGCTGACATAAGCTTAAACATGCTTTATTTGGTGTCTTATTATACATTATACTTCTAGTTTTTTATCCATGGCAGGGGCTGGGCTGGGGGAGGGTCAAGGGGGCCGAAATCAAAATAGAAAATGTATTGTAGAAAATTAAAAATATACAAGAAAATGTCTGGCATCTCCTTTGAAATTATCCTGGCTACACCCTACTATTGTTTTTATGGAAATTCCTTGACATATAAAAATAATCAATTTCTCCAAATTCATTTAACCAGGAAACAGAACCTATTGTTGCTGTATGACTGTGTACAGAGCCTTTGGGGCAAAAGAGGTAAATTACATAATGTAGTAATAACTGTAGAATTGTATTTACAAATTCCAAGAAGCTAAGAAATTCAATTTCTCTTAATGGGAGAAAATTTTGCTTAGATTTTCCATGGATCCCATTGAACTATACATGAAGGTATGTATTATATTATGTTGTTTACTCTTTTCAGGAAACACCTGGTACATATCAGCTAGTTTACATGGGAGATCCTGATGACAACAAAGGTTACTCACAATAATTTTATTTATAATTATGGCATGGCTGTGGCAGTAATTGACAATATTTTATTGTCCAAGTTTGGAGCTTTAAATTACCTACCTCTAATACCAGAGAAGCAAAGTCTCCAGCATTTTTAGCATTTAGTTTGCCTGCTAAAATTGATGTCCAGTCTCATACATTTATGATATTGTTTTTTCTTCCACACAAATTTGCAGATTGGAGCTTGGCCCAGAAAATTTCCTGCCATTTTAACTCACTAGGCATCTACAGTTGCTGGCATCTATAGTTTTCATGCAGAAAAAAAATTATACTCTTAAGATTCAAACTTAACTGGCTTGAAATTGGCACTGTTACTGACACCTTAAGTCAGTGAGCTATAGTGGAAATAGGCTCCATTCCTCCTAAACGTATGTGGGGATGGTCATCAGAAAAAAGACGAGCCAACGCTAAGTGGGTGTGGCCCACATAAAATTTACCCCTAGGAGATAACAAATTGGGTTTGGTTAAACAAATTTTATTTGTATAAGCAATAAACTTACCTGTAAATTGATACTAAAGTCACCCAAAGAGATAACAGTCAAAGATAACATGTCCCCTCTTCCCCAGGATTAATTTGTGTGAATGATTTAGCACACATTGGGTACAAACATTTAATTAAAAAGCCATCTACCTATCCTAGCTGCTCCTAGCCTATAGTCATAATGTAATGATTAACAAACCATTGTCCATATTATTTTTAACGTTTTAGCTCTAAAAGCAACAGATTGTGTGTATGGATTGTGTTATGTTCCCCTTTGCTGCTGCTGTATATCAAAATATCCCTACTTCACATTCCTCAAGAAAAGCTTGTCAAGGTTGGTTTCATTATACTTTCAGATGAGTCTACAATGAATCTCACAGGTTCAGCCTTGAGTATCTTTTGCATTTGAAATGGTAGAAGACTTTCAGCTTTATTATTAAATAAAATGCATGATGATCGACCTGCATGCATCTGATTAATGACTTTTAAAGTTGCAGTTGCTTGTTGTAAACTCTGATTATTTTGACTAGAGACAAGTTGTGGTTATTGGGCAATTCCAGAAAATAGAGGTACCCTCCCCACGGGCGGCACTAGTTTTTGACTCCCCCATGCATCCAGAATTTCCAAAATGGTTTACCCCCCATGCATATAGAATAAGAAATCCAGCTTCGAAAACCCCCCTTGCAATCAGAATTCCGAGCTCTCAAACCCCCCCATCCCATTGGAATTTCCAAATGCCGCCCGTGGGGGGGGGGGGGGGGGGGTACCTTTATTTTCTGGAATTGCCCAAATCATTTTTACTTTTTAACGATTGTTTAAATTTGAATTTAGTAATCAGTGTCATAAGAAATACTTTAGATAGCTGGTATACATGTACATGTACATGTAGTTGGTTTTAATTTGGGCACAATGTTTTGCATGTACAGGTACATATGTTTTTTTTGGCATCACTTACACCATGCATAATACCATTATTATTATCACTTTTTCTAGTTTACTAGTAGATTTGAAGAAAGAGCCACAGAAAATGAGGCCATCTCTGATGCAGTTTGTATCCAAACTGGCAGTGGTACCAGTGCCACCAGCAGGATCACTGGCAATTGTTAGTAGATAATTTCAAAGTAATTTAGTAGTTTAATTAATTAGTTGATTGTTGTTACAAAGGTCCCAGGGTGGCAGGGGATTGGTGGCCCAGGGCAGAATCCCTGGCATTTGTGTCTGGTCTGAAGCCGTGAATGTAAAATCCCTGTAAATTCCATGGTCAAATTCCATGCCAAACCCCAACAAAATCCCATGACCAAAATTGAAAACCAGAAAAATCTTATGGCTGAAATTGAGACTCAGAGCTTGGTCCACACAGCTGATAAATCAATGCAACCATTTCTATACCCCCAAAAATCCTAGACAAATTTGTTTGATGGGAAGTTTAGGACAGTGACCGTGCCAACCTTTGACTGGAGAACTGTGTTCTTCCTTTTTTTTTCACAAAATAACTTCACACCCTGTACCAATCTCATAATCTTACTGTTATTATACAGGAATTCAACCTGCATAATGAAAGAATTCTTGTGAAGCCTGCTGATGAACCAGGTATGGTAAATACATCCCAGAAGTTACTCTTCCTCTGAATTCTCCTGTTTTTCCTGTATGGTAATGTTTATATTTTACTATTTTGCATGTATCTAACTATCTCCTACAAAACTCCTATATTATTTTAACAAAAACTACAGTACTGTATTTCCTATAAAATTCCATCTAAATGTCTTTCTAAATTGTTAACTTAAAACATTGTATGGGTGGGGGGCAGGGGGTTTGGGATTGGCTCAGATCCCCCCATCAAAGTCGGGAACTTGCTGGTTCAGTGATGTCATTGTTCTTTTGGTTAACAAAGTTTATTTACAATCATGCTCTATTGACATTGATGTTTTGTTTCTCGTTTCTAGACATGCGGGTGGTGGACATTGAACTCCATTACCCTTTTCTGTGCTTTTCTGTGGATGACATTTTATTCCTAATGAGCTGTATCTTCACACAACAGCGACTTATCTTTGTCTCATCTGTTTATGCGCTGCTCACTTTGACTATCGAGGTTAGTGTCTATCTTTCATTTTGTTTTTTTGTTTTGTTTGTCAGGATTTGTCTAAGGGGATGTGCTTTGACTATACGGGGATGATATGCTGGAGAGTGTAGGGTTTTTTGAGCTGCTCATCCACCAGTTTTTTTTTCCGAGCCTGTGGGCATGGACAGTCGACTGGGTATCGATTTTTCAAATTTCTGAAGTTCATATCATTGCAAGGGAAATTTTGGTATGCCGGGGCGTAGCCTGGATTTGAAAAAGGGGGGGGGGGGGGGGATGGGTCACATCTGTACAAATGTATGGTAAATAAACACTGTCTGTCTGTCTACGGTGCCCCTTTCCAGCTTTTCGATTTTTTTCGTATTTTTCTTCTTTAGAGAGCCGTATACAAAGAGTAGACTTCAAATCAAAGACGATAGAAATTATTAGAGAGCCTGTGTCAGCCACTCATTTCTTATTGTTTTCGTTCGATATAAGAAGGCGAATTACGTGTAGAAATATCTAAATAAACAAAGTTTCAGACCTGATTTACCAAATTCAATCGAGAAAATTGCTCTATATTCTCTTAATCAGCCGATGGAAATGGATGCTTTCTCCAACTTGGTATGTTGCTATGCTGTTAAAATGGCGGCTGACACAGGCTCTTTAATCAGTCGCAAGACCAAGAAGAGCAATTTGCTTGGAATGAAATTACAATTAAAGCAACTGCAGACGGCTTCAGTTCTACGAGTACAAACAAACAAAATCGACATACTTTTTTAAATTAAACATACATAGAATCCAAACTGTTTTGTATATTACACTTACGTTTAAGTATCGTTTCTTTGGTACTTCGAGCAGCAAAAATGGCTAAAGGCGTTTTCTCGAAAGTCTTTTGGGAATAATATTTCCCGCCACTCTTGGCACGCGCGTTACGACCACAGGAAGCCCGCTAGATCTAATCTAATGCTGATGTTTTTGTTTTTATATCACAGTGTATTTTTACCTACATCCAACCTTTCAGCTGGAGTTGGACATATGTTCCGGTTTTGCCAAGGTAGCAACAGACAATTTTTCTTGCTTTGGGCGTTGAGGTTTTAGCGACCGTCAAGTGCGCAACAAGTGTACCTGGTCACTCTAAACTTTAGTCTCCCTCGCAGCCCGTTCTTTGTGTCGGTCACGCAACGCTTCTGACCGACACAAAGAACGGGCTGCGAGGGAGACTACTCTAAACTGTGTTTAGCTTCTTGTTGAATTTGCTCACGTTTTATTTTATATCCTGAAGCAACCTACTGGATCTTATAGAAGCACCCGGAGCATATATAATGGGATGTCATGCACGTAATAAAACACAGATAATGAACGCCATGTCAACGGAAGAGGTGGGTTAGTGCCTGTTTCCATCTCGCGAGCCAGGATCCGTCCCGTCCCAACCCCTCCCCTCAGTCTCAATCACACAGGGAGGTGGAGCGAGAAGGACCCTTGCACGCGAAGATGGGATGTTTTACGCTAGCTTGCCAGACTTGCCAGCATTAAAATCGGCTGCTTTAACTGCTGTTAGATCCTTGAAGGTGCCTAGTCACCTTCGCAGGCTATAGGCGCACTGGCTGTCCCTCCCGTCATTAGCGCGCGCGCGAGCTTACCAAGGGAGTAATAATTGTTCTAGTTCTAAGTTGTGCCATTCCCCCTGCAGATGGCGGATATTGTTATAGCCGATATAGACGAGGGAAAAGTTACCAGAGGACGGGATGTGCAAGTTTACTGTATTCCAACTTATATTGCCGAATTGTTCAAATTCAGGTGACGGCTGTTTCACGACCCTGAGTTTAAATTTTGTGAGTTCGCTTGGATGTGTTCGTGCGTATTTTTGTTTGTTTGTTCGTTCATACGAATGCGCGATTGAATGCACGATTGAATGTACTAAAAATGCTTTTTCACGTGTTGGAGTCAAAATTTGGAATGATATCCCCCTGAACCTTAGGCATCTCCCCAAAACAAGATTCAAAACAAAATTGAGGGAAACTCTGTTAGATACTCTCATGACTGAAAATCGATATATCGATGCAGATGAAATATCTTTATTGATTTCAAAGAAGACATAGGTTATGCTCACTTTCTACCCTATTGAAATCTTTTTTTTAAATTGAAAATTTAAAGCTATGAAATGTAAATCTGTGTTCACATTAATTACTCTGAGAAATCTGTAAGACTGGCCCGCCTCGATTAGTTTGTACTACCTGCGGGTCAGTCCGCTCATTTATTTTATATTTTATAAATATCTCAATAAAAAATGAAAAATGAATGTGAAATCATACGTTTGTTTGTTCCACCATAATCCATAACCACAGAGTCTAGATGCATGAGATTTTTTAATGCCATTTTCCGACCATTGTCCATTTTCATGTTGGACGCACATTTTGAATGTCGTGATGATTCTTGTTATTTATTTTCAGAATGATGAAAGCGCCAGTACATTTCGACTTATTTCTATCTGGAAGGTATGAGAAAACACGTACCCTCATGTGCCATATGTTTCTCCGTATCAAAAATGCTCAACTGGCATGTTACCTAAACTTTATTAGAATCTGCTGAAATGTGAAGCTTTTAAACGCAAATTGCGTAGATATATCAAGCCTAATGTAAACATTGACATCAGAGTACGCCAGCCTACCACCAAATTAACGTTTTTTACCAACACAAAGGACAAAATCCCGCTATTATCAAAATCTAGCGTTGTGTACAAAATCAATTGCCCTACATGTAATGCCTCTTACATTGGTAAAACAGACCGAAACCTGGCTGTCCGCACGAAAGAGCACGCTCTAGACAAAGTTAGCGCCGTTTTCCAGCATTTGCGCTCTTGTCCTAATCTTAACTACCTAAGATGCATTTCCAACTTTCCCGTCATGTACAATGACAACAACTATTGTCCTGACGATGATAGAGCGTTCTATCTTAATGCGGTTCGAGACAATATCATTGTTCTCGATCAGGATTCTAATTGGAATGTTTTACTTTACCAAGAGGCCTACTATATTAAGCGTTACAAGCCTAATTTAAATCTCGGGCTGAAGGCTAGCCGCGAGCTCTCCTTGTTTTCATAAATTATTTCCTCTTGCATATTGTAACTAGTATAAATATCATGTACCCTGTATTTTAATTAGTCTGATGATGGCATAGAATTTTGCCGAAATATAACTATACATTTTACCATCTTGTCCTTTTTGTCTGTTTATACAGATATGAACGTACTCGGCCTTTCATTTATTCTTTACATGCTGAAATTGTCAGCGGGAAAAGGCTTGTGAAGCTTTTACTCAGCTTTTAGCTGATACTCAGTGATGTGCACAAAATCTGTTGGGACTGACTGACGGAGAGTTCCGAAATTACCGAGCTCTCCGCCAATCGCCCTATATACCAAAACAAACACTGCTTTATTATAAACAGGCCAGCATATACCAACTTGGTGCAAGTCAGAAAAGACAGGGACCAATTCTGTCGGGATTTTCAGCACCTTATACTTTCAGGTATTTTAGTTTCTTTGCTTATTTTTGTGACGGTTTTCGCACGACCCTGGGAAGCCATTTCCATGTAAATCTTATCGTTACAAATTGCATCTGAGTGGCTTCTCGGCCCCCCTCGGCCCGCCAAAACGCAACCTAAATCATGCAAAGTCGAACACTTCACACTTTTGTAATCTGATTTTTCCCTCGAAACAGATAGCTCATTGCTCATGATAAAAAATGACCCAACTGGCCTAACCCGGTAGCCCTAGCACATTTCGTTAAGTCCTAGAGACGAAATGTTAAGAAATAATTGAACGAAGCTCATGAGTTGTGCTTTGACTGTACATTTTACGTCGTTGTGTTGGTGTGTGTTGTTTGTGTCACTCTCCGACCTAGCTAAAGACCACATCATAGATGTGTATTGTTTCTAACCCTAAAATTCTCTTTTAGCTACAATGGAAATGATGGCGCGCATTTTTAGGTAAGAAATTTCGACCTAACGCGTGGTGAGAAAACTGTAACATGTTATTTCTTATTGATAAAAGACAATGATATATTGATCTTCTTTTGCAACTAATTTAGCACATGAACTTTTGACCAAGTCGCTTAAATTTATTTTCAGCGATATGTCCACTCACACCGTGCCAGAAGAGGTAACTTAATTGTCGGTTGCTGAAAGGAGCATCTCTTTTTCACTGAGTTCTGAACAACTTCTTTTTTTTTTCAGCTCTATTTTGATCTGAAATCTTTATTGAATCTAAGCCGGTAGAAGACCAGCCTTTCTACAGAGAGGTAAAAGTAAAGTTAAACTCTATTAAGAGATGTAAGCTTTCCCTCTTACACCTGCCACCAGGGCGCTCAAGGTGCCCAGCCACCTTCGCAGGCTGTAGAACACCCTCTGTCTGTCCCTCCCGTAATTAGAGAAATCTATCTTAGGGAGTATCTTTTCTAAGTTCCCCTGCCAAGCTAATAAGAAAAAGAGACCTCTGCCAGCAAGGAATTTTATCAATATACAAGCGATTGAATAACCCCCCAATAGAACAACGAGGTGCATCAAGCCAATAGCGTTAGATCTTACGAGCAGCTGCTACATGACTGGCCTTAGCTACTGGCATGTTATTGTGTAACATCCTCTATATATGTTGACTCGAAAAAAGACGAATAAGCAAAAAGCAAAGCTGTTGAGAATTTTTCAACAAGTTGATGAATGACCCGTTCACAAACTGAATTAATAATCGGATTTCACAGGTGAGTGGGTTTTACATTGAATTTCAATGTTACTACAGCCTGCTGAAGCTGTCACAGAAACTCTTAAAAGCCTGCTGAAGCTGTCACAGAAACTCTTAATTTAGAAGTATTTCTTAAGGTTGATCAAAAAGTTCTCACCAGAACCTCAACCTAAATTTCCAGGTGTTATTTAAACCTCTGTTCATCAATTTTATTAGCGGGTTTTAAAGCTATGTTGATTACACAAAACACGTGGCTGTGGATTGTATTACAACATGTTTAATACGACGTCTTTGCTTTGCATACTAAACGGCTGTAAAAATAGAAACTCCAAAGTTAGGCCTTGGAAACTTATTCTATACCGTAGCTTTGGGAGACATCTTGATAATCGAGATACTGAAGTCACTATGTTCGGATTACCGAGGTTGTCAGTTAATGCAGAGTCGGAGCCAGACTTTATTGGTTATATTTATTTGTTGGTAGCCCCGCCGTAAGGCAGGGCAACAAAAAATTCGTCTATAGACTCATTATGTTGTTCTCCTCCACGGAAATCTTTAGTAAAAGGCGAAAGATTTATTCGTTTCTGAAGGAAAACCAGAGTTAACTTAAATTAGCCAGCCTCGAAACCACCGCTTCATCGTCGCGACCTTTATCCATGTGGGCTGCAATTCCTGCACGCAGTGTGTTGTGCGCATGCGCGCAGTCGTGACGTCATTTCCTTAAAAGATAGTGTTAGAATGCAATAGTGTTAGAATACAATGCAATGTTCTTTATTTAACCAGAGAATAAACATGAATAACATTTTACAGAAACCAAGTCTGATTAACTTAAGAGGCTTCTAAAAACGTCTGTATCCCTCTCTTTTTCAGGTTTGCCAAACTCATGCATTCTCTAGCTTCCTTGATACTCGTCTCCTTCATCCTGAGAAACGGGATATTTTTTCTACCATAAGTGAGAAAAATCGACCACAACCAGAAAGGTAAGACCGGCTCAGTATTTTTCACCTTTTTTTTTACTGCGGCTTTCATACTTGGCCAGGCGGCGTGCGTTCTGCTGTACGCGTTAATTAAAGTTTTCAACAAACAATCCGCTTACAAGACCTGCTGAAGCTGGATCCAAACCGGTTACCATATATAAATAAGAAGGACGGTATGACCGATCGAAATATCGTAAATATAAATAATTTTCATAAGCTGCAAGTCAACCTTGCAAAGTTTTAAACCACAACTAAAATCGTTCCTTGAAAAACAGTGAACAATACAGTTCCACTTCAAAACTAAATGATTTTTAAAAGAGGATTCAAGGGTTGCATAGACGTTTGATTGATGACAATTAGGTTCGCGAATACAACGGCGGCATATACTTAAAAAATCGTTCCTTGAAAGTGAGTTGACAATTTTTAGACATACAGGACATACAGCTCGACTTCAAAACCATTAGCTTACCAAAACCTGGTAGAGAATTCCAAGGCTGATTAGACGTTTGGCTGATGACAAGTACTCGGTAAGGTTCGCGAATACAGCGGCACTGGCACTATACCAAAAATGTGCAAATTTGTTTTTGCTCTCCATGGTTATACAGACAAGGCCCGATGAGGAAGCGAAGTTCTTCAAAGAGCAGCAGCCCTACAACCAGCAATCTCAACGATGTTATCATTGCTCAAGCCACTAGTAGCGACGTGTTGGCCACATTCCCGCTTCCTGCTTTCCCTCGTGAAGGATTGCACACCGGGAAATTCTACGATGAGTGCTTAGCGGAGCTAACTAAGAGAATCGAGGTATGGGGTCTTTAACACAGGGATAGCTTTATTATATATACACCATGGCAATGTGTCTGTCACAAGGTTGTACTGGAGTGCAAAAAAAATGAAACATAGTTGATCTGTAGTCTTTAGCTGCGAAACAGGCTCTAGAAAAGCGCTCCGGAAAACTCCCGGAAAACCGTATCTGAAACTGTTCTAGCGCTCCGTTTTCCTCGGTATCACTGCTAGCCCCTGTTGAGCAGGCTATGTAATCTTTTACCTGCTTTTTTAACATACTTGGTCAAATCAATTCGAAATGCCGAATATCTCATTCGAATTTCTTCGCGAGTTCGTAAACAAGTCAACGAATGAGTTTGTTTGCGCTCGAGTCATGCCCTTGTGATTTACTTACTCTTGGGAATCTGGAGGTCTATGCATAGGCTTGTAGCGAAATAGTCCAGTCCCTGAACTCTCCTTCGCGGCTCCGTTGTTGCCTGTGGTCGCCGAAAGGAGAGTCCAGAAACCTTTGTATGCGCATGCGCTAAGATCTGACCAAGAACGTGTTTTTTTTTTTGTTGTTAGTGCGCATGATCCAAATAGCTGTCGGAGATTTTTTGTTGAATTTCGCGGTTACGGTCACAAGGGCGTCCTATCTTGATGGACAAAATTCATGTAGCCAACAATCAATCTCCGACAGCAGTATTTGGATCATACGCACTAACGAAAAAAACAAGTTCTTGGTCAGATCTAGCGCATGCGCATACAAAGGTTTCTGGACTCTCCTTTCGGCGACCACAGGCAACAACGGAGCCGCGAAGAAGAGTTCAGGGACTCGACTAGTAGCGAAATAGCATGCACATGACTGTTGAGCTGCAAATGGTCTGTTTTGGGATGGAGTATTTGAGACAGCGAAAGTAATCATGCATGTGTAACCCAATAACTGATGGTAACCTTTGATTATTTTTACTACTAACCCTCTAACGAAATTCTCGTTTCTAGATTTTTGATCAGCTGCCTAATGAACTGCTACGCTTTGTAAGTTAACTAACTATTTACCGCTAATTTACCACTAAAACAAGGTTATTCCTCAAATGTATATTATGGAAATTATACTGCATGCAATTGCACAAAACCACGTTTTAATAGGCCATTTGCACCAACTACCTCTTAACGAGATGTTTTGTCAAAATCAATTCCAGAAATATAAAGAATCAATTGATATTAGTCGAAAACGCAAGTTTCAGCTTAAAATCTCTAAGTTTGAGCAAATGGCAGCGAGTTGAATTTTCAAGATTTTATTCAGAATGTATGGGATTTGGTCACGTGACCCAGTTAGTGCAAATGGCCTATTGATTGAAAATATCGATGTTGCGGGTTTCCTGTGTCGTCAACCACGCGCCAAAATGGCGGGAATTTGAATAGGCGGGAACAACAGCTAATAACTGACGCGTTACACTAAATAGTACTAAAATCGTCACGCCTTGGACGGGTTTCCTGTGTCGTCAACCACGCGCCAAAATGGCGGGAATTTGAATAGGCGGGAACAACAGCTAATAACTGACGCGTTACACTAAATAGTACTAAAATCGTCACGCCTTGGACGGGCTCCCTGTGTCGCCAACCACGCGCCAAAAATGACGGGAACTTTAGTAAAAAAAAAATCATGCACAATTTTCATTTCAATGTCTATTTCAGGACACCGAGAACAAGGCGTCAGGGCTGTTAGCAAGCTACCTTTATCTCCGCGGAATGTTCAACGTTGCACGTGGCCACAAGGTGGAGGTAATGAATCAATAAGTGAAGCTCAGCAAAATATTTGTTGCGGGCTTCCTGTGTTGCGCACGCGCATAGCGAGGGAAAAAATCTTGTTTATGTGGAAAATTGTTTTGCAGTATGGGGAAAACTGTTTGCAACAGAGCCGGGTCGATTTTCTGAGTTCAATTTGACAAAAAAACAGCAATCAGTTATCAAGTACTTAACTTACCGTTTTCCAAAACTTCTGTTTCTTAGGTCTTTCGTCCAGAAACAAAGAACAGAAGGAGCATATAAATGTTTTTCAACCCTATTACATATCTATTTTACATTACAATTTTTTTAGCCAAATGAGTGAAAACATCAAGCATTTGAAAAAACGCTGCATAAAATATCAGCCAGTTTGTAAAGTTTTACTCATTTACCACAGTTGAACTGTCTAGAAAAGCAAACCCCGACTTTCCAATCGCTACAAATTTGTCTTTACACTACGATTTATTTTAAATACGAATCAGGTTCATTTACAGTTGTGATTTTCTAGAAAATGTAGCTACTAAATTTGAATTTTCGCTGTGAACTTCAGAAAACTTCTTCATATTGACCTCCAGCTGATTCAGACCGGAAGCAAAATTACGCGCAAAAGTCACGTGATTGAAACCCAAGAATTAGCGATTTCGTATGACTGTGAACCGTCGCGGCACGGAACCTGGCCTGCTGTAGGTACGGGATGAAATCGCGTAGTCGCGGCACGGTCACGGTTGCGGCACGGTCACGGTCACGGTCACGGTTGCGGCACGGTCACGGTCGCGGTCACGGTTGCGGCACGGTCACGGTCGCGGTCACGGTCACGGTCGCGGTCACGGGCACGGTCACGGTTGCGGCACGGTCACGGTCGCGGCACGGTCACGGTCACGGTCGCGGCGCTGCAAAACTTTGTCGCGGCACTTTTCATACTCATACGAAATCTGCTCTATATAGGCCATTATACGTCATTCCTAAATGGAGGAATGCTCACCATGAATAATTTAACGATATTTTTGATAATATTGCTTCAAATTGACCTAAAAACATTCAAAATAGTTGAACTATCAAGACTACTAGTCAGGATAAGGGTTAATACATCGTTTTAGTATATTTTTTATAGTATATGCCTCGTTCTATTAAAGATTAACACTATTAGTCAGGCGGCTAAGTCCAAATTTTATTGCGAATTGTGCGTTTTCTGATAAAAGCATGAAACTTTCCAGGATGAGGCTTCAGAGGATACTTGTTAATTTTTGATTGGGAGGCATCTCTGAAAATTCTTTGTACAGCACTAATTTAGACAATTCGGGCGGCCATTGTTCAGCCGCCATCTTGTCCTTTGTTATGCATGAGCTTCGTGGCACTTGAGCTCTTATTCTACGAGATAAATTTATAGAGTGTAGCGCCAGATCGACAAAACTCTAAAGATTTATGGCAAAAAAAAAAGATCATTGGAATATAACAAGTGAAAATTTGATATCTAAATTACTTTTCTAGGTGTTTTCTTCTATTTACGAAAACATGTTTTCGAATTCCCAGTCAGACACTGTTTCGGAGATAGAAAATTAGGAAAAATATCGGGATTCTTCGGCACACAGGTTAATATCAGCTTGCGACATTGCTACCAGAGTATAAACCATATGTGCCAAGGTATTAAAGGCCTCTGAATGAAACAAAGTTGCAGGGATTTTGCTGCAGAGTCTGGAGAATCACTTCACTGATTTGCACAGTAAGTGCCGCGAAACTCATGAATAACAAAGGACAAGATGGCGGCTGAACAATAGCTTTGCGAGTTGTCTAAATAATTCCTGTAAAAAGAACTTTCAGAGATGCCTCCCAATCAAAAATTGACAAGTACCCGTAGGCCAATCATACTGGAAAGTTTCATGCTTTTATCAAAAAACGCACAATCATTTGGCTTAGCCGCCTGACTATATTAAGGTACCTAATCAATAAAACGAGCTGTCCGAACCAGCGAATTCACTCATAGCGTAGTGGTTAGGGTTTGGGTATAGTAACTGGAAAGTTACAGGTTCGAACCCTGATGATTTTCATAATTCTTTTTTCATTTCTGTAGGTGAGCGCTTGTTTAGAAAAAAATTCTAAGTGCCAGTGAGCATTCCTCGATTTAGGCGTGTGCCCATTATACTGTGACGTCATTTGTTTACAGTATAGAGAATCAGGCTACTCAGCGGAGCTAGAGAAGGATACGTTCTGAATATTAATAAGGGGCAGTGAATAAAGTGTAATTAGACAATTTGAGCTAAAAAATCGAAATTATGAGCGCGTGACGTAAGGCTGAATTTAGAGAAAACATATGGGCTAATGGGCTTTTTTAAAAAGCTGAATTAAGCTTTGAAAAATACAATGAAAAGCTTACGATAAGTTCATTTGTTATTCTTAAGAAAGTTTTGACCTGTTTCCATATCATTTTTCCGGTTAGTAGTCCGGTCAATTTAGCGTTTAACCTGGAAAAAATTGCAACATGGGATTTTTATACAGCAAATTCTCAGGAATATACGTGAGAAATACGTGTCCAAATTTTATGAAAATCCGTTCGGGGGAAGTTGGTTAAATTTGGAATTTTCCGTCTGCACGAAGGAAAGTCCGTTGTTTTCGGTGGCACTTAGACAATGAAAGCGAACAATTCGAAGGTTGGGCTATAGACTGTATTACCATAACTCGGTGTGATATTGAACGAGATATCGAGCAATTTCTTTTTACAGCACAATGTGATTGCATAGATGTGAATTTTGTGTTTGTTTATAACCAATTTTGCGAAATAATAACTAAATAATCCTGACTTTTGACAAATCCCATATGATCCTTGTATTTCCAGCGTGGTGATACGCTAAAGTTCGAATATTATACGCTAAAAAAAATAAAAGAAATAAACTGATCATAGCCGTAACTCATCGCTCAGAAATTATTTGTTTTAACCGAAAAACCTTTTTAAATCTTGATCCCCGGTTTCATCTGTACAGTCTATAAACATTCTCCCAGTTTCTGTGTTTTCATTGTCTAAGTGCCGCCGAAAACACAAGGCGCCCTTGACGTCGCCGGTAAAACCAAAATTATAACCAACTTCCCCTGGCCGGATTTCTACGAAATTTGGATATGTTATTCCTACATATGTTTTTCACAATTAGTACCAAAAATTTCCCATGTTGCAATTTTTTCCAGGTTCGGGTTTTTTTCGGGCTAATTTGACCGGACTATAGTTGAAGCTTTTTCAAAATTACATGAAATCATTGGGGCAAAACGGTCATGAGCTCACCTGTTTTCTCTAAATTGAACGTTGCACCACGCGCGTAGAATTCAAAATATAAACTTAAAATTTTCCAGTCCTCTATTGATATACAGAATTCTTCATTTTATAGCCGTCTCGAATAGTCCGATGCTGAACATTGCTTATGCTAATGAGCTCAACCTGTAAACAAAATAATGGCCTATAAGATCTTGTCCAATTGGTTCCTGTAAAACATCACAACTATCAATGTGTTGTTTGCCTCTAATGTTATCCAATGCATGGTGATGACATTTGTAACAAATTGCACCTGATGTTAAAAGATATTGAGTTCAAAATATTTAATGAAACATGTTTATTTGAAGAGTGTGAACGCACTATTAATCGTCCCTTAATTTATTTCCAGGCTTTAGAGGATTTCTTTGCCGTCTCCACCCGGAACGCCCAGCTCTTCCCAACTGAGTATGTGCAAATGTTCCATATGTTTAACATATGTTGTTGAATTTTAATTGATTGATTGGTTGTGACTAAACAACAGGAAGTTCACGAAGACATTGAAGTGATTGTGAAGCACGGGTGGCGCAGCGTGTAAAGCGCTTGCCTCTCACCTTTGTGCACCGGGTTCGAATTCCAGTCGGGGGCAGTTGGGATTTTTCTCTGCTGTTTCGAACTTTGTGCTCATCGTGGGTTGAAGTGATTCGTCATTTCTCCTGTGTTTCACGTCTTTCGGATGAGACAATAAACGGGTCCCGTCTCTCAGCCCACTACACTTAACCACTATGCGAGGGACGTTAAACAACCACAGTGCTCACTACAAAATGATATATCTAACAACCACTCATGATTGTAAACTGCATTGTATAAATCGCAGTCCGCACCTTAGGGATAAGACATGTCCACATCTGTAAACCGCATTTGAACATATCCATAATATATAGATTTAGCCACTGGCTAAAATCGGAGCTCCCGGTTACATATTTTTCTGTGTTGGGGTCTTGGTTTACCTGTGTAGGGGCGCGCAGACATGGACGCGCCAGCGATACCCAAATGGGAATACCGCTGAACCATGAAAAATGAAGTCGATCGTTATACCTGAGTTCTACTTTGAGCTATTGTATTCTTCCTGCGATACCTATGGTGCTCCGCTCTAAGGAGCTCCGCTATGATAATTTGCGGTATACAAGTGCATACATTTTTTTGGTGATGGCTGCGGAAATGCTTCTAAAAATCTGTTGCTTTTTTCTTTTTCTTGTTGTTGCTAGAACTGTTCATAAGATTTTGTGGGAGCTTTCTAAAAGGGAAGAAGAGGTGTTGGAGAAAAAGAGTTTTTACAGGAAAGCGAATGCGCTAAGGAATAAGAAAAAGGTAAGGCTATAAAATCTACACAAGTCATATAGATTATTTGTATGTTGTCATTTTATTTCCCTTACAAAAATGCATCAAAGAGCGTCCAGTTCCATCGATAGATCTATGGAAGGCAGTTTATATTCGATGCATGAACGCGTTAATTTCGTTAGCGTTTTTGACACTTCACTTTTCACTCGATTCTTGCTCACAAAAATGCCGCCTTGTGACGAACACACGAATAGACCTTTTTCCAAAATGGCCGCCACAAATTCACATTTCTTAAAATTAAACTGACTGAAAATCAAATACTGGCACTAGAAAGAGTATCCTCACATTAGTAATACGTTAAATTTTCGTTATGCCAAATGCCACGAGTCTGAAAATTGAAAATTTTACAGAGATTTGTATGACTTGAAATTTATAAGATTGTCAACTTAGTTTTCTCGGAAGATATTGGATATAATGCAGGGGAATGTTGTAGTTTACTAAAGTGATGATGTGTGTTCTAGTGATTTTTAACAAAAATCGATTTGAATTTTCGGCGGCCATTTTGGAAAAAGATCTATTGCCGGACAGACGGACAGAACATATTATTATTATCTATTAATTTGCCTATTTCCATCATTTATTTATCCAGGGTAATGAATGGCACGGGCGGGAAAGGTAAGATTTTATTTTCCCACTTATTTTTCGGAATTTCCTGTACGCCTATTAACATAGAACATTTATAGATTTGACTCGTGGACCTTGTATTTTAGGGATTACATTGATCTGTCTAGTTTTTCTTTGACTCTTCCAGCTGTCCTGTTATGTATTTGTTTATTTAAGTTTGGTTTATTTTGATTGTTTAATCGTATTTTGTTGCTATTTGTGTACAGGAAGCAGCAAGTCGTAACTTCGGCAGTCCCAACGAACCCCTTAGGTAAACAAACGAGCCAAAGGGATCTGATTAACCGGGTTGGTTGTTTTTATCTCTAAATTATATTACTTTGTGGACTCCACGATTGTTCGGAACTATCGTGAATAAAAGTGTCCGGAATTAGGAACTGTCCGGAATTAGGACATCCGACTATATATTGAAGGTATTAAGAACTAGCATAATGATATTTATTTATGTAGGAGAGGAGGAGTTTTTGAAGCGCATAAGCATGCTTCAGACGACAAGTGCGGAATCCGGCAAGAAACTCTTCGAGGCTTTAACAAGCGATAAACCAAACGGAGGTGGGTAGCTCTCTGGACAGTCATTCGGATGAGAGAATAAACCGAGGTCCCGTTTCACATTACACTTCACCTAACCTGCATATGGGGGATGATAAACAATCCCAGTTACAGTCTGCATCCTAGAGATCAACTCAGTGTTAACCGCATTTTATCATACAATATGCTAACTGCCTCGTACCTAGGCGTCTCAGGTGTGTCAAAAAAGGGCAAAACCCCGCGGCGGTCCGCGAAAGGTAAATCTCGAGGCGCGCAATTCATCGTGGAAAGGCTTGGGCGCTGTCGCAAAGGACCACGGGAATGTTCAACCGATCTGCCACTCGTCCTTTCCATGATGCCTTTCGCACTAGCTCGCTCCCAGTCGCTCTCGCCTCGAAAATCACTAGAACGAGCCTGGTTATGAGGCAGGTATGTTAATCTGCGGTATGCAAGTGCTAACATTTCACATTTTCATTTGATTTGACCAAGAGTGGATTAACAAGAGTTAGAATCTTTCCCTACTGTATTTGTCCACATCACAGTCAGAAAAGTGTCTATTTTTAGATTTGAGTTTCGCGCGCGAAAGTATTCGAATGCTCAGACTCGAATGCTCGTATACCCAATACACAACAAAATAGAGAATATCCTACCTTATCTTTGCGATTTTAACGGTTTTTCCATTGATCTGCGATTTAATTTTAGTCTGGATCTCACAACTGTTCGCGTGGCGAGAAAGTGGGAACCCTGTGGATGACGAATTTTCGCGGCAATCCTAGTTCTAAAAATAGACACTTTTCTGACTGTGATTCGGGCGTACATAGTAAATATGGAAACTCTTGGTAATCCACTCTTGATTTGACACATTACAAATTGGACGTTTCAGTTGTTGATCCTGATGTCTTTGCTTGCTTCTACAACGCACTAAGTGAGGTAAGAACTGCTTTGGATGGCCCAGTCGGCAGGGGGGAGTAAACTCCAGGCTATCCCATCGGATAGATGACTAATGGGTCACGTGACTTTGGGGTTTATGAGAATCAAGTCCGTTTTAGTCGCTCATATGTGTGCATGCCATGCAAGATCCCCCCCCCCCCCCCCCGAAAAAAAACACTCCAAAAGATAAATGGTACTTCCCTCATGGGGGTATACCCGAAATCGCGAATTGGATGTGACGCCTAACGCCAAAAAAAAAACACCCACGCTTCAAAAGACATATGGCATATTACCCGAAATCGCGAATTGGCACATCGTTTCGTTCTAAAATTCTATAGTCAAAATGTATCAATTAGCAATGGAGAAGACTGAACCACGATATTTCATAAAACTTCCAAGTTTAAAGGGGCTCTCGCACGCTTAATATTCGTCCACCGTGGCCATAAATTAAGTAAAATTGTAACCGTGAAACACATGTACATTTGCCCGTAGTAATCAAAATAATCCTCCAGATTAATAAAAAACCTTTCAAGCGTTAGACAAATGTAATTCCAGGTTGTTTTGACCTGTTATCAATAGGATGGAATTGGATTGCGATTTGAGCTATTTTCGTGTCAGAGACGTGGCCGTCAAGTGTGCGAGAGCCCCTTTAAGGTAGCCTCCCTTGCATTCGTTGAGAGTTGAAAACCAGCCATCTTGACGTCCACTAGCTGCCCCACCAGCAGCTAACGCGCCCGCCCCTCTGGCTATCCTCCTTAGTAGTATGTTGTTTCCACAGGCAGACCGGGAGGCCCAGGCCATGCCTTGGTATGGCGTTACCCCAGAGGAAGGGGAGGTAAGAGATCGAGAACACCCAATCAGGGTCAATTATGTACAACTTAATGCTCAATCAGAACCTCTCCAGTCTAGTCCAGTTTCGAATTCTCTACTCTACCGATGAATAGGCATCGACGGCGCATAAATACAGTGGGAGCCTCAGTTTGAAGTAGAAAAAGTTGTGAATACCGACGAGAAACTGATGAAGCTTGAATGGAGACAGTAGACAAAACGTTTTGGACTCGTTGGTATTCGCAACTTTAGGGTTCAAATCGAGGCTCCCACTGTATTTATGCGCCTTTGATGCCTATTCAGCGGTAGATTAGAGAATTCGAAACTGGACTATTCCAGCTTGCTGTTCAATGGCGTCCATCACCAAATCGGAACCAATCAGTTGAAAATTACTTTCCTGTTCTGCCATACACATTAGATCACTTACAGTGCCACTAAATGGCTTTATACCTGTCAAGGAATAGGACAGGGAAATTCTTGTTAGGCCTAACAGTCCCAAACAGCTGCGAGGAAACATAACTTACTTACACCTCTAAAAAAACAGGCACCAATTATACTTAACACTCCTAGCAGCCCTATAGGCCTAGCAGCAGCTCTAACAAGAATTTCCCTGTCCTATTTCTTGACTCATATGAATGGCTTCTTTGTTCTTTCCTTTTTGCTTTCAGTTTGTTGTGATTGCTTCACAAGTTATTCGGACAGACCGTGCCATGGGACGTCTACTGCTCACGTCAAACAGGTTTGTAGGACAGTAACATTGTGTTGCTAAGGTTTGTAGGACAGTAACATTGTGTTGCTAAGGTTTGTAGGACAGTAACATTGTGTTGCTAAGGTTTGTAGGACAGTAACATTGTGTTGCTAAGGTTTGTAGGACAGTAACATTGTGTTGCTAAGGTTTGTAGGACAGTAACATTGTGTTGCTAAGGTTTGTAGGACAGTAACATTGTGTTGCTAAGGTTTGTAGGACAGTAGCATTGTGTTGCTAAGGTTTGTAGGACAGTAACATTGTGTTGCTAAGGTTTGTAGGACAGTAACATTGTGTTGCTAAGGTTTGTAGGACAGTAACATTGTGTTGCTAAGGTTTGTAGGACAGTAACATTGTGTTGCTAAGGTTTGTAGGACAGTAACATTGTGTTGCTAAGGTTTGTAGGACAGTAACATTGTGTTGCTAAGGTTTGTAGGACAGTAACATTGTGTTGCTAAGGTTTGTAGGACAGTAACATTGTGTTGCTAAGGTTTGTAGGACAGTAACATTGTGTTGCTAAGGTTTGTAGGACAGTAACATTGTGTTGCTAAGGTTTGTAGGACAGTAACATTGTGTTGCTAAGGTTTGTAGGACAGTAACATTGTGTTGCTAAGGTTTGTAGGACAGTAACATTGTGTTGCTAAGGTTTGTAGGACAGTAACATTGTGTTGCTAAGGTTTGTAGGACAGTAACATTGTGTTGCTAAGGTTTGTAGGACAGTAACATTGTGTTGCTAAGGTTTGTAGGACAGTAACATTGTGTTGCTAAGGTTTGTAGGACAGTAACATTGTGTTGCTAATTTTGTAGGACAGTAACATTGTGTTGCTAAGGTTTGTAGGACAGTAACATTGTGTTGCTAAGGTTTGTAGGACAGTAACATTGTGTTGCTAAGGTTTGTAGGACAGTAACTTTGTGTTGCTAAGGTTTGTAGGACAGTAACATTGTGTTGCTAAGGGCCACTTCGTTGCTGGCGCTGTTGATTTATTTATGAGACGTTAGCAAGTTGTTGCTTTATCTCTCAAATGCTGTTTGTTTGTTGGGTTTTGCTTGATGTCTCTTGGGGCCAGCTGATCTCACTTCACGTTGCGAAAAGGATTGTTCGTCAAAACGAAACATTCCGAGGTCCATCGAGGGATTCCGAATTTTCGCAGCTTTGGGAAGCAAAAACTAGATTTTACCGTCGTACCCAGTAAAACCCAGTTTTCATTTGGCATAAGACAAGATGTTCTGAGGAGATGGAATAGTTTTTATGCTCAAGTGCAATATTTTCTAGAATCTTTTTGGAACGCTTGGCGATGCAACAACTCCTTCTGATTGGCCAATTTGAGAGCAAGGAATCAGCTGGTTGATATAGCATTTGCAATGGACAGCATAGCTGCCGCTTTCATTCTTTGGGAAATAAAACAAAGAAAATTAAGCCCGGTGCAGACTAGCAACATAAGGACGTTATGTTGCAACAAAAAATGCACGGGAAAATAATTAAAATAGTCAATATTTACAATTGATCATCATCAGATTACTTCACCAAAGCACACTTCTGTTATTTTTTGTGAACTTCAACGTTTTGAAACCACTAAATTCTTAGACTGCTTGCATCCCCTTGTTCGGCGAACGTCCGTAAATCCAGGGATGTTTTTTTACCCGCGGCGCGCTTCGATTTGTTTACAAAGGTCGAGTTTCTCAGGAGAGGGCCAGGAGAGAGAGAAAACGCCGTGGCGCGTCTCTCCCTCTCCTGAGTACTCGGCACTGTAAACAAATCGAAGTGCGCCGCGGGTAAAAAAAAACATTTCCCTCCATTTACGGACGTTCGCCGAACAAGGGGCTGCAAGCAGTCTACTAAATTCTGTTCGCGTAATATTTTTCTTGTGTCTTTATGTCGCAAGTGTGCACCAGACATTAATTTCAAGCCGCCATGTTGTTTCCCTTTCCAGACTCCTGTTCTTTGTTGAAGGCGCGTTCAAATGCGAGCTGATCATCAGATTAGAGGATATCCAAGAAATTGAACACATTACATCACATTACACAGTCCTGCTCCTTGGCGTTCCTGCTCTCAAGATCACCAGTAGAAGTAAGTGCCAGGCCTTGAGATGTTGGCGCTAATTTCATAGGTTGGCATGCGCCTAGTAAAGTGATATATAGGCGTTATATAAGTTTATTATTATTAGGGTTAACTCCGGTGTAATAACCATTCCCAGAGGACACCTTTTTGTTCAGTTCTTATTTCATCCTGATTCGTTCTACCAAACAAAGGAAGCTTTGTGACGCAGTTCGTGCGCACTAACAGGTTATTACACCGGAGATAAGCCAATTATTATTTTCAAGAGTCCATTACTAGGAATTCGAATGGGTCCCTCCTTGGGAATATCCTCTCGTTCACTCGTTACATCAGGGCTAGTTTATTTTTATCATCATGTTTCCTCTCTTGATGTGTATCAGTTCCCCGCAACTTCTCAACCTAACATCTTGAAAACTACGCCATCCTGCACCCAGAAGATCTAAGTTATAAGTTTTATTTCTTTCCCGTCACGAAATCTCCTTGTCTGATTTTGTTCCAGATAAGAATGTGCCACAGCTTATCGCTTGTTTTAAGGAAAACCGAAGTTTCTGGCATGCGTGCTTGAACGAAATGTTGGCTGGTGTGCGAATCAGCGAAGGTGGGTTAACTTGAGAAATGTCTTCACCATCGCAACGTGCACTGCAGTTCGATGTACTTTTAATAGCGGAGCTCCTTAGTGGCCGAAGGCCGCAGAGCGGAGCACCATAGGTATCGCAGGAAGAATACAATAGAACACCGGTATACGATCGACTTCATTTTTCATGGTTCAGCGGTATTCCCACTTGGGTATCGGGGGCGCGTCCGTGTCTGCGTGCCCCAACCACAGGCAACCCAACAACCGTATTTCATTTCGGCGGAAAAATACTGCGCGTCCGTTGAGAGAAAAATATGTAATCGGGAGCTCCGCTTTTAGCCAGTGGTTAAATCTATATATTACATAATATTTTGGGATGACTACTTGTCACACTGCACATAAATGTGCAAACTCGGATTAGTGGTTCTTTAGTGGTTCTTGAATTCAAATTGTTTCTTGTAGAATCCAAAGATGTCCAAGTTGGCATCAAACAGGCTGCACAAAATGTCATCGTGGCTGATGCCCTCAGGAGAAGGTAGAGTCTTTGTTCACTGGCCAAAATCCGCGCACCCCATTGGTTAAAATTTATCACGTGAGGCTCCGTCTAGAATTAATGTCTGCAACAATGCAACTGCAGTCATTACGTAATGGGTAAGAGATAGAGAGTAAGAGATAGAGGGTCCTAATGTAGCTTGGAGTATGGAGATTATATTTTGATATTCTTTTTTTTTCAGCGGCCATTCGGACAGTCAAACTCAGGTAACATATCAAGAAATTCCTTGAAGTGTATCGCGGCAATGTGTTGCTGATATTCCGTGTAATATTTAACGTTTTTCGTTTCCAGCAAGTACTATATCTAAGCAAGATCGAGGCGAAAAAGCTGTCAAAGGAAACGAAGAAGGTAAGCAAGAAGCATGTTACATTTAGTTGGAGGAGAAAGGCTATTGGTCTGTTAATGAGTGCCAGTGCCGATAACAATGACCCGCACGGCCGAGTCTGCGCCAGGTCACTCCGTCTGTCCGATATCCTGGTCGCCGTAAAGGGTTTCGTTGCCAAGGCATTTAATGCCAAACACTCACTTCCATACAGAAGTGTGGACTCCTCAGTGGCACGGAAGAACTTGATCTTTAGTTCTCGCGACATCTATATGTCGTCATCAACGACGGTTTACAAACGAGAAGCTGACAGCATCGAAGAATTTGGTCCTAGATCTATAACTTCGTTCTATAAGACATGGGAGATATTGATACGGAGTACACTATAGTGTACCATATATGAAGGATCTATCAATTTTGTTTGATAGAAACGCATATCATTTTTCCTGCAGGCTCTTGTTGTACGTATCTCTCCGACTCCTCAAACTAGCGAGGCCGAGAAGACTACAGTCGAGGCTATGGTGTTCGCCCCTAAGAGTAAGTCTATTTTATTTAATGAGAGACCGAGAAATTGGAGGACTTAACGAGCTGCATCAGAATGGCATAAATTGCTGCCGCCCAGTTTACAATCAGTATTATATGCATAAAAACGTTTTCATTAGTTGCATAGGCCGTTATCACGCAAAATTAATTAACATCCGTATTAGTACAATTGCAAAGTTTGGTGAAGATTGCTTGAATACTGACTGAGATATGAATTTTCAAAACTTCGTATTCTGGCTATTTTTTTTTGCAAGAAATGTATGGGAAAATACATCGAAACGAGACTGGACGGGCATGGATGCCCGTCCAGCCTCGACTTGACGTATTTGCCCACACATTTCTTTGTAAAACGTAAGCCACAATACGAAGTTTTGAAATTCATATCTCAGCCAGTTTTCATGTAATCTTTTGAAACTTTGCAGTTTTACTAATACGGATGTGTAGAATTCAAAACTGGATTTCACTTTCTGATAACTATTAAATATTATTAATCAATTTTGCGTGATAACGGCCTATTCCTTAGCCTGCTAGCAGGCGTTGGAGGCTGTTTTTATCGGCGAAACCCCGGAGTTCGTAGTCGCGAGCGCCATCTTGGATTTTTTTGGCCGAGTGACAGTGGGGCGAGTGACAAAACGAGCCTCGGCCAAAAAATCCAAGATGGCGCTCGCGACTACGAACTCCGGGGTTTCGCCGATAAAAACAGCCTCCAACGCCTGCTAGCAGGCTAGCTATTCCTCCATATCAATGTGTCTAATTCATACATTTATATTGCCTCTTTAGCTGAGAGTTGCGGAGAGGAAGTATGGTGCGGTTTGGTATGTAAATGCTATTCAACAGCAACTTGTATTTCCTGTCTTTCATGATTGGCTAGTGGTATTTGCTAGGCTTGTGATTGGCTGACGAGGAAGCCATTCAGCAGCAACTTGTATTTCCTGTTGTTCATGATTGGCTAGTGGTATTTGCTAGGCTTGTGATTGGCTGACGAGGAAGCCATTCAGCAGCAACTTGTATTTCCTGTTGTTCATGATTGGCTAGTGGTATTTGCTAGGCTTGTGATTGGCTGACGAGGAAGCCATTCAGCAGCAACTTGTATTTCCTGTCGTTCATGATTGGCTGGGTGTATTTGGTCCTGAAATTTGCTGTCATTTGAAATTCGCTGTATAATTTGCATTATTATACGACTGTGGCGTCATTTTACCATTATAAGGTCAAAATTGAGTGCAGATATAAAGAGGATATTACACGGTGGATGTGAGTTTTATTTTCGAGTGGCAAGAACAATATTTTACGAATGAACGCAGCGAATGAGTAAAATATTGTTTTTGACACGAGGAAATAAAACTCATATCTTCAAGCCACCGTGTAATTTTCTTTTTATTATATAGAAAAAAACAGAAAAAATATTCCAAATTGATTTCGACGCACTTTTGTTCTGACCGATATCCTCACTAGTGTACTGGCGGACATTTTATCCTCACTAGTGAGGATATGGAAAATATGTCACTCAGGTCCCGGATGTAGCTTCGTATGAGATCTACGAGTGGCGTATTTCCCAATTTATTATACATTGTACTCACTATCTCGATTCTGATTGGCTAAAAGCGCGCGCTTTACTTTGGGAATCACGCACTTTGAGGGTCTCTGATTCTTGAAGAATCAGCTAGCTGATTCTTGATCCTACGCGCGCAATGCATAATGGGACTAGAGCACTTGAATGTTTTCCCTATCTAACAAGGCGCTTGTGTAAAAGAAATTGCTTGAGAGAAAAAAAAAAGTATTTTTACTGAATCAATGTATAATGAAACAATTATTGAATTCGTTTTTTGTGATTTCCAGAATAAACAATGTCTCGCCAATGGAATCAGGCTCGGCCTCACGGCCTCGCCTGATTCCACCTGTCTCGACATTGTTTATTCTGGAAATCACAAAAACCTCATCCAATAATTGCTTAAAAACACGCAAAAGCCGTATTACACGGTTGAACGCCGCGCGCGCACTTGAATGGCTTCCCGATCGTGTGCTAGTCAAAAATCAGCGTACGTTTTCTAGTGAATCTTGAAAAGAAAAGAAAATATTTTTGTTCGTCGTATAATGAATAACTCATTAGATGTTTTTGCATGTAATACTGGCGGACATTTTACTTGTTCGTCGTATAATAAATAACTCATTAGATGTTTTTTCATGTAATACTGGCGGACATTTTACTCGTTGCTCGCCTTTTCCCTCGGAAACATACGTCCGCAACTCGTAAAATATCCCGTAAAATATCCGCCCGTATTACATGAAAAACCATCAAATAAGATATATGTATAATTATTTCTTCTTTATAGCACTAACCTACATGACATGTAGATTTACATGTAGCTTACATGTACACTTTTTGTTACAGGGCTCAGGTGCGGTTGTTGTAATTAACGCCACGACTTGGACGTTTGTGACTCACTTGCGATACGCCAGAGACCGAGTGGTAGGTAACTGAATTCGGCCATTGTTTACGATAGCTATTGTATTATCAGGGGCGTAGCTACAAGGGCTTCAAATTGTTTCAAATGGTATGCAAATGTGTAGTTTTTAAGCTTAGAACATGATATTGGCGTACAAGTTGTTCATATATAGGTTCAATTTTAGTACGCAGCTGTGTATTTTGCATGTGTGCTAGCTGCGCTCCTGATTTTTATGGTATCTTTACAGCATATGTAAGTATTTTTCCAGGCAATTCTGCCTCAAGAGAAATACTCACAGAATTCGGCGACACTCTACAGAAAGGGTAGCATGCAGTATTTTTCTCATTCAGCCCTTTGGATTGTTGATTTCAGAGTTGTCTTATCCCAGTGGGTGACCATGTTTGGGTCGGTTCCATGGATACCACAATCTATATTATCAACAGACGAACTAGACAAGGTAACAAGATATGTACTCACATTTTTACTGACATGGATCTCATCGTTAAGATGCTGGGTCTCTCACCGCGGTGTTCCGGGCTAAACTCCTGGCCGGGACAGAGGAGATTTTCTTTCTGTTTGGGTTGTGGTCGAAAAAGGTTCATATTGTGAGTTGAACTTTGTTCTACTGTGTTTCACGTCTTTCGGAAAGACAATAAACCGAGGTCCCGTCTCGCCACTGAGGACTTAATAATTCCTCTAGCAGTGACCACCCTCCGTGTCTGTGCTTAGGACCGCTTGGCTGCCAGTGGCGCCGTTGAGACTCAGCGTATACACCCTTTTTTATAAGAACGTCTAATTTTCAGTTGAGGCTGGGCCGTTCTTATTTTTGGAGCAGTGTGAGGCTGGAAATGTTCTTACGGATGTTCTTATATTTCAGTGACTTCGGAACCTGAAATATGCCTAGATCTTATAGAAGGATACATACCAATGAAGTATTTAAGAGAGTTTATAAATTACAATATTGAAGGTCGTTATTATTAACACATTTGATTCTGGATTTTAGAGCACATCACTGAAAATAAATCTATTTTGCTCCTATCTGAGGCTCAGGCATGTTCTTAGCATGTTCTTAAAATTTGGGTAAATTTCAGGCTGAACGTTCTTATAAAAAAGGTTATTATAAAAAAAAGAGTGTATCAGCTTTCAATCTGCAAGTATAGCCTTGGGGAGTCGGCCTCCGATATTTGTATTTGTAAAGCAGGGATCCACATGGCGAAAAAAAAGGAAATTTCAAGCCCTGTAAATATCTTGTAATTTTATAGTTTTCCTTCCAAAATTTTAGTTGAAGACAAGAGTAGTCGGTGCTCAAATAAATCTACTTTAAATCACAAAGAAACGAAAGAAATGCTTACTAAATGCTTATTATATTCGTCTCTTCAGCGGATCAGCAGCTTCATGGTCACGCCGACTACATTTCACACATGATAACAACTGAAGAAGACGATGGGTAAGCTACCGCTATTTGCAATTTGATTGTGGAACGCAAACACTTTTCAAGTTTGAAAAAGGTTTCCAGCGAGGTAACGATACGCTTTCGAGATGTTTCAAACAGTAACTAGACCAAAACAAAACGGTAGAGCTCTGAACTTGAACCTGTAGATGGGTGCCTATTTTTAGCTAATGTTTTAATTGCAGAAGTCTGACAGTTTGGAGCGCTAGTCTGAATGGGCTAATTATTGGCTGGAATCCCGATACTCTAACGATCAAGAAATCTGTAAGTGTATAGAGTTTATTTGTAACGGGAAAAGGATGTCTTTCAATGTACCGCATCATTGTCGCTGCACTACCACTAGAATTGTTATTGTCATCCTCACCATCCTCCTGCTCATCATCTTCCTCCTCCTCCTCACCATCTTCCTCCTCACCATCCTCATCCTCCCCTCCTCACCATCCTCCTCCTCCTCACCATCCTCCTCCTCCTCACCATCCTCCCCTCCTCACCATCCTCCTCCTCGCCATCTTCCTCCTCACCATCCTCCTCCTCCTCACCATCCTCCTCCTCACCATCCTCCCCTCCTCGCCATCCTCCCCTCCTCACCATCCTCCTCCTCCTCACCATCCTCCTCCTCCTCACCATCCTCCCCTCCTCGCCATCCTCCCCTCCTCACCATCCTCCTCCTCGCCATCTTCCTCCTCACCATCCTCCTCCTCCTCACCATCCTCCTCCTCACAATCCTCCCCTCCTCACCATCCTCCTCCTCGCCATCTTCCTCCTCACCATCCTCCTCCTCCTCACCATCCTCCTCCTCACCATCCTCCCCTCCTCACCATCCTCCTCCTCCTCACCATCCTCCTCCTCACCATCCTCCTCCTCACCATCCTCCCCTCCTCACCATCCTCCTCCTCGCCATCTTCCTCCTCACCATCCTCCCCTCCTCACCATCCTCCTCCTCGCCATCTTCCTCCTCACCATCCTCCTCCTCACCATCCTCCCCTCCTCACCATCCTCCTCCTCCTCACCATCTTCCCCTCCTCACCATCTGCCTCCTCACCATCCTCCTCCTCCTCACCATCCTCCTCCTCACCATCCTCCTCCTCACCATCCTCCTCCTCACCATCCTCCTCCTCGCCATCTTCCTCCTCACCATCCTCCTCCTCCTCACCATCCTCCTCCTCACCATCCTCCTCCTCACCATCCTCCTCCTCACCATCTTCCTCCTCACCATCCTCCTCCTCCTCACCATCCTCCTCCTCACCATCCTCCTCCTCCTCACCATCCTCCTCCTCCTCACCATCCGCCTCCTCACCATCCTCCTCCTCACCATCCTCCTCCTCACCATCCTCCTCCTCACCATCTTCCTCCTCACCATCCTCCTCCTCCTCACCATCCTCCTCCTCCTCACCATCCTCCTCCTCCTCACCATCCTCCTCCTCCTCACCATCCTCCTCCTCCTCACCATCCTCCTCCTCCTCACCATCCTCCTCCTCCTCACCATCCTCCTCCTCCTCACCATCCTCCTCCTCCTCACCATCCTCCTCCTCCTCACCATCCTCCTCCTCACCATCCTCCCCTCCTCACCATCCGCCTCCTCCTCACCGTCCTCCCCTCCTCACCATCTGCCTCCTCACCATCTTCATCATCTTCTGTCACCGTCTTCCTTCTCTCCATCCTCCTCCTCACCATCCTCTTCCTCCTCACCATCCTCTTCCTCACCATCCTCTTCCTCACCATCCTCTTCCTCACCATCCTCCTCTTCCTCGCCATCCTCCTCTTCCTCGCCATCCTCCTCTACACACATTATTATAGACCTGACATTATTATAGACCTGACATTATTATAGTCCTGACATTATTATAGTCCTGACCATCAACGTTATCAAACCATTATCTACAGCATCGCCATCACCTTTACATTGTTGCTTATATTGTAGATTAAACTGGCGAAGGTGAAGACGTTGGCATCACTTATAGCAGTCGATGACCACTTTTGGTGTGGTAAGCAGTAATATAAGCAGCAATAACTTTCGAAAAATTTGACAAACTGTCACCGCAAAAGTCTGTCACTTGAAATTACCTTTTTGAACGTACAGCCAAAAGTATCAACATTATACAATAATAATAATTATAATCTTTATTTCATTCAATAAAAACATACTGAACGTTACAAAAAAATCCCAATAATATAATTATAAAATTATAAAAATATCTAAAAAGTCTATATATATATATATATATATACAAGCCCAGATACCCCACCCCTATATTGCTAAATTATATCTAAAACTAAGTCTGTTAAAAAATGCATTCTTATACCGTTCCGTGTTAACTCTCGGCAGAGTGCATGAAGCACTTCTCAGCCTTCTAGAAGCTTCCTTAACCCTAGTCAGAAGGGGGTATACAGTTCCCAATGTGAGGGGATTTTTGAAATTAAGTGATTAGGTGGATAAAGTGTCAAATCACAAGCATAGGACGTTGATACGCGTTAAAATCCCTCGATTCGTCAGTATCAGAAGTGACTTTCTGAGCCTCCCGGTATGCTCAGTAGGTAGAGTGTACGGGAGGTCGTGGGTCCGTACCTCGGCCGGACTAATTTAACACTCGGAGTCTTTTCTAAATAATTGAGGAGAAGGTGCTGCCTTTGCTCTGCAAATGGTAAGACCTTTGCGTCTTCTCAGATAAAGACGTAAAACATGTACAACACTCACCTGAACAAGAGGGACGTTAAAGAACCACTAGGACGCGAGAGTGTCCATCTGCAGTGCCTGCGCTTATGACCGCTTTGCAGCGCCGTGAGATCCAGCGTAATTCAGCTGACGGGCTGCAAGTCTGGAGAGCCGGCCACTATACATTTTGTTGATCTTTTCTAGTAACCAAGTCTGCGGTTCTCGTGGTTGACCGGCATTCAGATGATAACTCGTACAAGACCCTTGCCCTCCCGCCAATCCAAGACACGCCACGGTCAATAGACTGCATGTGTTTTGTACCACCTAATAAGGTAAACATCTTCGTACTAATTTTTCGTATGCAAGCTGGCTATGGAAGGATGGGTCAAAAAAGTACTCCTGCGCAGCGTGGAGCTGGAAGACAATAGAACTAGGAACATTACTTAAGCATTAGAGCACAACATTCTATAACTTTATCGGCGCAATAGAGCATGCGTGATGTTGGGAGAGACACGAGAACGTTGTAAAATCACGAGCCGCAGGCGAGTGATTTTAAAACGTTTCGAGCGTCTCTCCCAACATCACAAGTGCTCTATTTGCCGATAAAGTCATAGAAAGTTGTGCTCTAATGCTTTTATGATATAGCGGGGAGAACCATTACGTTTTCGGTGTAATAGAGCATAGATTAGGACAATCAGAGCGCGCGTTATGTCGTAGCTATATTATAAAAACAAATAAGCATGCTGAGTTTGTTGAAGTCGACGTTTCGGCAAGTGCTGCCTTTATCAAGGTATTAAAACTATGAGCAATTCCAGAAGATGTCTTTCACTACAATGCAGCCTTTCACAGGATTTCCAAATTTTAGTTTCGGAATGGTGCAACAGGGGATGTATTTTACAAAGAAATTATAGGAAAGTATGATAGAAGTGTAGGACGGTAGGAGACCGTCTGGGAATTTTAAATGCACCTGGATTAAAGGCACAAAACTAATGCCGCCTCCCTCCGAAGTGGAGTAAACAATGATAGTTTTAAATGTTGTGGTACGTTTACAGATATGGACCGGATGCGACAGAAAGGGCTTGATTGCCGTCTGGAACATTGAAACGCACGATTATACAACAACGGAGATTCCTTGTCGAGGATTTACACAGCTTATATACGTAGATGGCAAGGTATGTCGTAAGCGGTAAGACCAAATTGGAAAGCACAGTTGGTCCAGCGTTACGGCGGTGGGTCTCTCATCGCTGTGGTCCGGGTTCGACTCCTGGCCGGGACAGAGGAAATTTTCTTTCTGTTCGGTCTCCGTCGAAATTGGTTCATATTGTGAGTTGAACGTTGTTCTACTGTGTTTCACATCTTTTGGATGAGACAATAAACCGAGGTCCCGTCTCGCCTTCCTGTCCTTCCCAGTTTCAGGGGGGACGTTAAAGAACCCTCTGGCAGTGACCACCCTCAGTGTCTGTGCTTATGACCGCTTGGCTGCCAGTGGCGCCGTTGAGACTCCAGCGTAATTCAGCTTACGAGCTGCAAGTTCTGGGTCGCTATATTATATTATTATTTTATTATTATTATAAATTAACCTATAGCCAATCATCAGTGAGAGAAAATACAAGTTACTGCTGAATGGCTTCCACTTTAGCCAATCACAAGCCAAGTAAAAACACTCACGCGGTGAGCACGTGACTGGTTCCTTTGTAAGCCAAGCCAAGTAAAACACTATCACGTGACAACGTTCTTCAAAATTTGATTGGTTGACAGAAATGAGCGACCAATGAAATGAAAATGCAAAGTAAACGCAAATAGAAATCCTTTTCGACACTCATCTCAAATCCGGACTACGAGAAAGCAAACGTACGTTACGCTGTGCCTAAATCTCAGTACACTTTTTCAGGTCTGGGCTGGCGGGCGTAATGGGAGTTTGTACGTTATCAGTGCCAAGGCGTGTAAAAAGGAACGGGTAAGATCCGGGACAGCACTCATTTGCACACACATGTAGTATTAGCATTACTGCATTGAGAGTTTGGTTCTGGTGACTGAAATTTGTTGAAAAGCTAGTTGTCGGTGGGTGGCCATTTCAAGTTTTACTATAAAATATAGAAATTTAGCAGCAATACTCCAAGTGGTCTCAAGGGCTTGTCATTGTCGCCAGGTATTCCCTATCGCGCGAGTTTGGTTCTGGCGACAGAATATGTTTGAAAAGCTGTATTGTCAGTGGGCGGGAATTTCAAGTTCTCCTATAAGATAGGGAAATTTAGCGACGACTCTATATTTCTCCTATAAGACAGGGAAATTTAGCGACGACTCTATATGCCCGACTTGTCGCCAGTTTCTCTTCACTATGACAAATGAAAACTCTTGAAGACCTACTTAAAAACCTGACTTACTGCGGGTATTATAATTATGCGAGTTTTGAAGTATAAATTCTATTTATCCACAGGAGCTCGAGCTACATAACGACCGCGTACGTTCCATGTGCCTAACTTCGACAGCACACATCTTGACTGGTCCAGGCTCCAAAGATGGAAGAATTGCCGTATGGCGATCACATGTTCTGGAAGACCAAGTCGACGCACCTGGATTCGAAGTCGTTAACGAGGAAATCATCCGTGAGAGGTCTCGGTGTCAAAAGAGAACAAGATAGAAGAAGCGCGGTGAGAGAGTTCTTTTTGAAGAGCCTTACTTGGGTCAGGAGCCCATCAATATCTGCTCCAATGGGTTCAGTCATATGCACGGGAGTAGAAGAGTCTACTTTAAAGGGGCACTCGCACGCTTACTTTTTGTACAACCTGTCAAAAAATAGGTCTAATTCTAATCACCAAAATACATTTAAGTTTATCGGTAATAACCAAAATAACAGTCCAGGTTTGTTAAATGACCTTTTAACTGTAAACAATACAAATCTATAGTGTTTTTATCTATTATCAATAGGATGGAATTGGATTCCGATTTGAATTATTTGCTTGTCAGGCAAGCGCGCGAGTGCCCCCTTAAGACTCGCGTACTTTGAGAGTGAGAATGTTGCGTTCAACACGTGCAGTGGTGGTGCTGATTTAAGCCATAATTTGTAACCATGACAACTTATTCTCGTGGGATTCAAAATCTACAATCTAAAAATAGATTCATCTACTCCTGTGCTTCACACGCCCCCTAATATGTGATAGAGACTCCTTTAATGGGCTCCCTGTGCTTCGCACGCCCACTAATAGGTGATGGAGACTCCTGGTGATGGGCTCCTGCTCCTGGTTACCATGTAAAAAATCGATTTCAGTCACCTTATTTGGGCACCTCTTCGCAGCATTTTATTGTGTGAATTCGGTAAATCGAGTGTTTAGATATAAAGATTTCGGCTTCTCCAAGGCTTTTTTATTTAAGTCTGACTAAGTATTTTTATGTGCGATCGTGCTATAGCGAGCGCGAGGCTTGCTCGGTGTTTTTGGTAAAGATACAAACCACGAGTGGTTCACGCATTGTACACGTGACTGGTTTCTTTTTTGTCATACCAAGTACAACCACTATCACGCGGTGAGCACGTGATCACTAAATACACAGCTAGCTGAGTTCAAAATATGTCGTTGATGAGCGACCAATGAGAATGGAAAGTAAATGCAAATACAAAATGCTCTATTTAATTGAATACTTGCTGCTGCAATTGCCTTAAGTCTTTGAACAGCTTTTAAAGTGCTTTATTTATGCGAGTGATTTTTCTTAAATGACTTTGTGGCCGAGAACAACTATTATGGAAAAGCTTTAGGGGTGGCTGGCGTAGGAGAGTGGGTACAGGGTAAGTTTAGTTTAATTTGTTATCGGAGTAGTAGTTCTTGAGTTTTCTGAAAACGTGGACTTGGGAGTCCTTGAGTTTTATCATCTGTGATTTGTACAAACCCTGTAAACGAGTTTTGAGAAATGCATATTTTAATAAGATTTGCAGTTTTGTAACTAACGCGCCAATTTTTATTTTGACTATAGATAAATAAAGAATACAAGAATGAATAGAAATATAACATCACGTTTGATTCTTATCTTTGTTCGAAAAGTGTGAAGGAATTCGAACAGCTTGAGTCTGATTTGTCATCACAATTTTCTAGTGATGGGCAATACATGCGATCTGCATTTTTGTATAACTTTCTCGACGCACACTTGTCCCCTTAAAATGCCGAGGGCATTACCCAGAAAGCGACAATATAAATTTTAACTAGCTTTTAGACTATATCAGTACCTTTCCAGTATTTAGTATCACGGCTAGCTTTACAATTTTTTAACTTATAAAAAAAAGTAGTATGCGCACGCCCATTATTTCACTAACGCACACATCCATATCAAACTCGAAATTTGTATTGAATGTTTAAAACTGTTCGCCAACTTTGTAGTCTATTTTATGTTTTTAGTGAAAAATATTGTAATGTTCATCTGAAATATAAAGGAAATAAAGGTTTGTGTGTGCGCACGCTCAGGATTTCACGAACGCACACATACACGTGGAACTCAAAACTTTGGTATCGAATTTGATGTTGGAAAGCTTATGGAAGTCTTTTCTATTCCATTTCTTTGTTGTTCTGTATTTATTTGTCAATACAGAACCTTTTGTATCCCTCATACGTGATAATCACTTCAATTTCTCTGCAAATGTTCAAAGCAAAATTCCTTTGTCAAATTAGTTTTTAAGCATTTCATCTGCACAACGCCGACTTCGTTGACCCCTGGACCTGGACTTATATGTTCAAACAAGTATTTGGTAACACGATTTCTTTCGGAATTGAAAAGTAATAAAAAGTAAAGACGATGTTGTACGTTACAGAACAAACCCTCTGATTTTGTTTCAATTTCAGAAACTCTCAATAAAATTAGAGCTTCACATACTTGCTTTCGCGTCAACAAAGTGTATTTTTGGCTTGTGAATGAACCGTGAAGGGACGTGGAGAATACTAGTGAAGCATGGAGTAGTACTATACACATTGTTCATGTTATGAAAGAACCCAGACTAGGAGAAACTATAGGGAAACCTTCTGCAGGCAATTTCAAGAAAAATGGGTTGTAGATATACATTTTGCAGTTTGGACCTTCTCAATAAATAAGAGCTGTCAAGAAGAAGAGAAATACTTAGGTGTCCAATAGAGCGAAACGTAGAGTGAATGAATTAAAAAATACATAATCATGTAAGCTTTTAATAAACCGAACTTATGTCCTGGCAATTTGTGAGGAAATGTGGCTGTTTGTGCCAGTTGAATTTGTTTTTGGGTGTTCATTTTTCTTGAAAATAGACTCAATTGAAAGTCATGAAATTAATGTGCACTAATGAACATGTGACTGCCCATGCATTCAATAGCCAAAATAACAAACACATCGTATATGAACTTGTTAATAAGTAACATATATTTCGAAGCATAAGGAAGGTATTTACCCCAAAATAACCAAAACAGAGCCCAATAATAATCTATTATGTCATTTTTAAGATTGTGTAGTAGATATTTCGAGTACAAAATATTGATTGAATATAGGCCTTGTTGATCAGTGATGTTTTGTTCTTTGTGAAAGTAAATAAATTGATTGATTGATTGATGTGGTCGAGTGGAGACAAAATTTACTGGTATTTTCGCCCATTGTGCCCTTAACAATGCACTGTTGGGTTTGTTTTACCTATTCTTGCAGCTTAATTGATAAATTCGATAAACACAAAGGACCATAGGATTAGTAGCCTATTTGAACGTCAACAATTCAGACTCCAGACTACCTTCTGAACGTCATCAGCGCTCAACAAACGTTCATACATTTATTGCAAGGGCAGCTCAGATAGCAAAAGTTCATTAACTATTTCTCAAACGGAATTTGATGCTAAAGGACTTACACACTGCTCAGTTTGCACACAGTTTTTAATTTCCTGATCGCACCGTGGGAGTTAACTATAATTTGCTTCATGTGGTTACATCAAACAGTGTCATATTATATTTGTTCTTTTTAGTATTTGGTGCAAAAAGGGAAAATTGAAGTAGGGAAGAAAAAAGGGTAAATGAGAAAGGGCTAACCAAACAGGGAAACATCTTCATAAACTAGCCCTGCAGATTTCAAAGTTTGTTTGTGTGTGTTCGGCCATTCATAATAAATGTTTAGGATTCAACGCACAACTTTGCTGGAGCTCTCAAAAGGTCATAGGTGCAAACTTTTCGTTTTTTTGTCCGAGAAAATTAGCGCTGGATTCTGTAGCATAGTTATTAGGAATTAGGACAGCATTTGTACATTTGTACATTTTGCTTATCAACTGCTGTCACATGATATAAATTACAGTGCTGGTCGTAGTTTCATCAATACCTCAAATCATGATTTCTCCGTGTAAAAAAAACTTTCTAAAATACACCAAAAGGCACTTTCAAAGCCATTTTATCGTTTAGCAACCACTGGTTTTCGCATAAATGTCGGTAGAATCGAATTAAAATGATTTACTTGTATTAAAATGGTCTACTTGTACAATCGTTTTGCCGCCAAAAAATGCCTATTAATTAGGAAACGTCCATGGTGCGTGAAGAAAATTGAACTAGTAGAGCATGGATTAGCAGTATAAACAATTTCTTCGCTTTCACGTTCCAGAAAGATAATCGTTTGGTAGATGAAAGCTTTCGAGTTTTGTGAGATATTTTGCCAAAAAATAGTGGGTTCAGCATTTTCCAATCTTAAACGTTTTCACATTCAGATGCATTTAGGATTGGTCGAAGAATACAAGTACTTAGATGTTCAATGGAGCAAGAAGTAAAGTTAATGAATTACAATTACCGAGAGCAAGCTTAAGAATTTTGGAGCAAGTGAACCTTATAGTTTTCTCGAGTTTTCTTTTTTTGAGGGATTCCCAGACTAAAACAATAAACTCTTCCAAATGTTAGCCCTTTTGTGATAGAGCTTTTATATCTAATTGGATATCTTTACAGTTTTCACTTTGCAATAATCACCGTGCTTACCCGTGCATTCAATAACAAATATACTTAAGTATGTTAACTTGCTTATGATGAAAATATGTGCAATGAATTTCTATAATATCAAGGCAGCAAATAAATACTTGCTGCTGTATATTTTTGTAGATTGTTCTTTTCAAATTATTTTCATTGTACGTAGTTGCTTTGGAGTGCAGCGATTTCGTTGAGTGGAGATAGAATTTACTGGTATTTTCGCCCATGCGCAGTTGGGTTCAGTTGAGCCCTGGGGTTTCAGATTAACAAATTTCGTAATCAATTAAAATAGGATGCATGTTCTCTTATTAGTCAAATTAGTAGAATTCCACAAGACTAACATTTTATAATTCTTCATATGTTGTGAAACAACCTAGAGATCTTTGACAAATGTGGAAATACTCTTCAATGCTTCTTTCATCCCTAAACCTTCACCTTGTTTTGAGATTTAGAAACAAGAAACA
Organism: Scolanthus callimorphus; assembly: GCA_033964015.1. Lineage (NCBI taxonomy): Eukaryota > Metazoa > Cnidaria > Anthozoa > Actiniaria > Edwardsiidae > Scolanthus > Scolanthus callimorphus. Next base: position 21,208,154 of record CM066924.1, read on the forward strand.
GTGTCGAATAAATTTTTAGCTTCGTTATAGAACTTGTGCAAATTTTAGTTGAAAATGTACAACTTCCATGACCAGAAACACTCTTCTGGTGTCTGTTGGATTATATCGAATAGTTTTACTCTTTGTATAAGTTTTATTTTTACTTACAACCTATGAAAAGTCTTCAAGATTTATTGGTAAACAAACTAAGTACATGATTATAGAAGGTAAAATGCATGATGTTTTCTCTCAAAACCCTGTAAGTAAAGATAGATGTTGGAGCATGAAGTAAACAAAATTATCAAATGACTCACTGCATCTCAAGAACACCTCAAAATATCTGCCCAACCAACAATTGGAACGAAAGCGATAAATATCCTTTCTTGCTGTTACTATAAAATTAGATACAAATTCTAAGGTACTTGTATTCCTAAATCGTAAGGTAGACTAAAACATGAAGGTTTATATGAGTTAATTCAATAAAGAAAAGAAAAGCTCTCAATTTCTATTTTCCGTTTCTCTTTGTTTCAACTTTGCGTTCTATTTGTATAAACGTGTTCCTTTCCTTTTTCCTTTTCCTTACGATATTTTTGACAGACAACCATGTGGTTTGGGTAGGTTGTGTAGCTACAAAACCCGGGGGTTTGCCGAAATTACGTTGCTGTAGTTAAGGGGGCACTGCATGATTCACAAAGACAAACAGTCAAGACGTATATTTTTCACCATAAAGGGACAATTGTGACTGAAGACATGAAAATGTTAACATCACTAATTATAAAAATAACAACTCAAACAAATAACGAATGCGTTCAACATGATATGGTGAAACTATGAGATCATTTTGATGTAGGATTGCAAAAATATTCGTGGATTCTAATTACAGCTTTAATACATGAGGAAATTTGACTCTAAATTTGTCATCTTTATTCGCGCAAATCTTAGCAATCCTTCATCGATATCCCATGTAATTTTCATTCTGCTTTCTTTAATCTAACTCTTGCAATTTCAGTGAATTTAACAAATTATTTTCTTGTTTTCTAGGTGCCCCTTTGATGCAACAAAATGTTTTTTTTACCAAAAATGGCCACCATTTCAATACGTCCTTCCAGTCCCTTCTCGTTGACTTTCTTTGCTTTAATATTTCATAGCTTCCTGCGTGAAAAGATTTGTTTAATCTTTGGGCGTGAGAATATCCCGACTTTTTGTTTCGCTTTTCAATAGCACACAAAAGGTACATAGTCGATGGGCGCTAAAGAAAACAAGAGAAAAGAATCATGCTGTTTTAAAGGGGTTATGTCACGATTGTTTCGACAAAATGTTGTAAAATAAGACCAGTGGGCTACATAAACAACTCAGAATACTATATTATGCTTTAAGTTAGACCTAGAAAGTAAAAGGAACTAAAATTCGCATTATATAGGCACGATTTCGCAGCTTTCGCTATCAAATTTCCAAGTTTGAAAACTGTTCAGTCTGGTAAGAAATCAAAACTGCCAATTCGCAATCCAATTCCATCCGCTCGATAACACACGAAAATTCTCCAAATTTGTAGCTATCTGGCAGCTGAAAGGTTATTTAACAAACCTAGACGATTATTTTATGTATTTTTTGTGAATTTGACTGTAAATTAACCCCAAAATCGTGGCACTGCTCCTTTGACTATTGTTAATAATATATTATTATTATTATTGCCAGACCTCATATTTCGCAAACGAACTTCATTCCATGATTACTTTGATTTTCATAATTCTGCGAACTCCCAACGCCAAACTGCCTTTGTTAGTTGGTATTTTATGGTGGAAAATTGTTATATATCTTGGATAGTTGAAAACTCTAGGATGTAAGATAGTTATGTAAACATGCATGCATATTGAATAGTATATGACTTGTATTTCCCGATAAATTGCTTTCAAATACCTTCAAAATGGTTCGTCGAAAACTTACGAGTGATTCGCAAGTTTGACAAAAATTGTGGGAATGTTAACTACTTCTAGATTTTTGCGCAGTTGTATGAATTTCACATAAATTAATTTCCATCATAAATTGCATAGCTTTAGAACAATGCCCGAGCAACTTATAGAACCCTGCTTAAAACATACGAATGACTTATCAGTTGTCAGTCATCTGAGACTCTGAAAGTTATAAAAAAAACTTGAAATGAAATATGGGCTTGATTCGGTGACGCTGGGTTGAATGTCATTGGTAAATATTCAGTGAAAGTTTGTGAAATAAATAAATGAACGATGTCGTTTAGCTTCAGAATACAATGCTTATGGAAGCTCTAGAAATACATTAGGACAACTATGATAAACAAGACTGTAGGAAGCATAAACTCAAAAATAATACTACTACAATTATTTAATATGGGACAATGCAAGGAACGTGACTTTTGGAAAACTGGATGTAGTTCTAAAACCTCTATTTCAAATTGTGTTAGGCTCATTTTTTGGTTTAAAGGGTGAAGATTATACTCTCGGTTGAGGCCTCGGAATCTGTACGAAGAGATATGTTTTATAAGCAAGTTGAACAGTGCATGGATAACAATACTACCCAACTCTATGAACTTTCTTTTAAACATAATCCGGACTTTTCATCTGGGATATTAAAGAATTCTGATAGCTACTGTTTTATAGTTCGAACCTAGCCTCAAGTCGGGGTCCTTTGAGTTATGTGAGCGTACACTTGGCTTAGTGAGCTACGTGACCGTATGCCTAACAAGATACATTACAAAATGGCTAGATAATTTCGTGAGCTAAATCTCTATACAAACTACAAAATGGAGTGCTCAGGCATTTCATTCCTATGGGAATGTTAAATAGACTTTAAGCTTTTAACAAAAAGCCCGCCATTTTGATTTAAAAATTCCCTACAAACGTTTGCTACCTCATTAAACGTAGTTTAACATACAAGGAATGTTCCCAAGCTCCCCCTTTGTCACGGTATTCGAGTGGATTCTTTGAGTCACCGCTTTGCCCACGCCCCGTTACACACAAACAATCAAAAGCTCAAGGGTGTCTTGGGTGTTTACAATTCATAGAGCATTGATCGGACAATATTGTGGTTACAGAGCATGAAGCTGTCTTGTGTTTGATGGATGTTTTGTCCCGGCCTCATGGGATTAAAGATTTTCATTTGACTGATCAGTTAATTGTGTGTTCGCTAGAACAGAACCTACGCATTCATGACAGAACGTTCGAGCTTGAGCTCCATTAGCTTTGGCCGAATGCGCTTACTGAAGACACAGTCACGTTTTCTCCTTCGTGAATAAATATAGTGCTAATACAGAAAATAGTCAAAATTACTTGAATTATGCATTTTTCCCCTACACAGTCACCTTATTAACAAATTTCGGTCTGCCGCCTACAAGGTTATAAGCAGAATAGTTGAGTTGCAGGCTTTTTTTACTGTTACTGATCTATCCTTTGGTAAAGCAATCTCAAACCATCAAACCCTCCTTGGTAAAAGGAATTCCATACGCATCCGTCGTTTGCTGGCCACGAAAAAGATCAAAATTAGTAAGGATTTGAAATTTCTTATTTCTCTGGTAAATTAATTACTTTCATCAATGCATAAATGTAAAGTAATTTTTACTGAAAAAAAGGCAGAGAGATTGGCTGGAGAGAGCGCCCAGTACAAGGCCTACACTTGTATCACGGACGTGTATTGGAACGCTCCTTAAAAACTTAAGAGTTCTTTTGTTCGTAATGCCTGAAGATTTGCATCTAATCAGAGAACTTATTCAAACTTTTCTCTCACAGCTTAAAAATTCGGCGATTTAACAAATCTAAATAGCATTGTGCTAGCCACTCAGAAATTAGTCTTTTACACAGAGTCTTAAAAAGATAGAAACAACTAGAATTGTTTGTTTACAAGAAAACGGTCTCTGCGGCGCTTTGTGTTTGCCGACCCCGATTTCACCCTATGTTTTTAACTTAGCATTAGGAATTAATATTTATGTGAACCAAGGAGGTTTTATAAACCAACTTTTCTTGGTCGTTTTCTGCGTAAAGAAATATCGGAACATTCCCCACGTGATATGAGTCTGGGAAAAGGACTTCCTATTTTCTTTCGAAAAAACGTTTGCCCGAAAACCTGCATTTAACTTAGCATGTGTTGAACTAAATTCGTTACCCTTTTGTTGCCTCTAATTTTGTGCATCTTTTTACTTCGCCATCTTGTCTTTATTTATTTTTCTCACGCTTTTGGAAAACCCTTAAGTTATTGTAGGTAGTTAGTTTGCTTAATTATCTGATCCAGTTTTCTAACGAATGCCGATATCGCGTACGTTTTTGTTGAGCGAGACCCTTGAACTCTCCTGGGAGTTTGCAAAATTTATTTTATACTTCCCTTATACTTTATAATATACAGATTATAGTTAAAACGTTCAAAACAGCTTCTATATACTTTCTCACTTTGGAAGATTGTATAGTAGTTTTATAAGCTGAAAATTGGGCAATTTTTAACTGAGTATATGGGAAGCAATTTGAGCGATTATTCTAGTTCCTTTGTTTTTAACAGATAACGACTTATTGCCCTTTTGGTAGAACAAAGAAACTAGGAATGAAGCTGCAATTGACGGGCAACTGAAATTGTAATGCAACACAAATAGGTTATTGCTTAGTAAAAGACCCGAAAATAATATATAACCTAGGTTTTATGTTTTCCCCGTGGAATTTAAAAAGTTGTTCCAATCTTTGGAGAAAAAGAATCGTTCTTTTGTTTTTAATAGATACCGACTTATTCCCCTTTTGGTAGAAGAACAAAGAAAACATGAATGAAGCTGCATGCAATTGAGGGGCAACTGAAATTGTAATGCAACACAAATAGGTTATTGCTTATATCACCTATTATGTTTTCCCCGTGGAATTTAGGAAGTTGTTCCAAACTTTGGAGAAAAAGAATCGAGTTCTTTGCATTAATAGTAAAAAAGTAGCGTAGATTTCTTGTTTTAGCAAAAGCTGCAGTGAACCAAATCGGAATAAAAATATCTTATTACTCAACCATTGAAGCGGGGACAACCTAATTGATATTCAGAATCCTGTAGATTATTATAGTAAACACATATCGATCTAGTTAGGGTTTCCCTTTGAAATATCCCAAAGGTTGCTGAAGTTGAGAGAACTTTGCAAAGCAGCTACACCTTTCGCAGACGGTAAAAGTTTTTCCCGTTTTCCCTGTAGAATTCATTGCAATTACTTCATATGTTGGTTAAGTCCCGCCCCTGTTAATTCTAAAGAGCACTCTTAAAAACTTCGTAATTCACCTCGGAAACAATACCTATTGTTTAAGTGTCCTAACTGTACAATAGGGATTCTACAGGGATCGCCAATGCAGGGTCACTTGAGGCTTTAATAACTTGATCACACAGTAGTCTGCATTCAGTCGCTCGCCAAACATTGTTGAAAGAAGTGTGTTAAGCAAACAACAAGCGAAAATCTTCACATCTTGGATAAATACCCACAAATCAGCGAAGAAACAATGGCCATGATTGCTGGGAAGAGGGATTCTGGTTTGCAGGTAAGAATTTCAGTTATTTTAAGCCTAAATTGTGTTTAGTTGCTAAGTTTATAAGCTGTTCTTTGAGGTGTGTCCGAGTCGAGCAAATTATGGAGTTTCTTCATTTGCAAAAGTCCGTTGCTATCATCCGTTTTTGACCTTTTCGAATATCCACAACAACTTTACTTCTGAGCCTCAGAACCCTTTTGTCGAACTGTAGTCGGATACTATTTTCGACATTTTGGTGGAGAATTTTTACTTTCATCTTTGAATGCATTGGAATTTTTAATTGTGACGTCACGTGATTTTTAAGCATTCGTCGAGGGAATAAAATCTAAATTTTCGACATCATTTTTTTACTTTTACTCTTTGAAAATGTACACTGCTATAAACTTTTAGTTTCTTGTGCAAAGGAACGATTTAGCGATTCGTTTCAAGTATTTTACAATAATAAGAAGTTGCTTAAAACATGCCTGTCACGAAACTGCATTTACTCTCCAAATCACTCCTGTCTAAGCTACATTTGCAATGGTGCATTCTCAATATGCCGTATCGGTATTTTTCCTTTTTGAAAAAGGCATTTGATTGGTGCACACTCTGATTTTTCAAACTAATTTCTTCGACATTAATTTTCGATTGCATTGCCGCGAGATTGATGAACCATTACTCTTTCGTAGGACCCACGTTATGTAGCGTGTTGCAAATCAAATCAAAATCTTTATCTGACAAAGTAAACTCTTGTGTCACTCGAAGCAAGACTCCACGAAAGCACACAATCAGCACGGGATCCCAAAAAAATCACGAATATCTATTGAACAGTTGACTTGCTTTAGTAATCCAGCGGCCCATTAGTTCGAGCAAATTTCTATTTTAATCTGACGCTGAAACAAAAGCCCTGAAATGCATTTCAATCTCACTAAACCTATATCTACGAATTTCTAGACATTACGTTTATGCGATAAAATTCGCCTTTGCCACAAAAACTGTTCTCAATGCCAATACCACAAAAGACGCTTTTAAATACTTAAAACAATTAACTTATAATCATTAAATCTATTTATTTACAGTTCCCGAGACTGGCCTGTGAGAAAAGGGAATTCCAAAAGGACGAGCCGCCGAGAAAAAAGCTCAAAACAAGTGCGCAGTATGGTTTCACTATGCAAGACCTTACTCGACATTTGTACAATAAAGACGAGATAAAAACTTATACTTTTGACGACGGGAAATCATCCGCCGGGGAAAAAGAACAAGTTTGTTTCTGTAAGTTCTTCTGATTTTGTAATTATTACAATAACCGCCTCAATTTAATTTAAGGCGGTAGCATCAGACTAATACATGAGACCGCTACGAACTCAGAGCGATCTGAGTTCATATCGGTCTCATGTAATCACCACCTTTTTGATCGTGTTTACGTGAGACCTGTACGGACTCGAAAGCCATTCGTGTCGGGTCAGCAACCGGAATGAACTCGTGCCGGTCAGTACTTTTTGCAGACCGGCCTCATGTAAGCGCATGTAAATAAATTTATGAGAGCCGATACGAACTCAAATCGCTCTGAGTTCGTCGTACCGATCTCATGTAATCACCGCCTTAACTCTTTTTTTTTCTAACAAATTATTTTCCTTTTCTCTCTCTTACTTTCTCTCTCTCTCTCTTGCTCTCTATTTTTCCCTTTGCAGTACTTGATATTTGTTTTTTCCTTCCTCCATTTGATCGAAAAATAATAATAATAATAATAACCCCGTGATTGCCTGACAGGGGCACATTCACTAGTGAAGGAACATTTCCAAGGAATCAATCAAGCTCAATCCGACTGTTTTTTTTTTTTTTTACATTTTTGCAACCATGGCACCTAAAATATATATTAATATATATTTCTATCCATTACGCATGTGCTATGTTCCGAATATTTTTTTCTCATTCATAATTTGTTTTTTTTGTAAATCATTTTTTCTTATTTATTTTATTATCTTCCAGGGTGCGATGCAATCACAGCACAAGACAACTTCAAGTGTCCATATCACGGGGACAGGAATGTTAAACCTGTTGAACCAGTTAAACCCGAATTACCATACGCGTATCAGAGTATCCCGGATGAGGTTAGACTCTGCAAGTCCAGCATTCACTGCGCCGGCTATGGGATCCAGGCCAACACGACCATCCCTGCAGGGGCGTGGATTGGGCCCTACGAGGGAACCCTGGTCAAGGTGGAGGACGCCCCTAAAAAGAGGACCTCTTACATGTGGGAGGTAGGAATCTTTTACAGGTATCTACTTCATCGCTGAATGCCATATAGTCGTCTTCTAATAGAACGAGGCATTATCAAACAAAAGGACCATTCATATTCAAATAAGGCGGCTATTGTGACATTCAGCGATGAAGCATATACCCTTTTACATGTCACTTTGGGTTTCCTGTGATGAGCGCGTTTGTGAGGCTACTACAAAATAAAATTGACCCAAGCGTAGGGTAGACAGCGGTGTCACAGTCTCTATGTCTTAGTTAAGATAATTTGGTGTCAGTTATAGACCAATCCCAGCTTTCTAGTTGATAGGTTTTTAGTTGGTCACTTTGATCGTGAGATAATTCTTGCATACTAGGCCCCCTTGCTACACCATTGTGATATTAGGCATTCCTTATCAAACTGGTTTAATATGTTTAACAAGTCTGAACCAGGCTTTATATAAAAAAAATTGACCATCCCTTGGCTGATTTACACATGGACACAAGAGTAAGCACAGGAAACAAGCAGGAACGTGAGCCAACGCGCACTTTCGCCTTGCGCAAGCCTAAAATCAATTTGCGCTTGAGTTGTATGATTCATGAGGCGTGAGCACAAATGCAAGCCAAGGTAACGTCTTGTTATCCTTTCATTTGCGCCTGTGTTCAACCATGTAAACTAGACCTAATACTGAAAGGATTCAACGCTCCTTTACTATCTTAAGTATTAATCAAACTGTACTATACGGAAGGCTCCATGTTACTATATAATTGCCCAGAGATATCATGTTTAGCTCCTATATCGTTTTCCCTATTTTTATCTCCAGATCTTTCGTGAAGGCAAGCTGTACGCATACATTGACGGTAGCGACGAGAAAACCGCGAGTTGGATGCGCTTCATACGCTGCGCCCGACATTCAACCGAACAGAACCTCTACGCGTTCCAGTATCTGGGGAAAATCTACTACCGCGCTTATAGAAATATCCCCAGGGGGGAGGAGTTGTTGGTTAGGTATGACGAGAAGTACACACAGTACATGGGACTACCATTTTCTCCGATGGACAGCGCTGCTATTACAACAACTGATGGTAAGCGATTAAATGTTCTAGAATTCCGCTGATCATATGTTCGATTGCATGTTCGATTCAGTGAATAGCTTTCAAGGACTCTTAGCAAAATGATGCCTCGGTTGCATCGTTAATGATGTCTAGCCATATTGGTATGGCTAAGTGATCCGAGTGATGCTTACTGTAACCATTTCTTGATTCAGGAAAACTCATCCAGCTATTTCAGAGCGTTCCGAAACAGAAAACGCCAGACCTGACGTCAGCCCCAGAGACACCGCCTCCAACACCGACCAAGAAACAGCACTTTGATGGTTTCCCCTCCCCGAACAAGGCAGAACCTGCAATGCAACTCCACACGAGTTATGAGCGAATCGGGGCACTTCAAACTCACTCAAATGAAATTCAAAATTCTTCAAATTTCAAGCCTGTTGTCACGACGCCAACTAACAGTGAGATGGTTTCTCCAGTGCGACCGTCACCAAAGCACTCAAATGGGTTCGTGTTGAAGATCACAGACGGCAACGTCACGAAAACGGAGGAGATTACTTCAAACGAGGGCTCAAAAACAGTCTTTCCTCCCAGCCCTTCCTCGTCATCTTCCCCTCTCAGCAGCCCAAGGTCGCCAAACACAAAAGATTGCTTCAAGTTCGATAGCCAATCAACTGCAGAGACAAAGACGGAGAAACGTCACGAGAGTTTGGAGACAAGCCTCTGGCGATGCGGGCAGTGTAACAAGTCATTCGCGCAGAGAGCGATGCTGCAAATCCACGTGTGCGCACTTGTGCCGAACAAACCATATCAATGTGGACACTGTTTTGAGTACTTTGCAACGCCGAGTGCGCTGCGCGCACACGCTGTCATTCACCAAGGTCGGAAGCCATTCAAGTGCGGCTACTGTTCCCGCGCTTTTTCAGGCGCCACAACTTTGAACAACCACATTCGTACACATACCGGAGAGAAACCATTTCGCTGTGAAAAGTGCTGGAAAACCTTTACACAGGGTTCCCAACTGAGCCGGCATCAGAAAATTCCTGGAGACTGCGTACCAAGAGTTTCCGTTGATTAAATTGAAAAATGAAAATAAACAATTCAATTTCCTGAAATAACTCTCTCTCGAGTTGGATACGTAGCTACTGTACGAACTTGTTGCGTGCTTGAAAGCGAATTATGATGAACATTTTAATTTATACCACAACGCGCGCGTTTCTCGCATTCTGATTGGCTCTCAGCCATGGGTACATAAGAGGACATACCATGGAACGCGCCATCATAAGCGCGCGCGCTAAAAAGAACCAACGAAACACCGTTTGGCTGCGCGCGCGCTGCTTTTGCCTTTTTATTTTTGCCTTTTTGTTGTGGTATAAAACAAATGTCCTCTGATTTTCTCGGCTGCGCCTCGTGAGTCCACAACATTTTGACCACTTTATTACGTCATTCCGTGGTATATAAGAGGACATACCACGGAAAATCAGAGGACATTTGTTAAACAGTCTTCATAGAGGGAGAATCACTGTAACGATGGTTATGTAGCTTGTGACAATTTGTAGATTTTTCAGCAGCGATACAAGTAGAGAGTCCCAGAGCCATTTCATTGAGGACTCGAATCATATTCATCATTAAGAATATTAATAGAAACTAGATAACAAAAAAAATATTTCTAGTCATTTATTAGGCAGTGATGTGCCTGTGTACAAATAATAAAGGGTGTATAATAAACGGTGTATATTGAAAAAATAAATCCTATGATATTTCTAGTCACAAATGAGGCAGTGCAATTTCTGTCAGTATACAAAAATAGTTTGGGGAAAAATTTCAATGTAGTATGTTAAAAATTAGATTAGATAATTAGAGTATGGTTGAGGCCGACAACCTTTTGAAATAGTTGTATGGGATAAGGCAATCAGGTTATACAGAGAACGTTCCGGCACGGCTCGCCACGTAGTCAGCCCCACTCATGTAATAGGAATCTGAGATTTAACAATAAACATAATTATAAATCTTGGTAGTGATAAAAATTGAGAAAAAATGAAAATAAAGAACGAAGAGAAACTTACACTGATTAATTTGTAATTTTTGAAAGCCCCCATTTTCATTGTTTCGAGCAATGGAATTTCTGCAGAAACCCATATTCACGGGAAAAAGCTGAATTTCCCATGGTAGAAGAATGTGAAGTGTTCGGATTTCCCATGGCTATCCATGTGAATTCCGAACACTTCCCATGCGTTTGCCTTGGGAAGTTCAGCTTTTCCCATGGAAATTCCCTGTGATACAAGGGAAATTAAATTAATGAGCCTCAATCAGGCGCCATTTTGTCAACCTAGTAACATACCGCGTCAGAGGAAACATCCACTGATTTTGGGAATGTAGTGCGATAAATTCGATTGAAGTCGGTAAATCAAGTGATATCGCTATGTTTGGTGGATTTTATAACAATTTAGTATAAACCAACTAATGGTCTATTACAAATCCTGCGTTCTGATTGGCTGAGCTTCTAATGGTCTATTAGTGATAGACCGTGCCTGGCAAAACCACCACCTTTCTTTGCAAGAAAACTTGATTTTTTCAAACATAAAATAATGGAATTCATTGCCAAAACCGACCAACTAGTTGGTTTATACTAAAACAATTAGACCTCTCGTCCTCATGTGCTATGATATGGTGAGCTGTGCTATTCATCATAGCACATTCGGCCTTGACGTCTAATTGTTAATTATAATATAGCTACGATATAACGCACGCTGCTTCATAATTGGTCCAAATGTATGCTCTTTTTCACTGATAAAGTAATCCCCGCTATATCATTAAAAAAAACATTGCGGCTCGTGATTTTACAACGTTCTCGCGTCTCCTCGAACATAAGGGAGCTCGAAGTTGTGCTCCAATGCTTAAGTTTATGTCCGCGGGCGCGTAAATACGTTTCTGTCCCGATTCAGGGCCTTTTTAGCCCGAGCTGCAGGCTGTAGATAAATAACGAAAACAACCCGCGACAACCAAATTGCGAAGACTAGCAACGAAATGCCAGGGAAAAGCCTCTGCTAGCAGGGTATTCTTTTCCCCTCCCTCACTCTTTTCCCTGTCTTTTTGGCCCCGTCATGTCCCCTCCCCATAACGTATAGACACAATGAGATCAGTGAAGTGGTTTTATTATCAGCGTCACCCTTTTCACGTCACATTGATCTCAATAGCCTCCCCCCCCCCCCCCCCCCCCTCTAAGTACGGGTTGTCGAGGTTCGTGCCGCTCCTGGAAAATACTAAACTTTTTGCACTCCAAAAAAGAGTATAGATACTGGTATTTTCTGAACTGCTGACAAAAAATAACTTGTTCCTTTCCGGCCTTTTTTTGCAGGGGGGGGGGGGGGGGGGGGGGGTACATCCAAAAATTTGCCAATAGGGAAGTAAAGAATAGCTAAGAATGGAATAATATTTCCCTGCAAGCACAAGGAACAGGGGAACAGGGTGAGGAACAGGTTTACTGAGGAAGTCCGTCGTGTGTCCGTGAATATCTTACTGTACAAGGGCGTGAGGAACAGGTTTACTGAGGAACAGGTCTGTTGTGTGCCCGTGGATATCTTACTGTACAAGGGCCGCGTGAGGAACAGGTTTACTGAAAAACAGGTCAGTTGGAGGAATGCCAGAAACCACCTGTAGCATGATCGTGAGGGTTGACAACAGTGAGCCCGAGATCAGCCTCATTGCGTAGATAAGGACTTTGTCGACAGCCTTGGTATGTGTGTTGAGGATCTCACACAGTATTGCCTTAATGCCCGTTTACACTTGCAATTTTTACTGCAATTTTTGTCGCGGCGATTTTTCTCGCACGTACGCGTCAACTCAAATTTGCTAATGTAAACTAGATGCAACTCGGCGCGACCGACTGCAAATTTTGTCGCCTGATGTCGCGGAGATTTCAAACATGTTCGAAACTCTTTGCAACTTGATGCGATTTGAAGAAAAGAGTGCACAGAAATCACACCGGATTTGCATCTCGTTTACACTAGAGAGTTGGAATTGCAACTCGCGCGAGAAAAATCGCCGCGACAAAATGCAACAAAAATCGCTAGTGTAAACCGCCCTATTCATGCCATATTCATTGACACGGGGTGAGTATTGATTAGAATCCTATGATATCTCTTTTTTGTGTAAATTGAGGACGAGATATCATAGGATTCAAGTATATTCAAAGCGTTCAGTCGGTAGATTCCGCCGAAAATAGCACTCAAAAAGGCGATATCGCCCTCGTCGTTGCGCGACTCGTGCGATAACGCTTTTTTCGTGCTATTTTCTTAGCGGAATCTAGCCTCCTGAAGCTTTGAATAATCCTATAGAATCGTATGATAAATCGTATGAGGACGAGATATCATACGATTCAAGTATATTCAGAGTCTTTAGTTCGTAGATTCGCCGATAATAGCACTCAAAAAGGCGATATCGCTTTTTTCGTGCTATGTTCTTAGCGGAATCTAGCCAACTGAATCTTTGAATAATCCTATAATATCACACGTCTATTAGTCATCACAGCTTGAAGAAGTGCTGGAACGAGGTTGGCTAGCTAAGCGTTAATAGCTGTACGAGATAATTTCGAATTCGATGCGCCAGGACCTAATGTTACATGATGTTCTGTTTTCAGCCATCCAGAGGGAAGGAATGCAGAGATAGAACTCAAAGGGGTCATGCGCGACAAATCCTCCCACGCACCTTTAGGAGTGCCTTCCACTCGTTTGAAGTCTGATGAAAGCATTTACATGTTTGTACAACCAGCATCGCCTGTTGTCGCAAGTAAGTGTTTATGTAAAACGAGTCAAGAATGCTAGATAGACCTCTTCCTCATGCATGTAATATTAATTTGGGACAATATGTTACAGGTCGTTACACAAGGCAATTTTTCTTGCAACTCGCAACACGTTGTGTTGTAACATCCCCCTGCAATGCAATATTTTGTTGCGCTGCGAGTTACAAAAAATGTAGAACCAAGCTCTACTTTCGCGCCAATTATGTTGTAACATGTTTTGGCAATTTATAACGCAATGGGTTCCCTGAATGAGCGCGGGTGTTTCAATATAGTCCAGTCCCTGAACTCTCCTTCGCGGCTCCATTGTTGCCTGTGGTCGCCAACAATGGAGCCGCGAAGGAGAGTTCAGGGACTGGACTAGTTTCAATATGGCTTCGTGTACGGCCTTTAATCTCCAGTAAAGACGTTGAATTTATTCAGTGTAAGGTGAGTAAAGAATCGTAGGTAGACTCTTCTCCTTCTAATCATCCTAATCATAATAGCCCAGGTTCGAATTACGTTCCAATGCTCACAAAACAGAAGCTTCAAATCGAGGCTTTCTCCAAGTTCTAATACATTTACAGTAATTTCAGAAGAAAGCCTCGACTTGAGGTTATTGTTTGTAGGCATTTGAGCGTAATTCGAACATGGCCTATTGCATCTCCATCACCTCCATCAAGGCGTCATCTTGCCGGCGTCGCTAAGTTGTTCCTCTTAACACGTTTTTGCCTGCTAACTCCTGCCATAGCTATGGGAGCTATGGAAAGGTCCTCAACCTTACGGGAGCTATGGCTACGGAAAGGTCCTCGACCTTACGGGAGCTACGGGAAGGTCCTCAACCTTACAGGAGCTACGGGAAGGTCCTCAACCTTACGGGAGCTCAGGAAGGTCCTCAACCTTTGGAGTTCTCAACTCCCTGTGGTAGGCAGGTATGTACCGCCATAAAGGGTATGGTTTTGGGGCTCCTGAGGTCTGCGTAGGGTATCGTTTACCGCTTGTTTGGTCTCTGATAGGGTATGTATTTCAGTATGGCTACCCTACAAACAAATTTCGATCAAAGTTGTGCCGCAATTTAATGATAAAGACGGTTTATTTGAAAACCTTTACCAACTGGACCACCCTGGTGACTAACTTTAGGTCTGCGGTAGGGTATACAATTTTAACTGTAGGTCTCTGATAGGGTCAGGTTTTGGAGACAATGGCGACCCCTCCCCCCCGGAATTTTGCAAGAATTTGACACTTTCAAGATGACTCAAGATTGAGACTCAAGACGGCGAACTTAATGCTAAAAAAATAACGAAACGAGCTTTAAAGTTTCTCAGCGTGTTGAGGTCGGCATTGTTGGCACATTTTATGAAGCATAGGCCAACATAAATAACAAAAATTAACAAAGTAACATTCTAGGCTTTAGGCAACTGCTGGTAGAATGAAGTGGTACGCATAAGTTTGTTCAAGGAGCAACCGAGAGCTGAATTATTTAGGGGCGTAGCCCCTTCTTGGGAGATTTCCCATACATTTACTGTATTGCTGGAGGAAATTTGAAAATTTTCGTCCCATGTTTTCCTATCTGCCCCCCCCCCCCCCCCGAACCAAAATTCCTGGCTACGCCCCTGTTATTTCACGATCTGTTGTAATATGCTGATACGTAGGACATACGCTGATCTAATCATGAGCCGTTACTCTGTCGTCTAAGTTCAGTTGCATTAGGAACGGCTGATGATTAGTAGACCGCGTATGCCCTAGGCCACTAAGGCCACATAAAACTATGTTAGGGGTAGTAACTTTAAGTAACTTTAAGTAACTTTCGGGAGAGAAGAATTTGTGTGTGGGGAACCTAGTGTAAATTACCGCTAATTTTTCTCTTGTTATCCTTCATTCTGATTGGTCTAGATACATTGTATGGGCGAAATTAATCTCAGACAAGTGAAATCTATTTATTTTCTTAGTGAAGTTTGTTACTAGGCGATGAAAACTTTCTTTGGTCAGAACATAAGATATTCTCCTACGTGGGGAACCCTTGATGCCATAAACAATGAAGTTTTGCCTAGTTCTTGCACTTTTCTTGCATGGATGATTACTTAATTCCTGCCGAGGGGTAGCGTAAAAGGCCCGTTCACACGCTGTGAATCAGCTGCGGCCTGAGGTGCGATTTCTACAGCGATCGGCTACCTCATATCGCGCAGGGTCACTGCCGGCGATTTGTCTCTGCGATATTTGTCAGTCTGTTGGCGATCTGAAGAAATCGCACCCGCATCGCAGTGGAATTTGAACACGTTCAAAACGCCTGCGACGTCGCAAGTGAAATCGCCATAAGATCGCTGGCGCATCGCCGTGCGATCGCTGGCACATCGCCGTGCGATCGCCGCAGAAACGCAGCTGAAATCGCGCCGTGTGAACGGGCCTTTTACGCTATCTCTCGGCAGGTATTAAGAAATCATCCATGAAGTTGCATTTATGGGCTTGGTTCTCCATCACGAAAATGTAGAGAATAAAATATGTTAAGAGAAATAATTTGACAAAATGATTGCATGACTTGTAAAACCTGTCGTTTCTTTACTTGCCAATAATGCCCCTAGGCTTATACCAATCACGTAAGGAGAGTTCATTGCGTTGGCAACGCCCCGAAAATAACAGGACGCTGTTTGTCCACTTGTTTCGTATACTAAACGTGAATAGGATGACCTATGAGGAACAACAGCCAAGATAAACTATGAGGTAAATTCCGCTTATTTACAAGTCAAATGCATATTCCGTTGGGAATACAATTAATATATCAATCTCGACGTATTTAACGCTTGACGAGAGTGGTCTTTCAATTCAGTTTAGCATACTAATGGAATTCTCTATTCAAAATCACCCGCGTGCATCCAAGTCTTACAAAAAACAACAAAGATCTCACACTAAATATGACCTCTTATTACCCTCTTAGCTCGCTCGAAACGATGACTTGCTATGCTTTGGAGAACGACGGATATTTGATGTTTGTGTGATCCTGAAGCGCTTGGAAATGAAATCAAATTTCCAAACAACTTGACAGGGCTGTCGTGTTACATTTTATACCACGTTAAAGGAACCACCAACCGCTTTGATCAAGCTATCTTAAAGGACGAAATATTATGTCGGGGACATGCCGCAGCAAGCCTCTATAGGAATTCTCTTCTCAGGTAGGATTAACTGATAAACTTTAGTCCTTTTAATGCGTTTTTAGTTGCTGTTTAGTGCCCCTGCTTGATTGAGTAACCTGTTTTTAACCGATTAGGTAAATAAGAGAATATCTAGTCGTAATGTTTCTGTTTTGTGTGATTTGGATGGATTGATTTCGTGTCTGTGTGGCCAACACCCATTTATTGTTCTGTCACACAATTTTCACGATTAACTGTTTTATTTTCAAAGCTATACTTCTTTCTGTCATTAAAGGGTATACAGAGATATGATATATTACTAAAAACATTCGATTTATGTTCGATTTTACGATATTTACTGGACAGTTGGTGTCTTTTTGGGGAAAGATAAATAATCTTTGAATTGTGCTCACTGTACCATATCACGACATTATTGAAGAAATTCAGAAAATAATTAAGCCGTTCAGTCGTTTTTGTACAGAAGTGGTGAAGCTCCTTGTAGTCTCTTTATGGCGAGAAGTTCCGGCTAAAAGAAATCAGGGTTAGAGTGGACAGGCCTTATACTTCCTAAAATTTCAAAACGTCTGTGGTTCATTTCATAAGAATTTTTCTTATAACAAAGCGAATCCCTAATCTGAGAAAAAGCAACCAAAATACTAAGAACCTTTCCTAAAAACGTTTGCCATAAAACCCAACCACTTCGATCATCCTTACATGGAATTTTATCTAACAAGCAAATGAACCATTTTAACATTACGAAATACTCTGTTGATCTGCGTAAATTGCACTTGAAAATGCTATATATAAGGGTTAGTGCTCAGCTCAGAGAAAACACAAACTAGCATTTATTGTATCCCTTCTTTCTTGTAAAATTCTGCCGCAGCGAACACTCGTCGCTCAAAAGTAGAGTTTCTAAAACTGCAGCCAACAAAAAAGAGAGCTTACAAAAAGAATACACTAGTATACACTAGTATAATACATTAAAAAAGACTTATTGATAGTCAAATTTGTTTTAAAAGTTTTGACTATAAGCATCTCGGAGTGCTAATGGTCTCTCGTGGGTGAGAGAGAAACCGAAGCGAGAGAGAAACCGAAGGTCGTTTCCAAAACGTACTCAAAACAGGAGCTTATGGAGAACAAAAGTTTGTGGGGGTGGAATGAGGTGCCTTTGTTCATGATATCTGTTACCTTTTTGAAGTAATCCTAAATTAATTAGGTGTTGTCTAAAGAAGCGTTACATGTATTTGATTGCATTTCGATTCTCCTTCAAGTGAAAAGAACACAAGTCCCAGAAAATACCACAGTACTATGGAAAGATATACAATTGAAAAGGAGGGCAGATTGACTATGTATATGTATCAGAATGGTTACAGCACTATTAAGGTATATATATATCTGATTTTATAGTTTGCTTTCCTTGGAAATAGTCCAAAGTAAATAGGTTTTTTATAGTAGCAAAGTTTGAGCAGTAAGACTACAAGTTAAGAGACATTGGAAACAAAGCATAGAGGAACGTTTCAAACATCTCTAAACTGTCTTGACAAATGGGAATATAATCGAAAGTAAAACGGTGCTCGGAAGCCCAAATTTCCAGTGTTCTTTTGTAGATGGGCTCCAATTTTTTTGCAGACTTGAATTTTTAGTTGCAAGAAGGAAAAGTACTAAATTCCCAAATACAAGACTTGCGGCTCGGAAATTTCTTGATCAGAAACAGGCCCGTGCATGCAATGCATGAGCTCAAAAGTCGGCGAGGCTTATCTTGTATGGTCATTGCAAATTGTACTGGCTATTCAATCTCCTGAAAAAACGTTTCTCAGACACTTCTATATTTTGCAAACAGATGCATTTGGATACAATAGGAATTTGTGGTACACCGAGAAAGACGATTTAAGTTACGCGAACAACTAAAGATCTGCCCGTGCTTAGTATTGCCAATCTATGCTTCTTGGTTGGTTAGTTGAAAAAAGCCCAAAATGTAATGAAGTGTGAAAACGTTTCACTCGGCTGTTTCAGTTAGTATTCTGTATTAAGAACGGCTAGATTTAAGGTTCTAGAATATTGAAATAAGCGAAGGATTTGGCATTGGAAAAATGTCCGAAAAAGGGAACGCGAGAAAAGTGGCCGCATTCCAAATGTACATAGAAACTACGTATTTCCTTGTCCCCCTTACGTCACAGAAAGGGCTCAACTTTAAAGCCTTTGAAAAATCTTTCGCGGAGCGCAAAATGTACAGCAGATTTAGTCTAAAAAGAAGACCTTAATTTTAGCAGGCTCCCTGGGTAAGTAAAAATCACCAAAGAGATACTGTTTATCATGCAAAATTATTATTGTTTCGCGTCCGTTTCCGGGCTGTTGAGCAACAAAGTTCGTTAGAAATGTCACTAAACGTGTAATGCTAGACTCGCAATGGGTTCCTGCGATCATCGAAGATTGTAAGTAATTGAATCATTTTACAGTTATTAAGTGCAAAGAACCTAATTTCCTAGCACCAAGTGTATCTATTTTTACGTTATGACTAAGATGAACTGGGAAGTGAAGCTTAATGTCCAAGATCGAAGCATAAACATGTTTTACATGGCTTCGGTTATGGCTATGTTAGCAACACCTGATAAAGAGCCAATTATTTGAAAAAACTAATCCCTCTATATCATAGAATTAATATAGCTTGGTAAAAGTTTAATTTTCCTTCAAAATGTCTAAATATATTTATGTAACAATATTAGGAATAATAATTATAATAGTGGCGTGGGCTGACAACGCGTGATCCTCCGTTGTATCCAAATCATGACGTTTGTATGTCTAATTTGTCAAAGATTTTATACGTTTCTCTCCAAAAGCGTATTTCATAAGAACTGATGATTATTTATCTGTGATTTTAGTAAATTTTGAACACTCTACGCCAAATTATAGTGCCAAATGTAAGGGGTTTTACTGTAGGATATTTTCGCGCGCATTGTTGCGTATTTTTCGTTGCAATTCATGGCTGACGTGCTGTTTTGTGATTGCTCAGCGCTTTTTAAAGCAAAATGCTGAAACAAAATGTTTGAAATCAGGCTT
The DNA here is from genome assembly GCA_033964015.1 of Scolanthus callimorphus. Lineage (NCBI taxonomy): Eukaryota > Metazoa > Cnidaria > Anthozoa > Actiniaria > Edwardsiidae > Scolanthus > Scolanthus callimorphus. Next base: position 21,227,864 of record CM066924.1, read on the forward strand.
CTTCTCCTATTCATCGATAATCATTGTTACTAATATTTCATAATTTAGTTAAATACTCAACAGACATGTGAGCTCTTCATTCAAATCTAACTGACTATCCTTTTGAACTATTTCAAGGTTTCGCTGCAGGCTTTATGAGAATTCTTTGTGTTAAGCAGTTTCTTATTATTCGTCAATTCTTCTTGAAACACTGTTGATGTGTTTGCTTCACTTGAGCCTATAATGTTTACAAACGCGCTTCAACTGAAAAGCGCGCGAAACTAGCCGCTTCAATTAATTTTGGCGTCTAAATTTGCATCCAATTATTAACTCTAAGCTAACTTTTCTCCAGTAAAAAGAAACCAGGGAAATGTTGTTTATTCCCTTAAAGAATAATCAGCTATCATACTTTTGATGCAAATGTGGAAAAAAAACTCTAAGCAGGGAACCTCTGGGCCAATTCTTCTATGAAAGTATATTATCGAAAGAAGTAAAGTGTTCAATATCTTGGGTTTCGTAAGCGTGGAATTTCTTGCTCGTGAAACCACCATAATCATGAATTATGCTTCGTAGTCCAAAATGATCATTCTCACCTGAGATCGCAGCATTTCGTCTGTCAAATTATGCCTCAAAAAAGAAGTAACCAAAAATGCCGTTGAGTTTTCAATTGTAGTTTGGTTTGCCAAAATTCGGAAAAAATACGAGAAAAAGCGTGCAACATTATGATGCATGGTTCATGATTCATAGTGTATAAATTGTTATAAGAAATATAAAAATATTGATGAAATTGGGCTTCAAAGTTCTTAAGTAATGGAACAATAACATATTGACTTGTTAGTGGAAAGCTTATAAATTCACATCGATACATTGACAGAAGCTAATAAATTCTTCTTCAGGAGCAAGAGAGAAGAATGTGTAATAAAATGTTCTTTTCAGCCCGAGCAAAACTCAGCGTCAACTTTCTTTGGGAAAAATACGAGGCACAAAATCCCTCAACTTGTCGCGCAACCTTGTTGCATTGCAAGTTGATGATCGATGTTGCGCGTTTTTCATCTCGCGCCACAACTATTGTCAAGCAACAAAACATTTATTGCGCAAGTTGTAAAAACTTCTTGCGCGAAGTTGCTCGTTTTTCATCAAACACACAACTTGTGGCGCAAAATTTGGCCTACAATTCAAGTTGATTAGTCAATAGAAATAAGGTGCTAAGAGGCAAAATCCGCCTTGGGCTCGCATGTGTGGTCATCAAAACAAAATGTTGCGCGACAAGTTGAATTTGATGAAAAATAGCAACAAACATTAGACTTCCAATACAAGTACAATGTTGTGCGATAAGTTGAGGGATTTTGTGTCTCGTATTTCCCCGGCTTTAGGCTGGGGTTAAAAACAATTCAACATTTGATTTTTGAACATCATTCAAATTTCTTGACTGCGATCATGGAGCACCCTTTGAAGTGGGGGGCGTGATATGCTCATGACTGTTAAAAACAATGTTGAGTACCAAACCAATAGTCCTTTTCAGTTCCTCGCTCTATTTGGTACCAGAAGCTCCTAGCTTCACTCGCGCGTCTTGGCTTAACGTGTCAGTTAAAGGGGCTCTCGCACGCTTGCTGGCCACTTCTCTAACATGAAAATACCTCAAATCGCAATCCAATTCCATCCTCTTGATAACAGGTCAAACCAACCTAAAACTGCATTTGTCTAACACTTGAAAGGTTTTCTATGAATTTGGAGGAATATTTTGATTACTACGGACAAATGTACATGCGTTTCCACGGTTACAATTTTACTTACTATTATGTCAACGGTGGACGAATATCAAGGGTGCGAGAGCCTCCAAGAGTGAAGCTACGAGAGTGAAGGTACTCAGGGTACCCTCTATTGTGATTCAAATTGAAATTCTAGCCTGTAATCGAGTCTACCATTGATCAGTTATACTGTGAAACTTTAACAAACCATTAGAATTCAAGCTGACATTTGATATAGCTGTTGTATTATGTGCTGCGCTTATATGTAATATTCAGACCATTATTACCAAAACAGGTAGTGAACTTTGACTTTAAGAAATCACTCGCGTCGTCTGTCTGAAAAGTTAATTCACGTGATCAATAAAGTCCTTCACCAAAATCACTCGAGCAGTTATTTAACTGCTTTGAAAATTTTTATTCAAAATGATACCCTGCTCCGAGTAATCCTTCGAATGAGCTTGAAATCTTTAAGGCCCGTTCCCACTTGCAATTTGTGCTACAATTTTTGTCGAGCGAGTCGCGGCGTACGCGTCAACTCAAAATCAACAATGTAAACAACTGGTGCAACTCGGCGCGATCTGCCGCGATTTTTGTCGCGGAGATTTCAAACATGCTCGAAACTCTTTGCAACTTGATGCGATTTGAAGAAAAGAGAGCAGAGAGCACCGGACTTGCATCTCGTTTACACAGGAGAGTTGGAATTGCAACTCGCGCGAGAAAAATCGCCGCGACAAATGCAGCAAAAATCGCAAGTGTAAACCGGCCTTTATGAAGAATAAGTTCCAGCTTATTTTTCAAATCAAAAATTTGGTTGTGCACGCGAGCATGGTCAAAGGAATGAGTATGCCACCTAGCCCGGCAATGCAAAACAAAAATATTGTTGGATTCACTGAGGTTAGCGTCACTGAGGCCGAAAAATTAGTTGAACAAAATGTTTTTGAGAAAAGAATCAGGTCGGGAACATATTATATGATGAAAGGAGAAACATGTATTTATTAACGGTATTCACGAGATAGTTGTTTTAGTCTTTTGTTACGTCATTTATTTCCCCTACTTATGCGTTCTTCGGCGTCGCGTTGTCCACTTGACGCCTTCCAGCAAAACTAGTACTTCGTACTTTTTTACGAGGCGGTTTTTTGGCATGGGTGAAGAAAGTGTAACCAAACAAGATCTAGAAGAATTTAGATCTTTCTTGCTTAATCAGTTGAAGGAACAAAAATCGACATTGACTAGTTTAGTTGAAGATTCATCACATTCTGCGGAACATGCTTTAGCGCTTTCAAAACAGTTGAAAGCAGATTCGGAAATTAAATTGATTCAGCCGGGCAACGCTCGGAATTTCAAATTTAACTTGTCGATTAAGGATCTTCTTGAAAAGGCAGTTGTATTCCTGCAAGCCGATTCTATTGAGAGCAAAGTTCAAGCTTTACAGCTTATAAAGGACGCTCTTGAGCTTATAGACGATCGTAACAGAAAGATACGTATTGCTGATTCTTCCGAAGGAGGGTGGCTTACTGTTAAACATTACGAGTGTTCTGCAGTGGCTCTTGATCAAGAGGACGATAAACGTATTAGAGCTGCTGAAAGGGAAGCCTTGCGACAGAAGACAAGACTACAAAGGGCTAAATCTAATGGCTTTCCTGAGAGATCTTACTGGAGAGGTCGCGGATCTTTTCAAGTCCAGCCTTACGGCCGCTTCAGCGGTGACTCAAGACCCGGTTGGTATAACCGCAGCGGGAGTGCCGGCTATCAGCGCCAACAGCCTTACGACCAACATAGAGGCGCCTGCCGTTTTTGTGGAGCCTTTGGGCATTGGTGGCGAGACTGTCCCGTCCGTATCGCAAGATCTTCTACTTTTCCCCAAATCGGGACCTCAGGCTCAACCGGTGCCAGCTCCACTTCAACCCTGCAGTCAAACCGTTAAAAGTTATTTTCTTCAAGGCTTGTCAGAGGATGTTGCAAATGTTACTCACGATTCTTCTGCTCCTGAAGTAACGAAAAACCCTGCCTCAGTGTCAGAAGAGATGGAAGTTCTTGTTGAAGATAAGTGTAGTCACAATATTGACATTGATAATGCTATAGGCTTTTATAAGCAAAATTATATGAGTATGAAAGTGGTTCTTCCCTCTTTGTAGTTAAGGGTCGTTTAAGAGCACATGTCAATTTCTGGGAATGTATCGGGGCACCTAGATGGGTTCTTGATGTTATTAACTTCGGATACGCTATTCCGTTTTCTGTTGAGCCTTTAAGCATTCATCTATCTAATAATAAGTCGGCTTTGAATAATGCTTCCTTTGTTTCTGAGGCGATAGCTGAACTTTTAAATTTAGGTTTAGTTACTGAAGTTTTTGCTCCACCTACTGTTGTCAATCCTTTATCAGTTTCTTTTAATTCGGCCGGTAAGCCTAGACTTATTCTTGATCTTCGCCATGTTAATCAGTGCATCCCTAAACAAAAATTCCGTATGGAGGATTGGAGATCATTCGTTCAATTAATTATTGCTAACGGTTTTTTATTCAAGTTTGACATGAAGTCCGGTTATCATCACGTTGAGATCGCTAACGCTTCGCAGCAGTTCTTAGGTTTTCAGTGGCCTTTGCATGCTAATTTCAATCGCTATTTTGTTTTCTCTGTTTTGCCGTTCGGTCTCGCTTCAGCGCCTTTTCTGTTTACTAAATTGTTTCGCCCTCTAGTGTCCTATTGGCGTTCTTTGGGTTTCCGCATCGTGCTATATCTTGATGACGGTGTTATTTGTGAAAAAGATCAGCCAACTGCCGAAGTTGTCTCTAAGGTTATTCGTGCGGATCTAATTCGTGCTGGCATTGTTCCTAATTTTGAAAAGTCTATCTGGCAGCCAGTCCAGGTTTTAGAATGGCTTGGAATTTCTTGGAATCTGGCAGATTCCATTATCTCTATTCCGCAGCGTAGGATAGATAAGTTAATTTCTTCTTTACAAGATCTTAAAGCTCGTCTACCTATTGTCAATCCGCGTTTCCTTGCTTCGTGTGTAGGTAAAATTATCTCACTTTCTCCCGTTGTCGGTAATATCGCCGTTCTTATGTCTAGGTTTTTGCAGTCTGCAGTTAATTTTAGGGATCATTGGGATAACGTTATTGATTTAAGCAATTTTCAGTTTTATCAACTTTGCATGGTTGAAATAGATTTTTGGCTTTCTTCTTGTGCGAAACTTAATAATAAGATTCTTTTCGCTTATTCTAAACCAGTTGTTATCATTCACTCTGACGCTAGCGGTTCGGGTTGTGGCGGTCATGCCCTTGTTGCCGATAATGCTGAATTCGAGTTATTTTTTCATGCGTTCTCTTCTATCGAGGCTGTTTCCGATAGTAATAGTCGTGAATTGTTAGCCATATTGTACGCACTTAAATCATTTAGATCTTTAATCGAAGGCAAAGTCGTTAAGATGTACACTGATAATCGTAACGCTGCCGTTATTTCTCATAAAGGGAGTATGTCTCTTCGACTTCATAGATTGGCTTTAGATATTTTTCATTTTTGTGCCTCTCACCATATTTCCTTAGAGGTCGAATGGATTCCAAGACAACATAATCAATATGCGGATTCCCTCAGCCGAGTTTTGGATTATGATGATTGGTATGTGTCCCATGCTTTTTTCATTCATGTGAGTTCCTTGTTTGGACCTTTTACGGTCGATTGCTTTGCGTCAAGCGATTCGGCGAAGTGCGAAAGGTTTTATTCGAAGTTCTGGTGCCCGGGCACACAAGCAGTTGACGCTTTCAGTATTGATTGGTCTGGTGACAACAATTGGCTTGTTCCTCCTATCCATTTGATTACTCGTACAATTTTTCATTTAGAAGCTTGTCGGGCTCATGGTTGTATTATTGTCCCTAAGTGGCAGTCGGCAGTATTTTGGTCAGTTCTGTTTCCCTTGCTAGAGCCCAGACCTTCTGTGTTAGAGGTTGTTGAATTTTCTGACCCTCGTGGAATTTTTGGGCCTTCACCTCTTTTCAAGACTATTTTTACTTCTGATGGTTTCAGATCGCCTGTACTTGTTATTAAGTTAGACGCTTCATAGCGACATATATAGAGCGGTCCGATGGTTATTTTCATTACCGGATTAGATGATTCATAACTCAGTTTAAATTTGTGAGAGCTTCATAGCCTATGCTTTATAGCAGATTATAATGGATATTATTATCGCATTACAATAATGTCAACAACTCAGTGTGTATTTAGTGTAAGCACATTAGATGATTCATAACTCAGTTTAAATTTGTGAGTGCTTCATAGCCTATGCTTTATAGCAGATTATAATTGATATTATTATTGCATTAGAATGATGTCAACAACTCAGTGTGTATTTAGTGTAAGCACATTACAATTATGTCAATAAATTTTGGAAGGTGTTTACAGTATATGATGGTGCTTGACTTATTTTGTATTCGTAATTAACATCAATTTTGTTTTTATTTCTTTTACAAGTCTTTTTTCTGAGCTTCATAGCCCCGTGCTGATAGATTTAGCGAGCCAAGTGCCTCGGTTCCTTACCTCATCGCTTGCCCCTTCTACGACGAAATGTTATTACACCAAGTTCAAGAAATGGAAGCAATGGGCGGATGGTTTTGACGAAGTGTCCTACTTCCCAGCAAAAGATGTGCATGTTGCCTTATACTTAGTTAGTTTGCATCAGTCAGGTTTTGCTTTTTCTTCTATTCAATCGTCATATTATGCTTTAGTGTTTTTTCATAAGTCCTGTGGTGTTCATAATCCGTGTGATAGTCATTTTGTTAAGGCAGTTCTTCAAGGTTTAAATCGTGTGTCCGCTGCTACTAAGTCTAGGGTTAACAATCAACGTTTACCTATTTTGCCTGAGCAACTTGCTAGTTTGGTCTCTCTTTTTGCTGGTCCTACTGCTTCATTAGCGGATATTAGGGATGTTTGTATTTGTTTAGTTGGCTTTGCCGGTTTTCTCCGTTTTGACGAGCTCAGTAATATTAAATGGTCTCATGTCAATTTCCACGAGACTCACTTTTCTATTTTTCTTCCCAAAAGTAAAACGGATCAGCTTCACTCTGGTTCTACCATAGTAATTGCTAAGACGGGTAATCCTACTTGTCCTTACAACATGCTAAAGCGTTTTGCTTCAATGTCCTGCGCCGACACGTCCTGTCAAGAGTTTGTTTTTAGAGTTCTTGTTTCACACCGTAATAATGTTTATTCCCTGCGTGCGGGTTCCCAATTATCTTATTCAAGAATGCGCGAAGTACTTATGCAGAAATTTAAAGCAATTGGTGTTGATACTGCACGCTTGGGTCTGCATTCTCTTAGAAGAGGAGGTGCAACCTCCGCAGCTAATAGGGATGTATCGGATCGCTTATTAAAGGTCACGGCAGATGGAAGACAGAAAAGTGTAAAGATCTTTATTGCAAGGATAATTTACAGCATAAATTGCTTGTAACTCTTAACTTGGGATTGTAATCGTTTGACTATTTGCTGCATTTCTCGTGCCAGCTTTCTTTAGTTATTGATTATTTGCTGGTTGGCTCTCCTCCATACCATTGTCTCGTTGTTTAGTTATTAAATGTTTCTATTCGGCTGAGCGCAGCGAAAGAGAATAGAAATGTATTTATTAACGGTATTCACGAGATAGTTGTTTTAGTCTTTTGTTACGTCATTATTTCCCCTACTTATGCGTTCTTCGGCGTCGCGTTGTCCACTTGACGCCTTCCAGCAAAACTAGTACTTCGTACTTTTTTACGAGGGGTTAATTTTCACCTATGTGCAGATTTTCTGTTTATCAATTCTTGCTACCTAGGGACGGTAATGTAATTAGTCCATTACATCTTGTATTTCTCTCGATCTAGCTAATGTATTGTTTGTTTAACAGCTTGTCAATAATTAATCCATCACACCTTGTATTTTCTTTTAACCGCCTGTCAATAAATTATTTGCTGGTTGGCTCTCCTCCATACCATTGTCTCGTTGTTTAGTTATTAAATGTTTTCTATTCGGCTGAGCGCAGCGAAAGAGAATAGAATTGTCAGCTTTCAAGTTTCAGCGTAAAATGCCATTTTTACTGGACTAAAGCGGGGCGGCCAAGCGCAGCATCGCTTGGATGACATAGAGGATATTACATGGCCGCGCGGAGATACGGATTTTATCTTCGAGTGTTGAAAATTTATCTCACGAGTGAGCTCAGCGAACGAGTGAGATTAATTTTTAACACGAGAAGATACAATTCGTATCTCCAAGCGGTCATGTAATGTTCTGTTTATTATATAAACATCAATGAAATACCAAATTCGAATTTTATTTGAGCTTAAAAATCGAGCATTGAGCAAAGGCAAGTGTGATATCTTCACATGTAAATATCATGTTATTTTCACGTGTGAAGATATCAAGTTTTCGCGGGGGAGATCACCTGGTATTTCATTGGTGTTTATATAATAAATGTTTATTTGTCGCATGCATGGCTGAAGCATAGATTGCCTACGATTAATGAAATTGTGTACAACGCTACCTGGGATAAATAGACTGTTTACTTAGTTAAGAAACCTCCAAAGCTGGAAAGAGATGCTCGTTTTAAATTGGTGATGCTCGATTTTGCATTTATCCGTTTTTCAACAGTTGTATTGCTAAGGCCCAGCGCAGTCGAACCTTTTCTTTTTCATAGGATGCCGCTTCATTAGACTTTATAACAGAAAACTTTCTATTGTTTTGTCCTGGAACGGCGCGAGTCGGGCACGACATTTGCCGTAGGCCTATTAAACCGTGTTTTGATGCCTTTGTTTCGCGTAGCAATCAGTATGCCAGTTTGTGAAGGACACACAAATTATTCACCAACACTCTTGTTTTAATTTCTGCAGAGACGTATTTTTAAGAGATCAAAAGAGAGGCAGCTGCTAGCGCTACTGTTAGAAATACTACAGTTACCGTTTTTGTTTATTTATGCTTGCAAAAGAGCTTAGTGGTACCGCTCGATGCTCGAAGAATGTTTTGATGAATTGCTCGGTGCCCGCACCTTACCGGCTTTCCGAAAACAAAAAAGTGCTCTCGCGCGCCAAAAATATGTGTTCGCATTGACCCTTTGCAAACACTCAAGACAGAAAGAAAGACGGGAGCAATAAAGAATTCGTAGAAACTGAACGTTCTTGCGTTTGCGAAACCGCTCCACGCGTCACTTGTATTTTCTTGTATGCTAGGAAAAGAGCGACATGTGGGATATTTTGCAGTATGCCACGAGAAATCATTTATAACTGTTTTATACCACGCTACAGATTGAAGATAAAAGGCAAAGTTTTAGGTAAATGTAGTGCATGATGGGAAGTCTGGGTGGAATAAACAACATATCCAATGAACCTCACTTATGGATAATCCATAAGTATTGATAGCACCTCCATATATGAATAATCCAGAACTCAAGAGCATGGTAGCTGTATAATATCAATTATCTTCGTTCTATAAAAGACTATGAATAGAACGAAGCAATGTGTATAAATGAACTCTAATAGAACGAAGCAATGTGTATGTATGAACACTCTAAAATTGTCCGAACCAAAAAAAAAAAACAGCCCCAGAACCACCGCCCACTCACCCTTTCCAGAGCGCACGATACAAGTGTACTACGGCAACCTACAACCATGTGGGACATTGCGCATGTCAAATAACCATGCTCTTGAGTTCTGGATTATTCATATATGGAGGTGCTATCAATACTTATGGATTATCCATAAGAATAAACAACATATCTGATTGGCTGTATTTTCTGTGGCATGGTGTCATATACCATCTCTTTGTTCACTTTTTCAGAGGAATCCATGTTTGTTTGTGCACCAGCGGTACATAAGTACCAACAGACAGTAAGATTCAGTGTGCACTCATGTATATCGCACCAAACAAAAGCTTGTGCACGCTGTCAATGCCCTCTCCACATCCAGCCCGCGTGATTGTACGCATAATTTGATTTTAAGTTTCGCCAAGCTTCCTATCCATTCTACTAACTATGGTCACACTCATGTTTAAGGGTTAGAGACTTCTTTGAGTGTTTTGTTTACAAAAACAAGCACGCGCTGGCAGTACAACGAACTCGGCAAATTTTTAATACACTGCACGAGACTTTAGCTGAGTGCAACTGAAAAATCATTACTTAGATCTCTTTCAAACGATATTTAGATATTATTGTACGACTGTGACGTCATTTTACCATATAAGGTCAAAATTGAGTGCAGATATGGAGCCGTATTACACGGCAAAAGTCGTAACACGGTTGAAAGCCGTATTACACTGTAGGAAACAGGTTACGAACCGGTTTTGCGCGCGCACTTGAATGGCTTCCCGATCAGGTGCTAGTCAAATCACATACGTTTTCTAATGAATCTTGAAAAGAAAAGAAAAGAAAAAAGTTGTGTGTCGTATAAGAAATAACTCATTAGATGTTTTTTCATGTAATACAGGCGGACATTTTACTCGTTGCTCGCATTTTTCCTCACCCCAGTGCGGGGCTCGTAAAATATCCGCCCGTATTACATGAAAAAGCATCTCATAATATATATTATATCACTTACTCAGCCATCAGATGAGTAACGGCGAATCAGCAGAGAAAGCTCGAGAAGAAGTGTCACGCGAAATGACATTGGAGTCATTGCCTCGTTGCACGGCCACGAGCTCAACCACGCATGCGCCATCTACTAGTCACGCAACGCACGCGCAGGCAGTAAGCATGGAGGACCTCCAGAGATATTTATTCAGCAGAAGAGAAGTGAGGGCAGTATCGTTTGATGAAGTCAAGAGAAGGAAAGAAAACAGGAATGGACGTGGATTCTGTAAGTAATATATCAAATTACTATCATTTCTAATGATCCTTAGAAATCCTTCCGTACGATTATTTAGAGAATCATTTACCGCGACGCGCATTTTCAAAGCATCAAAATAATTCTTTTGAATTTTCGAATGGCTGTTCCGCCAGGCAAAACTTCTGAGTCAATCAGATTCTTACCCGTTTCGCCTAGTGCACTTTCCTGGCTTCCCAGGCGAAAACCAAACAAATGTCGCGTCGGAAGCCATTCAACTGCACTAGGCGGAACAGGCAAGAATCTGATTGGCTTAGGTGGTTTGACTGGCTTTGTTGTTGAATGGGTTTCGTTTCTGATTGGCTGAGTATATAAAATATAGATGTTTTGAAAATGCGGGCCACGATGCAACGGGTTTAGACGTAAAATTGTTAAAGATCTTTCTTTTTACATGATATTTTAAACACATTTTTGAACATTTAATCTTATTTTCAGGGTGTGATGTTTGTCAGAGTTCCTCTTCTTCTCCGTGTCCACTTCATACGAAAACCAAGGCTACCACCGACCCACAACAATCCAAGCAAGCCTATGCATTTGAATCTTTCCCAAATGAGGTGAGCTTTCTTGAAGTCACACTAAGCAATAATCCAGTGAGATAATCTCACAACCCATCTTATTTTCAGAACAACTTCTTTAAGATTCTTCTTTTGTTTTGCCCCCTTCTCTCATTTCTTCCTGACCAGCTAATCTCATTTCTGTCAATCTCATTTCTGTCAATCTCATCTCTGATCTCATCTCTGATCTCATCTCTGATCTCATCTCTGATCTCATCTCTGTTCTCATCTCTGATCTCATCTCTGATCTCATCTCTGATCTCATCTCTGATCTCATCTCTGATCTCATCTCTGATCTCATCTCTGATCTCATCTCTGATCTCATCTATTGTATGACCCTCTATATCCGTTTTGGGAAGCAACAACGAGATTTAGTAATCGTACAAGTCAAACTCAATTAACACTTCACAGAAGGGAAGATTTTCCGAGGAGATGGAAAAGTTTTTATGCTCCATTGCAATATGTTTTAGAATTAAAACCTCCTTAATAGACCTCTTTCGCTTGGGCGTAAAGTTGTCCCATTTCAGATCACGTGGCATTCATTTTAATAATCTTTTTTTGTTTTGCTGCTACGCATCGAATGATTTATGAATAGGGAAGCATCCCAAACAAAGAAAGATTATTCAAATGAATGCCACGTGATCTGAAATGGGACAACATTACACCCAAGCGAAAGAGGTCCATTGATGATCCTTAATACTCTGTTTTCCAGGTTCAATTATGCAGTTCCAGCATCCCTGGAGTCGAGTACGGCGTGTGTGCTAAATGCCAGATTCCCAAGGGAACATGGATTGGGCCGTACGAGGGAGTCAAGGTCAAACCTGATGACGTCACACCCGGCGCGGATGCGGGATACATGTGGGAGGTAAAGTGTATGTTGTTAGTTGTTGGGTTTCAATATCTCGAACCCAAAATCTTTTAGGTAAAAGCTTGGTATTAAACCGCCTCCTGATTGGCGCAGTTGGAATAGCGCCGGTGTGACGAGTGGGAGGTCGGACCAACACTCATTAGACTATTGGGTTATTCCATTTTAGTAAAATCGCACTAGTGGTCTATTATCAATGCTGCGTTCTGATTGGATGAGCTACTAGTAGGCTATAAGTTATAGCCTACTAGTAGCGAAAAGTGTCGGGTTTGAAAGCCAGAAAATGGCAAATGAAAAGAACAAAAACACTTTTTTGGTAATACAAATTGACCTACTAGTGTGATTTGACTGAAACAATTATTCCTCTCGCCCTCATGGCCTCTGAGTCAATAGCCCATTCGGCCTTCGGCCTCATGGGCTATTGACTCAGAGCCCATTCGGGCTCGAGGAATAATTGTTAATTATCCGTTACCCCCCTATCGTGGAACGTGGATTTTCTACTGTGGTCGTTATGTTTGGCCCTGGAATTTCCACAGGGGTTGTTGTGTTCGACCCTGGAATTTCCACAGGGGTTGTTGTGTTCGACCCTGGAATTTCCACAGGGGTTGTTGTGTTCATCCCTGGAATTTCCACAGGGGTTGTTGTGTTCGACCCTGGAATTTCCACAGGGGTTGTTGTTTTTGACTCTGGAATTTACACGGGGCTAATCAATTTATCCAGGAATTTCCACAGGGTATTCATTTGCAACTTTGGAATTCCACAGACCCACAAAAGAACGAGGAATTCCCACAGAGTTTGCTTCAAATTTCCACAGGGGCTGTACAGGAATTTCCACAGGGGTAGAGTCATTTCAGAAACTGTGGGGCTCCTGTGCTATTTTTGGAACAGCCCATTCTAAATAATTGAGGAGAACGTGGAACTTCGGTATTCTGTTTATAAAGCTAATCTTTCTGGGTTTTTTTCTCTCAGGTGTTTCACGATGGTCGCTTAGCGTTTTACTTGGACGGCAGTGATGAAAACTCGGCCAGCTGGATGCGCTTTATAAGATGCGCGCGCAACAAAGAAGAGCAAAACCTGTACGCTTTCCAGTACATGGGGAACATTTACTACCGAGCATTTAGGGACATTTCCCCGGGGACAGAACTGTTGGTGTGGTATGACGAGACGTACCCGCAGTTCATGGGAATTCCGCTCGAGATACGAGAAATTGGGAACCCCAAGAGAACAGGTAGGGGATATTACTAGACTTTGTCCTTCTAACAGAACACCACAGTGAATGTTTGTGCAGCAAGTAAAAATAACGCGACGTCTTTTCTTGCAGAAGGTACTCATGATTCGGAAGTTGTTGTAGTGGTATCTCCAAATGGAGCGCCTTGCACGGCGACCTCTACATCGCCTCGCGTCACAGCTCCTCAACTCAACGATCATATGCGGCACCAGCACCCGGGACACCGATTCCCTCGACCTCATCTGGGTTACAGCCATCCTCTGCCCCACCCCCACTTTGGTCCCTACCACGGTCATGTTCCCCCACATCAGGGACCAAATCCAGGCTCTTTTTTTAATCAAACGGCCGTTACTTCAACTTTAACTAGCAATGAGAGAGCGGCCGAATTCCAGCCAATGGGGTTTCAACGCGAGAACGTTGCCCCGGTGTCGTTACCAAGGTTACCGCATGCGCCTATGGAGCAAACAAATCGAGGTGCGAACGTTTTACCCGTGTTGCCATGGCAACATGCTTCCAGCCAATCACAGTTGTCCCCGCGCAAGCGTCGAGACTCCTTCAAAGGTGCACGCGAAATCGCAACCGATGTCCAAATGGACGACGAAGAGAATGACGACGAAGATGTAGAATGCTATAAAATCCCGCCTCCCACGGCGCGTACTGAGCAAAGAGAAAGTGATTCGGATGAGAAAAGCGACGGTGATAAAGATGAAGTGTTTAAATGCGGACAGTGTAACACTTCATTCAATCAGAGATCTGCGCTGCATATTCATGTTTGTCCTCTGGTTCCTTATAACCCATACCACTGTGGTCATTGCAATCAATCGTTCTCCGATCCAAATGAACTCAGAAACCACGCTATAATTCACAGCACTGAGAAGCCATTTAGATGCGGCTACTGTTCCCGCGCTTTTTCAGGCGCCACGACTCTGAACAATCACATTCGCACTCACACTGGAGAGAAGCCCTTCATGTGCGAGGCTTGTGGCAAGAGTTTTTCACAGGCGTCACAACTCAGCAGGCACCAAAAAATACCTGGAGACTGCGTGAATTAGTCATTAATCGCCCTACGGAGGCGTCTTTTGAGACCCGTTTATCATGTTTATCGCAATTCGGGCAGTGTAATTATTCACTTGCGCTAGCACTATAGTTTCCTTCTGTATATCCTCGTTCTATAAGACATGCGAGATATTTATACGGAGGACACTATAGTGTACCATATATGAAGGATCTACCGCAACAAGCTGGACATGATGATCGCGGGCTCGGGTAGCTTGTAGATGCCTAGTGCAATCAGAGAAAGCAAGACATTGAATTTGACTTTGGTGCCCTGCCGTGTTTGCACTGGCGTTCGACAAAGAATTTATAGATGTAGATGTCGTTTGCGCAAATATAGCCTAGCAGTCCACATTTTGCACGCGACGATAAGCAAATTACGATTATTCCTGTATCCCGAATGGGATTTTGTCCGTAGAGTTCAGGAAAGCGAGAGGGTTATCTTTTGTAGCCAAAAATAAGTTTCGGAGGCTTCAAACCCGACACTTTTCATTACGTGTAGTTGTAGGCTAGGCTATCACATGACTTAAATTAAAAGCGGGAGATTTGGACCCAAGGCGCCTGCAGACGTTGCTGAAATGCGGGAGCTTTGGCATCTCTTATCTTATTGCATTAAATTTATTAACGAAATTTAGTGAATAACCAACATAGATGCAGTGCATTTAATTCTAAATTAAAGTTCAATCGCCACCAATTTATTGCTAAGCAGGAGTATTTATAGTCTCCAACGCAGCCCGTGTTTTGTGTCAGCCCTAGAGTATTTACCAAGAGAAAATTTTCTTGACATTTTCTTGTGTATTTACTCAATAAAGAGACAATAAAGAGATCTGGGTTGTAATTTATTTTGGTTGGACCTTTATTGTAGGATGGTTGTAGGATGGAAGGCAGGATGTTATTTTATTAGACTCGGTAATACTGAGCGGGGACGCGGAAGGCTTCAGAGTGGACCAAGATAGATGAACCATTCGATTATAGTTTAGCCATGTTCTGCCTTACGGGATTACATTATTAAATAAAATAAAAAAACATTAACTTTAGTCTGTTTTATGAATGAGCAACTCTAGAAATTCCTTATTCAATTTCATATCATTCGCGTTGGCGGTGAGTTCAAGTTGTCAGGATTTTTCATTTGGATCCTACAGGGTGGAAAATGATGGGGTGGAAAATGAACTGGAAATCATGGGTCGGTACAGGAAGGTGGAAATGTAATCTTGAGAGGGGGAGGCTACAGTTTATAGCGGAGCAAGTGGGATGACGTCATCAAAACTAGAAAAGTCATTATCTCGAGAAGGGAACATTGCTAGGAGACCAAAATTGGATTACGTTTTTTGGAGGCAAGGGGATGCACCACCAAGATCACGTGGGATTACGTCATCGATGACGTCATCAAAACTAGAAAAGTCGATACCGCGATGACAGTAATGCTGGTATGTCAGTAATGATTAGAGCTCCGCTTTTAGGCATTGCCTAAATCTATATATTACAACCTTCAATAACGTTGTAGCTGTCGAGAACCTCTCCAACTATAATGAATGCGCGCGCTGCATGTCGGTAGTTGCAACATTTCGAATCAATTGCCTTGTATGCGCGCGTTGCATCCTGGTAGATGTTTCTAACATCAATGAATCATCCAACCACGAAAGCCATTTCGTGGTAATGAGGCCCTAGTGGGCGAGTCTGGGCAAAGCATAATTAGCCAATCAGAAAAGACCAGAACGCAGGGCAAAGAAAATAGATTTTCTTTCGCTTTGTTCAGCGAAAAATGGAAAGATTATTATTTTTCTTGATTTAAACTGTAAAGGTGAGCTCCCTGTGGAATCATTGTCATTTTTGCTGTATGTACTTGGCAGGACTGGGTCGAGTGGCGCGCGGGCCTAACTGTGGGCTATTTCAGCATGGTTACCAAGACACAATCAATGGTGGACAGATCGATAACTCGAGTCTCTGTAAATCCTGCAAGTTTTCATTCAAAATCCCGTTTTCTTGCTACATTTGCCGAAAGTCTTATCAAAAGAGGATCTTCTGTCACTTCCTAATAAGTTAAATGATTCCAAATATGATTTTGGCCGTGAGGTGTTGAAAAACGACAATTTTCGTCGGGGATTGTTTGATAGAAAAGACAGCGCGCGGTTAGCTGGAATCGTCCATAGGCTTTACTCTTGTATCTGCAAGCTTTTGACGACATTTCTTGAAAAGGCTATATACGGACATGGCCGGAAACACAGGGAATGTCTGCAGAAACCCATCCATGGGAAAAGCTGAATTTCCCAAGGCACACGCATGGGAAGTGTTCAGAATTCACATGGATAGCCATGGGAAATCCGAACACTTCCCATTCTTCTACCATGGGAATTTTTTTCCCATGGATGGGTTTCTGCAGAAATTCCCTGTGAAAGGGAACAGAGAAACAATCACACGGCCACTATCACATTCAAATACCAACGTGACAGGTACTTCATGCGTATATTGTAAATCCACACCCATAATCGTAAATTACTTGGAAATTTTATTGTAATTTTCTTGTTCCAAAAGGTCGCTATAAAATACGTGGAATTTATTCTCATCACTTTACGCTATTAATTTTCAAAAGTTTAAAACTATCAAACATTCTTCTGGAATTAGAAATAACTATTTCTACAAAAGATCATATACAGCGAACTATTCTGCCGCACTCAATCATTGCACTCCAGTTTTGGAGGCCCCCTCCTCTCTGACAATATTTATTGAAATGAACTATCTAAAAATAACCGGGATCCTCACGTTCTTTTAAACAAGTCTTAGAGGACCTTCCAAGAAGCCAATGTGATGAATATACATCCCGTCTAGGAACACATCTGTCATCTGAGAACCTTTGAAATCCCAATGCAAGTTTCTCGTATATCACAGCAAAACAAAGGAGCAAACTTTGGTATAGTATTGGGTACAATTATCCCTATAATATGTGTTTGTCTATATAGAAGTCAAAAATGATTTCTGCTCTAGCACTTTAACAAGAATCCTCGGCCCTCCAGTATTCAACCTCCACACTACATTCCTTGTGGTGCTTGCTCAGTTGCATTCCTTGGGCAAAAGCCTTACCGCACTTGAAACAGCAAAATGGTGTTTCCCCAGTGTGCGTGCGAATGTGATTGTTCAAAGTCGTGGCGCCTGAAAAAGCGCGGGAACAGTAGCCGCACTTGAATGGCTTCCGCCCTTGGTGAACGACAGCGTGCGCGCGCAAGTCGCTGGAAGTGGCGAAACATTCTGAGCAGTGACCGCACAGGTATGGCTTGTTGGGGGCTTGGCTGCAAACGTGGGTTTCCAACATGAATCGCTGGGTGAAGTTGTTCTTGCATTCTCCACAGCGCCAGTATCGTGGACTTTCTTCCCCTTCGGATGTGTCTTGTTTAATGTCACTGCTTATGTGGAACGAACTTGAATCTTCACAGCTATTTCTTCGTTGTACGCGGGAAGCCATTCTACTACATACGCTACCGCCTTTAAGAGGGAGAGAAATACTTCGCTGCAATGATCGAAGCGGGGACACCCTCTCAGTGCTAGATGGAATATCATCTTTGCTTCCACTTGGTAAGCTTCTTTTAACTCGCTTGAAAGCAGATCCAAATGCACCAAGATCTTTCCTCTTGGAATCTTCGAATAGCTCTGTTAGGTTTCGTTTAGCGCGGAATTCTGTGTTGCTTCCTTCCAATAGTGACTGCAGTCTTGAGAAGCCATTCCGATGCTCGCTTGCTAGAACTGGGAAGCCATTTGAGCGTTTGTTATCTTCCTGCTGTGCGTCCTTGTTGGTCGCATCTCCTTTCTCGTTATCACCATTCACAGCTAGCTTCACGTCGTCATAGTGTTTATTTTTCTCATCTCCAAAGAGACTACTGGAAATTGAAGAATCTGGAATGGGCACTTTCAGAGGGGAGGGTTCCGGGGTAAGGCTGACAACATCTATGTCAAATCCGACGTCTTTATTAGGCAAGCTCTCAGGAATCTTCTCCAAGGGCGACCCTGGTGGGGTGAGCACGTTGTTCAATAGCAGTTGGCGAACAACAAGTGGATCTGTAGTCTCTGCCAGGCCTGTAACCCAAAACAAAAGTTTACCATATCACTTTACTATTCGACACCATTGACTTAGAATCGACTAAGATGCATGATACATCCCAATAATCCTATGTCTGCTTTGTAAATTTCGCGTTGTATAATTTTAAAGAAAAGAGAGAGTAGAAAGTAACTTGTTTGTTCGTTCAAAGCAGATTGACAATGTAAAGGCACAGAACACGGTACGGTCATGACACTTCGCTTTCTCGTGAACATTAAGCCAATCACATCACGCGAAATGAGTAGTCAACCAATCACATCACGCGAAATGACTAGCCAGCCAATCACATCACGCGAAATGACTAGCCAGCCAATCGCATCACGCGAAATGACTAGCCAGCCAATCGCATCACGCGAAATGACTAGCCAGCCAATCGCATCACGCGAAATGACTAGCCAGCCAATCGCATCACGCGAAATGACTAGCCAACCAATCGCATCACGCGAAATGACTAGCCAACCAATCGCATCACGCGAAATGACTAGCCAACCAATCGCATCACGCGAAATGACTAGCCAACCAATCGCATCACGCGAAATGACTAGCCAACCAATCGCATCACGCGAAATGACTAGCCAACCAATCACATCACGCGAAATGACTGGCCAACCAATCGCATCACGCGAAATGACTAGCCAGCCAATCACATCACGCGAAATAGCTGATAAACCAATCAAAATGCGGCGTCGCTCGTATTGACCCACTTTTCCTTTTTCAGGAGACAAAATACAAATAAATTATTGGGAACCAATATGGTATTTATGACATTTCCGGCTGGCACGTGTCAGGCGCGTGCAAGGGCTTATCAATTTGACAATTGCTAGTTACCCCCTCTTTTGCAGGTCCTTAGAATTCGCGAAATGCGTATAAAGATCTTTTCACCTCAAGTCAGCTCGAAAATTTGCCCTTTTTTTGTCACTCGACCATACCGAATTTCTACGCATCCAAGATGGCGCCCGCATCAGGATGCATCGAGATTCTCGAACTATAACGACCTAGAAACAACATCCAACGTCCTGCAAGCAGCCTAGTTGAAATGAGGCCGAAGGTTATTGCTTACCAGAAGGTAGTGCCGGGGTCTTGGCCGCCATGTCATAAATCTCCCCACAGGGGACCCCTAAGAACTGTGTGTACTTCTCGTCATACCAAACCAACAACTCTTCCCCCCTGGGGATATTTCTGTAAGCTCGGTAGTAGATTTTCCCCAGATACTGGAACGCGTAGAGGTTCTGTTCGGTTGGATGTCGAGCGCAGCGTATGAAGCGCATCCAACTCGCGGTTTTCTCGTCGCTACCGTCAATGTATGCGTATAGCTTGCCGTCACGAAAGATCTGGTGAAGACAAAGGAAGCGGCATTAAATTTCAATTTCTTACCGGGCTCGAAATTGCGACCGTATCAGACACAAAAGCGACAAGAATTTTCCACTTTGCGACATAAAAATAATAGTAAGTCGCAAAATATCGACTATTTTTGTAGATATTCAAGGTTTGCCCTCAATTGTGTGACTAAAACCTCTCTTTTTTGCGACTAAAACTCATGAAACAAGTCGCAAAGTTGCGACTTTTAACATATGTTCATTTCGAGCACAGTCTTACATTTGAGGCTTCGATGGCTGGGAAAAGAGTGCGCTGCATGTATACTTTTGCTAGTTTGAACCAAAATGATTCACACCAAATGAACTAACAGGTTCAGATGCACAGGGTAGGAGAGCCCGGTTCAGTTCATAATGGAGGTTTGACATAATGGAGGTCTTTTCCCTCAAACCTGGGATTCTCTTTACTGCTGTCTCTTGGGACAAAGATATTAGGAATATACAATTTCGTTTTTCAGAGAATGATCGAAATTGATTATAAGTATAAATTTTTTCCATGGCGACTTTTTCTTCCATTGGCCCGTTGCCTCACTCTCATGAAATTATCTTTCGTCTTTGAGCTTGAGTGAATATAAAACAAAAGAATAATTACACGAGAACGAGGCATCAAGGGCCAGTCAGCCATTTTGGAATAAGGTGTATAAAGGGCCGTTCACACGGCGCGATTTCAGCGGCGATCTGAGGTGCGATTTCTGTGGCGATCTAACGGCGATGTAAAATCGCGCGGTGTGAACGGCCGGCGATTTCACTGCGATTTCACCGGCGATGTCGCCGCGACGTCGCAGGCGTTTTGAACATGTTCAAATTTCACTGCGATGCGTGTGCGATTTCTTCAGATCGCCAACGAACTGGCAAATATCGCAGGGCCAAATCGCCGCCCGTTCACACCACCGCGATATGACGTGGACGATCGCTGCAAAAATCGCACCTCAAATCGCAGCTGAAATCGCGCCGTGTGAACGGCCCTTAACATATATGCCTATTTCAGAAAATGTTACACCCGCCATAAACGTGTATGTGGCGCACGGCGAGCTACAACAAATACTTGGAGTGTTTCTAGGTCACTAGTGAGAACCTGGGAGCCCTTTACTAGCAAAAAAAAATCAAATATAGTGGCCGTTAAATATTGCTCCCTTGAAAAGGACTCTCCCATGATGGACTTAGGCTAAACAAACGGTTATGCATCACACAATGAGCAACCTCGTCTGAAATAAGTGTAAATAACAGTTTGCGCGACTGAGTTCTGTCAAGCGAGTCTCGCCAATTTTGATATCATATCAATGTGTTCTAACACTTTGCCGAGTGATTTCATCCGAAAACTAAAAACAGAGTGACAAACTCCTTCTGTCAAGCCATCGCTGCCTTAAATCAGCGTGATTCCTGTAGCTTGTGAGATAGGCTAAACTCTGATTGCATTTGGCCGATAATAGTTGGAGAAAACAAATCAAAACATTTAACTGATTGGTCCATTCTCTGAAAATTAGTGAGCTCAATGCTCGTTCGAGCGTTTACAGCCATATATTGTAATACATACCTCCCACATGTATGAGTGATTTCTGACTTTATTAATATCACTCGGGTGGATCAGTCTCCCTTCATACGGCCCAACCCATGCGCCGGCTGGCATGTCCGCGGTAGCCTGGATACCATATCCGGCCCCAGGGATGCTCGACCTACACAGACAGACTTCATCCGGCAGATCGACAGGCGGGGTAAACTGATGGGAACAATCTGATGGAAAAAAAAGAAAAGTAACCATATATTGGATCATTACCGATAATCACCCGGTATTCGGAAAGTCCAGAATGTGAATTTACTGCGATTTTCATAATTCTGCGAGCTCCCCAGACATAATTCTGCGACTCCCCAGACTTGTAGCTCGTAAGCTGAATTGCGCTGGGTCCCAACGGCGCCACTGGCAGCCAAGCGGTCATAAGCACATATACTGAGGGTGGTCACTGCCAATATGACTTACCAAATGTTCCGCTTGTTCTTGTCTTCCCTTTTGCAAACAGATTGTTGTACAGATCTTCGTAAGTAAAGTGAAATTGCAATTGTCGAGTTTGAGCGTACAGTGATTGCTCCATTTTTCGAATTCTTCACCTCGCCACTTAATGGCTGTGCTACAAGACTCTGACGATGTTTTGGGCAATTATTTCCTGCAGCTGTCAAAGGAAAATAATGGCAAATTAAGAACCGTTCGTTAGACGTTCATTTATCATCTAATTAAAATAGTTTATAAGTTCTCTATTTCCAGGAAAGATGTGAATTGCAAATGTGTCTTTTACAAAAATGCGTCACCCTACCCCCCTCAACACCCCCACCAACTGACCCATATCTCTTATATTCTGCATAGTGATAGAAAAAAAAAACAATTGCAACACCCTAAAAGATACCATATTTTTCAAAATCCAAATTTGGATTCCTAAAAGATACGAGGAGCATCCCCACCCCAAACAGTATGAGCCCCCCCCCCCCCCCCCCCCCACACACACACACACACACACACACTCCACCCTCCCCCTACGTTTAATGCCGTTTGCAAGTTCGATTAACAGGGGTATCAATGATTAATTAAAATGACTTATCTTTTATCATACCAGATGACACACATTCCAGAAGAAGCCATTGAACAATTTACGTGTAATAACGGCAAACTAAGTGATTTAAATGGAATAAATCCCTTGCGCTTTTAAGTAAAAGTTTATTGCTCTAGCTGGGCGTAGGTAAATATGCACTATGATTATTAGAATCTCAGGATTGAAGACTTCATTCATAGTATACAACACATGGGTGCGCAAAATACGAACACATAAATAAACATTTTTAATATGGAAACTTACCAACTGTGCAAAATCTTCCACACGACTGAAACCAAAAATCCGTAGAAAACGTAACTCCTCTTCACTGTTCTATTGCTCAAGCTTATAAATGTCTCGTACTCTATTCGCGCTATGGACATCAACAATATGCTCAGAGTAGTGAGACGAAATAAGCTCAAGCTCGAGTTTTATAAACTTTGTGCCACGAGGCGGAAAGACAAAAGGTTTGGTCATTACTAGCTTACTGGAGTATGTTATGGATAGCAATATATTTATACACAGTTGAGTGCAGCAAATGTTATTCTATATTCCTACAAATGAAAGACACCTCTCTCTAAGATACCTCTCACTAAATGTTTGTCTATTTAAAAAAAACTTCAAGTATGATTTAGCTCTCAGTGTAGCTCGAAACTCATTGTGCATTTCAAATTTTCAGATACATAATTAACCATTTGACCATTCGTTATATTGAATCAATAGGTTTGCCAGCGGGAGTGAGCTTGCGGATTCATTTTATCCAAAAGTTTCATCTTACAGAAAACAAACGGTTTTAGGAAAAATCGATTAATTTGCAACCTCTTTTTCTGTGAGGAGATATTCTATTCTTTCTTTGCGTAAACTGTAAATGAATGCAATGTTGTCGTTTCTACGTGCCTAGAATATTTTTTATTGAGTTGGAGCTTGTTTAGAAGTAATTCCTGCTAAGAATTTGGGTTTCACCAGGTCTATTACACAGGTGTGTGAACTAGAGTTGTCTATATGGGGTTTGATTCATGAAACTGAACTAATGACTTTAATGTGTTGACCCTACATTTTCACAGTGATGTTAAGTAAAGAATTTGCTT
Organism: Scolanthus callimorphus; assembly: GCA_033964015.1. NCBI lineage: Eukaryota > Metazoa > Cnidaria > Anthozoa > Actiniaria > Edwardsiidae > Scolanthus > Scolanthus callimorphus. The sequence goes on from CM066924.1 coordinate 21,251,246, forward strand.
TAGGTCTTTTGATTTCCTTAATACAGTACAACACTTTAGAAATTATTTTTCTGCCTCCTTTGAAATACGTCTTGGCTAACAATTAAACAAAGAGAGGAATTAAACCCGGGAATTAAAGTAAACCACTCTTAAAATAGAAAGGTACTTATAAAATAAATCGACTACAATTATTTACATAATTGTTCAACTGTGATAAAAAGTTTGGCATGACTTGTGTCTGAAATTCTCATAACATACACATATAGTTTACGATCTTAAATGCTAGATAGCTATTGTAGCTGCTATTTTTGTTCAGATAAGTTAACACTAAATCCGGGTACAGAATATTTTCGCACTCGTTGTGGCTGAATGAATCCTGTTTGTAAAGAATGCTTCTTTTCCCGCAAAAAGAATTCTTCCCGCGAAAGTCAACACGCTTACCCATGGCTCCAACTTACAGTGTCACAACAGTTTCATCAAATCACTAACAGTGATTAAAGTGCATATGAAACGAAATCATTTTATACACATTGTTTTTAAAGAAGTAAGCACTGCAAGTTTCGGCAAGAAGCTGCGACGTTATGGCCATTCAAAGTTATTTTTTGCTGTGAGCTCTGGCTAGTGATGACACTGTTTCGTGATGTAATTTTGTTTCTACACTACAAGGCAAGAGTAAAGAAATGACGAATTCGGCTTCTTATACCCTCCAGACATGAAGCAGGGAACTCAAATAAACATTTCATCTCTATAACCATGCAACCAGTTTTGTAAGGTTTAAACGACTTCTATAATAAACGAGTTACCGGTAGGTTTTTAACGTGATCGTGTTCAGTCTTTGTATAAGCAAACAAAATGATGCGTCAAGTTACATTACTCGCATGCTAATTAGCTGTAGGCGTAGCCACAAAACTCATGATTTTACCAGCGCATAGCTTCGCGGTTATTTATCAAATCTTTCTCACAAACGTGGCCAGCATGTTTGTCTAATAATGATCTCCAGATAATAATCAAAAACTGATTTCGTTTCATATGCACTTTTAGTTTTAAATTCAGGAAACGCAAAGTTTAAAGTCTAAGTCATTCAAGTATATCAAGCAAAACAAAACTTCAAACTTCACAAAAGAACTGCAACTTGTGTCGAACTTTGGATGGTCCCCTGCGTACAAGCAAGAAATGTCAGCTACTATAGTTTCTAGTTCACGGTTTTTGCCATGGGCAAATCAATAAAACATTGTAACGAACTAGAGGTGTGGGCCAATATCTAGTACACAGAATAGCAACAGCTAAACTCTTGCCACTATTTAATTTCGGTTTCATTCTCATGTTCATTGTGGATTTCACCCTAAATAATTAATTGTTGATAATTACTTATAAATCTCTAGAATAAATCAACTTCCACAAACGCAATTTTGCACGAAAGTTTTGCAAGGTTCAAGTGTAACTCTCGAAAATTCGCCCTTCAAACGAGAGCAGCCAATCAGTGCCGAGCTGTGAAAGAAGCATATTACTACAACCTCAAAAACGTTTGCAAAAGATATGAACGACGTTTGCCGTGGGCTCTTATGTTTTGCAAGGGCTTCAAGAAGCCTCAAGTCTAACTTTCAAAAACTCGCTTTTCAGATAATAGCCTCTAATGGTGTGAAAATAGCATAATTGTACAACCTCGAAAATGTTTACAAAGGATTAAAGTTTCGCGTTGTGAAGCCTGGTGCACACTTGCGACATAACAACATAAGAAAAATATCACGCGAACAAAATTTGGTGGTTTCAAAAATTTGAAGTCCACAAAAATCACATAGGATTGCTTTGATGAAGTAGTCTAATGGTGATCCATGGAAAATATTGATTATTTCCAATGTTTTCCCATGCTTTTTTCGTTGCAACATAACGTCCTTATGTCGTTATGTCGCCAGTGCGCACCGGGCTTAACAGCCATCGGCATTTCGACATGTAACAGCAATCTGATAATATAAAAGGATCTTAAAATAATTTAAGCCTTAATTGTCGGTCAAGAAGTTATGATCCCCGCTACATGAATAAAATCAAAATAAACCACTCAGCTATGTCAAGATCATTCATGGCTTGAGTAGGTTGGCACTAACTTTGCGGTTTGAAAACTGAAGTGAATCAATACGAGATAAATATTTTCTAATTGCACTTGCTAATAATCAAGGCCTTTGGTGCAAGAAGGAAAATAAGATGAGCGTGAAAACAACAGAATGTCGATTCAACTACAGGACGCGGTTGTGCTCAGGCCACGGATGTCTTTACGAAAAAGGGGACTTTTGTTCAGGCTCGTGTTAACTGGTAAACGGAAGAAAAATATAAATGCCAACCCACGCCCTTTTGCGATACGAAAATTAAAATCAATGAACGAGTTTGATTCATTGACTAGTACAATCGGGGCAAAGTGAAGTCAAAATATGGTCTTCTCTCTAGGGCATTACCTGAAAAAGGCTTTCACCTGAGAGACTATATGTTGTTTTAGTCCGGCTAGATCCATGTGGGACAGGGCTCATACCTTCTGCGCATGCTTGTTACAAAATGTCATGTCCTACATGGAGCTAGGCGGACGAAAACAACATATAGTCTCCCAGATGAAGCCTTTTTCAGGGACTGCACTAGAGAGAAGACCATACTTGGACTTCACTAGAGTGGTCCCCTTCAACCTTTGGACTTGTTTGAACTTATGAGTAAAATATTACGTTTTATCAACTGATGAATAAAATATTACGTTTATATCAACAGCGATATAAACGTAATCTTTTATTCATCAATGCTTTATCATGACTGATTTGATAAGTCATTTATAAATTCGTGTCCGTCTTCTATTGTCATCTAAAGATTCTCGCCTTCGGCTCGAATCTTTATATGCCAATAGAACACGGCCACTCATTTTATAAATAGTACTTAGAAACGGATGCATCTCCACAACTGTCTGTTGTAGTCGGCGATGCCTCATGGGAGCAAAAAGGTACACCAAAACTTTCATAGAATTTAAGTGTGCCTTATTCGCTTTATACATGTATGAGAATACCTTGAAACTCACTTGCTAATACGCTGTAAACAATCTATTTTAATTATTTCCATTGGGCTCTCTTGACAGTCTCTTTGACAGGTTAAGGAGGACCATGTATTTGTTCTTCATGGATAGAAGCATAATATATTAACAATTAACACTGGATAAAAATAACACAACGATAAGCGTGATTTTAGCTTATTTTACTTTTAGTCGACAATATCAACTGGAATTTGTTAGTGGAAGGATTATTATTATTCAATACCTCCCGTGTCTCGAGTCGACCTCTCAAAATAAGACAAAAACGTATTCAGCCATCCAGCTTTCTGAACACCTTTATACTAGGCAAATTCACTTATAAGACTTATAACAAATTTACATTCTCTGTATTCAGTTGCCATGGTAACGATATCAACATGGAGAGCCACCTAAAGGAAACACTTTTTTACTAGACTTTTCAGTATTACCTATATTTGTTTATATTTTAGAATTTTACTTAGAGAACTTAATTCATCTTAGTTCGAGTAGCAGGCAGCTAGACCAGAAGGCGACACTTCGTTGCATGGTTCATCGAGTTATGTTATGGTTCAAAGACGTTTCATCTCAGAGCAAAACACACACAGAGAAGCAACCCACAGCCAAGATCTTATTAAGTGAAAGCCACACATGAATAGTTAACGATGCATAAGTCATTAAGTTTCTGAGGGCCAGTGTTGTTAATGCTTCACCTGTTATAAATTGGCAAGAAATCAAAATCGTTTCCGCTAGACCAACCACGGTATTTACTAGACTATCGGGCTTATCAGAATATCTATACTATTATAATCGGATTGTCTGCGCAAACGTTTCTGATTGGCTAAATCAGTCTGTCCGAGGGCAACACTGAAAATGAACATCTTGATTTCGAAATGAGGCACACCAGTCACAAGGAATTCAGTTGCCTGGCAACCTATCAGCTCAAGGGCTAGGTCTCCTTGAAAAATCCAGAATATTGTATTCCATCCGTTCTATGTAGTACGTGAGTCGAAAATATTGAAAATATGACAACACCAGCGATGCATTTCATACAGTCTATTTGTTGGACGAAGATTGGGAAACAACATTATTACAGTACTCATAAGAGCGAAGTGACTGAAAGATCAACCAATGAAATTGGTAGATTGATTTCCAACACACCAAACTCAGTCATAGCGTTTTGACTCCGTGGTACAAAAATCTAAGTATGGATTTGAAGAAAACAACTTCGTAAACACTTGTGTATTAATTTATGCGCTGATTTTTGGCAGGAATTTACTAAATATTTACATAATTACGAGTGCATGGATCACAAGTCATTCGTATTAGCAATACTTTTACAATAATTAAATGAGCAAAAATAAATTGCTTCCCTTTGCACCATGTTTGGACCAGTCATTATGCAATTCTTGATCGGTGAGTTCCTCAAAATCAGTATTTAGAACATAATTCAGGACGACCTTTCACCTAGAAATTTTAGTAGTAAAATGTATGCAGAATCTTGGCGGGAAAAAATAATACGCGTAGAGGTATTCTGTATCACTGTACAGAATACAAAGTGACTATTCTGGTTTAATACTGCATTTTTATTGAATCCAAATTGCGAATTATTCTAACAGAAGCAGTTTGAACAGTTTTATCAAAAACGTTGTGTGTGTCGCTTATGGTTGCCGGCCAGTGCGTATGTCAAATGACCGAATAACAGGTTTTGACATGAGGGGGAGGGAGGGGACGGTCTCTGCAATACAAATGGATTTATTGTTTTCAAGAATGTTTGTAATTATTGGTACAGTATCATTGCAAGAGAGAAGGCATTGCCTTCGATAGAGAGTATGTTAGGTAAAGTGAAAAATTGACATCTTTTAGAAAATGATTTTCGAGTTTTGTCTTAGCGAGTTTTCTCACAAAACGCGCGCGTGGTTTTCTGAGGACGGGGGCAAATAGATATCAAACCGCGGTAATTAAATATCACTTGTCGTATTTTCTGCCATCTCATCCGTTCCAAACCTAACTGGGGAACATTTCCCCGAAAGACGCGAGTTCCTGACGTGACGCGCGTGACAAGCCGCCTGCGCGAACATCACGCCACACCGTTGACAGTTAAATGGCTTTTCGCCGTATGCATTCGGATGTGATTATTCAGTGTCGTCGATCCCGCGAATGCGCGTGCGCAGAATCCGCACCTAAATGGCCTCTCATTCACGTGACTAACCACGTGACCACGTAAGTCCGAGGGATTGGTGAACGCCTCTGTGCAATGACCGCATTGATAGGGTTTCTTGGCAACGCGCGGACATTTATGCATTTGCAGAGTTTGTTTCTGGCTAAACGTTTTCTCGCATTGAGCACATTTCCAGATACTAACTTCCTCAGTTGGACTACCGCTAGTTAATACCCCAGATTCTTTCTCCTCGTTTTCTTTTACTTCTTGCGACGACCTTCCACCGTCCTCATCATCGGAAAAAATTTTCTCTTCTTGAAGTGAAGATACTGTCGAACTGCTCTCGGAGATCTTTCGTGGCGTCGACGGGAACGCTCGACCTATGGTTAACTTACGAAAATTGTCCGGGTTTGTTTGAACTTGGGTTTCTGCTAAGCTGCTGTCACAAAGTTTTGATCTCTTTGAAGGGCTTGGACCAAAGGAAAATACAGTTTGTTCGCTATGTAAGCCTTCATTTTCTTCGTTTGTTTGAACTTGGACTTTTAAGCTGCTGTCACAAAGTGTTGATCTCTTTAAAGGGCTTGGACCAAAGGAAAATACACTTCTCTCGCTGTGTAAACCACTATATTCCTCGCTGACAGACGTTGTTTCGAAGGTATCCGACGTTGTTTTCAAACTACATTCGGAGGTTCTTCGTAAACTTGTCGTAGAATGAGAGGACCTCGGGTAGCGGTGAACCTTCCTGGACGAAGAGATATCGACTTGGCTGTCGAGGGATCTCTGTTTTGACAAGTGAGTATGATATCCAATATCTATTTTCGCAGTTTGAGAATCTAGAACCAAAAAAAAATGAAAATGTAAACGCTATTTAACGAGTGGGGTTGGATGGGTTATTGGTTCTAGCTTCATGTCTGAATGTCACCATAGTCGCCTAATTTGAGGCGTCCTTTTGTTTGATTATGCCTCGTTCTATAAGAGTAGACTGAGCAAGGCTTAGGACATACGCAAAGGGCCTGACATTGCGACCATATGGTCGCCAATGACGACTAAATTCGGGGGCTTGGCGACTAAAATGTTAGAGCTAGTCGCCAAATGACTCCCCATCTTTCTGAGTTCAGCTGAGATCCACGCTTACGTGGCGACTAAATATTGCGTTTTGAATTGGTCGCCAATGGCACCTAGCGAAAAAACTTAAAGAGCCCGTGTCAGCCACTCCTTTGTTATTGTTTTAGTTTGATATTAGAAGACATATTACGTGTAAAAATCGCTTAATAAACATCTAAAAACAAAGTTTCAGATTTGATTTACCAAATTTAATGGAGAACATTGCTCCATATTCTCTAAATCAGCCGATGGAAATGGATGTTTTCTCCGACTTGGTATGTTGCTATGCTGTCAAAATGGCGGCTGGCTGAGGCTCTTTAATGTCGGGCCCTGTATGCCGATCTTATCATGAGACGTTCCTTATGCAAATGAACTTAGACAATAGAGTTTCCTCGTTTGCATTAGGAGCGGCTCGAGATTAGATCAGCGTATGTGTTATTCCTAAGACCAATAGGCCAGTTTCGAATTCTGGTTGACCATTCATTTATGGTACACTATAGCGTCCTCCGAATAAATATCTCCCATGTCTTATAGAACGAGGATATACAGAAGAACACATAGTGAACCATACATGAAGGATCTAGGCCAATAAGACCCTTCCTATATGGTACACTATAGCGACCTCCGAATAAATATCTCCCATGTCTTATAGAACGAGGATATACAGAAGAACACAGTGTACCATACATGAAGGATCTAGGCCAATAAGATCCTTCATATATGGTACACTATAGCGACCTCCGAATAAATATCTCCCATGTCTTATAGAACGAGGATATACAGAAGAACACATAGTGTACCATACATGAAGGATCTAGGCGCATTCTCGGTAGACCCTTCCTATATGGTACACTATAGCGACCTCCGAATAAATATCTCCCATGTCTTATAGAACGAGGATATACAGAAGAACACATAGTGTACCATATATGAAGGATCTAGGCCAATTAGATCCTTCATATATGGTACACTATAGCGACCTCCGAATAAATATCTCCCATGTCTTATAGAACGAGGATATACAGAAGAACACATAGTGTACCATACATGAAGGATCTAGGCGCATTCTCGGTAGATCCTTCATATATGGTGTCTATAGTGTCCTCCGTATAAATATCTCCCATGTCTTATAGAACGAGGATAAACAGAAGAACACATAGTGTACCATATATGAAGGATCTAGGCCAATTAGATCCTTCATATATGGTACACTATAGTGTCCTCCGTATAAATATCTCCCATGTCTTATAGAACGAGGATAAACAGAAGGGCACTATAGTGTATCATATATGAAGGATCTAGGCGCATTCTCGGTAGATCCTTCATATATGGTGTCTATAGTGTCCTCCGTATAAATATCTCCCATGTCTTATAGAACGAGGATACACAGAAGAACACATAGTGTACCATACATGAAGGATCTAGGCCAATAAGATCCTTCATATATGGTACACTATAGTGTCCTCCGTATGAATATCTCCCATGTCTACGTGAATATGGCTTGACATCTTATAGTAGGGACATTTTAAGAATGGTCTCGTTTGATGGCAAATTCCTTTTGCTGGCAATTTTGGCATCTAAACAAGTGGCCTACTTTGAGAAAGGAGACATTACCTGCGCTAACAGGTCCGAATTCGTAATTCGATGACAAAAAATTTCCTCTTTCTGATGTCAAAGAGGAGGTGCTTGTCTCAGGCACTTCTTTGGTCACCCTGTGAACGTTTGCCACAGGTATCCCCATGTACTGGGGATATGTCGCATCGTACCAAACCAAAAGTTCTTCTCCAGCTGTAATATTCCTGGTCGCACGATAGAATATCTCTCCTTGGCGTTGAAAAGAAACAAGATTTTGTTCTGCAGCATGTCTTGCACAGCGAATGAACCGCATCCAACTCGAAGAGTTCTCGTCTTCTGCGTCAACGTAGAAACTCAGCATGTCATTTTCAAAAATCTGGAGAGAAAAGGGTTGTTTGAGAAGATGGCTACATGGAAGCCTTAGTATTCAATAGCTAAAACTTCACAGCGAGCGTAATCACTGATCAGCCAATCAAAATGCTCAGAGGCGGTACGGTCGCAGTCACGACAGCCAATCACAGCACGCGAAATCACTGATCAGGCCAATTAAAACACACAGATGCGGCAAGATCGCAGTCACGACAGCCAATCACAGCGCGCGATAGCACTGACCAGCCAATCAAAACGCTCCGACGCGACAAGGTCAAATGCTAATGAATGGAAGCTTATCCACGGAGCCTTTTTTCTAGCTCCAATAAACATGATAAAGGGAAATGTTGTAGAACAAAACTATACAATTTCAAGTATTTTTATGCGAGCGTTTTACTGTACTGCCAGCAGGGCCCGACATTATCTTTTATCGCTAGGTGCCATTGGCGACCAATTCAAAAAAATTTAGTCGCCAGAAAGCAATATTTAGTCGCCATACAAACGTGGATCTCAGCTGAACTTAAAAAGATGGGGTGCCATTTGGCGATAAGCTCTAAAATTTTGGTCGCCAAGTACCTAAATTCAGTCGCCATTGGCGACCATATGTTCGCATTGTCGGGCCCTGTGCCACCTTAACATAATGTCGTTTGGGAAAATATCAGGCAATTTCTTTAAGCCAAAGGGTCTTACCTCCCACATGTAACTACTGTCAAACGCTCTCTCCAGCTCGTCCGGTCTGATTCTCTTTCCTTCATAGGGTCCTATAATAGTTCCTTGGGGTATCCCTATAGTCGTCCTGACCCCGAAGACGTACCCCGGAAGAGAGGATGTACAGAGTTGGACCTCTTGTGGGAATGAAGTGAAAGCTCGACTGCTAAGCTTGTCTCGTCGTCCACAAGACTCGTTTATACGTGTTTCATTGTTATTAGTTTCACTTCTGTATTTATTGAGAGGAGACATCGCGGTTGCTTTCTCTGTGACAGAATCTTGCACCGGTGAGGTCGAAGAACAACTCGAAGTATCTTCTCTTGAAGCAGTCATTTCTTTCCTTTGTAGTTCCAAGTACGAGGATGTGTTCGACTTTGTTTGAGGCTCAAGAGGTCCTGGGGAATAATCTAAAATATTAGTAAACATAGTGGAGCATGAATGCATATACTGATGATACAACTCTTGTAAGATCTAAGAATATTAGATTGATACCCTCAGTGCAAAACAATAGAGGGTCATAAAATAGAACAATGTAACAATGGGAAGCTGTATCACTACTGTATACTGTTTCAGGGTCAGGAGGCAAAACCGAAATGACTTTTGATGATTTTATTCTTAATAAGTTAGAGTTAATTACCGAGATTCGAGGCAATAACCCCAATACATCCCAAGGGCCGTAGGCCGAGGGATGTATTGGGGTTATTGCCGAGAATCGAGGTAATTAACGGACTTAGTTTACAGTTGACAAGGTTTTCAGAAAACAGGGACAAATGAAATGCATTCTTCTCATTGAATTTAACAGTTTTGAAAAGGAGTACAGTTTACAATTGGATTCCAATAGGAACTATTGTTAGTTATTTAGCTGCTTTCATAGAAGTGGGTTCCCCAGAGAAACTCATTGCAATTAATTTTTACCATGCACAATAAAGTTGTGATGCTGAAGAAAATGAATGACAACTTTTATTCAACTATGATTGACAAAGGTTTCCAAACACGAATTACGTCTTTTGTTTTCGTACAACAGCCAGTCCAATCAATCAAGCGGCCTTTTGTAAAAGCGCAACTCATCAAAGCGCTGCTATTTTGGTCGGTACGTAGCTGCGTAAAGCTCCTCTCTGGTTGGATAATACAACAATACCCTACCTCAACACAAAGAACGAGGATAATAGACTACAGACAAAAGAACTCCTTTGTAGAACGAAAATAATAGAGACAAAAGCAACTACGTCCTTATTGGTTATTTTCATTTGTACCACGCCCTGACAGCTTACAGCTTCTACAGCTCAATTTGCATAACGTTCTGTCTAGCAAAACGGATGGAACTGATTCAAGATGGAGAAACTGAAGGCAAGTTTCAGGTATTTTGCGCTCGTTGGTTGCTCTCTACGATTAGATATGCAATTAACTTGGGCATGATTTTATCTGTATTTTCAGGTTTACGTCTTAAACACACTCTGTGGGCAATGAGACCAAGCAAGTAGACTGGACAAACGCTTCTCAATATGGTTCAAGTGAAGGCGTTCTCGGAAATCGTGTTTTGTGGCGTTCAACGGGATTCGCATAAAGGATAATCAGAAGCAAATATTGGTTATAGACAGACAGTCAGCATAGATGCATAAACTGAGATTATTGGATGTTTTTTTTCTCGGGGTAAGTGTATGGATTTGAATTCACTAGTTAAATGTTTGGGTCGATAATTGAATTAGTCATTGTGAAAGGGGCAACTGTCATGGTCTATCATGGATTTGGTCTAACTTGGGGTCATTTTAAGTAGCTTAAATGCAGTCAAACTCCCTACAAATCAACAAAATAATGGTCTACGTTTTATACCTAACCTTTCAGCTGCTAGATCAATACAAATTTGGAGTATTTTCGTGTATAATCGAGCGGATGGAATTGGATTGCTGATTGGCATTTTTGATTTTCGAACAGGCTGAACAAGTTTCTTTTTCTTTTTAAGACTAATTTGAAACAGAATATAGGTTCGGAGTTGTTTCTGTAGAACACTTGTCTTATTTTAAAATATTTTGATGAAACAAACGTGACAGTGCCCCTTGAAGTCTTGGTAAAAATGGCTTATTGTGTGGTTCCAGAAATTATCCATAGGAAGGATAATAGGAAAGGATATATTTTCCATACAAATACTGTATTTTTCTTCGGGAATTCCAGAGAGGTGGGGGGTCACTTTTCAACACTCTTCCGGGGGGGGGGGATATTTTCTGGAACCACACATTATTGATTTACAGGTAAGTATATGGCTTATTATGGATTCATAGGTAAATAACTAGATATTTACCTATTAATCCATAATGAGCCATATACTTACCTATTAGTCCATAATGAGCAATATATTTACCTAGAAATTCAATTCAATTCTATTGATCAACCCCAACCTTTCCCTGGAGAATTCAAATCCCTCCCCGACTTTTAGTTTGTTGAGAGCCATTATCCGAGTTAATTCCCTACGAATAACAATGGAAACCGCGTCAACTGTAAACTAAGCTCGGTTATTTATGGTTTCCCGATCTTACCTAGTCTGCACAAAGCTGGTAAAATTATTCAAGAAAATTCTAACTTCGAAGCTAGAACCTCTACAGAAACGAACTTGTTTACAACTCAATCGGGTGAGTGATGTTTTGTTGTTTGTTAAGCGACGAAAAGTATCAAGTATCTTACTTGGTGACGTTGTTCGATGAAAAGGATGCCCAATTACCCTAAGAGATGAGCTGAAAGCTATTTTAATTCAAATTAAGTGATTCATTAATATTTCACATCAACCGCACGATTTTCTTTAATTACCTTCCTGGCTTCTCCTTATTTTCCTAACATGCTACTTTCCAATTCGTATTGTTAATAATGCATTGTCTCAAAGGGCTGTCATGCCCCGCGAATAGCTTAATTACCTGCGGGTCAGTCCTATTATGAACATTCTGCAATATAACAATATAGCTGATGTTCGCGGGCGTAAATATGTTTTGGGCCCGACTCAGGCTCAGTCGGCTAAAATGAGCACTGAGAAGGGCCCGAATCATATTTACGCCCAAGAACATCAACTACATTACTATTATTATAACTTTGGAGAGCATTGAGTACAAAAATGATAATTTATGGCGACCATCATAACGCCCACTGACTCGCGCGGGTTCTAATATATTAGAGCCCGCCAAAATGCTCATTAGAGCCCGGATAATACAACACAATGCTCGCCAAAGTTATTACAATTTTCTATAACTGAATAAACTTGAACTTCAATAAACTTGAACTTGAGCTATCGATAATGTACTTCAAGCACAACACCCCTCAGGGGATTCCCACTTAAGGTATGAGTATACCTTTGAAGGGTGTCGCGGGCAAAAAAATTCGTATCGCGTCACAATTTACACCACAAACGTCGTTTATATATCATTTTAAAGCTACAAGGTTGGTCTATCTGATGGATAATTTTGTTTTTATTATATTGTACATGAACATATACTTTTTTAGCCCTAAAGAAAAAAGTACCGACTTTGTTTAAAAAGTTCCAGCTTCTTCCAATTAAATTGCACAGATCCAAATTTAAGCAAAATCTATTCTTTAGAAGGCGATCTAAAAAAAGGTGTGCGGGATTTTTGATTTTCCTTTCAAAACATATTTTATGCTAATTTTTGTGTTAGCATTGCCAAAAATATCGATTTTCAATCTGTTTTATGTAATATTTCCGAAAATACGTAAAATATCAAAAATCCCGCACACTTTTTTTCAGATCGCCCTCTAAGGAATACATTTTGGGGAAATCTGGAGCTTTTAACATTAACTGGAAGTGGCAGGAACTCTTAAAAAGCAAAAATTGGTACTTTTCCTTTGAAGCACAAACGACGAAAACGTTCCATCAAATTAACGTTGCATATAAATATACCACTTAGCAAGTAAGGCCGTTTCACAAGCTTTAAAACGATATATAAATTGCCCTTGTAGTGTAATTAATGACGCGACAGTGATTTTTTTCGCGAAAAATTGACATCTCTCACGCAAAGGTATACTCATACCTTAAGGACCAACTCAGACATAACTAAGGCCCTGTCTACACTAACGCGTTTTCAAAAGTATTCGTTTTCAAACTTGTACGGAGTCGATGAAAACGCTCAAGCGTGTTAGTGTGGACGGAAGAACTAAACGTATCAATAATTATACGGATTCAAACAAAAACGCGTTAGTGTGGACGCGCCCTAATATATTGGTAACACTAGTTAGTTTGAATCCATCTATTTGCTCAGGGGCACCTAATGGCATTTTTCGACAAAAAAATTGTTCGGAGACCTTCTCGTAAGTAAGCAATGTTTGTTTGTGGTGTTTCTTCAGTCTACTAGGATATTCGAACTGCAGGGAACCGTGGAAATTGCGAAATTATAAAAATTATAAAAAATTACAGGTAAAACTTTCGGACATCTTTTTCTGCTTGGCATTTCGGAAAGCCCTTTTTTATTTTTATATTTTATAGAGTTTAGGATGAAAGAAACTTTAGAAGAGATGTAAAGTATTGTTTACCAAGAACAAGTCATAACAAACGGTAACGGCATACCTTCGCGTGTCAGTCCTAAACACTCAATGCTTATGCATTTGCATATCTAACAGAAAACACAAGAGTGTATGTCGAATGGCTGAAAACGATTCCCTACCAGTGGAAAAATAGAAATGAGGATATTACACGCCGAGTGGGGATCAACGAGTGTTGCACGGTTATTTGAATGAATTCGTAAATACAGCTCTAAATTTGTACGTAATCATCCCAGTAATCATCCCACATGTATATTTAACAATTATTCCTCGAGTCCGAATGGGCTCTGAGTCAATAGCTCATGAGGCCGAAGGCCGAATGGGCTAGGACTCAGAGGCCATAAGGGCGAGAGGAATAATTGTTTTAGTCAAATCACACTATAGTAGGTCAATTTGTATAGCCAAAAACGTTTTCTGGTCTGGTCATTTTCCATTTTCTGGCTTTCAAATCCAACACTTCGCTACTAGTAGGCTATAACTTATAGCACGCTAGTAGCTCAACCAATCAGAACGCAGCATTGACAATAGACCACTAGTGTGATTTGACGAACACTTGATTTTAGCCTAATAAGCAATGTAGGTAACTTTTATCTGCAGACTGCCGATTTTCGTACACATTTTGATGTTACTTCAAACTTTGAAAACTGTTCATTCCAAAAAGATTTCAAAAACTCATTGTTGCAATCCGTTACCATCCGCTCTGTAACAAGTCCATGAAGCCTACAATCATGATTGCTTTGTAATAAAGTACTATTTAACAAATTTGGACTAGTATTTTGGATGTTTTTTTTACATCACCAGTGTGCAAAAAGCGTGACACCGCTCTCCAAGTGATCATAATGTTTCTTCATTATCACCAATGATACTGCCACCACCAATATTATTTTACAATTTTGTTGAGATTATGGTTATTCGTGTTATAAAAAAGAATATAAAGATTTCTATTCACCATTTTAGATATCGTCGGAAAAAAGCGCCCCAAAAAGCTACAGAAAGCCTAGATTTGACAATTTGTTACAGTTCTGCAAGGTTTTGCCCAGTTTTTTGGAGCTTAATGGAATTGCTAGAGGTTATCTCACTGATGTCTCTCCAACAGGCCGCAAAAGTACGGAATTTAAAGCAGAAACTTTCGCCTATTTAGAAGGTGATTCATTCTTGATTTTGGGTTTCATTGAGCAGTTATACTAATGGCTGACACGAGCCGCTCTATTTCAGGGGGAGTGACCTTAAAGGAGCTGTGTCATGATTTTAACACACTTTGGTGATGTAAAAAAACATGGTAATAACTGTTGGATAGCCAAAATAATAGTCTAGGTTTGTTAAATAGCCCTTTAACTATAAATCGATAATGATTGTAAGCTTCATGGAGCAGTATTACAGAGCGGATGGAAACGGATTGCAACAATGAGTTTTTGAAATCTTGTCAGGATGAACGGTTTTCAAAGTTTGAAGTTACATCAAAATTTGTTTGCAAATCGGCAGCCTTGCCGATACAACGTACCTGCATTGCTTCTTAGCCTTATATCAAGTGAAATGAGTGATTTGGAGATGGTTACGACATGCAAATTTAGAGCTGTATTTACGAATTTGTTCAAATAACCGTGACACAGCCCCTTTAAACTTGTATGAGTTGCATTACCTGCGTGGGTGGGAGGGAGGTCGGTACGTCCGGTCACATCTTGTACCCTTCTTAGCTCCACCCCTCTCACAGTGTTCCTCCCGTACAAGCACTGTATTAGCATTTCTTGCGTAAAAACCTCTCTCGAGTCACCACTAGAGTTGTTTGCTGCCATCTGTAAGGTCAAACAAAACAAAGATCGTACGGGCGGATCTAGGGGGTGATTAGGGTGGCTAGCCACCCCCCTTGTTCTCATATTTCTTGTAAAAACCTTAAAGATTAGCCACCCCCTTGGTCTGAACTCTGTAGTATACTCTTTGTACTAGCCACCCCCCTTCGTAAGGGTCTGCATCCGCCACTGCCGTAGCTGTACCACCACATCATAAGACGACAATTATTTCACAATATGGTAAATGACAGAGCTCATTCGTGGTGGGATGTTGCAAGAAAATAATTTTCACAACAAACGGCTCTGCAAAAGAGCCTCGTATGAGTTGCATTGAATTTAAGAAAGACTTTTAGTGGCAATTCCTCGGTGTTTCGGAGCACCAGAGGCATGACAACAATGTAACAAAAGCCAAGAACAAACAAAGACCTTAGAACAAGACAATGGAATAGAGTACAAAGACCTCGAGCACCAAATGCTTTCCGTAACACCAAGGAATACGGCCCCTTTTAGTGGAAAAAATAGTAACAATGCTAATTTTCACTTGGTTTTGTACAACTTTGCTGGTTGCTTCCGGTTTATGCTTCGTCTTTTGCATTGAAAATCACTAAGCTGCTGGCTTTACTCCACCGGGTACACACACTTACTAGGGTCAGAAGTGAAGGAAATAGTAGCAATCCTAATGTTCACTTGTTTTTGTACAACTTTGCTGGTGTTGCTCCCGGTTTATGCTTCGTCTTTTGCATTGAAAATCACTAAGCTGCTGGCTTTACTGCACTCGGTACGCACACTTACTACACTGTTAATTTTAGGGTGTTACTTTAACTCCATAAATGTAAACTCCATAAGTGTTAAATGCCGATGTCAAATCTAGCACCAATTTGTGGGTCAAACTAACACCACTTCAAAGGATGTTAAAAACCACTTGGAATAATGTGTTAAACAAGCGCTATACATGGGGTTGGAACAACTCTGTCCGGGGTGTTACTTTAAACCATAGATGTTCGTTTAATTTTGAAACCAACAAGTCCTTACCTACAAGAACCACTACAAAGGCGTACCTTAACATCCTAAAATTAACAGTGTACTTTTAACACTTGAAGGAGAGTTGAACGGGAGGGGAGTGAACACCATGTTATGGTGTTAATTTTATAGCCAGCTCGAAATCCCATTGTCGGCCCCTTAGAGGAGTTAAAATAGGCTGGGTGTTAATTTAACACCGTATTTAGCGTTGATTTAACACCCAATAACTAACACCCAGAGATGGTGTCGAAGTAAAAACACCATATGTGTTACTTTAACACCCTGAAAATAACAGTGTAGGGTCAGAAGGTGAAAAAAAGTAACAATCCTAATTTTCACTTACTTTTGGACAACTTTGCTGGTGGCTTCCGGTTTATGTTTCTATGTTATTGTTAGTTGAAAATAACTAAACAACTGGTTACAACTGGATACGCACAACTTAGAATCACCTGAAAGATACGAAAACCCGATATAAAAGACTGTTATTTAAAGTCCGTTAAAAATACGGTAAACACGTTTTGACAAAAAAAAACTGCTACGATAAGCAGTGTTTGCCATCACACGCACAAGGGACTGAAATTAAGATCTTAGAGAGAATTGAATTTGAAACAATATCTAAATGAATCCATGTAGTGCATTATTTAGAAAGGGGCGGAAGGAATGTTCATAAACCACAGTGCCAATTGAACCGGAAAATTTGATAGTCACGAGTCTCTCATAATCGTTCCCGGCCACTCGTACGTGTAGAAATCTCTTAATTAAACATCTATAAACAAAGTTTCATATTTGCTTTACCAATTCAATCGAGAACATTGCTCTATATTCTCTAAATCAGCTGATGGAAATGGATGCTTTCCCCGACTTGGTATGTTGCTAGGCTGTCAAAATGGCGGCTGACACATGAAAACCAAAGAAGGGGGTCAAGGGCGCGGCATGTTTTTGTGGCGCAAGGACGAGTTTTGTCGATGATATTTTATTACGCTCTAACTTATGAATAATTTAGCTCCAGGTGTACGGGGTTTCTTAGCGTTCATGTTGAAGCGGTGAACAATGAACTACAATGTTTCTCAATGTATTTGATACTTACCGCCCAAAGAAACAGTGAACAGAAAATTAACAGAAATGTTTACAGGGCTTGAAATTAAGAAATTATCATTGTCGTAATTTTACGCCTTGTACCAACATTATAGGTGTTACTCATCAAAAATCTAGGCG
Source organism: Scolanthus callimorphus (assembly GCA_033964015.1). Classification (NCBI taxonomy): domain Eukaryota; kingdom Metazoa; phylum Cnidaria; class Anthozoa; order Actiniaria; family Edwardsiidae; genus Scolanthus; species Scolanthus callimorphus. The sequence goes on from CM066924.1 coordinate 21,268,731, forward strand.
TAAATCCACAAGGATAACACTGTAGAAACTGAAAACACTGTCGTTATTTTACGCCTAAGTCTAAAAAGTTAGGCGTAAAAGGAAAATTTTTAAGCCGTATTTACGCCTGTATCGGGCGTAATTTCAAACCCTGATTTAAGAAAGCTTTGTCTAAATGTAAGCAAAAACCCAAGTCTTAACCTAGGACACAATAAACACTTTCCCAGTAAAAAGCCAAGAAATTAACTGAGGCAAACTGCAAGGTTGATCTTTAAAACTTGAAAATGGCGTTAAAGGGTAAGCATACTATAGGATTCCGAGGTTTATGTAGCCCACTGTCCTAGAAGGTCAGTTAAGAGTATCTGTAGATAAACGCTTATCCAACGGATAAATCCTGAACAAATCCTATACAACAGATAACTTTATCCAACCTTTCAGGAACCGGCCACTGGTCTTTTTAGAGCGGATTACACATGACTGTCACTACTTGTTATGTAATTGCGATTGCTTTGCGTTCTCATTGGCTACTTATTTTTCTCAGCCAATCAAATTCTGTAGTAAATACAATTGTGTAATTACTTAGTAATTGGTTCGGCTTGCAATTGGCTGAGGCCTAGTACATACGCCGCTCTTATCATGAGCCGATCCTAATGCAAAATCTCAATAAAACAATATTTGTTGGCCATCTCTTGTCTGCTTGTAGCCTAAACTATTCTAAATCAAACCGGGAATGTAGAATCGATTTTAACGCCGCGAGTTTCGAGTATTTCATGGTAACAGTTTGGTACGGCTCATGATAAGAGCGGCGTCTGTACTAGGCCTAAGAAAAAAGCCATTTAGCAGCAAGTCCTGATCATTCTCAATTCTGATTGGCTAGTGATCGCTCAATGGCCATTGTTTTCATGTGAAAACCGTATAACATTTTGTCGAAACAATCGTGACATAGCACCTTTAAAGAGCCTGTGTCAGCCGCCATTTTGACAGCATAGCAACATACCAAGTCGGAGAAAGCATCCATTTCCATCGGCCGATTTAGAGAATGTAGAGTAATTTTCTCGATTGAATTTGGTAAATGAAATCTGAAACTTTGTTTTTAGATGTTGATTTAGAGATTTCTACACGTAATTCGTCTTCTAATTGCGAACAAAATCAATAGCAAAGGAGTGGCTGACACAGGCTCTTTAAGATCGTGAGGTTTCCCTGAGTCATTTCTTACCCGAACCTTCTAAATTAGCTTCAAGGCAAAGCTTGAACTTTTGATCTTGGCATTCTGCCGCTCTATCTTTGAATTAAACTTTGTATAGTTTATTCTTACTCACGGTAAAGCTCAATCCATATGGTTATGCAGCTATTAGTAAAAAGCTAAAGAAAAATGTTTTTCGGCACTATTTATTTATTTTCAAAGCAACAAGAAAGACGGAAAATGCCCTGACGCAATTGTTGATGCGAGGTCTCTTTTCATTGTCCGATCCTTTTGTCCGATTAACACGACTTTTTTTTAATATTGTTTTTGAACGAATAAGCTAGGTTAGCTGGGTAAAAAAACAGCTTTACATGTTAGCAGAAATAATATTTGGGTTGAGAAAACCCCAAAATTCAGCCATTACGTTCTTGCAATCAAAGAACTAGAGTCGAATTCCATCACGGAATTGTAGAATTAACGATTCTTATTGTAATCAGGGAATTGTCTTCAAAGTGTAAAACATGTTAGTTATTGTAATTATCTGTTTTAGTCTATGAAGGTGATCCCCGCTCGTTTATGTAATGCAATGTTGTTTTCAAATAACATCGTCGGGTAAGGAAAGAGAAACGCGGACCTTACTTAAGGGCATGAAACTCTTGTTGCACACAGGATGCACAAATATTACTTCTTGCAGATGCTTGCACAGGTCACTGCAAGATGCATCCGCTTTACTGTCAATCTAATAATGCCTGCTAATATATAAACAGTAACACTCGTTTTCAGTTCCACTACAGGAGCAATAAATGTAGTGTTTAATAGACCTTTTTCCAAAATGGCCGCCGAAAATTCAAATCGATTTTTGTTAAAAATGAACATCAGCACTAGAACACACATCATCACTTTAGTAAAACTACACAATTTCGCTGCATTATATCCAATATCTTCCGAGAAAACGAACGTTGAAAATTTGAAAAATTACAGACGTTTGTATGACTGGGGGTATGCGTCATACCCCCAGTCATACAAATCTCTGTAAAATTTTCAGTTTTCAGACTCTGATTTCTCAGCCGACATGGCATTTGGCATAACGAAAATTTAAAGGATTACTAATGTGAGGATACTCTTTCTAGTGCCAGTATTTGATTTTTAGTCAGTTAAATTTTAAGACATGTGAATTTGCGGCGGCCATTTTGTTAAAAGGTCTATTGACAAGTGCCACGCAAACAGTAACCGCCAGCTAGCCGAGAAATTTGTGGACTTTAAACCAAGAAGGGTCTTTGTTTGAAACACACGTGAAATGGTATAGTAAGATTTTTACCAGAACGTAATTGATTTGTGGAGCTAATAGTAATAACATTACTCACCTTAAAAGCTAGTTCCTGCTTTACTGCTTGTATGTATGGTGGATTATCTTGTACTTCAGTTTTTCTAGTTTACAGAGCTTGCTATGATATCACAAGCTACAAATCTTAGCAAACAAAGCTAACATTCAAAGCTTTTGTGTAATTTCAAGGGCGTTGCTTGTTCTGGAAGCTTCTGGTAATCACGTAGAAAGTTCAGAAAATTCTCTGGCGCAAAATATTTACTTCTTATCCACACATACCGAAGTGTTTCTGCGAGCATTGAACTTGCACAGTGCCTGCTCCAGTAGCATAATTTAAAATCACAAGGGCGGTTTCTGGGCTACTGGACTAGAACAAGGTCATATTTGCGAGTAGAAACCAAGTCAGTCATCTGTGACTCTTCTGAATTTTGATTGTTTTAGGACATTGTTTATTGACAACTCACAGTCACCTATTGTTTTTGAAACTTCAGCAATGAACTCGCATATTGTTTAGAACCGAATTAAAAAGAACAACCAAGAAGGAATTTTCGCAAAATAACAAAACTCCAAGAAACAATTTATGTTTCCAAATTTCATCCCAAATGCGAATGCATTTCCTTAAGATAATTTGAGCAAAACTCAAACCATTTCCCATCGAGTGGGTTCAGAAAGAAATTCTGTGGTAATTGAACCGTGCAAATTCAAAAACAATGGTGAAGCTGATATTTTTATTTTCGAATTCATTTATACTAACTATGATTTATGGCATTGCACAGATAACGATGCGAAATGCTAATAAATGCATCTGTAAATGTCGTGAAGAGCACGAAAGAAGTTCTCCAAAAAGGTAGCAAGCAAACGAATTTATCCTAATTGAGAATCAATAGGAAACATTACATGTAAATAGCTAAATCAGTTATTCCGTTCAAATTGTCTCATAGAGGGGCTAATATACACATGTTACTATTCGCATTCAATATAATTCCGCTTTGAGCAAAACTTCAAGAAATGATATTTGGTTGATTTACTAGTTTGCTCACAAAGTCACTCAATATTTACAAAACAACAAAACTTTTGGATTCGAGTTAGATAAATAGTTGGATAAATACATTGCAGCTCGATGACACAAATTTGGATATTGAGTGTTTTGTCCAAAGATTACTATATAAAAGTGCATATAACCGGGAGCCGCTAACACCACCTCCTTAAACGCGTTTAAACGACTTATGTTGGTGTTTCTGTATTGTAAATATGAGTTTTAAGGTGACTCCACGAAAAGTCCAAGTGTATTTTCTGTAAATATAAATTCGGTCATAACTTTTATAATATTCTTGTGACGGATATCAAACTTGGAAGACAGAAGGGGGCATCTTTTAGCAATAGTTTAACATATTTCGATCTTTATTTGCGTTAATACTTTGAATAACATCCCATCTACAGTGGACGCCCTTTTTCTTCTTTAAACATCTCTAAAACAAAATTTTGCTATCACTTTTGCACGAAATTTCAAGATTGGTGTTCAATTGCTTCAGATATTTAGAAAGTCTTAGCCAATTCGGCGGAGTGAAGATTGAGTGAGATTCTTGCTCTGGCCTGGCTTTCGCGACCCGCGTTTTCAAAACATCGATTTCTTATTGGCTTTGCTGTTCCGTCAGTCAAATCATATGAGCCAATGAGATTATTGCCCTGTTTCGCCTAGTGCAGTCGCCTGGCTTTCCGTCGCGACGTGGTCTGGTTTTAGTTCAGAGGGAAGCCAGTTGACTGCACTAGGCGAAACAGGGCAAGAGTTTGATTGGCTCAGATAGTTTGATTGGCGGAACAGCAAAGTCAAAAAACAAAACAAGTTAAACGTTGGTTGCGATGCAACGGTTTTAGCTGTAATAGCAGCCAGCAGAAAATATCAATAAAAAAAATCATTTGTATATTTATATTTGTAGAACCATCAACTTTTACCAGCAAAGCGAGAACGGCACAAAAAAATTCGCAAACAGGAAATATTTCCCCAAAAAGACTTGAAAACAATTTTCACAGCAGAACATTGCTTGAAAATATTTCCCAGCAATCTTCTTGAACAAAACTTTCTCAACTATCTAGGAAAACGGCCGCGGAACAGATATTTTGCGTAAAAGATCTGTTTTGTGATTTTGTCTGTAAGCATGTTGTTCCCAGGGCTCCTGTTGATTGCAGGGAGGCTATAGCCTCTCTGAATGGACGAGGCCCAATGGTCCAGGCACGAGGAGGACACACAACACTCGCATTTGGGCGGCAGTCTCACGATTTTAGAGTTAATTTAGTTTGCTTAATGACAGTCCAATTCACAAGAAATGACCAAAATAATCGTCTACGATTCTTACATAGCATTTCAGCTGTTGGATAAGCACAAATTTGGAGAATTTTCGTGTGTTATCGAGCGGATGGAATTCATTCGATTTCGATCTTCTAGCAATTTGAACAGAAAAAGTGCCACTTTAACTAGACTAGTCTACAAACAGTTTCATACCTGTATTGCATTATTACAATTTATTGTGCACTGGAAATTGGGACTATAGATTTATATTACACACACGGGACATCATTCCAGACAAGTTACATCTACTGGAGTAATTCACATTTTTCGAGATTCTTGTAAAAATGCACACATTCCTATATTACATGGTTAGAAAAGGATACAAAAGGTACGCTATGCATAATTTCCCAAAAGAGTAAATATGTAACATTAGGAATGCATTAGAAATTCTCGGACCGAAATGCTTCCCCTAGAGAATTGCGCAAGCTCTACCAGAATTTTTCGGACAATGGAAAGTATTCGAGAGAAGTAAAGCTGCCCTCCCGAGAATTTTCGGTTGATTTGTGGACGATCTGAGGGTTTGATTGAAATCAAAAATATCTTTACACTATAGATATTCAAGAATGAAGTTCTATGCTGGTAGATAAGTAAAAGAAATTTCCGGTCCCAAACATTTCCTGGTGACAATCGCAAATATGATGCTATTCCTAGAAAATACCTTACAAATTTACCCTTTACTTGCGATAGCATCACGTATTTGTCTGTCAAGTTCCTCTATTATTCTATCATTTGTAGTATACACTCCAGTTTGTAGCAAAGTATCTCGCTCTTCTATCAGTTTCGCGATCCGACTATCAATGTCTTCGTCTATTTCTCGCAATGACGTCATACGGGGTGCGGCACTGCTCGTTCCCAAACCCCTATGCACGCTCGGTTGCTGGGATTTGGATGTGAGACTTTCTGAAAGTTTTTGTTTTTCTTCTTCTTGTTGTCGAAGCCTGTTGGAAAGGAAATAATTAGAATCATAAATAAATGTTCTGAAGAACAAACTGATAAAGAGTGGGTTTTTTTCGGGAGTGATGGGACTGAGTGGCGGGAAGAGGGTGGAATAAGGGACCAATTTAGATCATTTTCTAAGTTGTGTGCTATTCCATACCTTGACAATTCCTGCTTTATCTCTTCTAACTCTTCTTTTTCCGTCGCTTTAACAACCTGTATTTGGGAGTCAAGAGTTACTGCGCTCTGTTCAAAGTGGGAGCAAAAAGGAAACAGCGAACGAAAGACGTTCAAAAGACACAAAGTTCTTTGCCGACTATTCTACGATGTAAAGGTTTTCCGGCGGGATGGAAGATAAAAGAAAGATGAAGCATTCTCGAAGTTGTAGCTTACTTTCCGGCATTTTCGAAATGAGCTTTCTTGGATGTAGCATGCGTGCAGCCGGTATTAAAGTTCTTACTAAAACAAGACTTTCTTGGTCGGGGATCTCAGCTTTTTCATATAGTCACATGTTGTTTCCAGCCACCCAACTTTATTTAACACGTGACTACTCATGCCGCAACAAGTTTCGAGTTTCAAACTCCTGTCATGTGACTAGTTTCCAGCTTCTGCTCTGCTTAACGAGTTCACGGCGTAACTTTCATCAGCCACGTGACTTAGGTCATAGATAAAACGTTTCTCGTTCCCAATCTTTCACGTGCCTAATTCCTAGCCTCCCCTTCTCTCCTTACAACTTCCCTCTCTCTTGTCACGTGACCTACATTGATCCCGGCCTACCTTCCATCTGTCACGTGACTCGTTCCCACCCTACCTCCTTCTCCTCGGCGGCGAGGTACCGAAGCCTCATGTGCTCTAGCTCTTGCTCCTGTCTCTTGAGTCTGGCACGTGCTAACGCTTGCTCCTGCTGTTTGAGTCTCGCCACTTCTCTCAGCGCGCGGCCCCACTGCTGTTTATAGTGGATTTTGGATTTGTTGGACGACTCCAGTTTGCGTTCTAGTTCAGCCTGAGAATACAAAAATGGATATTACTTCAGCTGAGAACTAGAGAGGATTACTGTTGGCAAACGTTTCCAGGCATTATCATGGGTAAATTCTTGAACAACCTGTGTCAGCCGCCATTTTGACAGCATAGCAACCAGGCGCGGATCCAGGGGGGTTCATCGCGTGCAAATGACCCCCCTCTCCCAACGAACCGATATTTTTTAGATCGGTTCGCTAAAGACCTTTTGTCATTCCAGAGTAGTTATTTTTTATGTAACCCAATGTATACCAGTATATTAAATTCATGATGTAGCAACCACGATTTCGCCTCGTGAGAGGGCCAAGGACAACAGAGAAGGATTGATATAGAATGTTTCCTCATACGTTGCACTTCATCAGCAAAAATGAACCCCTCTCTTAAAATCCTGGATCTGCCACTGGCAACATACCAAGTCGGAGAAACCATCCATTTCAATCGGCGTTGGTTTAGAGAATATAGAGCACTTTTCTCGATTGAATTTGGTAAATAAAATCTGAAACTTTGTTTTTAGATGTTTATGTAGAGATTTCTACTCGTCAATCGTCTTGTAAAATTGAACGAAACAAATAACAAAGGAGTGGCTAATACGGTCGTCGATGGCACAATAATTTTATAACTCACGACTTTTTTAGTCTACATCTGGCGACATAATTTGATGGAGCAACCCCTCTAAACCAAAAGTGTGGCGACAAATTTTCTGTGATACGCAGCTAACTGGCGGCTTACTCTGATTAACCTTCTTACCTTTTCAACCTTGAGGAGATCCAGTTCCGATTGCAGCTTGACTTCCGGTCTGGTGAGCTGTCCCTCTTTGTACGCCATGAACTCGTTTTCCTTGTCTTGATAGCGCTTCTCGGCGGCGTACAGCTAGACGGAACGAGCGGAGATAGTTAATTTCCAAAGCAATGCACTGTGTTCGACTTGCGTGACAATATTATCATACGTTTGTTTACTATATCAAATACTGCAATAAACTTTTAACATATAACTGTCAGTTTGTTTTGGGTAGATAGAGGATGGATGAATATTCCCGTAGATTGAGACAGATTCAGTTCACAACTGAAATGGACATCTCATTTGCATTTAATATTTTGCTTCCTGTGAATTTACCATTTGGAGATTATTTCTTGAGTTCGGGGTTCCTGAGGTGCGCGGTCTCGCTCGCCCCAGCCCGCCCCCCCCTTTCCCCCTTTGCTTGTTGCGCACCACTCTGAATTCGAGTATAAAACATCCCCGAATTAACCCACGGGAGAGCCGGTTCGCAACACGAAAGCAAGACTGATATCCCTCTAGTATACCTGTTCAACCAGACGCTGTTTCTGCTGCTCCAAGTCCCGGCATTTGGCCCTGTGAACAGAACCAAGAATCGAGCACATGAAGATTACAATTATTTAGCTTCTTCTTCCTTGAAGGCCATCTAAATCCGTTCGAGAGATTCGTGTGAGCTTGCAACTTACGCATGTGCACGTGAAAAATTTAAAAGCACATCTGTGCAAGTGAAATAAAAGGAAAAACAAAATCAGCGGTTTAAAGCTAAGCGGTTCCGGAACCGGCCTTTAAATGCCTCACGGCTTGGGGTGACCACCAACAAATATGGCAGTTTATTCCAGTCCCTGATTGTTCTGGAAAGGAACGACATCTGATGGTATGTAGTGCAGGAAGATGAGGTGTTTAGAGTGTCTCCTGGTTGGATGTATAGCGCTGTTCACGCTGACGTCATCCATTGTTATTAATGTGCCAACCAGAGATCGATTGGTTCACAGACCAATGGGCGCTATTCAATCTACGGTTGATACATTAGCATAAAATTTACAATGTTGATAAACAGTGAATAGCGCTATTAGTTCTTGAGTACCCAAGTCCACTAAGCCTTGGACCTTCAAGATGATGAAGTTTTCAAATTTCCTCGTTTTTACATAACTATAATTATTTAACTATAATCTTAAAGTGAAGTGATCGACGGATGAAGTGTAGCTAGGGAAGTAACAAACCTTTCCATGTCGACCTGATGGGTGCAGTCTTCCCGTAATCTCCGCGCCGATTCCTTCACCTCAGCCATTCTTCGCTCGTGTTCACGTTCATTTTCCTCCTTCTGGCGGGTGGACTGAAATACAAGTAGAGCAAATATCACCGTCAAGTGGATCTAGCCCGCTACTAACCTGCCAAGCGAGGATTAGTAGACATTTACACTGGAATTGAAGTAAAGAAAAGTAAAGTATTGGGTCTTCTCCTCATCGTGAGGGAACGTACACGACCGCTAGACAAGGAGAGGTTAACGGGTTACATAAGATGGCGCAAATTGCAGCCGCGCAGCTTACAGTCATGAGGGCTGTTTTAAAGTACAATGCCTCCGAGAGTCAGGCCATTGCACCAGGAGACAATCTCCTACTCTTACGAAGAGTGCAATGGGTTCTTTAGCGTCCACCTTGAAGTAAAGCTTTTTACATTAATTACTAGTGTGAGCCCTGGTTCAGGTTCAGGGTCAGTTTATTGTGCACTATTTTTTTGTTTAAATTGTTTACAATAGAAGAGAAATACATCCAAAAGGAGAAAACAAGAATTACAATTGGTGGTCGCCCTGCACTGAGGATAATCACCCAGTGGTCGTTTAACGTCCAATTCAGGTTTCAGATTTTACTTCTCTGAATGACAAGATGGTATAGGAATGGACGATTCCAGCTATAACGCACGCGCGCGCTGCATGTCGGTAGATGTGGGACATTTGTCAAACAAACTGTTAAAAAAGCGCGCGCTGCATTCTGGTAGTTGTGGGACATGGCTTGGGCATTTCTGAATGAAGAGAGAAAGCAGGCTTATAGCTGGAATCGTCCATTGATTGCAATTTTGAGTTGAAATGAGCCGGTGCTGATACCTTAAAGCAGTAAACAGAAGCTAACGGAGACTGGCAACTGAAGGCCATACCTTAGATTCGTTCTCAGATAACTGTTTTTCTCGTCTCTCGAGGTCGGCGAATGATTGTTTGAGACGCACTTCTAGTTGAGCATATTCCTCTAACTGAAAAAAAAAAAAACAGAAGTATGCCATTAGCAACACCGACTCGCTTCTTAATTACAGTTTAAATTCCTGCAGCAATGTCTGTAAAATGTATACATAATTAGAAACGAAATCATGGCTATTCGTAGACGTTACCTTCTTCTTGACGAGCATTTCCCTCTCTTTTTCTTTTCTTTTCCATTCTTCTGCCAAGGCCTTCATATGTGAAGCTTCTTTCTGTTGAAGCTGAGAGAAACAAAAGGCAAGTAATTGAAACCTGAAAATCGTTTCTCAAAAGATAGATCTCATATTTCTTTGCCTCTGTACTGACAGGGCTGCGTTACACACGAACGCAACCGCTGATGCAAGGGCAAACACATGCATTTCCCTTATGTAGTTTACACTAGAACGCAACTGCAGACGCAAGCGCAAGTAAATCAAACTCATACATTTCCCTTTCGTGATTTATACTAGAACGCAACCACAGACGCAAGCGCAAGTAAATCAAACTCATACATTTCCCTTTCGTGATTTATACTAGAACGCAACCACAGACGCAAGCGCAAGCACAAACACACACAAAAAAACACACACAAACGCAAGCGCAGACGCAAGCGCAGACGCAAGCGCAAGGATATCAAACTCATACATTTTCCTTTTGTGATTCACACTAGAACGCAAGCGCAGATGCAAGCGCAAGGATATCAAACTCATACATTTTCCTTTTGTGATTCACACTAGAACGCAAGCGCAGACGCAAGCGCATAACACCGAGACGATGCGTTTCCTTATGCTTGCGACTCGTGTAAATCAAACGCAAGCAAACTAATTAATGTTGAATTTTGGCTTGCGCTTCCGCATGCGTCACAATGATTTACACTTGCGTTGAGCTTGCGTCGTTCGTGTGTAAACCAGACCAAAGAGATGACGTCATAGCGTGTCATGAACAACATAGTGCGCCACGAGACGCAGTCGAGTCACGTGACCATTGTTCATTACACGTTATCCCAGAGCCACGGAAAATGGGATCTATTTGTTTTATACGACAACAACAATATATATTTTTCAGCCTAAACAGACCAAACAGCGAGCGCATTTCAAACTTGGTTTTGGTAACGTATAGTTCACGTTTTCTGGCCAAATTTGGCTATTTTGTTCTGGGACAAGTTTAAGGTGCGGCCACCTAAAGGAATTAGAGCCTTTGAGTCGTGCTTTACCATGTTTTGAAAAAGGTCTTCCTGCTGATCCTTCCACAGTTCCAGTTCCATTGCGGCCTTGTACTCGGCCGTCTCCCGAGGGTCCGTTACTACAGGAGGTGCTGGCTGCGGGTGCATCATCTGTTGGGGCTGAGCTAGCGGTATCGCATGGGACCCTCGACTCGCAGTGTCCTCGGTGGAGGAGCCATTGCTGTATTGAGGCTGAATATCAAATGTAAGAATATCACATATTCGTACTCGCAAAACACCACGGGCTAGTACTGCCTCGTACCCAGGCGCGCTCTAGCGAATTTCGAGGCGAGAGCGACTGGGAGCCGAACTAGTGCGAATGGCATCATGGGAAGGGAGCCCTCCCATGATGCATTGCGTGCCTCGAGATAATGCCTTTCGGGTTTTTGCCCTTTTTTGACACACCTGAGATGCCTGGTTACAAGGCAGGTACCAGTTCTCTATTTCTAGTATTTTGATTTCAAATTTCCAAGTTGATGGGATACCTGTTGTCTTCTAGTCGAAGCTAATAGTTGTTGATGGGGCACTGGACCCAAGTCTTCGAGTCCTAGAACAACGTGTAGCTCGCCAATGCATCTGGACGGCCTGAAAAGCAAGTCATTGAACGACTTTCAAATACTAAAAGACTTTTTGACCAACTTACGCCTGACAATTTTAATTTGCCTATTAAAAGTAATGAAACGGTAAAAGTAGTGAATTCAATACTTCTAATTCTACCGAAATTTCGATCCATCCTGCGATCAGAGTTCCTTTGTAACGTTACGACACGGGATGATCTACATACATACATACACATACATAAAGTTTTATTTACCCACGCTAGCCACAAACAACAAAATCACAAGTTTACAAAAAGTGCCAGCCAGATGGAGAGGTCTGTACAAAAATTATGATCTAGAAAATGTGAGTATACGTGTGTAACAAACAGTAAAAACAGTAATAAAAATGATGTGTTATAATGATGTGTTAGCTCAGCGTGTCCCTGACGTGAGGGAGGCCAGAGTCTCTCGCCGAAATGCTGGTAGTGTTTTTGTGATTTTGGCCTCCCTCGGGAGGCTATTCCAAAGCATGGCGCCACTGTACTTAAAAGCGCACTTGAGAAAATTAGTTTTCGGCTTTGGAAGTGCTAGGTCAGTCTCAATATTTCTCAAATTGTAGATTTTACCGCATTCACTGTTTTTTATAAATTTATTTTTAAGATAAGGCGCCGAAAGGTCGTTAAGGGCCTTATATACAAGAATAGATTTGATGCACTTTTGCCTGATTTCAAGTGTTGGCCAATTTAATTCTTTAAGGATAGATGAAGATCGAATTTCATAGCTTGCACCTGATATTACTCGAGCCGCACGGGACTGAAACCTCTGTAGTTTGTCTCTCAGGACTTTACCACAGGTGTCCCATACGGCGAGCAATAGTCAAAGTACGGTTGGACCAACGCTTTATATAATGTTTCTAGCGAGTCGGCGGGGATAAATGGTTTTAGACGCCGGATAGCACCAATCCCAGCACTATAATCAATATGATTGTCCCAGGTAAGCCTATGGTCAATTTCAACTCCTAGGCACTTTTGGGATTTAACATGGGGTACTTCCTCATTATTAATGCGGACCGGTAATCTAGTATTTGCATTTTGAGAGTTTCTGGCAGTATCAGTGCCGTAGCGCTTACAGGGTCCGGGGGAGGGGGGCGGAGCGTGCCCCCACAGTTTTCCCCAAACACTAAATCCTGAAAACTCCCGATTTTGCACCCTGCATATCAAAGTTCCCCTACGTGCGGTAATTTCACATGCTGGGCTCTAAAATTTCGGCGCGCGAGTTTCAACTTGCTCTATATGTTTTTTTATAAGTAGTGCCCCGTGTACACGAGTTTGCGGACACAGATGTATCATGCGAGTTATATTTGTCCCAAATGTTCGTTAAAAAAGACTTACTGATGGGCGGCGCATATGGCGATACGTTCGCTGTAGATCTGTCTGTAACCAAAGACACCATTGGTCTGCAACGAGACGAAAAAACATGAAGGAATGGGCGAGAAAGGAGTACAGTTAAGGAAAAAACAAAGGAGATCAAATCTGATACTGTTGTATAGGCTATTTGCAGCTGAACAGTCATGTGCTTGTTATTTCGCTACGAGCCTATGAATAGAACTCTAGATTCCAAATCAACCAAGCATGAATGGAGGGCAAACAAACTTTTTAGTTGACTTGTTTACGAAGTCGCAAAGAAATTCAACTGATAACGTGGCACATTCGATTGACCAAGTTCTTTACGAGCAGGTAAAAAGATTACAGATCGGATACGTTTAAATTTTGTTTGCTCTCAATCACGTGACAGACGAACTGCAAAAGGCCTATACGACCCGAGCAATTTTAATATTGAAAATATTAATATTGAAGGGTGGGCGTAGGCAAATTCTGCCGGGGACAAGAGCGATTAATGGCAGAGTGATTTGCATGGACTTACCCTGCTAAAATTACCAACATTTCTTCAAGATGTGATGAAATTGTTTGGCGAAGTGGACGTTTATGTGGTCTAGGCCAAGGAATATGGAATAAACCGCTAAGACAAAAATTTCGTTGTTATCATCCGTATATGCGATAAGAAGACTGACACCTACCTCTACACGAGCTCTGTCTGCCGCCAGGATGTGTCCCAGTGACACTGTAGCACAACCCAACATCACATTACCAGCCATCTGATCCCTATGCCACACCTCTACTTGCAGGGGGATCCTAGGGGCAAAGTGTTATAGAGCAATTAGTCGCCGAATGCAACGTAAATATCGGCGATTATTATATAGCTCGTGTTTATTCGATCAAAGCGCGGCTCTGATTGGTTCTATCATGGTCACGTGGCGGGCTACAAATTCAATGTAGCCCGCGCTCGACTTCGTCTCGGGAAACATCGAGATTCTCGGGAAAACAAAACTCGCTGTTTCCCTCGGAAGCAGTCATTAAGTGTATAATAGTGACCGAGAGGAAGTCGAATTGACTAACAATTATTCCTCGAGCACAAATGGGCTCTGAGTCAATAGCCCATGAGGCCAAAATCACACTGCTAGTAGGTAAAGGTGTATAGCCAAAAACGTTTTCTGGTCTGGTCATTTTCTGGCTTTCAAATCCGACAATTTTCGCTACTAGCAGGCTATAACTTATAGCCTACTAGTAGCTCAATCAATCAGAACGCAGCATTTTTAGTATAACTATCTAAGTGACTCATGATTCAACGTTGAATAACTCAGCGTTATATAACTCAGCGTTGAAGATCATAAATCTACAAACACTTTGATGTGAACGTTTTCTAATCTTCTTGTCATTCATTCAGCAAAAATTATAGGAACTGAAAATTTCCGACCTCAGTCACAGTCAGTTTACTAGCGAACATATATTGACTACTTTTTTCTTGGGGAGCAGGAAGGCGAAAATTCCCTCCTATTCAAAGTGCAGCAGATAAGGCGAAACAAAGTGCGCCATCTGCGGCGCGAGACAAATCAGGGCGTGTATTGAACACATTTCAAAAGAATACGTTTGACGTCATTCGCGGAAAATATGTATGACTGGACTTATTAAAGGGATCTATAGTGTTCAACCTGAAATTTATGGGTAGGGACAGGGGAATAGCAAAGTAGTGGAACCCCCCCCCCCCCCCCTCAAAAAATCCTGGGTACACCCCTGCAAATGCAAAGAGCTCTCATGCTTCTAGCGAGCATCGAGCGAAGTAAGCTAATGCTTACCCCATAAATGTTTCCTGTAGAAGCCTTGTCGTAGCAGCAAAATCAAAGGAACAGAAGGACTTGGGTAGTAAGACTTGCATGTGCCTTGATACCTCGACAGGAGGGCTTGTCATGACAGGAGCTGAGCTGCCAAAAAATGGGTAGGTGTACCTAGAAACAGGTCGCGAGAGGGGTTAACAAAGACATGAATCAGGGAAGCGTTGCGTGACCGACACAAAGAACGGGCTGCGCGGGAGACTAAAGCCCTGGCTAAACTAGGACACATGTAGCACGTGTAGTTTAGCCACGCGAGAAACATTGTTGCGCGCAACAAATTTTGTAGCCGGGACACAAAGAAATGTTTCTTCGCAAGACAAGAAACATTTGAAGTGTCCGAGACACACGCGTGCTATATTTCCTAGTTTAGCCACTCGGGGAAACATGCAGGACACAAATGTTGCGCGCTACATGTGTCCTAGTTTAGCCGTAGCTTAAGGAGTCTGTCACGCAACTGCGCAGCTGTTCTGCGCATCTCTAAAACCAAAGAAGTATCGTCCCGTAACGATGGTCGGCGAAGGCTAAAAACCTCGAAAACAAATCGTATATAATCTCGCTACTTCTCAATACATCTGACCATGCTTTTTAGCTGTACATGTTCTTAAATAGTTATCTGATAGGATGGTCTTATTGGTTTTGCTGATAATTCAGTGCTCGCTCCTGGAGCATGCGCGTGTCGTGACAGACTCCCTTTAAGGGATCACAGGAGAGTGGAGATACTGTGCTAAGTGCATTGTCTCGTTTTGAGAAAAATATTCCAGGACCTGAAATCAAATCAAAAAGTTCTTGCTCCTTGTTTATCCCAGTTAGCTTTTTAGCAAAATGATTGGCGAGAAACTGTTGGTCATTGTTCGAATGCGCGCGCTATTCGCAACGGAAAATGATCGCAATGTTAACATTTGCCATTTTCTCATGGTAAAGAATAAATTTCGAGGTTTTGAGTGGTGTGGACTCTTATAAAACATGCCTACCGACCTAAGGAAACAGTTGACAGGTGCAGTGACGTCCAAATTGCCGATTGTCCTCAGATCGATGGAGAAACAGAAGTGATGGGTGTCTTGTTCAACTGGTCTGGGGCCACGTGTTGTTCCCACGCTGGTGGGTTGGGGAGGCTGCCTTTTACTCTTCGGATGTCTGTGTGGTGACTTCTTGCCCTTAAAAACATCAAACGTCACATTGAAAATTATGAAAAGACCAATAAGGTTAATAAACATAATTCAGACAGATGCCTCTGATCACCCCTGGCTGCAACACATTTAATCAGCCTTTCAAAAACGATGTCATGTGTAGCTCATTAGGCTGATTTCATTTTTCCTGCACCTGGGGGTTCGAGGACCACCATTTGAAGACACTTCCCCTGGAACTTCCAAAGGTCGTCACCACCCGTCTCCCCTGGAATTGACAGAGATCTTCAACACCCCTTCCCCTGGAATTTCCAGGGGTCCTCAACTTCCCCCTCCCCTGGAATTTCCAGGGGTCCTCAGCTTCTCCCTCCCCTGGAATTTCCAGGGGTCCTCAATATCCCTTCCCCTGGAATTTCCACACCACCCTTGAAATTTCCAGGTTGCCTACCCTTTCCCACATCTTGGAGTTTCCAGAGCTCCTGGACACCTCCCCCTCCAGCACTCAAATACACCCCCTCCAATTGGAATTTCAAGGGCTTAGATATATAGATCTCTCCCGCCTGGAATTTTCCAGGGTCCTTGAACCCCAAGGAAGAAAATTCAATCAGCCATTGGACAAGATGTAAGAGTGGTCATTCATATTACAAGTAAAACATCATCAAAGCACAACTGCATTTTTGAGCCCTCTCAGTGGCATAACCAGAATTTTGCCAAAGGGGGACCAGATGGAGGAAAAGAGTCCTTTTTGTTTCTAGCTTTCTCATACATTTAGAAACCCTTCCTCTGGATAGGCTGCTGCTTCTCACCTGTATAGGAGATGCCACTTGCACCACAGATTCATTTCTTGTACTTGCCTTCTCGGGGGTACTAGTACTGGGCCTCGCAGGGGTGTCTGGAGACCCTGCCCTATTAGGCTCCATTGTTGGAGTACCTAAAGTATTTGGTCCTGCTGGTGCCTTGACTTGCTGCCAAGCAGGAGTAGCAGGTTTTTGTGGCGATGGTTTAGGAATGATAGGCTTCTGAGGACTCTACAAAGGAAAAAAACATGACATGGAACTTACTTGTGAATGTTTGTCTCTCTTAAAGTGCCACAATAGGCAGAAATCAACCACATTTCATCAAAAAGATCCATTATCCAATAGAACAGTGTAGCAAAAGAAAAATGAGTTTTGCACGTGCCATGATATATTTTTATTTTTTATTTCGATTGGCTTTTTTTTCATTCAACTATGCACTCTGCATCTTGTGGGATAAACAATGGTTCCTGTGATGCAACAACAAGACAAAGAATTAAGAGCAAAGACCATTGGTCCCAGATGTCATCGGCCATATAAATTTTAACTGTGATCACAAATATATATTGAGCCCATTTGATTAATTAATATACTTAATATACTCATATTTTTTGAGGGTACAAAATTTTGGGCCTGTGGATTTTTGGGGGTTGGTGAAATAAAACTCTATTGGACCCCCCATCATGTTTTCTCTGACTACCCCCCTTGGGGTGGTGATTGTGATGAGGAAGGTGCCAATGCTGGTTGCAACAATGGTGGCAGCTATGATTACAAGACAAAACAGGTAATACCTGTCTCGGTCCTGCACTTTTCACTTTTGTTGGTGATGGTACACCCACACCCGCAGGCTGAGTTCCCTGCTGCTCATTCCGCAAAGATACAGACACACCCACAGATGGCACCTGATCCTCGTCAGATTCAGGGGCTGCTAGTGATGATCCCTTAGCCTTGATAGGGAAGAGGCCCTCAAGGTTGACGGTGTCATCCAGGGTAGGGGTGTCAGGTGGTAGAAGCCCTTGTAGGGACACTACAGCCATTCCTAAAGACTGATCACCATTGCAAAGATGAACCTGCAGATTTTAAACAAATTAGACACAAACATTTTTTAGTAATCTCTTCAACATTATAGAGATATTAAATACTAATAAAATATGAATGGTATATGATGTGGATGGCATAAATGGGCATAATGTTATTACCATAACTATTAATTAACAATTTAGTCACCAAGGGCAACATGCATATTGATTATCAGCAAAAGTCATGATTATCAGCCGAAGTCAAGAAAAAAAAACTTGAAATATAATAGCACCCAGAATTTCTTATAATAGTCACTTGAGTAATTATTCTTTAAGATTGATATTAATTATAACATTTACTAGTCCTAGAGCAGATTTCGTATATCTGTGAAAAGTGCAGTGACACAGCGCAGTACTGTCACGGTGGCAGTACAGAACCTGGCCTGCTGTAGATACTAATGAAACTGCGTAGTTGCGGTACGGTCACGCGGTTCCGGCGCGGCACAACTCTTTTCACAGTCATACGAGATCTGCTGTTAGCTAATAATTGTTTAATGAGTAACGTGCTAAAAAGCAAAACATTATCCTTGAGGGTGCTCCTACATTTACCTCCAATCCTTGGTGTGCACTTAGGAAAACCCTCAATGCAGGCAAAGTTGCACTGATCCTTACAGAGGCTCTCTCGGCAGGGAAGTTAGGACTGAGCAGGTCCTGGAATGCCTCATTAGTTACATCATTACCAAGTAGGGAATAGTAGAAATAGAATCCTCCACTTGTTTTTGGTAACTCAAATGATGAGGGAATCAACTAAGAAAAGCAAAAAAATGTTTAGAAAACATAAAAAACACATTGTTAGGAATCTGCTGAATATCACAATTCCCATTGATTCTGGATTTTGGTAAAACATAATATTATTTTTGTCTTTATATGGAAAATAGAATTAGCTGCCTATTTTCCCAAAATGTTTCCAATATTCTTTCTTTGTTTCTCTATGCTGCACACTACAGGATATCTGAATGTTGAAGTGTTTCAAACAAAGGTAACAAATAAGAAATGGTTATTCAAATAATATGACACATGATCTGAAATGGCAGAACATCATGCCCAAGAGTAATGAAAGAGGTCTGACAATTAGTTTCAGAGTAGCTTTTCTCTTCAGACTCTCTCAAAACAGGCTCAAATTGTGATTCCGTTGTGATCGTTTTCCATCCCATTCTATAAGACACTCATGTGTTGAGCACTCTTTTGTGAGATGGAATCATTCATAATCCTTTTTAATGTTAATAACCATAAATACGTGTCATTCACCTTAGCCAAATTAGATGCCAATCCTATAGTCACGGACAAGACAAATATTTCATTTGCAGCAGTGCTTTGAGGTCCAATCTCATAATACCCTTCATTGTTATTCAGCATGGGCTGCAATAAGTCCATGTCAATAGCTGCATCATTTGAAGCAGGAATCCCTACGGAAAGATAGTCGTGGGTCAATTCAAACCTCCTAATTCTCAAATAAAGACAGTCTTAAATTTAAAGTAAAAAGTTGCAGGCACGAGGAGTCTTGAGGATTGAACTTTGTTAGTCTGTGCTGTAATGAAGTGTACATCACTCAATCTATTACGCAGTGCCTCACTATTGTCTAATTATCATTACTCATCAGTATATTTCTCTCATTACATGCTGTGGCTTTCCAGGGGTATTTTGCAAGAAAAATGGAAATTCCAGGGAAGGGCGTACTTTATGAGGTTGGAAATTCCATGGGAGGGGGTCTGTTTCTAAAGTGGAAATTCCAGGGGGGGGGGTCTTTTTAAGGGAGATGCTCAACACCCCCGGTGTGGTTTAAAAATGCAATCTGCAATTACAATCTCATTCCAATGCAATGTGCACTTCACATGGATGAGTCTCATCCATGTGAATTGCACAATGCATTTTAGAATGTAGCCCACGGCTTGGGTTTCCACAATAGAAAACACTTAGAGATGGCAGCAACAGCACAAACATCTCTATGGGCTACCTCTTTCCTTCCCCCTGGTGCCTTTCTGTGATGAAGTGGTAGTGGGCGGAGCCTGCTTGGGTTGAGATTCATCTTCCAATGACAGCATGATCTTTATTTCTGGTTTCATTCTTTGGTATTTTGCACTGAGCAGTGAATACCACTGTGGTCTCTACAAACAAAAAATCGAAAGGTTTAAGATATTGTTGATGCTTGACTCTTTCGTCAGCTCTGGTCCAATGCGTAGATCTCACATAAATAAAAGTTGGCATGCATGTTTTAATTAGGTGTACATGTTATTACTCTTTCTCCTGTATCTACAATTCATGACATTTGCTTATTATTGAAGATAACATAAGAGAGATGACACGATATTTTCAACATTGTTTGGAGAAAATATCCATATCCCCCCATGGAAGGGTGTTAAAAAGTGACCCCCCCCCCCCACCCCTCTGGAATTTCAAAAGAAAACTACAGTATTTGTATGGAAAAGATCAGGTAAATTGACCCCCCACCCCATTCCAATGCCCTTCCTTCCGTGAGGTGTGTGTGTGTGTGGGGGGGGAATATTTTCTGGAACCACACATTTTTCCCTCTAATTTTAATCTAAGTTAATAATATGTGGATTTTAATGATATTTAAATATTACATAGAATCCAGCCTGTACCTCAGGTTTTTGTTGAGCACTACGTAAATCAAGGATAACATAGCCAATAGGTTCCTTCTCAGACGTCAAGGTATCCAAGGCATAGCACTAAAAAACAAAATACACCAAAGGCAAAAGCCTTATATTGAAAGACAATACAATGGAAGGTTCTTTTGAAAACTATATCACTTAGATAACACTGATGAACATTTCTATGAAATCTCCAGTTTATTTTCTTTTCATTTCCTTTCTGTGTATACAAGGTTGGAAACAGCACTGTTTGGAATGACAAACAAGCACAATTATAATATACCACTTTGTATGTGTATGACTCTTACATATCTAGTTGCTCATTTTGTAAACAGTTGCCAGCCAAAGGCAATTGAAGATTTCGCTGACTTGGTATGTTGCCAGCCATGCAAAATGGTGGCTGGTTGAGACTTAGCCTGCTAGCAGCCATGTTTTTAGGTCGTTTTATGGCGAGAATCCCGATGCAGGCACCATCTTGGATGGTGCCTGCTAGCAGGCTAATTTAGGCTGTCCATTTACCTGAACCTTGATGGGTGTCCGTTGCATGCGGTGCTGGTGCAATGACTTCTTGTTGAGTTCCCAAGCTAGCTCAGTCGTAAAATCTGGAGTCTCCACATGGTCGATAGGATCAGTTGATAATGTCTCACCATCAAACTTGGTCTCTGCTATAATCTTATGCCTAGGCCTCTTAGGGAATCTTCTCCTGAATGTTAGCAGTTTCACAATAAGTACCTTACTACCATGACCATCTAGCACATGCATCCCTGTGCCCCTTCAGTTCCTTGACCACGGTAGTTCTGTCCGGGTCCACAAAGGAATTGTAGGCGTCTATTTTGGTTCATTGTTTCGATTCATTCTGCCTTCCCGAAACACTAACTGAAAACTTGAGAAACTTATTCTAAGAAAGTATATAAAACAGTATAGAACCAAGGAGTGGAACATTTGAATGATTTTGTGAGATGCTTCTATCATTCTCGATCACAAGTCGATCAAGAATAATTGTTTGGACCAACATAAGAGAGCCTGCAATGCCTTGTGGACTTGGACACACCTTCTTAAAGTCCAGTTGTCCAGCTTTGGGCAAAATGTTAGATATTTATGAGGTTTTCTATTTTAAAAGATGTGGCTTACTCTATTCAAATTGCCAGCAATGGTCTAGTTCACAAAATTGGATTTTAGTGAATAAGTAACTTTACAACCCCTCATAACTTATTTCTATGCTCCGTTTTCTAAGCACCTAAATGCAGAGCAAAGCAATCATGTGAAATACCAGACATGCAAACAGCTTTGCCAGCTGATAAACAACTGACAGATCTTACATGCAGATAGAAACCGCTTCAAAAGGAAAAGCGATAAAACAAAAAGTCTGGCTATTCTCTAAAATAAGAACTATACTTTTATCAATAAAGCAGATAATATGAAGCAGAAGTCTTAAATACTGGATTCTGTGGTTAAGCCAGAATTTCATCTACATTATTAAGAAGTTTTATCAGTTGTTTCATCTATCCCAGCCCAATCCCTCAAATATTTGGGACAATGCAACGTAGCTCATGTTCCCATTAGTATTTTACCTTCAATTATGTTCACAACCACTAGAATTTGATCCCCAATCGCCATTTATGTCAGCTAAATTCCATATCGCACAAAATTTAACAATTTACTCTATGTTTTCCCAGAAAAATTCGAAAAACTTTGGTGTCAACAAACTCCACAATATTTCGCCGCCATTTTTCAAATCGTTTCTTGTTCCCATGGGAATAACCGCTGGAAAAACGAGGGAGCACTATGCCCAGTCTCCCGAATCATAGTTGAGAAAACACTGTTGAAAAAATGCATATGTAAGCTGTTCGGCCCCCAAAAAAACGTGCAGCGAAGCATTATTGTCTTTTTCTTTTCGTGAGTATTTAAAAAAGATGTAAACGGAAAAGCAAATATTTATTTCGCTGCTGTGTATAACTGATGGGTACCCTGTGTGGCAGAAAGAAAAAAATATAGACGCGGTCCTCCTGTGGTGGAATAAAAATAACATGGCGTCCGAAGAAGGAATTCGAAGAACGACAGTTTTCTTATCGGATTCGACTCGTTGAAGTCAAGAGTAAACACACTCCAGGACTAAATTGACGGCAGCCGATGTAGTATCAACACGAATATGATTATCTTCTGACCGTCAGACAATATTTCTTTCACTGCAATTGGATGATTGCACAGGGTAGCATGAAGTGATTGTTATGCTAATTGGTGTCCATTTGTGACCCTAGCGACAAGAGAGCCTGTTTTCAGCTGTTCGAATAATAAACTAGTCGTGCTGCTACTGTTTTCGCCGCAGAATTTGATGACTCAAGCTGGGTTCTCAGTAGGAAATAAACTCCAAAGCCGACCTGATGAGGTACAAGGCGATTAGGCGAACAAAGCCCAAACACAAGCCAAGACATCTCCAACAAGTTTGTTGACTACGAAATCAGCGAAGTCAGTTCTTTGGTTTCGGTAATCGCTCTAGTTGTAGCCTTGATTGTGTACTATTAGTCAAGCGACACGTTTAAGAGACAAGAAATTGGTCTTTTGTGGGAGATGTAAGTTAGATGGGATGAGTGTCCGGACAATTTGAGACACTTCGATTGAGAACGTGACTCTTGCTAACCACAAGCACTTGGCCTGGAAGGCGCTCTTTCTTCACAGAATGACAGCCACCGAAAATTATCTAACGGATTATCACCTTTACGTGAATTAGAATCATTCTATATTCGCAGATGCATGCTTTTTCATTAAGGGCTGGTTACGAAGCTGTAAACAATAACTGTTTATAGCTTTCAGGCGAAAATTCTTTGAAGAGTAAAAAGATGGCCAAAAGCAAAGAACCTGTTGACTTGAAAGGGAAACTATCCCGGAAAATAGCCGAACTAACAATGGTGGTGCATTTGTTGTTTACAAGGAATCATGAAAGAGAAGTCGAGATAGATGCTATTAAAACTGTATATGGGAAACAAATCAAGAATATTGAGGATGAAGTTAAAGGCAAGATTTTGTGGCTTGAAGGACAATTGGAAGATTTGGAGAAATGTAAAGTGTTACTGGATTTAAGAAATACTGAGATAGAAAAGCACAAACAACAAATAGAACTGCTTGGAGAGAAAGAAGCAGATCTAAGAAGGACAATTGAAGAGAAGGAGCATTTATTACAAATTGCTGAGAAAGATATTGTTAACCTTAAAGACAAATTGTTAAGTAAGCAAGATTATGGGAATATTGATCCAGGAGAAGTACAAAAACTGAGGGATGAATATGAAAAATTAAAATTGGAAAACACTGAATTGAAAGACAAGGTCACAGCAAAGTCACAGAAGCTTAAAAACTACCATAAACAAATAAGTGAACTACAAACACGGGAAAAAGATCTTGACAGGCAATTACAGGAGGCTTTAGCTGCTAAAAATAGACTTGCAATGCAATTGGATGGTTTGGAAGGTGACTGGCAGGGTGAATTGAAAAGGTTAAGTGAAGAAATTGTGGCCATGACAGAGGCACAAAACCATGACCATGAGAAAATTGACAAACTAGAGTGGAAGAATAAGCAACTTCAGCAGCATGTTAAGGAACTAGAGGATGCTAAACGGCAGCTGTCATATCAGGTACAGCAGCTTCTTACAAATGATAAAAACAGGAAAAAAGAGCCAAAATATGTGAAACCAAAACAACAGATTCCAGAGGCACCAAGATCAACTCCAGCTTATGAGGTGAGTTCCCATACAATCACTACTACCATTTGCATCCATCCATGAAGTGTGAATATTTTTTCACGAAGGTTTACTTTTTAAACATTCATGTTTTGTTGAAAAGTAGATAGACATGTTTCTTGCTTTCTGTTTGGCTGAAAAATAACAGCCAATCAGAGAGTGAGGAACACGACTTTTCAACACAACATGCACATTTGAAACATAAACTAACACGAAAAAACCATCACACTTCATGAATGGATATGATACTATTGTCACTGGAATTTCTAGGGGGTGGAGGTGCTTTTGTAAATTCACTTATTTCTGGATTATTTCGGGACCTCCTTGGTAAAATTTTGGTTGTACTACACAGCACTTACAATCTATTTTTCCCCATTAATATGTGGTCAGAGAGATGAGGAACTTGAAAGATTGCGAAGAGAAGTCCAGCGTTACAGATTGGAAATAAAAAACAGAGAATCAAATTTTAACAGAGTGTTTGCCGAGAGGAATCCTGTGCTACTTGAAGAAAGGGGAAAACGATCATCAGCAGCTGGCATTTCTCCTGATGGGGTAAGTGTTGAGATCCAAAAATTTAAAGAGCCACTGTACTCCTGTTATTGTTTCTGTTTGATATTAGGAGATGAAATCTCTAAATCAACATCTAAAAAAAAATTTCAGATTTGATTTACCAAATTCAATCAAGAACATTGCTCTACATTCTCTAAATCAGCCGACGGAAATGGATGCTTTCCCTGACTTGGTATGTTTGCTGTGGGCCATATGTTGCCATAGACCTAGTTAAAATTGTACACCCTACCGCATACCTAAAGTTAGACACCAGGGTGGTCCAGTTGGCCGCAATCAAAGCAGAATTTGGTTACTAATCCAGCTTTTAAGATTAAACTGTCTTTATCACTAAATGTGGCACAACTTTGTTTGAAGCCATACTGAAATTCCTACATGTCAGAGACCAAACAAGTGAAAAATTATACCCTACCACAGACCCAGGGGCCCAAAAACAACACCCTAAAGGGCAGCACATACCTGTTTACCGTATGCAAGGTACTTCCCCCCTCCACCCCATGGTCTGCCATCTTGCCCCTCCCCTAATCTCTCTGGAGTATTGGTCCACCTGTGGTATGCCTTTTCAGGCTTGTAAAAAAAATGTGATTAACGCTGTTGGTTACTTCCTTTCAGGTGTTTCCCAATCTAACTGGTTCTCGGAGCAGGTCAGCAGCTAATGGGCAAATATCTCCATCCTATCTTCCATCATTAAAATAACATGCACATATAGCTAGAGAAAAATATATATTATCAGTACAAATTAGTTGGTGTCGGCGAATTATTATTAAACCATCATACAGACAAATAGATTGGGTGGGAATACATATAATATGTTATTTACTTGCTGGGAGGTCCGTATAGGGAAAAACTGTGACCGAGGGCTGGAAAATGTTGTCCGAGACGAACTCTAAAATTTGATTTTTCATTGAAAACAAGCACATGCAAATGGTTACCATGACCTAGGTCAGAGATAGGAACATATTGGAAAGAAAATGCAATCAGCCATTGCCCCCGCGTGCGCGCTCTGAGAACCAATCAGAATGCAGAATTTGTTACTGTGCCCTTAGAGGTATCACAGTGGTGCAAAGATATGGAATGAAATATTACTTTCCACTCAAAGATAAAATTGATATCTTCAAGCCAACTGTGCGATTTTCTTTTTATCATTATATAATTAGACATTTGTGATGATATAGAAATCATGCGCTCTGATTGGTTGTTGATCTTGTTTAAAGAGCCTCTCGGTCATGCTGACGGTCAGAGGCTCTGGACACAGACAAAACCGGGTGTTCTAGAATCTAGGACATTCGGCAGCTTTTCCACACATGGTAACTGTCTTTCTCGGTTAGGCAAATTTCAAAATGGCAAGTGGCAATAACGGCCAATCAGAATCAGCCTACAATTGTCTGCCACCAGGGCCTACAACAAACAACAAACAGCGGAGTAGGCTCTGGGAACAAGATTGTCGTGACGGGACAATACCAATGTCAGGTGCTCCAGTCTGCAGATATCGATGTAGTTATATGACTATATGATGTAGTTATATGACTACGAGATTGTCATAACGGGACAATACCAATGTCATATGACATATAACTACATCGATATCTGCAGACTGGAGCACCTGACATTGGTATTGTCCCGTCACGACAATCTCATTCCCAGAGCCTACTCTGCTGTTTGTTGTTTGTCGTAGGCTCTGGTGGCAGACAATTGCAAGCTGATTCTGATTGGCCGTTATTGCCACTCACCATTTTGAAATTTGCCTAAGGGTCAGAAGCAACCTTTCTCACAAGTTTTATGAGATGTGTTGAAGTGGTTATTCATAAGGAAATAAAGCAGTTGTTCATTTGCCAATTTCGTGTCTTTTGATTTTGATATTGTACTAGTAGTAGAATTTCTGTCATCACGCGCGCGCCTAAATTGCGCGAAATTTAGCGGGAGAAAATCAGCCAATCGTTTTTCGCTAAAATGCGCGCTCTTCAAAGGCTTTATGAAGTCGGAAAAATGTTCTAATAAATGCTTTTTATTTTCAACATCTTCAGTAAGCAAGCAGCAAAGCTGTTTACAGAAATTGAACTTTCTATTTAAGTACAAAAAAGGAAATTGTAGGAGGTATGCACAAAGAAAGGGGAACCAACGGTGAGAACGAACTTTTCTCACCAAGCCGCAAAAGATGTATAAAATCCCCGATAGAAAAAACGAAAGCGCACTTTGCTACTTCCTAACAAATCTTTCCAGGCCAGCTTACTAAAATCTCTAACATTTGTGTTAAGCAAGCTGGTCCGGCATGACTTTTGGTAGGACACTTTACTAGATGCAAGAACAAAACCAAGCCCTGTCTTCAGCGCTGCAAGAGGATACACGAAGGACACAACAGCGGAGTTGTCATGTCAAGACCAAATCCCTCTCCTAATAAGTACCCTGCTAGCAGAGGTTTCTTCCTGTCAGTCTTTTATTAGCTAGCAAAGTTGTTCGCGGTCCGGTATTTCGCGTGGTTGTTTTGATTTGCTAGCAGGGTATCTCCTAAGGTGCAAAACGAGCTTTTCAACGTAGGAAAAAATTCGTTCTAATACTTTTATTCCTCAACATCCCCTCGGAGAATACAAAGCTTCTTGTGGGAATGGGATTTCTTTTAATTTTAAGTGACTTTTAATTTATTTAAGGAGAAAAACGTCAATGTTGGGAAATGTATGAACAAGCAAGCAACAGGGGCGACGGAAAAATTCCCTGCCGAGCAGCAAAAGAAAAATCCTCTGGGACAGCTTTCAAAGTGTGACTTAGACATGACCCCCCATTGTCGCAGATGGAAGAATATTGTTCTTTCTCTAGTGACAATGGGAATTCGTGTCTCAAGCCCTGAGTCTACAGCGTTGCAAGTGGAGACAAAATTGACACAAATGGAAGAACTCGTGATGAGTTATATATCGTTATTATATACTCGTTATGTTTATATATTTCGAGCATGATTAGTTTTCTTATGATAAAAATAGAGAAGGTTTAAATAAAGGTTTCTTCATAAACAAAAACTAAAAACTTTTCATGTGACGTCATGACCCTTCGAGCAGGAAGAGTGCGCATTTGTTTGTTTGTTTGTTTCTCTGTACTCATAGCTATAGGCTTTCAAAGCCCAATCGGTTTCTGTTGCATACTGCAACCAGAAATGAGGCTCTACCTCCGTGTAAGAACCTGTGTATTGTTCACGAGTTGCGCCACAAAGCCTCTTTTGTTCAGTAGAATGAATCGTGATGAAATAACAACTGAACACAATGGTGTCCTCTGGGAATGGTTCTTACACGGAGGTATACCCAGAAATGATGGAGCACAGCCTTGCAAACTGCAGAGAAACACAGTTTGATCTACATCACACCACCTCAATGGACGTAACACTCCAAATGATGCTATAATATTGCCGCTCCACTATCACTCATCTTGTGACCACGCCCATCAACAACAACAGTTTGTGTGACCACACCCGTATCTGTATCTTCAGTTGTAATTAAAACATCTTTAGTCTCTTCCCCTGCCCTCGTAATATTATCACCTTCAGTACCATCTGGCCCTGTTTCCAGATCTTCTGACTGGACATTAGAAGGTCCAGGAATTGGCACAGGTCCTATATTGTCTGGTTTTTCTGTTGATAAAATGTCACTGCTTGGTATTTTAGCACTAGATACTGGTTTCTTCTTTGGTTGTCTGTTTGTACTGTTGATGATAAGACTTCCTGGAACATTGACATAAAGACGAACTCTGGAAAAACAAAAAACAAAACTATTTCACATGCCATACTGCCTAACACTGTCGTATTTTCACATCCTTTTGTGAGTAGCCAATACATTAGTAGGACATTAAAATGTGAATGACAAAAGTTCATGTTTCTGGGTTGAACGAAAAGTGCAGTAAATTTTCATGGCTGCTATCCAGGCTGTCCCCTCCGATAAAGAGGTGCAAAAAAAAAAAAACGAAAATATAACTTCTCAGCTGATATTGAAATTTAGAGGCAAACAGTTTTAGGTAACACTTATTTCATGTGTTTTGATTTATAAAAGAAAAGTAATGGCAAGGATTGTTATTCAAAGATTGACAAGATAGAAGGTGAAGATTGACACGGTTTAAGAAAAGGTTTAAAGCAGAAATTATATTACCCTGAGAGCAGTGTGCCCTAGCAGGGTGAAATAACATAAGAGTGAGATATTTTAGTAGCTTATATTGAGATAGCATTTAGGTAAGTCACAAGACAGTATCAAAGTGTTACTTATATCCTGTCTTGGATGAGTAAAGAAAGGAGCCAAACCAGTCCAACAATGAATTAAAAACTTTATTCAACATTTGTTGAATGCATCATGTTGAATGGTGTTGAATGGGGGTACCAAATCAATTTAACTTTTTAGAACTACAACATGCAATTGGCAGGTATGTTCAACAAAGTTGAATTGGTTTTTGCAACTCCCATTCAGCATCATTCAACTTGGCTGATTCAACAAAATTTGAATGAAGTTGAATGGGATGTTGAACTGGTTCGGCCCAAAGGAGCTACTTTCACTCTTTCAGGGAAAGAATGCCAGTTATTATTATTAATAGGGAAAATAGAAGAGGAAAAGCTGAAATTATTTTAAAGATACTAACAGATAATATTAGAAGAGCAGAGAAGAAGTTACAGGAAAGTCTGACTTGTGCTGGTTTTTGGTGAATCAATTCTTGACGTTGAAATGGCATCAAGATTCAGCCTAAAACACACAAGCAGATACAGAGAAGAATGTCAGCTATTTAACAATTATTCCTTGAGCCCGAATGGGCTCTGAGTCAATAGCCCATGAGGCTGAAGGCCGAATAGGCTATTGACTTAGAGGCCATGAGGGCGAGAGGAATAATTGTTTTAGTCAAATCACACTACTAGGTCAATTTGTATAGCCAAAAACGCTTTCTGGTCTGGTCATTTGCCATTTTCTGGCTTTCAAATCCAACACTTTTCGCTACTAGTAGGCAATAAATTATAGCCTACCAGTAGCCACCCAATCAGAACACAGCATTGACAATAGACCACAAGTTTGATTTCACTAATGTGCTTTATTTGTAACAGATGCAGTTCATGGTGGCCATAAATTATCTTGAAACTGCTCAGCTTGTTTCATCTTTTAGTTTTTGTCCAATCAACACTAAATTTTACGTGTAAGAACTCATCAAACTAAATAAATTCAGAAAACTAATTTTTTGGGAAATGACGTCATCAAATGTTAATTCAAATTTCAAAATTTGACATTTTTGAGTGTAAGGTGAAAGACCCTATAGGTCTTTATCATGCAATATTGATTAATAATATATAATAGTTATCAGCAAATGAAATCCAGTTTCCAATTCTACACATCCATATTAGTAAAACTGCAAAATTTCAAAAGAATTACTTGAAAACTGGCTGAGATATGATTTTTCAAAACTTTGAATTCTGGCTTACTTTTTACAAAGAAATGTATGGGCAAATACGTCAAGTCGAGGCTGGATGGGCATCGATGCCCGTCCAGCCTCGTTTCGATATATTTTCCCATACTTTTCTTGTAAACAAATAGGCCAGAATACGAAGTTTTGAAAATTCATATCTCAGTCAGTATTCAAGCAATCTTCACCAAATTTTGCAGTTGTACTAATACGGATGTGTAGAATTGAAGTGTAGAATTGAAAACTGGATTTCATTTTCTGATAACTATTATATATTATTGATCAATATTGAATGATAAAGGCCTATAAAGTAGGCTTAGAAATTGAAAAATACTATAAGATATGTTTTACTATAAGATGATATTTTTTGCTCCGACGAAGGGCTAACGCTCGAAACGTCAGCAAAACACCATTTTTCCACGGCGTTTAACATAAATCTCAATCTTTGGTTGTTGTTGTTCAAGTCCACATCTCCGCCGACGCAGGCCACCTAGTTTTCCCATAAAACTAGTCATACCATTATAAGATATGTAATTTTGTTGACAAGTTATGGGCTTTCAGAATTTGAATTCCCCACAAATTTTTCTATTTTTAGAAAAAAAATGGCAGAAATGCCATACATTATTTTACATATCCAGAACGAATAAATTGATGAGTGCACGATCCTTACATGTAAAATTTGATGTTGATTGGACAAAAACTCACAAAGAAAACAATGGAAGCAGTTTTGGGCTAATTTTTGGCCACTGTGGTTAAATACCTCTTTAAAAGGAAATGCCAAAGATTCATTAAGGAGAAGATAACTTGACTCAATTTGAATCAGTTCTTTTAGACTTCAAATTCAAAGAAAAGATTGCAAGTAAGAGCAGTTCAGAAGCAAGTTACTCAAAGATTTAGTGATGAAAAAAGAAGTTTAGAATTTTAGTATACTGTAGAATGATATAAATTAATAACATTATGATGTGACCATTTTTAAAATTAATATGTTAAAAATTAAATATAAGTTTTCACTACCTGTCCTTTAGCTGTTCCACTAAATATGCAAACTTCCGATATTGTACATTCCCAAACTCCTGTAACAAAAACAGCAAGCAATTTCATAAAGTGACATTCATTAACCCCTCCCAGGTAGCTCAATAGTCCAGTTTCAAATTCTCTACTCTATCGCTGAACAGGCATCACCGGTGCATAAATACAGTGGGAGCCTCAATTTGAAGTCGAAAAAGTTGTGAATACCGATAAGAAACTGATGAACCTTGAATTGAGACAATAGATAAACTTGAGAAAACTTTTCAGACTCATTGGTAATCACAACTTTTTCATCTTCAAATTGAGGCTCCCACTTTATTTATTAGCCGTTGATGCATATTCAGCAGAAGAGTACAGAACTCGGAACTCAGACTATTGGTAGAGCACAGGTTTTGCATGTGTGAGGTTGCTGGTTTAAATCTTGGCCAGACCAACTTTCCCACTCTTGCTGCTGTCATACAAATTCTTGCAATTCGGTTCCTTCCAGACCAAACTCTTTGCTGATTGTCACAAGGGCTTCCACTTCCATTTGGCCAGCTCCCAGCCCCCAAATGTCACAAAGTTTGAAGGAACTGGCCAATTTTTATTACACTTATTGGTTTCTTGTGTACCAAGCTATGGTACATATTTTATGGATGTTTTCACCCATGTAGCAGGGCTGCAAATTGTGCCCATGGGGGTCGCTTTTGCGACTAAGTTTTTCTCATTTGCGACTAAACTTTGTCAGTCAGTCGAAGTTTTGTGCCTGCACTTCTGGTCTAACTCGCTCACGCAAATTCTATTTTGCGACTAATATTTAAAAAATGTGACTAGAATTTTGAAACTTGTCAAAAAAGTTCGACTGGACTTTTTTTTTTAATTTGCAGCCCTGCTGTAGTATTTTCGTAGTGACCTGTTGTACACATCCTAATGATTCCAATTAGGGTAGTATATCCTAGTATTGAGCAGATAAGTAAAATACCTTGGGTTCAAATCGAGCATGTTCATACATGTCTGCCAGTTTGTCGATGGTGTCATCTCCTTTCTTGATCACCTGATGCTGTTGAAGCATTTTTAGATAAGTCCTGACTGGCTGCCCTTTACGACGGCTGTATTTGTGACTGACTGAACAAATTAGATCATCTGAAATAAAGAGAAAGAAAATATCAATTTCAACTTTCATTTCAGCATGCAACAGTTTCAGATGGAACTTGTTCACCATTGAAAACTGTGCCCAACAGGCACAAAACTAAATTTCTTAACCCATTAAACTCTATGCTAATGGTTGTTAA
Source organism: Scolanthus callimorphus (assembly GCA_033964015.1). NCBI lineage: Eukaryota > Metazoa > Cnidaria > Anthozoa > Actiniaria > Edwardsiidae > Scolanthus > Scolanthus callimorphus. The sequence continues at coordinate 21,301,124 of CM066924.1, forward strand.
AATTAACAGTGAGCTCATTCTATCTGATATTTTACTGGTATACTGTATTGAATAGGGCAGACAGTTGCTGATGTTTTTATCACAGAAAATCAGGCCCATTCATTGGGGGAAGGAGGGATGGGGGAAGGAGGGGCACATGGCACATGGTTCTGAGCTGAGTGCAAAAATCAAGTGAGAGGGGGGAGGAGGGGTTGGAGAAAGAAAGACAAGGACTTGGGACATGGGAGTGTTCCCCTCGCTGTATGCTCATGAGTCCAAGACTGCATCCAAACAGCACATGGAACAGTTTTCTGCAACAAAAACACCAACCGCCTACAGGTAGGCCATATATGAATTTATTATATTTGTTATTATTATTATTGTTGTTGTCATTGTTATTATTATTATTGTTGAATGGTATAGAGCTGGAAATGAGCTCAATTGCACTCTAGCATGTTTGTGGTGCTTACCTAGTTCACCCATTTTGTCCATTGCCTTCATTCTGTATTTATAGCTACGTGAATATTGATCTGAAATCAAACATGATTTACCAAATCAATTTACCCAATCAATTAATTTGCAACATAACAATTCTGACTAAGCTTCTGTAAGTTTCAAACCCACCCACTGGAATTGTGACCAAAATTATATTCAAGCAAACAATTGTAGGGAGATTTGGAGACTATGTAACACACTAAAATTTATGCATTTTCCAAGATAAAAACAACAAAGAACTGACACAATTATGGGCTTATGGCTTGCTCTAAGTGGTGAAAATACTACTTAAAACAATCAAAATATGGTACCTGGGGGCGAGTCAAAGTTTGACTCCTCAGCTGGTTTGTTAAATTGCTCTGACATCATTCTGGGCTCAATTCTCAGGTAAGAAATTCTCTTTAGTTGGGCTTCTATCTGACGAGCCAATGGCTAAAAAAATCAAAGACAGACTCTTACATCTACATTTGTTACTTTGTGCTGCAGATTTCCAAAATGTTCCTCTAAATTCCTATTCGCCTTTGTCACACGGCAGCCATCTTGGATTTTCTGATACAGCGAAGCTGGCATGAGAGCGAGGCCAAGCGTGTAAGCTCACCCACGCATAGTCATTTCTGTAAGAAAAAATCCAAGATGGCTGCCGTGTGACAAAGGCGAATTCTGTTCCATCCCATTCTCGAACCCAGAGCTCCCCGACTCCCTACCTCACGGGGAGGCTCTGGTGACAGCCACTAATGCCTGCGCAAGATTTAATACAGAGTTGTTGGAATGCTCCAACATTCAAAAACAGCCAATCAGCAAAGGCCCTCAAATGGCCACCACCTCATTCATGATCCCCAACCTTATTCATGATCCACCAGAGCCCAGGGGGGGTACTTGGATATAAAATGACAGGGGGTCCTACGGAGCTCCAAATTTCATACCCAAAAAAATACCTGTGAGCTATAAATTTTATACCCAAAAAATACCTGCTCCCAAAATTTTATACCCAAAAAAATACCCAACATTTTTAGCCTAAAAAGGCTGTTTAATACCAGCATACACATGATGCTGAGCTGCTTGTGTTGCCCAGAAATATCCTAGTATTTTGATGATCAACTTGTGATCACTTAGCCTGTCAGAAGTTTCAACCCCAAAAAAATACCCGCGGATTTTTCAACCGCAAAAAAATACCTGGTAGAATTTTCAACCCCAAAAAATACTTTTACTACTAATTTCATTTTGCCCAGAAATATCCTAGTATTTTGATGATCAACTTGTGATCACTTAGCCTGTCAGAAGTTTCAACCCCAAAAAAATACTTTTACTACTAGTAGTATCTATTTAGATAGTGAAGTGCTCGGAGGCTACTCTTTCTAGGAAGCGTTTTGTTTCCTAGTATATAAAAAGTAGGCGTCTGAATGTTGCAAACGTTGCAATAAATTTAGTAAACTATGAAATTGTTTATACATAACAAGAGAAAATGATATATTATCATTTTCTCTTGTACATAATTATTTTGAATGTGATTGATCAGTGTAATTTCAACTGTGTTTTTGTGGCTGGAATGTTTCTAGAGTTCTGAAAACATTTCAGAAATTGTTTGGTTCCAGAAAATATCCATATCCCCTCCACGGAAGGGTGTTGAAAAGTGCCCCCCCCCCCCCACCCCTCTGGAATTTCCAAGGAAAAATACACTATTTGTATGGAAACAATCAGGTAAATTGACCACCCCCCACCCCTCCGGAATTTCCAATGCCTTTCTGTAGGGGGGGGGGGGGGGGGGGGGGGGGGGGGGGGGTATGGATAATTTCTGGAACCACACATTAGCACTCTTGTTACAATTATTTTTTGGTCGCTCTGTTGTCAAACAAAGTTCTCTTAATGGAATTTTACTCTAATAACTCAATATCCCTTCCCAGAAACCCTTGCGGCCCGCGCTATTTCCGGTTTTCGCTCACCCCGACTCCCTCCCCTTCCCTTTTAGAGCCGCTATGCAGGCTAGACATAAACAGTTGATCTAACATTTTTGCATGTTGATAGTGATTTGTTTTCTAAACATGTGAGCCACTCCTGGTAGTAAAATGACTTCTGCTGTAGTTATCCAACTAAAAAGGGGGCATGAGGTGGCCTGGGGCATAGACAATTGCACGTTATCAATGTACATGTATGTTTCAGGAATCAGGTCGAAGGTAAAAAAAAATACGATTTATATGGTTTCCTGTGTTGGTTGAATATTCCAGCTGCAGTACAGCCATTTCCTTGATTCAGTTTGAGTATGTTCCAGATAAAAAATAACAACAGCTTTACATTTTTCATGCATGAGATGCACATTAAACCAGATTTTACATTTTACCAGTCTTGTTCTTGACACTAATTATTAACATACCAGGCACTGGTGTCCTTCAAAGTAATGCCTATGCTTGGTGTCATCTGTTCAATAATTTTGTCATCGTTTGTTTGTAAAATGTAATTTCTTGGCCCCTAGCTTCATAATTGCACAACAACTCCTTGTAAATATGCATTTCTAAAATAATATCAATCAATTGTGGTCCTGTGAGTCTTTTTTTTTTCTCCTCAACAACTGCAAACAATGTCACTCTCTTAATTTGTCGCTCAGTGAAGATGTGGCTTTCGTGCTTCCGATCAGTGATACATGTTAAGTCTTGTTATTATTTTCCATATGAAATTAGCAGATCGACCTTGTGACCAGTGAAGAGGTAATTGACCTGGTTGCTTAGAGGGGTTATTCATTATGATGCTAGGCTGGATCTACAAAAAGGAAAAAAAAATACTTAATTACATAATTTACTTGCCTGGACAATCACACAACGAATACATTGCATAAAGGTGTGCTATTTTTGGAACATATTTGCAACAATTTGTTTAGCTTATGACATGCTGGTGGCAACTGTACCAAAATAAATATTGGGTGCTTAGCTTTTAATAGCTCATTTAGGTTTCTGGTCCACATAGGGCAATTATGTGCCAAATAGGGCAGTCATTTTGGGCAATTTCCTTTGTGGTAATGCATCAGCTTTATTACTGCTAAGTACTGCAGCAACTATACTACGAATTGCTCAACTTTACTTGTGCTATCATCATTTCAAGCCTATTTTGCTCAATCTCGCTCAATCTAGAAGATATTGTAAGTAAGCTTGGTGCTGATTTAGCTATATAAGCATGTAATCGTTGGTAGGTAATTGGTTCTATATCACAAGAAAATAAAGCCTTTACTCTGCTCATACGAATGCAATTGGAGGAGACTTGACTTCAGGCAGCAAGTCACTGAAACTGAAAGCCCCCAATTGATGGGGAGACTTTGGCAAAGCCAAGCTTGTTGTTTTCGTGTTCGACCGACATCTAGCTATTGCATGGATGTGCGTTCGAAATTCGCTCTAGAACGCGCGAAAACTGCAGTGAAAATGTTCTAACACCAGTGGAAAACACGCTTTGAAACCTGCTAGAACTTGTACAAAAAAGTTACAAATGAAATTAAGGCAATTCATAACTTTAACTTACCGATAATCGCTGTCGAACTGCATAGCACCGAAATCAGCCCACACTTGTTGTTGACGCGAAAAATTATGGTCTGCCGAGTTTGCCAGGAGACAGTTGAAATCGCTTGCCCCATATGATCATACTGCGCATGCGAATCAAAGCTCTGCATTGTGAGCTCGTGAGTCCTATGCAATGGGAATCGAGTGGAAGTACAAAGTGCACTTGCGAACTGTTTAAAAACTGTGGCGAGGTAGAGATTAGATTTGCTCTACGCTCGCTGCGCTCGCTCCGAGCAACAAATTTCATACCCAAAAAAATACGTCGGCCCTCCCCATCATTTTTATCTCCGAGTACCCCCCCTGGGCACCAGAGCCTCAGCAAGATTTAATATAGAGTCGCTGAGGGAATGCTCCAACATTCAAAAACAGCCAATCAGCAAAGGCCCTCAAATGGCCATCACCAGAGCCTCCCTTGCGAAATGAAAGCTGGGGTGAGCTCTAGGTACAAGAATGGTTCTATCCAGTCAAACCACCAGCCAATCAGGTTTTTGACCTGATTGGCCCAGTTTGACAGGAGGAATAGAAAAACTCAAGCCATGTTTTGTAAATTGGAAACAATGATGTTGGCTGCAGGCAATGGGAAAGATCATCAGGATCATCATAACAGTTATGATCATTTGCATTTTTTACATTCACTTATCACTACACATTATCACTATGATTATCACCAGGAGGATACAGGTACCCTGTGTGCGACTGTCCCTTTTACAAACATTTGGAGACTTACTCTTGGTGCGTCAGTACCAACAGCAGTATGTGGACCTCTTCTGGAGATGAGCAACATGCGGAGGATTTGCCTTTTGACAATGATCACAATTATTAAACCAATCTGAAGGTAAAAAAAATCACAAAGGTGAATCATCTGACATTGTATTGAGTATTCAGCCATCAGAAACAGCAGTATTACATGTCAAAGTTTTTTTTTTAAATAATAATATAAAATGAGACCAGTGATCTACCATAACGCTATCTTTATTAAATGCCATTCTCTCTGTGACTGTGTAGTGAAGAGTAAAGACCGGCAGGTCCAAATGCATACCAGAAAATGCATACCGAAAAATGCAGACTGGAAAATGCAGACCGGAAAATGCAAATAGATTGTCACTGGCCCGATAGATTTTTACATCCCCGATAGATTTTCATATCCCGATATATTGTTCTGAAGTAGGCGGCTGCTCAAAAAGAGTAGCAGGCTGCAAAGAAAAACTGATGCCCGAAATGCAAATTTTGTAGCTTCAAAGCAACAAGTTTAGTTTCGTCGCTAAGCCAATTCTGACTCAGACTCAAGGATTCCAGTTTTATTTTATTTTAGCAAACAATGAAGTGAGCTTCAGCTTGCACTTAACAAAGTTCTGTGGTTCGAACTTTTCTCACATTCGGTAAAAAGTAGCCCGATCGCCGGTTTAACTTATGTTTTGACAGCTCTGCTGTATCCCCGATATATTGAATCGTAATTGTAGCTTTCTGTTAATTAGCGAAGGGCAAATGTAAGCTAAAATAGCGCTAAAAGAATCAAATCGTTTCTTTTCTATGGAAATTCCTGAAATTTGCGTGTAAGATCGGAGATGAAAATGAAACTCCCTTGAGATGTAAAAGATAAAACAACCGTCTACATAGTAACGGCATCCTGACAGTTCGAATTAAATTGTTTAACTGCAAAGGTCTGCCTTTACCAGTTTGTCACTGTTGTAATATAAATTATGTGCTAGCCATACCGTCACACAATGAAATAAAACTGTTCTTTTGAGTTTTCAGAGAAAAGAGACCTGGTATGCATTTTCCGGTATGCATTTTCAGTATGCATTTTGGAACTGCCGGAGTAAAGACTACAGCATAGGCTATGACCTTGACATGTCGCTAGCTCCACAAACTTACCGCGATCGTAAAAACTATCGTCATAATCAGACTCACACCACCCAGTGTCTTCAAAAGCTTCCTGTCTGTGTCACTCACGGGCTGAGTCATCTTGCTGTACGCTGATGATAATCAATCTACAAACGAAAGCCTCTTGCTCGGCACACCTTCGCTTTTGGCTCCGCGCTCCTCTTTCACAAACTCCAAAACCCGCGTAATAAATTCAGAAATGAAATATTCATCCTGCATATGTTATTGATACCTGCATAATTGCTTTGGCTACCTTATAATATAGGTAGCTTTCGCGTTAGGTAGCATTTGTAAGCGAATGTAGGCTTTCATGTCCTCACTTTTGATAAACACTGCGAATCCAAGATGGCGGCTAAGTGCTTATGAGCCCGCGATGATACGGCACATCAGTGTTACAGAAGCATATAACACATCACGAAAGTTCGAAATTCAAAATGGCGGCCCACATGGAACTCAAAATGGCTTTACGTTTTCTCCAAATTTAGTCTATCTATGAGGGATTAAAACTAGTGAGAGACGAGGATGTCAGAGAGCAAGCTTTCAAGTGCCCAGAAAGCAAGGATAGAACGCAATCGACAGAGAGCTTTGTTGCTGCGCAGCGCGCGTTTGTCGAGTCGGCCGTACCCAGAGCAAGATAAGCAGGAAAAAGGGGGTAACAGAGAGGGAGATAGTGGGGGAGGGATAAGTAGAGTGATAGATACAGGGGGAGGTTTTCTACTTGATCCTGAAGACGAAGAAGAGGTACATGGGCCACCAAGAAACTTTGTGGAGGAGCCAGGTAAGAAAAGGACGAAGGTTACATAACACTTTTACCAAAGAGGAGAGGGGCAGATATTTTTTACGTGGTATAACATCTGTTTGATCAGATCTATTTTAGTCGGAATATTTAACAATTGCAGGGACATCAATCCCAGGACTTCAAAAATCTGGAGAACGCACTGAAATGTATGGCAGTAAATGTATGGCAGCCATGCATATTTAATTTTCCTGGGAGCTGAAGTGAAAAACCTTGAGACTCCTGGCAAAACTTGGAGAGGTGATGTCCCTGCAATAGACCTTGTCAAGGTTTTTCGTATTTCCAAATAAAATAGAAAATCCATCAACACAGCTAAAAGAGCACCTACATTTTAGTAAGATTAGAACTAAAATCAACACAAACAATGTGTGTGAAAGAATGCAAGAGTTGATATGATTTTCTCATGTAAACCTTTTCTGTTACAGCCCCAGTTTTGGGAGGTGATCAGAAACACTGTACAGAATGTGAAAAGGAGTTCATGGATTCATTTCTTTTACAGTCATTTGATGAATATGTGTGTGACAATTGCAGGTAATGTTATGTTACAATCAATGTTAGTTTACTGAGTTTACTCCTTCAATTGCGAATTGAATGGACAATGACTGATGTCTCTTCTAGCCCCAAATTCCTGTCTTGTTCTCATGGAACGGAAGGAGAATTGGGGGAGGAGGGCATCCAATTGAAGAGAAAAATCAATCTTTATGAAATGAAGCTCAAAAAGAAAATGATCATGATATTTGCTGAATTCACACTAGAGATGAGTTTCCTGTCTGAGACAAGTTTCTCGTCTTAATCATGGTTCCCTGTTTTTCTGTGATCATGCAAAAAATATTTTTTAAAGGAGAAAGTTTGGATATAATAAGCCAGTGTTTCCGGTTAGAATTCACATAAGACAGGAAATTTTTCTAAGGAAAAACTTAGACGGGTAACTTGTCTCTAGTGTGAACTCGACTATTAACATAATTGTCACTATTTTGTTCCTTTGCAGATCTAGAGATTCACAAGAAAAGCATTCGCTAATAACAAAGACTGATGCAAAACAGGTAACAGATCAGCAGCATGCAAAGAAAGTATTATTTACACAAAGAAAGAAAAGCAAAGAAAGTATTATTTACAAAAATAAACTTCTTGTCTCTTGTCTTGTCTCTTGTGATCAGAAAAACATAAAAAAGTACAATAAAGTGAAAATTTTAGCATGCAGTTGCATAGGTGGTGTATTGGTAGCTATGCCCCTGCAGATTTCAGTGAGATAATTCTTTCCTTAACTTCTATGTTTATAAAGAAGGAACTGTACACTCCAGCTATTGGCTTGCATGTTGCTATGCTAAATGTCCTTTTTGTGAACCAGCCCTTAATTAATACAAACTACTTTTTTTTACATTGAAGCAATTCCTATTAAAGGATGTAGACTTGGACAGAAGAGAACCACCACTTAAATACAAATTGAAGAAAAATCCACATTATGCAAGAGGAGACATGAAACTCTTCTTGAAATCGCAGGTACAAGTGCAATCACAATCTCTCCACTTACAGTCTATCAAGGGATGTTATGAATGGTTAGTCTATCAAGTGTAGAAACCATGATACATACCTGTATATGTTTAGAGCTTCCTTTTACCTGGGCGATTTCAATGCAAGTACATATTGTATGGAATGTGACTTTAAGAGAGGGTGGGACTGTCACACTGGGGCACCACACACTAAGAGGAGTTTGGGAAAGCATGAGTTTTCCAAGTGGTCTTTTTGTCATTTAGGAAGACCTTCCCATTTTCATTGCACCATCACTGTAACAATTTCCTGCCTTTTCAATCAATGATCAGATGCCTGATACAAGGCAGTGTTTAGAGAACAAATTAATATTATACTTGTTTCATAACTTGATTTGTGCCTGTCAGTCAGTTTGCCTGATGTATCTGGCTTTCTATTAGCCTGCTTGCAGGCGGTCCGTTCGATGATCGGGCGCCATCTTGGAATTTTGCCCACGGTCCCGGGGGTGAGCGCAAAGGCTAGCTTTCTACAGGGACCACGGAATTATGCGTGGATGCAGAAGCACATAATTTGACTTTCTCCGCATAATCCAAAAAATCCCGCATCATAGCGCATAATTTCTTAAAATTTACCAAAATCTTCGAATAAAATATCATAATTTCATGATTATTGTCTAATTTTACCAGTTAAGTGCCATAAAAGTAATGCGCCGAATAAATAAACACATTCCTGCAGCAAAGAAAGGTTTTAATTCGCTGGAATTTTCTGTTTTCTACCACCATGTTAGGCATGAATAAATTTGTAACAAAGACTGATACAAAGAGTAATCTCCAAGTGGAAGTGAATGTTACGGCTTCCGATTGCGTTTATAGTGATATAAAATCGTCCTTTATGTTTTCCTTTGCATTTTAACCTCCATCGCAGCAAATGGCATATGGATTTGCACGTGTGTGCATTTGTTTTCTAATCAATTGTATTGTTTCTCTGCCGTTCTCGTTCACGTTGCCGTCATAGCAGCTGAATTGTTGTAGTATAAAAAGTGGTCCCTAAAAAAAGCGAAAACAATGCCAAAGATAAGATGTTCTACAGCCAATTGGGAGGACTAATAAGCACTGGGAACAAGCCAGGTTATTTAAACACTATTCGTGTAGCATGATGGCCAGTTTGAACGGTAAAATTTTTGCGCAATCCCACATAATGTTGCGTAATTCCCCGCATAATTCGGATATTTTCCTGCATAATTTGCTGAAAAATCCTGCATAATTTGAGAAAAATTTTTGCATAATTCCGTGGTCCCTGTTTCTATTAGACGTTTGCCTGTATTTCACATGCTTGTCTGCCTGTTTTGTGATTCTTTGTCTTTGGTTGCCCTGTCTGTTTATTTTTATCTATGATTCCATATAAAAAACATTTGACGATGTGTGGTTCAAGAAGATATCCATCCCCCCCCCCCCAAAAAAAAAGGAGGCTGTTGAAAAGTGACCCCCCACCCTCTGGAATTTCCAAACGAAAATACAGTATCTGTATGGAGAAATCAGCTTTATTGATCCCTCACCCCTCTGGAATTTCCAATCCCTTCTGTGTGGTGGGGGGATATTTTCTGGAACCACACAATGGAAGAAAATAAAAAATCATTCATTTCTCCACTTATCTACCAGTAACACTCATTGTGAAGGGGATAAAGGATAAATGTTGTTGACATTCTGTTTAAGGTTATAAAGCGTGCATATGAAGTCTGGGGTGATGAGGAAGGCCTAGAGCAAGCAAGAGAGGAAAAATTGGAGAAGAGAGAGGAACAAAAACAAAGGAAATTTGACAAGAAAGTGAAAGGTAATAAAGATGGCGTGGTGAAGTGTTCAATAATTAAAAGGCTTATTATATCATATGTGTTGTAATGTCTACTTAATGTGACATTTTTCTAGTTTCAATGCTTTTTGTTTCCATTTCTTGTGTTAGAATTGAGAAAGGCAGTCCGCACAAGTACTTGGAAGAAAGATTTGTCCAAGCATGTGCATGAGTTTCCTGGTGAGGGAGAGGAGGGTGAGGAAACTTATGATGAAGAAACAGATACTTGGACTAAAACATGCAAGACTTGTGGATATCAACTTAGTTATGAAAAAATGTAAAAAAACAAAGGTCGCAAACTCAGGGGTTGTCCCTTTCAAAAGGAGGGGGCTGTACAAATATTTTATTTAATATTGTTCTTGCTGTATGCCTAACTAATATTAGTTTACAGTTGACGCGGTTTCCATTGTTATTCATAGGGAATTAACTCGGATAATGGCTCTCAACAAACTAAAAGTCGGGGAGGGATTTGAATTCTCCAGGGAAAGGTTGGGGTTGATCAATAGAATTGAATTGAATTTCTAGGTAAATATATTGCTCATTATGGATTAATAGGTAAGTATATGGCTCATTATGGATTAATAGGTAAATATCTAGTTATTTACCTATGAATCCATAATAAGCCATATACTTACCTGTAAATCAATAATGTGTGGTTCCTGAAAATATCCCCCCCCCCCCGGAAGAGTGTTGAAAAGTGACCCCCCACCTCTCTGGAATTGCCGAAGAAAAATACAGTATTTGTATGGAAAATATATCCTTTCCTATTATCCTTCCTATGGATAATTTCTGGAACCACACAATAAGCCATTTTTACCAAGACTTCAAGGGGCACTGTCACGTTTGTTTCATCAAAATATTTTAAAATAAGACAAGTGTTCTGCAGAAACAACTCCGAACCTATATTCTGTTTCAAATTAGTCTTAAAAAGAAAAAGAACTTGTTCAGCCTGTTCGAAAATCAAAAATGCCAATTAGCAATCCAATTCCATCCGCTCGATTATACACGAAAATACTCCAAATTTGTATTGATCTAGCAGCTGAAAGGTTAGGTATAAAACGTAGACCATTATTTTGTTGATTTGTAGGGAGTTTGACTGCATTTAAGCTACTTAAAATGACCCCAAGTTAGACCAAATCCATGATAGACCATGACAGTTGCCCCTTTCACAATGACTAATTCAATTATCAACCCAGACATTTAACTAGTGAATTCAAATCCATACACTTACCCCGAGAAAAAAACATCCAATAATCTCAGTTTATGCATCTATGCTGACTGTCTGTCTATAACCAATATTTGCTTCTGATTATCCTTTATGCGAATCCCGTTGCGTTGAACGCCACAAAACACGATTTCCGAGAACGCCTTCACTTGAACCATATTGAGAAGCGTTTGTCCAGTCTACTTGCTTGGTCTCATTGCCCATAGAGTGTGTTTAAGACGTAAACCTGAAAATACAGATAAAATCATGCCCAAGTTAATTGCATATCTAATCGTAGAGAGCAACCAACGAGCGCAAAATACCTGAAACTTGCCTTCAGTTTCTCCATCTTGAATCAGTTCCATCCGTTTTGCTAGACAGAACGTTATGCAAATTGAGCTGTAGAAGCTGTAAGCTGTCAGGGCGTGGTACAAATGAAAATAACCAGTAAGGACGTAGTTGCTTTTGTCTCTATTATTTTCGTTCTACAAAGGAGTTCTTTTGTCTGTAGTCTATTATCCTCGTTCTTTGTGTTGAGGTAGGGTATTGTTGTATTATCCAACCAGAGAGGAGCTTTACGCAGCTACGTACCGACCAAAATAACAGCGCTTTAATGAGTTGCGCTTTTACAAAAGGCCGCTTGATTGATTGGACTGGCTGTTGTACGAAAACAAAAGACGTAATTCGTGTTTGGAAACCTTTGTCAATCATAGTTGAATAAAAGTTGTCATTCATTTCCTTCAGCATCACAACTTTATTTTGCATGGTAAAAATTAATTGCAATGAGTTTCTCTGGGGAACCCACTTCTATGAAAGCAGCTAAATAACTAACAATAGTTCCTATTGGAATCCGCTATCTTTTTCAATTGTAAACTGTACTCCTTTTCAAAACTGTTAAATTCAATGAGAAGAATGCATTTCATTTGACCCTGTTTTCTGAAAACCTTGTCAATTGTAAACTAAGTCCGTTAATTACCTCTATTCTCGGCAATAACCCCAATACATCCCTCGGGCCTACGGCCCTTGGGATGTATTGGGGTTATTGCCTCGAATCTCGGTAATTAACTCTAACATAACATACATAATGTTAAGGGGCATTCCCAATTTAATGTCTAACAAATGTCTTGACTACATGTATATTGAGCCCAAATAATCAAAAGAGCAACACAGTTGCTTTTGCTGATTTTCTTTATTCTTCAAAATGAATCAGTGCTAGAATAAAAATAATTGGTAGAATAAAAATAAAAATATATAAAAGCTAGGATTTCATTGACATTTTTTCAATAATAGTACATTTATTCAATAATAGGAATCAGGCATGGATCATAGAGTGAATTTCAGATGCCTGTTGAAAGGAAATCAGACTTGATTTTTTTAGCTTGAATCTTTGTTTAGTCAGCCAATCAGAATGCAAAGAAAAACCAAACACGCAATGTCTTTTTGGGAGGGTTCACAACTAAAAGCATGCCATACTTACTTTGTCCCCTGACTGGTCAGTTGCCAAATTTGTTTTGCTCCTGATTGGCTAATTTAAGTGTATTTTACTTTGTATTTAGTTTTTGATTCATCTGAAATCCACTCTAAACTGTTTTACAGTGATTTTCCTAAAGAACAGCCCCTACACCTCTGGTTTCTACAGTTGACAAGGAAATGTTCTAACAAAACATCAGTTTGTAAATTTCTTTAGGTTATAGAATATTTTACTTTATTATACCAGATTATTGATGGATGATTTGTCAATATTCAAATGCTTTAGTACTTCTGAGACGATTGTTGGGACTTGAGCCATTCCACCCATTCCTAATAAATAAGAAGCAATAGCTAGAAAACTGGGTCAACCATTATCTACCATTTTCACATTTAGAAATATTTAGAAATATTGTCGTTTACTGTATTGTTGCTGTGTGCATGGCTGGTTAATTCCTTATGATATTACTTTTGTCAACTTGGTTGACAATCTGCAGATCTGACAATTACAAGACTAATTATATAGCCAGCTCGAAATCCCATTGTGCCGGCAGATCGATTTTTCTTGAATCGTCCAATTATTTTTAAATTGGATCACGCGCGCTCTAATTGGACAGTTCGCACCTCAAATTGGACAGTTTGGTTTTGAACATGGATGTTATATAATTAATAAATAACAGGACTCCATGCTTGTCCAATTAAGAAAAAAATGGATGATTCCTCGGAACTCCAAATTGGACTCGGCCTGCGGCCTCGTCCAATTTTGGAGTTCCTCTGAATCATCCAATTTTTTTCTTAATTGGACAGCATGGAGTCCTATTATATATACAAATGGCAGTACAAATCCATGAAATTTAAATGTTAGAAAACAGCAATGATGGCCACCATTACACAAGAGAAAATTGCAAAGAAATTGCACCATGAGATTAACAAGAAATTGCACTTGAAATATTACAGCTAAAATCTGTAGCATGTGAATGGTCCTTTAGCAGTTACCTGTATCACCACTTGCGAGTTTCATGGTGATGGGAGGAACATGGATGTATTGAAGACTGCACAGCTTGTTAACATGCTCCATGGTCAGTGGGTGATCCCACATGTGTGTGTTCATGGCTGGACAAAATAACAGAGGTTTTGTTCTGTTCCAAGCTCTTACAGTACATGTCTGTAACACAAAATAATATATATTATTATATGGCTTGACAATTTCCTGTGATCTGATTGGCTGGCGCACAGGCTGTATTTTGCGTATTGCCCAAAGGCTATATTTTCCATATTTACCCTAGTGAGCTGTTTTATTAAATTTTATAAAAGAATGTAAAAAGTAAATAAAATTTTATAAAATCCGCTAGTGAAGTTTGATTGGATGTTTTTATAAAATGTTATAAAATTTTATAAGGTTATCCCACATAAAATTTTATAAAATTTTATAAAAACCCAGATTTTTGTAAAATTTTATAAAATTTTATAAAATTTTATAAGGTTATCCCACATAAAATTTGATAAAATTTCATAAAAAACCCAGATGTTTGTAAAATTTTATAAGCTGTTATCCCACTTAAAATTTTATAAAAAACCAGATGTTTGTACAATAGAAAAACAACTACATAAAATTTGATAATAATGGTCAGTTGATACTGTTTTTTATATAAAAAATTACCAATTTCATCAAATTTCATACAGTTTAATATACCATATACATTCAAAATACATAACTACATGTGTTGCACATTTCTTTCATTATTTTACATCATTTTATTTTTATAGAAAAGATTTATAGAAAAGATGCATTTTTAAATATTGAAAGTAAAAATTAATTTATAATGTTTATTGTATTTCAGTATGACTAACCCTATAAACAAATTTCAATCAAAGTTGTGCCACATTTAGTGATTCATGTTAAAACTTTTACATGATCAACAAAATTCTGCTTTGATCATGACCAACTGGATACGCTTTGATTGTGACCAACATGGACCACCCTGGTGACTTATTTAGGTCTGCAGTAGGGTATACAATTTTAACTCTAATGTAGGGTATAAAAAACGAGGAGACCTCGGCGACACACCCCTACCCAAAAATCAGTTGAATATCCCCAGGTGGCAGGGGGGTCTGCATTTGTCCTACAAGTGCTCAGATTTAGTTGTTGACTTATCTGTCTCAAGGCAATATGCCCGGCTGCTCATAGAGGCAACTTGTCAGCTGATCTCAGCGTGCACACAGGAACATATGGCTTGATTAAGTCCTGCAAATATGTGGGTGCATTAGCATTAAGTGCCTTATATACAAAGTCATACATATATGTTATTTACTGGCTGGGAGGTCCGTATAGGGAAAAACTGTGACCCTGGGCTGGACTGAAGTCAACATTTTCCAGGCCGAGGTCACAGTTTTTCCCTATAAGGACCGACCTAAAGCCAGTAAATAACTTATTTTTTTTCCAACCCAATGATTTGATTTTTTCAATGAAAACAAGCACCCGTAAATGTTACCGTGACCTAGGTCAGAGATAGGAAAATATCGCCCCCGTGCACTCACTCTGAGAACCAATCAGAATGCAGAATTTGTTAAACTGCAGGATTATGAAACTTATGAAAACCGGCAGTAACTAATGGCAAGTTATGTTACAAGGGATTTCAGAGTGTCGAAAGTAAATCAAAATCAATCATGTTTTCTACATGTTCCTATTGCCAATAGAAATGAGGTCAATTGGTCAAGCGTGTAAGCATGGTGTAAGTGAATTTTGTTTAGTCAAGCAATGAGAGAACGAAAAAAAGAACACTTGGGGACTCCTTGTTTTCTTGGATACGACAAAACCCAAGTCGTTCTTTAAATACGTTGTCCCCTGTCTGATTGTTGGTTGTAAAGTGTATTTACTTATGCAGTTAGTGTACGGCACTCACATGAAATCTGCTAGGTTCTATTACGAAGCTGTGAAACACTTTCTTTTATCTCTTTGAATACAAGATGAAATAAAAATCATGATAGAGGCTGTCGATATGTTGTTTGAGTCCATAATACCATAGACTGCAAAAAAAACATAAAATCAAATGTTATTTCATGATGCTCCTTGTGTCTTTGTGCCCAGCAGTTTTGTCTTGGCAAGTGTGCAACTTTTAAGTTAATAGGCTGGGGCGAAACCATAACATATGCCCATTCAACTTTTTTGTTCTTCAAACAACTTCTCCAGTGATGCTAATGTTTTTAGATACTCAGCAAATTATTTCATAACAATGGCTAAAAGACAACACCTGTGAAGAATTGCATCATTTAAGTTACACGACAAGAAAAATTGATTGAACATATTGAATAGTGAACCCAAATGATTCAACACGGTTTTCAACATGGTCCTAAGTAGTTTCAGTGATTTAGAACGTTATTCAATGCTGAACATGCATTAAAAAATATTAACAAAGTTTCCACAGGTTCTGGAAAGCTATGTTCTGCATGAAGAAATTGTTGAGCAAACATCGACAAATAATGATCAAATGTTGTACTGGTTTGGGCCAGTCTTACGGTTTCTTAGTTGTCTTGTCACCTCTCCTTTTGCGAGCTTGAGGACGCTTTGAAATTACTATAAACGTTTTAAGGTGTATTTCAAAGTAAGTAAAAAAGAGACAAAACGATTTAAGCTTATGAAACTTTAACAAGAGTTGACAAAGATGCACCGGCACACACAGCTTGTTTTCTTCACTTTTTTCAGTACTTACACTGTTGAAAAACGTTAGCGGCCAAAATATACATAGGAAAAGAAACAGCACATAAGTCATACAAAATAACAAATACTTGCCTGATGTTGTAGTTTATTTTCTTTCAAATGTCGACACAAAGTAGAGGCAAATAGGCTGAAGACACGTCTTTCTCGCGTTTTTGGTGGCAAAAAAGACAAGTCGCGGGTTTTGACGCTCTTGCTTCGCTTTTTTCCCGCCTTTTTCCAAGTAACCAATGAAAACAGAGAACCGGTGTCACGTGACCTTGCGCTCGCGTATATTTGGGTTGCCTGTGGTGTGGTAAATCAAACATGGCGCCTTCCTTCGTCTGCTTCTTGTTTGCGGTCGTTTCTCGTCACAAATGTGGAAAGTTGGGTAGCAAAAACAGTTTTTCCAACAGGTAGGATGAATTACTAAACGATTGAATTATTGAAGATTTTTTAAAAGGCGTTCTGACTATTTTTCTGTAAGTTTATCACCTTTTTCTTTGATGGTCCCATAGTGAACTGTCAGAAAGACAACATGAATGGACGAATTCAAGCTATTTAGACAAATATCACTAAGTTTTTTTTCGCAATAACTAAATTGTAACTTACCTAGAAATTGTACAGAATTCTTCAAATTCATTTGTGAACTTCCAGTAGTTATAGCTATGGAATAGGTAAAATCTCATGCTGACTGAGCGTATAACGTCAGTCTTTAAAAGTAGTCTTGTACTATGGAACTGTACTGCACATCATATCTTGAGAGGTAATAAATCACAGATTGTGGCATATTTTAGGAGTTTTCACCTTGAATTTTGTAAAATATAATATCTTGGGTGTCTAAGAGGCTCATTTTACCATTGTCTTCTGCATTCGATTGATAATTCGGAATTATTGGAAATAATTGAAATTTCTGAAAATAATTTTCATGTGTTTGGATTGGCATCTTTTATGGGTTAAAGTGTGGTATTGGCTATGCTAGCTACGGCCCTGAAATATTGTTTTTATCAAGATCCCTTTCCTCAAGATTCTTGATTCCTCCTAAAAATAGGGGAATTGCCCCTTCCCCCCTTAGAAAAGCTTTAGTAGTGCCTAAGGTGTGATAATATTGTATCACAAGGTTGGCACTGGTAAGAGCCAGTACCTCTGAGCAAAATGTATACTTGAAGTAAATATTTTTTGAAAAATAATAACCCCCTCCCCCAAATTCATAATTACTGGGGGACGAGAGTGCCCCTCAGCCCATCCCACTGCTTACACCACCCCCACAGGTTGTTATTTTGATTTTAAGAGAACAAAAACTCACAGCTTTTTCACAGCTTATTATAATATGGAGATATAACAAAATTATTCTACTGTACTGTAAACTTTAGGCACTGCATTGGACAAATAGCCACCAAGTGGATGTACTGATTTGCACAACCCACTTTTTATTTTCTATTTTATAAAAATTGTTGCCAAGTTGGGTTGAAAAATGAAATTTTATAAAAAACGTTTATCTTCTCTCAAGATGTATTAAGTTTTATAAAATGTAGTAAACTTTTATAAAATTCTATAAAATTTTACAATCACATGGAGTTTGTAAAATTTATTTTATAAAAATTTACTGAATTTTATAAAATTTAATAAAATTTACCATTTTTTACTGCTTTTTATGAACTTTTATAAAACAGCTCACTAGGGTAGCCCCGTGTCCCAGATGAAGACAAAGCAAAAAGTCAAATTTAATTGAGCCATATGAGCCATAAACGAATTATTAACATCGCTTGCTCGGTCTGAACTGGAAATGTCAAACCTCGGTCTTTTTGTACAGGCCTCGCTATCGCTTGGTCCGTACTACAAGACCTCGGTCTGATATTTCCTGTTAATAATCTCTTAGTATCAAATTATGACAAACATTTTAAACAATACTGCAATCTTGATGATCAAAACTATTGTTGGCCTCCTAAATGTAGACACCAGGAAAGGGTGAGGGTAGTCTCACCATGATTATAGTAGACAAAGGCAGCTTACTGGGACTGAAGCGACTGTGCATACACACAATATATATATACCTGTTTTAAGTTAAGAAAAAATGTAACAAATAAGTAGGATATTATTCAGGATTCTCACTTATGAACATTGGTATACAGTTCCTGAACAAAGTTGTCTGTCTCATAGCTGTCAACTCAACTGCATTAGGCAGGTGTCACAAGATTGTCACCCACATAATGATTTCAAAAATGTTCATACATTTACTGTATTTCACCCGCATTCCGTTGTCACTCTCTGGATTTTTTCATGTATTTTCTGTATTTACCTGCCACGTGAGGGAGAATCTCAAGAGTTTTCACCAAGTTGGGTTGACAGAGGTATGCTGTCTGTCTGTCAATAATTGTTGATTGTTAGCATGAAAGCCGGCATCTTGAAGCAACAGAAAAGCCTTCAGTGGAGGCAAGGGGTAAAGAAATAATATTTTCCAGTTGAGCACCCTTAACCGTCCATATGGAAGTCCTGCAACGAGGATCACCCCCCCCCCCCTTTTTGTCGACAAAAAGTGTACCTCCTACTCACCAGAAGGTTATCACAAAGTCCATTTGCTATCTTCCCCATTGTGTTGGCATCAACTGGTGCCAGAACTAGAAGATCAGCCCATTGACGTAACTATGAGAAAAGATTTCTATGTCAGATGCCTCTCACATCCCCGCATTTTTGGATTGCAAATATCATTCCTTTGAGAATAAAATCAACCTCGTTCCCAGGGTCTTCTGGGTAATTTTCAAGATGGTGGGTCACTCGGAAGAAGAATCTGGCAAAGGCTGGGGCCTTTCCACAGGGAGACCGCCTAAGAAAAACAGTTAAAATCCAATATGGCGGGCGGACAGCCCGGAAGATGACGCAAATCATTAAGACAAGTCATTAAGATAAATTCTAGCTCGATTTCCGCCCTCTGTTCCCAGCTCTCCGTTGTGTTTTGCCCCATGGCAGCAGGACCACAGTCCCCCGCCCAAGAAGGTGCTTGAAAAGGAGGGGGAGTGGCACGGTGCCATGGGACCTCCTGACCCCAAACGGACCAAGCACCAAAAACCACGGGATGCTCAAGCGATACACTTTATTGAACTAACTTATTCGCGGCCGCAGCGAGAACGCCAACAGGCGTGCGAATGTACGACCGATAGGCGCCGCTGGTCCAACAGCCGAGCGTCTGGATGAGGTGATCTGGAAGACCATTGCGCTCCGCAGCGGCGCCTATCCGGAAGCTGTGGCTAGAGTAGTTCCCGGCAACGCCCTCCAAGAGGAGAATTTCCCTCAGCCAGCACGTCAGCTTCTGGCGGGATAGGGGCTGGCCCGACTGTAGCAGGAAAAGAGGACCCGAGCAATCACCTCTACGTTCGAGGTAGGCGAGGACTGCCTCCACAGCGCACAAGGAGGGCTTAGCTCTGCCGATGTAAACAAAAGACCCTTTCCTGAAGGACGCTTTGATGTGTACGCATAACATGCCTGGGGCGCTAATGGAATCAACGGTTATGTCAGGTACGCTGAGATGAAGGCTCGGCGAGAAGCTCCGAGGCGCGCAAAAAGCCGAAATACGCCAAGCAGCAGGCGGCCCAAAACATAGCGTGGTCAAAAAGCGTATTGAGTCTAGATGCTTGTGTATCGCAATCATAATCTCGTCCGTGACGGGAAGACGAGATGACGGTGTTACACCTTGCACGCGCTTGATGCCGCGTAGGACCCTCTGCAGTCGCAAACGGTCAGCGAGGTGGTCGGGAAAACCTTGCTCCACATGTAAGGCGCGGATGCCTGACAAATATACACTGATCGACGATGACTGGAGTGAGCTGGAGAGGTGAGTGGCGAATAAGCAGAGCGTCCATTCATCAGCGGGGCAGGGGGAGCCAGACACTGGGTGAAGCTTGCCTATCTGGGCGCAAAATTCGATTAACTTCTTCTGACCTGACGCGTATGATCTTCGCGTTGAAGGGGCTAAACCTTGGAGCAGGAGTTCGCGGCATCGAGATTCTAGGGCTGCTGAGTGAGCTCCTCCAGACGGTGACGGGCTGGACCATGGCGCGAGTGTGAGGAATGCCTGCCAATTGAAACGAGACAGGGCGTCAGCGATAGTATTCTCCGCACCGAGTACGTGAGCAGAGGAAACGGAAAAACCCCAACGGGCCGCCGCTAAAAGCAGGCTGCGCATTAGATGCATAATGCTAGGGTCTCGCGAGGTTCTGGTGATCAGGATCCAAACAACAGCTTCATTGTCTGATCTAAATAGGACATGCTGCTTGCGCCAGAGATGGCCCCATACGTGGGCGGCGACAACGATTGGGAACAGCTCCTTATTTATAGGCGATTGACTCAGGCTGTTGCTGATGTGACCAGATTCCATGGCAGCGGTAGAAGGCCCCGTAGCCGATAGCGCCGGCCGCATCAGAAGTAACCTCTACCGAAGGTGAAATCGTCATACCGGGGTAAAGCCAGAATGACACGCCATTCCAAGAGTCGATAAAGTTCCTCCACCATTGGAGAAGGCAGTGACTGGAGGGGAAGGCCCCGGGATGGCGGAATGGGGAGAAAACACTGCGTAGGACGCGCTGGGACGCGACGGCCCGGCGGGAAAGGTTGACATAAAACTGGGTGCCATTGCGGCCACGGCGACAGACCTACCCGTAGTATTAGCAGCTGAGGCTACCAAGGGTGGTTGAACAACCGATGGTTGTTCTGAGCTTGTTGGTCACCAAGGCTAGGGTAACTTGACCGACGGCTAAACCCTGCATAGCTCTTTCGATTTCGGCTCTAATCACCGCCGTTATGTCCGCTGACGTTCCCCCTACAGCTGGGAGCATATTGGGTGGTAAAAACTGACGGAATACAGACAGTAAATAACAAAAAACAGCTTCGAAACAGCTTCACTACAAATGCTGCCGGTGCAAACACGCCAAGAATGAGCAATATGGGGGCGCCCGTCCGGATTTTAGGTGAAGTAAATGGAGGATTTTAGGGGCGACCGGATCAACATTGGGGCCCAGGCCTACGCGAACAGACTCGACTTTAACTTCGTCTAAATTGCATTCAGACACATATACCTGCAAGTTTTGGTGGATTTCTCTGCTTTTTTATCTAAAATATAATGGAAAATACTTACAGACCTTCCAAATAAGGTAAGGGGAAATTCCTAATAAGGAAAGCGGCAAGTCAAGGTAAGGCTGCAAACGTCCGAAAACTCAGGACGACCTCGCGAGGTAGTCCTAAATTTTCGAAAACTTTTCCCGAGAACTGGCGTGTTCCATTTGGATTTTGTACCGAAATTCCTGTTCACTGCTAAATGGATCGCGCCACTTTCGGTATGTTTCGAAACAGTCGCGTTCCATTTGACCATTCTTTATCAATTTCCCATTTCCCAGTCCTCTACCCGTATTCAATTCTTTTGTTGTCTCGTTCTATTGTTCCGTTGTGTAGCTATTGTTATCGGTACTGGTCTGCAGGGTTGTATCTAGGCATTGTTCACCTTTAAGCCCGCTGTCAAAATTTGTTGACATATGGTAATATCAAAAAATTATTCTACTTAAATAAAATAATAATAAAATCTGAAATGTTAAAAGGGAAACATATAAAGTCCATGCAAAGCAAACGTTTCGAGCGTTAGAATTTTCCGAAACGGGCCCAGGGTCTGGACTTTGATAATAAATATGCGATTATTCTAGGGATAAATTCATCCCTGGGACATGGGATTCACTGCCATTGCCAAGTTGAAGAAGAAAAGGCACACTGAACTCCAGTTCCCCCAGATCTTTACCTGTATATGTAGGACCGGATCAAACATCTTCTTCCATGTCTGTGAAAATCAAGGATTCACAGGCTTTAAAAGATAGCTTAACTAATGCGACATAATGGCATAATTGTCCATGGAGCAACTCTGGTTTCTATGTATATTAAGCTTCCACACCAAATTGGTTAATTCGTTTTTCCTAATTGCTACACTGCCCATGATGCATGGCTGGAGATCAAAGTCTGTTCCCTGCCATAAGACACTTATACATGAAACTTCAGTAAACGTTTTTCATTCATAGTGCACTGAGGAACTAACCTTCCAGTGATCTTCTTCTCGGTAAACAGAAACAGGTATTTCATCTGGGCTGAAGAAATGCGTCGAATGTTCCGTCGCGACTACCTTAACTCTTATCTATGGGAATATTAGGGAATAGGTCAAAACATCCATACTTTTTTGGTACCCAATTTGGGGGAGTGGGGTAAGTGCCGGAGCCACCTACCTCTCAGAGCTGAATTTTAGGAGCAAGTATCGCCTTAAATAAAATAGATATTAAAAAGGTGAATGCTCCAAATGCTCTGAGAAAATGAGGTCTGAAAAAGGGGTATTGGGTACTAAGGGGGTAGATACCGGTACCCACCACCTCCCCTGAAAAAAATGGGTACCAGTCGAGTACACGTGCTTTGACCTCTTCCCTAGGTAAGTGTGGGTGACCAGGTCCCCAATCGACAGGAACACCTTTGTGACATTTTTCGTTAAAATGGCATAATTTCGCGAAAAAAACTTATTTCTTTAACCTCAACTATAGATGGAAACTTTAATTATTTTATTTGTTGAGGTAGCCCGCGCCTAATACCAGGAAATTGTGACATAAAACAAACTTGGCAAGCAAACGTTAGCTCATTTTTAGAGATTTTTGGTGGTGATGATATATATGTTATTTACCGGCTGGGAGGTCCGTATAAGGGAAAAACTGTGACCGAGGGCTGGAAAATGTTGACCGAGGCCGGAGGCCGAGGTCAACATAACTTATTTATTTATTAAATAACTTATTTTTTTTTCCAACTCAAAAATTTCATTTTTTCGATGAAAACAAGCGCGCGAAAATGGTTACCGTGACCTAGGTCAGAGATGGGAAAATATTGCCCCCGCGCGCGCGCGCTCTAAGAACCAATCAGAATGCAGGATTCGTTACCGTGCCCTCGAGGAAAAAAATAAAAGGCGATATTTGGACATGATATCTTTCATTAAACGGCAAAGTTTAACCGATCTGATTTGAGAAGTGACTTTCCAAACAGTGCAAAACGTTTGTTTATATTTTATAAATGTGTCTGGGTATAAATGAATTTATTGCTATGGTTGACATTGTCAAATTTTATCGGTGTGTAAATTTGTTTTTCGCTAATTTATCTTAATTCATTTTGTAAAATGAATTTTCACCGATAAAGTATTTCAACAAATAACCTTATTTCTTATGAAAGCATAAAAATAAAACATAAGTTTTGGAACGGGACGTGTTTGTTTCGTTTTGACACCTATACTGGAAAATCGACTCTCATATCCATAAGTCCATAAGGATCGGCGAAGCTTTGCATTCCAATTTCATGATAGATATAAAATGTCCAAAGATTGTCTTCATTATCATAGAAAGTCAAACCAAAAAAACACGTTTCTTTGGTCACGACGCAGGAACGCTTTTCCGAAGACACCCCTCCGGGTTTACAGAGACCTTACGGATTGGATTAGTCGTATTGCAGTGAGTGAATTATTAGACCGAGCAGCGCACTAATCTTTATCCATTTTGCCATGCGCGTTTTTTCCCTGCGATCTGCGCGTTTTTCCTCTGTGATCTGCGCGGGATTTTTTTTATCCGTGACCTCCACTTTCAGCTTCGTGTCTGTCTGGCAAATCCTCATGTTCGAAGAAATAAACTGATTGAGTTTTTAATTTGTTCAACGGGGATCTCAAAATATTTATTTTCCCTCGGGCGCCTTTGGTCTTTCAAATAGAACGGTTTGAGTGACAGTTTGAAGAGCAGAGTTTCGTGTATCGGAGTTTTTAATTTGTTCAACAGTTAGCGGTCTACTTAAAGTGCCACTAGCACCTAATTTCCACTTGCCTGAAACGCCACCAAATTCGGCACATAAAGTAGAAGACATCATGATCTTTAGCTCTACGCCATTTTTTTTTTTGCCAGAAAGGAAAATAGCGTATTCTCACGCCGCAGATGTTATATTTGGGCAGCTATCCCAAAAAATGCGTACTGTAATAAGTCTTACTTCTGCGGTTCTAGTCGTCGCATTTTCTACCAGTTTGAGCATTATTTTAATGGACTTCGTATATGCAATTCAAAAACCTATCGATCAATTTCGCTCGATTTTTGTTGGATTGAAGTTCGCGACATTTGCAATGGTCAATCCGAACGCCTGCCCAAAAAAATTTCCAAAGTTATCTGTTGGTTGTGTGCTTGTCGAGTTCACGGTCTGTTGGTTTGACTTGACTTGACTTGATCATTAAATTCGAACTTTGGCGTGAAAATACGCTATTTTCCTTTCAACTTCTGGCAAAAAAATGGCGTAGAGCTAAAGACAATACTTATGTGCCGAATTAGGTGGCATTTCAGGCAAGTGACAAATTAGGTGCTAGTGGCACTTTAAGATAAGGTTAGAATATATAGGGCGTGTAACTAATTTAGAGTTCACTTTAGTTTCCATCTACAGGGTGGTCACTTGTTTATTCGATCAAGTCTTTTACAATTTTTGTAGTCAGTTTTTCTTACCCACCACCCCACACGTACCGCGCCGCACTGAAATCTTATATCTCTCGAGGGTAAATCTCTCCTTCGCTCTACAATTTTTGTATTGGAATCAAAATCTCACACAAAAAATCGTGGGATACCCAAAAAGAAGAGGTCAAAAAGAGGGGAAACATTCTCCTTCATCATATGATATTTTCACGCCATATCAAATCACTTCAAATAATCAGATGATTCTTTCGATTTTTGCAAGCGTTACACTCGCAGCACTCCGCTTTCTTTCAGAAACTTCTAGTTATAAAAGTAAATATACATTATGTATTATGCAGCATACAGTGAATACGCAGTGAAATTATTATCTGCAATGATATATTTTTTAGGCATTTTCACTCAATATATTATTTTCATTGTTTACATGTAATTGCCATGTATTTTTCTAGCATTTTTGCTGTTAGACCCGTGCCTTAAGTCCCCTGAGCTCGAGTTCAGAGTGGTGTAACCACTAGCCAATCAAAGTATACCAGGATATTGAAAGAGCATAGTATTCAAGTGGTAACCAAATACTTAGCACTATCAGTAACAGAAGAGAAATCTACTATTTGACCCCTGGTCCACTTTTGAAGTGCGCCCGTGTAGCAAACGCCGTGTTTGTATATATTTCTCGCGCTGTTATGTGGTATTATATAATCATTGCTATCACAGTGATTTAGCTTGTTCATATGCTCATGGAGATGCAACCTTTACATGTATGAAATTTAGAGGTAGATATTTGTCCCCAAAGTGGCCTATAGTCACTTTATAGTCCGCGTGATGCTAACGCTTTGCGGATCAACGAGGGCAAAACATGATTCACTTATAAATTGCTCGTTGGCACTTTTAGCGAGAGCTACAACTCGTTGCTGCGACTTTAGGAGCAGCAACATATTCGCTCGAAGAATGATTCGCTACGAAGGACGAGATTTGCAGCCGGCCGCGATTTGCATAACACGATTTTATTCGAGGTCGCTTCAACCGGCTGGACGGCTGTTGAGCCTCACAATCACGACGGCACATTTTGCGATGGGGGATGTAGACAGGAAATAACACTCACCCATGAGATCATCTGATATCGCCCGGCGAAACATCTCCGCTTTTGTAATGCCGGGTTTTATTGCATTTTATGCCTTTTAAGGTACGTCTGAGACCAAATAAATGTTCACAACGATGCTCGATGTACGTTTATTTTAGGGGGGAGGTGAATAGGTTTGCGGATCGACGGATTGGGCCTAAATAGCACACGGATTTCGGATTTTAAGAAAAACTCGAGCGGATTTTCGGATTCTCAAAACGTTCCGCATTCGGATTTCGGATTCTGATAATTGCAACTACAGATTGTTGATTGTAGGGTGTGTAGACAAATAGACTTGGATGTTCGAATTTGTAGGCCGTTACATGTAATATGCTTCCGTATTTCACATACTTCAAATACTTAATTTCACATATATGACATATTTAATAAAGAACAAGTGTTCTTGACGAGGAAAAATAAACTCTCCCAAAAATGCCTTGCAGTGATAGGCCTAGCAGACAGTCACTATGATTGAAGAAGACCCCTTAGATACTACCATTTTCGTTCAACCCTGAAGCTTGACGATTTTTTCGCACGTTTCAAACGCGCATGTTTTGTCGTGAAGTTGTTGCGTTCGTGCTCGCTGATTGACTGAAAAATAACGATCAAAACAGCAGCCAATCGGCAAGAGAGAAACGCGACAACTTCTCGACAAAGTGTGCACGTTTGAAACGTAAACGTACGCGAAAAAACGCCACGCTTCAGGGTTGAACTAAAATGGTAGTAAGCGTGAGTTCGACGTTACAAGTATAGAAAGTCGTCATTTGGGCCGCGCTTCACGGCATGTTGTAAAACATGGACTGGACTGAGAAAACATGGACTGAGAAAACATGGACTGAGAAAACATGGACTGAGAAAACATGGACTGGGAAAACATGGACTGGGAAAACATGGACTGGGAAAACATTATGGCATTATTAGTGTTTTAAAATATCAGCAATCACTCATGCATTATGAAGTCCGTCAGCCGTCTCAATTTGATGGACATCTGATAGCTGGCAAACTGCATGAGCGTTACTCACTTTATTGTTTACCACCGAGGTTGACACTTGATACGACGATTAAGTTTCAAGGTCAAAAGCCGTCACATCGAGTCCAAGTGCAGGGGCGTAGCCA
Source organism: Scolanthus callimorphus (assembly GCA_033964015.1). Classification (NCBI taxonomy): domain Eukaryota; kingdom Metazoa; phylum Cnidaria; class Anthozoa; order Actiniaria; family Edwardsiidae; genus Scolanthus; species Scolanthus callimorphus. The sequence continues at coordinate 21,328,246 of CM066924.1, forward strand.
GCACTTATGAGAGGGGGGGGTTCCAAAATTCAAAAAATAAAAACTCCGCATAGATCGGACGTGTTTTTGCGTTCTCGCCACAGGAAACCCAGCCAAAAATATTGATTTCGGGGAAAAACTAGCGTTTGAAGAAATTTGCTACATTTTATTGGAGCTTTTATTTGTTGTCTATTAAATATTTACCGAATTTGAGTAATAGTCCGTCCAGAGCAGAGGCGAGGGGGGGTTCCGCTGCGGGAGAGGGGGGGTTCCGGAACCCCTGGAACCCCCCCCCCCCCCCCCTGGCTACGCCCCTGAAGTGCAGTGTGGTTTACTCAAGACTGCAAGCCTATCAAATTTAGTAGTCGAGCCAAAACTACTGTCCATTGCTATTTGTATTCTTTGCAGCCGAAACCGTCAAAATAGTAAGTATAATCTGCATGTATTCAAATAATGACACCGGTTGCTTTGACCATTTTGACACATAAATCAGGCCATTTCAAATGGTTTTAGCAGCATGAAGGCAGCAGCGTTAAACCATGTAATATAATAAGTGAGAATGAACACTAACTATACACACATCGGCATAAGTCTGGCCTAGACGGAACGCTAGCACAGTCTATTACCCGTGCAGTTCGGCAACCATGCACAGCTGTTTCATCAGCATGGCATAGCCGGTGTTTGCCTCAGTAAACTTCATTGGCAAACAACTGCAGAGGCGACTTCGAAAATCGAAGTGCTTTAAACCACAGCAAAGACCCATGTGGGACCTTTAGCTGCGACCGGGCTAGCGTTATGCCAATGTGAATGCCTTGCCACTGGCTCAGTCCATGTTTTCTCAGTCCAGTCCATGTTTTACAACATGCCGCGCTTCACGCACATGAGAAGAATAATAATTACGTCATAAATAAATTTTCTGCGCGCATGAATAACATAACCTACAGGCTCGGGAGCCCATCAATAGGAGGTTTTATACATAGTTGAGGTAGCGTATTTCAACGTTCCTACCCTTTCTTGAGGCTTGATGAAATGCGTTTATCAAAATGTGGGCGCGCTTCGCGCGCAACAAAAGAAAATATAACCCCCTCTTTCTTTAAAATGTCTTCTACTAGGTCAAATGGGGGACGGGGGATCACGAAAACCCCGCTAAATAATGACACGTCCCTCAATGAGAAATGTTCGTGTATAAGCGATACGGTGAAACGTATTTTTTCTAATTATCAATTGTTTCCATTGAGGCGAAAATTTGTGCGGATCGGCGGATTTTCATGAAAAATTGAACGGTTCGACGGATTTGAGGTATACTAGTCACGGTTTAGGGATCCGCAGCGTATGCCAAAGTCTCAGCTCCATCAAAAGTCCCCTGCAAACGTGCCGCACTTTGATACAGGACTTTCTTAATGTTGCGTCGCTAACACGTGACGCGTTTTCCGGTTTTGGGCAAACACCAGGGAAAACAAAATAATCCACTCCCTAAATCACGACCCATATGATTTGAGGACCCCTATTCACCACCCCACCCCTTAGCTATCTGTGTTGTGCTTTGCAAGGGAAGCGCTATTTTCACGATTAATTGGGTTTTATTCAGTGTTTGTTTATTATGCGGGATTATGCAGTTGCAGTCGCGTGCCAAAAAGTGCCAGATTATCCGATTGTCTTGTGTTCGAAAATCTGAAGACCTGCAGTGAAATGCAACTTTTGCTAACAGCCGTCTACAGTCGGTATACAAATGTTTATTGTAATTCCCAAATTCCTCGGTTAAGCTGCTGTTTGCCAAAGCAAACGTCTCTCACTTTTGTGGCAATGGTAAACTTCTACTTGAAAAGCCAGGAATGCAGTAAAACACGACAACAATAGGCAACAGTCAATCAACGAGAATATAGCATTTCTACCCCAACAAGAAGCAGCTGCTTACAGTTTTTAAAAGTAAGTGTATACCAAGGCATGTAGATTGTTAAATCGCGCTCGTAGCATTTTACTTTCAATTGAAACCGCTAGTTTTATAGAAGAAGAAGAAGAAGAAGTTTTTTCTACTTATACCGTTATCGATACATGAGAATACATACAATAAATCATACAAACGTAAGATAAATTTATATTTTAGACGACTATGGAGTCTTTGTGAGCTCGAAGTTCAACTTCAGCTTCTGGTATGTAATTTGGAAAGAAGTAATGTTCAATCAATTTGACTGAGTCCTGCAACAGTGAAACCCACCTTATTTGAAGATAAGAGCTCGTCTACTAATTTCTTTAAATGTCTACTAGCAACGCTGCCAGTGACGCCAATTAAAACCTTGCAACTACGTTGTATACTTTGCCCAGACATTACCACGGGGTTAAATTATTAAAAAGTAGTTTGCCTGTTTGGCACAAGGTCTTGTAAAATATAGACATTGGTTGAACAACGGCTCGATTTTCGTCTCGTCCGAGGAATGAACCATACGCCGAGGAGCCCAGCCGCAGTTGGCTGCAAAAGACTGGTAAGTAAATTGTTATCCGTGTTATGTAAAATTCAAGCGACCGTTACACATATTTCTGAAAAGGTTGCCACCTCCAATAACTACTGTCTTTTAGGACTGTTTTTTAGGATAAATAGTACGGGAAAATGGCGCAGGATTAAGGCCTCGTCCACACGATTGCGTTTTCGTTTTGAAAACGCAAGGCTTTTTCTTTGCGTTTTCAAAAACATTCGCGTCCACATGTAGCGTTTCGAATCGTTTCTGCCTGCCAGTCCACAGAATACGCTGTATTGTTTTGAAAACGCTAATAAGATAAGCCTATTGCTCATGTGCAACGCATTCGCAGTGAGAATCTTGTAATTATAAACTCTTAAATACTTCATTGGTATGTATCCTTCTAAAAGATCTATCATATTTCAGCCTCCGACGTGTCTGAAATGTAAGAACATCCGTAAGAACATGAACAACAACAACCAAAGGTTGAGATTTATGTTAAACGCCGTGGAAAAATGGTGTTTTGCTGACGTTTCGAGCGTTCCCTTCGTCCGTCTCCTTTCCTCCTCCCCCCTCCCCTTCGGCCGATTTTTGCGCTCGCCCCCGGGACTGCGCGCCTCAAAATTCCAAGATGGCGCCCGATCATCGAACGGACCGGGTTTTCCGCGATAGAAACACACAGTACCACCTGCAAGCAGGCTACCAGCTTGGCAAAACACCTCGTTCGCGGATTATCAAATTTTAGCCTACATTTGAGAATCTAAATCAACGTTTTAAGAAAGTCCCGTTTTCAAGCCTCCACACCAATAAGCCTAGTTGCGTGCTCAGTGCACAGGCGATCCAAGTAGTCATGTGGGGTGCTGTGAAAGAAACATGAAACGTTGTCGCTGTAAAAATTATACGTTAAATGTAAATATTGAAATAAAATCATGTGACATCTCCTCGAATGTTGCAGTTGTCAAATAAAGTCAGGGGCGTAGCCAGCACTTATGAGAGGGGGGGTTCCAAAATTCAAAAAATAAAAACTCCTCATAGATCGGACGTGTTTTTTGCGTTCTCGCCACAGGAAACCCAGCCAAAAATATTGATCTCGGGGAAAAACTAGCGTTTGAAGAAATTTGCTACATTTTATTGGAGCTTTTATTTGTTGTCTATTAAATATTACAATTTTAGTAGTAAGTCGGTCCAGAACAGAGGCGAGGGGGGGTTCCGCTGCGGGAGAGGGGGGGTTCCGGAACCCCTGGACCCCCCCCCCCCCCCCTGGCTACGCCCCTGAAAGTGCTCCTGGGGCGATTTTATTGCATTTTGGGTGTTTTTGTGCCTTTTTCTTAATACCCTTACCGTATGTTATGACTAGAGCTGGGATCGCCTGTGTTTAGTACGCATGCGATTTTAGTCCGAACGTTTGTTAAAATTCTCTTTGTTCTTGTTAAGCAAAAGAAATCAAGAAATTCCGACTAATTCCGAAATTTCAAAACTCTGACTAGGTTTATACGCTGGTGTCGTTTTCAAAATCTTTCGTCTTTTCAAAAAGTTGCGTTTTCGCACATCGTTTTCATCGTATACGTGTGGACGATAGCCGTATCCGTAACAAAAGATGTGGGCGGGGTCTTATATGTGCAAATTAAGGAAATAACGATGAAATTTGGCAGGTTGAAAGAACCACGCACCGAATGCAAACTTCCAGTTTTATAGCCATGAAATTAGTTATCATAAAGGGACATAAGTGTTTTAAAAACAATTATTAAAAAACATTTTTAGAAACAACACAACCGGGGGGCGGACTCCCATATTTTTTGGGCGGGGGTGCTCGTCGTACCTTTTACGGTTTAAAATCAGGCCTCTGGTACCTTTTAGGGGGTAAAATTCGAAAACGTGTATTTTTTTCCAGATAGGTCCCTTTTAGAGGTCCGTTCTAGCGAATCAAGCAAATCGCACTTGTTGGTAGCCTGAATATCAGACGTATTTTCCCTCGTAAAAAATACGCGACAAAATTACGAGGGAAATCAACTAAGCGACGCCATGTTTGGTACCTTTTAGGGGTCAAAATCAACTAAGCGACGCCATATTTGGTACCTTTTAGGGGTGAAACCGAAAGTTCCCGACGAGCACCCCCGCCCCAAAAATATGGGAGTCCCCCCGGGCAACACAACCTCGAACGAGGTTGAGAAACAACATCCTCTCTGAGCACTGCTTGAAATAATTATATCCATACCAATAACGTAGTCATCGGCGACAAAGCTTCCAACTCGACGCAACTTTGGAAGTTTATTGCCTTATTTATTGAGAAAATGAGGTCTGAAAAAGGGGTATTGGGTACTAAGGGAGTAGATGCCGGTACCCACCACTTGCCCCTGAAAAAATAGGGTACCAGTCGAGTACAAGTGCTTTGACCTCTTCCCTAGGTAAGTGTGGGTGACCAGGTCTCCAATCGACAGGAACATCTTTGTGACATTTTTCGTTAAAATGGCATAATTTCGCGAAAAAAAGTCGTATCATGACAAATGATACCTCATTTTAAAACTTATTTCTTAACCTCAACTATGGAAACGTTAATTATTTTATTTGTTGAGGTAGCCCGCGCCTAATACCAGGAAATCGTGACATAAAACAAACTTGGCAAGCAAACGTTAGCTCATTTTTCGCGGATTTTTGGTGGTGATGATAAGATGATATTTGGACATGATATCTTTCATTACCACTGTATGCATTGCTACGCGACCTCAAAATTCACGGTTGCGATTGGCGATTCTCAGCAAAGGAATTGTAAGGTCAACTTTCTTGAGTCAGAAAGTTCACAATTCTAGGACAGAAAGGCAAAGGATAGCTTACAATAATTTTAGATGATTTTACAATTAATGTCGACCCACCGAAGTAGCCGAATTCAACGTTGTGGTTTTGATTGACGGCTAAAAATCGCCCATCGCAACAGTGAATTTCGAGGTCGCGTAGCAATGCATACGGTGCCGCAAAGTTTAACCGATCTGATTTGAGAAGTGACTTTCCAAACAGTGCAAAACGTTTTGTTTATATTTTTATAAATGTGTCTGGGTCTAAATGAATTACTTTATTGCTATGGTTGACATTGTCAAGTTTTATCGGTGTGTAAATTTGTTTTTCGCTAATTCATTTTGTAAAAGAATTTTCACCGATAAAGTATTTCAACAAATAACCTTATTTCTTTTCAAAGCATAAAAATAAAAACATACGTTTTGGAACGGGACGGGTTTGTTTCGTTTTGACACCTTTACTGGAAAATCGACTCTCATATCCATACGGATCGGCGAAGCTTGCTCAAGTGTCATATGATTAAGGCCTGGGCCAACCCAGAAAATCGAGAAAATTACAAAATTTAAAATATCTTTTCTAATCATTAATGATGTAGCATGATATTTTCAGGATAGTTAACATTCATCGAGTAAAATCTTTTAGTATGAAATTTCGGCTGATACACTCGTCACGTGGCCAGTCACGTGACATTTTCACTTTTCAAAGTTTAAAAATTTCTCCGGTGGTGAGTTTCACTCCTTTTTGAAAAGTTAATAGCTAATAATATTTCTCTCTTTGGGTTCTACATAGTGACGCCTTTACATGTGAAAAAAGTTTGCTCCTTTAGGGTGCTTTAAGGGGCTGATATATTAATTAGGTCACGTGACCTGTCCGACCCTTATATCTCGTTAACAGTAAATAATAGTTCAGCAACCAAAAGTTGCACAGACAGATTCTGCTCGGCAACTTTTGAAACAACCGTATTGATTAGTATAATTATGTCATATGATGTTTAGAATATAATTGCCTGATCTTATGGAGATGTTGAGTTGAGTGATTCTTTATCATTTTTTAAATAAAACAGGCGACAAGCGTGAAGAAATGCTCTTTTTGGGGAGCAACTTTTTCGCTTCTGTGAGCAACTTTTTGGAATTTGAGCAACTTTTGAGGGTATTTTGCGGCAACTTTTAAAGAATTTTTGAGCAGAATCTGTCTGTGCCTAACCAAAACGGTACGATGTTTCTATTGCTGAGGTCTATCCATTTTCACCAAAATTGTATTGTTAGATGTTTTCTCCATCACCGAAAAAGCAATTTACTGTTTTGTCACGTGACATACCTTGTGACGTCACTGCGCACTAAGTTATAGCACCAAAATATTACGTTTGTGCAGTTTTATCACTGTGCAAAAAATTAGCCTGCCTTAAATAGATTAAAGCAATTTAAGGCACATTTTGCGTTTTTGGGGGCTAGCCCCAAGCCTATTTCGAATCCCAGGCCTTAACATTCCAATTTCATGATAGATATAATGTCCAAAGATTGTCTTCATTATCATAGAAAGTCAAACCAAAAAAACACGTTTCTTTGGTACGACGCAGGAACGCTTTTCCGAAGACACCCCCCGGGTTTACAGAGACCTTACAATCATGCAAAATGGTATTTGCGAATCTACGGATTGGATTAGTCGTATTGCAGTGAGTAAATTATAATAAGGCCGAGCAGCGACACTAACCCATTTTGCCATGCGCGATTTTTTCCCTGTGATCTGCGCGTTTTTCGTTGTGATCGGCGCTGGATTTTTCTATCCATGACCTCCACTTTCAGCTTCGTGTCTGTCTGGCAAATCCTGGGCCTCCATTTTAAATCCGCTATCTTAACTGTTCGAAGAAATGAACTGATTGGTGTTTTATGCGGGGATCTCAAAATATTTAGTTTAGTGGTATTTCAAACGGTTTGAGTGACAGTTTGAAGAGCTGAGTTTCGTGTATCGGAGTTTTTAATTTGTTCAACAGTTAGCGGTGCTAGTGCGACTAGCACCTAATTTCCACTTGCCTGAAATGCCACCAAATTCGGCACACAAGTAGAAGACATCATGATCTTTAGCTCTACGCCATTTTTTTTTTGCCAGAAAGGAAAATAGTGTATTCTCACGCCAAAGTTCGAATTTAATGATCTGTTTTCGTCCTGATATTCATAGAGTCAATTCCAAGGGACGCATCACGTGACCCAGCACAGGGAGCCCGAATGCAGATGTTATTGCGTTTTTCCCTGTATGTTTTAGGGTAGCTATCCCAAAAAAAGGCGTACTGTATATAATATGTCTTACTTCTGCGGTTCTAGTCGTCGCATTTTCTACCAGTTTTAGCATTATTTTAATGGGCTTCGTATATGCAATTCAAAAACCTATCGATCAATTTTGCTCGAGTTTTGTGGGATTGAAGTTTGCGACATTTGCAATGGTCAATCCGAACGCCTGCCCCAATTGAAGTTTTTTAAGACGCCCAAACATTTTTCCAAAGTTATCTGTTGGTTGTGTGCTTGTCGAAATCACGGTCTGTTGGTTTGACTTGACTTGACTTGATCATTAAATTCGAACTTTGGCGTGAAAATACTCTATTTTCCTTTCAACTTCTGGCAAAAAAATGGCGTAGAGCTAAAGATCATGATGTCTTCTACTTATGTGCCGAATTTGGTAGCATTTCAGGCAAGTGACAAATTAGGTGCTAGTGGCACTTTAAGATAAGGTTAGAATATATAGGGCGTGTAACTAATCGATCAAGTCTTGTATAGTCAGTTTTTCTTACCCACCGCCCCACACGTACCGCACCGCACTGAAATCTTATATCTCTCGAGGGTAAATCTCTCCTTCGCTCTACAATTTTTGTATTGGAATCAAAATTTCACGGTTTTTGGCACAAAAAATCACGGGATACCCAAAAACGACGCGTTAAAAGAGGGGAAAAATTATCCTTCATCATATGATTTTCACGCCATATCAAATCACTTCAAATAATCAGATGATTGTTTCGATTTTTGCAAGCGTTACACTCGCAGCACTCCGCTTTCTTTCAGAAACTTCTAGTTATAAAAGTTAATATACATTATGTATTATGCATGCAGCATACAGTGAATACGCAGTGAAATTCTTCTGCAATTATATATTTTTTAGGCATTTTCACTCCATATATTATTTTCATTGTTGCCAACGAGCAGCCAAGAGGCGAGGCTGCGAGGCGGCAGCATTATAGAGCCGTGCGAGGGGAAAAATTCTCGAGTTCAGAGTGGTGTAACCACTAGCCAATCAAAGTGTACCAGGATTCAAGTGGTAACAAAATACTTGAGCACTATCAGTAACAGAAGAGAAATCTACTATTTGACCCCTGGTCGATCCAAGAGGTAGATATTTGTCCCCAAAGTGGCCTATAGTCACTTTATAGTCCGCGTGATGCTGACGCTTTGCGGATCAATGAGGGCAAAACATGATTCACTTATAAGAATTGCTCGTTGGCACTTTTAGCGAGAGCTACAACTAGTTTTATATTTTAGACGACTATGGAGTCTTTGTGAGCTCGAAGTTCAACTTCAGCTTCTGGTATGTAATTTGAAAAGTAGTAGTGTTCAATTTGACTGAGTCCTGCAAAAGTGAAACCCACCTTATTTGAAGATAAGAGCTCGTCTACTAATTTCTTTAAATGTCTACTAGCAACGCTGCCAGTGACGCCAATTAAAACCTTGCAACTACGTTGTGCACTTTGCCCAGACATTACCACGAAGTAGTTTGCCTGTTTGACCCCAACCTCTTGTAAAATATACATGGGTTGAAACAACGGCTCGATTTTCGTCTCGTCCGAGGAATGAACCATACGCCGAGGAGCCCAGCCGCAGTTGTCTGCAAAAGACTGGTAAGTAAATTGTTATCCGTGCGTGTTATGTAAAATTCAAGCGACCGTTACACATATTTCTGAAAAGGTTGCCACCTCCATAACTACTGTCTTTTAGGACTGTTTTTTAGGATAAATAGTACGGGAAAATGGCGCAGGATTAAGGCCTCGTCCACACGATTGCGTTTTCGTTTTGAAAACGCAAGGCCTTTTCTTTGCGTTTTCAAAAACATTCGCGTCCACATGTAGCGTTTCGAATCGTTTCTGCCTGCCAGTCCACAGAATACGCTGTATTGTTTTGAAAACGCTAATAAGATAAGCCCTATTGCTCATGTGCAACGCATTCGCAGTGAGAATCTTGTAATTATAAACTCTTAAATACTTCATTGGTATGTATCCTTCTAAAAGATCTATCATATTTCAGCCTCCGACGTGTCTGAAATGTAAGAACATCCGTAAGAACATGAACGACAACAACCAAAGGTTGAGATTTATGTTAAACGCCGTGGAAAATGGTGTTTTGCTGACGTTTCGAGCGTTCCCTTCGTCCGTCTCCTTTCCTCCTCCCCTCCCCTTCGGCCGATTTTGCGCTCGCCCCCGGGACTGCGCGCCTCAAATTCCAAGATGGCGCCCGATCATCGAACGGGGGTGCTTACCATTGGTCAAGGAAAACCGTTGGTTTGATCCGCGTCCAATGGTACAGAACATTTCGGTTGGGATGAAATACCGAGCGGAATGGCGCTTACCATTCGCTTATTCGCATTTCGGTTCGATCGGCTACCCTTATTTGGTCATAAAACCGGTTGGAGTGCCAATGGTACAAACCATTCCGATCGGTTCGTTCCAACTGGAATAGCGAGACAACCTCTGAAGCTGAACCACTCGTACCAACCGGAATGACCGAAACATCGACTGTACCATTGGAATCCCAACCGAAATAACCGGTTTTTCGTGACCAATGGTAAGCACCCCGCAGTACCCAGTACCGCCTGCAAGCAGGCTACCAGCTTGGCAAAACACCTCGTTCGCGGATTATCAAATTTAGCCTACATTTGAGAATCTAAATCAACGTTTTAAGAAAGTCCCGTTTCAAGCCTCCACACCAATAAGCCTAGTTGCGTGCTCAGTGCACAGGCGATCCAAGTAGTCATGTGGGGTGCTGTGAAAGAACATGCAACGTTGTCGCTGTAAAAATTATACGTTAAATGTAAATATTGAAATAAAATCATGTGACATCTCCTCGGAATGTTGCAGTTGTCAAATAAAGTGCTCCTGGGGCGATTTTATTGCATTTGGGTGTTTTTTGTGCCTTTTTCTTAATACCCCTACCGTATGTTGACTAGAGCTGGGATCGCCTGTTTTCAGTACGCATGCGATTTTAGTCCGAACGTTTGTTAAAATTCTCTTTGTTCTTGTTAAGCAAAAGAAATCAAGAAATTCCGACTAATTCCGAAATTTCAAAACTCTGACTAGGTTTATACGCTGGTGTCGTTTTCAAAATCTTTCGTCTTTGCAAAAAGTTGCGTTTTCGCACATCGTTTCATCGTATACGTGTGGACGATAGCCGTATCCGTAACAAAAAGATGTGGAAGGGGTCTTATATGTGCAAATTAAGGAAATAATGATGAAATTTGGCAGGTTGAAAGAACCACGCACCAAATGCAAACTTCCAGTTTTATAGCCATGAAATTAGTTATCATAAAGGACATAAGTGTTTTAAAAACAATTATTAAAAAAAAAATTAGAAACAACACAACCTCGAACGAGGTTGAGAAACAACATCCTCTCTGAGCACTGCTTGAAATAATTAAATCCATACCAATAACGTAGTCATCGGCGACAAAGCTTCCAACTCGACGCAACTTTAGAAGTTTTGCCTTTCAAAGGAAGGGCAATCAAGCAATGCCTTCTGGTATTTGGCGGGTAAGACTCCGAAAACGCAGAGGCCCTTTCTTCTCAGTTTTAGAAGAATTCCTCAAATGAGAATGGTTACTTTGTCCAATTGCTCAAGCAACATTTTCCTTGCACGACGGAAATCTTGGTCACCATAGAAGGAGAGCGCAAAGTACTCAAAATATCCAAGCCGACAGATGGTCCCGACGGTATTAAAGAAAGCTCTTATTCTAGTGCACATATTTCGGAAGTCATAGGACAATGACAACCTCCTCTGGGACTGGCGTATTTGCTATACTTGTCCAGTTTTCAAGAAGGGCGACAGGCACAGGCATAGGCATATTTTATTGGCACTGTATATCACACATCGGTTACATGGGCTCGTTTGCCAATAAAACTTGCAGTTAAAAAGGGAATGTGGGAACCACTGCAAATTACCGACCTATCTCACTGACTAGTGTGATCTGCAAAATCTTGGAACCAGGGGCATAGCCAGGGGGCACAGGGGGCACCCCCTTTTTCTCAGGAGATTTTCCCATACATTTACTGTATTTGCTGGAGGAAATTTGAAAATTTTCGTCCCATGTTTTCACTATCCTCCCCCCCCCCCCCCCCCCCCTCCCCCCCCCCCCCCCCCCCCCCCCCCCCCCCCCCCTGCCCCAACCAAAATTCCTGGCTACGCCCCTGGGAACATATTGTATGATCCAACATAATGGCACACCTTGAGACCAGCATTATGCCATGTCATTCACGGCTTCTCCTCTGCCTTGGATCCTGGTCTTGAGGTTGAGTGTGCGTGCAACAATGAAATGCTCAAATCCTTTAGACTACGGAGCTATTAGGGATATCAGGTAAAAACTTTCTCTGTATAGATTTCTTTCTCTGCCAGCGTCTCCAGCATGTTGTCATAAATGGTTCTAAGTCTTGGCGAACGTTACTTCTGGCATCCCACAAGGAATAGTATGAGGCCCGGCTCTGTTTAGCCTTAATATTAATATTAATATTAATGATATATATTATTAATATTAATGATATTGTCAAGGTCATGGAGTCTGAAATAAGGCTCTTCGCTGATTGTACTCTATATTATACTCGATCATTGATGGATGATTTGCCAATATTCAGATACTTAAGTACTTCTGAAACTATTGTTGGGACTTCAGCCATTGCACCCACGCCTACAACAGAAAAAGTGAACAGAATAAGTGAGGAAACTACTCACAAATGAGGTCCAAACAGATTGAACTGAGCAAATGCTTTAGCTCAACCCAGAGACTTGCAAAGGAAAAGAGGCTTCTGCTAGAAGGGAATGGGTTTGTATTTGGATTAACTGTTTCAGATAGGGCTATAATACAGAGCTGGGCAATGCCTAAAAGTGGAGCTCCCAATCAGATAGGTCCTGATAATAACTGCCAGTGTTTATAGGTAAAACTAGTTTCATTTATTAAGGCAGTCTGCTTCCTCAACTGAGTCAGCTTGGCCAACCATCCTTAGCCTGGTTGCAAGCAGTGGCAGGCAGTACATTTTACACTGAAAAATCACCATAATACTACAGCTATAATCTAGTATGTAAATTGTCCTTTTAGCAGTACCTGTATCACCACATGCAAGTTTCTTGCTGATGGGAGGAACATGGATGTACTGAAGACTACACAGCTTTTTAACATGCTCCATAGTCAGTGGGTGATCCCACATGTGTGTATTCATAGCTGGACAAAATAACAGAGGTTTTGCTCTGTCCCAAGCTCTTACAATACATGTCTGTAACACAAATTTATTGTTATCAAATTATGACAAACATTTTGAACAATACTGCAATCTTGATTGGGTGCAAGATCAAAACTATTTTGGGCCTCTTAGACAGCAGGGTAAGGTTAGCCTCCTCTACATACAGATTAAGGTTGATCACTGGGATCAAAGTAACAAGTGGCTGCTTCCCCCCTCTCCCACAACAACTGTAAATTACTAACACCCAAGGAGTCCTGGGCAGCTTACAAGATTTCTCCAAGGTAGCAACAGAGAAGCCTGCAGCAGAGGCTAGGGATAAAGGAATTTTTTTTCCTGTTGAGCACCCTTAACCTTTCAATATGGAAGTCCAGCATGGGTGAGTATAGCCTGCTCTACAGACAGATTAAGATTGCTCACTGGGACCCAAGTAACAAGTGGCTGCTTGCCCCCTCTCCCATAACAACTGTAAATTGCTAATACCCAAGGAACCCTGGGCAGCTTACAAGATCTCTCCAATGTAGCAACAGAAAAGCCTGCAGCAGAGGCTAAGAGTGTGTTCTATGTAAAGTGCATAGAATGTGGCTAGTACGGTATATGCACAATAAATGTTGTATTATTATTATATTAGGGGTAAAGGAATAAAAATTTTACTGATGAGCACCCTTAACCTTTCAATATGAAAGTCCAGCACATAAGGATAGGAATGGGTGAGGATAGACTCCTCCACAGGCAATGTCATGATTACTGCAGATGAAGGTTGCTCACTGGGACTAAAGTGGCAAGTGGCTGCTCACCCTCTTCCCCACAATTATTGGTGATTGTTAGCACCAAATAAACCTTAAGAGATTTCCAAGGGAATCAACCTGAAGCCTGCAGAAGAGGGCTAGCGTAAGGGGATGATATAGGAACCACCATCAATATTGCTATCTCTTAGGGGTTTAATGTAGAAGAGCAACACTCACATTACCACCTCTTATTGGTGAATTTCATTTTTCCTGTTGAGCACCCTTTACTTTTCAATATGGAAGTCCTGCATATGAGGATCATATCCCTCCCCCAGCTAGCTTTCTGTAAACAATAAGTGTACCTCCTACTCACCAGAAGGTTATCACAAAGCCCATTTGCTATCTTCCCCATTGTGTTGGCGTCAACTGGTGCTAGAACTAGAAGATCAGCCCAATGACGTAGCTATATGACAAAAGATTTCTTAGTCAGACACCACTCACATAGTCCCTTAGATGATCATGGTGTTGCATTTAGACCTGCCAACATCCTCACATTATGCAGGTTTTCCTCGCCTAAAATGTGAAATTCTCATTTCCTTGCAGAACAACATGACTTTCAGATTCTCAGTCATTAAAAAATATATAATATACAAGAAAACAGCCCGTCACTTCGTGACGCTAGAAGACCCAACCTAAGTTCCCCATTCCATAAACTGCTGATTTACATTACTAATGACCTCCCTTTTTGTGTGTTTGTTTTGCACTGGTCTCCCTAATTTTGGTGGAGAAAATGACGCACATGTCTAAGAACCCGCGCTAAAATTGAAAATGCAGCCTATTACAGAAAAACATTTGACTTCGGAATTGTTTGTATAATGCTTATCAGTAAGGCACGAGATAAGAAACAGGTAAAGTTAAACTGTTCTAAGAAATTTCTTAGTTTATCATAGGAATATTTAGAGAATATCATTCATGACTTAGCGCGCGCTCTGTAGGCAGTGCCACGGTGTAAGTTTGTTCAAACTTGAATGAAATTTTTCTCAGCTCAAATCTTTCTCGAATTAGAATTATCCCTACACACAAATGTAAGTAATCTGTAATAGAACCATTTAGGTTTGAATGTCTATGGTGCTATCGGCTAAGGGAACTGTGTTCTTTTTAGTTTATGTGGGAGATTTCAACATGGCCGCGATGGCGGCTTTGTCCCTCGCTGAAAAAATCGCTTGAATTAGAACTTAGCCAAAGGTGAATCTTTTCCAACAAAAACACGCCCACTGGAGAGATTTCCTCCTTCTCTTCTGGTTTGTGTCCTTCGTTTTGCGATACAGCATCAGGATTTATACTTAGAAAATATTATTCATGGCTTTGTGGCATTTCGCCTTAGCGTGCTTCCAGAAAGCAAGGCGGTGTACGGCGGTGTACGTTTGTTCAAACTTGAATGAAAATTTTTCTCAGCTTAAAGCTTTCGAATAATAATTATCCCTGCACATTCCTGCAAGTAATCTGTGACAGAACCATTAGGTTTAGATGACTATGGTGATTTCAGCTGTGCGAACTGAGTTCTTTTTTAGCTTCTGTGGGAGATTTCAAAATGGCGGCGATGGCAGCTTTGTCCCTCGCTTAACATACATACATACATACAGCTTTATTTTACAACGCTGGCCATTTCAATGGTGCATTGTGCACACACTGATTTCCAAATGGGGCGTTGACAAAAAAAAAAAAAAAAGAGTACATAGATTACAAAGATAAAAAAGACAATACAATTAAAACATAGAACTATTAAGAATCCCCGAAAGCACAGTGCACCATCATTCGGCATCCCTTTTCAGCAAACGCTTGAAAGAGGCTAATGTATTAGCCTGTTTGGTCGCTTTACTAAGACTGTTCCATAGCATTGCTCCACTATAGCTGAAACTGCGTTTCAGGAAGTTGGTCTTAGGTTTTGGGAGTGCTAGGTCTGTATCCCTGCTTCGGAGGTTATATCTATCTTGGCGATCTTCAGTCTTGAGAAATAAATTTCGTAAGGTTGGTGCACTTTGATCGTTTAAGATTTTATATATCAAAATCGATTTTAGATTTATTTGCCTTTTATTCAAAGATTGCCATCCCAGCCCTCGGAGAACGTCTACAGACCTCTGTTCATACCTCGCGCCAGTTACTACACGTGCTGCACGTGCCTGCAGCTTTTGGAGTTTATCTGCGAGGGTCTTTCCACAGGTATCCCAAACTGGCGCGCAATAATCTAGATAAGGCTCAACAAGACATCTATAGACGCTCTCAAGCGAGCTGGCCGGGACAAATGGTTTAATACGTCGAATTGCGCCTATCCCTGCACTGGCTTTTTTACACACATTTTCAATGTGCTTATCGAATTTCAAATTTTCATCAATTTCAACGCCAAGGCACTTCTGTGAATTTACCCTTGAAATCGTTTTGCCATCAATACAGACAGAAGACTGAAGATCGTTACTCTTATGTTTAATGTTATAGGATGAACCAATAAACATTACTTTTGTTTTCGATGTGTGATATTGTAACTTATTCAATGATAACCATTTTGAGATATTCGCAAGGTCCAGATTAAGCTTATCTGTGAGCTCATCAGGGTCCGGAGAGGTTGCGAATATCTGAGTGTCATCTGCATATATACATGGCGTTGTGGTTCCGAGACAATTCGGGAGGTCATTGATATATAAGAGGAATAATAAAGGACCTAAAATTGAGCCTTGGGGCACCCCGCATATAATTTGCTTAGGCGGGGAAAGATGATTATTTACTTGGCATTGTTGCGTTCTGCCAGATAGGTACGAGGAGAACCATTCTAACTGTCCGCCACGAATGCCGAGTCGGTTCATCTTATCGAGTAAAATTGAATGGTTTATCGAATCGAAAGCCTTCCGAATGTCAAGGAACACAACGCCTGTTAAATGCCCTTGGTCCATGTTACGATACCAATCATCGCACATATGTATCAGTGCCGAAAGGGTAGAATGTTTAGGCCGGAAGCCTGACTGAAATTTGGAAAGCAATGATTGGTCCATCAGAAAGCTATAAAGTTGTCTAAACACTTCTTTCTCAAACACTTTACTGATTATTGGCAGGATCGAGATTGGTCGATAGTTTTCGGGTAGCTTGCGGTCATCTGATTTAAAGATGGGCGTTACCCTTGCATGCTTAAATTCAGTGATAAAGGTTCGAGAAGAAAGTGAGAGGTTGAATATTTGTGTCAGAGAAGGAGCTATAATATCTGCAGCTACTTTGAGCAATTTGGCGGGAATTTTGTCTAAGCCTGTAGCCTTAGAGGCTTTTAGAGATTTTAGAGATAAGACCACATTTTCAACCGGGATTTCTTCGAAACTGAACTGTTGTGTATTGTATTCACAAAAGTCCAAATACGAATTATCTCGGTTAAGTTGATCGGGGCACTTTTTTGCTAAATTTGGCCCGATGTTAACAAAATAATCATTAAAGGCCTCTGCAATATTTTCAGGTTCCGACAACACGCTGCCACCAACGTTTAACTCGTTCACATGCTGGTTCGGCTTAAGGTGCTTACCAAGTAAATTATTAATTAGCTTCCATGATTTTTTTGGATCGCGCGAGGAGCAGTTCTTAATTTTCTCCTGATAATAATTTGCCTTAGCTTTGCGCATTTCTATGTTGACTTGGTTGCGACACCTTTTGAATAGTTCCCATTGTGAGTCAGAGTTAAATTTAATGGCGCGTTTTTTATAGTAGTCCCTATTTCTCATTAATTGTTTTATTTGAGATGAGAGCCAAGGGAGAGAATTTTCTCTCACCCTTCTGTTCTGAATGGGTGCATGTTTATCAATTATATTATTAAATATGGATTTCCAATTATCCCAGGCACTATCTGGGTCTTGGTCACCATGTATCGAATCCCAAGGGGCGTTTTCGAGGTCTGAAATAAATTCCTCTGCTACGAAATTTTTAAAGTTTCTGAATTCTTTTTCGACAGGCTGACGCTTCGGCAGTATAAACTTCCGACTCCCAAAAACCATACCATGTCCATCGGACATTCCTAACGGAACAACGCCCGATTTTGATATATTTTCGCTTTTATTGGTTAGAATAAGATCAATTAGCGTGGCAGATGTTTTTGTTACTCGCGTTGGTTCCTTAATTAACTGTTCCAGTTGGTACAGGGAACAGAGGAACTGAACTTGCCGTGTATGTGATTCCAGTGGCGATTTTTGGTAATCTGCGTTCACGTCGCCTACTAAGATTAATTCCCTGGGCTCGCATCTTTTGAGAAATAATTCTAAATCATTTAAGAGTGATAAATCGCTTTTTGGTGGCCTATACCACGTACTAAACAAAAATGACCGGGAATGAGGGCGACATATTTCTAAACAAATCAATTCTAAATTTTGAGGGGCTATATCATCCCTTAAAGTAAATGATAAGTTTTCTTTAACATATATCGCTACCCCGCCGCCAGATCTATTTCTATCTTTCCGAATTATATTGTATCCATTAATTAAAACCTCCGAGTCAGGGATTGAGTTATCTAATTTCGATTCATTTATTGCTAGCACTTCCAGATTGGATATGCTCATTATGTATCTAATTTCATCAATGTGGCCTAGTAGGCTATTAACATTAATGCACGCGAATTTCAGGCCCTTTAGTTTAGCAATGCTATGGAAAGGCGATGCTTCATAAATACCTGATGGTGCGCTGTGCTGACGTTGGGCTAGCGGCGACTGCGGTAATTGTGCGATGGGTTCACTAGCTGCAGTAGGATTTTGCTGAGTTGCTCGCCAAGGTTGTGATTTTGCCTGTGAAAACCCTGATTATAGCTAGGGTCCGACCTAAGAAATCTGATGAAATGGGAGGCCAGTAAAGAACTCCCTTTCGCATTGAGATGCAGTTTCTTCCCATTTAGGCATGTCTTGTCGATTCTTGAGTTGTCTATGAAACTGAAATCTTTATCCTTAGATGCAGCCTCCTGAGTACGGCGATTGACTTCCGTAGTCTTGGTGGCCACATCGACGTCTTCTCTCTGGGTTATCCCCGATACTCCAATCTTCGAATCTGGGTATTTTTCTTTGGCAGATCGGACTAAACTAAGAAGCTTATTCATAAAATCCTCCGCGGTGTCGGTCGGTAGATTATTTGTGCCGGCGTGGATTATTATGTGCGAGGGCTTGGGGCAGTCTTTCTCCACAGGAACGCTCGACTTAATCTCGGATTCTATTTCCTCGATCCTCTTTCCTGGATACGTTTTTTTCACTACCTGTTTCTGAGATAATTTCTTCGGATCTATATGCTTCAAGATCGAGTCTCCGATTAGCATAATGCTCTCTGTGTTGTTTTTCTTTCTGGACGTATCTCGGCTTTGTCGAGGGGCGTTATCTTTTTGTTGCGGGGCGTTGGACCGTTGAGGGCTCTGAGTTGGCGGGCAGATTTCATTTTCCCGCGGTTGCATAATTAAGTTATCTGAAGTTGAACTTTTGATCTTCTCTTTCAAGCTTGTATTTTCCTTTCTTAGGATGGCATTTTCTGCTTCTAAAAACTTGACTCGGGATTGTAGATCCTGTGTTTGATTTGCAGGCAAGAGAGGATTTAGAGCTCTCCATATTTTATCCAGCTCCGACTTCAACAGACGCTTGGTTACGATCTCGTTGTTGTCTATTTCACTGTCGTAATTTTCATTTCCTTTAGACCTGTTTGAACTGCTACCAGTAGCCTGAGAAGACGTTAGATCTACGGTCTGTTCCTCCTGACTTGGGACAGACTTCTCTTTCGATTTAACTCTCTGTTCTTTCGCAGCTTGGCTTCTAGTAGACATCTTAGATCTCGTGCCGAGATCCGTCATTTCGCTAGCCATACTCATACTTAAGAAATCGCTTGAATTAGAACTTAGCCCAGGGTGAATCTTTTCCAACCAAAACACGCCCACTGTGGAGACATCCACTTTCTCTTCAGGTTTGTGAACTTCGTTTGGCGACACAGCTTCAGGGCCAAGCGGAATGAGTGCAGACGATTTAGCCAATCAGAAACGTTTGCGCAGACAACCCGATTATAATAGTATAGATATATATATATCGCTTGTCAATAATTTTTAACAGACCTGTTCTTCAGTGATTATTTCAGAGATCACATAAATAACATTGTCGTTTCAAATAATGAATCCCTGGGACAAAATGGGTCACTGCTAAGTTGAAGAAAAGGAAGGGTAGAGTATCTTTACCCTGCCATTTCAGCCTTGTCCCCCATTGGATCTTTACCTCTATATGTAGGACTGGATCCAGCATCTTGTTCCATGTCTGTGAAAATCAAAGATTCACCAGTTGCTCAGATTTTTAAAGATGGCTTTTAAATAGCTAATGGCACAACATAAAACAGTATAATCTGTTCATATATTTTTTACATTCATGGTGCACTGACCTTCCACTCATCTTCATCTCTGTAAACAGTCACGGGTATCTCATCTGGGCAGAAGAAATGCGTTGAATGTTCCGTTGCTACTACCTTAACTTTTATCTATGAAAAAAGGGAAGTATTTTCACGTGCTTAATTTGAGTCATGCAACACTTAAAAGAAGAAACCCACCTTAGAATTTGAAGATAAGAGCTCCTCTACTAATTTCTTTAACTTTATACTAGCAACGCTACCAGTAACACCAATTAAAACCTTGAAACTATCTTCTTCACTTTCGTCTGCTCCGTCCGCCATATTGGACTGCAGAGATTTTACGTGGGTACCCTGTGGAATATTTTTAAAAGGAGGAAGCACGGGTACCAGAACGCGTGGAACGCCTGCCGAAAACGTAATTTCGACGTTTCAGCGGTTTAGAAGAACTCGAATTTTGTCCTATCTTGGCGAGAAAAATGAGCAAAGTTTGTCGGCATTGCTGCGAGTTAGCCGTCGAGTATGAAGAGGAGGAAAATTTGGACGTCTGTGCAAATTGTGGGGCGATCAATGAACATTTTAGTCGACTTGAGCACCACAACACTTCCGATGGGGCTGCCGGAGAGACGACCGGTGGACGAGCAAACTGGCGAGCAAGGAGGCATTATGTCACCGAAACGCGCAGGGAAGCAAACGCAAAAGCATACCTTGAAGAACAAGTGCTGAAACTGAACATCCCTCCTGTAATCGCAGAACAAATCAAAGCATTTCTTATTGATGAAGTTTTGGAGTTGGACATCATGTTCCCTCGGAGCAGGGCTGTCACAGTTGCAAGTTGTGTTTTCATTGTAGCGAGACAGAATGATATGCTTTATACTATGAGAAGTGTAGCTCAGGCTACTCAGACCGATGTGTTTTTAGTCGGCCGCACTGTTAAAGCAATCTGCAAACGGCTTATGATTGAAATACCACCCATAGAACCACATGCTTATGTGCCTATGGTGTTACAACAGTTTGAAGTTGAGTCAGAAAAGCTGCCTGAGTGTCATAAACTGGCAATTGATGTGCTGAATCTCTGTGACAAGCTTATATTACATGTTAATCATCCTCCACTTCAGCGTGCCACTGCTGTGGTTGCCTTGTGTGTCGAGTGTAAAATCAAGAGACCAACTCTTAAAAAACTTCAGAAAATCTGTTGCACAAATGGCGTTTACTTAAACTCACTGGAGGAATCTCTGAGAGATTTGAATGATGAATTTAAAGGCATTGCTCTTAAGATTATTCCCTGGGCAACTGCATCAGTTTTGAGAATTGCGAAATGGTTACCAGATATTATTGAATTTCAAGATCTTATTGAAGATTTTCCATCAGCTTGGCAACATAAAAGAGAGCACGATCTTGCTGCAAGGAAACACAAAATAAAGCAAGCAAAAGAGAGAATCCAAAATGGAAAAACTGAATCTCAATCTTCAGAAGATTTACCAGCTGTCAAATCAAAGAAGAGAAAAATAAGAAGGTTGCCTGCAGTTACTGGTAGAAAAAAATCACCGTCAAAAGGCTTTGATGAAGAAGACAAAGTTATTGAGGATCTGCTGAGGAAGGGGGTTTCAGAAGAATTGTTGGAAGGAGATCTGAAGCCTTTGTCTGCTGACTTACAAGATTTAGGAGACAATGTTGATCTTGATAGGCCTGAGTTGGATGAAAAGGACATTCCCAATGAGGAACTTCAGAATTATATGATAGATAGTGCCGAGGTAGAGTACAAACATATGGTTACGTCTTTCTCACTGAAGAGAAGGGCCAGCATAAGTAGGCCAAGGGACAAGAAACAGGGATTAATTGTCAAGAAAAGAAGAAAGTGAAAAACATCAGAGCTGTTATCGTTAAGCAGAGATCAGGTGTTTGGGGCTAGAAGAACTGTAAAATAGCATTACAGAACCACATTGTTTCTATTAAAATTCAGAATATTTGGGCTTTAAATATGGAAGAGCAGGAGACAAGGCTGAAATGTTGAATAGCTGGCATCATTGATTAGTTGATCTTTTGAGACCAGGCAGATATAGAGAGTTGTGCATTGTTCTATTTTTGTATTTCTTGATTATCAATGTAAGGAAGTCTGCAGAATTTTACACCACACTGCATGAGATTTCAAAAGTTAATTTTCATGATGTGTAGGCAAAGCAATTTATGTAAAACTCATATTATTTTGCCAGCCATGTGTAAGTTGAACAGTTCCTATGTTTGAGAATGGAAGATTCCTCCCATAATGAATGCATTCTATATTTAAGTAGTTGTGTTCCATGCCATGTATGTGCATGCTGTATCCTGGTAGTTGTATTACAGTCTAATGCTAAAGAGAAGAGAGCATGCATGCTTATAGCTGGAATGGTCAATTGTAAACTCTACTTTACTATGAATGGTCTGTTGAGTTTGGGGGATTTTCCTGTGTAGGGGTATTCTGGAATCACCCATTTGCAAGTCACCACTCTTCAAAGAGTGCCTAAAATAGCCAACTGACAAGTTTACTCAATGAAGGATTTTTTTTATATTTTTGTGAAATGAGCAGGATTAGAAGGCAGAAAAGAAACACAAATAAAAACTGTTACATGGTGCTAAGAAGAATAAAAGGCAGACCCACCAGAATAATAATATGCACACAGTGCATGCTATTAATGATCCTCTTTATGAAAAAAATTTAAAATAGCCTGCAAAAGCAGAAACACCTCCTAGCGCTCGCCGAAAGAGACTCCTACAAAGAGGTGTCTGCACGCTCAAGCCAAACATTCCATACTGATGATGCACATATCTAGAAAAAAAATTCCAAGTATTCGAATTTTACGCTCTGAAAAGGTACCAGAGGCCTGATTTTAGACCCTAAAAGGTACGATGAACCACCTGCCCCAAAAATAGGGGAGGGGTGTCTCGGCACGATTATTTGCTTAGATAGTAGTCATGTAATTATTTGCGAGAAAATTTTAAACTGCATTTTGTGAGTCGTTCAACATCTGCAACATTTCACGCAAATGCGAATTCAGCATATTTGCTTCAAGACTTGAGGGAAAAAACATAGGACCATACTTCCAGACAAAGAGCTGAATCGTCGTATGGCGACCGTACGATTACGCCCACGCCAGAGATTTCGGCCCTGACAGTCGCTATCCTGGTGTTGAATTGCTCAGTAGCTAGATACCTATGGGTGAGAGAACGCCCGGCCACCAGACCATATCAGGACGTAGACTGCTTGCAGCCCCTTCTCCGGCGAACGTCCGTAAATCGAGAGAAGCGAACGTCCGTAAATCGAGAAATCCCGCGGCTGCGCGATTTACGGACGTTCGCTTCTCTCGATTTGCGGACGTTCGCCGGAGAAGGGGCTGCAAGCAGTCTAATCAGGACGCCCCTTGTACCGTTAGTGAACAATCAACATATAATTGATTATGCACCACCAACGTATTTATAGGTCTGATGAGTGTGTAAGAGATCAATGTGGGACACCTTGGGCTTTTTTTAAAACTAGCTATATTTAACGGTAATGCAGACATCTTTTTCACAGTTGCCGTTGACATATTTTATTCATCATAATCAAATACTACGCATTATAATGACATAAAATGGGTTTCTTTTTTAGTTTTCCGTTGCGCATGCGCATATACGTCCTCTAGTCTGATTACAGACGATTTCCCCTGAGAGGATGCCCAGTGTTACTCTCAGCTTTATAATACTACTGTCTGTCCATTCATTCGAATATATTTCTATTGGTGTTTCTTGTGTGCAGTCTTAGTATCACATTTACACCAAGAGTGGATTACCAAGAGTTTCCATATTTACTATGTACGCCCGAATCACAGTCAGAAAAGTGTCTATTTTTAGAACTAGGATTCCCGCAAAAATTCGTCATCCACAGGGCTCCCACTTTCTCGCCACGCAAACAGTTGTGAGATCCAGCCTAAAATTAAATCGCAGATCAATCGAAAAACCTTTAAAGTCGCAAAGATAAGGTAGGATATTCTCTATTTGTTGTGCATTGGGTATACGAGCATTCGAACCTGAGCATTCGAATACTTTCGCGCGCGAAATTCAAATCTAAAAATAGACACTTTTCTGACTGTGATGTGGACAAATACTGTACGAAAGATTCTAACTCTTGTTAATCCACTCTTGTTTACACCCAAAGATTTTCGCATAAAATAGTTTCAAAATTTCTGTTAAGTCTTGGATTACTACTGTATGCATTGCTACGCGACCTCTGAAATTCAATGTTGCGATGGGCGATTTTTAGCCGTCAATCAAACCAAAACGCGGGATTTGGCCACTTCAGTGGGTTGATTCATAAAAATTGATTCATAAAAATTGATTCCCATAAAATTTAAATTGATTGCCATATCAACGGCAAAATGGTTTTAAGCTATCCTTCCTTGCCTCGAATGTATAACTTTCTGGTTCAAGAAAATTAACATTACAATTTTCTTGCGTAAAATCGCCAATCGCAACAGTGAATTTTGAGGTCGCGTAGCAATGCATACGGTGGTAAATGAATTCACGGGTCAATCCTTGGCGAAAAATTTGGTAGCGACCCTTCAATGTTAGCTCAATATATTATATGCTGGACGGATCGGCTGTTGGGGGCATGTTTTTACATTTGCAGACCGGCCAAAGCACGGAGTTGCACTCCCCCTAAACTGGTGTGAAACACACCCAACATATTGGTGGTCTTCCCGACCCCGCTAAAATAATGACCACTCCCTTATATTAGCGCTCTATGCTAACTGCACCGAAGAAGGTATTTCGCCGCTTTTCCTTGTGTTTGTATATGTATCCGGTCTTTGCATTACTTTGCGTAGCGCGTATGAAACCAGATCATTTCGAATAGGCCTACCAGTTGGCCTATCACCTTTGCGAAACGACCGCAATATTCCGATTTTACTCGCGCATGAGTACCAGCGCCCCAAGTTTTGCATTTTTACTGCGTCGAAATTTCACAGCAATGTGATCGCGCGAGAGAAAAATATTCCGTGAAAGGACCAATTAAGAGTTCAAAATTAATTTGTATGGATACGTGTGTTATGGCCTTATGTTTGAACTTGATTCAAAGGTCCTTGATCTGGCATGTCATCTCTTTAAATTCCATCAAAGGAATTTGGTCCTGTGGGAAAACATATAACAAGTTTGGCAAGATCTGTTTATGTTCGCGCATGGCATCTATCAAGATATTAGAATTTAGCGGGAAGACAAGTTCGGTCGTCATTCGAAGTTTGATAGAAGAACAGGAAACATTCTCTGCATGAACAGAGAACCGGACATCCAGGTCGCCTTTGGTTTCCAGTTGTCTATTCGTTCACCAGGAAAAATGAGCGAGCTAGAAAACGTTGGTACTTGTGCAGTAATTGAAGTACAAGCGGCGAGCTCAGCAGTTGAAGCGACCACTGCAGGAAATTCTGCTACTAAAGCAGTCGTAGTTGAACCGACTTCAGTAAAAACTAAAAGTACTGAATGCAAAGAGATGCAAATCGTTGGGAAAGTTGTGGAGGTTCCTTTGTTCAAGTCGCTGGTTGCAAGTTTTGCAAGTCTTTACAAGAGCACCAAGAGGACGAACTTTGTAACAAAAGCAAGTTTCGCCGTGGCCGAGTTGTCGTTTTGGACGGCCTGGGAAACGGCTAAGTTGGCTTACAAGGCGGTGCCAACCACAGGCACAGTTGGAAAACTGAAGCAGGATTTGGAAAGAGTAGGTCAGTAGATGTCTACGAATAGTGTAATGTTTATGATTTACTGCAATTCTTAACATTCTGCAAACTCTACGCCAACTAACAAACCGCGGTTTGGCTTCATGTGTGAGGCCGTTTGCGTTTCTTCAAAGCTGTCAACAATGGTCAAATTCTAATGAAGGAACGAATAAAAAGTGCCTTCAGATTGGTTCAATTTGATTGAATGTTTGCTTCGATCTTTTTGCGGGCTTTGCGTCAACACGTTTACGTTTAATACTTTACTTCACAAAGGCATAACCATGACGTGAAGGTACGCGCGCTGAACTTTTCCCTTTTATATCATAAACATGGCCCCATGGCCCCATGTGATTACCTATACTAACACTTAGACCCCGTCCACACTAACGCGTTTTCGTTTGGATCCGTATAGTTTTTGATACGTTTAGGCCTTCCGTCCACACTAACACGCTGATCGTTTTTATTGAATCCGTATAAGACCCCGTCCACACTACTCCGTTTTCAAACGAAAACGGATACTTTTTGCTCCGGATACGGCTATCGTCCACACTACAACGCCGAAAACGATCACCGAAAACGGATCAATCCGAAAACGCTCTCCAGAGTGGAGCAATTTGAAAACGGAGCTATTTGAAAACGCTGTTTTCTAGTGTGGACGGGTGAAAACGATGCTATCTGAAAACGATGACGTACGGATACGCGTTGTAGTGTGGACGGGCGAAAACGATAGGAAAACGATAAGTGTGGACGCAAATCTTTTTGACAACGGAGCAAAAAGTATCCGTTTTCGTTTGAAAACGGTGTACGTGTGAACAGGGTCTAAGTTTGAAAACGCTCTCGAAAGTGAATAAAAACGAATCCGTATACAGATCGTTTTAGTGTGGACGGTCGAATCCGGATAAAAATGAAAACAATAACGTCAACTGTACCATTATTAAATTTGAGACTGTCCTTGCACACTCCAACATCAAATAAAAAACTGATCACTTGTTTGGAGCTAAAATTAACGTCCACACTAACACGCATCGAATCCGTATAAGTTTGAAAACGAATACTTTTGAAAACGCGTGTGGACAGGGTCTTAGTAACTACAAATATCACTCAGATGTCTTGCAAAAGCTACCGGGTTGCTTAGCTGTTTGATAACACAATCAATTAGTCGGTGCAGAGTTCACAGAATTATGAAAACCGCAGGGTAAGTTTGCGAAAGTATTCTAAACACTGGTATTAATGCGATTTTATTCAATTTTCAGTTTCGCTGGCGGACAACTGGGCGTGTTATGGGCTGGATGTGCTAAAGAGTAATTTCCCATCTTTGATGAACAAGACATTTGGAAAGGTACGAACAGACCCGGTCTATATAAATGAGCGCACACACTTCGAGCCAGTGTGCAAGAATCGCAAGAATCTCTTAGGGTGTACTTGCCCGTATCATATGTTTTCATACGTTCCCATAAGCCTTGGCTAAACTAGGACACATGTAGCGCGCAGCATTGTCAGCATTGTAGACGGACACATGTTTCCTTCATGTTTCCCAATTTAGCCACGCGAGAAACATTGTCGCGCGTAATAGATTTTCAGTAGCCGGGACACAAACAAATGTTTCGGCTTCGCCAGACACATGAAACATTTTATGTGTGCGAGACGCGCGTGCAAAATTTCCTAGCTTGGCCACTCGGGGAAACATGGAGGACACAAATGTTGAGCGCTACATGTGTTCTAGTTTAGCCATAGCTAGTATTTAGCACTCGCGTTAAGCGCGCTTCTATTTGGCGAAATGTCATTTTTTCCTCCAAGACCCGATCAAGAAAGACTGGTGTCACGTGTTCCGAAGAAAAGGGGGTTTGCAATGTAAGAAGAGTTAAATTCTGCTAATGACGATGTATCATGACATTTTGCAGACAAAACCGCGCCGCTCCGCTCGTCGTCGTCAGAAAGTCCACCCAGGAACCGGCGTGCCTCTCGTAACCTTCCCCATTTCCCCGGAACGCAAGCGAAAAAGAAGCGATGCCGACAGCGTGGAAGAGACCTTCATAGAAGAACTTCTCCGTGTCAACGAATCGTACATCTCCGACGATGATCCCGACTACAAGCCGAATGATGACGAAGACGAGTCGGAAAGCGACGACAGCGAGGGAAGTGGCGAGGGGGACTCGGGCGAAGGAGAAGACGAGGAAGATGCTGAGGCCACGGGAGAGTCTGGGGGCCAGTCCCTCACGGTCGAGGAAGTTGGGAAGAAAGGACTGAAACTGAAGTGTAACACGGAGTGGACGATTGTGAACGCTGGTGATGGAGACAGTCCTAGAGAAGAGGAGGCGAAGAAGGGACAGGATGAAGGGAACTCGAAGGGAAGATGCCAGGCCCCTCTCCTTACCTCCCCCAAGGGGAAAAAGGGAAAAGGGGAAGTAAGGGGAGGACTCGACCCTGGCGCGGGTACGTGTACTTCAAACCAGTTCAACAATTTTAATTATTCATCATTTATTGACTGATAAAACCAATTCCGGTATCACATCAGTATAAATAAAAAATATACAAATCTAGATATTCATAATACTTGGAATAAATCTATAAATAAATTTAATTTAAAATACATTCTCTAAAACCACGGTGGCCATTGTCAATTAAATATTTTCGGAGCTCCCCTTTAAATTGGCCCCTGTCCTCTATATCAGTAATCGAACCTGACAGTTTGTTCCAAAACCTAGTACACCATGGAAAAAAACTGAATAGTGTATTAAACCCAGCTCAGCATTGTTTATTGAACATGGCGCCTTAAAAACATAGGTACGCAGAGCGCGCGGGAAGCTATTTACTATTGATTTGGCGGGTGAGGGCAAATTACACATTTAGTATGGAGTGACAGGGTCACGCGGAGGAATATAGCATACCGAACCAGGCAAAGTAAAGTACACACATTACGGCGACCTATTAGCCTATTTGCCTACGGCGACCTATGAGCTTTGTTGGATCAAATATTGAATTGCTTTGGTAATTCATTCAAACTCTCGCTCACCACTGTTGTCGTTATTTAAAGGTTCTTGCGCTGTTGGCACATCGAGCCTAAAAGACAAGAAGACCTATGCAAAAGCAATGAAAGACACCTCCCCTAGAAAAACAGAGGACGCCAAGAAAGATCAACAGGCCACAGGTGAAGCAAAGAAGGTCCCTGTCTCTCCAAAAGGGGGGAAGGGTCAAGAGAAAATTGACACAGGCAAACAGAGCCATTGAAAGGGAGAATTATAGTGTAAAGTCATGAGTGAAAATGAGTGGACGAATGGCCGAAGCAGTGATGATAAATTGTGTGAATGTACGAGATTCAGTTTTGTATTCACAATATAATTAAGATTTGTCGACATGCATAATAATGATCGTGGCGCCTGAGTGTGAAAAATATTTTCCAAATCAGATATTGGTTCCTGTAACATTGAGGTTTATTTCATCCTATTAGAAATGAAGAAACACAAATAAAACGATAATTAATAAAAGATATCTCATTGAATATTGAATGTCTCTGCACAGAGAAATGAAGCAACCTCAATGCTAACTTCTCTGAAAAGTTAATCGCACCCTGGTTAATAATGGGGGAGGAGGGGTGAGGGGCACTAAGGTTGATTGTGTGGCCGTTGAAGTCACGCTGCCATCATTTTACTAGCCTGGGTAGCGGCTCTTAAGGGAAGGGGAGGGAGTCGGGGCGAGCGAAAACCGGAAATAGCGCGGCCGCAAGGTGTTCTTCCCAGAACCCCTTGCGGCCGCGCTTCTTCCGGTATTCGCTCGCCGCGACTACCTCCCCTTCCTTTGGAACCGCTAACGCAGGGTATCATTTTACGGGCGGAAAGCGAACATGATCTATATACACAGGGAATTTCTGCAGGCAGGAAGACTAATTTCCCGTGATACAAGAATTATGCGAAGTGTCCGGCATTTGTGTTTGTTCATGGGAAAGACGAACAAGCTTTTCCCATTTTCCCAACTAGAATGGGTTTCTTCCCTGTGGAAGTTACGCCCTTATTTTACGGGCGGAGAAAAGGCTATATAAGCACCTAAGCAACAAGCTTTTCAAGGTTCACGCATATTATGAAAGTCCACTTTTTTGGACAAATTGCGAAATT
The DNA here is from genome assembly GCA_033964015.1 of Scolanthus callimorphus. Lineage (NCBI taxonomy): Eukaryota > Metazoa > Cnidaria > Anthozoa > Actiniaria > Edwardsiidae > Scolanthus > Scolanthus callimorphus. The sequence continues at coordinate 21,357,880 of CM066924.1, forward strand.
TCTTGACTATTCAATACTGATTATTCGTTTCCGGGGTTTGAACGAAACTGAAACTGAAAATGTTCTTTTTTGAGGAGTAACTATAAATGTATCAATGAATTGGAAGTTCTAGAGTATTTTAATCAGCAGGTAGGATTTAGATGAAAAATATTCGAATCAATGTTTTGAATTGAGAAACTTGTCCCTAATCCTAAAAACACAGTATTTTGCTAGTTTCCATCTAGCTTCATTTAGTTGGAACTAAGTTCTCTGAGAAAAGTGTTACTCTTAAAGCTGTTTTCTCGAATAAGACTGATATATTTCCAACAGCTGGCCGGAAATTTTCATAATGAATTGGTGAATAACCTTTCCTTTTTATAATAACAAATGACATGTTCAAATAATTATCATATATTTCTATACACCTCACAGTTATTTTTTCAGTTGTTGGAGTCAAAAGAGGGGAGAGCATTTATTTTTCAAACGAATTGTACCATCTACAAACTTATGTTATGCTAAATTTACTGTAATACTTACAGTTGTAAGTGTTTATAGAGAACTCACACACACAAAGGCACAATCAGGTCCAAAAAGAAAACTGAATCATACAAATTAGGCAATAAACACTCAAACAAATTTGCTCTCGTAATTTTAGGGACTGTTCGTTAATTACGTCGCAGGGGGGGCTGGTGGTTTTATAGGGGGGGTAAATTTTGCAGAACGTCGAAAAATTTGGGGGTAAATTTTTAGAACACGCGAAACTTTTGGGGGTGCATTTCAGTGTCATGCAAATTTTCAACAGGCTAGGATTGACATTGAGTGCGATTGCGTGAAACGCAGAACACTATATTGAATCCGGATGATTTCTGCTGAACTTCTCTTCTCTTTTCTTGCCATTTTAGAGCTTGTTCTACCGGTACATCCTCGTCAACAATCGTACTTACTTTAGACGCCATTTGGAAAATAGGAGTCTGATACTAGCTTTGGATTAGCACGCAGGGGGAGGGGGGTAAAATTTCAAATAGCCGTTTTTCGAAGGGGGTAGAAATTGAAACTACCTTTTTTGTACGGGGTAAGTTTTCAGAAAACCTACAAGCAGAAAAAACCACCAGCCCCCCCTGCGACGTAATTAACGAACAGTCCCTTAATTTACTTGATTAAGCTAAAAATTTTTGCTCATTAAAAATCCACATCCAAAAGGTTAACCTCACGAGGAAAATTATTATTATTAATCAAGTTTTCTTTTTTTTCTGGCAGGTGAACTTTTTCTCAAAAGATCAAAGTGAACCTAAGCGAATTTTATAGAGAACTCTCTCCGTGCGTGGTACTGATAAAACCGGGGGAAAAAATGAAAGATACTTCGGATGGGAATGAAACGTCTGACAGCTGACACCCAATTCATATGCTTCCGGAAAACAGACTATTGATCAGACAAAGAATCCGCATTTTAAATATTTCAAAGGATAAAATAAGCTTTGTTTATTTATGGCATTTGTATAGAGGCGATTTGGAGATTACGCAATGAAGTTGCGAGCTATTATCGGACTTTAGCACCTATTAAATATAATCAACAAAAAAACGTCCAATGGTTTCCTCTAGATGAAGTTAATGGGATACTCGGTTACTTGTCAAACTGCTTTTCCCTAGAGTAATAACTTATGGAAGTCTAGGCAGTCAATAAGTGATTAGCGGAAAGTCTAGCTGAGATATAAGTGGGAAACTAAAATTAGCCTATCAAATTGGAGTTCAGGTCCTCACAGACCACCGACCGAGAGAACCGCCAAGCTGGAATCCTATTGAAGTTCGTCACGTCAATTCTTTTTAAGTTTCTAAAACACTTAGAGGAATAAATGAAGCATGATATGGAGGAGTCAGTCACTTCAAAAGAGACCTAAACTAACAAAATAGTCATTTGCAAGCTTGGAAATTAACGGCGCGGTTTTCCAGGCCGGGTTTTGCAGTCCCGAACTTTGCACAATCTTCGCAGGATACTGAAGTTCTTCTGCAACAGGCGTCGAAATATCAACCAGAAGATTAATTTGGATTTAGAGTTTATAACTACTGCTACGTTGGACAGAATAATATATAAACATCGCTGCTTTACCCAAGAAAGGACGCGCAAGAATCACCAGACGCAGAAAACGTCAAAAGGAATTTGATCTTCCAATGTTGACTATGCAAATCCTATGGTCCATATGAAAATCGGGTTAATTGCATCTTACACTGAATATTCAAGTCAAAACATATAGTTTCGCACCAAGTTCGATCCTAAGAATAATTATTCACAGTACGAATCAATGAGGCCTGACTTCAATACGTCATTTTGGTTGAAAAACGATTCTACGAGCAAGGGAAAATCTGACGGAAAAACAGGAATGGAATCGGACTTTTCCCTCGGACTGAAGGTCACAGCTTATACAGTAATATTAGTACTGAGTCTTCTAGGGAATACATTTCTTATAGTAGCCGTTAAACGTAACGTGACGGGACGTATGCGAACGGTAAGCAACATGCTCATCGCCTCAATAGCGGGATCTGACATTCTATTAACAATTTGGAGTGTACCGGAAAGAATAACAAGAATTGTGACGCTAGACTCGTGGCTTGTTGCAAACACTCTTGGAGCCGTACTTTGCAAGATGGTGAACTTATAGAGAAGCTCTCTATTACTGTTTCGGTGCTCCATTTAGGGGCGCTTTCTATAGACAGATTTCTCGCTGTCTTTATCCCTTACAGGACTGTGCTGACCATTAAAATTGCGCGGTGGGTAATAATCGCTATATGGGTTTCGAGCGCACTTTATTGGTCTCCGATATTTTACTACGCAGGGCTCGGAAACTCGTCTTCTAAAGTCGAATGTAGCGTACGGCGCTTTGTACCGAACTGGCGCGCATGGTACTTAGCTTTTATAGTTCTGTTGTGCATTGTTATGGTCTCGATACTAATTCTCTACTGCGCAATCGCAGTAAAACTCTTCATTGGACAGCCCCCTGGGATCAAAGAAGCCTCTCAGAGACAGAAAACGGACAAGATGAAAAAACAAGTCGCAGTCATGGTTGGAGTGATAATCTTAACTTTTTACGCGTGTTTTCTGCCGTATTGGATAGGTTGGGTATCCTGTTCCTATTTGCCCGACGCCCCAGCTGGGATTTGCAACCCAGTTTATAAATTCGTCTCCATTCTCTTTTCCTATGCCAACACCACAGCCAACCCAATCATATGTTTAGTGTTTATTCAGTATTTCCGGATCGCGCTGAGGGCAATGTTAGAAGATCCGTTGAATCGTCGAAAGCGCCGGAATAGCGCTAGCTCGGGCACGCGATCTCGAGCTCGGTCGGTACTGACGGAAGATAGTAACGGGCAAGAAACCGCCGCGCGAGTTCAGTCCGCTGGAATTATTGACGAAGTTGGAGACAAAGAGAACAATGAGATGGCAAAATTGACCAATAACAAGACAGGAAACCGTGACAGGGCGACCTCGAGCTCAGGACGTGAAACAGAAAGGGCGCAGTCTGATGCTGTAAACAAGTCCCAACCAAAACAACTGGTTTCTTCAGTCTAACAGTCATTACTACATTTCACGTTTTATTCATTCATTTCTGGAGACTTGATTGCATATGTACAAGATTTTAAAATATTAAAATTCGACCAATTCACTGTCTCTTGAAAGTTATGTTAGTGCTATACATTTGAACTGGATAATGATTAGGGATGGGAGTCTTAATGGACCGCATATTACAACCGCGCAGTTTATACATGTCAGATTATAGCCGCGAACCTATAGTCAGCGTAAGGAAATTTTCTGTTCTTAGCACCATAGAGCGGATTTCACATGACTGTCAACCCTTGTTATGTAATTGCGATTGCTTTGCGTTCTCATTGGTTACTCGTTTTTCTCAGCCAATCAAATTCTGTAGTAAATACAATTGTGTAATTACTTAGTAATTGGTTCGGCTTGTGATTGGCTGAGAGAAAAGCCATTTAGGAGCAAGTGGTGATTTCTCTCGATTCTGATTGGCTAGTGATTGCTCAATTGCAATTGTTTTCACGACAGTCATGTGAAATCCGCTCTATTTCCATTGTTTTCTGTGTTTGTTTTGCTTGGTTACTTTCCCGCTAGCGGAAGGCTTAAGATCAAACCACAACTTGTTGTATTTCACTCATAGAAGTAGAAACTTCCATAGAATGAAATTTTGAAAAAACGAGCGAGATCTATTACCATGCACGCTAGTTACCAGTTCCCCTCTGCGCCTTTCTGTCCTTGTGACGTCATACATGCTCTACTAGTGAAGTGAGTAGCCGTGTAGAGTTAGTGATGGCTGTGGTGGCCACAATGAACCGGCAACCTGTTAACAACAATTAAAATGTAATAAGCCAAAAGGCGGTCCCTAGAAAATCTGAAACCTGCATCGTTTTTGTTCAGAATAGCCCAGTTAAGTTTCGAATTATCTACTCTGCCGCAGAATAGGCATCAGCGGCGCATAAATACAGAGGGAGCGTCAGTTTGAAGTTGAAAAAGTTGTGAATATCAACGAGTCCGAAACGTTTCCATAGTTTGTCTATACTGTCTCAATTCAAGCTTCATCAGGTTCTCGTAGGTTCTCGGTATTCGCAACTTCAAACTGAGGCTCCCACTGTATTATAGAGCAAACAATTCGAAATTGGACTATTGGTGTAATCACTTTGCGATTGGGTTCACTACAGTCACACAGTTTATACGCGTGTATTCAAATGTCAAACTTTAATCGATCGGCGATTAATTACACTTGTGGAAGGGAAGATCATCTCACAAAACTGATAGAGAGATAAGGGGTGGGAACTAAGCAGCCGTGTCCTCAAGTTTTATCGCCGGGTATTAATAATGATATGATATGATGAGAACGTTACACGTGTGAAACATTCAAAAGAAATCGCGGGCTCGCGCATAAGGGACGGACCATTAGAAAAAACCCGGAGGGCGTGGGGGGCTGACAATTACCTAAATCAAGGAAGCAAGCAATCAAACAAACACGTACGACACAGGGAAGCAAGAAACCACACAAACAAGCAAACAAAACCAACCAATCAATCAAGCAAACAAACAAACAAGAAAACCAACAAGCAAACACAATCAAGCAATCACACACACACAAGCAAGCAAACAAACACACACAAGCAAGCAAACAAACCGAAGCAAAAACAATCAAGCAAACAAACAAACGCAGCAAACAAACAACACACACAGGTACTTGTATCCGATTTTGAAATTTTCACTGCATAAATTTTCTAAATTGGAGCGTTCATAGGAAAACAAAACGATGACAGCCAACCAAACGGCAGAATGCCAAGGCAGCCACGTGGGTTCGTCTGTCTCATCACGGTACCCCACGTGAGTACGTGCTGTATTGGAAATCTCCACATTGATTGGCTGTCATCGTTTTGTTTTTGTCTGGCTGCCGTTGGAAGCGTCTCGAAAGCGATCAAAAAAGTATATTTTCATCGTTCGAACGTAACGTTTACAAATTTCATCAAACGCGAAACTAAAAGTGTTCGCGGTCCACACTCAAATGCATATAGCAGTAAGTGGGAGACACAACATCACCTTGTCTCATACCTCTTTTCTTTCCAAGAAATCTAAGCGTGGCAATCCTAGCATGTGAATTGCTTTCGCGAAACATCATGCACAAATGTGGTGACACAACATCACATTGTCTCATACCTCTTTGCTTTCCAAGAAATCTAAGCGCGGCAATCATAACATATGATTTGCTTTCGAAAGACATCATGCACATTGGTGATAAATGTGGTGACACAACATCACCTTGTCTCATACCTCTTTGCTTTCCGAGAAATCTCAGCGCGGTAATCTCGGTGTAGGTACATCCACCCAAGAACATGACCATAGTGGGTCTTGCAGGGGGTGGGTTAGTGGACGAAGGCTCTGGAAAACACCAATGAAACTGTAAGAACGAGTCAAACTGAGCAGTGCAACGGATGTGTACCTGCCAAGAAAAGATTAACGAGAATAGGTGGGTACAGCTTCACGCGAATGTAACGCAACTTTGAGGAGTCGATATTTGTAGGACGAGCTAGTCAAACTCTTACCACAGTACTAGGAAGAGCGGTTTTAACTTATTTATTATGTTTTAGCCTATCGCTCTTAAACGGTTTTACCAATTTTTGGACGCTCTTTTCTATGGTGTCGATAGATTTTCGATAGCCAGCTCTTATTCAAAGTAAGGAATTTCATCGCCTTACAATGCGTGAAATTTTATTTTCGTAATCTGTAGCCTCAAAGGGACCCTTGTGACCCTTTTTTTACAGCGTCACAAGTTCTAGGTGGTGCATTCCAGTGATGGCGATTTTCGCTAGCATGTCCACTGGCGAAATTGATACTTATGCCACAGGAAGCCACAAAATCACAAAAAACTACACGGGTTTTTTGATGTGTGACGTCACGACGCGCCTAATTATTCTCCACCGGGTACCCACCCTGGAATTTAATTATAAAAACGAGGTTCCACACAAAAGGGAAAAGCTCCTCCCACTTTTTAACTTGGATTTGCAATTATAATCAAAACACGCTAGGCAGTAGCATGCAAGATTAAGAAGTCGAAACTGTTCAGTCTCCTGAAAAATACTTATCTCTGAGCCTCTACTATCAGTTAAAATAAAACTTTTTTGCACAAATAAAAAGGGATTGGAGTGTAGAGGACTGACAAATTATCTACTCAACGTTTTCGGCTCCAAATTTTAAATTTCGTGCTGTCACCATTCTAACTCATCTGACTAATAAATTATTCTCACTCTACGATGAACCTGCAAACAGCTCTTTTTCACGATAAATATAGACATGTTTAAGGCAGAGAAACCCAGAAAATAAATTTATTTTCGTTAAAATTAAATACCAAATTTTGAACATTTAGCAGTCAGAGCGATGTTCTGAAAAGTTGACTCTCGGACACCGATTGCCCTCGACCACTGCCGGTGGGAGGAGCTATCTCTGTTAGCTTCTGTTATACCGGAACCTCGTGTTTAAAACTCTGAAGAAACTAAGTAAAATTTCCTAAACTCAAAATTTGCATCTGTCATGTTCTCATATCATGTTCAATTTCAATGCTAACAACTCCCATGGGAAGGAATTATCATACAAACTCGGTTTTTAAGGTTTATGACACTGATGGAATAATTCGTGTTTCCTTTACTCACAAACACATGAAAAGAGAATAATATTGGATAAAGTTTTAATCACATTAAACTATAATAATAATAATAAATAATAAACTTTATTTAAACACGGAATCCCTTCACTAAAAATACAGTGCTCTCCCAGGGAGCCGTGGATACAATAAATAGTAGAAATAAATAACTATATTAAAACTATACTACCTATAATTCAATAATACTAACTAATTATAAATGATAATGAAAATTCAAAATTTACATTTAATGATAGCTTATAAATAAATCCTACAAGCTGCAAAAGTTACTTACACTAGTGGCCTGCTTAGCTTCAATGGGGAGGCTATTCCAAGCTAAGGCTCCTCTATATTGAAAACTCTTTTTAAGTGATTCCGAATTTGGCCTAGGTATAAATAAATTATGGTCTGCACCCCCAAACTGTGTGAATGGATAAAATTCACTTTGATAAATTTCTCAGAGAGGTAATGAGGCACTAAACTAAGAGACTATAGTCTAGTCTATAGTCTATAGTCTACAGTCTAAAGTCTAGTCTCTAAATAAAGACAATAAGAACATCTGGAAAAATGTATAAGCAGTACTGAGTAGGAAAGCCAAATAGACAACATCTGAAGTGTGACTAAACAAAACGAGAGAAAACATGGGTGAGAGCAATGTGTCATTCCGTCATCCCTAAGCTTGTTAAGAGTTGGCAAACGTTTCTTCCTTGGAATAAGACATAGCGGATTTAATGGACACAGAAAAAGGAGAAGTACGGAACAGCAAAGCCATATCAAAAAGGCGAAGGAGAAATTGTTTATAGAGCAAAAATGAGTAACTTTTCGTCAAGCATTATTGGAATTATCCCAACAGATTCTTTACCGGGTCTGAAAACCACGGCATCATCAGTTCTCTTTCTCGTCTCTCTCGCTGGAAACACCCTAGTCATTTTAGTAATTCGTAAGGACAAACTCTTACGAAGCACAAACAGATATTTTGGTATTGAATATGGCAGTTAGTGACCTAGTCGTACCTCTGTTTTCTTTCCCTCGTCAAATAGTGAACTCTTCTACGGTCGTAATGTTTGGCTTGTACAAGGAGGTTTTGGGCTTGCTTTATGCAAATTGTCCTATTTTTTCCAGGATCTCTCTTTGACAGTGTCAAGTCACAGTGCCGTTGCTATAGCAACGTGCCGATTTGTAGCCGTGAAGTATCCCCTTACGTGCGCGAGCTTCATGAATCCAAAACTGAAATTCGTTATCGCTGGAATTTGGATATATAGCCTCGTGTTGGTATGTCCATATCTTTACTTGTTTAAACTCGTCACACGTGGCCAAGCAACGTTTTGTATTGGGAACCTCCCTTTGAGTTTTTGGTGTCTGGAATAATTCTGTTTATAATTATACCCTTTGTTATAAGTTTTTGCCTATACATAGAAATAGGCAGGCATATTATGAAACAGTCTTGCCCGGGTAATGCTTCAACAGAAGAACAAGAAATACGTGCGCAGAGAAATAGAAAAATCGCAGTGCTTTCTGCTGTAATTGTGGGGCTTTTCTTTCTCTGCTGGACTCCTCTTGTTCTGTATGTCACACTCACTGTGATCTTTAAAGTAATACCCGATTCTGAGGAGTTTAACTTTGCGGTACAGTTTATTAGTGAGTCAAGCTGCGCGATGAACGTTTTTGTGTACCTCGTTTTCAATAGAGCATACCGTGAAAGATTTAAGACGATTTTCAAGGCAATGATTTGCTGTAGGAAGTGTGGCGACGTAGGGCCTGGCGATGATGCATCGAATTGAGGTGCCAACGTGTTGTATTTGGTAAATCTTGCACCATTTTTAAAAATAAATGTAATGTACAGGGGCGTAGCCAGGGGGGGGGGGGGGGGGGGGGGGGGTTCCGGAACCCCCCCTCTCCCGCAGCGGAACCCCCCCTTGCCTCTGTTCTGGGCCGACTTACTACTAAAATTGTAAATATTTAATAGACAACAAATAAAAGCTCCTATAAAATGTAGCAAATTTCTTCAAACGCTAGTTTTTTCCCCGAGATCTATGTGGAGTTTTTATTTTTGAATTTTGGAACCCCCCCTCTCATAAGTGCTGGCTACGCCCTGATGTATGCACTTGTATACCGCAAATTATCATATGGATATGTTCAAATGCGGTTTACAGATGTGGACATGTCTGATCCCTAAGATGCGGACTGCGATTTATACAATGCAGTTTACAATCATGAGTGGCTGTTAGATATATCATTTTGTAGTGAGCACTGTGGTTGTTTAACGTCCCTCGCATAGTGATTAAGTGTAGTGGGCTGAGAGACGGGACCTCGGTTTATTGTTTAATCCGAAAGACAAACTTGCTAGAGAAGTGCCTCAATGTTCCTAAAAGCGGAGGTTCTGATGTTTGAAATTCAGCGAGAATCGGGCCAGAGAGCGAGACTATGTCAGATTTATGGAATATGATTGCAGGTCACATTGACCAAATATGGAATATGATTGCAGACTTTCCAAGACGAACAAGGAAATTGACCAAATATGGAATATAATTGCAGGCTTTCCGAGAATAACAAGGAAATTGACCAAATATGGAATATGATTGCAGACCTTCCAAAAACAGCAAGGTAATTGACCAAATGGAAGATGACTGCAGGCTTTCTCTAAGAGATGCACTTGTTTAGTCACTTACGCCTTACAGATGTCGCCCTTCTCATTGACGACACCTCCACTCCCATCGTCCGTGTGACGTCATCCATGACATTAGAGAAACCGCTGACTTGAATCTGCTCCACAAGCTTACAGGTCAGCGGTGTGTACGCACCACTGTAGACGTAAGCCATGTTGGTGGGATTTTTTAAATCGATCGACTCGCCAGATCGAGGCACTGTAGAAATGAGGTTTAATACATGAGAAAATGGCCAGCCTAGTATTTGGAACTGGACGGGCTTCCTGTGGGTAGGTAGATGTGACGTCACAAGAGAGCTTCTACCGCTGAGCTCGACCCAGCCCTCACTCTTCCACAGGGACCCCGCTTAGAACATCAGGGAATAGGCTGGGAAATAGTGTCTTCGTCAGAGGGGCGACCTATAAGGTATAAAGTCGGTCAAAAAGTCGCCCCTGAGTAGTCCGTGCCGAGGCTGCCAGAAGATTTGCGTGCGCAAATTGTTGTGGGAAGTATCCAGGAAGGTCATATCAATCAACAAATGAGCGGCAAACTTCAAAGTGATGGATTGGTATGACACGTTGCCTCCCCTCGACCACGCTCTCAATCCCGGGGGGGGGGGGGGGGGGGGGGGGGGGGGGGGGTACTCCCATAACTTTTATACGGGGATGCTCGGCCCAGATTCTGGACCCCTTACCCTCTTTATACCAATTTCAGAGCAAAAAAGGTACTCCTTTCTTATACCAAAGCCGAAAAAGGTACCCTTTCTTATACCAAAAAAATCGGATTTGTGCTCTGTTAAAAAATAAACGGTTTTGCTCGCGCGTTGCGGTGAAAAAACCGGTGAAATACAGACCCTTTTTTATACCAAAATTACAATTTTCCCTACTGTTTTTATACCCAGTCCAGTCTGAAAACCCTACCCCTTTTTTATACCCAGCCTGAAAACCCTACCCCTTTCTTATACCCCCAGCCTGAAAACCCTACCCTTCGGGCCGAGCATCCCCGTATAGTCCAATATAGGGAGTACCCCCCCCCCCCCGGCTCTCAATCGCACTTACTAGATTTAGCTTTTTGAGACAGACTTGAAGGTGCCTTTTCTCTACGAAATAAAATGAACAAGCAAGCATACAGCAGACATCATGTACATCTGTTTAATTATAATTTTAATGATCTTTTAATTATATAGCCACCTCAAAATCCAACATCGCCAGCGCCTGAGTTATTTTCTAATTTGAGAACTGTCCAATTTCACACGCGCTCAAATTGGGCAGTTTGGACAAGCCTGAATGCCCGGGGGGGGTTCTCCCATGTAAGAGAGATAGGGGTGCTCGTCGGGACATCGGAAAATATACCCTAAAAAATACCAGGACATAAAAAATCCAACCCCTAAAAAATACCTTATAAAACATAATGACCCCTAAAAAATACCAACAATAAACCTTTTTGTTATTGTTTATTGTTTCTCATCTCAAAACAAGCTTAGTTTAGAGCTATAAATGAACAAAGAAAGAAAGAAAACGTTTTACTGGGTTTGTGACCCTTTCATTCATTTGTGTACCCCTAAAAAATACCATTAATTAGTGAAAGCCACAATTTTTCTCCGATACCCCCTAAAAAAATACCTGAAACTCGATTTTGACCCCTAAAAAATACGACGAGCACCCCTATCAGGTCGACATGTGAAGAACCCCCCCCCCCCCCCCCCCCCCGGGCCTGAATGCTATAAAAGGTAGATTCCATGCTTGTGCAATTAAGAAAATATTGCATAAACAAAAAAGTTTGGAGTTCCGAGTTGATTGGACAACGGCTATCATTGCCCCTACTGTACTTCTGAGACTGACTGCTGATCGGCCTGGAAAGTCAGGAGATCTGAACTTACGTCTGTTTCGGTAAAGATTCCAAGCTGTCTAAGGTTGCCAAGGGTAACGACGTGATCATACCCATAACTCTACAAGAAAATAAAATATAACCATGATAAAACGTACCCTAGGTTTCGCATTGGGCAATTCCACGGGGACCGCCCTACTAAGGGGGCAATAGGAAGTTCAGGGCGGGGGAAGGGGACTTACATGGACTGCGGTGCGTTTCGATTGCGGATTTCTCTTCGCAAAATGTATAATTTTTATATGCGTTTGCTGGTCTTGACTTCGTTTCATTTCTCAATCGAAGTAAAAATTGCTTTGAAACGAGCTAAACCTTTCCAATTTTTTAGCGGAGCTCCTTAGAGCGGAGCACCATAGGTATCGCAGGAAGAATACAATAGCTCAAAGTAGAACTCAGGTATAACGATCGACTTCATTTTTCATGGTTCAGCGGTATTCCCATTTGGGTATCGCTGGCGCGTCCGTGTCTGCGCGCCCCCACACAGGTAAACCAAGACCCAACACGGAAAAATATGTAACCGGGAGCTCCGCTTTTAGCCAGTGGCTAAATCTATATATTACTGGAAGGAACAGATGTCTAGCCTAACTGGAAATGAATTCCATATGCAAGGGGGAGGGGGCGAGGGTGCATATTTTCTGGAATTGCCCATTTCTACATAATATGATGACTTTAGGAAACACCAAAAATGATACATATATTATTCACTAGTGGATCTTTGAAGGTTGCTACTCGAACTTACCAGTACATATTGTGTCTTTAACGACTTGTAAAGTTTTGGATCGATTCCTAAAAACAAAAATTCAAGTTACCACCGAATAAGTCTAGTGCATGATAAGAATAAGGGTAGGTCGCATTGCAATCATTTTTCTCTAAAACTTCGAACTAAACGCTTCTCAGTCAGGGCTCGACTCCTGGTCGGGACAGAGAACATTTTCTTTCTGTTCGGGTTGTGGTCCAAATTGGTTCATTTTGTGATTTGAACTTTGTTCTACTGTGTTTTAAGTCTTTCGGATGAGACAATAAACCGAGGTCCCGTCTCGCATTCACTGCCCTACCAGTTTCGGGGAGTCGTTAAAGAAACAGTGAGGATGTAATAGACCCTCTGCAGTGACCACAAGTAGTGTCTGTGCTTATCATGGCCGCTTGGCTGCCAGTGGCGCCCTTGAGAACCAACGTAATTCATCTTAGTACGAGCTGCAAGTCTGGGGAGTCAGCATCCAACATGTACATGTACATTTACCTCACTTCAAGGACTCTAAGATCTCAGAAACTTACCTCCATGTGTTAATGATAATAGGCACAGTAGTCTTAATCCATTCATGCTTGGAAGCTAAAAAACACACATAATTTAATAATTAAGATTTAGGGAAAATACTTGCAGACCTTCCAAATAAGGTAAGGGGAAATAAGGAAAGGAAGTCAACAGTTTTTGGCGATATTTTCATTTAAATCGCGAGTTATTGTGGCGGGCCAAATGTCACTCGCTCACTCATAACTCAAGTCTTAGCTCGATAGAAGAAAAAAAGTATTCGTGGCAAGGGGGGTCCACACCATGCTCAAGTGGCATGATGTCACGATGACATCATCAAAAACAGAAAAAAATTGATGTCTCGAGAACGGAACATCGTTAAGTGACCAAACGTGGATAAAGTTATATTCGAGGCATGGGAAGTGCAACACCAAAGACACGTGGTAGTCAGATGCAAGGTGCACGCTCTACTGCCACTTTAAACAAATGTATCCACGATTTCACCGAGGCATCGGTGCTTTGATTATAGTACGGGTGACATCATAGATGACGTAACCGTGATTTTGAATTGTAATTATATTGTTATGGTGAAGATAATAAAATAAAAATACAATGTTTGGTACGTATCTTACTTGTCTCATGACATATTCCTCAAGGTAATCCATCGTTTCTTTGTTATCAGATAACTCTAGAATATCTAAATAAAATATTAAAACAAAATATATCAGTTGTTTCGAATAAGAAGCGTTGTATAAATTACTGGTCATGCTCAGTCGCGGATCTGGTGGCTCCCGGGAACTCCCGGGCCAAAAAATTTGTTTGTGGTGAGAAAACATACGTGCTGGAGCTTCAGGCATGGTTGGTGTAGCTTTAAAAAGCCACATTTAATCAACCATTGACATGATTTCCCCCTACCCAACCAGAGGTCCTCAGCAGGGGGCGCGAATCTTTCGCTTACCGTGTTCTGTGTGCAGCTGTTTTTCAAATTCTTCATGTGCTTTCTTTTTTAATACAACTTCACATGCTCCGATATCTGCATTTTAAAAGAAGAAGAAACAATCACTACACACTCATATTGGACTGTTCTACCACAAGAGCGGGTCTTTAAAGAGCTGTGTCAGCCGCCATTTTGACAGCATAGCAACATATCAAGTCCGAGAAAGCATCCATTTCCATCGGCTGATTTAGAGAATAATAGAGCAATGTTCTCGATTGAATTTGGTAAATCAAATCTGAAACTTTATTTTTAGATGTTTATTTAGAGGTTTCTACACGTAATTCGCCTTCTAATATCGAACGAAAACAATAACAAAGGAGTGGCTGACACGGGCTCTTTAATCAGTAAAAAAAGTACTAGTTTACTTGCTGGAAAGCGTCAAGTGAACAACGCGACGCCGAAGAACGCATAAGTAGGGGAAATAAATGACGTAACAAAAGGCTAAAACAACTATCTCGTGAATACCGTTAATAATTACATTTGGCTTCCAAAAAATTCAGACACGCGCTCACCGCGTGATACTGATTTTACTTGGCTAGTGATTGGCTAACGAGGAAGCCATTCAACGGCAGCATGTGACAAGTTTTTGCATCTAGATGTATTTGGTCTGACTACAGTCAGTCTAAGGCCGGTTTACACTTGCGATTTTTGTTGCATTTGTCGCGGTGATTTTTCTCGCGCGGGAGTTGCAATTCCAACTCTCTTGTGTAAACGAGATGCAAATCCGGTGCGATTTCGGTTGCTCTCTTTTCTTCAAATCGCATCAAGTTGCAAAGAGTTTCGAACATGTTTGAAATCTCCGCGACATCACGCGACAAAAATCGTGGCAGATCGCGCCGAGTTCACCTAGTTTACATTAGTGATTTGAGTTGACGTGTACGTGCGTGAAAAATCGCCGCGACTCACGCGACAAAAATTGCAGCAAAAAAATTGCAAGTGTAAACTGGCCTACACTGACAATACTCACGTATAGCAAGTGACTTGTGTTGTTGACGAAGATCTCTCAATTCCCCGGCAACAAAGTTCTTCATGTCCGAGACGGACGACAGGTTATGCCGTTTCTAAATATTTCGGGCAAATGGAAAAAGTATCCGAAATTCAGCAATTCGCAAGGGACGCCATTTTGACCAGACATGTGGGTCCAAGGACGCAATTTGAAAAATCCTAGCACAATCCCTGTATAATACATCACAAAGAAACAAAAGATCTTACGTCATAACCAGATTGTAATGTCTTCGCCTTCTGACTGAGATAACCAAACACATTTGAGAAGTGACGATCTCTGATGTCACAAAATACCTGTCAATATAAACAGCAGAATTTTACAATGGTTGTTATTCAAAAGGGTGACAAGTGATCAACATGAACTTTAGTTTTTTAATATAATATGTAGGGCTTATATAGCGCTAAAAACAAAAATTACAAATAAGGTTGATAGTAAGGGTCAACCAAAAGCCTGCAACCAAAAGCCTAGTTGTAACTACTGTAGCTGAGCAGGCTTTCAACAGAAGCTGGGACCTTCTTAACTGGCTTTGTACAGTGGCTAGGCAACCAATTTTCTTTAATTGGTGACCACTTAAGAAAATCAGGCACCCCTTTTTCACTAGATATAATTGTGTTTGTTGTTATTTTGTTGTCTTTGTTCTTATTAAAATGTAGGTACAGTAGCTTTCAATTGTCATTGTTGCCCGAGCTACGTCATCATCATCAACTATAATCTCCACTGGCAGCACCATCATTATTTTGCTGTCATCATCATTCATACCTCATCCTGTGACCCTAGAAGCATTTTCAAGGGCTGTTCTTTGCCTGTGACCTCAGCTCCAAACTCAATGAATCCTAGAATAGAATTGCATCATGTTTATGTGATATTTATAAATGCGATGTTTCAGGCTATCAAATTAACACAACTTCCTCTACAAGTCTAATCAAGATGGGATTATTTAGTGGTTATCTTAGCACCCACATTATAGATATAGCCTTTATCTAGTATTGCTATCACACTTTGGATCATTTCTGCCAATAAAAATTGTGTTGTCTTACCGCTTCTAGTTCCAAATGTATCATCCAAAGTCCTTGATATGTTACTTGGGAACACAAAGGAGTTACATAATCAACATCTGAAAGAAAGATATAACTTTGTTGAACAATAACTGTTGCATACTATCCTCTTTTCACCCAGAACTAAGTGCACAACCAGTCTTAAGGCTAGGCTCTTTCCACCCATCTTGGATAGTGATGGGTATGAATTTTAACATTTAGTAATTTTGAGCTGAGATGATGGCAACAAATAATGACATTGGCTGAGAACATTAGACTTGGCGATAGAACATAATGCTTGCAAATGTAGTTTCAAGTTTCACCATACTATAGTTACTAACTTGGTTAATAGTACCTCTATCAATGAGGATCAGAGTTCCTATTTCTGGTCCATCTACTGGTTTGTATTCTCCCTCTCATCAATGAGATCTTTTAACAGTTCAATCACCATCTGAAAAATGGACAAAAGTCAGCAAAATGGGGAGAGGATCAAATCTGGAAGGATGTATGCAGGTGTTGTGATAAAAAAATAAACATGCCATGTGCTGCTTGTTGCTGGCTTCTGCCCAGTTGCATGAATAGTTGGTCAACAAAAATGTGTATTATTTTTCCACAAGAATAAAATGCTTTCTCACCCTATCTGGAATGATATATGCAGGTTATTTCTATATGCAGGTGGCATGATAAACATTTTAATACTATACTGTGTGTACATGCTATAGCACTGGTTGCTGATGGCTTCTGCCCAGTTGCACAAGTAGTTGATCAACAAAAATATGTATCATTTTCCCACAAAGACTAAAATGTTTTTCTCACTCATAGTGCTGCTTGCTGTTGACTTCTGCCCAGTACAAGGATTGTTTATCAAAAAAATATGAATAATTTCCCCACAATAGTAAACTTTGTCACTCTATCATTTCCTAAAATAGTTTGAAAAACAAAAACTTGTGAGCATTATGTTGTCATTTACCTTTGCACTTCGTCCTAACCCATACACCTGGGGTATTGTCCCATACATGGACTGAATGGTCATTAGTGCCCTTGCAATTGTGTACAACCAGCTCTGATCACCGTCCTGTAATCAACAAATGACAAATGGTATTGAATAAGATAATCACATGACATACTGCCATGAAGGAAATCATGATGAAGATTAAGAAAGAAATAATGAAATAATACCAGGAAGAAATCCTTGAAGAATTCTGGAGTTCCATAGATAAGACATCTTTGTCCATAGGAATGATCTCAAATGCAAACTCATCTAATGTAACATCTGGAATAAAGAGAAATACTATGTTTAACATTACCACACACCTCCACTCTAAAGTGTATTGCAAAATGCAGAGAAAGCAAGAAATAAAATGTGCATCCCAGAAAAAGTGTCACTGTATTCCCTGTAATTCCAGAGGGAAATGAGTGTCAATCCATTTTGCAGTGCAGTAATAAAACAGGGGCACCCAACAACAATTTTCAGTAAGATATCTGTTTGAAAGACCCTTTCGGCAGCTTAGAGCTTTAGCAACTTTTGTTCATGTTTTTTTCTGCACTGTGTCTCCTAGGATTTTTGAACTGTATAAAAACGTGGAATTTGTGACATGTTTGGCAAAATCTACAGATATAAAGGTTGCCTAAAATGTTTTTTTTTTGCAGGGATCAGGGGCTATCTGATTTTTCCTCTCACCCCCATAGACACCTTCCTGTTCCAGGATCATTTCACAAACACACATCTGTCAAAAGAACAACAAAATTAGTTCAGTTCTTCACTTATTGTAAATTTACACACATAGCTAAAAAACTGAGCTGAACTCTGGCATTCAATCCCTGCCAAACAGCCAATTACTTTCCCTGCTAACAGAGGCCTCACACAATGTGAGAGAGACCTTTGCCAGCCTGTGACGAGTTTCATGTCGTTTATGTGTGATGGTACATGTGATCTCAACTCATGGCAACAAATAAATGACAGGGAAACAGGTTTTGAAAACCAGAAAAATCCAGTTGGTCTCGTCCATGTACATAAAGAAACACCAGCAAAGTCAGTTGCTGTCAGACGTCTCTCTCGCACTGTGATATGAGGCCTCTGTTAGCAGGTAACCAGTGCTGTGCTGCAAATGCATCTATACTGCTGCTGTGCCCAGTTAAAGGAAATCAAGATCTATTTACCAGATCTATTTTATATTGTATCTAGTTATATGGTGTATGAGGGGGCTATAGATATTTTCTGGAATTACACAATTAAAAATACCCAGTTCTACCAGTATGTGCTGTAACCATATCATATAAACTGCACTATACTGAATTCTTTAAATGGTAAAAGAACTTGTTCTGCTTGCAGCAAGGTAAAATGAAAACAACTATAATTGTAGTGCTATCCTCACCTTTCTAGGGGCAAATACAATCTTGTACTTTCTGCTGACCTGGGTTCTTTTATCATTGTTAATTTGATCTATACAGAATGACAAAAAAAAGCCAAAAGTAGAAATATCCAAAAGTAAACCAAGGCACAAATAGTATTTATCACAAATAATAAGATACACACTGATCTTACCTGCTACATACTTAGTTAGTACCATTCTTGGGCGCAAGAGGAAGACACGCCTACATAAGAAAAATAAGGCTTGATGTAACTGAGAAGAGGTAACTTGCTAAGCAGGAAGAACATAACGGAAAAGACCTCAGGGGCACAGCCAGGATTTGAGAAAGGGAGGGGGGTCACAGCTACATATGAATGTATGGTGCCCCTTTCCAGCTTTCCAATTTTTTTCTTGATGTTTACCATATTTTTCTTCTAAAAAAGGGGGTCACAGGCTCCCCATGAACCCCCCCCCCCCCCCCCCCCCCCCCCCCCCCCCCCCCCCCCCCCCCCCCCCCCCCCCCCCCCCCCCCCCCCCCCCGCACCCCCGCCACACCCTAGCTACGCCCCTGGACATGGGGTACAAATCTAGGCCATAGCTTGGTTACCTTTCACAGCCAATGTTGATCTTCTCATGATCAAGTTTAAATATTTTGTCCACACCATGTTCCTAATAAAATAAAAAGATCATGACTATTCATTATTATTAACCTTTCAGTTACAGACTCGCACAAACTACCGTAGCATACATCCTGCAATCTGTTAGGCTCTGCTTCTTATTAACTATGCTCTTGTCTCTAAAAACATAACTTGATACCTTCAAAAATGAAGCTCCTGCGATATGATCTAATGGTTCATAAGCTGTGGGTCAATAACAAGATCCTTTTACCAGGAACCTGAAAATATAAACAAAGCAAGCAAGCTTTCAAATAAATGGATACTAAATAGTATATCCATGTCAAAATTGTTATGTGATAGCTAAGGACATTTTGATGATACAAATCTGGTGAAATTTTTATCAAAATCAGTGATCATCAAAACTCAGCTCCAATCCTTCATGGTAAGGAAGTTGGAAATTTACTTGTGGAGCAGTTTTCAGGGGCATACCTAGGATTTTTTTAATGGGGGGCTTCTACTTTGCTATTCCCCTGTCCCTCCCCATAAATTTTGGAAGAAACACTATAGAACCCTTTAATAAATCCAGTCATACATATTTTCCACAAATGATTGATTAAAAATATATATGTTTGCTAAAAATAGGGGGGTTCTGGAACCCTGGAAACCCCCCTGGGTACCCCTGGTTTTTATGGAGAGAAAAACCTGCAGTTCTGGATCAGTCCCTGCCACTATCTTGGATAATTTTGGAGCATGCATTGTTGGGGGCGAGGAGAAATTAAATTTGGGGGGAGTGGGTAAAAAGATGAAGTATACTGCTTATGCAAAATGGCATGTAAACAATGATGCCAGCTGGAATGTGCCTGTCTTTCCCTCCTCTTCCTGGCCCCCAGACTGTGCATGCTCCAAAATCGAAGATGCCAGCAGTGATTGATAACTCTCTGGTTTCTTGTGGTAAAAACAATGCTCCACTGCCCACAAGCAGGCTAGAAATTTATCTCCCCTGCTACATACTTCATGGGGCTTCCAGACACACTGACAGAGATGCCAACCCTCACACATTTTCTGAACTCATACATTTTAGCCTCGTCTCCTGCTTTTATGCATTGGCTTTCTCTTAAGGCTGGTACACAGGTACAGATGCTAGCACACAAGACATTGCATTATTTTCCTTGTGCTTGCATCTAGTGTGAATCAAGTGAATACAAATGCAAGCAACTATAAAGAAATGTTATTTTTAGGCTTGCGTTTGCATTGCTATGATTCACACTTGCCTTGCGCTTGTGTCCTGCATTTGTGCTTGCATTCCAGTGAGAACCTGAACCTTTAGAGAAACACGCCTGTAGTTTGTAAAGTTTTTTCTCAGACACTTTTGTCCTCATCTTGTGTGCCCAAAACAACCCATTTCCCGCATTTGAAGATAGGAAGTTGGCATCTCTGCTATGACCAAATAAAAGCTGGAGGTTTGGAATTGTTTTGTTCATGGATCGGATACTGACAAACCCATGTCCTCAGTGTAGGCGTGTAGGGCCACAAACTACACCATATGAACATTCTCATTTTTGCATTGCAAATCCGTCAAAGCGACGTGTATGAAAACAATCTCTTCATACACACCACTACATTATACACAGTACTTATTAACACTTACTGACTCTAGTACATCCACTAGCTGGTCCCTTACGATGTTTTTCAAGAAACTAAAATCTGGAGACGGACTTCCGCCGCCGGCCGCCATTTTGGCCGTCCCGTAATTCAGGGAGCACAGGGTACCCAAAAACCACAGGATACCAAAATAATAGGATCCTTCTTTTCACCACAATTTGCCGAAATAATTTTATATAGAGATTTAGATTTTATTGGCTTGATTTGCGAACAATTTTCTACCTAAAATTAATAAGAGAAGTTTATGTTTTTGCATAATAAATACATTTTTGCATTTGCCTGACACGATCCGAATCCCTGAATACATCAGGCCGTGTAGACTGGGATCTAGTGTCTATTTGAACGATTTTCTCAACTCTTCTCTCTCCCTTTCTATTCGAGTTCTTGACTCAAATTGCTTCAATTTCTGAAAGAGTTTCGATGTATTTCGCCCAGTAAAAGATGCCCAAGAAGTTCAAGGGAGTCAATACAAAGGCTGAAGAAGCCAGAGCGCGGAAAACAGCTGCTAAACACGCCGAAAAAGAGAGAAAAGACCGGGAAGCTGAGGACAAGCTTTGGGAGGACAACGATAAGCATGTCGCTCGAAAACAGCTAAGAAAGGTAAGTTAGATTAGGCTTTTAGTTTTGGTCTAGGAAAAAGTTATAACTTATTACAGATACCTTTAAAGATAAAACTGGGAATGAGTGTTGTCGAATTCATTTGCATATAGAAACAATAGAAAACAGATAACTTACTTAAGATTTCGTGCCTTTAATATTTAGAAAGAAAAAGACTAGGAATGGCCATCATTGTGAAATTAGTAAAATTGAGGTTGCTTGATTACCTGATTATCCCTCCACCCCCTTCCCCCTCCCACTCCCCCTCCCACTCACATACACACACACCCCTGTTGTCACCCATCTCTCTCCCTGTCAGCAAGGAAATTAATTGGTACATTAATTACATTGCTGCACCAGACTGCAATTTGTAAGCTTCATTTGATGCCAGTCTGGTGCAAAAAACCAATGAGAATGTGACGTAATTTTTTGTGTTGGGCCCAATCTCTAAATGACAAACTTTTGCTGAAAAATCCTGCATAATTTGAGAAAATTTTCCCTCTAAGTTAGACCTCAACATTGAGACAAATACAGTTGCAAAAGCAACCAATATAGTTTTCACATTGCAACTGAAAAGTGTCATTTAGTCACAAAATATTGCCTAGTTTTGAGGTTTGCCTCCGACTATGTGACTACAACTTCTCATTCTGCAACCAAATTAATTCTACTATGTAGGTGCAATTTGTTAATTTCAAGCCCTGTCTATTAGTACCTGGAACTATTCCCAACTTAAAGGGGCTGTGTCACGGTTGGTTCAACAAAAATGTTATAAAATAAGACCAGTGATCTACATAAATCTCAGAATCCTACATTTTATTACTATTTAGTGTTATAGAGAAAAAGGAACTGAAACTTGCATTATATGGCCTGCATCATTTTGCATAAGTTTATAGCTTTCGCTATCAAATTTCCAAGTTTGAAAACTGTTCAGTATGAACAGAAATCAAAAATGACATTTCGTAATCCAATTCCATCCACTCGATAACACACAAAAATACTCCAAATTTGTGCTCATCTAGCAGTTAAAAGGTTATTTAACAAACCTAGATGATTATTTTGCTCATTTTCGTTTGAATTTGACTACATTTAAGGACGGTGCCTACAATTGCTACTGCGCATCCTGCTCGCGCATTCTATATGGATGTCTGTATTTGTAGCATTTTTCTCTACCAAATTTTCATCTATGTATCGATGGGGCAAGTGCTTAGCGCGCTAGACGGACAGCAAGTACTCCAGGTTCGGGACTCACTCGCGGCCGTGGTACATTGACTAAAAATCATTTAAACATTGATTTTAGACAAAAATGTAGTATATTTGATTCCACAATTAATAACAAGCAGGTCGAGATTATTGAAATTAGCAAGGCGAAGTTACGAAGTCAGGTTCTTTTTCAAACGATAACAACGACGTTTTTGTCATTTACAAAGCGAGTCTTGTACAAACATTATTGAAGTGAAACTGCATGTACGCCATATAACTTATAGTATAAATATACATTAAGTTTTCTGATTACTGTGTGGTATTTTTTTGCGTAAAGATATCTAGACTTTTAGTATCAAACGGATGGCTACTTTTACTCAGAGAAAAATCCGATATTTTTACTAAATGTAAACTTTGTAGGATATTTCCCAAAGAAAGTTCCAACTGAAGGTAATTAACAGAGAAAAAAACAAAGAAAAAAGAAAAAAAAAGGAGAAAAAAGAAAAAAACAATCCACGGCCCGAGTGAGTTCCGAACCTGGAGTACTTGCTGTCCGTCTAGCGCGCTAAGCACTTGCGCCATCGATACTTAGATGAAACTTTAGTAGAGAAAAATGCTACAAATACAGACATCCGTATAGAATGCGCGAGCAGGATGCGCAGTAGCAATTGTAGGCACCGTCCTTAAGGAGGCTGCCTACAATTTTTTCTGCTCTCCACCACCAAACTTTGTTTGCCTGCTGTTCAGGCTCAAAAACCTGTACCGGTCTGAACTTTCACATGGTTACCCTGGAGGGTTTGGACTTTGTTGTAGTGTGCATTGTGTTGTGATCGGAGTTGCTATAGCAACGTTATAACCACACCCTTGTTTATAATACGCAGCCATCAGACGCGTTGCGCGACCTAAACTTTTCAAATGACACCCCTCGCACTAATCCCTGAGTAGCTAACATTAATCACAGCAAGTTTGGAGAGCATTCATTGGGCCGATTTTATGTTATTCAAACAGACTTTTTCAGGCTCCAAAATGTCAAAGTTATTTATGCCGCAAAGATTTACTTGAAAAAGAATGGCTAATATCTGCGGAATTAAAAGATCCTTGCCGCCCGAATAATCTACAAACCCAAGGCAATGTACCAGCCAAATTTCACTTCTTGGAATGCTTCCGATTTTGTTTGGCATGTGTTCAAGCAAACTGCAAAATTTGAGAAATTATATTATAAATCTTACGTTTGTTATAAAATTTACACTTTTCGCCTCTGACAAAAATCTCATATGATTTTTTTTTTGATACTTCCGTAAATTAATCTTGAATAATACCAAAAATAACCCTCTAAGTCTCGAGTTCATTGAAGTATTTTAAGGCACCGAGAAAAATTGCTAAACTTCACTACTCTTTCGGTTTGCTCGAGCCGGTTTTTGCCATTGTACTTTGTTTTCACTTGTTGTAGCTTTCACGTGGTTTTCCCTGCGTAATCAGTGAAGCGGACTACATTCCATCATGGGAATCAAACTAACTAACTACAACAACAAAAGATAATGCATATTCTATTACCTTTTAGGTACAGACCATTACATGGATTGTTGCAGTCGAAATGCCTCCAAAAATAACCCGTAAGCTTCTGAGCTGGAAAAATAGATTCCTGCAAGCCGGTTAAGCAGACGAAAATAGCAGCTAGGGCTCTCAAAAAATACCAGGCACTCCTTCCATTTTCTTTTTTTGTTTGGGCCGAATGAAGACAAAATAATTTGAGTTGCCTTGATTGCTAGTGTTGCTAAATGCCTTCTCTTTTCACGTGTTGGCTTGTGACTTACCTGAAAAGCCATTTAGTGACAATGAATATCGCGAGATAAGATCCAACAAATAGATAATAGAAAACATTTACAGCTTGGATTTGCAAGCGTTCAGGCTGGCCATATAAATGTTTAACTTGACAGATAACTGACTTTTCTCAGACATCTCAAATGATAAAAACCACTAGGTAAACAAGAAAAGACGCGAACAACAATTCAGTATTTTTCTAATCAACAGAATGCAAAGAATTAGAAAGCTCAACATTATCAAGTTAACGTTCATAATAAATGTTGTTGGCTTGTTATTGCGTGACCTTGTTTGCTACGCTTTGCGAGTCAGATGAATGTTGAGTCAATGGCCCATGAAAACTACAACACGCTGGAATGTAGTTCGCTTCACTGATTACAGGGAAAACCACGTGAAAGCTACAACAGGTGAAAACAAAGTACAGTGACAAAAACCGGCTCGAGCAAACCGAAAGAGTGGTGAAGTTTAGCATTTTTTCTCGGTGCCTTAAAATACTTCAATGAACTCGAGACTTAGAGGGTTATTTTGGTATATATTCAAGATTTACGGACGGAAGTAAAAAAAAAAAATCATATGAGATTTTTGTCATAGGCGAAAAGTGTAAATTTTATAACAAACGTAAGATTATATATATAATTTCTCAAATTTTGCAGTTTGCTTGAACACATGCCAAACAAAATCGGAAGCATTCCAAGAAGTGAAATTTGGCTGGTACATTGCCTTGGGTTTGTAGATTATTCGGGCGGCAAGGATCTTTTAATTCCGCAGATATTAGCCATTCTTTTTCAAGGAAATCTTTGCGGCATAAATAACTTTGACATTTTGGAGCCTGAAAAAGTCCGTTCGAATAACATAAAATCGGCCCAATGAATGCTCTCCAAACTTGCTGTGATTAATGTTAGCTACTCAGGGATTAGTGCGAGGGGTGTCATTTGAAAAGTTTAGGTCGCGCAACGCGTCCGATGGCTGCTAATTATAAACAAGGGTGTGGTTATAACGTTGCTATAGCAACTCCGATCACAACAAAATGCACACTACAATAAAGTTCAAACCCTCCAGGGTAACCATGTGAAAGTTCAGACTGGTACAGGTTTTTGAGCGTGAACAGCAGGCATACAAAGATTGGGCATTGAGGGCAGAAAAAATTGTAGGCAGCCTCCTTAAATAGTCGCCATTTTGAATGTCAATTTCTACTCACAGGGGAGGGGTGCGCAGATTTGTCACTTAACCATCCTACCTGCTGTTAAAATGCATGATAGTTCTAAAAATTGCGTGGCTACCCCTATATTTTTTTATATCAATCGAAAATATGAAACCTCCGCAGCGTATTTGCAATTTTTTAACGTGCAAAAAATATGCTGAGGCTATTTTTTAACGCATAAAGTAGCGGGTGTCAGGGTAGATTTTGGGCCTTCTGTAGAAAATTTTAACCCCTAAAATACCTTTAGAAGCCGAAATTTACATTTATTTGTTATGGAATCCAACAAATGTAATAACAGCTGCTGATTTTACGAGAGAAAGTAGAATTTAAATAAAACTATCGAGAAAAATATTTTTTTTTCGTAATTTCTAAAAAAAACGCTTATTCTGCTGTTTTAGGGTGTTGGGGATGGGTTATCTCGAAAACTTGCGGGGTACCCTAACTTTTTTTATCTGAAATCGATAGCCTTTCACATTACCTTTCAATGCCACATAGTCATTAAGTGCGAAAAAAAAATACTCGTTTTTGTAGGCACCGTCCTTAAGCAACCTAAATTTGCCTCAAAATCGTGACACTGCTCCTTTAAACTGGTTTGATTTGTGAAAATACTTTTGGTGCATTTCTTTTGGAAAATCCGGATTCAGATTCAACGTGAAATTTCATGGTTTTTGTAGAACGAAAGAAATGCTGAATCCAAAAAAAGGATTTTTACCATGGTCGGTAGCAGTCGCTGGATGACCCTCTCACACACGAAGGGCACACACATGATGATGGCTAACCACTGGCCCATAGTATTATTGGGCAATTCCAGAAAATATGTGTACCCCGGGGACGGGCGGCATTTGGAAATTCTGAATGGGAGGGGAGTTTTCAAGCTCGGATTTCTGCCTGCTGGAAGCTAGGTTAACCTCTCAGGAATTCTATATACATCAGGGGTAAGCCATTTTGAAAATTCTGGATGCATGGGGGGTCAAAAACTAGTGCCGCCTGTGGTGGGGGTACATAATATTTTCTGGAATCGCCCATTTTCAAATCCTTTCCCAAAGAAATGCAAGGATTCAGATTCCATTGAATCCGGATTTGGATTGAATCTCCTGAATCTACAACAAGAGCAGATTTGGTGGATTCAGAATCCTTTTTGGTTTTCTCAAAAGAAACGAAAATTCTGTTTTTGGATTCAAGAATCCGAATCCGGATTTTCCAAAGAAAGGACCCTTGGTTTTGCAAATCACGAAATGGTTGCTACCAGGAATCGATAAGTGAAATAAAACAACTGTTTTATTTCTGTCCAGGAAAACAAAGAGGCCAAGAAGCATGAGGCTCTTGAGAGAAAACAGGCAAACCGACAGTTATTAGAAGAGGAAGAAACAACCATAAAAAGCAAGGCTGCAGCAGCCGCACCCCCAACTAAAGTTACACAAGCTCAAATCTCAGAACACAAAGAAAGACAGACTGCAGAGCAGCTAGTTTTGAAGACAAAGGAGCAAGAAAAGACAATTCATGACGAACCTTTGGAAGAAAATCCCAACCAGAAAATGGCAGAGCTTTTAGCAGCCGAAGGTGCAGTCGAGGCCCGAAGTGTAGAGGATGCTATTTCTACTCTAAGTGTTGATAAAAAGATGGAAAAGCATCCAGAGAAGAGGGTGAAAGCTGCATATGCTGAGTTTGAGGAAAGAGAACTGCCACGGTTGAAACAGGAGAATCCCAATTTGAGAATGTCTCAATTAAAGCAAATTCTACGAAAGGATTGGATGAAGTCCCCTGAGAATCCATTGAATGCGGCACATCTGGCATATAATGCAAAAAGATAGAGATTTGCTAATGTTATTTACCTTTAATGCAACATTGGTCTGGATATATTTGCTTGGAATGAAATGACGGGTTGGAAGAAGAATGTAAATGAGACAAGATTATGCCAAGAGGAAATGGTATTTTTCAGCTCAACAAGTATTTTGCTCATAAGACGTATAATACAGAAAGATCTAAGAATTACTCAAACATACTTTGTGTAATTCAAAAACTGCTAGTTCAGTGCTGAGCACAAGAAGCTTGTGACAAAACGCCTTTTGCAGGTTTTTTGTATTTAGCACTGCAATGACATTAACTAGTCACTAAACAGACTGAAAGTCTCTGATTGCCCCTACCAACCTCACCCATTTTGAATTTCCAATTCCCTCGTTAGTGGGGATATGGATCTTTTCTGGAGTTATGAATACATCCATTATACTTGGAAAAGGTACTGTAAGGTTACACAAGCCAAAAGGTTACACAAGCCAACTTTTGCAAAATATTTTAGCCTTTAACCAGGCTTGGCGAGTGTACAGCAGAATAAGTATGTTAGATACTGTACAACAATAAATAAAATAATAAAGACATCATCCACTTGTACTTCTGTGCTATGTTGCTGCACTCTGCTGCAAAGAAAATGATCATATTATATATTCTACAACAAATGTCTACAACCTCATCTTCATTCATTTGCTGACACAAATTTCAATGTTGTGTCAATTTTCCAGAGTTGTCTTGATTTTCCATCCAAAGGAAATTCCTGCCAAAAAAGACAAGGAAAAGGAAAGTTACAAAATCCAAAGAAAGCACAGTACAGGCGAATATTTATTCGTTCGCAGATGCTTCTGGGTGTGATACCAGTGTGAATTTTTAATCCAACCCTACCGTTTGATGAGTCCCATAGAAGTGTGGAGTTCCATAGGTTTCTAAGTTAGTGCTTAGAGTAAAAACGTTTTTGATTTTTAAAAGCAACATGCTAACCATCAATAATTCTAGAATCTCTGCAATTTGGCGTAAAACAAGGCAATAACCTGATTGGCTTAGATGGCTTGAACCCAACGACGGAACGGCTGTAAATAACACAAGTGTCAAACCGCATTCATGGTCGTTTCTAAGTGCACTTGACTGATAAAGACCACGGTCTACTGGTTGTGACCCCAAGTCTATTGAGTCTAATGAGAAATTCGATATGGCCTGGCGTTCAGTGCTACAAAAGACGAAGAGACAACTCGCTAGATTTGCTGAGGTACAATACTATTTATGAGCAGTGGAAGGGATAATACTTTCTTTGCTGAATTCGCAACATTCCTGTATAAACTGTGTGACCAAGAAGCCGTCTGAAACGTTGCTATTTCTATTTGGAACGCAACGGGTCGAAAGAACTTGTACGCTGCAAGCTAAGACCTAAAATAAGTTTGAATTATGGATGCTTGTCCGACTTAAACAACGACAGTTAATTGGAATGCGGTTTTGATACGAAGATGGAAGAACGGACGAGAGGGCTGAAGTACATCGAGGGATTTATGGAGAAAAAAGAACTAAGCAAGGTACGAAAGAGCCGCTTCTCACTTTATATTTTAGGAAGATGCATTTAGATGCTTATCTCTCAAATGGGTTTGTTTCTTAAGTCTAAAGTCCTAAAGGGGCTGCAGGGAATATTTTGAATTCATGTTTCTTTCGACTTACATGTAAATGCATATTATGAAAGCAAATTACTCCGTTGCCGTGGGAAGAGTCGTTTTGAAAGACTGTCGTTCTGTTTGCAGTACTAAGTACAAGCTGACATGCAAAGCAGAAAGAACATTCAATAGCTTCATCATTCTTTTAATAATATCAACAGCCAATTGCCCACAAAATGTTATTTATATTTTTATTTTATTTTCAGACTTTCAGTTTGTTAAAATTGATATTATATGAATGGATGCTGGTAATTTATAGGCGTTACAATATTAATAAGCGATGATAAATTCCGGTTCTATGGCCACTAGCTTCCGCCTTTTGAAAACCTAAGAGCTCAATCGAGGATTGCGCGAGCAAAAATTGTTTCCCCAGATTTCATACTCGATTATCACCGAATTTTTTTTTTTTCCATTTATGTTGCCGCTTGGATATTTTGTTATTTTTTACACAAAAATTAGATTTTTTATGTTTGCATCCAAAAATATACCCTTATCAAAAGTCCACTGGTAGAAAAAAAAAACGTCTAAAAAAGTCCACTTTTGTGGACAATTCGTGACTTTCCAACATTTCCTACATTTAATGTGTTACATCACACCGGAAGTTTAACGTTCGGAAACGGCGTTGCCCTGGGTCGATTTTCTTTGAAGGGAAGTTCAAGTTGGAACCACTTGTTGATCATTTGCTCTCGAAGAAAGTATTATTTCGTGATTTCACATTCGATCGTCCTGGGATTTTTTCGCAATTCCGAAACTCGAAGCACCGATTAGCAATTTCACTAGAAAGGTTAGTGGGTCACGGACATTGTTATTAGCATACCGATATTTACTTTCGTGAGTTCAGGGATAAAGTTCCGCCTATTCAAATTTGTTTGCTTCCTGTTATGGAATTCAAAGCGAACATTATCATCGTAAGACATTTCAATAAAACATAAGCTAGAGGTTGTTGCTTTTCTAGATACGTTTAAAGCCTTTAATCGACCTAACGTGGTCTAATGGTGTCAAGTTTTCACGATGTGACATCTCTACATTTTTATGCCGATGGCGTATTCCAAACTTTGTTGCGATTGCTATCAGCATGAGCTAAATCTCAAATCGATTTTCTTCCTCGTTACAAAGTTGCATCCATTTAAATAACGTGTATTTGTAGTTCAAAATATCCTATTTGAACTAGTTTTGAGTCGATCCTAGAATGCAGAGAAAGTTGAGTCATTTCTGACATAGCGATGTGCTATTAAACTGACACATGATGAAATAATTAATCCATAAAACGATCCATAAAGGATATGCTAAGGCAGGCTCAGCTGACAGAAATATTTTGATCAAGGAGATAGACTTGTTCTTCCTATCGTCACTAACTCGATTGCAAGATTTCTATGTAAATTTTCGTTCATGGCATCCATAAAGTAAAGGTGTTATATAGAGCATCATGAAGCCAAAAGAAAGTATAGTATTTTTGTTGGGGGTAGAGACGCACTACGCGTTTTGGGTTATCTTAACTACGCGTTTCGGTTATCACTGGTGGATCTAGGGAAGAGGCCAGGGGGGCCGGTGCTCCCCCCCCCCTCCAAAAGTAAATTTATAGGAAATGAATGAGTATATTTCAGATGTTAGCTTTTTCTTTTGTCATGTTTTCTATAACGGTGCCCTCTCCTTTGGTTGTATGCCCAGTCCCATCCCAAATTTCTGGATCCACCACTTGTAATATTGGTGATTAGCCTTTCACAAAAATAATGATGTAGTTGATAACTGGGTGATGTTGGTGACAATGATATGATGTTGACGAGGGTGTGGTGCATATGGTGACAGAAGTCCAGCATAATGGTAATGATGGATATATAAGAAAGATACTAGGTGTATAGTAGCAGTACAGATGGTGTATAGCTTCAGCGACATCAGCCCCAGGACCGCCCTTGAAATGGCAAAATTTTGCTGCAGTTCTCCCGGAAGAAATACTGTAATGAATGAGAGTTGTTTCAATTTTCTTCCGGGAGAAATACAGTAAATTTATGGCAGTCGTCTTACATTTTTCCTGGGAGACAAAGTGAAAAATCTTGAGACTCCTGCAAAACTCAGAGAGTTGACCTCCTTGAACAAGATAATGTGTGTTTCCAGAAATTATCCATACCCCCCCTACGAAAGGGATTGGTTGGAAATTCGGAGGGGTGGGGGGCACCAATTTACCTGATCTTTTCCATACAAATACTGTATTTTTCTTCGGAAATTCCAGAGGGGTGGGGGGTCACTTTTCAACACCCTTCCGTCGGGGGGGGTATGGATATTTTTTGGAACCACACAATATGCTAGGAGTAATGTAGCAATATACTAGGAGTAATGTAGCACCACTGCTGATGGTGGTGATCATAGACCATTTTCTCAGGTATGCAATTGCACATGGCTTTGTACCTGGTGTGCAATCACTTGGAGCCACTATTTTGAATAACAATGAATTATTCCCTTGTTGATCTTCAGTCCTAAAGTAGAGCTTGTTGTACAATTTGCTGGGAGTCTCAAGATTGTGTTCACTTTGTCTCCTGGGAATACGTAAATTCAAGATGACTGTCATACTGTATTTTATCATCCGGGAGAATTTCATGACAAAAATGTCACCATTTCAAGGCAGTCTCCTGGGGTTGACATCCCTGTATACTGTATTTAAGACAATGTGTCTATTGTACTGATTTTTTTCAGTGGGCATCTTATTGGACAGTGATAAGAGGAAGTCAGATTTTCTTCTATAAAGATTCCAACACCCTCAATCGACAAAATGTGAGTTGAAAACAGAATTTCAAAATAGCCCTCTGTGAATAATATATCTGAAAGTTTAATTCATTTTTATTCATTTTTAATGTAATTTTGTTTTTTAGTTTGTTGGATCTTTGGATTTGGGTCCTCGGTCTTCATGTTCAAAGGGAAAGAAAAAGAAGGATAAATTTGAGTTTGAGCTTAAAACAGAATATGGGAAGAAGCATTTATTAAGGGTAAGAGATATAATAATATTATTGTATAATGTATCTCATGAAGTTTTAGTTATATATTACATGATTCTACTACAATATGATTATTATGGTATCAGTTTGCACAACTAGGCAGCTTTGTCCAAACTTTATATGTTTTACTTTTCACTTTTCTTGGATCTGCCAAATCTATAGAGTCTGCTAAATCTGCTAAATCTGCTATCTATAGAATCTGCTAAATCTATAGAGTCTAGAGACTTATGTATCAGGTAATGCTTTCGAGTGACGTACTTGACAAATAGATCTCATTTTGCATGCGTGTGTACTGTAATAGATACACAGATGATGTCACAGAATGTCATGAACAAAAAGATATGCAACAAGATGCAGTCGAGTTGCGTGACTGTTGTTCATGACATTCTGTGACGTCTTCTGTGTATCTATTACTATAACAGTACATATGCACAAAAAACGAGATCTATTTGTTTTGTATGCGACAACAACAAACAGGGATTTTTGTCAACCGTGTATCTGTACTCTTATAGCAACATGGCTCTCGACCAATCAGAGCATGTGATTTGCCAGAATATCCCATGCATCACAGTTGTACTTTTTGATATAGGAGAGTGTGTATGCTAGAATACATGAGACAAGTGGGATATTCTGCAGTATGCCACTCGAAAGCATTGATTGTATTTTACTATTTTATGCCATACTACAGAAAATTAAAGGCAAGATTTTACGTAAAAGCAGTGCATGATGGGAAGGTTGGAGGAATACCACCAAATATTCAACACCATCCCTGCATTTTGATTGGTTGTATTTTCTGTGGCATGGTATAAGGGATATCTCTCATCACTACCAAATGTAAACCCTCATCAAACTTGCTTGACATCTTGTGCATAATAATTATGGAATAATTTGTTTCAGGTCCCATCACAGATTGTGTGTCAGCAGTGGATATATGCTGTTGGTCTGTCTTCACAGGTATTGAACCAGGCCTGAATATTTCACAAAATGTTTCTGAACAATTTCCAGAGGAGTGTTATCATTCATGTTACAAACAATATAGCATGTATTGTAAACTGCTGCCTTTGGATGAAGTGGTATATAATTAACAGTGCTTTTATGTTACTATATTTTTGGAAAAAAATCCCTGCAACACATAAAATAGTTATTAGTCCGGCGGATTAGCATAAAAAATGCGCACTTTTGGCTAAAGACACCAAACTTTGCATGTCAATAGTTTTTAGTAGTTTATTGAAGATAAGATATGGAGGCACGCTAAATTTTTTCGTAGCGAAAGCTAGAACAGTTTTAATGTGAACCATTGTTTTGCCATTGGCAGCCATCTTTGAATCCTTTGTTATTCATGAGCTCTGCGGCACTTAGTGAAATCTTCTATCGTCCGTGTTTATAGAGTATAGCACAGTACTAGGAAGAAAATATCATGTGAAAATTGCAGAGACATGTTTCTTTTTACACATTCGTCACAGGAGGTACCAATTATCTTGATATTTTTTAGAATTTGTTGGTCATTCTTGAAACATTTCATCAAATCTCAGTCAGGCTATTGTTTTACAATATAAATTATAAGCATTCCCAATAAACTGGTCGTAACATTTAATAATCACCAAAAACTCTAAGGAGACGTTCAACCGAAGTCAGTCAAACCAATCCATAGTTCAGAATTAGCAAATGTGAGCTGCTATGGCTGTGCAGTCTAGAGAACAACTTGAAAGTTCGCAAAGCTAAGTTCTAAACCTCATTTGAATAACAAAGCATTCAAAATGGCTGCTATTGAGCAAAACAATTGTTCACCCTAAAACCTCTCTAGCATTCGCTAGGAATGAATTCTAGGGTGCCTCCATATCTACGATTTAAAAATACATTGAAAACTATCACCTGGCAAAAAATTGGAGCTTTAGCCTAAAATGCGCAATTTCCTCGAAAATTTGCTCTAATCCGCCGGACTATATCCTTGATTGGGGTGAGGGAAGAACATAATAACCAATTATATCTCATTTGTATCATCATCATATCCTGAAGATTTTTAACAGGAGGGGCCCCATAAAATATTCTCTATATTTTCAATGTTGTCCCATACATTTACTTTATTTTATTTTATTTATTTCAAAAAGGGGAGGGGCGGGCCCCTTGGGCTCCCCCCTTAGCTATGCCCCTGCTTGACTTTCACCTGAACTGTCTAATTCTTATTCAGCAAAAGCCACCAGAACCACTGCCAGGAGAACCAGAATATAAAACAGAGCACTCTTACACATCCCCCCTATCATCACCAGACTCTTCCTACTCCGAGAGTGATTCCACGCCTATTTCCTCACCAGGTGTGTATCCGGAGGAGGGACTCCCTATTAAAATAGACAGGGATGCTTGTCCCATCCCTTAGGGTATGAAATTCCCCCAACTGCTATCTCTTAGGGGTGTCCAAAGAGTCTGCTATACCTCATGCCAAAGGTGACCTAGAAAATTCAGCAACAACAGAATAAATTGTTTAAACTCTGTTGACCACACCCAATTTGCTATCCCTTAGGGTTAAAATTATTTTTTCTGACGAGCACCCCTGTAAATTTTATGGGTCCCCCCGGGGGGTGTATAAGCAGCTAAAAACGGTTGTATGTAAAAATGTAATATCCCAGCTAAAATATGGGATCTTAAGTTTGGGCCGACCCTTAATAATTGCTGGTTGGTTGTGAGATTTAGCTTAGCCCAATTATTTTTTGGTATGAATAAACCTGGCATTGATCAATCAGCTCTCTTAATGGTATTAATGAGTCTCAATTTCGCGCAAGTTTTTTTTTTTTGGGGGGGGGGGGGGGAGCAAGCTGTTGCTAATACTGCCACTATTCAACACTGTTTCGTTTTCAGTATCTCCTGAGAATAGCATGTTCAACTTCAATGGTTTTCACCGTCACAGTGCGGCATCTGTCGATCAGCATGTCGCCAGAAATGGTCACCAGAGAGATAGCATGCCTGTGTCAGTGCCCCACCAAGCACAGCAACCTGAGGTATGCTTGTAACAAAGGGCAGTTCCCATGACAGTCAGCCTTTGGAAATTCCAAAGGGAGGGTAGGAGACAACTGACTAGTAGGCATAGGGCAGCAGCACCCTTTCCTTTCTAAGTTTTCCCTCTCCAATGAAATTCGCCAGAGCAAGGGAGGCTCATTGATACAAACACAAGCCCAAATTTTTATGTGATTTATGGAGTTTCATGCTGTGAGCAGTCAGCTCTGTTTTGTTAAGTTCAAGCCATAACTTTTTTGCATTTCAAATTTTCAGCTATATGGTCCTGTGCCCCTGGCTCAGTTTCACCTCATCCAAGCAACAGCTCAGGACAGCCGATGCCGGAGTAAGAGTCCATTTGATCTTTTTTGAAACACGGTTTGTCCATAGACCATTGGATTTATGGTGTTCCTCGTTTGCAAATCGAGAATGTACGCTCGTGCGGTTATCAGCTAATAGTCAACTTGAATTCGTCTTGGCAACTATTCGGTATTCATGTCCCTTTGATATACTTCGCGTGTAAAATATAGCGTCCGCGCGATTTTGAACTCTGTTTTTATTGTCATTAAAATTGCCTTGAACTGTTTATTGTAACCGCCCTGAAGAAGAACCGAAGTAAAAGCTTGAAACGTTGGCGAAATTCACGCTACTAACCGTGGCCATTCATCAGTGAATCTTATTTAAGAGGAAACCTGTGTTCTTTTTTAGATGGTATCTTGGCAGAATTTCGCGAGACGCGGCAATCAAGCTCCTTAACAAGCAAACAGTGGGAACGTTTTTAGTGCGGGACAGCGAGACGGCTAAAGTACCTGGTTCATACACACTCTCACTAAGGTAACGGAGGGATAACTAAATAGGTGATGAGAACAATAGACGTGACGCTGTGCTCGAAACTGACTTATGGTTAAATCGCATCGACACGGTGCGATTTGCCGGCCGAATGTACTTTGAGCTAACAACGTGTTTGATTTGCCCCAGGAAAAATCCGACCTGACTCGGTTGCATTGCCGACAACAAATAGAGCTTAAAAGAAATCAGACCGAAACATTGCAGCATGTAATCAGCCATCCGCCTGCGAAGTAGACTTTGCAAAGTCCATTTTCCTGTTGAGGCCATCTTGTACAACCTCTCCCATGCGCCCATTTATCGCTCCCTCGGAAAATCGCACAAAAGCCGAACCAGGCTTCATGTGTTTGTTCTGTTCTCTTGTAGACACCGCGATAAATGCAGGCATCACAAAATAGAGACCTTACCTAAAACCAGACAGCTGGTCATAAAGGGTTATGAAGTAAGTTAAAAGACTGATACATAAAAGGCAGTCAGAGAGACTGGATGGGCTGGATTTTAGTCAGACAGACAGACAGGTGGACTGATAGATGACAGACAGACAGGTGGACTGATAGATGACACACAGACTGATAGATGACAGACAGGCAGATAGACTGATAGATGACAGATAGATAGACTGATAGATGACAGATAGACTGATAGATAACAGGCAGACAGATGAACTGATAGATGACACACAGACTGATAGATGACAAACAGACAGGTGAACTGATAGATGACACACAGACACATAGCCTGATAGATGACACACAGACTAATAGATGACACACAGACAGGTGGACTGATAGATCACACACAGACTGATAGATGACAGACAGACAGATAGACTGATAGATGACAGACAGACAGATAGACTGATAGATGACAGACAGACTGATAGATGACACAGAAGGTGGGCTGATAGATGACACACAGACTGATAGATGACACACAGACAGGTGGGCTGATAGATGACAAACAGACTGATAGATGTCAGGCAGACAGATGAACTGACAGATGACACACAGACTGATAGATGACAAACCGACAGGTGAAATGATAGATGACAGACAGACAGATAGACTGATATATGACACAGTGACTGATAGATGACACACAGACAGGTGGACTGATAGATAACACACATACTGATAGATGACCGACAGACAGGTGAACTGATAGATGACAGACAGACAGATGGACTGATAGATGACTCACAGACAGGTGGACTGATGTATGACACATAGATGGACTGATAGACAGACAGAAGGCTGATAGGTGACAGACAGATGGACTGATAGATGACAGACAGATGGACTGTTAGATGACAGACAGGTGGACTGATAGATGACAGACAGATGGACTGATAGATGACAGACAGGTGGACTGATAGATGACATACAGATGGATGTTAGATGACAGACGGATGGACTGATAGATGACAGGTGAACTGATAGATGACAGACAGACAGATGGACTGATAGATGACTCACAGACAGGTGGACTGATGTATGACACATAGATGGACTGATAGACAGACAGACAGAAGGCTGATAGGTGACAGACTGATGGACTGATAGATGACAGGCAGGCAGATGAACAGATAGATGACAGACAGATGGACGGATAGATGACAGACAGATGGACGGATAGATGACAGACAGATGGACGGATAGATGACAGACAGATGGACGGATAGATGACAGACAGATGGACTGATAGATGACAGGTGAACTGATAGATGACAGACAGACAGATGGACTGATAGATGACTCACAGACAGGTGGACTGATGTATGACACATAGATGGACTGATAGACAGACAGACAGAAGGCTGATAGGTGACAGACAGATGGACTGATAGATGACAGACAGACAGATAGACCATTAGATGTCAGACAGACAGGTGGACTGATAGATGACAGAGAGACAGGTGGACTGATAGATGACAGACAGACAGATGGAATGATAGATGACAGACAGACAGAT
This sequence comes from Scolanthus callimorphus, assembly GCA_033964015.1. Taxonomy (NCBI): domain Eukaryota; kingdom Metazoa; phylum Cnidaria; class Anthozoa; order Actiniaria; family Edwardsiidae; genus Scolanthus; species Scolanthus callimorphus. The sequence continues at coordinate 21,395,560 of CM066924.1, forward strand.
AGGATGATAGGTAACAGACTGATAGATGATGCACTGATAGGTGACAGACTGATAGATGCTATACTGATAGATGACAGACAGATAGAAGGGTGGTAAACTGGCAGAAAACTGGCAGGGGGCACACAAAGAAACGTTGCCTTAAGTTAGGCAGGCAAGCGAAACAGGCAGGCATGCAAGCAAATTTAAAGAAAAGGATATTAAAAGTTGCATTATCAGGAAAGCATCTATCTGACAAGACTATATTTCTTGTTTATTCCAGAAACATCCCTTTCCTAGTTTAGAAGTTCTTATCAAGTTTTTCATTCAAACCCAAGAAAGGGATATAAACCTTCACCCGTACATCCCAACAGGTGAGGACATGTAGCCCTGTCTTTCTAAAAACAAGTTGCTCTGCAGGACATGTTCGCATTCCTTTTATTCCGGATTCAGCTGAGTTCCGAAAACAACGCAAAGTAACTGACCAATCAAAGGGCCAAGAAAACAGGCGACAGTGTGCGTCTGTTTTTTCTTCGCATTTTCATTGGCAGATAGTCGACAGCAGGTTTTGGAAAGTTGTTTTTAGGTCATTTTATGGCGAGAATCGAGCGAGAATCCCGATGCGGGCGCCATGCATCTTGGACGGGTCACAATTCGATCTGGCGCGACCCGTCATGGCCCGCATCGTGATCCTCGTTCGATTCTCGCCATAAAACGACCTAAAAACAACCTGCTAGCAGGCTAAACACAGATTCAAGACCTCAGCTTTCGACAGTTATCTGAAATCCGCTCTAGTGAAGGCAAAATGTATTAATTTAACGATATCGTTTTTCAGCCTCAGGTAAACCATACGAGAAACCAATAGGATATGAAGATATGGATGACGGTAAGTAATTGACTTATTACATTATTACAGATTTATGACTGATGCGAGTGGCAAATGTGGCTGATGAAATACTGAAAATGTATGAACGAAGTTAAAAATTGGGAAGGGGGCTTTATATCCCATGCTACGCCATCTCTGTTCATATTTCCAGGATCCACAGGTTCCTCAAGAAAAGTGAATCTTTTCATTGAACAGTAACTACAGCCCCCGTTCCTCCTCTCCCACATCGGGAAGGGTGGCTTTATATCCCAGGCTACGCCATCTCTGTTAAAACATATTTTCAGGCATAAACAGGGATGTTCGTATCACGCCGTAATTCTCAGCTCCATTGCATTTAAAATGGCTTCATACAATAACCCTCTCACCTGCCTGATGCTACTGAACTGTGCTGTGAATGGGGTGTCACCTCATTCCTTTCTCGAGAGTAGGCTGTATTTCACGAGAGTGAGCTGGCTGTTTTGTGTTTCAGATGAACCGACATGTATATCGGACGAGATGTCACGCATGAGCTTATATAATAATATCCCCCAAGGAAACTCGACAGGTAAATTATCAATCAACCAATCAATCAATGCTAGTTTAATAACCCTATTACAGAACAAACTAAATTACAGGGCAGTCAGTATTTTAAGGTACAAAAGAAGATCTCGTGATCGTCGAAGAAGTTGGAGGGCCAGAACCCCCCAGCCCTCTCCCCCATTCTGACAAACAGGCGGACAGACAAGCGGACAGACCATTGCGTGATCTTCTTCTTTCGTTTCCAGCTCCTCCTCCGCCACTACCATCACGGAAGCCTGGAGCAGAACAACCTTCGGGCTACAAAGGCAATGGTATGTCTCAATGGCGCGCGATGTGCCATAAAAAACACATATAATTGCTTCGTCCATGCTCGAGGACGTTACATATGGTCGCACTGCAATGCATGTAGTCTATAACCATGACTTGCCAGTACTGTCACTGAGGATGTCACTTCCGCGTCTCCATTGGTTCTTTTGCGTTCCCCATATAAGGGTTTGGTGCAGAGCCATTCTCGTACCCAGACCTCCCTGGCTCGCCACGGAGGCTCCAATATCTTACCCAGAGCCAACAGTCGTCTGGCCAGCGGGACGACGGGATTGTGGTAGATCCTTCATATATGGTACACTATAGTGTCCTCCGTATAAATATCTCCAATAGCTTATAGAACGATGATATACAAAACATTATAGTGTACCATATATGAAGGATCTAGGGAGATTGCGGAGGCTCTGGTGACAGCCATTGACGCATGCGCGAGATTTTTATAAAGAGTCATTGAGACGAAGGATGTTCTGCGCTTGTCCCAATCAGCAAAAGCCCTCAATTGGATGTCACCACAGCCTCCCCCGCGACTAGCCGAGGAGCTCTGGGTACGAGAATGCAGTACTTTGTGAGACGTGGAACACAGGGCAAGAGAAGACGAACCACGTCTTCCTACGATGCTCTGCGCGATCTAAGCAGCATAGAGAAACCCCTAGCACTGTAAGTCTGTAATTACTCAAAAAATATTCTAAAGTTTTTTTGTATATCTACCAGTGTCGCCATCACCACAGAGGAAACCACCAACCAGCTATGAAAATATCCCGTCGAAAGACAAAGGTAGGGAGCAATTCCAGTACTTTTCACTGTTTCGTTTTTCGATCTCGGGGCCTGCCGTCTGGCTAACCCCCGCTACCCGGACGAGGCTTGGAGTTACAAAGGATAGTCAAATTCGGGCTTACGAATCTTACAATTCTAGGAGGGCCTTCTGATCTATACTATAGTACGAGTTTATCCGGTCTCTACCCATGGTAATCTGCAAGTCTGACGAGCAGGGAACCACCATAGTACAAACTTTTCCGCTCAACTCATCGAGAAAAATCCCAGAAAAATGACCGTGTCTGTTTCTAATGGTAATTTGTTTCTAGCTACGCTAATGCCACCAAAATCAATGACCTTAGGTCTGTTTTACACACGAACACAAGCGCAAGTGAAGAACGCAAGCACAAGCCTAAAATCAACATCAATCAGTTTGTTTGCGCTTGCGTTCGCTTGAATTACACTTGACGCAAGCACAAGCGCAAGGGAGCGCAACGTCTTTTGCTTCTGTGCTTGCGATCTAGTGTAAACCACATAAGGGAAATGTATGAGATTAATATCCTTGCGCTCGCGTCTGCGCTTGCGGTCTAGTGTAAACCACATAAGGGAAATGTATGAGTTTGATATCTTTGCGCTCGCGTCTGCGCTTGCGTTCTAGTGTAAACCACATAAGGGGAATGTATGAGTATGATATACTTGCGCTCGCGTCTGCGCTTACGTTCTAGTGTAAACCACATAAGGGAAATGTATGAGTTTGATATCGTTGCGCTCGCGTCTGCGCTTGCGTTCTAGTGTAAACCACATAAGGGGAATGTATGAGTATGATATACTTGCGCTCGCGTCTGCGTTTGCATTCTAGTGTAGACCACATAAGGGGAATGTATGAGTTTGATATCCTTGCGCTCGCGTCTGCGCTTGCGTTCTAGTGTAGACCACATAAGGGAAATGTATGAGTATGATATCCTTGCGCTCGCGTCTGCGTTTGCATTCTAGTGTAAACCACATAAGGGGAATGTATGAGTATGATATCTTTGCGCTCGCGTCTGCGCTTGCGTTCTAGTGTAAACCACATAAGGGAAATGTATGAGTTTGATATCCTTGCGCTCGCGTCTGCGCTTGCGTTCTAGTGTAAACCACATAAGGGAAATGTATGAGTTTGATATCCTTGCGCTCGCGTCTGCGCTTACGTTCTAGTGTAAACCACATAAGGGGAATGTATGAGTATGATATCCTTGCGCTCGCGTCTGCGCTTACGTTCTAGTGTAGACCACATAAGGGGAATGTATGAGTATGATATCTTTGCGCTTGCGTCTGCGTTTGCGTTCTAGTGTAAACCACATAAGGGGAATGTATGAGTATGATATCCTTGCGCTCGCGTCTGCGTTTGCATTCTAGTGTAGACCACATAAGGGGAATGTATGAGTTTGATATCCTTGCGCTCGCGTCTGCGCTTGCGTTCTAGTGTAGACCACATAAGGGAAATGTATGAGTATGATATCCTTGCGCTCGCGTCTGCGTTTGCATTCTAGTGTAAACCACATAAGGGGGATGTATGAGTATGATATCTTTGCCCTCGCGTCTGCGCTTGCGTTCTAGTGTAAACCACATAAGGGAAATGTATGAGTTTGATATCCTTGCGCTCGCGTCTGCGCTTGCGTTCTAGTGTAAACCACATAAGGGAAATGTATGAGTTTGATATCCTTGCGCTCGCGTCTGCGCTTACGTTCTAGTGTAAACCACATAGGGGAATGTATGAGTATGATATCCTTGCGCTCGCGTCTGCGCTTACGTTCTAGTGTAGACCACATAAGGGGAATGTATGAGTATGATATCTTTGCGCTTGCGTCTGCGTTTGCGTTCTAGTGTAAACCACATAAGGGGAATGTATGAGTATGATATCCTTGCGCTCGCGTCTGCGCTTACGTTCTAGTGTAGACCACATAAGGGGAATGTATGAGTATGATATCCTTGCGCTTGCGTCTGCGTTTGCATTCTAGTGTAAACCACATAAGGGAAATGTATGAGTTTGATATCCTTGTGTTTGCATCTGCGGTCTTACAGATATTTGAAAGTATACGCATTCTAGCAACACGCCATTTCCCAAGAAGAGTAAAACTAAAGGCTCTTCCTTCATAACTTTAACAGTTTCTTTCTTCTCATTTGTCAGTTAATGCAGCTCCCGGCCCTCCCCTCCCACGTCGTGTTAATACAGGCCCACACAGCTACGAGAACGTTGCCCGCAAGCCCCCACCCGCCGCGGGCAGTTACGAGAATGTACCCGAGAGAGACCGCGCGTCCCCACAGAGCTACCAAAATGTTCCGCCGCGTAGTGTTGGGATTCCTGTGCCTCAGAGTTACCAGAACGTTCCTCCATGCCCGGCGTCACGTGACAGCGCGCCTGGTGGTGTTCATAGCTATCAGAATTTACCGCCCAAAGGTGAGAAAACTGCGAGAAAAATTTGCTAGCGTGTTTGAGTATGAGATCTCTAAGCTCGTCTGTAAATGGTGTTTCTCTATTTCACCACCCAGCTTCGCGTCTTGCAATGGTGCAACTAACATGCTGTTAGTCAAAATGGCAGCTGACACAGGCGCCTTAAGATATAGCGTTTTCTTTTTGGCTTCATATTTTCAGTCGCACCGAGACGAGTACAGACGTTTCATTCCGAAAATAAACCGGACGTTCCCCAGCGCGCCAGACCTCAACTAGTCCGCCGCGGCCAGTCGGCGAACGAGAGAGACTGGGCACGAAAGGGCTTCTGAGAAGTAGCGGAGGTCTCAGAGGAAGGGTTGTATATAGAATAGAATTTACTGGAATATTTTCGTACTTATAGATAGATTGATAGTTAGATATTGAAGCTCAGCACAAATGCTTCCCATTCAAAAAACCGCGTCTAAGAAGAATTATACAACAGTAAGTATTCTAGTAAAACGCGCGTTCTGATTGGTCGACATGCCGTGCGTTATTATGCCGGCTTTTCACTAGTAAAATAAGCGGAAACGAATAAGGAGACGGAGACGTAAGAACTTACGTTTGTGTGAAAATCGTCATGACAGATAGCGACGTAATCGTAAGAAAACAGAAACCTTCCGTTCTGCTTCCGTCTCCGTTCTTTGATTTTCACACGAACTCAAGCGCCCTTACGTCTCCGTCTCTTTCTCTGTCTCTGCTTTCTCAGTACACGCACGGTTAACGTCAAAGTGCGCACACGTTAGTGTCACCAAGCCTTTTAAACGATCGAGTTTGGGCGTCATATATCATGAGAAAAATCGTCGTTGACGATGTACAGATGACGTCATAGCGTGCCATCAACAACAGTCACACCATTTAAGTGCGTCTCATTGCGAACTGTTTTGTTCATGGCACGCTATGAAGTGATCTGTGAATCTATACAGACTCACGGAAAAATGGCATAGCCCCTTTACGATAATAGAAAGTCTAGTTCACAGAAACTAGTATTCAGTATCACACATGATCCGAGAATAAGAGGGTGTTTATAGGCACTCCCATCAAGGAATGGGCGCCCAACAAGTTTTAGGCATAACACCACCGCGGTTTTCATTTATTCAGCGAATTCTGCACTGACTAATTCATTGTGTTACAGCTGTTGCAGGTAACACGCGCCCCAGCGCGTTCAAAACATCGAGAGAGCTTTTGGCAGTTGAGTTTTCCTGTATTCAATCAAACCATGCGAGAGCCTAGTTTCGCCACCTCGTGCAGTGAATTGGCTTCTGTCGCGACATGTCTCGCAAGGGAAGCCAATCGAATGCACTGAGTAAGGATGTGATTGGCTCACACGGACACGGATTGCATTGATAGACAGCACAGAAAACCCAACTGCCAAACTCTGGCGGCAACCGCGAAGTCGCGTGTTATCTGACACAGCTGTAACCCGGTAGCTTTTGCAACACCTCTGAGTGCTGTTTGTGGCTGCTAAGTGTTGGCTGTGCGATCGAAGGGAGCTGATAAAACACGGCGAGCGCTGAGTGGTGTTATTTGACTGTTGCTTCAGAGTTCGCAGAATTATGAAATCTGCAGTAAACATGAAAATCCAAAGATCCCTGTCACACCCAATTCAGATAGTGATCATTCTTGTCATCTTGCATTTTGGAGCGCGCGCCCCATCTTGCCTCAAGTCCGCGCGTTCTAGATCCAAGATGGCGACCGCGAACCCTCGGGGTTTTCCGCGGCGATTAAAACACCGGCTAATAGCCTCCCAAATGAATCATAGCACAGTAGACCGCCAAGGACACCGCGGCAAAACGCAGTTCACATGCGCTAAAGATTCACTGCACTGGCCTGTGAAATGAAGACAATTGAAAAAATCTACATAACAACAGCGAACGATAAATTTTGACTTTAAACCAGAATTTTCGCCTCGGGTGCAAGCCTTAAATTGCGAGGTGCAAAAGTTCAGAGAAAGATATGGTCATATTCTTTTTTTTTATGGCCATTCTAGTTGCTCTGCAATTTTTGGCGTACGTTTTGTGTCTGGAGCTTACGTTTTCCAAATTTCCAAGAGAGCACGAGATATCTTTGTTATGTATGATTATTTCTTTTGTTTTCATTTCACAGGAAGCGAATCTTTAGCGCATGGCAAATGCGTTTTGCCGCGGTGTTCCGCCAGAGAGACGGGGCGGCGTCATTCTCTTACCCAGAGCTCCCCGGCTCGTCTCCTCGCGGGGGAGGCTCTGGTGACAGCCACTGAGATTTTATACAGAGCCGTTGAGAGAAAGATCTTTCTGCGCATGACAACGTTCAAAACCAGCCAATCAGCAAAGGTCCTCAAATGGATGTCACCAGAGCCTCCCTGCGAGGTGAGAACGAGCCGGGGAGCTCTGGATACGAGAATGGGGCGGCGTTGACACTGCGTCACATGTACACCTAATTCAAAAACGTTGCTTTGGGGACCGGTCTAGCTTTGGTTTTTGAAAGAAACTGTTTAATTTGGTGATCACGCGAGCAAAGAATCGCATATATCGCTGCCCCCTTAAAAGAATTGTTTAATCTCTGTATTGGTCCATAACAGGGAAAACGATTTTTAAACCATTTAGTTATAAAAACAACAATCTGGGGATTCCGGACTGGCACAGACTAGAACAGGGAAGTAGTGCTAGATCCTAGATCCTCGGGTTACCTGTGGAAAAGGCCACGGAACGGACACGGAACCTCGCCTTCTCGTGAACATTTAGCCAATCACATCACGCGAAATGAACTAATCAACCAATCAAAATGCTTAGACACGATACGGCACAACACTATACGGCGCGGGATGGAAACTTCGCTGAAACTTGTTCACACGAAAATCTGCTCTAACGAGGATAGTAGAGACTGCTAGGTCATGTGGGAAAGATATTTTCCCAGACTGGTGTAAAGTATCTCCGGGCGTTCTAAACCATTTAAAACAGAATATCACGATGCAAAATATATTTACAACACAGAAAAGAAGTGCTCTTTTTGAATGAATGTGGTTCCAGAAAATACATATACCCCCCCTCCCCCCCAGGTAAATTGACCCCACCCCAACAATTGTACTTTTTAATGTGTTTATTTGTTTTAATTACTATTGGGTCTACACTGATGTAATTTTGTTTACAAGGTGCCAATAAAGTCTCGTCTGCCTGTCTGCCCCACCCCTCCGGAATTTCCAATCCCTTCCGTAGGGGGGGGGGGGGGGGAGTGGATAATTTCTGGAACCACACAATGAGATTCAGATTTAGGTTTTTTACACACCAAAGATCGAAAAGTCTATTTGGTAGAATCCCCCTTCGTTGGCGTCTCCGGATCTGTTCTGCATAATATCTGTTCCGAGGACCCAAAATTTTGGACAAGAAGGCTGCTTGGGAAAAATTCAAAAATTTTCTGTTTGAAGTTTCGGGAGAAAACGTGCTGTTTGTGAAATTTCTGTGCTGCTCCCATCCTCGGAGACCCAGGGGATTTTTCCTCTAACGTTTCCTTAAAATGTTGATCGTTCTACATACGTCTATCCAAACAGGGGGGGGGGAGGGGACTCGGGAGATTTTCCCATACAGTTACTGTATATGCTGGAGGAAATTTGAAAACTTTCGTCCCGTGTTTTCACTATCCGGCTCCCCTTTCTGAAATTCCTGGATTCGCCCCTGCCAAATATTATCATGCAGTACAATGTTTGATATTTTTTGCTGCCGGCTGAGGAATTTGCAGGAATTTCGAGCTCGAAATTATCACTCGAGGTGCCTCCATGGCAAACAGGAACAGATTTTTTTTTCCCAACAACTTTACAAAAGAGAAATACCCGGGAAAAAGGCACAATAATCCGTTTAATTAATGCATGTTTTAGGAGGGGATGCTCGTTGTTATACGCCGCAGACTTTCGTCAAAAGAACGTATGCAGGTATGTAGGCTGATTTCTGCTTGCGATTTCAGCCCACCCTCCACTTTTCAAATTTGCAAATGTTTTCTGTTGCCAGGCGCGGATCCAGGGGGGTTCATCGGGTGCAAATGAACCCCCCTCTCCAAACGAACCAATTTTTGGGGATCGGTTTTTGTCATTTCAGAGTGGTTCTTTTCTTTTATGTGACCCAAGGTTTACCACTTATGATTCATGATGTAGCAACCACGATTTCGCCTCGTTAGAGGGCCACGGACAACAGAGAAGGATTGGTATACCCCCTTTTTTTTTTTTTTGGCGTAGTGTCATCAGCAAAAATGACCCCCCCCCCCCCCCCCTCTTAATATCTCCGCCTCCTCAGATCAAAAAATTGTCTGACAAAGTCTACTTTCACTTTTTGATAAATACTCAGGTAAAAATTCGAAAGCACAAAAAGCTATTGCAAAATTTGTACATGAGTGATTCCTCACCCGGAAAGACACTATAATTACATAGTAATAATTATATCTCTTTTTATTAAAATAAGTTTTATTTGGAACTACCAATCCATGTACTTTTGTATACGATGCCAAATACAAAATATCTGTCTGTCTGTCTTTCAGATCGATTATAGGAAAGACGGGCTGAAAATTCAGGCAACAAAAATCTGAGCATTGTAGTAGCGAGTTCCGAGCGAGCAACAGCCAAATTTTGTAAAATACTACAAATTTGAGTGGACCATTTGCAGCCTCGTAACATGGTATATCTAGGACACATTGAGCCCTATTTTTTCGCGAAATTTTGATCCCTGAGCCCGATTTTTCCCGAAATGTTTGATCCCTGAGCCCGTGCCAAAATTTTGAGCCCATACATTTTTGTTTATGCAAATTGCTCCAAAAAGTCCAAATTTAATCATAGACCAAAGTACTCGCAGGGATAATTCTAATTTGATGGCATGAATTCCTACTCATATTACATGCATGCAGAAACATATAACTTAGTTGAAACATGTAACAGCGAACCAAGCTGTGGATTATTCGATATGAATTTATGACTATATTTGGTCAATAATGAACTCTCGACTGCTAACCCAAGTAGGCTTTCTCTTCATAATATTTCATAGTGATAATATACTAACATTTAATATCTTGAAGTCTTGCAACAACATTATTTTCAAAATCTGTTCAATTGTTTATTCTGCGAATATTCCGCAGTTTGGCACTAAAGTAATTTATTATATAGACACGAATGTTTTACTGGGAAATACGCCACTCGTAGATCTCATACGAAGCTACATCCGGGTCCTCAGTGACATATTTTCCATATCCTCACTAGTGAGGATATCGGTCAAAACAAAAGTGCTTGGAAATCAATTTGGAATACTTTTTTCTGGTTTGTCTATATAATAAAAAGAAAATTACACGGTGGCGAGAAGATATGAGTTTTATTTTCTCGTGTCAAAAACAATATTTTACTCATTCGCGCAATGTATGTTTGTTACACGTTTCAACTCACTTATATGTTTCTGATGCATATTAGTTTGCTTGCTCTTTTTTTTCACCCCCTCTATAAGTAATATGATTAACGTGATCCCCCTCAGAGCTGTTAAAAGTTTTTGTGATTCCCTCTGCTCCAAATTTGAACTAGAAGATATTTTACAGAAAGAGAGGATCTCATTCTTCTTTTTTTGATTTTGAAAAACGCATATCAGATGCCTTGGAGAAAACGTAGATTTATTCTTCATTCGCGCCGCAAGTGACAAAATTATTGTTCATGTGCATGTTGTAACGTGGAACTCACGCTTACGTAAAAAGGGGTCAGTTTTTTTTAGCAAAAAACATAGTGATTATCTGCCAGGCCTGGCTCGGTCTGTTTCCTTTTTCTGGGTCCCTTGCCAAGATACACATGTTCTTGTAACGTAGGTATTCTATTGAAATGGCACGGACGCATTGTTTTCGTGTTGCGTAGGTTCTCAAAAACCATATTACATTTAAGTCTTCCTCATGCGCACGGAGCGCGACAAAATTTTTACTGTATTCTGTTTAGTGAACTAGAAAAATGTACATGAAATGGAGGGGGAAAAAACAAGCAAAACATCCTCTATCGACTAAATCCGGGCAGCAGACGTCTTTACGTGACAGGAGGAAGAAATCGTAGTTAGATTATGAAAAAAAGTCAAATTTTAGGATTGAGCCCTGATTCCAAGTTGTAGCGTATGATCCCCGATCCAAGCCTCTTGAGCCCTGAGCCTACCCCCCTGAGCCCTGATCCCGGCCATAATTTGGGCGTTGAGCCCTAAAATTTGGGCATTGAGCCCTGAGCCCATATACCATGTTACGAGGCTGCATTTGTACCACTATTCATTAGAGAAAAACCGGCTAGACACTCCGTCAATGACATTTGATACAATAAAGCGTGAAGAGTGTTTATCCAAATGCTTTGAGCACATTGCGAAATCCTTGCCAACACAGTTTACACAAAGTGGGGTCTTGAAATGTCCATCCCGGAAGCCTTTGGAATGAATAGCTCGTTACGTCACAGCCGGCTTTATTTGTGTTGCGAGGTTGCCGGTCAGTACTTCATGAAATACACGTAAATTTACTCTACAAGGGGAACATGTATCCAATCAATATTTCATTTGAGTCGCTTGAAGAAATACTATTTAAGCTCATAGTCTTTGTGCTTTTGCTGCTTGTTTCAATTTAAAGGAAAAAATAATTATGAAATTTATAGGAAAATTACATCCGGATGACGTTCGGAAGGTTTTCGTAAAGCCTTCGTACAGGCTCTCTAAATTCAAAGATCACGAAGTACCTACCGGACGCTCTTATGCAGCTGAGCCACGAGAGCTCAGTGGGGTTAATCGTTAATGTATTCTAAATAACTATTTTACTGGGACAATCACTTCACAACTTATCCAGCGGAAGCTACAATTCACTCCGGAGACCAGCATCTTTCCCCATCCGTTAGATCTGCCGAATTTCTCCTCGCTTTGCTCCCCTTTTCGACCCAAAAATGTCGGGCGGGAAATATCTCTTCGAGTGCTCAAGAAAGGAACCGATAGAACAACATTATGATATCGGAAGAGAACTTGGACGGTAGGCAATTTATTGTTGTTATATTATGACAAGCTACTATCGCTTTTGGGTTCATTTCTTCATAATATACTGCTTGTTAGCCGTGTCATGAATTTGGAGTCGATCTCCTCCTTCTCTGACTTTGTGGTGAGACTTCGTTGGTGCTGCTTGTTAGCAACCGCGAGCGCAGACTGAAAATGGGACTGAAAATGCTCAGTTTGCTCTTTGACTTTCGCAGTGGGGCTTCTTCTGTAGTGAAGCAGTGCCGTCAAAAAGGAACAAACCAGAACTTTGCAGTAAAAATGATCAAAAGAAATGTAAGTAATTGTTTGAGTGTTCGCTTTGTAGTATAGGTCAAATGTTTACTTTGGTTGCTCTGTATGATTTCTTCGCATGTGCAAAGAAATCGAAGCACGCTTAGGTCACAAGTTTATCCTTATTATTTCTCCTTGATCGAGTTGCTAGATAATCATAAGATTTGGGCAAGCCAGCGTGCCCTGAAGTCCCTAGCAACTACTTATTTTCCAACCAAAACTCGGAAATGCATGCACTCAGATTGCTAAGATAAGTCCCATTGTCGTTTTAGCGCTGGGTCGAAATTCAAATCAGTGCATTTGGAATACATCGGTGTAGTACTTCTTGTAAACATACTGAAGGATAGAATCGGAAGACTGTATAATATTTAGACGTCTTTGCGACCTGGGAATTTAGAACTCTCAAAAGGCATAGCACCTCATCAAATTGGTTTTCTGATATTCGCTTGAATACTTTTCCAGCTGACTTTGTTGCCGATTTCACTTTTTTAATACCGTTTAAGCTACAATCAATCCAATCTTGTGTAATAAAAATGATTTGTATTAGTTTTATTGGGTTCCATATAACATAATCAAATGTCTTCGAAAAATTGCAACCAATGATGCTTTATAAAATCAGACAAAAAACGACCATCCCTACAACAAAAAAGTTAATCTAGATGACAAAGGGCTGGCTTCGCCTCATTAGGATTAATGAATTTAATTTTGCATGCGGGAATAATTACATAATTGAGATCAAAACAATAGCAACAAATTCTACATGTTGATGAAAATGAAATTGGATTCCCCATTCACACTGCAAATGGTATCAAACTGTAATGAGTTTACTACCTAAAGTGCATTCTTGTAAACAAGAAAGAATCATTTAATTAAGCCCATAAGTAAGCAGCTTGAGCTTATGAATATTTTGCATTTATTCTTTGGAGCTTTTTGTATTAATGTTTGGGTAGGCAGCAGCATCTTATTTTTAGCTTGACCCCTAGGATTAGAATGACAACTATTATCTGTTTTTGATCTGAAATTTAGATTTCTTCATAATAAAATTTGAAATGCCAAAAGTGCTTTCCCTAGCTTGAAAATTTGTTCTCAATTAAGATCCATTTAGCACTCAAGATTAAATAATTATTAGATAAGCTTTGTTTAAAATGTGCAGTATTAAAATTACACCTTTCACCAGCTTTTTCAGATTGTCATTCCAAATAAAGACAGTTTTCCCATACCTTGGAATTTTGCCTTCTCCTAGTTTAGGGGCTGTCAGAGTTGTTACAACAAATGTTATAAAACTAGAAATAATCTAAGATTAATAAGTGCATTTCCTTGAACAATTGGGCTGTTCCCCAAAAAAAATTGTACCCTCCAAAAACTCCAAATTTTCAAAAATTGCTTTACCCCTTCCAGACTCGTGTACAACTCCTGTGGAAATTTGAAGCAACCCCTGTGGAAATTTGAAGCAACCCTGTGGAAATTCCTCATTCTCTTGTTGGGCCTGTGGAAATTCCACAGTAATGTTGCAAATTGATCGTTGAGACCAAAATCAGGCAACCCAGCAAAGAAACTTGAATTTCTGCTCTCTGTGTTCTTCTGACATTTGGTCGAAGACACGCACCCTCGTGGCGAAGATGAAGATCGATTCGCCGTAAAAGCTTGGATGGATTTCGCGCTCAGAGAGAAATATAACGTTGTTTTCTTAGCCAAAAATGTACTGCAGAGTGATTTGATGTTGTGATCAATGTCCCGTACCGGTATCTACTTCATTGCTGAATGCCATATAGTCGTCTTCTAATAGAACGAGGCATAATCAAACAAAAGGACCATTCATATTCAAATAAGGTGGCTATATATTGTGACATTCAGCGATGAAGCATATACCCCCGTACCTTTCGTTGAGTCTTTTGTCCAAGCACAAGTAAAAAAAACAGAAAAAATCCACGCACAAGAACTTCAGTGACTCGTCAACAGTTCACCTCGAGGTATAAAAACAGCCTTCCCGTGAAAGAGCATGTCTCTGCACGACGAGGCATGTTTCTGAGCCCGCGATCTCTATGACATGCGCAAACGGTCGTCCCAAAACGATCTAGGGGTCTGGGAACGTCATTGGCGCTAAAATATTACATCACTTCTCTAGCATGAAAACGAGGCCATTCCTCAAAGTCTCAAACTCTCGAGGATAAAATGGCATAGCATCCAGCCGAAAACTGCCGAAACCTCCCCGAATAGGTGGCGTTTCCTCCTTCGTCGGAAACGCAATAAGACAGTAATCTACATAAACAATGCATAATCCTATATTATACTATGTTTAGTCTTAGAAGTAAAAAGAAACTGAACTGAATTATAAAATTAAGCATTCTTTGTATAAGATTTAATAGCTTTTGCTATCAAATTTCAAAGTTTGAAAATAGCTCAGCATAGGCGGATTTAGGGGGCGGGACTCAGGGGGCCCGGGCCCTCCTTTTTCGATAGATTTCCCCATACATTTACTGTATTTGCAAGAGCAAGGTTTCAACTTTTGCCTCCTTTATATTACTTTGCCCCCCCCCCCTCCCCCCCCTTTTTGGAGATCCTGGATCTGCCCCTATTCAGCCTGGTAAGAAATCAAAAGGTCAATTTTTTTGCAATCCATTTTTTTGGCAGTTGAAAGTTTACTTAGCAAACCTAGAGGGTTAATTTGCTATTTCTTGTGAATTGAACATTATTTATTAAGGTAACTATGGCCTACAGCAAACGCAGTGCCAGAGTCGCGCCGTTCCAATACAAAACAATAGAAATTTCTTGATTATAAAGTATAATGAAGCAGCATCCTTTGAAAAAGGAAATGTTCGACAGAAGAAGAGCGGCTGAAGTTCGGTGTTTGCCATAGGCCTAAAGTAACCCACCCCTAAAATCACAAAAGCAGAGCAGTTACTTTATTATCCTTTATTAATCTGTGATTTTTAGGGGTGGGTTTATTGTTGTTTCCAAAAACAGCCACACCCAAATTGCGGCGCTTATTGGAGGGCGGCGTTTATTAACTTTTTTGCTCGAAATGCAGCACTTATTCCAGGGCAGCGCTTATTCAAACAAATGTATCCACATTTGATGCTAGCAGCAGGGTACTCCAAGTGACATTCCCCCCATTAAATTGCAGATTGTAATAAAACAATTATTTTTAATGCCAGTTGCACACAGGCTACTTGCTTGCAAGAAAATGGTTTTGAAATATGCAATATAAAACACTTGCCTTAAGGTGAACTGCAGGCTTTATAAGAAATTCATCTGCCAGTAAATCTGCCATTCATTTGAATACTACTTTCGATTTTCCAATAGGTTGAAAAGAAGATTATCACAACAGAATTGGGAGTTTTATTTAGAGTCAAACATCCAAACATTGTAAGTATGAACTAAGTATAATCGAAGCTTCACTGTTTGAGAACCTTTATGGGTACCAGTCACACGGAAAGAAAATGAAGGGATCCTCATACCAGTGATTTGCAAAATCTTTTTTTAGCTCACAATCTAAGCTTGTGACAGCTGAGTGAATCAAATGCAATCATGCACTGAGATGACATTGCGTCATTCTAGAAAAAATTGGAAATTAGAAATCAAAGAACTGACTATATTTCCCAAACATCTTTGTCACTGGAAATAACTGGGATGGGGGTTCATATCACAAACCCCTTCTGTTGGAGTGGTGTGAATAATTCTGGAATCGCACATTTATGAATGATTGTTGTAATGTAGTAACCTGTAGAGGCATAGATGCAAAATAATTTGTTGTTACAATATTAAAGTATATTTATTTATGTCTTAGATACAAATGAAAGAACTGTTTGAAAATAATGATGGATTATCTATGGTTCTTGAGTTGGTAACTGGAGGGGAACTCTTTGACAGGTAAATAAATTTTCACAATGTTTATCAACATTGCCAAACTAAAGCTAATGAGCCAACCATAGATTGAAATAGCAGCATTTGTTCTGTGAAAAATGTTATGTCATCTCAAGAGTTCACCACCAGCCAAAAGTCAACTTTGAGTCATCTCAAAATTTTCATAATGCACAACAGAAGGGACACGACTCTTTTGTACAAAAGTCTAGTCTTCTCCGTGATAATAACTCCATAGAAAATCAGTTCCTCTGTAGAAAATCAGCTCCTCTGCAGGAAATCGTCTTTGTAGGTGGGGCTGCCTACATCCGGGGACCCTCATACAATACAGTACCTCTATTATAAGTGGCCACCCTCAGGACCGAGCTAAGTGGCTGCTTAATAGTGGTTGGCCACTAAAATGGAGGTAGTATGAGAAAAGTCACTCAGTGCTGCACTGTAAAATCTTTGAGTTGCATTGGCGGCTTGTAAGCTTGTCACAACAAAAACTAAGGAAGAATTTCCTGTTGTTATCAATTGCCACAACATTTTCAGTCACCAAAATGGTATAAACATTAATAATAGCACTTAGGTCTGGAAAATAGTGTGGCCGAGGCCGCTTGAGGTGGTCGCTGAATGGATTAAATACAGGTACTTGGGTGACAAATATTTTGGGAATTTGAAAAGTGGCCTCTCAACAGAGGGTGGCTTAATAGAGGTACCACTGTACTTCTTTTTCCCGCCAATTCTATAGGCCCAACCTAGAAAGACTGGAGAAGCGATGAGTAAACCGGGCATTTTTTGCCACGTAGAGAGTGCCAGGTGTATAGAGATAACCACAATTTCCTGCTTGATCAGATCACACACTATGTCTTCATCAAAACTCTTCTTTTGAGCCCCAAGACTTTTTACAGGGCCCGTGGTTTGATGCGCTGGTGCGGAAACGCATAATTTGGCTTTCTCCGCATAATGCGCATAATCCGTGAAATCCCGCATAATCGCGCATAATTTCCCAAAATTTTGTGAAAAACATCAAAAAGGCATCATTCCTTGGTAAATTTCAAACTTTCTTTCCTATTTTTGCTCACAAAAGTGATACATTTCTTCTGAAATCGTCTGTCCAACGTCAAAACAACTCGATAGAAATGAGAATAACAAGGCGTTCTATGCTCATAGCGTCGCGCTGGGAACTGGTATAGAAAAGCAATAAAACGTGCCTAATTGGCCAACTAACTAATATTTCCAACTGAGCAAGATAGATTCAAACACTTGCGCTTTGGATATCTTACAAAGTAAAATCAAGGCGGAACAGAACGCTAACCGCGATAAACACGGTCGACTTATGCAGTTCACATTGATCACATGACATTACGCTTTTTCATGGATCTTTGTTATTGTTACAGTAGCAATTTCATTTCACAAACACCAACAGCTCCCTCGATAACAACAAAAAAACACTGACTATAGCGTGGCACGTTTCCGCTTTTATAAAAGCTCTTACACTACCTCCGACGATAGTGCAGATCGCTCTCGCGATCAGGATTGATTTTGATAATTACGCGCAGAACGACGGCAAACAAGCGCAACGATGTTTGTGATAATGAGAGATCGTAACGATAGTTCTGTTAGTATCCGTATAGCTCTTGTGACCGTTTAGTTCATGGTTGGACAGGAGTGCGTTGCTACGATCCTTGCTGTATGAAAAAAGTGTGCTTTGGTCTGAGACAAGTAAATGAAAGAAGACCAGACTTACTAATCTTTACTACTGTGTAACGGAAGTTACCGGTAGTTGGTAACGTTTTTTTGTAAGAAAGTAATAAGCCTTATTAAAAGCGAAAACACACGCCTCCCTTGGAAGAAAACGTAGCGTCATAACGTTAGTAAAGCGAAGCGATTGGAACTCATCGCAGAGCATTTTATAGACAAACAAAAGTTGTTAAAGTTAAATAGTAGCTATATCCACGTAACAAAACAGGCGAAAAGAGCAAAATATGTTACGGCACTTGTAAAAATATATTGCGCAATCCCGCATAATTTCGGATTTTTAGCGCATAATTTCGAATTTTTAGCGCATAATTTCAGAAAAATCGCGCATAATTTCAGGAAAAATCCCGCATCAAACCACGGGCCCTGTTTTTAAAGTCTTAAAAGCCTTCTTTTCAATGTTCTGATATTCATTGGCACTCCATGACGTTTCTCAAGCAGATCTGTGATGGCTTGGTAAGGGTATCCTGATATGGACGTTTATTCATGCGACGACGCCATTGCTCAAACTCGCATGAGTGACTTGTCTCCAGACCCTCTCCACCTCAGGGTTCCCGAGTAAAGTTATAATTGCAGAGGGTTTTCAAATTAAACAAATTAAACTTCAGAATATTTGCTAGACTTTTGTACAAAAGAATTGTGTCCCTTGTGGGCCACCGTACATGGGAATGTTGTTTAGATTGTGGCCGCCATCTTGGGCAAAATCTGATTGGCTCAGAATAAGGTTTCAGTGGCAGGACCCCATGATCGATGCAATGGCTGTGTAAACTATCTTAAAGTGTTTTTTGATTCAAATTGAGCTCTTATTTTTGCTTTCACTTTCAGAATTGTTGAGAAAGGCTTTTATAGTGAAAAAGATGCAGCTGATGCTGTCAAACAAATTCTTGCTGCAGTTGAGGTAAGTTGGATAATAAAATGTGTATATGAATTTCATTGAAATTATTATTTTGTTTTATCAAGGAGGTTTTATGTGAGCTCAAAATCAGGTACTATAGTCCTTTGTTATCTATATAATATATTTAGTTAATATAATATATTTAGTTAACTCTATTTCATAGAGTTGTTGTTATTGTCAATTTTCAGTACTTGCATCAGCATGACATAATTCATAGGGATCTTAAGGTGAGTAAAGAAATTCCTAGCTGACCTCAGATGGACGTCCCTAGAAGATAGACGTAGAACTGATAGACTTTGCTTGTTCTCTAAAGGACTTACCAACAAAGCAAACCTTCAGGGGGGTTCCGGGGGTGTGTAAGCACCCCCCACTCGACAAAAAGGTCCACATTTAAGGGTTTGAAAACACTGTTTTGGGCCAAACAGAAGACTGCAGTCACTTTGGCATACAGTCAGTTTCGTATATTTGCTTTTTCTAAAATTTAATAAATTCATACCACGTTGGTCACGTTGGTCTTGTGTTATAAACTAAGGGTAAATAGTCAATTTTGTTGTTTGCAGCCAGAGAACTTGTTATATGCAGATGAAAGGGAGACTGCTGATCTTAAGATAGCAGACTTTGGGCTGTCCAAGATATTACCTAATGAAGAAATGACAAGTACTGTCTGCGGCACACCTGGATATTGTGGTAAGTTTAGTTACCCCAGAAATATTCTGAAAGCTGGGGAGTTCTCAACCATCATTTTATCGGCTGATGTTCATTCTTACTCATTCAAAAGAGTAAATTAAATTGAGTACCGACAGAAAGCGATATTTCACAAACGAGTGAGATCAATTTAATTAAGGTCCAAAATGTGCAATTGTAATAATATTCAATTCAAGTTTGAATGTGCCAAATTGCACAATTCCAAGTTTGCGCTTGTCTTTCCAATACTATTAATAGAAACATTATACAAAAGGAGTCAGTGTTTCAAACTGAGTGTGCTCGCCTAACTGCTATTAAAAAAAAATTTAAGGGTCTAAGTTCATGCTTTTTAAAAACTATATTGCACACCCCAGTGGGTGGACAGCCTACACCTATGGTTATTCACTGTTATTGTGGTTTTTTTTCCAGCTCCTGAGGTTCTTCAAGGCAAAGAGTATGATGCTGGTGTAGATATGTGGGCGGTTGGTGTCATAGCTTATATACTGTAAGTAACTCGCCGCCACCAATCTTTCTCGGGACTATACCCTCACCTAGATGTGTATCAACACTTTCTATAACGCACCATAAAATTGGCTGATGGAACTTTGTTCAACATTGGGCAGTCACCATCCTCACATTCAAGATGTTGTTGACTTTGTTGACTTGCCAATGTTGCAGAACTTCCTTATTTGGAAATCCCTGACCTTATTTGGAAGTATTTTTACTCATAGTGTAAAAAGCAGAAAAATCCACCAAAACAGATGTTCTAGAAACGCGTCCCTTGGTCGTTGCATTGTTGTTTCTTTCAGCCAAAGGGCCTGGCAACAAACCACAGGCAACCCAACTTGACATGGTGACCCAGAGCCTTGTTTACAATCCCACATCGTACCTGAGTAGTACCCGATACCCCACCACCTTATTCACCATCCCTGATGGCTACCATTGTTTTGACCTCCTCCCCAGTACTGGGTTTGGCTACAGGCATAGGAGCAGATGATTCTATTTTGGGAACGATTTTTCCATTGTTTTTCTCACAGTGCACTAAAATACAATGGATGCCTTTCAACCAATGAAATGGCTTCATTGTGACAGCGGGTGACAGCTAATTAGTATGTGTGATATTCTTCTGGGGGTAATGAGAGCAGTCGCATTGTAACAATGACAACTGATTCTTGCAGGAGATTTGAAATCTAAAACTAGCCTCATCTGCTGTTCCTCTGTTGGGGATCTTCAACATCACATATGCCTGGTGATAGGCTAGCAGGGGCCCTAAGCTACATGGGCTTAAAATTGTTTCAAATGCTACGCAAATGTGTAGTTTTTAAAGAGTTCGTGTCAGCCACTTCTTTGTTATTGTTTTCGTTCGATATTAGAAAAGAATTATGTTTTGAAATCTCTTACTAAACATCTAAAAACAAAGATTCAGATTTTATTTTGCAAATTAATCGAGAAAATTGCTCTTTATTAATGGAAATGGATGCTTTCTCCGACTTGGTATGTTTGCTATGCTGTCAAAATGGCGGCTGACACACGCTCTTTATGCTTAGAACATGATGCGGGCGTACAAATTGTTCATAGATAAGCTAAATTTTGTAGCTACGCTCCTGGCTACTGAAGTCAGCATTTAGGTTTACGGCTTGTTTCTTTCTTTCTTATAGTCTTTGTGGTTTTGAACCATTTTACGATGAACGTGGGGATCAAGCAATGTTCCGGAGAATTCTCAGTTGTGACTACAGTTTTATCACGCCGTGGTGGGATGACGTGTCAGAGGGCGCTAAAGTAAGGCACATGGGCGTGGTCAGGTCAAAACCCTTGTATTCTAATCAAGGGAGTAATTTGTCAACCTACTACTACAATTGTCAATTTTTTCTCACTCGACCGAGTGCACGAGTGTATGTGCAGAACTAACAAAAGTATCCACCCAAATCATCACATGATCTGAAATGGTTGGCAACAAGATGTAAACACCGTTAGCCGATTTTGTCTATTCCCAAGCAATGTTTTTTGAAGGGTATATAAAAAATGTATTGTCTCTGTACTAAAATGACACACGATTTTCTGCAGGATTTTGTGAGGAAGTTACTCATCAAAGACCCCCAAAAGAGGCTGACAGCAAAACAATCTCTCAACCACCCGTGGGTTACGGTATGTGTCAATCAAACGTTGTTCTCCATCAAGTAGCACAGCTCCATTCGTCAATCACATAAATGAATGGAGAACTCGTCAATAGACCTTTTCCGTGTGAGTGGGGCCCCTGTGGTTTGAAAGCGCTTGCTCGTGCATTAAGGGGGAAAAATGTTTGTTGAGTGCCAGTTGGGGAAACAAACCACAGCACCCCCACTCACGCGGAAAAGGTCAGTGTTGTCCCCACCATTGAATGGGGGTTCTGTGGTTTGAAAGCGCTTGCTCGTGCGTTAAGGGAAAGAAAAAATGAGTTGAGTGCCAGATGGGGAAACAAACCACAGCACCCCCACTCACGCGGAAAAGGTCAGTGTTGTCCCCACCACATGTCAAGATAGTTCCCGTTGAAATGTGTCGTTTTCTAAAATTACCTTATATGGAAGTTTCTATTTACCATATTTGGAGTTACAGAAGTTTTCCTTGCTTATTTCGTACCCTAAATTGCCAAAAAGTTCGACAAAACTTGCAGATTTTGGAGAGAAACGCTATTCCTGTTGGCCGCCATCTTTACTTTGGTCCCCAGGAGCCCGGAAATAGCTACACAGGTAGCCCGCGTCACGCACGGGTAAGCATTGACAAAAACGACACATTTATCTTGATATGTTGTTTTTTGGGGGGAGGGGAGGGGGCACAGAGCCCTTGGCCCTAGGCTTTTACACAAGTTGCCTCAAAATTCCGTACTAGTAAAAGTTGCTCAAAAAGTTGGTATATTTTGGTATCCTTGTCCACATTGTAGACACCATTGACTGCAAATTAACCTTCCTTTCTTCTGTTAGGACATTTCTACAATTGTTATTCTTGAATCTCCAATATATTGATAGCTGGGAGAACTGACACGCCAAATTATCTACGTCAGGTGTCTGCATAAACAACCAGAATCCTATATTGTACATCAACTTAGCCTAAGAAAGAAAAAGGAACTAGAATTCGCATGATATAAGTATTCTTTTGTAATATTTAAAGCTTTCGCTATCACATTTCCAAGTTGAAAACAGTCCAGTCTGAAGAAATTGAAAGAAATCAAAAAGGTCGAGTTCGCAATCCATTTCCATCCACACGATAACAACCCCAGAAAACTCCACATTATTACTGATGTGGCAGTTGAAAGGTTACTTAACAAACCGAGACGGTTATTTTGCTAATTTCTTGTGAATTGAACTTCATTGAAGGTAACTAATTAACCCGTGACATTTCCCCTTTAACTGGTGCCTGTGATTTTGGATAGATGGATTCTTTCTGAAGATACTAGACGGTGTATCATATGACTTGTTAATTATTCCTTGGTGCAACTTCAAGTTAATATATCTCTGCAACAAAAGAATATAATGACAAACGCAGACACTTTTTTGACATTGGATATGTGGTGATTGGAATTATAACTATTTTATGGTCATTTCTGTGGTCATTTGTTAAAACGCGCGTGTTTCAAGCCGCTATGAAATCGGTGATAGTTTCGTGTTCAACTGCGCGTTATTCTCTCGCGTTTTAAAATGTTCTATAATAAATAGCGTCAAAGTATTTACGTTTATTAAGCTTTAAAATGGTATATAGGTTTGAACATTTCGGTCAAATGCGTCGCGCTCCAGAGGTTTTTTAGCGGACCCTTAACGTCTACCGTAACCTTAAAAACCTTCCGATTGACAGGGCGGGGCTAAGCGAGATGACATGGAACAAACACGAGAAAAGATCAAGGAATTCAACGCAAAACGCAAACTCAAAGGTGGCATGCATGCAGTCGTGGCAGCTGCCGACTTCGCAAAGGGAGTCTCAAGTATAACGAAAAAATCCTAGATGGTATAGGTATCTTGACTAGATGTTTCTAACATTAGGCATTATTCTATCTTACTTATCCCAAGCCCAACAAAGTACCCAAGGTACCGTGCTATTTCCCAAGGGAATCCAGTCGTGCGGGGTCAAACGAGATTTAACTTGGGCATTCTCGGTATCACAACTGATATTCTCCACACTTGAAAAATAGTTTTACAAGATGTCGCAAAGTATTTGACGGGCTTCCTGTGTGCTGTTGCTATGGTTTCCAAGAGCAGTTTCTGTTGCGGCTCGCGCGTCATAATGTGGCTGTATATGATTCAATCAAACAAAGCAAAGACTTGTTATGAAAAATTATTTTTCATTCTCAAATCTATTGTAACATTTCAATGTTTTTAGCTTCCTGTACTGCCATTTGGAACACACTAATTTGGTGATCTGTTCTGTTTTAGTAAATAATTCAGACGAGATTTTGCATCGCTTTTGAGTATCACGCGAGTTCTTCCTTGTTTTGTAACATTTCATTATTTTTGGCTTCCTGTATATTTTGAAACACTCTAATTTCAGGGCCCGATATTGTGCCCAATGGCAACTAGATTTAGGATTTGGCGAGCAAAAACGTCAAACTTCAACCTTTGTTGGCAAATGGCGACTTACGTTTCCACTCTGTAGTTTTTACAAAATGCCCTTCTCAAATTAGCTGTCAACAGCATTAATTCGGGAGAAAAAGATGGCGACCAAACTTAACTATTTGATTATGGCGACCAAACTTCACTATTGGCGACAACGTTAATGTCGGGCAGTGAATTTGGTGATCTGTTTGAAAAAATTAATTCTTTCTTTTTAAAAAAATATAAGCTCGCCCAAGAAAAATCTCGCCAGTAGGCCCGTTAAAGTAAAAAAAATATATCAAGTCCCAGTTGGTACCTAATACCCCATTCACACCAAAACGATGTTTAGTTAAACAAGGTTTGTCTTCGCCTCACATCATGCCAAGTTTGTTACTGCGTTCTGTCCTTGGAACTGTCTCCTCTTGTGCCCCCCCCCCCCCCCCCTTGTGAGAAACTACCTTTTAACTAGTTTAAGTGCCGGTGTGAATGGGGTATAAGTTTCACATCATTAGGAATGTAACAGTATTTTTCATTTAAAATATCCTGAGTTATATTTTTATAGGTTTGATTACAAGTGATTTTCACGAATGATTCAAAACTCTACTTTCGTTGTTAGGTATAAGAGCGGAGAGTAGAGCCTTTGATTTCGGGTCATTTGATTTCTAACTCGAGATCTGAGACATAGTAGTGGAGCCACTGTTAAGCCCGGTTTTAACACTTGCTACATAACGACATAAGAACAATAACACGTGCACAAAAATTTAGTGATTGCAAAAAGCTGAAGCCGACAAAAATAACATAAGATTGCTTTGGTGAAGTAATCTAATGATGTTCCATAGAGAATACTATTACTTCAATTATTTTCCCGTGCTTTTTTCGATGCAACATAACGTCCTTAATGTCGTTATGCCGCTAGTATGCACTGGGCTTTAGCAACTTTATATTGATCATAGTAGATATACTGAAAGGAAAATGAGAAAAAAGACTGAAGTTGCATAATAGTGGCTGACTCTTTATAGTGTGAGACCAAACCAGCTCAACATTTGTGACTTATTTGTTCAACGTTTAATGAACAAGTTTTGACAAAGAGATGAAACTTGGAAAATATATTTCATCGATGATTAAGACCCCGTTCACACGTATCCGGATATTTTCGAAAACGGGGATGTTTTTTCTCCGTTTGCTCCTCCCGTCCACACGTATGCGTGCCCGCATCCCGCGCATGCCCGATCTCGTACCCAGAGCCCGTCATCTGTTGGCCAGCGGCAAGATTCAGGGCTCTGGGGGAATCGATATTTTTTAAACCCAGATTCTGGGTTTCCGGTTTGAACGTTGTATGAAAGTTCGTTACGTTTCTGACCTACCACGCATGCTCACAAATCGGATTCCCCAGAGCCCTGAATCTTGCCGCTGGCCAAAAGATGACGGGCTCTGGGTACGAGATTGGCGCATGCCCAATAGGTGAAGTCATGCGTATTCGAATCGTTTTTGCGTATACGGCAGATCCTACACGTTGAGCAGTATATCGTCCACGGTCTTTGCATTTTATTTCTACTTCAATATGATGTTGAACCCTTCTCGAAAATGATTCCAAAAAACCTATTTGTAGGTCGTGTAAAATGTTTCTAATCTTCACAAGTGTGTTTTAGTCATTGCTTTGTTAGTTTGCAAAACTAATTTGAAATCGCTGAAGCATCGCTCAAAACTTTGTGTAGTGCCACGAAGAACAAAACTAAGAAATGTTGAATGGAAATGTTAAGCTGGTTTGGCCTCAACCTGGAAGTGTATAGAAAGCATGACACACTTAGTTTTCTATAGACCAAGAGTTTGTCTTCTAAAAATACTATTATCATCTAAAAGATATCATGATATACAGTATCTGTATAAGCAATTAAGTTAATCAAGCAATAAAGATCTCATTTATGATTTTATTTGTTGGTGTATCCCTAACATTGATAAAGGACAGACGGGCCTTCATTTCATTAAAAGCACTTTTAATCTTTCAGTAGAGCTAAAGCTGCAGAAACACACAGGTGTCTAAAGACAACAACATAATGAAAAGATCCACCTTCAAAAATTCAAAAATTATCTGACAGACATTATCCATACCCCTTGAAGAGGTTTGAGAAAAATACAGTGATTGTATGGGAATAATACACAGTGAGAAATACAGTGATTGTATGGAAGTCAAAAGGTATTTGACCCCAAACTCTCTGGAACTTCCAAATCCTTTCCGTTTGGGAGGCACGGATTTTTTCCGGCATCACACATTACGATTTTCCCTGACAAACAGTGCTGTTGAAGTTGCAAAAAGCTTTTCTCCATCTGGGCTTGTCATTTCTGAAGATATATAAATCTTGCGTCCAACCATGCGATCTATCTTAGTTTGTACTAGTACGGTACTTCCTAATGGCACAGACCTAGGGGACAAGGAAAAGAAAATATCATCACCAACTACAGCATAATTGACACTGATCTTTGCATAGTTGCACAGAGGGGACAGAATAAATTCACAGTCGGCTCTTTCTTGGTGTTGCAAGGCACCAGAGGCATAAAGACAATAGAAGACAAAAGACCGTAGAACGAAACAAGGGAGATGGAATACAATAGCTCCAATCCAAAATACAATACATCTTGCAACACCAAGAAAGAGCCTCACTGTCAGGCAGCCTAGTCCTTCACGTTCTGGGCGGGCTTCCTGTGGTTAGGTTGTGACGTCACCGAAAACCCTCTGGCCTCATGAGCGCCCTGCACGTGGTCATATCCATTTGAGTCTGCGCCGTGCGGGCATCATGATTAGCGGCCCAGTTAATCACCCTCAAATCACTTTGCCAGAAGCTGCTGCAGAAGTTAAATCCGAGTGAAATTTACCCCACCCACCTCCCCTGGTGGGGGTCCATAACACTCTGCATCCACTCACTGCTTGTCCATTGCCGGGCAGTCGCGATCACCTCCCATAACTTAGTTCCTGTGACAGGGTGTATACAGGGAATTTCTGCACAAACCCCATCCATGGGAAAAAGCTGAATTTCACATGGTAACGGCGAATGGGAAGTGTTCGAGTTCCCACGGCTTGGCTATCCATGTGAATTCCGAACACTTCCCATGTGTGGCCTTGGGAAATTCAGCTTTTCGCATCCTTACCCCTTGTAGTTGACATTTAAGTTGACAGTGAAGCATCGTCTTTGTGACACAAGGATTGCACATTGAACAGACGAAGAATCGATGACGGTTGCCACAGCACCCCCTTGCACAACCCTAGTACACAAAAGCAGACAAAACATCTTCTGGGTGACATAATTCATGGGGTGGACTGGGTTAGTGTACTTTCACATACGCACATATAACACCGCACATATAACAAAAACGGCATGGTAAGAAAAAATAGGTATTTTTTAGGGGGTTCTCACGCAAATAGGGTACAGAGGTCCAAAATATTTGAAAGAATGATAGAGTGTATTCGAAACTCGAGAGGATACATTTGATGTATATCAAATAAACGGCCAGAATAAAATTAAATCTGTTAAAATTGTTGGTATTCTTTAGGGTATTTTCAGACTGAAGGGTATTTTTAAGGGTGGAAATTTTTCCCACCAGGTATTTTTTAGGGTCAAAATTCGAGTTTCCCGACCGGTCACCCCTAGCATTTTATCCGTAGAGCCCCCCAATAGAGTAATGTAAAATAGCCCTTACCCCTTTGGACCCTCAAGGTATGGACCAAATTGCACCAATGCTTGCACTTTTTGTTGGGTGCGATTTGCAAAGCATGCATACTCAAACGTCTTTCCTCTCTCGTCACTTGATTGCAGAATATGTCTTGTTGGTCCTGAGCTAGGTTTTACAACAAGCTTTTGCCACTCTCCATTGCTGCTGTCAGCTTTTTCTTTGAGTTGGCTGTATAATCTTAGTGTTTCCTCCGTCCATGTCTCATTTGGTACACACCAGTCCTCTATATCCTTCTCAACCTTTGTCTCATCCTGAGATTGAAACATTGAAAAACTTGTTTCAAAAATTGCTCAATAGGTTTACCACTTTTATTTTTTCTAGGCGCAGATATTACAGATCATTTATTGGAACAAATGTAAATATTTTTACACTGGTTTGCGCCAACAAGATAAAAATGCGAAAAAATAGTTTTGGACCAATCAGAGCGCGCGTTTTATTGTCTGTCTGTCTGTCTGTCTGTCAATGATGGTTGATCTGAAGATGATAGCGGACCTTCTTGTTGAATGGGTCAAACCGATGGAAACATGTCAAAGTGTTAAATTGTACGTTTTAAAGCTAAATGAAGCTCTTTAAAACTTCCGTGAAATCATTGGGCCAAAACGACGCTCATTTAGCTCATGTTAATTTTCTCTAAACTAAATTCACTGTAAATTGAGCCACGCGCTCCTAATTTCATTCTTTTAGTAGTCAAATTTTTGATATTTTATTCACTGCCCGGTTATTGATATTCAGAACGTATCATTCTCTAGCTTCTCTGAGCAGCTTGATTCTCTATGGTTTGTGTATGCAAATGAGTAAAAATGTTTTGTAAATTCTCTGCATCTAGTTGTGGTCAGTGGTTGGAAAAAGCGATCTGCTTTATGTAGGGCTTTCCAGAGGCCGCGGACAGGAAGCGCTACAAATACTGCTACTAACCTGCTCTTCACGTGTTGCCAAAAAATGCTCGCTAAAACGAGAAATCCTTCTCACCGCTGAGCTTTCGACTTCGTTGTTTTTGCTGTTCATTGCATGAGTGATTTGAAATGAAGTATGGAGTAATGATGAGATGCTAACATACTAGTCCAATACTCAGTGACAAATTTATGCATGGTATTGTTCTTCTCCATTGTATTGCCTCGTTCTATAATACACTCCATTGCACTCCCTTGTTTTAGACAATGCCTTGCATAAATTTGTCAGTGTTTTGGACAACCCTCAAAATATTTAACAATTACTGACTACGAGTTCGAGTTTTCTTTGAGTCTTAAGATAGTTAACGAGGCGCGTAGCGCCGAGTTGATTATTTGACTCATAGAAAATGAGAACGAGTATAGTCTAATTGTTTTAGTGAGAAACTCACAAGCATACTACCTTCGATTTGTTGCTTATTTTAATGGTTTTAGAGAGTTTTATGCTAATGATTTCGCTACTCACTTACGTGGAAGGTGAGTAGCGGAGTCGATCAGATTGCAGGATTCGTGATAGTATGCGAGTGGGCAAGGGCGGATCTAGGGGAAGATTAGGGTGGCTAGCCACACCCCTTGTTCTCATATTTCTTGTAAAAACCTTAAGAGTAGCCACCCCCTTGCTCTCAACTCTGGATTATATCCTTTGTACAAGCCACCCCCCTTCTTAAGGGTCTGCACCACTGGTGGGTTTCTACTAATTAAAATGAATTAGTCCTCGAGCCCGAAAGGGCTACGAGTCAATAGCCCATGAGGCCGCAGGGGCTATTTACCCGTGCCGTTGAGGGAGAGAGGTCTAATTGTTTTAGTACAAAAAAAGTCATTGTGTTCAAAATTGTGTTCAAAAATCACCAGAAACCTCGACAAAACGAGAAGGACGAGAAGCGAAAACAATATAGTTGATGTTCGCGGGCGTAAATGTTTACGACGCAGGCTCACTAAGAACATCAAGTACCTTACTATTATTATAACTTTGGAGAACGTCACAGAGTACAAATGCGACTGAGAATTTATGGAAAAGTCCAAACCACTCGCTATTTCTCAGAATAAACATTTTTCCAGCCAGTTTATAGCCGGTAAACAATTTTTGTCGTTAATCGTTTTTATCCAAGTTTGTCGGTATTCGGTAACTATTATGCCATAAAAGTTACCGACTACCGACAGCCCATTTTACATTTCTGACACTCTGGGCATCATTAGATGATGTTTTAGGGTGATCATCTGTTCACGGAAATAAAAGACACGATTACGTGTGCGCGCATGTGGAAACGGACAACTTAAAAGAAACTTATTCCCGTGTCAATGTAATGCCTACTGTTGGATTATGTGTAAAAATACGCTAAAGAGCAACTGTGAGAAACATTTCTGTATCATGATCGTGAGATAAGCTACCACTAGTTAAAAAGAAAACCATCAACGTGTCCCACATGGATCTCTAATTCACTTTTCAGGACTATAAATACGTTCGTGATACATAATTATCAGTTGATTGTTCACTACGGTACAAGGGGCGTCCTTATATGGTTTGGTGGCCGGGCGTACTCTCACCCATAGGTATCTAGCTACTGAGCAATTCGACACCAGGATAGCGACTGTCAGGGCCGAAATCTCTGACGTGGGCGTAAGAACCGTACGGTCGCCATACGACGCTTCAGCTCTTTGTCTGGAAGTATGGTCCAATATTTTTTTCCTTTTTCCTCAAGTCAAGCAAAAGCGGAGTCAAGTAAATGCTGAATTTGTGGCCAGACAAATGTTTAATACTTGCACCACTCACATTAATTATATCCATCATTTTATCACAAATAACGAATGGCCTTACCAACGGCAAAGAGTTGACCGATCCCAAATCCCTCGTTGACCAAACAAACAAGATAACGGAATTTATTATCCAACTATAACGAGAGGAGAACAAATATCACAGGAGTGAGACTGGGGCGAGTACAAATATCCCGCGATATTGTACACTTCCAGACTATTTTGTACATCAAATTGTCTAATAAGATATATACACACCAGGAATTGACACAATAGGCGGATTTGGCAACATCAGTAGACATACTTCATCGGCTCTTTGCTAGGATATGGGAGGAAGAAAGCATTCCGGAAGAATGGCTGGAAGGAATTATCGTGAAAGTTCCCAAGAAAGGAGACCTTGGAAACTGCAACAATCACAGGGGTATTATGCTACTATCTGTCCCAGGCAAGGTGTTTAACAGGATTCTCCTGTTAAGGATGAGAGCAGCAGTTGACGCATTGCTTCGAGATCAACAAGCAGGCTTTAGGGAGGATCGCTCTTGCATAGATCAAATATGCACCCTACGAGTTATAATAGAACAGTCTCTGGAATGGAACTCGTCCCTTTATGTCAACTTTGTGGACTATGAGAAGGCTTTTGACAGCGTAGATCGGGAGACACTGTGGAGGCTTCTGCGCTATTACGGAATTCCAGAGAAACTCGTTACTCTGATAAAGGTAAGCTACGAGGGGATGAACTGCCACGTAGCACATGAGGGACAACTTTCGGATCCCTTTGAAGTGAGAACCGGGGTGCGACAAGGGTGTTTACTATCCCCCTTCCTTTTCCTACTTGCAATCGATTGGATCATGAGGACAGTCACCAAGACAGGTAACAACGGCATACAGTGGACTCCCTGGGAACAGCTTCATGACCTGGACTACGCCGATGACCTCGCACTATTATCCCACAGCCAGCTGCAAATGCAGGAGAAAACATCTCGGCTAGCTGAGGAGTCGGTTAAGGTTGGTCTTAGGATAAATATAGGAAAGACAAAGGTGATGCGGATGAACACCACAAGTGAGACACCGGTAATGACTAACGGACAAGAACTGGAAGATGTGAAGGAGTTTACTTATCTCGGGAGCGTGGTAAACACCAATGGGGGTGCAGACAAGGACGTGTTGACAAGGATCGGGAAGGCAAGAACAGTGTACCTCATGTTGAAAAACGTATGGGCATCTAAAGAACTATCTCTAGGGACTAAGCTGCGCATATTTAGATCTAATGTAAAGTCTGTACTGCTCTACGGTGCCGAGACATGGAGGCTGACGAAGAAGATGCTAGGCAAGATCCAGACGTTTGTGAACAGTTGTCTAAGAAGAATCTTGGGAATATGCTGGAAGGATAAAGTCACCAACGTTGAGCTATGGGAATGGACAGGAGAAGAGGCGGTGGAGATACAGATAAGGAGGAGAAAGTGGGGTTGGCTGGGCCATACCCTCAGAAAGCCTGCCAATAACATCACGAGGCAGGCTCTTTGCTGGAACCCTCAGGGGAAAAGAAGTCGAGGTCGCCCAAGAAATAGCTGGAGAAGGGACTTAGAGAGGGAAATACAGGAAGTAGGACTAAGTTGGACAGAGCTTGGAAGGAAAGCCCAGAATCGCGTGCGCTGGAGGAAGCTTATCGATGGCCTATGCTCCGCAGGGGGCAATGGGCATGAAGTAAAGAAATACACCTAATAATTAGAGCACATTTCAAATCTCTAGCCAGTGGAAGCCATTCGGTGAGCAAAGCAAAAGAAGTCGAACAAAGGCAGACTTGTGGTTAGTCATGCGTGTGCACTGGCAGCACTCCAGTATTTTAAATAATCAATACACACTTTTCAGTGCTAGACCTCATATTTTCATAGTTTAACTTTAAGAGGTTAATTATTAACTTAGTTTTTTTTTCCGATTACAGGAAGCCATTCAACCAAATACCGCACATTTAACCGACTGCCGACAATTTCAATCATTTTAACCGACATCCAGACCACGCACAAGCCGACCTCTCAAAGGACACTAACTAAATCACGTTTTCACACTGGTTTATTAGCCTTCCCTCTTGTTTATGCCCATGAATTGTGGTGATATTTGTTTCTATGGTAACAGCAACCCGTTGCAGTACCCTTAACTTTATATGAGCACTCGGGAAGGCGCGGTCACAAAGCGAGAATGACTATAACATCCAAAATGGCGGTCATTTCGAGTGTGGATTCATGTTACGCCGGTTTATTAGGACTCGCCGAGGGTTTTAGAACATCAAACCCGCCAAGAATCAAGGAATGCATTCAATGCCTAACTGCCATATTCCAGTTCAACCCGCCGCCCGCCATACAAGCAAAAACACACTTACAAATCGGACGCATTCTTCAAGCATGCACAAACAACGAAGATTTGGCGCGAACGAATTTAGAGAAAGCGGTAAGATCTTGTTGGATTTGTGTACGATTGCTTCGATTTCAGTTATTTTTGTTGCAGCTTTTACATCAGTATGTGTGACATCTATTTAAGTCGACTTGTTACTTATGTTTGTTCCATTTTGTCTTGATTTTTTTATTTATTCAGATGCTTCTTTCACAAACTGTATCCTTTTGCCGAATTTTTATGTTTTAATTGCAACGTGCAGAGCTGGAAAATATAGTGCTTAATTGCTATGACATATATTTGATCAACCTTTATTGATCGGTCATTGTGACCGACCATCACAATTTTCATACATTGTCAATACTGATAAGACAATGACCCATTTGAGCGACAGTGTTTGAAAAAAAAAAAATGTTAGCATTTGTATTTCGGGGGAGGGGGGAGGGGGGTTCAAGGAAAAAAACTCTAATGATGTTTGGGGATATTGAACAACTATTCCCTAAAGGGGAGATGAATACCTGTGGATATAGAGCGGATTTCAGATGACCGTCGTGTTTGTAATTGGTTTGCTTTCTCATTGGCTGCTTATTTCTATCAACCAAACAAATTGTGAACTAATTACAAGGAAGGAATTACTAGCCAATTGGTTTGGCTCCTGATGGCTGGGCTGGAAACCATTCAGCCGTAAGTTGTAATTACTCTTGTTTCTGATTGGATAGTGATTGCACAATTGCGTTTACTTTCACGATGGTCATTTGAAATCTACTCTATATCCTGTCACTGTAAATGGACCCTCAATCATTGGATAAAATATGAAATTATTGTCAATATTGCCTAGATAGAAACATCTGTGACTGACACCGAAGCTTGGGAATGACGCAAAACAGTGAACATTCTGAATATTCAGTCAATAAGTAACCTATTAATTGTGTATTATTGCAATGTATCTGCTAAAGTGTATGTAAAGGAAGTATGTTGTTTGTATTGTTCCCTAACATATCTTCTAAACAGCTTGGACCTGGTTCTGAACAAATCACCTTTGAAGCAGCCAGCATTTTAGCGACTATTTACAAGGAACAGTCTCAATATCCACTTTCCAAGCAAGTTCTCCGACAAGCTCTGGAGATCACCTCTAGTGAAAATATCTACTTCTGGCAATTCAAGCTATTCTTCCAGCTGGCGGTAATGTGTGATTCCTAATTTATACGTTTTCATCTTCAAAAGGGGTCACGGTCTTCACCTCACACCCCAGTCTCCAACCCCAGAGCCATCAGTTGTCTGGTCAAGCCAAAGAACCTTGGAGGCATCAAATTCAGGGGACCTAGATTCTATGGCATCTGATTTAATGATCTTGTCTAAATTGTGACAGAAACAATGACAAAATACAAGTGCTTGGATTGCTTGTTCTGACTTATGGTGGGTTTTCTTTTAATTTTATTTGAATTTTGACTGTTAAAACAATGAATTTGTTGGACAGGTCCTATAATCTGTTACACAAAATTGGATTCTTCTAGTCGAGCCTGCTGGCCAGACAATCAAAAGTTTTGTAGACAAGGTTGCCCACACCCCATGTTACTGTGTACTGTTTAATACTGGTAATTTTATCATATAATTGATTTTTAGGAGGTTCATGCTTGTGATAATGAATTGACCACTGCAGTGGAAGTATTAGAAATGGGAGAAAGAATAGCAGACCAATCTGGATCACAATACATGAGGTATGATTTGCTTCTTAAAGGGGCACTGTCACCATTTTATACGATTTTAGGGTTAATTTAGGTAGCTTAAATGCAGTCACATTCACAAGAATTGAGCAAAATAATTGTCTAGGTTTGTTAAATAACCTTTCAGCTACAAGATGAGTACAAATTTGGAGTATTTTCGTGTGCTATCGAGCGGATGGAATTGGATTGTGAAATGACATTTGAAATTTCGTATCAGGCTGAACAGTTTTAAAACTTGGAAATTTGATAGCGAAAGCTATTAAATCTTATGTAAGAATGCCGCCTATATCATGCAAGTTCTGTTCCTTTTTCTGTCTAGGACATAATAACAGTATACATAGGATTCTGAGTGGTTTCTGTAGATCACTGGTCTTATTTTATAATATTTTGTTGAAACAACTGTCACAGTGCCCCTTTAACCCAGGGTATTCTACAAGCAGTGAATGCAACTAATATTGTGTAAGTGTGTTGAGAGGGTGTCCCAAGTAAAATCCCATTCAAGCATCTCAGTCTATAAACCATTTTTCCTATCACTTCTATAAGATCTTATAGGATGCCAAACAAAGCTAGATCATAATAGGATCCTTTAAGATCTCACCATATATATATAGGATCCTGCAAGGGGTTTTCACTCATTTGGTTTTTACTCATTTTAGGACACTCTTTGCAGTATTGCTTTTGATGAATCCACGTCTTCGAACTTGACTTTCTGAAAAAAAAAGTTACACCTGCAGTATATACATTATATCCACTATCTTTTACTCTCAATCTACCATGTACTTTGAAATGTTAACCTAGAAATGCCAACTATATCATTTGCGTACTGTAACAATGATTGTTGTTTATCTTGCAGATGTTTGTTTACATTAAGCAAAGCACTAGTAAGTTTTATTTTGATTTGCCACATTTGAAGACAAAATGGACCACTTCAACTTCAATAGCCCTAGTCGGCTTGAGTGTAATGTTTTCCCATTTCAGATCATGGGACATTCATTTGAATAATCTTTCTTTGTTGTGGATGCTTCCATATTCATATACCCTATGGTGCACAGTAGATGAGAGAACAAAAAAGAAAGAGAGAATGCTCGTGGGAATGCCCCATGATCTGAAATGGGAAAATAAAGTGCCCAAGCCAAATAGGTCCATAGCATATCATCACTAATAATATTACCATCATCATTGTTGTTGTCTTCATTGTTATCATTCTTATGTTTATTATTGTCGACATTAATGTCACAAGACAGTACTATAATCACTGTCTCAAAGTAATAAAATCTTTACTTATTAATTTATTATGTTTATTGTCATCATCTTTCCTATAAGGAAAAATCATTAATGATATAAATTATTTGATTTTCTTTACAGATATTTTTACTTATAAAAGATGTCAATAGAGTTTTATCAATTCTTACCGCAACTGGAAATTTCCTGGAGAGATGGCAAGGTCAAAGTTATCAAAGGGAATCCCTAGTGGTCTTTTATTTATTATTGAAAGTGTGGCAACTTTTAGCTGCAGGGCAGGTAAGATTAAAATACAATCCTTACTTGGGCAAACAAAAGGTTCCATGTTGCCATGTATTTTGTGTGTATATTGTCTATTGTTAGTAAGATTAGGGTTTATTGCTATTTTAGATACCAACCACTCCCATCAGGTCCTTGCCCTATTTTTGCCTTTAGTGCATTAGGCTTCCTGGCACAGTATTGGTCTGTTTTGTTTTGTCTTATACAGGGGGTGGATCTAGGAAATATTTTTTTTTACCAAATTCAAATGATGTTGGGTAAATCACCAAAGTGGGGAAGGGGATGATCTCCCCAAATGCACCCATGTTGTAGGGTGGAAGCAGATAGAATTACAATTAATTCAATAAACATTGCTTTCAATAAACATTGCTTTGGCCTTTGAAGTGTGGAATACAATGCAATAGTTTGCTTTTAAGCAAACAATGCCACCCAGGGGCATAGATAAGGGGGCTCCAAGGGTGCATTTGACCCTCCCCCTTTGGAATGAAAAATATATTAAACATTGAAGAAAAAAGTTACAAAAATGATTGGGGTCATCATACAATTTCAGTTGTTGTGACCCCCTCCCCTTTCCCAAATGCTGGCTACACCTCTGTCACCCAATTCCCAAAGCAGCTTCTTCTGAAAGGGGTGTTCAAGGGTCAGTTCACCCATGTCAAAATGCAGTCAGAG
Source organism: Scolanthus callimorphus (assembly GCA_033964015.1). NCBI lineage: Eukaryota > Metazoa > Cnidaria > Anthozoa > Actiniaria > Edwardsiidae > Scolanthus > Scolanthus callimorphus. Next base: position 21,432,228 of record CM066924.1, read on the forward strand.
AGTATTAGGAAGAGATGCATCTGAAAATATTTTTCCTGGTCACTAATATTATATTTTGAATAGATAATTTCTACAGATTATATCACTATATGAGTTTTGTTGTTGTTTTTCTGCTTTTAGGCTAAGACTGTAAGACCATTTTTAAAGGAATTACAACAGTCTATTCAGAATTTAACAACAATGTCTTTTGATGGTAAGTATATAGGTTATGACAATATTTCCTCATATTTTTGTGGTCAACCCTGGCCTGCAGCCATGCCCTTGTCTCTCCAAGGTTTCTTTGTCTCTGTGTCTTCCTATCTCCTTTTATTTGTTCGGTTGCTTAGTCAGTCAATCTCTTGTTTGTGTTTCTTCTTTTCTGTCTCTATCTGTCTGCCCAGGGACGTCCCTGGTCTGCCTTATTGGCCATCTGTATGTCTGCCCAACCAGCACTATCAATCCAGCTGATATCAGTCAAACCTAGGACTTCAGAATTTGAGAGAAAGGTTATATCAGAAAATTCAAGCAAAGAAATTAATATAATAAAATAGTAATTCAGACTGGGAGACAGGAGTAAACATTTTTGAGACTCCCAACAAATTGGGAGAGTTGATATCCCTGACACCCAGTGTGTCTCACAAATTGCTTGCTTACAGTTTACCGGCATGTGTTTGAGGATTTGCTATCCCTACTATAATTTTCTTGCCCAGATGTACTGTAAATGTTATCTCTAAAATCTCATTAGAAACCAAAGTACATGAAGCAGAGCAGTTTGAATGGTTACCCAAGGAGCAACTCTGTGTTTTAGTCTATTTGGTAAGTGGCAGTATATCATGTACAATCAGTGCATGTAGTAGATTTGAAAGAATTTTAATAAAAGAAGTACCTATAATTCTACTCTTGATTACTCTTGACCAAAGTCTAGAGAAGGGGTTTCTAGACATGTATAGCACTTTGCTATAATAATGTAAGATACATATTGTGGAGGCAGTACCAAATGCAAGTGGCATATAATTATGTTGAAATTTTATATATTTTCTCAAGGTTACGGTAATGCACTCCATGTATGCTGGGTACATGGACAAAGTGTTGAAATATAGTGCCAAGGCCCTTAGCCAAGTTGAAAGGTTAAAAGGTATGAAATGATTACTCAAGAAAACGTTGTGTAAAATGTAAATGTCACAGGGACGTCAACTCTACCGGTTTTGCCAGGAGTTCCAAGATTTTTCGTTTCGTCTCCTGGGAAAAATTCAAGACAACTGCCATACATTTACTCCTGGAGTATTTCATTAAATTTCGTCATTTCAAGGTGGTCTCCAGATTTTTTAAGTCCAGGGGTTGACGTCCCTGAAGAAGTTCTCAGACTTGCAGCTGGGAATCTGAATTACGCTGGGTCTCAATGGTACCACTGGCAGCCTGGGGGTCTCTGGACAAGGGGACTCTTGCACAATTTGCTCTATAAAGAAAGACATGGTTGCTTTACTTCCAAAGCATCCATAATGGGTGATTCTAGCCAAATGGTACTACATTTTTTCTTGTCCTAACCTCCTCCGCCCTCTGCCTTAGAGCTGCTATGCAGGCTATAAAAATTGAAAAGGAATTCTATAGATGCACTTTATTAAATGCATTGTATTAACTTATCAGATATGGCAACTGATTGAATAGAAAAGCAGCAGATTTTAGTGGAAGTTCAACAACTTTATGGGAACAGCTCATGCTCAAAAAGCAGGAGGGGGTTGCGTCTAGGGGGACGCTCTGATACCCGTTCCAGGCGTTGGTCACCGTCTTTCAAGTATCCTTGTGGATACGATGTGCCAGTTGAAAGGGAGACTCAAATACAGCAAATGTATGGTTGAAAATTTAAGTGGGAGATGAGGCAAAAGTGAGTCTCCTGCTAAATGCAGGACAGTTGTCATCTCTGGCTTATTGTGAAACTCTCTAACTTTCCCTTTTGTTTATTTCCAGCCGTGTCCGCTGGTAGTCTTATATCCATATTTCAGCTGATGCTTCTTGAGCATACAATCATGTGCAGAGTGGTGCAGGGTCAGCCAGCACATGCTATTAAAGAGGTACGATGACCATTTAACAATTAGACCTCGAGGCCGAATGTGCTATGATGAATAGACCATGAGGCCGAAGGCCGAATGGTCTATTGATATCATAGCACATGAGGACGAGAGGTCTAATTGTTTTAGTATAAACCAACTAGTTGGTCGGTTTTGGCAATGAATTCCATTATTTTATGTTGAAAAAATCAAGTTTTCTTGCAAAGAAAGGTGGTGGTTTTGCCAGGTACGGTCTATCACTAATAGACCATTAGTAGCTCAGCCAATCAGAATGCAGGATTTGTAATAGACCATTAGTTGGTTTATACTAAAATGGAAGAGTAGTCTGACAAAGCTGATAACACTTAGCATTTGCCAAAAGAGACTCTTGCAAAGAGGCATCTGCATTCCATACTGATGACATATTTTGACAGGAATCTGGTCAAAAGAATCATGTGGCCAGTTTAACTTAGTTGCATCAGTTTTCAACTGATTTGAATTATTCCCTTTGTGTGATTTAGAAATTAAATATCATCTAGTCAACTGGCCACACATTTCTTATGGCCGGTTTAAAATTTTTGGCTTGACCATTCAGATGCCTTTTTGGGAGAGTCTATTTCGGCAAGTGCTAAGTGTTTTTTGCTTTCGCAGGCTAAAGTTATAGCGGAGATCCAGCATACCTAAGGGAAAAACATATACCATTGAGTTGAATTTTGAACGTCACGGGCATTATTGATCATTTTGTTGACGTCATTGATGGCGTGAGGGAACATGACTTTGGTGTAGAGTTCCTCTTATGGTCTTTGAAAGTTTGTCCAAGTTTGGCTTCTATACGTAGATTTTTTCTTTATTTTTCTTTATTTTTCTGGTATTAAACCTATAGCGTCCGCCGTCCGTCCGTCCGTCCGCCGTCCGTGTACACATGGGAAGCCTGTGGTATGCAAAGAAAAAATTATATCTCCTCAAGGGAACGTGCTAAGACAGCCAAACTTGGGATATTTTGTCTATGCCACAAGGGAGGTGCTGTAACACGTATTAGGCGTATCAGCCACTCTTTTCTGCATCTCTCTAATAAGAAGGATGGATCTGAATACTAAAGTCAGAGCGTGTTAGCACAATTGAAAGTATTTTCCTTGATTCTTTGACTTTTATTCTGCCTTGTCATAATTTCACTTAAGTTTACAAAATAGTCTTTCCATACAAACATATCTGGAAATGTCTCTACTACTTAAAGTTGCATTCCCAGTGACACATCACTCCTTTGCGTCAAAAGTCCGGCACACACGAACATGCATCCTGAACAGAAACTTGGACAGGCACCAAAACATCCACCCCGGGCGACCTTTTGAATAACCAACCTTTATGGTCAGTGGGATAGGCTGAACAGAAAGTGGATTAAATTAACTAAGATCAAAGCCTTATCCATCCGTCACCTTGTGACTAAAAGGTTTGAAACTTTGCAATTCGTCACATTATCTCAGAAAAAACATGAAATGGAAAAAGTAGAATTATTCGTTCTCTTCGCAATCTTAGCTAAGCAGACTTTTTGTTTCAGGCTTCCTGTGTCAAAAATAGGCCACTTGCACTAACTGGGTCACGTGACCCCAACTACCTCTTAACGAGATGTTTTGTCAAAATCAATTTCCAGAAATACAAAGAACCAATTGATATTAGTTAGAAACTGAAGTTTCAGCATAAAATCTCTAACCTGGAGCAAATGGCAGCGAGTTGAATTTTCAAGATTTTACTCAGAATGTATTGGATTTGGGTCACGTGACGGGAATTAGGCGGGAACTACATATTCGAAATTAACACCGTATGCATTGCTACGCGACCTAAAAATTCACTGTTGGGATTGGCAATTTTACGCGAGAAAACTTTAATGTTAATTTTCTTGCACCAGAAAGTAGAACATTCGAGGCAAGGAACTCAAAGGATAGCTTAAAACCATTCTGGTTGATTTGGTTTTGGTTTGATTGACGGCTAAACACCGCCAATCGCCGCAATGCATGCAGTGGTAATAGTATATTATACGAAATAAAGATTACTGCATTGGAAAGTAAAAGTCAATTTGAAACTCAAAAGCCGATTAGCGCTAACAGCCTAACAAAGTAAACATGAAATGGAACATTTCAGTTCTCGTTTCACATCGTGTCAGTGGTCAGTATGTCACAACGAAATAGATAAACAGAAAAGAGGAAAATCTGTTACTTCACATTCCCGGAAATAAAAGTCGCGTTTCGTTGTGTGACACTCACATGTTTACCTCTGTATGCATTGCTACGCGACCTTCAAAATTCACTGTTGCAATTGGCGATTTTACGAGAAAATTTTAATATCAATTTCTTGAACAGAGAGTTAAACATTCTAGGCAAGAGAAGCCAAAGGATAGCTTAAAACCATTTTTGGTTATTTTGCAATCAATATCGATCCAGTAAAGCAGCCGAATCCAGCGCTTTGGTTTGATTGACGGCTAAAAATCGCCAATCGCCCATCGCAACATTGAATTTTGAGGTCGCGTAGCAATGTATACAGTGATAATTCACCTCATTTTCTTACAAAAACCTTTTCCGTTTTACACTCTATCTGTCAGAAAGAGAAGTTACAGAAGCAAGGACGGAAATAGGGCCGTATGAATCGCTTTTGCGACTAAACGTTTCTCATTTGTGACGTAAATCTTTGTCACCCGCAGTCTGTAAAATGCAGCTGAAAATTTTAACCATTGACCAAAATGCGACCCCTATGTTTTCTTCATTTCCAACCCATACAATGTAACAACTCTACTAACTATGGTAGAACTCTCTGAAAATATTGCATTACTCAAAGGTTGCAAATGTGAAAAAGAGAACAATGCCTGACTTGGCTTTTGTCTGAAACTTTGATGTATATTGATATTCGTGAAAGTGAATTTACCTTTTCCTTCGAATGACATCCATGCAATTACTATTATTATACATTGTACTCACTATCTCGATTCTGATTGGCTAAAAGCGCGCGCTTTACTTTGGGAATCACAAAGACAACCATCAGTTGTGTCCCGCGAGAGGCCATATTTGTTTCGCCGTTTTTTCTAGAAATGTAAAATGCAAGAAAGATAGAGGGGAAAATGTTGGTGATTTATTTTCTTCATGTGTTGCCTTTCGGAAGGATGCGTTTTGGCGTTTACGTAATTTTCTATATGATTGTTGTTAGCAGTTGGATGCCGGCGCTCCAAGACTCGAGACGGTAGATTTATCTTCGTGCATGCCCTTTCTGGGAAGCGGCCGTTAGAAAATGTTTTGATGCCATCAAAGAAGTGAAAATCAACGACCAGGAAAAATATTGTAATCCGTATTCTGCAAATACTCTTTATGGTTAAATAACATTTCCCCTTTTTGCAAACACAAAAATATCGTGAAATTTTGTAAAGAGTTGCGCGTACCTGATATCTCTAAGTGGTGCCAGGTTACAGTAGCAGGCAGCAAGGCCACAAGCAGTGAGTTCCCAGAAACTAAAAGCTCGCAAGAACACGCTTGTACGAGTTCTAACACGTACAGAAAGTAACGGATCGAAAGCAACTTGTCTGGGTGCGTCTTTTCGGCTAAAAAAGCCCTCACAAGATGGAATTACATAGATTACTAAAAATGTAGGTGTGGAAATATAGCTAGGTCCTCTCTAAAGTTTCTGAATGTTACAGGTTTGAGCTCGTTGATGTATTTTTAAAAGTTATTTTTACATGTGAAGATATCAAGTTTTAGCGCAGGAGATTTCGTGGTATTTCGTTGGTGATCATCAAGAAATTCTCTGAAATTTAATTTTAAGAGAGCGGGTCTTCTCCTCATCGTGAGGGAACTCAAAGCGGTCGGAATCACGACCGCTAGAAGATGGAAAGGTTGGAGGACTTAAAGAGCCTCTGTCAGCCTCCATTTTGTCAGCCTAGCAACATACCGAGACAGAGAAAGCATCCATTTCCATCGGCTGATTTAGGGGATGTAGTGCAATATTTTCGATTGAATTCGATAAATGAATAATAAAACTTTGTTTTTAGAAGACTATTTCCTGATTTCTACACGTAATTCGTTGTCTGATATCGACTGAAAACAATAACAAAGGAGTGGCTGACAAGGGCTCTTTAACGGGCTGCATTGGATGGCATAATTAAATTGCTACCGTGCAGCTTACAATGATGAGGGCTGTTTTACAGTATATGTAGTGACTCAGAAAGGCAGGCCATTGCACCTACTCTTACGAGGAGTGCAAATTTTGGTAACGTAGCCCGTTCGAAATCTCTATGTTTAGTGTCCACCTCGCGAAAAACTTCCCTCAGATAGCTCAAAGACAAACGACATTGCTTCCGAATGATTGTTTGATTTTTTATTGTACTATCACGTCTTTTTTCCTCTCTTTCCGGAATTTAAATTCTACACAATTGATTAGTTAACAATTCTGTTTTTTCGTACAAGTAACTAATACAACTGAAGAGTGCTGAAGGCAAACTCTAGGAAGTTCTTTATTTCCATCTGCACACCCAGTGGCACATCACTCCCTTGTGTTTAAAGTCCGGAACGCAGTAACAAATGCATCCGCCCCTGCAGACTTTTGGACAAAATCCAAAACACCCACCAACAGCCGACAGCTTGAATAACTCACTTCCTGGGCCGGTTGGGTACGCTGAAACAGAAAGCGGAAAACGGATTGCAATGTTGTGTACATAAGGCTTGCATGTTCAGCGAAGGGGGCTAATTATTGAGTTTCGTCCATCAGCCCAACGGAAAACAGTAAAAAAAAGCATCTCTTCAGTTTTGTTTTTATGCTGAAGAGGGGGGTTCAGCCCCTCTGTTGGCCCTCCCCTTGATCCGCCCTTGTTTGCGATTACTAGGGTGTTTCTATTCCACCAATCAACCTATCTGAACATGTGTTTGCTCTGTTTCGCACTCGACTGGCTTCCGCGTTGCAACGAAAACCAGAAAAAATAGCACACGGCTTTTCAAATCAAACATTTTTTTTGCGCTTATGTCATTGTGTTGAGAGGAGAACAAAAAAAAAATAACCGTTACTTTTTTGTCTAATTCCTGGGAAGCTTAAGTATATCTTGAATAACATTTTATCTTTTAGATTTTCTGATAGATTAGTGAAAGTGAAATTACCTTCTCCCTGTAAAGCCATTCCTGCTAGTAGTAAAACTGCTACGACAAGCATCAGTTGTTTACCAAAGATCATATTGTCTGGGTGTTTTTCCTACGCAAAGTGCAAATGTCAGTTGCTGACATAGAAATTCCATTTTCTGCGAAACACGCAGACCATTGGATTCAAATTACAGCCAACATGTGTAGTGGAAATGTAGCTCATTTGAAATCGGTCTGCCCTTATCGGAATTCCCTAAATTTTGTGACAACATTGACATTATTACCCAAGATTTCGAGCATGTTTTTAGTCTTTAGATGCAATTTTTACGTCCGTTGTTTCTTTTAAAATGAAATCACTGAGTAGAACCACGTTTAAAAGATCGTTCACTGTACAAATACCGCGTTTTTGCCCCCTTTAAGTCCGAACAGCCCCTTTTGAAAGGGGAATATTTTCTGCAGAAACCCATTCTTTAGAAAAGCTGAATTTCCCATGACACAAGAATTTGAAGTGTTCGGATTTTCCATGGATAAACACATGAATGCTGAATACTGAATTTCTGCAGAAATTCCCTGTGTTTACCGAACTAGTGTGGGTTTAAAAAATAGCCGAGTACCTGTAAATCAATGTCGGTCTAAGAAACATTTTAAAAGAAGAGTTCCCCGTGTACCTTAATTAGGAATGGAGTAGTGTACTTTGTCTCGTCAGAAAGCAAAACAGTTGCTATACTGGAGCACCTTTTACAGGCAAGGTATCCAACGATATGGTAACTTGCAAAAACACACTCGATTTTATTATCACATCAGTCTTGTGACCCGAGATTTTCCAAGAAGTGTCATTCTGAGGTCTGATTGGATTACAATATGCACAGAAATAACAAATCGAAAGGAGCTTGTCAAAGCACATACAATAGCGATGATGATATTTTGAAAATATGCCTGGAAAAACGAGTTGTTTTTAAAATCTTCATTACTGCGATTTTCATAATTCTGCGAACTCCACCGACCAACAAACCACGGTTTTGGCTTCCGTCAATCAAATGAGAGAACAACTATGGGAGATTTCACGGAGGTTTTGTTGGATCTTGTAATCTCACGTTGGACAACGTTTCTTATTAGGGTGGTAAAAAAACTGAAAAGCAAATATTATCTCCAGGTGTATTTTTTTTGCAAGTATCATCATCGCTACTTTGTCAGGCTCCTTTCGATTTGTGTTATTTCTGTGCATATTGTAATCCAACCATAGAGCCCAGAATGACATTTCTTGGAAAACCTCGAGTCACAAGTCTGATGTGAAAATAAAATCTATTACAAGTACATGGCCTCGTGGTATGACAACGTCGACGTTGTCAGAAAATGAAATTGTTTCCTCACTTCATATCACAAAACATACAATAAAAAAAAATGAAATGGTTTCCTCACTCATAGAGCTGATTTCATGAGACTGTAGTGAAACCAATCGCAAAGTGATTACACCAATTCTGAATAAAACCTATATAGGAGTAATTACAAAGTAATCGAGAATTACTCACGACAGTCACCTGAAATCCACTCTATCACAGCACATATAATCGACATTTCAGGATAATTCTGCATTTGCAGAATTCCATAGCAATTTCCGTCCCCCTCCCTCGATTATTCTCCTCGCCCACCAGACGGTGGACGCTCCAAACTTCAAGATGAAAGCGGCAGTCGATACCTCGCGGCTTTCTCGCCACCGCTTGTATGCAGGCTAGCCTATAGACGTTGGTTTATTTAAGCATTAGAGCACAACTTTCTAGGAGAGACACGACAGAACGATCGAGTGTCTCTCCCAACATCACAAGTGCTCTATTTGCTGATAGAGTCATAGAAAGTTGTGCTTTTATGATATAGCGGGGGAGATGACCATTACTTTATCGGTGTAATAAAGCATAGATTTGGACCAATCAGAGCGCGCGTTATATCGTAGCTATATTATAATTCGTTATAGTATAGCTACGATATAACGCGCGCTCTGATTGGTCCAAATCTATGGTTTATTACACCGATAAAGCAATGGTTCTCCCCCGCTATATTATAAAAGCATTAGAGCACAACTTTCTATGACTTTATCGGCGAATAGAGCACTTGTGGGCATATGTCAAACTACTAGACTTAAGGTAATTCCCCTGAAAGAAAACTTGTCGTAGAATTTTTTTCTTAATTTGTCTATTTACTATTTAGTATATAAGGAATGAAAATATGAAATAAAAAGAGGGGGTGCCCATGCTCGTTTAGAAACTGTGATGGCGCAAACATACCCCATTTTTAGTGTCTGAGGGCTATTTTGTGAAGGAATACGTGAAACAAGAAAATTGTGATAAAACGCTCACTAATGAAGCAATCCAGTTCGCTTGCAAGTTTGAACAGAACTGTTGGATGCTTACTACCTAGGACGGACATTGGAATGTTTAATTTCCTGTGCGTGTTGACGCTACTCTTGAAAATGTGCAAAAATGTGCGGCACCGCTCGTGATAATTTGAGTCTTTGGTGTCTCATTTTGGGGCTTTTTATGACGATAGCTCAAAAACTTGTCGTGGAAATTTCTTTAAACTTTTTTTATAACAGGGGAATGATAGTCTTATCAAAATGGTAAAATAAAAAATGGGGGTGTCCAATCTTGTTTTCGCGCAATATCCCAAAAAGCGACTTTTTCTGGGTGTTTCTCGCTCAAATGGGGATATTTAGCTTGCGCGCGCACGCTCGATTGCGTCATTTTCGAACGAATTGATCGCGCGTCCATGCGCAGAACAGCGTGCGCCGTGCAAAACGGGGGAATAACCTTAAAGAAATTAATTCTTTATTTTTCGATTCATTACAGCTATCAATCTTAATTCGTATTTGTTACTTTATCAGTAAACTATATTATGTCTGCCAGATTCATTTCTGCATTGACGCCGTTGTGGTCTGCTGGGTGGTCATTGCTGCTAGCCGAATGAGCATCTCCACGAGCAGTGCCAACCTCCTCCTCCCGTTGGGTAACAATAACAGGAACATCCGCCCGTGCAAAATGAGGGGCAAAGCCCAAAACATCCGTTTTTAGACGTTTTCGTCATTATCCTTGCTTTAGCAGGAATGGCTGCCAAAAGATAAAGAATGCAGGTTAAGTTGAGACATTAGCATAAGAATGGTAATGTTGATTATTATACATAGTACTCACTATCTTGATTCTGATTGGCTAAGAACGCGCGCTTTACGTTGAGAATAGCGCAATTTGAGGGTCTTCAAGAATCTTATTCTTGAAGAATGAGCTAACCGATTCTTGATTCTACGCGCGCAATGCATAATGGTCGTACGGAGCGTAGGTGCAAGCTTTGCAGCTAAAAGATGGCTTCTCGCTTCGCATCTTCAAACGATAAGAAAATTGCTCAATTACTAGAAAACAAAGATTCGCAAAACGTGAAAAAGACAGCAAGAGAGATCCTCACAGATTTTTTACTTGAGAAAAGTTGAATGAGCCAAAAGAATTGCTTGAAATTGCTTGCGAGAGAAAATAAACTTTCTTCATCACGAAAGTATTTTTACTGAATCAATGTATAATAAAACAATTATTGAATTCAGTATTTGTGATATCCGGAATAAGCAATGTCTCGCCAAGTGGAATCAGGCTCAGCCCTCGCCTGATTCCACTTGTCTTGACATTGTTTATTTTAGAATCACAAAACCTCATCCAATAATTGCTTAATATCAGTGACTGGCACTCTCAGGGTAATCAAGGCAAGATGGCGGAAACAGTTCAGAATCGTAGGAAAAAAGGAAATTGAAACTCAAAACTTAAAAGTCTAATTCTTTGACTTTCTCCAATCCAGACATTAAGGTGTTAAAAACATTCCAAATCGGTGTGAAGTTCAAGTTTCTTTGGGTATTATTTCTACAGACTGAAGGAGTACTGTATAAAAATGCTTCTTTGAAAATAAATCATGAAAAGCAGCTATGCTTTTGAAATCGATAGCGTCACTTGTTTACATATACGAACGTCTAAACAGCTTTGTAACAGTAAGATATAACGAATAGTATTTGTCTTAGTATTCGCTTTTTTCGCTGTGAGTGGCCTACCCCGGTAATTCAGTATTATACCGCAATCGGTCGTGAATAAACGAGCATGTCGGGACTTATGAATTCTAGTGAGGATGCCATGCTTGCCTTTACCCTACGAATCTGTATTATTGCCGGACATATTGCCCTAATTATTCATGGTGTAACTGGGAGCGCGAACTGGTGTATGTTTTGTGAGAGACGGTTCTTCTGTAGGCCATGTGAATATCGGCAATCATAATTAGAAAAATTCGAGCCTACACTCTCTTGATGCTCTTGATGTTATTATATAGTCCCGGTAGGCAAAATAAATTACAACTCTGGACCAATAAGCGCACGGAATTTCTAATACAGTAAAAACCCGCATAAAAGAACAGGTGTTTTGGGGATTCAGGCTGATTTTGTTCTTATACATTGGGTGTTTTCTGCAAAATCAGCCTGAAAATGTTCTTAAGGTGTTCTTAAAATTGTTCCTAACACCAAATACTGCATTCACTACCAACAGTCAAATAAAGAATATGATTGGCAGAAAATTAAGCTACATGGCTAAATGCACCCTGGAAATCCCCATACAGTACCTGCTGTGGATATCTGTGTGCAATGGTCTATTGATCTACTGTACTCTACCACAGTAGGTTACTGTAGTTGAATCTAACTGGCAGCCATTTTTATGCAAGAACAAAAATTTTTCATTTTTCAGGCTGAATGTGTTCTTATGTATAAGGTACCTTTTTGGCCAAATTCCAGCCTGAGTGTTCTTAATCCACTTGTTCTTTTATGCGGGTTTTTACTGTAGTCAATTCGGTAGTTAACAGAGAATGCGAGTAGAAGGACCAAAAGAAATGCCCTAGAATGTTTTCCGTGCAACGAAATACTATCGCGGCGATCGCGAGAATAGAAACTTGGCGGAACGGGCAGTATGAATGTCCCACCGCCTGGGCCCGCGAGGGTGGAAAAATACGCTCAATATTTTACCTTCTCCTTGGAGTACCATTCCAACTAAAACCAGCGCCACGAATACCACCGTGAGTTGATTCAGACGAGCCATGATTTTGACCTGTTTGATATGAAAGAATTCGACATCTTTAATTCAGCCCTTCTGTCTATAGTTCCTCGATTCGCTTATGCCCCGATGCAAGACATCAAATGCAAGGGCCGCGGAACACACAGTCAAGTGATATTAGGGCTTATAAGGAAGAATGTATCACAAAAGTGGTAGGGCTAAATACAAGAAATGTATGATGATTTCTGGAGCCCTGCCAGCCCCTCCCCCTCCGCGGCTCCTGAAGTGAAAACTCACCTGGGTTTACTGGTGTAAAACTCCTTGTTGGACGACTGAAGCAACTGTTACAGAGATGAGTTGTTTCCAAGCTGGGTTGTCTGGAAAACTGATGCATGCTTCGGTTCTCCGTTTGATTTTATGCACTCAAATGGTGACGTTGGATAACCAAAAACGTCTATTTACTATTTTAAAACGAGTTCTAAATTTATTTAACGTGTTTTTCGAAAAACGAATTTCAACGTGGGTGCTGACTTTAGAAACAATTTCAATAGCAGTTAAAATTTCTTTCAAAACAAGGAAGTTTAGTTAACATTGTTTACTATGAAGCTAAAGCTTTCACTAGATGGTAAAGTATTCACAAAATGTTCTATTTCAGATCAAATTGTTAAAATATTTTGCAAAACGAGGAAGTTCGTTTAACATTGTATGCTATGAAGCTGGAGCTTTCGCTAGATGATAAATATTTATAAAAGGTTAATTCTATTTCAGTTAGTCTTATTCAGATAGTAGGTTAAAATTTCTTGCAAAACGAGGAAGTTCAGTTGACATTGTTTGCTATGAAGCTGAAGCTTTCTAAGGTATAATAAAAGGATCTATTTCAGATACTGTAGGCTATTTCAGACAGCAGTTAAAATTTCTTGCAAAATGAGGAAGTTCAGTTAACATTGTTTGCTGTGAAGCTGAAGCTTTCAATGGTAAATTATTTCCAAGGGTCTATTTCTAAGGATCTATTTCTAATTCAGATAGCAAACAATGTTAACTGAACTTCCTTGTTTTGCAAGAAATTTTTAACTGCTATTTCAGATAGTCTTATTCAGATGTATGTTAAAATTTCTTGCAAAACGAGGAAGTTCAGTTAACATTGTTTGCTATTTAAGGCTGAAGCTTTCGATAGATGTTAAATTATTCATAAACAGGGGCGGATCCAGGAATTGGCGCAGATAACAATGGAATCCAGTTGAGGGCAAGGGCCTGATTGGCGCAGATTGTTTGATTGGCGGATCAGGAAAAAAAACACAATCAAACCATGTTTTGAAAATTTCCAGCGCCAAACAATGGTGTTAGCTGTACAACGTAAAAGCTGCGAAAACAAAACTATAAAATTCTGAAACGGGTGGATACAGTAAACATGTGAGTCAAGCACTCTTTCGAAAGAAAGCATGATTCTTTTAGGCTTAGCATGATCCATGCCATGTCTTGATTTTAATGAAAATATTAATTGTGTTCATCTGTTCACAGATCTCTCAAATCTACCAGACCCTCAAAATGGAGCCTAAGCTAATTAAAGCACACAAGCCTGTCCTTCACACGTTACTGGTGAGTATTCTTATGCCCTCGCCCAATTGTATCAAAACACCGTCAACACAACGCCGGAGATGTTCGAGAGATATATTCACCTATTGAGAAAAATTACACCATATATGACAAGTGTATTATTTTATTGTAGCCTGTTGTGTATCAGAGTCTTTTCCAAGGGCAATATTAAACAAGCGTAAATGTGGACCCCGTATTTTATATTTTCGTAAGGAAGCGGCTCTCCCATGGCGCGCCTCGGTTTACTTTAAGCATTAGAGCACAACTTTCTATGACTTTATCGACAAATAGAGCACGCGTGATGTTGGGAGAGACACAGCATCACATATTTGCCGATAAAGTCATAGAAAGTTGTGCTCTAATGCTTTTATGATGTAGCGGTGAAGAACCATTACTTTATCGGTGTAACAGAGCATAGATTTGGACCAATCACAGCACGCGTTATATGGTAGCTATATTATAAAAATAGTTATGTATCACGCCTGTGGAAACCGTTTCTGAAATAGGTGTATGGTATTTATCAGCTGGGATGTCTTAAAGAAACAATATGTGTACTGAGACGTTAATACCCCGTCCACACTACTCCGTTTTTAAACGAAAACGGATACTTTTTACTCCGGATACGGCTATCGTCCACACTACAACGCCGAAAACGATCACCGAAAACGGATCAATCCGAAAACGCTCTCCAGAGTGGAGCGATTTGAAAACGGAGCTGTTTGAAAACGCTGTTTTCTAGTGTGGACGGGCGAAAACGATGCTATGTGAAAACGATGACGTCACCACAGCAAACCCGCATGCGTTTTCCTTATTTGAGCATGCCCACTGAATGCATAAGAGCGCTTTCGTACGGATACGCGTTGTAGTGTGGACGGGCGAAAACGATACGAAAACGATAAGTGTGGACGCAAATCTTTTTGAAGGGAGCAAAAAGTATGCGTTTTCTTTTGAAAACGGTGTAGTGTGGACGGGGTCTAAGGCACCCGAGCAAGCCTGGAAGCCTGGAAGCCGTATCATTTCGAAAACGATATTGTCGTGTATCTTTTCAAAAACGGAGGGTTTGGAAACCGATTAATGTGAACAACTGACTTCTGATGATATGATATGATGATATTCAATTCAATTTTATTCTACAGAGATGTGCGCGCTTGCTCACTGCATGTCACGTGAACTACTTTAATATGTGACAGTCTGCTTCTATCCAGAAGTGGACAGGACCTGTGAAGGACCCATTATCTGCGCCAATAAAGAAAAATGTACTTGTGCATGAAATACAGTACCGTGAATTTCCATGTGTGGCTAACTTGTTGTTTCAGGGACTTTATGCGATGTCTATGAATCTAATGGAACACGCTACTACACAGTTCAATATTGCATTCAAGGTGAGAATGCGCCTGACGTTCTCCATCTTTGGCGCGCGAAATCATCGAGGCGATCGCGATCGCGAAATACGCGAAAGCATTGAGGTGATCGCGACCGCGAAATACGGGTTTTCCGCGATAAAAGCACCCTGCAAAGAGGTCCAAGTTAAGTCCATCGAAAACATTGAATTTCAGTCGAACTTTTTCTTTCTCAACAAAAAAGCTTGTAAAGCACAAATCGGTTCGTCTCGCGGGGTTTGACTTCCCTCTTGAGTTGCTTACTTTTCTACTCGGTTACTTACGTTTTACTCGGTCTTTTTTTGTTGTAGACGTGTGTCCAGCCTGAGCTCGCAAATTTTATTGGTCTGAACCTCGCCATTATTTACATTCGAGCAGGAGAGAGTAAACAAAGAGAGGTAAATATTGTTTTCTTGAATTATGAGGCGTGGTCTTAGAAAAACACTCCTCGCACTAAAAAAAAAAACACTCAACAAACACTCACTGTTGATGTACGTGGATGAGTTGTGTCAAAGGAGTCTCTGATTCGCACAACGCGAAGCACTAGCGGTTTCTCAATTAAAAATGAATTCATACCACATTGGTCCGCTTTTTGTAGATTAGCACCCTCCCACAAAAATCCCTGGCTACGGGCCTGCGTCGTAGCAACAAAAAAAAAAACAGCAACAGTAATAACAAAATAAAAATGACTTTATAAGGGGACTGGAGGTGAATCTACTGTGTTGTTCATTTTCAGCTTGCATCTCTGATGTCGCAAATTCACCCGGCGAACATGACGGCTAAGTGAGTACCCCAGAAGAAAGACTCAGTGCCGGCCTCCATTTGGTGGCCAAAACGTTTAGTACCGAGTCAAATAAAAAAATCCATTTACATCGGCTGATTTAAAGGGAAGTTAAAGCAACATCTGAATCTAGTAAATCAAGTATCGGAATCTCTGCCCAGGTGTGGAATCTCTGTCTAGGCGTGTATCCAGCGCACTAGATTCAGGCTCTCGAATCATTGTTTCATGAGATTCTTTGCGCGAGAATTTTGTTTTCTTGTTTGGGCCTTCACGGAGTACGAATTTTGTTCATACAAACTTTAAACGTTTTCAAATTCCTGTTTATTTTTTAGTTCCCACAGCCTCCAGGCGGGGTATTACTACGTCAGTGCTTTGCGGGCGTTTTTCGAAACTCGGGCACAGGACGCCAAGTAAGTGAGGTTCCTATGTGTCTTTGCGACACTTTGTCTGATTGGCTTATGATTTCCCGCCAATTTTGGCACGCGCCAGTTGACACAGGAAGCCCACAACAAATATTTTGCTACGCTGAGAATTTGAAGATTACGAAGTCTATTTCTTTTCGTATTCTTTGAGAACGTGCGAGGAACAGAACTTTTTCGTCACAAAGTGACGGGTTTATATAACTTTCTGCTCACAATGAAAATATCTTTGTGGGCAAAATACCCGGGGGGGGGGGGGGGGGGACTCCCATATTTTTTGGTCGGGGATGATCGTCGTATCTTTTAGGGGTTAAAATCAATGGGGTTTGGTCTCTTTTAGGGGTGATCTTAATCTTCAATAAAATTAGGGAGATTGGTATCTTTTAGGGCCGAAATATGTGTCCAAATTGTTTTTCCCATGATGGTGCTTCTAAAAACCGTGTAAGAAAGAGAGATTACTCGATGAGAAGACGATAAATTAGAAACAAACACGGAAATTTCTTGATGGGTATCTTTTACCAGTTACCATAAGGCCTCATCTTTTAGGGTATCTTTTAGGGTAAGAAATTATTTGAGCCACGCCATGGCCCGCCATGTTTGGTATCTTTTAGGGGTGAAACTGAAAATTTTCGACGATCATCCCCGACCAAAAAATATGCATTTTCGTAAGCGTTCGTTACAGAAATATTATGACAAAAAATGTTTTTGTACTGAGCCACCTTATTGAGAAGATATTGCAAAGCAGCATTTGTTTGAACGGGAAACTATTCAAATGCAACTCTAGTTTTCTTTTGATCCTTATTAGCGAGGTTTGATAACTATCATAATCACGATGGAGTTAATTATGGATTATTTATTTTCCACAGGAAATATTTGCGGGAGACGCTAAAAATCGCGAACGCGGAAGACTTGAACCGACTGACTGCCTGCTCGCTTGTACTGCTGGGACATACTTTCCTTGCATCCGGGAACCCTCAGGTGAATAATTGATCTTTATTATATAGCTCGTGTTTATTCGATCAAAGCGCGCGCTCTGATTGGTTCTATCATGGTCACGTGGCGGGCTACAAATTCAATGTAGCCCGCGCGGGCTACAATTAAAAAATTGTTGCCCGCGCGGGCGACATCGCTAGAGCGAGAAATTTCGGCGGACTATTTTTACCGTATTTTCTTTTTGCTATATAATAAAACACTTAATGACTGCACCCTCGGGAAACAGCGAGTTTTGTTTTCCCTCGAATCTCGATGTTTCCCTCGACTTCGTCTCGGGAAACATCGAGATTCTCGGGAAAACAAAACTCGATGTTTCCCTCGGAAGCAGTCATTAAGTGTATAGTGGTACGTGCATGAAAGCGAGGCCTAACCTCCGTATTAGGTTTGCTCATTTGCAAAGACTCGGGAGAGCTGTCCTAAGAAGGCTGTACAGCTATGAGAAAATCTATGTTGGTGCTCATGGGCCTTTATCACACTGCAGCCATTTAGGATAAGATCCATTGTTATATAGCGAGTGCTCACTCCAACCGAGCGCGCGCTCTTATTGGCTAAATCAAGATCACGTGGTGAAGTACAAATCAAATATTCCCCGATCAGTCAATATTTCGAAAAATTATTGACTGGTCGGGGAATATTGCTTTCGCGCGTCGCGTTTGAGAGCGGGAAAA
This sequence comes from Scolanthus callimorphus, assembly GCA_033964015.1. Classification (NCBI taxonomy): domain Eukaryota; kingdom Metazoa; phylum Cnidaria; class Anthozoa; order Actiniaria; family Edwardsiidae; genus Scolanthus; species Scolanthus callimorphus. The sequence goes on from CM066924.1 coordinate 21,450,247, forward strand.
AAGAGAAAGTTTATTGTAAACACGCGAGTCTTTTTAAAAACCTTTGCTAATTTTGATAAGTTTTTGCTAATGCAAGAAAATTGTGTTGTTTATGAGTGTTTTCCCTTTACATGATGCAGTCGGCGCAAACTTTGTAACTTCTCTTTTCATTCTTGAAATACATTTGTTTTGACTTGATAATTGTAGCATATTTTCTGCTATATAACAAAACACTTAATGACTACTCCCTCGAGAAACACCAGTTTTGTTTCCCTCGAATCTCGATGTCTCCCTCGACTTCGTCTCGGGAAACATCGAGATTCTCGGGAAAACACAACTCGCTGTTTCCCTCGGGAGCAGTCATTAAGGAAACTCGTAATCATGATTTACGCAAGATGGCTGCCGTGTGATAAAGGCGAATTATAAAAGGGTCGACTCACCTTGCCCATAATATAATTATCCTTTTTGTTACAACTTCACGTCATAGAGCGGATTTCACATGACTGTCATGAGTAATTCGCAATTACTTTGTAATTACTCCTATACGTTTTGTTCAGAATTGGTGTAATTACTTTGCGATTTGGTTTCACGACAGTCATGCGAAAACCGCTCTTTAAGTTACAAATCTACATAAAATTACAAAAATACAACTATAGTAATGTTAAAGAATAAATGAAAGGCCGAGTATGTTCATATCTGTATATAACAGACAAAAAGGACAAGATGGTAAAATGTATAGTTATATTTCGGCAAAATTCTATGCCATCATCAGACTAATTAAAATACAGGGTACATGATATTTATACTAGTTACAATAATATATGCAAGAGGAAAGAATTCCCCTCGGTAGAACACTTAAAATCATCGAAGACAGGATTTACAATCAGCAGGTTATAAGCACCAGTTTCAAGAAAAACACACTGCGAAAGCTAATCCGAGATGCGTGCACGAGGACCGTCTTTTCCTGCAGCGGCTCTCTGTGCGGGCAGGTCGGTGGCGTGGGCGTGGGGGGCTCCCTGGGTCCTGTATTGGCCAGTATTGTTGTGACGGAGTTTGGGCGGGTCACTGTGCGGCCTCTTGTTGGTCGGGGCCTTGTGCCCTTCTGCTGCGGGTGTGTGGACGATGCTCTCGTTCTTGTGAGGCCAGGCGCGGTTGGTGCCGTCTTGGGTCAGTTTCACGGGTTCGACAGGGGCGTTCGCTTCGCAGTCGGTGCTTTTGGAGATACGGCCCCGCGCTTCCTTGGTGTTGACATGGAGCCGGACGGTTTGTCTATTTATGGGAGAGATGCGTTCGCTGGACGGTGCGCGGATTTTAACAGCTTTGTTCCGTGGACGCGGGGGATTTCCTGGGTTCGAGCACTTGTTGCGCGCATTTGCCGTGTCTGCTCCCCTGGCGGGGTCGAGAGTGGGGTCGGTTCCTTAGGTCTGTGTTGGCTTGGGACGGTTTCCCTGGGCGCGTTGCTCGTTCCTTGATATCTGGGTTTACTGGTGGGCTTAATAGTGGCGCTCCCGCCGGGGGTCCTGGTGTCAACGAGGGCCGTGCGGTCGTTTGGCTCACTGTTCCGTGTGTGGGCATCATGGCTGAACAGTTAGTTGAGGGGTTTAGGCGCAGGTTGCGTAGATGCGTCGGGCCTGGTGTGAGCATTGGCATCGGAGTGCGCCAGCCTGCCGCCGGATTGGCGTTTTTTGCCGGCACAAAGGACGGAGTCCCGCTGTTGTCAAGGTCTGGCGTTGTGTGCGGGGTCAATTGCCCTGCATGTGGTGCCTCTTGCGTTGGTGAGGCAGACCGAGGCCTGGCTGTCCGCGCGGGGGGGCGCGCTCTAGGCGAAGTTAGCGCCGTTTTCCAGCGTTTGCGCTCTTGTCCTGATCTTGGCTACCTAAGATGCTTTTCCAACTTTCCCGCCATGTACAATGACAACAACTATTCTCCTGACGATGATAGAGCGTTCTATCTTAATGCGGTTCGAGACAATATCATTGTTCTCGATCAGGATTCTAATTGGAATGTTTTACTTTACAAAGAGGCCTACTATATTAAGCGTTACAAGCCTAATTTAAATCTCGGGCTGAAGGCTAGCCGCGAGCTCTCCTTGTTTTCATAAATTCTTTCCTCTTGCATATATTATTGTAACTAGTATAAATATCATGTACCCTGTATTTTAATTAGTCTGATGATGGCATAGAATTTTGCCGAAATATAACTATACATTTTACCATCTTGTCCTTTTTGTCTGTTATATACAGATATGAACATACTCGGCCTTTCATTTATTCTTTACATGCTGAAATTGTCAGCGGGAAAAGGCTTTTAGTAATGTTAAAAATACAGGAGTTGACATAGCGCAGGGGTGCAACCAACAGTTAGGCCTCTATTACAGTCATTAGTCATTAGTAATGCATTATAATGTCAGTTGATTCTCGCTGTTCTAAAGTTTACTCCATTAAAGCCACTTTTAAAGTCCCACTTAAACTGATTTCAATATTTCTCACGTTTGTACGGAGTCACGCAACTCGTTCCCTAGTATCCACCAGTTCCAATATCGATAACATCTGTAAACAACGGCATTTCTTTGCTAAAAAGAACTGTCAGATGACAAATGAAGAACAGAATTCCAGTCATGTTGATGGGATGTTTATCTTGTGTTGAAACAGGAAGCGCTTAACATGGTACTTCCAGCAATCCAGCTTTCGGGAAAGATCCCTGACAACTACGTGCAGCTCTGGGCAGCAGGTCTTCTCCGAGGTATTACTCATAATTGGGACTGTTTCTCATGATCGAAAGCTAGTGAAACCTTTTTTCCAAGTAAGGTCTCTTTTAGGAGGTTCTCCGGGATTTCCCTTGTAGACGACCACTAAAACGGTCCCACTAGAAAATCTGGTCCCAAGCCTGATCTCTTATAGTTGATCACTTTCCCTGGTCCTAAGGGAGTTCGCTTTTGGGGACGTCAACCGTATGGCAGATCCTCTTTAGGCAGTTTAGTCTTGCAGTCGACCACCTTTCTGGTCCCAAGGGTAGTCACAAAGCAGAGGTGCAACTACAGCCGAGGTCTCATAAAATCAGGCAATCAGGAGGTCCAAGTGTACTGTAGATCTTCTTTGAGAGATCTCTTACAGTTGACCACTTTTCTAGCACTAATATAAAGGGTGGGCAAGTTTGGGAGGTTTACCTCTACAACAGATCCTCTCAGTCAGCAGTACAGGTCCCAAGGGTGGTCGCTTTTTGGAGGTAGATTGTCCAAAACTGGTCACAATCAGGAGGTCCAACTGTACTGTAGATCTTCTCTGAGAGATCTCTTACAGTTGACCACTTTCCTAGCACTAACGGGTGGGCAGGTTGGGAAGTTCACCTCTACAACATATCCTCTCAGTCAGCAGTACAGGTCCCAAGGGTGGTCGCTTGAGAGATCTCTTACAGTTGACCACTTTCTTAGACGTAAGGGTGATCAGGACTGGGAAGTTCTCCTCTGCGGCAGATCCTCTCTGGGAGGTCTACTCTTGCAGGCGACCACTGTTTTGTTCCCTAAGGTGGTAACAATCGGGAAGTTCCGTAGTACAGGTCCCAAGGGTGGTCGCTTTTTTGAGGTCCACTACACCGGTGTAGCAAAACCTTGATGGGAGGTCTAGAAGAAGTACCAGTTCCACGTTTCACTTGTTGGTCCAACTTACAGTAAATCCTTTACCTTTGATAAACTTCCATAAGGGAGCACTGTTCGTGGTCCCAAAGGTGTGCACTTATGGGAGGTTCCACCGGTTAGGGATGAGAAAATTAATCGGCTGTCAATTTGTTCATTTCAGATCTTTATGGAATGCTGGGCAGCCCTGTACAATCCAGTGAGGGATTCCACAAGCACCATGGAATCACAAAACAACTCATAGAAAGTATGTATTGTTCGTCCGCCTTTATAATTAACCATAGAAAGAAAGTGTTTACCAAGATCCGTGATATCAGAGACTCGACAAAACGTGTTCAGGTTAGAGCATTTTACTGTACGAAGCGCAAGAAAACTTTTCCCATTTAAGATCACGTGGCGTTCAGTTGAGTAATCTTTCTTTGTTTGGAATACTTCCATATTCATATATCCTTTGGTGTGTAGCAGAAAAAGAAAGAAAGAATACTCATGGGAATGCCACGTGATATATAAGACACCCAAGCGAAAGGAGTCTTGATTGCTGAGGTACTAATTTGTTTCATATACCCCGTTGCCTACTTCAACCATAGTGATGAAGATGCCTTTTTTCTCTCTCAGATCACATGCAAGCGAGGAAGATGCCAGAGCATGGCCTTGTGGAAGTAAGTGAACACACAAGTCGAACAATTTATTTATCAGCATCAGAAAGGCGTTCAATTTAAAGGGGCTCTCGCACGCTTAATATTCGTCCACCGTGGACATAAAATACGTAAAATTGTAACTGTGAAAACTGACACATGTACGTTTGCCCGTAGTAATCAAAATAATCCTCCAGATTAATAGAAAAACCTTTTAAGTGTTAGACAAATGCAATTCTAGATTGTTTTGACCTGTTATAAAGAGGATGGAATTGGATTGCGATTTGAGCTATTTTCTTGTCAGAGAACAGGGGGGTGAAGGGGGGTAGCGATCACGAATCACGGACCGAGTTTTCGTTATTTCACGGATCACGGAGCTATGAAAAACTTTTCACGAATCACGGAAGTGATTATGCAAGTTTTGTTTTAAGTAAATAGAAAAACAGAACAGATACGCCCGCCAAAACAAGAGGGCGCGTACTGAGTGGAGTATTAAGAGGGGCGTCCAAGGTCGCGATTACTGAAATGGCGCAGTAAAGGTTAAAATTTGATGTTTGATTGGAAGGGTGGCTATTTTTTTTTTTTGCTCGATATTTTTTCGCGTACAGTTTTGCTGCTTGATGTTTTCCCTAGAACGTGACTGTGCTGATTTTTTTCCTGATATTTATTTGGCTTGAGATGTCAGTTAAATAATGTCGCCATCAAAACGACAATTGATCACAGTTCAATAAAGTACCCAAGCTCTCTTGTTGTTTTATCATTTCGCGAAATTGGTTTGCTCGTAGCATCCACATCAGTTCAGGTTTTTGGTCAACGGGTGTAGGATTTTCGCTACTATGAAGATGTTTGGGTCAGTACCGAGCCTTGCTAGTGTATGTCTCTGGATGCGCGCGAAGCGCGCTGCGATTTTGAAAATCAAACTACGCGGTTAATGAAATTCTTATTTCTGGGACACGAAAATCACGCTGAAGAAATGGAGTGACAGAAAAAACATAGAAATTTTCCAAAATTCAACATAGCCCAGTACGTTTTAGCTTCTAAATGCTATATCAAAGTATCCTCTTTATGGACATATGAGTTGAAAGAATGGGAAAAGTCCAGGAGTAAATGAGAACTTGGTGTTTAACAATTGCGCTTCCAGTGACGGGTTGGTAAACCTTTATTTACTGTTTGCTGATAGTAAATTTACTCAATTTTAAAACATTTTAATATTGTAGAAAGCGAGCGCGCAGCGCAAGCCGACAAAAAAACCAATCTATTTGGGACGGACCATTTGATATTTGATGGGAGGAGTGGCTAATTTTTGGGCCTCGATATTTTTTTCGCGTCCAGTTTTGCTGCTCGAATTTTTTTCCCTAGAACGTCACTGTGCTCGATATTTTTTTCCTGACTATTTCTTTTTTTGGTTCGCCCTCAAAACGACAATTGATCACTTCATTAAAAGTTTGATTCCATGCTCTCCTGTTATGTAAGCATTTCGCGAAATCGGTATAGTTCGGGTTCACGAACGAGGGAGGCCTGACAACTGAGAAGTTTGCTTGTATGCTTCTCGAACGGCGCGCCGCGATTTTGAAAATCTACGAGGTTAATGATATTCTTATTTCTGGGCGATGAGAATCACGCTGAAGAAATGGAGTCACTAAACACATCATAAAAATTTTCAAAAATTGATCATGCCTAGTACGATGTTATCGTTTGTAAATACTACACCACAGCATACGCTTTTTATGAGCGCGACGCTGCTGCAATTTTGGATATAAGTAAACCTGTACTTATCGTTTTCTGAAATAGTTTAAATTTTAAAACGAATATCTAAGCGTTTTGATTGTTGTAGATGGCGAGCGCGCAGCGCGAGCCGACCAAAAAATCCCTCTATTTATAAAGACATCAGGTTCTCTAAAAACGGTAAATCAGGAGAGAGTTTGCTCGATTTTATTTCGCCACCAGCTTTGCTTGCGCGATATTTTTTTTCTAGGTGAGAGGCTTGCTCGAATTTTTTTTTGGGAATCAGCCACCCCCCCATCAAGTATCAAATGGCCCGTCCCTTTATAAGAACGTCAGGTTCCCTAAAAAGCTGTCAGGAGAGAATGAGCCTGCTCGATATTGGTCCAAATGGTCCGTCTCTAATGACCAGCTGTCACGTTTCACGAATCTCTAGGCCTGTTATCACGAGTCACGTAAGAGAAGTTCGTAAAATCACGTGTCACGAGGGCATGAGATTTCACGGATCACGGCAAAAATTTTCCTGTTTTCACGAATCACGGAGCAAATTTGGGGTGAATCACGGATCACGGAGAACCCCTTCACCACCCTGAGAGAAGTGGCCAGCAAGCGTGTTTGTTTGTTTGCTTGGTTTACTGCCAATCGAAGCCCAAAAATAGAACTACTAGCTGTTGTTTCTTTTCACTCGTATGGATTGGAGGTGCTTATGGTACGTACAGCAGTGTTCTTCAAGTTGGTTTGGGCTGTTCCTTTTTATATCCTTTTCCCCCTATCGAGAAACCTGGAATTTCCACAGGGGTTGTTGAGTTAACCCATGAATTCCAACAGGAGTTGTTGTTTTTGACACTGGAATCTCCACGGGGCCATTCATTTTACCTTGGAATTTCCACAGGGTATTCGATTTCATTTGCAACTTTGAATTTCCACAGAGGTCACAAGAGAATGTTGAATGTTGAATTTCCACTGGGGCTGCTTCAAATTTCCACAGGGGTTGTGGAGGAGCCTGGAAGTTCCACAGGGGTAGAGCAATTTTTTGAAAACTTGGAGTTCCTCGATAGGGGGGGGGGGGGAGGGGGGGTTGGCTATTTTTTGGAACAGCCCTTTACTACAAGTCTGTGTTCAATTTTATGGTAAAATAAGTTTCTAAAAATAGACACTTCTGATGCTGATCGTTAGAGCCCTGATATGGGAGGTTCCTACTCTTAGTAAGGGCCTCTTGGTATAACCTTATTTTACTGAGTGCGTTTTTTTCTTAGTGGACTGGCACTGTATCACCCAAGAAGCTAATCGAACCCCAGCAACAACAACAACAACAGCAACATCACCCTTTACCTCAGCAGCAACAACCAGGAAGTCCTTTCCTTGCAAGTTTTTCCCAAGCGGGACCAAGCGGCTTATCATGACAGTAGAACAGAAGTGCCACATTAAGGAGAGATCGGGTGTTGCCATGGAGATATGTCAACCAAACCAGCTGGGTTGCTATAGCGACAAGATTGCCATGGCAACGCGAGAACGGGGTGTTGTAATCACGACGGAGTTCTCCATCGTTGTCATAGTGATGTGCCATTCGGAATGACCACGGGGGTTACTATGATAACGGGAAAATATCAAGAGTGTGCGAAAGGTTTGGTTAACCAGAGGAGAAGAACTGATAGCAACACCATTACGAATTACACCAAGTTGACTACGGACCAAGTTGGTTACCATGACAGTTGGATAGCAGTGGGTTGCCATAGCAACATTAGTCTTGTCACTTGGAAACGCCCTGTCTTCTCGGTTTAAATCATGTGTATTTCCCTCGCTTCCATGCCCATGCACCCTTCAAAGAGTGAAAGTAAGAACGTTCAAATGCAAACGCCTGAACTGGAATGAGAAAACATTTCGCCCAAATTGAGAAGTAGATCGGAAAAATTGCTAGCAGTGTAGAAGGGATAATTTTCCCAGGGCCAGCACGTGTCAAAATGCCACATAGCAAGCAAAAACGAACGGAAATAAGCTCAGAAGTTGAAAATAACACGCAAGGACGAAGAGATTCCAAAACATAAGTTCCAAAATTAGAAGAAGGGATAATTTTCCCAAGGGCAGGATTTTGCCAGCAAATTTAAAGTTTTGCCAGAAAAAGTTCCCAATAGCAAGAGGCTTTCTGGCTTTGTTGCCAGACAGCAGCGACAGGGGATGTGGGACAGGTTGTGTTCCCGTGAATAGACCTCCTCGGCTTGAGTGTAGTTTCCCATTTCAGATCACGTGCCATTCATTTGAATAATCTTTCTTTGTTTGGGATGCTTCCATATTCATATATCCGTCGGTGCGTAGCAGAAAAAGAAAGAAAGAATACTCATGGGAATGCCACGTGATCTGAAATGGGAAAACATTACTCCCAAGCCGAGGAGGTATTCATAGTTCCGATCAAACAATGAAGTCATTTCACGCTATCTGGAGATACCAATCAGAGTTGGAAAAAGTCTCCCGCGAGAATTGATCGTGTCCCACAAACAGTATTTCACGACTTCCGAAATCAGTCCCATTTGCAGCACTTTTTGCCTTTTATGACAGTATAAACTGAGATGATCCGAAGATAAAGATATCTGGTAAACCTAAGCGGGATCGGAATATTTTTGGACTTTTTCTTAAGGAAAACCCTGGTTTGTTTGTGGGACATAACAACAGTAACTATGGCTTTGAATGACAGGTCGGAACTATGAATTTTGCTGTCATCGGATTCCTTCTTCTATCCTCTTGAATTTTATTAGAGTAGCAACAGACAAATCTTGTAATGCTGTTAACAACACGTTACCGCCCAGTTCAGATCGTGCGGGGATTCATTGATAAACGGTAACCATGGTCCATTTAGCTCATACTTGAATGCTCTCGGTCGTGTGTGAGAAATTGTACGTTTTGTACAAGTAACATCCCAAATCAATCATCTTGCGATGAAAGATTGGGTGGCAACAAAAATGAAACACCGTAAGTCAGTTCGGTCTTCCTCTTGTGTGAAGCAAATTGCCTTGGCAACCAGCGGAAATCGTTGCACGGGATCGGTCTTTCAAATGGACCAAGGCAGGTTGCAAGTTAGGAAGTCATTTAGCTTCAAGATAATCCATTTTGATTGGCAAACTCATGAAAGTCGGTTCAAAGTATCCAAGATGCAAACGGGGATGAAAAGCAACCTCTTGGTTTAGGGTTTTCAATTTTTAACTTTTTAGTAGTCTTGCATTGTTTTAGTTTATTAGGTAATATTTTATGTTGTATTTGCGTTCATAAATATATTTGATATCATACAAAAATGTATAGGTATTAGCGAAGACTGTATCCATTGTACTTTGAATGTTTTGTATTATATGTACGTGAAACTTTCCTAAAAAATAGTTGATAAAATTGAACAATATCATGAAAATTGTGTTTTCCGTTTATATGTAATCTGACGAATGGTACGACATGTGAATTCAGTCATACTTTTGAATGGGTTGCAGAACTCTTTTGATAACTTTTGGCTTATTTTTGTACCTTATGCAACTACATGATTTAATCAAAAATTCCTATTTTGCATCTTAGGCTCTTCTTCTCCGAGTGAATACCAAGCTCAAGCATGCTGCTTTTGATTTCTTTTATTTCTTCTGTGTGATCATAACTTTTGTTATGGCCACAGTTGTGGGAAAACAACTGTTTTGTTATCCCACAATGCGGGCGGACAAACGACATGGAAAATATTTCTCGCATAAGACATCGCCATATTTCATGTTGAGTTTGCATTGATAAAACTTTTATTTCTTGAATTTTAAACAAACAGTTTGCCATCTGATATCATGACGACGAAATCTTAACTTTATGAGATATATGTGATCCCACTGAGATAGCGAACCAGAATTTAATTTTTCGTCTTCTGATAGGTGAAGGAACTTATTGCATTGGTAGTTTGTACGATTTTTCATGGTTACAATGAAGTCTTGCAAGAAGATTTTCTGCATGTCAGTTCTTTGGATAGTTTTAAAATCAGCTAAGCTATTATCATGTCATTTTTCGGAATTAGACTGCAAATTTCGCACGCTTTCCTGTTGTTCAAGCGAATAACACCTGCAAGCTGTGTTCTCTTAAACCTCTATTTCTTCCATTCTAATTCAATCAAAACCATTTTATCAATCGACACTAAATACTGAAAGCTGCTCTCTGATTGGTTGGTTAAGGATTTTCACTTAAGCTTCGTGTTGCCTGTCGTTGTTATGCGAATAATCAAGATTACTATATTGTTTTCACCCGATTTTACACACACGAACTTGCAATCGGAAAAATGGGAGAGGCAACATTATATAGGACGAACTTGAACACCATGGAAATTTAATAACAAGCTGTGTACTCCATAAAAGTATAAATTTCTGAAAGACGATATCATAACCAAAGGTTTTGAGGTTGGTCAATCAGTCGGCACAATAAAGGACTAAACTTTAGGTTGAAGTCAGGTCTGCGCTTAAGTGTTTAACTCGAAGTGACCAAGCAAGTCTTCGTAGGTGTTCAGAGTTAATTGGGGTTTCACACTTTATTGTTTCACTGTAATTCAGCTTTTGAAGAATCACGGAATCTTTTTTTCTTTGATGAACAGCCTATGAAATGTTTCATAAATATTTGTTTAGTCTTGGAAAGCCCTCGTATCTAGAACTAGGCAGCTGCCATGACAAGCTTCGCTTGCAATATGCTATTTGCCTTTTTGCTTATGAGAGAAATTCCTCGATCATTTGCAATGAGGGTCGTAAAACCCATTTCACATAGTGGGGAACAGTTTGAAAGAAAAGAAAAAGACAAAAGGAAGTTACAGAAGCGTCGTGTATGCATTATTGCGCCAGACATAGAGATAATCAAAAAAGGTAGACTGCTGTTTGCGATCAATTTGAGAATTTCATTTGTTACCAAAACCCCTTAAAATAGCAACGAGAGAAATTATTGACCTGATGTCTCCTTCAACCAATAAGATTTCAAGCCGATCAATATAGACACCCAAGCGTGTAATATAAAAAAACACACACAAAGGACAACTGAAAATATATGAATAGTTTAATATCGCGAATTCTGATTAAATTTATGGATGTCTTCGGAAAGCCCATAGGGCAAATCTCCTATTAGAAGATACTTACTTAAATCGTTAATGTGTCTTGTATGTAGTTCCATGAGCTCATTGAACCAGGCCGGATTCGGGCCACTTCTAGATGTAACAAATTGTATGACGAAACCGTAAGACAGTATATGCTATTGTGATTATATGCTGGGGATTTCGATGGCGTGTTTGTAAAGTGCACAGTGTACTCGTAACAGTTCCTGCACATCGTCTGGAAGATGATGGCTTGAAAGTTGGTGGTATGAAACGGTTTTAGTGAAGAAAAGAAGACCAACCATCATAGATGGTTGGTAAAAGCTAGTAAAAAAGGGATGCCGATATAGTTGGTCCAAAAGTGTTTAGTTGGTCCTCGGAGGTGACTTGGTGTTTCATGGTCAAAAGATGACCAATTTTGGGCCAACAAAGGCACCCCCCTTACCCCATGCCCCAACTAACAAATCCGATAGTCATTGGACCGGTATAACATGTTTGCAGACGACCGGAGAATTACCCTGCAAATTACTGATTGTTGTCAAGGATCTTATTGCTTGCTGTAAATTAATTGACTGACATTCAACCAATCACAGATCACCATCTCGTGAGAAGTATGTATGTCATTAACTCCGTCACAACACCTGCACCCAAACCTGTCAGACCGGTTTGACGACATGCCCGGATGTAAAGGTTATTACGTCACCCTTTACTGTAAGCACCTGGTTGCCAAGGTAACCATTAGATTTGATGGCAGATACGGGTCTGTGATTGGTTAAAACTAATGATGATTGGCAGGTTGTCTGTTTCAGCATAGAGCTCTTCGGGAAGGCGACTTTTGTGTGCACACGTCTATCAGAGGGTAGTGGCGTTTGATTTCACATTCCCGCCCCTGTGCCTTTTACTAAAAAAATCAGGGAAGTGTTTTCGTTCTGACAGAGGGATCCATTTGTACAAATTCGCTCCTATCCCGTAGTATAAACTCCCTAGAGGGCCTAGAAGGGAAAGAAAGGGAGCATCACGGTGACAAGAGGTAGAGTGTGATGGATATTCGTCGATGAATGGCAGACATTAACCGCCATTATTGTGTCGTTTTCCTTGTTGCAATCACATGGTGGCTGAATGAAAGAGAATCGTTCACTGTCGATAAGCTGCTCTTCTCACTTGTATCCACACAGGTAATACGACCGACAAAGGACCATGTAAAGCGAGATAGACTTTCGAACGTGGCTCTACAAGCATTAGGAGCAAAGAAGACTTTGCGACACCAGACAAAATAAACTTTTTCCATTCGTTGCACAAATTAATCTGTAAGCCTCGCTTCGGAACCGGAACGACTCTTGAGTTTGGGCTCCCAGTCGCGAAGTTCAAGCAGCTAAACAACGTGAATTCAACCAGATAACAAGGTATTTATGCAAGGAACGATTTGAGTTCTGTGATTCTCCCATTTAACGGCGTAATGCGACTATATACTTCTATGATTCGCGACTTCTGCAGTCGGCCATGTTGAATTGTCTCGCGCGTTGCCTTCGCGCCATATTTTGGCCTCACGTCACAGAAATTCTCAACATGGGCACCGAAATCTTCAGTTTGACACGCTTTCCTAGGTTTCTTGCAGCAGAACTGCCTAAAGGAACGCTTGTAATGGCTTTTCTACCGTCGTGTTACAGTTTTGAGTAGCTGTCAGCACTTCGGGGACGATTCGCCGGCAGTCGTCCGCTAATCAAGCATTCGATTATGCAAAACCTCCGCACGCGTTCGCTACTCGAAAACCCCCTAGAATTTCACCTTACTGTCCTGTAACTGTAAACATTATCGAATCCCCGCAGAATGGACTCGGAAATGGAACCGAAGGAGTCGAAAAGGTTAAGGCTTTCCACTGATCAAGAGCCTGAAAATATGGATCTCGATTCCGAGTCAAAATCCGAGACAACTCATGCAACTTCCGTTGGCACGACGATCGAGCCTTCCAATGCCAAGCCTGCAGAAGACGACAAACAGTGAGTATTTCTCTACGAAATTTATCTAACAGATCGAATCTTCTATAATTCTCGCCTTGAGATAGCATTTGCTATTCGCTTGGCATAAATTGGAAATCTTAACATTAGAAATAGTCTCAGAAATTAATGATTGATTTTCTGGTTTACATCGATTCCTTGGATCTTTGGGTGATATCAAAATGTCTGGCCGCATTCATCGCTTTGGTCACAACATTTAGCTTTCATTTTGATTGCAATCGTTTAAACACAGTTTTTACGATGTTCAATTTGACCTCAAAAAGTGTGGCTCCGAAAATGTATTTTCTCTTAAAGTTAACATTAGCTATAGTTGAATTTAGTATGACCTCTATATTTTTGGTTCATCCATCCAATATGAATGGTATTTCAGTAAATTCATTTTTGATATGAATTAACAACATATATTTTGCCACTGGGCCCCTTGAAATGTATTCCAAAAATCTGTTGTTTTTTTCATTTTCATCCATTTCAGTAGTGCATGTGTTTCTCTGATTGATTTCTTATTCAGTTTTTCTATATAAATAGCATTTGTGTTTGATCATAAAATCTGAATTCCACTGTGTTACTATTACTCATGAATTTTGAACATTTTGAATTATTAAGTTCCACTACCAAAATACTTTCCAAGACATATTTATTTACTAGCATTATAGCAAAACCATAGACAGTCAATTTTCTCTATTACACAAATTTTCCATACTCTTAAGTGGGAAAAACCTTGGCTTTCTTTCGCCTTATTTATAATTTGTCTGGATTGAATATTTCACATAAAAATTCTACCCCTGAAGCATTATCACTATGTATAACATTGCATTTCCAAGTTTGACAAGATCTGTATTTTTGTCTGAGGTATGTTAGTCTTTGATAGATTATATCAGTTCGAAGATGTGTCCCACCTAGTTTATTAACAAAAATAATCTAATATTGAGCTTAGTATCTTACAATTTTCAAGCATTTGTGTTTTTTAGTAGTATTGGTGTCAAATACTATAAAAATTCAATCTTTGTGACCCATACAGAAAGCCATTAAAAACCTTTCAGCTTCTGGTAGATGTCTAGACATTTGGGAGGATATCTGTTAATGAGTGAGCTCCCATTTTTCAAGCTGCTCAGTTTTTATTACAAGCTTGTCATTAATATAGCCATGAAGCGAGTTGTTGGCCTTTTTCATGTTCTGAAGAAAGCCAGAACACATATTAGAAAACCTTTGTCTTAATTTACATCAGCCTCTGCCAAACTGCTAATTCATTAGAACAGCAATTACACCCTGGCCAATCAGTTACAAGAAAACGCCTTTAATTACAGAGATATCCACACAAGAGCATACTGAACCTTTCAGATAAAACTATGGGTTTATTGATACCAAGAAACACGTCACACCTGACCCAGAACACCATAAACCTGTATCTAAGTACATCATAGTAAAAAAATGTAAGTAACCCAGTTAAGTAACCTTTGCAGATGGCATAACAGAGGTTTAAACTCCAAAAGTGAGATTATCCTCATTCATATTACCAAGTCAAATGGCTGATGCAAATGTCATATTTATTTGTTTTCCCAATCTACTCAGATCTCTTCATATTTCTTCTTGACTGTCTTTTCTGATTACATTTCACCTCTGTGGTCTTTCTGGAAGATGCCTTTGTGTAAAACAGTAAAAAAATTGCACAAGTGTGAAGCGTATTTCACTTTAGGTGCTTGTGTGATTGTGTACAAGCTCTTCTTATTTACCCAGCTGTTTCATCTTTAATTTATTCCTTTGTGTTCAGCTCATTAATATATTATAGTGTAACTTAGCCTTTAGAGCCTTCATATATGGTGGCTAATACAACTCTAGGAAGTACTATGTGTTGCTATATATATATATACTGACTTGCATATACTATGGTCTAATCTACAAGTGGTTTTAGAAATATTTCTAGTTATATTCATTATATGGGAATTAGAAGTGGTATTACAGTTGATTCCACAATACTTTGTTCTCAACTAAGTTGGCAACTTGAGAACTAGATGTGCAGTTTGCAAGTTCGTTGTCAAAAACCCAATCAATGTGCCAGTAATACAATGAACTTACAAACTTTGCTAATAAATTTTGCAACAAAGTTTGCAACTTCGCTCAGCATCTATTAGGTTCATGACTGGTGTTTAATGGCATTTAATCCTTTTGGCAGATCTCTACTGGATTTTTTCCGAAACAAAATTGTTCAGTTATGAACCAAAATAGATTCTGAACAAAGTTGCAAACTTTGCAAGTTTGCAAGTGGATTGTGTAATTAGCAAATTTATTGGGTTTTTGACAATGAACTTGCAAACTTTGTGCCAAGTATTGTGAAATCAACTGTAACATATAACCTATTTTGGTTTTAGGACATTCAGTTGTCCATGAATCAATCTTTCTCAAAATTCTCCTTAAATAACAATACATTGACCAAACAACAGGTAATGAGAATTAGGAAATGATCAACTCAGTAATGATATCCCTATAAATTACTTAGGCCTATGGCAAACGTTGTGCCAGAGTCACCCTCTTCCAATCCAAAACAATAGAAAGTTTTTGATTATAAAGTCTAATGAAGCGGCATCCTTTGAAAAAGGAAAGTTTCGAAAGAAGAAGAACGACTGAACTTCGACATTTGCCATAGGCCTAAATCTCCTATCTAAGGGGTAGCAATGGGTACCTTAAAATTTCGATAGTCTTGGTAAAATATTGCAAAATCTCAACGTTCTTTGCACATCTTGGAGTCTCTTATTTTTGCCTGTCTCGGAGCCCCAGATTTTTTCTATAGCGGTCTCGGAATCTCAGATTTTGATTTTGTTATTCAGCCTTGTAATTGAAGACAATACTGTCAGATGCAGGGACATCAACCCCAGCGCTCAGAAATATAGTAAATGTATGGCAGTCGTCTTTCCCGGGAGATGAAACAAAAAAACTTGAGATGCCCAGCAAAACCAGGAGATAACACATGATAACCATGCGTGAGTCTGACCAGAGACCTAAAAGCTCGGACTCAGATTTTGAAATTTGTCAAAAGTCTTTGGCTCAGATTCTGAAACGAGGGTCTCGCCAAGTCTCGGATTTACCCATCACTACCCCTTATTTAATCTACTGTGATTTATATTACTCAGTTTAGGTTGATCAGTATACATGTAGCTATATAGTAACCTTGACTATACAGACTTTCCAGCCAGTAAATACAGCAACAGAGATCCCCTCTGATTTATCCAATATCAAAATGTGTGACTTAAATATTGGCTTGGTAGCATTTTTTTAAAAGAAATTGTCCATGCAAGAACAAAAATAAGTTAACACTAGGCTGCTCCCCACTCCCCTGTTCAATGTTGTTTGGTGCACAAATTGGCATGCTCGTACATTGGAAGGGGGAACGGGGTGTTTATGAAACTTTTGTCTGCCACTGTAGGTATATTTACCATTTTTTGTATCTAAACTTTTTTTTCTGCTTTAGGCCTTGCCTCAAGGTCAAAAATATCTAGGTGTTGTTAACATTAACTGAATTTGTTCTGCTGGATTTTTTTATATATTTGTTGGATTTCTTATAAAACCTCAGATTTCTAAACACTACAAAGCTCCATACCAAAAGTGTTTCACTGCAATTCCACAAGTTCAGAAGCAAATTTCCACAAACCACAGGGTAGTACTAATACAGCATAACTACAGATTTTTGGCTAATTCACTGCATCACCACATAAAATACAGCCAATACTTTATCACCACAAACCCCTAGGCCCCCTCCCATATTATTCTTTTTGAATTAGGTATATGCTCAAATAGAAAACGCCTGGGGGTTAATTTTTAAGCTCTCCAGACAGGGGTCTTATTAGATGGGAAACCATTGAAAATCTCATTGACAGCAATGAAACAGTTATTGCAATAAAAAATGACAAGGACTTTTCTTAAGTCTGCTTTTCTTGGGAGGTATATCAGCAGTATTAAAAAAATATACTTTTTTGTTGCTAAGAACACAACATTTTGTTTATATATTTTTTAGTCCGTGCTTCTCTGGATTTGTTAACATGTAAAAGGTGAAATTCTTCTTTGCACCATTTCATTGGCATTTGTCGGCACAGACCTTGATCAAGCTCCTGCACCATCCCCCTGCCTTAGAGGGGGCCCCAATCAGAGGGCATCTTTTGTCACTTTGCCCCCTATAAATTTTCAAAGTATTTTCAAGTATCTTCATTGAATTTCTTTCTGTTACAGGAAAATGACTGAAGATGATAAAGGCGATGAAGTTGTGGTAATTTCTTCTGATGATGACTCTGAGAAAGCCACTTGTACTGAATCCATGGAAACCAAAACTGAAGAGAAAAGACCTGAGGAGGAGCAAGGTGAAGACCAGAGTAAAGTTTCTGAGGATAAACCAGTAGAAGCTGAGGATAAAGTCACAATGAAAGAAGAACATACTAGAGAGGAGACAGCTGAAGTCCCAGAAACAAAGACAGAGTCTGCAAAGGAGTTATCTATAGACAAGGCTGCATCTGAGACTAAGCCTCCTGCAAAAGCAGACTCGGACTCGGATGATTGCATCTCACAAGAGGATTTATTAGCCCAGTTGGGATTGAGCTCAGTGAGGGCTAAGAGGTCCAGAAAAGATGAAAGGCTTCCAAATGGAGTCCCTTCACAAAGACCACTTCTACAGCATAAGCCTAAAGAGAGTATTGTAGATTTGTTGAGGGCCCCAAGGCTTAAAGCTACAGAGCCTCCAAAAAAGAAAATAAATGGAGATGCAGCGGTAGTTATCAGTAATGGTGTCAATAGTGATGAATCATCTCCTGGGACACCTGAGATGATTGACGGCGAGGTAAATGAGGATGATGATGAACTGACTGCCAAGGAGCAACTTATTGAGGAGTTACGGCAGGAGTTGAGGAATGAAGAAGCAAAGCTTATGCTATTGAAAAAGCTACAAGCTGCACAAAATGATACTTCCAAATCAGGGTCTAAGTACCTCAAAGAGAAGGAAAATGAGAAGATGTTGTCTTCCATGCAGTTTGCAACAAAACCTTCCAGTCAACTTTCTTCCAAAAAGGGGCAAGGGCTTCCTCCACCTCCACCTCTCAAGACACATGTTACAACTGCTGGAACGTACCAGCCCCCTGTGGCCATACAGCCAAAGCTGCTGCCTAAGGTTGGAGGGCAGCAGCTGCATACATCGGCATCCTTGATGTCCTCCAAACCTACCAGCTCTGTCCAGGTGCTGAAGGGAACCACCACGTCTACAAGATCAGGCACCTCAGCCATCAAAGATCTTCAAAATGTTATCAGTTCTATGAGTACAAATCTTATCCATCCAACACCTCTCTATCTCCGCACTACAACTCAGCCTGCTGCCGTCTATTCAACAACTACCCAGGCTTCGCCCGTACGGCCAACACCTGTGCGTGCAAACACCTCGACTGGAGCTTCCAGTAGCAGTGGTTACTCCAGCTTTCCTCCTCATGGGTCTGTGGCAGCTGCTAAACCCTCTACCCACGTCACTGTCCTATCAACTGCAGGCAAACAGGCAGCTGCAAAGATGGCTCTGCGAAAACAGCTTGAAAAAACTCTGCTGCAAATACCACCGCCTAAGCCACCGCCACCTGAGTGGTCATTTATTCCAAGCTTGAACAGTACAGAGTTTATGACTCTTGTTGGATTCGAGATGGTTGTTGATGTTCTAGCAAATAAGAAAGAACCAAAGTCTGCTCTTACACAAAAGCCTTCAGTTTCTGAAAACCCTAAGGTTTGTGGTCAATGTGGGACTGATTTTACTCCAGGTTGGAAGAAAAAGCCTAATACAAGCTCTGGAGTCATTATGTGTGAAAAGTGTAGTACAGTTAATGTTAAGAAGGAGCTTAAAGCAGAACACACTACACGCCTGAAAGCTGCGTTTCTGAAGGCGCTCAAACAGGAGCAGGAGATAGAGCAGAAGATGAGTGACTCAACACCAATAGCTCCTAAACCTCAATCCTCCAAGACAAGTCATTCTTCTTCATCGTCCGGCCACCAGCACCACCACATCTCACACCCTCAAGGTGTAATCCATCACCACCATCAACGGGTACAGCCTAGCATCTATCATCATCACGGTCAGCAGCACACAGATTCTCTCCTCTTTCAGCTACAACAGCAGCACCTACAGCAACAGCAGCAAGAGATGGAGGTAGCTTGTCGACAGGCAGACATCCGGTGGCACCCCTATCTCAACACCCAACATCATCGGTCCTCCCATAAGCCACAGCATCATCATAGTTACGTGTCTGACTCTGACCGTCAGTATTTATTGGACATGATCCCGTCTCTACCTGCCCAGTCACTGGGTTACAGCTCCAGTAGGATTTAGAGCAAGGAGCAGGTTGTGGTATTAGTAAGAAAACATTGTAGCTTTTTGATCCAATGATGTAGGCCTTCTAGAGAAGGTGAAAAGCACAGCTGTAGTAACTGAAAAGGAAAGAATCAGTGCACTTCAACATATTGGTGAGCTGTAGAACGCGAAGCGGCTGAAAAGGAAAGTGAAAAGGGATATGGAGCATTGATTTTCGTGTCCCCCTGACTTGCCTCCCCTCCCCAGTTAGCTGGGTAGATTGGTTTTCACTTGTATTCAAAAGGCAAAGTTTCTTGTAGATTTCGATGTGGGATTCTTCAATAAATTATACAACATTTAGTCATCTTTTTGTTAATAACTTTGACGAAGTAAGTAATCTTGTGGTACAAAGATACTTGATTCCAGTGAACAATGCTTACTGAACGAACCACACTCTCCAAAGCATAGTCTGGAGTTTAGAAAAGCGTAAATCTGTCCAGGAACCACTTGGTACTGTACCCGAGTAACAATTGTATGAGTGGTTTTGGATTTTGTGCAAATAGATTATTTCCTTTGTTTCAATACTTAGTCCAGCACTGGGCACTGCATATTCGGTTACTTCAGCTGTGCGCTACATCTCGAAATATTGGAATTGATATTTAGATGGACAAAATTAGAAAAGCATTAAAAGAGATATAAATTTATGCTAATGTTATTGAACCAACACAATTACATGCTATTCTCAAGTTTTTCATTGCAGTGGTCACGTTGAGGAATTTAAACCAGCAACGCCATCAAAGAGCCTCAGGCACCTGCCATTTTCTCAGCCTAGCACATGAGTCAAAGAAAATCGGCTGATTGGATAGTGTAGTGGAACTTTTTCGACTGAATTCGGTAAACCAAGGAGGTTTTATCTCACGTAAAACCTCCTTTTTTATGGAAGGCTATTTCCGGACTGAAATTTGGTAAATTTGCCAAGATTTTCAGCGAAATGCACAGGAAGCTCAACTTTACAGTTTAAATCAGGAAAAATAATAAACATCTTTCCCTTTTTCCATAAAGCGAAAGGAAAACTATTTTCTTTCTGTGTTCTCGTCTTTTAGCTAGACTAGCCCACTTGGGCCTCATTACCACGAAATGGCTTCTGCCAGGCGCGCGCTTTATTCAGCGAAAAATGGAAATATTTGTATTATTTTTCTTGATTTAAACTTTAAAGGTGAGCTCCCTGTGGAAATGTGTCGATCTAGAGACAGCCTTGAGATATCGTGAATTCAATGTTGTTTCGTTCGTGCGAGAAAAATGTTTGCCTCCTGAACGAACAAAACAATACCAAATTTCACAATTTCACGGGCCTCTATCTTGACCATTTTGCAACATTTCACCCTGAAACTTTTTTCAGTGATGTGGATAGATTTTCGTCAACTTACTGATTTCAAAAGATCAAGGAAACTGATATTCGTGTTCAAATATCGAATGAAAACAACAGAGATGGGGCCGACTGGGGCTTTTTATGTGTATCGTCGTTATGCGAATCTGTGCAGTATGATGACTGATCGAGAAAAATACTACTTAGCCCAGCTCTGCTCTGGCTTTTTTTCAACAATCACACTGCAATGATAAACGCTTATTGAGGATTGTAGCTGACAATGCTAACGTAACCAACGACATTTCTCTTCTGCAGTAGAACTCCTCGTAACAATTCTGGCAGCATCATTTTCTGACGTTATTTTCTGATGGATGCTGGTTGTTGGAGCTCACAACGTTCTGCTGCAGTTGATCAAAGTCATAGAGCTATTTACATTTGAGAGTGGAGCATTGACACTACGAGATTGTATGAGTTTCAAAAGTTAGTTTCCAGCGAGGAAATAATACGTTTCTAGGTCGATTTCGAGATGATTGTTTCCAACGGCAACCAGGCCAAATCAAAACGATGACGACCAATCAAAAGGGAGTTTTCCAATACAACACGCGAGACAGACGGCCAATTTGGGTGCCTGCTGTATTGGAAACCTGCACATTGAATGGCTGTCATCGTTTTGTTGGAAACATCTTGAAAACGACCTTGGAATGTATCTTTTCATCGTTGGATAAGTAACTTTTTGAAACTTAACGAACTCATAGAGTGTCAAAAGTCCACACTTGAACGCAAACAGCTGTAAGAGTTATGCCCCAAATCTTTCAAAGAAAAATATTTTTTCTCACTTCTATTTTGCCCTTCCCCAGGGCAATGTTCCTTTTCTATATCTTGCCTGCCATTTACTGTACAAATTATTCAGTAATTCGAAAACCACGCATGATAAGGTCATGAGCTTCCACTAGATAACGCTCTTGCAATGAAAATTATATTTTGCAAAAAATATATATAATGTCGTTTGCTACTAAACATAATTTACTTTCGTCTCAGTACCAGTAATCAGAATAATGTGGCTTACTGGCTGGCTCCACTGAGTACTTCTCCATGTTTCTATATTGTTCACTTCTAACCGGATTGTTAGAGCCTGTATCAGCCGCCATTTTGTCAGCCTAGCAACACACTGAGTCAGAGAAAGCATCCATTTCCATCGACTGATTCAGGGGACGTAGTGCGATATTTTCGATTGAATTCGTGAATGAAGTGTAAAACTTTGTTTGTAGGTGGGTATTTAGATATTTCTACACAGAATATCGAATGTAAACAATGACAAAGGAGTGGCCGACCAGGGAACTTGCCATTCAGCCCATTCTTTTTTTCGCGCTCGACATAGAGAAATTGAGTGCTTCCACCAAGGAAAACTACTACTAAGCTGAGTAGACAGACTGAAAAGAAAAAAGAACATTCAACGTGGGTATTTTCTAAACAATCTGCCGATGGAAATGGATGTCTCGTCGGATTTGGCAGTTTCTGGTCGACAAAATCGTGGCTTGATTGACAGCCTCTTCTATTGTGCGAGTTCTGAACAAATCGCCGGCTCTAGAAAACTCCTTACATAGTCATGTGAATGGTTTTGTAGCTTGGTAGTCTCCATCTCCTTGCTTGAAAACACTTGAAATGCTCATTTCTTTGAATACAGTAAAGACCCGCGTATAAGAACCTGTTGGGATAAGGTTACCCATAGCAACCCTATGTTTCCTTGTATTTTTTAGGCTGCAATTAAGGTTCTTTTACGTGTGTTGTTACTGTATTTGCCTAGTTAGAATAACTCTAGCAGTGAATAGATATTAGACGGTTGCTTTTTACTTAGGAAATACCTCAGTAGATGGGTAATTGGTTTCTAGAACAGAGTCAATTGCGAATGTTGCTCTTTCGTGTAGAAAGAAAAACGGGCATTTTTCGTGAAAAGTGAACCACCTCAAACATTCTATTTTCCTTGACATTATTTATTAATAGAGATCAATGAAGTAATGTTCAAAGAAGAGATAATAAAGTCTTGGACGTAACATGAAAATTGAGACTTGACCAGTGAGAAAAATGAGGGGGACGCATTCTCGTGTCGAGCCTCCCGGCACCTCGCGGGGGAGGCTCTGGGGTGCTTACCATTGGTCACGAAAAACCGGTAATTTCGGTTGGGATTCCAATGGTACAGTCGATGTTTCGGTCATTCCGGTTAGTACGAGTGGTTCAGCTTCAGAGGTTGTCTCGCCATTCCAGTTGGAACGAACCGATCGGAATGGTTTGTACCATTGGCACTCCAACCGGTTTTCTGACCAAATAAGGGTAGCCGATCGAGACCGAAATGCGAATAAGCGAATGGTAAGCGCCATTCCGCTCGGTATTTCATCCCAACCGAAATGTTCTGTACCATTGGACGCGGTTCAAACCAACCGGTTTTCCTTGACCAATGATAAGCACCCCTGGGTCGAGTAATGGACGATTCCAGCTACAACTCACGGGCGCGCTGCATGTCGGAACTGTTTTTTTTATTCGTTGTCAGATTTTGAACGTTGAGCCATGCACAGAACGTTCCCTCGGCGGCTTTGTATCAAATCACGTGCACGCGTCAGTTGTCAACAGCTCGAGGTGACGAGCTGGCTGGGGAGGTCTGGGTGGGAGAATGAGGGGGACCGGGAATGAGAGCTTATTTTACGATAACGCGCGCTCTGATTGGTCGAAGTCTGCTCTATTTCAGTAATTGTTCTCCCCCGTTTTATGATAAAAGCATTATAGCACAACTTTGTAACTTTATCGGCGAAATAGAGCACTTGTGATGTTGGAAGACTCGAAACGCTTTATAAAACGTTGTCGTGTCTCTCCCAACATCACGTGTGCTCTAATGCTTAGCTAGAGATCAGTCCAGTACCGGTAGTAACTCGTGTACTCAAACAGAAGTGAGTCGATTCAATGTATTAGGGACTGTTCGTTAATTACGTCGCGGGGGGGGGGGGGGGGGGGGGGGGGGGGGGGGGGGGGGGGGGGGCTGGTGGTTTGATAGGGGGGGGGGGTAAATTTTGCAGAACGTCGAAAAATTTGGGGGTAAATTTTTAGAACACGCGAAACTTTTTGGGGGTGCATTTCAGTGTCATGCAAATTTTCAACAGGCTAGGATTGAGATTGAGTGCGATTGCGTGAAACGCAGAACACTGTATTGAATCCGCTGCACTTCTCTTCTCTTTTCTTGCCATTTTAGAGTTTGTTCTACCAGTACATCCTCGTCAACAATCGTACTTACTTTAGACGCCATTTGGAAAATAGGAGACTGATACTAGCTTTGGATTAGCGCGCAGGGGGAGGGGGGTAAAATTTCAAATAGCCGTTTTTCGAAGGGGGTAGAAATTGAAACTACTTTTTTTGTACGGGGGTAAGTTTTCAGAAAACCTACGAGCAGAAAAAACCACCAGCCCCCCCTGCGACGTAATTAATGTATCAGTCAATTCCAGCGGTGACCATCCCCCCCCCCCCCGGGACACCGTGGGGCATTTGCGCACCGCTGCCTTCCCTGGGGTGGGGAATTTTGAAAATTTTGCTGGTCCCAGGGTCGGGAATTGTTTTTCCCCGGGGGAGGGGGGTGGGGAATTTTGGTTTTCTAATCTCAAGCGCGTCGGGTTTTACGAACTACAACACCAGTTACAATTACAATAACTATCGTTTGGCAGTTACAAAGTCCCAGTTACAGAAAATAACGCCACATAAATATAATGCAGAGCATGGCCCGTATACACCACGTTTGGGGAAGACACATTTGCACATTTCGCAGTTAACGTCTCCTATAGAGAAGAAACAGATTTCGCAATTTCGTCTCAGTGGAAAAAACATAAAAATGAATTGACACTATCAAGTCAAGTAACATAACTGTCAAATAGTTGCTCTGCAAATAGAATAAAGGTAAATTTCGCATTGAGAGATTCCGGAGACAATTTGCAGAAATGGCTATAACGGCGAATGGCCTAAGGTATTAGTACAATATCGGTAGACATTCCTAGTTTCACTTCTTATTTATACTTTGTCTCACTTTCAGTGAAGTGAGAAATCGTCAAAGACGAGAAAACTAAAGTACATTTATGTATCAGTCAATTCCAGCGGTGACCATGCCCCCCCGGGACTTTGGTCATTTCTAAAAATAAAACTGAAAATTCCCCGCCCCCGGGCTCGCAAAAATGCAGAATACCCCACGGCGGGGAACACAAAGAGCGGAAAAATGCCCCACCCCCGGGACGAGAAAAAGACGGTAACTCTGCGTGACAAAGCTTCACAACAAAAACTTCAACTCCATTTATACTGTCCGAGCATTTACAATTCGTTTTTAAATGTACTTTAGTTTTCTCGTCTTTGAACGAGTTCTCATTTCACTGAAAGTGAAACAAAATATAAATAAAGAAGTGAAACTAAGGTATTAGTACAATATCGGTAGACATTCCTAGGCCATTCGCGGTTGTAGCCATTTAGCTGCATCTCTCAATGCGAAATTTACCTTTATTCTATTTGCAGAGCAACTATTTCGCAGTTATGTTACTTGACTTTTTGCGAAATTGGAACTCTGTTTATAGTGTCAATTCATTTTTATGTTTTTCCACTGAGACGAAATTGCGAAATCTGTTTCTTCTCTATAGAAGACGTTAACTGTGAAATGTGTCAGTCTCCAAACGTGGTGTATACGGGCCATGCTCTGCATTATATTTTATGTGGCGTTATTTTCTGTAACTGGGTTGTAGTTCGCGAAACCCGACGCGCTTGAGATGAGAAAACCAAAATTCCCCACCCCCCTCCCCTGGGGAAAAACAATTCCCGACCCCGGGGCCAGCAAAATTTTCAAAATTCCCCACCCCAGGGAAGGCACTGGTGTGCAAATGCCCCACGGTGCCCGGGGGGGGATGGTCACCGCTGGAATTGACTGATACATTACTGAAACGAATTATAAATGCTCGGACAGTATAAATGGAGTTGAAGTTTTTGTTGTGAAGCTTTGTCACGCAGAGTCGATGGAATCCTACCGTCTTTTTCTCGTCCCGGGGGTGGGGCATTTTTCCGCTTTTTGTGTTCCCCGCCGTGGGGTATTTTGCATTTTTGCTAGCCCGGGGTAGGGAATTTTCAGTTTTATTTTAGAAATGACCAAAATCCCGGGGGTTGCCCGGGGGGGGGCATGGTCAGCGCTGGAATTGACTGATATCAAGATAGTTCCCTTGAAAAAGTGTCGACTTTCTTCAACTTCCTTATAAGGAAATATCTGCGAACTATATTTGTTTTTTCAATATTTTTATTGACCTAGAAAGCTTAAAACTCAACCAGAACTCAGATACACTTGAGAAAAGATGTTATGTACATTTTCCACTGTGTTTTTCACGGTCAAGAACCTGTAAACAAGGTAGACAAGACACCACAGGAAGCCCGCTCGATCACTAAAAAGACGACAATGTTATCTTGAGAACAGTCCCTTACCTCTTTGCGATCTGGGCACGTACGGCTTCCGACAAGGCTTCTTGAAATAGCTGTATAAATCCCATACACCAACTATAGTATCGATAAGTGCGCAATATAAGTTGAATAAATGTTTATTATTAAAACTTTCTGCATGATACTAATGTATGCATCCATGATTGGGCGACAATGTTTCTTTGATTTCCTAGTCCCTTCTTTTTAGCCATCAAAGCCTCGGGCTCCCTGTGTCATTAGTCACATCCGGGGCACAGCGTTGCGCGATGCGGAAGTCACGCTTGTGTTCCAAAACCGCGCATTTCGAGTTGGTCACTAATCTGGAATGTTTTTCCTGACAAAAATCGGCAGTTTGCAATCATTCTCCATTATCTAAAGGAAGTAATGGGTTAAACGGATTCCTATTTTATCCAGGAATTTAGTTTTCAACACGTTAAACGCCGCAAGGAGATAACAAACATGAGCGTTAGTGCTAGGGGCCACCGTGCGCTACGCGGAGTGAAGAAAACGATTGCAAAGCAAGTTAAAGGGAAATATGCATGTAAATTCCGATTTACTGTGACTTATGAGTATGTAGATCTACATTCTCACCATGGATGGTAAGTTAGTGAAGTAGCCTATCTGTTTTGATAAGTTCTGTGGCAACCATACAGATAAGTATATTTGCTTCTATCTAGCAGACTTCTTTCATGAGTGAAATTTAACTTACGTCCATCAGTTCACTGATCTTTGAGATAATAGGTGACAATATAAGTTATAGATGCTTAGTTGAATTTTTTGAGCCAAGAAAAACACATTTTGTTTCGTGGATAGTGCGGAGTTTGTAAACTTATTTTTGTTGAACTTTTGCATCCCGGGATGGGACTCCCCTGTCAGTCACTTTTGGTCTTGATTTCGCTTTGAAGTAGAAGCTTACTTTTGATAAATACTTACAACAACAAAAAACAGAGAAAAGTAGAGAGATACAATGACAGTTAATTTAATTGTTTTCTCTTAGGAAACCAAATCAAATCAGTGTGGTTTGGTTCAGAAGTCACAGGTCAAGAACATCTGCTAAGGTAATGGAAGGACACTAAGACCCTGTCCATACTACTTAACAAATAAAACACAGTTTCCGTGACTGCACAGGCTTATGCAAACCAAGATGTGGTTGGGAGAATTCGAGAGCAGATCAGTGGAAACACGGCCGCAGGCGAGTGTTTGCACCTGCTCGAAAATTCTCCAAACCACATCTCGGTTTGCATAAGAGGTTTGGGATATGACCCACCACCCTCTTGAATGGTGATTGAAAAATAGAAAATCCAGGGATTGTATGGAAAATGAAAGGGAAATTGATCCCCCCACCCCTCCTGTGGAGAAGATGGATTTTTCTGGAATCACATACTTTGTAAAACCCAATAGAGCAGATTTCAGATGATTGTTGTAATTACTTGTAATCACTCCTTAGGTTTTATTCAGAATTTGTGTACCGTAATCACTTTGTAATTGGTTTCACTATCATCATATAACATTCACTCTATAAGAACAAAATACTAATAAATTAAGGCACAGTAAGTTCCAGTAATATGGAATCCCAGATGGCAGCCAGGTTCCTGAGGAACATTAAAAAAGTGAATGTAAAGACATTTGAAAAAAGGACATTTTTATTATAAGATATATGAAATAATATTGAAATTATATGTATTATAGTTGTATATGCAAAAGATGTAATATGGTCTTCAAAAATACATTAAATGATAAAAAAATTGCTCTTTGGTGTAAGGATACAAGTCTATCTTTCAAATCTAAGGCCTTCATTTGCAAGATTAAGCAGAGGATGAAATTCAACCCCTCGCTTTCTCCCACCTATCAATGTAGGAAAAAACAATACCCTATGGGTGACAATAAATACCCTCTAGGACACCAGGAACTCATGTATATCAGTAATAATGATTATGTGACCAACATCAGAAATGAACTTGAAAAGTTTTCTTTTGTATGTAACATTGCCTTTGTTTTACAGCCAATAGTCAAGGCATCATATCTTGATCCAAAGTGTGGCCAATTTGTATACAATGCAATATGGACACCACCCAATTCGGTTGAACTATTAGTCACCTTGTACAAGGTATTTACTGACATTAAAGAGCCTCAATTTATCACCATTTTGTCACCCTAGCAACATGCTGAGCACTGTGTTTTGTTTTTGTAAATATAGGATTCTGCAGGAAGCTTCAAAAAGAAGGAATATTTCTTTGTAATTGAGAGCCATGTAAGTACATTTTAATTTGAAGTACATTGTTGCCATTCACTTAATAATGAGTTTTATAATTAATACTTATAATTAATTCATGTGTTTTTAGGTTCCTGATGGTGAAAGAAAAAAGCTTGCTATCTTCTCATGCAATATTGCTGATTTTGCATCACCTGATACCAATGAGTAAGTGAAAGTACAATCATTTAACTGTAGGTAAAATGTGCAATTTTAGCAGTGCGATTGCATGAGAAATGTGCAATTCCAGAAAAAATCATTACTCCCACCACAGAGGGGATAAACTTAAAGACACCCCCACCCCTCTGGAATTTCCAAAGAAAAATAAATAATCAGGATGTAGTATTTGTATGGAAAATAACAGGTAAGTTGACCCCCCATCCCTCTGGAATTTTCAGTTCCCTCCACGCGTGGTGGGTATATGGAAATTTTCTGGAATTGCACAATACCCCTCACCTCCTGGAATTTCCAATTCCCTCTGAGATGGGATATGGATCAAAAACAGGCATGGCTGATAACTTGCGTCTGTGTCCTGATACAGCTTTCATCTATGCTTATTTGATTGATACTCTGAGGACTGGGAAGTGTGAGGTCAATACAGCAATCAATACTCAATACTCTTTCCTACTTGTTCAGATCAGCATAGAATGTTAATGTGAATATCAGAGTCTGACTTCCCAGACTTGTAGCTTGTAAGCTGAATAATGCTGGGTTTCAGCAGCGCCCTGGCAGCCAAGCGCTTCTAATGTTCTAGTTTGACCTATTAGACCTAAAAAAAGACTGAGGTACCATCACCACAGAGCCATACCTACATGTGTGTTCATATGATTGCAGGTTTGATTTGGAATTGGAGTTCAAGCCACAATCCAAGAAAGTCACCCTTGCTAAACTTGGTGCCAAAATCAAGTGTGAGCTTCTCAAGCAAGGGAGCCCTGAGTATGTTCTTGATAACAAAAAAGTGTGATTCTTGAAAACACAGTTGGAATTGCTATTACTTGAAATATCCTTGGCTCCCATAATGGAGAGGGAGGAGAATATTGCAATCCAATTGAATATTTCTAACACCAGTTATATCAGTGCTGTAGCCAATGGAGGGGCAGAGGGGGCAGTTGTCGGGCCCAGCGACATATGGAGAAAAATCTGTTTTCTCCAATAAGCATTGCTATACCTGGAATTTTGGAGTACCTTCCAGGGCATGGTACTTTAACAATGGGATTCCTCTGCCAAGGGCACTATCATGGGATAGAATAAAAAACTATCATGGGATAGTTTGCCCAAGGAAATGTGATGTTCACAATGAATATTAGACAGAAAGCATAGCCCAAGGGCTGATATGAAATTTGAACATCAAATGTCAAAGGAAAAATATCCTACATTATGTGAGAGACAACATTGTTTTATTATTTGCATGCGCAAGTGATCATTATTAATGGTTCATATCTCTAACAAAACCATGCATCCTTTGGACATTATTACTGACTCTCTCCTGATGTTGTTCCCAGTGAGGATGACATGGAGAGTAACTTCAGTCACATGAGTGATGCCGACTTCAACCAGAGGATGTCTGAACTGATAGAAGTCAGCGATGATGAGGACGACAAAAAGGCAGCTGATGTTAATAAAATCAAGGACAGATCTAGACAGTAAGGTTGCTTTGACAGGTTCTTATGGTACATCTAGATATGGTTTCTCAAAGGTGGTTTGAGTAGCATAGCATAGTAGCATAGCATAGTAGGCTACTTTGTGATAAAAGCCCATTGGCTTAAAAGGGCTGACTCACCCTTACCCATAATGCACAGTGTCATTGCCATTTTTAATTCCAAAAAAGCTTTTTTTGTCTGTTTAGCTCATTTTATCACACAGGGTAGAGAAATACTCAAAAATAGTCTAACAGTTTGTGATGCAATGAATCATGTATTAAATAAGCAATGCATTATGGGAAGGATGAGTTGGGCCCTTTAAGGGCTCAACCTCAGTAGTCTTCTAGGCATGTAAATGCCAGGTGTTGCTTTCTATTTTCATCCCCACCCCTCTGGAACAGACGATTCCAGCTATAACGCACATGGGTGCTGCATGCTGGTAGATGTGGGACATGGTTTGGGCATTCGGAATAAGAAGTGCTCACGCTTATAGCTGGAATCATTTTCTGGAATCACGCAATCTTTTATTGATGTCATTGAAATAAAAACAAGCTCATTCTGACTTCTAACCCTGTCCCTTAAACAGATAACTGCTATTTTCAATTACTTATTTGTGTGTCTCTTTAATTACCTTAGCACATGGTCACGCTTCATTGATGAGATGAAAACTCTGGAATACAAGGAGTACCATGTTGCTATGATGGGGAATCCACTGGTGGACTACCTAGGCTCCTCAACCACTTCACAATCTACCACACAAGGCATGCACTGTTTGCTAATTCTACTGTTAAATTAATCCCAGTTCGTATTAAACAATATTGACCTTGTCGAGAATGTATAGTTCCCCAATATATGTGACTAGTGTTGCATGAAATACATGGCTATATCTCCAGTACCACTTGCAGAAATACTGAAATTTTGTGCGAGGACTCCTTCGGTATGGATAGAATACACACTGAAAACACAACTTCATAGAGGTCTTCGTCGAGTTTAGAAGTTTGCATTTGATGACGTCATGTGCACACCAAGGATTCCATGGGCTGAGGGCTGTCCTGTGATGTATGGAAAATATTTTAATGCAGGCCCTAGCACCTGGGGGTATCTTTTAGGGCTCTGGCACAGCGGCAAAAAACACTAGGCACATTTTGTAAACAAAACAAGCTTATAGGCAGCTTTAAGGACTAGCCAGGCTTCAAAACCAAATTTTCCACCATAAAATGCAAATGGAATCCATGTGCCTGTCGTAAAAGGTTGGACCTATGGAAACCAAAATGTAGTTTTGCATTCAGAAATGTAAAGTGGGAGTTCGCAGAATTGTGAAAATCACAGTATATAGCAACTTTCTTTGTTATCCCCTAGAAAACAAACCTTCTAGTGATGAAGCAGCAGAAGATGATTCCAAACCTTCTGATTCCCCGATCCCTGACTCAGTCTTGAAGCAGAGGAATTCCAAGAAGAGGGTGATGAGCGCTGTGTTCGAGACGGTACCAGAAGAAGAGGAGCCCACAGAAGAGGACAGCATATTATCTGATGTTAGTCCAAGCCCAACAGACAAAGTCAAGTTCACCTTTCCAAACAGAAAGGTCAGTAAAATCCTGTCCTAGAAAGGAACACACCACGTGCCCGTGCTTGAACTGGTAAGCTTTGGTTCGAAAGTCCCACGCACTCTCAACTCAGCCACAGAAGCTACCTGATAGTATCATTGCAAAATAAATCTTTTAAAGCTTTATCATCATTGTCATGTAATTTGTGGCAAAATCACATCATCTGCTGTATAGTTTATCGTAAGTATAACAGTAATCAATCATTTCAATTCTATATAAAGATAGATATAGACAGAACCCGAGTTCCAACCCTAAGGGATAGCAAACAGGGTGTGGTCCAGGCAACAGAAATGAGGGACAGCAGACGCCTGTGTCAGCCGCCATTTTGTCAGCCTAGCAACATACCAAGTTGGAGAAAGCATCCATTTCCATCGGCTGATATAGAGAGTATAGAGCAATGTTCTCGATTGATTTCCCATAGTTGTTGATAAAAGATGCTTTGATTGTTCCTTGGTTTATTGTTCAGCTTTGCAAGACGAGGTCTA
Organism: Scolanthus callimorphus; assembly: GCA_033964015.1. Taxonomy (NCBI): domain Eukaryota; kingdom Metazoa; phylum Cnidaria; class Anthozoa; order Actiniaria; family Edwardsiidae; genus Scolanthus; species Scolanthus callimorphus. The sequence continues at coordinate 21,482,431 of CM066924.1, forward strand.
ATACTCTTCCCGAGTCCTCTACCGTAATTGGAAATGGTTCTGAGGTAAGTCAAGTTCTCCACACATTTTGTTCCAACTGATCTCACCCCACAGCGCGCAAACGATTGTTTGTCAAAACAAAACGTTCCTACTATCTTTAATTGAGATAATTGCCAATAGAATAGACTAATGAGGCAATGGGTGGTCGTCTACTTACATTCATTCGAACGAGTCCCCTAAGGACTCGGCCTTAACAATATTGGAAGGCAAAGTGTTGCTCATTGGGATAGTTCGGGGAAAAAAAACTGTAGGCGTTAACTGAGCACGCAAACTGTCTAAACTTAAGATCATGGCCTCTAGTTCTGGAATGACCTTTCTCGAGTTCAGGAGGGAATGATATGTCAACTACGCTATTCTGTATCTTAAAAAAAACATATCTAAAAGTCCCTTGCCCTGCGTCGAGCCTCCAGGGATTCCCAGCCTAGTGTGTCCTAGGTATCCGGCGAGAGATTTTTCGCATTTAGAGCGGTTTTCACATGACTGTAGTGAAACCAATTGCAAAGTAATTACACCAATTCTGAGCAAAACCTAAAGGAGTGATTACGACAGTCATCTGAAATCCGCTTTAATCATCGTACAATCCAAACCCAGTTTACGTTCCACATAAGGTAAGATTTTCTGAGGAGATGGAAACGTTTTTATGCTCGATTGCAATATTAGAATCTGTTTGGAACGCTAGGCGATGCAACAAAAACCGTTCTGATTTCATCATTTGAGAGCAATAAATCAGCTGGTTGTATTCAAGTATTCTACCTATTCTGGCTATTCTACCTATTCTTCCTATTCTACCTAGTCTGCCTAGTCTGCCTATTCTACCTATTCTGCCTATTCTACCTATTCTGCCTATTCTGCCTATTCTTCCTATTCTGGCTGTCAGGGTCTCGAGAGATTGACTGAACACCAGCCGTAGATGTTATTAAAATGACAAATAATGATTGTAAATACTTGGTCCCACTCCCACTGAAACAAATGTGGAGACAAAATACAGCAGAATGTGGAAACGTGACAATAACGCTTCAATAACGCTTCTACCTAGTCTGCCTAGTCTGCCTATTCTACCTATTCTGCCTATTCTACCTATTCTGCCTATTCTTCCTATTCTGGCTGTCAGGGTCTCGAGAGATTGACTGAACACCAGCCGTAGATGTTATTAAAATGACAAATAATGATTGTAAATACTTGGTCCCACTCCCACTGAAACAAATGTGGAGACAAAATACAGTAGAATGTGGAAACGTGACAATAACGCTTCAAAAAAAAATTTAAAAAGCCTTCCCTCTTCCAGGCGTGTCATCAAGACCTGCCAGTCGCCATTTTGTCAGCCTAACAACATACTTAATGAAAGACCGCATCTATTTCCTTGGGTTGATTTTGAAATTGTAGTGCAATACTTTCGATTGAATTCGATAAATCATGTACAATACTTTGCTTGTAGATGCTTATTTCGAGTTTTCTGCACGTAATTCGTCTAGTAATATCAAATGAAAACACAGTTAGCCATACAGTGACTGGCTGGGGTGTCTTTTTGCCTTAGAACTGATTTGTCTTCCTTCCTACAGGAATCCCACAGAGTACAAAACTGGCTTACTGACGTTAATGACAAAGTCCAGGATGTCAAATATTTGTATGTTCTATTCCATTCCATTCAATAATTCAGTGCTTAATTTTGTGCTCGGCTGTGATGGATTTTGTAGTTGACTTCTAACGGCAAGTCCAAATGCTGGTACCAAACGAGATGCTTCAAGTTTAAATTGTATGATGTACCGTACTTAGAGCTATTATAGCGACCCAAAGAGCAGACGTTTCTTTCTATTACTTTCTGACAGTCTTTTATAATCTAGCAAGACTGTTCGCGTTGTTTGTATTTCGCCTTGTTATAGTAAAGCATATGCTTTTTATGATAGGAAACTTGACAAAGAAAATCAAGAATTGCGAGAAGGCACTAAACTTCTCGGCAATGAAATTATCCAGTTGCACAAGGAGAAAGATGAACTCCAGGTTGAGATCAGTGAGCTGCAAATGTTGGTGGAAGACCTTAGAACTAAGGTACTACCGTTAAATATTATGATTAATAATTCTAATCAAGTAGCTTCAAGTACAAGAGTTTGACTCCCACTCTAACCCCACTACATAGTGTGCGGGTGCGGGAGGGAGTTCAAACCCCAGCCGGACCAACACTCAGGGTCTTTTCTAAATAATTGAGGAGAAGGTGCTTCCTTTGCTTTAATATCTGCAAATGGTTAGACCTTCGCGTCTTCTCGGATAAGGACGTTAAATCGTAGGTCCCGTCTCTCACATACACTACTCTACCGGAACCAGAGGGACGTTAAAGAACCGAGGACCGTCGGAAGTTGCCCAACCTCTGTGTCACAGAACTCACAATGCTAACACACACTCATGATTATAAAGCTGGTTTCTATAGACGAATGAGTTATCCGTTATTATTATTCAGCACATCGATGCACTGCCCAAATATGGTCATTGGAACCCCAATAGCTGTCTTCTGTAACTGACAGATATCCTGCGATATCCGCCTCTGAGGGAAATGTTGAGCTGGTAAATAATACACAAAAGTAATGTTTTTCAGGGGGGTTTTGTGCTATCGATGTGCTGAATAATAAAACCATTATCCTGCTCGATTTTGCAGAATATCGTCTGATTTAGCCTAAGTATCAGACAATATTCTGCGCAATCTCGCAGGATAATGGTTAAATGTAAAGCGCTTTGAGCCGCGAGGATAAGCGCTATATAAGCACGGTTACTTTACTTTACTTTGGGTCCTGCTGGATTTCACTGTAGAATTCTCAAATGGAAAGAACACTCAACCTATAGCTCGTGGTAGCAAACCCGACGGAAGCGGTAGATTTTGCAGTGACTACGACATATCACATTTAGTTTAGTTTTGTTTGGCTTGCTTTAGGGAAGACGTCCTCCTGCGTTAAACGTAAAATAAATAAAATAAATAATACGATGTGTTTTCTTTTGATAGTTAAATGAGATGGAATCCCATTCCAGCAAGAAAAAGAAAGAGCTAGAAGAGGTTCACAAAAAGGTAGAGGTAAGTTTGTCTCTTTCTAACCCATAATGTTCTAATACGGGGGTTACAACCCTAAGAACTGCTGTTTGAGGACCGAGTTTTTTTTAGGTTGACTTCCCGCAAATGCTTCCAAGCTTTCCCGAAAATATGTTTCTTGCTCCGGACTATTTGTTCCTTGCTACAGAATTTCTTTTTCAAATTCCTATATTTAGAAGCACTCCGTTTTGAGAAGTCGAGTCATGTATATGCAGTACAAGTGGCTGCGACTGGGTTGTACGATTTTCTTTGATTTGTTGTTTCTATGCCAATAAAAGTAGCTTTTTCATCAAAATTCCTTATCATATATAATTATCAGCCTTCCGCTTTTCTTTGGTCTTTCCCGGAAAACATGGTCGAGCTCCCGATACCTGACGATTCTCTAAAATTCCCGACACTTTTTATGAAGACTCTCGATACAGCTGTCCTTATTGTTGTAACGCACCGTCACTAATAATGCTGTATGGTTAATTTTTGCACGATGACACGCATTGATTGCTGAGCAATAATCGTTTTACTAATATTATAATACTTATGCAGCCCGAGCCAAAACCAGAGCCTGAAAAAGAAAAGGTAAGGTTAAAGGTGAGATTAACCATTTAACTTCCCTAAGATCTGACTAGTAATTCTCCTTACTGATAGCAACACACAATGTTGCGCGACAAGATGAAGTAACAGCTTTAATGATAATGAGCCGCTAACAATTTACAATACGAACCACAAGAAATTTTTAATTTTGCCCACACCCATTCACGTTAAAAGCTTTGTAATCTAGTGATCTGATTGGCTGTTTTTCAATGGACCCCAAGGTTGCTCAAGTGCGTGGGTGGCTGTGTAAACGTGGCGTTAGAGGGCTGACGGGCCGGAGATGGCGACGACGGTGGTTTGCGACAGATAATGAGGGGAGACTCTATTACTACAAGAAGACTAACAACACTCAACCAAGAGGGTAAATGACAGATCAGATACAGATTGTCCAGTTCTGGCCACACATTTTGTATGGGAAATGGATGTTTTACTAAACTACCCGGGAAAGGGAAACTTGATGCCACCTCTATGGAATTCATACTTCCTCTGTATGTTGTAGTGTGATGTGGCAATAGTATGTGATGGCATTGCGTGCCATGGTTTGGATGGCATGAATTGGTATGGTATGTGATATGATATATGACATGCCATTGCTTAGTATGGAATGTGGTTTGGTATGGTATGGCGTGGATTGGTATGGTATGCGATGGCATGACATGGCACTGCTAGTATGGAATGTGATTTTGTATGGTATGTTTTTTTTTTTTTTTTTATTCACAATGTTTATTTCGTTTTATCGATACACAACATATATATACTAATACATGATAAAAGGACAAAAAAAAAATACTAATACAAGCTACAACCCTATCACATAATACTATACTAACGGTCAAAATACAGTCTACTCTTAGTAGAAAAAAAAAAAAAAAAAAAAAGCGAAACAGAGAAACAGCTACAAAAAAACAATGAAAGTCTAAATTTAATCTAATAATAGACTTATTTTTTCCCATTTCTTTAAATATATGTCGATATTATTATTTTCCCTCGCAATTAAGAGCTCCATGCTATGCACCCATTTTAATTCTTTCTTGAAAACTTTCAAGTCCGGTTTCATTCTTTTGTACCTACAAAAATAAATTACTTTTTTTGCAAGCAATATCAGGAAATTCAGAGTTAAAAAAACACCTTGTTGTTCAATGATCCCGAAAATAATTTTTTCATAGGATAAATTATTAAACACAAAATCATCACAATTAAACCAAAACGTTAACTCTGACCAGAAGGCCTGAACATATGGACAATCAAAAAAGAGGTGTCTAACTGTTTCAGGTTGTTCCTCACAAAACGTACAACAATTGCTGGAAACTAATTTCATTTTAAATAAACGATCATTTGTAAATAAAATGCGCGTCAATATTTTGTACTGAAACTCTCTCATTTTAGTGCTCATCGTGATTATGCGAGGAAGCAAAAAAATGTTTTCCCAGCTGCGTCCATTGTGCGACAAGTCACGTTCAAATTTTTGAATTGATACTGGGGGTTTAGAAATCCTATTAATGAATATGGTAGTGATTACTTTCGCACTAATTTTATCTAAATTGCTAAACTTCAAACAAATATCATCAACTTGAAACTGATCGGGCGTAACCACATATCTACAAAGAGGGTAGACACTTTCGACTTTCATAGCTTTTCTCCATGTTTCCGGCACTGCATCGTAAATTCGTATGCAGTTAAAATAATCTAAATCAGTAAGTTCAGGAGCCTTCTGCTTCATCTTCTCGTAAGAGAGTAGAGAGCCATATTGGTCTACTAAATCCGCTACTTTAAGAATATTCTGCCTATGAAGTCTATGGTCCAATATACTATTTTTGCCAACACGAATATACTTATTATTCCAGAGATTCTCATTGTAAAAATCGTTCGCGCTCTTTAGATCTTTATTTCTAAAAAGCTCAGACCACACGGATAACGATTCTCTATAGAATAACGAGATATGCGGAAGCTGCAATAAGTCAACATCGAAATTAGAATACAGAAGAAGCGAAGCCCCCACACTATGTAAGTATTGATCCAAAATATATTTCCATGTCGTTTCCTCGCCAAACAAATATTTAACTAGACAAATGATCCTTTGTGCTTTGACCATAGACTCTAGATGGGGCATCCTGAGCCCCCCAAATTTGTAATCTCTGATGAGGGTCAAGCGCTTAATTTTATCTTTCTTTCCATTCCAAACAAAATCGTATAGCAATTTGTTTACATCATTAATAACCTGTGCTGATGCCCAGATTTGAGCCGTTTTATAGACGACTTTGGCAGAACAAAGGATTTTAAAACTTGGATACGCCCCAATAAAGTAAGATTCCTCCATTTCCAGAAATTGAGTTTTTTTTTTAGCGAATGTAGAATCAAGTCGTAATTTAATTCCTTTCTCTTTCTCTCATCGTAGGAATAATAAATTCCCAGAATTTTGATGGGTTCATCGACTTTCTTGATGTCTAGCTCCTCACTAATCGCCTTTCTCGCTCGGGAACTACCTAACCACATAGCTTCGGTCTTGTCGTTATTAACGTTTAAACCAGAGACCGACGCAAATTCGAATAATGCCTTCTTGAGCTCAAGATATGATCGCTTATTCTGCAGAAAAACAGTGAGATCGTCAGCAAATATACTAAGTTTCACTTCTTTTTTACCAATCAATAGACCCTTTACGTTGTTATTTTCTCTTATCGAAATAGCTAACACCTCAAGAGCAATAATGAAAAGAAAAGCGGACAGAGGATCGCCTTGGCGGACGCCTTTTGTAACAGCAAAAAAACCCGTCTGATGACCATTGTTCATCACAGAACTACTAATATTAGTATACATGGTTACTATCCAACGGACAAAAGAGTCGCCAAAATTAAATTGTTTCAGAGCTCTTACAAGGAAATTTCGATTAAGAGAATCAAACGCTTTCTCGAAATCGATTGTTACAAGAAGACCAGGAATTTCACAGAGATTTGCATAATCGATTACGTCATCGATATTTCGAGCAGCATCCGAAATTGTTCGGCCTTTTACGTACGCATTCTGGTTGTGGTGTATAATCGAAGGTAGTATTGGTTCCAGTCTCAAAGCCAAAGCCTTAGACGCCATTTTTGCATCAACATTAATAAGTGAGATGGGTCTCCAATTTTTTAGATATCTTCTATCCTTATCTTTTTTTCAAGTAATTAATTATCGCCTGACGCTGTGAAATCGATAATTCGCCATGAATGTAAGAATAATTCAATGCATCGACTAAGTCCTGCCCTAGGTCAGACCAAAAAGCCAAATAAAATTCAGCAGTCAAACCATCGTTACCTGGTGATTTATTAAGCTTGAATTTTTTTAATGCATTATAACACTCGCCAATTGTAAGATGGCCCTCGCAGCTTTCTTTTTGCTTAGTAGATATTTTTGGAATATTTAACTTTTCCATAAATTCGTTAATAGATGGATGGTCAATGTTAATGCTATCAAAAGACAGATCTTTTTCAGTATATAGCTCAGAAAAGAAATATTCTAACTCACTGGAAATTCCTTTGGGATCAAATACCTGTTTTCCATTCCGATCGATCACTTTTCTGACACAAGATTGCTTAGTCCTTTTTTTCTCGAGACTCAGGAAAAATTTATTGTTCTTTTCGCCTTTCTCGTACCATTCAGCACGGGATCGTATAATTGATCCTTGAACAACATATTCATATAACGATTCGTATTCAAATTTAGATGATTCAAGATTAGCAATGTTTATATCTGATGCATCATCAGCACACTGCATTTCTGCTTCTTTCAAACGTGACTCAGCTTCCTGCAACCTATCTCTTCTCTGTCTAGCTTTCATTTTGCTAAATTTCATTGATACTTGTCTTATTCTATACTTCACCAAGTCCCATAGGACACGCTGATCATTAACTTCACAAAACTCATTCTTCCAAACAGGAATGCTAGTCTTTATAAGAGTAACGTAGTCGGGATCATCAGTTAAACTTGAGTTAAACTTCCAGTAAGAAGGACCTCTGTTCAGCTCAGGAAAACTTTTTGCTTGGAGAACGATGCATGAATGGTCCGATTTAATTGACGGTGTTATGTCTGTTTTTGAAATTTCTTCCTGAAAAGTACTATCAATCAACCAAAAATCAAGTCGTCTCTGAACAAAAGGCTTCCTTTGTCTCCACGTGAAAGCCTTTTTTTCCGGATTTCTAATCCTCCAAATATCGATTAGGTCAAAAGTTAGCATCAAATCCTTGACTGCTTTAGTGCCCTTTTTAGGCTTAGAGTTACTACTACTGTCTAAATCTGATGATAAAAAAACATTAAAATCTCCGCCAAAAATTAACTTAGCCTCTGTGTTTTCCACTACAGCAGACACTTCCTCCTTCAAATTTTGAAAAAATGTTAATTGCTCGACTTCTTTGTCAGGTGCATAAACATTAACAATCACAAAGAGCACATCTTGAAAGACTGCGTGCAAAATGATGTAACGACCGTTCTCATCATATTTTACAGATCTTACATCCAAGTCAACACCAGGCTTTGTTAAATCAAAACACCTCTCGATTGATTAGTACCATGGTTGAAAAATATCTCGCCCTTCCACTCAGTTTTCCAGATTGATTCAATTTCGGGTGTACTATGAGACTCTTGAGCAAAAATTATATCTGCATTGCTCTTTTCAAAATAATTAAACACTGCCGCGCGTTTTTTGAAATCTCTGATTCCCCTGACATTTAATGAAATCAATTTAAAATCAACATTGCAGCCTGCCATCAAGCGATAATACTACGCATATTATTCCGAAATTGGTGGATAGCAAAAAAGCTCGTGAGAAAAACAATGGTTATTGTCTAAAGGGAAAATGTTTTCATTCCTCTCAATTGAAGCTAAAACATTTGCATACACGGGAAAATTAGTATTCAAAAAACTCAACACATAAACAGAGAAAAAATAAGTCAAGAACTTTACCATAATTTTCTTATCTTATAAAAAAAAAAAAAAATTTCAGCAGACTGGAGGGGTGAGATGAGCGAATGGAGAGAAAAAAAAAATGTAAGCTTATATCTCATCCAACTGTGAAAGGCCTTCAAAAATTATAAGTTACATAATTCAATCTATTTATTACTATATAGGCGAAAGAGATCGATCAAGAAAAACATACTCAAGAATCAATTGAAACGGTGCTATTTGTCGATGTTATCTGTTCGGTTGGATCTTTATAGAGTACACCGTCTATATAAAGTTTATCGAATACTACCTTTGCGGCTTTGCCTTCGAGCTTGGCAGCTTTCATCTTTGCGACGAGCCGCTTCCTAACCTGTAGAACTTCGGGTGGAAAATCTTCTGATAGCGAAAGAGTAGACCCCTTCAACTTGTTTGCTTGTCTCAACACAAACTCCTTCTCTTTGAAGAAACTAAACTTAGCGATGATTTGTCGCGGGTTTCCATCCGTGCTCTTGCTACCAGTGCGATGCACTCGCTCAAGGCTCAACTCATCCACATCTTTCGCCGCCATCATGAGATTGGTCTCCAAGAAATCCCTAAGAATATTCTCTGTATCCCTCGGAGTTTCTTTCACTTTTTCAGGAATCATATAAAAGCGTAGGTTGTTACGTCTACTGTGACCCTCTAATTTGATACCCCTGGTAGTTTCACGCTGTAGGTCGTCTCGTAGATTTTGAAGAGTTGACTCTTGGTCGTGAAGCTGCTTCTTTAACGTATCTATTTCATGATAAGCAAACTCCAGACTGCCTTCTAGCTCCCTGTTCCTTTCCTCTAGTGCATCTTGTCTTTCCTTCAAAGCTCCTATCTCGTCAAGCCTTTGCAAAGCTATATCGAGTTTCCTGTTAATTTCACTCATCTGCTCGGCACATTGACAATGGCCGCATGACTCGCTATTTGCGAGCGAGTCATCATTTGTATCCGGCGTATCGGTTTGAGAGCCTCTACTGCGTTTCCTTTTCTTTTTATCGTTTTCTTGCTTTTCAGCCATTAAAACAAAGATACTTTGAACTGAAAAAATATAATCAAAGCCTCTCACATCATGGAAAAGCCGGAGCTCTCGTTAGCCACGTCCGTACTCCATGACAGTCAAAAATCATCATGGTATGGTATGGTATGTGATATGACATGCCATTGCTTATTATGGAATGTGGTTTGGTATTGTATGTAATGGCATGGATTGGTATGGTATGTGATGATATGGCATACCATTGCTTAATATGGTATGTGGTTTGGTATGGTATGTGATGATAAAGCATGCCATTGCATAGTATGGAATGTGGTTTGGTATGGTATGTGATATGGATTGGTATGGTATGTGATGATATGACATGTCATTACTTAGTCTGGAATATGGTTTGATATTGTATGTGATGGCATGGATTGGTATGGTATGTGATGATTTTGTATGGCATTGTTTGATATGGTGTTTTGGTATGGTTTGTAATAGTATGACATACCGTGGTCTGGTATTGTATGTAATAGGCCATTTGCACTAACTGGGTCACATGACCCAAATCCCATACATTCTGAATAAAATCTTGAAAATTCAACTCGCTGCCATTTGCTCCAGGTTAGAGATTTTAAGCTGAAACTTGGGTTTCTGACGAATATCAATTGGTTCTTTGTATTTCTGGAATTGATTTTGACAAAACATCTTGTTAGAGGTAGTTGGGGTCATGTGACCCAGTTAGTGCAAATGGCCTTTTGCATAACATGTCATGTTTTGGTATGGTATGTAATGAGATGAAATGTCATGGTTTGGTATGGCGTGGCATGGAATGCCATGGTTTGGTATGTGATGGCATGGAATTAATGTCAGCATTTCTTTTATTGTCCAGTTTCATAGATTTGGACATCATTGTTGCAGTTCAAGATAAACCTTCAAATGAACAGGACATCAACAATGCTTTGTTTGATGTCATCACACCAGGAAGGGTCTATGAGCTGATGGCACATGACGAGGAAGAAAAAATCAGGTATTTAAAGGAGTGGTGTCATGATTTTAGAACACATAAAGTGATGTAAAAAACATCCAAATAACTAATGGATTTTTTAGGAAATGGTATTGGTGAACAAGACAACCACCAAAATAAATAAGGGGGCAGCACTTAGATAAAAAAATAATTTGCAAAAAAAAAAATCCAAAACATCTTCATGGAAAAGAGCTCAAAGGGACTGACTAATGCTGCCCATAATGCAATGCTTCACTTCAATTTTCATACCAAAAAAGCTTATATTTATTTAAACTTTTTGTCAGTTAGTGCATTTTTTAAATACTTTTGTGAGAAAAACTTGAAATAGAATTCTTTGCATTCTTTGTTTTATACTTTGCAGATGGATTAATGCATTAGACTACTTGCGTCATTGGAGAACTAGAATGGCCAACATGTAATGAGTTTTATAGTTTTTAATCCTACTTGTAGAATACTGGTCATAATTGCAGAGATTTGGAAATTGATAATATGTATAAGCTAGTTGCCAGTTCCTTTAATATCTTTTTGTAAAGTCAGAAATGTAAATAATGTGAAAATGTAAAGAAAAACAGGACATAGTCATTACAGGCATTGGGAACTTAAAAAACATTGAGTGAAAAACAATGGAACGTTTTTCAGGAGAAGCTGCCCTCCTGAGACTTTTGGGTGATTTTTCATCAGTTTCAGTGTTTGAATGAAATCAAAAATTTATTTTTTGAGATGTAAACACTATAGATATTCCCGAAGAGGGAGTTCTAGACTATTTAAATCAGCAGGAAAGAAAAGTACATGAAAACTTGGGGATCAACGTATTGAAATTGTAGAACAAACTTTCTGGGCACAAGAATTCTTGGGTGTTCTGAGAAACGGGTCCCAGTAGTCCTATTTATATCAAACGCATTGCTGTGTAATGTGTTCACTTCTCAAAGACTTCGTGTTGAGCAATATTGTAAAGCAAGTAAATATTTTTATCCAATAGAGTAGCATTTTGTAAGTGTGAAATGTAATGATTAAATCAAATTTATTACATTTTGTAGTGTATTTTCCCTGGACGAAATTTGAGGGTAAATAAAGTTATGTATGTATGTAGGCAATGGTCTGGAGTTATCCTGATTGGTACCCAAGGCTGTATGCTACACTTAACTGTGATAAGGCTAATTTTTATTTGTCACATAATAGCTAACTTGCTAGTGGCTTTCCAACAGTTTATTTAATGAATTGCTCAGTTTTCCTCATCTAGAGGAGCAAATTAACGTTGTCATAAAATTGCTCCTATAGAAGGTATCCTGCAGTAAGAGCTCATTCTTCCCACATTCAAATGCTTCCTCGTAACTGGAAAGTTTTGATAAGGAATAGATAGAATGTTATGTTTATCTGACAGCCTCCTAAGAATATATCCTGCTCTCCTTCCACTGTTGGAAATACCAGGTAGTTCTCCATAGCAAGCAATATGTCTTCTAGTTGAGCCTTATTACAGCTTCAAAAGCTTGGTAAGAAGAACAACATGAACTGAATTTTTAACCAGTCTTTTCTGGTATCATAATAATATACAATCTTGCAAATCACATTCATTTATCACCGCCATTGCATCACCCATGCTTGGATTTGCTCCAAGTTACGTTCAAGGTCCTCTGGTATGTTACTTTCAAGTTCATGAACAATTTCAGGTTTGTAACTTTCTTTTGCTTCTTCTAGAATAGTTTGAAATATTTCACACTCAATATTAGATGTAAGCTTCTTGCCATCATAGCCCCTATAAATCAAAGATAAAATTAATGAAAATGTTGGAGGCCAACTCTCCAAACTTATAAGCTCAGCTCACAAGCTCAATTATGCTGGGTCCCAAAGGCACCACTGGCAGCCGAGTGGCCCTAAGCACAGAAACTTAGGGTGGTCACTGCATCATCATCGTTTTTCCCACTCTGGAGTCTTTGCTCCTCAGGGTACACTCATTGTATTAATGAAGTGCAAAAAGTTCTTCTCCATCATCATTCTCCTGAGCTGCTGGGCATCTATCCCCAGCAGTCCCTCCAGCTTCTTACAATTTTTCGGATCATTCATCAAAGAGAATTTGCTTTCGCATATCCCCGTTACTCATCCGGCAGAGGGTTATTACACTCTTTTTTGTACCCCTGAAACTGGGAAGAGAGTGAAGGGAAGACAGGACCTTGGTCTGTTGTCCAACCATAACGTGTTCATGATGTTCACAACATGACAGACCTGCATACTGTCATCCTACAATGATTGCCAAGCCTAAAGGCCAAAAAAATTGCAGCCATTGCTTATTTACTACCGAAACAGGTAGACTGTTTATCGGGCTCGACAAAAAGCGCTCGTCTCCAGACAAAAACATTGGCGAGTCTGATTGCATTCCTTCGCACGAAATCAATCATGCGTTGTCACTGCCAAACAAAAATAACAATGATTTGTATTTCTTACCTCATAAAATTAATAGAAAACACGAGCAGATGGCTTTTCTTGTATTTTTAGTTTGAAAATTTTCCAAATTAAAATATTTGAGTTGCATGCATCACTGACCTCAGTAAAGGAATTCAAACTACATTGTGAATGTTTTTGTCTGGAGACGAGTGCTTTTTCTCAAGTCGAATAAATGCTCTACCTGTTTTGGTAGTATTTTCATGCCTTTTCACAGCTCCCCAAAAGAAAAGGACTGCAGTACCCCTGTGATGTGTCTGTCTGTCATGGCCAATTAGTTACCTCTGCTGTAGCCTGTCATACAGGGTTGTGTTGTTTGTTCTAAGGACAAATACAATGTCAAACCACCTCTCAGGAAAAAATTCACAGGCATGGTAATCAACAACATTGCCACCATCTGTCATCTGGTCTTCCATTTCATCAATTACCTGAGAGAACAAATATTATGCAGTTACTGAAGAAGAAGATATAGAACACTCTTACTGGATTTTTTTATTGGGGTGGGTTGGTAAATAGGAGAAAGGGTGAAAAGCAAGGATGTATTCACACTCTGTACAACATATTTTTACTTCACAGTAGATACCCCACCATTACCAGGTGGGATTCTAACATGGTACATTACAAGATAAGTATTGAATTTCAAACAGAAGTTCCAAGGTGCAAGTCCGGCTCGTTCTGTAGGTACGGGAGCTGACCTGAGCACAGTATACGTAATTCAATAGAGACAATGGACCCGAGACAAAGGACTCCAAGTAACACAAAGAACGAAGCTAACACAGAATACAATAGTCTCCGGTACCTACAGAAAGACCCGCAAGTCCTAATATTTAAATATCATTACTGTGCAAAAACTTCCAAATTGTTTGGTACTCTACATCGACTTTGCGCCTCTGTTGCACAAAAAAAGCATCCTCAAGAACAACATTCCCAATCCTCTGTTCAACGGAACGCTTGGTCAGGACCGCACCGAAGCTACGCAAAAATTGCGCAATCCAAACAAATAACAGCCTGAATGTCGTGGCGTCAACACCTGTTTTCCATAACAAATTATTTCCTAATGCAGGCCATTTAAACGCGAAAGTAAACCATAACATTTTCACAATTTATAACAGACGTACAATTCCACATTCTCTCAACATGTCGAAGAAGAGTGAACTCACTTTATCCTCGTCAAGCACGTGGCATTGTAGCTCATCGTCCCAACCCTCGTATAGATCGTTTTCCTTCGCTAAATCCCCCACGCTTATAAAGTTGAACCCTACTCTCTTCGCTAGTTCCGATCCAGTAACACTTTTACCCGTTCCTGGTGTTCCAGTTATCAAAATATTTGGTCTGCTTCGCCCAGCAGAAGCCATGTTTGCGATAAATTGATTCCATGAAATACGACAGGCGTTCCCGTTTTGATTGACACAGGGCTCCCAAGCAGTCAAAATAAAGCAAAAAGTCGAATTCAATATCAAACCCTTGTAAAAAATGAACAAAAGAAAAAAGAAGTGGACAAACTTCAGATTAAAATTGCATTAGTAAAAGTACGAAGAAGTATGGATGGGATAAAATAACAGGAAAAAATGGAACTTTGTTAATGAAAATGGGTGCCCTGTGTATTTTTTTACCGTGAGAGCTTGTGTCAGTTTTCCAGCGCCATTTTGGAAATCGAACGAAGAAGGCCACATGTGATTTGTAAACCATTCCCTTTTGAATTTCAGAGCTTTATTCTTAGTTTTTCTTTGCTATGAGTCGTAAACAGACACCAAGCGATTTTCTTAAACTCATTATTGGTCGTCCTGTGGTCGTGAAACTCAACAATGGGGTCGACTATCGAGGTAGGGTGGCTGCTGTCTATGAAGTTTTGACAATTTTTTGTTGTACTGTAAAATATAAACTTATACATTTTTACTTATTTGATTGTTAGTTTAATTCAGGGACGGCGGAACAGTTTTCAAAGTGGGGAGGGATCTTGCTAATGACCCCCGGGGGACTGAGCTCAGTAAAAATGTATGACAACTTGATGAAATGTAGCCCCCCCCCCCCCCCCCCCCCCCCCGGTTCTGCCATCACTGTATTTGCCATTCGCCTTTCTCACACACATGCCATCTTGTTTTTCGTACTGGGATGGAATCGAGGCCAAGCAGGAAGTGTGATGTGACATGCAAGATAAACACAGATTCTACCTTAAAATGCTGTTATTATGGTGGATAGCGACGATTTTACACAGTAGTTTGAAAACTGTGCCGAAAATTTACGAGCATGACAGACAACACGTGTTTGTTTCCTGCTTAGCCTCGTTTCCATGCATAAGATTGCGGCACGTGACAAAGGCGAATGTAGAGGTTAAGAGCTTACCGAAGGCAACAAAACACAGCATGTATAATGGAGAGAAGGATAGAAAAACTCTGTAATGTGTGATCCCAGAAAAAAATTCATACCCTCTCCACGGAAGGGATTGGAGAGGGGTAGGGGTGGACAATATACAAAATATGTGACTGAAAAAAACTGTGAGCACTAAAACTTTTCTTAATACATGTACTGTGTAAAATATCAACTCAAGGGGGTGCAGTGGCACCCAATACAACCCCTAAATCCACCAATCCATGGGAGGGGTATGGATAATTGATGGAATCATACAATGTGTGATTCCGGAAAATATCCATCCCACCATGGAGGGGTGTTGAAAAGTGACTCCCTACCCTTCTGGAATTCCCAAAGGATCAAGTAAATTGACTCCCCCCCCTTTCCAATCATTTCCATAAGGGGGGGATGGATATTTTCTGGAACCACACAATGAATGGTTTTTCTCTGTATCTGAATGGTTTTTTAAAGAGAAACAACACCACTTCAGATGTTGTATAAAAAGAAAACTGGGGTAACTAGAAAGTCCCCAACTCTTGATACACCCTCACTAATCATGACAGACCTTCCTTTATCTGTGTTCACTAGGTGTGCTGGCATGTCTGGATGGTTATATGAACATTGCTATGGAACAGACAGAGGAGTATGTCAATGGGCAGCTAAAGAACAAGTATGGTGATGCCTTTATCAGAGGAAACAATGGTGAGCAGCTTTAGCTGTCAACTCACCTGCGTTAGGCAGGTGTTGCAAGATTTTGAAGCCTGTCACCCCCATAATGATTGCGAAAATGTTCATGCATTTACTGTATTTCACTCATGGGATTTTTCTTACATTTTCTGTATTTACCTGCCTTGTGAGGGAGAATCTCAAGATTTTTGACAAAGTTGGGTTTGGCAAGTATGCAGCAGAGTTCACATTTTTTCATTCACCTGACTGTTAAAGGCTATAACAAACCACTTACATTCTACTGACTGATTTGGGGTCAGTAATTACCTATGGATGAGAAAGTGTTGTGGTGAATTCAATCGTCTCCTGCAAAGTGAAGTAGGATCAAGAAGGAAAGAACGACTGAAATTCAAACATTCATCCTCAATGCATTTATATTTTGCAGTCTTATACATCAGTACCCAAAGAACATCAAGAAGATAACCATGTAGGACATCCAAGTCCTGAGAGAACCAACCCTCAAGACAATTATGTTGACATGTATAATGTTTGCTTACTCCTCTTACCTACTGTATATAGCAGCACTGTGAATGGATTTGTGCATCCAAGTAAATGTTTCTAAAAAAGGAATTAGTTGTTTTACTATAGTCATACATAGGTTCCATTCTGGTTCCCAAACAAACTCCTCATTTAAATTTCTCTGTTGTATCCTACACAGAGGTATAGACTTTCTCAAAGTCGTTAAAAATAAATTTGCACTCGCTTCTTGTCGCCTCGCTTGGTATTCTTAGAGAGGTCGACTTGTGACAAGTCTAGGAGGTATAGGTGGAAAAGTGGTCTTAGCACTTTGCCTCTCACTTTTGTGCCTGGGAAAAAAAGGGAAAAAAGGTGAAAAATAAAGTATGTATATGTATATTTAACAATTAGATTACAAGCTCGAGATTTCTATGAGCTGATAGTTGACGAGGAGTCTTCATAGAAATCAAGAGCAAGTAATCTAATTGTTTTAGTAAAATCACACTCACATACTACCTTCGAATAATCACAATTTTATTTATTTATATCTTTTAAGAAATGTTCAAAATGCCGGCCTTTTCAAAACTCACTATCTATGACTCAATAGACAGTGAGTTTTGAGCCAATCAGAATGCAGGATTTGTGATAGTGTGTGATTTTACTAAATACATATATGGGGTTTGATTCCTGGCTTGGCCTGCTGGGATTTCTCTGCTGTTTGGGTCATGATTCAGACCTTATGGCTCATTGTGGGCAGAAGCAATTCATTACTTCTCAAGTGTTTAGTGTCTTTCTGGTGACACAATAAACAGAGGTTCCATTTCTCAAAGCACCACACCTAACCTGTATAGTGCTGTTCACTATTTATCATTTCCATTCTAATGCTAATGTGCCAGCCGTAGATTGAATAGCATCCTTTGTTCTGAGAACCAATAGATCTCTGGTTGACACTTTATTAACAACGGATGATGTCGGCATGAACAGCACTATATGGGGATGTTAATAATACAGACGTCTCTTATAGTTAAGGAACTCCTGGGGAAATGGGGGAATAAAGTTTAGGTTAAGATTTGCCACTCACAGATAGCTAAAACACACTCATGATTGTAATATGATTGTTGCCAGTTGGCTTCTTATTATAATAAAATTGGTTGCCAAATTGGTTATTCTATTAAATTAACCCACCAGGGAACTGGTAATGAGAAGTTGGTTACCAGAGAAAAGAAACTAGTCACTTTGATAACCATATTGCTTCAAATTTTGAGCACTGTCACTGGTATTTCCATTTCCCTGTGTGGTAGTAGGCATTTTTTCTGATATCAAACAGTGCACTTCAGATGCATTCACCAGTTCAAGTTCAAAATATTTGCAATATATTACTTTAATACTTTATCACTTAATTTATAATACCATACACTCTTTTTTTTTATAAGAACCTTTTTTATAAGAACGTTCAGCCTGAAATTTACCCAAATTTTAAGAACACGCTAAGAACATGCCTGAGCCTCAGATAGGAGCAAAATAGATTTATTTCCAGTGATGTGTTCTAAAATCCAGAATGAAATGTGTTAATAATAACGACCTTCAATATTGTAATTGATAAACTCTCCTACATACTTCATTGGTATGTATCCTTGTATAAGATCTATTCCGACGTCACCCAAATGTAAGAACATCCGTAAGAACATTTCCAGCCTCAAACTGCTCCAAAAATAAGAACGGCCCAGCCTCAACTGAAAATTAGACGTTCTTATATAAAAAAAGAGTGTATTCTGATAGGCTTACAGCCATGGCACATCTCCTAGAGTCTGTTAGGCTGCGTACACACTTGGTGCCCGGGCACACCTGTTTTTCAAGTGCCCAAACCAAAATTCGAGCACAGCACTGATGCCCGGGCACCAAGTGTGGATGCAGCCTTAAAATTGGCTCATAGTTATTAGAATTGGGCTCCGGTGTAATAACCTGTGAGTGCTCACGAACTGCGTCACAAAGCTTCCTTTGTTTGGTAGAACGAATCAGGATGAAAATAAGAACTGAACACAAAGGTGTCCTCTGGGAATGGTTATTACACCGGAGTTAACCATAGAATTGGCTCAGAAAAATGTTTTGCTGCTTGTTATTGTTATTCCTCTGTTTTGTGACATATTTACTTGTGTTATAAGCTGTCGATGCCCATGCATATTATAGATGTCTTCAAATGTTTTCGCATTTCCTACCACTCAAACCAAAGAAACATTGTGAAATATAGGGGGACAGTTGTAGACGACATGAAGCGACCCATAATAACAAGTAAATAATTTCTGATCCAAGTCCAGCAAAAGGCGACTATCAATGTTTTATTGTTGGCTGTTCATTTCTATCACATCGAACGCCCCGAATATCTGTCACAACCTGTTCTTTAGCAATCAACGGTTTGCTGTTATCGATGGGAGGCAAGATCGTTCGTGACTTAGACTGCACGCCATCGTGCTGTGGGACCTTTTTCTGTTTTCTTCGCTCTCCTTTTGCGCTCTGTTTCCTCAATTGATTCTTTAGTTGCTTGTTCACTTTCAAAGCTTGTTGGAGAAGCTCTTCAAGCTGTTCTTCTGTGAGATTGTCAATATTTTCTGAAATCGAGTCGGGGTCCGCCAAATCAAATCTTATTTCGTCGCCTGACTCAAATCCGTCTGTTTCTTGTTCAAATTTGTCGTCATTTTCAATGCCCGCCATTAATTTATCTCTGTGTTATCGGTAGGTCTTCTTTGTTCCTTTTTCTTGCCTTTTTAAGCTCACAGCGGGATCTGTTTTAAGTGAAATATAAACATTTCGCCCTATTAATTATTGGCACAAAATGTTTGCACATGGCTTCCCAAATAAACGATTGTGTACACTGGCCCTTGGAAACATTTCAACATTTCCGCAACTGGACTCTATTGTCTTTCAACCAATCAAATGACTCGTACTTTCCCTAATTGACATTAGACTATTTTGACCAATCATGTTGATGGTTAAAAGGACTGAACCTGCTGCTGGCACGTGTAATATCCATATTAGGAGCTCTGCACCATTTATGGTGGCTGATTCAAATCTACAGGGATTTTGCGCGCGAATCGTAAAGAAAGCGAAGCTCATCCAAGGATTCAAATCATCTGCGATTATTCGTTCCAAAACAATTCTCACATTGTTTTCTTTTCCAGCTATAGAATTCTAAAGGAAGAATGGCTTAATTTTCCAAGAGACAGGCAATATTTTATTCACAGCTGCGAGATTCAGCCTTGAGTTTCGCGCGCCACATCGCGCACATCTCACATTTCAACAGTTATGGCGGCGACTTCTCCGTCCGAGGTGCTATTCACTTTGATCAAAACTCAGGTTTTTACCGGCAATAATACATCTTCCTTGCCACTGAATGATATACGAACTCTCCAGCCAACTATCTTGAGAGTTCCGGCGAATGGAGCAGTGCTAAAGGTGTATTTAAAAGGACGAGAAGTCGGGACGGTTGAGCCAAAGCTTGCAGCTGCTATCACATGTCTGATGGACGCCAAAGTTTGTCGAACGGTTGGGTGAGTATATTCAACTTAAAAGTTACAAATTACCGGTTAATTGAAACTTTAAGTTATGTTTCTCTAAATACCAAATCAATAAGAGCATTTTCAGTCGGTAAAAACGTTTTCTTTTTAGCACATTGGTAGGATGATCAAATGTCCGTGTTTACACTTAGAAATAGAAGGGGTCCCGCTCCCAGAGAGGAGGGGTGCTTTCAATTTACAAAAAAAATTTAGTTTGAGTTTCTGGTAATGCACTAGTCATTTGCTTCCACTGACCCCAAACCCGCGACATGTGGGGATTTTTGCCAGGCAATAGTGGGGGAAGTAGCCAGGAATTTCTGAAGGGGGGTGGGGGGCGATAGTGAAAACATGGGACGAAAATGTTCAAATTTCCTCCAGCAAATACAGTAAATGTATGAGAAAATCTCCTGAGAATTCCTCTGGCAATCTCACAGCAAAATCCATAAGAAATTTACAATTCATCATATTCAAAAGATGCTTTTGGAGTTAAAAGTAGCTTAGTTCTTTAGCTTTTTATTTCTTTAGCTTTTTATTAAAGTGCAATCATCTTTGGGCTGATGTGCATAAACAGCAATGCCTGTTGTGCATGGTAGGTGCAGGAAGTGATGCATGTATTTCCCATCTTTTTTCAGGACTTTTGAATTCAGCCCATTACACCCCAACTATCTGACTTGCAACATCAGCCTGTTCACTTCTCCCCAGATGATCCCAGTTGCCATAGCAATTCTCAAGTTGAAAGGTGTTAATGTAATGCCAGCAGGGCAAACCCCTCCACCCATTGTTATGTCTAAAACACCTGCCGTTATCAGCAGAAATGGTGACATCCTGAATAGTTCTGATGTGGGTGCTTCAATTGAAAGCATTTCTAATGGCAATAAAGCTTGTCCTGGCAGTGCAACTTCTCAGCCATCAACGCTGATTCACCCAAATGGTAGAACATTATTTATCCCTCCTCCAATAACTCAGACAAGGAAGCAAGTAGTTCAGAATGTAGTTCCTGGAAATGGGGTACTAGTGTCTGGTTCCACAGTTCCTGCTCAGGACAAACTGTCTGGAAATGTTAAGGCATCTGCTGCTGGCTCAGCTAGTTCATTAGATACAAGTGCTGTATCAGAAGCAAGTTCTAAGGAAGATCCAAGTGTAATTCATTCCAGATCTCCTGTACATGTCAACAATATAGTAACACTGAATATTCGGGGAAATAAGGGCTCCCCAGAGAAATACCCTGAAAATGCAGCAACAGAAAAATGCCTTGGAGTTAAAGAAAAAACAAAAATGCAAGCGCCCAATGAAACTGCTGTCAAAATTCCTGCAAAGGAAGTGAAAGCCAGAGTTTTTGGAAAGAATGCTGCAGCCAGAATTTCTGAAAATTTAGCAGCAACTAAATGTCAAGAAAATGAAGTGAAAGTTAAAGTATCAGACAACAAAACTGCTACTCAAGTTTCTGGGAATGCAAGAATTCCACTTGCTTATTTAAGTACAAATACAAATGTGGCATCTGTGCCAAGAGAAGCTCTTGTTAAAGTACCAGTCAACTCAAATGCTCTTGTTCCACGGGCGGTCTTAGTTTCGACTGGTGTGGAAAATGATACACAGCCCAGAAACTCTGCTAACATGAGAAAAGGTTTGATTTCTCCACCTGGTTTTATTAACTCCAATACATCTGGCCATGTACAGATACACACAGATTTTATTTCTCAATCAGCTACTCAATGTAGTGCAACATTACCCTGTTCTATACCTGGATTTGTCATCCATACTACTGGGAAATCTGGAATTCTCACAGAAGCTCAGAAGTCTGCTTTTTAGATACCTCTTGTGGAACCAATGATCAGAAAGCAGGAGAGGTGGAACCAGCTGGTGAGTTGTCAATTACCTCTGATGGTGGCAATGATTCCTTCCACTCTGCTTTTGAGACAATGAACGATTCTGGAGACTTGAACGAAATGCCTGGAAATCTAGACCTTCATGAGCCAACGGACGTACTTTCTTCACCAGAACATTGCAAAGATTCAAAGCCTATTACATGTACACAAACATCAAACAGGTCACATGTTTCGGTGGATTTAGTGAGTATTAGCTCATCTGATGGGGAATGCCCCAAGAAAAAACCACCTGAAGTGAAACCAGATTTGAAACCAGATCCTTTGAAAGAAAATTGTGAAGGTCAGACCTCCAAGTGTGGGCCCTTTTGCAATTGCAATGATTGCAATGCAAAGGCTGCTCCAGGTCCATCAAAATTGCCTTCAGCAGTCTCTATTGTTACTTCACCCCAAAATGATGATGTAGGTGTTGCCGGTCATGATGATGCTGATGCTGGTGGTGCCCCATTGTCTCCACTTTCGAATAGTATTGGCCTATTATGTGGTGAGGGCTTGGGGTGTTACCCTGCAGATGGAAGTGAGGATGATGTGGACATGAAGCCGTTATTGCCATCTCCGCCTCAGGTAAGAGCTGTATTGCTTTTTACGTCATGAGCACTTAGGTGTTATGTAATGGTACTATGTTATACTTGAACAAGACTGTCTTTTGTTTCTGATTTTTGGACACACCAGCTCAAAATGTTGTAAAGCTTAATTTACACTTCATGATTTTTGCCTAAGTCTGTTGGATGTGACATGCTCACATCATGCCTACAACATTACTTGGCTCTGATTTACACACACATTTTTGATGTGTACAACATACTAAAATTATTTGAAGTTATGTGATCTTGTACCATATTTTGCTACAACATCATAATATTTTTTTTTCAGTTCAAGTATGCACTGACTTATTGTATTGAGCGAACCAGCCTTGAGTACCTATAAAGAAATTGTAAAAAGTGTCACTATATTTTTATTTTAGGCCATGAGTGAGTTAGACAAGCTATTTGAGTCCCTCAAAGAAGATGACAAACATTCAACACATGAACCTGCTTCAGTAAGTATGCCTGCAGATTGTTAGGTTTGGTTCAGGTACGGCTAGGTGGCGCAGTGTGTTTGTGCACGGCACACGGTGTGTACGGTCCTGAGTTCGAATCCCGGATCACCCAACCGTATTGACTTTTCTCTGTTCCAAGTAGCTTGCTTATAGCTTTGAATTCCTTTCATCTGAAGCTCTGATAGAGAAAGGGGGTAAGGTTTGCACCATCTCCCCAATCAGTAGTGCACTCATGTACAGCTAGAAGATTTGAGACGCTAATAAAGTTCCTTACTTACCTTTGCTATGAAGGGATAATTGGAAATGGGATGTTTCATAAAAAGCTGTACCCTCTCTATCGAGGAACTCCAAATTTTCAAAAATTGCTCTACCCCTGTGGAATTTCCAGACTCCTGCACAACCCTTGCAGAAATTTAAAGCAACCCCTGTCAGGGCTCGAAATTAAGAAATAATCATCATCATAATTGTATGCCTTGTACCACCATGATAGGTGTAATTCATCAAACATCTGGGCGTAAATCCACTAGGAGAACACTGTAGAAACTGAAAACATAGTCATTATTTTACGCCTAAGTCTAAGAAGTTGGGCATAAAAGGAAATTCTTTAGGCGTATTTACACCTGTATCGGGCGCAATTTCAAGCCCTGCCTGTGGTAATTCCAAGTTCTCTTGTAACCCCTTAGGAAATTCCTAAGTTGTAAAAAGAAAGGCCCCATGGAAATTCCAGGGTCAAAAACAATGGGGTCATAGAAGCTAAAGGAAGACCTAACCCTATAGGATTGATACACCTTGGTGAAAACAATGAAAACATAAGAATAGAATGAGAATACAGTAGAATAATGAGGTACATCAAGCCAATAGCGTTAGATCTTACAAGCAGCACTCGTATATAACTGAAACAATGACCCTGTGGAAAGGCAAGGGTCAAACATGGATACTACTGTGAAATTTCCAGGTTCCTCAATATGGGGTTAATAGAGATTAAATGGAACAGCCCAATGAGTGTTGACCCCCCTTATGTGTTCATCAGGTCATCCTGACGGAGATGTTCCCACATCAGAAGCAAGCGCTCAGCTGGATGATCATAAAAGAGAGAAACAAAGACCTGGCACCATTCTGGGAAAAGGTTTCCAACTACAGTTGGTTTAACAAAGGGACAAAGCTGTCCACAGATGTCTGCCCGTATGGAATAAAGGGAGGAATTCTGGCTGACGACATGGGGTTGGGTAAAACCCTTACGGTGATAGCTCTTATTGTGACAAACCACATCAATGACCTGCCTATGTTTTCTAAGAGAGAGACCACAGGAAGGAAGGTACATTTTTTAACAGTTGTCATTTAATAAAATATAATCACAGTGGTACCTCTATTAAGCAGCCACCTATTAAGTGGCCACCCTCTATTAAGCGGCCACTTTTTAAAGTCCCAAAATATTTGTTACTCAAGTACTGTATTTAATACCTCTATTAAGCGGCCACGGCCACTATTCTTTATTAAGCGGCCACAAAATCCTATTAATGATTGTTATTATATATCATCTTGTTGTCAGAAAATGTTGTGACAATTGATAACAACAGGAAATTCTTCTTTAATCTTTGTTGTGACAAGCTTACAAGCCGCTAATGCAACTCAAATAGGGCAAGCAGAGCATAACTGACATAATAATCATGATGAACATTGTAGAAGTTAATACTGTAGTGTAGCTTTCTGCAAATGGAACAAATGTCATGAACAGGCAGGGGCGCACACAGGATTTTAAGAAGTTGGAGGCACAGCCTTTGGCTTATACAGGATTTTGCAAATCCTCAGACCAAGCTCATGAATGAAGTGCAATACTTGTACCAAAGTCCCTAAAAAATTGGCCTGTAGAGTTGGTATGCCACTGGCGGATGTAGTTTTGGAGTTGGAATGTCAGTGTAGTATATAGTTGGCAGTTTTCATGATGTTGCGCATGCAACATAAATGGGATAAGAACAATGCTTGTCTGTTTTGAATAACAAAAGCCATCTTCGCCAGAATGAGTCGGAACGGCAGGGTGTTGTTCTCACAACATTGTGAAAACGGTCAATTTCCTAACAACATCATCAATGCATGTTTTGCCACGACTCATTAAACAATCAAACTTTGTTCTCAGAGGGATGCGCCCAAGTCCCCATCAGAAGATACACCAGCAGAACCACCTCCCAAGAAACAACATAAAGAGTCCTCATCCGATGATTGTGAGATTGTAGAAGTGAAGACGGAGAAGGAGAATAAGAAGGACATGATGACCAGGAAACGGAGGGATGAAATTAATAACAAGAAAAGGTAAGAAGCACTGGTGGTGTTCTCGAGCACTGGTTACTGCAATGTTCATAATTCTGCGAACTCCATACCAACCAACAAACCGCGGTTTGGCTTCCGTCAATCAAATGCGTGAACAACTCTGGGTGATTTCACGGAAGCAGATGATAGATCTTGTGAACTGATAGGGTCTAGCTTGGCTTCAAAACACAATATTTCACTGTAAAATGCAAACCAAACTCAGAAAACATGCGTGAACTTGACTTAAAAGGTTTGATTGACGGAAGCCAAAACGCAGTTTGGTGTTCGGAAATGTCAAGTGTGAGTTTGCGGAATTATGAAAATCGCAGTAAATTACTGGACACATAGAGCAGATTTCGTATAGCTGTGAAAAGGTACGGAATACGGTGCGTGCACGGCATGGCACGGAATTATTATCGCATTCTAGTGGACATTCAGCCAATCACATCACAGAAAGTGACTTACCAACCAAACAAAATGTTTTGACACGGCGCGGCGCGAACAAGGGCGCGCAATGCGGCACCGTAACTTTTTCACGGTTATACGAAATTTCTTCTTCCTTAAGGTACGAGCAGAGGAATTTTTCTGTATTATAATATACAGGACAAAGTTACTCAATGCTGATTGGCGAAGAGCGAGGGCATTTTTTGTTAATTGAGGGCTATTGGCTGAGATCCCAGACGGCTCAGACTATTTAGGAAAAAGTTGAAAACACTCGTGAAATTGATCCCAAATTGTACTCGGCCCCATGTAATTAACTATACTTAGTCTTTTACCAGCTAACTAGCTAAGTTGTTTGCGTCTCGTATTTTGCGTGGTTGTTTTGATGTGCGAAATACAAGAGATACCAGTTCAGCGTTTATTTCACCGAAAGGGGGTTGAATAGTCAAGGGACTTTTGCCCTCGCGTTTAACATTAATAGGCTTCTGAAAAAATGCAGAAGAAACGATCGATATGCGCGGGATTTGAGACTAAAATACGAGCAAAATTACGCGCAAAATCGTCAATTACGCGGGAAAATGCATGGGATTGCGTAATGATTTGGGGGCGATGTTTATGAGCGCTTGGTGCGGTGTTCAAGTTACAGAAAATATGGGGGCTAATGAGCCACCCAAAAATTCACGCTCGTTAAGTCTTGTTGATGAAAACAGCCCACGTCGAATTTATAACTACCAACGGGAAAGTCTTGAAGCCGTCACCCTTGCATTCTTGCGGCCAACGGGTATTAACTCTTGGGTGGCAAATGATTCAATAGCGGGGCTCGAAATTTGTCCCGATACAGGCGTTATTTACGCCTAACTTTTTTTCATTTAGGCGTAAAATAACGACTCGTGCTTTCAGTTTTTGTAGTGTTCTCCTAATGGATTTATGCCTAGATTTGTGATGAATTGCGCCTATAATGTTGGTGCAAAGCGTACATTTACGTCTATGTCGACCACTGAATAGCCCACGTATTTTCTGTAAACAGTAAATTGAATTTATGGCTTTCCCGAAATGATCACTTTCGTGTCAACGGTCTTGTGAGACCATGGGGTTCTCTGGTAGATTAATGGTAGAGCGTCTGACTCTAATGACTCTAGAGACTCAGAAATGTTTTCTGAGTTACCATTAGATAAATTTATATCTCATCTTATCTTAGTAAATTGGATTGCGCGCACCGGTTCGTTCTGTTCATCCCCTTTATTGAAATTCAGAACTCAATTTTTTTATAACGCCGTTGCTACGTCTGATTTCCTGTGCATCTTATGCAAATTTGCCGAAATGTAAACAAGCTAATAGCCGAATTCACACCAGGGACGAGTTTAATCCCATAAATCTACATTTACCCTTGCTTCACTCAATTTCTACTTGCTGTATATTTTAGCCATTATCTGTCTCATATTTTTCCAAACTGCCTTTCTCCCACGGGTAACATAACAAGAAATATATATAGGAAGGAGACGGACTTCACGGGAAAAGTAGAAGAAATCTACTTAAATAAATTCTATAAATTGAAAAAATAATAACTGAACGAAGTCAGCTGAAATCATACTTTTCACCACGGTAGACCTGGGAATAACTCGAAGAAATATTAAGAAATAAGATATAGAATCACATAAATTTCAAAAGAGCTGCGAAAAAAGGAGAATAATGCTGATACTGTAATTACAAGCTTACATGAGGAAATTTGACTAATTTAACGTCGGTCTATGGGGAGGTTTTTTAAACACACTACATTCGCAATCTTGGTTCACTGAAACATTAGTAATCCTTCATCGGAATTTCCTGAAATTTTCCATACTGCTCCTTAAACTAACTCATATACAATGTTTTTTGTATTAATTATTTTCGTGCTTTCTTTAGTTCAGTCAAGTCCAGTCATTTCACTGTGTTCAACTTTGCTCTGTCTTCAAATCACTTGATTATAAACTGCTCCGGTCCCCTTGACACTTCCCCGTTTCAAATTACACCTAGCGGTAGCTGCAGAAGCTCATCAGACCCATCGATACCATCCACGTCTCTTGCAATCACCTCGAGTTGGTTCGCCACCTGCCTTACTTGATGACAACTCACAGATTGACTACCTTCATCCTCCCCCAAGGGATTTCCGCTGTCACTCCCACTCCCAATTACATACCCGCTGCCACTCCCACTCCCGATTGCATAATCAATGTTTACTTCTTGTTGCGGCTGAAATATCAGAGCTATTACGCTGGCTTTCTCATTTTCTTTAAAATCTTCCTTGGAATTTGCCTTTTTAGCTTCTCCGGTTGAATTATGGGTTTGTAGATTCTCGTTTTCATTGGTTGTAACGTCAACTTCGTCGCACTTCACCTCGACTGCTTCGACGTGCTTATGAAACTCCATGCTGTATTTGGCGCTTCGTCGACGTTTTCGAGGAGAGCACCCTTCTTCCTCTTCCGTCTTTTCCCTCGCTCTGCACGCTTTGCTAACACTAGTTTTCCTCTCTTTTTCCTGGTCACCCCAGGGGAACACACTTGGACATGCGTCTTCTTTGAGAACTCTCTCCGTTCCTCTACTCTTTGCCTTCGTACTTTTCACTGCACTGTAATCTTCCGGCTTAAAATGTCTGGGACAAATCCGAGTATCTGAGGTCACTAGGGTTTGCGAGTTCTCCAGCCCGAGTTGGTGTAGCCATTGCCGCTTCTTTTCACCAGTTTGTGGGAATAAATGAAAGGTCTTAGCTTGTGATGCTCGCGTTTTGCAACCGGGAACACAGCACTTGCGATGTTCCATTGTGCATTTACTAACGCGAAGTATTACTAGAATGCTATTGCTGCTTCGCTTAATCCTTCCCACCGGCCTCCCAGCAGGACGCGCATTTGTCGGAGATTTTAAGACAATAATAGTCTGCTTTCCAATGCGCAATAGTCTGCTTCCCAGTAATTACTCTGGCTGGGGTCACAATAGTTATTTTTCTCGTGATCACGTACAATTTTATAGCCAAACGAGCGTACTCATTGGAAAGAACAACATTTGGGAGACATTTTAAGCTATACGTTATTCTGGAATGCTAATTTTCTATTTTAACGAGAAATTTCTATGCCTCTTTCTCTTAATCTTAATTTAACGTTAGCGGGTTTGAAAAAGTTTGAATGTTTATAAGATTTTTTTTTTTTACATTTTCGTGGCCTTTTTGACACTCGGAGTCTAGAATGTGGCAAAAGCCAGTACAAATTTATCTAAAATCCCTAGAAACTGTGCGGTTTTCAAGTTCTTTGCTGCTGTATTATTATTATTATTTTTTGCAATTTTGTCCTCTTCTCAAAATCGTTCTATTGTTCTCCTTTTTTCACAAAAGCCTACCATTTCCCAAAAAAATACTATCCCGTTTCAGTGCAAGGGTTCGAGAATGTCTTGATTCCCGAGGGTAAGTCAACTGCGCATGACTAGGACGCAAACAAACGTTTTAGCTGAATTGTTTGCGAGGTAGTCCGCAAATTCGAAAAGGACGGTGCCTACAAAAACGAGTATATTTTTCGCACTTAATGACTATGTGGCAATGAAAGGTAATGTGAAAGGCTATTCATTTCCGATAAAAAAGGGTAGGGTACCCACGCAAGTTTTCGAGATAAGCCATCCCCAACACCCTAAAAAAGCAGAATTAGCGGTTTTTTTTGGAAATTACGAAAAAATTATTTTTTCTCGATAGTTTGATTTAAATTCTACTTTCGCTCGTAAAATCAGCAGCTGGTATTACATTTGTTGGATTCCATAACAAATAATTGTACATTTCGGCTTTTAAAGGTATTTTAGGGGTAAAAATTTCTACTAAAGGCCCAAAATCTACATCTGACACCAGCTACTTTATGCGTTAAAAAATAGCCTCAGCATATTTTTCGCACGTTAAAAAAATGCAAATACGATGCGGAGGTTTTATATTTTCGATTGATGTAAAAAATATAGGGGTAGCCACGCAATTTTCAGAAATATCATGCCCTTTTGACAGCAGGTAGAATTGTTAAGTGACAAATCTGCGCACCCCTCCCCTGTGAGTAGAAATTGACATTCAAAATGGCGACTATTTAGCAAGAAGGGAAAAGTGGAAAAATAAAGGTAACTACGTGGTGCATTGACTAAAAATAATTTAAATATTGATTTTAGATAAAAGTGTAGTATATTTGATTCCAAAATCAATGACAAGCAGGTCGAATTATTGAAAATAACAAGGCGAACTTACGAAGTCAGGTTCTCTTTCAAACGATAACAACGACTTTTTTGTCATTTTCAAAGCGAGTCTTGTACAAACATTATTGAAATGAAACTGCATGTACGCCAGAACTTAAAGAGTAAATATACATTAAGTTTTCTGATTCATTTGTGGTATTTCTTTGCGTATAGATATCAAAACTTGTAGTATCAAACCTACGGCTACTTTTACTCAGACTGAAAAATCCCGATATTTTTACTAAATGTAAACTTTTGTGGGCTTTTTCCCAAGAAAGCTCCAACTGAAGGTAATTTACAGAGAAAAACAAAGAAAAAAAGAAGAAAAAAAGGAGAAAAAAGAAAAAAATGTCCACGGCCTCGAGTAGGTTCTGAACCCGGGGTACTTGCAGTCCGTCTAGCGCCTTAGTCAACTGCGCCATCGAGTCTCATCTGAAAACTTGAAAGATTAAAATGCTACATATACAGAAATCCGTATAGAATGCGCGAGCAGGATGCGCAGTAACATTAGTAAGCACCGTCCTTAATCTGATTTGTTTCATTTTTACCTGATGATTACAGATCAACATGTAATTCTTTTTGCTCTCCAGTTTAAGTACAACCATGTCTACAGACGACTAACTGCGCAGAGCCTAGTTGGATGTGTTATACCGGCTTTAGTTTCTAGGGAGGCATGCGCCCATACATTTGCTGAAGTATCATGTCCTGGCCAACTTTGTAGTGACATAAACACTAAGTTTTTATCTTTTCTGGGTACAAAATATATTTCTATCAAACAAAAGAAACAGCTGTTTGATCTCTTGGAGATTTGCCAAGGTCTCGAAAAATGTATTTGCTTATTTGTCGAAACTAAAATGCCCCCATTGTAATTTCTTCTCAATTTATTTCTGAACGGCTACGGCTAGCCACGCGGGGTGACTTGGAATGTCTTTTTAATTTTCTGCCACCAAACCATGATTACGTGTAATTTTCCCGCCATCTTTATTACGCGGTATCCTCTCGCCTCGTTTTGATGCCTGTGTCAGTGTATTGCAACATGATCTCGAACTTAAAGGCCCATCACCAACCGAGAGCCTTTGCGGACTCTTAGCCAATCAGAGCACCCGAAAAACAATGGATCAATTTGAAAACAAAAGAAAACGGGGCGCAAAGGCTCCCGGTTGGTGATGGGCCTTTAAAATAACGATAATCATCAATTGTCAAATAGCGATTGCTATTTTTGTGACAAAACTATCGATAGAACGAAACAGTGTGTATAAATGAACATATTCTAAAACAATGCGAATAAAAAAAAATGCCCCAGACCTTCACCCTTTCTTTCTTTTAAAAATCCTTTCAAATGTATTTCCTCTATATACAAACTTTGATTGGGCTGCCTGTGGTGAAATATGCTCTATATCTAAAACCTTGGGGAAAATATGTTGCAATTTTCACCCATATTTACTACTATTTAATACTTCTCTCATTTACAGATTGACTAATCACAAGGTCATGAAGCAGCCAGGGTTCTCATTCCGTCAAATGTTCCTCCCTAAATTAATGCGCAAGTAAGTCTATAGAACTCTTTTGGGGTCGTTTCTATCAAGAGACATATTTTTCCCTGAGAGTGATACCATATCCAACATGTGAGAGGCAGTAAATTTATAAATAGATTCCCGGTCTATTTTAAAGGCCCATCACCAACCGAGAGCCTTTGCGCCCCGTTTTCTTTTGTTTTCAAATTGATTCATTGTTTTTCGGGTACTCTGATTGGCTAAGAGTCCGCAAAGGCTCTCGGTTAGTTATGGACCTTTAAGACAGCGCAATCAGGAGCGTGCGTCAAATATAAATTTCAATTAAATTCTAAAAATAAGACAGCCTGTAACTTGCTGTCACACTCGAAGTGAGTTGTTTCTAGCTGTTTTAATATGTACAACGAGCTTGGCAAGCTGAGTATAAAAAAACACACAAGCGGAATGCCGAGGAAACAAGCTTGAAAATGACATAAAACATGTTATGGTCTCTTTAAATGGGAATTGAAAGTTGTTGTTTTTTACACAACATATTAATGGGTTTGCGAACGTCTTCTATTTTGCATTTGCCTCGAAGAAAAGCAAAGAAAGAAGCGAAAGCGGGAATCAAACAGGAGAAAAAAGACCCGTCAAGTTATGATACACCACCACGGGCGTCCACCACCAAAGCTAGTACATCCCTCGGAACCACACCCAACACCCCTGTACCCCTCACCCCTGTGCCACGCCCTGTTACCATTACTGATGACGATGAGAGTGACACGTCAGGGTCCCAGACTGGAGCACCAGATGGAGCACCTTTCTCTGTACCGAGACCCAACAGGCTGACAATCAAGCCGTATACACCTAATACTGGGGCTACTAACGTGGCGAGGGCCACTCTTATCGTCTGCCCTCTTTCGGTTCTTAGCAATTGGACGGTGAGTTGGCTTGGCCTTTGTATTGCAAACATCTGTAGATTAAATTTGAACTGGCGTTATAACATGTTTTTTTTGTCCCGACTTGCGTTGGAGCTGGTCTCAGGGATTCCGATTGGAGTTCTGGCTAACATATCTACAGCAAAATCTCATCCTTATAAGTTTAAAGTGCCTTTTGAACGGCGCGTTTGTTTAAAAGGACATGGTCGCCAAGAAAAAGCAGAAATATTTGTTGTCACTTAAAGAAGCAGTAGTTTCAATTTCAGGAGATTGCTAAGATTTGAGCGAGTGGAGATTGCAAATTTATTAATCGTAAAAAGTTAGGGAAGATATTTTGTAAGCTGTAATTAGAATCCGCGACATGATCTCATACCTTGCAAGTTCGAGTTATGTTTTGAATTTTTACGTTTTCTGTGCCCTGCCTCGTACCCAGGCGCGCTCTAGCGATTTTCGATGCGAGAGCGACTTGGAGTGAGGTAGCGCGAAAGGCATCTTGGAAGCCTTCCCGTGGTCCTTTGCGACAGCGCCCGTGCCTTCCCATGATGCAATGCGCACGTCCTGGGAACGAGGCAGTTCTGTGACCGTGTCCTTTAGACGTAAGAGTAGTTACTCACGCATCGATTCTCAGGTCGATCAGATTCGGCGTCACCGAGCCTTTTCCGAGCCTGCACATAATGCACGGGCGAGTCCGCGTTCTCGCTTACCATGTATCCTCTTGCTCGTATTTCAGGACCAGATCTGCACCCACGTGCACCCATCAGTCGAGTTACGCGTGTACATGTACTATGGGGAGATCGCATCAAAGACGTCAAGTACCTTAGTCGGCAAGACATTGTACTGACAACTTACCCCACTATCGGCTATGACTACAGGATGGTGAGGAAGTAGTTACCGTGAAATAAAGAAAGTGCCTCCCTCCCCTACCAATATGAAAACCCATTCGAAAAAAATATGCATTATACCATAGGTAGTAGAGTCTCCCTCTACTAACTATGATTATACTAGACCGAAATCACTAAACTGGAAATGCAAACCTCCTCACTATAATTCGTAAATCTTTCATTGTTGTTTCTGAGTTTCTCTCAGCTACTGAGTTTCTCTAAGCTCCGGTTCCTCTAACCATTTCCTCTGCAGAAAGACTCACCCCTGCACAAGATAAAATGGCTACGAATCGTACTCGATGAAGGGCACTGCATCAGGAACCCAACCACTGCCTGGACTAAAGCGATCCTTACACTACAGGCCCAACGTAAATGGTCCCTGACAGGCACCCCGATACAGAACAGGATCGATGATCTGTATTCCTCCATAAGGTTAGCAGGACGCCGTCTTTGGTTGGTCTTAGGGCCTGTTCATATGAGGCGAGATACCTCGGTGGGGGGATATCTCGGTCCCCCGAGTTGTCTCGGGCTGAGACAAGTTTCATATACAATCTTTCTGTGTTGAAATCGAACCGTTCACATGCGACTGAGACAACTCGGGGCCCCGAGATATCTCGGTCTAGAAGGTAGGGATAGCCCTAGGGGTAAAGTTGTCTCTGTCACCATCAGCTTCATGTGAACGGTCTACCCCGAGAGGGACAACTTTCTTGATTGTGCGCGTCCGTGGCGCATGCGTTCTAGCCACAACACCGCTATATCTCGGTGCAATATTTTTCATGTGAAACAGGGCCAGTTTCGTCCCTACCCCCGGGATATCTCGCCTCACGTGAACAGGCCCTTAGGTAAGATTTCGTATGAGCTAGTTGATTTGAGTGCTCTATATCTTGATAACTATCATTATTAGGTTCCTTGGTTTGGATCCGTTTAATGACCTTGTCTGGTGGAAGGACTCCATCGCGAGCGGTATCAGACGTGGAACCGTAGAGGCTCAGGAGTAAGTAGCCGCACAAGGTCCGATGTTAGAAATATATGATTTTCATTTGACCCAATCATCAGTACACACTGAACGTCTGCATCTAAAAAATCATTCAATTCACTCGAGAATGTGCACAGTCAATACACTTGCAATTTTTGTCGCGCGAGTCGTGGCGATTTTCCTCGCACGTACGCGTCAACTCAAAATCACTAATGTAAAGTCAGTGCAACTCGGCGCGACCGACCGCAATTGTTGTCGCGGAGATTGTAAACATGTCCGAAACTCTTTGCAACTTGATGCGATTTTAAGCAATTATTGGATGAGGTTTTTGTGATTTCCACAATAAACAATGTCGAGACAGG
Source organism: Scolanthus callimorphus (assembly GCA_033964015.1). Taxonomy (NCBI): domain Eukaryota; kingdom Metazoa; phylum Cnidaria; class Anthozoa; order Actiniaria; family Edwardsiidae; genus Scolanthus; species Scolanthus callimorphus. The sequence continues at coordinate 21,517,134 of CM066924.1, forward strand.
TGGAATCAGGCGAGGCCGTAAGGCCGAGCCTGATTCCACTTGGCGAGACATTGTTTATTCTGGAAATCGCAAAAACCGTATTCAATAATTGTTTTATTATACATTGATCCAGTAAAAATACCTTTTTTCTGTCAAGCAATTATTTCTTCTACACAAGCGCCTTGTTGCATGGGGAAAACATTCAAGTGCTCTAGTCCCATGATGAATTGCGCGCGCAGGATCAAGAATCAGCTAGCTGATTCTTGGAGACCCTCGAAGTGCGTGATTCCCAAAGTAAAGCGCGCGCTTTTAGCCAATCAGAATCGAGATAGTGAGTACAATGTATAATAATAAGAAAAGGGAGCACAGAAATCGCACCGGATTTGCATCTCGTTTACACAAGAGACAAATCGCCGCGACAAATGCAACAAAAATCGCAAAAGTTCACATAGGGAACTGAGCCGTACTGTTAGTGGTCCCAAGATTTGGAAATTGATCGAACTCGATGTTTATGATGAAATAATGTTGATGATCATAACGATATCGACGATTGGTTGTGATTATGTAACTATGAAATATTGATTCCATTTTTCAGGCGTCTGCAGATGCTGATCAAGCACATAAGTATCCGGCGTCTCAAGAACGACAAAACAGACGACAACAAGGCGCTGGTGGAACTGCCTCCTCGCCAGGTCGTCATTCAGGACATAACGCTCACAGACGAGGAGCGCAAGATCTATGACACCATGCAGAACAAGGGTTCTCTTATCATTAGAGGGTGAGTATGTTCACAGCACGTGACGACCCGATATCATTCGTATCAGATAGATATAGATATAAAATGGCACATCGTGACGTCACAAAATCTTCAACTTTGCACGCGGACATGCTAGTTTAATAAAATCCATCACAACCATTGGAAAGCACCACCTAGAACCTTGTGTTTAAAATTAAAACCCATCACCAACCGGGAGCCTTTGCGCCCCGTTTTCTTTTGTTTTCAAATTGATCCATTGTTTTTCAGGTGCTCTGATTCGCTAAGAGTCCGCAAAGGCTCTCGGTTGGTGATGGGCCGTTAAACTTCAGGATAGGTACCATGTGGAAAATAATTAAACGGGCGCACCGTGACGTCACACAATCTTCAACTTCGTACGCAGACATGCTAGTGAAAAGCCATCACTAGCACTGAAAAGCGCTGGAATTTGGGACCCCGTCAAGTTTTGAGGCAATAGATTAAAAATTGGCAAATATGTACGATAATAAATTATAGCCCATCCAAAATTATTTTATTTATTTTAACGATTGTCTTTCTCTGTGTAGCTACCTACGTCATGGTACCGTACTGAAGAACTACGCGCACTGTTTTGCCATTCTAATGCGTCTGCGTCAGTTGTGCCTCCACCCTGACCTCGTCAAGGCTAGTATTAATGACCTGGACGCCTTCGCTGATGGTATGTTGAGATGGTTACTATAGTTTTTGTTTGTACGATTCTCAAATGAATTGAAAGTAAACGCAAATAGAAATCATTTTCGGTTCTCTTTCGGTGGTTGTATGGAAGCATTGTTGGCTCAATGTTGAGGCCCTGAACTCTCGCCACTGTGGCCGATTCCCGACTCGGACAGGAATTTTTCGAGTCGTGATTATTAAGCGTTTCGTCAGTCCTTCGGATGAGACAAAAAAACGAGTGTCCCTTCTGCCTTCCCCTCTTCAACGTGGACGCTAAAGAACCCATTCCACTCTTCGTAAGAGTAGCCGGCCATCTCCCGATGCAATGGTCTGGCTCTCGGAGGCACTACATATACTGTAGAACAGCCCTCATGCTTGTAAACTGCGTGGCAGCAATTTGCGCCACCCAATGAAGCCTGTTAAGTCCTCCAACCTCGACCGCTTTGAATTCCCTCACGATGAGGATAAGACTCTTTTCGCTGAAACCCGCTCTCATGAAAGTGCTGCTTTACTTTTCCATCAGCCATGGATTCAGATGACGACGACGATGACTTGGCGCACGACCAGACAACAGAGTACCTCATCAAGCAACTACTACAGGTCCTCAAGTCCGGCGTGTCTGAGGAGTGCGCCATCTGCTTGGAGCCACTAGACGATCCTGTCATTACCCAGTGTGCGCATGTCTTCTGTGAACGGTGTATCATGGACGTGCTGGAAAACGAGGGTCTGGCACCGAGGTGCCCTATGTGCCGAGCGCCTGTCAATCAAAATGAATTAGTGAAAGTGAGATGGTTGTTTGTTTGTATGTGTGTTTCCCGCTGCCAACTCGGATTAGTGGAATGGCTGTTTGATTGTGTGTTTGTTCGCGTTGCTAATAACTCAGATTAGTGAATTATAGATAACTAAGATGGTTGTTTGTTTGCATGTTTTTTTCGTGCTGCCAATCAAATCTAACTGGTCAACATAGGGTAGTCGTTTTCTTGCATGTTTGCTCGTTTTAGAAACGTAATGAAGTAATGGACATCGTGTTAGAAACGTAATAAAGTAATGGACATCGTGGTGATTTGCTTACTTTCCCGATTTAAAAGGGTTTGTAAGTGTTTCGTCATTTAAGCTTCTTGATTTTCTTGGTCTAGGTACCAGAAGAAAGACGGCGTGAGCTTGAGACACCTCCACCCAGTCAAGCAGACAATGATGACTCTACCTCCACGGACCTGACACCTAGTGCTAAGGTATGAAGCCAAGAAAACAACATTCTATGATTGATGGTTCGGACTCAGACATCGTTTTCTCCAAATTTGTACTTTGGAAAATATTTCTCTTCGGGTTTCCAGAAAAATTGCGAGAACTTTACTTAAAAGCCTTTCTTTTATTAGCTGAAAATTTACCACAGAAAACTTTTTGTGGAAAATTTGTTGATGTACTGTATGCAAACATTATTGGGAATCTCACGTAAAATTTCCACCAAATGCATCGGAACTTAGAGAAACTCGAAAGAAGACTGTTTCTATCCGTAATGGATGCCGTCATCTTTGTTCAGATCAAAGAGCCTAAGCACGAGCTTTTGCAAAATACCACAGGAAGCCCATGAAAACCACAGGTAACCCATGGAAGTCCGACACTTTTCTTGATATGTTAAATCTTAACTAGCTTCCTCTCTCCTAGATTACAGCACTGATGGGCGCCCTGGACGCCATCAGAGATAACAATCCAAACACAAAGAGCATCGTGGTATCCCAGTTCACATCCTTCCTGGACATCCTACAGAAGTTCCTCGAAAGAGAGGGTTTGAGTTTCTCAGACTCGACGGGACCATGACACAGGAAGCCCGTGTAAAAGTTATTGAGCAGTACCGGGAGCCCGAGTCGCCGAAGATTTTCCTCTTGTCTCTGACGGCGGGAGGTGTCGGTTTGAACCTTACAGCGGCTACGAGAGTCTTCCTAATGGATCCGGTAGGTAGAGTCGTGGATACGCGCATCATACAAAATAAGTTATAACAGCCCCGTTACGAAATCTCCCCTTCTCTCCAGCTGGATATGCATCACGAATAAATACAGTGAGCTCCTCAATTTGAAATCCAAAACGTTGCGGATACCAATAGGTCCAAAAAGTATCCACAAGTTTTTCTGTTGTCTAGATTCAAATCTAAATCATCTTCAGGGACTTATAAACTAAGTGTACCTACCAGAGAAAAACTCACCTGGATTTGAAAAAAAATCAAGCTTCGGCAGTATCTCGTTGGTATTTGCAACTCTTTTGGCTCCAATATGAGGCTGCCAATGTAAATATGCGCCCTTGATTCAGCTGTAGAGTAGATAATTTGAAACTTCTCTAAAATGAGGGGGCGCATTGTCACTCTTTTGTTCGCCCTAGATTTGTAAACTCAACACGGAGAACAATAAACATTGCTGGGCATCTAAACGTCGCAAAGTTTTTGCCTAGGCAGGGCCCGACATTGCGACAATTAGGTTGCCAATGGCGACTGGATTTGAGGGTTTGGCGACCAGACAATTAAACCTAGTCGCTAAATGGCGATCCCCCTGTTAGGGCTTGACTTTCCAAAGAATATTTAACTCATAATTGGGCGACAAGATTCTACGCTATAGCGCCTAAAAAAATTCAGTAAGGCGCCATTGGCACATTACAAAAAAAAAGTTAATATCTGGCCCTGCTAGGGGTGACTAGGGCTGGCACCAATGTTAGGAGGCACAACGTTACTAACTCACTCGCTAGCTCGCACCGGATTCGTCAACTCAACACGGGGAACATGATAAGCATTGTTGGACAGCCAAACGTGGGCAACGTTGTCCAGGAGTAACTACTGTGACTGAGCATGACACAAAACTAAAGCTATCTCTGCAGTGTTTTTGGATAGATTTTACAAATAGTAAAACAATTTGAAATGGAGTTAGCTTAGCTTTTGTTATTTATTTGGGCTCTTCGTAACAGGATCCTGTCTCTGGCCAATAAAAGGGAGAAATATTTATACTTATTTTGTTTGTTTGTTTGTTTATTAGGCTTGGAACCCGGCCGTAGAAGAGCAGTGTTTTGATCGATGTCATCGACTTGGTCAAACGGAGGAGGTCATTGTCACTAAGGTACAGATATCTAGAAATTGTAACTTTGTAGTAACAACATTGTAATTGAAATTGTAACATTGTAATTGAAATTGAAAAAACGAAATTGTAACTAGAAATTGTAACATTTGAGGGCCTTTCGCTGATTGGCTGATTTCATTCTCGAACCCAGAGCTCCCTGGTTCGTCACCTCGCGGGGGAGGCTCTGGTGACAGCCATTGACGCATGCGCGAGATTTGATACAGAGTCGTTGAGAGAAACAATCTTCTGCGCATTCCTCAACGTTTAAAATTAGTTAATAGCGAAGGCCCTCAAATGGATGTCCCCAGAGCCTTGGGTACGGAATGGGCTGATTTTAAATGTTGGGGCATACGCAGGAGGTTCTTTTCAGATCTTCCCATACGTCCATACGAGGCTAGGAGCTATAAGTAGGATATTAACCGAGTAATGAACTGTCTTTAGCAGGATAGATGGGCGGATAGACAGGAAAGCAGTGAATATCTGTAACACTGAAGACTGGCACAGGCAGGAGACCGACAGATGAACAGACAGCATTCTCTTACCCAGAGCTCCCCGGCTCCTCACCTCGCGGGGGAGGCTCTGGTGACAGCCATTGACGCATGCGCAAGTTTTGATACCGAGCCGTTGAGAGAAACAACTTTCTGCGCATGCCCCAACGTTCAAAATCAGCCAATCAGCAAAGGTCCTCAATTTGAGGTCCCCAGAGCCTCCCCCACGAGCATGATACGAGCCGGGGAGCTCTGGGTACGAGAATGAACAGACAGCGGACAGAAAGTCAGACATACATACAGACAGACAACTAAAGAAGAGAAGCGGGTCAAATTGATTATGAACTGTTATTTTTTTATTCATTCAACAGTACATTGTCATGGACTCTGTCGAAGAACGCATGCTCAGTCTGCAAGAAGAAAAGCGTAAGCTGATGACCGCTGCTTTTGGACTGAAGGCTCAGAGTGATGAGGATCGTCGGCGCGCACGCGTAAGGGACATCGCTCATCTTATTGGCATCCGAACCATAAGGAACACATCTGGGCCTTAAGGTACCTTGTAAGGAATCCTCTAGATACTTGGCTAATCTCATGGGCATCCGAACCATAAGGAACACATCTGGGCCTTAAGGTACCTTGTAAGGAATATAAAGTCCTCTAGAGACTTGGCTATCTCATGGGCACCCGAACGCTGGGAGGGACATCGCTCATCTTATTGGCATCCGAACCATAAGGAACACATCTGGGCGTTAAGGTACCTTGTAAGGAATATAAAGTCCTCTAGAGACTTGGCTAATCTCATGGGCACCCGAACGCGTGGGAGGAACACTGACAACTTTGCTTTAAGGTACCTTGTAAGGAATATAAAGTCCTTTAGAGACTTGGCTAATCTCATTGGCACCCGGACGCGTGTATGAGGTACACAACTGTTTAAGGGTACCTTGTAGGGACGATAAGGTCCTTCAGAGACTTGGCTAATCTCATTGGCACCCGGACGCGTGTATGAGGAACACAACTGTTTAAGGGTACCTTGTAGGGACGATAAGGTCCTTCAGAGACTTGGCTAATCTCATTGGCACCCGAACGCGAAGTAGTTGTAAGGAATGGGGACTATAAAGTTCTCTAATTAGACGTCCCTAGGAGGTGCAAACTTTCATTTCTTTTGGATTTTTGGACTACTGATTTTTGGACTTGGATTTTGGACATTTGGTTCATTATTGAATGATCGGGGTAGACGTTGCACTTTTATGGTTCGTGTAACACAGAATACGGAAATGTTTTTAACTTTTGAAGTTTTTACGGGAAAAGCGCAGCACAATTTAATTGCTTGCGAAAGCGGCTGACTTATGGAAACAAAGGGATTATAAGGTACATCAAGGTGTTTGTGTAACAGTGCGTTATGGATCTTCGTGTTGGTGGTCCTAAACGGTACATCATAGCCCGGGGAATGGCATTATGGAGGACACAAGTTAGTGGGACATTGATGTACATTGAACTGGCTGGCGGTCCTTAAAATCACGACGTTGTCACACTTCATTTCGTGATCTCGAAACATGTTATGGAGTAAATTTTACGTCACAAACTGAGGATCATTTGCGGCAGATCAACTACAATCTTTGGATACTGACACAACAACTGTAACATTCTGCGAGGGAACGTGTAGTTTAAACGAACTGGAATGTTCAAGAAAATTGGTAGCTTATCGAGATACAATGGCGATGTTCGTGAACCTGTCGTTGCTCTATGTGACATTTTGAACCAAGCCAATATATGTATTGTGTTTAAAGAATAGAACTGCTATTCGTTAGAGGTGATTCAATTTATACAAATATTTAGCTTGCTATATGGGCATAATCCATTTCCAGCCGATAAATGAAGATAATATAAAGCAAAAGCGACTCCGAATAACATGTTAAACAGAAGTGCAATATTTAGGTTTTACTTCAAACCATTTAGTCTTGCTTGATAATGGTTTGAAGTAAAACCGAAATATTGCACTTCTGTTTAACATGTTATTCGGAGTCGCTTTTGCTTTATACTATATGGGCATCTATCCAGATATTTCGAAAACAAAAGCGAGTTTTTGTTTTCTATGCACAAAATGCGAGTGATTAAGATGCTAATTTTCAGCTTAAACAAAAAATATGTAAAACAATTCTTATAATGTACATTAATATAGCAAAGATGATATGTTAGAGAGCAAATGTTGTAATGATTATTTATATAAAAGCATCCTTTGTTAGAATCAAAATACATGGAAAAGGTTTTTTATCAAGGTTATTGGAATTAAATATTGTTTGAAATTCAAAGACAGTGATGATTCGATGATCCCTTATTCGATGATCAGGTATTCGATGATCCCTTATTCGATGATCAGTTATTTGATAATCCGTTATTCGATTAGCAGTTATTCGATGATTTATTCTGGATATAGAATATATTTTTGTGAAACCGTCTGTACTAATGGTGCTAACCCATGCGAGGAAAAAAACGCTATATAAGAATGTAAACAAACTTTGTCAAATCCACATCCGTGCACATCATAGCATTTCTGAAGGCCCAAGACAATCTTTAACGTGCGTGATATCGATTCGTAAATGCTGTTTTTCTTGCAAACAGGTCGACGGAAATAAATCCTTTGCAAGCTTGACCTATATTTGTCCTATTTTAATTCGTTACTGGTGTGTGACATTTTAAAATTCCGCTTTACCAAACTAATGGTGCGTTACTTCTCTGAGTCATACTTTCTCGCGACGCACGCTATCGACCATCTGTCTCCTAACTTCTTCATAACCTCCCTCATTCGGTGTACTTCATCTTCGGTGAACTTCATCTTCGGATCTCCCTACTTCAGATTCCCCAGCCTAGGGATGGCACTGAAAATGCGTGCGTCGAAACCACTTTTCGTAGTATTGTCGCTTTTGCTTGTAATCGCCACGATAAGACGCTCTGTAGTCGAAGCACAAACGTGCGGCGGAGGGAATACTGCAGAGGATGAAGGACCAGAGGGAGGCAGCTGTGGCGGCGGAGGTCCACCAGACGGAGGCAGCTGTGGCGGTGGAGGCCCACCAGACGGAGGCAGCTGTGGTGCTGGAGGTCCACCAGACGGAGGCAGCTGTGGTGCTGGGGCGCCACCAGACGGAGGCAGCTGTGGTGCTGGGGGCCCGCCAGATGGCGGAGCAGGTGAGTACATCACAATGAAATTCGTCCTTAAATGGAGAATAAAATCTCAAATATCACCTCTTGTTTAGAAACCGCGGATTTGTAGATTGGCTATAGTTATTTCATTTTACCAAATATGAGAGATTTACAAACAGAGGAGCATTTTTCCTGCACTGTCGAAAACAGGCTTCCAAGACGACAATTTTGAAGCGAGCGAAGAACTGATTAGCTCGTAACAGAAACATTTAAGTTAGTTGAAACGAACTAAATTTCTGCTCGTACGAGTAAACTTTCAGCTCGCACAAGGTACCCAGTGTTTAAGGCGCAATAAGTCGCTATGTAAATGTATAACGTATTTATTTGAATTTAGTTTCAAATTAGTTTCAAGTAACTCTTTGATCCATATATAAGTTATTCAATCGTGTCATATTCTCTTTTCTGGGGCCCCTGTTCGTTTGGAACGTTTGGGTAAAAGCGCTAGTTCACCTTTGGAATGATGATTAGCATTCGAGCGTTGCGTCTGTTGAAAAAGGTTTACCATATAAATTGTTTTTCTTCCTATATTGAACCCGTAATGCAAAATTTGAATTTTTCTCAGTGCAACATCGAAAGACGTTTCAATGACTATATATATGATATAATAAGTCTATTTAGAAAGTAAACTTGTTAAACAACGCATGGCATACACTTAAAGTAAAGAATGGATATTAATCGCGAAAAAATGTGCTAGTCTTATATTTACAATGACGTGTACTAACTCTCAAATAATTACCCGATATTATTATGCGATTTTTCTAGTGTTTTTCTCGCTTGAGTACCGCCATAATATGAGTAAGACGGGGTGTCCGCGCAGAAAAATCTGTCGCGTCATAATGGGCCTTTTCCGCTTGAGTGGGGACCCTGTGGTTTTGCTAGGTCTGTTTTCCCAACTGCTACTCATGCGAAACAATGTCTTTTGTTTTCTTGTAATGCACGAGGAAACTAATAAATATTGATGTGTGGAAACAAAGAACATTCTACACTTGAGTGTCAGTTGGGTAAATAAACCACAGATAGACACCTCCAGATAGACACCTCCAGATAGACACCTCCAGATAGACACCTCATACAGACACCTCAGACAGACACCTCAGACAGACACCTCAGACAGACACCTCAGACAGACACCTCAGACACCTCCAGATAGACACCTCCAGATAGACACCTCCAGATAGACACCTCCAGATAGACACCTCCAGACAAACACCTCCAGACAAACACCTCCAGACAGACACCTCAGATAGACACCTCAGACAGACACCTCCAGATAGACACCTCCAGATAGACACCTCCAGATAGACACCTCCAGATAGACACCTCCAGATAGACACCTCCAGATAGACACCTCAGATAGACACCTCCAGATAGACACTTCAGATAGACACCTCCAGATAGACACCTCCAGATAGACACTTCAGATAGACACCTCAGATAGACACCTCAGATAGTGGGCGGGCTGAAAAAGCGAAATAGGTAATGGAATATAATTCAGATTTTATAAGATTTTGTTGAAACAACCGTGACACAGCCCCTTCTTTGCTCATTTCGTTTACAATGTCGATGCAGGTGGCCCTGAGCAAGGAGACGAAGGTGAAGGTGGCGCAGATGCGCAGGATTACACAAACATCCCACGCAGCTTAGAAAGCAGGAAAAAATTACGGTAAGAGTTAAGGGAGCCGACAACCATACCCATAATGCTTTGCCTCGACACCATTTTTGATCCCATCGGAAGACTCGAGAAAATTCCTCAAGTATTTTGAATTGACATTTTTCTGGTTGTTTTTTCTTTGTTTTCCTTTTGGTGTATGACGTGAAGTAATGTTATGTTATGTTTGTTTTGTTATGTTATGTTTCGTTTGTTATGTTATGTTATCAGAAATTACTGACGAAACAAAATAACAAAATGATAGTGTCGGTTACGCTAATTTCTTGAATTTCCCCATCTGTCAACCCCAGACGCATGCTGCGGAAAGTCGACGCTAATCAAGATGGCAAGATATCTCTAGAAGAACTCCAAGCTTGGATGGACAAACAGTCGAATGACATCCTTGAAGTAAGTGGGAGGAAGAAGCTCAAAGAAGTGGACACCGACGGAGATGGTTTGGCCAGCTGGGAAGAGTGTGCCAAGCTTATGGAAGTCAAACGAGGTATGGTGAAAGCTGCAGTTAAACTGAACCAGAGGAACCACTAGGACGCGGGAGTGACCATCCTTTGTGTCTGTAAAGCGTGACACTAAGATCCTCAGAGCCTGTCACGCAACTGCGCAGCTGTCCTGCGCATCTCAAAACAAAGAAGTATCGTCCCGTAACGATGGCCAGCGAAGGCTAAAAACCTCTAAAACAATCGTTTATAATCTCGCTATTTCTCGATCCATCCATCATTCTTTTAACTTTACATATTCTTAAATAGTTATCTGATAGGATTGTCTAATTAGTTTTGCTGATGAATCAGAGTGACCGCTCCTGGAGCATGCGCGTATCGTGACAGACTCCCTTTAAACCGCTTGGCAGCTGCATGTTGACGCCGTGAGATCCAGCGTAATTCAGCTTACGGGCTGGAGAGTCGGTCACTATGCACTACACACTACACCATACCACATCACACTACACCACACTACAACATACCACACCACAGTACAACATAACACACTACACTACACCACCATACCACATTTTAGTCGGACATTTGAAGTCAAACGTTACGAAATATCTACAAAAGTAGTCGATATTTTGAGACTGATATTTTTGTCGCAAAGTGGAAAATTCTGGTCGCTTTTGCGACGATACGGTCACAATTTCGAGCCCTGCTTCAGCGCATCCCAAAACACATCCCCAAACACAAGAAATTACGGGTTGCATTTTGCAGTCAAAACCCGTGCGTAACGCTTTGACGAATTTTCGTTTCGTTTGGTTTCCGTCTCTTAGATAACCCTGAGGAAACTGAAAAGGACAGGAAGATATACAAGCGACGCTTTGACTATGCTGATGGCGATAAGGATGGGAAACTGAATTTGGTGGAGATCGGAAAGTTTGTAAGTCCAGAGGAATCTTCGGACATGGGTGATGCTGTCTACGCGGTAAGTCCTCCCTCCTCCAGGGACCTTTCTTTGTCTTGCATCTCCCTCCTCCAGGAATCTGTCTTTGTCTTGCATCTCCCTCCTCCAGGGACCTTTCTTTGTCTTGCATCTCCCTCCTCCAGGAATCTGTCTTTGTCTTGCATCTCCCTCCTCCAGGGACCTTTCTTTGTCTTGCATCTCCCTCCTCCAGGAACCTTTCTTTGTCTTGCATCTCCCTCCTCCAGGAACCTTTCTTTGTCTTGCATCTCCCTCCTCCAGGGACCTTTCTTTGTCTTGCATCTCCCTCCTCCAGGGACCTTTCTTTGTCTTGCATCTCCCTCCTCCTGGAACCTTTCTTTGTCTTGCATCTCCCGTCATCTCTAGGCAGACTTATAGTGCGCGTGGCAAGGACCTTTTTCCCCTTGTTTTCTAGTTGACTGATTGCGACTTCTATAACGCCCGAAATGTTAGGGAATGCATCATGTATTGGCAGGGGCTCTGGTATTGATGATTAGCCTATAACAATAACTTCCTTTCGCGTACTTTTTCAGTTTATCCCGCCTTATTTCTGTATTTGCGCGCGCGTTTCTCTATCAGGATTTGTTTTCACCCCCCCCCCCCAGTCTCGTACCAAGACGTTATTTTTTTCCGTCTCTTGATGTGATTTATCTGTGAAAATTGTTTTGAAGGCGTAGGGACTGGGAATGAGTATCACACGGCGCGCTATGAACTGTGGGAAATCCCATAACTCTCTGCGCGCCCTGTTAAAACTATCCCACAACTCCCTGCGCGCCCTGCTAAAACTATCCCACAACTCCCTGCGCGCCCTGCTAAAACTATCCCACAAGTCTTTGCGCGCCCTAAAAAAACCGGAAAGCGTCTGGGTACGAAACTGACCCCCTGCTGCGTGTCTTGATTTCAGGAATACATGGAAAGCTACGATACAGACAAAGACGGAAAATTGACACTCAAAGAATACATTGGTAAATCACGAGACAATTTCGTATGACAAAATTACGGCACGGATCTCACCGTGACAACGTGACAGTAAACGTGACGTCTCACTAACCGTGATGCTATAGACCTCTTTTAGCTTGGGTGTTACTGTATTGTTTCTACATTTCAGATCGCGTCGCATTCCCGTAAGTATTCTGTCTTTTCTTTTTCTGCTTCGAACCGAAGGATCAGTATGAGTATGGAAGCATCCTAAACAAAGGAGGAATACTCGTGGGAATTTCACGTGATCTGAAATGGGGAAACGTGACGCCCAAGCGAAAGAGGTCTGTTGTTGAGGTTCCGTGTCGTGTTTATTTCATAGTCATACGAAATTTGCTCAATGGAGATGTTCCGCGTAGGAACCTTAGAGATGCAAATAAGGCGAACCTTTTGTTTCCGGTTGACCAGAATCCATTGGAAACAAAAGGTTCGCTTCATTTGCATCTCTAACGTTCTTACGCGGAACAACTCCAATCATAGTAACTTAAGGCCATGTTGCACGAGGCAAGTTCTCCTGCAAATCACAATATTTGTTGCGTTGCGAGTTGCAGTGAAAGTTGCGCGTGTAACATCCCGCTGCAATGTAAAGTTTTGTTGCGCTGCGAGTTGCTCTACTTTTCGCAACGTTGCGAGACAAGTTGCATGCTACGTGTAACAACTTTTGGCAATTTATCACGCAATGGGTTCCTTGAATTCACCAATCAGCGCGCTTGATTTTTAGAGCACCGCTGTGAAAATGATCCGCAAAAATCATTTTTTTCAAAATGATTCAAATCTTCACAAGTGGTTATCTTTTAGCCATTGCCTTCATCTGATTTGATATTTTTTCAGCCTTTACTGAGCACCGTTAAAAATTTCGCGCGACAAAACCAATAGAAATGTTGAATGAACCCGTTGAACTGGTAAACAACAAGTTTCGCGACAAAACCAATAGAAATGTTGAATGAACCCGTTGAACTGGTAAACAACTCGTTTTTAGGTATTTACCAGATATTTACCAAAAAATGAACGTCACTTTGTGACGAAGAGTTCTACATTTTTTACTTCCTTAAATTTTCATACTGAAAAGAAAGTGGAAAGGAGACTCCGTTATCTTCAAATTCGGAGCTCACAAAATATTTGTTGCGGGCTTCCTGTGTTTCACGCACGCGCGCCGAAAGTGGCGGGAAAAAATCAGCCAATCACAAACGTTTCCTTGACAGACGCTAACGATTTTAATATAAGATGCTTGCTTTGGTAAAAAAAAGTTCAGAATTAAAAAACAGCAAAAAGACTGAGAGACAAACTGATGGGCTGGTTGAAATTGTTACAGTTTATAATGATAATTTATTGTGCAGGCGATGCGCTTGGTGAGAATCCAGAAGAAGAAATGGTTCAGGGTGTGAAGCAGCAATTCGATCAAGAAGACAGGAACAAAGATGGCTTCCTTAATAAGGTATCGTTAAGAGATAAAGAAGGTTTCAGAGCGTGTCGAATATTATACTTTGCATTTTCATTGGTCCCTCATTTCTATCAACCAATCATTATCATATTGAACTAAACGCAGCTGTGTATTTGTTGATCACGTGCCCAACGCGTGGTAGTGATTTTACTTGGCTTGATTTACAAATACACCAGCCACGTGTTCAAGAGTGACCGTGATTTTACACTGCTTATGATTGGCTGACGGGGAAACCATTCAGCAGCAACTTGTAATTTCTCTCGTTTATGATTGGTCAGATGTATTTGTCGCACTAGGTGATCTCCCGCGCGAAAACTTGCTTATATAGTAGGCGCGCTTTTAGCTGATGGTTTTTCCAACAAATTCGTAAATACAGCTCTAAATGTTTATGTAAGCATTCCAAAATCACTTCTGTAGGTAGATTTTATCGCGAAGACTGTCGATTTTTATCCCAACAAAAACTCGTTTTTGCAATCCGTTTCCCTCCGCTCTGTATAGGTCCATGAAGCCTTCAATCATGATCGCTTTGTAGTACAATGGCTATTCAACAAACCTAGACTAGTATTTTGGCTATCTATCTGTTATTATGGGTTTTTTTTACATCAACAAAAGTGCGCTAAAATCGCGACACCCCTCTTTTGACTTTGCCAGCCCTCATCGCTAGAGACATCTATTTAGAGTGTATTTATTCTTAGCATCCCAGCTAAAATTGCTTAGCTGTTATGAAATATTTGATTACTTCTTCGTCCCTGTTTATGATTTCAGCAAGAGGTAATAGACATGGTAGTAATGGCGAATGAAGCACAGAGTTTGATGGATTACATAGACACAGACAAGGTTAGTCACAATGCATTCCATTCTCGAAACTAGAGCTCCCGGCTCGTCTCCTCGCGGGGGAGGCTCTGGTGACAGCCAATGACGCATGCGCGAGATTTAATACAGAGCGGAGCCGTTGAGAGAAAGAACTTTCTGCGCATGCTCCAACGTTGTCCGTCAAATGGACGTACCCAGCCTCCCCTGCGAGCAGACGAAATTTGGTTTTGAAGCCTCGCTAGTCCTTATTAACTAAAAAAAACGCTCAAAGCCTGCGTGAAATCACCCAGAGCCGTTCACTCGTTAGTTTGATTGACGGAAGCCAAACCGCGGTTTGTTAGTTGGCGTAGAGTTCGCGGAATTATGAAAATGGCAGTAACCATTTTGTTCAAAAAAACTCTCAAAGCCTTGTGAAAATCATCCAGAGCTGTTCACTCGTTAGTCTCCTTTGCAGCCGCTGGCGTGTCGCTCGTTTCACGAGAAAGCGAAACGAGCGACACGCCAGCGGCTGCAAAGGAGGCTATTCACTCGTTTGATTGACGGAAGCCAAACAACGGTTTGTTAGTTGGCGTAGAGTTCGCAGAATGGACGATTCCAGCTATAACGCACGCGCGCGCTGCATGTCGGTAGATGTGGGACATTTGTCGAACAAACTGTTAAAAAAGCGCGCGCTGCATTCTGGTAGTTGTGGGACAGGGCTTGGGCATTTCTGTATAAAGAAGAGCGCGCGCGCTTATAGCTGGAATCGCGTCCACTATGAACATTTCAGTAATTTCTTTCTGTTTGTCACAGGATGGTTTTATCACAGAGGTTGAAGTCTTCAAGAAATATGGACGATTTGCGTTGAGTCGTGCGACCAAGTATGGGGAACTGATTCGAGAAAAGAAGAAGAAGAAGGAAAAAAAGGAGAAGAAAGAAGAGTCGAAGCCTGCAGAGGCGGACTCTCAAAAGAAAGACGACTTGTAGAGACAAATATTCAATGTGCATACTGTGCCTTTCCTCGAAATTACAAATAAACTCGGCTTTATTTTTGTTCAGGTGCCAATATACCTTAAATTATTCAGTCATATATTGCCATAATAGTTGGTGTTCTCGTAATATGATTGGCTGTCCAGGCATCCCACATCCACATGCGCGGGTCATGTAGAAGCTATCGGAAGACCTAACCCTATAGGATTGATGCACCTCAGTGAAAACAATGGAAACACAAGAAAAGAACGCGAATACAATAGAACAATGAGATGCATCAAGCCAATAGCGTTAGATCTTACGAGCAGCTGCTACATAACTGGCATGCGCGCGCATTTCTGAGCCAACGAAAAGCTACTCAAATGTGCGTGTGATTAACAATGGAAAATGCTTATCTTAGCAAAACCTTTTGATCAATTCGACAGAGATTCAGCGTTGCCTGGACTCCTATTAACGCCATCGTCTTCAAAATTTGTTGCTGACTGTTTCTGAAATGCAGTAAAAACCCACCAGTCTGATAGACTTCCCCAAATGCTTGCCGACGATTACCTTTTAACAATAATAATAATACAAATAATTTGACATTTATTTGCAACACTTCGCTATTTCTAATTACAATTCCTCTTCTAGAAATGCTAGGAGCCCTGTATTCATGCACTCAAATTTAAAAAAAACTTATCCTAGTAATTCATCTATTTACTATTGAAACCGAGCAACCGCTGCGCTCTCATTGCAAAGTTTTACAAGCCCAGACTATTCCCAACATTTGATAACTTTTCCTAGTCGTTCGTGTTTTATGTAAGAACGAGTGTTGGAATTTACCGCTTCGTGTGTGTTCTTCATCCGGCTCTCTTTGCGTTTGAGTTTCTTGGCCAATCCACAAATAATGTTTCTTGCTTTGAAAAGGTCCTGGCATAAGGGTAAAAAGATCATATGTTAGCATTTGTATCGTTTTATTTTCTCATGCCTTGTTATGTTCACCGTCCGGTGGAAAACTCAGTCTTGCTTGTTTGTTCTTTTTTTGTATCGTTTTGTTTTCTCTTGTCTTGTTTTGTTGACCGTCTGGTGCAAAATTCAGTCTTGCTTGTTTGTTTTGTTTTGTATCGTTTTATTTTCTCATGCCTTGTTGTTTTGTATCGATGTTGCCCGTCTGGTGGAAAACTCAGTCTTGCTTGCTTGTTCTTTTTTTGTATCGTTTCGTTTTCTCTTGTCTTGTTATGTTTTGTGTCGATTTGTTTTGTCTTGTTATGTTGACCGTCTGTTGCAAAATTCCGTCTTGCTTGTTTGTTTGTTTTGTTTTGTATCGTTTTATTTTCTCATGTCTTGTAATGTTGACAGTTTGGTGGAAAACTCAGTATTGCTTGTTTATTTTGTTTTGTATCGTTTTGATTTCTCTTGTCTTATTGTTGACCCGTGTGGTGGAAAACTCAGTGTTGCTTGTTTGTTTTGTATCGTTTTGTTTTGTTTTCTCATGTCTTGTTATGTTGACCGTCTGGTGGAATACTCATTATTGCTTGTTTATTTTATTTTGCTTTGCTTTTTTAGAATGAATGCCGGTCTTGATCTCACCAGGGTATTTACGGATTATTTTGAGCGTAAAATGGAAAACTCTATTGATTTTTTGTTTCAATTAACGTAAGAATTTGCAACTGTTTCCGAAAATGATACAAAATTCTTGTTTACTTCCTTGTGTGCAATGATAACATCAAGCAGGTTATTGATATTAAACCTACCTGGATTTAAAATGCAGGAATATTTCGTTAGGTAAACTTATACTTTTAAATGTATGTCACTTTTGGTTGAAAAACCTCAAAACATCGGAATAAGTAATCATTTTTCCATTCAAAGCATTATTGCGTCATATAAAGATAATTCGCTGAAAGGACTTGGAATTTCGTGGGAGGCTTGTTTGCAAGAACTGCACAATGTTTAGCAAAATGGAAAAATTGCAAGATTAAATAATTCTACCGCGCTCCCACTCTAAATTGCGCAGACAAGACCAGCAATTTCTTTATTATTTTTTTTTTGTTTGTGATTAACCAGATCATCAATGGACCTTTATCTTTCATCTTCAAACTAATTAAAAGGCACACCCCAAGGAAAGGGCAATTTAACGAAATTATTTGTCAATCCCTCTCAGAGTGCGTAAATGAGTTAACACGAATTGCTTAGATGAGTTTATAAGTTTGCTTTTATTGAAGGTAATCAAAATGGTGGCTATGTCCGAATACCTTACCACTGTAGAGGGTTTCTGGATTGACAAATTGAGGACAATGACTCATGGACGCAACCTCAAAGAAAAACTTTAGTTGTCTAGTGAACGAAGATTGTATATTAATCTTGAATAACGAGCGTTAGCCAAATGAGAAACGGCAAGCAGTCGACATTGTTTTATAAGGGAGTTTTATTAGAGGGGCTCAGTGTCAGAGTTTTACTCGAGCAACGCAGAATGTTTGCTGAAAAAGATCGAAGAAAAAGTCAAGAAATGAGTGCTATCAGTTCTGAAATGCGCTACGAAAAAAACATTTGTACCTGAAATTCATTTTTTACATGATTGAGATTTCGTAGGAGTGGCCTAGTAACATACCGAGTCGGAGGAAACATCCATTTCCAACGGCTGATTTAGGGAATGTAGGGCAATATTTTCGATTATATGATCAATTATTAAACTTTGTATCTAGTGCCTTATTTCGAGTTTTCTACGCGTAGTTCGAGTCATTCTAGTGGCTAACGGAAGCTATTTCGTTAGAAGGGACAAATTCAGTTGAGACCTTCAAAAGGGAGATGGGAAAAAAAAGAAACTCGAAAATAATCTTACCAGGTATTTGCTTCTTTTTCCAAATGGTGTCGCGGGCGGAGGGACCGACGCAAAAGACATGTCCCTTCTCGGGCAGAGCGAGGTAAAGATTATCAGTCCAAAAAGAAGCATGTTCCACCTCGACATAGTTGATATCTTCTGTAACAGCTTGCGGTGTGCTTGATTCAAGGGCCCAATTGAAGCCCTTTTATATGTATAGCTGTTTCAGGTAACACGCGTCCCAGCGCGTTCAAAACATCGAGAGGGCTTTTGGCAGTTGGGTTTTCCTGTGTAGTCAATCAAATCATTGCGAGCCAATCAGATCCTTGCCTAGTTTCGCCTAGTGCAGTGAATTGGCTTCTGTCGCGACATGTCTCGCAAGGGAAGCCAATCGAATGCACTCAGTAATGATATGATTGGCTCACACGGACACGGATTGCATTGATGGACAGCACAGAAAACCCAACTGCCAAACTCTGGCGGCAACGGCAAAGTTGCGCGTTACCTGAAACAGCTGTAACATTTTTGCAATGCGATGAAACAGGTGTCTTGGAAACTATGTTCGGGGCAACCACACATACACGAGATCAATTAATTAACTCGTTGGACTGTTCTCGACATTCAGAGCTTGGAAAACGTTCATCAGTAATTATTGGTTTGCTTGAGGTGGAAAACTGCGCGCAATTCTAAACATTTGATTCATTGGGGGTGGGGGGATTTGCTCTCTATTTCAGTTTTCTCACGCTTGTTAATTTAGCGGGATCTTTAACCAGAAACATATAACTTAGTTGAAACGTGTAACAGACGAATGAATCTGATGTGACAACCAGCAAACAACTCGCGATCACTAAACACCATATTTGGAAAACAATGCCCTTGCGTGCAGCCAATCAAAATTCACATAAGACTTTTCCGTTTGGATTGCACGCGCATTCGAACTGTTTTCCGTTCGTTTAGAAGCGCGCGCGCGCTTGTTGATGCAAACAGCGTTGTCTGCACTCTTATTTACCATGGCAAATCAGCCAATCATAAAAACGAGACAGCAAAAGTTATGATTAAAAATCTTTTTGGTGGGTTTTGAGCATGGTAGTGAACTACATAAACTCATTTTGTGCTTCTGTTCTGTTGTGAGGAGTTCGCGCGCGTTATTTTTAGAAAATATGACGAATCAAATCACCCGTTGCTGATTGGATAAACGAAGAACCTGCAGCTTTCCAAATATGGTGTTTATTGATCGCGAGTTGTTCGCAGGTTGTCGCGCTGTTACACGTTTCAACTCACTTTTATGTTTCTGCTTTAACCCTATCGTGGCTTGCATATCAGTACAAAACGTGTCAGTCACTGATCGGTAGTTGTAAAAAGTAACTTTCCCCTATGTGAGAGTTCAAGAAAGAAACATATTTTGTTGAAAATTGCT
This sequence comes from Scolanthus callimorphus, assembly GCA_033964015.1. Taxonomy (NCBI): domain Eukaryota; kingdom Metazoa; phylum Cnidaria; class Anthozoa; order Actiniaria; family Edwardsiidae; genus Scolanthus; species Scolanthus callimorphus. The sequence continues at coordinate 21,536,835 of CM066924.1, forward strand.
TTCAATTTAAACCAAAAACCGGGTAACGCTCCTCTTAATCAACCTCGGGAGTGGATCCCTTGTCCTTTCCACTCCCATAGTTAAATATTAGACGTAACCTTCGCAAAAGTTATGGCTAGTATCGTTTGATGAACAAAAAGCGTTCAGAAACTTCAGCACGATTCGCACGTAACGTGTGTGTTTGCATCTGTTGAGTTGTGATAACCCCGATGTTAATATAAGACGTTGACATAAATCCTGGTCCGTTTCGTCCTATATCTATTTATCTAAAAACGCATCGCGGGAAAAGGTAGCTCAGGAATGAGGAAGAAAACGAGGTCCCATCTACCTTCCATTCTACCTCTTTCAAGTTGACGTCAAAGAACCCACTCTTCGTAAGAGCAAGAAAAGACGCTTTTCTTTCTTTCTTGTTATTTGTGTGGAAGATCTTGTTTCGAGTCTGTGATGCACCTGTATCTTGTTATGATTAAGAATTTCATAGGGTTGTTTGTGAGGCGTGTTATGTTCGAGAAAGCTAGGACCCCCGTTGTTCTCCCTCGTCTTCGCCAAATGGGTATAAATGGGGTTTCGATGATAAAACAATCGATTAAGTGTAAGTTAGGCAACTGCTTCGGGGCGTTTCTTCGCTCGGCGAAATAATACTGAGACCACTCTAAAAGTTTGGGAACAAGGCAAAAAGGGGCCATTGTTCTTGCAAACTGTGCTCCTCACATCCCATAGTCAATGGTTTTCTCTCGTTGACCAAATGGAATGGAACATGTGACAGCTTCCAATTTAACTTTGCAGAAGGTGGGGGATTTTTTGCTACTTGTGTGTCATATGACCTGCGATGAAGGGACAGACGTCTCAGCAACTTTCAATCGACAGTTTTATAAAGTGCGACCTTCGAGAATAAACTCGATTAAAGCGCTTAATACAGAGACGGCCATAGTTAAGGACCGAGGTTTTAATCAGTGACACTAAACGAGCGTTCGTGTGCTCGTCGTAAAACCCAATAGAACGTCACTTGCTCGTTGGTTCTATTCACTGCAGGGTAATTGGTAGGCAGTGAAAATAAAAGCGCGCGTTCTATAAATTCCGACTTTGACTGTTCGAGAAGTTAACAAGTAAACCAACCGGTTCATCTAACTTCCCTCTCGCATTTTTCTTTTCAAATTTCCTTTATACACTACCCCTAGATACTACACAAAAATATTGTAACTTTTTTAACATTTCATTATGAGATAATAAAGATTATGATTATGATTGTAAAAACGTTTCTCTTGAACAACGGCCGTTCACCAAATAAGAAACTCACAAGCAGTCGACATTGTTTTATGAAAGGGGCTGTGTCATGGTATATGTCAATGAAATGTGATATATATATATCACACTACTACTTCTTTTTACAAGATCGAAATATAGGTGATCAGCAAAAAACATTGTTTATTCTTCTTTTGTGACAGTATATATATATATATATATATATATATATATATATATATATATATATATATATATAAAGAGACCTCTAGTGTTCTAATCAAGCATCCCAGAATTTTTCCTGATAAAGATCAAAGAAAGCTCAAGAAATGAGTTCGAAATTGAATCCGACATGAAAAGAATTTAGCGAGCGAAAATTGTGAATGCTAAATTTATCGTGTAAGGCCCGTTCGAACCCAGTTTAACATTTCATTCTAATTGGTTTGAATGTCGCTCCACATTCGTTTTAATCGTCGTTCGACATTTGTTGAAAGGGGTGTCGAAGGGAACTGTTCTGCGTATCTCTGAAATCAAAGAATTATCGTCTAGTGACGATGGCCTGCGAAGGCTAAAAACCTCGAAAACAATTCGTATATAATCTCGCTACTTCTCAATCCATCCGACCATGCTTTTTAGCTTTACATATTCTTAGGATGGTCTTATTAGTTTTGCTGTTAATTCAGTGATCGCTCCTGGAGCATGCGCGTATCATGACAGGCTCCCGTTAAGCCACTTCAACATTCCTCCAACAGAGCATCGCTCACCAAATGGGTCTTGTAAACAAATGTGTTCAGCAAGCTAGTTTAGTCAAAAACATTGCATTGTTTTCCATAGCTCCAATGTCCAGATCCCAAAACAACCTTTATTGAGTTAAGTATTTCACAAGAATAGATGATTGACTATGCCATGCCGGCGGGCTTGGAATATCGAATATCTTTTACTTACCATTTGACTTTAAGGAGGCTCGAAATAGTTTTCATCGCGCGCGCGCTCGCTAGCGAAATTGAGCGCTCGCTTGCCAATATCCATTGTATCTAACGGTTGGCCCATGCTCAGTAGGCACTTCTTCAGATCGTGTTATTTTGTGACATGCTGCGCGCGCAATTATATAAAAACTTGACGGCGAATTGTTTTGAAATTTGCCTATCTTTTTAATCGTTATCAGTTTGAGCTGCTAACAATCTTTTGGCGAATTTTATCTAAAATTAAAAACATTCTTCAAGAAAAATCTGACGTGTCCATGTTCCTACTGATAACTTTTTATTTTCAACTTAATAAAACTACTCTTTATCGCGCTCATTTTTTGCGATTTTGGGAAAAATTTTCCGCGGATTTTTCCAGATATCAATTTTTAAAGTGAAAAAGTAGGGTATATTTAGAGGTGTCGTGCGTTGCTATGGATACTCTTCTCGTCACAAGCTGTGGTGCATTTATACTCATCAGTATTATTATATCGGAGGATCAGATTGATTGGTAGAAGCACAAGGAAATAAACTGCAAATAACTTACTAGTGCACCATCACTGAAAAACTATTTGAAGCCTCCTTAAAGGGATGGTTGGGTGGAGGAATTGGTCGGTGCAAGATTTTTTTTAAATTCTCCTCGATGGTGTATAATATTTATTTCGTAAATATGCAGGATGTGTTTTTTCATAATCTTCCACCTCTCTCAAGAGTCAAATAGTCAGTCCTTTAGTTAAAGTACGTTTTTCTTGAATTTATGTGCGGGCGGAGATCTATTTGACTCTTCTTAGCCTGAGGTATGGATGCATTTATAGTTCTCAAAATATGACAATTTATTTTGCACGTGTAGTCGCGGAAGTGACCGATAAAAATAATGAGATTTCGCAAAAGTTTTATATATAGCCCTGAGTACAGATTACATGTAATGCAGGCTATTTGTAGTATTGAGAGTTCGAGAGTGCTCACGTGTATTTTGGTTCTCCCTTTCTTACATCATCTCTCACACGTGCAGACAAAATTATACTAAAAATATAAAGTCTATTTGCAGCAGCTTTTCCTGATAAATTCCCTGTTATATCTATTCTTTGTAATACGTGCAGTTCAGCAAGAACGCATGCAAGAACGCACGCTCATGCGATACTTCGCGCTAGACACCCAGGGCCTTTTGCATAGGTAGACTTACCTGGCAAGTCGAGTTTTGTCCCGGCAAAGTGGGTGCTATATAAATGCGAGCTCAAATTTGACAGTGTTTGTGCAGCGAACTGGGAGCTCGGTTCTTCGCCCGCATTCTCGTTTGGAAACTTTGACCTAAAACAGACGAAGTGCTCTTGCTTGACAGTAATTACGTAATTCGAAAGCTAGGTACGATTGCAACGAATTGACGGCTAAAATTCGGGCAATGCCACATCGGCATTTGGTTATAATAGCTGGTGTTTTTGTATCTTTATTTTTGCTTTTTAGTTTTCTTTTTGAAACGTGAATGCATATAAAATTATTAACAATTTTAAAACAATTTTGCTGCAATTAAAATTTAAGTACGTGGGTAACACCTCGATTTGGTTTGGAGAATTCTCGAGCACTGGTGCAAACACTGTGTGTAGAGGCCACTTCAAAACACAGAATTGATCGTTTTTATTATAAGATATTAATAATAATAACAACCAATAATTATTATACTAAGTATTAAATATACAATAAAATTAAAATAAAATATGTATATATGCTCACACAAATATATCTAATACAATTGAACACAGATAGAAGTGGCCTCTCCTAGCAGGGAACACCTGTGTTTCCTTGATGAATGCATTGAAAGACAACATAATCAGACGAGGGGGGAAAGGGCGAACAGGAAAGTTCGTAATGAACTGCTAGTATTCAGACAAAATACGAGATAATTGATAAAGTTAAATGCTTATTGACTTCTTTAGAACTGTGCTGTGGGTTTAAAAACGGGTGGTTGATTTGCTGTCATTAAGAAGACGTGTTGCGGACCTAGGGCAAGAATAGGTGGTGTTTTGTTTTTCTCCTTATGCAATACGTTATGGTGCATGTTGTGCCACATTTCACAGTGTGGGTTTCATCGCACGAGTCGAGTGATAAATTTTTCTTGAATCCCATAGCAAAGATTTGATATTGTTTTGGTGAATGATTCGAGCTTTGAACTTTCTTTGCGCGCGGGTATGAGCATCGCAAAGATTTCAGCCGAAAATATCTGCAAGATTTGTTTATGAGAGGGCATTAAACATTATGGGGTCATCTTTGTATTTAAGAATTGTGACTTAGATAATAAAAGATTGCAAAGATCGGAGAATTCACAGTTAATCTAGGGTCATTTGTGTTTGATTTTCAAAAAGAATGACTGGAATCGGCAAAAAAGGCAAAAGTTATAGCCCGATATCTATAACCTGGTAGTCCAACTCTGGACACAGATGAGCGCACAAACCATTTCGAGCGAGTCACTTAATCTCACACGTTTTTAGCCAATCAACGCGCGCGTAAAAAATGAGCTATGGGATTCTTATGCGCATGCGCACACTCGTCAACTCTCATTCACTTTCAACTCAAATTCGACACGAGAGTTGCTGAGAGTATTTACCGATTGATGAACGTCTGAATTAAAGACAACTCTCACCATCGTTGAATCCCTGGTTTAGACAAAACTGACGAGTGAGGATTTATCTCCTGGGCTGTCAAAAATCCACTATTTCATTCTACACGTTCAGTGATATGTAGCTAACAATCCCTTGATTTAGTAATATACTACCCTGTGATTTTCATTAAGCGATTCGAAAGAGAAGAGAATCCCCATGCAACTTTTTTCTGTTTTATCTTCTTTGTTATCGTCTGTGCAATGTCTGTTTTCAATTGACATTTCCCAGGCTTGTCTGCCTAACGTTTTCATAAATGAACCAGTTTAATGATCGCCTGTTTAACAATTATTCCCCGAGCCCGAATGGCTAGTCGCATTTTTAAACCGCACCGAGGGAGTTGAGGACCTCCCTTAAAAAGACCCCATCCTCTGGAATTTCCATTTATTCTGGCAAAATACCCCTGGAAAATGTATTTTTGGATAAAATGTCCCTGGAAAGTCACCTTTTTTACCCCTCCTCCTTGGAATTTCCAGTCTCCAGTCACCCCCTCCTGTGGAATTTCCAGAGTCCAAAATAACCCCCCTGGAAAGGTCCTCAACCCCCCGGTGCGGTTTAAAAATGCAATCAGCCAATGCTCAGAAGGCGCGAGGAATAATTGAGGTTTAACCTACGGTTTTTCTCTATTTCTGAAGTATTGCTATTGCCTTTTATTATATAAACATCAGTGAAATACCAGAGTATCTCCCGCACGAAAACTTGATATCTTCAACATGTTATTTCACAGTGTGACGATATCACTGTGGCCAGTGCTCGAAGCCCCTTTTCGTATTTTCTAAAACAAATCATGATTTAGTATTTCACTGATGTTTGTATAATAAACAGAACATTACATAACCGCTTTGAGATACAAATTTTATCTTCTCATGTTCAACATTCGTCTCCGGTTCGCTGCGTTCAACACTCGAAGATCAAATTCGTATCTCCGCACGCAAAAAAAAACGTGTTCACAAAAATAACCAATATGAGCATTGAAGTAGCAACGAGCTTTTGTAAATATTTTTGTATGAGTACTGAAAAACAAGCAACTTGTTTGTAAAGACAGCAACGATCAGCTGACAACAGAGTAATAATGACTAATCTATATCCTTGTTTGAACGAGGAAATCTCCTACTCATGGACTGTTTCTAAACTAAGTTGAAGTACAATAAAGGATTCTGTTTTTCTATGCAGACCTTTGGCTTATTTTTAAAATTTTGTTAAAATAACAAAAAAAAAAGCCCGTTTAAGCAAAATGAGATTATGGTCTGATTTCAAAAATAAAGAAATAAATATTTTTACCAACATTATGTAAGAGACGCCACAGAATCCTAAACTGCCTACATGGCACGCTTATTGCCTGTCGTCCCACAAGAAAATGTAACATTTTTTTTTATGTATTAAAAATTCCCACGTGATAATTACCAATTATCGGCAAGCTTTTCTGGAGTTGTGGAGCATCCCCAAGAAAATGGGTATTTGTGTGGGTGACACGAAGTTGTTTCGTGCAGCTGGCCAATTTGGACATCTAAAAACTTGGACTTCTAAAAAAAACAGCCCGTTTAAGCAAAATGAGATTATGGTCTGATTTCAAAAATAAATAAATAAATATTTTTACCAACATTATGTAAGAGACGCCACAGAATCCTAAATGCCTACATGGCACGCTTATTGCCTGTCGTCCCACAAGAAAATGTAACATTTTTTATGTATTAAAAATTTCCACGTGATAATTACCAATTATCGGCAAGCTTTTCTGGGGTTGTGGAGCATCCCCAAGAAAATGGGTATTTGTGTGGGTGACACGAAGTTGCTTCGTGCAGCTGGCCAATTTGGACATCTAAAAACTTGAGTATATATAAAACCAAGAAATGGTAGAGTGCTGCATAGTTTACGCTTCTAGCAAACGCGTTTTAGACAAGACAACATGAGGTGCTACGCTTTAGTTCTTTTAAGTTTTACCTTAACAATGATTTTCCTGGTTGTACAGAAATCAGAGGCATCCGTTCCCGTCCCTGGGCCACCGTTTGGAAAGAGAAGCAGAAACAATATGGTAAGATTTGTTCACTTTTCTCGTTTTCATTTCCCAGAAATGTGTTGTACTCTTTTTTTCTTCTTTACGCGCCATTTTGTTCATATCAGTACAGCTAGAAACAGGTCCATGCAAAGTCTATTAGGTTGGGTCAACTTTTCTATTGTTCTTCTAAGAGTAAAATTTTCAACGATGCTCAGTAGAAACTCAGCAGTTTTCAAATCAGTTGAAAGCGACGGCTAAAAAATAGCAATTGTGAAGATTTGAATCATTTTACACGACGAGAACCTTGATTGTTGCGGATCTTTTTCACGAAAGTTGAACGGTTCAACATCATTGAACACGATTCAACACGGTATTCAACTTGATTCAACACGATTAAACTTAAACTTTTCCCGAAGTTACGTTTTCAATTATTTAGAAAACAATAAACATCCATTGAACATTACTGAACATGTATTGAAAAATATTTGCCGAGTTTTGCCGTGTTCCTGGAGGCTTGTTCATGAAGAAATGGTTGGTGAACAAATGTTGAATCAAATACTGAATTGATTAGCTCCAACCAAACGATTCACTCCGTTCTCGGCTCGAGACATTTTTTCTCGACAGTAGGAGGGATCATTTAGCAATGTCCTCCAAGTTTGATATCCTTCATACGAATATTATAAATCGATTTTCGAGGATTTCAACGTTTTAGCACTTTCTGTCACAGAATGTGAAGCTAACTCTGTCAGAAAAACAACCGCCGCTTTTTCCTTTACACGCTCAAAGTGGTAAGGGGCCGACCATTTGACTTTTGAGGGGGGGAGGATGATTTTTTTACGTCTCTAAGAGATTGTAGGATATTTATTTCGTAAAATTAGTTGAGGATTATGACAAAAGTGCTGTGCAGGATATTTTTTTAGAAATCATCCACCCCCCCTCAGAAGTCAAATGGTCGGCCCCTAATTACAGAATTTTCTATGAAATGCGACTTGTGTAAAAAGAAGCAAGTTCTATAAACAGAATGTATTGTAGTACAATGCTTTATTTGTGATTTTTGATATTAAAATGTTTGTATCGAAAACACCCCAAATGTGGTGTTTTTGATCAGTGAAAGTCAGCGGAAATCTTCCTTTGCCAAAAGGGCGGAAAGCCTGGAGAATTACCCATATGTTTTATCCAGCGGTTTCAAATATGAGCTCATAACTGGAAAATAACTAGCTTCATTTTTTACCACCATTTTAATCTCATTTCAGGGCATTTGGCAAGCAAGAGCAAAGATTTGTGATTTGGCCAAAACATTTAGATGCCAGGAAGATGGGATTACAACGAGGAAGAGCAAAAGTCCCGTTGGAATGAAATTTGGCCGACTCCAGAAATCTGGCCGAGTTTGTAATTAGTCTACAACCACAGATAATCATCATCGACCTAATTCTCGGGAAATGCAAGACAATTATTCCTCTAAAGCTTAGTGAACAGTACATAGCAATAAGGGAAACGTTTTATTATTTGACTATAAACAGGGAAATAGGTGGACTTTTATTGTACTAAACCATTTGAAAAAAGGATTTCTACCAAGAGAAATGTCAAAAGGTTTTAGTGCTTTTAATTAATAACAGCGTGAAATAAACATCACATGCAATTGAGTTGGGGTACACAATTGAGTTGGGGCACACAATTGAGTTGGGGTACACACTTTCTGACACCTTAAAAAAAATAGGCACACAGTGTGTACATGTGGCCTGCATTCAAGGTGTATCGATAGTAAGATAATGGTGGGCGTACAGGAGTACATGAATCTATTTTTAGACTGTTGATTTTGAATCCCGTGAGAATTAAATGTCATGGTTACAATTGTCATGGTTACAGATGGCGGGCATCAGCGCCATTCTCGTATCCAGAGCTCGTCTGCTCGCAGGGGCACCTCCCCTGACAAAACTTGGCACTTAAAAAGTACTATTCCTTTGACCTCTTCTCCTACGACCCTAATGTACTAACTTAATCAGTCTGTATTGTGAAAAAAAAAACTTACAAAAAAAGAACCAGTTCGTAATGTTCTAAACATTATTGGGCTTGTAGCCCTTGTTTCCTTATCTCGACGGCCCACTGCATTGCTGTTACAATCTCTAAGCTGTTCCTTTAAACGAAATTGAGTTGATTATTCGTTCGAGAGCAGGTTGAAATTTATTTAAGCAGTCCCTGCCATTCTAGTTACACTAGATGTCTTTGCGCACTTCCGGTCTTCATAATTCTTGTTTGTGAAACATTTCGCCGTATTGTGTGGCTTTGCTTCCCGCGAATGTATCATGGTGATCAAGGACTTCCTTAAGTGACAGGAAATTGTCCTAAAAACAATAGAAAAGTTTACAATGGTCAGCAAACATTAATACGGATTCTTCTTAGGCCTATCCAAGGTCACTGAGTACCTTCGCGGCACGTCCTCGGAAAAACAATCATACACGTACTTAGTTTAACCAAAACATGTCAACCTATATATCGTTGGAAAGCTTATAGAATGGACTAGGTTCTCAGTAACCTTAAGTCGCAAACCGATACAAAGGGAATTTTTGCCTAAAATCGCCTTGAGTTTCTTCGAGTTGCCTTAAATCGCTTTAGTCGCTTTAGATCGAAAACCGAGACAAAGACTCACCCTACCAATAATGCATGGCTTTGTTTTTGTTTACATGTTTCATTGCATCAGAAACGCCGACTTAATGCAAATGAGCTTTTCTCGCGTTTGTACGATACTAACAAACTTTTGGTAATCGAAAATGGCGAGGAAGCAATGCATTATGGGAAAGTGAGTCGGGCCTTTTACGTCGTGGTAAATCACGGCAACTTCAAATCCCGGGGGTGGGGTTGAGCGGATTGACAGTGCCAACAAACCTTGTTGTCATCTGCTTCAGACATCAAATGCTTAGCTTCATTTAGAGAGGGGTCTTCGCCACCATGAGGCATGATCCAGCTTTTGACTTCCTCCTGAACAAACAATGGTTATTGAGAATTAGTCTAATCAAACTAGTGGTCTATTGTCAATGCTGCCGTCTAGTCTGTCTGTCTGTCTAGTCTGTCTGTCTAGTCTGTCCGTCTAGTCTGGCTGTCTAGTCTGGCCGTCTAGTCTGGCTGTCTTGTCTGGCCGTCTAGTCTGGCTGTCTAGTCTGGCCGTCTAGTCTGGCTGTCTAGTCTGGCTGTGTAGTCTGGCTGTCTAGTCTGGCCGTCTAGTCTGGCTGTCTAGTCTGGCCGTCTAGTCTGGCTGTCTAGTCTGGCCGTCTAGTCTGGCTGTCTTGTCTGGCCGTCTAGTCTGGCTGTCTAGTCTGGCCGTCTAGTCTGGCTGTCTAGTCTGGCTGTGTAGTCTGGCTGTCTAGTCTGGCCGTCTAGTCTGGCTGTCTAGTCTGGCCGTCTAGTCTGGCTGTCTAGTCTGGCCGTCTAGTCTGGCCGTCTAGTCTGGCCGCCTAGTCTGGCTGTCTAGTCTGGCTGTCTAGTCTGTCTCCGTCTAGTCTGTCTGTCTCCGTCTAGCCTGTCTGTCTCCGTCTAGTCTTTCTATCTAGCTGTCTAGTCTGTCTATCTAGCTGTCTAGTCTGTCTATCTAGTCTGTCTGTCTAGTCTATCTAGCTGTCTAGTCTGTCTATCTAGCTGTCTAGTCTGTCTATCTAGCTGTCTAGTCTGTCTATCTAGCTGTCTAGTCTGTCTGCCCGTCTAGTCTGTCTGTCCGTCTAGTCTGTCTATCTAGCTGTCTAGTCTGTCTATCTAGCTGTCTAGTCTGTCTATCTACCTGTCTAGTCTGTCTATCTAGCTGTCTAGTCTGTCTATCTAGCTGTCTAGTCTGTCTATCTAGCTGTCTAGTCTGTCTATCTAGCTGTCTAGTCTGTCTATCTAGCTGTCTAGTCTGTCTATCTAGTCTGTCTGTCCGTCTAGTCTGTCTATCTAGCTGTCTAGTCTGTCTATCTAGCTGTCTAGTCTGTCTATCTAGCTGTCTAGTCTGTCTATCTAGCTGTCTAGTCTGCCTATCTGTCTGTCTAGTCTGTCTGTCTAGCTGTCTAGTCTGTCTATCTAGCTGTCTAGTCTGTCTATCTAGCTGTCTAGTCTGTCTATCTAGCTGTCTAGTCTGTCTATCTAGCTGTCTAATCTGTCTGTCTAGCTGTCTAGTCTGTCTGTCTAGCTGTCTAGTCTGTCTATCTAGCTGTCTAGTCTGTCTATCTAGCTGTCTAGGCTGTCTATCTAGCTGTCTAGTCTGTCTATCTAGCTTTCTAGTCTGTCTATCTAGCTGTCTAGTCTGTCTATCTAGCTGTCTAGTCTGTCTGCCCGTCTAGTCTGTCTGTCTAGTCTGTCTGTCTAGTCTGTCTGTCCGTGTAGTTTGTCTACCTGGCTGTCTGTCTGTCTTCCTTGTTTCAAAGACGGTCATATCTGTTTTTGTGTCTGTCTGACCAAGGCACCTGGAATGGTCGTATGAGAAATGACTCATGACTATACGATACTTACCAGGTCTTTCGGGCTACCAAACTTATCGCTCGACTCTATCAAAACCAGCTGGGAAAAACGGAGCTCGCGCTCCGTCCGTTCTGTGATGCGACAAAGTTAAGCATTGTTACACCACGTGACCTACCTTATTTAGCATTCCATCATTGTCCTTGTCTAGTTCTTCATTAAAGTTTGCTCGCAGCGCTTTCATAGTTTCCATACCCTCATCGCTATCTTCCTTAAAGTCGACTCCAGCCCCTGGATTGCAAACAGAACTATCAATGAATTGAATTTGGAATGAATGGGACGAGCCGTGCGCGGGCTAGCTGTAGGTTATCTAGCGTGGTTACCAAGCCAAAATGGATAGTGGACGGATTGAGAACTTCCTACAAGTTTTCATTCACAACTTAATAGTACCGTTTGCATTCTTTGTCGAAATTCGTACCAAAAAATGATCTTCTGTCTCTTTCTAATAAGGTAAATGATCCCAAATATGGTTTAGGCCGTGATGTTTGAAAATGACTATCAACAATTATTTGATAAATGACCATAAGTATCCACTGCAAACTTTTAGAATACCCCCCCCCCCCCCCCCTCGGAAATTTTCAGTTTCACCCCTAAAAGATACCAAACATGGCGTAGCTCAAATACACCGTCCGATTTTGTCACCCTAAAAGATGAGGCCTTATGTGCCAAGTAGTCGCGAAGGAGACAGGTAACATAGTAAAATGCCTCAATGATTCTAGTCTTGCTCTGTTTCTTACTGAAACTACACCCTGGGGACCTAGAATCACTGAGGCAAAACGAACTACAACTGAAATAACCAAAATCCGACTGAACTATCGAAAGCACGGAAACTTCACCCTGGACCAGGGTAAAATGCTGCCTTTAATGTTGTCTAATTTATCATCGAATAATCTCTCCGTCTTACACCGTTTTTAGAAGCTCAATCACGAGTACCCCCCTCCCCCACGAGAAAACCTACCTGCGTACTCTTGAAAGCTGATTTTGCCGTCTTTGTCCTTGTCAAGCATTTCGATATTTTCCTAAAAATGCACACATTTATTAAAGAATGATCCAAAATATACCCCACCCACTCCCACTCCGTTGTTTTTCGCTCACCTCGACCATCACATTTGTCATCCGGGGATCTTCCTCTGGGTGAAGCATTAGTGCCAGCTCCTCACGGTTGAGGTGGTTGTCACCGTCCATATCCGCGAATTTCCAGCGTTTTTCATCGCGCTCTTTTACTTTCTGCATTTCTACTATGGTTTCTTTGCTAAGTCCTGATTTAGAAAAGAAGGAACGAAACGCGATAAATTATTCACTTTTTTGCTCGTTTACAGCTAAAATCGCTGCGTTGCGAGCCGCGTTTTCAAAACATCGACTCCGTTTGTTTTTTACTTTTCTGTCCCGCCAGTCACATCTTATGAGCCAATCAGATTCTTGCCCTGTTTCGCCTAGTACAGTCGCCTGGCTTTCTGTCGCGACGTTGTTTGGTTTTAGTTCAGAGAAGCCAGTTGACAGCACTAGGCGAAACAGTGCAAGAGTTTCATTGGTGGAACAGCAAAGTTAACCTGGACCAATTAAGTACCCTCATCCTAGTTTTTGTTTCTCTAGCAAATAAACTACCTTGATTCACTTTTGCTTGCTCTTCATCCATCTTTTCTTTACTCATTCCTGAAAAAAAAACATAACGACAAAAGGTTTTTTGAAAATCTCTTCCCATCAAGTTCCTTCCTGGGTAGGATGTAGTCTTGAAGGAGAGAGTTCAGATAGTGGACTAGGGACTAGACGCCAGTGGCTCTGATATCGAACAGTCGAGTAAACGAATCTGATTGGATCCTTGGACAATGGTTAACTGTGGTCCAATACAATTTGCGCCATCTAATGCAGTCCTCCAACCTCTCCTTGTCTAGCGTTCGCGTCTGTCGACCGCTTTGAAAGAGCCTGTGTCAGCCGCCATTTTGCCAGCATAGCAACATACCAAGTCGGAGAAAGCATCCATTTCCATCGGCTGATTTAAAGACTAAAGAGCAATGTTCTCGATTGAATTTGGTAAATCAAATCTGAAACTTTGTTTCTGGATCTTTATTAAGAGATTTCTACACGTAATTCGTCTTCTTATATCGAACGAAAACAATAACAAAGGAGTGGCTGATACAGGCTCTTGAATTCCCTCACGACGAGGAGAAGACCATTTTCCTTATTTTTCTAGAGCCTCCTACCAAACCATCAGATCTGAATGCTAACCGAAATCACAAGTCTATAACTTAGGGTGAGAATCTTATCTCCCATATGCGGTCCTTCCGCAACGTCCGAAAAGTGTCTATTTTTAGAATTAGATTTCCCGGTCATACATTTGTCATGCATATAGAGCGGATTTCACATGACCGTCGTGTTTGCAATTAGTTTGCTTTCTCATTGGCTGCTTATTTCTATCAACCAATCAAATTGCGAACTAATTACAAGCAAGGAATTGGTTCGGCTCCTGATTGGCTGGGCTGGAAACCATTCAGCAGTAAGTTGTAATTACTCTTGATTCTGATTGGCTAGTGATTGCACAATTGCGTTTACTTTCACGACGGTCATCTGAAATCTGCTCTAGACGCGATCGGCCCTCCTCATACCTTCTTCATTGATGGGGTCATATTCTGATTTCGCGTACTCAAGCCACGAAATCTTTCCATCTTTGTTTAAATCCATGTCTGCCATCCGAGCGTCCGTGTTCTTCTTCACGTGCTTGGCCATGTTTGTTTTTATCCAGTTTGACAATTCTTCAACGGAAACCTGTCCTTTACCTCTCACGTCAATTTTTGGGAAAAGTTCTCTAAAATAGAACAATGTGTGGGACAGTTTAATTGTAATTGTAGTTGTCTCTGATATCTATTTAATGTCATGTAACCTTATATACCAATTTTGGCGTTGTGATGGATTAAAGTTTATTATTATTATTACCAAACTACAGCGAGAGAAATTGAGTATCCGGTGCGCAAACTGCAGGAAAGTTGGTCTCAGGTTTAGAAACTGATGTCAAGTCAAAATCAGTTATGGGGCTGTTGCAAAAAATAGCCGTACACCCATTATCGAGGAACTCCAAATTTTCAAAAATTGCTCTACCCCTGTGGAATTTCCAGACCCAGTACAACCCGTGTGGAAATTTCAACCCCTGTGGAAATTCCACATTCTCTTGTCGCCCCCTTTGGAAATTCCAAAGATGCAATTGATTGCCCATGGAATTTTTGGTGTAAAAAGAATGGCCCTGTGGAAATTCCAGGGTCCAACACAACGACACCTGTGGAAATTCCAGGTTCCTCGATACTCGATAGGGGGTAAAGGATATAAAATGGAACGGCCATTTCAATAAAGGTTGACGGTCTTGTGAGCGCGGAAGCCTTCGTGCCCAGACCCAAGGCAGTGGAGAAATAAAATATCCTATTTTGATGATCTCTCACAGGTCTGTCTGCTAAATGCTATAAAACAGACCTAGTAATGTCCAGTATTTAACTAGTTAAAAAAAGTAGTTTGCATACTCAGACAGTGAGGCGATTTACTAGACATTTTTCCCAGTCTACTTTGCGGTCTTAGCGCATATAGATTCCAACAACGTTATTTGAAATAGTTGTAAAATGTGTGATGAAAAGTGACAATTTCTTAGTTACTTCCTGGTGCGATATTGGATTTGCGGATTTATTTCACATCCTTTGTTGTATTGTAAGAATACAAGAGCTGCAAAGGAAAATATACCAGAAAAAATTCCGAAAAATGAGAAGCGGAAAAGGGAGCGAACCACTCAATTTCTGGCGTAGATATTTATTCGTATCAATTCATCAAATACAAGGCACACCATTTACAATGCAAAATTTCAACCTACGCAAAACACTGCTCGCCATGCTTCAATTACCATCAATTCCAAACTCAATTAACACTGATGCATTGAAGTTGCCTTGATAAACAACGCGTGGACGCAGATTTGCACGAAAACCGATTAAAACAACATAGAAAGAGTAATCACTCATTATACGGAAAATATAGACGGGCGATGCAATCTTAGCGCTGATAATCTATCGTGTTTTTGCCGATTTAAAAAAAAAAATCAGTATACTTGAAAACATGACGTGTCCCTTATTCAACGGTCAGCGGATTATTTACATAACGATGACATGAAGGGCCTTTGTGCACATAAAAACGAATTAAAAGTATCTGTGCTTTTCCTATATTGCTAATCAGGTGAAAATTGGTAAAGTTGTTTAAAAACTCATGTTACTGGTGTTGGGAATGGAACTGATTTGTGGTCCGAGAATTTAGGAGAAAAATGCCTATGTGTTTGCGTGTTTTTTTTAAATCTCATTTTATAACTACACTGACTTTCACGGACAACACAGCTCTTAGTTCAACATTTGACATAACTATATGTCTTGTTAAATTGTTTAAAGAGACAAGGCTAAAGAAATTAACTTGTAAATGTACTTTACCTAAGTTTCATTTGGGTTTCGGCCGGCGTCAGTTGGTCGTATTCCTTCGCTTGGTCTTCACCAAGGAACGCGTCATGATCGTAATCTGTTTGATGGCTTCCGTCATGGAAGTGATCGGTATTAGAGAACGCATCTTCGTCCTTTGCGGCTCTGGGTGCTCTCTTTTTTGCAGCTGCATCGACGTTTAAAACTAATATAACTAAAAGGCACAAGCTTGTAAAACTCTTCATTTTGAAAATTCCTAGACGTAAAATTCTGTTACTGGAAAAGGGTTTCTTAAACTGCAAAAGTTTCCTACACTGCAAAATGGTTTTCTACACTGCAAAATGGTTTCCTAAGCTGCAGAATGGTTTCCCGACTTGTGCAGAAGAGCTCGGAGACAAGTGAATTCGCGCCACGCGGGATATCTGTTTTTCATAACTCGCTTCGTACACGTTCTGTTATTTTACAGGCTTACGCTTAATAAGAATAACTACATATCCATGAAAAATGAATAATTCGTTAAAGGTGAGTGAACAGAAATTCCGTTTCCATTCAAACGTAAATTTTGGTGACGTGTCAGGCTGGCGCGCGGAATACCATTCGAGTGTTATGAGCAGCTAGACAGCTTGTATTGTATTGTTAGCAGGAAGTGTAATCTAAACAATGAGGCTGATAGCTTTGGCAAGCAAGTTAATTTGGCATTAGGCTGATTTCACACCAGTTCAACATTTCCATTTAACCCTTAGTGATGTTTAATAGATGTTCAAACATTCAGTAGAAAGATTGCACTTGGGAAAGTTTGCATCAGCCCTAGATTTCTGTGGACCATTTTTTCACGAATTTTGAATCGTTTGATCATTAAAAATGATTCATCATCAATCAACGTCCACGACTGATTGAATATAAATTCCCTAGCATTACCCTTTTCGGTGATTTAACAGCGGAAAAGATGCACTAAACATTCATTAGATACCGTAGCAGATTAATTAAAAGGTGTTTACCCTGTTTCGTCCGGGTGTCAACTTTGTATACAGCTATTTCAATAAACGTTGTCGGAGCAATCGCGCCCGGGAAGGGGGGGGGGGGGGGGGGGGGACTCCCATATGTTTTGGGCGGGGGTGCTCGTCGTACCTTTTAGGGTTTAAAATCAAGCCTCTGGTACCTTTTAGGGGGTAAAATTCGAAAAATTGCAATTTTTTCTAGATAGGTACTTGTTAGAGTCCGTTCTAGCAAATCACACTTGTTGGTAGCCTGAATTTCAGACGTATTTTTCCTCGTAAAAAATACGAGAAAAAAAAATTAGGAGGGAAAGTACGTCTTGTTGGTACCTTTTAAGGGTCAAAATCATCTAAGCGACGCCATTTTAGGTACCTTTTAGGGGTAAAATCCAAAGTTCCCGACGAGCACCCCCGCCCCAAAAATATGGGAGTCCCCCTCCCGGGCAAACGCGACCACACTTGTGCGAAGAAACAATGTTTCTCGTTAGGCTACTACGGGAGACATGAAGATGTGTCCGACTACAACGTTGTGCGTTACATGCGTCCTAGTTTAGCCAGGGCTTAACAATATAATCGGCGATTAAAAATTACATGCGAGGTTTAAAGCGTCCTTTTATTTCCAGCCCTGCTTGTGTAGATTAATAAAGACGTATGTGTGTATGTTACAGAGCCTGTGTCAGCCGCCATTTTGACAGCATATCAAGTCGGAGAAAGCATCCATTTCCATCGGCTGATTTAGAGAATATAGAGCAATTTTCTCGATTGAATTTGGTAAATCAAAAACTGAAACTTTGTTTTTATATGTTTATTAAGAGATTTCTACACGTAATTCTTCTTGTAATTTTGAACGAAATCAATAACAAAGGAGTGGCTGACACGGGCTCTTTACAGCTCTTCGCTATGCTCGTTAAATTGTGCGTGATGTTCACTGTTCAGCTCCTCCGCGTCGAGCACTTTTGTCCCCTCATCTTGGTTCTGTTCCTTGTCTCCCACAAATGTCTCGTAACTGTCCAGCATTTCCTCAAGTGTGAGATAACTATCCTGCAAAGAAAACACAAACATTGCCGTGAAAAAAGAGCTCATCGCTCCCCTTTCGGCAGATTAAACTAATAAAACATAGGTATGCAGAGCGTACGGGAAGCTTTTTGCTTTTGTTCGTAGGTAACGACGGCTGATGACGTGCGAAACATCGACCACGTTTGAACACCTAACTGCATTCCTTTCAGAGATTTTAAGTTTTCTATTTTTATAACGTAAAATCACATTGAGTCCACAGGTCTGAGGAGGGGAGGAAAAAATATGAGTTAACTAGAAAGGATCTCTGTTGAAGATATTATAGCGAGCTTGCAAAATTGAGGTACATGAAGGCGCCGATATGACACGGCCATACATAAACAAAACATAGATAGTCGCATGGGCGCTGGCTTAGAAGCTCATTTGTTAACAGCAAATAGCTTGAAAAACTCGTCTTTACAAAACAGAAACGAGCACCTGAAAACGGGAAAATAAGCCGTTTAACGCATTTAAGAAAAGTTTGTTTGCTCATTGTTTGCGCCGAACTTTGGCGCCAATTAGACTTCAAAGTAACCGCAAAAACAAATAATTTTCGGCACTCATATTAAACCCGCTCTTGACGCACGTTGTTCAAGATACAAACCTTATTTTTATCAGCATCATTCATAAGATGAACTGCTTCTCTTTCGATTGGATTGTAAATACCATCGTCAGGAAGGATAAATGACTTCAGTTCTTTCTGCATGAAAAATACAATGTATAAAGCCTTCCACTTGTGTTCTCATTACATCCTCTAAGAGAATAAGGCGGTGAAGCTTGGTACACACTAGCGATAGTGGAAAAACATAGGTACGCAGAGCGTACGGGAAGCTATTTGTTTTTGTTCTGTTGGGAGTGTAGGTAACAAAAGAGAATGGTAAAAATTCACCTTTTTGACGCTAAGTGTCACATGGCGGTTTCGATGCGATGAGTATACTACACTCACGAAACGTTTGGACATCTTGCTTATTGAGTGACTTCTTTCGTTAAAATGGCAACGTAATTGTTCAAAAAGCTGGTTTAAATGTAGCTCGAAACTGTATTAAAAAGGAAGAGATGGGAAAACACCATGTAAACTAGAAACATCGAGATGGAAAACAGCGGAAAGCTCGTATGTTTGTAACAAGTTTTTTTTTTTGTTCGCGTGACGTGCTTATGTCGTTATGTTGCTAGTGTGAACAATACAGGCTTAAAAGGTTGTTCAACAAAATGTTATAAAACAAGACCAGTGGTCTACATAGACAACTCAGAATTCTATATTATGCTTCAGGTTAGTCTTAGGAAAAAATAACTTGAATTTTTCACTACATACACAGGGATTTTCTGCAGAAACCCATCCATGGGGAAAGCTGAATTTCCCATTGATAGCCATGGGAAATCCGAACACTTCCCATTCTTCTACCATTAGATATTCAGCTTTTCCCATGGATGGGTTTCTGCAGGAATTCCCTGTGATAGGCATTCTTACGTAAGATTAAGTAATAGCTTGAAAGTCTGAAAACTGTTCAACCTGACCTTTTGTTAGTTCTGCACATTCACTCGTGCACAAGATCGAGTGTGAAAATTTGGACAATCCTGTAACCACCCAACAAAGGAATCATCACATGATCGAACACGAAAATACTGCTCGACAACACACGAAAATACTCCTAATTTGTACTTATCTAACAGCTGAATTTAAACAGGTGGTTTTTTTGCCCATTTCTTGTGAATTTGCCATGCCTAAAATCTCTTTAAGAGAACAAAAATGGAACAAAAACCTCTCACACACTCCCCTTTCCGACTCCCCGTATCAAACGACCTTGTGAAAGGTGATTGCGTGACTCACCGAATCCCAGAAGCCGTCACGGTTCTCGTCACGCACGTCAAAGCTGTACCGAAAAGCCTCTGAGGTTTGTTTGTCATGCTTTGCTTGCTCTGCAGAAGCTATGAAAAGAATTGCAAAAACAGTAGATGTTAAAGAAAGGACAATTTTTAGATTAAAACTTTTTACATCGGCGAAATTCGATAAATCCAAGTCCTACTTTTCTGTCAACATAATTTGTTGCTTGGTTTTGATTGGTTGAACGCAAGAGCATTTCTTTCCAAATATGGTGTTTAGTGAACGCGAGTTGTTCGCTGGTTGTCACATCAGATTTATTCGTCTGTTACATGTTTCAACTAAGTTGTAAGTTTATGGTTTGGGATTTTTTTTTTCTGTTCTGTCAGTCAAACTCTCTAGGCCAATCAGGTCCTTGCTTTGCTTCGACTAAATGCAGTCGCCTGGATTTCCGTTTGCGACGAAGAGCCCGACCATTGATTGGCTTAGATGTCTGGCATGACAGGCCGAACAAAAAGCGCAGTATACCACACGTTAGATAGTTTACTAATAAAACTAAGGTACGGCTAGGTGGCGCAGTGTGTTTGTGCACGGCACACTGTGCGTACGGTCCTGAGTTCGAATCCCGGATCGACCAACTGTATCGACTTTTCTCTGCTCCGAGTAGCTAGTGGGTAAGGTGCACCCGATTAGTAGTGCACTCGTGTACAGCTAGAAGATTTGAGACGTTAATAAAGTTCCTTACTTTATTTTTTACTTTTTAACTGACACATTCTCAGCTTTTTTTTAGAGCCTGCTCACAACAAGAGTTAAAGAGCCCTAGTCAGCCACTCCTTTGTTATTGTTTTCAGTCGATATGAGACAACAAACTATGTGTAGAAATCTTGAAATAGTCTTCTAAAAACAAAGTTTTATTATTCATTTTTCGAATTCAATCGCAAATATTGCACTACATTCCCTAAATCAGCCGATGGAAATGGATGCTTTCTCTGTCTTGGTATGTTGCTAGGCTGACAAAATGGAGGCTGACAGAGGCTCTTTAATCATTGTGTGTACTGTGTTCCAATTTGTCAGTGGGATTACCCTCGAATGTGACTCCAAGCAGTCAATAGAGCGGTTTTCACATGACTGTCGTGAAAGCAATTGCAATTGAGCAATCACTAGCCAATCAGAAACAAGAGTAATTACAACTTACTGCTGAATGGTTTCCAGCCCAGCCAATCAGGAGCCGAACCAATTCCTTGCTTGTAATTAGTTCGCAATTTGATTGGTTGATAAAAATAAGCAGCCAATGAGAAAGCAAACTAATTGCAAACACGACGGTCATCTGAAATCCGCTCTATTAGACCCGTAAACAGGGCGTGGCTGCCTCGCGTAGGACGAGTCACTGATACTTACATGGATAGGCGAACTCCTCAAAGCTGATAACCCCATCCAGATTGGCATCCATATCAGTCATGTGTTCCTGGGCAAGAAGTTGTTTATTTATTCAGTTATTCATCGGGAAGATTTTGTAAGAAATAAAGGGCTCGTTGGGGAAAATCGTGGAGGTCATTTGCCCCTATTTTCATTGATGTTTATGTACGTTCAACATAAGATCAGTCAGATGGCTCCAAGGGGTATATTTTGGCAAATAACTGTGAGCCACCTTAAAGAGCCCGTGTCAGCGCACTTTGTTATTGTTTTCGTTCGATATTGGAAGACGAATTACGTGTAGAAATATCTTAATAAACATCTAAAAACAAAGTTTCAGATTTGATTTACCAAATTCAATCGAGAACATTGCTCTATATTCTCTAAATCAGCCGATGGAAATGGATGCTTTCGCCGACTTGGTATCTTGCTATGCTGTCAAAATGGCGGCTGACACAGGCTCTTTGACTCACTTGAACAAGGACTGTCCTCATGAGATCATCCTCTTCAGGGTGCACCATCAGTGTTAGTTCGTCTTTGGACAACATCTTATCGCTATCGCGGTCTGCAAACTTCCACCGTTTTTCGTCTCTCTTCTTCAGCTTGTCCAAATATTCCTGATCTTTTTTCTCGTAACCTACATAGAACGTCAAAGAGACAATGAACCAGGGCGAAACATTCTACAGCCAAGCCGTTCTCTTGCGCGACACATTTTCAAAAATCTTTTCTGGTTTTGATAAATTTGTGTGTTTCTGTTCCGCCATTTAAGTTCACGCCCTGGCTCTCTTGTTTTGCGCAAAAAAGCAAGGTGACTGCACTACACGAAACAGAGGTTTGCCGGCGGAACAAGAAAAACTCGAAGGGTAATGCGATGTTTTGAAGATCTAATTTTTCAAGGAGCGATACAATACAATAATTATTTAATGTCGAATAACGCAGGGAGTGGTTGCCCAGTCACCCGAGCCAGGGGCTCATGTTAAAAACGCTCGACATGAAAAATGTCGATCAATAATCCGTTCCGATCACAGTTGATACCATTCTAGGTATCCGTTCTGTCAACACGAATCAACCTATCCATCGGTCTGTCATCCTAGACTCCCTTTTCCTAAGTTATATATCCATGGGAAAAGCTGAATTTCCCAAGACACTTGCATGGGAAGTGTTTGGAATTCACACAGATAGCAATGGGAAATCCTATTCTTCTACCATAGGAAATTCAGCTTTTCCCATGGATGGGTTTCTGCAGTAATTCCCTGTGTTGCACGTGACCTTACCTTTGCTAGAGTGCTCCACTTCCACATATTCCTCCCATGATACCTTGCCGTCGTTGTTCTTGTCCATGTATTCCAACTTGCGTCCAACCTCATCTTTCATGTGCTGTTTTGCATTTATCCCCATCCAGTCCATCAACTCTCGCTTAGTTATTAACTGGTTCCCGTCAACGTCAATTTTGGGAAACATTTCTCTGAATATGAAGGAAAGATGAAAACACAGAATGTTATATTGCCGCTCTCAGTAAATTGTGCGCTTTTGCGAGAACATTTCCGAGTCGACGCTCTATACTCATAATGCAGTCCGCCATTTTCGAAACCCATCATTATCAAAATTCAGAGATTCGACAAACAAGCAACACGAGAATGGAATTCAAATCGAATCGACTCCGTTTTTGCGCGGAGAAAAATTTCTCCAAA
This sequence comes from Scolanthus callimorphus, assembly GCA_033964015.1. Lineage (NCBI taxonomy): Eukaryota > Metazoa > Cnidaria > Anthozoa > Actiniaria > Edwardsiidae > Scolanthus > Scolanthus callimorphus. Next base: position 21,559,572 of record CM066924.1, read on the forward strand.
GAAAACCGACATTGTATGATTGAATTGAATTGATCCAATAACAAAACGACTAGTGTTAAGGACCAGCATTACCAACCAACATCATTAAGACGAGCAATTCCCCCCAGGGGGACTCCCCTATTTTTGGGGCGGGGGTGCTCGTCGTACCTTTTAGGGTCTAAAATCAGGCCCCTGTTACCTTTTAGGGGGTAAAATTCGAAGCGTGTATTTTTTTCCAGATAGGAACCTCTTAGAAGTCCGTTCTAGCAAATCAAGCAAATTACACTTGCTGGTAGCCTGAATTTCAGACGTATTTTCCCTCGTAAAAAATACGAGAGAAAATTACACGAGGGAAACTACGTCTTGTTGGTACCTTTTAGGGGTCAAAATCAACTAAGCGACGCCATGTTTAGTACCTTTTAGGGGTAAAATCGAAAGTTCCCGACGAGCACCCCCGCCCCAAAAATATGGGAGTCCCCCCCGGGGGCGACCAGCGATCGATCTTGTTGTTTACTTTTCAACCATTGGAGTCAGCCTCGCTTCTAATAATTTTTAAATAAATTCTCAACTTACCCAATAAAGCAGAAATTGTTTACGTATATCATTAAATTGCAAAACAAAATTCATAACGAAGTGAAGTATAAAATACACTCTTAGTGTTCTAAGAATAACATGCAATTTGGGATGGCATTTGAACTGCAAATATAGATTTTTCATGTTTTCTCAGGCAACCAAATATTCTTTTGAAAACGATTTTCGATGAAATCAAGTTTAGTTTTGCGTTAAAACTCACTTAGCGGAACAGAACTTAACTTTCAACCGAAGCATTGCACGTATGGTTCTTTTTACTCTTATTTACTTCCATTTAAATCATTTACCTTAATCTTTCCTTGGCTTCTTCAGGAGACAACTTATCGAATTCCTTCGCCGTCTTCTCGCCGAGAAAAGCGTCGTGATCATACTGGTGACTGTGGCTTCCTGTGCCATCGAAATGTGGTTTGTCAGAAAATGCATCGGTATCTAAACTAGCACTAAAGACCTTGAAAACTAAACTCACGAAAGTACAAACTGCTAGATACTTCATAATGAAAAACACTAGACTAGCGCCACTCGCACATAGAAACGTTCACTACAAGTGCGCTTTTTGATGTCTCATGCACTATTAAAATGGTTAAATTCTGTAGCTATTGTTCTATTCAAGAATGCTGCCAACTTTATCGTTTCTTACAGGTTTATTCACAATGCCCACTTCAGTCTGCACGCGCAATGACCGACTCATTCAGGCGAGGTAAGAGTACAATATTGTTCGGCCTTGTCTACGTGGCCTCTCTGAAAGATACGGACTCACGCAAATAAATAGTACGACAATTGCGAAGATACATATCCATGGGCACACAACGGATTTGTTCCTCAGTAAACCTGTTCCTCATGCCCTTGTACAGTAAGATAGGCACACAAAGGACCTTTTCTTCAGTAAACCTATTCCTCACGCCCTTGTACAGTAAGATATCCACGGGCACACACCGCCGTTGGAAATCAAATGTAAAGCGTCATTCCCGGAAAAGATTTTCGGAAATATAACAACCTTTTGAGCTTGTCCAAGAAACCGGTAATTTCAGTCGAAAATATCGGGAAAACCAGGCCCGTAGCGTAACAAAAAGGTCCACATTTGTACACAGTAAATAAAGCATTTAAATCATACTTACTTTTTCTATACAGTTTTGACTAGCGGTTTCTCAATAAAAGATAAATTCATACCACATTGGTCCGCTTTTTCTAGATTAGCACCCTCCCACAAAAATACCTGGCTACGGGCCTGAAAACGCTGTCCATTTGTGATTTGACATCATTCCCGGTTTCTCCCCGGAAATACGCTTTCCATTTGATTTCCAACCGGTATTGCCGAAAATTTGTCGATGGTAAATGGAAAATTTGTCGGTGGTAAATGGAAATAGCCCGGCCTATCTCGATAGTCAGTCGAGAAACTTAAACGTGACGTTTCGGTTTGAACCGTTCAATTAACGGAATAAAATGGAACACGTAAATGACCCAGTCCGGTCTGTGCTACATGTATCATTTTATGGCGTTTACTTTAGAGTACAGGCAATCTTCGGGAGCTCAATCAAACTTTCTGATAATTTGTTGAAATGTATAGCAAAGGTGCTCAGTTTTTTTTTTTCATATTCCTTCCGTGGCCGCATCATAATGAACGGGAGAGCCTGGAAACTTGTAGCGCCAAATTTAAATGCAAATTTGCTCGTTCGCATAAGCGCAAAGCGTGGCCATGCGGGTTTGGTATTGAAGCCGAATATTGCCAAATTTGTACCTAATTCTCTGCTACAAAATGCTTCTTACCATAGAAAACTATGTATTACTGGAAAATGTAAGTATTGCAGTGTTTAAAAACAAAGACTCTGCTTCGAACGGGACCAAGTTCATTTGAATTTCGAGTCGCAGTTTGACATAAATTATTGTTGGCATTGCTTTGCAGAATGTCAAGTAATAATGCTATGGTTTGCGCTGTAGATGCTTCCAGGACAGAAAAATAGAGACCAGGCTCAGAAAGTCGGACATAAAGACAGGTAGGATAGTGTTTTACATTTACAAAAAGTCAAACTAGAATGGTTCAGACGGGTTGACATCCACAGGGATAGAACACCTGGGGGGTTCCACAGGACCCCCGGGATGGGGGTACTCCTTCCAATAGGATAAGTTTCTATGCATGTTCTCATTCATTCTGAGGTACAACTAAGTGAAACTCATCTGGGAGTTGCACCCAGTCCTCACGACAACACAGACACTGAGTTGCTATGTGTGCACTATACACTAATGAGTTTTCTTCACATATCTTTGTTGTACCGTCAGACAGACCAACATCAGTTCCTAAGACCACCCAGTCAGGCAAGAGTCCACCAGAAACTACCAGCCAAAGAAGTGTCAACTCTCTTTGCCATCTAAAAGGGATTGATGGGCAGTCACAAAAAAGTATCTGCAACTTCTCCTCTATAGAGAATGTTTGCAATTCCAGGGTGGGTGATCTTAGAGCATTATGGAATTCCAGGAAGGTTTCATATATAGCAGAGAGAAATTGTAAAATTTCAGGAAATACAAATTTTATTCTGAAAATGCAATTTCGCAGAGTGGATTTTCACATGCATTTCAGGGTAGTCATGGCCAATTTTAACTGGAATTTCTAGGGATTACTAGGGTTTCCAGGGAGAGTAACTGTTACCAAGGTCTTCAACATGAGAGTTGCCCAGAAAGCCCATTAGTCCAGTAAATGAATGAGAGAGGTTGGACAAAAATGGTAACAAAGGTTTCTCACCAGGAACATGTTTAGTAGTGTTCCGTTAGTACACAAGAAAAAGTCCACCCGAATCCTCCAATGGGAACTTCCTTATTTTGAGTTTTGAAAATTCCTCATTGTAGCGCTATTGTTACCGCCATTGTTATTCATGAGTTTGCCGGCACTTGAGCCTTCCAAACCAGAAGATATTCTATAGTGTGTATATCAAAAATACTTCCATATTCTCTGCCCCAGGGGCCATGGTTTGATTCACAGACTTGATTTATAAATCGCTAGCCATGTCACAAATAAATATCTAGGTTTTTGGCATTTAATTTCGATTTTTTACGCGAATTCACGCTTTCAATATAGACTTCGTACGGGATTTGAAAATATGAGTTCCGTAAATACCAGAAAATGTCTTCTGAAGCAATTTTTATTGCCAAGGAGTTACTAAATAAAGTGAAATGATCATTCTTGGAAGTCAGAAACATTCAGAGATTAGCCGGGCCGGCGCTACACTCTATAAAATTCATCATTCTCAGAAACAGTGGAAAAATAGTTAAGTGCTGCGAACAACAAAGGTTAAAACAAGCTGCCAAAAAAACTCGGTAATTTTTACTTTTCGCATGATCTGATTTTTGCTGATTTTCTTCCTGTGATACTAGAGAGTGTCAGGAACAATATTAAGAAGAAAAACCTTTTGTTTCATTTTGAGCTCTTTTTCGGCCTACAATGACTGGACTATTTCATGAAAATGAGGAATTTTCAAAACTCAAAAAAAAAAGTTGCCATGGGAGGATTCGGGTGGACTTTTTTTTGTGTACTAACGGGCCACCAGTAAACACGTTCCTGGTGAGAAACCTTTGTTACCATTTTAGTCCAACCTTTAGTAAAAATATTTTTTCATTTACTGGACTACATTGGGCAGTAGTATTTAAAATCTGCACTCCCCTGTTGAGGACCTCTGGAATTTTAGGCTGGGTGGTCAAAATGAAGCTTGGAATTTAAAGGTGGTTGGACAAAATAGAGCTTGGATTCCAGGGTTGGAATGCTAAAAATACAAAATTCTAGGGTGGGTAAGCACATTGTGGTCATGAAAAAATAAACTGGAATTCTAGGGTGGGAGGCTCAAATTATAAAAGGGTGGGTAGATTTGTTTTGTGACTGCCCATTATAGCTTCCATCCAGACAAGTTCAGCAGTTCCATGGCTACAGACGTGCCATCACTACCATCTCAAGCAAAAGACTTTGCAAGGCAGTTCTGCAGCACAAGATCAAAAGCGAGGCCTTCTGCCTACAAACCAGGGATACTACTGCAATTTTCATAATCATGTTAACTCCCACTTTACATTTCTGAAAGCCAAACGTTTGGCTTCTGTCTATCAAACGTTTATGACAGGAGCATGAATTATTTCTAAGTTTAGTTTGCATTTTATGGTGCAATAGCTAGTCTTAATTAGTCCATACTACCTCTCAAAACCTGCGTAAAATCACCAAGAGCTGTTCACTCCTTTGATTGACGGAGCCAAACCATGGTTTGTTAGTTGGCATAATAGTTGGCAGAATTATGAAAATTGCAGTGAATAACCATGACCATGAATCTACCTGGATAATGCCCACAAATCTGCATGGGATATCAAAAAAAAAAAACCCTGGGTTACAGTACTTTGTGTTGACACTTAAATGGATGCATACATAGCATAGACTTGTGGTTACTATCCAGGAAGGTCCATCCCAAGAAATACTTTGTTAGAAAGGGCTCTAGGCAGCTGAACAGCTTTAAAAAGCCGAAAAACTAAAACCTGATCATGTCCTTGCTATTTGGGCCTCAATTACCCCTTTTGAGACAACTGTGAGCCCTTCGGACCATAAGCCAGACACAGTGAGCCCTTCAGACCATCAGCCAGACCACAGTGAACCCTTCAGACAATCAGCCAGACTACAGTGAGCCCTTCACACCATGAGCCAGACCACAGTGAACCCTTCAGACAATCAGCCAGACTACAGTGAGCCCTTCAGACCATGAGCCAGATCACAGTGAACCCTTCAGACCATGAGCCAGACAAAAGTGAGCCCTTCAGACCATGAGCCAGACCACAGTGATCCCTTCATACCAAGAGCCAGACCACAGTGAACCCTTCAGACAATCAGCCCTCCACACCATGAGCCAGACCACAGTGAACCCTTCAGACCATGAGCCAGACAAAAGTGAGCCCTTCAGACCATGAGCCAGACCACAGTGAGCCCTCCAGACCATCAGCTGTAGACCGCAGTGAACCCTTCAGACCATGAGCCAGATCACAGTGAACCCTTTAGACCATGAGCCAGACAAAAGTGAGCCCTTCAGACCATGAGCCAGACCACAGTGATCCCTTCATACCATGAGCCAGACCACAGTGACCCAATCATTTGATCAGCCAGACTACAGTGAGCCCTCCAGACCATCAGCTGTAGACCGCAGTGAACCCTTCAGACCATGAGCCAGGCCACAGTGAACCCTTCAGACCATGAGCCAGACCACAGTGAACCCTTCAGACCATGAGCCAGATCACAGTGAACCATTCAGACCATGAGCCAGACCACAGTGAGCCCTTCAGACCATGCGCCAGACCACAGTGAACCATTCAGACCATGAGCCAGATCACAGTGAACCATTCAGACCATCAGCCAGACCACAGTGAGCCCTTCAGGCCACCAACCAGACCATAGTTGCATGGCAATCAGCAAATTACCAGTGAATTATTTAAAAAAAGTTTAAATTTGACCTCAGCTGCCTTGAGCCTTTTCATGTTGATTCAATACTTTGTTTTTTGTTCAGCAGTTGAGCCAGAAAAAAAGAATAGAAAGCTTTTTAGTTTAGAAAGAAAACAACAATGCTTAAAAATCTGATCAAGAAGTTTACTGCTGGCTCAACTGCTTAACTTGACAAATTTATGATGAATCGCTTTGTTGTTCTGTAAATAATTTGCATTGTAAAGATCAAAGTCCCACCAGGTCCTGAAGGCCCCAGCTGATGATGGTGCTCCATACGTCATTACCGGTAGGTGTGTCAACTCACTACACCCAGTACTGAGGCTCCTGTACAAGCTCCAAACTGCTAATCAGACAGTGTCTTCTCAGCTCTTAAAGCTACAACGACAAGTCATCAGGACATCGCCATTCACATCTACCAGTTGTCTCACATGATTGATGTTGTCATGATGGTAGGTACAAAAACATGCTGTACATGACTGATCACACATTCTGATTAAGGTAGCATGCCAATTTGCGATAGCAAATCAAACTACATATAAGGAGTGGGTGAGTTATTACTCGAAATGCTTTTAAAGCTTGTAAGGCATCCTAATATGATCCAAGTCCTTGGCGGGCTCGGATGAGAAGCTCTGCTACTAAAACAAATAGTTTCGCTGGTGTTCCATTCAAGGCACATTCTATAAATGATTAAATAATAATATTTCTAGTTATAGTATTTTATCATTAAGTAAAACCAAAGGAGTAAAAATAATGTCCTTTTGACTTTATTGTTTTACACAAACACCTTAAAAATACCTAAAAACAAAAATGTAATTCCTCAATCAGGTGATAAAATAGATTTTTTTCTAATAATAATAATCATTTCCATCAATCCTAAATTCATTGTTCTACCTCACTAGTAACTGTTGTTGTGTTGGACAAACCAAATGACACAGGATGAAAAAGGTAACAATTGAAAACAATTGTTAGAAGCTGTGTCAGAATATAACAAACCTTATTTAGAAAATTTTATAAATGGTTGAAGAATTCATTTCTGACTGCGACCAAATTTTGACCTCTCAAGTTATTGCTCTGTTCAAAAGCCTTCTAGCTTTGTGGTTTTTCAGCCCACTGTGTTACTGCCCACTTTTGTAAATCATCTGAAATGGGAATTTTACACCTCTTTCTCGTTGCACAACCCTCGATTAGAAATTGACATTTCCGGGTCAGGGAATTCCCCCTAAAAAATAACCTGAGGGATAGCAAACAGGGTGGTCCATAACAAATCCCCCCCCCCCCCAAGAAGCGGCAAATAAGGTATACAAAATTAACTGCCATAGGCTACCATTAGCACGTGACACCTTAAAAGAAAATAGAATACTCTTTGAATATCCCATCCCCAAAAGATAGTACTTGAGTGAAGCTTTATGCCCTAAGGGATAGGAAGATTGTCCCTATAAATTTTAGGGAGAGTCCCCCAGGTTAAAATGTAAATAAAAATTTTATTGCAGCCTAGTAATTAGATGACTGGAACATCCTGCTTTGGTGAATGCGTGGAAATTATTCTGACTGAAAATATTAAGTTGAGATCTCAAATTGGGGATTATTTTAATAGCTGCTTTCAGATTCGTCCTAGTCCCACTTTGGTAAAATAGCGGATATTATTTAAAATTTAAAATACTGTCTGCCAATAGTGATGCTTTGTTCAATCTGGGAAGAAACAAAACCAGCGGCGGTTCCCAAGAGGCCAACTGCCCCCCTTATGCTATGGATGCTAATAATTTATATAGGACTGCAGAGGATCAGGCTTGACTGGCAGTATTAAATATTCCTAAAAATACATAGTATTGAAATACTTTAAATTTAAAATTAAAAAAACACAATGAGAATTACAAATATTATAAAAATTATTGGATTTGATGATTCCATATAACCTTCTAAAGGATGCCCTTCTGGAAATATACATTTTCTACTGTGTTAAAGTGGCAATGTCACAATTTATGGGGAAAATTAGGAAGCTAGGTCTAGGTTTGTTAACAACCTTTCAACTGCTAGATAAGTAAAAATTTGGAGAATTTTCATGTGTTATTGAGTGGATGGGTTGCAAATTGACTTTTTGGGTTTCTTACCAGGCTGAACTGTTTTCAGACTTGGAAATGGGATAGAGAAAGATATTCATATAATAAGAATGCTTATAATGCAAATTTCAGTTCCTTTTTCTTTCTTAGACTATAAGTAAGTGCAATTTAGGATTTTGTGTAGTTTATGTAGACCAACCACTGGCCTAGTTTTATAGAATTTTGTTGAAACAACTGTGACATAGCCCCTATAAATACTGTAGTTTTGGCTAAAAATTATAAAATTAAAAATTATATTACCAAAGAAATCTTGCATATCTGGAATTTCCAGAAAGGCATTTTACTTAAATAGATACATTGTATTTACTGTAAGTATAATCTAAACTTATAAAAGTACTACATAAATAATTAAATAATGTGCAAAAAAATTTGATTGGCAAACGTTTAATGCAGAGTCATGGACATTCCAGCCCTAATTGTGGGGGAAGTTAGGATGCCTTTGCTTTAAAAGGGGCGAGTAATCTCACAGGGGGTGGTGCATATATGTAGGCATGATTTGTTATCTCTGGTATGTTCCCTTAATAAAACAGAAGTGTTATCAGGCTTATAATATGTACTGCATGGAATTGTATCTATCACCATGGCAACATCAATCATATGAGGCATCTGGTAAATGTGAATAACGATGCCCTGGGGTCCTAGAGTTGTGGCTTAGAGAGCCGAGGAGATACTGTCTGGTGAGTAGTTTGGAGCTTGTACAGGAGTCTCAGTACTGTGTGTAGTGAGCTGACACACTACTGGTGATGATAGAAGCACCAATAGCTGGGGTCTGAGGGGCCTTGTGGGGCTTGTTTTTTCTTAATTCCCAAAAAGGTACTTACAGGGTTTCTAAACTTGGAATAAATTAGTGACACAAATTCTGGTCTGTTTTTATTTCTGAATATGCTGCAACACAACATTGATTGCAACACAACATTGATTTCAACACATGATATAGGCCTTTATCACGTTAATATTAATTAATAATATCTAATAGTTATCAGGAAATGGAACCCAGTATTCAATTCTACACATCCTGTTAGTAAAACTAACCACAAAGTTTCAGAAGAACTACTTGAAAATTGGCTGAGATATGAATTTCCAAATCAATGCCCTCCCAGCCTCGACTTGACATATTTTCCCACAATTATACACTTCTTTGTAAAAAGTAAGCCAGATTATGAAGTTTTGAAAATTCATATCTCAGCCAGTATTTTAAGCAATCTTCACCAAACTTTGCAATTTTACTGAATGGATGAGTAGAATCGAATACTGGGTTCCGTTTGCTGATAACTATTAGATATTATTAATCGATATTAATGTGAGAAAGGACTATGCAACTTAACAAAAACTTGGTTGGCTTCCATCAATCAAACAAGTGAACAGCTCTTGGGGTAGCGAATGGTAATCCAAGACTGGCAGTTTAAAATCAGAGCCTGAGACACTGAAGAAAATATCAGCTCATATCTTTACTGTATTAAGAAGTTTGAGGGCGAAAATCTGAGGCTCCGAGACACACGTTAAAAATTCAGAGATCCCGAGACTCTGCTAAAATTTGTCGAGACTCTTGATATTTTTACGGACCATTAGCTACCCTAGCTCTGGGTGATTTTAGGCAGGTGTTGAGAACTAGCTAGGCTACAAAACCAAAGTTTCTACCAATAAAATGCAAATACAATAAAATTTTCTAACTTTAAAAATCCACGAGCCTGTCTTTGAGGTTTGATGTACGGAAGCCAAAACGCAGTTTCGTGTTCAACATTGTAAAGCCAGAATAAGCAGAATTATGAAAATCGCAGTAAGCACAGTCAAGGAGTTGTGAGAGAATGAAGACAAAAGTGCACTAATTCGGAGAATGTGCTTGGAGAATGTAATGACATTTTGTTAGTTCATGATCAGGGCCTGACATTAACTTTTTTTCATGAGGTGCCATTGGCGACTAATTCAAACATTTTTTTGCCAGAAAGCAAATTTAGTCGCCACATAAACATGGATCTCAGCTGAACTGAGAAAGATGGGGTGCCATTTGGTGACTATCTCTAAAATTGTGGACGCCAAGCCCCCAAATTTAGTCGCCATTGGCGACCATATGGTCACAGTGTCAGGCCCTGATGATGAAAGTGCTTCTCAGTCTTTGATTCTCTCACATCTTCCTGGTACATTACTGACCAATTGCTGTAATTCAGTTCCAACTGTGAGGCTATTAGTAAACATCTACATCTACACAACTGTTTTCCTCATAAAATTTGTTATACTTACCACGATCCCAGTTTTGAGCAGCCAAGATCTTGGCAACTGGGCCAACCCAATTGCACATACACCTATGTACACAAACATCTGTTGTAGCCCATGGTGCATCATGGGAGAAACTAAGAATGTGTGTTTCCAAAAAATATCCATACCCCCCCCTACGGAAGGGATTGGAAATTCCAGAGGGGTGGGGGGTCAATTTACCTGATCTTTTCCATACAAACACTGTATTTTTCTTTGGAAATTCCAGAGGGAGGGGGGCCATTTCTCAACACCCTTACATGGGGGGGGGGGGGGGGGGGTATGGATATTTTTTGGAACACACAATGAAATTCTTGTGTCAATCCAGTACAACATTTCTTGTGAGTGATGTATTGTAGAACTACTTGGCATAAGCAGGGTGATAAGTAAGCTTTTTATCCTAAAAACCAGTGTCAATGATTCTGGTTTGGTATATCTATTTGCTTCCATGACACATCACGGCTATGACAGACAGTTGTGTGTGCAACCTTGTTTGAAATAGATGTATACACAAATCACACAAGAAAAACAATCATTAGGTGAGCTATCTTGGCAAGGAGACCAAAAGGAGGAAAGGCCAAAAATTTTAAACCATCTGCTAGGGGGAGGGTCAAATTTTTTCAGTAATTTCAAAGATAGTAGACCCCTATTAAATAATGACCACTCCCTAAGTTTCCTAGTCTCCCGTGCAGCCCGTTCTCTGTGTTGGTCACGTAACGCTTCCCTTCCCACAAACGGCTGCTCACATGCAAACCACATTTCTTTCTAGCCTACCAGCCAATCACATTCGAGGTTCTATAATATGGAAACTTTTCCGTGCCAGTCTGACTCATCCAGTCAGAGGTCTTGTCTTAAACTATGATGTCGATACTCAAATTCATGAATCGATTCAATCTTGAAATATTTCCAGTCAAATCATAAAGCAAAACATAGAAACACATTTACTATTTGTTAGATTAACAGAAAGTACATTTTCCAATAAGTTTTGTTCACATTTTGTATGCTTTGAATGTGATTGTGGGTTTGTTTACCTTCTAACGGTTTATTTTTCAAAGTCACAGAAAACAATGCAACACGCACCCCATGTGGGCAGTGGGGGCTTTTCATTGGTGGCTGACATCTTCTGTTTTGTCTGGTTGCCTTGGAATGCATCTCGAAAGTGACTTATTTGTCTTGGATGATTCAGTAAAAAAGGGAAAGAAATGTGGTTTGAATGTGAGCAGTCTTTCGTGGGGAGGGAAGCATTCATGGGGAGGGAAGTGTTCATGGGGAGGGAAGCATTCATGGGGAGGGAAGTGTTCGTGGGGAGGGAAGCATTCATGGGGAGGGAAGCATTGCGTGACCGACAAAGAATGGGCTGCATGGAAGACTATCAGGCCTAGTACAGACGCCGCTCTTATCATGAGCCGTACCAAACTGTTACCATGAAATACTTGAAACTCGCGGCGTTGAAATCGATTCTACATTCCCGTTTTGATTTAGAATAGTTTAGGCTACAAGCAGACGAGAGATGGTCAAAAAATATTGTTTAATTGAGATTTTGCATTAGGATCGGCTCATGATAAGAGCAGCGTATGTACTAGGCCTAAGTTTCCCTAATTTTCATAAGACTGTATTTGACCTTGATACCCTTCTTGTCCTTGGTACATGTAATGCAGTTCACCATCTCTTTGCTCCCATCCTCCATGGTGAGAAAAACGCAGGGCACCACATACCTAAGATTGCAAAAGCAGGGTAAAGATACAGTATCTTTCTTTCAATATAAAAATCATATCTTTACAATAATACATCACAATAAAGTTCAAAGTTTCCAAGAGAGTGGCCTCATTATACAAGTCTCTTTGAAATTAAAACGTTTAAGGAAGGAAGGACTCAATCAAGAAAAAACAATGTGCAACAAGGATAGAAAGTACCAAGGTGAAGTGTTTGCTAACAGTAAACTATAAAATAGGCTGAGTACCATTGGCCTTTATAATATGTTAGATTACCCGCCAGGCCCATTATCCCTTCTTGGGTCCAAATCTCCTGCCTCCTTTATAGAAATACTGTAATTTGTGATATGTTTTCACAGTGTGGTTTTGCAATAAAAAGGCGTACCCCCCGGTTGAGGACACCTAATTTTATGACTGACTGGACATTTCAGTTTGCCCCTAGGTATTTCAAAATCGGGAAACCCTTGGTAATTTGTTGGCGTGTCCCTGTGGACAATTGAAAAAAATCGTTTTGGTTAGGATTTTTTTAACTGCTTAGCACACTAGCCCATGGTCAAGACCCCCTGAAATTGGGACAAAGTGTCATCGCGCAGAATTCTTTTGTCTAAAGCGTCAGTTTTACGAAACAAAAGAGAGCTTGTTTTGCTGGATGTGCCTCAGTGAGTTCAGCGCTGATTATAAGAGCATTGTTCTGACTGTGTCCTGATTGGCTCTATTGTAAATACGCGAGCTATCACTAAATTTAAATTTTTCATTGAAGAAATCGCAGAGGTCGCCATCACGTGTAAAGCTAAAACTCGCTCGTCCTCTTAAATACGGCATACAATATAACTTATATCTGATGAAAGCTTGAAATTATCACGAAGATTGCGTTTGTTGATATTTAGTTTGCGAGTTTTGTAGTGCGAATGAAAACCCGAATTCAGATCTAAAAATAACATTGGTTTACAAGAACAACGAAGGCCACCATTCGTTGTAAACTTTACTTCGGTTGTCCCGCTAAAATACAGCACGGATCACAGCATAACTTATATGGAATGAAAGAATTATACACAAACATTACGTTTATTGATGCTTTGATCGATTTTAACTTTGCGAGTTTTGTAGCGCGAATAAAAACCGCAAATCAATATCATTTCTCAAGATTGTGAAATGGCAGTGGTTTTCCCGTGGGAGATTCAACTCCTCATTAGATATTCTAGTTTTGGATGAGATCTTGACCGCGAAACTTCATCTAAAATTTAATGGTTGAAATACTTGATCATATTGCATGAAAAATGGCAGGGTGTGAGATTTGTGCCTAAAGATCAATAACCAATATCTAGTTTGTTTTGATGTTTTAGTAATCGCCAAAGATTAACCAACGAATATGAAGCCCCATATGTTTTCTGCCTAAAATGACCCAAAGTTTGAGCTAAATTTAATGGTTAAAAAACGCGCGTATTCGGGTCAGCAAAAAGCGAAACACAAAGTTCGAAGTGTCGATAACAATAACCAACATCTAGTTTATTTTCAACGACAATTCTGTAGTTGTAATTTGAGGTTTAGTTTCAGGCTTTGACGTGTTTTGGCCCTGTTCTTTTGTATTTCACAATAGAGAATAAGAGAGCGCCCCCTAGCATTCGAATATAGGGACTCCCTATATTCGAATGCTAGGAGTGACCGTCGTATTTTTTAGGGGTTGAAATCGGCGATCTGGTATTTTTTAGGGGTTCGAAAATAAAAACGGTATAGTAAGAAAAATAGGTATTTTTTATGGGTTCTTACGCAAATAAGGTAGTGTTTTTGAAAGTCGAGAGGATACATTTGATGTATATTAAATAAACAGCCAGAATAAAATTTAATCTGTCAAAATTGTTGGTATTTTTTAGGGTATTTTCAGACTGAGGGGTATTTTTTAGGGTGGAAATTTTTTCCGACCAGGTATTTTTTAGGGTCAAAATTCGAGTTTCCTGACGGTCACCCCTAGCATTTTAACCTTAGAGTCCCCCCCCCCCCCCCCCGGGAGAGCGCCTTTGAATTGAGCGCGCCAGACCATGTCACGTGACAACAAAATGTCGCTTCATTCTTCGCCATGTGTATTCAACCCCCTGGGTGGGGATATTTCATGTAAAATCCCAGTGCAATAAGACATTTGTGTCTAAACGCCATCTCCCGCATTTTGAAGGTCGAAGTTTAGCAAGCCCTAAGCAAGCTGACGCTAATACTGATGCTATCTGACAGTTATAAGTATTCTGCGAATTTAAGGACGTAAACACGAACCCCGAATGGGTGTTTCAGCTCAAAGCTTTCAAAAATATCTGACAAACCGGCGGCTCGACACGAAGCCGACCCCGACAACTGAACCGAAATAACTCAGTAATTTGGCGAAACCTAACTGTAATTAAATAATAATTGGCGAGTCAAAGGACCAATAAATTGACAAGTTCTCTTCTTACCCGTGTTAGTCCCGTAGAATCGGCATATTTTTCAACATGAGCAGTCATCTCGGAGTTATCGAACACACAGAGCCCGCCATCTTGGATTTGAAAATTGCAGCGCGTGGCCAAGTGACTAGTTCCCAGGTCCAGACCACTCACGGTTTAAAAGAGAAAAGTATAAAATCGCAGGAGAGGAACCCTCAGATCCCACCCTTCCCTGTCCCTAATGATAGCCTGTATTTTCAGAGAACAAAGCTAATAATTTAGGCAGTTCCTTATTTAGCGAAACCTCTGCAAACGGCAGAACATATACTCTTTCTCCCAGAAACGCACCCCACGTATATCACGCTTGTGCCGCCTGTATCGATCGACGGCGGAGATTGTAACCATGTGGGATTACTGTAGCGGCTGGAATAAGGGACATTAGCGCGTCTCCTATCTTAGCTTTATAAATAAGGCGCTGATGCGTCGCACCTGGCACACAAGACCAGAACGAATTAGCGCGTCGACCTTTGCAAATGTCGCGAACTTCAATCGAGCAAAATTGATTAGGTTTTTGAATTGCATATATATCTGGCCCATGACCTTCCTCTGAACGGACTCTACAAATTCGGCAAGATAGTTTGGAAGTGCCGACCACACTATATTCTAATGGGGCATATTCTAATACTGAACGTCCAGTAGCTTATAGCTACTCACCACTTCGATTAGGGAGCCATTGATGAAAAGTGGCGGAATAGCAGCAGAGTTGTACTGCAAGGCTTAGCGCATGTTAAAATCTGCCGCTATTATGGACGAGAAATGGACGCGTCATCCACTCCTTTGTTATTGTTTTCGTTCGATATTAGAAGACGAATTACGTATAGAAATCTCTTTATAATAACCAGGCGTAATCAATCGAACGTTCGGTAATCGAACTCAATCGACTTCCAATCGTTCGATTGATTTTCGACTTGTTCGGCAATCGAACACAATCGAACTCACAGTAAAATCTTCACAATCGAACAAAATCGAACGTTCGGAAATCGAACGTTAAACATCCTTAGATTTGTCTCCCTAAAGGTACCAAATTGGGAGTGGTTTTAGCTGATTTTGACTCCTAAAAATTACCAACAAATAGTGTAGATTTGTAACACACCTGAACTACTAGAGGTTTTAAGCTACAATGTTAAGGCAATAAACCAAATGTCGATAAATGTTTCACGCCAAAATATGCTGCCTGATGTTTTAAGACGGAAATAATGTGGTAAACAAATGCCTTTCCTTTTTTTTTACCTCCAAAAGGCAAAAAGAGTCGATTTTAACCCCTAAAAATAACATGGACGGCAAGCATCCCCATCCCAAAGGTTTTGGAGTCCCCTCTTTCCACTTATCTTCCCTGTCACACATTATTCTTCAGCGCTCTGTCGCTGCGCTCCTACGCGCAGAAAGCGTTTATATTGTATATTCTACAATAACAAGACAAAGGGTGTAGGAGTAGACGCGTGTACCAGTTTATTGGAGACGAGACGATGTTAACAATACACAATTTGTCTAAAAATACACAATTCGCCTAAGAATTGATACATCAAGAACTGAAAATTAGACACGGTGAAGCGTTATGTGACTGGTAAACTGTCAAGTGAATAACTAATGAATTAACAAGAATATATACGCCAAGAGGCCTCGAGGCTAGGGAATGCGCAGAGCGCGAGTTAATAGAATGCCCAACATAAACACATATAACTTAACACCGAACAAAATCGAACAATCCAATCTGTTCGATTGATAGTGTACGATTTTGTTCGAAAATCGAACTCACAGCAAAGCTCAAGTTCGATTGTGTTCGATCGCCGAACAAATCGAACGATTGGTGTTCGATTGAGTTCGATTGATTTTTTGTTCGGATTTGTTCGATTGGTTTAATAAACATCTAAAACCAAAGTTTCAGATTTGATTTACCAAATTCAATCGATGAAATGGTGCTTTCTACGACTTGGTATGTTGCTATGCTGTCAAAATGGCGGCTGACACAGGCAGAACGGGTGCAAGTTTGGTGCCTGCGGGATTCCACAGTCTCGGTGAGATCCTATTGGAGCAAGAGTTTCCTATCTTAACATACTGACTTCTGTTTGAAATAAAGGCGGCGATCCAGCTGATGTTGGACTCGTTTTAAAAATTTGCACAATATAATAATGCAGCCACTAGAGGGAGAAGTTTTCCAGCAAAATTATCTGGGATTGCCCAATTCCTAGGCTCTATTTCCAGCCGTTGTTAGGCGTCCGGTCGTACGATCCTCCCTGCGGGGGACGGACCGCGGGCTCACAGAAACGGCTGGAAATCGAGCCTACCCAATTCCTTGACAATCCTGAGACTAGAGGATTGACTTAAAACTTCAAGGCCATTTCATTTCTTGTTCATTTTATTAAAGGACATGATGTAAAACATGGACTATAATCTAGTTTGTACCTAAAGACTTTCAAATATTAAATTATATAGCAAAAACATTTACATGGCTTTCTCTTTCGGGAGACTGTACACTAGTGTATCATTTACATCCTACGGACAAACCCCACAGCGCAACACCAATAGCCTCATCTTAGCCACGCAATACTTTCGGTAGCGTCACGCAATACTTCCGGTAGCGATGCGTGACTAGAACACGGAGCAGCTGCGCGAGAGGCTACAAAACCAAGGGGCACAGACCATAATGGAGGACGGACTGATAATATGTTACGCAAATACATGACAGTATACTCATTTCTAACTACACTTCACTCTTCGCCTATCGCATAAGGCATCGAACAGCTTTCACGAAACTCTAGATTCTTTTGTTGTATCCGTTGAATGAAATATCCCAGGTGGAACGTAGCCAAGGACTTCATTCCACTGGATTATTTAAATTAATCCATATATCAATTCAAGTGACGCAATTTTGGGTCTTGACTTTGATTAATAGAGAAATTCTCAATAGCGCAGGCGGACTATTATATTTACCCAAGTAAGGAGAATGTATACCTAAATCAGACTTCAGGAGCTGCTCTTGTGGTACTCTTTTTCGTAGTCATTATTGGCAATTTACGTTGATCAGAGAAGAGATTCTCGATACGGCAGCCAGAATACTCCAATTATTCAAGTAAAGAGAATTTCCATCCTGATCAAAGTCCCAATTGGTGCTCAGTATTATATTAATCTATAGGGACTTATTGGCGTTGGACCAGAAAGGCCCTGGATAGGACCCCTGATGCCCCTTGCTTTGTGACTGCTTGGAGAGCTGCTGCCCCCCTCCCCGCTGCGTCAGGCTGGCTCCACCCATGTCTTGGTGGTGGTGAGGAAGATGATGCTGTTGCTGATGGAATAGGGAAGCAGGGTGGTGCTGCTGGGCTTGAGGCATCATTGACATGTAGGGGGCAGTGTGGGTGGGGTAGTGACTGTGCTGCCCCTGCAGGGAGAGGTTCAGAGCAGGAGGTGGGGTACCGCCCAGGAACGCCTTACTGTCACTATACTGCAAATGTAAATGAGATGAGATAGAGTTAACATCAAGAAATGGGCAAAACATGCCGAGTTTTCTATACCACACTGATCGCTTTGACAGAAGAAAGAAACTTCGAACTACTCCCAATCAGGAATGACCTTTTAGCCAGTCCCCGTCCCCCTGCGCCACCCTTTACCTTTTTAATAATTTGTAATAATCGTAGACAGACAGATAGACTGCTTGCAGTAGGACTAGGACTTTATTCTCGATTTACGGACGTTCGCCAAAGAAGGGGCTGCAAGCAGTCTAACAGACAGACAGATAAACTAGACGAGACAAGATAGAAACTAAAGACAAGACAGACAGTCGGACGGAAAAATGTACGTTGCCTGAATCAGAGAAGTCAGAATCATTAAATCTGACCAACGCTCCTCAAACAACGGTGTTTACTCTCACCTTTCCAACTTGAGCCTTGTAGGAGGTACCACCAAAATCCCCTGACGAACTTGTCACTGCAATCAGAAAAAGAACATATTATGGGTCAGTTACTATGTACCTTTAGGCCACGCGCGAGCTAACAAATGTCTTCTGATTTTCCGTGGTATGTCCTCTTATATACCACGGAATGACGTAATTAAGCGGTCAAAATGTCGTCGCCTCAAGAGGCGCAGCCAATGTAATCGTTGTCATTCATTATCTTCTCACTAAACATTCATCAGCCAATCAACAAAATCTACTGTCTTGAAATTATACGGTATCATTGTCAGTTCATAAATAAACAGACGTAGCAGAAATAACGTCTGAAGGAGTTCGTCAGTTTTTCTAGACTGCTTGCACCCTTTCTTTCGGCAAAAATCTAAGGGGAACCGAAACGCGACGATGGCGTGAAGCGAAGGAGGCACGAGCGAGCGCGCGCCACTCAGGCCTGAGAGCATTAGAAAGAGAGTCCCTCCTTTTGGCATTCTATTCCCTGTGCGCTCTCTTGCACTAGGTAGCTTGACACCATAAAGAAATCGCTGCCTACAATTGGCATACGCAATAGAAATTTCCCCGATTTGCGGACGTTCAACGAATAAGGGGCTGCATGGCTTGAAATTGCGTCCCATACAGGCGTAAATGCGCCTAAACATTTTCCATTTACGTCTAACTTTTTAGACTTAGGCGTAAAATAAGGACTGTGTTTTCAGTTTCTACAGTGTTCTCCTAGTGGTTTTACGCCTAGATTTTTGATGAATTACTCCTATAATGTTGGTACAAGGCGTCAAATTACGACTATGATTATTTCTTAATTTCAAGCCCTGGGCTGCAAGCAGTCTATTTTCACTCGTAGCAGTTATAATTATAACCATACGCGCCGCACATACCTGAGTTCGCTTTGCTTTGGGTCTGTGATGCAGTAGAATGGTATACAGACTTGCTGTAATCATGGCCCGCACTCAAGTCATCGTAGCCCGTACTAAAGCTGTGTGTTCCGTGTTGATTACTGTATGCTTGTTGCTGGTACTGAGTTCCGGTGGCATGGGTCTTGGTCGGCATTTGCTGTAGAGGAAAAGAGTGCTGCGTTTTACTACACACGTCTCAAGATCATTTTCGAATAGGTTTGTTGTTTCCTTTCGGTTCTTACTTAGATATCAATTTTATTTAGGCACGGCGTTATATCAGCTTGTGCTGGTTTACATACGATCCGTGACTTGGCACGCGGGTTCGCGTACCCTAAATTTCAGCGACCCCTTCGCTCTCGATCGTATCTCACTTTGTGAGATGAGACGTCTGACTGAATCTCATCCTCTACGTAATTACTGCCAAGCAATGGGCGACTCCAGCTATAAGCGCGCGAGCTCTTCTTTATTCAGAAATGCCCAAGCCATGTCCCACAACAATCAGAATGCAGCGCGCGCTCTTTTCGACAAATGACCCACATCTACCGACATGCAGCGCGCATGCGTTAGAGCTGGAATCGTTCATTACAAGCAGGTACAATTGAGAGAGAAAAAGGGCAGCTGGAATTCAGGCTAGAGTTCACTCTCTTTTAGCCTCTCCTGTAGCCTTGGGCTTCCTAATGTCTGGCTGGAAGGGTAGTGTGTGTATGTTTGTTTAGGCATCGTGTTTGTTTAGGCATCACTGAAACCTTTTTACTTTCTGATACAAAAAAAAGAGATCGAGTGAAAAGAATGGGCCATTCCAGAGAGCGCGCACTCTTCAATTTAGAAATACCCTTTACTTTAGAAATGTCCCACATCTACCACCATCTTGCGCACGTCATTATACACCTTGTCCAGGAAATGTACCTCATTTACTTGCATGCAATGCACACGTACATTAAAGATGGAATCGTCCATTGCGAATGAACTCCGAGTGAAGTTAGTTGCTGTTACCAGTGCTTCAATAGCCGGCTCTCCAGTGGCTTTTTTCGGATATTTGATTTTTTTGGGGCGCGGGATACCTGTGTTTTCTTTCCTCCGACACAGGAATCCCGCGCGCCCAAAAAAATATAATCAAATATCCGAAAAAAAACACCGGAGAGCTGGCTAGCAGGATAGTGCTTCATTTATTTACATAAACTATAGTATAATTGAATTACCTGGTACATAGGGGTGGTGTAGGCAGGGAACCCTCCCGGCATCATTCCACTACCAGGGTAGAACGCCAACCCTCCATACCCATAGGGCGGGGGCATGGTGGCGTTTATATATGCCTGTTGCTGTAGATGGTGCTGCCCTGGCGTCGCTGCTTGGTTCAATGTCGTCTGCACTGGTGATGACGCATCGCTGCGGCCAAACTTTTGGTCTGTTTGGTAAGTACCTTAAAAGGAGAAAGAAAAATGACACGGTTGGTCAATTTACAAAAAACGTACAGACCATTCTAAGGTTACTCTTTCAGAGGGGATTATTCTGAGAAGTCAATAGAAATTCATCAGGCCAATCGTGCGAATGTGTCATCGGCAAAATGTGACATAATTAATTTGCAGATGAGTCGTTTTCTTTTTCTTTTCTACATGAGAGGGGAGTAAGCTTGATGGGCTTTACACAGAAAGACCTGTTTCCGGGTTATTTATCCACAATGCGACGAGCATAGTAGCAAGCATCCTCACGTTTGCGTCCTTGCCTCGTTGTTTGAAGACGCATGAAGCAAGAACAATAAACGTTGACACATGCACAACAGTCCATTCCAACGCGCGCTTAAAGGGACATGGTCACCGAAAACATCAAAATTATAATATCACCAATAATAAAAATAACTCAAATTTGTAAAGAATGCTTTCAACTTGACATGGTGAAAATTTGAGGTCATTTCGATGTAGGATTGCAAAGATATTCGCGGATTGTAATTACAGCTTACATGAGGAAATCCGACTCTTTTGAAATCGGTTTACCTCAATCTTTTTTCAAACATACTAAATTTGCCATCTTAATTCGCTCATATCTCAGCAATCCTTCATCGTAATCCAACGAAACTTTCCGTACTTCTTTCTTTAAACTGACTCTTTCAATTTCAGAGAATATTTTTCTATTTTCTGACAATAATTATTTTAGTGTTTTCTAGGTGACCATGTCCCTTTAATTTGCTTGCGAGTGAGGGACATTTCCAGAGTTTGCGCTTCAATAGAGCTGGAATACTCCATTACGACAAAATGTGTGTAGAGGAAACTTTGTGAGAGTAAAATTCCGGCGCCCGCTCTCTCACCTTGTAAGGTTTCTCGTCCCTGCGTCTGGAATGGGTCATAATACCCGGACATCTGGATCCTCTGTAAGTCGTCATACCCGTATGGCATGGGGTAGGCAGGCACTAGACCAGGCTGCTGCATGCCGTACAGGGTGTTGAGGGGTAAAACACCGGGTGGGAGGTTCGGTTTGCCTGGAGAAGAAGGATTTCGAGGTCACTCCCAAAGACAGAAGTTTAGCGAGCACACTACCGGTAATCTGGCGGGTTGCCTGTGGTGCCTGATTATATCTGAGCAGTTAGGTGTTTGTTAGCAAATCGTGGTTTCGTCGTTATGTGTCGATCGGCCCCATACAGCTATTTCAAGAAACGTTGTCGGTAAAGAGCTCAAGCCTAAGCGCAGACCGCTAGGGAATATGGATTGGTAAATTAAAACGATTTTGGTATCTCAAAGCCCACGTTTACTACCTTATTCTCGATTCGTTTTCTTATTCTCTCACAGTCTTACACCATTATTCCTGTAGTGTGGTCGCGTTTGCTCCGACTCTCGATTCTTTTTCTTATTCTCTCACAGTCTTACATCATTATTCCTGTAGTGTGGTCGCGTTTGCTCCGACTCTCGATTCTTTTTCTTATTCTCTCACAGTCTTACATCATTATTCCTGTAGTGTGGTCGCGTTTGCTCCGACTCGATTCTTTTTCTTATTCTCTCACAGTCTTACATCATTATTCCTGTAGTGTGGTCGCGTTTGCTCCGACAACGTTTATTGAAATAGCTGCGAACGATAGCGTTCGGCCGTCATACGAAAGAGTATTGATTTTCAGCATGGATACACAACGCTATCTTTTTCTCGCTTATCGTCTGTATCGTGTTAATAAGTTTGACTGTATTTTTTGCACATTTCGGTAAGTAGAGACAATGAATCAACTTCGTTTTATTGACAAGGGATGTCACAGCTGTGTCACGACAGAAATGGTTCGCAAGGCTAACCTTAGTGATTCTTTTGCACCGCGCATCTTCTCTACGCACGATCGCGCGAAAAGTGAAAAGCGCGCGCGAGACATACCCGTATGCTGGTTTGGCCGACTGGAGCTCGAGACAGTGACAGTAGACAGACCCATTGACGTGGCGGTATGGAGGGTAGTGTGCGGTACACCAACCCCTGGGGAGGTGGCGGGGGAAGTGACCCCGTGGTGGACAAGTCTGATCTCTGCAGGGATGAGTGGGTAACATTGCTGTTGAGGGAGCTGTGGTGACTGAGTCCGACTGATGCTAGTTGGTCTTTAGTGGACGCAAGCATCTGCTGGTTCCCTGCGTGCTGGTGACACAACATGAACGTATTAAAGGACGCAATTTTAGGTTTAATTTGGTGAGCTTAATAGCATGATTTTTTTGTTTACAGTCTGAACTCATTTGCATGTGCAGGAAATGTTTGAAGGAGCTCAAAAATAATCAGCACTAATTATCCATAGCGAGTAACAAAATGAAGCCTTCTCCGAAAATTTGAAGGTTATACACAGCAGTTAAATGTTCAATTTAAAGAAAAAATGTGGGTTAATGAGTCTTTTGCCACCCAATAATTCAATCATTTTTAAAAACCTGCGTAGAGTGTCCAAGACATTGTGAAAAACGTCAACACGTTTTGGAATAAAAATTATTTGATCTTGAGCATGTTTATTACAGTTTTCTTAAGTGGCAAGAGGCTCATTAGCCCACATGTTTTCTGTAATTCATGATGCGAATTACGAACGTCAAACTTTCTAATTACGCTTCATTCGCCAGGCTCTATTGAAATTCAGAACCTTTATTTTTGTAGATCCGTTACGCCAGGGAAGTGTGAACCACCCTGGTTTCGTTTGCTGATTTTCACTTATGCATATGAGTAAAATGTAAACAATGACGTCGCAAGAAATCCGCTTCCAATTCATAGGAAAAATAAAGTAAGATAAAAATACTAGCGTTACTTTTATACCTGAGCGACTTGATAGACTCTGGAGTCTAGAGCGCTCTCCTTAGGCAAGCTAGAGGCCAGCTGAGCTTGAAGACTCGGCTGAGTGGTCGGTTGAGTACGCGATACTCCACCCAGTGACGAGGCAGCATTTTTTGATGAGGGCAGCGAGGGAGGATTTTTTGACGTCTCTGGAACTTGTTGTTGTAGGACATCTTCCCTCGAGTCTCTTTGACTGGGCATTGGAATTGGATCAGGGATCTGAAAATGCAGTAATTAAATGTTGAAATCAGTGTCTTATTTTTTTCAACGAAAAACACGGGCGTTACATTTGCTTCCATTGTTCGACATGAATTTTCACATAATATTTTGAGTTTACTGTCGTTCGCTTTAGCATTGTACAATGGGGGACAGTCTTACATTTATCTGGCAGGACAGATTTGTCATTTTTCAAATGCCGGTTTACACTTGTCGCATTTATCGCGTGATGCAAATGCAGTGTGATTTCTGTGACTCTTTTGCATTAAGTTGCATAAAGTTGCCAATCGCATCAAGTTGCCAAGAGTTTCGAACATGTTTGAAATATCGCGCGCCGAGATCGCGCTGAAATTTTTATCTTGTTTATTCAGTTTCGGCGTGCGCGCAAGAAAAATGCCGTGGCACATGTGACATATAAACAGTAAGTGTAAAGTAGAACGCTACGTAAATGCCGTGTTCTCGTCTGGCAAACAATCAGATGACAGATGTGACATATAAGCAGTAAGTGTAAAGTAGAACGCTAAGCAAATGACGTGTTCTCGTCTAACAAACTATCGCTGACAGACAGACAGACAGACGTCGCTTCTCCTCCTACAAACCAACCACCCTCCTGGAATCCCTAGAGGTCCTCCCTCCCCCTGTCATGCGAACAAAGTGCAATGATCCAACTGGCAACTACCCGACATCCTGCATCGGAGTTCGCAGGCTAACTGTGGCGATTGGATCTGCCGTTTGAGTGAATAAACTGACTCACATGAGGTTTGCGTTCCAGCGAGGAAACGTGCTGATAGTGTCGTGGGGAGTTCTCCTCCACCATGGTCAGGCTGGCTGTCGCCGACGTCGTTGAGGCAATAGTGACCGGCGCTGTCCGGGATAAGGAGGGGATAGATGACGGCAGGGATGGGAGGTCTTTGATTTCAGGCTCAGATGGGACACTGGGTGTTTCACTACAGGAAAAGCAAGTATTTGTACATTAGAATGCGTGCTACAGTACTTGAATCTCTGGGTACGCCTCTGCTTTACACAAACGAAAGTGAAGACCTTACTCACAGTTTTCACTGTGCTGACAGATGATAAAATACATTCATTTGATTACTTTTTAAGAAACATACCTTTGCTTGTTGTCCCTTGAATCTTCAGTGCTTAGCTGGGCAGAAGAATCCTAAAGTAAATTAAAGACAAAATACATTATTAAGCTGCAGTTGTTGGAGATACCTGCAATAATGATTCATCTTTTACACGGAAAAACTACAGATAGTGAGACATTAGTGCAAGATAGGTTCCAAGATTAGTGCAAGATAGGTTCCCAAGATAGGATACCTGCAATGATGATTCATCTTTTACACGGAAAAACTACAGATAGTGAAACATTAGTGCAAGATAGGTTCCAAGATTAGTGCAAGATAGGTTCCCAAGATAGGATACCTGCAATAATGATTCATCTTTTACACGGAAAAACTACAGATAGTGAGACATTAGTGCAAGATAGGTTCCAAGATTAGTGCAAGATAGGTTCCCAAGATAGGATACCTGCAATAATGATTCATCTTTTACACGGAAAAACTACAGATAGTGAGACATTAGTGCAAGATAGGTTCCAAGATTAGTGCAAGATAGGTTCCCAAGATAGGATACCTGCAATAATGATTCATCTTTTACACGGAAAAACTACAGATAGTGAGACATTAGTGCAAGATAGGTTCCAAGATTAGTGCAAGATAGGTTCCCAAGATAGGATACCTGCAATAATGATTCATCTTTTACACGGAAAAACTACAGATAGTGAGACATTAGTGCAAGATAGGTTCCAAGATTAGTGCAAGATAGGTTCCCAAGATAGGATACCTGCAATAATGATTCATCTTTTACACGGAAAAACTACAGATAGTGAGACATTAGTGCAAGATAGGTTCGAGTGAAGCCTGACACTGCTGTGGTAGTTGTTAAATACTAAATAGAGCGGATTTCACATGACTGTCGTGAAAACAATTGCAATTGAGCAATCACTAGCCAATCAGAATCGAGAGAAATCACCACTTGCTCCTAAATGGCTTTTCTCTCAGCCAATCACAAGCCGAACCAATTACTAAGTAATTACGCAATTGTATTTACTAAAGAATTTGATTGGCTGAGAAAAACGAGTAGCCAATGAGAACGCAAAGCAATCGCAATTACATAACAAGTAGTGACAGTCATGTGAAATCAGCTCTATTGTATATTGTTTACTCCGAGCTTTCGCCGATCTACGGCAGCATCGGGCATCAGCATCCCTGATGATGGAGTGCAAGATAGGTTCGAGTGAGGCCTGACACTGCTATGGTAGTTGTTAAATACTAAATATTGTATATTGTTTACTCCGAGCTTTCGCCGATCTACGGCATCGTCAGGGAGACATTAGTCTGTCGGCATCATCAGGGAGACATTAGTCTGTCGGACATTTCTTGAAAAAAAAAATTATCCAATCCTTGATTTGTCAAACCCAACCAAAAATCCTGCATGTGTGTATTTTTTGATAATGTACTTTGATAAGCGTATTTCTGCAGGTGAAGATCAACAGCCTTACTACTTACCAGGCCTTTTGTCTGATGCAGAGGACCATCTGAATCACCCCCGAACTCTAGATTACCAAACTGAAAATTCATAAGTGATGTTAAAAAATAAGTATGGCTGAGAGAAGCAGGGCATGGACATCCTAAGATACTAAGAGAACAAAGAAACTATGAGCGTTGTTGTATGTCAAAAGTATTAAATCCATTTGTATTCCATTGTTTTGTACTCAGATCTTTAAACTTCTTCAATGAAAGCAGTGATCAATCAATCGTTTAATTCAAACCCACTGCAGACGCAGTGATGCGAGATGTAGGCTTTGTTTCTCTAGTAGTGTGGATCTGTTTGCGTCTCTCTAATTTTGGCGGCAAGATAAGTTATTATGTTTGTCAAGCTACAGAGAAGACTGTTACGTGTAGCAATAAAGTAAATTTATTTATAGCAAAAAAAATATAAGTTATGTATAAATATACTTTTTAGAACGGGAGGGTTTTGTTGTGTGAAAAATCTCTTCCCAAATGAGGTCTGCAAAACTTTGCAATTGATGTTCATATTTTCTGGCCAAATTTGATAATTTTGTTTTGGGTAAGTTTGCCTGAGAATCAGTTACGGTCCACCTTAAATGATGATAACTATATGTACCTGCACATCTAAGCCGTCTGCCATTGTGCCAGGCATCTCGACAGCTTGAACAGGAATCTGAAACAGAATAAGAAATATGAGAAAATGAAAACCTTGATGGTTTCTTGAGCAGTTAATTTAACAAAACAGATGCATCAGATGGTAAAATTTGCAATACTGGATATGTACTTCTTTTCGGCATTTACGATGCTGTTTATTTATCCTTTTATTTTCGGAGCCTTCATGCATTCCTTACCAAATAGAGCGGATTTCAGTTGACTGTCGTGAGTAATTCGTAATTACTTTGTAATTACTCCTATGGGTTTTATTCAGAATTGGTGTAATCACTTTGCGATTGGTTTCACTAGTCATATGGAAACCGCTCTATTATATTAGCGAGTCATATGGAAACCGCTCTATTATATTAGCAAACTCTTAGTGTTGCTTTTCACTTGACAACCATCAAACTTATAAACAAGTTCGAGGGGTAATTTTTTTCTCTTTAGCCCATTAGTTTGCACCTTTATGCACTACTAGCTCATCATTTTATTATTATTACGATTGTATTTATCACGCTGTAGCATAACAGAATTATTACATCCTTAGAGTTCTGTACATTGTTAGCCGCTCAATAAAATGCTGGACGGTTCTCCTCCATTTTGCCCCCTTTTTTTGTGTCTTATAGAAAATAAATGTTTTCCATTCGGCTGAGTGCAGTGAAAGAGAATAGAAAACACAATTTTGGTCTGACATTTGTCAATTTTTTTTTATTGGACAACGGCCGGTGACCAGCACTATAAATTTCTAGCTCTGAAAGGTTGCTTACTTTGATAAATTGATAACCAAGTAAAACCCACCTGTGACTTTTGAGATTTCTTGCTCCGGCTTTGCCGCGGTTGCCTCTGAGGCTGAGGGTGCTGTTGTCCCATGGGTTGGGAGCTGGCCTGTGAGACGGTGTTGTCCAGCAGTTTGCCAATAGGTCCAAGGTGATTGTTCCTGTTCTCGAACTCCCCCGGTAGAGGTATCCGCATAACAGGTATATCAGCCTTGGACATCTGGTCAGGCTGGCTTGGTGCAAGTTTGGAATGGATGATTGCCATGTCCACACTGAAGGAAGGGAAATAAAAAGTAAAAATCTCTCAGGAAAAGTGCTTTGGAAATAACAAGAATTTTGGGGGGGGGGATACTAGTGTCCCCCAACCCACCACAATCTGCAGTGTCTCTGTATAGTTTACAAATCGAAAATGAGATTTCTCAGAGCTTCTCACTTCGCAGTTTATGAATACATAAGCATGCAACTTTGTACAGAAGTAGCCCTTATAGCCAAACACAAAATTCAAAACTGATGAAATTTTGAGGATATGATAAATTATTTACATATTAAGACCTAGTTTTTACCAGTTTTGTGCAGATTGATAAAAAATTGGTATATTATGTAAGGGGAGGTAACAAAATGTTTTTCATGAAAAAGTTTGAGAAATAACTGCAGTGGAATAAAAGTACAAAGAAAGCAATCTACCAAGGGCTTGAAAAGCAATTGGTGGTTGCCTGGGCGACCACAAATCAGGACTAGACAACCAAAAATTTGAACTTAGGTGGCAGCTGGTGACCAAATATTTTGGTATTTTTTCAAGCTTGATGCCACCAGGCGACCAAAAGTTATGTTCAGACGACCAATATTTTGCACTTGGCCACCTGCTGGCAACTAAGAAAAAAAGTTAATTACCAGCCCTGAATTATTCAGACCCACCTCTCTGGAGTGTAAGGAGTACTGTCATGGTTATCGCCATTTGTTGTCGTACTAGTAGCAGTACTGTCGCTGTTACTCCATGCATTGTCGGCATCTTTACTACTGTCCGGCCAACTACTGGATGTCTGGACAGCACTAAAGAGGGAATCAGAGGGGGGCAATGGCTGCAAAGAGAGAACCCATAATTATTAGCTTCAACAGCATAAATTCGGGAGAAAAGATGGTGCCCAGATTTCTATTTCTATGGCAACCAAACTTCACTATTTGGCAACTAGATGTTTTAGCCCTTATATGTTGTTTGATGTTACCCAGTAGTTACATTGTGTGTTTCCAAAATATATCCATTCCCCCCCCCCTACGAAAGGGATTGGAAATTCCAGAGGGGTGGGGGGGTCAATTTGCCTGATCTTTTCCATACAAACACTGTATTTTTCTTCGGAAATTCCAGAGGGGAGGGGGGGGGGGGTCACTTCTCAACATCCTTCCGTGGGGGGGGGGGGGGGGGGGGGGGTTGATATGGTTATTTTTTGGAAACACACATTTTAAAAAAGGAAAGCAAAATCCTAGTAAAAATCTGCATACCTCAGCCACAGCAGCGGGAGTCCACTCCTCCTGACTCCAGTCCTCTGTTGGCAGAGGGGAGTCTTCCCACACTGAAACAGAATTGCAAAGAAAAATTAAGTCAGTATGCTACAGTAAAACAACATGGAAATTATACCGTAGAAGAGAAATTTCTAAACCAAATGGGAAATATCAATTCCAGATTATGGGAACACGGAGGGAAAAGATGGAGATCTACTGTAGTAGAATCAAATACAGTAAGCACTCCAGCACTCAACATATGTATCTCCACATCTTCAATATAATAACGATGCCTCTCTCTATAAAGTTAATATTGCAACACACTTTAGATTGCCCACAGACGTTGATGGGATAAGTAAGCAAGTAAGTAACACCCTGACTTTGCTGCCACCAGTAATCAATATATTCAGCAGCATTGTGTAATTCCAGAAAAAAAAACATACCTTCCCCACTGAAGGGATTAGAAATTCCAGAGGAGTGGTGAGCTCAATTTTTCTTTTATTTTCCATGCAATCATGGTTTTTTTTTTCACTGGAAAATCTAGAGGGGTAGGGGGTCATATCTCAAACCCCTTCCGTTGGAGGGGTATGCATAATTTCTGGAATCACACATGCGAATTAGTGTTAACTTACTTTCTGTTTTCTCTTTCTCAGATTCGGCTTCATTGCTTTCACATAATTCCGTGCCTGTTGAAGTAAACATTGAACTAACTACAATGACACCTCTTTCTGTCCAAAATAGACACTGTTTCGAGTCAATAGCCCACTGGGTTGCTTAATTGTGCTTTATATGTGTATTATCTGCCTGAAATTATTTCTTCACTTCAATTCACTCTGAAGATGACTTCTGTACAGGTTGTCGAGATGTCAGTCACAGACAAAAATCTTTCTCAGGACTACCCTCACCCGGATGATCATACCATTACTCACACAGTGAAGTATGGAATATTTCCAAGATCTAGATGTTGCCAATGTGCATTCATAAATGAAATATGATTCCTCTAGTAGGGGTAGGGAGAACTCACCATTTTCTGTAGGTCCATTTGACAATGTTGCTGCCGGTGGGCCTGATCTGCTGCCAAAACCACCCGTTCTACCAGCTCTGCCTCGAGATGAAAAGGGTCGCCTGAAACAGACAGTAGCAAAGGTTTATAAACTTGATGTGAGTTTATTTATTTACAGTCTCTTTTTTCTTTTTACAATGTCATATTTTATACATGTGACTGTACCTTCCTTATAGTGACAATGCAGTGCCATATCTCACCAATACAGAAATGAACTTGTAACACTAACGTAGGCAGCACACACAAAGAACATGGTAAACTTACCCTCTTCCACCTCCACGACCTCGTCTGGGTGGCCCACCTGAAATGACAAGTATTTAAAATTATTAATACTGTACATTCTTTGTGGCAAATTTTAAGTGCAATGTCCAAATTCAATGTAAGAGGTTGACCTCCTACAGTTCTCTGATAAATGCTATTATTATTCAGCCATGCAACTATCTCGCTTCTGATTGGCTAAGAGTACACAGCGAAACCTTGTTGGCATGCAGTGCTTGACGTCATACTCCAGACATTAGGATTGATGCACTCTAATGACGTCATAGCGCAAGCCAATAGGTTTGGCCACCATCTTGGTTTTCATTTCGGAAGTGAAAGCCGATTTTTGCCAACATTCTCGTTGAATCTGTTATGATTTTTGCCAAGAAATCATTGCTCAGGATATCTAAACATCAACTATGGCTATTTGAATTGAATACGAAAAGGGAAATACCAATGGACGGAAGCTGAAGTTGAAAAACCGTTTTGCAGTGCAAGCCTCATCCTTGA
This sequence comes from Scolanthus callimorphus, assembly GCA_033964015.1. Classification (NCBI taxonomy): domain Eukaryota; kingdom Metazoa; phylum Cnidaria; class Anthozoa; order Actiniaria; family Edwardsiidae; genus Scolanthus; species Scolanthus callimorphus. The sequence goes on from CM066924.1 coordinate 21,590,745, forward strand.
CTTCGTTTAGCTAGGTAAGAATTCCTGATTGCTGAATAATAAAACAATAATTGAATTCGGTTTTCGCATGATAGTGAGATTTGCCAATGCCTTGAGTTAGTGTTATCCGCCTCAGCTTCGCTTCGGCAGATAACACAAACCTCGGCATTGACAAATCTCACTATAATGCTCAACCTCATCCAATAAGTGTTAATTGCAAGCCTCACCCTTGACTTCGTTTAGCTAGGTAAGAATTCCTGATTGCTGAATAATAAAACAATTATTGAATTCGGTTTTCGCATGATAGTGAGATTTGCCAATGCCTTGAGTTAGTGTTATCCGCCTCAGCTTCGCTTCGGCAGATAACACAAACCTCGGCATTGACAAATCTCACTATAATGCTCAACCTCATCCAATAAGTGTTAATTGTGCAGGGGGCCAGGAGTCAAACCCCAGCTGGATTAACACTCAAGAGTCTTCTAAATAATCAAGGAGTTGCTGCCTTTGCACTAAAATCTTCAAATGGTTAGACATTTTAAGCCTTCATGGGTAAGGATGTAAAACTGTCCTATCCTGGTCTGACAATGAAAGAAGAGCAACCTAATGGTAGTGAAGCTGTTTTTTATATTTTCTCATGAAGTGCCCAAATTTGAATAATTATTCAATATTTCAAAATGTGCTTGCTCATCTTACCTCTTCCTCCAGGACCTCGTCTATCAGAAGACCTGTCTTCTCGTGATCCCCTGCCCCGCCCGCTGTCTCTGTTATTTGAATTGTCCTCCCCATCCCTGTCGTCTGTGTCAAAGCCACCCTTATCAGATGATCTATTTCGACCTGAACAGACAAACAAAGGAATTTGAATTAACCTGATTGTGATCCTATGTATGCAGTAAGTTTTGTTGCAGATTCATACCTGTCCTTCCCCCTCTGGCTGGTCTAGAGCCCCCCCTTGAAGGTGGACCTGTCTGTCCAGTAGATGATATGGCATCAATTCCCTGAGTGGTCCCCCCTGATTGGTGCTTCTTTTTACGGTTGCTCGGCATAATCCATTCACTCTGTAAGAAATATGACACATATACATGAAATAATAGAGCGGCACTGCAATAGTCAAGGTAGGGTAAAATCAATGCTTTGTATATCTGTATCACAACCACCTGGGTGATATAGGGCCGCATCCATTTGAGTGCGCCTATAGCTGATGCAACTTTTTTACACTGTTCAGATATATGATTGCCCCATGAGAGTCGGTCATCAATAATGAGCCCCAAGGACTTAGCGTGATCGACCCTCTGAATGGGCACGGATTCAATGTATATGAATTTGGTCGCTGTCATCAGCAAGCATCCTCTGCCGGGAGCCTATGACCATAAACTCGGTTTTAGCTATATTGAGACTTAGTTCATTGGCCTTAAGCCATACAGCTAAATTGGTAAGCTCTAAGTTTAACATAGGTTCGAGTTCAGCAAGACTACCAGCAGAGGAGCTTATATTAGTGTCGTCAGCAAACATCTTGGCGGAGGCAGAGGTTAGGCAGTTTAGCAAATCATTTATGTATAATAAAAACAGTAACGGACCAATTATGCTCCCCTGAGGAACTTCGCAGCTCAGAGGATTTGCTTCGGACAGTGCACCATTGACTTGCCATTTTTGGGTTCTATCACATATGTAGGTAGGAGCGGAACCAACTAAGAGCTTTTTGGTCAGCACCGTAGCTTTCTAGTTTTCCTAGCAAAATCTCATGGTTTATTGTATCGAAAGCTTTCTTGAGGTCGATGAAAATTACACCATTGAGGAGGCCATTATCAATGTTAATTGACCAGTCATTAGGGTTTTATCCCGGGTTTTCGTATCGGGGTGCAGCGATCGAAAGCCTGATTGGCATGCTCAAGATGATCTGTTTGAAGCTCATACCTGGTCAAATCTGCCTTCTAATAAGGTGTTGATGGCTTGTTCTGTGTCATAATTACAGTCATGAAGAGCTACTGAGACTTCATCAATAGATCTCCCTGTAACATCTGCAACCTAATTAATTGATATAAGGACAATTTGATATAAGGACAAACCCCATCATTACCACAGAGCACTGGCTCACATTTTCACTCTTTTTCACAAGAAATTGATGGAGCAAGGCTTCAAAATCACAGCAACAAATACGGTAGAGCCCATATTTTCCTGCTGTCTGGAAAACATGCTGCCAAGAGTCTTCCTTTCCCAATTTTACAGCCTGCTACAGGCAATGATAAATTTAAATGTATACAAACAAATAATATGTTACAAACTTAGTCCACACTTAAAAAGAAACCCTTCAACAACAGTACCAGTAGCTCAATATATATATGCAACAAATGAGGTGTTTTGAACCTTCAATAAGAATACTGGCACCAACACCCAGTCTTTTTATTTCAAAGCATAGATTTGGACCAATCAGAGCGTGCATTATATCGTAGCTATATTATATATTATATAAGACTTTATAGACAAAGTTTGATTCTATTTCAAGGGGAACAGTCCTTATTGGCATGACCCTTCATACCAGTAGGTACATGCCACAGAGTGATCTCATTACAGTACCTGTTTTATCTGTTCTTGTATATTTTTTTGGTCCTCATTGTTGAGAAGTTTGGCATATTGTATCTGTTCAGCCGTTGGCTATGGTAAGAAAATAGACTGGTCAATATTAATAGTTAAAAGTTGGCCGGTCAAATCTTTGTCTGACCTGACATTTTGGCCAGCCACATTTAACACAAGTCTTCATTTCTTGTGTGATATGACCAGTCTGAAACAAGGTATAGCTGAGCTCAAATCACTTTGGGTAGTTTCCATGTCTGTCATCCTTCCAGGGCTAGTTGTTTTTAGCTCTGAGTACAGTCTGGATGTACAATGCCTAACAAGCAAATTTTGTGTGACTTTGAAAACATTTGGCACAGATGACCATGTGACCATGACCATGTTGTGACAGTAACAGGCTCAGATTGTAACCATGATGTGTTGAAACTGTGTCATGTTTTTTTAGTCATGAAATGTGCTCTACTTATTTGTGCCAATACACACTTACCTTTTTTGTGTGTGAGTCTGTGTGTGTTTTGGTCTGTGACTGTGTGGTCTGTGTCCCCCCTTTCATGATTACGTCTCTGTACAGGGTCTATATACAAACTATTTACAAAGTTCCTGGAAAAACAAAGTAAAATGTGTGTTTCCAAAAATATCCATACCCCCCCTACGGAAGGGATTGGAAATTCCAGAGGGGTGGGGAGTCAATTTACCTGATCTTTTCCATACAAACACTGTATTTTTCTTCGGAAATTCCAGAGGGGAGGGGGGGTCATTTCTCAACACCCTTCCGTGGGGGGGGGGGGGATATGGATATTTTTTGGAAACACACAATATAAATCATGTGGGCATTATGAAACAAGTGGTACAATCACTTGGTACAGGTCATACTGAGAAGGTTTTAAACCAACAAGGGGTCCCAAGAGTTCTGCCAGCTACTTAACTGTACCACCTACTCCTAAAATGCTTCCTAACATCCAACAAAACTAACAAAAACCTCTTTTGCAGAATGGCAACAAAAAACTAGTAAAAATTACACCTACTGGTAGTTCACACAGAATTGATCAACAATATCATTTTCATGCAGTATAACAATACCAGTACTGGTAGCTTGCCAATTATAATTACATCCAGTGCTCATTTGAAAGAAGCACAATATATTGTATGAAGTTTTGACAAGTAGCATGTAATTCATTAGTATAGGCTTGTTAGTGTTACATCTATGCATTTCATTATAAAATTTTGACTACAACCTATACAACACAATACTAAAATTCTGATTTTCAAGCCAGACATTAAAATGCCCTAGTCCTTTCTAGCAAAAACTTAATCAATAGAGATGAATAACAATAGATATTTGTGTCTTGAATAATAATAAAAGTATTTGTCTTGTAAAACAAGCTGTGATCAAACTGGACACCACATCAAGTTATTGTGTAAAATTTCCATAGTGTTTGTTTAAGAGGTGTCTAGCTAGGAGAATATTTTATTTGTTCTAAATAGGTAGCAAACACTATTAACACTAGCACTAGACACACTTGAGCAAATAATAGATCACAAACAAAATATCCTGTCAAAATAATTTTGGTGAGTCTGAAAACCCCATCATGCTTGTTAGTGAAATGTTAATAACCTATCATTATTCATAATTGGAAAATGGACTGATAGAGCAGTCTTCACATGACTGTCGTGAGTAAGTACAAATTACTCAGTAATTGCGATTGCTTCAGTTTGTGATTGGTTGAGGGCATGATCTTTGATCTTTCAGCCAACCAGATCGCGTAGAGAAAACAATTACACAATTACTTGTGATTACTTCGCTCGTGAAAAGGAGAGATTGTGAATCACCTCGCTCTCTGATTGGTTTGTTGTTGAATTACTATATCGCATTTGATAGGACAGTGAAATACTCATGAATTTCTTTCACAGAAGTCATGTGAAAACCACTCTATTGTTTGTCTAAACCAATTTAACCAGCTAAACCTAATGACAAGGCAGCTAATGTATAACCCATACAGAAAATAAGGTCTGTTTATGAGGGAGGATAGTAAGTAGATCCTTAACACTTTACGTCTATAAGTGGCTGAGTTTCATTCCATAACTATTATCCTGCGAGATTGTGCAGAATATCATCTAATTCTTAGCCGACAAGGGGCAGTCCCGAGTTGGCTAAATCAGAGGATATTCTGCAAAATTGAGCAGCAATTGAGAATAATGGTTTTATTATTCAGCACATTGATAGCACAAAAACCCCAGAAAAACATTACTTTTGCATATTTTTCATGAGTTCAACACATCAAATTTTCCTCAGATAATGGATATCTGTCACACACACAGAAGACAGCTATTCCTATTCCAATAACCATATTTGGGCAGTGCATCGATGTGCTGAATAATAATTCTCTGTATCTATTCACATGATAACAGGGTGAAATTTCACCCCTGAGCAAGTCATTCTGGAACGAATCATCTGGGTTTCCCTTCAAGTATGAAAATTTATTCTGGTATCATGTGAACAGAGAGCAAAGCTTGATCCGAAATACAAAATACCTCAGTGCCGTACACCGGGACTAGCAGTGCCTGCCTACTGGTTTCACAATTTTGAAGATGGCTTGAAGTAGAGAAATTATGAAAGTTATGTGAAGGTAGAACAAAGTCATTCCAGAATGAAGATCATTCCTGTACCGTGTGAACAGCCCCCAAGTCAATGCTCAGTTTTCTCAAAAAGTCAAGGTCAAAGCAATAAGCACCCAATTTCAAAGCTAAATGACCTTTTACCAATTTGACAAATGGTAAAAATTTACTTAATTTCACTAATCAAGCAGTAGAACTATTATCCATAGAGAATACTTGATATAAATAATGACAAAATCACCCATTTTATTTGATATTTCAATACTATCCTTACACTAAGGAGTCAAGAATAAATCTGAATGCAGAGCAGGTTTATTTTAAGTTTGATAAAGAGCTACTGTATGAACTGTATATTGTATAAATGATTTAAAGCACTTGAAATATACAATAGAATAAAGAAACAATATAAAATAAAACTGGTTTTGATGCTGAAATACAAACTCCCCTGTAGCAATTGTACCAATTTTTAAAAGTACATACTTAATCAATTTTTATTTTTTGGTCAGCAGGTATGCAGGTTTTAATATTTATTCTGATTTAAAAACAGAAATGTTAATAGACATTTAGGGACTTTCAGGGTATCAGAAAATCTGTGCTTGGATAAAGGTTGGATAAATTTGACATTGGAATAAGCTAAGTACCCTTCAACGTGGCTCAAGGTAGCCATCTTTGCTAAGGCGGAAGGGAAAAGCTTAAAGTCTGCATGGAAAACGAAACAATAACAAAGCAAGGATGTTATTTTGCTGCAGATATTATCCAAGTAAACGTATGTATGATTTTATAATAATTCAACGTCGGTTTAACAGAACAATTCAGAAAAAATTACAAACGCCAAGCCTCGTGGTCATAGACAAGTCGAGAATTGCACTCACGCCAATTGCTTGTTTAGTACACGAGGGCATTTCCAAAGAGAAAAAGAACGTGTAAAATGATAGATTTGTGGGTGTTTTATTGGTAAATAGATGCTATTGGTTCGTTTTGTTTTAAATTAAAGCTTAAAGCAAAAGAAAAAGACGCTAGAAGTTGACAACAGCGTTGAATCGACTTCAGAGTGAGTCATTGGTCGGAAATAACGACCACGACATAGCAGTTTTCAACAGCAAACAATCCTCAAGAATCGCAATTTTCTTGCAATTCGGCGATAATCTAGACTTCTTGGGGCCCCTAAATTGATTTTAGTCCAAGAATACAGCGAAATTATTGCTTATGAATAAGTTCGTTGCCGGTAGTGAGTTTGTTAATGTTGTAGATGTGTGGAACTCGAAGTCCATCAAATGTGTTCGTGGGAGCGAGTTCGCCGGGAAATCCGATTTCTGATAGGCGAAGGATTTTCATAGCAATCTAGAGTAACCGTCATTTCGAAAGAAGTTCAAACATTCCACTCAATACAATCCACACTGTTCCTAAATGCCAAAATCACAAAATTTATCAAGAAGCTGTCGAAGAAATTTTCACAGCACAATTGAAAGTTCGCTGTATAAAATATCGAATTTTCGCTCTCCCTTTCGCTTGATTCCTTAAATTCCCGGCTCAAAGATACCTCAAGAAGTCTAGATTCCATCTGTGGTGTCATAGTGGACAAGAATTGCAGGATAACTTACGTATATTCGAGCAGAAATGTCGAAATATGGAGCTTGGCTGCACTTTAGACATGCATGAGCACAATACATGCGTTGAGCGAATGAGCGGTCACGTGCCAATGAAATTGGCGCGCTAAACGCGGGAAACTGGGAACCACTAGAGGAATCGTAACTAGTGCGATGACTCTCGCGCTCATTTTAGCACAGGAAGACCGTTTTCTTATACGCTATATAGAGTGCCGTGGCGTCAGTACACTCCTCTTTGGACTGACTTTGTAAAACAAGTGAAATATGAGCGATTGAAAAGGAAGCTATCACTACTCTCGATTCCCCTCATCGATCATCGTGGCCTGTATACATGGAGTATGGCATGTGTATAGCAGAGCCGGGTCGTTACGGCCGGTTTACAATTGCGATCGACGATTTTTGGTGCATTTTGTCGCGGCGTTTCTCGCGCGAGTTGCAATTCCAACTCTATATTGTAAACGAGATGCAAATCTGGTGCGATTTCTGTGCTCTCTTTTCTTCAAATCGCATCAATTGCAAAAGAGTTTCGAACATTTGAAATCTCCGCGACATCACGCGACAAAATTTGCGGTCGGTCGCGCCCAGTTGCATCTAGTTTACATAGTGATTCTGAGTTGACGTGTTCGTGCGAGAAAAATCGCCGCGACTCGCGCGACAAAAATTGCAGCAAAAATTGCTAGTGTAAACGGGTTAGTGCAGCACTAGCCTTGGATTGGTTCGGATGGCCGCGGATTGTTGGAACCGACATCATTTCGTGTTACACTGTGGTTTCTCGTAATTCATTTCAAACTCGATCATAGTTAGTAGAGGGAAACTGCTAATTATGACTCGATCAAACTCTCGTAAATATATGAGTGAAGGCTCCAGTCCATGCTGCTCCGAAGAAATGTCACAAAAAATGTCTGTTTAGCTAGGAGCGTCCATCTCCCATGTTTTCACAGTGTGACAGCTAGCGTATCGGAAAATGAAGCCTGTATGAAGTTATTTTTAGTTTCAAATTTTTACGCGAAGCTTACGTCACACATTTGTTCAGCCAATTAGAATGCAGGTAGCGTATGCTTTGTCCAGAGAAGGTATGTTATTCAAGCGGCAAATCTATACATTTTTCAATTCGCTGTTGCACCTTCCTACAGCAGATGAATCGACGCTCCTAGGTCATGGGCTACTGCCTCGTGGCAGTGTAATACTTCTGGTAACTAAACAATGTTTTATTATATCTATCTTACATAGCTATTAATGTGCGTCACAACTCACTTTTCTACAATGTTTATCAAAGAAAGATACTGAAACGCCAGATCAGTGCTTTCATAAAATTATAAACTGTGTATATCTACAAAATTAATTTACAAAAAGCTGGCTACTTAATAATCACTGCAGTATCCGACTTGCACAAACAGCCACGTGACCTGTGTTGGTATATAGGTTACGTACTTCTTTTGTAGTCGCCGCGCGCAATTTTTAGGGGTTTGCTAAACAAGGCAACTTTGCTGCGGCCAGACAGGGATGTTTCCTGAACTGGCGTTTTTAAAACAAGGCAACAATATTACTTGGATTTGGATAAACAGCTCAAAGTTTCCGTACGTTTTCCAAGTCATAGAAGCATAGACATTCTATTAGGTGAAAATTATTTCTAGCTTTTCAAACAATGCCCAATGTCTCTGATTTCTGGCAAATGAGGAATATAACAAATGATTCTTGAAGTAGCTAAACGAGGAAAATTCGAGGAAAATTCGCAACCGATGTTTCTGAGGAAGTCCACAGACAAAACGCGCGCGGAAACATCGTGCAAACTTGCGCGCGCGCGTGGAATGTTGCAGCAACATTGTTGCCCATTCTCGAACCCAGAGCTCCCCGGCATGCGCCTCGCAGGGGGGGCTCTGGTGACATCCATTTGAGGGCCTTCGCTGATTGGCTGAAATGGCGCGCATGCGTACACAAAAGTAGCTTAATCTCGCTTTATAAAAACGTATCTGTCAAAATAACACTGGCATTCGTTTCCTAGTCGTCTTTTCAACCTATGCCTCCGTCTGAACCCTTCAAAAGTAATTATGAGGCATAAAACCGCCATTTTCTTATACGCATGCGTCGGTGGCTGTCACCAGAGCCTCCCCCGCGAGGTGACGAGCCGGAGAGCTCTGGGTAGGAGAATGCATTGTTGCCTCGTTTAGCCAGCGTGTTACATCAAGGAGGTTTACATAAAACCTCCTTGGTTACATCAAGGCGCGCGTGTTTCACATGAATACATGGCCCACATGTTCTGTGGTTGCAATTCAAACCGGACCTGCAATCGATCAATATTTGTTTTATCTATACACGGAGTTTTATAATAATGAAGCTTATATAGCGCCTGATAGGAACTCGAACATTGCCATTTATAACACAACGCGCGCGTAAGCTCTCCATGGCGAAAAATGAAGCGACATTTTGTTGTCACGTGACATGGTCTGGCGCGCTTAATTCAAAGGCGCTTTCTTATTTTCTATTGTGAAATACAAAGGAACACGGCCAAAACACGTCAAAGCCTGAAACTAAACCTCAAATAACAACTACAGAATTGTCGTTGAAAATAAACTAGATGTTGGTTATTGCTAACGACACTTCAAACTTTGTGTTTCGCTTTTTGCTGACCCAAATACGCGTGTTTTTCAACCATTAACTTTAGCTCAAACTTTGGGGTATTTTAGGCCGAAAACATATGGGGCTTCATATTCGTTGGTTAATCTTTGGCGATTAGTAAAACATAAAAGCAAACTAGATATTGGTTACTGATCTTTAGACACAAATCTATTACTCTGCCGTTTTTCATGCAACATGATCAAGTATTTCAACCATTAAATTTTAGATGAAGTTTCGCGGCCAAGATCTCATCCAAAACTAGAATATCTAATGAGGAGTTGATGTCCGAACTTGTTGCGGGTTTTTTCGACAATTGGTCATGTAGCGATCTTCTGTCCTTAGCATATCGCTTTCAGCCTTAAAAGATCTATTCAGCCAAATGAGCCAACGATCTCGGCTAGAGTCATGTTTATCCAAGGAGATTTTTATATGAGAGCCTCCTTGGTTTATCGAAAGAAAAGTTCATAAGACGTTCTAAGCCAACAACATGCATAGCAATACTTGATGCTGTCTCTATCAATCTGTCCAATCACACATCTGCTATTCTATCACATGACTAATCCAGCCAATCATCTCCTTAGTGCAACTGCCACGTAAATCATTGTTACCATGACGACGAGAAGCCAATTTAAGGTTATTGTTGATGCAGCACTTTTAACATCGTCCACTTGAAGTAATGTTTCTTCTTCAGCCAATGGTGCCAGCGCTACCAGGGCAGCAGTGATGTTGTGTTTGGCACTGACAAATGCAGTCTTGTAGAAGAGGAAGGAAAGTGCTGTTGCTACGGCTAAGACGCCTCTTTGTGCCATGTGAATGTATCGTGTCTTTCTGTGTATTATGAAATAAAAACAATAACGTCCTTTAAAAATCATTCATATTACTTGTTCCGATCCTTTGGTGTGTGTCAGGCGCACACTACAAGCCAAATGGACGATAATTGAAACAAACTAAGCCAAACAACGCAACAACGTTACTGAAATGCCAAGTGCAGACATTTAAAACTGCTCCGCCTGCAACCTTAAAATCTTTCATACTTGTTCCTTTGGGGTGTGTCAAGCGCGCACTACAATCCAAACGGATGCTATAAGGTTAATAAGAAAACAACAGAAATGCTCAGTTTTCTTAAAGCATCATTGCTTTATTTCTATGTTTGCTTCGAGTGTGAGAATTTTGTTCGCATGACGCCGTTCTTATGTCGTTATGTCGCTAGTGTGGAACAAGGTCTTCACTTGTTATATCTCATAACAAGTGTCAAATAACCGTAGTGATATTTAGATGGTAGCACTGTATGCGAAGAAGATTCTTTTGCCAGATTTGTAGGATACCAATCAAAATGGAAAAGCAATCATTTGCGTATAAGTTTACTTACCAACTATGTTCACACTTTCACAGGTCTGAGCCTGTGAGATGATGTCTGAATGAAATCGTCAACTCGTTTTGTGCCGGATTCTGCAAACAACAAGATGCATAAAGTTAATGTTGTCAGTAAACTGATTTAATTCTACGTTCTCTTCGTATGTCATAGGACAGAATAATTTTTGAACAACGTTTGCCTAAATTGCCAAATGCAAATGTGATCAGGAATATATTTTACGCGAGTGAATAGTTTTATTTTGACAGAAAAAGGTGAATCTATAAAGTCATGTCTGGTGCTTGAAAGTCATCTGGTTTGATCGAAACAAAGATGGAAACAAAGCAAACTACACATCTTCCGGGGGCTATAGTATTCCTTCTTAAAGATTAAATCAAAGGGGCTGGCTAAATGAATCATGGCATAGAGAATTGTGGCACGGTTTACTGAAGGGTACCGTTTAGGAATCGGATGCGTGTTGTCATAACAACACGCCACATGCTATTGCAGGTTTCTCCACGCCTTTTTGACACACTATGTCAAAACATGTCGGAATGGCCTTAGATCGGTTAAGCCAGAAATCTATCGCTCCACAAAATTCAATCAGCATTGCAACTGAAACTATCCTATTTATCTAGTATGAAAACCTAATTTTATACGTTTGTTTCAGTACAAATGCTATAGTTACTGACGTACGCAGAATCCACAAGTCTGCGCACTTTCATAGCGTGGGTCATGCTAGCAAATGCACATTAAGTGATTACGAGAGACACTTTCTCATAATTTCTCATTTTCTAGACAAAATCAAAAACTTACGTGAACTGCAACAGAACCCTTTGTAATCTCTACAAGCAAAACACAAAATTCTACGTAAAATCTTTCCAGCAACTCTGATTCTTCCCTCTCTTCTTGCAGCGGAAAGGTTAAGGCTCTATGGGCCTCAGAAGACCATGGTTTACATTATTGATGCGTTGGTTTGAAAGCTACCAATGGCGGAGCCGCGTTTCGCGCCATTTTGACTTTTTCTTTAGTGTTTCTTTCAACCATGGAATGTATGACATCATGGAGGCATCGTTCTTGCCGGATGAGGTAATGGTCAGGCTATCGAGGCGCGAGAATTTTGAAAGCTGGTTACCTGCTATAAACAACCATACTTCAGCAATCACAGCACCTTGACATGTCAAGTCAATTAGAAACAACAGAAAAATAATCTTCTTGAAGCCGCCAGCGTGAATAAGTCAACAAACAAATGCTGGTAGCCCTGGGATGAGCTTTTTGGCTTAAAGTAACATTCAACTGTGATCAGGAACACATGAAAGTCATGGAGTTTTGTAGCCTAACAAGCTAAAGTGTTCCTGGAGTTTTTTTTTGCTACGATGGCCTAGCTCGCGTACCTATCTGAGGAAGCTTTTATCATTCAAGAACTTTTGTTCTTGATACAACACGAATATAAGAAAAGAATATTCTTCATATGCAAAGCTTGGATCAAATGACGTCATTTATTGATTCTTATCACCACGACAACCCGTTCTTAACTGGGATCTAGGGAGCAAACTACTTTCAAAGCTGCAAAGGCCTCATTGCTTATGGACAGGTTTACTTTCCTGCAGACGTGACGAACGTTATGAATGCACTTCTGCGGTAGCCCGTCCCTGTGTCGCCACGCGCGCGCCAGAATTGGCGGGAAATTTTCAGCTAATGAGAAACCTCTTTCCCGCACAAAATGATCAACAATGGAAATCTATAGTAAATATACTTATGGAAACATACCCATTGTGGAGGGCTGTATTCTAAGATGATATACATGAAAAACTAGCTGGAATAGTCACATTAAAACGGTTGTGAATAGAAATATGTCAAAGAACGTCTTCTGTCTCTAGCTTTTCCTACGGAACTAAGCACGATAACCTTCCAGCATGGCCATCAGCGACATATTCGGCTCATTTTACTTCTCCCTGAGGTTCCCTTAGTTCCATGCATCTGTACAATGTTGCAGCTCACAAGAACATAATCATTTGTTCTTCTTATGGAAAAGGGCATATCGCGTAAATAGCACATTCAAGAAGATGTCGGCATCTTTAGTTAATGCCGAAAAAGTGAAACAGGGGGAAGCGATCCAGTAGTGACCAACGAGTACTAAGGCGGTCGGGAAATATCTTTGGCGTCTATCCTAGATTCATTGGCGACACTGGCATCAATTCTTGACAACGAATGTGCACCTCTTTAGTCATAACAAAAGCGGACCGCCTTATTCGGTTAGCAGAGTGCATCGTATATGTCAGAAAGAAAACAGAAAACTCAAACACTGATCTAGCAACGACAGCAACGAAATAGTAAAAGTCCGTGAACATTCAGAAAGAGCGCCACTGAAATCTCTGATTTGAATCCAATGAGTTTGAATCCCAAAGCATGGGCCCAGCTCTCTAGTTCGAATCCAGAAACACCTGTAGTTCGAATCTAGAAAGGCGCCATCTCTAGTTCCAGTCCAGAAGTGCGCCATCTGTATGCTTTAATCTTAATGGGTATCAATCATCCTAGTGTAAGTAGAGCCGTAGAACCAGCGAATGAGCCTGATATCGGTAAAAACAATGACCTGCCAACATGACAGAGTTGTCAGGGCAAATGTCATGGTTGTCATCGTTACCAGGATTCCAAAAGGGCCCCAAAAGGACCAATCTAAAGCTAATGAAAACAAATGAAACCAATTCAGGAAACTTCAAAGATAGCTATGCCTACTTTTCATTTGAAACACTACAGAGTTTTGTATTGTTCTTTGTTCAGCATTCCATATGATGGATTTGACGTGATACGCACATGTGGTCAAGCGTGTTAGATCATGTCCTATTTCCTGTGGTGGAAATCTTCACACTTCCATGACCAATCATTGACATGTTCTATTTCGATCGCATGAAGGCTTCAACCACTGACCCCGATCGTTAAGAAACTCCTTTGCCAATCCCGATTTTCTAAAAAGGTAAGATTCTGGAAATCCGTTCAAAATTTGTGAAACCCTTATTTAGTCTTTACAGGAGAATTAATTAATCCTCTTATAAAGTGATCAAAGTAGGACGAATCTTCATCGAGTACGGTTTTTACTTCACATCAATTTACTGTCCAAGTTTCCGAAAACAATCCAAGTGGAGCTCTTCCTAAGACTAGCAATGTACAACTGAATGTGAACTTTTATAACACGACAAATCTTCCTTACACAGCCGAATTTGCACAGATAGATAGTCTGAGACTTTTCTCGTTTTCTTCTTTTAGTTGATGAAGTGGGAATTTTCAAAATTCATTACATCTCATTATCCATAATCAAAATAAGGTGGCAAGAGCCATGACCTTGGGATATACTCTCTTCTCGGATAATTCATGAACAATTCTAGGAATTATTTCGCAGGTTCTCATTTGTGATGGTACACTTGTTTACGAAGGGCGGGTGGAAACAGTGTTCAACACATTGTTCCCCTGGTGAACCAAAGTGTCGTTTTAAAACGTTTCATCAACTCATATTTACAAACACGAACAATTGTCATCAACAAAACAGGTTGTTTGGCAAAACCATATTTCTTTTTATTTGTAGTTCCTACTATGCATTTCATACCGGTACCAGCTTGCCACCTTGAAAATAATAAACGTTTTGAAGAAAAGGGCAAGCGAAACAAAATGGCACTAGTAACACGGCGTAGCGAAATCAGACAACTCTACATGCACGAAATAGGCCATATTAAAGCACAAAATACGACGTTGACCATTTGCCTGACCAAAAGAGACTTTACATCAAAACTTACGTCTACGAAGTTTGATTTAAAGCGTTTTGCTTTTGGTGTAATAAAAGTGCAGTCTTCAGTTTCCGACCATCACTTAAATATGAAAGACCTATTGAATTAATCATAGCATTAAAGCGTCGGGGCTCTTTTCCTGATCTCGAATGCTAATGGATGTTGGCAGGAAATGTTAGGTAAAAACCTTTTCCTAAATAAGTTCCCGCTGTTGTTTAACGACCCAAAGGGACCCATATTTGTTTGTTGCGTCTTTTAGGAGTGGTAAAGGAAACTTTACGGCGACTTGGGAAGATGAAAGTCGCCGTGTTTGCCTTCCTTTGTCTGGTGCTCCTCGTCAGCGAATTATCAGCGGCGCCATTACCGAACGAAAAACAAGAGCAAACACAGAAAGACGCAACGGGAAAGATTACCAAAAATACTGCAGAGAAAAAAGCGAAGAAGCAAACTATTCCTGGTTATGTTCAACAATATCCACAACAACAGCCTTGTCAATCTGCACCACTTTATCAGGGAGGAGCGCCAGATTCGGCGTATATAAACTATGATCCTAATTGCATTGGCGTTGGCGAGGGTATGGGACAGCGTGAAAGCATAGAAAATACCCCAGTACACCTGATTAGCATTAAAGATTTTATTGTAAAGAATGGAGTCATCAAGGAGTTTAACGGATCCAACTACTAGAACACAAGTTATATTGGGTTTTACATTTTCCAGGTAAGTTGAAGCAAATTCAAAAAGGTAAAAGCAAAGATAGCGCATTGCTTGTATCTATTTTATAAAACGGCTCAGTAAATAGGAGACGTTGCTGTGGCAAAGAAAGTATAGTTTGCAGCTTACTTAGGCAAAAAAAAGCAAAGAATAAAAAAAGGCTGAAAAGTTCCCTCGTGATTTGTACGTTATCTGTCTTATCTGTGGATATATCCAGCGTTCTCATTTGGAAATCTCAGCAAAGAAAATTCGAGTCAAAGGGATTTGAAAACCGCTATAACATATTTCCTCTAAGCTTATCAGCTTATGACCAAACATGCATAGCTTATTGGTTCTTTTCTCTTGTTTTATTTTACTTGGCCACCAGAAAGATTAAAGATCATCCAAGGTTTAATCTCTTTATTATCCACGAGTGCATCAGTCAATATCTATGATTAGCAATCGCGCAAAGATAGCACTAGAACTTTGGTTATTGCTTTTTCACTGAGAGTTCCAAAATAACCGAGCATTTAGATTGAAATTCATTTTCTCAAATGCTTTCCAAAAATCTTACTGAAATGCAAAATTTACATAAAAACCTGTTAGAATGGAAGAACCATATTCCAGAAAAACACATTGTCTCCCTCATCTCATACTGAATGCCAAATAGTTTTTTTTTTTAACTTTCTGATACGTTTTTATCGAGTTTGTCCATACCAATATCAGGGTTATTTATTTGTTATTTATTGGCTGAATTCAGTATATAGTGACGATGTGAACTTTGTTGTTTTGAGTTCCTTCTGGCGGGTCCTACTGGAAAAAGTTGTAAAAAAGTTATATGTATATAGTAAGGTGATTACTTTCCTTTAAATTCTAGTAGCAGCCCCCAAGAGAATTTTCAATGCAGGTCGAACGAAGTAGGACAGGGGATCTGAAGTCGGCGCATGCGTACTTAGATTCATTTAGGAGATCAAGAAAACGCGCGTGCAAAAACCAAAAGCGGAGATCACGGATTTCAGGCATCATGCGGGGAAACACAAAACAACCTAATGAGACCTGGCTAAACTAGGACACATGCTTCCCAATCTAGCCACGCGAGAATCATTATTGCACGCGACAAATTCACTCGAAAAGAAAATCTCTCTTTTGTGTTTCCGAGACACGCGCGTGCGATGTTTCCTTGTTTAGCCACTGGGGGGAAACATGTAGGAAACAAATGTTCCGCGCAACACTGTAGCCGGACACATGCTTCCTTCATGTTTCCCTGTTTAACCACGCGGAGAAACATCGTTGCGAACAAATTTTGTAGCTGGGACACAAAGAAATGTTTCTTCGCAAGACAACAGCGACACACGCGCGTGCGATGTTTCCTAGTTTAGCCACTGGGGAAACATACAGGACACAAATGTTGCGCGCTATATGTGTCCTAGTTTAGCCGCAGCTCTCGGACACATGAAATGTTTCTTGTCTCGCGAAAACGTTTCTTTGTGACCCGGCTACAAAATTTGTAGCGCGCAACAATGTTTCTAGCGTGGCTAAACTAGGAAACATGAAGGAAACATGTGTCCGGCTGCAATATTGCGCGCTACATGTGTCCTAGTTTAGCCAGGGCATTGGTGTCATGGCGTCAACAGCATCATCTAACGGCATTTCATTTCTCGTTTCCTTCTCAGGGGTTGAAGTGATTTTTCAATCGTCTCTACCGTTTGAGCATCGAGAAATAAGACATTTTCAACGAAATGGCTTTGTTTTGTATTTCATACAAGAACAGATGACAAACAGCAGATAAGATGCTCCACCGAGTTTACCGAATTAGTTAAAATAGAAAGATAGTTTAGAAAAAATCCAAAACTAGACCATAGCTATAAATGACTACACGTCATCTTTATGTAAAAACAAAATGATGGGAGTAAGGTATGCTTACAATTGATACGGCCAGAATTCTAGTATTCTTGGCTGTATTCCAAGGTATTCCTGGCTGGTTGACGTTCGCCACGCAGATAGTCGTAGCGCAAATACCATAATTACTCGTACTTTCCCATCTACAAAAATAAGAAACTTCATGGCATTGATTTTATATTATGTACAATTCCTTCTGATAAGATCCCGGCAAGAAACTGAGTATTGCACGAATAAATACTACTTCAAGGCAGCGCAACTCCCAAGTATTTCACAGTTATGTTACTTGACTTTTTGCGAAATTGGAACTCTAGTGTCAATTCATTTTTGTTTTTCCACTGAGAAGAAATTGCGAAATCTGTTTCTTCTCTATAGAAGACTTTAACTGCGAAATGTGCAAATGTGTCTTCCCCAAACGTGGTGTATACGGGCCATGCTCTGCATTATATTTTGTGGCGTCATATCAAGAAAGTGCTGTCGTTTTTATGGTAAATCCGCGCGGGCTGCCTGTGGTGTCCAAATCGCGTCACAGGCGCTGGTCGATTGTACGCATGGTCCTCCCATGGGTCCTCCTAAGACAAATGGCGTCGAGAGCACAGGTCGCCTGCGACCTCGATAGATGTGGTGTTATATGACAGGCCTTGTGTATATGTGTCACTAGCTCTGAGAGTCTGGTACTATTGGTCTGGATGTCAGTAGTGGGTTATACACATGATTCAAGCGTTGCTTTTGGATTTGGCCGTCGAAGTATAGAAATGCGATTTTTGCATGACTGGAACATTGCTTTCAGAGACAATTCCCAAAGCAACCTTTTTTAAAGATAGGAGTACACAGTTCCGGCCAAGTTTGCTCTGTGTAGAGCTGATTTCGCGTACCGGTAACTGTGTTACGTGATAACTATCGTGACCGAGTGTCAGAAACGTGAGCGAGGTTCCGTGCCGTGACCGCGATCACTTCGTTACCATGTTGCGTGAGTATTTCAGTTATGTGAAATCATCAAAAAGAGACGTGAACGATTCTGTGGGTCAACAGCAGGTCCAGCAGAGATGATGATCTCTATAATTCACTGGCAGTGTAGAAAGCAAAACTTTGATGTCGTACGTATTTTGCATTACTATTGAGCATATATCAAAAACAGAGTGGCTATGGAAGGTTTGAAGACGCCTTTTCCATGCTGCGTAGGGCGCATCAGTTATTCGATTAATGAGCTTTAAATGAGTGCGTGCGCCCCACTTATATTTAAGCATTAGAGCACAACTTTCTATGACTTTATCGGCGCAATAGAGCACGTGTGATGTTGGGAGAGACACGAGACTCCCAACATCGTAAGTGCTCTATTTGCCGATAAAGTCAAAGAAAGTTGTACTCTAATGCTTTTATGATATAGCGGAGGAGAACCATTACTTTATCGGTGTAATAGAGCATAGATTTGGACCAATCAGAGCGCGCGTTATATCGTAGCTATGTTATAAACACACGTGGGTGAAACCTGTGTTCTAAATGCGCGACTTTGTACATATCTACTGAGTTGTGGAGTGTTGTGATAATAAAAGTCTAATTGTTTATGTTGTTGTCTCAAAACTTGTTTCTGGGTTTCGAGGGCTATTCATCCTGATTATCGTAGCGCAACAAACAAAATTGTCTTCCAAAACCGTGTACATATCTGAAATGTCTTTTGGGCAGGGATGATGGTTTGCTGCAATTTTCATAATCCTGCGAACTCTACGCCATCGCGGTTTGGCTTCCGTAAATCAAACAACAGCTCTGGGTGATTTCACGCAGGCTTTAGAGGTTTTTTGAACTAATAAGGACAAGCTAGGATGAAAGCCAAATTTTCCACCATAAAATGCTTACGAAACTTAGAGAAATCCATGCACATGTCTTAAAAGGTTTGATGAACAGGAGCCAAAACGCAGTTTGCGGAAAATAAAAAGTTGGTGTTCGCAGAATTATAGCCTGCTTGCAGGCGGTACTGGGTGTTTTTATCGCGGAAAACCCGGTCCGTTCGATGATCGGGCGCCATCTTGGAATTTTGAGGCGCGCGGTCCCAGAATTCAAACCTACTGGCAAGGCACCCCCCCCCCATTGCATTGCATTGCATTGTTGATACCACGTTCAGTCTAAAATCGTGACCGATTCGAAGGCGCTGCGACGATATTATGATATTTCGATATTGCTCGTCAACTGTTCAACGTATTCACAATTAATTTTATTTTTCCAAAACTTCTTAGTGCGTTGTGCGTTTCGAACTAAATCTTGACAATCAGCAATTTTTCCATATCCTTTGAAGAGAAAAGACAAAGAAAGAAACAACATTTACAATTTTTGCATGTATCGCACCTGACGACACTATGTACTATGTAAGGCTTCTTGTTTGGTGGTTTGCCGTTCTACTCCCAGCATACTTTGCGCGAGTGTACCTGAAGATTTCCAAGATGGCGGCTTCGTTGGGACGAATTGCTCGTCCGAGTTTTAGCCTATTTCTTCGCCCTGCCCTTCTTAGATCGACCTGTTATTCAAGTCAGTCAGGTCAAGAAATAGTACAGAAAGGAGAGGCAGCCGTTGATGCTCTGAAAGAGGGCGAAGAGGTGAGAATTTGAGTAAAAAAAATTGACTGATCCGTCAAGTCATCTGAAAATCACTAAAGTTAAGTTATGATTAGACTGGAAGAATTAATATGCTTTATTAGCTGGTCTATAAATACATAACAATTTAAAGACCTGACATTGAAAACGTAAGGATAAAAAGCTAGAAAATGACTGAGAGATTTCGAGACCCATGGCTTTCTAAATTTCAATTAATAACGCTGCCTTGCTGGATTTGTCACATATCACAGTAGCTAAGGGTAGTGAAACAGTGTCCAAGAAACAGTGCATGCTGATAGAAAATATACTGCAAATTTCCATACTTGGTATGTCGAAATGCAGTCTGCTATTGTGATGCAGCTCAATCATCCCATTGTGTGTGTATTTGTGTATCAACACCTACCATATGGCCCGAAGGGGGGGGGGGGGGGGGCACTCCCTATTAACTACACAGGTATGTGCCGCTTTGCAGGGTAGGGTGTTAAGCCCTCCCGCTTCTAGAACAGGGTCGCTAAATCACCATTTCCTCTGGATCATTTTCCCTAAAATCGACATTTTTTCTCTTGGATAGAGTATTTTCTTCGATTACCTCTCTAGATCAGCTAGCCCTGCTCTGAAATAGTTTTGAGATGACTGGTGAAGATGAATTTGAAATAAAATAATGGCAATCCCACCAACATTGCTACTAGAACAGGGTTTATATTTTTGCAGATTTCTGCAAAATACTCTAGAACAGGGTGTCCAATTCAGATTCTTTCACTCTAGAACAGGGCCAGGTTCTCAGAGAGCCAGCGGCACTTCCCTACCCTAAATTTCTTGGCAGGCGAGTAAATATGGTACATGAAAAACAGACTCGTATTAACTGATGCAAACTATGAAAAGTGATGTTCTGTGTATCGCATCCTGATTTCGAAGGAGTGAAATAAATGTCTTTTATATATACCTATGGGTAAGTACGGTACATAATTTTATACTTTTGAGAAAAATGTGAAAGAAGTTCAGAACTCCCATACAAACCATTATAAATTTGGAAATTTAAGCTACTAAATATCAACTTTGTTGTGCGAAATATGGATGACCAATACCGGTATGTTCAATATTTAGATACATAAATTGGCTCCCTAAAACTCTTCAAAACAGAAATTGACAAAATACAGTATAAGGTCCCTTTTTGCTTGGCGGGGTTCATTTATATAATGCACTTTATTATATGGCTTGACAATTTCCTGTTATCTGATTGGCTGACGCACAGGCTGTATTTTGCGTATTGCCTATGGGCTATATTTTCCGTATTTAGCCCCGTTTCCCGGATGTAGACAAAATATAATTCAATTTTAAATGAGCCATATAATAAACGAATTATTAACCCTCACTTGCTCGGTCTGTACGGAAAATATCAGACCTCGGTCTTTCTGTACAGACCTCGCTATCGCTCGCTCGGTACTGCAAGACCTCGGTCTGATATTTCCCGTACAGACCTCACGCTTGGTTAATAATCTCTTAGTCCTATACTTTGTGTGTCCTTTACAAACATGGCTCTTTTTTCTTCAGGTTGGTATTTCCCCTGTAACTGGAATTCCAGAATGGCATGTCAAGAATCGTACAGCAAGAATCTATAAGCCAGCAAAAAATGCCATGCAATCAGGAACACAGAGCTTTCAGTCTTGGAAGCTTGAGTTTGATACCATGGAAAGATGGGAGAACCCATTGATGGGATGGGGATCAACGTATGTATTAAATAAAGAGCTTCAATCAGTCGCCACTTTGTCAGCATAGCAGTATACAGGGTCAGAGAAAGTTACCATTTCCATTATCTGATTTAGGGAATGTAGTGCAATATTTTTATTGAATTCTGTAAATCAATAAGTATAAAACTTTGTTTTCTTTTCTTGACTCTTATATTTTCATTATTATTTTATTTCTGAAGGGGAGATCCTCTTTCTAATACACAACTTGATTTTGGATCTAAAGAGGAGGCCATTATATATGCTGAGAAGCAAGGTAAGTGGCCAGTCACAAGCAGAATAGTTACCAGCTATCCTTAGCAGTAATGAACTGGCATGATTGCCAAAATCATGTTTGAAGTGGGCATGCTGTTTTGGCTTTTCCGTGTAACATGAAAATGTTACACTTGTACTGCAGTAATAGATGCACAGATGGTATCATAGTGTAGCATGTCACCCTACTCAGCTTGAGTCCATGTCTTGATGTGCAGTGCTCAACCTTAGAGGTTGTCCACTTGTACTCAAATCTTGTTTGTCTTTAGGTTTTAACTATGAAGTAGATGAAGCCCAAGAGAAAAATGTGGCAGCCAAGTCATATGGAGCAAACTTTTCATGGAGTAAGAAAACTAGAGTGTCAACAAAATAGAGGGAAACCTTCTTCATCAAGAATAAGTATTTTAAGAAAATGCCAGTTAAGCAGTTGAGTTTTCTACTATGATTGTTTATGTGAATTCCTTGGTTGTCTTTTTTGTAAATAATACTCCTATATCACAAATAAAGTGCATTTTATTTAAATATTTTGTGTCATTTCTAATACTTTTACATCTATGTTAGAGAAGAGAAGTTCCAGCAAGGAGATCATAGGCGAACAAGGCAGAGCAGAATGTTAAAGGCAGTTACATTTACTACCATTTTCGAGCTACCGTGAACTACCGTCAACAGAGGAAGTGCGGATATTACTACCATTTTCGAGCTACCATGAACAGCAAACATTTTTCCGAGTTTTTAGACGCTTCAAACGCGCTCGTTATGTCGGAAAAAAGTCACGTTTGTTGCTCTCTGATTGGCTGAAAAATAACGGTCAAAACAGCAGCCAATCAGCGTGCGAGAAACGCGACTGTTTATAGACAAAACGTGCACGTTTGAAGCGTCTAAAAACTCGGAAAAATGTTTGCTGTTCATGGTAGCTCGAAAATGGTAGTAATATCCGCACTTCCTCTGTTGAGGACCTTAACAATCCAGGGTGGGTGGGTTCCCTGTTACTGGATCAAAATTCCAGGGTGGGTATTGCAAAAGTATGGATTTCCAGGGTGGGTAACATAATTTCCAGGGTGGTCATGAGAGTTTGACTATTGCATCTAGCAATATCTTGCTCCAGAGTTTGGTTCCCATAATCACTACTAGGGTAGACCTTACAACTTTTTCAAAACAGAGGTGGGACATTTTTTCCATTTTGTCCGGAAACAGGTACGGAAACCTGTCGAAAATTTACAAATTACCACAGTGTTTGGCCTTTGATGGCAGTAAGCTATGTTTAGCCGAGAGTTCAAAATGTTATGATGGTTTCAGGTGTGGCATTTTCTCTGTAGCCTGTGTGACATGCCCGTAATGAATGCAACGTGATCTGAAATGGGAAATCTATGGTCCATTCCCAAAACAAATCAGACTTACAGACTTTGGATCATCGCTATGCGGTAAATCTCACAAGTCGACACGGCCAGCTTGTAAAGGCTGGTTCACTGGAACGCAAGCGCAAGAATATCATTTCCCGTATGCGGTTCCCACTGGAACGCAAGCGAAAGCAAGACGAAACATTGCATTCCATCAGTGTCTTTGCGGTGATTCTCTATGAAAATTGTTTGGAGCCGTAGGGACAGTCGCTATCCTCGGTGTTAGTTGCTCAGTAGCAAGCAACTCAGGGACTCGGTCCAAGGACCTAGGTGAGGGAACGTCCGGCCACCAGACCATTTATATAGACGTCCCTTGTAATGAGTAGTGAAAAACTAACGGTTTCTATACGTTACTCAAACTGTATATAGGTCTGGTTGGTGATTGAGTTTGTCCATGTGGGGGCTCCCTATATTCGAATGCTAGGGGAAATGCCGTCGTATTTTTTAGGGGTTGAAATCGGCGATCTGGTATTTTTTAGGGGTTCAAAAATAAAAAACGGTATGGTAAGAAAAAATAGGTATTTTCAGGGGGTTCTCACGCAAATAAGGTACATAGGTAAAAAATATTTGAAAAAAATGATAGTGTATTTGAAACTCAAGAGGCCACATTTGATGTATACGCACATTCTCTTACCCAGAGCTCGTCTCCTCGCGGGGGAGGCTCTGGTGACAGCCACTGACGCTGTGAGATTTAATACAGAGCAGCTGAGAGAAAGACCTTTCAGCGCATGCTCCAAGGCTCAAAATCAACCAATCAGCGACGGCCCTCAAATGGATGTCCCCAGAGCCTCCCCTGCGAGCAGACGAGCTAGGGAGCTCATGGTACGAGAATGGTATACGCACGACTTGATTATTCCAGAGCTCCGTATCTTGGCGCTGGCCTGAAAGATACGCGGGCTCTGGGAACGAGATTGATACAAAGCCACCTGAGAGAAACGTCACCTTTGTCACCTTTCTGCGCATACCCCAACGTTCAAAATCAGCCAATCAGCAAAGGTCCTCAATGGATGTCCAAAGAGCCTCCCCTGCGAGCAGAAGAGCCGGGAAGCTCTGGGTTCGAGAATGATTCATCCCTGCCATTTTTCTGGGCAAATGCTTTTGCGCATGCGCATTCGTGATCATAAATTGATTTTAACGTAGCTTCTTGAAAATTAGCTTTTTTTTGCTTCTAGACTGTAAAACAATCCCTTTAAATTGGTCATAAAGGGAGAGAAGACTCCAGCGAACAGTGCGTGCAGTCTTCGCCAGTGACGTCATGCATGACCACGAGTGGCGCACGCAGCTGGTAGGCCTGCCATGTTTCGAGGGGACTTTGAGATAATTACTGCACTGCATTCAAGAGCTAGATTTCTGCGTAAGCCCAAGCCTGCGCCCCCGGGGGGACTCCCAATATTTTAGACGGGGGTGCTCGTCGGGAAAATTGATATTGACCCTAAGGGATAGCAAAATGGGTGTGGCAAACAGCAAATTTACCCCTAAAAGAAAGCAAATTTGGCGTGGCGACCGCCGAATTTACCTCTAAAAGATAGCAAATTTGGCAGGTCAAAACAAATAAAAGCGAATTTTAGGGTTTTCAACCGAGTTTCCTTTGTAAATATCGGTTCTGGTGTCAGTACCAATATATTTCTGGGCAAGGATTGGTCTGAGACTCCCCTAAGGGATAGGGCTGATTTTAAACACCCCTAAGAGATAGCACGTCTGTCAATTTTATACCCTAAGGGATAGGACGAGCACCCCCGTCTGAAAATATGGGGAGTCCCCCCCCCCCCCGGGGGCTGCGCCTCTGCAACTTTTCAAAATCCTGCATACGTCCCTGACCATATTGTTGACTTGTAGTCATATTCTAAATTTTGTCCGCTTTGTTCATGCCTCTGCAGTTACATCTCCCCCCTCCCCTCCGCCCTTTTTGTGCTTTGTATTTTTGGTTTTGGGGCTTCACTAGGTACGCAAATGCGTACTGGCGTACAGGTTACCTGGTAGCTACGCGCCTGGAAGTAAAGTTTTCCCGTCAAATCTCAAAATGTCGTCAACCCAAATGTCATGAGGTGTCATCCTTAGCCATGAGGTTATAACAAAATATGGCGACAGGGCCAAGTTCCTGAAAGGTTGGATAAAGTTATCGACGGATAAAGTTATCTGTTGTATAGGATTTGTTCTGGATTTATCCGTTGGATAAGCGTTTACCTACTGATAATTATTACTACCGAAAATCACTCAACTGTCGGCACCCTAGAAAATTCGATCGATCGTTTGTCAGTTTCAGATCGCTCGTCTGGCCGTTTCGATCGATCGAAATGATCACTTGACACGCTTCTTCCATTGTTTGATACAAAATTTAAATGTCACATGACCATTTCGATCGATCAAAACAGG
Source organism: Scolanthus callimorphus (assembly GCA_033964015.1). Taxonomy (NCBI): domain Eukaryota; kingdom Metazoa; phylum Cnidaria; class Anthozoa; order Actiniaria; family Edwardsiidae; genus Scolanthus; species Scolanthus callimorphus. The sequence goes on from CM066924.1 coordinate 21,616,202, forward strand.
CCAGACGAACGAACCGAAACTGACAAACGATCGATCGAATTTTCGAGGGTACCGACAGTTTAGTGATTTCGGTAGTATCTGACATTCTAGGAACCGGCCCCAGATTTCTAATATGGCGACCAAACTTCACTATTTGGCAACTCCTCTCACAACATGTTAATGTCGGGCCCTGGTGTGCAAAATAAGTTCTTCCCAGAAACGTTTTCAACAATGGTATCTTTATTCAAAATAATCCTACTAATTCATGCTATAATACAACTAAAGACCCTACACGTACCACCGACTGTATTGAATTTAACTTTTACATCAGTCTAAATGATCCCTTTTCTCCATCAATGGTTCCAATAATTTTTTTCTTTATTTATCACCATTGATACCTGGACAGACCTAAAGTCGGACAGCATAAAAGAACTGAATTTCACAAGAACTGTAATTACGGTAACTACCTGGCTGTTGTCGAGAATGGAACTACATTTCAATATTTTTTTCCTGTGGAGTGCTTTATAGGCGGTTATTTGTTTACTCATTTGCATAAGCATAAGCTTCAGAATTTTAAAAACCTGCGTGGATCATTCAAAACTTAGTGAAAATCGTCAATGCGTTCTTCGGAATAGTAATTATTTGATCTTGAGCAATTTTATTACATTTTTCAAGACTTGATTTTCTTGTGGGTCAGGAAGCTCATTAGCCCACGTCATGTTTCTTGCAATTGAGCTTCTCGCCATGCGCTCATAATTTGAGTTACGAACGTCAAACTTTCTTAGTACGCTTCATTCACCAGACGCTATTGAAATTCAGATCATTTCTTTTTGTAGCTCCGTTGCGCTTGCTGATTTTCACTGATGCTTATGCAAATGAGAAAAATCGTAATCACTGACGTCACAATATAATCGCCTATTCAGAACATCAGCGAGCAATGATACAAATCAACCGCTCTTGCCAAGCAGAAGGCACCTACAGAATGGTTCATTTGGATCAAAATAATGCAAAAGAAGCTCTTGAATTTGCCCAAAAAGGTTTTTATAAAACCTCCGTGCTCGGCCAGACATTGCGACCATGTGATCGTCAATGGCGACTAAATTTAGGGTTTTGCGACCAAACTTCAACCTTGTCCAGTCTGTAGGTTTAAAAAAAATTGCGACCAGATTTCCATGATGGCGACCAAACTTCACTATTTGGCAACTAGAATGTTTAAGGCACCAATGGCAACCTCTCGTAAAAAGTTAATGCCAGGCCTTCGTTATTAAATTCAATGGTCTTCCCACTTCGATACTACTTTTCTACTGAAACCGGAAATAATTTCACAAAATACTCCTTGAGGTCCTGTTTCACTTGACCCGCAAAATTAATTTCTGATCACTGCTTATTAGCCAATCAGTAAATCTTGAATTAAATTTTTACATGGACCACTAGTTTATCATATTCCCTTGTATATTACACGATTTCTAGTATTATTCTCATCATAATGCATACAGTACAGTGTACAAATGATTTCAGTGATTAAGTAAGATTTAGAAGGGCTCCACATAGTTCTGAGGGAAAAGACCAGTACGACCGCCCACACTGCCTTCCATCCAGTTCTCGTCAATGTTGGTAACCACAGTGATTATGTCGCCTTCAGAAAATCCAAGCTCTCCATCATTTTCTAAAACAAAATCAAGAATACGTTACATTTAAGACTGGGAACGCAAAAACGTTGTCACACGCTCGCACTGGGTGAAGACCTCAGAATTTCAGGGGGGGGGGGATTTCCAGGGTGGGTAAAAATACTTTCCAGGGTGGTCATGAAAAAAGTCACTGGAATTCCTGGGTAGGTAGGGGCAACCTAAAATGTTCAGGATGGGGGTGGAGATTATTTTTGCGACGGTCCAATTTGTCTCGCAACACCGCCATGCATACACATTCCTTATTAACGAGGGTGAACATATTCTAACCCTGCAGATGTTAGAGCAAAGGCAGCACGGTGCCTTCTCCTTAGTTATTTAGAAAAATCCTCTAAGTAAAACTGTAAAATTACAAAATTTTGAAAACGCCAAGAACAACAAGCGCCCTGATTGGTTCATTTTGGAAACCATTTGGTTGCAAGTTACAGCAACAACGTGTCTCGCACAGTTGTGAAAAGTAAGGATCACATCAACTTGTTCTGCAACTTGCAATGCAATATTTTGTGCTGCATTGTCGGGATATGTCACTTGTGCAAATCTCGCTACAACTGGCATTGAAACAAATATTGTGTTGCGAGTTGCAAGAAAAATTTCCTTGTGTAACATTCATTATTGTGAAGCAGCCACAAGCCTAAAACACACTGTAAACAGTAACCTTTAGACTCTTTCCTTAAAGGACTGCTTTCGTTTAAATTACCTGGTTCAAAATCATAAAGTGCTCTGACTTTCTGCTCTCCGCTTGCAGAGTTTGTAGGGGGAGGGGCGGAGGGGACAGCTAAAGACGGGGCACTGCCGCCACCGCTACTGCTATCATCATCATCTGTGAACTTGGGTGTGAACTTTGGTCGCTCATTTCTTGGTCGGCTTGATGCCTCAGACACTCTGGATGAGTAACAAGAGAAATTGGCTAAGAAATTACAACATGGTTACATTGCAAATTACTATAGAAATTACAGCTGTTATGAGTATTCTGCGAACTCTCGATATAGATTTTCAACCGTCAAACCGCTTTCTGGCTTCCGTCAATCAAAATTTGAAACTCTTTGGAATACATAGAATTCAGTTATTTGCCATCCTAGTAAAATGCCCCAACACACAGCATCTTTTGCTATCTTTTTCTAAAACAAAGGGCATACTTACGGTCGGCTAAGACTCAAATTACGTAGACCCGAGAGTTTGATTGACGGAGGCCAGAACGCCATTAAAAGTCGAACGCGAGAGTTCGCAGAATACTCAAAACAGCTGTAACATAGCTTTTACTTGACCAGTACACGGATTTCACCAAACTGTGGTGTACGTCTACGATTCTGCCCGCTCAGGCTCATGTTTTTGTCTACATTCCTTTCTCCACAGCTTATGTGTTCTTGAAATAACTGTCACGACCGAGTCAAAATAAAAACCTCACACGTAGTATGTAGTTGTCGTTAGTTGTATTTCCTTTGACTGCACAACTAACACTTAGCAAGCACAAACATCACTCGGAGGTTGTGCAAAAGCTACCAGAGTTGTTTAGATGTTTGATTCAGGGAACGCTTTGAAAACACATTAGTTTATGAAGATGAAGATGAAAAACGCGGTAAGTGTTGTTGTTGTTTTGGATCCTAAAAGCACCACGTTTGGTGGTTTGGGCTTACCAGGCGCGGATCCAGGGGGTTCATCGGGTGCAAATGAAACCCCCTCTCCCAACAAATCGATTTTTTTGGGATCGGTTCGCTAAACACATTTTGCCATTTCAGAGTGGTTCTTTTGTTTTATGTGACCCAATGTATACCATTGAGAGGGCCATGGACAACAGAGAAGGATTGGTATAGAATGTTTCCTCATACGTTGCACTTCATCAGCAAAAATGAACCCCCCTCTTAAAATCCTGGATCCACCACTGTTTACCATCCCCTAAAAATATAATGCTGTGTAAATGTACCTTTCATTCAGGGAAGAGACCAAGCTAGACATGACCTCAGCAGCATGTTTGTGGTATTCCCAGATTGCCTCAGATAATGCCACTAACTGACTGATTTGCTCACACTGAAAAAAAATCAAAGTGAATATGCCCAAGGCTTCTAAACATCACCACTTCTGTAGAGGAAACTCAGTATGTTTCAGTGGAAAGAATAAAAATACAGATAAAATAAAATAGATTGGGTAATTCAAACACTTTTCCCTTTTTACCATCTTCATGGGAATGTTTTTTTTTTGCAAAAAATCTTAATATGGTATCAGAGGACTTACTTGAGCTCAGATTTTGCTTATTTTGAAAACCTCTCATTTGGACATTCTATGGATTCTAACTCCCATTCCTGATATTCAGAGCATGGGCAGGGATGGCAGAGGGAAGTGGCTGGTAGAGATATAGCTGTAACACTTTTTGAAATAATTTTCATGCATTTCTTGTCTACAGCCCCAACACTTACAAGCCCCAAAACTCAAGAGCTGGCTCTATGGCACTTGATGGATAAAAAGAATTTAAACTCTACCTCATTTTCAAGTAGATTACACATGGAACTGTGGCACAGTTCCTTGGATTCTTCAAACTTTTCTTCAGCAATTCGAATATCTTCTGGACTCACTTCAACATAGAAACATAATTGCATTAATTAACTGTAAATAGATATTCTTATCAATACTAAGCTGGCAACTTACTTTTATTTGTCTTTCTTTTTTTGCAATCATAGTCAAGCCTCCTGCCCTGCATCTTCTTTCTATGTTGCTGACAGATGATAAAAACATTACTTTAAATGAAACTTTGCAGATGGCAATGATAATGATGACGATGATCCAGAGCTGGAAATTACTGCTGGTCATTGGACATTGTCCGATCAAAATTAGCAAATGTCTGACCAAAATTGTGATTTGGTTAAATTTGCAGAGAATGAAATCTCTAAATGCCAGCAGACTTTAAAAAAAATACCCACTACACACTGTACATATCAATCCTAACAGGTCTCTTTTGATACGTATTACACCCGCTTTCGCATGCCATAGCACAAACAAAAATTCAGCGAGTAATTTAACTGCAATAGATTGGGCATATGGAACACATAATTTGGAAAAACGTTGAACACAAAAGATATGGTGTGTAAAAATACAATTCAATATCAGCAAGAATTTTCATAGCTGAAGCACAATAAAAAAGTGTTACTTTATGCCATGTTATGTTATTTCTTTGAAATTAATGTAGAATGAAACTGGAAATTAATGAAATTAATAAGTAAAGTAGAATGGATGTCTTCCAATCTACTAACTTACCATGATTTCTTTGATATCACGACTTTCTAGCTGAGTGAGAGGATCCAAGAAATTCTGTTTTACATTCATGTCTAGTGCATCCTTGACTTCAGCTAGTTGATGGAATGTTTCTCCAGTTTCTACTACAGCTTGACCTAAACAGAATGAATAGATGAATTTGTGGTCTTAGTTCATACAATCCTTGTTAATTTTGCTGGTGGAAAAATACAGAAAATGGTTGAAAAATATGCTCACAGAAACAGCTAGTGCAGCCCCATAGCTACATGCAGGAGGAAAGGAAACAACAGAGAAGTGTATATGCATCGACGTTGATTTTCATGGACTTCCGGTTGTTCGTGCATTGTCGCAATGGCAACCCACCAGCTTTATAGTGGGTTATATCTTGGGAAGGGATAGACCTCAGACAACCAAACTTGGGTGAAGTTGTCTAAGTGGCAAGGGGGGTGCAACAGCATGATCACATGGTATGACTCGAAACCAACTTGGAGCAACTTCTAAACACTTGTAAGACATGGCCAGACAGGAGAAAGTCTAAGCTTAAGACTTTCAAGTGACGATTTCCAGCTTAAATAATAATTTATACCAAATCAGTTAACAGTGTTTACATCTTGTTGCCACCCAATTCAGATCATGTGATGGCTCCTTTGGGTGACCACAATTGTCAAAATCGGCTGAGTGCATGAGTGCAGAACAAACCTCCACTTGAATTTTGAAGGTGCGGAAGTGACGTCAAGTGAAACCCAAGAATTGTGAAAAATTCTACTTACCAAATAATGAATCATCTCCAACTTCTTTCCCATTCTTGATCATGACTTCTCCTAGGGATTCCTCTGGTTGTGGATACTTACTGGTACGTGCCTCTCCTCTGGCCTTATGAACCACACCCTGCATGGATAACCTAGCACGGGCAGCTGAAGAAATAGTGTAGAAACATGCTTAGAATTCATTCTCATGATTAATAACTTTTAGAAAATAACACCTATGTTGTATTGTGAATGTGTGCATTCTGATTGGTTAAAAAGCATCTTTGTAAGAGACCTGAGAAACACGATTGTCACGCAACGCTGTCACACGTGTGTAGTTATTTTCTAAAAGCAATAAAAATACTTTCTGCGTGCTCTCTGGTTTCTTATAAACACTCGGGGAATGTTGGTCGAACACTCGCCTTCGGTTCGTGTCTTTCAAGTTTTGATCAGTTCTCCCAACATCCCCTCATGTTTGTAAGAAAGCAGAGAGCATGTGGAAAGTACTTTTATTGCTTAAAAAGAACATGTTTCCAATGAATGTGACCATGTTGTGATCTGTTTGTTGTGTTAATCAAATATGGTAAGAAACTTTCAAATAACACCATTAGTTTGCTGTTCTTTCACTACATATCCCTATGTTCTATGACTACATAACCAGCTTTTGAGAAAGGATGGATCAAGATTCACAATCAATCAGGGAAACACACACCTGGGTTTGGTTGAAGGTATTCTCTAGTTTTATGCAGCACATCTTCAATAAGTTTTGCAGTAGCATCGGTTTTCTAAATGAAATGGAATATTAGTATGTCATGACTGAGCTCAGTCAGTGTTAAAGTGCCACTAAAGGCAGAAGTCAACTACATTTCATCAAAAAGATCCATTATCCAAGGGAACAGTAGCGAAACAAAAATGTGCTTTATGTGCGCCGTTAATATTTTATTGATTTTTGAATACTTTCGATTGGCGTTTTTTTTTTCGTTCAACTATGCGCGATGCATCTTGGGGGAGAAGTTCTTCAGAACAATGGTTCCTATGATGCATGAAGAAGACATAGAAAATACAACAAAGAAGGTCTTTGTTCTTCTTTCATTTTCTTCTTCGTGGTCTTTGTTCTACTTTCTATGTCTTCTTCATGCGTCACAGGAACCATTGTTAACCCCACAGGATGCAAAAGCGCATAGTTGAACGAAAAAAAATCGCCAATCGGAAATATTCAAAAATCAATAAAATATTAATGGCGCGCGCAAAACACATTTTTCTTTCGTTACTGTTCCTTTGGATAATGGATCTTTTTGATGAAATGTAGTTGACTTCTGCCTTTAGTGGCACTTTAAGATTGATGGCATCCTTGAGAATCTGCTCAGTGACGATTTTATAGCAATTTAGTGAGTTTATCGATTACTCCTATACAAAGCCATATAAACACTATAAATATCGCCAAGCCAGAATATAGCAATTAATGACCGATGACCGGTTAGCGCAGTGGTAGAGCACCGGGCTTATGTTCGGGAGGTTGGGAGTTCAAACCCTGGCCGAGCCAACACTCAGGGTCTTTTCTAATAATTGAGGAGAAGGTGCTGCCTTTGCTCTAACATCTGCAAATGGTTAGACCTTCGCGTCTTCTCGGATAAGGACTTTAAACCGTAGGCCCCGTCTCTCACATACACTACACTAACCGGAACCAGAGGGACGTTAAAGAACCACGAGGACCATCGGAAGTTGCCCAACCTCAGTGTCACAGAACGCACAATGCTAACACACACTCATGTTTATAAAGCTGGTTCTATAGGATGAGTTATCCGTTAATGTAAAGCACTGAAATGTAAAGCATTGAAACTACGATGCAATGCTATATCTATATTTATTTATTTATTTTAATGACCATTGTACTTGGGCTGCCTGTGCAATAGTTTGAATGAAAACAAATAGAAAATGAAATGCTTACTAATATGATGCCAAAATAGGTTTTGCGTTCAACTCAAACAATCTTGAACATAATACCCAGCTGCACATATAAACAACTCAGAAATAATAATTGCCAGACTGTGGCCCCTGTGGGATCAAGGTGTCAATCTTAATTGCTACAATATTTAATATGGTGGAAGCTACACCAATCAAGTATCTGTTTTGGAACTACTATCAATCACAAAAGGCTCTATTCTAAAAGCAGGGAACGAACTAATACATAATTATTTTGCTTTCGTATTGTACACTCAAAGAGCACGAATTTTATTCAGCGCAGTAAAACTTAAAGGTATAATAATGAGCCCCCTTTTAGAATTAGACATGGTTATACTACTGTATTTTGAACAATGGTTTTGGGTTTATAATTGGTACAATTTGATCACAGACGAACAGGCGCGCATAATAAGGACCACCGAAGAATAATTGCTTGGCTTCGGAAATAAATAGCTGTCGGGAAAGAATCCAAAACTTCGAAGATAAGATATGTAATGCTGCCGTTGTAAAACCAAGTTGGGGGGCTACATTAATTATTCCTCAGGAAGCGAAAAACTGCGACATTACTGTCACATCAGGATACGTAATGTACAAAATCGAAATTACGTGATACGGACAAAAACTGAAACTGATCACACAGCGATCGAATTCCTTGACATAAAAGGCTTCAAAGCAGCATTAAGTGAGCTTAAGAAATCGCAAAGGATTGATAATTTGAGAGCGTAAAACAGTGAAATCCGGTTCTTTGCTTGCGTATTGACGTGTTAAATTTCAAACCCAAGAACCACAAGATCAATGAAATCGTTGTTGAGGTCCAACCTACCCTTTCCAATTCTATAAAATCTTCCTCCAATTTTGAGCCTTTCGCGCTCCCGATTTTTTCGCTCATATACTGAAAAATAAATCAAGACGACTATGTGAGTGTCTACATTATGTGTAGACTGCAAATAGATAAATTATCAAGGGAAGTTCAGAGTAAATTCCACGTGAAGAGAACTTGTATCAGCTTGAACTGTCACCACGTTTGCATTTGCGGCGTCCAAACGAGCACATTTTACTAACCTGGTTCGCCTTATTTATCTGTTTTTTAAATCCAGCAAGCGACATTTTCACGGCTTGGGCAGCAAACTTTAAAATGTACAATTAATTTGAGGAGAAATTTAGATTAAAAGGAGAAAATTGAGGTTTCACAACGGAAGCTTCACTCGATTTCTCTGACTTCCGAGATAAGCCTGAAACGAGTAAAGGCTGACATATCATGTGACATAACCATTAGAACAGGGGAGGGGCAATGACAGATACTTTTAGAACTAATGTTTCTTTTGTTCGCTAAATGATGTACTATAACTCCTCTAAACTAAAAGATATATATCTTTCTACTCCATACAAAGCGTAGCTTTGCTACATAAGCAGATTAAAGTTAGAAAAACGGATATTATAAAATGTCGTTTTACCCCTCCCCTGTTATGTTTCCCTTTCTATTTTAGGCATGATTCAGTCCCAGACCCCCATCTTATCAAATATGAAAAAAACAAAATGGCGGTATGGCGGTCGAATCAAAGAACCGTAACTGCTAATCCCAGTCTTTTTATTCCATTTAAAGCCTTCCCGAATATGGACTGCTGATTTTATTGCCTGATAATGTGTTCTAAATGTGAGTGCTGCGGCTTGCTTTGTGCAGTGTTGCGGATAGGATGTTACAGGGTAGGTACTCGTGTCTTGTTTCTTTGGTGATTTTCAGGCCGTTTTGTAAGTAAGATTGTAGTTTTGTTGATCTTTCATGCATGATCTTGATAGTACTCCAGTCCGAGTCCGAATTCTCTGATTCCTTTATCCAGCCCCGTACTGAAAGGTGCGCTTGCTTCAAACGCACTTAGAACAAATCAAAACAATATTTTAATACAACTCAGACCCCAATTTATAGGTGTAGCCTCTAAACATTATATAAATATTTAAATTGGCCAGGTTTGCCTTATGGCGAAGCAATCATAAATATATTTGGCTATTGTGCTTTTGCTGTTTTTAGGTGAAATTAATTCTTGAAAGTTATTTATTTTCTTATTTAGTTTTTGAAAAAGAAAGTTCTGTTTACTAGCATAAAGAGAGCAGTTGATTAGAAAATGTTCTTCGTTTTCCATAACATGTGACAATGCTCAGTCAATCCAGCAGTGACCGTCCCCCCTCCCCATCCTGGGGGGGGGGGGGGGGGGGGGGGGGGGGGGGGGGGGGGGGAGGGGATTAGCACTCTTTTATCCTGACTCCCCACTTTGAAAACTCTTCTGCCGTCCCTGGGCTCATTAGTAAGATTGTGTGGCAAGGTAGAGGGCTGAGTTTAGTGAAAATGTATAAAATTGTATAATTTCCTGAAATTCTCCTGGGAAAAATACAGTAAATGTATGACAGTTGTCGACTCTCTGCAAACCAGAGAGAGTTGACATCCCTGAAAATGGCAGGTATTGATAACAAACCATTAAAACATTAATGTAATAATCTTCAAATAAATGGTTTGAGATTTCTGATTTTCGTATCTACTAGTTCTAAATTGTCATCAAGATCAAGAAATTGGATGCAAATCTATGAAGCCTAATATGTCTATTTTATGACACAAAATGATAGTATGTTTGAAAAGGAGTGCAGTACAGTGGCTGATGTTTCCGATTAATTTGTTTTACTCTCAAAGAGGGTTTCCATTGAACACACACACAACCGCCTCTGGATCCGCCACTGATGTATTTATTGTTGCCCACTAGTGCTGCCGCAAGATTCAAGGCAAGGAACCAGAAGCTCCAAGACCAGAATTCATAGTTCTCATGCTAGGACTGAGTGAGTCTGGAAAGTCACATATGCTGGCAAAACTGGACTCTGAATCAACAGATGATATCAAGCCAACTCAGGGTATGTTGCCATGTGTTTTATTATTAAGACCTTGATCATTTTTCATGCCCCAATTCAGTCTCTTCTCTGCTTTTATATGATCCAGGGAGTACTTCAGGTTTTGCATGAAGGATGTTTTTACAAGCAAATGCTCCTGGGGGAGGGCTTCACCTGAAAATTATAGGCAGGGGTGATCATTGGGAAGAAATTCTTCCAATCCAAAGGGATAGCAAGCAGGGTGTGGCTAAAAAAGGTCCTCATTGTTAGGGATTTCAAAGTGGTCGACAGATGCGACCGCTAGACAAGGAGAGGTTGGAGGACTTAATGGGTTGGATTAGGGTCATTCCACGGTATTTTGAGCCTGAACATAATTTTTTTAAATGCATAAATATTAGGCTCTTTTCCAGAGAAACTTAGAGGACAATGTCTGAAGTTTATTTTATTACTATTTATTTTGCTCTTACTAGCAGCACTGATGAATAATTTAGCACCATTTATCCAAATTAGGTAAATGCTGTTGCGGAGTCTACATTTCAATTCTGCTTGTTGAAGAAAATAATAAAACATTAACAGTTTGAAACTTAGATAGACACAATCTACTAATGGTGCTCTCTCTAAAAACACATAGCAGTCTAGGCTGTTTAGCTTGAGCTTGGGAGAATTTGCTGTCCAATGAAGAATTGTAGACTCCGCAACGATTTTGGTACTTTTAGTTTTAATAAAAGTTACAAAAATAAACATTTTTTGCTGAAAGTTTGTAAACTTCTAATTTATCACTGTTGTAAAATATATATGGAAGAAATTATTTAAAATGTATTTCCTTCGAGTAATAACAAGTAATTCATTTTCGTTGCGGAGTCTACATTTTTGTTGCGGAATCTACAACTTCTTCTGGACTGCTAACTAGAAAACTGTTGAATTTGTTAGTAGTAGTTGTATTATTGTTGTAATACTTAAGTAACCACCAAAAATTAGTGCTGGAAAGGTTGCAAGACTATTAAATTAGTATATTTGCATTGCAGGATACCAAGCTTGTTTATTTGTAGACTCCGCAACAGTAGACTCTGCAACAATTCCCAATTTTAATTCTGATCACCAAATAGCTGGAAATTTACTGGAAAGGGATGATATTGATTTATTTGGAATTTTCTATTTAATTGAAGTACACTGATAGGATTTTTTTGTATTTTTGCCTTAGTTTTTCCTATTGTAGACTCTGCAACGTAGACTCCGCAACAACACCAGCCTTTATAAAATAAATCGTTTCTCCAAAAAAATAAAACAAAGCAAGAAACTCTCTGTGTTTAAAATAAACACAGATCAATGCTTCTTCTTTTAACAAAAACCACTATTCAAAACAGCTGAAAAATTCACAGAGATTTCTAGCTGAAGTTACAGCCGATTGCGTTTGAGCGTTTTACCCTAACAGTTCGCACGTTACGTTTGAACGTTTGAAAGTTGCGTTGTGAGACAAAAAGTCGGACGTTTCCAAGGGCAACCGCCATGTGTATTTTTCAGTGACCAATCAGAGAGGACAGAACTCTTTGGTTCGCCATAGAAACGTCTCGTTTCATCCTAGAAACGCAAGTTTCAAACGTTCAAACATAACGTGCGAACTGTTAGGGTAAAACGCTCAAACGCAATCGGCTGTACCTTGTTGGAAATCAAAGGTTCTTCTGAGTAGACTCCGCAACACCCATAATCAATAGAATATCTTGGAACCCCTTTAACTAGCATGATGGTCAATTCCACTGTTTAAAGCAATTATACTCTTATACCCTAGACATGTAAAGTCATTTTGACTGAAGTTCTAGATTTGAAGTTATGATGCCTCAAATCTCTCTAAATGTAGACTCCACAACATACGGTTTACTGTGGAATGACCCATTAGATGGCACAACTTGCTGCCGCGCAGCTTACAATCATACATGGCTATCATATAATAGGGTTGAAATTCCAGGGTAGGTGTTCTTAAAAATTATGGAATCCAAGGTGAGTAGCCATTACTGATAGTGCTATTACCTGAAGTGTTCTGTTTTCTAACACTTCTCATGTTTATCCTTCTAGGGTTTTCTATGAAGCCAGTCCAGTTGCCGAATGCAATACTAAATGTCAAAGAATTAGGAGGTATAGTACGTAAATTAGTGTGTGTGTGGGTGTGGAGATTTTTCTGTATTCACTGAAGGAAATTTGCAAAATGTTTCCCCTATTTTCACTATCGGGCCCCCCTTTCTGGGATTCCTGGATCTGCCCCTGTAATGGGATCTTTGTTAGCTAAAGGGACTGACTGAGTTGAGAATTAACCACAGCATTACCACTTGTTTTACTGGCATGCAAGCTACACATGTTTGATCACTACACTCTCTGTGCCCAGCTGGTCACCTCCATCCTGCCCACGCACCAATATTTGCATCAGTTGTTGAATAGAGCAGATTTCTAATGACTTTGAAAAGTGCCGCAGTATGGCGCGGTACTGTCACGGTGGCAGTACGGAACCTGGTCTGCTGTAGATGGAATGAAATCGCCAATAAAATCGTGTTGTCGTAGCATGGTCATGGTAGCAGCGCGGAACAACTTTGTCATGGTACTTTTCACAGTCATACGAAATTTGCTCCATGATCTGATGAGGGGTGTTCCTGACAGTTTGAAAAATGAGATTCCATGTGTTGAACTTTCCAGCTGTGTATAGTTTCTTATCTCGACTAGTAATATTATTTGGCTGTGTGAACCTGTTTATTGTATTATATTTTTCAGGTGGCGATAATGTGAGGAAGTATTGGCAACATTATTTTGAAGGAGCACAAGGAGTGGTGAGCAAAGACATGACTAATTACAAAATCTTGTCTGGTGATCTCTAGCATTCATCCTTAGACATCAAAAACTTTATTTTTATCTGTTCCCTGTTGAGAACACTATATTTAGCTATACACTATTCAATTGTTTCATTGGCCCTAGATTGGCATCATTTGAATATTTATAGCAGGGTACATAATCTACCTTTGAAGTAATTGTGGAAGTACTGTGGTACCTCTATTAAGTGGCCAACTTTCAAAGCCCCAAAATAATGTATTGTCACTAAAGTACTGTATTTTACATACCTCCATTTAGCGACCAACCTCTATTAAGCAGCCACTTGGCTCGGTCCAGCCTGCTTGCAGGCGGTACTGTCATCGAACGGACCGGGTTTTCCGCGATAAAAACACTCAGTTCCGCCTGCAAGCAGGCTAGGCTCGGTCCCGAGGTTGGCCGCTTAATAGAGATATCGCTGTATTACAATTGGCAGGAAACAAACAACAACAAAACCATTACTTTTTTTAAATAATTTATTCATTTAGGATGGGTTTCAGATGGCTGTCATCAGAAATTAGTACTGGTAATCAATTTTGCAATCACTCCAATTAGGTTTATTCAGAATTGGTGCTGATCACTTTGCGATTGGCTTCACCACAGTCATATGAAATCCACTCTGTTTATTTCTGCCAGTTTCTTGTTTTTCTCTCCAGCTGATTTTCTATCACTTTTACCTTGAAGATCCTCCTTGTATTCGTAACATCTAACTAATTCCCAGTATTTTATTCCAGATTTTTGTAGTTGATAGCACAGCTTCTGAAGAAGATTTAGAGCTTGCGTCGAGTGAGTTACAAAATGCCCTTACCCACCCCTCCCTTGATACACTGCCTTTATTGGTGTTGGCAAACAAGCAAGACAAAGAAGGAGCAAAGTCGCCAGATCAGGTATGTAAAATAAAAAAGGGTCTTCTCCTTATTGTGAGTGAACTGCATGGAGGACTTATATGGGCTGCATTTAAATGGCGCAAATTACTGTTCCCCAGCTTACAATCATGAGGGCTGGTACAAATAATATGCCTCTGAGAGCCACTCCGAGAGTGCAATGGGTTCCTTGTTGTCCACTTTGAGTAGGTGTAGAAGGGAAGGCAGACAGGATCTCGCTAAAAAGCTAAAAGTAAATCACCCAATTTGCTAAGAAAAAGCAAAATATCAGATATTTTTTTTATGTGGACGTGAAGGGCTCTTAACACAAGATACCTATTTTTGATATTAGATAATGACTCAAGCGATTCCGCCTGCTGATTGGGCGAGCCGTTCGTCATATTATATGATCGCGCGCACACTTTGTTACGAGAAACTAAAAAAATACCCGTAAAAGTCACTTGAGTAATTTCGTCTCCGTGACTATTCTCCGATATTTACGCCGCCTTTAGCGACTATTTGTTAATTATCATGTACGTCAAGAACGTTTGCAGCAGTCTCATTTTGAACCAGTTTTCCTAAACGTGTCAAAATGGAACAGAGCTCTCCCATTTGGAACTGACAAGACAGAATTCCACTTCTTGGTTATAAATTAAATCCAATTTTAGGTTTTTCAGTCAATTAGGCTTGGGCTACCTTAAAAGCGTCGAGCTTCTTGATTGCTCAGTTGGAATCGAAAGCACTCCACTATTTTTCTATTATTGTCTTTGCCACTGGCCATTTATCCACTTCGTTTTGCCCAACAGATCAAACACATCCTTAGTCTCGGCACGATAGCGCGAAGTCGTGAATGGAGCCTGGAGGGCTGCTCATGCGAAGAAGTAGGCAAAGTCAGAGACATTCTAAGCACGTTTGTATACAGAATAACAGGCGAGGAAGAAAAAAACAAAGAAGAAGGGGAAGGGAATAGACTATAGATGTTTTAGCATGTTGTAGATGTTCCCCTAACATTTGCAAGGGATCGGGTTGTTCCCACGCCAGACCCGTGTTTCCGACGTTTCTATGACAACGAAACTGAAAAAACACGCTAATAACCAAGGCGCCAGATCGAAGGGGATGGTCGTTTTCATGAAATTAAACTACAACGAGAACGACACTCGGCAAATAACAGCACACTTGATTGGGCAGACCCGAGTTTCAGGTACCCACCCTGGAAATTTTGGGTTGTCTCTACCCATTCTGGAATTCCAGTGAATTTTCTCATGACCACCATGCATTTTATGTTTACCAAGCCTGGAATTCCACATGTTGGGATACCCACACTGGAATTTGCTCCATTACTAGAGGGTACCCGCCGCGGAATTCCAGGCACCCCTTTCTTATAATTATGGCAAAAATGCATGTGTTAAATTTCAAAACGTAGCGCAATATTGAAACCCTTTTCTATACTGCAACAACAAAAATCCATACTTTTTTTTAGTGATTTGCTACCCTTTTTAAAAGTAGTGAAATTCGCAAAATCGCTACCCTTTTATATAGTGAAATTCGCAAAATCGCTACCCTTTTATATAATTTGAGCCTCAAAACCTTACCCCTTTCGAGCGGAGCACTCCCGTATAGTCGACATGAGGGAGTACCCCCTCCGGTGGGGGTAATGAAAGTTTTTGCCCCCAGTAACTGAGTATTTCAACTTCGACTTGTTTTCGGCATGTTTTCCCTTGAAAGTACTCATTAGTCCATAAATGTCCTGGAAAATTGTTCTTAGCATCATTGCGCTAACAACACAAGATATCGAGTTCAATATTTCAAGCTTTGTTTAATTTCACTTCATATGAGTGAAGTGAATCGACAAGCTATTAGACCAATTCTGAAAAGCCTACAGGAGTAATTGCAAAGTAATTGCAAATTACTCACGACAGTCATCTGAAATCCGCCCTATTTGTTCTTGTTTTCTTGTTCTTCTGTGCGTGTTTCTGAGAACTAAATTTCGTATCAGAGAAAAAGAATCGCGTCGATGACTGACAATATTTTCAATCAATACTTTGCATTTTCAAAGAGCAAAATAAATCTATTGTTTTAATTGCATTCTTTGCGATTCTCGACGTTTGTGGCGTGGGTGAAATGATAGCAGAGAGTTTTATCAGAGACAAGTGTATTTATTAGTGCATCGTTTATTAGATTATTGTTAAGAAAGAGGAAAGAGCACTCAATGGCTGAAAGAGCATATTCACCTGGATTTAATAGCGTAAGTCCCCATAAAGCATATGAAACTGAAAAGTCCCTGCCTATCATAAAATATTATAATATAATTGAGATAGTTCGCGCGCTCTGATTGGTCGAGAGCTGTGTTTCAAAACTCTATGAAGGCACAGAAAACATATTTTATTTCTTAAACATTACTGAGCATAGCAGTCCGTGTAATGATCTGCAATCTCTTCCAAAAGGTTTGGACCGTTTCCAAGAACGCTGCATTTTCCTGTCGGTTTTGGGATTTTCCTCAATTCCTTCTCCAACCAATGTTGGTGCATATTTCAATCGTCAGATCGCGACATTTACTCTCAAATTAAAAGGGAGGGGGGGGATTCTCAGTACAGCTCCCCCAAAAAAGCTTGTAAGGATGGAAATCCATTACTGGTTGAAGCATTTTGAGAAAAATTGTAGCTAGGCCAAAAAAAAAAAAACACAATAAAGCCATAATAATGATATTAGTTTATTCATTTCCCCTCATAGGGCTGAAGTGAACAACAGGAAAATGCACAATTTACGAAAAATACTCTAAATACTTTCCTTTCCAACTGGACGAAAGATATCAGGTAAAAACAACACTTTATGAAAAATACTCTAAATACTTTCCTTTCACTTGGACGAAAGATATCAAAACGACATGGGAAGGGGGTGCTTTCGAACTGTTAATCGTACCTGTATACTCGCTATGTATTTAACAATTACACTAGGAGTTTTCTATGAGTCAATAGATAGTTAACGAGGTGCGTAGCGTCGAGTTGACTATTTGACTCGTAGAAAACGAGAACGAGTAGTCTAATTGTTTTTAGTAGAAACCCACTAACATTCTACCTTTGTTGCTTAAACTTATTTATTTTAATGGTTTTAGAGAGTTTTATGCTAGCGATCTCGCTACTCACTATCTATTACGTGATAGATAGTGAGTAGCGGAGCCAATCAGATTGCAGGATTCGTGATAGTATGCGAGTGAGCAGAGGCAATCAGGTTGCAGGATTCTATTCGTGATAGTATGCGAGCGGGTTTCTACTAAAAGGGATAGATAAAGATATTCCATCGCCCCTTCAGGGAAATCCCTACAAATACCAAGAATAAAATGTTTTAATGCAACGGCATTTCTATTTCTGCGTCTGCTGTTACAAAACATACTTTAAAATTTACTAGACTTTCACTAATTTACACAATTAAGTTCTTGATTTAACGACCGCCTAGAAAACCTTGATAATACCCCAGCCTACCCCGCACTTTTGAAACAACGTAACTCCCCCCCCCCCCCCCAAAAAAAAAACACTGCCAAATATTTGAGTCATTGACACTTAGTGAGAATTGTCGTGCACCTGTCAATATACCAACCTTTAGAAACCGGAATATGAGCGTTTTTTACTCATATCGCTAAATAAAATGCATTGGCAACAGTCTCACTTAAATGGCAAGACTTAGTTGCAAATTGCAAGGCTGAAGGAAAGTTCTGCGTGATCCATGGCGTCAAACTAATGTCGAACGGTTGACGGTGGAAACCGAAACACCCCAGAATCGGTTTCTTAGCAAAAGGTAAAAATTCGTACTGTCCTTTTCTCGCTTATATGTACTGTCCTTTTCTCTGGCTTATATGCAAAAGTCATTTCTCATTTTAATTTGCACAAATGTCACATCCTTTCATTTTACTCCAGAGCAGTTAAAGCAACTGCAATGCGAAAAAAAACTAGTTTCTAAAACTGCCCTTTTCATAATTCTGCGAACTCTACGCCAACTAACAAACCGCCGTTTGGCTTCCGTCAATCAAACGAGTGAGCAGCTCTGGGTGATTTCACGCGGCTTTGAGAGGTTTTTTGAACCAATAAGGACTAGCTACGCTTCAAAACCAGATTTTTCACACAAAATGCAAACGAAACTTAGAAAAAGTCTATGCGCCTTTCAAAAAGTTTGATGGACTGAAGCCAAAGCGGAGTTTGGCGTTCGTAAATGTAAAGTGGGAGATCGCAGAATTATGAAAACTTATCAGTTTACATATTCA
This sequence comes from Scolanthus callimorphus, assembly GCA_033964015.1. Lineage (NCBI taxonomy): Eukaryota > Metazoa > Cnidaria > Anthozoa > Actiniaria > Edwardsiidae > Scolanthus > Scolanthus callimorphus. The sequence continues at coordinate 21,634,656 of CM066924.1, forward strand.
ACAATCATTTTGCTTTATACTTAAAATATAAGTGTTCCCTTGCTTAAGGCTGTGTTGTGGATTGTTTTTTTTCAATCCATCAATTTATCACATTCTTCTTTTTTGCTCACCATACATTGAGTCTGTTAAAAAATACTTATTTTGTCAGAGATAAATACTAAAACTGTAAATTAACAGTTGCATGCAAAAGATCTCTTCCGCAGTCCTTTCCTTATAGATGTCTAGGAAAATTTGAAAACAACATTCTGTTGGGAAAATTGTTTTCAATTTTCGGGGAGAAAAACATGCGGTTTGCGACATTTTTGAGCTGTTCCCGATTTGCTTGGACTACGCACGATTTTTTTAAAATATTACCAACTAGAACAGATGGTTGGCTATAAAAAACATTAATTTCTGCATTTGTGCCTAGTATACACTTCTCCCATTGTTTCGCGAGAAGACCATTTAATTAAACTTTACTTAGGTGTTCACTCCATGACATATAACAAATGAGACTTAAATCAAGCCCTTAAAAATATTTTCAAATAGAAATAAAATAAACTAAGAAACAGTAACAAAACAGTCATTTTCAGTCATTATTCCATTGGGCAATTCAGGAAAATAAAGATACCCCCCCCCCCCCCCCACACACACACGGCCCACACGGGCGGCACTAGTTTTTGACCCCCCCTCCCCCCTCATGCATCCAGAATTTCCAATATGTTTACCCCCCCCCCACAGAAACAACTCAGAATCCTATGTTCCTATGTATACTGTTATTATGTTCTAGAAAGAAAAAGGGACTGAAACTTGCATTTATATGCATTCCTACGTGAGATTTAATAGCTTTCGCTATCAAATTTCCAAGTTTTAAAACCGTTCAGCCTGATACGAAATTAAAATGTTATTTCACAATCCAATTCCATCCGCTCGATAACACACGGAAATACTCCACATTTGTACTCATCTTGTAGCTGAAAAGTTATTTAACAAATATAGACGATTATTTTGTTCATTTCTTGTGAATCTGACTGCATGCTACCTAAATTAACCCTAAAATCGTGTAAAATGGTGACAGTGCTCCTTTAAACCCCCCTCCCCTTCAGAAATTTCAACTCCCCCCCCCCCCCCCTAGGCGAACCAGGGCAAGAACCTGATTGGCTTAGCAACAGAAAAAGCAGAATCAACGCACGTTTTCAAAATATTCACAGCGCGATAGAGAACGGTTTTGGCTAAAAATCGCAATGTTTCAAGTTTTTTTCTTCAATGAAAAAATAATGTATGACAAGAATGATTTTGTTAGATATAAAACGAAAATAGAAGTTTGTAATTCAATGAAAAGGAAATTCTTTTATCGGTTATATAGCTCCTGGCGCATTCTCATCAAACGTTATTATACAGGAATCGAATAAACAAATACCAATTTTACAGTCGATACTACTTTGCTGTTCGTGAAACAAAACAGCTGGCCCAGGAGGTTTACTGTTTAATTGACTATAGCCGAAGTTGCTAGTTCCGTTTAGCAAGAGATTTCACACTGGGTTTATTGGTTACAGGTAACAAGAATATTTGATGCTAATTCAGGAATTGAATAAACAAATACTAATATTTAACAGGCCGGTTTTCGTGAAATAAAACAACCCATTTAGACCATAAGTGCAATCGGCAAATTAAAACCGAGCACAGCTGCCTAGTCAGTTTACCGTAATTAAAATTATATAGCCTCCTCAAATCCAAAATTGCCAGCGCGTGGATTATTTCAAAAGAAATGTATAATACGTCATGTCGAGATTGGACGGGCATATGCCCGTCCAGCCTCGTTTCGATGTATTTTCTCATACATTTCTTGTAAAATAAGAAAAAAATAAGCCACAATACGAAGTTTTGAAAATTCATATCTCAGCCAGTATTCAAGCAATCTTCATCAAACTTTGCCATTTTACTAATATGGATGTGTAGAATTGAATACTGCATTCCATTTTCTGATAACTATTATATATTATCAAGAATCCACTCTTGATATTATTAATCAATTTGCGTGATAAAAGCCTATTGTGTGGTTCCAGAAAATATCCATCCCCCCCCCCCCGACGGAAGGGTGTTCAGAAATGACCCCCCCCCCCCCCTGGAATTTCCGATTTGGGTACCTGTTTGTGACCCCCCCCCCCCCCCCCCCCCCCCCCCCCCCCGCACCCCCACCCCTCTGGAATTTCCGCACATAGAAATTTTACCCCCCACCCCCCTCTGGAAATTTCGATGTCAGGAAAAACGTCGACTGAGTATGGAGTATAATTGCAAAAGCGCGTTCCGAATAGTTGTAACAATATTTTCTAGTCATGCGAACAGTGCAAAATATATAGCTTTCAACGTTTCATAATTAGAAGTTTAAGAGTGTTGCTATTTGCGTGAATATTGCGTTCTTGGTAAAAAAGATGAAGTGAGCAAGACGCCACGTTAATACGCATTTTTATAATTTCACGCGTACAACAAACACCAACGCACAAACCGCTTTTTAGACAGAAAGTCCGGATAAATATATTCTTGAAAATGTAACCTGAACTGGTCTCGTTTTACAAAAAATAACAATAAAAATAGATTGCAAAAATGAATGTTTTATTAGAATAAAGGTGCGCAATTTTCAGGGAAGCCATTCAGTTGTTATTTAATTCCCTTGGGAGACATGATCGTGGAAAATGCGCGTTAGTTCATGTTATATCCAGCGAAAAATTAATTCTTTGAGCAGAATTTTCTTTGATATTCTAGACTATTGACAAGGAAATAAATTTCTGTAATACTTGGGCTGTAGGACATGAAAGCCAAGTCACAGTTTCTTTAGGTGCAAACTAGTTTTCTCGAACGTGTTACGTCCCTTCGACGAATTTTGCGCAGAGGATAGACAACTAAAATGCTTCTTTAATAGCAGTTTCGCTTCAGAGTAAAGAGATATTTTTAAATGTCAAAACATAGAAGTTATTTTTACGATATTTCATTGTTTTTGAAAATGTGATTAATTTATTTTAGAAAGCGTGAACGTCCGAAAAACAAACATTCACGAGAAATGCGTTTGCAAACCATCTGGAATTTTTTTTATCTCCTTTAACCCCCTACCCCTCTGGAATTTCCAAAGTTTTCCGTTGGGGGGGGGGGGGATAATTTCTGGAACCACACATTAGCAAAAAATTAATTGAAAAAATTGTTCGTGCAATTTTTCTTCATTGGACAGCATGGAGTCCTATAGTTGAAGTACCTTGTTCCGTTTAATAGCAAGAGACTTCACACAGGTATAGTATATTTATAGTTAATAATACCAAGAATATTTTGAGGCCTCTGATCGTTTTTAATTAACAGATGTCACGAATCATGAGGAAAAACCTCTTTCACGCGTATCGAGAAATAATTTTCAGCCGATTCACGTGTTGAACCTAAAGCAACTGCGGCTCGTGATTTTACAACGTCGTCTTTCCCAACATCACGCGCGCTCTATTGCGCCGATAAAGTCATAAAAAAAGTCAGCTTAGCGCATGCGCCAAAAGAAAAACGAGAGCCCGCGGTCATAAATTCCTCACAGACGTGTGGTACGACGTCATCGTTTTCGAAAACCTCCGTTTTCGCCGTCCACACTAAAACGCGTAGCCGGCGTTTTCAAATTTATCCACTTTCGGCAGCGTTTTCGAAAAGATCCGGTTTCGGTGGAAATTTAGCCGGCGTAGTGTGGACGGAAGGCACAACCGTATAAATATTTAGCCGTTTTCAAATTTAGCCGGCGTAGTGTGGACGGAAGGCACAACCGTATAAATATTTAGCCGTTTTCAAATTTAGCCGGCGTAGTGTGGACGGTGCCTAAATATTATCTATACCTATATTATCTATCTGATTAGGCACCGTCCACACTACGCCGGCTAAATTTGAAAACGGCTATTTTGCCTCGAAAACGGAACAAATATTTTCTGTCCACACTACGCCGGCTAAATGTGAAAACGCACAAGAACGTCAGCTAAGCGCATGTGCGAAAAAGAAAAACGAGAGCCCGCGGTCATAATTTCCTCACAGACGTGTGGAACGACGTCATCGTTTTCGAAAAGATCCGTTTTCGCCGTCCACACTAAAACGCGTAGCCGGCGTTTTCAAATTTAGCCACTTTCGGTAGCGTTTTCGAAAAGCTCCGTTTTCGGTGGGAAATTTAGCCGGCGTAGTGTGGACGAAAGGCACAACCGTATAAAACATAGGTACGCAGAGCGTACGGGAAGCTATTTGCTGATGTTCTTCGGTACACCTAGGACAGGACCGGCCGTCACAACCTTCAATCCTCGACAGATTATCTTGAATAATTTGTTGACTTGACCTTTTAGCAAGCATGCAACACGTTACCTCTTTATTCGTCATCGTTTCTCCCCCCTCCCCCCTTCAATGTTGGTAAAAAAAACGCCCAAAATCTTTTGCCTAGCCCATCCAACATTGAGAGGGGTGGGGGAGAGGGCGGGATATCAATTTTAGCCAACTAATCTGTCTAAGATTGTCTGTGAGCTTTTCAGGTTTGATTACCATGCGACCGGAATCACTTGCAAAAATGGTTGTTATTGCTAGAAACTAACAACGGCGCGGTCGTGTGTACTTTTGAAACATCAATGTACCGTAAAAACGTTGCCGTTTTTTATGTAGTAAATGAGGTAGTAATCATTAATAGTAGTTCTTTTAAACATTATTGTTTTACGAGTTTGTTGATGAGCGACGTTAGTTGCTATAGGGCTTTGGTGTTATACTTCTGATTTTAGTTCAGCACACTTATTCTGAGCAAAGTTAGTATTTTTTGTGCCTGGCTGGGTGGTAGGGGTGTAAAGTAGTCTGAAATTTTGGATTATTGTGCGTCTCTATGGAAACCAGATGAGACTCGATACATTGTGTGCATGTTAGAGCTTGATAGAGTGCGCGGTGTGAGAGCTGAGGTTGGCTGTGCGTACTATTTCAGAAAGATAGATCAGCAAGTAATACTGCCGTCATGCTCTACATGCTTTGCGAAACTCGTTCTTCAGCAGTAGAGAACTCAAAGTATCCAAGAAAACACTAGTAACGCGATTGTTGCGACATGAGAGTTATTTATAGACTCAAAGTCTGAACGATTCACCACACGAAGCACCATTTCATGAGCTCTCTGACAGAAAACTTTCTCTCTGAAGCAAAATCTTTTTCAGCGAAAAGCATAAACCCGCCGTGTAGTTTTATTAAGCGTGATTAGATCAAGTTAGAAACGTCAGTTACAGTATTTTCAAACGAGAAATGATTTTCACGCCAGACAAAAGAAGAATGTAATAATTTTTTTAGTAGGGCGATTCACCATTCAAAATGTCTCTCAGAATTGCTAGCGTAAAAAGCCTGCTCTAAAAATATATGCAAGTGAAACTTTTTATTGGCAGTTTTCAGTTGGGAATTTCAAATTCTAGCAAAGAGAGGTTTGTTTTGGAAAAAAGAGCTCACACAATGGTGCTTCGGTGTGGTGAATCGTGAGACTGTGACTGGTCATTGCGTGACTTTGAAACTGACTAAAGCTTTATTCTCTCTGTTTTACATTTTGTTACATAGGAAAGTATACTACATTTTTCAATTTTAAGCACCGTGCAGGCAAATGTTGCCGTTGTTAGTAACTGAAAACGAAAATAGTTTTTTCTCAACTTGTTTCCAAACTTAGTCAGGTGTAAACCATCGCGTCACTGAATTACCGCTACCGAAACTCACTCCAAGTTATTTGTTCTAAACTACAACGTAACCAAACTTTGTTTTATACTGTAAGTCCTTGCACAAAAAACTATCCAACATTTTCCAATGTGAAAAAACTATATTTTTTCAAACGTCACACTTACTACGCAAAAGCACTCCCTTTCGTGTTTAATCTGCAATTGTGGGTAACTTCTGTAGGTCACTGTAAAGACAATCCTCGACAGATTATCTTGAATAATTTGTTGACTTGACCTTTTAGCAAGCATGCAACACGTTACCTCTTTATTCGTCATCGTTTCTCCCCCCTCCCCCCTTCAATGTTGGTAAAAAAACGCCCAAAATCTTTTGCCTAGCCCATCCAACATTGAGAGGGGTGGGGGAGAGGGCGGGATATCAATTTTAGCCAACTAATCTGTCTAAGATGTTTTCGAAAAGCTCCGTTTTCGGTGGGAAATTTAGCCGGCGTAGTGTGGACGAAAGGCACAACCGTATAAAACATAGGTACGCAGAGCGTACGGGAAGCTATTTGCTGATGTTCTTCGGTACACCTAGGACAGGACCGGCCGTCACAACCTTGCTCCCAGCATTCCCGGAATGGGCTGATAATGAGAAAAAAGATTAGACTTGTTTAAATGGCGTCACCGGTTAAAGCGATGCGGTGTTAATTTTCATTTTAGTTTTGTTTTTACTTAAAGCAGGCGATAAATTCAGAAAATATTGTGCATATGCTCACTGGCAACTTTTACTTAAAGACTTTATTGTCTGAAGAGTGAAGTAGTTCAACCCTTTCCCTATCGATTTGGAATAAAACATGCCTTTTTTAATCACGACGCGTCCGGTAAGAAAACACAAAACACACTTGCCTTTGAGGAAAATGCAGAAAAAAAAAAAGCATTGCCATCTCGGGATTCGATCCCGGACCTTTATCTTAAAGTGCCCAGAATCATACCACTAGGCCACCGAGTAGGTCACGTGATTTGTGAGGAACTTTTATTATTTATAGATACAATATCGAAGTCGTCCTCGGATTCGATACGATTTCGATCTCGGAACTCATTTCTTAAACTTGTTCTTTCTCATATCTTACCTGTAATGTTTTCCCCTTTCAGTTTCATCCATATTTGTCTATGTCTTGTGCTTTAATGGATAGTTCTTTGTCATTTCGACCGGCGTTTGCTGTATTCCACGCTCGATTAATAACTGATCGATCGTAATTCACTGACTAAACTCGCAAACATCCACCTCGTAAATTAGGTGATCGGAACAAAGCAGCACGACGTTGAAAACATGCAGCACAAAACTGAGGAAAGGTTTTATTTTCAAGCACTCTGGCGTGATTTGATCTCTTGTAGCAATAAAATTTAAAAAAACATGTTGCGCATGCTCTGTGGCAACTTCAATATTGTCAACGTTTTAGTACCTTAGCCATACTTATATACTTGTCGTAATGGAAATATCCTAAATAATACACGATGGTGGGCATGTATGACGTGATACCGAGAGCATGCTCAATTCACATCACCTCCAAGAAGAAAATGCTCGTCCCACATGGACGACTGATTGGCCTATGTGGCCAATATATATGTTGGCAAAGGTAAGGTGCTTAGATGAAGGGACGAGACACAGGATACCCGGCGCCATGCCATGATGATACAAGGGAGGGGATGGTGGGGAGACGTACCGATTGATGTAGCAAGGGAGGGGAGGGGTGATGCAGTGCTATGATTGGCTCAATTCAAATATTTGTAAGGCAGAAACTTCATGACCGTGATTCTTGTGCGACTGAAGTATAATCAATGTAGAAACAGAAGCAACATGGAGTGCAAGCTGGACGATTCCCGCGAAGTGACATACTCACATATAGCCACATAGTCACATAGTTCGAGGGCGATGACTAAGAAGCGGTTTGCTGAGCAAATAGCTTCAAAAATTAGCCGTTTTCAAATTTAGTCGGCGTAGTGTGGACGGGGCCTAAGACCCCGTCCACACTACACCGTTTTCAAACGAAAACTCATACTTTTTTTTCGATTTCAAAAAGATTTGCGTCCACACTTATCGTTTTCCTATCGTTTTCGCCCGTCCACACTACGACGCGCATCAACGCTCTTATGCATTCAGTGCACATGCTCAAATAAGCTCAACGCATGCGCATTTCGATCTGTCGGATTTGCTGTGGTGACGTCATCGTTTAGCATCGTTTTCACCCGTCCACACTAGAAAACAGCGTTTTCAAACAGCTCCGTTTTCAAATCGCTCCACTCTGGAGAGCGTTTTCGGATTGATCCGTTTTCGGTGATCGTTTTCGGCGTTGTAGTGGACGATAGCCGTATCCGGAGCAAAAAGTATCCGTTTTCGTTTGAAAACGGTGTAGCTGTGCGTGGACGGCCGGTCTAATACACTTGTCATCCTAACACGGTACTCACGAAAACCAATGCTTCTGTACATTGATAAATGACCGTGAATAAAAAAAAGATGTATGTGTACTGTCAATGTCCATCTCAACATCCAGCCCACCTATTGTGTGCATCTTTTGAAGTTTCCCGAGTTTTCTATCCATTTCATATTCCATTAGTAGAATTACTCAAGTGATTATAGGAAATTCCGCGCGCTGATTGGTCGAGAGGTTCGTTTTCTCTCGCTATAATCACCTACCGAGTGTTTTGTTATGATCGTGAAAAGTTTTTCGTCTAAAAATCTTCTGACTGAGCCACTTGAGCAATTATACCATAACAAATCCTTGCTTTGCTGGATTGGGAGAAATTGTCCATGCGCAGAGCTAAGCAAAAGACAATTTTGATGTTCAAAATGTCTAAAATTTAGTACATCAATATCAGGGCCGAGAGCAAAACACGGAAATACAAGTAACACTTTCAAAGCCCCGCACGAACTATATGAAGAAAGCTATTGGGTACAGAGGGCAGAGCCCATGATTGTAAATCCAAATCTCGTTCTAATTTTAAAAAGCTTCTAACAAATTCCCTTCTGGACAAATATGAAAATTAAGTTATATTAATTTCTATAACTGAATTTCCTCTCATTTGTATTAAACCCCGTACATTTTAGTTTTCCTTTGCTTTATTGTTTGTTCTTTGTTGCTATTGTCTCTTTTGTATTTGCTTGTCTAGCTTCGTATTGATGTATTTTCTATTTTAATATACCCACCTTGGTAGTAGCCATTTATCTCGACTAGCTTCTGCTATTTCTAAATGGTGCTCATAAGTGCTCATAACTATATTTATTTTTTCTTATAAATCCTTGTATTTTTTCTATTACGAGTGCTAAATGAAGATGTTGTTGTTGTTGTTGTTGAGTAAAACACTTTCTTTTACCATCAGAACACAAACGAACTGCCCTGCAAAGACATGAATTCCACCGAACACAACACGTGGAACCGCTATACCGCACCAACGTTCGAAAAGGCCATTCTTATTTCCATTTGCGCTACAGCGTCATTAATCGGTAGCATCGCAAACGCCGTCATCGTGTTAGCCATCTTGATGTCCGAATGTCTTCGCACAAGCCGTTACTTCCTTCTAGTGTCCTTATCTATATCAGACTTCCTTGCTTGCGCCTTGTGGCAGCCAGTATTGATCGAAACGGTTGTGACAGGGAGATACGACGACCTGGGCAGATTCCTCGCTTATTTTGCAGCCCTTTCGTCGCTTAACAGTTTGGTACTAGTCACAGCGGAACGATTCCTCGCTGTATTCTTTCCTTATTTCTACTTGAGAAATATCTGCAAGGAAAGTCAAGTAATTATTTTCGCGGCATCTGCATACGTTTTCTCTCTTCTTCTTACAGTCCTTCGTCTCACTGATGCATTCAGTGTGACAGCTATACACATTTACATTGTACTGCTATCCCTCATTATTCTAGTACTGTATATTGTCATCTACATTACAGCTTTGAAACAAGACTATAAAATTAAGCCGCTTCAAAGAGTTGGCGACCAGATTAAAAGAAAACGAAATATCTTGTATGGATACACGACCACTAAGTCTGTGGGGATGATTTTAGGCGCCCATTACTTATGCTGGATGCCTTATTTAGTTTTCCCCGCGCTACCTTACCAAATGCGCATTTTTCCGTGGGTAAACTGCTCTGGTGCTATGCAGTCCTTGGCAAATCCGTTCATATATTTTCTGAGACTTAAAAAATTAAGGCACTATGTTATCAGGATCGGTAACGCTTGCAGGAATCACCGTTGTGATGACAGAAAGACGATATCTACAATCGCCCCGAGTACTATTGAACTAAGGCCTGGCTCATACCAAGAAACGAAGTTCTGAGAACAGCAGTTCTGAGAAAGGTACTGACGTCACCGAAATAATAGGAACCCTATTGTGAGCATCGGCGAAGAAAATAACATGAAATACACTAACCAAGACAGGCTCTCTGGCGTAGTAGTTACACGGGACAACCCACAACAACAACTTTCCACGATACGTTATTGCACGGAAAGCCATTTGAGAACGAGCATGTTACACGAGACAACTTTTAGCGCAACAACAACTGGCAAACGACCCTTAAAGGGGGTCAGACCCTTAAAGGGGCTCTCGCACGCTTGCTGGCAAGAAAATGGTCAAATCGCAATCCAGTTCCATCCGCTCGATAACAGGTCAAAACAACCTAGAATTGCATTTGTCTAAGACTTGAAATGATTTCTATTAATCTGGAGGATTATTTTGATTACTACGGGCAATTGTACATGTGTTTTTATGGCTACAATTTTACTTAGGCCCGTTTCAAACGTCGCGCCAACGTCGTGCCGAACTCAATTCCTCAATTAGGTTCGACGATAGCGCGACTCTAGCACGACGTTTGAAACCAAATTTGAATTAGGCTCGACTATTATATTAGGCACGTCTCTGGCTCGACATGTGTTGCCGTGCTACCCGACTGAAGCGCGACTTGGTTTCAAATGCCGTGCTATCGTCGTGTCGAACTCAATGCATAAATTACAGAGTGAATTAATAACTTACCAAACCGGTTTTTACGTCGTTGTGCGCAGTCGCAAAAAAGGGAGAGGGAAAAAAGAAAAAAAAGATGGCGGACTCGCGCGTCTGAATCTTTTTCCGAAGAGGAGAACCAAAAGAAGGGCGAAAAAACAAGAAGGACCGTCGAATGTGTGGACAATGAAGGAAGTAGACGATGTAGCAGATATTATTGCAAACAACGGATAACTTCTTTCAGAACCACAAAACTCCAAAAGTACAGAACTTTACGGGAACGTTTTGCAAGACATGAAGGCACGAAATAATGGTGAATGGCGTTATATATTTGTTCAATTGAGAAACAAATTCAAGTTTCTCCCGTTGGCCGCGTGCCCGCCCGCATTTTGGTTCGACGTTTGAAACCACTGTCGCACCAGAGTCGCGCTAACGTCGAACCTAAGGCCTAGTCTAAACGTCGAGCCAGCGTCGTGCCGAACCGAATCTAATTTGGCTCGGCGCTGGCGCGGTGGCGGTTGGAAACGTCGACCCGGAGTCGAGCGAAGTTTTTGGGATTCCTGTGGCCACGTAACAGGCCTGGATTCTTAGCAAAACACTTATTTAAATTTATTCTATTATGCATCAGGCCTAGTCTAAACGTCGAGCCAGCGTCGTGCCGAACCGAATCTAATTTGGTTCGGCGCTGGCGCGGTAGCGGTTCTAAACGTCGAGCCAGAGTCGAGCCGGCAATGCGAAGTTTTGGGGATTCCTGTGGCCACGTGACAGGCCTGGATTCTTAGCAAAACACTTCTTTAAATTTATTCTATAATTTATGCATCAGACTCGGCGCGACGATGGCACGGCGTTTAGAGCCAAGTCGTGCTACAGTCGGGTAGCGCGACAGAGAATGTCGAGCCCAATAGCTTGGTCGAACCGAACTAAAAATTGGCTCTAAACGTCGTGCTAGAGTCGCACCAGCGTCGAATTCAATCCAATATTTCGGTTCGGCACGACGCTGGCTCGACGTTTAGACTAGGCCTAATAGAATTGAGTTCGGCACGACGTTTGAAACGGGCCTTATTTTATGTCCACGGTGGACGAATATTACCACTGTATGCATTGCTACGCGACCTCAAAATTCAATGTTGTGATGGGCGATTTTTGGCTGGATTCGGCCACTTCAGCGGGCCGACATTGACTGCAAAATCAACCAAAATGGTTTTAAGCTATCCATTGGCTTTCCTTGTCTCGAATGTTTAACTTTCCGGTTCAAGAAAATTGACAAAAATTTTCTTGCGTAAGATCGCCAATCGCCCAACAGTGAATTTTGAGGTCGCGTAGCAATGCATACGGTGGTAAGAGCGTGCGAGTGCCTCTTTAAAACAACTTTTAGCGTGAGCTGCTGACAAATCTCACGATTGCCTTGCTTCCAGACAAAAATGTTGGGGTCGGACAAATGTTACACGATACAACTTTTCAGATATTTGTCATTTTCGAAGCCAAGTCAAAAACTCGCAACATGTTGCAGAGTGAAATGTTGCGAGTGAAATGTTGTCTCGTGTAACACCACCAGCGACATTTTTCTCCTGCATGTTTCCGTGTGGCTTGACTAGAAAAGATCGCACGCGTGTCTCGAACACATAAATGTTTCTTGTCTGGCGAAGAAACATTTCTTTGTGTCCCAGCTACAAAACTCGCGTCGTGCGCAACAATGGGAAACATGAAGGAATTATTATTATTATTGTTGTTGTCGAATGACTCGAAGTCAACAACTTTTCGCGATTTGTCCCGTGTAACACCACCTATAAACTTGCAGACATAGATCCAGTTTTTGCTTTTATTGTGCTTTACTCTCGATTTGTAAATTTTTCAGGAAAAATCGTTATTTCGCGCGGGGGATTTTGAAGATCTAGACTAAAACTACATACGAGTAACATACGACTACATACGAGCAACATACGAGTAACATACGAGTAACATACGAGTACATACGAGTAACATACGAGTAACTTACAAGTACATACGAGTAACATACAAGTACATACGAGTAACATACAAGTACATACGAGTAACATACAATTATTATATAAACACCAATGAAATACCGGGTGATCTCCCGCGCGAAAACTTGATATCTTCACACGTGAAAATAACATGATATTTTCACATGTGAAGATATCACACTTGCCTTTGCTCAATGCTCGATTTTTAAGCTTAACTCAAATAAAATTAGAATTTGGTATTTCATTGATGTGTATATAATAAACAGAACATTACATGATCGCTTGGAGATACGAATTTTATCTTCTCGTGTTAAAATTTATCTCACTCGTTCGCTGCGCTCACTCGTGGGATAAATTTTCAACACTCGAAGATAAAATTCGTATCTCCGCGCGGCCATGTAATATCCTCTATGTAACATACGAGTAACCATTCTCGAACACAGAGCTCCCTGGCTCGTCACCTCGCGGGGAGGCTCTGGTGACACCCATTGGCGCATGCGCGAGATTTGATACAGAGCAGCAATCTCGTACCCAGAGCCCGTGCATCTTTGAGCCAGCGGCAAGATTCAGGGCCCTGGGGGAATCCGATTTGTGAGCATGCGTGGTACGTCAAAACGTAACGAACTTTCATACAACAATCAAACCGGAAACCCAGAATCTGGGTTTTAAAAAAATCGATTCCCCCAGAGCCCTGAATCCTATCGCTGGCCAAAAGATGACGGGCTCTGGGTACGAGATTGACAGAGCAGTTGAGAGAAACAACTTCCTGCGCATGCCCTAACGTTCAAAATCAGCCAATCAGGGACGGCCCTCAAATGGATGTCCCCAGAGCCTCCCCTGCGAGCAGACGAGACGGGGTACGAGAATGGGTACAAGAATGACGAGTAACATACGAGTACATACAGATGAAAAAACCTCTTTTTGAGCTTTTTTTTCGTCCCGATATATTTTGATCGTCTATATATATTCCATTGGCCTGTGGTGGGTGGGTTCACTAGTGGTTGGTGGGTGGGGTCACTAATAGGTGGGGTCACTAGTGGGTAGTGGGTGAGGTCACTAGTGGGTGGTGGGTGGGATCGCTAGTGGGTGTTTATTGGGGTCATAAGTGGGTGGGGTCACTTGTGGGTAGTGGGTGGGGTCACTAGTGGGTAGTGGGTGGGGTCACTAGTGGGTGTTTGGTGGGGTCATAAGTGGGTAGGGTCATTTGTGGGTAGTGGGTGGGGTCACTAGTTGGTGTTTGGTGGGGTTATAAGTGGGTTGGGTCATAAATGGGTGGGGTCACTAGTGAGTAGTGGGCAGGGTCACTGTTGGGTATTTGGTGGGTCATTAGTGGGTGGGGTCACTAGTGGGTGTGGGTGGGTTTACGATTGATATTTATGCTATATGTGATTTCTTACTTGTTGAAATCACAAAAAACAGAAAAACCCACAACCCACTAGTAACAACTGACTAGTGACCCCATCCACTAGTGACTCCACCCACCATCCACTGGTGATCCCACCCATATCAAGAAAATTTCGCCAAAAAGCAGTCGTTTTGCCGACGTTGCAAAACTTCCTTATTAGGAAATTCCCCCTTACCTTATTTGGAAGGTCTGTAGGTACTTTTCCTCATATCTTAGCGAAAAAAAGCAGCAGGAAAATTGACCAAAACTTGCAGATACTCGAGAAACATCCTTCTTTTGATCGCCATTTTGCCTGAGTCACCTTTTTTGAACACCACAGGCAACCCGCACGGATTTGCCATAAAAACGACAGCACTTTCTTGATTTGAACAATACACAAGTGACCCCACCCACTACCCACTAGTCAACCCACCCACCACCCACTAGTGACCCTTCCCACCAACCACTAATGGAATAAAATATATAGACGATCAAAATATATAGGACGATCAAAGATGAAATTTTTTCATTCGCTAAAAAAAGCTTAAAAAGAGGTTTTCATTTTTTTTACCCGTATGTACTCGTATGTTACTCGTATGTTACTCGTATGTTACTCGTATGTACTTGTATGTTACTTGTATGTTACTCGTATGTTACTCGTATGTAGTCGTATGTTACTCGTATGTAGTTTTAGTCTAGATCGATTTTGAAAACATGGTTTGATGTTGGATTTTTCTGTTCTGCCAATCAAACCATCTGGACCAATCAGATCCTTGCCCTGTTTCGCCTCGTGCAGTCAACTGGGTTTTCGTCGCGACAGAAAGCCAGTCGAATGCACTATGCGAAACAGGGCAAGAATCTGATTGGCTTAGGTGGTTTGACAGGCGGAAAAGAAAAAACCCAAATCCCAAACTCAAACTCAAAGCGACGTGTTGAAAATGCGCAGCACGAAACGACGGATTTTTAAATAGCTATAACTTGCAAAATACTTTGTAGTTTTCACGACAAATGTACAATAAATAAACTCGCGTCATTATAGCCATTCTCAGTTACACGCGGTCGTCGGGAAAAAAAGCTTGCAAGCGAAAAAGTCGTTTTTTGTCAAAGTTTCCATGGCAACGCACGTGCTTTCGCTGGCTTGTCGCTCTCAGACAAGACAGAAAAACGTGTTTTCGCTTGCAAGCTTTTTTCCCGGCGACCGCGTGTAACTGAGAATGGCTGTAAACCAAACCTGCCCGATTGTACTGCACTATGGGCTGTTCCAAAAAATAGCCGTACCGCCCCTACCGAAGAACTCCAAATTTTCAAAGAAATTGCTCTACCCCAGGCTCATGTACAATCCCTGTGGAAATTCCTCGCTCTCTTGCGGCCCTGTGGAAACTCCAAAGTTGCAACAATGCATACACTGTGGAAATTCCAGGGTAAAATGAATGACCCTGTGGTAATTCCAGGGTCAAACACAACGGAAAATTCCAGGTTCCTCGATAGGGGGTAACAGACATAAAATGGAACAGCCTTATGGTTGACCCCAGACAACCTGCGACTGCCATTCTATGTACGCTACAATGATCAATTAATAAAGGGTCTTCATTGTGAGGGAACTCACAGAGCGGTCGAC
Source organism: Scolanthus callimorphus (assembly GCA_033964015.1). NCBI lineage: Eukaryota > Metazoa > Cnidaria > Anthozoa > Actiniaria > Edwardsiidae > Scolanthus > Scolanthus callimorphus. The sequence continues at coordinate 21,650,283 of CM066924.1, forward strand.
ATACACAACTGCTAAAACAAGGAGAGGTTTAAGGAGGACTGCATTAGATGGCACAAATTGCTGCCGCGCAGCTTAACAATCATGAGGATTTCAAAATTGCAATTACTGCGATTTTCATAATTCTGCGAACTCTACACCGACCAACACATCGTGGTTTGGCTTCCGTCAATCAAACGAGTGAACACTGTAAATTGGAAACCAAACTCAGAAAACATGCGTGGACTTGACTTAAAAGGTTTGATTGACGGAAGCCAAAACGCAGTTTTTGGGGAGTTCGCAGAATTATGAAAATCACAGTAACCGCGACGTTGGCATGGCAGGTTTAGTGCGACAAGAATCGGGTTCGAAGTTTGAAACGGGCCTAACAACTGTCATATAGATATTCTGTTCTCTCCATCAGCCTCAGTAATGGCCCAGGCCGGTAAGGAAATAGACCTGATGCATCAAGTCTCTCCGCTGCTAGTCGTAACCGAATGAGGGTGGTCATCATCTTGTCTATGAGGGAGGATGACCCAGATGGGCCAGAGTCATGGCTAATGCATTTGCTGTTATGAGTGTGATCACATATGCAATTATCTGTGATCTGATAATCGTTGATGAAAGCTTTATTTCCTGCATAATGCACACAATCATCATCGTCATCATCTTCTTCTTCAACAATAAAAACAACATCATCACTACCATCACTACAAAAAGCAATACCAGCAACAGCATCTCCATTATCATTGTATTCATCAGGAACATCATCATCATCATCTCCATTATCTTTGCATCCATCATCATCAAAAATATCATCACCACCATCATCAACAATACCATCTCTACCATCATCACAAGCATCATCATCATCTCCACTATCATTGCATTCATCCTCAACATCATCATTGTCACTTTCAGAATATGCCAGCATGATTCCTGCAAGGCCCTTGCTTAAACCAATACTCAGCATTGTATTGGATTCTGTCACACTTTCTTTATCATCAGTGGCTCCTAAATCATTCGAAATAGCCTGAACTTCTTTCTGCCCATGACTTCCTTCCATTACCTGGGTAGTACTAGGCTCTGCTAACAAAACGTTGTTGTCCTTCAAGTGTTCTGAGGATTTTCTGTCACGATTACGGCTCATAAAACAATCCAAAGATCTCTCTTTGGCTAGGAGCACATGGTGAGCCTCAGGAACTGAATTCCTTGAGTCTCTCTTAGTTGCTTGATCTTCAGAACTACGTGTTGAATAGGTTTCTGAGAGGGCAAAAAAGCTTGTCCAGTCTTCAAGTACAAAATGAAGATAGCTGACCAGATAATCCAGGAAAAGAGTCTCGGTTGAAATAAGGAAGTCCAGCAGGACAGAATGGTCAAAGTGCACAGAATCCAGAAATGCCAGGAAGATCAGATGTGGATGAATGGTCTGAATTATGGTAGAGGCTTGGGCATCTAAGTCGCTAAGGGTTAAGATTGAAAAAGAAAAGTGTAAGTGAAAGGTTCTTGAAGTTACAGCAGTATTGTGTAAGTCAGTTTTTATAGGGAATAACTCAAGATGGTAAAATTGGTTCAAACTACTAGAAGTAATGCTTCTTTGAAACAGAAACACAAACCACCACCAGCAACAATTGGTTGCTAACTGCTATCCCTCCATTAAGCTCTTGGCTTGCATGTGATTTTACTGGCAGCCATGTTGGTAGTACAGAACAAAATAAACGTTTTTTTTTTTTGTTCTGACTACCAACATGGTAGCCATGCTTTTGTTATTTTATTCCCAAAGGAATGAATGCAAACCAAGAATTACTAAGTTGCTAAAGGTGGCCACTGCCAGACCACCCCCTCCCCCATTCCTGAAATGGATTGAAAATTCCAGAGGGGTCAAGGGATGATATCAACCCCCTGTTTGTAGGGGAGGGTTGGGATGGAGTTTTTCTGGAATGTGTGGTTCCAGAAAATATCCATCCCCCCTGCCCCCACAGAAAGGTTTTGAAACGTGATCCCCACCACCCCTCTGGAATTTCCAAAGGAAAATACAGTATTTGTATGGAAGAAGTCAGGTAAATTGACCCCCACTCCTCTGGAATTTCCAATCCCTTCCATGAGGGGGGATATTTTCAGGAACCACACATTTCAAAATTATCTCAAGCTAACAGGCCATACCTCCTCAAACTCCTGTACAGGTTAAGCAGTAGAAGCATAATTTCCACCATTTCATCATCCTGCTCAGCAAACAAGTGCACTAACATCTTGGCTACACTGTTACCAAATGGCTCTCGCTCATGTACAGCTGACACCTTCATTAACCACAAACTGAGGTATCGAAGTGTCTGTGGCAGCCAAACATCCTTCATCTGACCTATAATTATATAACATTTACATTTTCATGAATTGTTGATACTGCCAGTATCAGCGATACTGGCCCAGGCCCATAAATGTATGCACTTGTATACTGCACATTATCATATTAGATATATTGTTTAAATGCGGTTTACGGATGTCAACATGTCCCCTAGATGTGGACTGCAATTTATACAATGCAGTTTACAGGCAAGAGTGGTTGTTAGGTATATCATTCTGTAGTGAGTATTGTGGCTGTTTAACAACCCTCATGTTCTGGTTTAGTGTAGTGGGCTGAGAGACAGGACCTTGGTATATTATTGTCTCATCCAAAAGAAGTGAAACACAGGAGAAATGATTTTAAATCACTTCAACCCAAGATGAACACAAGGTTTGAAATGGCATGGAAAATCCCAACTGCCCAAGCTGGGGATTGAACCTGGTTCACAGAAGTGAGAGGCAAGTGCAAATTCAGGATAAAAACCCTGCTTTTTTACTAAATGAAGTTAATAACATGCCTAAGGGTCTTGCTAAAGGAGAGCAACCAATGTATTTTACCTGTATTTGGCCTTACCTTTATATATCACCACTGTCATTGCTTTCACCATCAGCAATGAGATCTTCCTTAAGACGATAGAGCTCTGTTGACATAATTCTTTACTTTTTTTCGAGCCCAGTATTTTTGATCCACCAAACCCCTCAAAGGTGGCAACAGGTAAACCATCCAAGGCACAGCATTCCAGAACAGACAGACTTGACAGTGCACATTGTAACAAAGCAGGATTCATAACAGTAGTAGTATCAACATTCAAAACCATCAGTACCAAATCCAGTATTTTCACCCAAATATCAGAAGAAATACACTTGAGATGTAGGTAATGGGAAATAATTGAGAAAATTTCTTGATTTATTGGTAAATCCTTTCCGATCAAAGCCACCTTACTTAGAGCACTTAAGAAGTTTGTGGCTTGATTTATTTTGTTTCCATGGTAGCCTTCATACCATTCATTTCCAACAATTCTTGCTTCATTCTTTTCAGCACAACAATACTCCTCAAATTCAACAATACCCATAAGCATTTCTATGAATGTTGCAAATTTAAGTTCAATATCTGTATCAAGTGCCTTCTCTTGCAATAACAAATTATTATGAATGTCAGCGGCAATAAATTTTTGAAAATTTATCAGTTCAGAAGAACTGCTTTGAGAAATACTACCACTTGCTCCTTTTGAATGACATTCATGAAAATAGCACCAATAAGGAACAAATACTGGAAGAAGTGAATTCCAGTCTTGCTGTAAACAGCTCATAGCAATTTCAACATAATGTTTCTTCAAAGAATCAGAACGTCTTTCGGCTTCTGTATTTCTATTGCAACAGAAATGTCTCTGCGTCATAGTTTTAAGGTATAACTTGCTGTCATGGCAACAGTGCAAAATTTGACAAAGCAATTTTGCAGAATAAAGAGCTTTCCATGGTGAGATATCAATGTCCAAAAAAAGTTCTCTCATCTGAGTTTTTATTTCTGAATGGTTATCTTGAGTGTTTGTAACAATAGCAACAGCCGCCTTAAATGCGCTGTACACTACATACTGGTCACATGACTTGAAACAGCCAATCACATTAGTTAGAATATTATATCTAATAATGAGTTCTTGGCAAATATCATGTACCCTTGCACACGCGTTTTCTGTTCCTGATAATGCAAATATTCTTGCAATTGTCGTTAACTTTAGCAGTAATTCGTCGCCGCTAGAATTTTTGAGGTCAGTTTTCGCCTCATTTTGCGTTTGCAAACTTGCTGGCGTCGCTTCATTTTCTTGCCGTAAATCTCCTAAAATATTATGCAGACCTGAATTATAAATCTCGTCGAAACATTTGATACCTGTCGTGTAAGAGTAGATCTTCTGTAAGCCTGTCATTTTAAAGAAAATCAAGGTGTCTGGAAGAACTCACAAAGGCCGCCATCTTACTTTTAAACTAATCACTGCTGGCCAATGAAAGGCTCAATAAAACACAGGACTCCCACCAGTTACTTAAAAGCGCAGAAAACGTATCAGTAGCTCCAAAATTTGCTCTCTAAAACATTAGATTTAAAGCAAAAGTAGCATCCTAAATGTTTGTCGATTAAATATTTTTTCTTCTATTTTTTCTGGTAAAACGTTAATAGACTAAAAAAGATTTCGCGCATTGCGGGTTGCCTGTGTTGTGGCTTCAAATCAAATTCGCTCGGCTGTTTCATTTCCTCCTCCTTCGAATGTGACAAAATGTCGGCACCAAAAAGACCTCCCCCTCCTATTCCAAAACCAGGTAAATTGCTCTGATCTTCAACACAAACAATCAATAATGCATAATCCATCTTAAGAGCTATATTATTGATCAATGTCTTGATGCTTTTAGGACAAGTTTTAGTCTTTTGTGCAATGTATAACTACACTGCACAGCAAGTAAGTTGAGTTACCATCTTCCTTCTTGGTTAAAAGATTTGAATTAAATTTGTTGAGCGGACATTCTCGATCTTTTTGATATATTTAGATTTTTCTAAATTTTATTATCTTGTGTTAACAGAAAGACGAGCTGAGTTTTGAGGAAGGTGATATTTTGTACATTGTTGACAAAGTAAGTTTCCTTTCAATGAATTTTGAGTGAGCTTTCAATTATTTTCTCATTGAAGAATGCACTAAAACGCCTTTCTGGAAAACGAGGTTAAAATATTATTTTAATATAGTAACAATATGAGAAATTCTAAGTAACTGTTTGGAAAAGGAGCTTGCTGTTATGCGTTTTCTATGAGTACGAATTGTTTTGGAAGCATTATTCACTCCTTTCTAACCGGAAGTAAGCTATAATCCACCCACATTTTTGAGTCACTCCTAAAAATAGAAGCTGTGTACAGTTTAAATGATGTTTTAAACTGTTCTTTCTCAAGAGTGGTGAAACAGGATGGTGGCGGGCCAAAGTTGGAATAAAACTGGACTTATTCCATCTAACTATGGTGAGACAGCATAATGCATAATTTCAACTATAAATTAAATACCACTAGCCTTCTTTCCTATTTACATAGCATTTTGAAAATAGTTTTGAAAGTAGGTTTAGTTGTATGTGCAATGTGTTCAGTTCTTGATATTTTGATATTAATTTTGTTACATTGTTACATGCAGTTGAATTGCATACTGAATCAGTTGAAAACCCACTTCACGAAGCTGCCAAAAGAGGTCAGTTAATGGTCATAATACATCTTTAATTAGTAGGCAAATGGTAAATCCAAGACTTTGTAAGACAGTGAGAAGCTGGTTTAAGAATTTGAATAATATCAGCAGATAAAACTAAACAAGTGTTTCTGACATATCTTTATGACTGTTTTATGTGAAGGAAACATGGGCTTTCTGACAGAGTGTCTTCAAAATAAGGTTAGTGGAGAAGTATTATATTTCTGCCTATGTGTACATTAGCGGTGGCTAATGGTAAATGCAAGAATTTCAGAGACAGAGAGATCCATGCTTAAAAAGAGTGTTCTGAGGTGGCAGGCCTTGACATTCCCCCCAGGAGGGGTACTCAGATATAAAAATGATGGGGGGGGGGGGGGGGAGGGGGGTCTGGCAGAGCTCCAAATTTCATACCCCAAAAAACACCTGAGCCATAAATTTTATACCCAAAAAATATCTGCTCCCAAAATTTGATACCCCAAAAAATACCCAACTTTTTTAGCCTAAAAAAGGCTATTTCGTACCAGCATTGTCCTTTTTCTTTGCCAGGGAAATAGCTTCAGCTTAAGGCAGTATCTTGATGATCAACTAGCCTGTCAGAAGTTTCAACCTCAAAAAAATACCCGCAGATTTTTCAACACCCAAAAAATACCTGTGGTAGAATTTTCAACCCAAAAAATACTTTTACTACAATTTTCATACCCAAAAAATACGTCAGACCCCCCCCCCCCATCATTTTTATGTCCAAGTACCCCCTGGGACATTCCCCCTCCCCCTTCCAAAAAATAGGAGCTTGATGATTCTGGTACCCATTGTAAATGTCTCCCAACTGTTACATTGCGTATGAATGGCCCAGTACTGTGATTTTAACTGCATACCTATCCTGTGGTGTATGTCTGGTGATTTGGCTCCTGCGATATTTGTTATGTTTCTGATCTGAAGAACATCACACCCTCAACACAATCAAATTTCATATCATTGCAAGTGAAATTGCCATAAATTATTGGACATTCACACTGTACCATGATGAGGTTGCCACAGAAATTGTGCCATTTGAACATCGCCATATATTAGAATGAGTTCATAGCTACTTCTGTTGAATTCCCTTACTCCAGAAATCCCCTCTAATGGAATAACATTGATGTTGCTAAGTTTTCTGTTGTTATGAACATTGATTGATTGGCAGGTGTCAGTCAATGCACTTGACAAGTCTGGATCCACCCCTCTGCACTGGGCAGCACAAGGTGGACATACAGGTAAGGCTGGGAAGTTTGAATAGCTTTCCCACCCCCAATACATGCATTAGATGAACAGGATTTCTCAATAATAAGGATGTAATGTAGTTTGCTTTTGTCTCCATTGTCTTCATTATTCATCGAAAGACCTGAAATGTTCTGGAAAGGGGTGGGGTGGGTCACTTATCCAACCTCGTTCCCAGGGTCTTCTGGGTAATTTTCAAGATGGCAGGTCACTAGGAAGAAGACCCTGGGAAAGGCTGGAGCCTTTCCACAGGGAGACCGCCTAAGAAAACAGTTTAAAAATCTGATATCGTGGGCGGACAGCCGGGAAAAGAGGGCAGAAATCAGGGCTAGAATTTATCTTAACGACTTGTGTTCATGATTTGTGTCATCTTCCCAGCGGTCTGCCGGCCACATCAGATTTTAACTGTTTTCTTAGGCGGTCTCCCTGTGGAAAGGCCCCAGCCTTTGCCAGGCTCTTCTTCCGAGTGACCTGCCATCTTGAAAATTACCCAGAAGACCCTGGGAACGAGGTTGTCACTTATCAACACCCTTCCTTGGGGAGGGGATGGATATTTTCTGGAAGCACACAATTTTGAAAACCTGAAAATGTGGGAACCCTGTGTAAATGAAACAGGAAATTTAAGATATGAATTGTTTTACTCCCAGAATGTGTTAAGAGGCTGTTGGAACAACCAAGGATAGAGGTTAATGTCCAGGTAAGAAGTGCAAGTATGCATTCCTTTAGCTAAGGGTAAAACAGGTTGTAATTTTGAGTCATTTTGCATTTTGTTTTGAAGAATAAACTTGGGGACACTCCACTTCATGGTGCTTCATGGAAAGGGCATGATCCAGAAATTGTTAAAATTTTACTAGCAAAAGGTAACATATTGCTTGACTTTCATTCAGAAAATATAATTTCTGAGAACTCAATATAAATTAATTTGATCTACTGTCTATGATGATATGTCTATGATTTTTTATCAGAACAAAAATGATGATAAATGGACAGAATTTCCCTAATGACCCTATAACCACCACCACCACAGAGGACCCACAGAGGGAACTGGGCATTTCAGAGGGGCAGGGGTGAAAATAATATACCTATACAATCAATTTTTTTATTATTGGAAATTCAATAAAATTAGGTGTGGTAGGGGTATGGAATTGTGTATAAAATTCTCAAATTTTGAACTTTTAGAAAGCTGTCTCACAATCTCGTTTTTTTGACAAATTAATGCAAACTACACCAGAGAATGTATGAGAAATAATCTTTGGTTGTCTCAATCTCACTGTCTCAGAAAATCTTGCTACCCTTATATGCAGTTGGACACAGTTTTCCAGCACACTTTAAAAAGATGCATACATGCAATTATAGTCAATGGTCTGAGTCTAGTTGGGGGGGGGGGGGCATTTTGCATATTTGTAGAATGCTTTCAGGATTTAGCTGAGAAATTCTTAAAGATAGCCTCCATAATGATTTTTCCACAGGTGGCAGGACAGACATTAGAAACAATGCCAATCAAACTCCTTCTGATCTTGCAAGAAACCCCGAAGTTGGCAAATTGTTAAGGGGAGGTGTAGGTATGTTATATAAAGGAATTACCAGTTTATTTCAATCTTTATTACAGCTCACTCTTGTCATATTTTTGTGGGACATTGAATATTTGCTGTGGGGTGAGCAATATTTTCTTTACAGTCAAGACAGTCAAGCTACAGTCTAGTAACATAAACATACAGTTATACATGGCCTGGTATTCAAACTATTACAAGCCATCCCATCAATTAATAGTCTAGGCACAGAGCAGGGACATCAATTCTCCCGGTTTTGCCAGGAGACTCAAGATTTTTTGCTCTGTCTCCCAGGAAAAATCCAAGGTGACTGTACTTCATACAATAACTGTATTTCTCCCTGGAGAATTTCAGGAAATTTTGCCATTTCAAGGCAGTCTCCAGATTTTTGAAGTCCTACCGGGTTGACATCCCTAATAAATTGTCTTTATTTTGGTTCATTACATGGTTAAATGAAACCTTTGATTATGCCCTGATGCACTCTCTTTTTCTGTAATTTCTTTCAAAACAAGCCTAAACCATGAAACTTTTTACTTTCAGCTGCAAGTGGTAATGACTATGGCGATGAGGAAGATTCTGATTAAATGCAAGTGTGTGGTAGCCAGTCTTATATTTCTCATATGCCTGGAAGCTGCCCTAGGCCATCCAGCCTTACTACTCTAGCATCCACTCTGGCAACCAATTTTAAGTCAACGTGTCACTTTGATCGTTGTTGCCACATAAAAGAGAATGAGATCTTTAAAAGTAAATGGATCCCAGAAAACCAAGAAGGAAAATTGAACATTGTAATATTACAGCTGTTATGAGTATTCTGTGAACTCTCGAGATTGATTTCCAACCGTCAAAACCGCTTGCTGGCTTCTGTCAATCAAACTTTGAAACTCTTTGGAATACATAGAATTCAGTTTTTTGCCATCCTAGTGAAATGCCCCAACACACAGCATCTTTTACTATCTTTTTCTAAACAAAGGGCATAACTTACGGTCGGCTAAGACTCAAATTAGACCCGAGAGTTTGATTGACGGAAGCCAGAACGCCATTGGAAGTCCAACGGGAGAGTTCACAGAATACTCAAAACAGCTGTAATCTGAATGAAAACTGACACCTTTGTTACAGTGATGGACTAGTCCACACAATCCTGCTAGATTCAACCTTGAACATCTGAATATAACATTCTTAAAAACAATTGGAGGTCCCATACATAAGGTGCTTACATACTTTCATGTGAATCTTCAACAGCTGAGCAAGTTCAGTTGCTTTAGCACAAAAAGAGTGCCTAGCTAGTTGGAGGAGAATTTTACTTTTGCTCCGGTCCTGGTACACTAGTCCCAAGGTGAAGTTTTGTTCTAAGTCATATTTGCTGAAACTTTGCCTCTGATGACACCAATAACTACTGGTATTTCTGGGTAATTCAAACAGTAGGGAACTTAAGCAAACACATTCTGGATGACAGACAGCAACTTGAAAGGCTGCATGATAAAGCAGAAACTTCTACTTTTACTGGTTCGGAGCAAAACCTTATCAATAAGGAAAAGTCAAACCTCCTGTTACCATCTGTTGTCCAGAAACATATATGCTGAAGTTCCCTTGTGTCGATCATGCCAGGTAAAGCTGCCAGAAAAGCTCCTCCTTGAAGCTCAGTGTTTCCATTGCTGGAAATAATTTATGCACTCATGAATAAATGACTCATTTGATTAAATTATAGAATAAATAACTCATTAGTTATCAAATAATAATACACCTAATTTAATTTTATTGTAGCCGAGGCTTTGTAATTATAAATTTTCTAGGTAACTCTTACGTGTCATGCTTTCATTTTATTGGTAATTAGATTCTAATAAATTTTACAAAAACTGGACATTTCTCTTGTTAGGTAGTGGGGTTGTTGTCCTCAGTTTTGTTTTCATTTTGTCGTGTTTCCTACCTATTATATTCTTTAGTCAAAATAATATGCGCAGGTATATATATGGACTTGCCGGAATTGCGTGACTGCAGAATTTTTGCTGATACGCCCCGGTTACGTCCAAATATTTATGAAATCTGTCCGAGTGCAAAATGTATTTTCTAAAACCATACTGTACAACAAAGTTTGCTATACACAAATCGCTAGAATTACAGTTACATAATGCCCAAACCGGCTACAACCCAGTTGTAAGATTTTACTAAACCTGTTAGAAAAACCTGAAACAGGCGCCCGCGATTGACGGCGTCATCAATGCATAATTAAATTAACGCAATTAGAGTGCGCAAATTTTCTACAAGGAAAGGAGCAAACTTTTTCGTTCGCGAAAAAAATTCAATTTGATTCATTTAAACTATCGGTAAAATGGGACAATGTTGTTCCAAACCAAAGACAGTTGACGAGGTAAGTTTCCTGGGTATTCACATGGTTTGCGCGCTTTGCAGAATTCGTTTTTTCGGACACGTGTTCTTGCGCGGCCTTTGTGGTGAGATTTGCATAGGAGAGATCGGACTTTTTCGGACAAAAGCGTTCGAGTGAAGTTCTAAGCCGTGAAGCGGCGTACGCCGCAGTTTTTGCTAAATGTTCAAGTGACATGGAATTCAAATTTTCTTGATTTCCATACGCGGAAATAATTGCTTCAAAACAGCGCGCGCTTTCACGAAAAACAAACGAACCGATCAGGGGCCCCTGGGCGCGCAAAAACTTGTTCGATTTGTGCGCGCGTCGTTCTTGGTGTTCTAAATACGCGAAGTTCAAGTTCCAAGCCATGAAGCGCCGTATGCCTCAGTTTTTGCTAAATGTTTTTAGTGACATGGAATTCAAATTTTCTTGATTTCCATGCGCGCAAATAACTTGCTACAAAACAGCACGCGCTTACACGAAAAAAAAAAACGGCGCGCAAAAATTTTGGACAATAATGTTCGATTTGTGCGCGCGCCATTCTTGACGTTCTAAATACACGAAACCACGAAACCAGAGTATCATTACCTCTGAGTGATAAGGATAGATATCGTGGTTTCTTTTCCAAGAAAAACTCATAGAAGCTTTCTCCCACCGCCCGTGGTTTGTGTAGTTGCGCCTCTATCTCTTTTCGATTTCCACTCTAATTGACCTTTTTCTTGCTTCTTTCCCTCACATTTTAGGACGACTTCCCTTACAAGGTACAGAAGGTAAGCGGTTTGGTTTTCATAACATGTCTTAGCAAGAGAAAATGGTCTTAGTTGGTGGATGATCTCTCCTTTGAAGATCGAGGAGGGCGTCTTCAAGAATTTTATTTCACCGATGGCATAGTAAAGATAAGATACATAAAATGCAGGGATATTTCGTTGCCATAGAATTCGTTGCTTCGCACGGGCTTCCTGTGGCGTAAAAACGCGCACGCATGTCGCCCAAAAATGGCGGGAAACAAGAAACTGTTTCAAACAAAATAATTTCGTCGAAGGGTTGATCACTGGGGTTTTTCTTCGCTCGAAAATAATCGGAAAACACCTTAAAATCGTGAGTATGCCTCTGAATACCATTCCCTTCCTTCTAAATAAGGGACTGTTCGTTAATTACGTCGCAGGGGGGGCTGGTGGTTTTATAGGGGGGTAAATTTTGCAGAACGTTGAAAAATTTGGGGGTAAATTTTTAGAACACGCGAAACTTTTGGGGGTGCATTTCAGTGTCATGCAAATTTTCAACAGACTAGGACTGAGATTGAGTGCAATCACGTGAAACGCAGAGCACTATATAAATCCGGAATGTCCTAAGCCAACTAAAGCTTTCCTACTAAAGGTTTCTGTCGAACTTCTCCTCTCTTTTCTTGCCAGTTAGAGCTTGTTCTACCGGTACATCCTCTTCAACAATCGTACTTAGTTTAGACGCCATTTTAATGCTTACATTGTAGCTTAGTCAATTAGCGCGCAGGGGGAGGGGGGTAAAATTTCAAATAGCCGTTTTTCGAAGGGGGTAGAAATTGAAACTACTTTTTTTGTACGGGGGTAAGTTTTCACAAAACCTATGAGCAGAAAAACCACCAGCCCCCCCCTGCGACGTAATTAACGAACAGTCCCTAAACGTATTCAAAAGGAAATAAGATATTTGTCATCGTTATCCGTTGTTAGGGATGGGTTGTTTCCTTCGGAGCGTTCACCGGTGCAGTCAAAATTTTTGTGGGTGTACTATCTTCGACGCTGAGTACATTGGATTATGGATTGAGCCAGAAATAAACAAATTATCTTAGAAATCTTCAAATTGATATCAACCCGGCGTAACCGTCGATAAAAATCGATCATCGGAAAACCAATCGATATCAATCAATATAATTACTTAATTGGTATTGATTGTTATAATCGATGGTGATCGATTCAATCGATAAGTCACTGAATTGACACGTTATATTATCCCGCTGTTACAGGAAGTTCTATAGACTTTGTAGACTTCTTGCAGCCCCTTCTTCGGCGAATGTCCGCAAATCAAGGAAAATGTTTTTTTCCCCGTCACGCTTGGTATTTGTTTACAGTGTCGAGTACTCAGGAATGGGCAGCAGGTCAAAAAACATTTTCCTCGATTTACGGACGTTCGCTGAACAAGGGGCTGCAAGCAGTCTGAGCTGGTGACTGGATGCTAACACTGATGAATTGACTATTTATATTGTAGTTGTGAAATGATACCATGAGTGCTCATTTGAGGTATGCAGTGGAGAAAATATGTTACCAGAAAGAAAAGGGGAATCGATTTCAATCGATATACAGCTATTCATTGATTGATATTGATTTCCAATATCAATAAGGGTCACACAGAGAACCAACATCGATTGATCATTGATTTTCAATATCAATTGATTAATTGATATTTGATTGATATCGATTTTTATCGATTATTGATTTCATCGATTGGTTACGCCGGTTATCAAGAAACAAATGATAAATCTATCCTGTCTTGCATTGGACTGTCATGATTTTGGGGTTATTTTAAGTAGATTAAATGCAGTCAAAGTCGCAAGAAATGAGCAAAATAATCGTCCAGCCTTTCAGCTACTAGGTAAATACAAATTTGGCATATTTTCATGTATTGGGCAATTCCAGAAAATATATGTACCCTGGGGATGGGCGGCATTTGGAAATTCTGAATGGGAGGGGGGATTTTGGAATTCTGCTTGCTTTGGGGATTTTTGAAGCTGGAAGCTACAGCGGCGGACAAAAGTATCGTAAACACCCCGTTCCCCCTTCCAATGTTGGAGCATTCCAATTTGAATTAACGCTGCGTGCACCAAACAACATTGAACAGGGGAGCGGGGAACAGCCTGGATAGCCAAGTGTTTACTTATTTTTGTCCCCCATTGTAGGTTAACCTCTTGAGAATTCTATATGCATGGAGGGATAAGCCATTTTGGAAATTCTGGATGCATGGGGGGTCAAAAACTAGTGCCGCCTGTGGTGGGGGTGCATATATTTTCTGGAATTGCCCATTATCGAGCGGATGGAAATGATTTTTTACTTCGACTCACTCGAATAACTTTCAAACTTGGGAGGGGGTTGGGCATACCCAGGGATTTGATGTATGGACAGGCCGTGGAGGGGGCACATCTTAAAAAAATATGGAGCACAGAAAGTTCTTTTGATGTTGCATGAAACATAACCGTATACTCTTGTGTCACTAAGTTGTATTCAATTTTCCTCATTCTTTAAAAGACTCTTAAATAGATGTTCGAGGAGGGGCCACTTTTCCAGAAATTGTCATACATTTTCTTGTGTTTAGCCCTACCACTTTCGTGATACATTCTTACTTATTTAAGCCCCACCACTTTAATGGGCAATTCTAGAAAATATATGTACCCTGGGGATGGGTGGCACTAGTTTTTGACCCCCACATGCATCCAGAATTTCCAAATTGGCTTACCCCCCATGCATATAGAATTCCTGAGAGGTTATCAGCTAGCTTCCTGCTTCAAGAACCCCCCATGCAGGCAGAATTCCGAGCTTGAAAACCCCCCTCCCACTCAGAATTGCCAAATGCCCCCCATCCCCGGGTACATATATTTTCTGGAATTGCCCAATGCATGCCAAGGCCCTTGATGGAACAACAGCTGGTGTAAAATACCCCTTCCCCTGGAGGCAAATTATTTTAGTTACAGCAATCTTCAAACCTTAACAGAGATAGATCCTCTTGCGAGACTTTGTCAAACACCCCATCCCTGGGACCTTGTTTTATGTCAAATCAAATTTATGTCATCCCCCACTCACTGAAAAGGGACCCCCTGGGTATGCCTGCCCCCCCCCCCCCCCCCCCCCCCCCTCTCCCTTGGGGTTTACCCGGGAGATATACAGTAAATATATGTAAAGTAAAGTGTAAATATATATTTACCCGGGAGATATACAGTAAATATATGTAAATAAAAGTGTAAAGTTTTTTCCCGGAAGCCTGAGGGTAAAAACCAGGAGTCTCCCGTGTAACCAGGAGATTTGGCAGGTCCATGTTAGATAAATCTGTGGTTCCAGAAAATATCCATATCCCCCCATGGAAGGGTGTTGAAAAGTGCCTCCCTCCCCCCACCCCTCTGGAATTTCCCAAGAAAAATTCAGACTTATTTGTGTGGAACAGATCAGGTAAATCCATCCAGAATTTCGATGGAAATTTGATATAGAGCGGAAAGTTATTAAAGCCTTTGCATTTAATATCTCTATCCCAACTGTTGAGAGGGGATAGGGTTTTAGGACCTCCAGAATTCCTGTGGCAGCAACCCTGTGGTTTCAGCAAAGGAGGAACAATAAACATCATGTCATTGTCATCTGTTTGCAGCCATCTCCTCGGAAGTCAAAGAAAAAGTCAAACTCAAAGCCTAAAAAATCCCGAATATGGTCCTCCAAGAAGAATAAGAAACAGCAAAAACTTGAAGGTATGGTCTATTTAAAGAATATAGTAGATGTTCACAGTTGTTTTTGCTCAACTCAGGTCCATTTTAGCCCCAAGAACATGATAACCTGCCAGCAACACCTAAAAAAGCCTGGGGTGGGGTGGGGGTTGGAGGGGACTCCCATATTCTTTGATCGGGGATGATTATTGTTCTTTTAGAGTGTTAACATCACAGGGTTGTTTTTTAGGGGGGGGGGGTATCTTTATCTGCAATAAGATTTGAGGAGGATTGTTATCTTTTAGTGCCCAAAAATGTGTCTATGACGACAGAGCTTCTAAAAACCATGTAAGAAAGAGAGTTCTAAGATGATGAATTAAACAACATTAAAGGCACTTTAGTCAAAGATGGAAATTTCTTGATGGGTATCTTTTAGGGTAACAACTTTTTTGAGCCTCGCCCTTTTTCTTGTTTTTTTTTAGGTGAAACTGAAAATTCCTGACAATCAATTCCCGACCAAAAAGTATAGGAATCCCTCTCTCGGGCAGAAACATTTTTGTAGGGAGGTATATACTCTAGCACCTTTGACCCACCTGGAAAACAAAACGAAGGTGCTCTTAAAATGGAAATTTTTAAAAATCATTTCCCAAAAAATTATTGTTCTTGTTCCCTTCTGCATACATTCTTATGCATTATACATTCTTATTCTTATGGTTTTCACTTGTCACGTGGCAAAATTTATTTCTCTAAATGGAAGAACTACCTATTGGCCCGGGGGGGGGGGGGGGGGGGGGGGCGGGGAGGGTTGCTCCCATATTTTTTTGTCGGGATGATCGTCGTATCTTTTAGGGGTTAAAATCACGATGGTTTGGTCTCTTTTAGGGGCGTGATCTTGATCTTCAATAAATTTTAGGTAGATTGGTATCTTTTATGCCCGAAACTGTGTCCAAATTGTTTTTTCTTATGATGGTGCTTCTAAAACCTGTGTAAGAAAGAGAGATTATTCGATGAGAAGACGATAAATTAGAAACAAACACGGATATCTTTTACCCGTTACCTGTGTCCTTCGCGCCTACTTGGTACATAAATTTTTTGAGCCACGCCATGGCCCGCCATGTTTGGTATCTTTTAGGGGTGAAACTGAAAATTTCCGACGATCATCCCCGACAAAAAAGTATTTAGTCCCCCCCGGGCTATTGGCGAACACTTACGTTGTTGATATCAACATAGTTAATGGAGTGGAATGGTTGGGAAGCCCGGCAAACTTCAAAGGGTCAACACAATAGCGTGGGCTGAATGTTGAAAGGGGCTATCACGTGATATTGACCCTGCACATCTTTTGTTTCACCACAGGGAAAAATTCCTAAAAAACATAATGGTTTTTATGTACTTTTCATCTTTGATAAAAACCATAAATGTATTTTAAAGAAAACCATTGATGATTTTTCCATTTTATAAATGTTTTTTATGGAATAAACATCTGGAAATTTTCATATACTTCACCAAACCACACGAAGTTAAAACCCATTTATGGGTTTATAAAATCCATTTCCGTGTTCTCACTAAAAACAGAAGTTCATAACTTCTGGTAAAAACCATTTATGTTATTTATAATTTTATGAATGGGTTATATCTTTGAAAAAACGGTTTTTAACCAGAATTGTTTGTTGCATAACCATTAATGGTTACCGTTTTCCCATGAATGGATTATCGCTTACAAAAACCATTTTCGATCCAAATTTGGATTTAATGCAAAACCCATAAATGGTTACCGTTTTCCCACTAATGGATTATCGCTTACAAAAAACATTTTCGATCTAAGTATGGGTTTTGCGCAAAACCCGTAAATGGTTGTCGTTTTTTTATAAATGGTTTATCGCTTACAAAAAACATTTTCGGTCCTAATTTGTATTTTACGCAAAACCCATAAATGAATAGACCTGTTTTCACATGAATGGATCATTGCTTACAAAAATTTTTTCGTAAAATTTGGATTTTACGGAAAACAGCCAATGGTTTCCATTTTCCCATGAAAGGATTATGACTCGCAACGTGATTGGATTCAACGTTATGAGCGATTAAGATTGGTTGTGTTTCAACAACGTGGATGGTTTGTGCATTCCCACAAAGAGGATGTCCGCTTCTTAGCTTAAAACAATCAGGATTCAAAAGAGCTTTCATGAATACCATTGATGGTTTGTTGCCACTGAAGTAAACACAAAATACAAGACGGCGCAGCTCAATGTTTAAGTCGCGCGACGTTCAAACTCGTCGGCCAAATATTTATCAACGGCAAAAACTCTACATGCGCAGATTTGAGAATTAAAACGCAGCTCCTAATAGCTTGATCTTCCATATCAAAACAAAACATTTTGGCTGTCATAAGACGTCATTTCCTAGATATTAAAAAAAATCTGACTGTCAGCCATATAGAAGTTTAAATCTTATCGATTTAAGCCAGGCTAGGAGGGGCGGTCTAATGGTTATGACGACGGACTTTCATCACGACAAGGACTATCAATCCGAGTGTTCGAATCACGCTGCAGTGATAGGATTTTGTTTCTTTTTTTCCCTGCTATGGGTTTCAAAACGGTTTCAACGAATAACCATTCTAGATGCGGAAGAAATGAGTTGGTAATTAAGCAAAACCAGAGCCGTTTTTTATTGAAATCCCTAATGGGTTTAGCTCCTTAACCCAAGTAATGTGTAACAGCTTTTTCCTATTTGGTTTGAAAGCGGTTTTTACAGAAAAAAACTTTTTACATCCAATGGTTTTCAAAGAAATACCATTTTATACGTGGAACAAATCGGTACATATTTTATGTAAAACCCATGAATGGGTTTGCTTCATAATCTATTATGTTTTGAAACGGCTTTTAAGATGGTTTTTGCATAGTAACCATTTTGCATTAAGTGGTTATTGTGGAAAAAACGCTTCAAAAATATAAGAAATGAATAAAATCCACAGTTTTTCATATTTATTGTAAATGGATTTCACATACTTACCATTTTACATTTAACGTTTTTAATCGGAAAAACCATGTTGGGAATATGCAGAAAACAGCTTGTATTTTGCTATGAAACCCATTCCGATATTATAACATTAACCAAGACTGTTTTTGTTGTAAAATCCATGAATGCATTTGGTTCTCCAAACCCATCAATGGTTTTGAATGGTTTTTCCAGCAAAAACCACCATAAAAGCCATTATGGTTTTTAGGATTTTTTTCCTGTGCACCCTAATCTAATATGCATCCTCTGAAAAAGTGAAAAAGACATAGTACAATAACAGGGTGTCAGGTTTCCTAACCATTCTCCTCTAAAAACTATGATATCAAGAACTAGAAAAACGAACTTTACTTGTGTGTTTATAAAGATGAATTATAAAGAATATACAAAATTATGTTTCCTGGGTAAATTTTAGGCCGATTGGTCACTTTCCGAGCGAAATATTAGCAAGTGAATGTGCGCCATTTTGTACAGTAATTATATGCCCCCCCCCCCCCCAAAAAAAAAAAATCACCAAACCTATGGGCGATTGACTATCCATCATAATGGTCCCTTGTTATTTCTCAGTATTCGAGGATGTCAACGAGTCAACATCTGAGATCTCATTGTCTGCTGAAGAGCAGGAGCTACCCACAATCACTAAGTCATGTGATAGGTGAGCCTCACAATTAATGAGGAAATAAAAAATGATATGTAACTCTGAAAATGTGAATGACTGAAATGTGGGGCATAGTTAGCACCTTCACAAGGTGGTGGTGGGGTGTCCAAGAAATTTGGCAAGAAATCGAGCAATTTTGACACAAAGTGGAACAATTTTTAGATATCTAGTATAAAAAAATCACTTTTTTTTAAAGGTCTTGATAACAAAATTGGTGATAACTTTAGAGAAGAAATTCCCAAGGAACTAAGCTGAGAAATATTTTTTCAAAGTTGTGAAGGAATGGTGTTAGCTGTTTATGTTCATTTCATGGTACTGTCAACCTATATAAATTGTATGGATCTCGACAATTTCATGATTCATTTTCAATGTTTGGTGTTGAAAGAAAAGAATCTTTTAGATCAGATATCAACAACAGTAAGACAGAAGTCTACTTTAGATCAGCTGTTAACAACAGTAAGACAAAAGTCTACTCTATGATGTTAATTATTTGTTCCAAGAATTATTTAAAATCATAACTCGATTTTCAAATGGATCAAGTAGCGTTCTGTCTAAGAACGATAGCGTGAACGGCTATGGGGAATTTGAGTTACGCTTTGTGTAAATTTTTAAATTGTTAAATTTCTAAAAACGTAATTTACTTAGTCAACAAACCCTGGCCTTCTGATTGGTTTAAATCTCTTTTTGACAGATTTCCTTGCAAAATACTTCATTTGCAGCATCAAATTTTCCAAATAGGTCTTCCGTATATTTCCTAGCATTTCATTGATTCTGGAGAAAATCGAGTGTGGGCATTGTTTTCGCTATAGTTCTTAGGTGGAGCGCTACTTAAATCTTAATGTTTAAATTATTTTTCGTCCCAAAAGGGTACGTACCATAGGACCCCCACCCCCTAACTACGCCCCTGGCTCAGGAGAAGCTTCTGGAAGGGATTTCTTTATTATGACTTGTTTGAAACAGGATAGCATGAAAATATTTATAATGGATCGTCCTGGACCACTGTTGTCTTCAGTTTAGAATAGTGTTTTTACGGTTCTTGAAGAGTTTTCGCACACCGTTATGGTCTGATATTGAATTTGCTACAGCAATAGTACACTACAGCGAAACGAGAAACATAGCTAGCAGAAAATAGTTGTTCAACTAACGCTCCATCATTATCCTCGTTAAAAAACTAATTTTTGCTCTTTAGGGATTCCGAGGAAAGTTATCTGTCTAATGTGTTATCACAACTTGTTGCCTGGGAAGTAAAACAAGGCATAAATGCCGCCATTAGACAGCAACAAACACGGGCCTTGGCGTCCACCATTGTACAGTGTGCCATCTGGGAAGCCAGACAGACCATCCGTACAGAAAACAAAATCCGTACTTTGGCTTCCACAGTGGTGCACTGCGCAGTGGATGGCGCCAGGGAGAAAATCCTCAAGGAAGACCTAGAGATCAAGAGAGTCAGGGAAACCCAATCCTTCGCGTCAACCATTTTACAGTGTGCTACCTGGGAAGCCAGACAGACCATCCGTACGGAAATCAAAATCCGTACTCTGGCTTCCACAGTGGTGCACGACGCAGTGTCTGGTGCCAGGGAGATCCTCAAGCAAGACCGAGAACTCAAGAGGATCAGCGAGACCCAAGCTTTGGCGTCGACCATTGTACAGTGTGCTATCTGGGAGGCCAGACAGACCATCCGTACGGAAAACAAAATCCGTACTTTGGCTTCCACAGTGGTGCACTGCGCAGTGGATGGCGCCAGGGAGAAGATCCTCAAGGAAGACCTAGAGATCAAGAAAATCAGGGAAACCCAATCTTTCGCGTCAACCATTTTACAGTGTGCTACCTGGGAAGCAAGACAGACCATCCGTACGGAAATCAAAATCCGTACTTTGGCTTCCACAGTGGTGCACGACGCAGTGTCTGGTGCCAGGGAGAAGATCCTCAAGGAAGACCTAGAGATCAAGAAAATCAGGGAAACCCAATCCTTCGCGTCAACCATTGTACAGTGTGCTATCTGGGAGGCCAGACAGACCATCCGTACGGAAAACAAAATCCGTACTTTGGCTTCCACAGTGGTGCACTGCGCAGTGGATGGCGCCAGGGAGAAGATCCTCAAGGAAGACCTAGAGATCAAGAGAGTCAGGGAAACCCAATCCTTCGCGTCAACCATTTTACAGTGTGCTACCTGGGAAGCCAGACAGACCATCCGTACGGAAATCAAAATCCGTACTTTGGCTTCCACAGTGGTGCAAGACGCAGTGGATGGCGCCAGGGAGAAGATCCTCAAGGAAGACCTAGAGATCAAGAAAATCAGGGAAACCCAATCCTTCGCGTCAACCATTGTACAGTGTGCTATCTGGGAGGCCAGACAGACCATCCGTACGGAAAACAAAATCCGTACTTTGGCTTCCACAGTGGTGCACTGCGCAGTGGATGGCGCCAGGGAGAAGATCCTCAAGGAAGACCTAGAGATCAAGAAAATCAGGAAACCCAATCTTTCGCGTCAACCATTTTACAGTGTGCTACCTGGGAAGCAAGACAGACCATCCGTACGGAAATCAAAATCCGTACTTTGGCTTCCACAGTGGTGCACGACGCAGTGTCTGGTGCCAGGGAGAAGATCCTCAAGGAAGACCTAGAGATCAAGAAAATCAGGGAAACCCAATCCTTCGCGTCAACCATTGTACAGTGTGCTATCTGGGAGGCCAGACAGACCATCCGTACGGAAAACAAAATCCGTACTTTGGCTTCCACAGTGGTGCACTGCGCAGTGGATGGCGCCAGGGAGAAGATCCTCAAGGAAGACCTAGAGATCAAGAGAGTCAGGGAAACCCAATCTTTCGCGTCAACCATTTTACAGTGTGCTACCTGGGAAGCCAGACAGACCATTCGTATGGAAATCAAAATCCGTACTTTGGCTTCCACAGTGGTGCACGACGCAGTGTCTGGTGCCAGGGAGAAGATCCTCAAGCAAGACCGAGAACTCAAGAGGATCAGCGAGACCCAAGCTTTGGCGTCGACCATTGTACAGTGTGCTATCTGGGAGGCCAGACAGACCATCCGTACGGAAAACAAAATCCGTACTTTGGCTTCCGCAGTGGTGCACTGCGCAGTGGATGGCGCCAGGGAGAAGATCCTCAATGAAGACCTAGAGATCAAGAGAGTCAGGGAAACCCAATCTTTCGCGTCAACCGTTTTACAGTGTGCTACCTGGGAAGCCAGACAGACCATCCGTACGGAAATCAAAATCCGTACTTTGGCTTCCACAGTGGTGCACGACGCAGTGTCTGGTGCCAGGGAGAAGATCCTCAAGGAAGACCTAGAGATCAAGAAAATCAGGGAAACCCAATCCTTCGCGTCAACCATTGTACAGTGTGCTATCTGGGAGGCCAGACAGACCATCCGTACGGAAATCAAAATCCGTACTTTGGCTTCCACAGTGGTACACTGCGCAGTTGATGGCGCTAGGGAGAAGATCCTCAAGGAAGACCTAGAGATCAAGAGAGTCAGGGAAACCCAATCCTTCGCGTCAACCATTTTACAGTGTGCTACCTGGGAAGCCAGACAGACCATCCGTACGGAAATCAAAATCCGTACTTTGGCTTCCACAGTGGTGCACTGCGCAGTGGATGGCGCCAGGGAGAAGATCCTCAAGGAAGACCTAGAGATCAAGAAAATCAGGGAAACCCAATCCTTCGCGTCAACCATTTTACAGTGTGCTACCTGGGAAGCCAGACAGACCATCCGTACGGAAAACAAAATCCGTACTTTGGCTTCCACAGTGGTGCACTGCACAGTGGATGGCGCCAGGGAGAAGATCCTCAAGGAAGACCTAGAGATCAAGAGAGTCAGGGAAACCCAATCTTTCGCGTCAACCATTTTACAGTGTGCTACCTGGGAAGCCAGACAGACCATCCGTATGGAAATCAAAATCCGTACTTTGGCTTCCACAGTGGTGCACGACGCAGTGTCTGGTGCCAGGGAGAAGATCCTCAAGCAAGACCGAGAACTCAAGAGGATCAGCGAGACCCAAGCTTTGGCGTCGACCATTGTACAGTGTGCTATCTGGGAGGCCAGACAGACCATCCGTACGGAAAACAAAATCCGTACTTTGGCTTCCGCAGTGGTGCACTGCGCAGTGGATGGCGCCAGGGAGAAGATCCTCAAGGAAGACCTAGAGATCAAGAAAATCAGGGAAACCCAATCTTTCGCGTCAACCATTTTACAGTGTGCTACCTGGGAAGCCAGACAGACCATCCGTACGGAAATCAAAATCCGTACTTTGGCTTCCACAGTGGTGCACGACGCAGTGTCTGGTGCCAGGGAGAAGATCCTCAAGGAAGACCTAGAGATCAAGAAAATCAGGGAAACCCAATCCTTCGCGTCAACCATTTTACAGTGTGCTACCTGGGAAGCCAGACAGACCATCCGTATGGAAATCAAAATCCGTACTTTGGCTTCCACAGTGGTGCACGACGCAGTGTCTGGTGCCAGGGAGAAGATCCTCATGCAAGACCGAGAACTCAAGAGGATCAGCGAGACCCAAGCTTTGGCGTCGACCATTGTACAGTGTGCCATCTGGGAAGCCAAACAGACCATCCGTACGGAAATCAAAATCCGTACTCTGCCTTCCGCAGTGGTGCACGAGGAAGTGGTTGGCGCCAAGGCCACCACCCTCAAGGAAGAGGAGAATATACAGAGCATCCGTACGGAAAACAACACCCGTACTCTGCCTTCCGCAGTGATGCACGAGGAAGTGGTTGGCGCCAAGGCCACCACCCTCAAGGAAGAGAAGAATATACAGTTCATCCGTACGGAAAATAACACCCGTACTCTGCCTTCCGCAGTGATGCACGAGGAAGTGGTTGGCGCCAAGGCCACCACCCTCAAGGAAGAGGAGAATATACAGTTCATCCGTACGGAAAATAACACCCGTACTCTGCCTTCCGCAGTGATGCACGAGGAAGTGGTTGGCGCCAAGGCCACCACCCTCAAGGAAGAGGAGAATATACAGAGCATCCGTACGGAAAACAACACCCGTACTCTGCCTTCTACAGTGATGCACGAGGACGTGGTTGGCGCTAAGGCCACCACCCTCAAGGAAGAGGAGAATATACAGAGCATCCGTACGGAATACAACACCCGTACTCTGCCTTCTACAGTGATGCACGAGGACGTGGTTGGCGCTAAGGCCACCACCCTCAAGGAAGAGGAGAATATACAGTTCATCCGTACGGAAAATAACACCCGTACTCTGCCTTCCGCAGTGATGCACGAGGAAGTGGTTGGCGCCAAGGCCACCACCCTCAAGGAAGAGGAGAATATACAGTTCATCCGTACGGAAAATAACACCCGTACTCTGCCTTCCGCAGTGATGCACGAGGACGTGGTTGGCTTCAAGGAAGAGGAGAACAAGGCAAACGAGGGTAAGAAACTTATTGAAGAAATACCTTACTATTGTTTCTTATTTCGAAATGAATCCTCAGGAAGATATGAAATAGAAATATCTGCTTGCTTAGAATGATAGAATGTTCTGTGTAGTTGATTGGCGACAAGTGACTAAAAACCCGATACTATTTATGATTGTCATTTGCCGTTTTCATTTGCCATGGTCATTTCTTATTTGTCATGGTCATTGCCTTTAGCCATGTTTTCTATACTATAGCAAACACGAGAGAGCATGGCTGGCTCATCAGGATTGCAAAATATCGAGAGAAACAAATGGAGAAATGGATTGGAAACATTGTCGAGCTGTTGATATGCTTCTCAAACGAAGAATTTAATGTCGAGAAGGAATGATCTTCAAAAATCTATGCAAATTAAGATTACGTATCCAAATCTCCTTCACGCTTATCACGCTTAGGATTATCACGCTTAGGATTATGTCTATTTAATAAGTTTGCTCGTTTGTTAATGTCATTTAAGAATTAGATACCACAGCGTCAGATGCAGCCAGCGTCGTTCCTGTCACCTCGTACAGGTTACCTTATCCATCAGATCGGTAAGCTTCCTCCACCGAAAAATAAATTAGAATATCCACAAGATCTTTCTTTCTATTTTATAAAAATTACGAAAGTTTTAATCGACATGTTTCGACAGTTTCAACTGTCATCATCAGTGAATTATTCTATGTGATTTACAAACGGAATAAATAGCTAAAGAAATTACAATAATAAATTACGTCAATTGTGTAAAGGCCAGCATATGTTCATTATACTGCAAGCTTTAGATTAATATGTTGTACTTGTCTATTCAAAGAAGGCTTCTCACGTTTGATGTGAATTGCCTCTTTGATTTTAAGGGCAAATTGCGACGAGGCGGAGTCCAAAACAATAAACGAGGATTCCGACGAAGGTGCGGCGCACGCCTCATTGCGGCTTAGATGTTTGTATATGTGAGAAGCCTTATCCGTTCTTAAGTGTTCCTGCACGCGCGTGGCTATGTGACGGACTGTTTCACCGACATAACTGGCTCCACAGCCAGCACAAGTAAATTTATAAACAACACATGCGCGCAAGTCACTGGGGATGGCGTCTTTTGTGCTGAAAAAACTCGATATTTTGCACGTTTGAAAAACTAAGCGAATATCTAAGTCTTTACAGTACCGCTTGGACAGACAAGAAAGTTGCTTTTGTGTGTAAGCAGAGAAGTTACCTACAAAAGGCAGCTTGAAATAAAAGACGTTGGAACTAGGCGTTGGAACAGAGGTTTGGGTGGCTTCAGACTCTAACTTCCTATTAACTACATTCTTAACGACATTCTCAATTAGGTAACCAGGATAGAGGTTTCTCATAAGGATATGTGTCAGGTCTTGAATATCCTTATGGAAACCAAGCCAGGAATTATTGATTTTGTAAGCACGATCTACCAACGTTTTTAGTAGGCCTATCTTATATGAAAAAGAAGTGAAACTAGAAAAATTAGTAAGCAAACCCGTGAAAGTGTTTTTCCGTGCACTTGCGCGCATGTGTTGTTTATAAATTTACTTGTGCTGGCTGTGGAGCCAGTTATGTCGGTGAAACAGTCCGTCACATAGCCACGCGCGTGCAGGAACACTTAAGAACGGATAAGGCTTCTCACATATACAAACATCTAAGCCGCAATGAGGCGTGCGCCGCACCTTCGTCGGAATCCTCGTTTATTGTTTTGGACTCCGCCTCGTCGCATTTGCCCTTAAAATCAAAGAGGCAATTCACATCAAACGTGAGAAGCCTTCTTTGAATAGACAAGTACAACATATTAATCTAAAGCTTGCAGTATAATGAACATATGCTGGCCTTTACACAATTGACGTAATTTATTATTGTAATTTCTTTAGCTATTTATTCCGTTTGTAAATCACATAGAATAATTCACTGATGATGACAGTTGAAACTGTCGAAACATGTCGATTAAAACTTTCGTAATTTTTATAAAATTGATTAGCAATCTACTGCTGTTGAGACTTTCTTTCTATCCTACGTTGATCAAGATAATTGTTATAGTGCAGAACCCGGCGTTGTCGACTACACGAGTAAGCAAAAATGAGCAAGCAAAAATGAGATGAGAGTCGAAAATCATATGTATTTTTACCTTCAATTCTTCTTCGTCGCTTTTTCCCGTCATCTAATGAAATTTTGAATTAAACATAAGTGTGTACAAATGATCACGTGCCCACCGCGTGATAGTGATTGTACTTGGCAATCACTATGGCAGTCACGTGTCCAACGAGTTGTCTACTTTGCTTGTGATTGGCTGACGGAGAAACCATTCAGCAACAACTTTGTTTATCTCTTTTGTGATTTTCTAGGTGCAGTGTACGTGGTCTTAGGCCTGTTTCAAACGTCGATCTTAGGAATCGAATCGAATCCAATTAACCGACTGGTTTTCTCCTTTTCACAAAAAAAGGAATAATAAACAAGAAAAACAAACTTTACATTTCTTTTTATTCTGGTATGGTTCATTTAGATTTACCTTTCGCACTAGACAAAGTGTCCTCTAAGCTGCAAATGAAATTTCTAGCAATTAGCTTCGACGCGGCAAAAGTTCGACGTTTGGAACAGGCCTTACTGCATACATTTGAAATTCGCTCTTATACCAGGAAAATGTGTTACGCAATAACAAAAGGCGTCCCCCTACTGTCTACATGTTGTGAAATGCATGGAGACTGTCCCCTTTTTGAAAAAGGCAAAGTACGGAATTGCATGAGTTTATTTTGTTTTCCTCTTTTTTAGTAACATGATGAGTCGTACTCTAGATGACATCTTTAGAGGAGTAATCACTTGGTTCGACGAGGAAAAGAATAATGAAGGTAAAGGGAATAATTCGAAAGATAATCTTAGTTTAACAATTGGACAGGAGTAGCGTGCTCCCGTGGACTGGCAAAACACATTGGGTACCGGTTTGCAAATCGGCTTGGCTTTCAACTTGAACTAAGCGAGCGGCCGTCCCAGGAAACCGTCGATGTTATTGCTACAAAAAAGCGATTGAAGCTTTAGATTACTGTTCTTGTTAAGTGAAGATTTCAGTCCGTCGCAAAACATTGCATTTCACAAAACATTGAATGTGCTTTGGCTTGACTTACAAAGAAACCATTCACGTGCTCAACGCGTGGTAGTGGTTTTGATTGGCTGACGAGGAAGTTATTCAGAAAAAAAACTTGCATTTTCTCTTGTTTGTGGTTGGCTTGGGTGTACGCCGTGTAAAGGATGAATGTAGGCCTAACACTTATACATATTTTTGTAGATTTGAAAGAACATACTGAAGTAACAAACAGAGAGGCGGGCACGTGGACGGACATTCCGCTCAGTGAGTATTTTTTAAATACTGTCTCTCTGGCTGTTTGTCATTTTGTCTGTCCAATCCTTGGTCATCCTTTGTTATTGCTGGAGGGCAAGCAGGTTTTTCCCCACACTAAAATTGGCACTAAAAATTTTACGTCGCTGAAGGGGGGGGGGGGGACTTATTTATGAACGTCAATGTTTCTCTCGCTCCTTCTCCAAACGTTACTACCCAAGGTACTAGTTGTTTCTCAGACTCTTAGTCTATTGGTACCGGCCCGATACCCCAATACACGTGACATCTTAGTTACGCGCGCTAAATTGCGTCGCACTAGTGCTTTGCTATTATAACTGCTGATGTTAAAGGATTCTTTTAATTCCATATAGAAGACGAGGCATCAAGTCCATATCATGAAGACGAGGGAATTGGGTTGAAAATAGAAGACGTGGAAAGTGAGGAAGATACTGAAGGCGCTGAAAGCGCGGAAAGCTCAAGCTCAGGGATATTGTCTCAGGTACTGACCAACTACGACTGCTCGACAGAGTGGAAATGAGCTTTCTACCAGTTTCTAACTTCACAGTTTATGAATGTAGCTCTGGGATATTGTCTCAGGTACTGACCAACTACGACTGCTCGACAGAGCAGAAATGAGCTTTCTACCAGTTTCTAACTTCACAGTTTATGAATGTATATAAGCTCAAGATTTTTGATGAAATTTCAAAGATATGATCTTTAGAAATTAAGGCCTAAGCTTAAGGCACGTGATACTCCTCGTCGCTTTTTCATTTGTCATGAAAAGTAACCTATATGGCCGGTACTAAAATAGATATATGCAATTTTCTATACAGATCACCTCGTCCATTTCATCCTTTTTTTCCTCGTTTTCACGGCGCCCTTCCTTCTCCTGGGGAGACTCGTATAACGTGTGAGTTATTAGGAATCACCAACAAATTACAATAGGTAAGTCAATATACAAAATCATACACGCCCTCTATTGATGGAAATGAAGCGGGAGCTCACCGCGGCAAAGCCACAGAACCCGGAGCCCCGTAGTTATCAAGCAGTACACAATGTTTGTCCGAATTTAGGTCGCCATGCTCAGGTGTGTTAAGGCCTGACTTGAAAGGAGGTGGGGCTTATACGCGGATTCTTAAGGCAAAAAGCAGTTTTTGCAAATAACTACATTCACAAAATAGCTATCGAGATGGAACTTGGTATGAGTAACACGTCCCCCGACCTTAACTGTTCCATGTATTTAGTTGCTATGGAGACACAATTTTAGAGTATCTGTAAGTACCGTTTAAAATTTACGTTCAATCAAAAACGGGGAAAACTTACCGCCTAGCAACAAAGTTTTTCTCCTATCTCCGCTAATTTTTAAGGTTGTCTGCCTTAAAAGGCGCTATATTGAAGGAATCGATGCAGTAAAGGAAAATTCCATCGTATTTTCAGAATAGGATGAGGTTTTCTGTTCCCCATTTTAAGTTATGTCCCAAAAAAGGACAAATATGCCACACGTCCCTTTAAATTGGTTGTCATGGAAACATAAACTGTCAAAATTTGCTAGTACAAGAATTAACATTGATGCAAAGTTTCATTGCTGTAGCTATTTTCGTATTAGAGATATTTGCAATACTATTTTCTGCCCGCGTATAAGCCCCAAGTCAGGCCTTAACACACCTGAGTGGTATTTGTTAGCTGGTCCCACAGTCGCCCGTCCTCTTTGCTCCGACGAAGGGCTAACGCTCGAAACGTCAGCAAAACACCATTTTTTATCCACGGCGTTTAACATAAATCTTAACCTTTGGTTGTTGTTGTTCATGTTCACGTCTCCGCCGACGCAGACCACCTAGTTTTCCCGTAAAACTAGTCATACCATAGTCGCCGGTGCAGTTTTTTTTGGATGACTGCCCGTCATAACTACACGGGTACACAACGGACCTGTTCCTCAGAACACCTGTTCCTCGCCTCCTTGTACAGCCGTAAGATATTCACGGGTACACAACGGACCTGTTCCTCAGTAAACCTGTTCTTACCGACTTGTACAGTAAGATATCCACGGGCACACAACGAACCTGTTCCTCAGAAAACCTGTTCTTACCGACTTGTACAGTAAGATATCCACGGGCACAAAACGGACCTGCCATATTATGAAGCATGGTTCATGATACATGGTTCACGAGCAAAGGTATTCTGACGTAGAATACGCAAATACAAAACAATTTGCTAATCAGGAGTGGAAGCCATTCAACAACAAACCAATCAGGAAGCCAAGAAAGTCAGACTTGCGTTTAGTCATGACGTGAACAATGGCGCGTTTTGAGTTAGTTCGCAACTTGATTGACTCAAAGACGAAAGACTTTGCTCTCGACCAATACAAACGCTGACAAAATGCAAGTCTGACTTACTTTAGGCGGTCGTCTGAACTCCGCGATCTAGTGCTTTGGAAGTTTTTTGGTGAAACGTTTGGCGCTTTGTAACTAAGATTTTCTATACAACCTGTATTTTTGTTTTCACAGGATTTTATTTTATACTACAATTGCTCTATTGACGACTTCAAGAATATTAATTAAACCTTTCGAGTCAGATGCAAGAACGGATGTCCGACAAATTAGCTGTGACATGGTAAGTAACCGGAAACTAAACACAAATACAAAACAACTAGCCAATCAGGAGTGGAAGCCATTCAACAACAAACCAATCAGGAGGCCAAGAAAGTCAGACTTGCGTTTAGTCATGACGTGAACAATGGCGCGTTTTGAGTTAGTTCGCAACTTGATTGACTCAAAGACGAAAGACTTTGCTCTCGACCAATACAAACGCTGACAAAATGCAAGTCTGACTTACTTTAGGCGGTCGTCTGAACTCCGCGATCTAGTGCTTTGGAAGTTTTTTGGTGAAACGTTTGGCGCTTTGTAACTAAGATTTTCTATACAACCTGTATTTTTGTTTTCACAGGATTTTATTTTATACTACAATTGCTCTATTGACGACTTCAAGAATATTAATTAAACCTTTCGAGTCAGATACAAGAACGGATGTCCGACAAATTAGCTGTGACTTGGTAAGTAACCGGAAACTAAACGCAAATACAAAACAACTAGCCAATCAGGAGTGGAAGCCATTCAACAACAAACCAATCAGGAGGCGAAGAAAGTCAGACTTGCGTTTAGTCATGACGTGAACAATGGCGCGTTTTGAGTTAGTTCGCAACTTGATTGACTCAAAGACGAAAGACTTTGCTCTCGACCAATACAAACGCTGACAAAATTCAAGTCTGACTTACTTTCGGCGGTCACCTGAACTCCGCGATCTAGAGCTTTGGAGGTTTTTGGTGAAACGTTTAGCGCTTTGTAAATAAGATTTTCTATACAACCTGTATTTTTGTTTTCACAGGATTTTATTTTATACTACAATTGCTCTATTGACGATTTCAAGAATATTAATTAAACCTTTCGAGTGAGAACAAGAATGGATGTCCGACAAATTAACTGTCTTGGTAAGTAACCTTTGTAACATACATTATATCTGCTTTCTTGCTTTTCAGAATGAAAATTTGTTTGTTAGTCCGGTGGTTATGTGAAAGGTTGCGCACTAGGCCAAAATCACCAAATCTCTCACTCTTTTGTTATTCATGAGATTCGTCAGGAGCCCATTACCTACGAGCGTCCGTCTCCCATGTTTTCACAGTTTAATAATTTTATTAGTTTTAAACTTTCACGCAAAGCTTGCGTCACACATTCGCTCAGCCAATAAACCTCCTCGGCTTGGGCGTAATGTTTTGCCCATTTCAGATCACGTGGTATTCCCACGAGTATTCTCTTTTTGTTTGAAATGCTTCCATATTCATATATCCGTCGTTGCTTAGCAGAAAAAGAAAGAGAGAATACTCATGGGAATGCCACGTGATATGAAATGGGAAAACGCCCAAGCCCAAGCTGCTTCATTTTCCAAATCGCTGTTACACCTCTAGATCGACGCGCCTAATGAAATGGGCTCCTGGCTTTGTGGCACACAGGGACATCGACAACACCGACATGCTTTGGGGATCTATCCTTCTTATTGCTTGAAAGTCAAGGACTGAAGCCCCCCCCCCCCCCCCCAACACACACACTTTTTGACACATGTTCATACATTTCCTATTAGTCAGCCACCTTTTTGGTTATACATTCTTTCTTTTAAGCCCCCCGCCGCCACTTCAAAGTAAGCGCCACGCGGGCCATGGTACATGCCACATTAACTGAGAGTCAGAAAATTTGACCTGATAACCTTTGGCAATTTCTAAAAAAAAAATCAGCACGCCCTGGGTTATTCCAAACGACAGCGAAAATGACCTTACCATTGCCACAGCAACACCGGGTCTACACAAAGCAAATACATAATCGACACTTTCCAAGCGATTGTTCTCTAACTTGACGAATCGCTCAGATGTATATTTAGATATGTCTACACAAAGCAAATAAATAATCAACAGAGAGTGTAATCCAAGCGATTGGTTTCCAACTTGACGAATCGCTCAGAGCTTTGTGGAGACTGAGAAAACATTTGGTAAAGTATGTAAGGGAAGGTAAAAGTTGTTTTTCACAAAAAAGTTTGAGAACTATTTACAGCTGAAAATAATATAAAATATAAAAATTTCCTCTGCTCACAGCAGATGAAGGTTGGGCTATGCGGAAATGTACATTTGAAAACGCTTGGACTTTCTCCCGGGCCACCTTAACTCCCTGGTCGAGTCT
This sequence comes from Scolanthus callimorphus, assembly GCA_033964015.1. NCBI lineage: Eukaryota > Metazoa > Cnidaria > Anthozoa > Actiniaria > Edwardsiidae > Scolanthus > Scolanthus callimorphus. The sequence goes on from CM066924.1 coordinate 21,682,563, forward strand.
GAGAATGGACTTAAAAACAAACCTTGGCAGATTTGGCTACACTTTAATCAGGACGATCGCAGCATTTTTAGGAAGTATAGTATGCATGAGGTAGTGTGCTAGTATTCTGTATATGTACATATCATATGTTCATAATTGTTCAGTTATAGCCTTCATTAAGGCCTAGGACATAAGCCCAGGAGGGTACTGGGATATAAAATGACGGGGAGGTCCGACGGAGCTCCAAATTTCATACCCCCAAAAATACCGGAGCCCTAAATCTTATACCCCCCCCCCCCCCCCCAAATACCCAGGAAATAGCATGAGCTTAAGGCAGTATCTTCATGATCAACTAGCCTGTCAGAAGTTTCAACCCCCCCAAAAAACCCGCGAAAAATACCTTTCAACCTTTCAATTTTCAACCCAACAAAATACTTTTACTACAAATTTCATACCAGAAAACCTACGTCGCCCCCCTCCCCCCGTCATTTTTTGTATCCGAGGCCGGTCTGATCATGAGGAAACCCTATTGTCTAAGTTCACACGGCATATGTCCTAGGCCTCAGAGCTCTAGAGCAGAAAAATGCAGTGATGTGCTTCAGTCCAATAGGTTAAGATTGTTCGAGCACTGCTATGCGACTATTCTATTGTGGTACCCAGTCTAGTAGATTCTCCGATGGTGCCCCGATAAAGGCAATGAAAGAATTCACAATAATAGACGCTACAATCGTCCACTTGAATAAACTGTTCAGTACTTTCGCTGCAAATCTCCATTCTTCTTTCATCAGCGCTAAATGGTCCTCCCTTCGGTGCTGGTTAAGAACGAATTTTTCAAATTTAGTTGGCGGGGCGGGCAACGCCTTTGGAAGTCCCGATCGGCTTGTGACCGACTCCGAAGTTGTACCACTCGACATATCTCCATTCGGAGCCCAAATAACTTGAGAATACTTTGACGGGGTGTTATCACTTTGCATCTCTTTGTCCTCCTCTTCAAATGTCCTCCTCTTAATCTGAATCCTACGCCACTCTTCTGTGAGTCTAACAAACCACGCGCCCCAATGACACAATAATTTTTCTAACCATTCAGGTAGGGGCTGGGGCTCTGTGTGGTAGAGTTTGAGTACAATACATGTGTACACCAAAGATAAAAAGATATTAAACATTGTCAGCCCATAGTAACGAACAATAAGCGGTATTTCCTCATTAGGAGGTAGCGAGTCCGATAGCATTAGCTGGATAATACTTAGAGAAAGAAGCACTGTTATTCCGACGCCCATGCGCTCGCCAGAATCGGACGGTAGATAAAACCCTAATAACGTCAAACCTAGCATTATAAGACAAGGCGTGAAGCAGTTGATAAGGTAGTACAAGGACCGGCGTCGGATTTGAATCTTGTAGATGAGGAATATGTAAGGATAGGGGCAGCACCGGAATTTGGTCTCGTGACGTTCAGCTGGCATTCCTTTAAGAACCCATTCGCCGTTAATTATGAAAGAGTTGAGATCTCCGTCGCCGACGTTGGTCAGGTTAAGCTCATACAGGTTATAGGACCACGAGCCCAGCTTGAGAATACATGTCTGAAACAGAAACATAAGGTACCTAAGGTTGGGGGTAGAAAGTAACTCACAGCAAGGTAATGGCCGGATAGCCATTTCATTGCTATTTTTATGGAGAAAGGCCCGGGCGGGATTCCCCCTAAAGAAATACGGGGATGATCTTCCATGGTATAAAAATTCACTCAAGTGCTATTTTTTTAGGGGTGTCGGATATCCAAAGAGTCGTCTGCCATTCCTTGATGCGTCTGACACGTCTCTGACCAAACCCAATTTCCCATCTGTTAGGCGCCGGCCATATATTTTAGGGGGAGTCCTTCTGGGGAAACTTGAGGTATGAGTTGAGGTATGAGTCGATCATGGCGTGACATACCTGGTCATCGAAGGGGAAGTATCGAATATTAAGACTACACGAGCTCTTGTATATTGTAGGGAAGAAGCGCGACACATTGCCTTCGTGTGTTATGGTCAGGCTGTGTTGGTTCTCTTTCTCCAGTTTGTAATCGTTACGAGCACTGAAATAGCACACAACCAATCAAACACTGTCGAGTTTTGCTATTGCCTTTAGTATACCTGGGGCGACTCGCGTGGGCTTCCTGTGTTGACTGAAGTATGATTTAGCCAGGGTAGTAACCCGAACCAAAATGGCGCGTATGCTGCTTTTGAGTCTCTTTTTGTTTGTCTGTGTAACTGTACATTTTAAATGGCCACCACTCGCCAGCCCGCCGGGGTCGCTATTTCGCAGCTCCATTTTGAGTCACGGGTAAAGTATGTGGCTTTTTTTTGTGTGGCTGGCTGTCCGCCGAGTATGTGTGTCTCTCCCTGACTTACTTGTTGTAAAGTGTGATGTCTGGTAGCCATAGCCTCTTGGCGTTAATTACAATAGTTTTCACGCCGTCATATCCCGTCACATTCCAGCGCAATCTCGGGTCATTCCAATACTGCCGAAATAAGAAACACGAGTGTTACCTTTGTTTATAAAAAGGCTTTAGGTTAAAAAGTTCCCGTTGCCATCGAGGATAAGATAACTAGAAAGCAACTTTATTTTAAGAGGGTGGCACTAAATAGCGTAAAACGTGTGGCTAAGCTTCAGATGGAGGGCGGTTACGGGGTACTACGATACACTCGCGCGTGGGGCCTAGGGGCTCAGCACGTTCCAGAAGCCTGGAGAAAAGAAAAACAAAGACCCCCTCTTTATTTCTCGTGCGACCCAATTCTCGCACAAATTTCTCTGCCGGATAACCCCACAAAAACACTTGCTTCGCAAGCTAGGTAAACTGGTTCAAACCACCACTCTAACTCTTTCGAAGTTTCTTCTTTCATTTTCTTGTGAGTTTGACGAATGATATTGACGACAGATAGCAAAGATTAAGCAGCAGAGCATGAGAGAGAACTGTGAGAGACGTGTACTCCACCTCTTGGTTCCGGAATTGCTATTTTGCTAAGATTTCAACCCTTACCTGTCTGACCCATATTACACATGTCATCGTCTGCGCTCTTTTATTCTGTGCATTAAAAACATTTAAACATTAAAATCTTTAATGGGAATCTTGCTTGGAAGATTGGAAAACATATTTAATTTTACCTCCCGTAGTACGAAGACTATGAAGACTAAGTATTGAAAATTCTTATTTACAACATTTGCAAAGGCTTTGAAGAGAGCGGTAACTCCGTCAGAGGTCATGAGCCTTACAATAACAACTCTAATATTACAACAAAGTGAAAATATCAAAATCCACGAGGCAGTTTTTAAATTGAAGCCCCTTCGAAACGTTTTGCAAAATTTCAACGCATAAAGTTGTTAACGCTAGTTAATTTGCCTAAAACGAATTGAGTGTAGGAGTGCATTCTTTTATCCAAAATCGCTAGAAAGTTGATCTTTAATAATTTAGGCTTTATCTCTTTATTCGCACTAATAGTACATTTTTGACAAAATATCATCTTTGTTTTGTACTGAAAAGATCGAACAATAATGTGCTAGTTGCAAATTCATACAATAATCATTCGTTCATTTGTACAATAATTAGTAAAGTTGGGGGCACTTAGAATGGCCATAACATGCCCAAGCTTTCACGGCTCAAATTTGCTCATTGGATATCAGGATATCAACACATGAAACATCAGTATACAATATGCAGTTTTTCGCACAAGGGTGTACCTAGATTAGTACTTCCGAACATAAACTCAATATCTATGTACTTTTTATTTCTTTATGATTTCTAACTGAAAAAAATATTAACTATGGGCTCACCAAATATTCAACATTGATCTGTCATTTTTTTAAGCAGTTAAATCATTGGTATAGCCCCTTGAAAAGAAATTAGGTGTCGAATACGGGAGCGAGCGCGATGGTACTTGGCAGTGACAGTTACCACATGTGCCCATTGTGTGCCTATTTCTGGGGCAAATGTACTTTTGAGTTAATCCCAATGCCCTTACCATATGTGCCCATTGTGTCTCTTTTTCAAGGGCACATGTCCTTTTGAGCTAATCACAATGCCCTTACTTACCACGTCAATAATTTGATTGAGAGCGAGATCAAGTCTTACGCCTACTCCCGTGTCTAAGTGCTCTTTGGGTAGAACATCCCTGTTATAAAACTCGAACAGGTCCTGCTCTAGCTTCTGGACCGTTTCTGTGCGTTTATCTGAACAAAACCAAAGGAATAGAACAGATTACATATAGAAGGCGACCTCTCAAAGTCCGGCAGGAGATCATTACAGAGCGTCCCTCTAGGTATACCTGGTATAACGGGGATTTAGAAAAGTCAGGTTATTTTGGTAATAAATTTCCACTGAGAATTAATTCTTCCTATTTTCCTATTTGCATTCTTGGAAAAGCACTCCTAAGTGTCGTTTGGCGCGCTAAGTTGTATCACACCAGATTTGCCGCTAAAACTTTTGCTTCCCTTGTTTTGAAATGAGTTCTGACTTTAGTGCTTTGTGTTTGGCTGAGTGAATTCAATCCGTTTGAATCTCGATCCATCCTTTGGTCTAGGACTGGCTTAAGTGACATGTAGTCATAGAATAGCAAGTTTCTTACCACATCAACAGATCATCCAACAAACGGATCATAAACATGTCACACCGATCTGTCACAAAAAATCCTTAGCGTCTGTCGGGGAAGCGTTTATGATTGGCTGATTTGTTTCCCGCCACTTTTGGCGCGCGCGCGTTCAACACAGGAAGCCCGCAACAAATATTTTGCTGCCTGAGCTGCGAATTTGAAGATTACGGTGTTTTCTCTACATTTCTTTTCAGTGAGAAATTTTTAGTAAATATTTAAAACTTGCTCGTCACAAGGTGACGGGGTATTTTCTGAGTATCTGTGTGGAAACCCATGGCTGTTCGTGTTTCATTTCCACAAGAAACAACAACAACGCATTGTTAATTTAAACTTTGTTTGTTAGCTTATTCCACCTATATATAACCTTATTATATCATCGCTCACGTGTGAAGAAAACTAAAGCTCAGCATCCCACCCGCGTTAGTTTTGCAAAGTAAAATGACAGCGTTGAAGAAAAATGAAAACATCGAATTGAATCCCGGCCCCAAAGTGTTCTTGTTCAAAATGTAATAGCATAAAACGCAGACTTTGCTCTACAGTTATCATAAAATATTTACCATAGCCATAGGCCTTAATTACGAGATTTGAAGACGTTTACAATTGGTTGAAAAGTAAAAAGCTTTACCTCAATTTACAAGGTCAAATTCCCCTCCGCAGGTAATTAACACGTCGACATTCAAACTTTTATACATGGAAGAGAATAAAATACATCTAGTGAAAAAAATTACCTGAAAAATTTGAGGATTTTAACTAGTCTACAAGCTTATCTACAGGATGGAAACGGTTAACGAAGGGCATTGTTCAACATTGCGTGAAGTTTGACCGGCATGTAGCTTAGATTTAATTTCACTCCACCGGCTAGATGCCCAATTTGCACTACCAATCGATCGACATATAGAGTCGATACACAGATACAAACAAATATACAGACAAAGATAATAGCTATTTTTCAAATACATTAGGTGAATGTCCCCTGACTATATGTCCTATACTTTTTAACCTATTCACAATTTTTCCAAATTACATACCTGAACTCATCTTGAGAAAACAAACAAACAAACGAACAAAAGACGAATAAAAGAATTTAAATAAAACAAAACAGGTAAACAAAATAAATTTAAATATCCAAACTATGGTTAAAAGAAAATAATTTCCACACATGTTTTCATTTAAAAATATCGTTAGATCTGAATTATTTTACTCACGTCCATTTATATTGAGCTTTTAAGCTTAAAAATCTTAAAAGATCACATGTATGCAACATATTCTACCGGTAAAACCTAACTAATTAACCACCATACAGAAGAAATCCAAAATAAACAACTTGATAACATTTGACTGAGGTCGGCAAAATTCTTACCATCTGCTCCGCAGTCTTGAAGTTTCAGGAGACATTGCAGCAGGACCACGAAGACCTTTAACATCAAATACGCTATCATATTCTTAAAACGTAGAGATATCTGTCTAGTTTTTCATCCTTTTGGAGGTAGAGGCATTTCTCATGCTAGCTTTCCTCTACAAGGTTTGACATTCTCCAACCGTGAATGTATGTTAGTTCCTACTAAAGACGTTGTTTTGTAGCCAAGGAAAAACATCCCCCAGAGGGTTTTATCTCCAAAAAGATGACATCTTGTGTACTCGTTTGCTTTGTGGGCCTCAAATGAATTTATTTCTACAAAAGCAGGTGCCTCATCTGTCTGAATAAATTATGACCGGGATTTCCTTTCGGTTAATGAATAATTTTGACAACCGATGTAAACAAATTAGCCATTGTTATGTTTTAAATTCCTCCTCATAAAATGCCGGTAGTTTATTTAACATAATACACAGTTTAGATATCGATACATCAAAAATGTCTTTGATTCACTTGAGTCATTTTCACAAAAAGAAAAACAAAACAGATGATTTCAAGAGAATGAAGTTTGCGGTGTTGCACCAATTTGAGTCACATTCGATATTAGCCGCTGTGGTATTTCCTATTCACGTTGTTTTCATTTGATAAAATTTACATTTTCATATGTCTGGTTACCCAACTATCCTAAAAAGGTACACCCAGAGTCTGGTTTCCACGCATTTGTTACACGTAAGACAGAGTTAACGTCAGTGTCCTTTTAATGAAAGCCTTTCGTGCAAGAATCGGAGTCGACCAAGAATAACAGCAAGCTATCCGTTATCTTGTTAATTTGGTGATAAGATTGAATCATTTCCATTGGCAATTCGTAATACCAACTCTTTCATTGTGAGATTTGACAGCTATTTTATGGTACCTAATATAATAGGATGAATTTCGTCGCGTCTGCAGCTGTGTCGCTTTCAGAAATGGATAGAAGACAGTCTCTGTCTGGGAACGCATTTCTTATGAACCTGATTTCGGATCAAAAACACTGCAAATGAATAGTAACAATATTCGATTTTAAATGGGTTATTCCATTTACAATTTGTAACCCCCTTATTGGGAACTGACATTTCCACAGGGGGCTTCGATTTTGACCCTAGTTTACCATAGGGGTCTTCAACTTTGACCCTTTATTTCCACAGGGGGCTTTGATTTTGACCGGTTCTTCCAGAGGGTTCATGCAAAAGACCGGTTGAAGTCAAACATGGTTCAGGGCTTATTTCAATACTTGTTAATACGCCAGCATGTGAGGAATGCAAAATGCAGTAACAACCTGAGTATCGAGCTGAAACAATCCATACTGATAATGGAGAGCTCTGTTTTCAAAACTGAATTAAGTTACAGCTATATTAATTGCGGGGATTTTGCGGATAGTGGATTACCTTTGTTTATCGGTAATTGAGACGATTTACCTGTATAAGTGCTTGTTATTCATTCACAGAGGTACTACGTCATCAGTATGGAATGTTTCAGCTTGTTACTCGACGTATTTTCTCGCACAGGGAACCCATTGCAAGGTTGGCGCGATTTCGGCCGAACCCGAGATCTGTATAATTCTCCACATCATACGAAAGCTGAATTCATTTTTATTATTCATTCAAACTTTTAATTGTTTTATTATTCCTTCAAATTGAATTTCCCCGCTTTATGTCTTTGAGATAGCAGGCAGTTTGCCAGCCTGCCTAAGTGCGTTGAAAGAAGTGATGTAATTATATCATAGTGTAATCATATGTCTCTCCTGAGGAGGAAGCACTCAACTACAAATTTAAAAACATAGAGCATTTTTTGACTCAATGCAAAACGACGACGACGATGACGTCACGCGTGCAATAATTTTTCAACTTTCAATCTTTGACGTCATCGATGCAATAGGTCACTCGCCTTTAAGTACTCTACCACAGTGGGTTACTGCACTTGAAACTAACTCACAGATATTTTTTTCTTTATACAAGAATAATTTTCATTTTTCAGGCTGCATGTGTTCTTATGTCTAAAGTACCTTTTTGACCAAATTTCAGCTTGCAGTCTTTTATGCGAGTTTTTACTGTATTGCAGAATATCTTTCGTTTCTCCTTCTATACATCCCCCCAACATCACTAAACCGTCCCAAACCCGCTACGAACGATCGATCGTTTTTTACCCTTCGGCGAACTCACGTGACCATTTTGATCGACATGACATTGCAATCGGTAGTAGGCACCTCTTGTTGGCAGCTAATTCAGATCACATGATGATTCATACTTGCATGCGCTCGATCGTGTGACAAATTCTATAATTTCTATAATCCCAAATGATTCATCAAGTGATCCTCGCTAATGACAGGGCCTCGCATATCTATAAGAGCACCTTAGACGTAATGAAGCGTGTCCTAGTCTTTGTTCTGAGCACTGTTTCTCTGTTTTTGGATTCCGCCATTACGTACACGAATTTGCGCTCAAGATAAAGGAAGCTATCCACATTAAGCATGAGAATCCGTCTCTCAACCACAAACCCATTAAATCTTAAGCTTTCCTGTAGCCACGCTTGGTTTTTGGTTGTTGTTTCACTTTAATTTACACTATTGTACTTGGTCAATTTCAATACTCGCCTTGGCTTTCATCTGTCGGCACTGAGGATGGCGGAGGTTACGCCGAAACATGTTTTCCAAAATCAAAATTTTATCAATAACTTCCTGCTTTGAAGTCCATCTGAATTCGGCGGTAACAACACGTAAACACTGTTAGCCGAGTAGGTCTATTAAAAGGAAAAACAGCAACGCTCCCTGGAGCGGCTGAGCCAGTCTATGAGGCGCGTTAATCAAGAAAACAAAGGTGAACTACAAAATAAATATTTATATCTTTAATATAATATATATTTCTGTAATAATATTTAATTCCTTCCCTTCAACAGGTCATGTAGTTATTGCATTATACAACATCACTGTTTTTTCGTACTCAAGGTACCTCCTTGATTTATCCCTGTCGGTTGTCACATGACTGTCGTGAGTAATCACAAATTACTTGGTAATTGCGATTGCTTCGGTCTGTGATTGGTCGAGGACATGATCCTTCAGCCAATCAGATCGCGTAGGGGCGTAGCCGGGGGGGGGGGGGGGGGGAAATTCAGAAATTCCTGGCTACGCCGCTGCAATGACACAATTACTTATGATTACTTCGCTCGCAAAAGGAGAGATTTGCGAATTATCTCGCACTCTGATTGGCTTGTTGATTGAATTACTTTCGCATTTGGTTGGTTAGTGAATTACTCATGAATTGCTTTCACGACGACAGAGCGGGACAACCTGCTAAAATCACTAAATTTCAAACAGTAAGGTCGGGTTAACTCAGATAAGCTTGATTTTTTGCATACAGACTCCTCATTTGATGGAAAACAAAATATCAAAAATGACTTATTTCTAATGGATCAGTCTTTGAGATATTAGGCTTTAAACTTTGGTTTCTGTGCCATTTTATGGGAGAATTAGTACTTTGATCAGGAATTATGCAAACTTTGGTCGATCATATCTAAAAGTCATATTCTTCAAATTTCTTTAAAGATTGGAATTTTAAGCTTTTGGTCACACAAACTCTTTGTATACAGAATCTTGAGCTTATTGAAATAAAGCGAAGTTAGATATTTCATTTTTGGTAATTTCCGCTCTGTCTTTCACGACAGTCATGTGAAAACCGCTCTATCATCTACAAAGGAATTTGTTTCCGTTCGCCCTCATGGCATTGATCTTCGCACCTTTTTATCGTGTAAAGAGTTTAGAATAACTCCCTGTTACACTTTCTGAATTTTTTTCCCTCAAGGTATACCCTTGATTGAGTCCCATTTTTGTAGGTTCTTGATATGTAGTGACTCTCTCGTCATATTTTTGAAGAAGAACGCGTTTCCATGGTTTAATCTCGTCCTTGTTAGTAACCTTATTTTTGCATGTCCGGCAACTTCTTGACTTTTCCATTAATGACCGCCATCTGACTGTATCATCCGCAACTTCGAAAGAATACGAAAATAATTATTCATGTTCCTAAATTAGCTGCCGGCGCAGAAATAATGACACTCAAGCAATTGAATGTTACCAAAAGCAGAACTATCCACATAAAAACCTGATTAAGAACATGAGCCGCGAATTTCCATTCCTCGCGGTACTCCTCCCTTTCTTCGTCCTTTTTGGCGCGCGATATCAGGAAGTCAAGTCCCTCTGCGGGCTTATTGATCTGACTTAACCGCCTTCTCATACCTGCGTGACCGTTCCCAGTTCTTTTGAGAGGTAAACTCACAGTGCTAGGATCTTTATCGGACTCTGAGTTATTAAGAGTCGTGAGAACCTCTTGGCAATCGTCTGCGCAATGATTTTCGCCCAGAGAAAATCTCCTCTTGTTGTACTTTGAGAGTTTCTTAGATCTCGCAAGAGATTTTTCTACGTCGTGCCGCTTAATGCGGAAAATAGTTGAGCACCATTTACAGATAACAAGACGAACCCAGGCTGGGAGAGGCTCCGGCGCATGATGATGAAATGTCAAAACAACGCATGTAAATACGATGGATATAAATACATTGATCATCGTGATCGTATAATATCGGGAGATCAGTGGGACCACTTCGGAAGTCGCCGGAAGCTCCTCGGCAAGTAACAACAGTATTACAGTTAACGAAAGAAGGACAGTAACTCCTACGTTCATTCGTTCGCCGGATTCCACGGGTAGAAAAAAACCAAGAACAGTGAGCGCGGACATAAGCACACAAGGGGTTAAAAAGTTCAGGATATAATACATAGTTCTTCTCCGTATGATGATATCGTAGGTCAAGTAAGGATAGGGTTCAGGGCAGCATCTGTACTTGGTCACGTGTTTAGTGGCTGGCATTCCGACTAGTACCCATTCCCCGTTGTCCGTGAAGGTTTTGGTGTCGCCAGGTCCGTTGTGAAAGATGTCGAGACTGAATCCGTGGTACGACCAGGAGCCGAACTTCAGCGTGCATTCCTGGGGGAAAATGAAAATAAGGCATTAAATGTACAATCTATAACTGTAAAAACACGAAAGCTTCGACGTCGTCATGACCCCGTTATCAAGTGATACATGTACAGAAATTGCGAAAGCTCTTATTGTTCAAAGTCTCTAGATTTACATACTGAAGAGTAATACGCTAAACAAACAGTTTGGCACGAATAGAATCTGCCTGTACATTGAGCGTAGGCTGGAAGGTGCGAATAAACAACATTTCGTTGATTAAACAATCAAATTTGCCTTTGCATTTAGCGAGCACACGAAAATGTGACAGCAGGTCGTCAGGGATAATCGTGTTTTTACAGTCGTGTTTTTAAAGTTAAATTTTGTGTGCTCTGTGTTAGCAAACCTTTACTTATTAAGTAAATGTACAATCATGTCATAAGTCATTCTCGTACACAGAGCTCCCTGGATCGCCACCGGGGAGGCTCTGGTGACTGGTTTGATATGTTACTACTATAGTACAACTGTCGTTTCTTACCTGATCATCAAACGGGAAGTAGGTGACGTCGATCGTACAAGAGCTCTTGAATATTGTCGGGTAATACCAGCCAATATTACCATCGGAGTTCACTGTTAACCCATAGTACTCTTCTTTCTCTTTTTCGTAGTTATCATTAGCGCTGAGAATTAAAATAAAACGGAATCAAATAAAAACATCATACCAAGAGGAACAAGAAGGAGAGAAATAGAAACGAGCAGACAGACACACCCTGACAGACAGGGGGGAAGAGAGACTCGGTACCAGCCCGTATCTAATGAATCGCGAGTGCAGACCTCCAATCGCAACGGCTGGAACCGGCTGGCGTAGACAGAAGGACGGACTGACGGACCAATAGACAGGGGTATCGAAAGACGAACAGACGGGCCGACAAACAGAGGGAAAGATAGACAGAAACTGACGGACGGATTGTCGCTCCGTCCGTCAGTTTCTGTCTATCTTTCCCTCTGTTTGTCGATCCGTACGTCAGTGGACGGATCAACCAACAGAGGGAAAGATAGACAGAAACTGACGGACGGATCGACAAACAGAGGGAAAGATCGACAGAAACTGACGGACGGATCGACAAACAGAGGGAAAGATAGACAGAAACGGACGTACGGATCGAAAAACAGAGGGAAAGATAGACAGAAACTGACGGACGGATCGACCAACAGAGGGAAAGATAGACAGAAACTGACGTACGGATCGACAAACAGAGGGAAAGATAGACAGAAACTGACGGACGGAGCGACAAACAGAGGGAAAGATAGACAGAAACTGACGTACGGATCGACAAACAGAGGGAAAGATAGACAGAAACTGACGGACGGATCGACAAACAGAGGGAAAGATAGACAGAAACTGACGGACGGATCGACAAACAGAGGGAAAGATAGACAGAAACTGACGTACGGATCAACAAACAGAGGGAAAGATAGACAGAAACGGACGTACGGATCGACAAACAGAGGGAAAGATAGACAGAAACTGACGTACGGATCGACAAACAGAGGGAAAGATAGACAGAAACTGACGGACGGATCGACAAACAGAGGGAAAGATAGACAGAAACGGACGTACGGATCAACAAACAGAGGGAAAGATAGACAGAAACGGACGTACGGATCGACAAACAGAGGGAAAGATAGACAGAAACTGACGGACGGATCGACCAAGAGAGGGAAAGATAGACAGAAACGGACGGACTGATCGCCACACAGAGGGAAAGATAGACAGAAACGGACGGACTGATCGCCACACAGAGGCATACCCTGAGTCCTAAAGTCGCCTGAAGTCGCTATAGTTGCCTGTAGTCGTTCAAAGCTCAAGGTTTTCTTAATTTATTTTGTGAAGTCAACTCATTGAAATACATGTTCCTCAATTTTTGCTAAAGTCGCCCGTGGCGTATAGTCGCCCAAAAAAGCCTTTAGTCGCCCAAAGTCAATAATAGCTTTTTTAAGGTCTCGGTCAGGGTAAATAATTAAAAAGCCATAATATAACTTTTTTCCAGGAATTCAGTTAATAGAGTCCTAAAGTATATTTCTAAAACCCCAAATGACGCGTCAACTGTTTTCCTTGGTTTCAATAGCCCATTCGTTTATATTGCCCGCCACTAATTTTCTGTATTTTAATTAACTTTACACGCTTTTTCTAGCACTTAAATTTTAGGTCAAATTTTTACCTTCCCGAAGCTCCTGACCTCGCACCATTTAAGATATCGGCGTCAAATTTTCTGTGCCGTTAGAAGATGATCACACCTAAAAAACCGTGTGAGGAAATTTTTATTTTTTACTTGAAAACGTTTTTCTGATAAATTTTGCGGCAGCAAATTTTAAAAAATGCGACTTTCGACCTAATATTTTCGTAAATATGCAAAATATCAAAAATCGCTCACACGTTTTTGCAGTCCATTTATCCAAGATTAAAATCCGACAAAGTTTGAAATTGTGCAACAAATCGTTAATGGTCTGGAGCTTCTCAGGTAAACAAGGTAGTTTTTAGTTCGGGGTCGTTAAAATATAAGAAAAATCTGAACTCCGCTAAAATGAACAACTTCATTAGATAGAACAGTCTTTAAGCGTTAAAACGATATATAGCTGATTATCATAGCATAAATTGCGACGCGACGATAATTTTTTCCCGTAAGCACGTCGTTTTCCCTGACCAAGACCTTAAAGTCGCTTCCCATTAACCATATATAATGTTTGGTCCAGTCGCCTATAGTCGCTGTTAATCGCCTAAAGAAACGGCGACTTTAGGCCCCGGGCAGCCCTAGAAAGACATAGAGACAGCGGGAAAGACTTCTCGGACTTCTCGACTTCTCGGACACGCTTGTAGATAGCCAACTGGTTTGCCTCTCGGCCAGTTGGGATTCTTAATAATTAGATATTTGGTTTCAATTTGAGGGGTGTCTGTGAATTTGCTGGCTAGCTAAGTGCACTACCACTATAAACATCAATTTACATTTACAAAGACGGACAGACAGACAAACGGAGAAACAGGCAGACTTACTTATTATACAAAGTGATGTCTGGCAGCCAGAGTTTCCGTGAAGGAATTACGAATGATTTAATTCCCCCGTAGTTTGTATGGTTCCACGTCAGCCGAAAGTCTATCCAATACTAGAAGACATGAGTTAAAACACAGATAAAGACACATGAATAAATCAAAGTTTTTAAACTTTGATTTATTAAAATAATATTCTATGCTATAAATCAATACTATCAGTATGCAATTAAGAACTAATTTTCTAACTTTACAACGGAGTAACTCGACAAAACCACCATATATGTCCTCTAGGCCGAATTATCAACAATTGGTTTTGGGCCTCGATTACCAATTATCGAATTGGAATGGAGCAATGTGCGAATAAAAAAATTGGTGGAATAAATCTAAAACCGAGCGAATGCATCTAATACGAATAATAATCTAGTTCGAATTAATCCCACAAGTGAAGTTCTGCAACTTTAACGCATGTGGGACCACTTGCGCATGGCAAATAACCGTGCTGTAAAGTTGTCCACTGATGTGAACTCTGGTAATTCGGGCTAGAGGATATATTGATAAAACATCGCACTCGCCCGAGTAACGGGCTTTAACTATTGTGGTCAAAACGCCATTGCATTTTGTGGCAACAACATTTTTAAACATTCCCGCTTTTCATTTGTGGTGCGTTCTAGTCCCTAATTGGCGACAACTTTTAATTTTAATTTAAAAAGTATTATTTTGTTGTCTCGATAAAGTCTCCAGACCAGAGCATAAATGGATGATTCTGATATGTCGCCGGTAGGCGACATTTTGTCGCAATTTTGTCCTATGGAGGGTAGGTAGGTAGGACAAGAATTGAGCGTCATGTACTTACCAATCTAACCCAAACTATAGTAGTCATCGTTTGAAGTCGCTCATCCTACAATTAAAAAATAGTATTTCATAAGGAGTGTTATACAAACTGGATATAGATACACCTGATAGATCAAATCCGCTAACGGTGTTCACTTTTTGTTGCCCACTTCAGATCACCTGATGATTCATTTGGGAGGTTACAATTATTTATTTTGTAAAGATTTGCATGCGCTCGGCCGTGGGTGGGAAATTGAACAAATCGTCATGTGATCAATTCAAGCATCTAAATTTTTGTGTATTTCAGGGTCTGAGCTATTTGAGACGGGGGTAGAGGGGGGGGGGGGGGAGGGGTAGGGTGCTCTTCTCCTGTCGACAGCAGGCACAGTATTATTTATCATTTTATGATACATTGTATAGTCATGCAAATGTATAGTTTAGCAAGTAGATAGATCATAGCTGTGTATAATGTGCGTGGAGAATTATTATTTAGATCGAGGGGGTGTTATCCATCGAGGTCGAAGGCCTCGATGGATAACAACCAGCAACTAGCAATTCTTGTCCAGCTAAACGAAATCGACGATGAGGCCTTGCTCGGTCAAATGTTTTTCAACTTCAGCTTACGTCAATTGGTATTTTCCTCTTCGTATTCAATTCAAATATCCATAGTTGATGATTAGATATCTTAAGCAATGAGCTCTCGGCAAAAATCAAAGAGAGAATACGAGAATATTGGCAAAATTGGATTTCGTTTCCGAAATGAAACCAACATGGCGGCCAAACCTATTGGCTTGCGTTATGACGTCATTAGAGTGCATCAATCGTAATGTCTGCAGTATGACGTCACGCACTGCGCGCCAACAAGATTTCGCTGCGCACTCTTAGCCAAACAGAATCGAGATAGTGACATGGCCGAATAATAATAACAGTTATCAAAGAATCATTTTAACTAATCACATTGAGATTCTTGTTGAGCGGCTATTATTGTTTTGCACATGAACAATGATCAAAGATAATATCTTTCATTTAAACATTCCAATGAAAATATCTGATGCTAAAAGTCTTCCTCTACACTGTAATAAAACACAGAATACTTTCTAAGCAGAAGTTCTGTTGGCTTCTTTTCCAGCATTGAGCAATCAAAATGAATCAACAATGAAACATTTCACGTTGTCTTGTTTAGACTACGTTTAGTTAATAAAATCGTCAAAAAAACATTTATCATTGTCACTGTCGGCTCTTTTTGGTAAAAAAGAATAATATTTTTCATCAACTGACTTTTGTGGAGGATGTCTTCTGTGATTCAAACAATAATGCTGCGTTTTCTGTTGCACAAGAAAGCAGAGTTAAACCTCGTTTTAAACTGTGGATTCTTTTGCCATTTTGTTTTGTCTCTAGTATTTCCAACAAGCCATTGCATGATATATGCTTAAAATATAACCTTGTTTTCCTAGTTTTCCCGTAAAATAAACTGGTGACTTACTTACTTACTTACTAAACTAGTCATACCATGCTTAATATAAGTGATCCAGTTTTTTTCTCTCCCTATTTTGTCTCATAAGTATTTCAGCAATTTCAGTTTCTAAATCTTTATTTTCCTTTTATAAAACTCGAGGCTTTATGTAAAGCTTTTTGGCTTAATTGGAGTGAAGGGTTGAGAAACCTTAATACAGATAGAAAAACATTTCGGAATCGTGTCATTTGCAAAACTTCTAAATGATGGTTTATGCAGTGTTGGAATTTTGCAGTGTACTTTTTTATGCCTAGCTAATCACTGAGTTCCGTTTCTGACTCCGCGAATTGAAAATAGCGCGAAATGTCTTTCAGACCTCTGGTTTGACAAAAGGCAGTGAAACGCGTCCAATTAGCTATAGCAAGCGACCTTAACAAGAGACCTCCTAAAGGTTTTCTAATTTAAAAGAGAGAAACCCAGTGGCGTTTTTGCCATGGCCGTGCGCGACGCGTCAGAAAGCTGACACATCTCCCGCTGTTCGAACTAAAAAGTATCTAGTCCTAGACAACAAACTTAGTTCGGGTCTTTCTTTGTTCCCTCTTCTTAGTATCAAAAAATTGTTGGTTGTTGTTCCGTTATCTGGGTTCATTTCGAATTTATATCACACGTATGGGAGTTAGCAATTGAAATGTGGGAAGTATTCAAAAAATTCAAAAATTCTAATTATAAATTACAGATTTCGAAGAAGTAGGTTTCACACAAGGGGAGTTTTCAAGCAAATATTGTTGAGGAATTTTTTTCAATTACAGAAATCTATTTCCATTAAAGAAGAAACTATTTTACTGTGTACAAAAGCTGGAAGTGTAAAAACATTGAAATGAGTCCTATATGAATAATTGAACAGTTGAAGGAAAGAAATCAGAGAGCACGGAAAGAGATATAGAAGTCGCAATTATCCGGAGAATTCCGAAACTCAAAATAGCCACTAGTTTATTACTAGTAATTTTCTTCTTGAGAACAAATTTGGCGGCAACGCTCAATTCATTACCAAATCCTTTAGTAATTCCGTTATCTTGTTCCAAGCCCAAAAAGATTTCACTAATTCTTCGCTTTTCCCAAACAAACAAAAGACCTAAATAGTAAACTGTGAGACTAATATAAATTTGGCCAGCTTGAAATTAGAGATCTCTTTTATCAAATCTAAAGGGGTGAGATTTTCCTGATAAGATAAAATGAGCTGGGGTAAAATGGAAGTGCGCCCATTTTATGGGAAATGTTTTTAATGAACAGGGGCACTGTCATTGTTAAAATGTGCTAGATCGTAAGTACTCACCAAATCAATAATCTGATTCAACGCAATGTCAAACTTGATTTTAATGGGAATGTCCTTATATTTTTGTGGAATAATGTTTCTACTGTAGTTTGCAAACAAATCGTTTTGAAGCTGTTCAAGGTGATAGAAGTTCGCTACCCCTGAAAGAGAAAAGTAAATTGCATTTAACGAAAAATGCAAATATTTTATATAGGAGAGTAAACTGTAAGTAACAAAGCTAGTCAAAAGTGATAAAAAATTAAACGAAATAAAGTGTAGCTCGGTGGGATAGAGATAAACGAAAATCCGAAAAACAAGAAAAGTCAGTTTTTTTAGTAAAGCTGCGGCGACCTGTTATGAATTTTAACACACTTTTTACAACTGGTGCGCGAGCTATAAACAAGTTTTTAAGTGAACTTCGAAACCTGACGCAATTCGTTCCTGAACAAATAAAATGTCAGGCACAGTTCAAAAATCACTGAAAACAGCTTATTGATAGAGAGAACAAGATGTTTATGTTTAAGCTACCGTTTGGTGTTAAGTAAAGAACCTGAATCGGCTTGTTCCCGCCTTGATAAACTCCCGCTTTGCGAGGCAGCCGGGATAACATGAACAAACAATCGGGTCAGTCAGCAAAAAACCACATTGCTCTCATTCTACTTACTTACCCTCTGTCTCCGTCCCAAGCGAGTAGAGCGCAAAAATACACACACACAAAGCCGCCTTGACCATGCTCGTAGTCGGTGGAATTAAAAACAAAGAAATTAGCAAAGCAAGGGGAACTTCAAGGACGAGAATGCGGCAGTAAGTGCGTAACTTGACGTCACGGCGCTTGGCCGCGCGAATCGAAACAGCTGCTGAATGGCTTCCAAGCACTGAAATGGCTTTTCCGGATACCCCGCGCTGTCCGCACGGCTAAATGTAACCCATGGGATAATATACCGGGCGGTTAATACCGACGCTGTCGTGATTTCCTTTTCGGCTTGTATCGTTGTGCTCGATACACGATTCACTCTGCCCCTGTGGTCGGCGAAGTAGACAGAACAGCAATTAATTAGTAATCGATAAAAATTAACGAGCTTCGGGAGTTGTGATGTTCACACGATGGAAATTAGAACGAAAATACCCTCGATTGTACAGTTACCAAAATACATGAATGTATCACTAAAAATATACTCCCACGATTCCCATGAATACTTAGCAATGCAAAAAAAAAGTTATACATGGCCTTCGACACTAATTTTTTCCGATGTAATAATCTTTACTCCAAGACATGTGCAAATTAACGCTTAGCAGCTAGTTCAATTACATATTGTTTATGCGTGGGCCTTTTCTATCGCCACATTCAAAATATTGAAACAAAAATAAACATATAGTTTCGCGAAAGTATTTAGGTTTCATTTCTGTTGTTTTCTATGAAAGATTGTAGTATCGGTTTTAATCACCACAATCTCAGTGAGCAACGCAATTTTAAAGCAAATTAATATTTAACTCGAAAAGTGGAGTGAAATTGGAAAATCATTTCTTATATTTCAATATGAATGAATTTTTGCTCACTTCACGTCTATCGACGCTAACAGCACACATTGGGGGTCTTAAAAAACGTAATATGAAAAGTGTAAATTCTTGTATAAAATGCTGTCTTGTCTTGCAAGGCGCAGTGCGTTGCTCAACTTTCTTTAGTGATTAATGCCGCAAAGCTATTAACAAAGGAAATATATGAAATATATCTCAGAATTTCGAGAAAAACTTATTCAAAAGAAGCAGGCCAATTGTTGTAGTTGTTTAAAAATGTCTCTTTGTTTACATTTTTTCCATTCCTTACAAAGCAAACCATTTACATATGAACCTCTATTCTTTATCGGTCTGTACTATTTCATATAAATTTTATCTGTGATGTAACATTGTTTGTGTGTGCTTTCATTTCATAAAACCGTTTTTAGTTGCAACAACACAGAACATTTAGAACAACAAACAGTATACACATTTGTTTACTTTTTCTACTTTTATTATCGTTATTTCTTCACGTTATTGTTTGAGGCCTGAGGCATTTCATCATTAGACTGCTTGCAGCCCCTTCTTCGGCGAACGTCCGTAAATCGAGGGAACTTTTTTCCTTCGATTTGTTTACAGAACATTCTCTCGATTTACGGACGTTTGCCGAAGAAGGGGCTGCAAGCAGTCTATTTCATCATAGGCCTAGTTAAACTTGTCAAGTAGTTATTGAAAAAGAAAACTCACGCGATGCAATAACTTTAAACTTGCGGCCAATTCAAGTCGAAAAAAAGAACTACTACAGCAAAAAGTTTTAATGAGATCTTTAAAACAGGCGATGCAACAGCTATAACGAAAATGTGTACATAGAGTGTCTTCAGACAGGTATAAGAATAAACAGAATAAATAAAAAACAAATTGATGAAGCAGACAAACTACACGTAGGCAGCTATCGGTCAAAAGGAGAGCCCGTTGTGAATCAACAGATAAATATATCAAATTCAATTAGAAAAGTAGTCGTGTTAATTTCCTCCTTAATTAAAGAGGTTTGAAAAGTACGATTGAATTACAAGTGGCACTGTAGATAGGAAAGCCAAAAACGAAACAGTTGCAACTACTGAAATAGCAAACTTAAAATTAATCAAGCTAGATAATCTAAATGTCAATTGATAATTTCAAATACAAATTACCTTCCAAGCTATTGAAATCTAACAGGTATTAGTAGCGCACTTGAAGAGCAATTCAGAGATTTGACAGGATGAAAGAGTTACTAATATTTTAATTACTTTACTTCTTTAAAAAGCCAAGGTAAACGCATCCTCGGAATTTGAGGATGCGGTCACGTGACTCTGCGCATAACATAATTACACTTCCCTCCCCCTTGAGCTCCCCCTCCCACTTGACTACTAAAAGGCTAAAAAACGCCGTAGACATAGCTGGCAATGGTCGCTCGCAACGTATCGAACATTTTACTAATTGCACGCCAATTTCCGCAATTTTGATATAGAAAGCACATGCGCAAAGAAGCTCGAGAGGGCTTCTGGGAACGAAATTGCGAGACGAGTTGCAAGATTCGCTGTTACACGCTGCAGTGCGAGAAAAGTTGCTGCAATCCGTTGCGAGAAGTAGAATCGTATCCTACTGGCTACAACGGTTGCAGCAACCTGTCTCGCAACGTTGCAGAGGGTGTTACACGCTGCAATGGTGCAACTTGTCACGCAATTGCGAGACAAGTTGCAGAAAATATTGCACCGTGTGTACATACTTATCGCTTCGACAATGGCGCCATGAGCCAATGGATATATCACTGGGAGAATTGATTATCTTGAGAGTGTTTTCGTCTTGCACTTGGGGTATCGTAGAATGCTAGAGTGACATTTGGAATTGGTTTGGCGCCGGCTTCATTTCAATGACCAGAGTAACCAAGAGGACATGGAATTCATATTTCTAAAGACAATTGTCAAGTATCTGGTGGGTCGCATTTGCATTTGGAGGTTATTCGGCGACGTAAAAAAAACTTTCACATTTCTTTGTCATTTTCTATGACAGTTACATGGACTTCCTTGTTACCGTGACGTCATCATAAAGATACTTAAATCTGATGATGTCATCATACTATATGTAAACAACAGTATAAATAAAAAGCGCTATTTTTATCTTTCTTATTTCTTTTTTAATACTTAGAAATTCGATTTCTGATGATATGTACATAGTACATGTCAAAATTAGGACGAACAGTGTCTTAAATCTACCAAAGGCGATGCAAAGAAACTGTAAATAAATGTGTCACCACGAATGCTGAGTATGTACCACGGAATCTGCTAAGGAGCACGAAGGAACAAGAACTCAAAGCTCAAACACTTTGTTTTATGAGTCACGTGCAGTATTTAAAAGCAGAAAATTACTATTCATAGTAGTTTAGCTGGTGCACTTAAAACCTGCTTCAAAATGATTAGAAAATTTGCAAAACAAAAACACCTTGAAAAAAAAAACGGAAACCAAACACAACAAAAAAGCCTCTTGGTCGTTTTGCTGTTTTGCCAAACAATAAAAGCTAATAAATTACTGCCATTTTATCTCGCGAGGGATGTGAGATAAAAAAAGAAAGTCAACCGACGCGTTTTTTCTCGCCGAAAATAACAAACATCTTTACTGCGGTTTTCATAATTCTGCGAACTCTCGCTAACGATTTCCAACCGTCAAACCGCCTTCTGGCTTCCGTCAATCAAACTCCCGAGGCTTCTCGTCGTTACTCTTTGTGGTTTTTGATTGGCCAGCACGTAACCGTTGCTGTCGCGACAGGAAGCCATTTAAGCACTGCTTAGGCGCTGGCCAATCAGAAAGCACAAAGTGTAACGACGAAAAGACTCGGGAGTTTGATTGACGGAAGCCAGAAGGCGGTTTTACGGTTGGAAATCAATAGCGAGAGTTCGCAGAATTATGAAAACCGCAGTAAGCGAAATGACAACTGACCGCTGTGCTACACGTATTCAAATGAAGAGACATTTTCTTATCGGATGACAAATAATGATATTCATAACCTTAATTTACTTCAAGGCTAGATAGGATTCGACTGTTCCTTTTTGAAGACAAAGTCAATAGTCTTTAGTCTAACTGTCGTTGTACTGTAATTAAGACTTCCCTGCTGGCAATATTTTTATCTTTCGTGTTTTTTTAATCAGAAGTCTTTATGCTTGAGGAACTTATGCAACGGGAAAATGTAATGAATCAACCTTTTCATCGATTAAGCCTTTGCGAAGCATAGCTCCTATTTAATAAGGTAAGGCCAGTTAATTTGTGTTCTTTTTGTTTATATTTGTTTTGAAAGAGAAAAACAATGAAACTGAAATGTTTATTCTGATGGTAGTGGTTTCATAATTATCTCTCAAAATTCGAGTAAGTACAGAAATTACGTATCTAAAAAACAAAATACGCTTGCCTTATATAAACAGTAGGTTTTGTTATCTAAGCAACCAAAACAAGAAAAAAGTATTCTATGATATAACACTTCAACGCTAGGGCTCAACTCTTTTCGTTTCAATAATATATGACATGAAATAAGAACAATGTACTCACAAAAGTGTGAAAAGTACTTCTTTCCCTAGCAGTTTATTTCTGTCATAAATAACGAATTATTAAGATATCTATATATCTTAGTTCTTAGGCACAGTTCTGCAAGAAAAATAATTTAGCGGCCCACATGTAAGCTAAACTATAACGTAAAATTATTTTCCCATTATAAAAAAATATTAAAAATATTGTCATCTTCAATAAAAGCAACCAGTTTTTAAGAAGGCATTGATCCGAATAAAAGTTAAATTAATATTTCGTGGCTAACGATTTCGTAAATTCAAAGATGCAGGAGTCAATATTGATAAGGTATCAAAACATAAAACTGTAAAGAACATCGGTTATTGACGGGATTAGAGTTTTGCTACTCAAAATAACGGCAGTGTACAGTTTCCTGTGATCAAACTGATATAAAAATAGCGCATCACAGACGGATGTCAGTAATATCCTTCGGGGTCAAAAGAAATCTAAGAATAGTTTTGCGGGAAAACAACGTGATCTGCGTCGGTGGGGACGCAAACATGGAACAACAACCAAAGGTTTAAAACTAGTGTTTTGCTGACATTTTGAGCGTTAGCCCTTCGATCGTCCATAATTCCAAACCATCGGACCATAAATTCCGCGCGCCGCTAGCTTGGTACCTTTATTCTCTTCGCGTGGCTAACTTTATTGAACACCATACATTACTAGGCATGAGGGCATTAAGAAAAACAAAAGTGGAACGACTTTTTTCAAAACGCGACACCCAATTTGCCATCCAGCTTTAGATGATGAATTCATTGGTTTTGCATTTCAAAACAATAAATATGGGGCAATAGAATACACAATTATCTACGGACGAAACATGCATTTTGCTTTATTTTGCATACAGTTATTTATTATGCAAAATAACATAAAAATGCCAAAATAGCATCTCTGATCTTGCAGCCTGGTTTTAGCACTTGGTGCCACTTACGTCAACAAATTAGGCATTCATTTCTGTGATCAAGACAACAGCTAATAAGCCATTTTCATAAAACACATTTGTCTGGGAAATGTGGAAAAATAGACGTTCAATATTATAAGTGCAGTGAAATGGTCAAAAGGCACCGACTTTTTATGATCGTTTATTTGTATAACAGTTTTCATCCCACTTCAGTCACCATTGAATACTTCCCCCCGTATGACGTATTGAGCAATGTTCTAAGACCATGTCCACACTACACCGTTTTCAAAAAGATTTGCGTCCACACTTATCGTTTTCGCCCGTCCACACTACAACGCGTATCCATACGAAAACGCTCTTATGCATTCAGTGCGCATGCTCAAATAAGCTCAACGCATGCGCATTTCGATCTGTCGGCCCGCGAAATTGGTCGGGTTTGCTGTGGTGACGTCATCGTTTTCAGATAGCACCGTTTTCACCCGTACAATAGAAAACAGCGTTTTCAAACAGCTCCGTTTTCAAATCGCTTCAAATTGAGCAAAAAGTATCAAAGTATCATTGAGCAAAACGGTTTAGTGTGGACGGGGTCTAAAAGAACATATGTTTAACTCAAGTTGAATTTTATGCTAGTTCAGTTCATTAATATGACCAGAAAATAACCATCACCTTGTGACCAAAACGTTTAAATTATTTACTTTCCTGTGTTGCACGAATTGCACGCACACGTGCCAAAAGTGACGGGGGAAAATCAGCCAATCACAAACGTTTCTCTGACAGACACTAAGGGTTTTAATAAATAAGATTATTTGAAAGGTCTAAACATAATTAAAACAAATGATCAACTTACTATGCCATTGAGTTTAGGCACAAATTTACATCATTAACCCTTTCAATCCCAAACGGGCCCAAACCGCCCTTTGGTACATTCAGGAACTTGAAAGTGTCTATCATAAAACTCACGGCAAAATGACACTTAATATCTGGTGATTTGTGTAGAAGAGTAATTTTTCTACTGACCAGAGAAGACAAGTGGATCAGAGGCTCGGATTTCTCACAGAAACAACCACTTGATTTCACAAAATAACTCGCGATTTTTGACATGCAAAAACACACGCTACACTGAGCACAAGGAGCCGTTTTTTCGCGTAAATTTCTAGACTAAATCAAACACAATCAACAAGCCACAGAATTAACTTAAAAGTACCTTTAATCCTTAGCTCTGACCTGAAGTTTCTCCTCTGCAAGTGTACATTCAAGGAAAATATGGCGCTTTGAACTTTGAAGCGACTGAACAACAAAGCAACACAAAACCCTAGCGCTCGGGATACCTGTGGTAAACCAATGAAATTTCACAGCGGTTCCTTAGACGAAAGATTTATATAAGTCTTTTTGCCCTGCGAGAATTAAAAGCAAAAATACTCTCAGCTGCTTGCTTTTTATGTCTTAAACACAGATTCAACCGAACTCTGTGCTGAGGCAAAAAGATTCCGCTAGAGATAGAGGAGCCAGGGTTTCTTTCACCAAAATTTTTCAACAGCTCTCAGAAGAACAGTGGAAAAAGTCAATGAAACCCCTCAGCCATACTTCTTACTTGAAGCACAGCACAAAAGTATTGTCCATAATAGACTTAATGATGTCCTATGGCCTCTTCTGAGTGGAATTTTAGTTGTATTTTTGACTGTTTTATCAGAAGTCTAACCTGTGTGATAGCTTCCCGCCATTGGAAAGCAATTATGGGTCAGCGGCAAAGCTCTACAAAAAGCCCCAGCCCCCCTCTCAATGAAAAACAGGAAACCCAGAAACGTGGTACTGATATGCAAAAATGAGCAGGGGTGTGTCTGTTTGTCCTCATAAAATAGGAATATTAGGGAAAATGCTATGGGACTGAAAGGGTTAACAATTGAATTATCACAATATCATTATCACAAACATTCTTTAAGTATCCAAAAGATGTCAGGTGTGTGGGGGCAGGCACAAAGTGATAAGGTCTGTCTGTTTGTTTTTTGTGGTTGATTAGTGCCTTCAAACATTGAGTGGGCTTGGTCAACCTAACCATGTGAACCAATTAGTCCAATTAGATCCTTGGCCAGGGAAGTGTTTTTGCTTGTGTTGTAACATGTATCGCAAGGTAATGGAAGCCAAATGAATGCACTTACTGGCCAATGATCTCGTCAGTCGGCTCACATGGGTTACATTGATTGACAATGCAGAAAAACCCAAATGAGGTTGCACCCCAAAGAAACATTATTGTCCTCTTCCAGTTTAACATTTTTGGATTTCACAAAAATTGGGCTCGTGATGAAGGATCCTGTCTAGCAGTACTCCGGCAGGCGTCTGGTATTAAAAGAACGTTAAAAGAAAGCAGAAAACACTCCTCCTTCCCAGTCCCTACTTACCCGCTCGCCACTTCCCTTGACAGCCACAGGATGCCCAGTTTTCTTCTCAATTCTTCGCTTTTTTCTTGTCATTAGAGATGCCTATGGAGGAGGTTAGATCATGTCACATGTTGGCCATACAAATGTGCCTTAGTTAATGTATTGAGCACACCAAGATTAAAAAGTAGATGCAGGATTTTAATAATGATTTTAATAATAATTAAAATCCTTGGGATCCAGACCCTGAATCTAGAAATTATTACCAAATGTTTTAATTTCTTTTTTTTTTTTCTAGACTGATGGAGAAAGATGTCCAGCAGGCATGCATAAGTTGTGCTTATCATTTGTGTGGATGGTGCTCATTCAGGGAGAAAATACAAATCAAAGGGCGAAGTAAGTTGACACCCTCCCCTCCCCAATCATGAAGGTGGCACAGGGGGGTCCATTAAAGGGGCACTCGCACGCTTCCCTGACAAGCAAATAATTCAAATCGCAATCCAATTCCATTCTCTTGATAGTAGATAAAACACTATAGATTAGCATTGATTTAACAGTTAAAAGGTCATTTAACAAACATGGACTGTTATTTTGGTTATTTTTGGTGATTAGAATTAGACATATTTCTTGACAGGTTGTACAAAAATTAAGCGTGCGAATGCCCCTTCATGTTTCATGGAAAACAAATATACATGTCCGTATTATGTTCCAAATGATTACTTTATCATCACAACTTAAAAATTATTGCCCAACCAATTGGGGTCTTAAACCTAGTAAAAAAACATGCCTTAGACAACTTTATAAAATTTATATGCTTGGTATTTTTATCATACTTGTTCAGCATTTTTTACAGTCATATTCCCTCTGCTGACTGGTAAGCTTTGTTTTTAAGTACCAAGGCAATTGTGCCAGGAGGCATGGCATCAAACCTAGGCCGGGGTAGCACTCAGGGCCTCCCCCTCCCTCCTAGGTGAATTCGATACACTAACTATGTTACCTTTGTAATCACGACACAGGCCCATGCCCTGCAACTTTCAATGCTGGGCCCATGCCCTGCAACTTTCAATGCCGGTACTTAATCTTTATCCATCTATCTCTTGAAAATCCTGAAAACTTAAAAAGAAGTACTGGTAATCCATCAAAACCAAAACAGGGTATCAGAAAATTTCTGTGTGGTTCTTTGTCATGACCACAATACTGCCCGGCCAATATGCCCCCCCTCCCTGGGGGGGATATCTGCAAGAGGAACTACCACTTCCCTACCTGTGCTAGCCTGCTCTCCAGTGTTTTTTTTTCTCGGATATTTACACAGGAATTCCGCACGGCAAAAAATCAAATATCTGGAAAAAAAAAAAACACTGGAGAGCCGGCTAGCAGGCTTTAGTATAAACCAACTAATGGTCTATTACAAATCCTGCATTCTGATTGGCTGAGCTACTAATGGTCTATTAGTGATACCGTGCCTGGCAAAACCACCACCTTTCTTTGCAAGAAAAGACTTGATTTTTTCAACATAAAATAATGGAATTCATTGCCAAAACCGACCAACTAGTTGGTTTATACTAAAACAGTTAGACCTCTCGTCCTCATGTGCTATGATATCAATAGACTATTCATCATAGCACGTTCGGCCTTGAGGTCTAATTGTTAAATAGCCCTGTGCGGTGCAAGTGTCTCAGCCAGATCAGTGTAGGAATGATAAACTATGCCACCGAAGCGTTCATAAAATGGATATACAGTTTAAATATCCCGCCTTCGTTATTCCTGCCCTTCGAATGAACTAAGAATTCTATAAAAACTGTAATAACAATACCTCAGCTTCGTGGATGGATGGGAGCGCGCACAGGGCGCCCAAGACCAATGTTTGTGAAAAGTCGATCCTGTTTTGTCCCGTTAAAATGCCCCTGTATCGCGATCGTTAAAATGCTCTAAAAACGTAAAACTATTGTCAAATTTTCAAATAAAAAAATCTTACCTCTATACATTGTTTACAAGGGGGAAGTGGTGTCAGGAACTTTGGCTTTTACAGGCTGTTTTGCGCAATATGGAGCAATTTTCTGGCTGTTCCCCCGTGTAAGAACCTGGAACAACTCACAAGCTGCGTCACAATAGCTTCCTTTGTTTAGTAGAACGAATCATGATGAAAGGATAGCACAAAGGTGTCCTCTGGGAATGGTTCTTTACACCGCGGATTACCCAATTTTCTGGAGTACAAAGAACTCCAAAGCATCACAGAGACAATGTATAGAGGTAAGATTTTTTTATTTGAAAATTTGAGCATAATAAGAGCATTTTGACGATCGCGATACAGGGGCATTTTAACGGGACAAAACAGGATCGACTTTTCACAAACATTGATCTTGGGCGCCCTGTGGAGCGCGCGACTTTTGTGAAACTACACTGCTTGGGAACCTCGCGATCTCGTAACATACACAGGAAGCCCACAAACGAACAAATGTGCGTGTTTACTACAGTATTTCAGAGAATGGAAAACCAAAACAGAAAAAGGAAAATATGCCAACGTTTCGGACCTTTATTTCGATCCTTCTTGAGGGCGACTAAAACCGTTACAAAATCGCGTATATATATACAAAAACTCACGCGCGCAAAGGGTTTGCGCGCGACAGCGACACGAGAACAAGAGCTCATACGAGAATAAATATAAAAAAATCAGTATAAATAGGTCGAGTTCTAGAGTTCTTCTCTGATGTTCAGGCCATTCGAGATCATTTCAGATTGTCCATTCAATAGCCCTACAGTATTTCAATATGTTTTTCCCCGTCAGAATTTTTCTCTCATCCAATGTGGAGTGGAGAACAGAAGACTGGGATACATGATTGAATTTTTGCGCCCTTTATACCATACTCTATTTGGAAGCTCCCTTTTATTTGCAAAGTCCTGGATTTTATTACTGTTTCTGAGTATTGTTTTTGCAAAACAAGAAATTGAAAGAAACCCTCGTAGGAAACGGTTGTGTGACAAAAGAACAACCAATCAAGTTCTAGAATATCGTGACGTCACCCAACCCAACTGCTCATTTTAGCGATCTAGACTAATAATCAAGGAAGGTGGAAATTGAGTCGAGATTTGCTAAATTCCTTCAACTCACGGCCCTGAATACCGTTAATTCCACTCCAAAAGGACGCTGCCTTAATGAAAGTTTCAACGCTATGGGATAGATAGTCTGGGGGCAGATCTAAAATGTCCATATTGTGCGTGTTAGGTAAGCTATGTTGATTATTTCATGGAGACGCACAGCAAAAATGCAATCAATCTCTAGTAATAATTTGACTTCCTTTTTACCGTTGACGTGTTTATTATCTTTTCCTCAGTCAAGAAAGGAAAGCTAAAGCCAATTCAAGGTGAGGTTTATGTGCAATTACCAGTAATAAACGTCATGTAATTAGAAGTCCCGGCTATAGTTCATACGGACTCTGTTCACTGCTGTACATTCTAGGTTTTGCCCTTCTTAAATATTAGAGTCTGTTTATGTTCCGGTTTCTTAAACAGTGCACTCAATTCTCGCATCTGCGGGTCGCCAATTATGTGCTTTTTAACTTTATCTTTGATCATAATGCCCATTTCTCAATGGTACTTAATTTTAGATTAAAACTCTTCCATAACAGACTGCACGTTAGAAGGAATATTGACTACCTCCTTTCCCTTGATTGTTGTGGTTTAAAGCTTATCGATCAGTAAGGGTATGCTCACACACAAAATTAAAAACATAGGGAAACATAATCCTCAATTCAGCATTTTGAAATTGAATTATATTTTCGTTTCGCCCACCAAAAATAGTATTATTGAAATGCCTTTTTCTCACTTTCACGTATGTACATCATATAGTTGTGGAGTTGTATGTGGTGTGCCTGAAACAAAAGCTCTCTGAATTAATACAGTGACATTCTATTTTTATTATTTTAAAGGAAAACTTAACACATATACTCGAGTTACTTTACAAAATGCGTCTTTGGAAACAGATCAAATCAAAGGGCCAACACCAACTTGGGAACAAGAATTTATTTTGTGAGTACGACTTTCTATACTATGCCTAAGTAAACTACATGTATTTGAATACTTTAAACTCTACCACCAGTTACTATTATTATGCTGTTTTACTTTCCTGTGTACACTAACAATATATTCTAAAGTATGTTTCCACTTGATGGGAACAGCTGTTTCGTTAAGGTAATAGAGCAATATTGCCTAAAGGTCACAAAATCCCTTTATGGCTATCAACAGAAAGATTTATTTAATATATTGTTGAGTTTATTAGGATATGGTGTACCATATAGACCTTTATGGAGTGCTTCTTCTGACATTCCACATTTTACATCCTTAGTTAAATTTTCGCCCATTCTAGCAATAACATCATGGAGGTCAAAATTAGTAGATACCGAATTGCACCAGGCATCTAATACTAATATATAGATTTAGCCACTGGCTAAAAGCGGAGCTCCAGGTTACATATTTTTCTGTGTTAATGAAACAAAAACAAGGTTGCCATTGTAGATAGCTTGTCACAGTATGCTTTACAAGAAAAATGTCTCTTGATATGTATACAGTGTCTTCTTTGGTATGTTGCTACACTGGCACAATAAAGCTTGGCCTGTCGTCAAGTAGGGTAAAGAAACTTCCTTCAGAAAAAATAGCATACTTAACCCCTCCCAATGGAATAATTCTAACAAAGAACAAAAGTGCAATAAAGAGAAAAGTAATTATTTGCCATGAGTTTTTTATAAATTTGAATCACAATATACATGTCCCATTTATTACATGAGCAGTGTATTTTTACTAAAAAAATATGTCATTCCAGAAAATACCAATACCTACCAATAACCTACCCCTTTCTTATACCTCTAGCCTGAAAACCCTACCCCTTTCGGGCCAAGCATCCCCGTACAATCCAATATATGGTATACCATGAATGAGAATGAGCTTTCCACTCATACAGCTGCACCTTCTTTTTTAATTTATTAAGAATTCCACTGAATGGTAAGGGGGGTGGGCCTAGAAGCTCAGAAGGGAGGGGCATCCACTTTTGAACATATTTTCTTGTTTTCCCCCACCCCCCACATTGCCATACATAATGTCTATCAGCCCCCTCACTTATGTTCTGCCTCCCATGTACTACAGCCATAATATGTTAATATTATTTTTGCCTTATGCCATGGATGGCCTGTCCAAGAGCGATCTCTGGCTGCTGCTTTGTCACTGAAATTGAAAGAGAATAGTAACCCATTAAAAAATGTTGAAAGTATAACACAGATCTTCTTTTCCTGTCTATTTACCAAATGAAAGCATATAGCCATGGATATTATTATACATTTTAGTAACGGAACATACTGGAGTCCCATTATCTTTGTAAAAGCCATAAAAATAATGAAAACATTAAATCAAGGATGAATAACATTCAAACTTTCAGATTCACCACTTTAAAAGGAATGTATTGATTGAAGCAAGGTTGATTTTTTAACACTCCATAATTACGATGTCTCTGTTTGATTGTCCAGGAGGCACACAGGGCACACACACAGAAGCATCTTTTTGACACACTTATGCTATGGTAGTATTTTATGTAGTATTTTATGATATGGTAGTATTTTAGAAATTATTTGCTTCCGATCGATTAAAAATATGCTTAGGAATGTTTTATGTGGATAAGTGTCCAGCAGGCGCTAATTCAAGGATTTATGGTGCATTAACAGTGTCAGGGCCATAGCGCTTACCGGGGCCGGGGGACCCAGTTTTTCCCCAAACAACCCTTAAAACTCCAAATTTTGCACCCTGCATTTCAAAGTTCTCACAAACATGTGGCAAATTCACATTCAGGCAAAAGAGTTGAAACTTTTTTTTAAAAACCGCTTTGAGGTTTTTTATATGTTGTCCCCCCCCCCCCCCCCCCCCCAGTTTTTGGAGGCTTGCTACGGCCCTGAGTGTTATGTGTTGTTCCCTCTCTCCCTCACTCCACAGAAGTGTGTTGAAAAGTGACACCCCTCTGGAATATCAAAAGAAAAATAGCTGAGTATTTGTATATAAAAAAGCAGGTAAATTGACCCGCAACCACTCTAGAACTTCCAAGCCCTTCCTTGAATACTTTCTGGAACCATAACGAAGGGGGTACCTTGATATAAAAGTGATGTGGAGGTCTGACATTTTTTGGGGGGTATGAAATTTGTAGTAGAAAGAATTTTTTGGGTTTAAATTTCTACCAGGCCAGGTATTTGGGGGGGTGTGTGTGTGTGGGGGGGGGGGGGGGGTTGATCGAAAGCTCAAGCTATTTTCGGGAAACATAAGCAGCTCACAGCATCATGTGTATGCTGGTATTAAATGGCCTTTTTAGACTAAGAAAGTTGGATATTATGGGCGGGCGGTTTAAAATTTATGGCTCATCTTTTTGGGTATGAAATTTGGAGCTCTGTCGGACCCCCAGTCATTTCTATATCCAAGTACCCCTGGGAACCACACATTTTATGTTTGGCTACAGTCATTACTGAGGATATTCCACTTAGTGTGATGATTGCAGGGGGCCCGGCCGGGGGTGCAAGCTAATCCTCACAAGATGACTTATGAAAAACATCACATGAAGCTACAATGTCACAGATACAAATGATTGTAGGTTCACTATTTTCATTTTTATGACAAATATTAACTATCTGTGAATTGTCCTAGGTTTTTATTGAACTGGAATATAATTGCATCTAAACTCAAGCTTGACAAAGGCCAAATATCATGAGGGAGAAATATCTTGTTCTAAGAAAATATGCCTAAATTTTGTTTCTTTTCCTAGATAATCAATTTTCAGATTCCCCTTCAACTGTGAATGATGCACTTTGTCAGTTGTTCCCAGCATGTCTGGTTTTATAAAGTATACTTACACTTTATTTACAATGTAAAAACTAACTTTTTTAATGATTTGGGAGACAAAAATAATCTCAAATAAACTTCTCAAATAAACTAATTGCGCTACCTACAAGATATATGCTTGAAAATGTCCGACAGTGAAACAACATAATCTAATGATTACTTGCCTGTTATATGCGGTAAACACTGTGAAGCCAGAAAAACATAAGCTGGAAACCTACAAATTAAATCAAGCAGTCAATTATTCCTCAGTCAAACCTCAGGGCTCAGCGAAATGGATAAAATATTCCACAATTCTAAGAACAACAGGTTAATAAACTCAAGAATTACTGTACCATTGCCTAATCGGAAGTTCGGAGATTGCATTGCTGAGTCATTGTTTGATGACCAAAGCAGGGACGTCAACTCTCCCGGTTTTGCCGGGAGTCTCCCGGTTTTTAAGTAAAATCTCCCGGTTTTCTTTTGAAAAGACGATTTTGTTTTTGCTTCTGGACCTTAAAAGAACGCTAAATACAGCGAAAATGATAGACATTAGGTCTTTTCCTGCCTCAAAAGCCCAATATTTTGGTGTCTCAAGGTTTTTCGAGCGGCAAGGTTGACGTCCCTGCCAAAGTAAAGTTCGATGATGGCGTTCAATTATTCATTCAACATGGCTGCCTACTGGGCAAGCAAATACCTAAATTCTCCCTAAGTACAATAATTATCGCTCAAAGCTATGGCAACGGAAGTAGAATCACTGTCAAACTGAAATCACTTAAAAATGCGTATTATACTTGGAATCCTCAAACAAACAAGTAACGTAAATCTCCCGACAGCCACCATCGTTTTTAATGAACTTTCATCATTTTCTAACTAGCGTAGCGAGCCGCCGGGACGCGAAAAAACTTGGAACGAAAATTTAAAAGAAAATTAAAAGTTAAAAGAAAAAAAGTTTATAAAACTACGGTTGAATTTTAAAGTTTTTCGTGAGGACCTACCCTGAGAATATTTTTTCCTTGCACAGACGACGACAGTCTTCTGAGTTTCGACCTTCGTTCTTCTTCCCGCGCCGTCGTTCTATCTTTCCTTCTGAGATTCTGAGGAAAATGTTCTGGACACTTTTTTCCGTTGTATTTAGTCTCTGCCTTTTTATCTTCAGGTTTCGACATGTTGGCTAGGGTACTTTCATCCCCCTACTGAAGACATAATTTTTCGTTCTCTCTCGATCGACGGCCGTTGTTGTCTTCCGACATGTCATTTGCTCGCTGCTGGTTCTTCTCTCTCACTCTTCGCCCTCAGACTTCGTTTCTTTTTCCTTCGTGAAACTCCCGTGTTCATCGACATATCCATCTCGACGTTTCGACCTCATCGCGGTAAATTTGACTTTTAGACTTACTCTAAAATACCTTGAAATGAGGCAGCTTGTCACAGAAACGTTTCATTTTTTTCGTGAAGAGCAAGAAAACACATTCCTTCTCTTGTCGAAAATTCTTCCCTGCTTTAGCAGAGCCAGAGGCTGCATTTCGCTGTTTGAAAAAAAAAAATCCCTGCAAATAAAATTCAAGGCGCGCGCGTGCTCATTTTCCCGCTCAAACTGATGGGCTACCTGTGCGACGACGGACACACACACAACCGGAAGTCCATGAAAATCAAGGTCGATGGGTATACACTTTTCTGTTATGTTTCCTTCTTCTCCTGCATGTAGCTATGGGGCTCCGCTACACGGGCGCCTTCGGCGCCCGCGGGAGCTCCGCTAATAGTTAATTTTGCAGAATGTTTTGTATCATACATAGAATTTGTGGGAAAACTAGTGGTCTGCATCGGCGGGGACAAAACATAGAGAATAACAACAAAAGGTTGAGATTTATGTTAAACGCTGATGTTGCAACTGTTCACTTCATCGGAACAAAGACATGTATCATTAGTTCACAATACAGTGCTCACCTACATTACTAAATGTTGAAGGTGATGTAGTACAGTCATTAATAAATGGGAGGCTCTTTTTGGAGTCTTACGACTATTGATTTTATAAAAAGGAGGCTAGCTTTCTCCAGAAACTAGATTTGTCAGTGCTTCAAGAGTACTACCATGTTCTGTTATTTCTTTCTGTTTTAATAATGCAATTAGCAATTGCACACCATTTGCCACCCCCTTGGAGGCAGTGCTGTCAGAATGTTTTTAATGTGGTTATTTAGAAAAAGTAGCCGACCCTGTTTGACTTATTTCAGTGACTCAATTATGCTTTTGTTTGGGAACCAATGAAAAGTAGCCAGCAGGGGGGGGGGGGGGGGGGGGGGGGCAGCAGTGAAACATAAAATAGCAGCAATAGGCAACAGAGCTCCGGCCATCAATGGTTTGTTCTGACAGCACTGTGGAGGCTCTCTGCATTTGCAGCCATTGATCAGGTCACTACTTTTTTGGGGTTGCATCTTAATGAACATCTGATAAAATATTAGCAAGAAGCATGAATCAATCATTACATATTATGTAAAATCTTGCCAATTTTATCCAGACAGATTCCCACAAGCATGCCTGTTAACCTCCAAAGTTCTAAAAATGGAACATTTTCTTTTTCCAAAATCCTTTCAATCGTTTCTGGAAGATTTTCCAAACACTCTCTTTTCCAAACACTCTCAAACACTCCTTGCTGAGGGAATACACATTGGTCATGCCTGATTCATTCTGAGAAATTTAGAGGTTGAGGCGATTGAGAGATAGATTTGATTAAAATCTGAAGATTCCGATAAGATTGTTCGAGGGTTACGAGGTACTGAATCTGTGCCAGGAATGCTTTTGGCTGTAGGTGACAACAGGAAAGCATGGAAAAAGTTGAACCCTAACATTGTTTGCAAGCCATTCTCTTGGGAGAGGTATAAAATATTTCCTGTTTACCCAGTTTATGATTCAACAAAAAATGTCCAGTCCATATCTTTCCCTAAAGTAGGGTGCTCAGAGCTGGAAATTACTGTCAGTCATCGGACATTGTATGATCAAAAACATCAAATGCCTGACCAATTTTCAGAGATGTCCGACCAATTTTCAGATATTATGTCCAGCCAATTCTCCAACCAAGAAAAACATAATGGACATAATATGTCCAATCAAGTAAGAAAAAATATTTCCAGCTCTAGTACTTTTCATTGCCACACATTTTGGTAATGCTGGTCAGAATCAAATGGAATGCATTTTCTCTCTCCAGAAATTGGAGCAAGAAACAAGTGTAATTTATTTCCACATAAAATCATTTCAAACTGAATTTGAAAAATCCACAAAGGTTGTGGTTTAAGGGAAAGACCATTTTACCCTGAGTTTTGGGTATTTTTTTAATTCATATAAAATTAAAAAATGTGTGAATCCAGAAATTATCCATACCCGTCTCATGGAAGGGGATTGAGATATGACCCTGACTCCTTTGGAATTTCCAGTGAAAAATATAGTTATCCCCACCGCTTGGAATTTCTAATCCCTTCAATGGGGAGAGGGGTAAGAATTTTTTTCTGGAATCACACCAATATGTATTCAGAGCTGTTAGAATGTTTTGAAGTAGGTGGCTGCTCAAAAAAGTAGCCGGCTGCAAAAGAAAAACTGACAGCCGACATGCAAATTTCATAGCTTCAAAGCAACAAAGTTAGTTTCCTCCCAAAACCAATTCTGACACAGGCATGGAGCTGGGAGATTTTAAGAGGAACTACAATTTAAGGATTTCAATTATTTTATTTTATTTTTGCAAACAATGAGATGAGCTTCAGGCTGCATTTAATAAAATTCTGTGGTTCAAACGTTTTTGTCTCACATTGGCAAAAAGTAGCCGGTGATTAAACATGAAGTAGCCACCGGAGCTCCGGCAGTCGCGGGCTTGTTCTGACAGCTCTGTGTATTGTATATTAGTATAAACCAACTAATGGTCTATTACAAATCCTGCATTCTGATTGGCTGAGCTACTAATGGTCTATTAGTGATAGACCATGGCTGGCAAAACCACCACCTTTCTTTGCAAGAAAACTTGATTTTTTCAACATAAAATAATGGAATTCATTGCCAAAACTGACCAACTAGTTGGTTTATACTAAAACAATTAGACCTCTCGTCCTCATGTGCTATGATATCAATAGACCATTCAGCCTTCAGCCTCATGGTCTATTCATCATAGCACATTCGGCCTCGAGGTCTAATTGTTAAATATGAATGTTATTATTGATACAGTACTATATGTTTTTTATTTAGTGAGACTAACAAGCTAGACCATAGCCTTCTGCTAGAATTATGGAACAAAGGCTTCTTTATGGATTCCTTGCTTGGCAGCATCGCCATTCCACTTGTAGAAATTCATCATTCCAATGAGGTATACATTTATTACAAAAATAAAACGATCCCAATTCTTCAGATCCAAAATTTTAAGTGTTTAAACTTTTTAATGCACAGTCTGAAAGTAATAGCCTGCTTGGCGCCCGAACAGCGATCGGACTGGGTTTTCCGCGATAAAAACACCCAAGACTGCCTGCAAACACGCTAGAAAGTAACCACAGAAGTGATTTTCCAAGCCTGAACAGTTATAAATTACGTAGAACACTTTGGGGTGTTGCCAGCCTTTTTAAGAGTAAGGTTTCAGCCTGAGGTTTTAGCCCATAACTTTCCAAATAATATCACACCAGCACATCAAAAAACTGGAAAGGAGATTTGGTATGGACATATCACAGCACAGATACAAACAACTTGATGAAGAGAAACAAACTAATGCGAGTCCTGGACCATTTGTTCAGAAACTAGCACCCAAGGCTACCAGTGTGCCAAAAGGGAAAAAATGATGATGATGATGATGATGACATAATATCACACCAGCATATCACATAACTTCATTTGTTTCATTAGGAGGGAAGTGGAACATGGCTGCCGCTCACTTTGGAGTCCCACAAGGGTCAGAAGGGTGTCACACAAACTGGCCATGAGCTCTTAGTCGACACACGCTTTGAGTTGCCATCAGGTATGTAAGTGAAAATGTTCAAAGCTTCATACACCTCTTTCATAATGGGGAGTTTGCAGGTGTTGCGTGACATTTTGAATTTTGATCCTAGCAAAATACAAATACCATATTTGAAAAGAGCTACCCGAAATGTGTGAAATCCTCAAATTTGAATTGGTTTCGACAAATAACACGGAAGTTATGAGCGTCGGAAGTTGGTTGTTTTCCTATAGGTTTAATGTTGTGGTGGGCAACAGTTGCCCACCAAGACATTAAACGTATAGAGAAACAGCTTACTTCGGGCGTCAATAACTTTGCTAACATTTACAAAATCAACTCAAATTTTCGCCTTTTTCTAATTGCGGTAAGCTCTTTTCAAATATGGTGTTTTTATTTTACTAGGGTCAAATTCAAAATGTCACGCAACACCTAAAAACTCCCCATTAAGATTTTTAGTGTAATCAAAAATCATGCAGGTCATATTTCATAGGCCTTATTCCATAGATCATATTCCATAGGTCATATCCCATAGGTCATATTCCATAGATCATATCCCATAGGTCATATCCCATAGGTCATATTCCATAGGTCATATTCCATAGGTATTATTACATGTTCCTACAATAGGCCATGATTTTTTTTCCAATCGCCATACTGTATTATATTAGTCATACTATACATTTTTAAGTATGTATTGTTCATATTTAAAAGGGTTCTGCTTGTCAAAACCCCTAAGCCAATCAAGTCCTTGCCGCCCTGTTTCGCCTACTGCTGTCGACTGGGCTTTCATCAAGACACAAAGCCAGGACCAGTGTCGTAGCTAGTGGGGAGCAGAGGGTGCAGTCGCCCCTTAGTGATGTTTAGTGTCAACATGTGGGGAAAAACAAAGGATAACCAAGGCTGGCCCCCCAGACAAGCATCTAGACACTGCACTAGGCGAAACAGGACAATGACCTGAATGACCAAATCCAGTCCTACTCTGTGACCTTATCTCGCCTTATTTCTCAGTTCTTATTGGCACAATGTTTCCTTATCTCACCTTTCAATTGGACCATTTTCCCCTTATCTCGCCTTATCTCGCCTTTCAATTGGACCATTTTCCCCTTATCTCACCTTATCTCGCCTTTCAATTGGACCATTTCCCCTTATCTCGCCTTTCAATTGGACCATTTCCCCTTATCTCGCCTTTTCTCACCTTTCAATTGGACCGTTTCCCCTTATCTCGCCTTATCTCGCCTTTCAATTGGACCATTTCCCCTTATCTCGCCTTTCAATTGGACCATTTTCCCCTTATCTCACCTTATCTCGCCTTTCAATTGGACCATTTCCCTTTATCTCGCCTTATCTCGCCTTTCAATTGGACCATTTCCCCTTATCTCGCCTTATCTCGTCTTTCAATTGGACCATTTCCCCTTATCTCGCCTTTCAATTGGACCATTCCCCCTTATCTCGCCTTATCTCACCTTTTAATTGGACCATTCTCCCCTTATCTCGCCTTATCTCGCCTTTCAATTGGACCATTTTCCCCCTATCTCCCCTTATCTCGCCTTTCAATTGGACCATTTTCCCCCTTATCTCGCCTTTCAATTGGACCATTTTCCCCTTATCTCCCCTTATCTCCCCTTATCTCGCATAAACTCGCGACGAGATAAGGTCCCAGAGTATAGGCCTAAATTCAATACAACGTTTCGAAAAACCACAGTGCGAAACAACGATTAAGGTTAAGATAATGCTTCCCTCTTGTTCAGGTTTAACGGAAGAAGAAGCACGGATGTTGCAAGAGAAGCTGGACATGTTCTACACCATTATGGATCAGGAAATGGAAGTGCTCAAGGAACAGGCGGCACGGGAAAGGCACAAGAAGGAGGTTGAGTCCTGTAAGTTCGAAAAAATAATTTTTCACTTCTTGTCTAATTTACGGCTAAAACCCTTGCATCGCTCGGCAAGCGAAATGCAGAGAAAAAAGGCCTCTCTGCTAGTAGGGAATTGCATCGCGACCCACGTTTTTAAAAACATCAAATTATGTTTTGCATTCGTTTTTCGCGGCAAAAATATGCAAATTAAAATCGAAAGCGTGCGAGCGAAACAAGTCGTACTCTCCCGCGCTCCACCGGGCCGTGTGCTTTTTTTTTCACTTTGTTCTAATGAAAAACATAGAGTACGACTTGGGGCAAGTCTAGCTTCCCTCTGAACAACGTCGCGACGGAAAGCCAGGCGAACAGGGCAAGAATCTCATCTCATAAGATTTGATTGGCGGGACAGCAAAGCCAACATTGAAAATGCGGGTCGCGATGCAACGCTTTTTAGCTGTAAATGAAAAAATGGGATGTACTTTGTAGAAGCACATACAAACAGATACAAAACCTCCCTATGCCATTGAGTGTTTAGTTAGGCTAAATTTTATATTTAACCAGAAAGATGGAAAGATGTTGAAACCAGGCACTCAGTACTTCGCATACATTTGAATATCTTCATGGTAAACGTAGCAGCACTTCTTGCCTGGTAGTATTTCAAGTCCTCAAATTTCTCCTAA
Organism: Scolanthus callimorphus; assembly: GCA_033964015.1. Taxonomy (NCBI): domain Eukaryota; kingdom Metazoa; phylum Cnidaria; class Anthozoa; order Actiniaria; family Edwardsiidae; genus Scolanthus; species Scolanthus callimorphus. Next base: position 21,722,830 of record CM066924.1, read on the forward strand.
ATTTCCTACAATTGCGGGCTTCCTGTGTGACGCGTGCGCGCGCACGCGCCAAAAATGGCGGGAACACTCCTCGGCTAGACTGCAACCTCGTACCCAGAGCCCGTCATCTTTTGGCCAGCGGCAAGATTCAGGGCCCTGGGGGAATCCGATTTGTGAGCATGCGTGGTAGGTCAAAAACGTAACGAACTTTCATACAACAATCAAACCGGAAACCCAGAATCTAGGTTTTAAAAAAATCGATTCCCCCAGAGCCCTGAATCTTGCCGCTGGCCAAAAGATGACGGGCTCTGGGTACGAGATTGGGCTAGACTGCAGTCGCTTGCAGTTCCTTATTTAGTGAACGTCCGTTACAGCTGTTTCAGGTAACACGCGACCCAGCGCGTTCAAAACATCGAGAGAGCTTTTGGCAGTTGGGTTTTCCTGTGTAGTCAATCAAACCATGTGACCCAATCAGATCCTTGCCTAGTTTCGCCTAGTGCAGTGAATTGGCTTCTGTCGCGACATGTCTCGCAAGGGAAGCCAATCGAATGCACTGAGTAAGGATATGATTGGCTCACACGGACACGGATTGCAATGATGGACAGCACAGAAAACCCAACTGCCAAACTCTGGCGGCAACGGCGAAGTCGCGTGTTACCTGAAAGAGCTGTAATAATGCAAGAGAATTTAAAAAGTCTTCACAGATTTTGGAGCTGGTCTCTTACAAGAGTGTTCGCTCGTGGAGCTTCGATTTTTTTTTATCCTCTTCGCCACCCAGTGGGACACAAGGGGGGCGAAATATCCGTTGAAAAGTGCGAGCGCGAGCAATATAAGGCCAAACAAAGAACACAAAAAGCACCCGATTTATGGTTGTAGGGATATTACAGAAACAAGGATGGTGACCCCGATCTTTTTTTCTCTTAAATCGACCATCATGGATACATGTACCGCTGCCGACAAAATGTTCGAAGCAGAAAAAATCTAGGTAGTAGAACAAATGTGCGTAAAACTATGTACTTTGGGGCAAGCGTGGAGTATGAGCTGAGTGATTATCGGTCCATTTTCTTGCTACATTAGCCCAATCGGATCAATTTTCTGAGAGAATATTACATAATTGCCTTTATTATATAGACGCGAGTGTTTTACTGGAAATACGCCACTCGTAGATCTCATACGAAGCTACATCCGGGTCCTCAGTGACATATTTTCCATATCCTCACTAGTGAGGATATCGGTCAAAACAAAAGTGCTTGGAAATCAATTTGGAATATATTTTTCAGGTTTGTCTATATAATAAAAAGAAATAAAAAGAACCCTGTGGATGACGAATTTTCGCGGGCATCCCAGTTCTAAAAATAGACACTTTTCTGACTGTGATTCGGGCGTACATAGTAAATATGGAAACTCTTGGTAATCCGCTCTTGTATGGACCCAATGTATACCAGTATATTAAATTCATGATGTAGCAACCACGATGTCGCCTCGTGAGAGGGCCACGGACAACAGAGAAGGATTGATATACCTCTATTTTTTTTTTTTGGCGTGGTGTCGTCAGCAAAAATGAACCCCCCTCTTAAAATCCTTGATCCGCCACTTTATGACCATATTTGGTCAATAAATGAACCCTCGCCTGCTTACCAAGCAGGTTTTCTTTTCATAATGTTTTCATTTTTTGCTAAAGTAAAGTAGAGTAACAGTGGTAAGTGATAATAATATACTTAAGCAATAAAAGTACTTTCCGCGTGCTCTCTGCTTTTTACAAACACGAGTGGGATGTTGGGAGAACTGATCAAAACTTGAAAGACACGAGCCGAAGGCGAGTGTCTTTAAAGTTTTATCAGTTCGACCAACATTCCCCGAGTGATTTGTGCCGACGTTTCGGACTCTTTACTTTCAGTCCTTCATCAGGGCGGTTACAGAAATCAGTTACATATGCATACGCGTATATACAAACGTACCCTGCGCGCGCAGACAAATTCTGAATGCGCGCGCTTAAAGAGGAGAAAACGAAACTGAATACAATGGTACAATTTAGTAATAAGCTAAGTCTAAAGTGTTCTAAATTTCTTCTCTAAGGTTAAGTCCATCAGGGCTCATGGTTCTTAACTTGTCGATCCAAAGGCCCTCGACAGAAGTCAGATCCTCCTGTTTAGCCACCTTTTTAATGCACTTGATGGTGAGGTCTGATATTGTGTGCCCATTGCTTGAATTGAAGTGTGCCGCGACAGGATTGGCGTCAGCGTACTTTTGCCAATTTTTGATCGTACATTTGTGGGTTCTAAAGCGTGCATGTAACGGGAGGCTCGTTTCTCCGACGTACTGCTTTTGGCATTTTCTAGAAAATAACATACACACGCGCGACAGCGTTGCGTGACAATCGTGTTTCTCAGGTCTCTTACAAACACGCTTTTTAACCAATCAGAATGCGCACATTCACAATACAACATGGGTGTTATTTTCTAATAGCATTTAACATATTGGAGTCTCGCAACAACATTATTTTCAAAATCGTTTCAATTGTTTATTCTGCGAATATTCCGCAGCTTGGTACTAAAGCAATGTATGTTTGTTAAACGTTTCAACTCGCTTTATATGTATCAGTCCGCCATTAATCAGCTCGCCAAATCAGTCCGCCATTATTGCAAATAAGTCCGCAAATCAATCCGCCATTAAAGTTCCAGATTTTGGTTCCAGTTCCAGCTCCAATTTAGGGATTGTGATACATTTTTCTTTAACTTTAACTCTTGAACTGACTAATTTTGTTTTGAATTTTTTAGTCTCATCTCATTCATTTTTTAAAATTCTTCTTGTCTAAAGACCAACAGGACCATCCGATGGCTGATAGACAAGATCTATCTTTAGAAAGCCTGTGGTTAGTGGTCCAACCGAAAATCAATAATGGCGGCTAGGCAAAAGTCGTCTTTTGAAGGCTGAAAATTCTCAACTAAATTCCGTATCTCGATCTTCTAACAGATACAACGTACTCCCCAATGCGTAGTAGACTATTTGGAGCGACATTTTCACAGAAAGAAAGCAGTCGAATTTCGTACTAATGTCACTTTAAAATTTGCAGACCAAACTATAGGCTTTCTACGCTCAACTGAATAGCACAGTATGTTCTTCCAAATGGTTTACGGTTGGTCTACTGCCAAGACCTCTGCTGATGCAATTACTGAATTAGTTCACCAAAAATCTTTGTGTATTTTTCCAAAACAAGTCTGACAAATAGACTATTTAACATTGACATCAGACAATACTATGTTGAGCTCACGTCGGTGGCGCATTGTGTTAGAGCACGGCATACTGTGCGTACCGTAAATATCCCGTTTCCTCTGTCCCGAGTAGCTTGGTGATAGCTTTGAATTCGTTTCACCTGGAGCTCTGATAAGAGAAAGAGGGTAAGTTAAGCTGTGCACGTTGGACCTCAGGTTGTCAGTCTCCTTGGAGTACTGTTACGAGTTATCCACGTAAAATTTACTTAACTTTTTAGTTTACTTACAGACTTACAAACTGGGCTACTTGTATTTGTTGCGATCCTGGGGGCCAGACTAATCCAGCATGCCGACTCAACGTGTCTATTGTTCTTCTCAGCGCGGTTTTTCCAGCGATGAATAGTAGATGCTCATTAATTTTCAAATCAGTTGAAAGCAGTTGCTCAAAGATAGGACTACGGATTTCAATCATTTTACAAGACGGGGACCTTGATGTTTGCGCACAGTTTTTTTATATATGTTTTTTGCAAACTACTAGGAAGTGTTCCTCATCATCTCCCCAGGATGGGGGGAGGGGTCTGAATATCAGGCAAAAATTCGCCAATAAATCGTAATATTTTTTCTATATGGTAAAAATATTTTCATACCACACACTTAAATAAAATATCCTGGGGATGTTTATTTTCCAACACATATTTTTTTAACAAAGCTGAATTATGTACTTACTTTTGAATATGCTATCAATAAGACTAATGGTGTTTCCTAGCACCTGTTGTTTGGTATATCATTCAGAAACAGAGCCCGTGAATGGCTTCTTGACCTGTGCAAAATAATCGATCTTTTAACCATCCATGGTCTAGCAAACGAATTTGGTAGCGAATTCAAAACTGCCTGGACGGGTAAATATTTCAGAGGTATTTCTTGATAAGCTGTGAAAGTGTTACCAGCTTTGTTCTGTGTCCTCCTGAGGCACGTTTCGCACGCAGTCGGCTGAGTGGTTGATAGATAGATAGATAGATAGATAGATAGATAGATAGATAGAGTGGTTGATAGATAGATATTGACCGTTACGCGCGCGTTCCAAAAAGAATTTACCCACAATCTGAGTACCGGGTGTAGTTTTTTTCGTTCCCGAATACAAGTTTTCTACGAAACAGACCTCGACAAGAACGCGCGACAAGCGAAAATAACGCAGATGAGACCTCAACGAGCGCGCGCGACACGTAAAAATGAAACACACCTAAACAAGCGCGCGCGACAAGCGAAAATGAGAGAGCTCACAACAAGCGCGAGCAACTAGCGAAAATAAGACAGACCTCAACAAGCGCGAGGAACTAGCGAAAGTAAGACAAATTACAGCAAGCGCGAGGAACTGGCGAAAATAAGGCAGACCTCAACAATAGCGCGCGATAAGCGTAAATGAGAGAGATCACAACAAGCGCGAGCGACTAGCGAAAATGAGGCAGACCACAACAAGTGTGCGCGACTAGCGAAAATAAGACAGATCACAGCAAGCGCGAGGAACTGGCGAAATTAAGACAGACCACAACAAAAGCGCGCGATAAGCGAAAATATGACTGTCCGAGCAACAAGCGCGCACGACAAGCGAAAATGAGAGAGAGCTTACAACAAGCGCGAGCGACTGGCGAAAATGAGGCAGACCACAAAATTCGGGAGCGACTAGCAAAAATAAGGCAGACCTCAACAAGCGCGAGCGACAAGCGAACATGAGACTATCCTCAACAAGCGCGAGCAACTAGCAAAAAAAATAAGAGAGACCAAAACAAGCGCGCGCGACTAGCGAAAATAAGGCAGACCACAACAAGCGCGAGCAACTAGCGAAAATAAAGCCTTGTCCACACTAACGCGTTTTCAAAAGTATTCGTTTTCAAACTGATACGGATTCGATGCGTGTTAGTGTGGACGGGAGATTTAGCTCCAAACAAGCGATCAGTTTTTAGTTAATGTTGTCGTGTGCGAGGGCAGTTAAATTAATACCAAATTAAGTGGTACAGTTGATGTCATCGTATTTCATTTTTATCCGGATTCGACCGTCCACACTAAAAACTGTATCTGTATCTTGATTCGTTTTTATTCACTTTCGAGTGCGTTTTCAAACTTATACGGATTCGATGAAAATGATCAGCGTGTAGACGGAAGGCCTAAACGTATCAAAACAAAAAGTGTACGGATTCGAACGAAAACGCGTTAGTTAGTGTGGACGGGGTCGATATCAGTAGACTTGTAGTGTTGTTTGAATACAGGCTGATTGACTCGAAGTGTAAACTCCTCGTATCAAAGCCATAGTATATGGTAAATGATAATGATAATGAGGAATTTGGCCTAAAAATTAAAGGACCAAGGAAGTGAATTAAAATTGTCAAGAAATCTTTGCTGAAAAGACAAAAATTACCCACCATGTTGTTATGGCAAATTCCTTTGAATTCACGAAATCAATACAGCAAACCAAGTTCTCGAGACTTCTATTGGACCCAAACAAGGATTGTTTTTTCACGTGTGCATGAGAAAAGTGCAATTCAGACTACTTCGCTTTCACTGAACGCTGTGCATAATACCTTTAATAAGAAACCTCTTTTAATTTACTTACAATGTAGCATTTGATAACTAGTACGTTTTATATTAATCCTGTTTCTATTTCATTTAACCTTACCGTCGGTTGCATCTACCCGTCCACAAGATCGACAAAAACATGTTATGTCTGCACTGAGTCTTTGTCTGTTGAATGTTTGGCGTCCTCGTGTGCTGAGAAGGTCATCGAAGCTAAAACTTTAGTTGCTTCATTTCCTTCTGACCAGAAAAACGATTAAACTATCAAAATATTAGGGGTTTCATTGATTATTTGTGAATTTAAATGTTGTTGCAAAAGTTGAAAGCTTTCTGTCAAATCTCTCTAAACAGGAGCATGTTTTTGTCGTTCGCGTGGAAGGTTAGCTGCCACGGTGTAGTGAGAAATACAATCAGTGTAAATTGAGTGTGCTCTTGAGCTAAGTTGCCGTTATCCCTGGCTTTTATAATCTTCGTCTATCTAGCAGATTTTTTTGACGAATTCAAGTGAAAACAACCACTCCGGTGGAATGTTTCGCAAAGGCCCATCGAATGCATAATGACAAGAACAGAGTGAATACTGTTACCTAATAATTTCTCTGTTTCGTTTTGAAATATAATATTTTCTCTCCTTACAGAGACTGCGACTAAACTCTAAATAACTGGTGTCTATCAATTCAAGTGTGATATTTTTCGCTCCTTACAGACACTTCGACTAAACTCTAAAGCCTAGTTTCCATATAGTCTTGTCAGTCGTATCAGTCAACCGTGAAACAAAAGAATAATTCCAATTTCCATTGTTTCACGATCGACTGATGCGACAGATAAGACTATATGGAAACCAGGCTTAAATAATTGGTGTATTTGTATGTACAACGTTTGGGTTTGGTCGTTGAAGCGCAGATACAATGTGTTTCCTTGCCAGAGAAAGACTACGTACTTAACAGTAGCCAAACGACGAAACTCCAATCCCCAAAATAACACCTTGACTTGGTTTGGCGGAATGGTTAACTTGGCGGTTAATAGTCCGGCTAGGTCGTCGAAAGAATGCTGTGTACTTCAGACTTTTACGTGAGAACTTATAACCTATTTGGGCTGGCTGATAAGATACCCAAAGTCCACAGATTGTCCGATCTGCTGTTTCCCTTACTTGATTTAACTGTTTCGTGTAACGACACAGTTTGCACGCTTGAGAAAATCATGTCTCGCGTGGATGCATGCACCCAGCATCACAAAAGATTCCCATCTAAAAGTCTTTCAAAAATCGCCATGGAAGTTTGTAAAACTTTCGCTGTTAATCTCTTCGAACCATCAGGTTGAAAACCAGTTGCTGTACACAGCATGTATGGTGCAAAATATTTCGTTGTCTTCTTCCAGGAGATTCGTTAAATTCATATTGATAATACTACCATGATCATGTTTTACATGCATTTTGTTTCAAGTTCTTTGGCTTGAAATAGTTTTGAAAACACTAACAGCGATGGATCTGGATCCAAAATGGATGCAATGTCCTAATAAATTCGACGACAAATAGAGAGACACCGCCCTGATGAAGGACTGAAAGTGAAGAGTCCCAAACGTCGGCACAAATCTTGCCTTTTTTTTCCTTTCTCTATATTTGTTTCAAGTTCTTTCAAACGTTTGTCTTTTCAGGCGAGAGCTTAGTAAATCATGCGCGTGTTTATAGGATTGGCAGAACTCTTTTTTACAGAATCAGCTTCCTCATAACCTGAAGGAATACTACACAAACAACGAGATATCCACTTGGACCCCTCTTTACCACACCACTAACACATCTGTAGTCATTTAAGGTGACAGTACTTTCAATAAAGTCTTTCTGGCCTACGAAATCGGCAATAATAATATTAAAGTGATGGCATTGCCCCTCGGGAGATGTGTAGTCAGGAGACATGATATTTTTCTCCCAATTTGCCGTCGTTTGGACACCTGCTTGACCGAGAGTGCTTTCCAGAGTATCGTGACTAAATATTCTGGCTGCTATATATATTGAACTCGGGGATAATACGCCCTGCGCGATGTTGAACTTTTCCTTTGAGAGGTGTTCTTCCACTTTGCCGCCAGTTTTATTTAACGTAAATGTATCCAGGTGATCTTCCAATCCCTCTTCACTTCCAGTATCTGGCCAAGGAGTGTAACGAGATTTCCCTGGATTCCAAATAGTACTGTTCTCGTCATTCGAACCTCCATTGAACATAACTATCACGTTTTTCTTGCTGTCGTATATTTCCCCCAAAGTTTTATGTGGCCCGTTTGCCCCATAAGGTATCAGAGTGTCGGTAAAAGTATTATTGATCATGTCTCTCACTTCGTTCCTCAGTGCCTCGGTCTCTTGGTAAAGTATAACATCCATAATGATGATTTCGTTTGGATGTTCGACTGTGAAGTTTTGCACTTCTTCCAAAGTGCTCCGCAGAAGGCTCCCATACACACCGTGAAACATTCGTAGTTCGTTAGTTGATGTTAAATTAGCGACACGAAGGTCCAGAAAACGTATCCCTGCGGTCAGTTGTTCGGTAATGTTTAAGCATTGTGTCACGGACCAGTAGTAGATATCGTTGTATGCGGCTTGGGTATGAGTATTCAACCAATTGATCGGCAATTGCAAGTCCTCCAACGTCGGCGCAAGTTCCCAGTTTATATTTCTAGAAAGTTGGTTGACTATCGCAGCGCTATCGTGAGAGCCAGGTATTGTGATATAGTTTAGAGGTGTACTTCTGTTCACAACGCCACTTTGATACATGATCTCCATCCAATGTGAACCTAAAGTAGTATTAATCGGAGGACGGGTTGTGCTCGATTCGGCGCACGGAAGGTCTTCAGGATCGTGTCTTTTGATTCTCGAGTGAACGTTTGTTCCCGATGCGGCGATGAGCACAAAGCACGAAGCTGACATTAACATCACCGTGCGTAAATGCCCTAACTTCACTAGTTCACCAGTCATATTCTGCGTTTCTCCCTCTAGCAACTTTAAGCCGAGGTTTGGACAAATTAGCGCGGTGTTAGCGAGGGCACTCACTACTAAATCTGTGCCTTAAACAGGCTGCACAACCTCCTGATCTACTGGTTTGCAAATCTCGGACAACCAGAGTGGTAAATTCACATAGACCATCCTTGATTGGCACAACAGTGGGGGATAATCGGATTGTCCAATCATTGAAAAGCAAAACAACGGTGTCATTTCACCACTGCGGGCTGCTTCTTATTTCTAAAGAATGTTTCTTGAATGTTCGGTGTTTGCAAGTATACCATTGGCTTCCTATTGGCTCATTACCCCAAGACGTCAGCACCATATTTATAGATACGTCCACGTTAACGTCAAAACAAGCTTGCCAAAGAACTGGCGACGGCAAAATGTTGCCAAAAATTATTTAATACCCCGCTACATAAAATCCCACTTACCAATACTTTATTAACGTCTCAAATCTTCTAAGTTCGTTAAAAAACTAACACAGGAAAGTGAAACAACACGGGATGTGGTTTCCCTTGCCCCGAGATTGCTTATGCGTAGCCGCCCCCCCCCCATTTGTCATATTTTGTAAAACAAATCCAAGATGGCGGCCAAGCGAAAGCAAACTCGGGTTTCTCGGCATAAAGCCACACTTCAACGCCTGTTAGTAGGCTATGATTTCCCTAACCTGATGATCAGGCCCTCCCTCATTTCTCAGGCTATGATTTCCCTGAATTTTGTTTTCATGGAAAAACATACCAAAAGCTTTAAGAAATTGAAAGTTTCATATTTTTATAGTGTTTGTATGAAGTTCGGACAGATTGTATCCGAGTCTCATACGACGTCTCTAAAATTAGGGAGCTTTAGCGGCCTATAACTTTCCTCCTAATTATTACAATACTCCAAAATCATCAGGATTTCTTAGTTTTTGGCGGGAATACCAAATCATTGCCTAACGCTTGCGGGAATCGGTCAATTCCGTCGTGTGAAAGTCATGTTTACAAGCAAATACTGGATTTATGAATCTGAATAAATTATCAAAAAATCGTAAATTTAAAGCTGTTCTCTCAACCCAATTTCTTTGCCTTTTATTGTGTAATTTAGTCCGGCGGATTATCGTAAAAATTGCGCACTTTTGGCTAAAGACTCCAGACTTTGCATGTCAATAGTTTTCAGTATTTTATTGAAGATAAGATATGGAGGCACGCTAAATTTTATTCGTAGCGAAAGCTAGAACAGTTTTAATGTGAACCATTGTTTTGCCATTGGCAGCCATCTTTGAATCCTTTGTTATTCATGAGCTCTGCGGCACTTAGTGAAATCATCCATCGTCCGTGTTTATAGAGTATAGCACAGTACTAGGAAGAAATATCATGCCAAAATTTTAGAGGCAAGCTTCGTTTTACACATTTGACACATGAGGTACCAATTATCTCGATTTTTTTAGAATTTGTTGGTCATTCTTGAAACATTTTATCAAACCTCAGTCAGACTATTGTTTTACAATAGAAATTCTAAACATTTCGAAACATTCACAATAAACTGATCGTGACATTTAATAGATCACCAAAAACTTTAAGGAAACGCTCAGCCGAAGTCAGCTCAATCAATAGTTCAGAATTAGCAAATGTTGAGCTGCTATGGCTGTGTAGTCTAAAGAACAACTTGAATGTTCACAAAGCTAAGTTCTAAACTCATTTGAATAACAAAGCATTCAAAATAGCTGCTATTGAGCTAAACAATAGTTCACTCTAAAATCTCTCTAGCTTTCGCTACGAAAGAATTCTAGCGTGCCTCCATATCTACGATTTAAAAATACATTGAAAACTATCACCTGGCAAAAAATTGGGGCTTTAGCCTAAAATGCGCAATTTCCTCGAAAATTTGCTCTAATCCGCTGGACTAATTCCAAAAAAGTTAGATAACTGCATAGACTTTTAGCAAGTCGTAGTTCCAGGTGACCACAGCCTAGCCAGATGTAGCTGTTTAGCATAAAAATCAGACAAATCATCGCTCCACATGAGTTATATCGTGCCGCTCTCATTGTTTGCTTGTAGCCTCTCTGTAGCCTTTTATTGTGTAATTCCAAATGAGTTAGATAACTGCATAGACTTTTAGCAAGTCGTAGTTCCAGGTGACGACAGCCTAGCCAGATGTAGCTGTTTAGCATAAAAATCAAACAAATCATCGCTCCACATGAGTTATATCGTGCCACACTCATTGTTTGCTTGTAGCCTCTTTGCAAGTAGACGTTTTTACAAGGGTTCTTTTAATGTTTGTCATGTAATAATAATATACACTTCGGGAAACATCGAGATTCTCGGGAAAGCAAAACTCGCTGTTTCCCGAGGGTGCAGTCATTAAGTGTTTTATTGTATAGCAAAAAGAAAACACACGGTAAAAATAGCAAACAACTTTCCCGCCAAAATTTCTCGCTCTAGCGTTGTCACCCGCGCTACACTTGAGTTTGTACTTTGCCACGTGACTATGATAGCACTACCAATCAGAGCGCGCGCTTTGATCGAATAAACACGAGCTAAAAAATCATTATAATTGTAGTCTTTAGCATTTATTGTGTAGCGCATTCATGTGCATCTCTCGGCTCCTGTTTTGTCTGTTTTTTTTTTTCTGCGGACATTGCATCCTATTGGATCCAGAGACATCGCTGTTTCAGTTCTCATCTTTCCCTTTATACATGTGCAATATGAAGAATTACTATTTATTCAACATATTTTCCCGCTTCTGATTGGTTGAGAGCCACCAGCGAATGCATGATGTTTTTTTTAAAAGCGAGCGACTTATCCCCTCGATGACGTCAAATATTGGATGTAAGTTGAAAAATTTTTGCACGCGTGACGTTGCGCACTTATAGGCGTCACGCGCTTATAATTTCTAAGAGCTTCATAGTTCACATTTTGTACCTACATTTATTCACTGCCCCTTATTTAAAGGCCCATCACTAACCGGGAGCCTTTGTGCCCCGTTTTCTTTTGTTTTCAAATTGATCCATTGTTTTTCGGGTGCTCTGATTGGCTAAGAGTCCGCAAAGGCTCTTGGTTGGTGATGGGCCTTTAATATTCAGAACGTATCCTTCTCTTGCTCCGCTCAGCCTGATTCTCTATGTTGCTTATGCAAATGAGCCAAAATGTAAACAATTGCAGTATCGAGCATCCACTTATTAATATAGATCCCTCCTTTATTCTTTTACCTACAGTACAAAGTGAGGACCCGGACCTGAATATAGATGGTAGCATCAACTCGGATGATATCCCAGTTCTACACGAAAATGAAATCATAACGGTGAACAACAGTGAAAGTGAAGCCGATCAGAAATCGACGCCACGGAAAAAACGCAGCGGCGGTTCTCGGTAAGACTCAGTTCAAACCCCACCAAAATGTACGCATAAATAGGTACATCCCGGGTACATGATACGCAGAGTCCTTTCTAGGTTCGTTTAAGGCCGGTTTACACTTGCATTTGTCGCGGAGATTTTTCTCGCGAGAGTTGCAATACCAAATCTCTAGTGTGAACGAGATGCAAATCCGGTGCGATTTCTGTGCTCTCTTCAAATCGCATCAAGCTGCAAAGAGTTTCAGACATTTGAAATCTCGAGTATCATTTCGTATGAATGACACTAGCTTGCCATTATTTTTAGTTCCACCTTCATCAGAAAATAGATTTAATTTATCTGGCCATATGTCAGCATACGTGCGAAAAAAATCACCGCAACTCGCACGACAAAAATTGCAACAAAAATTGCAAGTGTAAACGGGCCTTTAGACAGAGAACATCTCCTGGGTCCGTGAAGTTAGGAATTTTATCTTCAAGCGTAGAAACTTTTATCTTCCAGTGTTAGGAATGTTTTAGCGCCAAAAAATGTGTATCCACAAGCGGTGATGTGATATATGTTCTGTAATATGTAATGTAATGTCAAGTTTTCATTTCAGTTAGTAAATTTCGAACGTCACCGCGAACAGAGCAAGTGGGCTATCTTCACGTGTAATATCTTCCCGTTATTTTCACATGTGAAAAGTTTTACACACATAAGGAATTACAGGTTCAGAGGTATTCGGATGAAATGATACGGTGTGCCTCAGGTTCCATACTGGCACCATTAACGTCTGGCCTGTAATACACACATAAGCAATTACAGATTCAGGCGTATTCGGATGAAATAATACGGCGTGCCTCAGATTTCATACTGGGACCGTTTACGTTTGGCATAAAATGATACGCCGTGCCTCAGATTCCATACTGGGACCGTTTACGTTTGGGATAAAATAATACGGCGTGCCTCAAGTCCCATACTGGGACCGTTTATGTTTGGGATAAAATAATGCAGCGTGCTTCAAGTTGAGAGTTGTTTGAGTAAGCCACAGGTCTATTGTATAACATTTTCTTGAAACAACCATTTAATATCTGATTGATGTCTGCGAGATCAGTCTTTTCTGATCGGATTGGTTTAATTGTTCAATGTTCTGTATGACGTAGGTACCACCGCCACTTCAAGGTGTATTCACCGAGTCCCGAGGACGATATTGATGAAAGTCTATATATCGATCCTTCCAAGATGCCCGAGAGTCAGCAGGGAATAATGGAAGGATTCGTAGAGGAAGTCTGCGTGGCAGAAGAACTCAACGAGGAGTTTGAAGTTGTAAGTGATTAACTCGAGAATGTGCGAAAGCATAGACATGAGTTATCATTCTGGGGCGCGATGCGAAACTTGGACAAAGTTCTTCAAAACTTTCAAACGAAGACAGAACAAGACAGCAGGCAGCATGAACTTTGGACTTGCTCGGATTGGATATAAGATGCAAGTGTTTACATAAATGCCAAACGAAATGTGAAATGAATCGCATCTTGCCCACCCTAGCAATATGCACCACTTTTTTTCTTTTGCAAACCAGTTGTACAATCTGCTTTCCTTCTTTAGGTCGAAGCTGAGCCCGTTTTGTCTCTATTTGATGAAGAACTGCAGGAAGAAGACGAATATGAGTCCGTTGATGGAGATGAGAACTCCGCAAACCTCCCTCCATCCGCAGGTCTGCGACGGAAGGCCGCAATAAAGATATCACCACACTCGTTACGAAAGCAAACATGGTGCGTGACAGCGACATGATTTATAACCATGACAACCAATTAACGCATAAAATTCTAAAGCCCCATTTACACGACAGAAATTTTTGGCACGGCTCGAATAAAAATGGTTCTAGGACTGCTTCGCAACGCAGTTCCGACACTGATGAAATTTGGGTCCGGTTGTGATAATATTTAGTACTGCAAAGCCATTTACACAGCGCAAATACACCCGAGCCTTGTCATTAAATTTGGTACCCGTGCCACTTGTTATCTGAGCCGTGCCAAAACATTACTGTCGTACAAATGAGCTTGAATCTTCAATCTAAAAACAGATCAATCTACTCCTGTGCTTCGGACCACTAGGTGATGGAGTCTCCTGTTGATGGGCTCCCTGTGCTTCGGACGCCCACCACTAGGTGACGGAGTCTCCTGGTGATGGGCTCCCTGTGCTTCGGACGCCCACCACACTAGGTTATGGAGTCTCCTGTTAATGGGCTCCCTGTGCTTCGGACGCCCACCGATAGGTGATGGAGGCTCCTGTTGATGGGCTCCCTGTGCTTCGGACGCCCACCAATAGGTGATGGAGGCTCCTGTTGATGGGCTCCCTGTGCTTCGGACGCCCACCAATAGTAGTCTCCTGTTGATAGCTCCTTGCGTAGTTGGTCTGGTAGTAAAAACAATTCTGACCTTTTTTAGTCTGAAACGTATTTGAGGTTTGGGACTGCTTCCTTTTTTCACAGGATTGAGAGAAATAAACAACTTCTCGAAAGCGTTGAAAGTGGCATCAGCATGGGTAGACGAAAACAGTCCATCCCTTTCGTAAGTAACCCAGCACTACTTATCTTTGTTTCTTTATTTTCTAAAGTTTGCGTGGGTGTGGTGGCGGAGCAGGAATATTGTATTCTATCAAAATATTGTAGGATGAACGCTTTGTGCTCCGTTTCAAATGGTTCGCATTGCTTTGTTTTGTTTACCAGACCAAAACTGCGCGACAACGACGAAACTGCGCGACAACGAAGGAGTGTCTTGTGAAAATCTACATAATTTATTGCACAAGAAACTCTGACTAAATGCAAAGGATTCCTACTACTACGAGTTGTTCTAGCGTTCGTACGGTAAAATGAGCTAAACTGACAAAAAATAAATGTTTTTGGTATCGAAAATGGCAGTGAAGCAATGCATTTTGGGCAGGGTTTAAGGGACAGGAATTTCACTTGGTAATGCCAGGATATGCATTGACACATTTGACACAGCTCTTTTTTCTTAATCCAGCATCATCCACGCATGCTTACAAAGCGACGGTGTCCGGCCCAGCTAAACATGGACCAGAGAGCCAATCTGAACGACGAGGAGTTGGTAAGTCTTTTTCCTTACGATTGATAACGTCACCAAACTTCGTTCGGTGCTTGTGATGACTTTATCCGAGCTAGGGCCCTTGATGACGTCATCAGTTTTGAAGGTGGTGCTTTTGTATAGGTGACTGCGTTGCCTTTGTTTACGGCCTTTTTATGTGCCATTGGGCTTGCTGTGGTACGGTCACGAAATAGACAGGTCAATGCGTCCCCAGTCTCCTTCCTCTATAATACCACAGGAATCTCATTTTCCTTATTATTGGTTACCTGAGGAGGAGAACATGATGACGTCATGGTATTTAGGGCCTTTGAGTTCGTCATCAGGATATTGCTAACCGCCGCATTTTTGTTAATATTTCCGTTTAGAAAACTCATGTGTACAAGAAGTCTTTACAAGCGCTGATATATCCTATTTCAGGTGAGAAGAGTAGGATTGATTATAGACTGTTATGTTTACGCGCTTACCGTAAAATGCACACTTACCGTAAAATAAGCTTGAAATTTTCACTGCAGTATGGAAAATTTCGGATTCATCGTACGGTAAGCAAGTGCGTTTATTTGTGAACAAAACACAAACTAACCGTCTCTTATATGTTTACGCGCTTACCGTAAAATGCACACTTACCGTAAAATAAGCTTGAAATTTTCACTGCAGTATGGAAAATTTAGGATTCATCGTACGGTAAGCAAGTGCGTTTATTTGTGAACAAAACACAAACTAACCGTCTCTTACCCTTTCGATAATCATTGCATTAAAAATGACTTTCACCAATGTCAGAATTGTCGTTTTAGTCGCGCTGCATTTCTTTTTTCAACCTTTCCGAAATCTTCATTAGTATTCCTGAGCTACAACCATTCAGGAGAAGAAAAAAAAAACTCAAAATTCATTTCATTCAAAATTTACTTCAAACCAAACAACAAACATTTTGACACTAGAAACAATACCGAGACATCGACAAGAACAGAGAATCGCCAAGAAAAATGTCGAGACTTCACTCCTTTGCTCAACTCAACACTGAAAATTTAGACACTCCAGTTGCCTTTTCGTTTTGTGTCTGCTGGGATGGCAATGCCAACAATTTTTCGTCTTTGTTTTTCAACAGACACCACCCCTCATAATTTCGAGATCTGGTCCACCCAGGTACCGGCCTACTGCTACGAATGCGAAGGCCTACTATGGGGCCTGGCCTGGCAGGGACTCAAATGCAAAGGTAACGTGACGCCTACACAAAATACGCCCCTTTATTATACGACTGTAACGTCATCTACATACAAAGTTTAATTCTTCTTTTACGAAATTCAATCAAAAGTATCGCCTTACAATCCTTTAAATCAGTCGTTGGAAATGGATGCTTCTCCGACTCGATATTTTGCTAGGCTGACAAAATGGCGGCTGATCGAGGTGAATGTTACTGCGAATGATTTTTACCAAAAAAAGAACCCGTCACCTTCAGACGAAAACGTCCGCTGAGGGAACATGGAACCAGTTTCACAATCATCCTTTGCATAAATTTGAATATCAGGCGGATGACTGTCGTGAGTAATTCGCACTTTGTAATTACTCCTATAGGTTTTATTTAGAATCGGTGCTACAGTCATATGAAATCCGCTCTAATCTTCGTAATCTTCTAATTCGTAGCTTAGAGCTCTTAATATTTGTGTCGCGGGTTTCCTGTGTCGCACGCACGCGTGCCCAAAATGGCGGGAAAACTTCAGTCAATAAGCAACCTCGTTCCCAGGGTCACTCGGAAGAAGACCCTGGCAAAGGCTGGGCCTTTCCACAGGCAGACCGCCTAAGAAAAGCAGTTAAAATCCGATATGGCGGGCGGGCAGCCAGGAAGATGAACGCAAATCATTAAGACAAGTTATTAAAGGGGCACTCGCACGCTTAATTTTTGTAGAACCTGTCAAAAAATAAGTCTTATTCTAATCACCAAAAATACATTTAAGCTTAGCGGGAATAACCAAAATAACAGTCCAGGTTTGTTGAATGACCTTTTAACTGTTAAACAGATACAAATCTATAGTGTTTTTATCTATTATCAAGCGGATGGAATTAGATTGCGATTTGAATTATTTGCTCGTCAGGCAAGCGTGCGAGTGCCCCTTGAAGATAAATTTCCGCCTTCTCTTCCCGGCTGTCCTCCCGCCATATCGAATTTTAACTGCTTTTCTTAGACGGTCTCCCTGTGGAAAGGGGAGATCGCCATCTTGAAAATTACCCAGAAGACCCTGGGAACGAGGTTGGTCAATAAGCAATGCTCCACGCACAGATACATGGGGAATTAATAGTTACAGATACATGGGGAATTAATAGTCACAGATACATGGGGAATTAATAGTGCAGATGTGGGTTTCCTTTTAGATTGTGGAGTGAAATGCCATGAACGATGTAAAGATTTACTGAACGCGGATTGCCTACAACGTAAGTTTTATACTGGAAATTTCATTAATTTTATGTATAGATTTTTTAGTCGATTTTCTTTTTTGCTGTTTCTGTTAAAAGGTGCGGCGGAAAAGTCTGTTAGGCACGGCTCAAACGACAAGACGCAAAGCATCATCGTGGCGATGAAGAGTCGAATGGAGGACAGAGAACGAATAAAACCTGAGATATTTGAGTTGATACGGTGAGTTTGCTCTCTTTTACATCAAGATAAAACGGTTGACTTGCCTTATTAGCAAATCCCCTACCTTATTTAGAATGTCTGTAAGTATTTTCACTCATATCTTATCAAAAAAAATCAGGAAAATTCACCAGAACTTACAGTTACACGAGGAACGCCGTACACTTGGTCGCAATTTTTTTCTCGACCGAAGGGCCTGAGACGAGATTTAAAAACCACAGGCAACCCACGCAGATTCGAAAAACGAATCGACAACACTTTGTTGATAAGCAGTGTAGTTATTTTGCTCTCGATTGGTCATCCGTAGGGACGTTTTTCGAGTAGATCCCAAGACCCACGCGGGCTACCTTAACAACGTTAAGACCCAGATCTGGATGGGCACGTCCAAGTGGTCAGCGAAGATAAGCATAACAGGTATGCGTGCGCAGTCTGTAAGAATTGTGTTCATTCTTGTATCCTTGACCGCATCGCTCTTCTGACTTTGCGCGCGAGAAAAAAAAAACTCTGATGAGAAGCTCTGGCTATTTGAGTACATCGCTTAATGGCTGTTCTCCTTAAATTACTATGAGAATCTTAATGCTAAACTCCCTGACCCTAATACATGCTCTAAAAAGTGGTGGTGGCTTGTCAAATCGATTTATTTCCGTGGGCTATCCTTCGAGGTTCCTCTTGCTTCCGGAAAAAAAGAACTGTTTTTTCAGAAATATCAGAATTCAAGTGTTTGCAATTAACGACACTTATGTATTTCTTTTATCACTTGTCATCAATTCTTATGTTTTGTTGCTGTTTGTTCTCCGCGTTTACTCCTCGAAATATGGATGTAATTTCGAAGTAAGCCCCATCGATGAGCCACTGAAATACTTGGGGCAAACGTAGTGCTTAAATATGTTTAAAAAAAGGACTTTCCACCGCAGCTCTGTGTGATGTTTGAATGGCTGCGTCACCAAAGCCTCCCTCGTCGAGGAGTAAGGGAGCTGTATCCCTCACATGTTTGCTCATTTGTACTATTCCCTTTCAGTTGTAAGCGCTCAAGGCTTGATTGCCAAAGACAAAACAGGTGCGTGCTTCCCCGTCCTTCAAGGATAGTGTGTTTATTTGTTTATTGACGTAATTCCTCATTCCTTGTTTGACTGTTTGTTTGTTTATTTTTCTTTTTAACAGGCACTAGCGATCCTTACGTTACGGTCCAAGTTGGTCGAAGTAAAAAGCGAACAAGCACAATACCTCACGAGCTAAACCCTGAGTGGAACGAGACATTCCTTTTGTAAGTCATGTGTACGCTTTTTAGATGACTATCGAAAACTAAACGCAAATACACAACCACTAGCCAATCAGAAGTGGAAGCCATTCAGCAGTAAACCAAACTGGAGGCGAAGTTTGATTTTTTTGCGCGCGGGATTCCTGTGTCGCGGACACAGGAATCCCGCGCGCAAAAAAAAACTGCGTTTGAGTCATGACGTGATCAATGGCGCGCCGCGTTTTGATTTAGTTCAAACTTCGCTGTCGACCAATCAAAACGCTGACTAAACGCAAGTTTGGCTTACTTTCGACAGTCATCTGAAATTCGCTCAAAGTGTAATCACAGATTACTGATACTGGTTGACTGAAACGGCGCGCATGCTAGTCGTCTTTTCAACCTACGCCCTCGACCTATATACGTTCTGCAGGTAATTTTTAGACAAAAAGCTTCATTTTCTGATACGCATGCGTCAGTGGCTCAGGAGACGAAAATGAGAATGACTGCGTCCCTTCTTTAACTTCTTTTCCAGTGAATGTCATAATTCATCGGACCGCATCAAAGTCCGTGTTTGGTAGGTATTTATGTGCAGTTTTATCTTTCCTGTAACGTGTATTTCTAGTGAGAGGTGTAGAGCAGAGTGACTCTATGTGTGCGTATGTTATTCATGTACAGTTGTATCTTTCCTTTAACTTTTATTTCTTGTGAGAGGTGTAGAGCAGGGTGACTCTGTTCGGGTTTGTTGTTCATGTACAGTTGCATCTTTCGTTTGACTTTTATTTCTTGTGAGAGGTGTTGAGCAGGGCCACTCTATGTTTGCGTTTGTTTGTTAGGGACGAGGACGATGACATCAAGTCTAGAGTGCGACAGAAGCTGATCCGAGAACCGGACGACTTTCTCGGACAGACCATCATCGAGGTCCGGACACTGTCTGGAGAAATGGACGTCTGGTATAATCTCGGTAAGTACTACTCCGTTCTTAGTATACATTAAAAAAATCCTATTCCGCTCCTTGCACTGGTGAAATCATTATTTTTTCCTGGTACATCAAAAACTCAAGTGTATCTTGCGTATCGACATTTTATTTGCCATGCCTGTCACGCGAACGCTGTCTTATACAGTTTTTGTTGTTGTTGTTATTGCTTCGGCAAAGTGGGAATAACTAGGCCCATTTTAAATACTTTGAATGTACAAACAACACTTTGATAAATTTCAAAAGTGTTGTTCCTAACGGACTGCTTGCAGCCCCTTTAAAATGAGGG
Organism: Scolanthus callimorphus; assembly: GCA_033964015.1. Lineage (NCBI taxonomy): Eukaryota > Metazoa > Cnidaria > Anthozoa > Actiniaria > Edwardsiidae > Scolanthus > Scolanthus callimorphus. The sequence goes on from CM066924.1 coordinate 21,743,109, forward strand.
AAGTTCCTATTGCCTGCGCTAATACTAATTCTACTGTTTTTGTTTGTTTCTTTGTTATTTTTAACAATTCCACTAAGGCGCCACTACGAGCGAAAGTATGATCCTGATTGTCAGTTGTAACATAGTTGACGACTAGCGTTGGTTTAAGTTGCCGCTTTTGATTGGATCTTACAGAGAAACGTACAGATCGATCTGCAGTCTCAGGGGCCATACGATTGCGAATAAGCATCGAGATAAAAGGCGAGGAGAAAGTGGTGCCGTATCACACACAATATACGTGTCTACACGAGGTAGGTATCGAAACTCTGTCATGATTACGACCATTAATTAAGGCCCGTTCACACGGCGCGATGTTAGCTGCGATTTGAGGTGCGATTTTTGCGACGATCGTCGACGTCATATCGCGCGGTGTGAACGGCCGGCGATTTGGCCCTGCGATATTTGTCAGTTTGTTTGCGATCTCAAGAAATCGCACCCGCATCGCAGTGGAATTTGAACATGTTCAAAACGCCTGCGACGTCGCGGCGACATCGCAAGTGAAATGGCCATAAGATCGCCGGCCGTTCACACCGCGCGATATGACATCGCCATGAGATCGACACAGAAATCGCACCTAAGATCGCAGCTGAAATCGCGCCGTGTGAACGGGTCTATCGCACCAAAAATATTGAAAACATGAAATGAAGATGAATTATAATATAGCTACGATATAACGCGCGCTCTGATTGGTCCAAATCTATGCTCTATTTCACCGATAAAGTAATGGTTCTCCCCGTATATCATAAAATCATTAGAGCACAACTTTATACGACTTTATCGGCAAAAAGAGCACTTGTGATGTTGGGAGAGACACTTGAAACGCTTTAGTTGCTCTAATGCTCAAATAAAGCATAACATGTTCTAACAGCGGTAGTTTATAAAAATTTTCACGTTTTTGCTTTGATAATGTTTTGCAGAATATATTTCACTTCCTGTGCCAGAAAAATGGAGGACAGTTTCCAATTCCGAGTGCGGCTGGGGTAAGTGGAACATAGATTGAAATAGAGCAGATTTCAAAGGCCTGTCGATAGTGAACCAGACTATGTACTTCTGGCTTTGTTCGATTATCGTATTTTGTCCCAAAAAGGCGCAAAAATGACAAGTTTTATATGTTTTCAGAGAGACGAACCATGGAAGGTATTTTTCCCTGAGCCCGCTCTGGAAGTTGTAAACGAGTTTGCCATGCGCTATGGTATAGAGAGCATCTACCAAGCCATGACGTAAGTGACCTTCTAGTTCTAATTCTGTTTCAAACAGAGTGTCCAGGGTGCGCACTATGCAAACTGTCACCAATCGTTGACATGCTTTGCTTAGTCCTTGGCGTTCTGGGCGGGCTTTCAGTAACCTCGTCACTTCAGTAACCTCGTCACTTCAGTAACCTCGTCACTTCAGTAACCTCGTAACTTCAGTAACCTCGTAACTTCAGTAACCGCGTCACTTCAGTAACCTCGTCACTTCAGTAACCTCGCAACTTCAGTAACCTCGCAACTTCAGTAACCTCGTAACTCCAGTAACCTCGTCACTTCAGTAACCTCGTAACTTCAGTAACCTCGTAACTTCAGTAACCTCGTAACTTCAGTAACCTCGTAACTTCAGTAACCTCGTAACCTCGTAACTTCAGTAACCTCGTCACTTCAGTAACCTCGTAACTTCAGTAACCTCGTAAGTTCAGTAACCTCGTAACTTCAGTAACCTCGTCACTTCAGTAACCTCGTAACTTCAGTAACCTCGTAACTTCAGTAACCTCGTAACTTCAGTAACCTCGTAACTTCAGTAACCTCGTCACTTCAGTAACCTCGTAACTTCAGTAACCTCGTAACTTCAGTAACCTCGTAACTTCAGTAACCTCGTCACTTCAGTAACCTCGTCACTTCAGTAACCCCGTCACTTCAGTAACTTCGTAACTTCAGTAACCTCGTAACTTCAGTAACTTTAGTAACCCCGTACTTTCAGTAACCTCGTCACTTTAGTAACTTCGTAACTTCAGTAACCTCGTAATTTCAGTAACTTCAGTAACCTCGTAACTTCAGTAACCTCGTAACTCCAGTAACCTCGTAACTTCAGTAACCTCGTCACTTCAGTAACCTCGTCACTTCAGTAACCTCGTCACTTCAGTAACTTCAGTAACCTCGTAACTTCAGTAACCTCGTAACTTCAGTAACCTCGTCACTTCAGTAACCTCGTCACTTCAGTAACCCCGTCACTTCAGTAACTTCGTAACTTCAGTAACCTCGTAACTTCAGTAACTTCAGTAACCCCGTACTTTCAGTAACCTCGTCACTTCAGTAACTTCGTAACTTCAGTAACCTCGTAATTTCAGTAACTTCAGTAACCTCGTAACTTCAGTAACCTCGTAACTTCAGTAACCTCGTAACTTCAGTAACCTCGTAACTTCAGTAACCTCGTGACTTCAGTAACCTCGTCACTTCAGTAACCTCGTAACTTCAGTAACCTCGTACTTTCAGTAACCTCGTACTTTCAGTAACTGAAGTTACGAGGTTACTGAAGTCACGAGGTTACTGAAGTGACGAGGTTACTGAAGTTACGTGAGGTGACGTGACGAGGTTACTCTGACCACAAGTTCGGGAACCCAATTCAGCAATCACAAGTTCGGGACAATTCAGCAATCACAATTTCGGAACATTACAGCAATAACATTTCAGCAATCACAAGTTCGGGACAATTCAGCAATCACAATTCCGGAACATTACAGCAATCATATGTGAAAATACAATTTCGGGACATTACAGCAATCATATGTGAAGTAACTACCCTCACTGCATGGTTGCTACATGGTTACTACTTCATCTAACCTTAATATAGTGTGTCCTATACTGTGTTTCCCATATACTATTCCCCCCCCAAAAAAAAAAAAATGCCCGTTGTTTCTCATCTAGATGTATTACCGTACTCCCCGGCCCATCACCAATCAGATTGTATTTTTATTTTTTCCAGTCACTATTCTTGTTTAACGTCGTGTTACACACATCCGGGTATTCCTTCCCTGATCAGCAGCCTGTTTGCCAATATTAACGCCTTCTTCTCTCACACCACCACAAACTCAGCCACCTCGGCCACGCACCGCTTCGCTGCTACCAACTTTGGCGTGAGTACACCCATGCACTCTAAGAAGCCTTAGTCTACGGTCTCCTACACCTACGGTCTTCATTTCTCGTTTTATTTGCGCAACTCTAATTCTATTTGAAGAATAGATATCCTCGATCATCATGACTCATGTGCCTTTGTAAGCCGCCATTTTGTCCATGCAATATACTCTATTTATTATATAGACATGAATGTTTTACTGGGAAATATGTCATTCCCGAGTGGTGTATTATCCATATCTCCCTAGTGAGGATATCGGTAAAATATAGGCGCTTGGAGAGCGATTTTGTAGCACTTTTTTTAGTTTGTCTATATTATAAAAAATAATGCGCTCGTTCGTCAAATATTGTTCTTGCCACTCGAAAATAAAACTCATAACTTTGCGCCACGGGTTATATCATGTAGGTGTAATTCCATGCTCATAATAGATCTTGTTTATTGCTATCAACAGAGTGATAAATTCGTCAAGATTATGATCACCTTCATAATACTATAAGAATCGACATGGCTAACTATAGGGTAAGTATCAACGTCTGAGTAGCCAATCTTTTCACTTAGCAATCGTACGAATTTAACAAATAGATCTTTTCCGTCCGTCTATACTGTAATAGATGTACAGATGACGTCATGAACAAAAAAGTACGCCACAGATATTAGCAGTCGAAATTTGGTCACAGAAAGAGAAATTATAGACGCATATATAGCTGGAGGCAGGGAAATGTGGAGGCAAACTTGATAATTATCCACAAAATGTCGATATTGTCGCAATTTCGACCCCTGCACGAGACGCAGTCGAGTATTGCTAGCGTGTGTGCGTTATTATGTCAAGCGTGCGTGTTCACTGTAATCACACACGCCAAGCCGACTAATCATAGCGTGGATTTTAGAAGTGTACAGGTTTTGTCTAGAACTGTATTGGGCTTATTCTTCAGGTCCACTAGTCTCTTAAACTTGTTCAAAGCTGGGTCACTGTAGGCTTGATTTTGATGATGTATTTATTGGGCACATCACGTGAATGTGGGCTGGATCCAGCCTTGTCCCAGGTGTTCTGACTGGGCTTCCTGTGCTCCGAGATGGACCGTGAGGAAGCGCGAGGCTTGGCCGAGGATGACGTCACAGCAGCCTGGGTGGGATCCATTGAATTGGAGGGAAACAAAATACAGTCAACTCTCGCCTTGCGGACACCTCGCTACTACGGACACCCCGCTATTACGGACAAAAGCTAGATCCCCGGCGAAATGTATAGAGAAATGACTGAAATGAACTCTCGTTATAACGGACTCTCGCTATTACGGAAATGCGGACACCTTTTTTCCCCCAGCGAGACATTTCAAGTGTTTTTCCTCTCGTTATTGACGGACACTGCTGTTTGTATACGGCAAGCTGTGCAAGGTTTTTATTTGAAAAATAACAAATCCGACTTTTCCCAATTTCCTGTTGCAGCGCTCTTCGACACTTAGAGCTTTTTCCACACGGGGAATTAGCGGACTGCTTGTTTTCACCAAACAGTACAATGTATAAACCTCAAACTCCATTGCTATCTACCAGCTTCCTTACAAGAATGTTTCAGATTTCAGCAAAGTTCATATCTCAGTTTGCCTCCGTTTGAAACTGTTATCATTATATCTGACCATTATTATAACTTTTAAATGACGGATTATGATTTTTCCTCGCACCCCGCTATTACGGACTCTCGCTTTTACGGACACCGAAGTTTACCCCAGAGGGTGTCCGCAATAACGAGAGTTGACTGTATATCGACCGTATTTTCAAACGTCTCTTGGCGCAAGTAATAGGGAGTAATATACTTTTTTATACGAAAGTTCCATTTTATAATTCCCAGACAAACTTCCCATCCTCGAGTCCAGAGAAACTGAACGATCTCAAGTCTTCTGTTGACATTTTGACGAGCATCACTTTCTTCAGAATGAAGGTAAGAATCCATAACTGGACTGGACTTTTCTTCTTGCATAAAATAAATACGTCAGAATACGTCAGAAAAGAAATAGGTCAAAATACGAGAAGGGGAATTCCCTTTTCCTCACAAAGTTAAAAATAGGCACGCACTAGCATGCAGGTGGCTATTGCGAAGTTGCTTGAATAAAGTACCAGTTGTCCCTTTCACTCAGTTACCATTAGAAAGGACTTCAGTAAGTTGATATCACAAGCTACGGTCATGATCTCAATGATAAAAAGATCTCAACAGCCGATTTTATTTACAAAAATAGGCATGCCCAGCAGGCATGGGGCTACTGCGAAAAATAAGGAAAAGTCCCTTCCATCAGCTACCACTAGAAAGAACTTCATTGGGTTAATGATCTAAAGTGCCTTTAGCAGATCCACGGTAATTGGATAGGAAGGATAGGTTTCTCTACTGGGAACCCTGTGGTATGCAAAAACGCCTAACAATGTCATGTTATCTTTAGGTGTTAGACCAGAGACCGACCAGAACAGCTGAAATCGTGTCAGAATGTGTCAAGGTAAATACTTTTCACAATGGAGCTCGATTATGATAATTATGAAACCGATAGATGATGATGATGATAATAATAATGATGGCGGAAGTGGTGACTGATGTAATTATGCTGCAACGTTTTCTAACCCTTGTTTAGAATTGCATCAAATCTACCTACGCTTTCCTATTCGCCAACTGCGTGGATCTGTACGATCGAGAGCTCGCCTCTGAGAGATCAGGCAACGCGGATACACTTGAGCCACAGTCTGGACCTAAAAACCTTGACTTCTGGCCGAAATTGATCTCTCTGATAGTCTCTGTTATTGAGGAAGACCGAGGAATCTACACTCAAGTGCTCAATCAGTAAGTATCCATTATCTACACCAGTGTTTTACCCGGGTTCTACACCAAATCTCACGGACCCTTGTTATCTACACCGGTGTTTTAACCGGAAACCGGGGCCAGCTGACAGGTTTTTCTGCTTCTACACCAAATCCCATGGACCCTTGTACGCACGATTTGGGCTGGTAAATCACTAAGGGACGTGTCATTATTTAGTGGGAGGGGGGAGGGCAAGGCTAAAAAAATAGGACCCTCCCCTTGAACATAACAAAACAATTTGTGACCCTCCCCCAGTCATAGGTCAAAAAATTAGGACCCTCTCCCCGTCCCCTATTTGACCTAGTAGAAGAGGGGGGCACGTTTCGAAGTTAAGTAGAAAAATGCAAATGATAGAGAAGTTGCTGAAAAAAATGTCCTTTAGACACGCGAAAACATTAGGGCCCTCCCCACAAAAATAGGAGCCCTCCTCCCCTTAATAGTGACACGCCATTAAAGCAATAGGAAATTTCATTATCACGTATTTCACTACCACTACCAGAAACCTTTGCGCTGTCCCATTTGTTTGTATAATTTCCGCTCTATTGTTTCCAATAGCGGTTTATCTGAATACGAAAAGAAAACTGAAAGGATTCTGGTAGTCGTACTAAAATGACGTAATACAGCAAATGTGCTATTGGTCGAATTGGCCGTTATCCACTTAAGTGTTTACCCGGGTTCTACACCAATTCTTGCGGAGCCTTATTAGCAACATCTGGGCCAGTACTTATAATCAGTTGGGGTCTGTTTAAGGTTTCCTGCGGAACTCAACGTTGGCGAGTGCAGTGCGGAGACTTTTTGGGATCTGTTCTCTACTGACCTGCAGGAAATGTTGCAAGGTATTTTATACTATTCTTCCCTCTCTCCTGCTTTACAATTAACCGTTTGAGGTAATAGTAATACCCTCCTCATTACCATTTCCGCACGTCCAAAATACCCCTCATTGAATTTATGCTCTACGATAGACCTTGCAACTCCTCACACCTTTCCAATTCCAGCAGTCTGAAGATTCCTTTGGATCGTGGAAATTCCTCAAGCCTTACTTCGCTTGGATTTCTTGCAGTTGATAATTAAGCTTAAAATACTATATCCTCTATTTTTCTCAGATCACAGCTCTAACCCTGAATGGACTAGTGCTGACTATATGAATCTTCATTTCAAGGTAAATACATATCAGAATGCCTTGGTCAGCCTCAGTTGTGTCAACCTAGCAAAATACGAATGCATCCATTTCCATCGGCTGATTTAGTGAATACAGTCAGGGGCGGAGCTACCGATACGCAAAGTATCCAGAATATTCACTTTGTTGTACTTTTTCTGATGTTTTTCTGATGATGATGACCTTCAGACTACTCTCTTGCGCACCTTACAAGAAAGCTCTAGCGACGCCCCTTATAGTGGAATGGTTTCTATTGAATTCTGTAAATCATGAATTAAGCCGGCTTTTTACTAGTGAAATAAGCGGAGACGGAGACGTAAGAGCTTACGTTCGTTTGAAAATCGACGTGACGGTAGCGACGTAAGCGTAAGCGGAGACTTAAGGAAAAGGAAACCTTCCGTTCTGCTTCCTTCGCGCTTACGTCTCCTTCACCGTCTCCGTTCTTTGATTATCACACAGACGCATGCTTTTTGCGTCTCCGTCTCCTTCTCCGTCTTCGCTTACTTCACTAGTGAAAAGCCGGCTTTATAGTTGTATGTTGGTGATTATTTCAAAATTTCAACACGTAATTCGTCTTGTAATATCAAATGAAAACAATAACAAAGGAGTGGCTTTATCATTTTTTTATACCTGTGTACTTATTCTCCAGGTTAAATGGTTTTTTAACGAATATGCGATGAGTACGCCTCAAAACAAAGGAGCAATTCCCAAGTATACTTCGTAAGTTCTTCAACTGCTTGATGTACTTGAACTCCGTGATGTTTATTCAGCATTTTTTAAATTGTTACATCATTGCTTGCCCTCATCAACTTGTCCTCAACAATAAACAGTCATAGAATTTTACTTATGAAAAAGGATAAAGAATATAAAGGTCCCAGCAGAAAGGCCCCACCGTGTGAACAAAACAAGATAATTGCACTGTCTGTCATCGCCATTTCCATCCTACATGCTTAGTTTTTGGTAGATTCTGACATATATATACCTGGATCTTGAAGGTTCGGCGGTGGTGGCGCGGGTGGAGTCTAGAGGGTTACTTCCATTAGAGGAATTCTGTGGGCATGTATCGCTGAAAAGAATAACGCCGTGTTGATAACTATACTTAATTACTGGATCGCTCTGAGGAGAAAATCATTTTACTGTATAAATTATTGTTTTGCTAGGTGGTTCGAGCCCTTCGTTTCCCAGTGGCTCACCGAAAATGACGAGGTTTCCATGGAATTCATGATCGCCGCGCTTGATCGTGACAAGAAGGACGGGGTAGGTAGACGACTGGTAATTGCAAACCATCGACGCCAGAAATTCTTAATAGTATTTTTCCTCTTTCCTTTGCCACGTCTTCACTATTAAAATTTGTTGTTTCTTTCCCTTCACATACAGTTCCTGCCGAGCGCTGAGTATTCACTTTACTCCAACTCTATAGTGGACATATTTTCCTCGCTAAACCAGGTAAACAACAGGGTTCGTACGTGACCTGGACTAAATCCTAGAATATCCTGGATTTTCATTTCCTTCCTGGAAAGTCCTAGAATTTAAAGGAAAATCCTGGAAACTCCTGGAAAAATGTTTCAACTCAAATGTGGTTGAATAGGCGAGGGGACATTTCTAGCCGATAAAATCTCCTGGAAAAATAACTAAAGACTTGCTGGAAAATCCTGGATTAAAAAAAATTTCCCACCCACCCTCCGCTAAGCGTTAGCAATGCTTGTAATCAGGTCACGTAGGCACATAGATAAATGGCGTCCATGTAAACTATTATCTATTTGAGTCTAAATACTTCAATAAAACCGGGGGAGCTCTCCGGCCGTCTGCGGTTAGTTCTGTCTGGCGACTTTCCCCAAGCGAGGTTGGTTACTAAATCGTTATGCATTTGCTGCCATTGACCGACCAATACTCCCGTCCGATCCGGTCGCGTGTGTGACCGGGGAGATGGGTGAGGTCACGAAAGGTCACGTCTCGCTGTAAACATTGTCACATCATGCGCTAGTCGTCACGTCAGACTAACTCGCCCTCGGTCGGACTTGCCTCCCCCCTCGTTATCTTGCCAAAACCGTGTGTCGTGGTTACTTCCGTTTCTCTCGCGCGCAGAGCGACATTAACATTCAGAAAGTGCACGAACCCTGAAACAAACTTCAAATGGGTACCACCATTGTCATTATAGCGGATGGTCAAAGCAAGTTTCCGTGCTGACACTGTTATGTAGTAACCTTGGTTTGCACTTTTCTCTAGAACTACGAGATCATCAAAAAGCTCGACTGCCCGGACCCTGCTATCAATACCCGATACATTATCAAATTTACTGTGGTGAGTAAGTGCGCACGTAAAATGCTACACTGTGTTACGGTTATTTGAATAAATTCGTAAATACAGCTCTAAATTTGTATGTAATCATCTCAAGATCAGTTATATCACTTGATATTAGCCTAATAAGCAATGTAGGTAAGTTTTATTGGCTAAACTGCCGATTTTTCATACAAAATTTCATGTAACTTTGAAATTGTTCATCCCAACAAAATTTCAAAAACTCATTGTTGCAATCCCTTTCTATCCGCTCTGCAATAGGCCCTTGGAGCCCATGGATTAATGATAATAATAATAATAATTATGATTATTATTAATTAATATCGTTTATTTTGTTTTAATCAGACGGTACAGAAGGTGCTGCTACAATATGCCGAAAACATCACCAACGAATTCAAGCGGTGGTGCCAACAAGAAGACACGGTGGGTCGTCAGGGTTGGTCTCTCTCGTGTTCTTCCATTTCTGACTTGAATAGGGAGCTCTTTGTTCTTGTTTGGTAAGCCACTTCGCGGTTGTCAGTCATGCCAAACAAAGCAAAACATTCAGCGTCAATCGGGGCTCGGAGAGGTCTGTGTAATGGGGTCCATGCCTTACAAAAATGCCGCCTGTGTATGAATACCTTTAGGTTAGACACTATGAACCAGGTCCGTAGCATAGAAAGATTTCGGTACTTCCTGGGTCCAGTTGCTCGAAAGTGGTTTAGCACTAATCCAGGATTAATTACCATGGTGACTCAATGGTTTTGTTCAGAACTAAACCTGGTTTAAATTTAATCCACCTTTGAACAATCCGCACCTGGACTGCAAACTACATACCCTCGAACGTAACCATATCCAGGCCAAGCTTATTTATTGTTTTCGTTTCCTCAGGCTTGCGTCTTGATGAACAACATTCAACAATCGCGAGTCATGCTGGAGAAACTCTACGAGACAATGGGAGGGGGAGGGGTAAGTGAAAGATTGTCATTTCTTAACTCGCTGGGTTTTGTCAAAGAATAGCCTACCTCATCCCGTTGCTGTCTTTTTCTCTCTTTTCTAGATATCTCCCGACTGCAGTGAGGTTTTCAAAGAGCTTCAGGTCCAACTTAACCACACTCTGGACGAACTTTGCGTTATTTTCGTCAAGAGGTAAAATGACTCAGACATTACAATGTTACTATGGCAGCAGAAAATTCAGAACCCATAGTCCTAGTGCCCATGGAGCCCATGGAGTGGTGCCCTGGAGTGAGCACACTCGAGAAGAGGGCTTCAGTGACGATACAGCACAAACCACAAGGAGCCCGAAAACAACGCTAGGGACGAGGCAGAAAAAGGCCCTTTTTATATCTAATTATTTAAGAACTGGTGTGATTTCGTTGCTTTGTTTTTACTGAAGTCATACCAGTCCACAGAGTCTAACAGTGATTACTATGTTGATTTTCAGTTTAGACCCCAAGATTCAAGACAGCATCCGAGGAGTCGGAAATCTACTCTTCAAGTATGAACCTGCTCCTTTTGTAATAATTTATAATTGTAAACTTAAAAGTTGGGATGGTGTTTTCAGAAATTTCACTATTTGGTGCATCCTCGTTGTAGTAACGGATTCCGAGAACTTTGTTTGTTGGGTCCAGAGACACCCAGATGGTGATGAACAATTGGTTTTCTTGGATAATAGTATAATATATTCCAGATTCTAAGAATAGTCCTTTTAGTAGCAGAATCGTCTGTGGCATCGCCAAGCGTTTAAAACCGATTCTAAAAAAATGCAATTGAGCATAGAAACTTTATCCATCTCCTCGGAAAATCTTGCCTCATGTCAAATGTACTCGTACTGTGATTAAATCCAGTTCTGCAAAAATTAGAAAATCTCTCGCTGGACCTAGGAATGTTTTGTTTTGAGAAACAATCATTTGTGCACTCATGAGGTGAGTTCCTTTTTGAATGAAGAATCCGCTTGTGCAAAAAGTTCTCTATGGACCAAATAGTCAGGCAACCACCGTAGTTGATATTGTGATCAGCATTCCGTTATTTACGAGTTGTCCATAGTGTTTCTTTGATCTTAAAGGATTGTATTTTTCCATCAATACGCGTATCGTAGGATCAAGAATACTGGTCACTTCAATATCTCGGTGCCAAGTTGTCGCACTGCAGTTGAACAAGAGTCAGCGAACATCTTGCAACCACTGATGGACATTTGGAAGGAACGTGAGTATAGCATTTTTTGTGGACACAACTGAGCTGAAATAGTCATGACTCGACGTAACTTTTTCAAGAGGTGTCATTGGCGCCTAAATAAAAGATTCTAGTCGCCAAATAGTGAAGTTTGGTCGCCATAATAGAAATGTGGTCGCCATCTTTTTCTCCCGAATTAATGCTGCCGACAGCTAATTTTGAGAAGGACATTTTTAAAAATCTACAGACTGGAAAAGTTAGTCACCATTTGGCGACAAGTTTGAAGCTTCTGCTCGTCGCTTAACCGTAAATGGCGACAATATGGTCGCAATGTCGGGCCCTGATATTTCGTCCTTGTTAGGCCTGGGTTTCCAGTAGTTTCGGTGTGCCCTCGCAATCAAAAATGCACCCATTACGGCTATAAACCCAGCTTGTCCTTGTCAGAATTATTGTGGACTGCATGAGGTGCAAAAAAGTTTTTTTTTTCGCAGATTATCATTGCTGAACAAAGCATGCGAGAAGAGCGTGCTCAAGCGATTGCTCAAGGTCAGTTATTTTAATGCTAACATTTTGTATGTGAGAGCGCATTTTAGTGACTTTATAATAGCAGGGTTCTCATTAAAGGCCAGTTTTGGGCCAGTTAATTTTTGGTGAAACAGATGTGATGCAGCTAAGAAAAGCCTTCGTGAAAAAACGAAACCTTTTCCTTTTGCCCGTTTACTCCTAATCTTTATGAGATTACTGTGTTATTGAAAGAAATCTTTGCGAAATGGACAATTGGCCCAACAATGGTGATTGTTTAGCTGGCCAGTTTGATTCCTCCGTCTTAGGGGTCTCTTCATACTTGGCTTCGCTCTGTTTTCCGAGCTCCCTCCCCGTAGTACTATATGAAGTGGTATTGTAATTTCCTTAAACCAGCCGCCAACGTTTTCTTTTAAACTCCACCTCTTTTGTCATCATCTCTTTTTTCCCTCAGGAATTGTGGAAAGTCGTCATGACAAATTTTGAGCGCATAGTGGTTCTCCCGCCCCTCGCAGACTCAAAGGTTTGTATATTGATATATAGTTAAAGAGCCTGTGTCAGCCGCCATTTTGACAGCATAGCAACATACCAAGTCGGAGAAAGCATCCATTTCCATCGGCTGATTTAGAGAATATAGAGCAATTTTCTCGATTGATTTTGGTAAATCAAATCTGAAACTTTACTAAGAGAATTCTAGACGTAATTCGTCTTCTAATATCGAAAGAAAACAATAACTAGGGCGTGGCTGACACGGGCTCTTTAAGTGAGCGTGAATTACTATAGAAGGTCACCTCTATGTCTTGACATGTTAATATATAAAAGTAAATCAAGCATAAATGATATTTTCCTCTTTTCGGTGTAACAGCACATTACTCGTTTCTTGTTTGAAGGAGGTCGGCATTATCGGCCAGGAGTCGCGGAATCTGAGCTTGAAGCAATGTGCTGTTCTTGAGGCCGCCCTCAACAGAATCAAGGTAATGAGTAGCCTAGTCCCTGGTGGTCCCTGGCGTTCTGGGTGGGCTTCCTGTGGTTGGTAAGACATGTGTGACGTGACGTCACAAGAGACCCTCTCCCCGGTGAACTCGGCCCAGTGCTCGCGCATCCTCACGGTTCATCTCTCAGCACAGGAAGCCCACCCAGAACGCCAGGGACTAGGCTGGGTAGGGCCATTCCATTTTTTAGCCGCACCCCCCTACAGAAGAAGTTTTCCTAGGGGGTATAGCAAAATGGCCATTTCCGAGGGGTCAAACCGAAAGAAAGGCTCTTCCGTGGGTTTTTCCGAGGGGGTACAATAAGGAAAAGCCTCTTCCGTGGGTATTTCCGAGGGGGTGCAATAAAAAATAGACTCTTCCGTGGTCTTTTTCCGAGGGGGTGCAATCCCAAACAGGCCCTTTTTCCGAGGGGGTTACTAAAGAAAATGAGCTCTTCCGTAAGGGGGGGTTCGGCTTAAAAATGGAATGGCCCGACTAATGAACACAAAGATCTAGAAATCTGGCATGACGTACTTATCTAGAAGACACGAAGATCAAACCATTTGCAGATAAGATAAAGCCATAAGCAGAATCTTTATAGCTAGTTATAGAGAAGAACAGGCCCTCAGTACTGGTCTAGCCGGGAGTTGAGCCCACAACCTCCAGCACCATAGACCGCCGCTCTACCATCTCACCTATCCGGGTTCTTACTTTCGCTAGAATTCCGTAAAGAAATATCCAAATAATCATTTGAACACAAAATCTGATACTGTAAAAACCCGCATAAAAGAACAAGTGGATTAAAAACACTCAAGCTGAAATTTGGTCAAAAAAGGTACCTTAGACTTAAGAACACATGCAGCCTGAAAAATGAAAATTGTTCTTGTATAATACAAATACCTTGCTGCCATATGGGTTTGAGTACAGTAAGCCGCTGTGGTAGAGTACTGATTAGATCAATATCATGTGTAGACCATTGCACACAGAGTTCTACAACAGGTACCGGTACTGTATGGGGAATTCCAGGTGCATTTAGCAATTGTTTTTAGACTTGATATTTTTTATTTGACTGTTGGTTAGTGTATGCAGAAACAATTTAAAGAACACACCTTAAGAACATTTTCAGGCTGATTTTACAGAAAACACCCAATGTACAAGAACAAAATCAGTCTGAATCCCCAAAACACCTGTTCTTTTATGCGGGTTTTTACTGTACTTCACTTACTGAATTTAATCGAAAATATTTCATATATTTTTTTTCCAAATGAGCCGATGAAAGTGGATGCTTCCTCTGACTTGGTACTCTACTGGCCGACAAAAGGGGTGGGGCTCTCTACTGTATTCGTTCGCTGGGTTATTATTTCCCCACAGAAGTGCAATCAAGTGCAAGTGTTTTATCTAAGGATAATTTCTCTGACAGTAGTTAATATACTTATGTTTTTTCTTCTTCTAAGGATTATTTCTATGGTGACGGTAGCGGACTTCGAAAGACGTTCTTGGAGAAATGTCCTAATTTGCAAGCGTTACGTCACGCACTCACTCTCTATACACACACTACTGACTCGCTTATCAAAGAGTTTGTCAAGACGCAGACCTCGCAGGTGAGTTGCGTGACGGTAGCCATAGTAACAAAGGTCACTGTGTAATCATATTAACAAATAGAACAGTTGCTTTGCTGCCATGGCGTGACACTGTTCTTCGACTCAGTTTTCCAGTGCGACTGTTTATAGAGGCGCTAATGACCTTTTTTGGTGATTTTCTCCTCAACAGAGGAACCAAGCGTGGATGACCCAGTAGGGGAGGTGTCGGTACAAGTTGACCTCTTCACCCACCCCGGCACGGGAGAACATAAGATCACCGTCAAAGGTTAGTAAGTTCTTATTTCGGCTGTTTCGCGTCAAATCAATAGGTCATCACGCGCAGATCACTCGTCCACGCTGCTTCACTAATTTTGTAAAATTCCCAATTGTCTGTTTACGTGCATTTCTCGTTCCTCGTGTAAACATTCTTGTGGTTTTATTGGCAGTTGTTGCAGCCAAGGATCTCAGATGGCAGTCTCCAGGTGCGTAGGAAATGGGTATGAGGGGGAGGAGGTGGGTCGGAAATTGGTATGAGGGGAAGGGGTGGATAGTAAATTGGTATGAGGGGAAGGGGTGGGTAGTAAATTGGTATGAGAGGGAGGAGGTGGGTAGGAAATGGGTATAAGGGGGAGAGGGTGAGTAGGAATTGATATGAGGGGGAGGGGGTGGATAGGAAATAGGTATGAGGGGGGAGGGGGTGGGTAGGAAATAGGTATGAGGGGTGAGGGGGTGGGTAGGATATGGGTATGAGAGGGGGGGGGGGAGAAGGAAAGGGTTGGGAACCTGCAAGGGAAGAGAAGGAAAGGGTCTCGAGCCCGCAGTCCTGTCTCCTCCATTTCTCAACATCTCTTTTCTGTACATCTGAGTCCATGCTGCATGTTTCCTTTATTCTTTAGGGATGTTTAGTCCATTCGTGGAGGTTAATGTTGTGGGCCCACATCTTGCGAACAAGAAGCGGAAATTGGCCACAAAATCGAAACGCAACAATTGGTCACCTACGTACAACGAAACGTTCTTTTTGTAAGTTGCTTCTTTCTGTTTTCATTATTGGTGCTGAATATCACCGCATCACTGCATCATACGTTCGGCTTATGGTACCATGTACTTCCATTTTCTTTCAACCCTGAAGCGTGACGAATTTTTCGCGTAGGTTCACGATTCAAACGTTAACGTTATATCAAGAAGTTGTCTCGTTTCTCGCTCGCTGATTGGCTGTTTTGACCGTTAGTTTTCAGCCAATTAGAAAGCGAGAAACGCGATAAAAAATGGAATGGCCCTGGAAATATTGGAAATAGGAGTACAGAATATTTTTTCATAGGTAGAGTGAAGATGTAGAGGGACTCAAAAAGTCCTCAGATCCACGATTAAAAATTTTTGAATTAAAATACGTTTTGGCTTTCAGCCATCTTCATGTAAAAAGTTTAAGAAGGAATCCGCCAGCAGATCGAGTAAGCAGTGTTTGCCCTACTTTTTTCAGCTTTGACAATATTTTTACAGGATCCAATGGGAATTTGTTCGTGGTGTTACTACAGTTAATGAGTAACATCTCTAGCTTTAAGAAAATGCAAACAGAATTCGAATATCTTTGATATTACTCTGGTACAAGATTTTGTCCACCAAAGCCTGAAATTGCTCGATCTCTAAATGGATTTCCTCTTAAAATCTTTTTTGTATATATTTGTCTTAGCATTCTCGGCAACGAAGTCGATCTCGTGAACTACGAGCTTCATATCGCCGTGAAAGACTACTGTTTCGCGCGTATGGATGCGATAGTCGGAATGACGGTCCTTCACTTGCGAGACATTGCTGACATGGGCTCTATCGCGTGCACCGCTACGCTGGGCAGGTTCCTTTATATGGACAATACGGGATGGACCATTTTGAAGATCCTTTCTCAAAGGCTCACAGATGAGGTCGCCAGAGACTTTGTCATGTTGAAGTCCAACCGAAGGTCGGAGGGGTTTGATTAGTGTGAATGCAGCTTACGATGGGAATTTAGGCCGTGAAACACTGCAATAGAGGTGTGAATGCAGCTTACGATGGGAATTTAGGCCGTGGAACACTGCAATAGAGGTGTGAATGCAGCTTACGATGGCAATTTAGGCCGTGGAACACTGACAACAGGCGTACGACGTGCCCTAAAGTGTAGTAGACTTATGCAGCTTATGATAGGAATGTTAGGCCGCCTTCACACTACACTAGAGGCGTAGAACATGCCTTAAAGCTGGGTCCAAACCAGTTCACAATTTAAACAAGCTTTTTAAAACCGGACGAAAGTCGGTAAAAAATTTAGATGCATTTTCAATGATGTTGAACCTTTCAACATTCGTGAAAAAGATTAGTAAAAATCAAGGTTCTCGTCGTGTAAAATTATTCAAATATTCACAAGTGCTATCTTTTAGCCATTGCTTTCATTTGACTAGAAAGTTGTGAGTATCTACTGAGCGCTGAGATTTTTCGCCCTTAGAAGACCAGAAGAAACTGGATATGGTTTGGCACCAGCCTTAAGCGCATCGACAACGGAGAGTTCCGATTATGCTGTCGGTATAAATAAAATAAAAATTAAAAACGAATTTTTATGGACGAGATTTTTTTGGGATTGTGGGAGGATCCTTAAAGGTCCATCATCATTAGCCAATCAGATAAGCCGAGAAACAACGCATCAATTTGAAAACAGAAGAAAACGAGGCGCAAAGGCTACCGGTTGATTATGGACCTTTAACGAGATTCTTTCGATCCAAACATGCTCTCCGCTTGCTACACTTTCAATCTGCATTCGAATTACGCACATTCTCCATCGGATGATGGTGTGTATTATTTCTTTCCTCAAATGTTAATTTATTGCCCGCTTGGAATAAGATTTGGGCTGGCATAGGTAGATAAACTTTTTCACCTGTACAAACAATAACAGAACATCTCAAACACCTCATACACAAAATACTTATAGAATCCGCTTACAAAAATATCTTTGTTTAAAGTGGAGTATTATTTCAGACCAACAAAATAATGTTTCGCCAGTCAAATTTGATAGTTTAGATAGCCGATTCAGAAGACTTTTCGGTAAGGTAATTTTTCCCCGATCAAAGGGGACTCGGAATAATAATCAGATTCAGGTTCCTGAAATGATAGCTTATCTGGACCATTCCGTTTAATCTCGTAACATGCTAGGGTTTAGCGAGGGCTCAGTTTAGCATTAGCAAACTTCAAGGGAAGTTTACATTCATTGTGCTCCCGTTTGGAATGGCGAATGCACCTTACATCTTTTATAGAAACACTGCAAAAGTTTTAATTAAAACTTAAACATTGTAAACAAGCGCTCCATTTATTGTTAAAGAAACAAACTTTTCTAAAGTATTAGCATAGCTTTTAAATTATATACAAATATAAATAATTGCCTTTCTTTTGTGAAGGTGAAAGTTAGAAAAGCTAGTTAAAGTAAAATGTGTTTGCACAAAACGTGGATTTATTTTTTATAACGAAACATAATTTGTACAATATATGCGTCTGACCTTTATAGATAATATAATATTTGAGCTCGTTATTCTTCCAAAGATGCAACCTTCTAGATTCAAAGTGGACAATGTGTTCTACACTTAATGGTTATGAACGTTTGAATACTAAGTGAACAAATGTTTTATTATGCGCCTACTTTCAAATTTACATTTTCTGCCAAGGTTTAAAGAAACCTTTGTTGAATTTACTTTGTACGAATTTCTACAAAATACCTAATTCTGTATGACAGATTGGCGTGCCGTAGTTAAAAAA
The DNA here is from genome assembly GCA_033964015.1 of Scolanthus callimorphus. NCBI lineage: Eukaryota > Metazoa > Cnidaria > Anthozoa > Actiniaria > Edwardsiidae > Scolanthus > Scolanthus callimorphus. Next base: position 21,761,532 of record CM066924.1, read on the forward strand.
CGTTATCACGGTTTTAGTTTACTGCTATTGTCATAATTCCGTGGAAAATTCACTGTCGATTGGCTTACCGCTTTTACTATAGTTTCGTGTACTTTTTTGGCTGTTAAAGAGCATGTGTCAGCCGACATTTTGACAGCATAGCAACATACCAACTCAGAGAAAGCATCCAATTTCTAAACTAGTGATATCATGGGGTCAATGTAACCTCATATCCTTTTTTGGCTGTTAAACAAACGTTCAAGCGTCGAACTTAATTCTGTCGCGCAAAACTGACTGGCTAATTATCTAATAAAAACATCTGGATATGCGCTCGATAGTTGTTGGAAGCCATTTGAGGGTTGCAGCTTGACGTGAGATTCAACAGAAATATGAACATCGCAGTAAAATACTCTTGCTTGGGGGACAGACCATTAGATTACCTCTGCGCAAGCTTCTGAGCTAAAAACAATATCCTGCAAGCCGGTTAGGCAGAAGAAAATAACAGCTTCGGCTCACAAACAATCTGCACTCCTGAGTCATGAGAATATCCTGCACAAGAAAAACCTGCAACCTCCAAAGAGAATATCTCATGGTCCGTCCCTTAAGTAGTAAACATTTAGTTATCTCGTCTTGCCGCTGTACTATACAACAGTGGCAGATCCAGGGGAGGCTCGTTGGGTGCAGACGCACGCCCCTTTGTAATACAAAATAGTTTAAGACGGCAAAATGAAGCCCTAAAGACGTGGTTCTAGTAGACCTATTGACGAATCTGGCTCTTCAAACCAGAAACGCACCCCCCTGTCCCATAACCTGGATCCGCCTCTGTAAGGGAAATTTTGGTTTCAGACTGGCCGAAACCAAACTCTGATAAATTCTTTTAAATACATTGCATGAGCTTAATGTAAACTATATTCTTACATTTATATGCAAGAAAAGAAATACGGCTACAAGAACACTTGAATAGTTATTTGCAGACAATGTATCGGGTTTTATACTTTTAGAATAAAATGCATTCAGGGAAAATTAAGATATAATAAATTTGAATTTATGCAACAAGAGAACTATTCTTGACTTATAGACTTTTTCCAAACCTGTGGTTTGTTTCCTTGACTGCCACCAAGTTAGCAAAATCGAAAATCTTGTTTTTCCATTAGCGCACGAGCAAGCTCTCGAATGTCTACATGTGACATGAGTCCAGTCAAAGAAACCACAGGACCCCCATTCAAGTGGACGCACGAGCAAGCTCTCGAATGTCTACATGTGACATGATGAGTCCAGTCAAAGAAACCACAGGACCCCCATTCAAGTGGACGCACGAGCAAGCTCTCGAATGTCTACATGTGACATGAGTCCAGTCAAAGAAACCACAGGACCCCCATTCAAGTGGACGCACGAGCAAGCTCTCGAATGTCTACATGTGGCATGATGAGTCCAGTCAAAGAAACCACAGGACCCCCATTCAAGTGGACGCACGAGCAAGCTCTCGAATGTCTACATGAGGCATGATGAGTCCAGTCAAAGAAACCACAGGACCCCCATTCAAGTGGACGCACGAGCAAGCTCTCGAATGTCTACATGAGGCATGATGAGTCCAGTCAAAGAAACCACAGGACCCCCATTCAAGTGGACGCACGAGCAAGCTCTCGAATGTCTACATGTGGCATGATGAGTCCAGTCAAAGAAACCACAGGACCCCCATTCAAGTGGACGCACGAGCAAGCTCTCGAATGTCTACATGTGACATGAGTCCAGTCAAAGAAACCACAGGACCCCATTCAAGTGGACGCACGAGCAAGCTCTCGAATGTCTACATGGGCATGATGAGTCCAGTCAAAGAAACCACAGGACCCCCATTCAAGTGGACGCACGAGCAAGCTCTCGAATGTCTACATGAGGCATGATGAGTCCAGTCAAAGAAACCACAGGACCCCCATTCAAGTGGACGCACGAGCAAGCTCTCGAATGTCTACATGTGACATGAGTCCAGTCAAAGAAACCACAGGACCCCCATTCAAGTGGACGCACGAGCAAGCTCTCGAATGTCTACATGTGGCATGATGAGTCCAGTCAAAGAAACCACAGGACCCCCATTCAAGTGGACGCACGAGCAAGCTCTCGAATGTCTACATGTGACATGAGTCCAGTCAAAGAAACCACAGGACCCCCATTCAAGTGGACGCACGAGCAAGCTCTCGAATGTCTACATGTGACATGAGTCCAGTCAAAGAAACCACAGGACCCCCATTCAAGTGGACGCACGAGCAAGCTCTCGAATGTCTACATGAGGCATGATGAGTCCAGTCAAAGAAACCACAGGACCCCCATTCAAGTGGACGCACGAGCAAGCTCTCGAATGTCTACATGTGGCATGAGTCCAGTCAAAGAAACCACAGGACCCCCATTCAAGTGGAAAAGGTCTATTGAGGACACGCGCGTGCTTTGAAAAATAAAGTTCTAAAGTGATGACGTCACAAAAACAAAATTTTCGACTTAGCAATATTTGTTCCTTGTTTTCGAAAGGGCATATCGATTGAAAGCTACACACCAAAATTGAGGTGAATAGGTTTAAAACGCGACCGAGATATGGCCCGCTGAATACATAATTTTCTTTAACAAATCAGTATTTTTGGTTCAGTTCATAACGTTATGAACTGAGTCCAAAATACAGCGATTTGTTAAAGAAAATTATATATTCATTGGACGATAGCTCGGTCGCGTTTCAACGATTAACCTCATTTTTGCATGCAACGTTCTTCGAAGGTTGGTCTTTCATTATCCGTGGACTAAAATCTGAAATTCGAAATTTTTCAAATTGTGACGTGACACTTTAGGACTCTATTAGGGGCATTTTGATGCCCTTTGCGTTAGTAATCTTAAAATCAAAGGAGGAAAGAGCAAGCTCGTGGATAACGACGACATGCTGGCAAAAAGGAGTCGGTCCTAGGGCAGATATCTGCTAGTCGGCAATCCCGCGCGCTCAAAAAATCAAATATCCGCAAAAACTTAGTGGAGAGGCCGAAGACCCTAAGGCCCTTGATGCAGTAGAGCAAGTTCAAAGATAAGGACTCCTACCCACTATTACTTTGCCGTCGCTACTGATGTCGCATGGGAATCCTTATTGGCCTGCTGTTCTGCGCAATAAGTTAGAGTTAATTACCGCGATTCGAGGCAATAACCCCAATACATCCAGGGGCCGTAGGCCCCGCCTTCGTGACAACCTTTTCGCGTTGTACTTCAACTATGGATGTGGCGCTGGTATGATCTACTTCCCAGCATTCATTGCAGTCTCCTGACAATTCAAACAGTCCGAACATGCATTCGCCAACGGGCTTGCGATGTCAGGGGGATCTCTCGGGACAATGGCTTTGCCCCCATCGCTTAAAGTCTGCCAGTCTGAGCTTCGTGCACCTCCAGACACAGGCAATTCCCCACTCCATTGCTGTTTGTTTGATTATTGCGCGTGTTACGGTGTGCATACGTAGATTAGAAGTGAACCTCCTTTATAGTTCTCTTGCCATGTTGTTTCGTTCTAATACGATCTCGGTGTATTACTGCAATTTTCATCATTCTACGCGGAACTTTGCACATTTTCATTCCCATGCCATTCCCTTTTCATTTCTTCGCATATATTGCCTATTAATACACTTTACTTTAAGCTTTTGTCGACTCTTATGTTGGATGTCCATAACAACAGGACACCTCACAACTAAACAAGCTGCTTTATCCTGCAAACGAGACACATCAGTACAATACGCGTTCCTCGTCTGCCGGGAAATTTTTTCATCAAACGTTCAAGACTAAATCAACATTTCAACTCGTTCTCTGGAAAAGGTGCTAGAGTATGGAATTCTATCCCTGAGAGACTGCGAGTGCTACCTAAACACCTTTAAAAAAAGATACAATGTTTCTTTTCGAAACACTTGAAAGCCAAGACAGCTATGCTGATTTAAATTCTTAAATCAACGAAATAAAGAAATGTTTTTGATATTACTGTATACATTAAGTTCACAGCAATTATAGTTTAGTTTCTTGTTTCTTTTTACCCGCAAATATAATAGTTACGACTAAACATGTATATAAGAAAACAAAAGCAATTGTACGTAAAATACCTTTTTACTTTTTAAAATAAAATAAAATAAATAAATAAAATAAATACCTTTTTTTACCGACTAGCCTCGACTAGCTTTCAGCTGCTTAGCAGGTTTAGTCCGGCGGATTATAAGCAATTATTGGATGAGGTTTTTGTGATCTCCAGAATAAACAATGTCGAGACAGGTGGAATCAGGCGAGACCGTGAGGCCGAGCCTGATTCCACTTGGCGAGATATTGTTTATTCTGGAGATCACAAAAACCGAATTCAATAATTGTTTTATTATACATTGATTCAGTAGAAATACTTTTATTTCTGTCAAGCAATTTATTTTGCACAAGCGCCTTGTTAAAATGGGGAAAGCGCTCTAGTCCCATGATGCATTGCGCGCGTATCAAGAATCAGCTAGCTGATTCTGAAGAATCAGCATGCTGATTCGTCTTGAAGACCCTCAAAGTGCGTGATTCCAAAGTAAAGCGCGCGCTCTTAGCCAATCAGAATCGATATAGTGAGTACAATGTATAATAAGCGTAAAAATTGCGCACTTTTGGCTAAGACACCAAACTTTGCATGTCAATAGTTTTTAGTAGTTTATTGAAGATAAGATATGGAGGCACGCTAAATTTTATTCGTAGCGAAAGCTAGAACAGTTTTAATGTGAACCATTGTTTTGCCATTGGCAGCCATCTTTGAATCCTTTGATATTCATGAGCTCGTCTGCGGCACTTAGTGAAATCTTCTATCGTCCGTGTTTATGGAGTATAGCACAGTACTAGGTAGAAAATATCATGTGAAAGTTTCAGAGACAAGCTTCTTTTTACATATTCCACACATGGTACCAATTATCTTGATATTTTTTTAGAATTTGTTGGTCACTCTTGAAACATTTTTACCAAATCTCAGTCAGGCTATTGTTTTACAATATAAATTATAAACATTCCCAATAAACTGTAGCCTGAATATGCCTTTCGTAAAAAAAAATTATGCCATTATGCCTTTCGTAAAAAGCACATAATGTTCTTACCGGGCTGAGGTAAGAACATTATGCCTTTCGTAAAGGGCACATAATGTTCTTACCGGGCTGAGGTATATTTTTTCTGGATAAATTTTAGCCGTTCTGTGGTTTGCCATGTCTCTGCCTTTGAGTGCAGTTCTCTTGTCGCTGAAAATTATGCATAAATATAGCTCATTAAAAAGACTGACCAATCCATTCTCAAGATCTTGAGAATCACGCAATTCCTGGCACGTTTTTGGAAGTCGGCGTTCAGTCGTTTTTTCTCCCGCAACGTTCGGAGTTGTAGGAAGAAAAGACGGCTGAAATTCAGGCTAAATAAACTGGTCATGACATTTAATAATCACCCAAAACTCTAAGGAGACGTTCAACCGAAGTCAGTCAAACCAATCCATAGTTCAGAATTAGCAAATATTGAGCTGCTATGGCTGTGCAGTCTAGAGAACAACTTGAAAGTTCGCAAAGCTGTTCTAAACCTCATTTGAATAACAAAGCATTCAAAATGGCTGCTATTGAGCTAAACAATAGTTCACTCTAAAACCTCCCTAGCTTTCGCTACGAAAGAATTCTAGCGTGCCTCCATATCTACGATTAAAAATACATTGAAAACTATCACCTGGCAATAAATTGGAGCTTTAGCGCTAGCCTAAATGCGCAATTTCCTCGAAATTTTGCTCTAATCCGCCGGACTAGTTGTGTGTGACACTATCTTGTTCTTTGTGAAATAAATAAATGATTGATTGAAATTGAACTCTGCTGGCTTCTGTCAATCAAACGAGTGAACAGCTACAAGCTGGGTGATTTCACCCCAAGGCTTTCAAGTTGTTTGAACTAAAAAAGGGCAAGCTATCTGCTTTTAAAACCAATTCTTTCTTTAAGGTCAGAGGTCGGCATTCGTGAAATTTTACTCTAGCGCTAACCAGAGTGAAGTTAGCTTCCGATTCGCAGCCTCCGATTCGATTTGTCCGATTCAGCACTGTATACCTTGAATGCTGGATGTTTTCATGGCTTGTTTGAGATTCTCGTCGGCTCAGAAAAGCTGGAAGTGGCAAGTGTGTTTTGGTGCGTTTGTAATACATTTTGTGATCGGTGGTTCGATGGGATCTGTTGGAGTCACGATGGCCGCCTTGTTGGATAAATTCAACGCTCCACGTGGGGCAACCGGTACATTCACTATATTGTCCGGCGGATTAGCGTAAAAATTGTGCACTTTTGGCTAAAGACACAAAACTTTGCATGTCAATACTATTAGTTTTCAGTAGTTATTGAAGATAAGATATGGAGGCACGCTAAATTTTATTCGTAGCGAAAGCTAGTAAGAACTCACCAGCTGCGTCACAAAGCTTTCTTTGTTTGGTAGAACGAAAGTTGAACCAATCATGATTAAATAGTAACTAAAGACAAAGATGTCCTCAGGGAATGGTTCTTACACTGGAGATGACCCGCTAGAACAGTTTTAATGTGAACCATTGTTTTGCCATTGGCAGTCATCTTTGAATCCTTTGTTATTCATGAGCTTTGCGGCACTTAGTGAAATCTTCCATATGTCCTTGTTTATAGTTAGAGTATATAGAGGATATTGCCTGGTGGCTTGAAGATATGAGTTTTATTTTCGAGTGGCAAGAACAATATTTTACGGATGAGCGCAGCGAATGAGTAAAATATTGTTTCGACACGAGAAAATAAATATCTCAAGCCACCGTGTAATTTTCTTTTATTTGTTATATAGACAAACCAGAAAAAAAATTTCCAAATTGATTTCCAAGCACTTTTGTTTTGACCGAAATCCTCACTAGTGAGGATATGGAAAATATGTCACTCAGGTCCCGGATGTAGCTTCATATGATCTACGAGTGGGCGTATTTCCCCTGACTCGTCCCCAGTCGTCGCTCTCAAAAAAGCAGCGCGAGTAAGGTATTTCCCAGTAAAAACACTCTCGTCTATAGAGCAGATTTCGTATGACTGTGAAAAGTGCCGCGGTACTGTCGCGGTGGCGGTACGGAACCTGGCCTGCTGTAAATGTAATGAAATCGCCAATGACATCGCGTAGTCGCGGTACGGTCACGGGTCGCGGCGCGGAACAGCTTTGTGGCGGTACTTTTCACAGTCATACGAAATCTGCTCTATAATAAAGCACAGTACTTGGTAGAAATCATGCGAACATTTCAAAGACAGGGCCTTTCCCTTCGCTTGTGGTTTTTACACATTCGACACATGAGGTACCAATTATCTCGATCTTTTTTAGAATTGTTGGTCATTCTTGAAACATTTCATCACCAAATCTCAGTCAGGCTATCATTTACAATATAAATTATAACATTCCCAATAAACTGGTCATGACATTTAATAATCACCAAAAACTCTAAGGAGACGTTCATCTGAAGTCAGTCAAATCAATCCATAGTTCAGAACTAGCAAAAGCAAATGTTGAGCTGCTATTGCTGTGTAGTCTAGAGAACAACTTGAAAGTTCGCAAAACTAAGGCTAGTACATACGCGCTCTTATCATGAGCCGATCCTAATGCAAAATCTCAATAAAACAATATTTTTTTGTCCATCTCTCGTCTGCTTGTAGCTATGCTATTCTAAATCAAAACGGGAATGTGGAATCGATTTTAACGCCGCCAGTTTCGAGTATTTCATGGTAACAGTTTGGTACGGCTCATGATAAGAGCGGCGTATGTACTAGGCCTAAGAGTTCTAAACGTCATGATCGATCATGAATAACAAAGCATTCAAAAGACTGCTACTTTTTTAAATCTAAACTGAAAACGTTTCTCTTTGAGAAGGCCTATTCTTTATTTATTTTAACTGTTATTATATATATTTTGTTTATTAGCATTTATTACTTAGTTTATCTTTTTTTAAATTTATTAGTATGACGTTTTTTAGTGTTATTCTTTTAATTTTTAATTACTCTTTTTAAGCATGCTTTTTATTTATTATTGGTATTATATATATATATTTTTTTCCCTGAACAGTAATGTATAGGCGCTATATAAGCTGTTTTTATTGTTATTATTATTATTATTATTATTATTATTATTATTATTATTGAACAAAACACTCCAAAACTTCTCTAGCTTACGCTACGAAAGAATTCTAGCGTGCCTCCATATCTACGATTTAGAAACACATTGAAAACTATCACCTGGCAAAAAATTGGAGCTTTGGCCTAAAATGCGCAATTTCCTCGAAAATTTGCTCTAATCCGCCGGACTAGTATATCTTAAATTTAAGTAACCATCCATGCAAGAACTCGATAAATCTTCACTGTTCTACGGCATTGAGGGTTCCCCACATAGCAGGGTCTCAATGGGGTTAACCGAACCGTCAACCGTCAAAAAAAATATAAACCGTCAACCGTCAAAAAGGTTTACCGTCAAAAAAGGTTTTGATCCAATCCCCGTAACGACCCTTGTAGGAAATGGCCAAAGGAAGTCTGGACGGCACTGGTACTAGCTGCCTTTGTAGAGATACACGGAATTTGCGTGGCGTTCACTTTTGTAACCGATGCTGTGGCAGGAAAAGTCAAGCTCTGCCACCTAGGCTTGCTCATCAAGATAAATGTGTCGCTTTTGTCAGTGCCAACTCGTGCGTGACGCGGGCTACCTGTGTAGGTATTTCCGAGATCCTGGGGACCAAAATACAGATGGCGGCCTACATGACCAACGTTTCTCTCCAAAATCTGCAGGTTTGACGAACCTTTTGACAATTTAGGGTAAGAAATAAGCTAGGAAAACTTCTGGAACTCCAAATATGGTAAGTAGAAACTTCCATATAAGGAATTTTAGAAAACGACACATTTCAAACGAGAACTTTCTTGATATGTTTATGATAGCTTCGGCATAGCATGTAACAGATGTAAAGGAAATAAACCAGAACTATTTTCTTCCCAACAAGTTCTGAACAATGTAGCCAAGGTTCTGGGAGGCAAGTCCGAGCAAGACTACTTATGGAATAACTTTAGTTAACCGTCAAGAACAAAAATTAACCGTCAACGGTCAAAAAGCGTGTATTTTTTAACCGTCAATCGTCAGAGCCATAATTCCATTGAGACCCTGTAGTTCCGGGGGGTGCTCGTGGACCCCCTCTACCGACTAGACTATTGCCGTTGGCTTCTCTAGTTTATACGGACCGTCAGAGCCATAACCCCATTGAGACCCTGTAGTTCCGGGGGGTGCGTGGGACCCCCTCTACCGACTAGACTATTGCCGTTGGCTTCTTTAGTTTATACGGACCGTCAGAGCCATAACCCATTGAGATCCTGTAGTTCCGGGGGGGCTCGTGGACCCTCTCTACAGACTAGACTATTGCCGTTGGCTTCTCTAGTTTATACGGACTATCCCGCTAGCCGTTAAGATTACTCAGAACTTCGCGCACGTCTCGGAAAAAAATCATACACGTCCTTAGTTTCACCAAGTCAACCTATATATCGTTGGAAAGCTCATCAAATTGACTAGCGGGCTATGCCGGCTATAATTTTTTTAAGGACTGATTAAATTTTACATTTGGTGTGCCATTTTTACGAGCCAGAATGCCGCCGTACTGTTTTACCTTGACTCCGAAGCGTGTTTTTTTATTTGTTTAGTTCAAAAGTTGTGGTACTTTTAAATTTCGAACGTCAAATTTTACTAGCATTTTCAGGCTCTAAAAAGTTAGATCGATCGATCGTAGAACGAATTTCGGTTAAGTCACGTGATCGTTTCGATCGATCGAAAAGGTCACATGACTTGTGGTCTTGATCATGATTGGTCGAAACGATCACGTGACTTAACCGACATTCATTCTACGATCGATCAAAAATGAAAACCGATTGATCGTTTGCGGCCGCTGGTTTAGTGATTTCGGTAATGCCCGAAGTCCTTCATCCTCCCCTTGGTCTAGCGGTCGCGCCTGTCGACCGCTTAGAAATAATCCCTGAGGGGAAGACCACTGATTAGTTTAGTTTTACATTATAACACTGCTATATTTTTACCCCTTACACAGCATGGGTCAGCTCATTGGCCGCATCCAGTATATACTTCTTTGCGCCCATCAGTACCTGTATTTGTCGTCGCTACGGATGCGCATGGGAATCTTTATTGGCCTGGTGTTCTGCGCAATAAGCCTCATTTCCTCCGCCTTCGTTGACAACCTTTTCGCGTTGTACTTCACCTATGGACTCCTCTGGGGATGTGGCGCTTGTATGATTTACTTCCCAGCGTTTATTGCAGTCTCTTGGCACTTCAAACAGTCCGAACATGCATTCGCCAACGGGCTTGCGTTGTCAGGGGGGTCTCTCGGGACAATGACTTTGCCCCCCATCGCTGGGCTATATTTAAAAGTCTTGGTGTTAGTAGTCGCCAGTTTTTGGTCATCCTGGCTTTCCATGCAGCTCTTCTGTACCTCTAGCTGTGTTTCGTCTGTCCTGTCGAGACAGGGCCAAGAACACAGGGGACAGCCAGACAACTAAGATGTTTTTCTGGAGTGTGCTTAAAAACTTTGCATATTTGCTTTGGTCGCTGGACTGGTCATGTTTATGATTTGTATCTGGTCCCCTATATACATCTGGTATGTAAAAACTTACACACAGATACAGACAGACACAAAATGACCAAACAAAATTGGTAACAAACAAAACACAGCCACTCCATCCAAACAAATGGAATCCTTTGCAAAGGGAATTTCTTCAGACCCAAAACCATGGGAAGTGCACACGCATGGGAAGTGTTCGGAATTCACATGGATAGCCATGGGAAATCCGAATACTTCGCCATTCTTCTACCATGGGGGATTCAGCATTTCCCCATGGATGGGTTTCTGAAGAAATTCCCTGTGTTGAGAAGTCGACTCGCCATGGAATAAAATAATTTGCATATTTTTAGAATGAATAGTACCAAAATTTCTCTGTCAAATCCGAATCCAGCAGCCATTCTAGCCATTCCTATTGCTGAATGTCTTTTCAGGTTCGTTTGGCTGAGGATTTTGGCTCCAGCAAGACCCGTCCTCCCTCCTAATCACGTACATCGCGATTCATCATTCGTAGCCAGACTCATCTTCGGGAAATCTCCGACCTGAGACCCGACCACCGCCTCCTAATCTTCCAATCAGCGCTTCTAACAATAGGCGTGGCCACTACCCTCCTATCCATCGCTCCCTCCTATCCCTGGCTGGTCGTATATTCAATATTATTTGGCCTCGTGAGGGCTGCTATATGACTTTGAATGCCGTGATTCATGCCGATGTCGTGGTAAAAGAGAAAATCCCCTCAGCGCTTGGGGTTTCCTACTTTTTCATGTCATTTTCCCGGACCCTAGGTCCCCCGATTGCTGGATGGATTTTTGACGCGACAAGAAGTTATGCGAGCGCGTTCTTGATCATGGGAGGAATAACAGTTTTAGCCGTGTTGACAATGTTCTTGATTCCACTATTCAAGAGGACAGCGACAGAGAAACGCGAAGAGTTAATTCTCGATGAGAATTTACTGTCACGTCGTCACTTAGATTTAAAAACTAAGGAAACAGATATTTGAATCAATTCTCCATTAAGGTTAATTCAGGAGCACGCAAAGCAGCACCAAAAAAGAAAACTAGCGCTATCCGAACTATTCCTTGGAAGATAGTAGCGCGTTTTATTGGTAGTACTAGGCGCATACAACATTGTGTCCATCTCGTAGTGTCTAAGCAAGGGAACATCGAACTCGTGTGTTCGGACACATCTTGCAAAGAAGCGTTTCTTTACTGTGTTCCGGCTACAATATTTGTTGCGCTTGACAAATTTCCCGCGCGTCTAAACCGAGCATGTTTCCGACTACAATGTTGCGCACATCTACATATCCGATTACACATCCTAGTTTAGCCGGGCTCTGTGACATTTTGATTGAGTACAGGAGAAATATCATCGATTTTTGGGAATATCAGAATATCTCTAAAAGTACTGTCCCTGTGCGGCCTGTGCGGCAAGGTGACAGAAACGAGGAGAGCTGGGACCGAGATTGCGAAAGTTCGAAAAATGGCGGCGACGATTTGTGCTCTCAAAGTCAGGCAAGCAATAGTGAGCTGACTACGCTGATATTTCCATGGAAATACGATAAAATGGATGTCTAATGGTGAGGTGCGAATGGAATTTTATAAAATTGAGTCAGTAATCACGCAGATTTAGCTGTGCCGAACGTAAAGTTTCAAGAGTTTTACGTCTGCTCTGTGCCGAGAACGTGTGTCAACCACGGGCTGACAGGGCTCACAGTTCCCTGCTAGCAGAGGCCACTTTTGCGTAGTTGAAAAACACAAGAAGTAAAAGAAAATGCAGGGAGATAAAACATCTTTCTGTACCTTCATAGAGTTTGAAAACCGAGGCGTTGTTTTTGAGAATTCGAGAGCAGATCATGAAGGAATGAAGCACGAGACGAAGTCAAGTGTTCATGATCTGACTCGAGAATTCTCCCAAACAAAAGCCGAGGTTTTCAAACTTTATGAAGGCACAGAAAACAAATGTTTTATTTCTTTTATAAAATAATTTCAAAATAAAGCTAGAACAATAATCATACGCGGGAGAAGTAGCCGCGTTATGGCATCATCTCTATGACCTTCATAGAGTTTTGAAACACAGCTCTCGACCAATCAGATCGTGCGAACTCAATTATTTTATAATTATTAGTCAAATGACACTAGTGATCTATTGTCAATGCTCATTCTGATTGATTGGTTGGCTACTAGTAGGCTATAAGTTATAGCTACTAGTAGTGAAAAGTGTCAGATTTGAAAGCCAGAATATGGCAAATGACCAGACCAGAAAACGGTTTTGGCATACAATTGACCTACTAGTGTGATTTGGCTAAACAAGTATACCTCTCGCTCTCATGGCATCTCAGTCAATAGCCCATTCAGGCTCGATTAATAACTGGTAAGTAGTCAAACTACTTTTTCTGTATGTAAATTTGCAGTTTTTCATGTTTTAAGTTGTAGACAAAACTATGATTTTAAAACATGACTACTAATTATCCAGTTTGTGGAGAGCCTAAACACAACGTTATGGTTTGTATTGCATGCAATTTGTAATCTGAAATTCGAAATTTTTCAAATTGTGACGTCACCTTTAGGCTACTCTATTAGGGGCATTTTGATGCCCCTTTGCGTTAGTAATCTTAAAATCAAAGGAGGAAAGAGCAAGCTCGTGGATAACGACATCATGCTGGCAAAAAGAGGTCGGTCCTAGGGCAGATATCCTGGTAGCCGGCAATCCCGCGCGCCCAAAAAATCAAATATCCGAAAAAAACCTACTGGAGAGGCCGAAGACCCTAAGGCCCTTGATGCAGTAGAGCAAGTTCAAACGACTCCTACCCACTATTACTTTGCCGTCGCTAGTCGCTACTGATGTCGCATGGGAATCCTTATTGGCCTGCTTTTCTGCGCAATAAGTTAGAGTTAATTACCGAGATTCGAGGCAATAACCCCAATACATCCCAGGGGCCGTAGGCCCCGCTTTCGTTGACAACCTTTTCGCGTTGTACTTCAACTATGGACTCCTGTGGATGTGGCGCTTGTATGATCTACTTCCAGCGTTCATTGCAGTCTCCTGACAATTCAAACAGTCCGAACATGCATTCGCCAACGGGCTTGCGATGTCAGGGGGATCTCTCGGGACAATAGCATTGCCCCCATCGCTTAAAGTCTGTAGTCTGCGCTTCGTGCGCCTCTAGACACAGGCAATTTCCCACTCCATTTGCTGTTTGTTTGATTAGAGCAGATTTCAGATGACCATCGTGAAGGTAAAACGCAATTGTGCAATCACTAGCCAATCAGAAACAAGAGTAATTACAACTTACTGCTGAAATGGTTTCCAGCCCAGCCAATCAGGAGCCGAACCAATTGGCTAGTAATTCCTTGCTTGTAATTAGTTCGCAATTTGATTGGTTGATAAAAATAAGCAGCCAACGAGAAAGCAAACCAATTGCAAACACGACGGTCATCTGAAATCCGCTCTATTGCGCGTGTTACGGTGTGCATGATTCGAAGATAGAAATGAACCTCCTTTATAGTTCTCTTGCCATGTTGTTTCGTTCTAATACGATCTCGGTGTATACTGCAATTTTCATCATTCTACGCGGAACTTTGCACACTTTCATTCCCATGCCATTCCCTTTTTCATTTCTTCGCATATATTGCCTATTAATACACTTTACTTTCGACTTTTGTCGACTCTTATGTTGGATGTCCATAATAACAGGACACCTCACACACTAAACAAGCTGCTTTATCCCTGCAAGCGAGACACATCAGTACAATACGCGTTCCTCGTCTGCCGGAAATTTTTTCATCAAACGTTCAAAACTAAATCAACATTTCAACTCGTTCTCTGGAAAAGGTGCTAGAGTATGGAATTCTATCCCTGAGAGACTGCGAGTGCTACCTAAACACCTTTTAAAAAAAAGATACAATGTCTTCTTTTCGAAACACTTGAAAGCCAAGACAGCTATGCTGATTTAAATTCTTAAATCAACGAAATAAAGAAATGTTCTTGATATTACTGTATACATTAAGTTCACAGCAATTATAGTTAGTTTCTTGTTTCTCTTTTTGCCCGCAAATATAATAGTTACGACTAAACATGTATATAAGAAAACAAAAGCAACTGTACGTAAAATACCTTTTTACTTTTTAAAATAAAATAAAATAAAATAAATAAATAAAATAAATACCTTTTTACCTTTTTTTTACCGACTAGCCTCGACTAGCTTTCAGCTGCTTAGCAGGTTTAGTCCGGCGGATTATAAGCAATTATTGGATGAGGTTTTTGTGATCTCCAGAATAAACAATGTCGAGACAGGTGGAATCAGGCGAGACCGTGAGAGGCCGAGCAGCCTCCACTTGGGCGGAGATATTGTTTATCTGGAGATCACAAAAACCGAATTCAATAATTGTTTTATTATACATTGATTCAGTAGAAATACTTTTATTTCTGTCAAGCAATTTATTTTGCACAAGCGCCTTGTTAAAAATAGGGAAAGCGCTCTAGTCCCAGTGATGCATTGCGCGCGTATCAAGAATCAGCTAGCTGATTCTTGAAGAATCAGCATGCTGATTCTTGAAGACCCTCAAAGTGCGTGATTCCCAAGTAAAGCGCGCGCTCTTAGCCAATCAGAATCGATATAGTGAGTACAATGTATAATAAGCGTAAAAATTGCGCACTTTTGGCTAAGACACCAAACTTTGCATGTCAATAGCTTTTAGTAGTTTATTGAAGATAAGATAGGAGGCACGCTAATTTTATTCGTAGCGAAAGCTAGAACAGTTTTAATGTGAACCATTGTTTTGCCATTGGCAGCCATCTTTGAATCCTTTGATATTCATGAGTCTCTGCGGCACTTAGTGAAATCTTCTATCGTCCGTGTTTATAGAGTATAGCACAGTACTAGGTAGAAAATATCATGTGAAAGTTTCAGAGACAAGCTTCTTTTTACATATTCCACACAGGTACCAATTATCTTGATATTTTTTAGAATTTGTGGTCATTCTGAAACATTTTATCAAATCTCAGTCAGGCTATTGTTTTACAATATAAATTATAAACATTCCAAGAAACTGTAGCCTGAATTTCAGCCGTCTTTTCTTCCTACACTCCGAACGTTGCGGAGAAAAAGAGATTTAACGCCGACTTCCAAAAACGTGCCAGGAATTGCGTGATTCTCAAGATCTTGAGAATGGATTGGTCAGTCTTTTTAATGAGCTATTTTTATGCATAATTTTCAGCGACAAGAGAACTGCACTCAAAGGCAGAGACATGGCAAACCACAGAAGGCTAAAATTTATCCAGAAAAATATACCTCAGCCGGTTAAGAACATTATGCCTTTCGTAAAAGGCACATAATGTTCTTACCGGGCCGGTAAGAACATTATGCCTTTCGTTAAAAGGCACATAATGTTCTTAGACGGTCGTGACATCACAGGCTTACCTTCTGGGGGAGTGTGACTTCGGGTCACGCTCTCTGGTTGAGTTTGTAATGTGACTCCCCTCGGTGGTTAGGTGATCAACGATCGGCTCACAAGTTGATAGTAAAAAGCATCTCGTAATCTTCTCCTGAAACACAAAATGTCCTATAATAAAGGTTAGAGTAAACGATAATTGTCCTGTATTTTGTCCTCATATCGAAATCAGCGATTTTTATTATTTTTCTTGATTTAAACTGTAAAGGTGGCGCCAGACGGAAGCCATTTCGTGGTAATGAGGCCCTAGTGGGCGAGTCTGGGCAAAGCAATAACTAGCCAATCAGAAAAGACCAGAACGAAGGGCAAAGAAAATATATTCCTTTCGTTTTATTCAGCAAAAAATGGAAAGATTTTTATTTTTCTTGATTTAAACTGTAAAGGTGAGCTCCCTGTGCTTCTGTCAATCAAACGAGTGAACAGCTAGCTGGGTGATTTCACCCCCAGGCTTTCAAGTTGTTTGAACTAAATAAGGGCAAGCTATCTGCTTTTAAAACCAATTCTTTCTTTAAGGTCAGAGGTTAGTTGGCATTCGTGAAATTTTACTCTAGCGCTAACCAGAGTGAAGTTAGTTAGATTCGTCGCAGCCTCCGATTCGATTTGTCCGATTCAGTCAAAACGCTAGAGGAAAACTTTTCCACACAGTATATGCACTGTATGCCTTGAATGCTGGATGTTTTCATGGCTTGTTTGAGATTCTCGTCGGCTCAGAAAAGCTGGAAGTGGCAAGTGTGTTTTGGTGCGTTTGTAATACATTTTGTGATCGGTGGTTCGATGGGATCGTTGGAGTCACGATGGCCGCCTTGTTGGATAAATTCAACGCTCCACGTGGGGCAACGGTACATTCACTATATTGTCCGGCGGATTAGCGTAAAAATTGTGCACTTTTGGCTAAAGACACCAAATTTGCATGTCAATACTATTAGTTTTCAGTAGTTTATTGAAGATAAGATATGGAGGCACGCTAAATTTATTCGTAGCGAAAGCTAGAACGGCTCATCTCCAGTGTAAGAACTCACCAGCTGCGTCACTGCCATTGGCAGTCATCTTCGAATCCTTTGTTATTCATGAGCTTTGCGGCACTTAGTGAAATCTTCATATGTCCTTGTTTATAGTTAGAGGATATTACACGGTGGCTTGAAGATATGAGTTTTATTTTCGAGTGGCAAGAACAATATTTTACGGAAGAGCGAATGAGAAAAATTGTTTTCGACACTAGAAAAAAATATATCAAGCCACCGTGTAATTTTCTTTTATTTATTATATAGACAAACCAGAAAAAATATTCCAAATTGATTTCCAAGCACTTTGTTTTGACCGATATCCTCACTAGTGAGATAGGAAAATATGTCACTCAGGTCTCGGATGTAGCCAATCTCGTTCCCAGAGCCCTGCATTTTCTCTGGAACGAGATTGGGATGTAGCTTAGCTTCATATGATCTACGAGTGGCGTATTCCCCTGACTCGTCCCCAGTCGTCGCTCTCAAAAAAAGCAGCGCGAGTCAGGTATTTCCCAGTAAAACACCCGTGTCTATATAATAAAGCACAGTACTTGGTAGAAATCATGCGAACATTTCAGAGACAAGCTTGTTTTTCCAACCTCGATCCCAGGGCCTTTCCCTTCGCTTGTGGTTTTTACACATTCTTGAAACATTTCATCATCAAATCTCAGTCAGGCTATCATTTACAATATAAATTATAAACATTCCCAATAAACTGGTCATGACATTTAATAATCACCAAAAACTCTTAGGAGACGTTCATCTGAAGTCAGCCAAAATCAATCCATAGTTCAGAACTAGCAAAAGCAAATATTGAGCTGCTATTGCTGTGTAGTCTAGAGAACAACTTGAACGTTCGCAAAGCTAAGAGTTCTAAACCTCATATAGATCATGAATAACAAAGCTTTCAAAAGGCTGCTATTTTTGAAATCTAAACTGAAAACGTTTCTCTTTGAGAAGGCCTATTCTTAATATTGTAACTGTTATTATATATATTTGTTTATTATCATTTATTACTTAGTTTATCTTTTTTTAAATATATTAGTCTGACGTTTTTTAGTGTTATTCTTTTAATTTTTAATTACTCGCTTTTTAAGCATACTTTTTATTTATTATTGTGATTATATATAATTTTTTTCCTGTAAAGCGCCTAGAACAGTAAAGTATAGGCGCTATATAAGCTGTTATTATTGTACGAAGCGAGTAAATTCACTAGTTAATTTGTAGTCATGCCAGTTAACATGAATTATTGTAATTTGTAGTCATTGTAGTTTCCCCTACGTCTACATCATAAGTACACTTTTGTAGATTTACGATTTATAAAAGTGTGGTGCTCGGAACTTCCCATTGGAATTTAACGGTATTTCCCTTTTTTTAAGATAATCCTTTTCCCACGGTTAGTGCACATGCTCTGATCTGATAGTCTTGGTCTAAGTCCGAATTCTAGACATTGACCGGACATTCTATTTGGCACTAAACACCCCTTATCAGGCTAATCTCCCATGGGAACCTTCCGAGAGCCAGCACCTATATAAAGCGTATGTAACTTGAATAAAGAGAGTAGTAATAGTAGTACAGTATAGTATGAAAATCGTGTTCAATTGAAAGACACCGATCCCGACCCGTTACACTGGTGGAGAACTCGCGACTTTCATTGCAGAACTTTGAAGGTTAGTGTGGTGTATGTTGGGTTGACAACTTTCCCTTTGACTCTTTTGAGATGGCCAGCCATTTTAAACATTTTCTTTGAATAAGTTTCTGTAAAGAAATTAAAAAGCAGATTAGTACTTTCTTTGTAATGTAAGAATATTTTTAAGTTTTCAAGCTGCCGGTAACCAGGAGTAAAGCAAAAGCCCTGGCTAGCCAGGCAGCCAGGGAAGAAGTTGGCGAAAGTTCTAAGACAGAAAAATTGAGTAAAGAAAACTCAAGTTTCAAAACGTATTAGCAGTGGAAATTTGAAACGAATAAAGGCACTGACTCCTTCACGTCAGTCCACTCGAATCGAAGACGGTAGTGTATCTTCTAGTTCTTCTGTTAGTCAACCTACGGTTATTTTTGAAGAACGTCCGCCACTAGACCTCCATTGCCTGAAAATTTCGATGAACTTTCAATAGGCAATGAAGTAGATTTTTCTGATTTTTCTGATGAAGAAGATAGTTTTTCAAATACTGAAACTGAAGAATTTTCTGATCAACGTGAAAATTGTTGTTCTCGGACAGAAACGCCTGAATTAAGTGAGGGTGCGGATCCTCCTTTTCATAGACAATCACAAGAACAAGCTGTTGAGTTGATGAAAGCATGTCTTCTCCAGGTCTTTTAACGGCAATAGAGAATGTCGGACCGTTTTGATAATGAATTCGATAGTCTAAGGGCGCTAAACGAAGAAAAAAGAAAGAAGGATGCGCAAATACAAGATTCATATCTTGACGCAGTGAATTTGAAGGGAATGTTTACCACACCTATTTTCAAGGGCGAACAAAAAGAAGATGTGACAGAGTTCATAACTAGTTTTTTACAAATGGCTAATTTTTGTAATTGGACTGTAGAAAAGCAGGCTCAAGGTTTGCCTTTGTGTCTGAAAGGAAATGCTTTGGCTTGGTTCAACTCACTGAAAGACAAAGACGACTAACGATACATGAGATTATAGAAAAAATGAAAGAACAATTTGCATCAAGTGCTTCCAATTGGCGCCTCAGACAAATGCTGTGTAAAAGGAAACAAAAGCCAAACGAGCCGCTTTCTGATTATGTAACGGACATACGACAGCAATGCATTAGGTTGAACTTACCTAAGTCGGAGTGGCTTCATTACTTTGTCGATGGTCTAAAAGACGAAATCAAAGAATATGTTGTTTTACGGGAACCGGATACCTTTGGAAAAAGCAGAAAATTACGCCATGCTAAAAGATAGCATAACTCAACGTTCGCTGTTGCGCCTGTCGTAGACACTAAGCAAATTACACAGGAAATCATGGGTCAACTAAAAGGGCTGATGTTTTCTCAGTAATTCAGCACCAATAAATGCTGCAATTCGTGAGGAAAGACCAACTTTTAGCCAAATTGGTCAACGAAGATTAATTTTTCAGACATATTTACCTTACACGCGTCTGCCAGAATAGTTTTGTAGATTTTTAAGATATTTTTCTAGTTTTTTAAGGCGCGCGTGTCAAGCTCTTATATAATCACATTTTTGATAAATTTTTGCACATCGGGTGATGTGCAGACAAAGGCGGGGGGAATGTTACGAAGCGATTCTAGTAAACTTCTAGTTAATTTGTAGTCATGCCAGTTAACATGAATTATTGTAATTTGTAGTCATTTGTAGTTTCCCCTACGTCTACATCATAAGTACACTTTTGTAGATTACGATATTTATAAAAGTGTGGTGCTCGGAACTTCCCATTGGAATTTAACGGTATTTCCCTTTTTTTAAGATAATCCCTTTTCCCACGGTTAGTGCACATGCTCTGATCTGATAGTCTTGGTCTAAGTCCGAATTCTAGACATTGACCGGACATTCCTACATTTGGCACTAAAAACACCCCTTATCAGGCTAATCTCCCATGGGAACCTTCCGAGAGCCAGCACCTATATAAAGCGTATGTAACTTGAATAAAGAGAGTAGTAATAGTAGTACAGTATAGTATGAAAATCGTGTTCAATTGAAAGACACCGATCCCGACCGTTACATTATTATTATTATTTATTATTTATTATCCAAAACTTCTCTAGCTTTCGCTTCGTAGCTTTCGCTACGAAAGAATTTGGCGTGCCTCCATATCCATCCATATATACGATTTAAATACATTGAAAACTATCACCTGGCAAAAATTGGAGCTTTGGCCTAAAATGCGCAATTTCCTCGAACATTTGCTCTAATCCGCCGGACTCATATATCTTAAATTTAAGTAACCATCCATGCAAGAACTAGATAAATTTTCACTGTTCTACGGCATTGAGGGTTCCCCACATAGCGGGTCTCCATGGGGTTAACCGAACCGTCAACCGTCAAAAAAATATTAACCGTCAAAAAGGTTTACCGTAAAAAATGTTTTGATCCAATCCCCAAAAAAGTAACGACCCTTGTAGGAAATGGCCAAAGGAAGTCTGGACGGCACTGGTACTAGCTGCTTTGTAGAGATACACGGAATTTGCGTGGCGTTCACTTTTGTAACCGATGCTGTGGCAGGAAAAGTCAAGCTCTGGCACCTAGGCTTGCTACGATAGCTTCAGCATAGCATGTAAAGGAAATAAACCAGAACTATTTTCTTCCCAACAAGTTCTGTACAATAGGTTCTGGGAGGCAAGTCCGAGCAAGAGCACGCTTTGAACTTATGGATAACATTAGTTAACCGTCGAGAACAAAAATTAACCGTCAACGGTCAAAAAGCGTATTTTTAACCGTCAATCGTCAGAGCCATAACCCCATTGAGACCCTGTAGTTCCGGGGGGTGCTCGTGGACCCCCTCAACCGTCATAGCCATAACCCTATTGAGACCCTGTAGTTCGGGGGGTGCTCGTGGACCCCCTCTTCCGACTAGACTATTGCCGTTGGCTTCTCTAGTTTATAAGGACCATGTTCCGCTAGCCGTTAAACAGGTTAAGATTACTGAGAACCTTCGCGCACGTCCTCGGAAAAAAATCATACACGTCCTAAACCTATTTATCGTGGAAAGCTCATCAAATTGACTAGCGGGCTATGCCGGCAAATAAATAAATAAATAAATATAATATTTTTTTAAGAATTCATTAAACATTTTGGTGTGCCATTTTCACGAGCCAGAATGCCGCCGTACACCTTGACTCCAAAGCGTGTTTTTTTATTTTGTTTAGTTCAAAAGTTGTGGAACTTTTAAATTTCAACGTCAAATTTACTAGCATTTTCACGCTCTAAAAAGTTAGATCGATCGATCGTAGAACGAATTTCGTTAAGTCACGTGATCGTTTCGATCGATCGAAAAGGTCACATGACTTTGTGTCTTGATCATATTGGTCGAAACGATCACGTGACTTAACCGAAATTCGTTCTACGATCGATCAAAAATGAAAACAGTTTGATCGTTTGCGGCGCCAGGTGGACAGTTTAGTGATTTCGGTAATGCCCCGAAGTCCTTCATCTCTCCTTGGTCTAGCGGTCGTGTCTGTCGACCGCTTAGAAATCCCTGAGGGGAAGACCACTGATTAGTTTAGTTTTACATTATCACACTGCTATATATTTTACCCCTTTCACAGCATGGGTCAGCTCATTGGCCGCATCCTGTATATACTTCTTTGCGCCCATCAGTACCTGTATTTGTCGTCGCTACGGATGTCGCATGGGAATCTTTATTGGCTTGGTGTTCTGCGCAATAAGCCTCATTTCCTCCGCCTTCGTTGACAACCTTTTCGCGTTGTACTTCACCTATGGACTCCTCTGGGGAGTTGGCGCTTGTATGATTTACTTCCCAGCGTTCATTGCAGTCTCTTGGCACTTCAAACAGTCCGAACATGCATTCGCCAACGGGCTTGCGATGTCAGGGGAGTCTCTCGGGACAATGACTTTGTCCCCCATCGCGGGCTATTATTTAAAAGTATTGGTGTTAATCACACGTTTTTGGTCATCCTGGCTTTCCATGCAGCTCTTCTTGTACCTCTAGCTGTGTTTCGTCCTGTCAAAGTGGAGACTGGGCCAAAGACACAGGGGGACCAACCTAAGATGTTTTTCTGGAGTGTGCTTAAAAACTTTGCCTATTTGGCTTTGGTCGCTGGACTGGTCATGTTTATGATTTTGTATCTGGTCCCCTATATACATCTGGTATGTAAAAACTTTACACACAGATACAGACAGACAAAATGACAAACAAAATTGGTAACAAACAAAACACAGCCACTCTATCCAAACAAATGGAATCCTTTGCAAAGGGAATTTCTTCAGAAACCCATGGGAAGTGCACACGCATGGGAAGTGTTTGGAATTCACATGGATAGCCATGGGAAATCCGAATACTTCGCCATTCTTCTACCATGGGGAATTCAGCATTTCCCATGGATGGGTTTCTGAAGAAATTCTCTGTGTTGAGAAGTCGAGTCGCCATGGAATAAAATAATTTGCATATTTTTAGAATGAATAGTACCAAAATTTCTCTTTCAAATCCGATCCAGAAGTCCATTCCAGTCCTATTGCTGAATGGTCTTTGTTTTCAGGTTCGTTTGGCTGAGGATTTTGGCTCCAGCAAGACCCAGTCCTCCCTCCTAATCACGTACATCGCTCTCTCATCATTCGTAGCCAGACTCATCTCCGGGAAAATCTCCGACCTGAGACCCGACCACCGCCTCCTAATCTTCCAATCAGCGCTTCTAACAATAGGCGTGGCCACTACCCTCCTATCCATAGCGCCCTCCTATCCCTGGCTGGTCGTATATTCAATATTATTTGGCCTCGGTGAGGGCTGCTATATGACTTTGAATGCCGTGATTCATGCCGATGTCGTGGGTAAAGAGAAACTCCCCTCAGCGCTTGGGGTTTCCTACTTTTTCATGTCATTTTCCCGGACCCTAGGTCCCCCGATTGCTGGATGGATTTTTGACGCGACAAGAAGTTATGCGAGCGCGTTCTTGTTCATGGGAGGAATAACAGTTTTAGCTGTGTTGACAATGTTCTTGATTCCACTATTCAAGAGGACAGCGACAGAGAAACGCGAAGAGTTAATTCTCGATGAAAATTTACTGTCATGTCGTCACTTAGATTTAAAAATTAAGGAAACAGATATTTGAATCTATTCTCCATTAAGTTAATTCAGGAGCACCAAAAAAGAAACTAGCGCAGAACACCTTGAAATAGTAGCGCGTTTATTGATGTCAATGAATGGACAAGTATTTTGGTAGACTAGCGCAACATTGTGTCCATCTCGTAGTGGCTAAGCAAGGAAACATAGAACTCGTGTGTTTCGGACACATCTTGCAAAGAAGCGTTTCTTTACTGTGTTCCGGCTACAATATTTGTTGCGCGTGACAAATTTCCCGCGCGTCTAAACCGAGCATGTTTCCGACTTATTTACTTATTTCATGTCATGCTATTTATTTATCACCTCATTTATTGCAAAATTGATATATACCGTTTCCGGGAAACGTTGTCACCAGCCTATAAGCTTGAAGCGCAAAGGATGATGGGGGCATTTAAGGCTGCTACTGTTTAATCTGAATTCAGACAGTTATCGCAAACACAGGTGAAATGATTAAATTTCAGCACATTTCCAAGCATGTTTGTTCTCTATTTTACAGAAATTTAAATAAATCTTTACCCATGCTCCCTAGCGCACCAAGCTTATAGGCCTTTTGGGTGACAACGTATCCCGGAAACGGTATATACATATTTATAATCTTGGTAATTAGCAACATAGCTTAACCGAGCAAATAAACTGAAACTGACTACAATGTTGCGCACTCTACATATCCGATTACATATCCTAGTTTAGCCGGGCTCTGTGACATTTTGATTGAGTACTGGAGAAATATCATCGATTTTTGGGAATATCAGAAGAATATCTCTAAAAATACTGTCTCCCTGTGCGGCAAAGGAGACAGAAACGAGGAGAGCTGGGACCGAGATTGCAAAAAGTTCGAAAAATGGCGGCGACGATTTTGTGCTCTCAAAGTCAGGCAAGCAATAGTGAGCTGACTACGCTGATATTTCCATGGAAATACGATAAAATGGATGTCTAATGGTGAGTGCGAATGGAATTTTATAAAATTGAGTCAGTAATCACGCATTTAGCTGTGCCGAACGTAAAGTTTCAAGAGTTTTACGTCTGCTCTGTGCCGAGAACGTGTGTCAACCACAGGGCTCACAGTTACCTGCTAGGAGAGGCCACTTTTGCGTAGTTGAAAAACACAAGAAAACATTTGAAGAAAAAGAAAATGCAGGGAGATAAAACATCTTTCTGTGCCTTCATAGAGTTTTGAAAACCGAGGCGTTGTTTCGTTGTTTTGAGAATTCGAGAGCAGATCGTGAAGCACGAGATGAAGTTGATCTTGACTTAGTTGATTTTCCCTCGTAATTTTCTCGCGTATTTTTTTACGAGGGAAAATACGTCTGAAATTCAGGCTACCAACAAGTGCGATTTTCTTGATTTGCTAGAACGGACCTCTAACAGGTACCTATCTGGAAAAAAAATACACGTTTTCGAATTTTACCCCCTAAAAGGTACCAGAGGCCTGATTTCAAACCCTAAAAGGTACGACAAGCACCCCCCCCCCCCCCCCCCCCCGGGTCAAGTGCTTCATGATCTGACTCAAGAATTGTGCCAAACAAAAGCCGAGGTTTTCAAAACTTTATAAAGCACAGAAACAAATGTTTTATTTCTTTTATAAAATAATTTCAAAATAAAGCTAGAACAATAATCATAGAGCAGATTTCAGATGACCATCGTGAAAGTAAACGCAATTGTGCAATCACTAGCCAATCAGAAACAAGAGTAATTACAACTTACTGCTGAATGGTTTCCAGCCTAGCCAATCAGGAGCCGAACCAATTGGCTAGTAATTCCTTGATTGTAATTAGTTTGTCATTTGATTGGTTGATGGAAATAAGCAGCCAATGAGAAAGCAAACCAATCGCAAACACGACAGTCATGTGAAATCCGCTCTAAGCGAGAGAAGTTTCAATAGCCGCGTTATGGAATCATCTCTTTGACCTTCATAGAGTTTTGAAACAGCTCTCGACCAATCAGAGCATGCAAACTCAGTTATCTCAATTATTTTATAATTATTAGTCAAATGACACTAGTGATCTATTGTCAATGCTGCATTCTGATTGGTTGAGCTACTAGTAGCCTACTAGTAGTGAAAAGTGTCAGATTTGAAAGCCAGAATACAGTAAAAACCCGCATAAAAGAACATGTGGTTTAAGAACACTCAGGCTGAAATTTGGTCAAAAAGGTACCTTAGACATAAGAACACATGCAGGCTGAAAAATGAAAATTGTTCTTGTATAAAAAAATTGCTGCCAGTTAGATTCGAGTACAGTAACCCACTTTGTGGTAGAGTACCCAGGAGATCAATATGATGTGCTAGACCATGCACACACAGTTCTACAGCAGGAATTCCAGGGTAATTTAGCAATTGTTTTTTAGACTTGACTAATTGTTGTTACTAAATGACTGTCACCTTTCTAGTGTATGCAGTATTTGATGTTAAGAAACAACTTTAAGAACACCTTCAGAACATTTTCAGGCTGATTTTGCAGAAGACACCCAATATACAAAAACTAAATCAGCCTGATTCCCCAAAACACCTGTTCTTTTATGCGGGTTTTAACTGTATGGCATATGACCAGACCAGAAAATGGTTTTGGCATACAAATTGACCTACTAGTGTGATTTGACCTACTAGTGTGATCATCAGCCAGACCACAGTGAGCCCTTCAGATCGTCAGCCAGACCACAGTGAGCCCTTCAGATCATCAGCCAGACCACAGTGAGCCCTTCAGATCATCAGCCAGACCAAAGTGAGCCCTTCAGATCATCAGCCAGACCACAGTGAGCCCTTCACACCATCAGCCAGACCACAGAGAGCCCTACAGATCATCAGCCAGACCACAGTGAGCCCTTCACACCATCAGCCAGACCACAGAGAGCCCTACAGATCATCAACCAGACCCCAGTGAGCCCTACAGATCATCAGCCAGACCACAGTGAGCCCTTCAGATCATCAGCCAGACCACAGAGAGCCCTACAGATCATCAGCCAGACCAGTGAGCCCTTCAGATCGTCAGCCAGGCCAAAGTGAGCCCTTCAGATCATCAGCCAGACCACAGTGAGCCCTTCAGATCATCAGCCAGACCAGTGAGCCCTCCAGTCCATCAGCCAGACCACAGAGAGCCCTTCGGATCATCAGCCAGACCACAGTGAGCCCTCCAGTCCATCAGTCAGACCACAGAGAGCCCTACAGATCATCAGCCAGACCACAGTGAGCCCTTCAGATCATCAGCCAGACCACAGTGAGCCCTTCAGATTATCAGCCAGACCACAGTGAGCCCTTCAGATCATCAGCCAGACCACAGTGAGCCCTTCACACCATCAGCCAGACCACAGAGAGCCCTACAGATCATCAGCCAGACCACAGTGAGCCCTTCACGCCATCAGCCAGACCACAGAGAGCCCTACAGATCATCAGCCAGACCACAGTGAGCCCTTCAGATCATCAGCTAGACCACAGTGAGCCCTTCAGATCATCAGCCAGACGACAGAGAGCCCTACAGATCATCAGCCAGACCAGTGAGCCCTTCAGTTCGTCAGCCAGACCAAAGTGTGCCCTTCAGATCATCAGTCAGACCACAGTGGGCCCTTCAGATCATCAGCCAAACCACAGTGAGTCTTTCAGATCATGAGCCAGACCACAGTAAACCCTCCAGACCAACAGCCAGATCACAGTGAGCCCTTCAGCCACACTCAGGCCATACCTTGGTAGGCAGACCAACAGCACAGTGATACCTTCACACTACATGCTTTGTATGCGATGGCACCAGGCAAAAGTGAGCCCTCTTTGAAACAATCAGCCTAAAAGAGTGAGCCCTTCAGACCTTCACGCTGCAACATCAATATGCAATCTCAGCATTGGAAGGAGTTTGGTATTTTTATCTAACTCGATCTACATTTATTTTTGTTCCAGAAAAGATCCATTAATACCCCTTTTATTTTCCAATCAATGAAAAATGCAATCACAGTATTTTTCACTTGAAATTCCAAGGGAAGTAAGTTGGGGTGTGTTGTAAAGTGAATTTCTACAGGGGTTTGGAGCATTTCTGGAACAACACATTTTTTGTTAATTCATGTTCGGACTGAAAAGGCTCTTGACTTCTGGCTGGCTTTCAAATTGCTATTCTAAGTTATTCTACAGGTTAATTACTCTGCCAAAGGAGGGGTTTTGCAGAATTTAGGATGTAAAATCTTCAAGACAAACAATCATGCTTCACAAGAAAACATAGTGGTTTACAAAAATAATCAGTTGTGGGACGAAATTACAGAGTACTACATTTACTTAGTTGCATTTTGCATTAAACATTCTGCATTCTTCAAAACATGCCTGATACTGTTGATTGCATCTACCTGTCCATACACTCGACAAAAACATGTTCTGTCGGCACGTGAATATTCAAAGTTTTAACAGTTGAACTTCAAAGCTTTGGTGATGCTCATGAATGGAAAACGTGAAATGTTTAGTTGCTTTATTTCTTCCTGACCAGATAAACCATGAAGCTACCAGAATATGAACTTTTTTCAATGATTATTATTGAAAAGAAATGGCGGACTTGAGTATTGGTATGAAAACGTTCATGAGTTTTCAGTCAAAACATTCAAGTTTTGCTATCAAAACGTTGAAGTTTCACATGCTGACAGAACATGTTTTTGCGTATGGATGGATAGATGCAATCAACGGTATTTATTATTATCTCATAGAAATGATAACAATTTTAAGTGGTCAGATGTTATCAAATATCTACTGTATAACAATAGGGGTGGTGAATGGTAAATGCGATATTTTCCAAGAAAAACTAGATAATCATTGTACAAGTCAAAAACCCAGCTAACATTTGAGATAAGGTAAGATTTTCTGAGATGGAAAATTGGCTAATTTAAGAGCAAGAAATTAGCTGTATCTGAAAAGTAGGAGTTTTTTTACCACCATGTAAGTCATGAGCCTTTTCACACACTATGACATGCTATTTCAGTGGTTGAGCCACTGAATGCTTGAGCCACATGATGCTAAAATTGGTGGTTGAGCCACATGATGCTAAAATTGCATTCTTGAACCCAGAGCTCCCTGGCTCGTAATCTCGCGGGGAGGCTCTGGTGACAGCCACTGACACATGCACAAGATTTAATACAGAGCCACTGAGAGAAAGACCTTTCAGAGCATGCTCCTATGCTTAAAATCAGCCAATCAGTGACAACCCTCAAATGGATGTCCCCAGAGCCTCCCCTGCGAGCTGGGGAGCTCTGGGTACGAGAATGCTAAAATTGCAGGGGCCGGTTCCTAGAAGGCCAGTTAAGAGTTATCAGTTGATAAGCGGCTATCCAACGGATAAATCCTGAACAAAACCTATACAACAGATAACTTTTGTCCGTGGATAACTTTATCCAACCTTTCAGGAACCGGCCCCAGGCAGACAAAAATATTTTAAAGGCCCATTCCACCTTTCTTTAATTATGCATTGCTACTAGGAAACAAAATAAAAGTAACTGTTCAAAAACTTAAAGTGCATATCACCCCTGAAAAGAGTGAAATGGGAGGAATTCTACATGTTTCAATCTTTAAATTGATGTATGATACGTGCTATTTGGATAAAACCCCAGCTCAGTATGTGCAGCCAAAAGTAGCCGATTTTGCTCTTTTGGTCACCCTGTGGCTAACAGGCCGATCAGCGGCGTAGCCAGGAATTTCTGAAGGGGGGGGGGGGGGGGGGTGATAGTGAAAACATGGGACGAAAATGCTCAAATTTCCTCCAGCAAATACAGTAAATATATGGGAAAATTTCTGAGAAAGGGGGGGCCCCCTGGCTACGCCCCTGCCGATAATGGGATTACCGGGTCGAGCTTTCTTGTGACGTGTCCGGAGGTATTGTTTTCAGCTGTCACTCAAATGTACATGTAGATTCAAGAGAAGTGCACTACAATATATAATTTTCCACGGATGCATAAGAGAAACTCATTTTGATACGCTTGTCAACATCTATGGATGTAAATGAATTCCTATTTGAATGTTTGAAATGTTTTTTTTAGACACTATAAGAGAACAATACCTCTCGCCACATCATTCGACCCAGGCCCTTTTCAGCGCGGCCGTCTTCGTTGAAGGAAATAATTCAAAATCTGTAAAATCGAAAACAGTTTTTTGGGTAAGTTACTTCTAATGTCTTCTACTATTTGTCCCATTTCGCTCTTTTCAGGGGTGATATGCACTTTAAGGTAATCTATCAACTAGCCTCTCAATCTCTGTTTTTAGTTGAAATGTCAAGGATATCAAGGACATAACACTGCACGCAATGCATTTATATAGAATGGTGGCATGGGCCTTGAACAAGTAGATGGCTCAACTTCTGAAGTAGAAAACATTGCTTGATGATCCAGAATATATTAGAAGTTTTTCTTGGTACAGTAGCAGATCCAGAAATTAGAGCACGTGACAACTCAGAAAACCACATGAGAAAAGGGTGTTTCTAGTCTGCCCAATCCTGGATCTAACTTTAAGACTTAAGACTAGGAGCACTGGATCATGAAGTAACATTATTGCTTATTTTCTTAAATAGAAATAATATGGATTGTAAAGACAGCACAAAAGTCCCACAAGGCCCTGAAGGTCCTAGCTGATAAAGTGCTCCAGATGTCAAAACCGGTAGGTGTGTCAGCTCACTACACTCGGTACTGAGGCCGCTGTACAAGCTTCAAACTGCTCATCAGACAGTATCTTCTCAGCTATCAAGGCTACAACTCTAGGGTACCAGGACATCGCCATTCACATCTAGCAGGTGCCTCACATGATTGATGTTGTCATGGTAATGGTAGGTCAAATACATGCAGTACATTTGGCTGATCACACATTCTGATTAAGGTAGCATGCCAGCTTGATAGCAAATCACACTACATATCATGCGACGGTGGGCTATTATTTGTCATGCTTTTAAAACTTGTAAGGCATCCTAATATGATCTAAGTCCTTGGCGGGCTCGGATGAGAAGCTCTGCTGCTAAAATTGTATGGTTGTATTTGGGATATTTGGATTCTCTTAAAATTTTGCACTCTGTAGATAAATATAAATAGGTTTATTATATACCTCTGGCAGTTCTAGAACTGAATTACAGGTATAGGTCATATACGAGATAAACATTGATAACATAATACTTTTTATATATGAAAATATAAAATATATGAAAATATAACATGACATAGTTTTGACTACTAACCATCATAATGTAGAAACCATTTAAATCATCAAACTATTACTTTATTTGACTTATTATTTAAATATTTATGCTACAAATACATGTGATTCCTGAAAATAATTATATTTAAAGGGCTGGGAAATTAAATCATCCCAGAATTGGAAAGAAGACACTTATCCATGGATAGATCATTGTGCCACTAAGTTATATTTTTATTATACCAAGAGGGTTCAATTAGTAAATATTGTTAGGGGGGGGGGGAGTTGTAATCCCTTGCAGGAATATACACAAGTGGTGACATTTTCAGGAATCACATTAAATAAACTGAAACATTCTAACAAACTGTAATCCAATTAAAATTACTGAGAACCTTCACAACACGTCCTTGGAAAATCATACACATACTTAGTTTAATCAAATCGGTCAACATTGAAAAGCTTAAAGAATGGACTATAGTGGGCTATTTCAAAATGAAATAACTAATATTAATAAAATAACATTTTTTAAAGGATTGATTAAATATTTTGGTTTGCCATTTTAACGAGCTAACACGGTCGAATTGCTGGACCATTACTCTCAAGACTTGTTTTAAAGTGTTTCTCAAAAAAATTTTTTATTTTGTTTAGTTCAAAAGTTATGAAACTTTAAATTTTTAGAGAGTGAAAACTAGATAAAATTTGACCTTCTATAAAGATCATCCTCAGAATAGCCCTCAGTATAAATGTTTCCTAGAATTTAAGTTATCAAACACTGAACCATTAAGACCAGGATCCTTTATTTCTGTTTTCGCTAAAGAAAGAAACATTTTGGTAATACAAAATGACTGAAAACCTTGACTTGAGGAATCATGGAGTCACATATAAAATATAAATGCAGACATAAATGCAATTTAACTTAAAAGTACCTACTGCCGGCTGAGTTGCCTAAAATTTTGATAAAGTAAATAAATCTAGTAAGTAACAGCCTCCCCCAGGAATTTTGGAAAGGGGGCCGGATAGTGAAAACATGGGACGAACATTTTCAAATTTCCTCCAGCAGATACAGTGAAATCTCCTGGGAAAATCTCCTGAGAAAGGGGGGCTGTGGCTCGCCTGCCCCCCTAAATCCTCCCATGACACCACACTAATTAATTTTGTAAAGATTATAAATCTTGCTCTGTCAAGAAGTGTAAAATGTAATTTTAAAAATACCATGCCTTAATGATTTGAAAATACCTTACCTTAATGAGAACTCTAAGTGATTAACATATTGTATGGGATGAGTCACACAAAAAGGCCTGGACATTGCCAAAACGTTTTTTTGTCTTTCAAGAGATATTTGAAACATCATAGTATTACTTTTTATATGTAGTAGGCAAAATAAGCAAAAGGTTTGAACCTGGTGAAAATTTGTGGTAGTATAAATGACAGAATCATGTCCAGTCCCTTTTTGCTTCAGAGGCATAGCCAGGATTTTTGATAGGTGGGGGCAAGGGGCCTTTCGAAATAAATTTTTGTGTATATTTTAAATGTTGTCCTATACATTTACATTATTTCTGGTTTCGAAAAAAAGGGGGGCATGCCCTCTCCCTGGCAGGGCCCCTGTGCTTGACGCAGCCCATATCATTATTGGAATAAATAAACTCAGGAAAATAAATGTTGAATAATATTAAAATAAATCCTACAGCAATGTGCATACAAATTCCGATTGGCATTCATGAAAGCAGAGTCATGGACATTCCAGCCCTAATTGTGGGGGAAGTTAGGATGTCTTTGTTTTAAAAGGGGCTGATAATCCCACAGGGGGTGGAAGGTATGGAAGGATGGTTTGCTATCTCTGGCTAGTTCCCTTAATAACAGAAGTGTTATCAGTTTTACTATATTCATTCCAAAATCCAAAACAAAAGTTTTGATTGGTTTTTATTGTTAAAATTCTACTCCAAAATTTGAAAAAATAAAGTATTTGGCATCAGCACTGGATATAGTAAAGTGGTAATAGAGCTGTGTAATTTTGGCATTTCTATTATTAAAAAGAATTCAAAACAAAAAAACATTATTTCGATCAAAATTAAACTTGTTTCAGCTCAGATTATCATTCAAAAATACTGCATGTATTTGTGTCTATCACCATGACAACATTACTCGTGTGAGACATTTGGTAGAAGTGAATGACAATGTCCTGATGCCCAAGAGTTGTAGCCTTGGGAGCTGAGGAGATACTGTCTAATGAGTAGTTTTTAGCTTGTAAAGTAGTCTTAGTGCTGAGTGTAGTGAGTTGACACACCACTGGTGATGACAGGAGCACCAATAGCTGGGGTCTGAGGGGCCTTGTGGGGCTTTTTTCAAAAACTGCGAACATGTATTTACAGACCATTTAAAGTTGGAATAAATTACTTTCACACCAGCATGTATACTCTTTTTATTTCTAATATATACCACGCAAATTACATCGTTTTTCACGCATCACATAGTCATGAATTACCCTGCGGGCAGAGCCAGAGGTTTCTTTCTGTCAGTCGTTTGCCTTTTATTGAGGCCGTTTGCGTCGCTGGTATGTCGCGTTGTAGTTTCTTTTGCGAGCAAAACAAACTACAACGCGACGTACCAGCGACGCGAGCGGCCTCAATAAAAGGTAAACGACTGACAGAAAGAAACCTCTGCTCGCAGGGGTCATGAATGGGCAGAGCAGATTTCGAATGACTGTGAAAAGTACTGCGACACGGCGCGGCACTTTTCACGGTCATAAGAAATCTGCTCTAGTTAGATGTATTTATAGTAATTCCTAGCAGCTCTAATATAAAGAAGTTCTAAAAATACTACAGCGCATAGCCTACGTAGCAAGCGTTCCCGCGCGTTTTCAGGGAAAAGAACCCAGAGGACGTGTGGACGTCGAACCGCTCGCCCTTTTCTCCTATTTCTCTGGGATTCTTTTCCCTGAAAAGACACAGAAACGCATACGCGTTCTTCTGTTTCTCTGGGTTTCTTTTCACTGAAAACACAGGGGAACGCTCGCGACGCAGGCTATACAGCGCGTTTTGGTTGAGCTTCGAATGCCTGTAGTTTTGTTGCTTAGTATGAAATCGAAAGATTCCAACTAAAATCTCATCGTCTTGGTAGACACACAGTAGCAAACGAAACGTTCCGTTTAAGGCATTCCAAGTTCAAACGAAAAGCACTAGTTAGGGTTCCACAGTCCTGTGGACTTGCGTGTCAGAATAAATAGCAGGAAAACCCACATCCCAATCAAATTTTTTGCATAAGGAAAATAATTTAAAGGGTTTGTTGAAAAAAAAAAAAGCTAGAGCTCTATTGTGTCATTTTCGGGCGAACTGTAGCCTTCACATGAGCCCCTATAGATTGAAGGGCCCTCAGTTTCCTCTCTACGCAAAATATTATTTGGCTGCCTGTGGTGTATTCGATTGTGTTAGCGTATACCCCGTGGATATTATCTCTCACCTGTATTGGGTGTATTTTACCCTCGCATCCGTTTTCTTGCACACTTGGTCTGAACAGTATGTAGGCCTACTACTCTGGGACCTTATCTCACAGACTCGCCGCGAGATAAGGGGGATAAAATGGGCCAAGACGAAGCTCCTACCTTGACTTTCAGCAAATTTCCAAGACGAATTGAAGGTAGGAGACCTTGACTTTCAGCAAATTTTACAACATATGAAAAATCAACATATGATTTTTATAGTGCCACCTATGTTGTTCTTGGGAAAAATCACCTATGTTAATGTTGTTATACTGTTCTTTTTCTTTCTGTATAATTAGGTCTTCTCTTCTCTTTTTTTTCTTGTTATCAAAATTATTTATATTTATTTAGCTATTTAATTTATTTTCAAAGAAGCACGGCTGACCGCCTCGACTAGTTTATACTATTTGCGGATCAGCCGGTAATATTTTGTAATCTGTTTAAGAAATCTTAATAAAACTTGAAATAATAAAACTTGAACTCCAATTGAAAGGCGAGATAAGCAAAAATTGTGCCAATTAGGAGCTGCGAGGCAGGGCGACATTAGTCTCCTCGCGCGCGCGCAGCCGCCCGGATCGGAGTCACGCAACGCTCCTTGCGTGACTCCGATCCGGGCGGCTGCGAGGAGACTAGGGCAACATAAGGTCCCAGAGTAGGCCTAGCATGTGTTAATGGAAAACTGCGTCGTTCCAGAAAATCCCCACCCTATGGTAGATAACCATAGGTACATAGTAGGGGCGTAGCCAGGGGAAGGGCCCTAGAAAAATAAATTGAACAATATACATGAAAATAAGGGGCAAAGAAACTACATCTTTCACTCGAGTTTCTACTGGAATAAGAGTAAAATTCCAAGGCCGTAGCTAGAAATTTTTGACTGGGGGGGGCAGGCCTTGGTCATTCTTTGTTTTTGCTGGGGGGGGGGGGCAATCAGGTTTTCCCCCACATGTTGAAACTAAAAATTTTACTTCGCTGGGGGGACAACTGCCCCCTCTGACCCTATGCTAGCTACGGCCCCTGAATTCCTACATTAGATTATGTTATGGCCACGGTGCTACCTGTTATCAGTTGTAGGCAGGATGGACTGACATTTCTTAGAAAACTTACCTTTTACAGTTCAAACTACGAAAACCGTCAACACCTGAAATATTCTGGAATGTTGTACAAGGGTTGTCTGTAAGGCAGTGCGTACATTTTTGGGGGAATTTTGTTTTTCTTTGCTTACAAAAAAATCCATGATACCAAAATTGGAGACGAATAGAAACTATACATTCAGATCTTCATCTTGATCTCCTTTTCGCTTTGATCAATAATGATCTTACAACTAAAAAGTGCCCAGTAACGCCCCTGTTTTATCAGTATTTTAATTATTCCACGCGCTAACAAGAACTACTAGAGAACTTCAAATATTGGTCTGACCCAGTTTACGCTGAATTTTCGAAAGTTCTTTAGCCAATGATGTCCTTCCATTGTACGATTTTTGTCATTTGGGAAGCTGCACATTAAATTTAACCAAACCACTTAGTCTAGTGTGTGTCTCAAAAACATGATTACAGTTCATTCATGTAGTAGTCGAGTAATAATTTTGTAAAATTACCACTGTATGCATTGCTACGCGACCTCAAAACCAAAACGCTGGATTCGGCCTCTTCAGTGGGTCGAATGTTGGCTTCCTTGCCTCGAATGTTTAACTTTCTGGTTCAAGGAAATTAACATTACAGTTTTCTTGCGTAAAATCGCCAATCGCAACAGTGAATTTTGAGGCCGCGTTCTGAAAAAAAAAAAAAACTGTATAAACCAAATTTATAGCATTTTGTCGTGTTTCCTACCTTTTTGTGACCAAAAAAAATCTCTGGCCCCTGGCTTAGAAGAACAACAACAATAAAAACTGAGCGCTTTGGCTTCAGCCTAACATTCTAACATTTCCTAACGAAAATTAGACCATCACACAAAGAACGATAAATTGAACTTGAAATAAAATGACGCAGATAACTTAAATTGTTAAATAAATCTAAATTAAATTGAAACTGTCAATATATTGAAGGCCCTTCAACTAGTACTTTTATTCTTATCATAGAAGACGTAACACTGGTGTTCTAGATTCTTCTAAAATCGCAGAAATCGTAGGTCTGATGGTAGCCTGCTAGCCGGCTCTCCAGTGGGTTTTTTCGGATATATTTTTTGGGGGGCGCGCGGGATTCCTGTGTCAGGAACCCCGCGCGCACCCTAACGAACCCTAACGAATTCTCTGGAAAACACTCTGGAGAGCCGGCTCGCAGGCTAGTCTGATGGATACTTAAACATTCTTGAACCCAGAGCTCCCCGGTTCGTCACCTCGCGGGGGAGGCTCTGGTGACAGCCACTGACGCATGGCGCGAGATTTGGTATATGCTTCGTCACAATAGCCGCCTTATTTGAATATGAATGGTCCTTTTGCTTGATTATGCCTCGTTCTATTAGAAGACGACTATATGGCATTCAGCGATGAAGTAGATACCCGAGATTTGATACGGAGAGAAACACCTTTCTGCGCATGCCCGAACGTTGAAAATCAGCCAATCAGCTAAGGCCCTCAAATGGATGTCCCCAGAACCTCTCGGCCCTGCGAGCAGACGAGCGGGGAGCTCTGGGTACGAGAATCATACTTAAAGGGATCCTGTCATGATACGCGCATGCGCCAGGAGCGATCACTGAATTATCACTGCACTAACTAATAACACCATCCTATCAGATAACTATTTAAGAATATGTAAAGCTAAAAAGCATGGTCGGATGGACTGACAAGTAGCGTTATGTACGATTTGTTGTGACAACTTTTGTTTTGCGTTCTTCTAAGCGCCAAATGCCCAGTGATACTCAGTAGATACTCAGCATTTTGAGACTTGATAAACTACTTGTGGAAAAATTGAATCATTTTTACGGATCTTTTTCACGAATGTCGAACTGCGGTTGAACATCATTGAACATGATTCAAACGGTGTTCAACTTGATTCAACTTTTCCCGAAATTACGTTTTCGTAAAAAACGCTACTGACATTCATTGAAGAACGTTTAATATCGCTGAACATGAATGACAACTATTTACCGAGTTACCGTCGGGTTTTGTCGAAGCTTGTTCAAGAAGAAATTGTGGAAGAATTCACAAAGAAGAAGAAGTTTATTCTACTTATACCGTTATCGATACATGAGATGTGATTTTCATAATTTAGCGAACTCGTTTTTCATAATTCAGCGAATTCTTTTCCAGCCATCACTCGATAGACTTTACAAACTCGGTTGCTAAGTATTAGCTAATGTTTTTGGATAGATTGGATAATGTGCTAAGATGTGACCATGCTTTCGAGTAACAATTTTATTGCCATTAAAATCTTTCACGGACACGCCGTTTGACAATTGGAAATTGTCAAACACGAACACATTACCCCCATTCTCTATGACCTACATTGGCTACCTATTTCTGAGCGTATCGAATATAAGATATTACTTTTAACTTTTAAAGCATTGAATACATACGACCTTTTTACTTGTCCGAACTTCTTAAACCATATGTCCCTACAAGATCACTTCGTTCCTCCTCTAAATCTTTGCTCGTGAAACCTCGTTGTAACCTTAAGACCTATGGGGAAAGGGCATTCTCGGCTTTCACTGCCCCATCTTTTGGAATGCCCTACCCGAGGATGTGAGGAATATTAAATCACTTAACGTTTTTAAGTCTGCCATTAAAACATTCCTTTTTAGACGTGCTTTTTACTGATTCCCCTTTTTATTACTTTTATTGTTTTATGGCATATGGATGTTTGGATTTTTACCCTATTTTCGTTTTACTTTACTTTAGTTTATTTCAGTTTTTTCTTAAAGTAATATTGTAAAGCGCTATTGAATATATAGTAGAAATAGCGCTATATAAATGTAATTTATTATTATTATTATTAAATCAAAAGTTGGAGTTTGCAGAAAAACGCAATAAAAATAAAAAGAAATGACCGTGGAAAGATCGAGGACAATACAACGTGACACTGAAATTATTGAAGGCAAAAATGTCCGTGAAATCATATTATTCTTAAATGGAACGATAACAGAAATGAGGCTTATTTCATTTATCAGGGCACGGAAAACAAGACATGACCGCTTAATGTTCTAGAATGAGAGAATTGAAGTTAATGGAAATGACTCATGTAGTTGATCAGGCGGCGTAAGACGGCGGATCTGATAGAGAAAGTAACGAGACACTATTTTGCCTCCAGTAATGACAAAACCTTATAGCTGTTAAGAATTAATTGAAAAAGTAATAATATAAAGATTAAAATTGATTTTAAGAGCCCCCAAGGTCTTACAATTCAATTTTCCCTTAATAACTGAGAATGAAATCGTGGGTGTTTAGTCTTTTTTCGACTTTTTCTTTTCGTGAGATCGTTTCTTTTAACTCAATTCCCATAATGCAAGGTTTTCAAGCGACGGGGAATTTTGCTTAATTGCACATCTTTTCTTCGGCCTATAAAAATTCAAAACAATTGAGAAACACGGGGCTAAAGAGGCCGCAAAACACTTCGTTTTTGCCACAAAAGTCTGTAATAAACGAAGAGGACTCTTTGAAAAATACGTGCGAATTTTGAGACGAAGCTTTGTGAAGCAACACGCACATAGCGCGCGAAGTTTTTCCGCAAAAACACACTTACGTATTAGAAAATACATTATCCTTACAATATCGGACTATTTCAACAGCACAGGTCTATTTATAGACAAAAATGTGGCACGTGGCACGACAAAATAATAAATTTGCGATATATCTTTTTCCGCCAACGTGTATTTTCATTTCATTGTTACGTCACTACACAGGTGCAACGTAAGCGTTAAAAGAGCCTCAAATATATCAATATTAACCCTCCCCCTCAAAACGCTGAACAAACCGTTTCGAGCGTAAATGTGCTTCTATGACGTGGGTACGTTGCAAAGATAGACTAGGCATACGTCTGATAGAATTACGTAGATTTATTGAGCAAGTCTCGAGTTTTAAGACTACTAATTCGATGCGTGACAAGGCTAGTATTTTACCAGGAATCGAAATCGAAGACGCGAACTAGATATTCCGTGACTGGTCGTGAACTTACCAAGGGGGCTTTTAAATAATACATTTAGCTTCCATTAGCCAGCGTATTTCCCTGAAACACGAAACACACTGTGGAAAGGTTTTGAGCAAATTCAGGTTGAAAGTAAAACTTTCCAAGGCTATAGGGAATATTTATAACAATCGTGGTT
Source organism: Scolanthus callimorphus (assembly GCA_033964015.1). Lineage (NCBI taxonomy): Eukaryota > Metazoa > Cnidaria > Anthozoa > Actiniaria > Edwardsiidae > Scolanthus > Scolanthus callimorphus. The sequence continues at coordinate 21,801,200 of CM066924.1, forward strand.
CAATTTCGCATTGAGTTTAATAAATGCGTTTTTGTCTCATTGAATTATAAATGCGCCATGGACCATGGAGAATGGCTGTGTTTTCCCCTCACTTCAAAACGCTTTTAGTAGCAGAACTCCCCAAATGGCTTGGAAAAAAAAAGGACATCATTAGAATGGAAAATTATTTGGAAAGTGTGGCTGTTAAATTCAACGCAAGACTGAAATTAGAGGCTTTTTAACAAAATATGTTAAAATCAAATGTATATCCATGCAAGAAATGAATTTCCTTAAAGCATGAGCACTTTAGATTCTCTACCAATGTATTAGTTCCATTTATTTTATGTCAATGTATTTTATTTTCATGCCCTTACTTCATTGCGTGACTGCCTGGACTCTATTTTACCGATTAGTCGCAACACATTGTGTGATAGCACTCTTGGTGATATAGAAAATTCTACCGGTTTAATTTCCCATGAATTTATCAACATATCGCATAATCGGTTTACATTGCATCTTTATCGCCTCAAGATGAAAAAGAACTCAGCTGTTTATGCTCACGTCACGCAATTTATTTTATTTTCTTTTGCATGGAAACTACTTTGGCCAGGAAGCCGTGCAATTCAGGCGGCCATTGAAACAAGCGCTCTATTAAAATCGAAAAGAAATGCCCGCGAACGATATTAAAGATGTGCGCATAAACTGTGAAAATATTTAAAACATTAGAGGAATTTCGTAGAAGACAGTGATGAAACACGCAACTAACGATTTAAAAAAATGCAGGTTCAGGTTGGCTCTCTTGAACCAGAGTTCCTATTTCGGGCGAAATAAAACAAACTAGGCCCCTTTCTCAAGTCGGTGCCTTTCAACCACTGACCGCTGCTTTTGCAGCCACACGTTTCTAAAACTGAAAAAAGCCGTCCTTTTTAACTTTCGGGGCTGCAAACTGATAAGTCAAATTGCCGTCTTTCACTGATCACGTAAGAGCCCCTGGCACGAGTGTGCAACATCCATTTGTATCGTACTGTTTACATCTGCGAAGAAATTCGCCTAATGTTTATTTTAAAAGGGGTAGGAAATTTGTCTCGGAAGTTCGGCGGAGTGGCGCGACTTCTGTCGGAGAAGTGTCGGAAATCCGACGGCTTCGGCTTGGGCGATCGGTCGCGTACTAAATCGGAAGTTTGGGAGAAGTATGAAATGAAAACACGTGAAAGGGTGAAATAAAACGACAAGACATTTTATATGAATGAGTTTCGGATAATAAGTATACTTTTGTTTCTTGTTTTATCATTGGTTCGAGTTTCACTTCCCTTCGTTTTGTTTGAGTTGACACGTCAGTTTCATCAAACTTTCGACTTAAATAAAATCAATGCGAAAACTTTACACCTTAGTTTTCCAATCGGCTTTTTGTCATAAACAAAACGTGTTGTTCCTAACGTTTATATCGAGTGATCCTCATTCAGCAAGTCTTACACGAATGAACTCTCGACTACTATTCGGAAAACAGACGGGAAGCAACACCTCGGAAGCAAAAACGCTTATAGCAATAACTTTCGTTAGTCTGTAAGCTAACCTCTTCACAGAATTGATGTATTTTAAGAGATAAACTCTACAAGCAATAACAATAACAATGTTGAAAATTACGATATTATTTTAGCTTAAAGCTCATTGGAGGATAATTATTTTCCTGCTTGAAAATATGTTCGCGCCAAAAGGAGCAGCCGTGCTCCCGAGCACGTTGCAGTTCGCCTCGTGTCGTTCAAAGGTCGATTGCCTTGTTTTTAGCTGGTTTTGAACGAGGACTCTCACATGACAAGATGAACTTGAATACAAGGTTGAGCCCGATAAGTTGTTTTGCCTTTATTTATTTCTATTACTAATATTACTCATATTAAAAATTGAATGAAAAAAATACCGGGAAGTATAACAATAAATGGCCGACGAGTGTTTTCCCATCCATTCATGTTACTGGTCCGATATCGCACAATATTGAACGCCTTATGTCCAGAAGACGCGTGGTAACACCTCATATGATCGAGTAAAGACAATTTCTGTCTCAAGAAAACATTACCAAAGGCTAATTCCAAAGCAGTCTTTTCGCTCGCCAATCTTGCTAAACCGGTGTCGGATTAAACATAGCGATGGGGCAATGAAAAATATGTGGTAGTGTATAAATATGGACGCATTAAATGATTTAAATTTCTCCCTAGCAATATGTTGGTTTCTAGGAGCTGTTTACGTTTTATGATCTTGAGCTTCAGCGCTGCGTTGGGCATTATTTATTTCCCACGCACTGTGAGTTCTCGAAGCACGATATGGCATGACTCACGTGAAGTTGTGGGAGCCTGCTCTGAGTATCATTATCATAATTCTATAGAAACAGACCCCTTCATTATGCAACAACCCTGTCTGATGAAACGTTTCACATGTAGATCACCTGACAGCTCAAACGAGCTCGGGCCAATCAGAGCGCGCGTTACAATGACCTAAGAACGGTTCCACCAATCAGGAGCGCGCTTCTATTGTTGACGCAATCTTTATATTCAGCCGTGGTTTTCCACTGAAGAAAATTTCGAATTCGAACGCGCGCTAGACGGTTCAAGCAAGCCGGCGGATTTTTTTGGGTGGAGTGGTTTTAAAAGGGCTCTGTTACCACCCTACTTTTATTCTCGGAGTTAAAAGATAAATACGAGCACGAAATATGTCTGAAGAAGAGAGTCAAGAATTCTTAGGGCCACATTTCACGAATTTAAAGCTTATAGGGACCGGTGGAAGCGGAGCTGTGTATTCGGCTATTGATAATGAGACGGACCGGCGTGTTGCACTAAAGCGACTGAACATACAAGACCAGTCGGGCTGTCGATCTACTTTACGGCAGCTTGTGGTACAGAGAAATCTAGAACATGAAAATGTAGTGAAGTTACTGAAGATTGCGGACTCTGAAGGAAAAGCAATTCACTACGGAGCCGCAGAAAACTTCAAAGACGCGAAGTATGTGTATCTTGTGCAAGAACTAGTCGAGACAAACCTTCACACAATACTTCAGTGTAACGCGAGTCTATGTGAGGACTATGTTAAGTTATTCCTCTATCAATTACTACGGGGATTGAAGTATATTCACTCAAGTAATGTTCTACATAGAGACATAAAACCCAGTAATTTACTAGTGGATTCTGAGACAATGATGTTAAAAATTGGGGACTTTGGCCAGACCCGAGTCGTGGACCCCGAATTTGATCATCAAGGGTTTTTAACGCACAGCCCCTCTACACTCTGGTATAAAGCCCCGGAGCTACTGCTTTCCCCTACAAGTTATTCTGGAGCTATCGATATGTGGGGAGTTGGGTGTGTTTTTGCCGAGATGTTACTGGGCAAACCCCTATTCGAAGGGAGGCACGAACTGGAGCAGCTCCAGCTTATCCTAGATTGCATAGCCGTAGAGGAACGCGAACTTAAAAATATCGACTCAGACTTAGCGGAAAACGTTAAGAAAATCATCGCGGATGGGCCCAAGGCGCCGTTTAGCGGTTTATTCCCTGATTTGGATGAAAATGGTGAGTTGAAGCAAAGTGCATTTTCTTTTTTCTCGTTGTGTTTTGAAATATAAACACTGTCGTTGAGCGCTAACCGGCGAGATGCCGTGACGTCATGAGATGAGATTTATAACAATTTCCTATTTACAACTGCGCTCTCAGCAGAGGGGAAATGCATGCCCAAATAACTCATGATGTGCTTACTTCCTGTGTTCGAGTGATATGCGGTCTATCCGCTTTCTCTTTCATGGGGGCAACAGTGCAGTTATTTTTTGCGGTTTTGGATTTCTTTGCACAATCGCGCGCTTTGGACCAAGACCGCAATTCCTAGCATATTTCGCGTGTCTTTCTCGTCTGCTTCTCTCTACTCTAACGTCAGGCCGTATCACGCAAATTGTAAGAAATTTAAAAGTAGGTAAATTTCGCGCCAAAAGCCGTTCTATTTCGACTCAGAACGCTCAAGTGCGTCGAGTCGCATTCAAGGCTCCCAAGAAAATGACAAGATGTCTAAGAATAGGCGCACAATGCGGATCTGCAATACTATATAGTTCATGTAACGGGAACTAGAAAGCGCATTTCTCGAAACTCTGAGATTTAGCGGGAAAAACCCTTATTACGTTCATTCTTGTAGTAAGTTCCTGTAGCTCGGATATGCTGCGGGGGAGTTAACATTCATTTGACATTGGCCCCTTCGACCACATCAGTAAACAATAAAGCCTTAAGAGAATTTAGGCCGGATTTAAAGATGAAATCTATCACAATGAGACTGCTTTGAAACCCTGCGTGTTCCTTTTTACGAAGTATATAAGGACAGTTTTCTATGAGTTTATGGGATTCCCAAGGTACAAAAGCAAACGAGAGTGGTATTTTACGACCTCCCCGAAGAAATTTGCTATATTACATACTAAATACGAATTTTAATGAATTGGGGTATTCGCGTTATGTAACCAGACTCTTAATCCTTCTTTTTAGCCAACGCCGCAAGATAAGGACCTATTTTCCGCCAAAGGAACTGCATAAAATAGGCAGGAAGCTTTCTTTCCTTATTTCTTTTCTTTTATATACCACTTTTCAGCTACTTATGGCAGAAAAAATATTCAATCAGCGTTGACCAACTGCGGCGAAAATCTATTTGACAAGCAACAGCGGTCATTAAAACTAGGCTTTTATTTTGTATGCATGTAAACAAACTCTGAATATAATGAAGACCAAAGTCCAAATTTAGCACTGCGCCAAGGACGCTTATGAAAAATTTAGAAGTGACGTTTATTGGGTTAGTCTGAATATATGTTTCCAAATATAAACCGGCCAATAATTGAAATATATAAATGTTTGGTGGTCGCCATGGATTTTTTAAGTTTTTCAAGAAATAAAAGCCGAACCATTCGCGCTGTTCTACAAGATGTGACAAATAAATTGATTTTACTTATGTGTTATCTGTCAACACATTTCCCTGCCAAGTTGTGACCCATACTTCCCAATTAACGCTTTGAGCAAAAGATCGGTGTGTCAAACTTGTACTCGCACTTTCTGTTAAGTAGAATGCAAATAAATTTTGTGTTTACAAACAAACTCTTCAAATCTATTAAAGTGAATAAGTTATATTTTATCATTTGATGATAATATTCATTACAAAATAAAGATTAAACCAAAATGCCTGAGGCATAACAAATTTCAGAGATTCCCTCGGAACATTCAACCTCACTGATGACAAATTATCATTAAATATCTACAAAGTAAAAATTAACATTTGAATAACAAAAGGAATTTTCTGGAAATGTAGTCATCTACGATTTTGGTCATAATATATACTAGTACTTTCCCTTCAAAATCTTAAAATACCCATTGCAAATGAAACTTTAAATTACTTCAATTAATCTAGGTAATGGGATTTTAGCCATATTTGGATACACAATAAGGCTAGGGAATTTTTATCTCTTTTAGAGTTATTAAATTCTTATGACCTTGAAGTAAGGCCAAAGTAGTCAAGTCATTTAATTTTCTGGAAAAAAAAATATTACCCACCACTCTTGCTTTATGAAGATTTATTGCATGAAAACAATTCAACGCCATTTTTGTAATTATCATCCTTGTATTCACTTCACAATGTACACTCTTTTTTTATAAGAACCTTTTTTAAAAGAACGTTCAGCCTGAAATTTACCCAAATTTAAAGAACATGCTAAGAACATGACTGATAATTTAACTGTAATTTACCATTTATTTAAAACTCTTTTTAATACTTCATTAGTATGTATCCTGCTATGAGATCTATCATATTTCAGGTTGCAACGTCACTGAAATTTAAGCATTTCCAGCCTCAGACTGTTCCAAAAATAAGAATGACCCAACCTAAACTGAAAATTAGACGTTGTTTTATACAAAGAGTGTATTGATACTGATAGGAGACGTTCCATATTTATCATTCTTTTGTTATTGTTCAAAATGCCCACATTTTATCTGTTGACATTTTTCTATTAATACATAAAAGTTTATTTGATAACCATAGCTCATTTGACAATATTGTTTGATTTGAATTACTAAAAGTCATTTCTGGCTGTGTCTTTTTCTGACCAACAACAATAACTAATCTTATGTTTGATTTCTTTTTGTTCACAGCACTCGACCTTCTTTCCAAGATGTTACAGTTCTCGCCAGAGAATCGCATCACTGCTGAAGAAGCCCTAGCCCATCCCTACTTAGAAATATATTCCTTTCCTGCTGATGAACCAACATCCCTAGCACCTTTGTACATTGAGAATGAAGTTGATGACTTCACAGAAGAAATATTACATGATATGCTATACACAGAAATAACCAAATGGCATACAAAGAGTACAACGTCATCTGCAGACACCATTGATGAGAAACCAGATAGTATGGAAAAAGATATCATGTCTCTAAAGGAACTTATGAGCTCCCAGGAGGAGCCCTTAACTTTACAAAAGTCTTTCTCAGGATCTTACTATGAAAACCCAGTAACAAAGTATAAACTGCACCCTGAGGTGAAAGAAGCCTTGGGAATCCAAACAAGCAAAGAGGGGCTAGAGACGTTTGCATCTGCAGTAAGGATAACAAGATCATTTCATGATGGAAATGTGAATCATGAAAATCCAGCAAAAAACGGGAAGCCCCAGCATCGGGCTGGGTTAACTGAAGTAATGGAAAGCATTCTTGGTAAAGAATACAAGAAAAACTTAGATTTCTCCTGTAAAGCTGGTCCTCTAGGGCTTTGTTACTTATGAAGGATAAGAGGTGGTTTTTCCATGGATAAATAAGTTTAGTGGTCTTTTATTTGTTTCCATTTATAGACTCATTTCCATTGGACTCAAAATTGAAAGAGAAGTGAACTTTTGGACCATATTTTATGTTATTAGTACATTTACTTGGAATTATCTCACAAAAATACACAAATTGTTAATTTAATATTATTTATATAATATTATGAGAGTTTTGTTGGGTGTTGTAAGGGTACTATAAGCTAATTGTTTTTTATTAACCTGCTATTTTAGGAAACCAAGGTTCGATATTTAATGTTACAGTATTACATTGTCTATTTTTCAGGTTAATAAAAATCAATGTTTTTTTATATACAAAGCTTCTTGTGCTTTGAAACAAGTTAAATGTACAAAAACAAAGAAAACTTAGAGAAAAATATATTTCGTTTAGGTACATAAATTTATCATCTAGCCCATTCTCACGAACACACTATGTTAATCTATTAATTTTTATGAATCCATCTATTTTGCATTTACATTTTCTCTTAAGTTTAGTATGTGTTAAAATGCTTTTAAAATTTAATTAAAGGGATGTGTAGTTCCAGAAATGTCCACACCCAATCACCTTTAGGTCAAATATATATTTTGTAGAGTGAGGTACAATTTCATCATTTTAAATGATGACTAAGCTTAGACTTTCAAGGAAAAAATGCCCTCCATGTTTTCTGGAAGTACACAAAACACAATAATACACTAACAGAGTTAAACTATGTAGAAATTTTAGATTCACCAGCAAAAATGTTCACTTGTTTTAAGCCATATTTATCTTTACAACATAAGGTTTTTTGTTGCTGTTTTTTTAAATACATATATATAAAAACCTCATATTTTACCATCAAATATAATAGTTTTCTATGAATGACAAGTATTACTTGGCCAAAAATTGCATCGCTGCCAAGTTATCAAGAATTTAGGAGAATATTCCAATTGCATTATATGTTTTGTTACAGCTATTTCCGTTACACTGCGACCCCGGGCGTCAAAAGGTATCAGTCTATTCTCGTTCTCGTGACCGTCAATCAAACGGCCCCCTTTGTGAAAACCGCCGACGGGATAGCATCAGAGTCTCCGAGCATTTTTTACGGTCTTTGATCTTGACTTGTAGTAAATATTGTCTAAAACAAAATATATGCAGTGCCTATTTGGCGGCCGATGTAGCCGTCTTCATGCAGATTTTCAAGGTTTCAAATGTCGTCCGTTAGCCGTGCCAGCTCTGGACCTTTGTCTTTGACTTTTCCGTTGCTAACTTCAAGGTAAAGAGACAAGTCCCTCTAAAACCATAAAATATAGGCAATGATTCAGAATAAAACTAACAGAACTAACCGAAAGTGGGAGGGAAACGATTTTATCTATCACACTAGACTCCTGCGAAGGAGTCTACGATCACACGTGCACGCGGTGAAATGGATAAACTTAAACTTCGTCTGTTTGTTGCCATTATATCTATCTATATCTGAGTCTAAAGCCTGGCAATTCGATGTGGATATTGTCGAATTCCTGTGAATCTTCTTCGCTAGTGTTTCTATGAAATCTTCCGACATTTCCTTGCTTTTTCGATCCGTTCTATGTCTTCCATGCGAAGCGCCGGCAAGCAAAAAACTCGCTGACTCCGGTAAAGCTTCAGGCGGGAATTTACCCAGACGGCCCCAGGCCGTTTGTGACGGTCACGAGAACGAGAATAGACTGATACATTTTGACGCCCGGGGTCGCAGTGTAACGGAAATAGCTGTAAGTCAAAATTTAAACATTTTGAAAGCTGTAATATAAAAAAAAATAATTTATTTATTAATGACAACACAAATTTTTTGTGATTTACAAAAATGCTATTATATGATGCTGATGTGTCGCTTATGCGCTTATGTAAAATTGCTGATATGAATTATAAAAAACAAGATTTAGGAATTAGATCCAGAATGTGAATCAAGAAATGATTGCTTACTTTCTTAAGAAGGGGTTCTAAAGGCTAGTTTCCATATAGTCTTATCTGTCATATCAGTCAACCGTGGAACAAAAGAATAATTCCGATTTCCAATGTTTCACTGTCGACTGATGCGACAGATACGACAGATAAGACTATATGGAAACTAGGCTTAAAATGTAAGAGTGACATACAAGTGGCTGCGTTGGAGGTTAGGGTTCTATTTTGTAATGTTGTTTTTTCAGTGTGAAGACTACTATTGTTTGGCAATTTTCAGGAAAACCTTTCCTTGTTACAGGAAAATTGTTAGTTGGTTTGCAAAAAAAGTTGGTGTTCTATTCTTAAAGAGCCTGTGTCAGCCACTCCTTTGTTATTGTTTTCGTTCGATATTAGAAGACAAATTACTTGTGGAAATCTCTAAATGAACATCTAAAAGCAAAGTTTTATATTTCATTTACCAAATTCAATCGAGAGCATTGCTCTATATTGTCTAAATCAGCGGATGGAAATGGCTGCTTTCTCCGACTTGGTTTGTTGCTATGCTGTCAAAATGGCGGCTGACACAGGCTCTTTAACAAATTTTAATGGGATTTTAAAAGTGCCTAGAAACACCCCTTTCTGCTTCTTCCTAAATTAAATAAATAAATAAAAGGTCTTCTTTTCCACTGCTATTTAAATAATATCACATGGATATGCAGGTCCCAAAGTATGAAAATTTGAGAAAAAGTGTGGGAGAGGGGGCTTTAGGCATCCCCCTCCATGGGCTGTGTCCTGGCCAAGGTAGACATTTGTTTTCTCTGCTAATTTGCAGTGGACAAGAAACCTGGAAGCAAGTTTTCCATTTCATGCTAAAACTCGCTTGTTAATCAATATAAAGTGCTGGCGCTACATATTTATACTGTAATGCATACTTTTCTGTGTTTGAAATAATAAACAAGAAAAATGTGAAACTGTTGTCTTCTGTAAAATTGAGAATTTTTGATACCCTGATGCTCTATATGCTGGTAGACGCAGGTTTTAATTTCAGGGGCGGATAGGATTTCCAGAAAAGGGGGGGCCCAGAGCATGTTGCTTTTGTCGCTTTTCCTTCTCTCAGAACAACTCATAATTGGAATTCTGCTTTAATTAAAAAGTGCCAGTTACCTTAGTGAAAACGCAATTAAATTTTTATTTGAAAAAAATCTCATTACTTAGATAAAAAAAAATCTCATTACTTAGATAAATGGCGATTTCGTCGTTGCTTGCACATGTTATAAACAACAACGTGAGCTAGAATCACGTTTTAGACGGCATGTCTGGAAACAATTGTCAAGGAGAAATTTTTAATTTTGATACAACATTTTAACCTCTGCTACAAAAGACATGGTAATAATTTGCCGCTTCAATAATTTCTGACTGCGATACTAATCGTTTTACAAGAGAGGATCTTGTCTTCGGGCTTGTCTTGGCTAAGTTTCTTCCCATTCTATGCTCAATTGGTTCAAAAGCCCGTGCTCAAAGTCAAGTACAGCTTTTACACGGAGGGTTCACGAGAGTTTTAATTAAAACTGACGAATAAATCTCGAGCAATAAACCGCTGTGAGTTCCACAGGAAAGTCAATTCGGCTTTTCTAATGAAGACTACTTTTCCTAATGGCAACCCAGTTCAGCACTTCTCTTTTGGGTAAAATTCTCAAGTTATCTTTTGGAAAAGCAAAATGTTTAATAAAGATAGCTTATAACTCAGAAGAAACTAAAAAACATACTAGACTGGACTGGAAGTCTGGGAAATTCTTGTTTTCTCCTGACTCAGCATTATTGGGCTGCCAAATTTCAAACGTCATTCCAAAACTCAACGATAGTTGCAGATGCCAAACGAAATCCAGCATCAGTTTAACGTGTCACACATGTCATAAATGTGTCATAAAAAACTGCTTGGTACTCTTCATCCCAGAACATACGCTGATTCAATGCAAATGAGGTTTATTTGTTGCGGGGTTAGGAGTTGAGCTTTATGTTTAGTCATATATTTTCTCGCGGCTTTCCCCAACCTAGCCTGCTTTCCTCTGAAAAAAAAAAGAACGAAAAAGAATAATATGGAAGGTCTAATTTTTCAAGGGCATAGTTGCTTGTCTACTAATGTTCGTTCTAGAATGGAGTTCTTTCGTCTCTATTATTTCTGTTCTACAATGGAGTTATTTTGTCTCGTGTTGAGTACCCAGCGAGAAGCTTTCACAGCTTTCATCAACCACGTATCAACTACGTCTCGACCCACATTTTGAACAATGCAGCAAGAAAATAAAATAAAGTGAACACAAGCATTATGATGTTGGGATACTCTGAAAGATATCATTACAAAAACTATCATAAATTCTGCCCACAGACCCATGGTAAACAAAGCGTTCGCTTTTTTAGGAACGAATGGCAATTTTTTAACCACATTTTCAAAGTGCAAACACAACAAGCACCGAATCAGATTCTAACCACCTCTAAACATAGACAAAAATGACTTTATTCATTGGCGAAAACAGCTGAAACAGGACTTTTTTGAGATAACAGTCTCTTACAACGAGAAAGCAAAAACAATAGCACAGCGCATTTTGACAGATTGTGCGCGTCATAGGATAAAATGCGACATAAAGATCAAACTTCCTTGAAGGGAAATACAGATGTCTTGTTATTCGGAAGACATCGAGATGACTCCTATACTGAATTACAAGATCAATATGTTGTCTGATGACACAATGGGTGAACGGAATATTGACGTTATGTAATTTGCGAAGGTCAAGTGAAGACATTCGTGCCAACTAGCCAAGGGCATTCTCCCCGACCTTGCGCAACACGCACGGTGTGTGTTCATACGAGCGTCACGAGACGGATTTTGGCGAAATTCCGAGCACCAGGAGCAATTAAAAGTGGCACAGACTCAGCTTGTTGGAGAGGTTCAGTAAGTGCTGTCACCCCAGGGAAGCAGATAGTCGCCTATGTTGATGGAAAATAGAAAAACAGGGAGGTCTTATACTCTGGTCCACTGGCGGCAAAGAGGACATCCGCCCAAGGGCTTCAGGAGTGTGTAGAAATCTCAAAATATTTAATCGAAAATATTGCACCACATCCCGTAAATCAGCCGATGTAAATGGGATGCTTTTTTCTGACTATAAGATATCAACTCATTAACATTTGTCAGGGCTGATGCTCACACAGAGGTCCAGTGCAGCGGCCACACGCCCTAGCATTGCTGGAGTAAGTTCGGTGATAAATACAACACAAACAATCGCATGTATTGTATGATAGATTTTGTTTTATTCAGGAATAAGGATTGATTTAATCACATAACCCTCAACCTCTTTACGAAAGGATTTATATATAAATATATAAAAGATATTTATCAAATGTTTTTTTTTTGTAATCATATCTGTAAACTGGAACAAATAATAACGCCAACAACCTCATTTCACTATAGAACCAACATCGGACCAGTAAAAACCCACACGTAAGAACCTAAGAATCTGCAGGCTGAAATTTGGCATTTAAACCCCAAAATAAAATAAAGGAACTCATGCTCAGCCTAAAAAGGAAAAAAAATCACTGCAATGTTTATGGTCAAAATCCTGCATTTTTTAATTTTTTTTGGAGAAAAACATTCATAATCCCAAAGTGAAACAATGCAACCATTTTTAAAAAATATAAGTACAACATTTGTACCAATGATTACACTGCGACAACTTCTGAAAAACACATAATCAGCTTTGTGAAAAAAACTACCCTAGAACATAGGAACCTGTTAAGCCTGGCCTTGAAAATTCTGGGTTCTTATTAGCCTGCTTGCAGGCGGTACTGGTTTTTTTAATGTTTTTTTTTTCGTTCGATGATCGGGCGCCATCTTGGATTTTTGAGACGCGCGGTCCCGGGGCAAGCTCAAAGCGCGACAAAACGAGGGGCAGGGGGAGGGGAAGGGTGAGTTTCTGCGATAAAAACACCCAGTACCGCCAAGCAGGCTAGATTCTTATGTGCAGGGTTTTACTGTAAACAACCTCACGCACCCAATATTACAAGAGCTTTCAGGCCAACGTTAGATTTTAAAAGTTATTAGTAAAAAATATGAGCATGTAAAATAGAGCTAGAATAGCACGCCAAACTGTCCAGGGAGACTGTTTTAGTTCCTGCTCTCGGTTGCCTAAGGGAGGGTGGGTGGGGGATAATCTGACACGAACGATAAATAGAAACTCATTCTCGTCCCAGAGCTCCCCGGCTCGCCACCTCGCGGGGGAGGTTTTGATGACAGCCATTGACGCATGCGCGAGATTTGATACAGAACCGTTGAGCGAAACACCTTCCTGCGCATGCCCCAACGTTCAAAATCAGCCAATCAGCGAAGGGCCCTCAAATATCCCCAGAGCCCCCCATACGATCCGGGAAGCTCTGGGTACGAGAATGCCCCCGCCGCGAGGTGACGAGCCGGGGAGTTCTGGGAACGAGAATTATGAAAACTATACTCGAAAGTGTAAAACTCTTCTTCTTTCAGTCATTACTTGATTTGTCCTTGCACGAGTGAAGGAGACTGGGAACTACCTCTCATAACGTCACATCTTGACGACACATCTTGACGTCACAACAACTTGTGTCGAATGTCACTAATACTTTCTCCGCGTGGTTCTCAAGTTTAACGTTGGCAATATAACAAAACAATAGTCTTTGATAACAATAAATATTTCATAACGTTTTTATGTGGGTCATGTCCATTTCTTCGCATCAGCCCACGATTTGTCCAGCGGCGTTCCTGACATGCGCAATGAGCGTCATGTTACCCAAAAGAGCCCGAAGGTTCATATGTGCTTGTTGTGTAAAGAACAAAGTATATTCGTATATATATCGTAGCAATGTTCCAAATAACGAGGATTCTTCTTTGCAGAACGAAAAGCTGGAGCGTATTTTTCGAAGTATTCGCCGCGGCAAATTAAGCCTATAATAAATGCAATTTAATTATATTAGCAGGCGTCTAAAACATAAAAGTTGCCTTTGTAAGAGAGAAATTATGCAACAGCGCGGGGTTCACACGAGGATTACGAATAAAGGAAACGAGAAAGATAAACCTTTATTATATAAACACCAATGAAATACCAGGTCCCACGCGAAAACTTGATATCTTCACACGTGAAAAGGATATTACATGGCCGCGCGGAGATACGAATTTTATCTTCTTGTGTTAAAAATTTATCTCACTCGTTCACTGCGCTCACTCGTGAGATAAATTTTCAACACTCGAAGATAAAATTCGTATCTCCGCGCGGCCATGTAATATCCTCTATTTACCTAGATCGAACTAGAGTTTGAAATATACTTCAAACTCGAAGTCGGTAAAAAAAACTCTCGGCTTTGCCTCGTTTTTTTTTCAACCCACGTCTTAGTGTTTCGAAATCCTGATGACACACGCTCTCTAGTGTTTGATCTATTCAGGGATCTATTACATCATTTTTAACCCGTGCATATGGGAATCATAGAAACGAGGGGGGAAGGGGTGGGTGGATAGGCGATCGCCTTACCACGGGGACCAGGGCAAATATGTCAATTTTGCAAGTGCAATGAATCATATTTTGGGCACTAAATGTTTCAATTTGGCTACCGTCTTTACCAATAGGTACCTCCACGGGGGTGGGGTGGGTGGGGGACATCTAGTTGATGAACATCTATCCCCACCATTGAACATTGAAAAGTTGCCAAGTTTTACTGCGAATAGTTGTAAAATGGCGAAGAAACGGCCATGAAATGCCACGAAATTTAATGTTGTTTCGTTCGAGCGGGGAAAAGTTTACCTCTCACGGCTGTATCTCGACCACTTTACAACATTTCGTCCTGTAAAACTTGGCAAATTTAATCATTTCCAGGTGCTTTTTTAGTGGACATGAAGGTTTTTCGCCAACTTGCTGATTTCAAAAGGTCAAGAAACCGTGGAGGGTCTATTTGGAGCCAATAATCGAGTAACGTTAGGAAAAAAGAATCTAGTGCCAAAACGACCATAAAATTAGTAAATTTTTAATTTTTAAAAACGTTAACGTCGCCCCCTACAATAACACCCTAGACATCGACCATACGAATGTCTTCTTACCTTACGCTTCCTCTACAAATTTCTAATTTTTAAAAACGCGAACGTTGTCCCCTACAATAACACCCTAGACATCGACCATATGAATGTCTTCTTACCTTACGCTTCCTCTACAAAATGGCCGCCCATTACGTCTGATGGAATCTCTCGATATCTACAATTGCCGTCTCACTGATGATATTTCTCTGAAGATCAAAGCAACAGATGTTGACGTTACCACTACATTCCTCACCAATACAGCCAGTGTTGAATTGAATGCAAAGAGGTAGAAATTGTTAAAAGGTATTTTACTATAGAAATTCTCAATTAGTAATTATATATATGTTATTTACCGGCTGGGAGATCCGTATAGGGAAAAACTGTGACCGAGGTCCGGCCGAGGTCAACATTTTCCAGGCCGTGGTCAAAGTTTTTTCCTATACGGACCGACCTAAAGCCGGTAAATAACTTATTTATTTTTTCCATCTCTAAAATTTGATTTTTTCGATGAAAACAATCGCGCGCAAATGGTTACCGTGACCTACTAGGTCAGAGATAGGAAAATATCGCCCCGGCGCGCGCGCTCTGAGAACCAATCACAATGCAGACTTCGTTACCGTGCCCTCGAGGAAAAAAATAAATTAGCTTATTCTATTATTCTCATATTTATCAAGTGTATTTATAAGGGTATTTCATATGAAATTCGCTCTAGTTACGTACCACGAGGATCACAACAGGCAGACCGAAATCTCTGAGCTCTTTGTATCTATTCTTGTCCTGTGCAATGTAAAATTGAAAATAATAAACAACCATCAGCCTGTATATTTCAATGGAAAATAGGGGCTCACGGTGTTTGCATCTCTTGTCACCCAATTCCGAACGCCTGGCGATCCGTTTGGGAGGATACAATTGTTCATTTTGTACATACATGCATGCGCTCGGTCGTGTGTGAAACAGACGATTTTATCCTTTCAAATGAGTCATCTAAACTGGGTTGCAACAAGACGTAAACGATGTTAGCCGATAAGTCCTATGAACGCTGAATTCTAGCTCACATCTCTGCGCTTCTCTTAGCCCCCGCAGATAATAATAGGACATATCCTCCATTCTCAAGTAATAGCCCTATAAACTTACCTAATTTTGAACAACCCGGTCATGATGACAATCATATCTCAAGACAATCCAATGATTTTCTGGCCCTAATGTCAAGCATGGGGTATGCCACAAGTATAACTTACCTCCACAGTTCTATTCCCGTCAGCAAACCGACACTGAATGGCCTGCAATATAGAGATCATGAATAAAAAACTGGTGTTACCTATTGGCATACCTAGATAAATCACAAAAAAAGATAGCCCTGCGCAGCACTTGCCAAAACGTCAGCGCAATTTACCCTTTCGTAAACCATCGTTGCCTTTTGGACGTGAAAATTTTCACGTTTAGTTTTGTTGTCTCATTAAAGGTAAAAGGAAAAAAAATCGTATATTAATTCTAGCCTGTTTAGACCCCTAACCGGTAATGTATAACTTGAGCAATTATACTAAAACAATTAGTCGCCTCAGGCTCCGTGATTATCGGCGAATAGTTAATTAGCATCTATAGAACGAAGCTATATGAATGATAATGACTAATTATTCCAATGGTCAGAAATGGTAACGACTTTTCTGAAAAGGCATCGACCGTTCAGAGAAATGGCAACGACCGTTCTAAAAGGCAACGATGGTTTACGAAAGGGAAACTAGTAACGTGGGCTTTAACAAACTCAGCGTGCTATTTCCCAATTTATACCCCATTGTGTGGCACGTTCCTCCGCACCCTCCCCTCCCTGGATTTGTTGTTCTCGCCATTAGGCCATTAAGACCATATTGATAAGGCTAAGTGATGGGTATCCTTTGTACACAGGGAGCCTTACCTGCTGCGGGAATTCTACTTGGAAGGACTCAGGTAGCTCATATAGCTCGTTCAGACTCACTCGTACTAAATGGCCCATGTCATAGAGCCTAACCATAGCCTGTTGGAAGATAATCATTGTAAAATACGTAGTTTTTACAATCGGTAACAATATGGCCTAGAGGCCTTACCCTGCTAGCAGATGTTTTATCTGTCAGTCTTTTATTAGCTAGCATTAAGTTGTTCGCAACCACGCGACATACCAGACACGCGAACAACTTAATGCTAGCTAATAAAACACTGACAGAAAAAAACCTCTGCTAGCAGGGTAAGAAGCCTAGGTTAAGGATACCGTAAACCTTCGCGGGTACCCTTCGCGCAAAATTTCTCTACGCGGCGCATTGAAATAAACCCCCCAAAAATAGATATCATTTTAAAGCTTAATAAACGTAGTTTATGATGACGCAGTTTTTATTCTGTTTTTTTTTTCGAAATCTGCTCTAACGCGGAAAGGAAAACGATAAAAGGTGCGATTTAAATGTGCAAAATGTTCGTATAGAAATATGGCGCGCATTGGCTTCAATTCTGTCTTAAATCAATCAACACTCATTGAATGACTAAAGCGTGTCGGCGATTTTTAATATATTAATCCATTCCAGAATAAGAACTTCCAAAAGTTGAAGGTTCATTTATTTGACGAGTTTCGGCCTTCGAACAGTAATAAAAGTGCGAGAAATCAAAATATCAAAAATCGCCGACACAATTTCAAAGATCAAAGTTTGGACTAGCTGCTCGCAAAATTTGAAAGCAATCGTGCAAATCCTTGTGGGCGAACATTTTGGGTCTTTCCATTGAAACGGCAGCAAAATCAATACCGAGTTATAGCCATTTGAAGTTGTGTCAACATCTGAAGCGCTAAACAGCAGGAGAGCAAACAAACGTGACACGATCGGCCAATTGGAGACAAGCCTTCTCTGTGCGCGGGAAAGTATTACTGTGTTCAGATTTCATGTTGTGCTTGAGCTTTCGTACTCTTGGTAATCGCTTTCTCCAACATCTTCGACCATTTCCAGCAGCCAAATTTTGATAAATAATGGGCAAAGTGCCTCTTCAACGAAGAAAGCCAGGCAAGAACATGCCAGGCAAGAAGCGCCAATTTCCTGACCCGAAGGTTAAGTAAACAAGATTAAAGATTATAGCGCCTGAATCATGTAACGCAATACAGTTGAAAACTGGATTTTCTTATTTTTCTTCGTGAAATATGAGTTATTTTAATTTTCTTTTTTGGAGTATTGAAGTTCCTACCCTAACTTATCGACTGGGATAAAAACAAAAAATTCATCAAAATGACACTCGCGAAGGTTTACGGTATCCTTAAAATTCCTATTATTAATACAAGTTACTACAAGATATTCAGAGCCACAAAAACAATAAAAAATAACAATAAAAATTACAATAATACAAAAAATAAAAGAGAACCAATAATCAAATAAATCAATGATAAAAAATGTTTTCCCAATCAACGTCTTTTGAAAAAGGTGGTACTGTATAAGACTTTTACCACCTTTTTCAAACGACGTTGATCGGATTTAAGTATGCAGATGAAAACGGGTTTCGTTAACTGGGTACAGTATAAAGTGGTTTAGTACACCCGCAAATAAGGACAAATGGATTAAGAACATCAGGCTAAAATTTGTCATTTCAGATACTTGTTTTATAAGAACCTTGCATTGTATATATGGAAGTTCTATTCAGGCTCACCCTGAAGTGGGCTGTTCTTATATGCGGGTGTTAACTCTATTTTACAGTAAACACAGTGCGTTACAAAGTGAATCTCCGTTTTCCCCTGGCCACTTAGCCTGCTCGCAGGCGCTGGAGAGTAGTTTTAGGTGGAGAAACGCGAGTTTGCTTTCGCTTGGCCGCCATCTTGGATTTGTGACAAAATGTGACAAATCCAAGATGGCGGCCAAGCGAAAGCAAACTCGCGTTTCTCGACCTAAAACTACTCTCCAGCGCCTGCGAGCAGGCTACTGGCCACTCTTCGTATGTCAATCAAAAGACAGATACCATTCAACTCACCATATTGTTGGAAAGCAGCTCCGTAATCAAAGCTCTTCTGACTCTCACGTCCTTGACTCGGTGATGATTGGAATACAAACAACAAAACTTCAACAAGTGCGGGTTGCGAACAGGCTCTCCCTTCTCTTCGACGTGGTTACTAAGGGAGATGTCAGATGATTGTTTTACAATAGCAATGCTACTGAAGGCGAAGCTTTTGCTGGCGATTTGGCGTAAGACCCGTTTACACTTGCAATTTTTGTCGCGCGAGTCGCGGCGACTTTTCTCGCACGTATGCGTCAACTCAAAACCACTGCCGAGATTTTTGTCGCGTGATGTCGCGAAGACTTCAAACATGTTCCAAACTCCTTGCAACTTGATGCGATTTGAAGAGGGCACAGAAATCGCACAGGATTGCATCTCGTTGCCTTTACATAAGAGTTGGAATTGCGACTCACGCGAGAAAAATCGCCGCGACAAAAATAGCAAATGCAAACCGGCCTTTGCGTAGCGCTCTTCCCAATCTCGACATAATGGAGATGCTTGTTCTATTTTGCGCATGCGTGACACCAAGCAACCGCTGGTCGTTAGCACTAGCCAGACTGAAGGCCCATTAATTTAATCAGTACTTTTCAAATGAAGTTTAATTCACAAGAAACAAGCAAAATAACCATCCGGGTTTGTTAAGAAATCTTTAAACTTCTAGATAAGTACAAATATTGAGTACTTTGGTAAATTATCGAGCGGGTGTAAATGGATTGCGAATTGCCCTTACTGACTTCTAAGCAGGCTGAACTGTCTTCTAACGGGCCTTTATATCAGGCAATCCTTAATATAGTATTATCTTACCGCATCCTATGGAGGAAGTTAATAAACTCTTTGTTGTCCCCATCGTCTCGGTACATCCGAACCCAGAAGTATCCATCCGAACTCAGACTATCTTTCAAAAGGACTTTATATTTGCACCCTTCAATAGCAAAAGAAATGTATATTAGGGCCTGTTCATACATCAATTGTCAGCTTATCCACATAAGCCATTCAGCCCGAGTTTACAGGAATTTTAATATTCATTATATTTCAAAACAGAAACTAGCTTGATTTTATAGCGACCAAAAACATTTCGGTGTCGCTACTGACGGCCATAACTGTGGCAACAAGATGTAAACACTGTTAACTGATTTGACCTATAGACCTCCCTCGGCTTGGGCGTTATGTTTTCCCATTTCAGATCACGTGTCCAGATTCATATGTGTTTCTGTGCATAGCAGAAAAAGACAACCTCGTCACCAGGGTTTTCTCGGTCGATTTTTAAAACGGCGGTTGACACGGGGAGAAAACCCTGGGGGTGGCTGAGTCACATGACCGTTTCGAAACAAAGGAGAAACATCTTGAAAATTACCCACAAGACCCTGCGGACGAGGTTGAGAAAAAGAAAGAATACTCAGGGTAAACCCACGTGATCTGAAATGGGAAAACATTACGCCCAAGCCGAGGAGGTCCATTCTTGGTGTGCATGTGACGTCAGAAACGGCCATGTTGGATGTACAGAACAAAAGAAAATTCATTTGCTCCCTTTGTTCAGTACATCCAACATGGCCGCCGCGCTTTTGTTATTTTATTCCCAAAGGAATGATTGCACACCAAGAATAACCTACCTTTCACTACTGGTAAAATGTCTTCATCTTCTTCTTCATCAACTTCTAGGAGTCCTTGGGGTAGTCTACCGTATGCGTCGTCACCCTCCATCGTTGCAGCAGCCGCTTGCATGTTCCCTTGCATACTAGCTAGGTAGCTCCCAAGAAACTGCATGGTTTCACTCAATGGCTGCTTCACTCCCAACGGCTGTTTGACGTCCATTTCCGCGCGCAAGCCCAGTGCCGATGATGAGTCCGAGGGTGCTTCTACGAAAATGTAATATATCATGTAATATATCAGCGTGTTTCAACAGGATTACCAAACACCGAGGTGATTAATATATCAAACACGAGACAGCGTGTTTCAACAGGATTACCAAACACCGAGAAGGTGGTTAATATATCAAACACGAGACAGCGTGTTTCAACAGGATTTCCAAACACCGAGAAGGTGGTTAATATATCAAACACGAGACAGCGTGTTTCATCAGGATTTCCAAACACAGAGAAGGTGGTTAATATATGAAACACGAGACAGCTTGTTTCAACAGGATTACCAAACACCGAGAAGGAGGTTAATATATCAAACACGAGACAGCGTGTTTCAACGGTAACACGAAACACCGAGAAGGTGGTTAATATATCAAACACGAGACAGCGTGTTTCATCAGGATTTCCAAACACAGAGAAGGTGGTTAATATATGAAACACGAGACAGCTTGTTTCATCAGGATTTCCAAACACCGAGAAGGTGGTTAATATATCAAACACGAGACAGCGTGTTTCAACAGGATTACCAAACACCGAGAAGGAGGTTAATATATCAAACACGAGACAGCGTGTTTCAACAGGATTACCAAACACCGAGAAGGTGGTTAATATATCAAACACGAGACAGCGTGTTTCAACAGGATTTCCAAACACCGAGAAGGTGGTTAATATATCAAACACGAGACAGCGTGTTTCATCAGGATTTCCAAACACAGAGAAGGTGGTTAATATATGAAACACGAGACAGCTTGTTTCAACAGGATTACCAAACACCGAGAAGGAGGTTAATATATCAAACACGAGACAGCGTGTTTCATCAGGATTTCCAAACACAGAGAAGGTGGTTAATATATGAAACACGAGACAGCTTGTTTCATCAGGATTTCCAAACACCGAGAAGGTGGTTAATATATCAAACACGAGACAGCGTGTTTCAACAGGATTACCAAACACCGAGAAGGAGGTTAATATATCAAACACGAGACAGCGTGTTTCAACAGGATTACCAAACACCGAGAAGGTGGTTAATATATCAAACACGAGACAGCGTGTTTCAACAGGATTTCCAAACACCGAGAAGGTGGTTAATATATCAAACACGAGACAGCGTGTTTCATCAGGATTTCCAAACACAGAGAAGGTGGTTAATATATGAAACACGAGACAGCTTGTTTCAACAGGATTACCAAACACCGAGAAGGAGGTTAATATATCAAACACGAGACAGCGTGTTTCATCAGGATTTCCAAACACAGAGAAGGTGGTTAATATATGAAACACGAGACAGCTTGTTTCATCAGGATTTCCAAACACCGAGAAGGTGGTTAATATATCAAACACGAGACAGCGTGTTTCAACAGGATTACCAAACACCGAGAAGGAGGTTAATATATCAAACACGAGACAGCGTGTTTCAACAGGATTACCAAACACCGAGAAGGTGGTTAATATATCAAACACGAGACAGCGTGTTTCAACAGGATTTCCAAACACCGAGAAGGTGGTTAATATATCAAACACGAGACAGCGTGTTTCATCAGGATTTCCAAACACAGAGAAGGTGGTTAATATATGAAACACGAGACAGCTTGTTTCAACAGGATTACCAAACACCGAGAAGGAGGTTAATATATCAAACACGAGACAGCGTGTTTCAACGGTAACACGAAACACCGAGAAGGTGGTTAATATATCAAACACGAGACAGCGTGTTTCATCAGGATTTCCAAACACAGAGAAGGTGGTTAATATATGAAACACGAGACAGCTTGTTTCATCAGGATTTCCAAACACCGAGAAGGTGGTTAATATATCAAACACGAGACAGCGTGTTTCAACAGGATTACCAAACACCGAGAAGGAGGTTAATATATCAAACACGAGACAGCGTGTTTCAACAGGATTACCAAACACCGAGAAGGTGGTTAATATATCAAACACGAGACAGCGTGTTTCAACAGGATTTCCAAACACCGAGAAGGTGGTTAATATATCAAACACGAGACAGCGTGTTTCATCAGGATTTCCAAACACAGAGAAGGTGGTTAATATATGAAACACGAGACAGCTTGTTTCATCAGGATTTCCAAACACCGAGAAGGTGGTTAATATATCAAACACGAGACAGCGTGTTTCAACAGGATTACCAAACACCGAGAAGGAGGTTAATATATCAAACACGAGACAGCGTGTTTCAACAGGATTACCAAACACCGAGAAGGTGGTTAATATATCAAACACGAGACAGCGTGTTTCAACAGGATTACCAAACACCGAGAAGGTGGTTAATATATCAAACACGAGACAGCGTGTTTCAACAGGATTACCAAACACCGAGAAGGTGGTTAATATATCAAACACGAGACAGCGTGTTTCAACAGGATTACCAAACACCGAGAAGGTGGTTAATATATCAAACACGAGACAGCGTGTTTCAACAGGATTACCAAACACCGAGAAGGTGGTTAATATATCAAACACGAGACAGCGTGTTTCAACAGGATTACCAAACACCGAGAAGGTGGTTAATATATCAAACACGAGACAGCGTGTTTCAACAGGATTACCAAACACCGAGAAGGTGGTTAATATATCAAACACGAGACAGCGTGTTTCAACAGGATTACCAAACACCGAGAAGGTGGTTAATATATCAAACACGAGACAGCGTGTTTCTTCAGGATTCCCAAACACCGAGAAGGTGGTTAATATATCAAACACGAGACAGCGTGTTTCATCAGGATTTCCAAACACCGAGAAGGTGGTTAATATATCAAACACGAGACAGCGTGTTTCTTCAGGATTACCAAACACCGAGAAGGTGGTTAATATATCAAACACGAGACAGCGTGTTTCATCAGGATTTCCAAACACCGAGAAGGTGGTTAATATATCAAACACGAGACAGCGTGTTTCATCAGGATTTCCAAACACCGAGAAGTGGGCTAAAAAAAGAAAAAAAATCCCGGCAAAGCCGACTTCGAGGTGTTTGGAATTCCTGGTAAAAAACACTGTTACAGCCATTCTCAGTTACACGCGGTCGCCGGGAAAAAAGCTTCCAAGCGAAAACTCGTTTTCCTGTCTAGTCTGAGCACAACAAGCCGGTGAAAGTACGTGCGTTGCCACGGAAACTTTGACAAAAAACGAGTTTTCGCTTGCAAGCTTTTTCCCCTGCGACCGCGTGTAACTGAGAATGGCTGTAATATAAGTGTTTGATATTACTTCTCAAACGAATCAATTTAATGCCGAGGAAAAAAAGGAATAAAATCTCAAAAATCTATGCAAATTAAGATCGCCCATCCAAACCTCCTTCACGCTTGTTGTCTTTGTTTAAGCTTGATGAATTATTCATGAGTTTGAGAATGTACGTTGGCGAATTTTGTTATATCTTATCTGCATATAAGTAGCACAATGGACAGTGGATTTCGCCCATAATGTATGCGCGCGCTGCGTGTTGGTAAAGGCTGGTACTCACTGGAACGCAAGCGTAAATTCAGAGCGCAAGCGCAGGGCAAGTGTGAATCAAAGCGACGCATGCGCAAGCCTAAAATCAACACTGATTAGTTGTTTGCGCTTGCGTTCACTTGATTCATGCTAGACGCAAACACAAGTGCAAGTGAAAGGGAGCGCAATGTCTCGATTTTCTAGCGCTTACGTTCTAGTGTGAACCGTAAAATGGAAATGTACGAGTTTTATGTCCTTGTGCTTGCGGTCCAGCAAGAACCAGCCTCAAAGAAGGGACATTTGGCGAACTAAGGATAACGAACGAACGCGCGCGCTACATGTAGTTGATCGAAAATATCCGCTACAAGCAAAGTTCAACATTTGATTTACCGAATTCAATCGAAAATACTACGCAACGATTCCTTAATCAGCCGATGGAAATGGAGCTTTCTCTTACTCGGTATGTTGCTAGGCTGACAAAATGGCGGCTGACTAAAGCTCGCGGCGCTCACCTTCAGGCGAATCTGTAGGTGACTCTGGCTGGTAGAAGCGCTGTGTTGGTTGTACTTTACAGACTAAGGTGGGTCGGACTGTTCTGCTTCAATGTCAACCCAGGAGCTCTCTAAAGAGTCTGGCTCGGTCCGACCGGTATCACCTATTTGCAGAGAAGAAAAGCATTGGCGGAA
Source organism: Scolanthus callimorphus (assembly GCA_033964015.1). Lineage (NCBI taxonomy): Eukaryota > Metazoa > Cnidaria > Anthozoa > Actiniaria > Edwardsiidae > Scolanthus > Scolanthus callimorphus. The sequence goes on from CM066924.1 coordinate 21,825,951, forward strand.
GTTTACATAAACAAATAAGGAAACAAAAACGTAACCGTGCTTATATAGCGCTTATTACCAAAGTATAGACATGTGGAGTATAGTGACACAGAGGTTGGGCAACCTCCGACGGTCCTCGTGGTTCTTTAACGTCCCTCTGGTTCGGGTTAGTGTAGTGTATGTGAGAGACGGGACCTACGGTTTAACGTCCTTATCCGAGAAGACTCGAAGGTCTAATCATTCGCAGATGTTAGAGCAAAGGCAGCGCCTTCTCCTCAGTTATTTAGAAAAGACCCTGAGTGTTGTCCGGCCGGAGTTTGAGCCCCGTCAACCTCCCACATAGAAACCAGGCGCTCTACCACTGCACTGACCGTCCAACGGTACATAAGAAACACTCTATAATTAAGTGGGGACCGAGAAATGTATTTTGTAAAGATTGATAATTGCGGCTTGTGCGAGAGAAAAATCACTACGAAATAGATGCGACAAATAGCATCGGCCTTCAGGGGCGGATCCAGAAATTTCAGAAAAGGGGGAGGGGGGGGGGGGAGTGGGGACGGATAGAGAGAATATAGGACCATAAATTGTATGAGAAATCTCCTTAGAAAGAGGGAGCCGCGGCCCCCTCACCCCCCTTCCCCCTTAATCCGTCCCTGACCTTTACTTTACCTGTAAGAGCATCCTCCGAACTTTCAGTTGGTGAACCTGTCGTACTTGTCACTACAGCTTCATCTACAGCTGCTACAGTATCACTTCTGCCTGTGCATTCCTCTTGGCTTCTAATACAACTGTCGGCTTCAATGCCTTCCGGGCTCCCGCGCTGGGCAACCACCTCATCTGAAGACCCTACCACATCCTCAGATGCCGAGCTTGAGACGATGTTGGTCTCTGTCGCATTTCTGGTGTCGGTCACGTCGTCCGTGGTTGGTTCGCCTCCCTCCTTGGCCTCTTCATCGCCCAGGGACGTGTTTCCATTCATCTGATCTGCTGTGTCGTAGATGGCTGCTACTTTTCTTGGGCTGACTGGAATCTGGAAGCCAAATAATTCAAAACCATTTACACCATCAAGAATCATCATTGCTTTCGATGCATCTGTAGTACAAGCATTCACACGATGGTGTAAAACGAACTGACCCGATCACAACCGATTGAAAATTTCAGCCATGTACAGTCCCTCAAATACGTAGCGCATGTATGCAGAATGCCGAATGATGCGATTCAGAAGATAGTGATGTTTGACAAACGAAGGTCGTGGAGGAAAGTGGAAGACACGCTAGGGGTCAGCAAACAACAGGCCCTTAAGACGATGATGATAAAAGAAGACTTCGAGCGGATATTGGAGATTAGATTTCCATCGCTCTCCAAGCAGCCGCGCCCTAGGGCCGATCCCGTGCCAGATGGGAAAAACTGATGATGATGATGAAGATGACTCTCAACACACACAATTTTCATGAAAATGCGAACTTATGACATCACACTTTGAATTCCAGCTTTGCTCGAGCACTTTTCGTCAAATTTTCATACATTTACTGTATTTTGTGTTTTCACTCTTCCCATACATCCTTACCAATGAGCAACCCCCCCCCCCCCCCCCCAACCACCACACACACTTTCTATGACCCTGAGCCGCCTATGAAATGAAAATGTCTTTGTTGTGGAATAACTTCTTGTTACACATCCTCAGTGATGAGAGCTAAAGCTGTTCATTGGCGGAAAGGCAACGTTAGTCCACGCTGTAATATCCCCTCAACACTAAACTGGAATCACTCTATGCCTAGACTGCTTGCACTTGCAGTCCCTTCTTTGGCGAGCGTCCGTGAAAACGAGCGCGTGAAAAATCGAGCACCGATGGCGTGAAGTACCGAAGACACGAGTGAGAGTCGAAGGCGAGAGAACAAGCCGCAGGGGTTTCGGCACTCTCTCGTGTCTTCGGCACTTCACGCCATCATCGTGCCTTCGGAGCTCCTCTGGCTTTTCACGAGTCCGGCATTTCACGCGCTCGTCTGGCGTTTCACACGCTCGTTTCGCTCACGTCGTTTTCACGGGCGCTCGTCAAAGAAGGGACTGCAAGCAATCTACTCTATGGATATCGTGTTATCCCTTTTTGTCAAAGAGCCCCAATCAGCCTGTCTTTTGTTATTGTTTTTATTCGATATCAGAAGACGAGAAATATCGAAATTACCATTTATAAACAACGTTTGATACTCAATTTACTGAATTCAATAACAAAAATCGCACTAGATCCCCTAAATCAGCCGATGAAAATGGGATGCTTTCACTGAATCGGTATGTTGCTAGGCTGACAAAATGAAGGCCGAATGAGGCTCTTGAAATTTCTTTTTACTGAATACTACTTACGTCTGACTCCCAGTCTTCAGGTGACTGTAGTTCTGCTCTCAGTCCCTTGACTGACTCATCTCTTGGACGTTCTCTTCTTGCTTTCCGTGTTTCCTTTGATTCATCCTTGATCTGACTGTGCGTCTTGAAGGCTATTTCACTCAGGATCGTTTTCGCCATTTTTGCCAGATCATTTTCAGACAAGCCTGTTTGTAAGATCTCCTCAGGAAATGAGGAGCTTGTCTCTTTTGCTGGAACACCACTCGCTTCGCCTGGGATTTCACTTAGAGTCTCCCTTGGGGTTCCACAAGGTTCTATAATGGGTCCTTCGCTGGTGGTTCCGCTAGGTTCAATGCTAGACTCTTTGGGTGGGGCTTCCGCAGAGCTTCCCGCTTCATATTTGAGCAGATCTTTCTTTGCATCAATAGGCGAGACTTCCGTGGAGGAACCGGAGACTTCTTGGGACAAGGCAGCATCTGCATCTTCTGTTCTCACAATGGAATTAGATCCGTCGATCTTGCTGCCCTCTTCAAGCTTTTGATCTTGAACTATTTGCTCATTGGCTAACAAGTCTAGTCTCAGCTCTGAGGGCTCCCCCGAGCCTCTCCTGCCTTTTTGTCTTCCCATGTTGTTTTCAAGAGATGACAAGTCCTCGGAACTTGATCTGAAAGGGCGCTCAACATTCTGTCGAAACTGCCTCAGTGCTGCATCTAGCACTGACTTTGCTTTTACTTTATATTCAAACTGCTGTACAACTTCAAAAGCCTTGTTCCAATTTAACTCCATGTAGCTCTTACACAAATGCACAGCCTTCCTGACAGAATCAGGCAAAAACTTTGGAGCGATGCCTTTGATATAAAGCCATTTAAGCGAAAATTCACCACGACAATGCGACCCCCAGAGAATCCCAGGACTAACTACAGAGCAATGTGACAAGCTCACATTAACCGGCGAAACCATTTGTGCCAATCCCTCTACGTATCCCCCATTTACAACTAACACAAAAACAGGATATCGTTCCTCGTACAATCGGTTCAAATAAACAGCATGTTTCGATGCATCGTCCAAGATACACCAAGTGTCTTTCTTCATTGCCTCAATCACCATTTTGTGTCCATTCCCATGCTTTGGCCTCACCACTATGTATCGACCTATTGCTAAGATCCGCCGATCAGGCAAATTATCGAGAGACTTTTTACTTATCTGGTCTACCATTGCCTCATTCACAAGTCCTATAGGTACAAACTCTTGTGGTTCTGTATTGCTAGCAGACTCTAAAAGGGCAGATGTGCTGTCAGCTTGATTACTTAGCTCTGTTCTTTGAGTTTCATTTTTTAGGATCGTTATCTTTGAACCTGCAACATCGAGCAACTTAGGTAATGGCTCAGCTGGATTAGAGTTGACGTTGGGCGTTTTGTCCTGGGAACCTGATTGGGGTTCCATGGGGGTTCCTACTTGGACCTTTTCTTCGGACGCTGCATTTGCACTCTGTAATTCAGTGGTGGCATTGGAAGGATGCGCTTCCTGCCTGGCCTCTGCAAAAAAGTTAGAGGCAAGGTGATGTTCTTCTACATCCACTCTGCAATATCACGGAATTCAGTCACGTCACTTTCCAATGTCACGCGGCGAAGTCACGCCAGTCTCCAAAATCAAGCAACGAAGCCACATCACTCTTTTTAAAAATGTCACACTCATTAAAATGTCACACTCATTAAAATGTCACACTCATTAAAATGTCACACTCATTAAAATGTCACACAATGAAGTCACACCACTCTCCAATGTCACGCAATTAAGTCACAACATTCAAATCTCTATATTTAAGAATTGGAATATCAGTGCATAGTGGAGCCTGAAGCGACTACTTGTTTTAGTATAAATACTCAAGTGACTTTAAAGATTTGTGACAAAAAATTCGGGTTTAGGGTATTTTTGTTTCTCGTAATAAAGTGTGCGCTACCTTGCCCCATCTACCCATGATGCGCCTGGAAGCTCTTATATCTGTACCTGTTTCCTGGACTACTGCATTTTTGGAGATGGTGGAACTATCCGCTGTTGCCACAGACTCGGTTATAACTTTCTTTGATGGCTCTCTAGGCATTATTGGACGATCCTAGAATCAAAGTATTCCACATTTTGTTTGGTAATACTTTTGTTTGGTAATACTTACTAACATAGTACTTATCACCTTGTCACTAGCGTACGAAGCATAGGCCACTGGGCACCATCTAGTACGACTTTGAATATTTGGAGTCTAACTGGCCCGGTTCCAAAAAGAAGGGACAACTATCCTAGGGATAAATGCTAGTACCGATAAAATTTGATTAGAAGTCCCTAGCACTTATATCTAGGATAACTTATCCCTCTTTCTAGGAACCAGGCCTGAAGTCCAAGTGTATCATCTGACAGACACTGTACATGAAGTCTTAAAACAGAGCCAAAATACTCTATTTGTAATTTTATTAGCTTAAACAAAGGAAGTAAATGGGAAATTCTTACCTCTTCAGCTAGTTTGGCCTCTTCAACTAAAAATAAATACAATACTAAGGCTTCCAAACATAAGTAGAATACAAAATTCACCTTTACAAAAGTGGAATTAACTAGCCTGCATGATATTGTGCTACTACAGGACTTCAACAGGTGCACACTTTCCGGGCGTGACATTGACTTTTTTCAAGAGGTGCACTTGGTGGCTAAATAAAGAATTCTAGTGGCCAAATAGTGAAGTTTGGCTGCAATAATAAAACCTTGTCACCATCTTTTCCTCCCCAATCAATGTTGCTGACAGAAAGTTTTAGGAAGGGCATTTTTGAAAAACCAACAGAGTTGAAAGGTAAGTTGCCATTTGGTGACTAGGTTGAAATTTTTGCTTGCCAAACCCTAAATATAGTTGCCATTGGTGACCATATGGTTGCAATGTCGGGCTGTGACTTTATAACTTGTTCGTACAGCTTGCTATAATCATGCTGTGCACAAAAACACACAGGTGAATTGAAGTGTGACGAGTTTACACAAGGCCAGTTGAGGCAACATGAATAGGGTGTGTGTGTGGGGAGGGGGGGGGGGGGGGGGGGGGGGGGGGGGGGCAAGGATCCTATTAGATTTTAAAGGATCCTATAGGATCTAGAACTAGGTATAGATCCTATAGCTTCCTACAAGATCCTGTTAGCTACAGAGAGGGGAGGAAAATGACATGAGGTGTGGAAATCAACTGAAGTGACAGGGTGCAAACATGAGGAAGAGTGGGGTACATAGTTTAGTGAAATGTTCACGTTACATCAGGAGAAGACATGGAGTGAAACAAAGGGGGTAAAGTTAAGTCAGCCTTACCAAGTTTCATGATTTTGTTGTTTATGTTTAGAGCAGCAGCAGCACCAACAGAAGTCAGCTGAGCATAGTACACAAGCTGCCCATTCATGGGGATGACCTACAAAACATGGGAACCATTAGGGTTCAACTTGAACCAACATGGCTAGGATGCTGTTGTGTAACACAGAGGCAAATAATCAACTTGCAAGACGCTTGCATTATCATGGTATTTGGCAATACAGAGGTCAAGAAAATATGAGCAGGAAAAATGCAAATGTAGCATGAAGGAAATTCTGAACGAGTTTCGTTACCAGCAAAAATTCAAGCACGGAGCTTGTTCAATTTGTACTAAATTAAGGACACTATCCGATTCTGTGAAAATGCTGTTCAGATATCTGGGGAAAAGTAGTTATACCCAGGGGTTAGAATGACCAGTAAATGGGGCATAAAATGCTATTTCTGCACTTCATTACACCTTGGTTTGCGACCAAAAAACCTTTCCACATGGACATCATTTCTGTTACATCATTAATTTAGTTTCATTTGTAGCTAAAATCAAAGCTTAATTAACTTTATAGACTGCAAAATACAGCAAACCTGGGCTTTTATCTTTGCGATCAGCTCCCTGTTATGTGTCATGTCCTTGAAGCACCATTTGGCCTGGAAGAACAGCAAGACAAGGGTGGACTTGTATAAAATTACTCTCCAATAGCAAGGGCAAATAAAGTCCATCCATTCAGTGTTGATACTCAGGGACAGGGGGCCCACCTTTTTCGATAGATTTTCCAATACATTTACTCTCTCTATTATATTTTTTTTGATGGAGCAAGTTTCAAACTTTGGCCTCCATTATTGTCACTTTCAGCACCCTTATACTGATACTAGTTATTGTCCCATGTTGATGTACTGTAGGGCATGTAGGAGCTGGCCAAAAGTGAGCTAACAGTATTTCATATTATTTTAATCAATATACACTCATCTTATTTCTTTCGTAGGTAGTTGTTGAAGGTTGGTCACAATCCACTTAATCTGCCCATGTTTAGATTGTAAACCTCTTACCTCATATGGTAGTGAAACTTCATCAGCATAGGGGTACAGACAACTCTGTAAGGCCTGAAAACAACAAGGATTACTGCACTTCAAGATGCATACTTAGCTCAGCATTCCAACTTTGGATAGAGTAACAGATTGAATATTTACTAAAAGAATGACAATACAGATCAGATACTAGCAACCAGTACAAGAACAAACAAACAAAAGGAGTTTTCCCTACTTCTACATTTTCCCTACTTATATGCACTCCTTTCAAGTGCCGGGATAAGATCAAGAGGAAAACCCTCAAGAGTTGGTTAGAGGTTTCTAAAAGAGGACCTCAAGATATCAGGACTAGAGGCTGGTGATGCCTTTGGCCTAGTTTTATGGAGAAGGGGAATTAATGCTATGCAATGTCAGACCCGCGATTCCAGTGGACAATGGAAAATGGATAGTGAGTGGGTGAGTTGTTCACTTAATGTGTTACCTGACAGGGGATGTCTTTGAACTCTGTGGGTAATGCAATCAGGCAAGTAGCTGGGATATCTTGCATCATTCCATGGTCCAGATAGCGAATTTTTACCTGCCACACCCAGAAATATCAATGTTGAGGGCAAAAGTCACAAATTTGTCAACTGCACAATGCATTAAGCAACTAAAATAGTTTCTCAGCCCTAGACGCTTAGAGCGGATTTCACATGACTGTCGTGAAAACAATTGCAATTGAGCAATCACTAGCCAATCAGAATCGAGAGAAATCACGACTTGCTCCTAAATGACTTTTCTCTCAGCCAATCACAAGCCGAACCAATTGTTGACAGTCATGTGAAATCCGCTCTATCATAGGGAATGCATTGGCACAGACATTGCTTACCAAGCCACCTTGCATGATCTTTTCCACTCGAATTCTCCAGAAGTTCCATGTTTGGAGCCTGTTCAGGACTCTTGCAGCACAAATCAACCCCTCTGTGACTTCTGGTGCCGAAGCTGGATTTGTTTCAAAGTATTCTCTAAAAGATAAAGGACAAAAATAATTCCAGAGAACATCCGTACACAGGCTAGGTTTAACACAGCAAGTTGATTTCAGCCCCTGAATTGTTACAGGGTTTGTACGCTTTCTGAATGACAAAAATAGAGGATTTTCCATTAAGTCTTCAGTTATTTTTCCAGCCTTTTTTGGGGGGTAGAAATGCCCCCTCTCTCCCGCAAAAAAAACATGATAAGTCTGGAGGATGTCATAATTTGCAGCCAAAAATCAGAAACATGAAACTGACTGATTCAACCACATTTGAGTTGAGACATTTTTCCAGGATTTCCTTAAAATTCCAGGACTTTCCAGGAAGGAAATGAAAATCCAGGATACTCCAGGATGAGTATGAACCCTATTGTTACCTGAGTGCAGACTCCAGATCATTCACTTTCATTTGTTCTGCTTCTCCTTTCCTTATCATCCAAAAACAACCATTTTTGTTAAGTGAGCCAACAACAGAGACTGGGAACTCTTCACCAGGCACTAGAGTAAAGAGAAAAGTCATAAAGTTGGATATTATGATTTCCAGACTTGCAGCTTGCAAGCTGATTTGGGCTTCATACCAATGGCGCCACTTGCAGTCAAGCAGTCATTAGGCACTGACACAAAAGGGTGGTCATTGCCAGAGGGTTTATTATGTCCTCAGTGGTTCTTTGACATCCCACTGATACCATCTACCAGTAATTATATAGTACATGCCTGTTAACTACTGAATATGGTACATTGTAGCCTCCTCCACATTTGGCATGTTTTCGGTTCTTTTGCAATTTGCAAGATTTTGGGCTTCCTGTGCCAATCCAAAGTGACAAAAAGAGGGACATAGCAGGGTCGTAGCCAGGAGGGGGGGGGAGGAAATTTTCCCATACATTTACTGTATTTGCTGGAGAATTTTCGTCCCATGTTTTCACTATTGCCCCCCCCCCCCAACCAAAATTCTTAGCTACGCCCCTGCATAGTCTTCTCTCACATTTTTGCCCCAGCACAGCAACCCAGCGTGTTGTACTTTGTTTTACTTTGTGAGATATTGAGCTGAGAGATGTCTGTGGAGGAGGCTAGGTACATTTTGATGATTCCAGATATGACACATACCTGGTACTTTATAAGATTTTTCATATTGGCAATTGTTCCCCCCAAAGGAGCAGATGGGGGAGCAGATAGGGCAGCAGTGCTAACAGGCAACTGTTCTCTATCAGCAAGTCCTGCTGACATCTCCTCAAGGGGTGAAGGGCTGCGGGTTCACTGGACAGATTGTTCACTGCTACAGATACCTGCAAATGATTTGTGGCAGCAAATCTTGAGTTTTGCAATATACTTCAATAATAGTTTATACCTCCAAAAACTTCATTTAGCTTTAAAATGACACCATGTTAGCTTTTTAGCTTCAATTGTGGTGCACATTTCTCCAACATATATCTATACCTTTACAAAGCATTTCATAGCACTTCAAACATGAGAAAAATTGGTGTCATAGAATAGAAACTCATACAGGTGCAATTTCAAGCCCTGTGAGTCCTGACCTACATGTACCACAACCTCCAGGTGGCAGTTTGTTCCAGATGAGAAAAGATAAGCTCTTTCACAATTTGTCTGGTGTTATGCAGGAAGAATTTTCAAATGAAATTTTTCGCAAATGTTTCTCATAGTACACACACGATCACTTAACAACACTTTCGATCAATAGCTGTTAAGATGTCACATTCAGCTCTATTCTGTGTATCTGGTAGGCTGAGGTTTACACACTTGAGGTCTTCAGATAACTTCTTGTCATGTTTTGCTTACCTGCCCCTTAACCTGTCCACATCAACATGAGAGCAGAGTAATTTCTATTTGTCCCTACCTTGCTCAAGTACAGTAGAGCTTTGTCAACTTTTCTGTAACAGTCATGGATAAGCTCTAATCTCTGGTGTGATTTGGATGCAAACTCATGAAGAGCTTCCTAAAAATAACAATGCAAACAAAGAAACATCATTATGAAGCCAGTGACTTCAGTGGTCAATGCATGCAAAAATTTAAATTGGGCTTAAAAATAATATTTAAATAATAAAAGCAGAACAGTTAGTGGTAGTCACCTTAAATACCTCAACAAATGCTTACAGGTGATTTTTTAATTCCAGAAACAATCCATCCAAGTACCCCCTCTCCTCCCTCTCATATTTTTTTACAGAGGTAAATGTTTGAAATGGAACTGGAAGCAGGGAAACTGTCATTTCAAGTGTCCAGAATTAGGATTGCCATTGAAAAATTTATCCTAATTCACTCACCATCTCATCCTTCTCATAATTCCTAAGTTTAACCACAACATCATCCAAGATGCTACTCTCGACTGCAACAAGCCTGAAAAGATGGGAAAATATGTGTATATCTGCACTTCTCTTCTCAGTAAACCATTACACTACTCAAGCTTTCAGCTTTGAGTGTTGCACAGGCCACATTGTTTTGATGCTTTCCAATGAAGTCTACACCAGAGACTGTAATCACTTAAACATCTAAACAACTCATCATGTGGTACATAAAAAGAGGATCACATGATCAATTTGGATAGCTGCCAATCTGCTGAAAAAGTGAAAGGTCTATTGGGAAGAGTAGTACAGTTTCAAGTCAAAGTCTCTAAAATGGCAATTTAGTAACTGGAACATGTGAAATCAATCCTCTACTTTGATCTTGCATCATATTCTCATGTGTCAATAAAAACTATAGCATAAATCACCATATCACAATACTACCATTTGCGTTCAACCCTGAAGCTTGATGTTTACATTTCAAACATGCACGTTTTGTTGAGAAGTTGTCGCGTTTCTCGCTCGCCGTTTGGCTGATGTTTTGACTGTTATTTTTCAGCCAATCAGCGAGTGAGAAACATGACTATTTCTCAGCAAACGTGCACGTTTGAAACGTAAACCTACACGAAAAAATCGTCAAGCTTCAGGGTTGAACGCAAATGGTAGTATTGTGCACCAGACAATTGATGATTTTGATTTTTACTCTGATAGTAATTCTGGGACTTGTCTGAATTACCTTTCAACATCTGAGACATCTTGTGACAACCTTCGCTTGCACTCCTGCACAAAAATAGACAACAGCAACAGCAGTCCAAACTTTAGCTAGGTATTAGTGGTAGATAAAAATTTCACATGACTTTAAAAGAGCATACTTGCAAATAAATATTCTCTTGTGTTTCACTTTTCGCCCTTGGGTGTCGCTTTTGCAACTAAGTTTTTCTCTTTTGGGACTAAACTTTGTCGGTCAGGCGAAGTTTTGCACTCACTTCTTGTCTTACTCGCTGGCGCAAGTTCAACTTTTGCAACTAACATCTAATAAAATGCAAATAGAATTTTGATTTTTTTTTAATTTACAACCCTTTTTTGGGAGCTACAGAGATCTTTCTTTTATATGAATGTATTTCTCACAGAAATCAATGGGTTGCAGACTAAAAGATCTGTTTTTTCTCCCCTCTTCCTCTTAAATCAAACTTGGTTATGGTATGTAGTCTGTGTAAATGTGATTCTAGTTCATACCTCGATTGGAAGACTTCTGTGTGATCTGAAGACCTCTAAAGCATGTATATTGGTATTGCATTCATTGCAGTACAATACCAAGCTGTCTAGAGGGAAAATGAAATACATAAACATTAAAAGGTAATCCAATGACTTGAAGATCATTCCTTGTGCCACATGCCATCCATGCTTACAAACTGCAAAGTTAAAAAAACATTATATGACCAGACCAGGTGTGAAAATATAAACAAGGCCCTCTTAGGTTTTGTGCACCAAAACTTCCAACCAAACTTCCAGTGCAACACTCAAAGTTTACATCCACAAATAATACCATTTGCATCCATCCATGAAATGTGGCAATTTTTTCGTGAAGGTTTACTTTTCAAGCGTGCATGTTCTGTCGAAAAGTAGTCAAGTTTCCTCACTCTCTGATTGGCTGAAAAATAATGCTTGCACATTGTGTGGTTCCAGAAAATACCCCCCTTCCCCCATCCCCCCCCCCTTACAGAAAGGATTGGATCTAGAGGGGTGAGGGGTCAATTTACCCGAATGTTCACATACAAATAGTGTATTTTTCATTGAGAATTCCAGGGGTGGGGGCATGGATATTTTCTGGAAGGAACCACACAATACATTTTGTTTTGCTTTTTGACACCTCCACAACATCACTTTTCTAATCGTCCAGCCCTAATATAGCGATATTCACTGTTTCTCAACATTGCCATTCAATGAATAGCGCCCTTTGTTCTGTGAACCATTTGATCGCTGGTTGGCACATTAATAACAATGGATGATGTCAGCCTGAACAGCGCTATGACACTGGCGGGAACACTAGTTTTCTTTCCTCATAAAATACCCAGCTTTTCACCTGCAAGTTCAACTGTTAAGCTGACAAATTCAAGAGTAAATTTGTGAGGAAGGAAAGGGAACAGGGTAGATGTGTAACAGTCCTGCGGAAAAAACTGGATCGATTTCATTCAGAAAGCTGTCATCTCACGTGAAACTGACAGCCCAGTTCCCGCGTGAGACAGAACAGAATGACCTGACTGAAATACTTGAAAAGCAGAACTTTTATTTATTCAATTGAGAGAAAACGTCATCAAAATCTGCTTTTAGGGAGAGTACTTTAAGCTTCGACGCGATAGTGAGATTTTAGAGAAAGGCAAAAAGAAAGCTGCAGTATGAGCATACTTTCAGAAGAAGAAACTTAGCTTACCTTGTTTACAGTCGAAGCATTTGAATTTAGCACTTCTATCGTCGTGATTGAAACACAGAGTCATCGCCATTGTAAACAAATGGCTCTATGGTTCACCCATGTAACATTCTGGAGTATAGAAATACTAGAAAGAGAACTGAAAACCTCTAAAGTTCCATCCTAAACACCCGCGCGAAACACACAAGCTCAGTTCGAATTTCGCACCTTCGCCGGGCACATGGTAACGGACAGTTATCGATTGAACTGAAGATCGATGCGCGTTCGGATTACACCACAGGAAACCCAAAACTGCTACACAAGGGAGAAAGAAACTTTGCGCCAAATAAAGCGATGTTAATTAAAATTGAAAAGATCGCGCGTATGAGCTGGCTTGCACTTTTTGCTTAACATTTTCGTTCCCTTGCGATGAGAAAACCCTTTCTTTATTATTTTTCCCTTGAATCACTCGTTTGCGGCTAACGTTAAAGGATTGTCGGACGTCCTGGTGAAATTTTTATTTATTGTATCAAATTCTTTCCATTTTACTTTAAACTAACTCTATCTCATACCCCCCGGGATCTCCTTGGCCATAAAATCGAAATGTGCAATCAGGCAATACGCCCTGTACTTCGTCTCAAAAATCTAGAATATTACATTGTGTTCTGTCAGGAAGAATCACGCAACAGCCACGTAGACGCAGATATTCCTGTTTCTTATTTACATTAAAATACCATACGGAACTGCCTCCCTAACTTCCCTAGTCTCCCTGTTGCGTGGCCGACACAAAGAACGGGCGGGAGACTAACTTCCCGCAATACCTAATATTTTGTATTACTTAGAATATGCAAATCTCCTTGGGAGAGCGCGCTACATTGAAAGGATACCGTATATATAGGACATATATGTACACAGGCAGCTTATCAAATTTTGTGTACAGAGGAAACTAACTTCAAGGGTTCAATTGAACATAAAAGGGAAAAAGTAACTTGGGCTGTCTCGTTTTTTTTATGTGGTAATTTTTGCGCGAACTGTATAACTAAAGAGCGAAGTATACAGTTCAAGCGAAAAATACACAAGAGAAAATTGAATTCGGCAATCTTCCCATTTCGTAGTAGTCTCCGCTACACTTTTGCCTCGCAGGCGACCACAGGATACCCACACCTTCATCATTTCCACGCCACCTTCTCTAATGTGACGCTTGAGGATAGGGCAAAAACCAGTGTACACTTGTTTAACTCGTTACCTTCTCTGTGCCACGGAAACAGTTTTCAACGACCACTACACGAGCTCTTTTCCCTGCTAGCAGAGGCCTCCTTCCTCTGCATTTCGCTGGCTGAGGATCGCGAGGATCAGCCAGCGAAATGCAGATAAAGAGGCCTTAGCAAGAGCTCTTCAACTCTGAATCTAAGATGAGCCAGTACACTCTGAAACTATTATCTAATTTAGATTTGAAATTGACTCCAATAAAGTCCGTCTGCAAAACAGAGCCTATTTCCATGTCCCGTGCCCCCCAGTCAGCAATGTATCAGGATTTCGGTACGCTCATGACAACTGCTTCAAATGGACATTAGCCAATCAGAGCAGCTCTTACAGCCGAGAGCCGTCACATGGGATGTAGAACACGGATTTTTTCAGGTTTTGCAGGCACACTTTTCGTAGTGTACCCGTGCCACGCAGGTTATCAATATGATTTTAAAAAGTTCCTTGCTCAGTCAATTTTTTTTTCTGCAAAGTAGCTACAGTCGGAAATTAGAGACAACTCAATCGCTGTCAGTGGAATCACCCCGCGTGTCTCTCCATTCTTGAAGAAATTGCGCAATTTCTTGCTTCTCAGATTCTGATACCGAAGTAAGGGATAACGCAAATTCCAAGACTGCCAAGTGACAGAACTCAAACTGTTCAGCGGTTTGAATCATATGCGCACGCATCGATCTCAGATACTTTACAGTGTTGGCCATCTCGCAGACACCTTCGTTTTGTAACCTCGCAATGTTGACGTCAATGGTACAAAATGTCCCCGTTCTGCCGATTCCCGCGCTACAATGAACCACTATAGGAGGCCCTAAAGGATGGCCCTTCCAAGAACGTCCCATTGCTATGACCGCAGAGGCCTGGGCCTGGCGCACCAGACCGAGGATATGGAGACACGATTCTGCTGACGACGGCACGCCGAAATCTGGCCATGACGTCATTTGAAAGTGCATAATTGTACGACTGTTGCCCGTCTGCAACGAAGAATAAAACAAAACTTATTAATCACTTACTATTGTTCACCTTACTGTCATTTGTATCCGACTTTCTTTGGAACCAAATAAGTGATGACAAAGATAGAGACTCTGGCGTGCAAAGTGGCAGGGGAGACTTTCTAGCCTCAAAGCACGTGAGTAGATTGCTGGAAATCTCCCTTTGCTGGCGCAACCACTTAGAATTTCTAAATTCGAGAGCTAAGGGAAGCAGTCGTAGATCCCGGGTCGTACCACCCCGTCCCACTCCACCCCCACCTGATTTTCAATGCCTATTTTCTCCATGCTCAGGTTAAGCTGGAGGTTATTGCATCGATGTGTTGCTCTCGCTATAAAGAAGACGGTGCTGAGCCTATCTCTTGTATTCATTTAATATTTTACAAAATATTCGCAGTTAAAAGTGGACATTCACCCCTAAGGTTGGTTGCGGTATACAGCAGCCCACCCCACGCCACTCCTCTCCTCATCCCTGAGTCAACGCGGGATATTCTTACCATATCAAGAAAGTGCTGTCGTTTTTAAAGCAAATCCGCGCGGGCTGCCTGTGGTGTTCAAATCGCGTCTCAGGCCCCTCGGCGGGGGGCAAAAACAAAATGGCGACCAAGAGAACGATGTTTGTCGAGTATCTGCAAGTTTTGGTAAATTTTCCTACTTTTTTCGCTAAGATACGAGGCCAAAGTACTTACAGACCTTACTTACAGAAGTTTTGCAACGTCGGCAAAACGACAGTTTTTGGCAAAATTTTCTAAATATGAAACTTTTATATTACCGGCACATGTTCTAAGTGGAAGATCCGCTCGATATGATCTTCGTATTCCTGTGTCTCCACGTGTTGAACACGGACGTCCACGTGATCATCGATATCCCCGCCTTCTGGCCAATACCGCTTACACTTTATGCGCCCGCGCTCCATACACCTAAAAGAGAAATGGTTCTATGCCGGTTTCATGGTTATGTACTGCTGACATTGTCTATTGTTGTCCAATGGGAAAAGGGTCTTCTTGGCACTGAATGATCGCCCAAAATGATAACATGGTACTTCCAAGACAGACATATTACACAGGGAAATCTGACCTGAAATCTGAAGTAGCGATTCAGTGTAAAGGAGGTGGAATTTTCAAGATGGAAAGTCTGCTTCCAACTGAGACTTTCGCAACGCCGTATCTCGTCGTCGCGCGGATTAATTTCGTTTGCGCTTAATATAGCAGATGCAAACTTCGGCTCGTGTCCCTCGCATTTGTCAGTATAACCATAGTTAATGGAGTGATGGTGTAACAGATATCACAGGCAATTTCTACACAAATCAATTCGTGGTTTGATTTTCCCATGGGAGAAGTATGCGAAGTGTTCGGGTTGCCCATGGCTAATGAGTGGGTTCTACAGAAATTCCCCTTGTATAACATCGTGATCTTACCTTGTGATCATGACGATAACTAGCGACTTCTGTTCCCAGACCATACGCCAGAAATCCGACGCAGTATTTGGTAACGGACCTACATATAGAAAGCAACCTTACAGAGTGAATTGGCCGTATGTATACTAGAAGACGGCTATGTCATCTGGCTGACCTTATCCACCTCACACGGCTTAAGCCTGGTGCACACTTGCGACATAACGACATAAGAAACATGTCACGCGAACAAAATTTAGTGGTTTCAAGAAGTTGAAGTCGTCAAAAATAACATAAGATTGCTTTGGTGAAGTAATCTAATGAAGATCCATGGAAAATATTGATTGTTTCAATTATTTTCCCGTACTTTTTTCGCTGCAACATAACGTCCTTATGTCGTTATGTCGCTAGTGTGCACCAGGCTTTAGTCGTGTAGTATATAGTAAAAAAAAACTGCAGACGTCTTAGCCGTCTTTCAAGACAATCATATTCCACAGGGAAAACTAGTCCTGAGACAGTGGGTTTAAAATACAATCAGCCAACTCTTCGAGTTGCTACGGACCGTGATAGCTGGCGCGCGACGCATAGGAGAATGAACTTTGAAGTTCTGCCTGCCATCTTACCTTGTGTAGCGATGAATGCTTTGCGCTGTCGATATCCGTCAGTGAAGTTCGCGTGAATATAGTCTGATAGCTACACGATATACAGAAGAAGCGTCATATATTAATACTACTAACACGTATAAAAACATCAAAGCATACCTATTTCAAAAAAGATTGTTTTGGGAATAGATCAATTATTTCGATATATTAAGGCTGGTTCTCACTAGACCACAAGCGCAAACGCAAGCGAAGGAAACACTTCGGTTTCCATAGCTAGCAACTGTCGTGAAGGAAGCGGCTTAAATGGTCGAGGCGCCTGGGCAATAGTAAACACACGGCATTGCATCATGGGAAATTGTGTCGCAGCAGTCGCTACCAAATTGGTGCCCCAGGTTTCCATTAAAATTTCGTGTCGTAGCAGTCGCAGGTAGTCGCGAAACTCCAGTTGCAGCAGTCGGAAAGAAAACGGGCGATTCCTGCAAGACGAGATGCAGCAGTCGCAAGGGTCGTAGCGTGTTGAAGAAATCGCAAACGCCACAGGTTTCCATATAATTGCATAACTTCACGACCAGCTGCAACTATGTGGAAACCGGGCTAAGTCAACGTTTATTAGCTACTCTATAATTCGAGTTAAAACAAAGTACTCTTAAGGCTAGCAAAACTTACGTCGTCTCCTTCTATTGGCGAAAGAGGAACCCTCGTCTCTTCCAGACAAAGCACGTCGGTGTAGCGATTCTTCCTTAAATTCGCTCGAATTCTGTAGAAAAATGTCATGATACAACTAAGAATGCACTACTAGGGGCATGGCTAGAATATCCTTGGAACCCCTAATGCTGCGTCCACACGTGGTGCCCAGGCAACTTCAGTTTTTCGAGTGCCCAAGCCAAAATACGGGCATAGCACTTATGGCCGAGTACAATGTCTGGACCTTGTACTCGGGAACTGAAACGGGCTCCTTTATGATCATTTCCAGTATGCGCGCGTTTACCGATGGTTCCCGGGAATTTCACCCAAAAATCAATTCTGAAAATACCCACAACGACACGTGCTTGATTTATTGAACGCGAACGGAACTGCATATCGGGAACCTAAGGTCCTAAGGTCTGCACACAGTGCCAGTTCGTCAGCAAGTCGGGCCAGTTCGTCAGAAAGTCGGGTAAGTTCGTCAGCAAGTCGGATGAGTTCGCGCATTACATTTGGTTTGACGTAGAGTTGACCTCGTTTCCGTGCGTGCACTAAAGCATGATTTCATTGGGAGGCACGTAGCAAGTGGCAAATGCCCGAATAATTCATATTTTAGAAAAAAAATATTACAACTACTCCAACTTACTTGGTTTAATCAAATGTCCCTTGCACAGGCATAGCCCTCATCTCCAAATACTGACCCTTGATGCCCCTCTTTCCCAGTCCCCTCATGTGCGTCATAAATTCAGTCACGCTCATTGCCGGTTCTCCAAACTTCGGATAATCCTCGGAAACTGTCGGTAAGTCCTCGGTGGCCGACGCGTTGCTTCGTGGCATTACTTCGTTGTGCGATGGAGTCCGCCTTCGAGACCCGACACCAGCTAAGCATTCACCATTTGCCATGGGCGGTTCTTCATTGGCACCCATTTTCTCAGCGTAAGTCGCCATACATTGGTTTAACCAAGAGAAATGGTCAACATCTAGGTCCCCGCCAAGGCTTTTAGGAATAGTTTCAAGGGGAAGCCGTTGTTGAAGCTCTCCGAGGCTCACGACTTCGATTCTTTCTTTAATTTTGTCGCGTAAAAAACTTGACAAGATCAGCAAAACAGCCTTGAACCACAGAGGTGGTGCAATAATGTAAATGTTCTTTACTCTGGCTGGATATCCTCCCTGAAATGAGACGGAAGGGGATTT
Source organism: Scolanthus callimorphus (assembly GCA_033964015.1). Classification (NCBI taxonomy): domain Eukaryota; kingdom Metazoa; phylum Cnidaria; class Anthozoa; order Actiniaria; family Edwardsiidae; genus Scolanthus; species Scolanthus callimorphus. The sequence goes on from CM066924.1 coordinate 21,844,440, forward strand.
AAAGCAATTTGTCTGAACTCACCAGTCTGAGCTCCCCTCGAGATTTTCTCATCCATTATGTAATTACTGACCCAAAATCAGACAGTACAACCTGATTGGTTGCCTTTCTCAGTAAGATGCAGGTGAACGATTCCATGACAACGCACGCTACCCACAGCAAAAAGCGTGTGAAAACCTCCAAACCAGGCGCCATAACTGTTGAAGAAGGTGAGCATTGTCTTGGAAACATTGTAAAAATTAACTGCTTTTATTTGGCTGTGTATTACAATCAAAATGGATGAGAAATGTCTTGGTGAATTCAGACGTCACTTATCACAAAGCATTGAATGGCAATGTTTGTAAACATGAAACAGCACTTTACGCTGTTCACGCTGATGTCATCCATTGTTATTAATGGCCAACCAGAAGTAACCAGCACACAGACACATACACTAGAAAATACTTGAAAAAAGCAAGTCTTCAAGACTTGCAGCCATACCTTCAAAAGATCCAGGATTTTCTGACTGAGATCAAAGTCAAAATTTTGTATGAAGAGTCTGTCATGTCATACAGCAGAATAAGTCCATTCCGCTGTGTGATTGTGCTAAACAGGATATATATACAAAACACAAGTTTAGAAGAGAAAGGGATGTATCATTTTAACTGATTTAAAATTGTGAAGTTTGGTCGTCAAGCCCTCTATCTAGTTGCCATTAGTGCAACATTTGGATGTCGGGCCCCTGACATTACAACTTCTTTGTACAGCTAGCTATAATATAATGCTGTGCACAAATATACACAGGTGAATTGAGGTGTGGGGAGTTGGCACGAGTTGAGTTAAGGCAACTTGAGTAAAGGGGAGATGCAAGGATCCTATTATAGATCTTACATGGTTACAATGTCAGGCCCTTGTCCCCCCTCCCCTTTTCTATGATCAAGCCTACAGGCATGCAACTCACTTCTTAATAGCCTCATCAAGCTGGAACACCATGCTCTTGAGCACAGCATTATGAGTAGTGATTTCTGGTTGATGAAGTCGGGCTATTATCATGGCAATAGCAGCACCTCCTGGGTCTCTAGCATCCTGAAACATTAGTCCAACAAAGTCAAAAGTCTTTAGACCCTTAGGTAATTGGTTAGCTTCTAATATATTATTTCAAGGGCCATGGAGCATGCATTCAAGTGATGGGGCTGATAAGGAAGAATGTATCACAAAAGTGGTAGGGCTAATATAAGAAATGTATGACAGTTTCAAGCCCCTTCCCCTCTGGAGCCACTGTAATAGGCACTTGGCCTACACACTCAAAATTAACAGGTATTAAAAGCCACAATGTTGCAACTTGCTTAACAAGTTTTATAAGTGTCAAAAAGAGAGTTCAAAGTTGCACAAGGCAAACCTTACAGCTGTAAAAGATATCTACAAAACTGGTCAATATTTTGTGACTAACTGATATTTTTTAGTCACAAAGTGAACAATTCTGGTTGCTTTTGTGACCAATATGGTCGCAATTTTGAAACTTGGCCTAAAAGCAAATCTCCAAAGGGCACTGGCTTGTTTGAACTGAGGTGTAATTTTTTATAAGATATATTAAGCCACAAGCTTAAATGAGTCATTTTCTAAGAGCATTAAAATCCAATGGGCATGCACAGAACAAAGCATTTTCTTTGCATGACAAAATAATATAAGGTGTTTAATACTAGACTCACTAAGATTGTGAATTTCCCAGACAGCAGCTCCTGCCTCAGTGGATCCTCATACGGGGACATCTCATCCATGTCATACAATTGACACTTTTCCTATAATCAAAAATGAATCCCAAAATTATAAGCAGTGTCCAAAATTAAAGGTGGTCCAGTCCTCAGTGATCAATCCATCCACCATGTGACTGCAGCTTGCTGAAGACCATCAAACTTTTGGGCTAATTTCAAAGATGGCAGACAGCCAGAGCAATATTAAAACAGAACTAATATATAAGCCGTAATATTAATACCCCAAAGCTTGGCTCTATACTCAGCACTTGGCAGCAGAAGAGCATGATCTATTTTGCAGAGATGCCAACTCTCCTTTTCAAATCATGGATACATGAGTTATTGTGGGGGGGGGGGGGTGGCAAATGTCACTCGCTCGCTCGCTTGGATAAAGTTATCTCCGTGGCAAGGGGGTCCAGCACCGTTATCAAAAATCGAAAAATTGATATCTCAAGAAAGGAACATTGCTAAGTTGCCAAACTTGGGTAAAGTTATCTTCGAGGCATGGGAAGTGCATTATGAAGGTCACATGACATGACGTCATTGATGATGTCATCAAAACTAGAAAATTAATATCTCAAGAAGGGAAAATCGCAGTCCTCAGAATTCTGGAGTGGGTAGTCAGATGCAAGGTGCATGCTCTACTGCCACTTTAAAAAATGTATCCATGATTTCACAGAGGCATCGGTGCTTTGATTTGTACTGGAGACCCCCACATTTTAGCCTTATCTCCAGCTCTCCCTCATTTAGTTGAAATCTCCCGCACTTGATAGAAAGACTAAAGTTTCTGCTGAGATATTTCACAAAACAAGGACATTTAGGGGTAAAAAAATATCCCCATCCCCCATATTTTACAGGATGCATCATCAATTTAATAGGCTTAGCATCATCAATTTAATATATTGTGTGATGTAAAATAATAATAATAATAATAAAAATCATCAATTTAATACTGAATGTAGAGCTACCAAGGGTAAATAAACTTTGAGTTTAATTTAACATTTGTACCAGTGACAAATAAAATGTCATATGTCTTTGCCCTAAACTAACTTTAACTCTCCACTAATAATCACCTGAATGGAAAAATTGCAGATTCTAGATTGATAGAAATTAAAATTACTAATCAATAGAGCAGATTTCACATGACTGTAGTAAAACCAATTCTGAAACAAGCAGATTTCAGATGACTGTTGTGAGTAATTCGCATAGGAGTGATTGCAAATTATTTACAACAGTCATCTGAAATCCGCTCTACTCTAAAAGCAGATGAGTCAATTTTAATGATGTTATTGTAGCACTACTGGTACAAGAATTAAGTAAATGAGCTGACAATTTACATTGAGATGACAAAAATAATAACTGACACATTTTCTGAGCCATGCAGCTGCTGGGCCTGTGTTCAGAATGTAATGCTACTGCAGCCTTTCCAAAATAAAACAAAACAAGAAAGAATGGTAGATAGGTTTTAACTCTAAAATCAATTAAACATGATCAATGATTTTCAAAGAAACATTTTTAAACGCTTTTCAACATAATGTTATTATGCAGTTTTTCACTGAAATAAAGAATAAATATATTCAGTTTCTAAAAAATTATGGGTACATCAGTTTGCAGATTTCGTTACATGATTTCTTGTGCTTATGGGCAAGTTCAAATATGTTTCCGAAATTACTCAATGCTGACGGTGAAACAAATCTAACGTTTCGGTTTCAATTTGGTCAGTAGAGCATATCATTATGTTATATCGGTTATATTAGATGTGAAATATCTCTCTGAAAATTTTAAATATAAGCTTAAGTTTATATTTATCGAAACTGTTAATGAGATTAAATCAGCGAGAACGGGCAAATATTTGTAAAAAAAAAAAAGACATTTGCAGTACCACAAACATCAACTCACATGCAAAATTTATCGAAGGTTGATCATGAAATCGAATGACTATCGTGTATGTTCTCAATAAGCACAAAAACACATAAGTTACTTATAAGATTGAGCATATTGATCGAATTCATCATACAATCCGCAAAATAGATCGCAAATAATTTTAAGAGTTTGACCTCCTGCCATCCAGAGTCATTCCGACTCTACAAACATAAACACGTATAGTGTGTTTGCCACTGGCTGAATAACTAAATTTGATCCAGACTTAAATTACCTGGTGATTGCTGTACAGTTTGACTGCTCTTTGAACATCAAACTTTCGAGCCATAAGAAACTTGACCGCCGTAGAAGTTCCAACAGGGCCGAGGCCATTTTCGCTGCGATCTCTGTTAACTTCCTCTAGAAAAGCCCTTATTCCCTGAAGATATAGAAAACGATTAGTATCTTTAAAAAAATCACTAAATAAAGGCAGCAACGCCAAAGTAATACCTCAAGTTCTTGATCAGAATGCGGCAAAAGCTCCGCCATTTTGCATACGCCGTTCAGTCTGAGCCGCTATTCTCAGGAGGAACACCGCTGATAGACGTCAAATCAACACTTCCTTTCGCTTTGTTGAAAACAAAACGATTGAAAAAAACCCTTCTCTTTTTATCAGAACTCTCTAAGAAGAAAACGGGCGCAATAAGTAAGATAGCTTGATTTCTTTTGAGCTTGTTTTTCACAGGGTGTGTGGTAATACAGAAATTGTAATCTAAAAAAATTGGCGCGCAGCTTGGATCCGACCGGAAGTAGCGTCATTTATGGACTCGCCAGCCGGCAGGGTGTTTCCGGACGGATTTAAAATGAGATCGAATGCCAAAACAAAGAATCAAGATTTACGAATGCTCTCCACGATCCACAGGTCTATGTAATTCTTAAATTTAACACGGTGTATACTATACGCCGTGCGCACGTTAGCTACATTAAATATTAAGGTGGCTCATCAGGCTATTTCCCTTCCAGCGCGCGGCTGATTTCGGAGGCTAATTTCGGCCCTGATTTCGTCAGGGCTCCCATTGAAGCAGTCTGCCGTTGGCAAATGATAGGACTACCCTGAGTTGTGTGATATTAAAGACATCTACCTAGTTATGGTTCAATATCTTCTCTTGTCGTCGTAGTTAATCACGGAAAAATTTCAAAGAACACGCTATAATTTCTTAAAGGTCACGAAATAGACAGACAGACAGACAGACTACTATATATAACGCCCTCTTTCAATTTCTAATATGTGATCACTTTTAGTTTTGTCAAAGTTCTTCGGTGCTTCAAATTATCAATTTTTGTTAAATAATTTTCAAGTTTGTAGTCACTCTTAAACTGTCTAAATATCGTTAGCTTATTTTTTCCTGTTGTTCTTTCATCATCGAAGAGGCTCGAATACAAATTCTGCCGTTCCATATCCTCTAGCCTCAGTTTAATTTTAGCAAGCAACGTTTGTTTCCCTGTTGGGGACATAGTTACAAAATCTTGCGACCCCCCACAAGTATCCGAAACACCTGGACATGGAGTGCGGCAATAATCAATCTGGAAGGGGGGGGGGGGGGGGGTCTTAAATCAAAGGGGGGGGGGCTAAATTTAAAAATGCCAATGTCAGTATAAGGCAATTAGAGACTATAAAACCCTTATAAATCCAAAAAAAAAAAAAAATTGCTAAATATGTATTTGATTGTTTCCAAATTAGACAAGCTTTAAATGAATATTTTAGGGAACAATAACTCATGTACGCTGACTAAAGCTACATCGGTACCCTAAAAATATTATGTCATTATAAGATAGTGGGGGGGGGGTTAGATGTTAAGTTTTTAAACATAAAAGGTGGGTTTAAATTAAGTATTCAGACTTAATGATCTAAACCAAACATTTAAATAGCAGCACTACATAGTACAAAGTTTATCCATAAATAGCTCTGTAATCAAGATACACAGTACTGTGGTTAAGAAGTTTATTTACAAGATCCCCAGCTTCTGGATGTTATTACCCTCAATTCTTGTCACCACCTCCCCTTTCCGCAATCAAGGTTGCAAAGGGGAGTGAAGTCTGCAGACTGAGCTTATCCAATCTGAGAGGATGCACCGCAATATTGACTGGTCCTAGCCCCGGGGGAGGGGGGACTCCCATATTGTTGGGGCGGGAGTGCTCGTCGTACCTTTTAGGTTTAAAATCATGCGTCTGGTACCTTTTAGGGGGTAAAATTCGAGAACTTGCATTTTCTTCCAGATAGGTACCTGTTAGAGGTCCGTTCTCGCAAATCACACTTGTTGGTAGCCTGAATGTCAGACGTATTTTCCCTTTTCCCTCGTAAAAAATGCGAGAGAAAATTACGAGGGATAAGTCCTGTTGGACCCATTTTAGGAGTGGACCATTAGAATTTGGTGGAGGGGGGTGGCAATTTTTTTTGCGTATGAATTTTTTTTTTCGGAGATCAGGTTGTGCAAAAATTTTTTTTTCGCACACACACACACAAAATATCTTGTAATACCGAATTTTGATAAATGCATTTCGTCAAGCCTCAGAAAAAGGGTAGACGAGAAAAGGGTAGACGAACATTACTTTTTTTGTGTATAAAAAAGGCTGTAGGTTTCTTATTCATGCGCGCAACTGTGCGGCGCAAATTACGAAATTATCATTATTTTTGTGTGAAGCGTCCAAATGACGAATTTTATACTTGTAACGTCGAACTCACTCACTAAGTGGTCTTCTTTCGAACATAGTGACTGCCTGCCAAGCCTATCACTGCAGAGCATATTTTGGAGAGTTTGTTTTTCCTCGGCGCGCCGAAATTTTTATTAGTATTAAGTGAAGTGAAGTAGAAAATGCAAATGATAGAGAAGTTGCTGGAATAACTACTTCAGACATCGTTTTAACGAGAGCCCAAGCCATGTCTTTGTAGAATTTTTTTTCCTAGCTTGAATCTCTGCAAGATTTTTATTTTGGAAGGATTGGCCTTTTTTTTGGGAATTGCCCCCCCCCCCCCCCCTGCCCCAACTTCTAATGGTCCACCCTTTACCAGGGACGGACCATTTGATACTTGGTGGGGGGGGGGGGGGTGGCTGATTCCCCAAGAAAGTGTCGAGCAAGTCTCTGACCTAGAAAAAAATAACGCGCAAGCAAAGCTGGTGGCGAAAAAAAATCGAGCAAGCTCACTCTAAAACTCTCTCCTGATTTTTGTTTTTTTAGGGAACCTGATGCCTTTATAAACAGAGTGTTTTTTTTTTGGTCGGCTCGCGCTGCGCGCTACCTACAACAACAAATAACTTTACTAGCTTTGGCACATAAAAAGCGGATGCTGTGGCGTAGCATATTTACAAACTAAAACATCGTACAGGGCTATGATTAATTTTGGAAAATTTCTATTGTGTTTTTTTCAATGACTCTATTTCTTCAGCGTGATTTTCGTCTCCCAGAAATAAGAATTTCATTCACCACATAGTTTGATTTTCAAATCTCGGCGCGCTTTGCGTGCATCGAGAAACATAAAGCAAACTACTCAGTTGATCAGCCCTCGTTCATAAATTCGTGGACCCGCCACTGCCTGAGCATCTTGAATAGTCAAGCCTTTGTTTAGTTAGGAGCAAAATGAAAGTGTAGAAAGCATTATAAGGTGGCCCTATTAACTATTTTGAAATTCAACTTTTACCTCTGGAAATAGGAAAACTGCGCTGGTTTTCAGTAGGGGTAGATCTACCGACCAGTGCAGCAGGTTTTTAACAAATTCCAAAAAAGCTCTGTACTGATACACCAAAGAGCACTTTTAGAAATAGAATCCCGAATCCGAACATCTTCATAGTAGCGCAAATCCAAATCCGGTGACAAAAACCTGAGCTGATCCGGTGCTATAAGCATACCAATTAGCATACCACCCACCCCCCCCCCCCCCCCCCCCCCCTAGCATTTGGCAATTTTGGCACTAGAATGACATTGTAGAGTATAGACCCGACTACCGCCTCACATTGTGGTATACCTGTGTGGTGTACCAAGGGCCGAAGTGCAAACTGGGTAATCTCGTGCTTGTTTCTCAAAACAAAATGGCGTCGAACGGAGGCGATCAATGGAAAGCAATCAAGCTAAAACTATCGAAGAAAAAAAGAGAGAACTGCTAGAAAGAATTCAAGCTAAAAAGAAAAATGCTCAAGCTCGGCCTCCATTACCGCCTTTGCCCCCAGAACCACCTAAAACCGCCCAACCAGCCGCTCCAAATCATGGTATTTCTTTCGTGAACGATGGAAGTTTTCTTGCAAGATTTCAAGCCATGCAAAAGCAAAATGTGAACAAAGTAAACGTCACTTCAACCAATATTACTTCCTCAGCGACGACAAACTCTTCAGTAAAATCCACCGTGAGCATGAAACTGTCAACTTTGAAACAAGGAGTTCCTGCGAAACCGAAAATGTCCGCTGCAGACGTCTTCGATTGGGAATGCGAAGAGGATGGTAATACTCGCACAGATTTTTGCACTATTGTTTCTCCTAGGGTTGTCATTCCTCTGTCAAAATCGAGATTCCTTTACTCAAATGCATCTTGATCAGAATCTTGACATCAAAATACCGTAGTCACTAAACTGTTAGCACCCGGGAAAAGCGATCGATCGTTTTTCAAATTCGATCGATCGAAATGATCACATGACTCGCATTTCTTTTGTTCGGTGCAGAGAAATATGGCCATTTCGATTGATTGGAATGGTCATGTGAGCTAACCGGATCTGAAAAGCGATTAGTTGTTTGTCCCCGAGGTGCTAACAGTTTAGTGATTTTGGTATTTTGATGTCAAGATTCTGATCAAGATCAGTATTTTGATGTCAAGACCAAGGTTGTAGACAGCAGCAAAACAACAGGAGTTTCAACACAGGGCAAAGGTCTTCTTTGCTCCTGCCAGTCAGCCAGGAAGCTCGGGGCTTGAAGATAATTTTAGATACAAGTTTAATTAGGGGAGGTTAAATTACAAGCTTGGTTTATGCTTAGTGATATTGAAGAAATTTTGTAGTAAAAACTTGAAATACCAGAACTCATTTGAAGTAAATTGAACCACATGACAATATTATCAGCAACCATTCTCAGTGAAAATTGTTTCTAAACCTTGCCTGGTTCTAGTATGGTGCTGGCTTAACCCCCAGATAGAGAGTCCCACAGTTTAAAGCCTGTGTTGGCATTATCTCATGGGTATGTAATTAAGTTGCTCCAGCAGAGGCGAGGCCAAGATTGCAAGCAAGCGGGAGCCAAATGATGTTTGGACCACCAGGGGATTATGGACCTAGTACCAGGTACCTACAAATAAAATTCTCAGCAAAAAATAATGTACAGGTGGCATTGCGTCACAGTGCTAGACACTCACCTCTGTCACCCAGGTTCGAGCCTGCATAAGCCGACTTTGTGGGAGTCATTTCTGGCCAAATCCAAAAAATCCCATGACTTAAAACGAAACCCCCAAAAATCCCATGACCAAAATAGAAACCCCACAAAATCCAAAATTGAGACTAGCCCAAATCATGTGAAGATTACCTGTCAAAAGACAGAGCTTTCTGCCAGACAGAGCCAATAAATCAATCCAATTTCCATGCTAAGCTTTTATACCCCTACCCCCACCAGGGGTTGACATAACTTATGATGTCATCATCTCTCCATCTCTTCTTTGCATTATACAATGTATTTTATGTTATATGTTGAATATGTCATGGTTTTTAATGTTACATTTTACAGTGAGCCGACATCTTCAAGTGGCCAATGAGAAGGAAGCGAAGAAGTCGATGGGTGAAACTGCTGAGCAGGCTACAGCAGCAGAGAAAGCCCCTCCCCCAGTTCCAGCACCACTCAAGGTTCTTGATCCAGCTGCTATTGAGGCTGCCAGGATTGCTGCATCCATTGCTATGGAACACAGCATTGGCATGACACAAGAAGAGATTGATGAACGAGAGAGGCAAAGGAAAGAACAGGAAGAGGTGCTGTTGCAACTTTTAAAATGTTTTTGGAACAATTAAAATGATTCGATTGACCAACACCGTCTCAGCATGTCAAGGATACTGCCTGATTGTGCACAAAGGATTGTTTGTCAAAACTAAAAATGTGCCTAGGTCCAGTGAGAGAAACCCACATTTAAGCAGTTTTTGGAAGCACAAACTAGACCTAGTCATATAAACTAAAAAAATCGTACAGTTAAATTCATGGTACAATTCAAACCCAGTTTACATTTGACACAAGGCAAGATTTTCGGAGGAGATAGGAAAGATTCTTTGCTCGATTGCAATAAGGCTTGGTGATGCAAATTGTTCAGATTAGCTAAGTTGAAAGCAAACTCAGCTCACCCCAGTAAGCATAAGCACTATATCCAAATTGGATGCCAACTGTTTACAAAAAGCATCTTGAGTGCAGGGCTAATAATGAAAGATTATAATCTTGAAGATTATAATAACTTTGTTATATATGATACATTATGGAAGGAACTGAATACTAGACAACATCAATCCTCCAATAGTTGAGCCACTCATCTTACTTTAAAGGCAACTAATGATCAATTTTGGGTGAATTCAGATGTCTCCTTACAAAATGAGGTAGGAAGGATCAAGAGGAAAGGGATGGCTGAAATTCAGGCTTCTTCCTCAAGAACTTCACAGTCATGATTTCATCACAGTCATGATAACCTAGCCTACTAGCAGACATTGGTTGGCTGTTTTTAGGACGTTTTACGGCAAGAATCCTGATGCGGGAGCCATCTTGAACGGGTCAAAATTCAGTCTAAGACTACCCCAGACCTAGTGACCCGTCCAAGATGCCGTCTGCATCGGGATTCTCGCTGCAAAACGTCCTAAATACAGCCAACCAGCGGCTGCTAGTAGGCTAATGACAACCCTGTTACATGGCTGGCAGAGCACACTCTGAAGTGGGAGGTGGAGCTTATAAGAAAGAATGTATCACAAATGTTGGAGGCTGAATACTAGAAATTGTATAGATATTTGCCTCCCATCTCCATCGACCCTATGTTACTACGAAGGAATGTTATTTCCTAAATTTAGATTTGCACATGTTTCCCTGTTGTTTCTTCAGATTCAGTCTGTATACTTTCGCATCCTTGCCAAAGGGCTGCTATGAAAGCTGCAGCTGAAACAAAAGAAGCAAGAAGCCAAAATATGAGTATGACTCTGATGAGGATATTGATGACGATGGAACATGGGAACACAAGAAGAGAAAAAAAGAAATGAACAAAACGTCAGGTACAAAATACCTTTTTCCAAACAATGAAACAAATTCACTTGAAAGGTCATTTTCATCATGATACTTGTAGGCTGTGTCACTCAAAAAGCATCACAAAAGTGAGCATAATTGCTTTTATTTCCATGTCAGTAGGCTTTCCCGTATTATGTTTGCAAATTTAGAACATTACTTTCTTTTGTAGGAGGAAAAAGGCAAAAGATACCCAAATTTTCACAAGCCCCGCCGGTCTACACTGGTGATTTTTGTTGCATTTGTTGCGGTGATTTTTCTTGCAAATCCAGTGTGATTTCTTTTTGGGAAACAAAACTACATTCAAACATTGTACAAGTCAAACCAAGTGGAGATGAAAACATTTTTATGAATCTGTTTAGAACACTCGTGATGCAACAAAAGTTGTTCTGGTTGGCTAACTTGTGAGCAAGAAATTAGCAGGTTATATTACCAGTAGATCTTAACTAGGTCCACAAGAGCTACTCCAGATATCATGAGGAGTCATAGGAACTTGGTCGGTTGAGACAATTTGCATGTAATAATGCAGATCTTTGGGGAAGCACGGTTGGCTCTGCATTATGGTACTGGGTCTCTCACTGCTGTGGTCAGAGTTCATCTCCTGGCCAGAGCAGAGGAAATTTTCTTTCTGTCCTGGTCTTGATCGAAATTGGTTAATATTGTGGGTTGAACGTTGTTCTACTGTGTTTCACATCTTTCGGATGAGACAATAAACCAAGGTCCTCTCGCCTTTTTACTCTACTCAGTTTCAGGGGGGATGCTGAAGAACCTCTGGGGACTTAATAAACCCTCTGACAGCGACCACCCTCAGTTTCTGTGCTTATGTCCGCTTGGCTGCCAGTGGCGCTGTTGGGACTCAGCATAATTCAGCTTACGAGCTGCAAGTTCTGGGGAGTTGGTTGCAACTATTTATTTATCTTGTGAACACTTCATGTTTTCAGAGGAGGCCAAGAAACTTACTGAACAAGCAAGAGGCAAGCATCACATCGGAGACTTCCTCCCACCAAACGAGCTTCAGAAATTTATTGCTAAAGTCAAGCAGGTTAAGGGAGAGAAGGGTTTAGAGGAAATTGATCTGTCTGATTATGCCGAGTTCAAGTTGACTGAGGATAATATTGGGTACCAGATGTTAAAGAAAGCAGGATGGAAAGAGGGTAAAGGTCTTGGATCTCAAGGTCAAGGCATCATAGCGCCCATAAACAAGTAAGTCTCCTCTCTCAATAGACTCAATAGGCTCTTTGCAGTTCATCTGTCATGTGGTTGTAGTAGGACACAAAACAACTGATCCGTAAACATTTTACCTGATCATAAAAAACTTGCTCAAATTTCTTTGCAATCAATTCAACTAAAAGTTTGTTTGCATCCCAGTCATGCTTAGTTGATTTACCCTTGGGAATCTAGAGTTCTATCCTTTGGCAAAGTAACAAGCATGAGACTGTTGGGTAGCCTATTGAGCAGTTGCAAAAAAATATACACCCCCTCTGTTGAGGACCGCAGGAATTCCATGGTGGATGGTCCTAGAGCAGCTTGGAATTTTGGAGTGGGGTACTCTCTCTTATGGGAGTAAAACTCAGGGTGGTCATTTGCTTGGATTACAGGGTGGGTAGGGACAACAAAAGTTCCAGGGTTTTGCATTTTTATTTCAAAGATCTAGGGATCATTGGAAAAACACAAAGCTACAGGGAGGCAAGGGTGGATCCAGGGGATGCTGATGGAAATTTTAAATTTTTGGCCCCCATATTATCACTATCTAGCCCTCTTTGAGAAATTCCTGGATCCATCCCTGGGATGGCCAGGGACAAGTCTTCAGAATATTGAAAAAACAGGTGTTGTTTTTAGGTCGTTTTACAGTGAGAATCAAGCGAGAATCCTGAGAATCCAGAATGTTGACCCGAATGCGCCCGCATCAGGATTCTGACTCAATTCTTGCCATAAAACAAAAAAAAATGATAAAACCAACGCCTCCTAACAGGCTATGGGCAATCAGGATTTTATTATGTTGCTTGACATTGCACTTTGGTCTTTGGTGTTTTAGGGGCCGAACTCCTGCACAGAGCGGTGGACTAGGTGAAGTTCCTGTGGGGGATGTTGAAGAGAGGGATGACGAATTTGAGCTCTATCGAAAGAGAATGATGTTAGCCTACAAGTTCAGACCTAACCCACTGGTATGTCCACATTGTCTGTGTCTGTATTCCTTTACCTCCTAACCACTGGTATGTCTACATTGTCTGTGTCTGTATTCCTTCACCTCCTTACCCACTGGTATGTCTACATTGTCTGTGTCTGTATTCCTTCACCTCCTAACCCACTGGTATGTCTACATTGTCTGTGTATGTATTTCTTCACCTCCTTACCTACTGGTATGTCTACATTGTCTGTGTCTGTATTCCTTCACCTCCTTACCCACTGGTATGTCTACATTGTCTGTGTCTGTATTCCTTCACCTCCTTACCCACTGGTATGTCTACATTGTCTGTGTCTGTATTCCTTCACCTCCTATCCCACTGGTATGTCTACATTGTGTGTGTGTCTGTATTTCTTCACCTCCTTACCCACTGGTATGTCTACATTGTCTGTGTCTGTATTCCTTCACCTCCTAACCCACTGGTATGTCTACATTGTCTGTGTCTGTATTCCTTCACCTCCTAACCCACTGGTATGTCTACATTGTCTGTGTATGTATTCCTTCACCTCCTTACCTACTGTTATGTCTACATTGTCTGTGTCTGTATTCCTTCACCTCCTACCCAGGAGGAGGGGGATGACTCCATCAGAAAAAGTTGTGGTTGCTTCACTGGAAAAATGACATTTTCCTCTAAGAGATATCAAGATAGACCTGTCTAGGCCCAACGTTAACTTTTGTTGCTAGGTGTCATTGGCTACAATTAAAAAAAAAATTTAGTACCCACGTGGATAAAATTAGAAAGATGGATGCCATTTGACGACTAGCTCTAAAAGTTTGGCTGACAAGTCCCAAATTTATTCGCCATTGGCAACCATATAGAGTAGCCTGTGTAGCAAGCGTTTCACATGGGTTTCAGAGGTCAAAGAAGGTGCGAGTGAATTTTGGCCGCCATATATTTCGCACAGCCAAATCATCAAAATCTCGTATTTTAGGTTTTTCTTTGGCCCTGCAACCCCGTGGAAACGCCTACTATGCAGGCTAGGCTAAGAGAGGGACAACGTTTCAGGCACTCACTGCGCATGTGTGAAACAGGCAAATCAAAACAAGGTTTTTTTCGATCATTCAATCATTTTTTTCTCCTACACTTGACTAGTATTACAACCATGTGATTTTTATATCAGACTTCCTTCCAGTTGATCTCAACTCACGTGAGCAAAAGATTGTTTGTTAAAACTTAGCGTTTTCCGTGCGAGATTTTTGCAGTTTTGGAAAGCAAAAACTAAATTTCATCATACATGTCAAACCCAGTTATATATATTTGACATCAGGCAAGATTTTCTCTGAAGAGTGAAAAGTTTTTGTGCTCAATTGAAATATTCCACACAAAAAATCTGCTTCACGATGTAACAAAAATCGCCCTGATTGGCTAATTTGAGAACAAGAAATCAGATGGTTACTATTAGGAGTAAGTGACTGCAGTGCTCGGCCTTAACTTTTTTGGCCACTAGTCACAGGACAAGTAGCACAGAAAAGTTACTTGCCCTAGCCAAGTTTCTAGTTGTCCAGTTATGGTATAAAAAATTGTTGTAAAATATAGGCCAAGCCTATGTACGAACCATATAAAATAACTTGCTTACCAAATGATCATTACTCATTAGCCTCTCTGTGGACTCGTCCAGTCATCGTGAACTGGTCAGGCTGACGAAAACATTTTTTATGAAAAGATGATAGCTTCGAGAGTTTGACACAAAACTCGCTCAAAAACGGTGTGAGCACTTTTAAAACAACAAACCACACACCAGCAAAATGTTTTATGTTTATATTTCGCACAAAATTGTTGCTTGTCCTGTGACTAGTGCCCATGAGTTTTCACTTGTCCTGAAGCATTTCTTACTTGCCCAGGACAAGTGGACAACCGCTAAGGTCGAGCACTGCTCAGTGACTGAGATCCTTTCTTTATTCAAGTAACTTTCTATTGTTTCTTGTCTTTTAGAATAATCCACGAAGGCCCTACTACTAGTTCTCAACTTACACGCTGCACCTTCGTCAACCTCCCGAAGAAGGTTATTTGAACCTCTGTCTGTTTAGCGGAAAACGTGGTCAGGAAAGCGTCTTCCTCCATTACAGCTGTTTTGAGTATTCTGCGAACTCTCGCGTTCGACTTCCAATGGCGATCTGGCTTCCGTCAATCAAACTCTCGGTTCTAATTTGAGTCTAAGCCGATCGTAAGTTACGCCATTTGTTTAGGAAAAGATAGTAAAAGATGCTGTGTGTTGGGACATTTCACTAGGATGGCGAATAACTGAATTCTATGTATTCCAAGAGTTTTAAAGTTTGATTGAGCCAGAAAGCAGTTTGACGGTTGGAAATTGATCTCGAGAGTTCGCAGAATACTCAAAACAGCTATAATAAAAAAAAAAACGCCTCCTGATCTTCAAACATCAGCAAATTGACGAACGTTCAGCCGCAGTACTGAAAAGAGCACCTGATAAATAGTAAATTTGCCAAATTTCAGGGCAAAATCTGTAAATTGGTTTTTGTGCAGACCCGTGAATTTGTGAAATTTAATGCTGTTTCGTTCAAGCGATGCAAAAGTTTGCCCCCCATCTCGAACGAAACTATCCCGGGGTGGGTATTTTTAGGGGTTAAATAATGGGTTTCGTTCTCTTTTAGGGTGACTTTGATCTGCAATAAAGATTAAGGGAGACTGGCATCTTTTAGGGCCGCTCTAACACAGCAGCAACCTTCAAGAAAGAGAGAGACTTGTTGACAAGACGATACATTAGACAACACCAAAAGCAGCATTTTAATCAGACGGAAATTTCTTGATGGGTATCTTTTAGTGTAACAAAGTTATTTGAGCCACGCCCTTTTTAGTATCTTTTAGGAGTGAAACTAAAATTTCCCGACGATCATCCCCGACCAAAAAATATGAGTCCCCCCTCTCAGGGTTGTTTATTCGCCATTTACAACCTTTCCCTGTGAAACTTGGCCCATTTACTAACTTCCAGGTGCTCTTTTCAATAGTGTGGGCGGATTTTAACCAACTTGGCGATTTCAAAATTAACAGGGGCGGATCCAGGAATTTCCGAAAGGGGGGCCGGATAGTGAAAACATGGGACGAAAATTTGCAAATATCCTTCATCAAATACAGTAAATGTATGGGAAAATCGCCCGAGAAAGGGGGGGGGGGGGGGAGGGGCGCGGCTGGTTGTCTGAAAAGGTTGTCCCGCCATTTCGGTTGCAACGAACCGATCGGAATGGATTTTGTACCATTGTACCATTTGCACTCCAACCGGTTTTAAACCGTTGCGAACAGAAATTAGCAAATGGTAAGTGCCATTCCACTCGGGATTCATCCAAACCGGAATATTTTGTACCATTTTAGCACCGATCAAACCAGCGGTTTTCCTTGACAAAGACAACTGCAAGGACTTGAAAAAATGGCTTGACTGGCGGAACAGAAAAAAAACAAAAACAAAATAAAACCATGCTTTGAAGCATGTTTGCTACAAATAATGTGTTATTTTGTAATGCCAAAATGCATTTTAAGGTCTCTCCTACAAAGGGCTGGGAATAGTTTTACAACTAATTAACCATTATCCTGCGAGATTGCGCAGAATATCGTCTGATACTTAGCGACGAGGGACGAAGTCCCGAGTTGGCTAAAATCAGACGATATTCTGCAAAATCGAGCAGGATAATGGTTTTATTATTCAGCACATCGATAGCACAAAAACCCCCGAAAAAAGTGACTTTTGTGTATTATTTACGAGCTCAAAACATCACATTTTCCTCAGAGACGGATATCGCAGGATAGCTGTCGTACAGAAGACAGCTATTGGCGTTCCAATGACCATATTTGGGCAGTGCATCGATATGCTGAATAATAACTAACAATAATTGTCTTGAAAAAGTCGTAAAAGCTCTTTATTGCAACTCGTAACATATTTGCCTTGTAAGTTATACTGTGTACAATATTTGCAATAAAATAGGATTAATGTATAGTTAGTATCACTTTTATATTAAGTTTTGATAAGAAATGAGAAAAGATGGCTAATCTAAGGCGGGCAGTGTGGTGACGCTACAACAGACGCTGCACTGCGAAATCAAATGGACAATACATTTCATGCGCCACAGCCTGCAAGTGTTCTATTCGATTGCGTAGGAGACCAGTTCTTGAGAGCGAGTTCATAGTATCTTGATTTGCGGATGAATTACTTCTTCAGTTATACTATCTATACTACTAACATTTACACTAGTGAAAGGGCAATTAAACATCTGTGAAAACAAAGCAGTCAACTACGTTAGAATCAATGTAGCCGGGTCCTCAGAAAAGGGGGGGATCACAACCTTAATCCTTAATGTTTACTGTATTTTTCGTCCCCAAAGGGGAGTCCTGGGCACCCCAGGAGCCAGGACACCCCCTTCCTAGCTATGCTCCTGCAATAAGAAATAAAGTGGGAAAGGATTCTGTTCTATAATCAGTATTACTAATCAAGTGACAAGATTCCGTGCGTCTTGATGGTCGAGAGTTGTTTGCTTTTGATAAGAAATGAAAAAAGATGGCTGAAAATTCAGGCTAGGGTCAGGCTCCATTTTTCCCCCGGTAACTTAGCATAACTTCAAGATCCAGGTTGGCGTGCAACACAGACTAACATGAGTGGGGGGGGGGGGGGGGGGGGGTTGCCTCGGTATTTCGGTAAACTGCTAAAAGACGCGATAATTCCGATATTCTTACTCCGCTCGGTATGCGGGATTCACACTTTAAAACGCGGTTTTTCGGGAAAACAAATCTAAAATAACGGTAATTCGGTGATCTTTCTCTGAGGTTAACTGTATATCATTTACCTGGGAGTTACATTTTCTTTTTGGTCGTGTTGAAGTTATACCAAGTGAAACATTTGGTGATTTTTTGACCCGATATTACGGTATTTTTACATTTTTTTGACGTGATATCAATCAATCAATCAATCAATCGTTTAATTCAAACCCATTGCAGGCGGAGCCTGAATTACAGGAGGGGTCATTCATCAAATATAATAACTTACAAATTCAACTTTGATACTTGACAGAGACAAAATTGTTAACCGATTTGTTCGGCCTAGTGTGGGCTGGACAGACTGGTGTCCGGACCTCAAGTTGTGGGTGCGGTCAAGCACCGTTGGCTTGTGTAAAATGTGAATAGTGTTCTTAGACTTAATTACAAAGTTCTTACAAGCATCATCTCGCCGTAAGTATAACGGATCGAGACCTGCCAACTCGAGCGCTACGTCATATGGAATGCCAGGAAAAATAACCCTCATGGCCTGTTTCTGTACACTCTCTAATAAATTACTTAAATACTGGGGAAGCGCTGCCCAAGCAGGAGAAGCGTACTCGATGGTGGATCGTACGATGGAACTGTAAACGGATACAAGATCCTCTGCAGACATCCCAGACTTCTTTAAGACCCGTAAACCGTAAAGACGTTTGACAGCCTTCTTGTACACAGTCTCACAATGTAAGTTCCAAGACAGATCGTCAGATATCTGCACACCAAGCAACTTATACGCCGGAACACGTTCATAACTGTGCCGCCAATCAGCAAAGGACTTAAAATAGTCGACTTGTACTGCAGGAAATCGATAACCATTTCTTTGCACTTCTTTGCGTTTAGCTTCATATTCCGCTGGGCTGTAAACTTATTGATATCAGAGGCGACGATAGGCAGATAGCTAGGGAATTACGGGGGATGAGCTCTACAACAGTGGCGTCATCCACATACTTTAACCGAGTGTTCCACTCCTCCGCTAATCTATTTACCAAATTGCAAACAACAATGGTGCCAAACGAGTTCCTTGGGTATTCCCCCACGCGGAGAAATAGATGACGAGAGTTTCCCCCTCCATTCTGACTCTCCGGTATTCGAGGGTCCTGCGCCCCCCTCCAACATTTCAGCTGTTTCAGTTTGTATCGGAACAAAGTGTACAAGATGACCGAGTGTACAAGATGACGTCGTGACAAGGCATTGTGTGACACCCCAAAGTTATATAGTGGCTTCAATAAAGTTTGTCACCCAAAAGACTACAGCCTCAAGCTGTCGGCGCCAAGCCTTGTGAGTCATTTGTTGTCTCACGTGCTAATCAAAATTCAATTCGATTTACGCGCGTGTTGGGAACAGCGCGATTTTTAATTTATAGTGCACTTCAAATCTCAAATTGGAGGGCGAAAGAACTTTATTCTTAAGCGTGAACGGCTGTACTGCGTACAGCATTAAGCTATATATATGGGGGTTTCCCCAAGGTGGACGGGCGTGCCTTGCGTGACTGGCTCCTTTGAGCAGAATCAAAAAAGAAAGTAAACCAGCTCATTTAAGCTAAGAAGTACGGCTACTTTGGTTGATTTAATTTATTTTTAATAATTGCCCCATATACTTACTATCAAATGCAATCAAATGCTTTGTTTCTAATCTCTTTAAAACATCTACGTTTTAAACATTAAATGTAGAATATCGAATATGTATGAAATAAAGCTAACCTTCCTTCTGTATTCTAAGATAACTAAGACAATTTAGTAACTTTGCCAGAAAAGTATCGAGATATAGGATGAATAGTCGTGTAAAAGTTAAACAAAGAAATGGAATTATTATGGCCGCGGATCTTCAAAAATAAATTCGCAACTCTACCTTTTTCAATCCAGATTAGCTCAGATTCTCATCCTGTTCTACTGGCTGTTTACCATCAATGCATTGGATTGGGAATCGCATCTCGTCTTCACTTGGATTGCGCTTGGACAACAAGGCAATAACAGCTATCGCTACTAGACCCATACTTAGTATCGCGATTCCCTTGAAGACGCCTTTGCACTGCTGAGGTAAAAAAATATAAAATGGTGATTTGAATCACTTCAAGGTATTATAAAACAGGAAATACATAGTAAAAATACCATTTTTATAGTAACAATTTAACAATCTGTGACTTTCATGGACTTCGTAGAGCAGTGGCGCGCGTGGTCATGAGATCGAGAGTGGTCATTTTGATCACACTTCCCTGTTTTGATCAACACTCAAGAACGTTCTGAAGATGAAGTGACGCTGGCAAACATTGGAATGCCTTCCCAGAATGCATCAGTATTGTTTATATTATTTAGTGGCGTCCTTGATGTCGCAGTGTCATTTCTCTTGCTTCCGTCGACAACGACACGAAGTGATCACGAGCACCAGGACAGTCTAAGGGAGTGTAGTATGTATTCTATGTAATAAATGCATCAGTAATAATTGATTGGATGGCTATTCGCATATGGCTCTCAAATCCCTAGTTATCTCATTCGAATAATCGGTTTTAACCCAAATAAGATACACATTCACTAAATAAACTCTCATCTCTTACCTCAAGCCATAGAAAATCACTGTTCTTCTCGGTTTCAATATTTTCCCTGCTTCAAAACACCGCGAACAAACGTTACGCTTTCAGTCTTTTCACTGCCTTGTCATGAATGAAGCGACGCGAACATGATGCCTGTTAATAGTTCACCCTCAGTTATTAACCCCTAAAAATAGCTCTAAAAATATCGTAGGCTTGTGTGAGCACGGGAGGTGGTCCGCCGAAAAATTCACTTGGAACAGTTCGATGAGCAATCGATCTTCTGCAGAGCCCATGACTTTTTAGCACAGTATAATGAATAGTAACAGTTGTAACGGTCGTTTTGTTTGTACACTGTCAACGAATCTGTCCCCGGGGGGGGGGACTCCCAATATTTTAGACGGGGGTGCTCGTCGGGAATATTGATTTTGACCCTAAGGGATAGCAAAATGGGTGTGGCCAACAGCAAATTTACCCCTAAAGAAAGCAAATTTGGCGTGGCGAACGCCGAATTTACCCCTAAAAGATAGCAAATTTGGCAGGTAAAAACAAATAAAAGCGAATTTTAGGTCTTTAAGGGTTTTCATCTAAGTTTCCTTTGTAAATATCGGTTCTTGTGTCAGTACCAATATATTTCTGGGCAAGGATTGGCCTGAGACTCCCCTAAGGATAGGGCTGATTTTAAACACCCCTAAGAGATAGCATGTCTGTCATTTTATACCCTAAGGGATAGGACGAGCACCCCCGTCTGAAAATATGGGGAGTCCCCCCCCGGGAATCTGTCATTGGCAATTTTCGAATTAACAGCGCTGTGATGTAATCCCTCTTCTGTCGTGACCTTTAGTTAATTGGCAATTCTCGAATTAACAGCGCTGTCATGTAATCCCTACCTATAATGAATGGTGGTGTTGACAAACGAGAAAAGTACAGAACGGATTCAAATGAGAAACTGACGGTTGAGGCTGTAACCTGAGTCCGCAGTGTCTCTAGGAAACTGTCAAAACAGAACTACCAAATCCAGCAGACGAGTGAACAATGGTCGTCAGGGCTGTTGCCCACCCTTCCTATTTTAGGGGTGAGCAGAAATCCGAGCTTCTGTTCGGCAAGTTCCGTCGGACACTCGGGGGTTAATAACTGAGGGTGAACTACATCATGTTCGCGTCGCTTCATTCATGACAAGGCAGTGATCAAAAGACTGAAAGCGTAACGTTTGTTCGCGGTGTTTGAAGCAGGGAAAATATTGAAACCGAGAAGAACAGTGATTTTCTATGGCTTGAGGTAAGAGATGAGAGTTTATTTAGTGAATGTGTATCTTATTTGGGTTTAAAAACCGATTATTCGAATGAGATAACTAGGGATTTGAGAGCCATATGCGAATAGCCATCAATCGTCGCACTGGCTCGTCACAAGGATAATAGCGATGGCTCAATTTTCCATTAAAACACAAAAACCTTGGTATTTCATGGTCTTGAAGCAACATATAGTATATCCAGCCTATTTCTAACTCAAGCAGGGATAGGGAATTAAATCTAGATGGAAAAGATCCCCATATTGTGAATAGAGTGCCTGGAAATGGGGGAAATGGTTCTAGCAATGATCGACAACTCACGCCAATTTATGCTCGATGTTTGAACGGGTCGCATTCATCGAAACCTGAGTACATTACATTTGATATATACATGCCAAAAATCTCTAATGTATCCAATCATAAGAAGGCTGTGTACATTTATAACTAAGGGGTTGAACGCGTGACCAAGTACAAAGGCCGCAGTGTGTAATAGAGCACAAGAATAATCGTCTCGACTCGTAACTTTTTCGCAACAACTGCTGTTTTTTTTTGCAAAACATAGGTAAAATACAAGTTAAAGAATGCGTAGATACCAAAGTATATGCATATAAGTGCCTAGATATGACGAAAAAGCTCTCCAAAAGTGACCTAGTTTTGCCGCGAAACAGTCGATTTAAGGTATTAGCCTAGGCTAAATGAAGGAAAATTTAGGTGTTTAGAATTTCGTGATATTTTGCAGATAGAAAGACTGCTAGACCTAATTTAGTTATCTGAAATTTGTTTTTGAAAAACTGCTTTCTAAACGGGCTAATATCACATTCAAAATCGGTGATTTTCACTTCAATTCAGGGGCGGATTTAGGAAAAAATCTGACCGTAGCGCAATCATTGCTGACAATAAAAAAAAATTGGTGGGGATACAGTTGGCAGAAGTATACACTAGACAGGTTAGTTACGGGTAAGAGACGTTATCAAATTTATTCAAGTTATCAAATCTATTCAAATAGCGTTGTAGTTTTAAAAAATACCTCCAACAAACGTATGACTTGGTGGTCTGCGTCGGCGGAGACGTGAACATGAACAACAACAACCAAAGGTTGAGATTTATGATAAACGCCGTGGGAAAATTGGTGTTTTGCTGACGTTTCGAGCGTTAGCCCTTCGTCGGAGCAAAAAAAGGGCTCCGACGAAGGGCTAACGCTCGAAACGTCAGCAAACACCAATTTTCCCACTAGTCCGGTCAAATTAGCCCGAAAAAAACCCGAACCTGGAAAAATTGCAACATGAGAAATTTTTGGTACTAATTGTTAAAAACATATGTAGGAATAACATATCCAAATTTTGTAGAAATCCGGCCGGGGAAGTTGGTTAAATTTTTGGTTTACTGGCGACGTCAAGGGCGCCTTTTGTTTTCGGCGGCACTTAGACACTGAAAACACAGAAGCTGGGAGAATGTTTATAGACTGTACAGATGAAACCGGGGAGATTTAACAAGTTTTTCGGTTGAAACAAATAATTTCTGAGCGATGAGTTACGGCTATGAACAGTTTATTTCTTTTATTCCTTTTAGCCTATAATATTCGAACTTTAGTGTATCACCACGCGGGAAATACAAGGATCATATAATGGATTTGTCAAAACGCACGATTATTTAGTTATTATTTTGCAGAATTGGTTATAAACAAACACACAATTCACATATCTATGCAATCACATTATGCAGGAGAAATAAATTGCTCGATATCTCGTTGAATATCACTCCGATTTACGGCCCTACAGTCTATAGCCCTCAATTCGAATTGTTCGCTTTCATTGTCTAAGTGCCACTGAAAACAACGGGCTTTCCTTCGTGCAGACGGAAAACCCCAAATTTAACCACTTCCCCCGAACGAAAATTTTCACAAAATTTGGACACGTATTTCTCACATATGTTCCTGGAATTTGCTGTATAAAAATCCCATGTTGCAATTTTTTCCCAGGTTAAACGCTAAATTGACCGGACTACACGGCGTTTTAAACATATATCTCAACCTTTGGTTGTGTGTTGTTCATGTTCACCTCCAACAAACGTTTGCCCGCGGCGCCTTTTCAATCGATTTTCTGATAGTGCACCTGTGTTACTAGTTGTCATTGCACAAAAACGCAAGGAAACGAGACGTTGCGTTCCCTTGCGCTTGTGTCTAGTATGAATCAAGTAAACGCCAGCGCAAGTGAATTAGTTTTTTTTTTTAGGCTCGTGTTGAGCTTTCGTCCTGCACTTGCGCCGCTTTCGTTCCAGTGAAAACCAACGATTCCAACAAAATTGAGTGCGCGTTTCATTACGGTAGTGTGCTTATGAACCAAGCGCTTGTATTCACACGTTGCATCCTCATAGTCGTGTCCAAAGAAAGAATGCGCGATTATAGCGGGAATCGTCAATTACATCATCATCATCACCACCATAGCTACATGCCTGGCACGAGATCGGCGCGGCTGTTTGTTGGTTCTCACTGGAACGCAAACCCAAGCACAAGCACAAAGGATATCGAACTCAAATATTTCCCTTATTTGTTTCACACTTGAACGCAAGCGCAGACACAAGTTGAACATGGGTCCCTGTTCTTCTGTGATCGCGCGAAAAAACTTTTGAAGGATTTGGCGATGATAAGCCGACTAGTCTCCGACTAGAATTCACATAAGACAGGTAATTGTTCTGACGAGAAACTTGTTAAACGGGAACTCCTCGTTAGGTGTGAATTCGGCTATTGAATAAACGTGGTTGCATGCTTCTGTTACTCGAAGGAAAAAGGCCAGAACATGAATACTTTAATCTCAAGCTCTGCTCAAACAGTTTAACTAAAATAAATTAACTAAAATAAATTAACTAAAATAAATTAACTAAAATAAATTAACTAAAATAAAATTATTAATGCTCAGCCGGATTTGATATTAGGGAAAGAGCTTTTGTGCTTTAACTTACCTCACGCAGAAATGCTTTTCTGGTCGCCTTGTCAACTGCAACTCCGCAAACTCGTCGCACAATGTACTGCGTGACTACACACAGTGCGACGAGTTTGTATTCCTAATTTCTTAATTTTTTTCACTAAGAATGTTGAGATCTTCATCATTACCGAGCACTAGAGAAGATTCCCGAAGAAGTTCAGTGACTCTCTTCATTAGAATACTGGAAGAATCCATTCTCAAGCGAAGGCGACGCAAATGTAGCTAGCCAGGCACGATATCGCTAGGCAAGTTAATGCTCCATTCTGATTGGTTGACTGTTTCAATACGTCTGGCAAAAGTTATTTTTAGTCGCCTGACAGGAGCGAGCAGGAGCCGTTTCACCAAAAATACCAACAAGACCCCCAGCAACAGGCGCTGGATTTACTATTTTTAGCAGGCAATAGGAGCCACACAGTCGCTAAATATAGTATCATAGGAAAGTCGCTAAAAATAGAATCATCTCTCGGCGGCAACGAACACCGTCGTTGACTTTGTCGACTATCAGTGATAAAATTAGGCGCTCGACTCACTATACGCAACGAGAATATGCAAAACGACAGATGACTTTGGAAAGTCTAATTGAGAGCGGCAAAAATATAACGTAGACAATTCTGTTTAGCGTATAGATAAATAAATGTAGAAGACCAGAATAAATTAAATTATGAGCTATCAAAATCGCTCAAATCTGACCGTAGCAGATGCTTCGGTTGCACCGGTCTAAATCCGCCCTGCAATTATAAGTAACCCGAGTAGTAGACTAAGGCCCCGTCCACACTACGCCGGCTAAATTTGAAAACGGCTAATTTTTTATACGGTTGTGCCTTCCGTCCACACTACGCCGGCTAAATTTCC
Organism: Scolanthus callimorphus; assembly: GCA_033964015.1. Taxonomy (NCBI): domain Eukaryota; kingdom Metazoa; phylum Cnidaria; class Anthozoa; order Actiniaria; family Edwardsiidae; genus Scolanthus; species Scolanthus callimorphus. The sequence continues at coordinate 21,869,888 of CM066924.1, forward strand.
CACCGAAAACGGAGCTTTTCGAAAACGCTACCGAAGTGGCTAAATTTGAAAACGCCGGCTACGCGTTTTAGTGTGGACGGCGAAAACGGATCTTTTCGAAAACGATGACGTCGTACCACACGTCTGTGAGGAAATTATGACCGCGGGCTCTCGTTTTTTCTTTTTCGCACATGCGCTTAGCTGACGTTCTTGTGCGTTTTCACATTTAGCCGGCGTAGTGTGGACAGAAAAATTTGTTCCGTTTTCGAGGAAAATTAGCCGTTTTCAAATTTAGCCGGCGTAGTGTGGACGGTGCTAATCCTGTTACTTTTGACAATCAAACAAAAGTCACACAAATATTATTTAGCTCAAAAGCTATATTTTCTTCGCAATAAACTCTTGCTTGTGTTGCTAAAAGTTTCTATTTTAGTTTTGATCTATTCTGGAGTGGAAATGAGCTTTGAAACTGTGTTTTGGGGTGCGGAAATTGAGACGACTACGATGGAATGCAATAACCAAAACATGTGTCTAAAATATGACTCTCGGGGGAGGGATAGGTAGACCATTGTATTTTGAGGATTCAGGCATAATGCTCAGCGGATATCCGCAGGAAACGATCCAGAATGGAAGGTTTTGCCACATTCTGGCTGTGTATGCCAAGTTTTTTCTCGTTTGAAGATGATTAGCGGCTTGAAATAAGAAGAAATCACCCAGCCAAGCATATAGACATGAACATAACATGTTTTATGGGGAAACAATCAACGATATCTTCGTGAATTTTGGCATGAAAGAAGATGTATTCGAGACGAAGAAATCTGTGGCAGTGCGTGGCTATAGACATTTTCGTTAATGTTTAACTTGAAGGTCAACTGGGAATTATAAAATCCTTTATAATTTTCTTGATTTAAAAGAAAATCATGCACTGCCACAGATCTCTTGATCTTGATAGTCGGATAATGAATTTGTATCGACTTTTGTTTGATTATCATGCCACTGGAAGAAAACGAAAAAAACTAGAAAATTTCGAGTTTAAGATAATCCAATTAACACCTCAATGGGCGTTGTCTGATTTTTTTGTGTGTGGATCACTCTATTAGATTTTCTATGCAGATTGAGTATATTGTTTAATGAATCTGATATAATTTTTGTCTAAATTGCGCAAAATTAGCCTATGCAAATACCTTAATAACGCATGACTGGTGTTAAGTGAATAAATTGGGCGCGCAGGGTATTCTGGGAGGTTCCATCCTCCTTGGGGACCAACACACATGCGTTCATTCCTACCCTTAGCCGCGCGCTAAAGCGCAAGAAACAACACAAAGCATATTGAGTGTGACTCGTGCTGGGGCCTTATGGGCGTGAACCAGCGTATTTTATTCACATGAAGAGTGCGAGTGCGAGTGCTCAGTTATTTACAAATCAATTATATAATTTACGGGTCATCTCCAGTGTAAGAACCATTCCCTGAGGACACCTTTGTGTTTAGTTACTATTTAATCATGATTGGTTCAACTTTCGTTCTACCAAACAAAGAAAGCTTTGTGACGCAGCTGGTGAGTTCTTACACTGGAGATGAGCCTAATTTACTAACTTACAGACACTCAGGTCCTGTGAACTAGAAATACTATAATAGTATAAACAATCAATATTTTCCGTTAACCGAGCGTAGTATAAACTAAAGCCACCTTGTACCGTGAAAAGGTACCGATGCAAAGCTTACAACGAATTATAAGTGATTAAAGTGCAGTTACAAGATGAAACGTTACTCTGCATTAGCCTAGCAAAATACAATTTTATGATACACTGCCCGATACGAAAACCCTGGATAAACCCGTGGGACAAAACCAGGGAACGTACTCCTCGATCAAATGCAGTGCATGAAGCTTCGAGGATTAAAGCTTTAAACTAGTATGAAAACTAAACTTCAAGTTTGGTCACCAACTCGGGTCCAAAAGGCGAGATATTGAAAAAACTTCAAAACACTATATTTATAGCAATGAATTGCTCTATTGTCCAAGCTGATCGTGAAATCCTTACGTAACGACGTATTGTCTCCGTAAGGAAACTATTTCTAAACAAAAGATTAACACATAAGTGATAGTAAAGCTTAGAACCGTAATGAAAACGCTTTCCCAGTTTCCAACTGCACGCTGTTACGTTGGAAAGCATTTATTGAGTGCTGCAGGAATGTTTTATTGATGCGCGCAGGAAGTGACGTTTGCAAACGAATAATTTTATGGGACCACACACAGGGTACCCGTTAAATGGAATCCCGCTGCGCCCGCCATGCAGCGAAAGACGAGCCGAAAATGGCCGAGAACAAACAGCCTTCAAAAGACGACACGAGCGTTACAGACGTCCAGGTTATCCCTAAGACAGATGTCCTCAACTCATCGAAGCGAGAAAGAGTCCCGTACCCTTTATGAAGATTTTTGTAGCCTTTTTAGGTGTTCTGATATTCTGTGGTGTTCTAACGTGTGCTCTGTATGCAGCCATGTTCCATACCACTCACGATCATCTTGGTCCCTTGTCATTCGATCCAAAGAAAGGGATGCTGCATATTAAAAATGCTGGCATGAAGGTTGCTTTAGAGGGAGTTCTTGGTAGAATGTGGTATCTGGGAAGCTATACAAGCGTAAAATAACTGAAAACTTGATGTCGTACGAATGGCTGAGCGGAGTAAGTTTAGAAATCAAGAGAGATCAAAAGTACAGGAACTGTTTTGGAATCAAATGGGGACCCGTACAAGCGATATCATTGCTTTTCAGGATTATTTCTACATCAGTAAAGCACATTGGTTGGTGGCTCAGAACTTTATGTTCAAGCTTGGCCGCTTGAAAGGCTATGCTGAGAATGCAGCCTTACGTTCCAAGCGACACGATTTTAGACTATAGTTCTAATGGTACGGCGTTTGGCGGTGTATTGGAGCGTTTTTGGTTTAACTCCCATGGTATTGCTATAATCGTTGATGACTCTGTACCATTACATGTCAGTTTCAATGACAAAAATAACAACATATTTGCGCTGAGAGCTGATTGGTCGAAATATGCACCAGGGGTATCACTTGGAGCTGTTGAATTAAGATATCGCATCTGCTTGGGTGATAACATAAAGGCTGTGCACCAATTTGTTATGGCAAATCTCTACACATTACCCAATGAAATACCAAATGAGTCCATTTTAAGTACCCTATATGGTCAACATGGGCTCAGTATGGTAAGACTGTCACACAAAAGGATGTCCTAGATTATGCTGAATCAAAAAAGATATAATTTCACGTGTAGCCAGATTGAAATTGATGATTGTACTCCACTGCATATGGAGATTTGATTTTGACTCTAAGAAGTTTCCTGACCCAAAAGTCATGGTTCAGAAAATCATGATTATGGTTATGCTGTGACTATGTGGATGTATCCCTTCGCAAATACAGATTCTGCTGTCTTCACGGAAGGAGCCCCATATTGGGTCAAGGTACGGGCGATGTGCCAGGACTTATAATGGTGGAATGGCATAGGTGCAGTGCTGGACACAACCAATGACAATGCCACTGCTTGGTTTGGTGCCAGACTCAAATCCTTTCAATCTAGATACAAAATTGATGGCTTTAAATTTGATGCAGGAGAAGTAAGCTATCTACCACATGGTTATGTACTGAAAAGCCTAACATATGGAATCCTAGCTACTATTCTGCGGCATATTCAAGAATGGCTTCAAACTTTGGAGACAGAATTGAAGTAAGAGTAGGATATCGCACTCAGAGCATTCCTACCCTTGTCCGATTTTTAGATCGAGCCTCAAGATGGGATGAAAAAGATGGTCTTCAGTCAGTCATTCCTGCGACTTTGACATTTGCATTTTAAGGATATCCTTTTGTTCTTCCTGATATGATTGGTGGGAATGGATTTTATTCAGATCCATCTACTGAAATCATGAACCAAGCCAGATAAAGAGCTCTTTGTGCGATGATGCAAGCTTCCGTGTTTTTACCACCAATGCCATTTTCATTTCTCCCCCATGGCTTTATGACATGCTACAGTAAAGACTGCACAAGGTTTGCTAAGTCTGCGAAAGAAAATCTCAGGGTCTTTGATCAGTATGCAAAGCTTGTGAACCAGTCCACAGCACCTATTGTAAGACCACTTTGGTGGATTGCTCCGACAGACAAGACAGCACTTCAATTGATTCAGAGTTCCTTGTTGTGAAGACTTCCTGGTTGCACCAGTTTTGAGGCCATTTTCAGAAAACAAAGGAAACATAAAGTTTTATCTCCCCAAAGGAAAGTGGAGAAAAGAGTTTGGTGTGCAAGAGGTCATTGTTGTTCCAGCAGCACTGGAAAATGGATTGAATAACAGTAGGATTAGAAGATCTCCCTTATTTCTCATTCATAAAGTCCTAAGAATATTGTAGTAACATCAAAGTGTGACAGTACCATAAAAATACAGAATACATATACTTAGCCAATAGAAAAGAAACATTTTCAACTACTAACCAATCAGGGACAAAGTAGGTATGACTTGCATTTTAGTTGTGATCCCAAAAAACAAGAGTTACTATGTGTTTGATTTCCTCCCAAATCATTGGCTGCCAAGACAAAGGACATAGCAGGGTTTGAAAGGCATGCATGCTCTCTGGTTTCTTACAAACACGAGGGATGTTAGTCGAACTGATAACACTTTTCCCGAGTGTTTTGTAAGAAATCAGAGAGGAAGCAGAAAGTACTTTTATTGCTTTAGAAAATAACAAACACACGTGTGACAGCGTTGCGCGATAATCGTGTTTCTCAGGTCTCTTACAACACCAACCTTTTAACCAATCAGAATACGCACATTTTTAGTGATTTTGTATAAAAGTTTTTATTTAGAACACTATTTTATGTATAAAGCAATATTTTTTTGGCAAAAGAATAAACAAATATGAAATGTATCTTGTAAGGCATGCAGTATATTACACAAATCTCTAAGGGTTTGAGCTGCCTATGGCATGGAAGTAATGAAACAGTATGGGCAATTTAATCCACAAGTGATATTGTGTGTTTCCCAAAAATATCAATACCCCCCCCCCCCCCCACGAAGGGTTTTGAGAAATGACCCCCCTCCCCTCTGGAATTTCCAAAGAAGATCAAGTGTTTGTATGGAAAAGATCAGGTACATTGCCCCACCCCTCTGGAATTTCCCAATCCCTTCCGTAGGGGGGTATGGACATTTTTTGGAAACACATTAAAAAAAACCCCTCCCTCCCCCCCCCCCCCCCCCCCCCCCCCCCCCCCCCCCCCCGTGCGGTTTAAAAATGCAATCAGCCAATGTTTCGCAGTTTTATCGCGTTATTTTCAAGCATAGTGCGCGACACAAGGAAGGCGCGACTCGCGCGATCGACGCAGGTTTGCATTTCTTTGCAGGCTCAAGTGTCAGCGGGCTACATCATGAGTACGATACCTAGCTAGAGGGGACTGATAATATAATGGACACTGTTGAACCTAAACTATGATCTTTTGAAAGCAAACATACCTTAGCAAGTCAGATCATGACACCATGCAATGCTAAGGAGCTCGTTATTGACGTGGAGAACTTGTTTCAATCTTCGATTACTACAGCGAGCTGTTAGGCGAAGCTATGTTCCGAGGCCACAAAAGACAAGGAAATGTTATGCGGCTTTCCTCGATTTTTTTCAACCAGCTCGCGGAGAAAACAGTGAAAACCAGAAGAGAAGTCTTACCCACTAGAGGTATGCATCCATTTGATTTTTGATATGTTTGATGCTTCAATTGTGCGCCGCAAAATGTCAACAAGTGCGTGCATTGCCTCTTACCTACTATGAGGCTTTCAAATGTACGTTAGTGAGTCTGATCTTTTACAGCAAATGAACATCAGTTTATAAGTCCCATATCTGTAGATACAGCGCATTTTTTAGCGATTTCAGTCCACGATTGCTTATGGAAATAACCTTAAAAACTTTGACATCGCGAGTCGATTTTCTCCGCCATACTTGAGACTTCGGGCTTTTCAGGCAGCGGTTTAACGCTTAGAGCATGAGCATATGTGCACGAATTTCATCAGAATTTCGCCGGTTCTGTTCCACGCGTACAACGTGAGCTGAAAATGGCTGAAATATTGATGAAAAGTGCAAGAAATGAGCTTAGAAGAAAACAACCACAGAAGAAGGTGTGGGCGAAGGAAAGGGAGAGAAAAGAAGGGAAAGGCAATGCTCAAGGACAATCAGATCCCTTGAGGTACAAGTTGTAAAATGAATTGGTTTGTGATTCTGTCATCTTTTGGCTTGACTTTTAATAGTGCTAACATTGAAATGATGCTCTGTAGTCTGATTGGATGGATCATATGAATGAATTCACTATCTTTTATGAATTCTCCCTATGAAGATAAAGTATAATTATTTAAAAAATCCTAAGCCGTTTGCTATATTTTAACAAAATTATAAAACTGCAGGGTAATCCGTCTGGAAAGTCCACCCAACTGCCGGGTATCTGGACACTATGTTTAAAAATAATCAGATGCATCACATTTGTCGATAGTCGATCTGATGGATCACACACAGGCAGACTCTGCATAATAAAATGGTTACTTTTATTAAAGTTTCAAAAAGGTATTTTTTTAGCCGCTGCTTAGTGGCCAAATTGGGCCATTCCTTTTAATACCCCCCACCCCCACCGGGGAATCCATGGGAAAGGTAGGGGGGTCAGTAAGGAAAATATCCTAGGGGACTCATTAGAAAATTCCAGGGCTCCATCAGAAAATGCTGAAAACATCCAAGGGCCCGATGGGGAAGGCAATTAGGCACAAAATATACAGGGCCTTTTTTCCACATTCTAGAGCAAATTTTGAATAAACAAGCTCCAAGGGGGTGCAATGGCAATTCCCTCAATAGGGGCAGTTCACAAACATTGAAATCCAAGGGGACATTGACAATTCCCTCAGTAGGGTAGCTACCATTCAGTTGTCCAAGGGGTCTATAATTGATTCCGTCAATAGAGGCAGAGATGAAGAGAGAAAATCCAAGGGGGGGTAACAGCATTCCCTCAATAGGGTGAGCTTATAGTGGGCATATCCAAGGGGCTTACGCATCCCTCAAGGGGATGTACATATTGTCATCCAGGGGGGGTATCTAAAGGGCTCCATCAATAGGTGGGTGTGAATAAAACATCTGAATCCCTTCCATCATTTCCCAGATTTCTTATAGCATATTGATTTTCCTGTTTCTTTTAGTTGTGGACCCTCCTCCTTCATATATCGAACCCAGGATTCAAATGTTTGAAAGGCTCAAAGCTGAGTATGATGCAGAGTTGCTGGTATGTTTGAACAACTGTTGCCCTCTTCTTTCTTAATACAGAGCTTGAAATTATTTTTTCTAGGCAGTTGCCAAGGCAACCAAGTCCTGAAAATGGCACCTTAGCATTGTTTTTGGTGCCTGAAAGGCATTTGGTCACCAGGTAATTTCTGTCAATTGAAGTTGGTTGGGCAGAGTTTCACAGAATATAAAAGCGCTACAGTAATAAAGCAAAGGACTATTTCATCACAGGATGGATTGAAATGGTGTTATATTCAGACTGATTGAATTTCACTTCTTTTGTGGTTTCATTAGTTTTACAGCTGTGAATTTTGTTGTCATGGCAGTAGGACACAGAGTCTTTTTAAAGAATGCCTGTTTACCATCATGCAACGTGGCCATGGTAACAAAACCAATTAATGTGCTGGGTGTTTCCTCGCTTTGGCCTTTTCTGTTGCACACAAACTCAAAGAACGTCCACAATGGCAGTCATGTGTATAGCAGTGAAATATGTCTAATGTACTTAGAAAATGATGAACTTCAAATGCTTACAAAGTGGCTCCAAAGTGTTTTCCGTATCATATGAAAATCCATACCATGGCCGCGTTGCATGAAGGTTGACAGGCATTCTCCTGGGATCATGCCATTTTCCAGAACCACTTGCATTATCATATTATTATTATTATTTTTATACAGCAAAAGAAAATTTACCCATCAAGATCACATTGCCAGACGGAAAGTTCTGGATGGCTTGTCATGGAAGACCACCTCCTTACGAATCTTGCTTTTCTATCAGGTACGTTGTCTAAATACCATTATAATTTAAAAAAATGTTTTTTGGTTTTAGCATCTTTTAATTTTAGTCCACCATTGGTACAAAATTGCAATATTTTATGATAACAGCTTTCATTTTCACATTTTTCAGCCAAGGTTTAGCAGATAACACAGTGGTTGCCAAGGTAACACAATTTTTATTGTCTTCTTAAGATATACAGGTGGATTTTATTACAGAATTACAGAAGATGTGTTCATTCCATTGCCAGCTGTGTTTAGTACGTATGTAGAATGACAAGACAAGACAAGTTTATTTAGGCACCAAGCACAGTGTACCGGTACATGGGTGGTGGAACCTGAAAAAAATATATAGAATAAAGAGTCATTTTGCAAGTTCTATTCTTAATTTGTAGCAATCGTGTATATATTTTTCTGATTTTCTCCTTGTCGTGGCAAGGATTTATCAAGTTTTTGATGCCCAATTAATTCATTAAATTAAGAATGTGTGGTTCCAGAAAATCCCCCCCCCCCCCCCAACCCCCTGGAATTTCCAAAGGAAAATACAGTATTTTTATGGAGAAAATCAAGTAAATTGACCCCCGACCCCCTCTGGATTTCCAATCCCTTCCTTGGGGAGGGGAGGGGAAGGATATTTTCTGGAACCACACAATGTACATTTGTGTAGTTAGGAGTGTTCATTATTTAATCTGGTTAGGAGGAGGTGAAAAAATAGGGCAGGGGCTAAAAAACTTAGGTGGGGTGTGGAAATAGGGGTTCTTCAAGTTTCAATATGCTAATGTTGGTCAAAAACATTTTTCTATTATGTAAAACAAACCCTACTTTGGATGAAATCTAGTGAGCTTGGATGTTCAACATCTCAGTCCCCCTAGAAATGTGAGAATAATCCCAACATGACAGTCATCATCAATATTATAGCCTGCTTGTGGGGGGGGGGGGGGGGGGGGGGGGGGGAGGGACCAAAAAAAGTTTTAACTTATATCTCTACAGGGTCAAGAAAAGTTTTTGTGGTAATATGAGGTGGCTTGAAAAGCTTTCAACTTTGTCTTTTTCATTTACCAACACTTCATGGTTATTAATAATGACCACTCCTTTTTTTTCCCTTGTTTGCAGGTCAATGGTGAAGTATTTGACCTCGATAGAGTCCTAGAAGGCGACTGTACCATACAGTTTCTTAAAATTTGATGATGATGAAGGTAAGAAGTCATTTAATCTCCATTCTAGATTCATGTTCTCGGCATTTTGTTTTATGTTTTAATTTGAAGATAAAAGTGTTGCTCCTTTTTGTCCTAGATTAGTGTTTACAGCATGTTTTTTATAGCCTGCTAGCTGGCTCTCTAGTGGGGTTTTTTCAGATATTTGATTTTTTCTTCGGCACACAGATTCCTTTCACTTCTTTTCTGCCATGACACAGGAATCCTGTGCCCCAAAAAAATCACATTTCCGAAAAAACCACTGGAGAGTCGGCTAGCAGGCCATAAAAAACCAAATTAACTGTGTTTTCAAGCGTTCCCTGAATGAAACATGCAAGCAACCATGTAGATTTTGCAAAATCTCAGTATGCCAATTTTTCTTTGAGCCATTGAACAGGGCATCTCTTCATATCTTTGCGCCACTGTGTAATATGTCTGTACATCATATCTCATATCATATAGAAACTACCAAAGATGATGGTGACCACAAATAGTTAAATTTGTTGCCAATATTGTAATGTAATTACCGTATTCTCTGTTCCTTTGTAATCCAGGCCGTGCTGTTTTCTGGCACTCTAGTGCCATATATTGGGTGAGGCAATGGAAGACATTATGGCGGATGCCTTTGTTATGGTCCACCAATAGAGGAAGGATATTTTTTACGATATGCAGTTAGAAGCAAGGTATATTCTGGTGTTAGATAGTGACTATAAGAAAGTCTGTGCATCATTGGGTGGATAAGATTGTTTTTCCTCTGGTAAAAATCATGTACTGTATTGGTGGCTATAACACTGAAAGCATTTGGGAGCACATTCAAGTTCACTAGAACTTTGACAATTTGTTTTAGAAAAACTAAAGGGCAGTAAGTCGATCTTGGTGATATGGCGTCACTGATGAAATCGCACAATACATGTACATACAGGGTAGTTACAAACATACATAAATACATATTCAGTGCTGTCAGAACAAGCCAATGACCCACAGAGTACTGCCGGCTACTTAATGCTTTTTTACGTTTCAATGGCAGCTACTTTTATCGATCCCAGTCAAAAGCATAATTGAGCCACTGAAATTAGCCAAACTGGGCTGGCTACTTTTGCTGCTTAAAAACTTCTGACAGCACTGTCTATTTTTAGATGACCAAAGAAGAGTAAAAAACACAAGGAACAGCTGGTTTACATGTGGGACTTGATAGTTAAATTTACATAATAGAGTGTACAAACAGATACAAGTAAGAGATTTAATGGTTTTGTGATTTCTGTTCCCTTTTTTCCAGCAAGTATCATCAATGACTTCAATCACTTGACTCCCTGACCAAGAAAATCACAAAAGATAAGCAGCCCTTTGAAAGATTGGAGATGAGAAAGAAGATCTGCTGGAAATGTTCAAGGTTGGTCTCACTTGTGATTTGTTTAGAACCCTGCACCCCACTGGTTTAACCAGCAACATTTCATCTCAATATTTAATTCCATAGTTTGTGCATTCTTTTTGTAAATTAGTTTGCTTGGAACAGACTTGTCAGCAAAATCCTAGACATGGTTCCCAGGAACCAAAAGTAGTATTCCTGGGCATGTGTGATTCCAAATCTTTGATCTTAGCAGATGTTAAAACAGTTACTAACTTAAAAAATACATTAATATTTTTCATGTATGCCCCATATTTTAGTTGGTAAAAATCAAAACAATGTATACTTAATTTTTTATTTTGGTCAATACTTTTTTTCAGTATAATGAATTCAAGTGTCGAATCTTGAATGAGAAAGTGAAGACCCCGACTACTACAGTATACAGATGTTGTCCCTTGATTGATTTATGTCGAGGCCCTCATGTCAGACATACTGGCAAGATTAAGTCTATGGCTGAACTAAGGTGGGTCACGTGAAAAAACTGATTGAAATCTGATTTGTATATAGACATGCCATCGACAGTAAACATAAATAACGTACATGTACAATAATCTGATTTAGAAAATACCACCTATGTGTAGTGTGAATGTGCGCATTTCTGATTGGTTGAAGGCGTGTTTGTAAGAGACCTGAGAAACACGATTGTCACGCAACGCTGTCCGCGCGTGTGTATGTTATTTTCTAAAAGCATAAAATACTTTTCTGCGTGCTCTCTGGTTTCTTACAAACACTCGGGGGAGTGTTGGTCGAACTGATAAAACTTGAAAGACACTCGCCTGCAGCTCGTGTCTTTCAAGTTTTGATCAGTTCTCCCAACATCCCCCTCGTGTTGGTAAGAAAGCGAGAGCACGCGGAAAGTACTTTTATTGCTTAAGTACAGCCAGAAAATATAGTAGAAAAGCATCTCTTTCCCTTTGGATTGCTGCTTCCGTATTCTTGTTTTTCAATCAACCCTGTGGCAATAGAAATAAATAGCATAGTAGCCATGCTGGTTGAGCTTTCTGGACGAATCCTCAACATTTCTAGACAGAAACTTCAATATTTCTGTGAGAAACTTCTACCAGGTTCCAACACACGAACCTGGAAAAATTCTTTTCAGGAGTTTTTTTCGGTGTTCTCTGTATTTTGGTAAACATTTTCCACCTTGAATTTTTTACACTTGTTATCTCTTTTTGTGAAATGGTGATTAAAATTACTTTTCAAGGAGTTTCTGAGCATTTGTTAAAATACAAAGACTTTGAAAGACACCAGCAGTAAAATAAATACAGGACTTTGTCATGTCTCACCGGTTTGCCTTAAAAGGAGATGGCCACTTTATTATTATTGTTTTTATTCTTTGATGTATATTTATAACCACTTGTATTTTGTATTTCTTTGTCATGTCCGCGCAGTGTTGCCTTAAAAGAGGATGGCCACTTTTTTTTGTTTTTATTATTTGATGTATAATTATAACCACTTGTAATGTTGTATTTCTTGTTGTTTCTGTGGTAGAATTCAGCTACATATTGGGAAGGCAACTGTGAGGCAGAATCACTACAAAGGATATATGGCATTTCATTTCCTAATGATAAACAGGTATTGTTAAATTTTACAGTGAAAGCACTACCAGTAACCGTGAATGCCTAGACATTTATCAGACATTATT